>CM024604.1:36112901-38614660 GCA_014182555.1 Eucalyptus erythrocorys
AAAAATCCCTCGCAAGAAACGAAAAGAAACAGGAGGGGGTGGCTTCAATGTCGAAATGATATACAAGAATCAGCTCCATTGTAACATTAGGAACGAAAAGTATGGCATATCTGTTAGAATTAATAATTCTGCCGAGAGTCCAGCAAAGTCGCACAGAAATGAGCACCTCAAACAAACCGTGCTACGACTGGAAACAAACAAAGGTACCAAATGAGAGCTGAAACAAACCAAACCCAAACCCCCACCCAACCACCCCTCTCCTCCCCCACAACAAACCCCCCAACGGGCCAAAAAAAAGAAAAAAGAAGAAGGAAAGAAGAAAAATCTCAGAAGTTAGTTAGCACCTTCACTTCAGATACTTCAAAACTACATTTTATTCCACCTTCCATCGATGCTACCAAGAGACAAGCTACGTTTCTTATTTCATCTGTTAGAAACTGCCTTTTTATCTTACCAACATAAGCTGTAAAACGCTCCGCATCTTCAACTACTTAATTAATCACCTCTTGCTCTTATTTCTTGGTGTATTGATAAAGAGATCGGCTAAATGAAAAGGGTCCAGGTTGCTAAGCCTCCTATGACCTACCATAATGTGCCAATTGTAGCCTCTTCCCAGTCCAAGTAAAAGTCAAGAATTTCTTCGGTGGCATTTCTCATTCGACCAAGTACAGAATTATCTCTGTGCGATATGTCTTAGATTTCATTTATATCAAAGTTCCTCAACGGATAGTGTAGTTTCGTTTCTCCCACAGCTGAAACTGTTAAAATAAAGTGTTGGAAGATATGATTGTAATCCTGTACAATCCCTGATTGACAGAGAATCAAGTTTATTTTAGGAGAAAAAGATAGAGGAGATAGAAGTATATAATTTTTCCTTTATTAATTCCTGACTTTGTAATTAAATATACACTGTACAGAACACAATATAGTAGGCAATTATACAAAGCTTTTCTCCATCTCGTTATATTTTTGGTCTTCGACATGGTATCGAGCTAGGAGGTCCCGAGTTCGAATCTTCCAAGCCCTATTTGCCTCCCCAATTAAATTTCCACACTTAGTACTAGGCAAAAGACCAGACTAAGTATGAGGGGGAGTGTTAGAATGTTTAAATAATAAACCATGCCTTCATCTAACAGCTTAAGCTTTTAGAACAGTTGGTAGTGGTCTCTCAAAATCTCACATGGTACACCAACCATGTTGTTCAACACTCCCTCTTACAATTCTGAGACAAGCAACACGAAGAAGAAAAACAATAACCATGACTCAGCGCTCAAAAGGTGTGGCGAGGACCTAAGGCTTTCCATCCCAAGTTATAGAGTCTCTTCTCTCGTCATCAAAAACATATTCGCACAAGCAGTTGTTTCTCACAAAAACTAAGTTCTTAGAGACTTAGACAAGCATGCCAACAGTAAACATCAAGCATATTTCTTCTCCCAAGTATAATGGGGATCCTCGTACATGGTGAATAACCAAATTTCAATTGAAATGAAATCTTTAGGAGAAATCAATGTAATTTAGGAGACCGGGGTATCTCAAAGTTCTAAAATGAAGAATGTAGCATAAGATGTCGTAGCATCTCTTATCAACTTGCTGATGACCCGGAGGTGATTTGCCAAATAACCAGCTAGATTCTCTTTACGGAATACTCGTGAACCCCACATAGGGCTTGTCCAAATCCCAAGGGAAAGTAAAAGGTCAATGCTTCTCCCATAAAGATAATCAACTTCCCATTTTGAAAAAAGATCCGAAATAAAAAATTAGGGATGGGTCGAGTCGGGTCAGACATAAGCTTAACTTTGTAGTATACAAGGACATTATAAATCTATGATATTAATAATTCTCCAGATCTCACTTTTATCAAAAACAAGTACCCATATCTAATTCCGTGCTTTCTAGCTTTTCCATTTGTTTCCTAGGTCAAAGGTAGCTATAGCCCTGAGAATCACCCTTGGTTGTCCTATGAATAATTGCGAGGATTATTACATATGAACAGGTGATCTAACAGTATGCAAAAGAATAATTAGATGAAGATACAGATTACATATAACACTAAGGACAGCAATTTTTCTCTAAATAAGAAAGAAAAAAAACGTTCTTGAGCCACATTTTGCTCCCGACAAGTCTCCTTCCATGTTGTCATTGAACTATAAGCAAGAGATAGATTCATTCAAGCCGGCATCATCCCTTTCCCCACTACCATTGTCCCCTGAAAGGGCATTTTTTGCCTATCTCGTCTCTCCTTAACGATTTGTAGGGATTGGAGATGCTACGAAGCATCTTTAGACTTCCTTTTCTTTTTCCAAGTGACATTCTCATCACTGTTTGAGCTTCCACCACCAGAAAGGTTGGCGTCTGGTTCAGCTTTTAAACCAAGCCTCAACGTCTCTTCAACTGCCGATGGATAAGGACAGCTACTGACGCGGTCACTTTTAGTGGCCCGTGATGACCAATCCGAATAGCTGCTCAGCTTGACTTCATTAATCTTGTCTTCATCTTTACAATCATCACTATCCTCATCTTCAGAGCCCGATGACAGAAACCTCGTATGCTCGACACCAAAATCCTCAAGCACTGAGGAGAATTATTTAACCGTTTGAGATATAAAACTGAAGCACTCATCTAGCTGTTTCTTCTCCATAGAAAAAAAGAGGAGGCTATTTTCTTTTATCTTCGGATCTCTGTTTCGACGACTTTGAGCAATTCTTTAGACCCACATCCTCTGATCTCCTCGCTTCAAGCACACGAGCAAAATGCATCCTAATGTCATAAATTCCAGTACAGCAGATTACGGACAAACATCCATAATGAAAACAGTTACTTTTACTAAACTTAACTAAATTAAAAAAAGAATCTACTCTAATGTTACATTGCAACCAAGAGACACAGGACAACCAACATACTGAGAACATGCCGCATACAATGCTAAGTGAATCCCGTCGCCATTCTTTAATCCTTCTTCGGTAGAACTAGCAAATATTGAAGATCAAGACTTGAGCACTTCAATTACGGACGAGTCGCTAAGGTAATAACTACATGCAACTGCAGATAAATAACACATATGACCAAATTTTCGTAATCATGTCAATGTTGTCGGAAAAAATTAGTCGTGGGATGTCATAGCTAAAATTTCTCCAACTCTACTCAGAAATGACACTAGATTTCTGATTGTTTCGAATTTAGATAGCAATTTTCTGCTTGTCTTCATATTCAAGAATGGCGACGGCTCATTGTTGTTGTTCGGGAAACCTCTCCAAAATGATAAAAGTATTGTCGCGCCAAGCCTTCGCCACCGCACGCTCCCTCCTCTGAGTAGGTGTTTCCGTTTTTTAATGTGAAGTAAAAACCAAGTAAAAACCCAAAATCATAGGGTTAATACCACCAAAAAAAAAATTTCCAAACCATACTTCTACAACAAATTTACTTTAAGCTAACCGATATATATGACAAATTTATCCAAAATTAATTTTTAATCATCAAAAAGTAAAATATTCAAATTAGTACATCCGTCACAAATTTACTTCCGTTAATTTGGATTATTACTATCAAATCAAAGGCCAATACACACAGTACATCTGTCAATTAGCACCGTCATTTAACTCAGTAATTTAATAATAAATTTTAACGAAAATTAACGGAGGCTGGAATTATTGTTCCGCCGAGGATATTATGCTTATGTGAAATTCTCAATGCGAGACAGCATAACGTGTTTTTTTTTTTTTTTGGTCGGTAAGACAGCACATATAAAAGCAATTCACAGGTGCCAATTTCTGGGGTTCGGGAAACGCAACCCCACACGCACGCTCGCTCTCTCTCACTTGCCTCCGCCTTGCCTCCTCCTCGCCTCCGCCCGGCTCCGTCGACGGCCTCGTGAGCTCTCAAGAAAGCCACGCCTACGGCCAATAGCCGACCCAATTGACCTCAACCAAGAATTTTTCCAGTAAAAACGCTTGTTTTGACTCTTGAATTATTGTTGTTGTTGCGTGGCTTTTACTGAACACTTGTTACTCAAAACCTTGCCGATGAACAGGCTGCTGTGGCTATTTGCCGAAAATAATGGCTGAAAGTTTACCCGAACCTATTCTCATCGACATACTCTTGAGGGTTCCGGCCAAGTCGTTGGCGCGATTCAAATTCGTCTGCAAACGGTGGCGGTCTCTAATCTCTGACCCACGCTTCGCCAAGTCACATCTGCAGAGGCTCAAGGCAGGGGATTTAATTCCTAGCCAGAGAATGTTCATTGGCGGCCGCCATGAGACCAAAGAAGACTACGAAGAGCTCGACGCCAGTGAGGGTCGCGTGGTGGTACCACATAACATCAAAACGATCAAATCTGGCAGCGTTTGCCAGATCGTGGGGTCCTATGATGGCCTGGTTTGTTTTCTT
Organism: Eucalyptus erythrocorys; assembly: GCA_014182555.1. Taxonomy (NCBI): domain Eukaryota; kingdom Viridiplantae; phylum Streptophyta; class Magnoliopsida; order Myrtales; family Myrtaceae; genus Eucalyptus; species Eucalyptus erythrocorys. The sequence continues at coordinate 36,117,285 of CM024604.1, forward strand.
GTCTCTGGCATTTTCTCATATATAACCCGACCACCAGGGAATATAGGGAGTTGCCCTCTTCCGATCTTGAGTAAGATTGTCAGTTTCTTGACCGTCACAACGAGTCATTCTATGGACTCGGATATGACCCTCAATCTGATGACTACAAAATAGTAGAGGGCATGCACGAATACGCATATGATTTTTGGATGGCGGCAATATTTTCGCTTTAGTCCGGTTCTTGGAGAAGGATATATTTCCCGATCGAAGAAATCGAAGAAATCAAAGAGGTCTCGATGTTTGTGGCAACGGAGTTTATTGGAAGGGGGCCTTACACTGGCACGTCTATGAGTGGTGCAAGACTGGGATTCTGTCACTTGATTTGTCGGAAAAGAAATTCCACCGGGTGCTTTCGGCTACTGAAGTCAAGAGGGATGGACAATCCCCGGGACTTGGGATTCACAGGACTAGTCTGTTCTATATAGCCGCTATGATAACCGCATCCACGCATGGATAACGGATGAGTATGGGAGAGGAGGATCATGGAGAAAAATGGTTCAGTGTTGATTTTCTACTTGCCTCTAGAAAAAAAAGAAAAAAAGAGTTAAACATAATGATTGAGCGAAAAAAGTGCGAGGCTCGTTGCATTTGCTCTGCACTTACAGTGCCTTCTTAACTCGTATATACATATCAGCACATATATTATAGTTAAATAAAAAGGCTGATGACTTCTAGTTACAACAAAAGACCCGCACTTGCTCGACTTTCTCCACTTTTCACGTTTCTCCTCAAAACCTTTGTCCTTCCATTCTATCGTTCCTTGATTTTATGGTTTCACTTCAAAAGGAGAAATTTCCTATTAGAAAAATAAACTACAAGAACAAAATGTTATCCCCGTCCTCGAATGAAAAACTCCATCTAAAAGCCGTAAGTCGTTCCCCTTTCCCTCTTCCGATGTACTCAAAAAAATGGATTAGAAGAATAATCTCTAAATTTCGCGACAACTAATAAATTTATTGGCACAATTGGTAACTTTTCATATGAAAGAAGCTATTACCAAATTCCAATTCCATGGAATTTATGAGTGGCAAGTCCTATCGAGCCACACAATCCTCAGATCATGAATGGATTTGCATTAAGCTGAGAGCAGAATCCCTTCTCTAAACTAGGATTTGATTCCATCCATTAGATTAAGCCAAACATCTCATCCTTGAGGCACCATCCTGTGAACTTCGTTAAGTAGATCCCATTTGTAGCTTGCCAAGAGGAAACGCCCATCCCGAACACATGACGTTTGGCACAAAGACGACCACGGGATTCACATGAAACGTCTCCGAGAAAGAACGAGATGATCGCAGATAACTAGAAGCTGATGAATGACTTTGCATCTTTCCGAGTTTAGAAAGTATTGGTCATTCATGAAAAGGGTACATTAACATCAACTAATCGTCATCTTCATCAAAGTCAGAATCATCCGTAGGTTTCTCGCTTTCGGAGTCACTCACCACATACCTTGTCTGCTTTCGGTTCACCCTCTGAGGCCTTCATTTCGGAGGGGCCACCTCAACTGCGTCTTCACCATCGTTAGACATAGGATTGGATGACATTTCCTCACCTGTGGAGCTGTCAGCCTTACTTTCCCTTCCCAGCAGAGAACTGCTTTTCTTATCGAAAGCAGATGCCCTCTTCTTTCATACTTTCTTTTCTGGTGAAACTCTAGTGCTTTGGGCTGGCTTTAACATCTCGGTCAAGAGCCGTTGGGTCGTTCCCCGAGCCTGCTGCCTGCTGGCTTGACCTTTCTTTGTTGCTGCAGGTGGCTTTCATATCTTCGCAGCAGCAGATGGTTTTCTGCCTGTAAGACATAAAAATCAAATGCGGAAGTCAAGATCAATTATAGACAAACCTCCAGCCATTGTTTGTGTTTGCGTTCGTCGGAAAATCCTGAAAAATTCAAAGAAATATCGAGCACATACTACTAACCTAATTCCCTCATATATTGATGGTGTATTCCAAAATGAGAGGGTTTGTGTTAGATCTTGTGATCACTCATTAAAAATGAACGATTGTTCCTTTATATATTGTCTCCCATTAAGACGGTTACCAAATGGGCAGTTGTCACGAAAATGTATGAAATGTGAAAAAATTACATGTCGAATAACTGTCACTTTAAAAAGAAAATGTGGGTCCGAAAATGTGGCATCACAGAAAAAAAAATTAACATTCTCCCACTTGATCCCATCATTTTCATCATATGGATTATCCAACTAATTCCATGAAAAACTTTATGCTTAAAGAAAAAAAAAAACGCATGGATCATTGCGAATTGTCCTCTAGAAATATCTTCTATGTATCATAATGCATCTTATTTCTTTAATGTTAGCCTATATGGGACAACACATCTTAATAAATAAACCCTATGTTTATTCCAGAACCAAGGATAAATGTTATTCTCATAAATAAACAACAAATGCATACGCCAAAATTTGAGAATCAACATTACAACAGAATAAGGGTTTCATACAACAAAAATCCTCCATATGATGACAAATTACATGATGTGACATATTCCCGTACTAGTTACATAATCCTTATTCTTCATCGGTGGCATGCCTTTAGTTAAAGTATCAGCTATAATCAATTTAGTGTTAATGTGTTCTATTCAATTTATTCTTCTTAACACGTTCCCTTATGGCTAAATATTTGATGTCGATATGCTCGACTGCTACTTTTGGCATTTTTAACCATAAAAACCACAGTTGAATTGTCAAAATATATTTTTAATGGCCTATAAATTGAATCAACAATTATAAGCCCAGTAATGAAACTCTTCAATCATACACCATGCGAGGTAACCTCAAAACAAAAAACGAACTCAGTCTCCATAATGGAAGTAACAGTCAAAGTCTGCTTCGCACTTCTCCATGACATGGCTCCGCGAGCTAACATAAAAATATATCCATATGTTGATTTTTGTGAATCAACGCAGCTCGTGAAGTCTACATCTGAATAATCGACTACTTCCAAGTTGTCAGTTTGTCTATACATAAGCATGTAGCATTTGATACCTTGAAGGTATCTCATCACTTTCTTTGTAGCTCTCTAGTGGTTCATACTTGGGTTATTCTGATATCTTCCCAATATTCCTATAGCAAAAATGATGTCAGGTCAAGTGCAAATCTGAACATATATCAATCTTACAACAACAGAAGCTTATGGAATGTTGTACATCTATTTCTGTTGTACATCTGTTCCATTTCTAGATCGTTCTTTGGGCATTGGTTCAAATTGAACCCGTTACCCTTTACAATGAGTGCTATATTTGATGAATAATCTTTCATTCGAAATCTTTCTAGAACCTAAATGATATAATTTTCTTGAGATAGTCTTAAAATTTCTCGAGATCTATCTCTATGGATCTTAATGCCAATGACATAAAATGCCTCACCCATATCCTATATATCAAAACTCTTAGAGAGAAATTATTTCATCTTATGTAGCAACCCCTTATCATTGGTTGCAAGTAGAATATCATCCACATATAGCATAAGGAAACAAATTTCTCTCTCACTGACCTTTTAATATATACATTGATCCATGACATTCTCTACAAAACTGAATGAAGAGATAACATCATGGAACCTTAAGTACCATTGGTGGGATGTTTGTTTCAAGCCATATATAGGTTTCTTAAGCTTGCATACCAAATGCTCACCTTTACTAGAGGAGAATCCTTCATGTTGTTTCATGTAAACCTCATCCTGTAGTTCTCCATTGAGAAACGTTGTTTTCACATCCATTTGATATAATTCCATATCAAAATGGGTAACCAATGCCAAAGCTATACGAAGAGAATCTTTTTTAGATACAGAAGAAAAAGTCTCAGTGTATTCGATTCTTTCATTTTGAGTGAATCCTTGAATCCTTTGATAACAAGTCTAGCTTTATATCTTTCAATGTTACCCAATGAATTATTCTTAGTTTGAAGACCCATTTATAACCAATGGCCTTTGCACCATCAGTCAACTCAACCAAATCCCAGACTTCATTAGATGCCATAGAACTCATCTCTTCCTTCATGGCATTGTACCACAAATTGGATTTATCACTATCCATGGATTGTAAAAAAGTTTTAGGATCATTCTCCGCTCCAATATTGTAGTCAGATTCTTGTAAATACACAATATAATCACTAGGAATTGCCGATTTCCTTATTCTAGCAGATCTTCTCGATGTTGCATCAACATTCTCTTGAGGAGTGTGTTGTTCAACCGATTGTTCAACAGTTTCTAGTAATTGCTAAACAATTGGATCTACTAGATCAATAACAGCAGGTTGTGGAATTTCAATGATTAGCTGTTCAATAGCCGGCTGAACTGAGGGGGCATTATGAGTAATAACCAACCTTAAACTTGAGGTGGAAGGTTGAGTATCTAAATGATCTTTCTTAAGAACGAGGTTCTTCGATTGATCGCTCCCACTAATCAAGTCATTTTCAAGAAATTTAGCGTTTCTTAATTCCACAATCCTAGTGGTGTGAGATGGACAATAAAATCTATATCCCTTGAACCTTTCAGCATATCCAATGAATACCCACTTATGGTCATTGAGTCCAATTTCTTTTCTTGTAGATTGTAAACTCTCACTTCAAACGAGCATCCCCAAACACATACATGTTGCAAAATCGGTTTCCAACCTTTAAATAACTCAAAAGGTATCTTTGGGACAGCCTTAGTTGGAACTCGATTTAATATGTACATTGCCGTCTTAAGTGCTTCAATCCACAAGGACTTAGGAAGTTTGGAGCGGCTAAGTATACTCTGCACCATGTCCAATAAAGTTTGGTTTCTTCTTTCCGCTACATCGTTTTTGTCCGGAGAATCAGGCATAGTATATTGGGCAACTATCACATGCTCTTAAAGAAATTTTGCAAATGGACTAGGTGATTGTTCATCTTCAGTGTATCTATCATAAAATTCTCCGCCTCTATCTGATCTCACGATCTTAATTTGTTTGCCGCATTGTTTCTCTACTTCCACCTTAAATACCTTAAAGTCATTTAATGCTTCATACATATTATGAAGTAAGTAGAGATAAATGTAACGTGAGTTATCATCTGAAAGAGAAGAAGTATTTTTGACCACACAAGTTCATATTCGGACTATAAATATATGTATGTATGATTTCTAATATTTATGTACTTCTCTTGGCACCTTTATTCATCTTGGTGGTCTGCTTTCCCTTTATGCAGTCCAAACAAGTATCATAATCAGTATAATCTAAAGTACTAATTACTCCATCATTTACTAATCGCTTAATTCTTTCTAAGGAGATATGTCCCAATCTCCGATGCCATAACATAGATGAATCTTCTTTCACAACACATCATTTTATACTAGCGTTATCATGAACATACATCACATTATAATATGCATTGTCTTGTAAATTAATTCGAAAAAGACCATAAGACAAAGCACCATTTCCAACAATTTCATATTTAAACGATAAATAAAAGTTTGAATTTGAAAAGTTAAAAGAGAAACCCAAAGGTATAAGTCTTGAAACTAAAATTAAGTTTCTAGAAAAACTAGGAAAATAAAAGGTCATTTCCAAATTTAAAACAAAGCCACTATTAAGAACTGGTTACATGTCCTAATAGCTTCCACATGAGAACGTATCTTGTTTCCTGAATGAATACTTTGTTCACTTCCCACTGACTTCATGTGGTTTTCAAAACTTTACAATGAATTCGAAATATGGATTGTAGATCCGGAATCAATCCACCAAGTGTTTGACTTACATTAGTCATATTAGATTCATAACAAACACAAGAGATTGTATTACCTTTCTTCTCGAGCTAGGCCTTAAATCTTATGAAATCAGTCCTTATATGCCCATTCTTTTTACAAAAGAAATATTTGGATTTTTTCTTAATGCCAGCTTGGGGAGGTATTTTATCTTTTTCCTTATGCTTGCCATGACCCTTATTCTTTCTTTGTGTTACCAAATGAGTATTTTCTTCCAATTCCATAATCAATCTTTCTTCCTCTTGAACACACATGGTCATAAGTTCATTAATTGACCATTTATTCTTATGTATGTTAGAAGAGATCTTGAAAGGTGTATACTATTGTGGGAGAGTGTTTAGAATATAATACACAATAAATGATTCAAATATCTCAATCTCAAGGTTCTTAAGCTAAGTCACAATATCCCTCATTTGCATGATGTGCTCACACACACCTTTAACACTAATGAACTTTAATGATGAAATGTTCATAATCAGGGTCATGGCATGCGCCTTCTCAAAACTCTCAAACTGCGCATCTATGGCTTTTAATAGAGTCTTAGCATTGTTATGCTGAGCAACCGAACCACAAATATTAGGAGATATTTTAGCCCTTATAAACATCGCACGTACATGGTTGGACCGCTCTCATTGGTTATAAAGGGCTATCTTAGCTGCAGTCCTCGAATCAGTAGGAGCAAGGGGTTCGTCTTTCCTTATAGCATAGTCAATATCCATACACCCCAATTAAAGAATACCTAACTCCTTCCAAATTTTACAGTTCTCACCATTCAGTATGGGAACATCACACTTAAATTCAGAGAAATTTAGAGGTTGCAAAACTAAATATCAAATAATCATGCTTATGTCACAAAATTTGAGGCAAAATATACATAAATCATGTTTTACCAATGTAAACATGTCACAAATATGAATCACATAACATAAAAACTGCCTATGAGCTAAGTTTTAAATTTAAATAGATTCATAATTACATTATGAAGAAACTACCATATTATATACCCTTTCTTAATCTCTATGGGTAAATTAAGAAAAATTATATGATATTTCATCCTAATTAATCATATTAATATAATGAAAATTCCCATGGGATAAAATTCATCATATTAATATAATTAATTACAACCAATGCCCATTTCTAAATATAATCTAGAGGTTCTTGATATATAATTTAATTAATTAAAGATGTTTTGGCCACTCTCTAATTAATTAAATAGATGGATCATTTGACATTTAATTTCACACATCAAATATTCATAAAATGCATGAAATGACAAAATAGTAAATAAATGCAGCAAGGGGTAGAACAATAAATAGATACGCTAAGGGTAGGATTGTGAAATTACAAAAGGGCAAAACAGGAATTTTAAAAATTGTGTAGGGGCAAAAGAGTAGATAGCCACGCGAGGATGTTAGACCCGTGCCGAGCACGCGCCTGCATCCGTGATGGGCGCGTGGCCCGCACGCGCGCCGTCCAACGCGAAATCCCCACGCACCGGCGAATGCGTGCGCGTGGCGCGTGGGTTCCACGCGCTTGCAACTGCAGCGTGTGCTTTGAAGCCCACACGCCTTCTCCCTTCATGCACATAACGCTTTTCTTTGCCATTTTTTGCCATTTCGCCAGCCGTTTCTTCTCCGGCAGCCCATCTAAGGCATAAATAAATAATGGGTTCTGGTGAGCATGCTTGCACGACCACATGGGTCCAAGTTTCAGCAAAAATGAGCAAGAAATTGGCCTCAAATCATAAGAAAATTTCCCAAAACACAAACCCTTAACCAACGTGACTTCTACCGCCCGATTAGCCTCCGGCGAACACCGATATGCCGAAACAACTCATGGCTAATGTTCCTCATGGTGGTGCGACCGTACAGGTCCAGATCGAGGGGTGGGTCGCCGGAATTTGCCTAGAATAGGCAAGTTTCCCTCTTGGCCTCAGAACTCTGAATGCTGTTGATCTCTAAAATGCCTGAAAAATACACCAAAAATTCGACAAAAATAAGCAAAGGCACTAAACCTGCTCTGATACCAAATGTAAGACATAAAAATCAAATTTGGAAGTTAGGATTGAATATAAACAAACCTCGAGCCATTGTTCGTATTCACGTTTGTTGGAAAATCCTGAAAAATTCAAAGAAATATTGGGCACTCACTACTAACCCAATTCTCTCACGTACTGATGGTGTATTCCAAAATGAGAGGATTTGTGTTAGACCTTGTGATCATCAGTTAGAAATGAACGATCGTTCCTTTATATACCGTTTCCCATTAAAATGGTTACCAAATAAGCGGTTGTCATAAAAGGTATGAAATGTGGAGGAACTATACGTCGAATAACCGCTATTTTAAAGAGAAAATGTAGGTCCGAAATTGTGGGATCACCAAAAAAAATAAATAAATAAATAAATAATAACATTACCTCCTTTCTTCTTTGCCACCTCTACTTCAAAGCCCACTCGCTCGCAGTCATCATCTCCAGTGTCATTACCATTTTCTTCCTCTGAGATCTCCAAGAGGGTGACCAAGAGCTTCTTCCTTGGGACAGACCTTTTTTCTACATTCTGTCACCTTCACTGTCACATTAAAGTGAGATGGACAAATAAAGAACTTGAATTGAATTGAGAAAGAGATAGAAGGTCAAACTTTTGAGTGGAACCTATAAACACTATAGGAGACGCAACATGCCATGAACATAATTGGTAATTTGCTATGGTAGGAAATACAAAATAAGTGGCAAAATAATATGCCTAAAACTATGTCAAGGAAAGATCTTTTACCCTCTACATGAATTACAACAATGCATCACTGGATGTTGAACTACTACTTACAGAGTCTACCAATTACATTGAAGATGTTGCTACTCCTGGGATAGATCGGACGATAGTCCAAGGGTTTCATCGTGTATTTTAGATACAACCAATTATGTTGTTTTGTAATAATTAAACATTTTTCTGCATAACTAAACTCAAAGAAGAAATGTGCAGCAGTTGGCAAACTTTTTTTGGTATAGCATCAAAGATCGAGCATGTCACACTAATGGTGCCCAAAGAAGAAACAAATTGCCTCGTAGAATAATAAACCCGATGCAATGAATTTCTGTGTTAACATAATGCCCTTTGGTTTCCAGTTGTCCCACTGGTATAGATAAGCATAGCAACATCATTAGAGCTAGAGAAAGTGTTCGCAAAACACAATAAAAAAAAAAAAAAAAAAAACGCAATGCTGCTCAAAAACTCAAAATGAACTAGCCCACTACCTTTCTACTCTGTGACCTCACCATATATATCAAAATCGATTTGCTTTAACACAATTGAAATCATAAGAGAGGAAGATAAAAGTTTAAAGAGTAAATCTAGTTCTCTGCTCATGTGAAAGTATTTGCAAAAGATTTGCACGTGTCTTAGGGAAAAATTATAAGAATAGGTTAACTTTTTTATCATCTTCACTATCCCTTCTCTAATCTTTCCATCTCGTGCTGTATCTTCATAGGATCAACCTCATCGCACTGTAATTACAAAAGGCATGTATAAAACAGTAGGATCAAGATCGAGCAAGTCACGCTAATGGTGCCCAAAGAAGAAACAAATTGCCTGGGAGAAAAATAAACCCGATGCAATGAATTTCTGTGTTAACATAATGCCCTTTAGTTTCCAGTTGTCCCACTGGTGTAGATAAGTGTAGCAACATCATTAGAGTTAGAGAAAGTATTCGCAAAACACAATTAAAAAAAAAAAAAAAAACATGATACTGCTCAAAAACTCAAAATGAACTAGCCCACTACCTTTCTACTCTGTAACCTTACCATATATATCAAAATCGATTTGCTTTAACACAATTGAAATCATAAGAGAGGAAGAGAAAAGTTTAAAGAGTAAATCTAGTTCTCTGCTCATGTGAGAGTATTTGCAAAAGATTCGCACGTGTCTTAGGGAAAAATTATACGAATAGATTAACTTTTTTATCATCTTCACAATCCCTTCTCTAATCTTTTCATCTCCCACTGCATCTTCATAGGATCAGCCTTATTACACCGTAATTACAAAATGCATGTATAAAACAGTTGTTATATGATACACTTCATAACATCAAAAAGAAAACCGAAGAGGAGCGAAAAAGAAGCCTAAAACAAAAATAGACTGAATAAATGTTATACCTCAAACACATGGCACTCCGTCAAGTGGATTAATAATTCTTTCCGCAATACCTTTGGCCACATAATTTTGTATCCATGTATTTTTCAATTGAGGTACATAATTCATAACAAGCTAATATAAAAGTGATATAATATATTGAACAGTTACATGAAAAGGATATAATCCCAAGAAGGGCAAATCATTGCCAACATCTTCGGGTAAACTAGATCGAAGTTCATCCTTGGATGATCTAGACAAAAATACAGTGGATTTACGAATGGTATCATAGACTCTTTGATGCTTGAAAGTGAGCATTGTCTTTCGGAATGTCGTCTCATACCCTACGTAAACTGAAGCACTTTCTTTCAAGTGCTCAATCACCTGTATTCAATAAATGGTGGAATTACAAAGAAATAGACAGAAAAAGTTTTCTGATGATTAAATTCTTATATAACAAATCTATGCATACTTTATCATAAGTTCTATAAATTTGTAACTTATTTAGCGCGATGAGCCAATTCATGTTATCAAGTGACCACAAATAGTCACAACCACTCAAGACACAGTTCTTGAACACACAATTCAAGAAATGTTTGATGAGTTAACCCATTAAGTTTTCCATGCTCAGTAGTTTTGAGTACTTGAACACACGACCTCGCCCAAAACGGTCCTCGCCCAGAACGGTCCATTCGAAAGATTATCTAAAAAAAATTAAATATATGCAACTACAGAAAACACTCAAGGTCGAAAATGCTATAGTTTTTTCAGGGATCATGAGATGGATAAAATATAGCAAGAAACAATACAAATAATTCTAGGACAGTCAAATGCTATAAGATCTGCATCGCTTGTAAGTACAGCATCAACCTGTCCATGGATTGCCAAAAAAGCCATTTACGCATCTGCTTCGTAAAGGGCAACATCATAAAAAATGTCCTGCTCCTTCAAGACCTTCCACATGCAACCATATCAATTAAAATACGATAAATTCATCAGGAATAATAACTTTAACTTACTTTAAGCACGCACACATCGATTAACTTGTATACTATTAATGGGGTGATGTTTACTGTATTTTTGTAATGCCTAACAACAATAGTAACATCTCCTTTTGACTCAAGCCAATGAGCCTTAGTAAGAGATTTGCCCTTAGACCTACATTCACAAGGTGGGTTTGAGGTCAAAGGTAAGTTATTCTGCCAAAGAGCTAAAAAACATACTCTTTACGCTTTCTCTTTTCATCACTCTTCATCGAAAGCTCACGTCCATAAAAAACAAGAAACGATTTAATTTTATTTTGCCAGAGTAATTCTACTCTATTCATGAAAAATTCGATGTGTCTAATAATCAAACATCAAGGATCTCATAATAAAAGAACATAAACAGCATTATAGACCTTCGTGTGTTTATTGTGAGCATAACTAAATGAAAAAAACTTCCTAGCTGACTATTTCTCCCAGCTGATTTCACAATGCACGGAACATTCTTGCTTAAGCATAAAGTTGAATTGTCGATTGACAACCAAATTATGACTAAGCAGGCTTTTCCAATCTAGTAGGGACTTGGTCTTGACTCCACATACACAAAAAAAACTGAGTGGCAAATGGCAAACAAAACTTACTTAATGTGGGGAGATTGTCATAAAGCTCCTTGTTGCATAGCAGGGCACCTTGGTAGAGCCAGTTATAATCGTCCATGGCCATGGTGTGGTCCTTCAGTTCCCTGATGTTAATGGTTATTAACACATTCCCATCAAGAAAAGCATATAGGAATTTTACCATTTTACCCCCAATTTCCTATAACAAACAAAGAGAGAGTGAGGACGGAGAGGCAATCAAAAGAGAGATTGAGAGAGGGCTTTTTTTTTAGGTGGAGGGAATCAGAGTCAAGAGGGCTGTCCAATCTTCCCCGTAATCCTGTCACAAAGCTGTCCAGTCTTCCCATATTCCTGTCACAAAGAAAGTGAGAAGCCCGCCTCATCACTGGTGGGCCGTGGGGTGCTTGTCTTCCTCATCGAGCGCAACTTCATGCTCTGCCGACATCGGCTCTCTCTCGGCGTTCTCACTCTCTTTGTGACAGGAATATGGGAAGACTGGACAGCTTTGTGACAGGATTACGAAGAAGATTGGACAGCCCTCTTGACTCCGATTCCCTCCACGTAAAAAAAAAAAAGCCCTCTCTCAATATCTCATTTGATTGCGCTCCGTCCTCACTCTCTCTTTGTTTGTGATAGGAAATTTGGGTAAAATTCCTATATGCTTTTCTTGATGGGAATATGTTAACAACCATTAACATCAGGGAACTTAAGGCCTCACCGTGGCCATGGACGATTATAACTGGCTCTACCAAGGCGCCCTACTATGCAGCAAGGAGCTTTGTGACAATCTCCCCCACCATCAAGTAAGTTTTGTTTGCCGTTTGCCGCTTAGTTTCTTTTGTGTATGTGGAGTCAAGATCAAGTCCCTGCTAGATTGAAAAAACTTGCTTAGTCATAATTTGATTGCCAATCAGCGATTCAACTTTATGCTTAAACAAGAATGTTCCGTGCGTTGTGAAATCGGTTGAGAGAAATAGTCGGCTAGGAAGTGTTTTCATTTAGTTATGCTCACAATAAACACACGAAGGCCCATAATGCCATTTATGTTCTTCTATTATGAGATCCTTGGTGTTTGATTCTCAGGCACATCCAGTTCTTCATGAATAGAGTAGAATTGTTCTGGCGAAATAAAGTTAAATCGTTTCTTATTTTTTATGGACGTGAGCTCCCGATGAAGAGTGATGAAAAGAGAAAGCGTAAAGTATGTTTTTTTAGCTCTTTAATAGAATTACTTACCTTTGAGCTCAAACCCACCTTGCAAACGTAGGTTCAGGAGCAAATCTCTTACTAAGGCTCGTCAGCTTAAGTCAAAAGGAGATGCTGCTATTGTTGTTGCTGTTAGGCATTACAAAGATGTAGTAAACATCACCCCATTAATAATACACAAGCCAATCAAGGTATGTGTGGTTAAAGTAAGTTAAAGTTATCATTCCTGATGAATTTATCGTATTTTGATTGGTATGATTGCATGTGAAAGGTCTTGAAAGAGTATGACATTTCTTATGTTGTTGCCTCTTACAAAGTAAATGCGCAAATGGCTTTTTTGGCAATCTATGGACGGGTTGATGCTGTACTTACAAGCGATGCAGATCTTGCAGCATTTGGCTATCTTAGAGTTATTTGTACTGCTTCTTGTTATATTTTATCCATCTCAACACACGATTCCTGAGAAAAATATAGCATTTTCGACCTTAAGTGTTTTATGTGGTTGCATATGTTTAATTTTTCAGATAATCTTCCAAATGGACCATTCTGGGCGAGGTCATGAGTTCAAGTACTCCAAGCTACTGGAGCCTGCAAAACTTAATGGGTTAACTTAGCAAACATTTTTTAAGACATTTCTTAAACTGTGTATCTTGAATGTTTGTGACTATTTGCTGCCACTTGATAACATGAATTGGTTCATCATGCTAGAGAAGTTCCAAATTTACAGAATTTATGATAAAGTAAGCATAGATTTGTTATATAAGAATTCAATCAATAGAAATCTTTTTCGGTCTATTTCTTTCTAATTCCACCATTCATTAGATACAGGTGATTGAGCACTTGAAAGAAAGTGCTTCAGTTTACGCAGGGTATGAGACGGCATTCCAAAAGGCGATGCTCACTTTCAAGCATCAAAGTATCTATGATACCATTTATGAATCCGCCGTACTTCTATCTGGATTATCCAAGGATGAACTTCGGTCTAGTTTACCCGATGATATTGGCAATGATTTGCCTTTCTTGGGACCATATTCTTTTCATATAACTGTTCAATTTATTATATCCTTTTTATATTAGCTTGTTATGAATGATGTACCTTAATTGGAAAATACATGGATACCGAATGATGTGGCCAAAGGCATTGCGGAAAGAATTATTAATCCACTTAACGGAGTGCCAGTTTGATTTAGGTATAACATTTATTCAATCTATTTTTGTTTTAGGCTTCTTTTCTGCTCCTCTTCGGTTTTCTTCTGATGTTATAAAGTGTATCATATAACAGCTGTTTTATACATACATTTTGTAATTACGGTGCGATGAGGCTGATCCTATGAAGATGCAGCGGGAGATGGAATGATTAGAGAAGGGATAGTGAAGATGATAAAAAAGTTAACCTATTCTTATAATTTTTCTCTTCCTCTCTTATGATTTCAATTATTTCTCTTATTAATATTATTTTTTATTTTCCTCTTTCTTTCTCGAGAGTTCATCTTTGACGAATGTTCTTTGGTGACCACAACACCTAATCAAAGCCGACCTTGGCAACTAGAGTTGATGCGAATTTGCTCCGACCAAATCACTTCACCCCCCACCAGAAGCATCACCAAACCACTGTCATTAATCTACCACCATCAGCTATTGAATCACTCACACCTGCGACCATCTTTTAGCACTAACTAAGATCATTTAAGCAAATAACCAAACCAACTAAAAACAAATACCCATGCATAGTGAATATGAAAAGAACCGTTTCAGTGTTTCATTTGACATTGTCGAACACTGATATGCTATTAAAAATGCAAGCTCTAAATTCAATTCTAATGTGATTCGTAGCATAGACACCATATATCAAGTTCTAAATTAGCATGAAGTATCCCAAAACAATCTCGGTTTGATGTGGTTTACTCGTGAATACGTAGAGTGAGTTCTATGTTTCAGACTCAACCAAGAGAGGGGAAAAGAAAATAGGTTACCTAGTTCGATGGTCACTATGATGACAAACGACGACCAGCAGATGGACTTCCAATGAAGGTTGACCGAGATTTCGGTGAATGGAAAGAAATTTCTCTCTCTCTCTCTCTCTCTCTCTCTCTCTCTCTCTTTGGGGTTAGTTTCTAGATAAAAACAAGCACCCCCATTTTACCGAGCATCGCTCTCTTAAAAAAGGAGCCCTCCGAGAATCTCTCCAGCTCTACTTCTTCTAGAAACCCTTTGGTTTTCTTCGTTCAACCACCGTTCAGTCATGGACGCTCTTTGTTTGTCACCATTCTTTTGCTCACAGGCATGAGCGTGAACATGAGGAAGAAGGGGAACACAAAGGCTAGGCTTCAAGAAATGAACTAGGTTAAGAGGAAAGAAGTTAAAGTTAAAGAAGGAAAGGGCTGGGTTTGGTCTTCTTAGGCCAAAATTCCTTCCGCTCGGGCCTTTGTGCTTTTTCTTTATCGATTCAAGTTCAGTGGACTAAGGGGACTGAAAATTAGCTAAAAAATGGGCCAGAAACGTAAGGGAAGGGCTATGTTGAACCGACCTCCGACTTTAGTTTTTTTTTTTTTTTTTTTTCCTTGAACTCTCTTTTCTCCCCTTTTTTATTATTGTATTTTGATGTCCCATTTATTCCAGCTCTTTATTATGAGGCTTACTGTCGCAACCTACTCTCGAGGGGAGGGAATATGTTTAGGGGTATTGCCTAAAGTACGGGCCTAAGACCCATGATTAGGTGCGGATTCTCCCAAACCCATACCCCGCGTGACATTATGATATTTTTTAGAAATTTTGCACAAAAGGAGTCGCCACTAGCTTATTGGAATCGGCTAGAAACCAAGTGAGACATTTGAGTGTACCTCACTTCTTACGCAACCAAAGAATCTAGGATCGGGAACTTGATTACACTAATTGATCAATTAATGCCCTTTCGATACCTAAACTTGTTCATTTTAACAAAATGATTTTTGAGCAAGCAGTTTAGATTGATTTTATATCTATTCACTAACATGTGAGGTGATTATGCAGTGCACAATCATTAAAGTAACAAGTATAGCTACTAAGATCCTAATTGCAATAAAATTAAACACATGCAATTAAACATCCACAAACGTAATTAATATACAAATTAAACATATGATATAGTCAAGGTGCAAGAAAATAAAAGCCTAATTATGCTAAAAAGACAAGACACAACAATTCCTAACCAAACCCTACCATTTTTTTTATTTTAAAATTTTTTAATTTTAAATTTTGTTAATTTTAAATTTTTAAAATTTTTTTTTTTAAACGTCAAAATTTTTTAATGTTTTTTGAGTTTTTGAAATTTTGGAAAATTTTTTTGAATTTTTATTATTTTTCCAAAATTTTGACTTTTTAAATTTTTTTAACTTTTTGAATTTTTTAATATATTTTTAATATTTAATATTATTATATTCAGTAAAACAAGTTATGGCCGAGTAAACCCGATCCGGCACGTTGACACGACCCGATGACCTAGACCCGACACAATTGGATTCAAAAGGAATTTTTTTTTAGTTTTTTAATTTGTTTAATAAATTTTTAAATTTAATTTTTTTAAATGATTTTTAAATGATTTTTGTAATTCATTTTTTGTCTTTTTCTCACTTCGTACTTTTCCCTGCACACTCTGCTCGTTGGTCCTTCCCGAAGCCAACTTTTCCATGTTATAGTTTTCTTTTTCTTTTTTTGTTTTGCTTTTGCCCTTTTCTATTCTTTATCCTTTTCTTTTTTTACTGGTCTCCTTCTCCACCTGCTTTCCTTCTACGCCTGAAGCCTCCTCCTTCTGCACCTACATCAACACCGGCTGGAGCAACCGGCGTCGGCCGCCGGACCACCGCCGCCCACCGGTCATCGCCCTCGATCGGCTACCAATTCCGGCGACCACTAACCCATTTCCGACGCAACGAGAAGTTTCGTCGATTCAAATAGATGCAAGTATCTCGCGCAAACCGCTTGAAAACACAATGAATACGGGCAAGGCAACAAGGATTCAGCAAGCAAGAGAGCAAAAATGAGTCGGTCCGACGTTAAGACGCAGGCTACTCTTCGGTTTTCTTTAGCATTTCGTCGAACACATGGTCTGCACTAATGAAACGAGAAGGTTTTCCCTCGATCGAAACTCCAATCGAGCTTAGGCTTCTATATGAGCATACTAGCACGCACAGAAACATCAATGGAGGCTCAATGGGACCGAAGCTCGCTTGAACTGGTCAGCCGCGAGTCCCGATCCGACGCCCTACAAAAATGGAGCCTACATGAGCAGAGAAGACCTACTTGGTTCAACGAGAAGAGCTGCGACGGACAGCAACTCACGAACGGACGACTGACGGCCAAAATGCTCCTTCGACTTCACTCTCTCGAAGCTTCCATCTCTTTCTCGGTTCTCCCTCTCTCGGTTC
The DNA here is from genome assembly GCA_014182555.1 of Eucalyptus erythrocorys. Taxonomy (NCBI): domain Eukaryota; kingdom Viridiplantae; phylum Streptophyta; class Magnoliopsida; order Myrtales; family Myrtaceae; genus Eucalyptus; species Eucalyptus erythrocorys. Next base: position 36,134,407 of record CM024604.1, read on the forward strand.
TCGCCGTTCCAGAAGAAGGGCGTCAGAGAGCGGGATCCCGTGCACAGTCGAAACAAAGCCTACCTGGTTCGAGAGGAGGATTGCGGCGAATGGCGGCTGACGAACGGACCTCCGGCGACGATCAACCACTCTCTCGAGCTCGCGCTCTCTCTCTAGGTCGCCCTCTCGCTCACCCTCCTCCTCGGTCTCTCTCCCTGTGTTTCTCTCCAGCTTCCTCCTCTCTGTGTTCGGTTCCCCTCTGCTCTCTCTAACATTTGTACTCTCCTCTTTTCTCTTTTTTTGGCAGAAGCGTGGATGGTGTGAGGGGAGGAAGATGAGAAGAGGAAGATGAAAAGCGTGGATGGTGTGAGGGCAGAAAAACGGGTGGGGTTGAAATAAAAGGAGATGCCAGCCCAAGTACGAAAAAAGAAAAGGAAAAGAGATAGGTGGGCGAGCCCATGCACGAAGGAATGAATCTTTTTTAACCTTTTTCATGACAATTTTGGAAAAATAAAGACCATTCAATACCTGTGCAAAAACGATACTTTTTAATGATTATTTTTTTACTCTTCTTTCTTTCTTTTTTCTTTTTTTCTTTTTATTTTTTTTAAATTTCGAATTTTTTATTTAAGTTTTTTTGTAAACTTTTTTTGATAAATTTTAAAACTAGTGACACAAATGCTCCTAATGTCTATATGTGATGCAATTTTAATGAAATCTTTTTGTTGAGGGGTTAGAAATTAATTCCTTATTTTCTAATGTAATTAATAAACACTTAAACAAATCGCCAAAATTTATGTGTCAACAAATTTAAAAAATTTAAAAGACGAAATTCCCTTCACTAGCCGATGAGTTCAAGCCTTTTTTTAAAACTGATATGGCTACTTTAGGCTCTTATTTAAAACAAAATCTACTCCATACTCTTATTTACAATAATGTTCACTTCATATAATTATTTGAGAATATAAGAGCTCTTCAAGCCTTTATTTAGAATTTTCCCTTAAAATGGAAAAGAAAAAAAAAAGAAAAAGAAATTCAAAGCTTCTAAAATTAGTCAAACTCAAGATTCCACAAATATTTTTGCAATCTTAGGCTTTATTTATTGAAGCTTAGACAACTAAGTGATCTAGTTTGTACGAGTTTGGAATTGCCCTAAGGGTTGAATTCTCCTGCTCTTATAGTGTAAGTTGGTTCCCCATGTTGCAAGTATCAGTCTGAAAGATATAACGTCATGTGGAGATGCTATTGTCACGTCTAGGAACTAGAAATGCCTTCTCCCAAATTTAGAGGTACATAACTTTGGCAGAAATCATCGAATATAAGAGAACAGTAGTAACATTTCATGTTGTCTTAATTAAATTCTTCAGTAGTCTTTATTTCTTAAATCTTAAATCTTTTTCTTTTTTGGTCAAAAAATCTTATATCTAGTCATATGAATTTCCTACCTTTAGCTTCTAGCATTGGAAAGATAGTGGGACGTAGTTTGGACCAAACTAGAATATTAAAACGAAGTCAGACAATGTTATGTAAGAGGAAGAATCCGATTTCACATGTTTCTGAATGGACACATTCAATGAACAGAGGAACAACGTATTCTTTTTACTAATGTTTCTTAACAATTACAAATAGCATCAGGATTCAAATAAGAACACGAATTATTCTAAAAGTAATCATTTCCTAGGTAGGATGGATCTGCCTATCCCCACGACTTAATCTTATGTATATCTCAGTCCTTCACACACGAGTTTCCATCACAAACTCACACACAGGAAAGAGTATTGCCCGTTTGTTTACCTTTTGTTTATTGCACGTTTAATCAGTAAGCAAAACAACTATTTTTCAAGTATTGCACCTCTCTCTCTCTCTCTCTCTCTCTCTCTCTCTCTCTCTCTCTCAAAACCCCCTATCAACATCAACCCTAACAACCAAATTGCTGAAAACGGGCGTATGGTGTCAGTTTGCGAATCATCTTTCAATAGGAGACCGGGTCGTCAAGAACTGCGAGAGGCGGTGGCGCGCGTTCGGTTCCACCAAAAACCAAGAAATGGGTAGGCTTTGCTAGAAACCCAAGAAAACTAAGATAAAAGATCTCACGGCTCTAATCAGACCCATTGAATTGCCAACAATCTGCACGGGCAAAAGTCGCAACCCTCCCGAGGTGAACTCGAGGGAGTTTGACGAACTGCAAAGGGGACACGGATAACTCTCTTGTGAGACGGCGTTTTATGATCTAAATTTTTGCATTGTCTTGTCTTCATGGAGGAAGGCAACTCTTTTCAGGCTTTCAACCGTGGTCAAAAACAAAAGCATTTGATTTGATCAGTCCAAAAAATCCGCGCCAGCCTACCCAAAAATTTTGGGTATTTTGGCGCTGGCCTTAGTCTTCTTTGGTAGATGTTATTAAGATATGAAATCTTTTTTGATAATATTTTTTGAATATGAAATTTTTTTGATATCTTTTTGAATTTCATATAAGTATACCAACTATAATTGAGTTGCATTCCATGATTCTTGCTCTGTCAAAGATTGTATTTTTCCTTCTCTTTATAAGCATGTACAATTTGTAAATTAAGTGATATGAAAAATTCATTCACAAATTGTGAGCTTTCTCATGGTATAAGAGCAATTCTGCTCCTAAGAGCATTTTGATCCGACTATTTTGCACTTTTTTTTTTTTTTGCAACCTTCTGCACCCTCTAGCCATGGAAGTCACTTCAGAATCAGCTTGCACCACCTCAAATTCGAATTCCGTTTCCATCAGAACAACTGCACCTAATGGTCTGATCTCGATCTTAGCCATCGTCCAATTACCATTCAAGCTCTTTGCTGCCAATTATCCCTCTTGGCGTCCTTTAAATTAACCAATGTTTTATGTGCACATGATAGTACAAAAGATCTGATTTCCATTTCACAATTTTGTTGCAATAACCACTCATCTATTGAATTTTTTGCCAATTATTTTTTGGTGAAAGACCTTCGCACAGGGGCAACGTTGCTTCGAGGAGGGCTTAGCAATGGTGTGTATCGGATGCCTCTCACAAACACTCATCCAAAATTCATGGCCTTTGTTAGTGAGCGGACAAAACCGATGGTTTGGCACAATAGACTAGGTCACCCTTCATTTTGTATTCTAAGTCATGTTCTTAATAATTTTCCAACTCGTTTGTCTTCTGAGTCAATCATAGGCTCTAAGTTATCCTGTGATGCGTGTCAGTGCAATAAGAGTCACAAACTTCCATTTGGGGTATCAACTCTTATGAGTCATTTTCCGTTTGATATTATTTTTCCTGATGTTTGGGGTCCTGTGTCAACTGCTTCAATTAATGGTTTTCGTTACTATCTTATATTTGTTGACCACTATACGAAGTAAACTTGACTTTATCTTATAAGAAAAAAATCAAATGTTTTGAATAGTTCAGAAGCTTGGTTGAAAAACAATTTCCTGTCTCTATTCGAAATTTATACTCAGATGGTGGTGGAGAATTTCAAAACCATTTCTTGCAAAACATGGAATTTCCCATCTAACTACACCGCCGCACACACCGGAACACAATGGAATTGTAGAAAGAAAACACCGACACATAGTTGAAACCGGACTTGCCCTATTACACAAAGCAAATCTACCACATTCTTTTTGGTCATATGCTTTTCAAACTGCTACATACCTCATTAATCGTTTGCCAACACCCGTTCTAAATATGCATTTACCATTTCAAACATTATTCCAAATGGCTTCCAATTATAAAAAACTTCGCACATTTGATTGTCTTTGCTATCCGTGGTTACGTTCATACAACACAAATAAACTTATGTCCCGCTCTCGACAATGTATATTTTTAGGGTATTCATTGTTACAAAGTGCGTATAAATGTTTTGATCCACAAAATAATCGTCTCTATATCTCACGTCATGTTGTGTTCGAAGAAAACACATTTTCGTACCGAACACTTCTCAATACTAAAAGTATCTTGTCACCCCTCAAAGTTCATCTCCTTCACCTACTGTTTCACTTCCGATTTTAGTGCCAAACACTGGACCATCTGCACAAGTGCCCCCTCGAAGCAACATTCCATCCCGTGCTGCATCCTCATCGACTTCCCAACCTTCAAATCAATCCCAACAAATGCCACCCAAAAATCCACTTACAAGAACTCACAAAATGGCCACTAGATCACAAAATAATATTTTCAAGCCCAAACAAATCAACCACATCATCACCAAACATCCACTTCCACCGACTATAGAACTAACGGGAATTATACAAGCTATGTGCGATCCTCAATGGCATGAAGCAATGTCGGCTGAGATCAATGCCCTTATTCATAATGGGACTTGGGAACTAATATCTTTTAATCCATCTTTGAATGTTAGAGGTTGCAAATGGGTTTATCAGATAAAAAAGACGTGTGGACAGCAGTATTGAGAGGTACAAGGCACATCTTGTGGCCAATGATTTTCACCAACGACTGGGCCTTGATTACACTGGTACATTTAGCCCAGTCATCAAACCAAATACTGTTCGGGTGGTTTTATCATTGGCTTTAATGTGTGGATGGACATTGAGACAAATGGACATCAACAATGCCTTCCTCCAAGGAACTCTTCAGGATGAGGTTTACATGTCGCAATCGCATGGTTTTAAAGACTCAGAAAAATCAACACACATTTGCAAACTTCATAAAGCCATATATGGGTTAAAGTAGGCTCCGCGGGCTTGATATAATGAGCAAAGTTCATTCCTTCTCACAAATTCATTTGTCAATTCAAAGAATGATAGTTCGCTGTTCATTTACTCTCATGGTGGTGTTCAAGCCTATTTTTCAGTGTACGTGGATGATCTCATTATCACAGGAAGTGACCAAAAGTTTGTTTCGGACTCCATCACCGCTCTCTCGAATCGGTTCTCAATTAAAGACTTGGGGCCACTGAATTTCTTTTTGGGAATTGAAGTCATTCCTACAAAGACCGGCTTACTTCTTTCTCAACATAAATACATAAGAGACCTACTTGAATGCTTCAAAATGGGAGATGCAAAAGAGGTAGCGACACCATTAGCCATGGGTCAACTCTTTCGGTTCATGACAAACAATCACCAGCCAATGCTACACGAAGCCTCATTGGTGCACTTAATACCTCAACATCACTCACCCAAATCTTGGTTTTGCAATAAACAAACTATCTCAATTCATGCATAAGCTTACCACAACCCATTAGACAGCTGCAAAACGGCTTTTACGCTATCTTAAGGGAACATTATTCCATGGGTTGCACTTGAGACGCGACATACAACCTGTGCTTCATGCCTACACCAATGCAGATTAGGCAAGAAACATTGATGATCGCACATCTACTTCGGGTTTTGTGATTTATATAGGGGCCAATCCTATCTCTTGGAGTTCTCCAAAACAACGATCAGTTGCACGGTCATCTACTAAAGCAGAATATCGAGCCATTGCCATGGCCTCGGCGGAACTCATTTGGGTAAAATCTTTGCTTCAAGAACTTGGCATTCACGTGGACATGGCACCAAGCTTGTATTGCGACAACATAGGTGCTACTTATGTTTGTGTAAATCCCGTCTTCCATTCCTGAATGAAACACATTGAGATAGATTACCATTTCATTCGGGAACTTGTTAAAGCCGGCAAGATGCGAGTCTCTCATATTTCCACCCGTGATCAACTTGCTGACATTCTCACGAAACCGTTATCAAGGCTGTAGACAAAACAATTACGAGACAAGATGCGTGTTTCTGATGGAACGTCCATCTTGCAGGGGCATGTTAAGATATGAAATCTTTTTTGATATTATTTTTTGAATATGAAATCTTTTTGATATCTTTTTGAATTTCATATTAGCATACCAACTGTAGATGAATTGGCATTCTATGATTCTTGCTCTATCAAATATTATATTTTTCATTCTCTTTATAAGTGTGTACAATCTGTAAATTAAGTGATATGAAAAAATCATTCACAAATTGTGAGCTTTCTCAGATGTTGGTATTAATAGGGTTGGGATTGGGTCGGGCCGACGCGGGTTTTTTGACACCCCAGCACAGCCCGATCTCTCTCTCTCTCTCTCTCTCCCCTCTCTCCCTGCAAATGCGATGAGGACAAACCGTAGATCTGAGAAGACAACGAGCATAGTCCCTCCATCACCGTTTGCTTCCTTCAACTCTAACGTAGCCTTCTCTGCAAATCAATCACCTGCCTCTGCTTGTTCGGCTCTCCACTCCGTTGTCCTCATCTCGATCACCGTCTCAATCTCACGAAGATTTCAATTAAAATCTTCAAAGCACTCCTTTGATGCACCTGTGAAATCTCGATCAATCTAATGGCGTTGGGTTCAAAACAGCCATGCAAGGCAAAAACATATGCTGGGAAGGACTCAGCTGGTGTAAATGAGTCGGTCATTCCATGTCTTTATCAACAACTCTTGAAAGAGTAATGTGAGGTTTCATAATATGAATTTTGATATGAATGCATCGAGAAAATTACCATCATGGCCCCTACCTATCGATTTAACCGTGGAAGATTTCTAGAATGGAAGTCTTTGGTTCAGCACAAAATGACTTCAATTAATCAAAAACATGTGCCTTTGATTCACACTTGTTGGACTATCCATTCAGTTGAGGAACTAATAGCATTCTTATGATGAGGGAAAATTACGAACGCAAAAAAAAGCTAATAGAAAGATCCTAATTATTTGAAATGAGGTGCCATTATTAAAGTATTCATCCAAAAATGAGGACAGGCATGTGTTGCCATCTCCTTTGAAAACTTTTCTAACTTCATCCTCTTTGATTCTCAGAAAATCAGATTAAATTGATGTTGGCTCTATCCCGATATGCGGACTAATTAATTTAGAGTCTAAAGACTTCCCCATGACAATGATATATTCTGTGAAATTCTTAGTAAACTCATGCTTACCAAATATGAAGGTGGATGTTTTGGGGCACTAGAAATGCGCTAGTGCTCAGATGAGGCCAAAACGAACTTTTATTTCCAACAGAGGGAGTATCTGCCCTATCTTGCTCATCTCATGAGCAATGATCATTAGTGAGTCATTTGTCAAATATATATATATATATATATATATATATATATATATATATATATATAGAAGTTAAGGAAGAATCTGATTGAGTTTTTCTTTTGGTCAGCATAATTTGATAAATTTGAGTGGATGCAGAAGCCGAGATTAAGAGAAAGATTTAATTGATCATTGGAGGGGTTCAAAGAGACTACTAACTAATAAGCATGCCGGTGCATGTAAATCTTATAGCATATGTTTTTTGTATATTTTCATGCTTAGTTTAGCTAACTGGACCTCAATAGGAGGAAGAGCTTACAAAAGTTCAGGCTGCATATGGGCTATTATATCCCAGTCAACAGTTTACTAGAACCTCTAACACTGCAGAAATTTTCTGACATGTTATAAAGTTGTCTTAATATTAATCGAGAAGGAAGTACAGCAAAAGCAGTTTCCAAGCTTTTTCTTCCCGAGTATTGGAGCTTATTCTTTCTTTGGGAACACTAGTACTGTACTAGATTCTTTCCCATCTTCTTGGGTAATAATTTTCAATATGATCACCAAGCACATAATTTCTCTGCAATGATCAATTGAACAAGAATTTGTCGCTTATTTAACTTCGCCGAGTGTAAAGCCTGGAGGAAAGAATAGGAATTGTTTCCTTCTAGTTGTAACGATGAACTCCTTGTGATTGCTTTCCATGTAAGTAAGGAGGCGAACCACATGAAAGTGCTTTACCTTGGAATTGCTGACAACTGAAGAACATAAAAGTTCCTTGAAACTGGTCTCTTGCATGTAGAGAGCGATCTATGTTCCCGAACCGCTCATATATTTCATCTGCCAACTGTTTCCGATCCTGCACAGCCTTGAATTATGTCCTTTCTTAGAGTATTATTTTCTTCTTCAGGAACCTCTAACCGCTCATTGAAAACTTTGACATGAGTTGCCTAAATTGCCCGATCTTTCCAATGTAGCTCAGTACACGAGCCACTTCTTTGCGGACTCCATGAACTCCTACCTGCGTCGTTAATAACAGTTTTCTCCCTCTTTCCATCTTCTTCAATAATTATTTCACATATAATCCCAACCACCGAGGAAACTGAAGCAACTGTACAAAATCAGCGCAAGACCCACTCGGTTCTGAGAGGACTTACCTCAGGAGATGTCCAGAGGAGCCCTTTTGTCATTCTGCATTGCAATCTCTTGTCGTTGGACCTGTGGCAAGAGCAGGACGAATATAGTAGCTAGGATAACATTTTACCGAGTGAAGCAACATGAATCGACCAATCTTCTCTTGCATAAGCTTAACTTTCCTTTGGAGATATTGTAGCCTAGAAATGTGCTTTGCAGAAGGTGTCACGATGATCAAACAAAGTACAAATCTTCAGTTCATATTTGGATAATGATGTCAGCCATTTGGCTCTGCTTATTGAGCGGTTAGCAGGATGTGTGAGCGACACTGATATGTTGGAGGTGAAGAAAATAAAAGCGTAGGATAATAAGAAGAAAAAAACATTCTTTTTCGTTATTAGGAAAAACAGGAGAGGGTAATAAAAGTGTGAAAACTAAATGTGAAATTACATTTTTGACTTTTTAGGTTCAATTTTTGTAAATTGAGTATTGTCAAGAGTTTGCCTAATTAGTCATTGAAATATATTTTATAAAAGAAACTTCGTATGAGTGAAAGAATCCATTTGGAATAACCCATTAGCTAACCAGTTAATAAATCATAAAGATAGCACAGACAATACATTATCAAATGCTCCTGAATTGTGAACATATTGCCGTATCACAAGACAAACCAGGCAGACAAGAGACATGGCACTTGGCATCAACATGCCAGGATTTCCTGTGAAACATGTCCGAATGTGCCACCATCAATGCGGTACTATGTTCTTCGGACCAAAAGAAAAATTTGTTGATGGATCAGATTAGCTAGCTGGAGTTCAAAGGAGTGAAAAGAAACCTCCGACTGTACATAGGTGACGAAATGCCATGTCAACTATCGCCAGAACCCTTTAAAAACTACATAGGCTTTTGCACAGGTAGAGTTGTCTAAATATCTATTAAAGGAGAGTACACCAGAAGCTGTTTTCAAGCCAACCAACAACGAATGCATCCAAAAAACGTAAAAATCTCAGTAAGTCATGAGAGATAACCTAAAATCCTTTGCCTAGGAGTAGCAGCAGCGTCAACTTCCGGGTCTATGATGCTTTTCCTTTTCTGAGTAGCTGAGCTCGTCCTTTCTTCGGGAACCCAGCATCTCCGCTTCTTATTAGTGTAGTGAGTAGTGACGCCAAGGTTTAAGCTTCTGCTGTAATCGATGCATCGTCATCTGCTGCATGAAGTGTAAGTTGCCCTTATAATAAAAAATAATAAGGGACCCAATTACATTTTCATAAGGCCTAAGCCAACTTGAAGAAAAACAAAATGAACTCATCTTTTCTGCAGGTGGAGTCGCGAAGGAACAAGAAAACAAAAGGAATAAGTATATATATATATATATATATAGAGAGAGAGAGAGAGAGAGAGAGAGAACATTGAGAAACACAAGAAAAAGCGTTTCGTAGTGTTTGGTAAGTAATCGTAACCATTATTTACCTAATCGAAGGGATTTTCATAGTTAAGCTATAAATTCAAATCTGTTCGGATTTTCATACTTGATTTTTATGTTGTGCATTTATTTATAAAGTACAAAATCTTGTTGTGACAGAAGTTTTAGGACCTGGCTGAGCTGCACAATTTTGTGGAAGTCAATTTGGAGTTACGGTCTGGTCGGAGGGTGATTTTTGAAGCTTTGCGCATGCTATGGAGAAAAGTTTCTAATTATTATAATTCTAATTTTCCATCGTCTCATTCTATAAGCAGTAACTTCACTTTCACGCAAGATCATGTCTTGCGATGCAGAATCCCAACTAAAGATGTGCGCCACTTTTATTAAGGGAAGACAACAGCCTGTTCCTTCTAATTGAGTGCGCAATGCACTAATACCATCGGCGGGGGAACGCTGGTAGAGGGAGTCCCATTATCCGGTGACACCACGGGGTCAAAAAGATGGGACGTATCGTCTGTCTCCCGTGGAAGAACGGCATTGATTACGCACCTATCTCCAACCATGGAAAGACGGAAAAGATGAGGAATCTATGTAAGAGTTTTCTTTATGTGGGCTACATTAATTGAAATTGTAATTACCGTTTTACGGGGTTGGTCTAATAAGGTAAGGCATAAGGTTTTCTTAATGGTTGAATATGGGCCTGATTTGTGTGGGCCGAGTTGGGCCCGGCCCGTGATGAGAGGGTCCGTCCAAAACTCTATAAATAGCGCTAAGGTCCCTCCTCTAGCACTCACTTTTCCAAAATTCTCTCTGAACTAACATAAGGCATATCGTGAGCGGCGGTCTCATCGAGCCAGGAATCGAGGGTCATAGAGGAGAAGATCTTCAGCATTGAAGGCCTGGATTGTTGTCGCTTTGCTCCAAGAACAATGGATTCAAAATCAGGTACACAAATCCTTGTCTTATACCTTAGAATGTTCGAGTTTCTAGCTATGTAGATCTTGGGAAGCCGTATCGACGGCCTACATTTGGTATCAGAGCCGACATAACTTAGAACTCGAACATATTGAAGAATTTATTTGTTGAAACTTGTTGTTAATTCTGATTTTGGATTCATCAAGGACTGTTTTTGAGCTTTGCATGCCTCTGAGAGAGGCGACATACACTGCCCCATACCCATTTCGTCCACCACCTAAGCTCGGAAAGTTTGCCTTGTTTTTCATGAATTTTGGTCCGATGAAAGTGAAATTTTATTGCATAATCGGCTTCTACTCTTATGTACGAGCATTTTGGTGGGTCGAACGTCGCCGAAGGAGGCCGGAAACGGCCTCACGCGCCGCCACGCGCCTAGGCGGTGCTGGGCGTCGACGGCACGCGCCGCCGCGCGGCCCCACGCGCGTCGGCGCATGGACCGCCACGCGGCCTCACGCACGCGCCGAGCGCATGCGCACCGACACGTGGCGGCCACGCGGCCTCGTGCATGTGCGCGGACAGGTGGAGCGCCACGTGTCTCGATGACGTCACGGTGACGTCACCTTCGCCACCTCACGTGCGACCGCCACGTGGCAGTGACATCATCGATGACGTCACGCGGACCGACCGGGTGTCTGCCGAGTCGACCCGACCCGCGTTGACCCGATCGGTTGATCGGGTTGACCGACCCGTTTGACCGTTGACCCGACCCGATTGACCCTTGACCGGATCCGGGTTGACCTGACCCGGTCCGACCGTTGACGGGGTTGACCCGACCGTTGACCGGTCCGACCGTTGACCGATTCGGTCCGTTGACCGGTCGGACCGGCTTCGGACCGATTTTGGACGCCAGCGCGTGTGGCTCACGCGCCGCGCACTCTAGCGGCGCATGAGGGCGCGTGCGGCGTTCGTTTGGCGCGTGACTTATATCACCGTGATCGTATGTGAATTTCCTACCTTGTGGTGTGCTTATTTGCATTTTTTGATGCCTTTAAGGATGTGAAAATGCATGTGAAACCCTTAAGGCATGTGATTTTGGGGTAATTTTGGCATATTTTCATGTATTTCTCTATGATTTTGGAAATGCAATTGCATGCTTATGATTATATCATCACTTGAGGAATATGTATAGTGTTGATTTATCAGTAGTATGTATTAATGGATGGAGAAATGCAATTAGCATGACTTGTGATTTTAGTGACAAATAGCCCTTGTCATCAAGTCTAAAATCACATATGAAAGGTGAATGTGAGTCATAAAGTTATATCCCTAATATGAGAGAATTTCGATGATTCAGTTGAGTTGTAACCGCCAAAGTGGCACACTTGATTGGATTTGAGAAATATCAGTCTTATATTGTAATGGGATGTCTCCTATTCTGATGCATGTTTATACTCCCAAAGGAGGTAATCGTGCGTTAGTTATTGGAGGGATACATGTACAGCATATGGTTGAAAAGTGACTAACTCTAGTAGTTCATACACCCAAAGGTGGTGAATTCACGAAAGGTTAGAATATATTTTCATGGACCGTTGTCATGTGAAGAGTATACAATTGCATGTCATGTATTCTGCCCAAAGGTGTTTATATGATGATGTATGTAGCTCTTAAGATGTGTATTTAGCACTCACATGATGCTAATCATATGTATTGCTTATCAAATCAGTCACCTTCTCTGTAAACGGCAATTCTATTGTAATTGAGGTTCTTACTGGGTCAAACTTCAAGAAATGGAAAGAGGATTTTCTGTTTGGGATGGAGCTTGCGATGTTCATATTGCTCTTACCGAGGATAGACCGGCGGACCTTCGATGCCGATACGTAAACCCAAAAGTACGTTTTGCTGCATGGGAAAAGAGTAATAGAATTTGCTTGCTCATTATGAAACGGTCAATTCAAGAACATTTGATGAGTGGCTTGCCAACTAATTGTACTGTTAAGGAAATGATGGAAGCTTTGGAGACTAGGTATCGTATTTCTACCAATGCTGAGATAGGTACACTCATGCAATCACTCTTTAATATGAAGTATGATGGTTTAACTGGAGTTAGAGATTATGTGCTTAGGATGGTAGATTTTCAGACAAAACTCCGAATCCTTCAAGTTGATATACCTGAAGCTTGCATTGTGCATCAAGCATTAAATACTCTTCCTCCTGATTTTGGAATTATCAAAATGAACTATAGTTCGCAGAATGAGACTTGGTCAATAAATGACCTTATAGTTAGAGTGGTGGCAGAGGAAGAGAAACTGAAGAAAGAGAGAGGGCATCTAGCTTTGTATACCTCTAGTTCTGCTAGTAGGAAGGGTAAATGGATTGCACATCATGGAGGAAACCCTAAAACCACAGGCATTTCTAAAAATATAGTCCTTAAGAAAGGAAATCCTGAAGTTGCTGGCCCCTCCACTACTATGGCTCCAAGAAAGGGACCTTTTAAAAGGGAGGGTGTCCTTTGCTACTTTTGTAGGAAGAGGGGACATATAAAGAAACACTACGATCAGTATAAAGCTTGGTTGTCTAAAAATGAGCATAAAGGTAATGATTCTTTTGCATTTGTCTGTGAATCCAACCTATCTGAAGTCCCATCCAGTTCTTGGTGGCTAGATAGTGGTGCGGCTAATCATGTTGCATTTACCATACAGGGATTCACAAACATAAGGACGCCAAATCAGGATGAATCAAAGCTCACTGTGGGAAATAATGACAAGATCGACGTTGAGTTCGTGGGAGATGTCATTTTAATTCTAGATACTTGGTTTTAATATGATGTTAAGAAACACTTTTTATGTACCTTCCTTTAGACGGAACTTAGTTTCCGTGTCATGTTTGGACATGTGTGGTTACTCTTTTGAAATAAAGAACAATATTATATCTATGTTCTTTAGTTCAAATAAGGTTGGGTGCTGCAACATGTTCAATGGATTGTACAGATTGTGTTTATCTCCCAATGATATATACGTCGCTAATACAGTTGAAAATGTTGTTCCCAAAAGACCTCTACCTAAATAACAGTTTTATGCATTGTGGCATAAACGACTAGGTCACATATCTAAAGAAAGAGTAGAAAAGCTGATAAAGACACACATCCTGCCTACTCTTAAGGGTGACCTAGAGACTTGCATAGACTGCTGTAGAGGAAAGATGACTAAGATAAAGAAGAAAATCGCAGTTCGAAGTTCTGACTTACTAGAAGTCATTCACACTGATATCGTGGACCCTATACTTGCAACTTTGTGTAGAAATTTTTATTTCATCACGTTTATCGATGATTATTCTCGGTATGGTTACCTGTTCCTAATTAAGGAAAAATCTGAATCTCTTGACAAATTCAAGATCTATCGGACCGAAGTTGAGAAACAAATGTAAAAAGGTAATAAAGGTGGTTAGATCTGATCGAGGTGGAGAATATTATGGTAGACATGGCAATGTTGGGCAAATTAAAGGACCATTTGCTAAATACTTAGAGGATTCTGGGATAGTGGCTCAATTCACTATGCCTGGAAGTCCTGAACAGAATGGTGTGGCTGAAAGGTGCAATCGTACTCTCATGGATATGGTAAGATGTATGATGAGTAGGACTAATTTGCCTGATTTTTTATGGGGTGAGGCTTTAAAAACAACCCTTTATATATTGAATCGTATTCCTACCAAAGCTGTTACATCGACTCCTTTTGAGTTATGGACTGGACGCAAACCAAGTTTGAATCACTTCAAGGTGCTGGGATGTCCTCATGGAAGTAAGATTGTATAATCCAACATTAGGTAAGTTAGAGGCTAAAACCACTCGATGCTACTTTATATCTTACTCAGAACATTCAAAGGAATATCGGTTTTATAATCCAAGTGGAGGAATAAGGATTGTAGAATCTCAAACGGCCAAGTTTCTGGAATTTGATGTAGCCGAAAAGCATGATTATTCACAAATTAGTGAACATGACAACATGATGAGACCTGCTATATCTTTTTCCTTGCATATGCAGACAATGATAGAGCCTACTGTGCCACAAACTGAACCTGTCAACACTGAGAATCCTATCGATGAAACGACCACAGATGAAGTCATTCAAGTTCCTCAGACTCAAAATGAGCACCCAATGACACCACTTAGGAGATCTACTAGGGAAAGGCGTTCAGCTATACCACCGGACTATATGGTCTATTTAGGAGAACATGATTATGATATAGGTTGCACTATAGATCCAGTGACTTATACAGACGTCATTTCCTGTCCTCAATCTAGTTTATGGCTGGATACAATGAGAGATGAGATGCTGTCTATGAAATATAATGGCGTTTGGGAACTTGTTGAATTACCGGAAGATTGTAAGCCCATAGGTTGCAAGTGGGTTTATAAGACTAAAAGAGATTCAAAATGAAAAATTGAGAAATTTAAAGCCAGACTTGTAGCCAAGGGCTTCACTCAAAGAGAAGGGATAGACTATGAAGCAACTTTTTCTCCAGTTTCCTCTAAAGACTCCTTTAGAGTGATCACGGCATTAGTAGCTCATTTTGACATGGAATTACATCGGATGGACGTTAAGACTGCTTTTCTAAATGGAGACCTGGATGAGGAGGTTTATATGATGGAGCCTGAAGGTTTTGCAACAAATGATTCAGGTGTGTGTAAACTGAAGAAAGCTATTTATGGTCTCAAACAAGCTTCCAGACAATGGTACATGAAGTTTCACCATGTTGTTACTTCTTTTGGTTTTGCTGAGAACAAAGTAGATCAGTGCATATACTGCAAGGTCAGTGGGAGGAAATTTATTTTTCTTATACTTTATGTGGATGACATTTTGCTTGCAAGTAGCGATATTGGATTGTTGCGTGAAACAAAACAAATGTTGTCAAAGAATTTTGACATGAAAGACTTGGGTGAGGCATCTTTCGTTCTAGGCATTGAAATCCATAGAAATCGTTCTTGTCGTATGTTAGGTTTATCTCAAAAGGCGTATGTTGATCATATTTTGGAGAGATTCAACATGCGGGATTGCAAACCGGAAGTGTTCCCTGTCGTTAAGGGTGACAAGTTAAGTCTCTCACAATGTCCTCAATCAGATTTTGAAAAAGACCAAATGAAAGACATACCTTATGCTAATGCACTTGGAAGTATTATGTATGCTCAAGTTTGCACTAGACCAGACATTGCCTTTGTAACAGGACTTTTAGGCAGATATCAGTCGAATCCAGGACATGACCATTGGGTTGCCGCTAAAAAGGTCTTGAGATACTTAAAAAGAACAAGAGATTATATGTTGGTGTATAGATATGTCAATGATTTGCGATTGGTAGCATATTCAGATGCAGACTTTGCTAGTTGTGAAGATGATAGGAAGTCGACAACAGGATATATCTTCATGCTAGCAGGAGGTGCAGTATCGTGGAAAAGTGAGAAACAGAAATCTATATCTTCCTCTACCATGCAAGCAGAATTTATAGCATGTTTTTCAGCTGCTACTCAAGCTGTTTGGCTTCGGAACCTCATTAAGGAATTGACCGTATTTGATTTTGTGAATAGACCCATACAGTTATATTGTGATAACAGTTCTGCTGTATTGTTTGTCAATAACAACAGAAGTCTCAAAGGGTCTAAGCATATGGAGGTTAAGTTTTTGACCATAAAAGAAATGGTACAGAATGGTGACATTATAGTAGAGCATATTCCCACAGACAATATGTTGGCAGATCCACTGACTAAAGGCCAACGCCCTTGTGTATTTGAGCGACATATCATGAACATGGGCTTAGAAGAATCAGTAGATACTATTGTTTAGTGGGAGGTATTTCAGATTTGCTCTCATAAAGTTTACGTTCGTGCTTTGTTACTTTTTGTAACATTTCGATATATGTCAACTCTTTTCTTTGTATAAGTTGTTATTGAGTTGTGTACATATATCTAAGGAAAATCTCAAGGTACTGTGTAAATCTTGAGTAAAGGCTAGGGGCATCCAGTTATTAGCCTTGTACATATGTCTTGATTACACATAAAGAAAGGTTAACCACAAAGAT
The DNA here is from genome assembly GCA_014182555.1 of Eucalyptus erythrocorys. Taxonomy (NCBI): domain Eukaryota; kingdom Viridiplantae; phylum Streptophyta; class Magnoliopsida; order Myrtales; family Myrtaceae; genus Eucalyptus; species Eucalyptus erythrocorys. Next base: position 36,150,956 of record CM024604.1, read on the forward strand.
AAGACATATGTGGGTTCGTTAGAACCATAAAGATATTTTCTAGTGCTACATCCGGTTTTCTGTGACACTTAAAGATAAGAGAATAGTGACTGACAATGAAGATAACACACAAGGTATTACTCTTTATGAGGTGTTATCTGTTTGCCACACAACCATATTGAATCCATATCAATAAAGTTGAAAGCATTCGTGACCATGGAATGCTCTGTGTAATTACATGCAGTTACCGCCATGATTCGGTGTTGGAGACTTTATGGGATAGGATTAACTATTAAGATTTGCCACTAGACCAACATAAAGGTGCGCACATAAAGTACAGTCTCAATTAACATAGCCCAAGTGGGAGAATGTAAGAGTTTTCTTTATGTGGGCTACATTAATTGAGATTGTAATTACCGTTTTACGGGGTTGGTCTAATAAGGTAAGGCATAAGGTTTTCTTTATGGTTGAATATGGGCCTGGCTTGTGTGGGCCGAGTTGGGCCCGGCCCGTGATGAGAGAGCCCGTCCAAAACTCTACAAATAGCGCTAAGGTCCCTCCTCTAGCCCTCACTTTTCCAAAATTCTCTCTGAACTCACATAAGGCATGTCGTGAGTGGCGGTCTCATCGAGCCAGGAATCGAGGGTCATAGAGAAAAAGATCTTTAGCATTGAAGGCCTGGATTGTTGTCGCTTTGCTCCAAGAACAATGGATTCAAAATCAGGTACACAAATCCTTGTCTTATACCTTAGAATGTTCGAGTTTCTAGTTATGTAGATCTTGGGAAGCCGTATCGACGGCCTACAATCTAATCTCCCCGGGATCTAAACAAAGACCCATTCTTACCGTCTTTCTCTTGTGTTGCCTAACTTGATCGATCTCATTGATCGATCACATTTGTTCCACTCAAACCCAGCTGTTTGGCTCCCATGTGCGAGGCAACCACCTCCCCGTTTCCGTTTTGACCTCTCTCTTTCTCTCGCCACCTCAAGATCTTCGTTCTTAAGTAACCGGTAGTGAGCCAGTTAACCTAAGTGAAGCTCATCTTATGAGCAATAACCCGTAGCGAGTCACAATTGTCTCGACGAGTTCAAGCAACATTGAGAAAGAATTCGACCATGTTTAAGTGGACGCATGAGGGAAGAGACTCAGAGAACAATTTAATTGGTCCTTGGATGGGTTCATTGGATGAGACTTGTGACGAGTAAGCATGGGAGTGCATTAAGATTTTATTTTCCTTTTAGCTAAAAGAAGAGAGGGGCTTTATTCACACGTGGAAATATATTGTTCTGCTAACTTCCTTGAATAACGCACAAACAAAGTTAAACACGAGATTAAGTCCATCTATGTCATGAGAAATATTTGTTTTTGCACTTAACGGTCACGTATTTGATAGTTGGACATATATTTCCTGATTTGGGTCAACCGCACTTTCGCACTTATCATGAGATCAAATTCGTAAAATCTCCGCGATTGATTCGACAAGCATGCCCCGAGACGTCTCCGGTCCATCTCATTGCCTTCATTGTATTTCCTTGTTCTTCGAGAATAGCCCGCAGCAAGTACGAGCAAAAATCACCATTAAACCTTTCTCTCTCACACTCAAAAGCCAAGTTGATTTATTCTGGAATATTACCTTCCACTTGAGGGACCCAGTTTCATGTTGCTTTTGGAGCATTAGAAACGTTCAGCATTTTATTTATCTACGCAGACTTTACTCTGTATAGATATAAGTTCTAACGAACTCACCATTTCATATGTCGACAGCACATCAATGCTTTCAAAAATTGAACCATTCGCAAAAATTTCTTGCATCCTACCTTACTGATGTAGCAAATAACAAAAGGAGCCATACTTCATAGTAGTCAAATTGTACTAAAGATAAGAAATTAGGCAATCAAAAGTTACAATTGAATTCTTCATTGATGTACACTTTGATGCAAGATCTTACGGAGCCAATTCACATTTTAAGTAAGTTGTGTTTCCGAACAAGTTAAAACAATATAATTTACATCAAAATCTTGATCAAGTTTGAATTATGTTTCTAACGAACATTAGATTGCAAGGGTTACTTTTTTTTTTTTTTTGCCTAGAGCATGGTTTGATTTGAATGACACTTTAGTACCAATTCTTTATAGCAATATTTATGTCGAAATATTCCATAAATTAAGTTACTATGAACCGAAGTTATCGTTTTTTAAAATATGTGCCATGACCATAGTCATGTGGAAACTAAATCAGTATGTGTAATGTGATAAACTTTTTGTGTCTTCATATGTTGTGCTTAGTCATTGAATTTATAGGCAATTTCAATTAAAAATAATAATTGATAAAATTAATAACTAAAATCGGAAAATCATCAAACGTGACAAAATAAATTTTGTTGCCGTAAGCTAACAGTGACCGTCGCTGTACCAACGGCGACAAACTGAATGTCATATTTGACAGTTTTTAGGCAGAATATAATTTTATAATTTTGTAGCTAATTTTGAGGCTCGTTCGGCGGAATATCAAATTACCGAATAGTTAAAAATGAAATGAAATAGCACTCTCACTCCGTCATGCGCGCGTGTCAGCAAATGGCAAAGTCGAAGTTGATCTTCTTTTTTCCCTTCTATTTCAATATACACACGTGGTGCGAGGGATGAAAGAGGATAATGCATGCACGTGAATCGGATCATGAAGCTACGATGCTGCTTGTTTCAGCACAAGTTACAATGAAAAGGTAAATCTCATGTGCTTTATACGATATTCATCGTGGCCTTTTAAACATACAATTTCCAGCCATCTGTGGGTATTCAGATTTGGAATGGACTCATTAATGGGAACTATGCAAATTTTAAACTTTTCTCGAGAAAAAATGTTTTGCCTATGGTGTTGGATTATAGTATTTGCCCCCTAGATAGTCCTATTAATTTTCACTTTTGACCTTCTATTTGTCGTGATTTCCTAATGAGTAATGAAAGAAGTCTCCATCGCCAAAGGAAAAAAAATCCAATTCCTACGTGCTACTCATCGCAACTTGGCTGGAAGATCTGAAAATCTTTCTTTCCTTTCCCCAAAGAAAAGGGGCTTTGAAAGTTCCACTTCGCTGGCCGCCAAGACTTTGACAACTTGAATTGGTTGGCCAATGGCCTTCTTTTTTTTTTTTTTCCTTTTATTCCGCACAAAAGAGGAAATTCCGTTGTGACCGTCGTTGTTCATCGACTGATTCAAACCTTTACTTTCGGAGGTGGATGTGGGCTGCTGTTCTTAACTTTAACTCCACCGTTAAAAAATAGAGATCGTCATCTAAACCCAATGTGCTCAATCATGGATGTATTAAAATTGTTCATTACATCTCTACTAGCTTAATCAATCCAACAAAAGAATGAAATCAGTATGCCTTTGTAGCAGACAAATACCAAAGGAAACTTCTAAATCAAGGTAAATTCATAATCAAAGTCATATGCTCAAAAGATAATTGCTTGACCCCTTTGAACTTTGACACCATCACACACAACAATCCTTTATTAAAATGCTATGCATACTTCCTTAAAAAAGTTTGGGAGACACGCGGTAACTTCTCCAAGTTCAGGAATAGTTGTAGAGACCGTGCCAAAGTTTAAGAGAATTTTGAGCAACTATTTCAATTAATGGATATATAGCGCATTTTATCATGATTATTAACATGATTACTTTTTCCCCTCTTGAGTTCATGTAACAACATCGTCTCACTTTGGTTAATGCATAATGGAAAATATATATATATATATATAGAATTAGGCCTCTTTCTTTCTTTTCTTAAAGTGAAGCACCATAATCATAAAAATTCATTCGTTATGTTTTTAATTTGTGTCGTTTATAGTTTATAGTCAAGACCCATAATATCTTTGGTTCATATGGTATCATGAAGTTACACCACCGATGCTCGATGGACTCCTGAGATCTCTCCACAATTTAAGCTCATCATGATCCACTAAAAAGAGCCCGAGCTTCCTTGGGGATGAAGTATGTTGGAAATTAACAAGGAGTTGGTCTACACGAAGAGAAAATTATGTGGGGGTTCGATGCAGTATGTTCGAAATTAACAAGGCTTTAAATTTGTGACTTGGTACAATAAAGGACGCGTGCGCTGTCTTACAGCAAATTGATGTCCATCTTATGTTCCCCAAAACATCAAAATGTTTGCAGATTGGCACTAAAGTCGCGTATGACACGGCAGCAACGACTTATCTACTGTTTAGATTGCCCAGGCTTTCAAAAAGATTCGACCAAAAGGAATTTTTCCTGCGTTGCTTGCACGGGAGTCGAGTTGTTGGTATTTGTGTTTTCAATTGACTCTTTCAATCAATCAGTAGGCCGGGGATTGAATTCGGACCCTTTTTGTCCATTGATGCGATTATATTGGATGAACTAAACTTGAGCGGCTAAGCAGAAGGCAAAGCTCAACTAAATTTTCAAGTGAAAATCAACATGGATCTATAACTAGAGATGAAATTAATATTACATCAACCAGCAACTCCAAACTAGTTCTATAATGGAACTAAAATCAAGCTAAAATTTTAGATTAAGTTAAATTTCATAAGAGAAATCAAGAGTATCCCGTACGTAATTACAATAATAATTAAGCAATCATATGATGCTCTCAACCTCAGTTCTCAGCTTGGAATTAATCTGTCATTTGCGGATGAATAGATGTTCACTACAAGTCCTAAAAGTTGTCAACAAAGTGCAATTGAGTCCTAAAACTTACAAAAAGTGCAATCAAGTCCTAAAACTTGTCAACTTGGTTCAATTCAGTCCTTCCGTTAACACCGTTAGCTTATACTAACGGAAATTGCTGACTTGGACTATTTTAATACTTTCTCTCTCCTACGTGGCATTTAGGGCAAAAAAATTTGTACACGTCAGCGAAACGACGTAGTTTTGTGCATATTGAACATTAAATAAACGACGTCGTCTCCCCCTCCGTTTCTTTACGTCGTCTCCCTTCTCCCCTGCGTTTTACGTCCATCTGTTCTTCTTCCCCCCTCGATTCAGCACAGCCCTAACCCTAAATCTCGTCTCTCATCCATCCCTTCTTCCTCTTCCTCTCTCGAATCAACGCAACCCTAAGCCCTAAATCTCGTCTTTCGTCCATCCCTTCTTCCCCTCTCAAATCAACGCAACCCTAAGCCCTAAATCTCGACGCGGATCAGCGGTGCCTCGCGAGTTACGGTTCTTCGTCAAACGCTGGTGCGCACGAGCCTTGGCGGTGATCTTTTGTTGATCGAGCTTTCCCGAGATCGAACGAAGGTACGTGGGCGTGATCTTTCGTTCGAGCGTATTTGCTTTGCTAGCTTTTATTTGACCTAGGCGGTTGAGCTAAGATTTCACGTGTTTGGGGATGCACGCGTCGGTGTCGATCGTGGTCGATGTGTAAGACAATGAGGGGTTGCTTTCTTTTATTCAGGTCGGGATTTCAGGCATGAGGTTAATTTGCTAGTGAAGCTTCGCCACCCTAACATAGTTCAATTTCTTGGTGCTGTCACCGAGAGGAAGCCTCTTATGTTGATAACGAGTATTTGCGAGGGGTACAGAACGGATATCATGCTTTATGGAAACTTGCTGTTCCTTCTCTCGGGTGCTTGATGCATATTGCACTTTTGCTTGTACTCGGTTTGAGACATCACTTACTCATGTAGGGTGATCTTCATCAGTACCTAAAGGAGAAAGGTTCGCTCAACCCCTCAACAGCTATCAACTTTGCTTTGGACATTGCCAGTACTCATTACTTGAGATTTTCCATCTTATAGGTCGCTATACAAAAAGTAAATGCTACTCTTTGTTCACATAATCTATTTGCATAGTATATTCTTAGATATGAGGTGTATGGAGGGGACTTGCTGGGAAAGAGATGTGAAATGAAATCTTGCTGATTGTTAATCATCAAATTGCTTGTGTGTATAACTTTTTATGCTCATGTTACCTCCCTTCTCACATATTCCTAGGGAAAGGTAAATTGAATCAATCGGCTGCGATTTGTTAAGATAGTTCACATTTAATCGAAAGTTTCTCATCCATCGCTTATGCGAGTGCTTGTCTTGGCTCTTGTGTACTCTGTCACCGTGGGAGCCATTGTAATATACATAGTTTTTAATCTTACAATCATTCTCTTTCTCTTCCCCTTCGTGTGTACGCTGCCCATGGTATTAGACCTTAACATCCATGGCTAAAAGAGATTAAGTTAGTGGTATATGTCTTGACAGCCCATTCTGGAACCTGTCCTATTGTTATTTGTATCAGTTTTTTCTGTCATGTATAGTGTCAAATAGATCATGAAAATGGTCCTGATGGAACGCTTAAATATTTCCCACAGAACAGCTACTAGTTGAGCATAATAATTTGTTAGCCACATGGCTATAGATTGTAGTGCATTGATTTTTTTCCCGACATAAGGCACCCATGAAGATCCATTGTTGTCCGAATGCTTGTGGTGCAGTTTTTCCGTGCTCTCCATTCCACCTATTTGATGCTTTTGTATGGAATGATTATCTGACTGAACTTGCTGTATGTTATTTTTTTTTCTTGTATATTTTATATCTTAATGTTGTTATTGCACCTACTGGACTTTGTGATGCGAATAGGTTATTTGTTAGACAGGGCTTGACGACACAATCCGGTTCGGTACGCACATTGTTTGTTCAAAAGAAAACCGTCTTCCGGGTTATTTTGCTTTTGGTATGTTGGGCTCGAGTTGGCTCGTCATCCTCTGGTTTTGGAATATTATTGGAGAAATATGACATACTTTTATGTAGTTATTGCTGGCCCGGATACTTGTAATTTGAACAAAATTGCATACTTTTCAAATGTTACCGTTTGCAGCCTCCTTTCTCTTATGTGCTTGTGTAACTGGAAGATACCTTTGTTCTGTTAAAGCTTGCTGATTTTTCTGCCATTTGCAGATAAAATCAGGTTTTTGCTGCTTACTATTGACAAAGCCAAGGTTTTTGCTGCTTACTATAGAGGTGGTCTTACCAATTTTGAGGAAGGAAGGTTTGTTTTGGTGGTCTTGTTCAAGAAGGTGAGGGTAAAAAAGCAGTACAATCGCCGCGTGAAAAGATGAGCAATATTGTCATGCAATCCTCTCCACAAGATTGCGCCTCTCCTTCGGGGCAAGAGTGAGAAGTAAAGCTTTATTAAGAGTCCCGAGTGCTTGTGACCCAGGAGCAGAAACGCCAATCACCATAAGTCACTTGACCCGGTAGTTCCTTGCTGTGCTCGTTGGACTGTTTCTTTTTCTCTATGCTTGTATTCTATCATCTCAAGAAGAAGAAAATGAGTGTAGAAAAGGAGAGCACTGAGAGAGCATTCGCTGCTTTCTTTAGCTACTGTTTACAGTTTAGATCGCATGCCCATATTTTCGTCTTAGAGGTCTCTAGCTACTGTTTACAGTTTTGTGACACATGCTAAGATTAAATGTGGGACAGCAGACTGGTCTTTATCTGTGAATAAGTTGTCATTACATGTTTGTTTTGAAGGTTAACATGCCTTTATTCTCCTATGGTGTAGGTTTTGCTAGTTTGCAACTGTGACATGCTTTTTTAATATGGCGACGAGAAGAATGAGGGCAACAACTTCTAAATCAAGTGGTGTAACTCCTAATGAGGTCGAATCAGAGTTAACCTGCTATTGTGGTCTTCGATCACCACTTCTTATTGCAAAAACAAAAAAAAAAACGCAGGAAGAAGGTTCTATGGATGTGCGAAGTTTGATGGTCCAGGTTGCTGCAATTTCTTCATGTGGGTTGACCAAAAAATATCGGATCAAGCGAGGGACATGATAGTCGAACTGCTTGAAAGAAATCAAGCACTATCGGAGTCAAGCCAATCCATATCCAACGACGATTATGTGAGCTCACCGATAGCTAAAATGAAGGCGCAAAAGGCGAAAAATGGACTTTTAAAAGAAGAGCTTGCACGTGAAGAAAGGGAAGATGCTCTATAAATTGGGATTTTTTCTATGCATGTGTTATATCATTATGGGGATTATATTTAATGTGAAAGCTAGTGAGAAGTTTCTAAGTCTTCCATAGTACCTTGTTTCTAAGTTTGTATTTACTTACTTTATCCCGATTCTCTTTTGCCATGTAAAATTAAGGAACTCATGTTGCGTGGAAATGTAAACAAACTTAATTCATTTCGTGTGTTCTTTGCAAGAATTACTGAACTTCTTAGTCAAACAAAATGCGCCGAGAGATCTCTACTATTGGACATCAATCTGTCTATCTAAATAGGCTGGCACTTTTCACTTTCTTTTATTTGAATCTTCATGTATCGAAAACTTTTCCATTCTGGCAAAAAACACAGGTTTGGAGTTTCATTTGTAGTTATTTATCATTGCTGGCCATGCAGAGTCCTTTATGCAACATCGTGCATCTCGCTCTTCTTTGCCATAGTCCTCTTTGGAAGAGAAGGCGGTCTCTGTGATGATATCGGTGAAATTAGCATAACGTAGATATTTCATGCGTGCTCTCTCCATGTGAATTTCAGCAAAATCCAGATGTACCCATGCACGCAAAGACGTGGTTTTGTCCAAGATGCCTTGTTCTCCGGGGCAACCTTATCCACCATCCAAGTATTTCAAGAGAAATTCATAACCCTGTCGATAGAGTTGGCGACAAAGTGCATCCAAGATATGAACAATTTTAGGCTCCAAAGCACCATAATTTAAGATAATGGAAAAATCGCATGGCAGGAATTGAGAATTAAAATCTAGGTTAGGACCTTACACAGTCCAAGAGACCACAAGTACACCCTCTTTGTAATTGAAAAGCTGACGATGTATAGAAAACTTTTGCCTGATAAAGTTTGTTATAAAGATTATCTGACCCTCCCAACTTTAGACATAGAGGTGAAGAGGAAGGCGTGGGATGAGAATCACTTCTAGAGGAGTAATATAGGGCTGGTGATACCTATACCTGCCCTCATATCTACCGGTCCATCCAACACAGTCTCAAATCTCGAAACCATGCAGCAAAGTCGCAAGCGCAATGTGCAACGCTTGAAGAGCTAAGGACACTCCCGGGCAGATCCTTATGCCACTTCCGAAGGGCAAATACTCGATTTTCTGACCCCAAATGTCGAAATCCTTATGCGTGCTTGAGGAATCTCTCCAGCTGAAACTCAAGAGGATCGGGCGACATTGGTGGGTCCTGGTGGAGCTTTGAGATGTTGAACAGAGACGCGTGCACTGCAAGGACTTGGTAGCCGCAGATCATGGAGTCCTTGACGGACTCATGAGGCATGGAAAGGGGCGTAGCGGGATACAGACGCATCATCGCTTCGACGATGGACTGCAGGTAGACAAAGTTCTCGATGTCGAACACGGTCACTTGTCTCTCCCATCGAATGTGGAGTATGCATGTAACTCCAAACATGTTCTCTGCTAATAACAAAATCACTGAAATTGATTGCTACAAAACACTACAAACCACAAACCAAAATTGGCCAGCAAAACCAACACCGACGGTCACTTGTCTCTCCCATCGAATGTGGAGTACGCGTGTAATTCCAAACATGTTCTCTGCTAATAACAAAATCACTGAAATTGATTGCTACAAAACACTACAAACCACAAACCAAATTGGCCAGCAAAACCAACACCGACGGTCATTTGTCTCTCCCATCGAATGTGGAGTACGCGTGTAATTCCAAACATGTTCTCTGCTAATAACAAAATCACTGAAATTGATTGCTACAAAACACTACAAACCACAAACCAAAATTGGCCAGCAAAACCAACACCGAAGATAATGTTAAAGGAGAATTTCTTGTTGCAACTTTCATGAGACCTGACACATTTAGCAAGCACATCAATCCAGGTCTATTGTCTCGGGTGGTCCACCAGGTTCAACGTGCGCTTGATTCATAAGTCGTGAGCTTTTAATTGTATATGGCGTGCCTTCTGTGACTCACTTCCAAATAGGCTTTGCGGGAGCAATTGAAGTATGAGATGATCGCGGCTGTGAACTCACCGGCGAGTGTGATGGTGGCTTCGGCTTTGGCTTTATGGCAACATGTTTTTGGGATTGAGGCTGAGAACTTGCCCGGGGTGCGATGGTGGCTTTGGCTTTATACCGATGTGCTTTCGAGGATAAGTTCTTAATGCTTGAAGCTGCAAACTATCTTGGAGTTGCAATGGTGGCTTTGACTTCACAAGAACATGCTTTTGAAGAGCACTTTGAGATGATTGAGGCTGTGCACTAGCTTGGGGATGCACCTTTGCCATTGAAGCTCCTAAAACTACTCCTTTGTCCGGTTGTTTCAATAAATTTGTATCGGTTGAGCCGGGCTACAAAAGAATGGGTATGTTTTTAGTTCAAGGAGACAATCAATTCCCATTGTCAAGTGTTAAAACATACATTGAGAATTTGAAGGTTGTTTCTAGGAGTTGTGTAAACATACCATTTTCTTCTTCTTGTTCGGTTGTGACTGCCCTTGTATCATTTCCATTTCAATGGCAGGTCTTTTAATCTGAAAAAGAAAAAAAAATTCGAATGTGACAATGTAATCACAACACATGAATGCATGGATGATGATGTATTACTCACTGGGATTTTTTGAGGTCTACTGCTAGCTATTGCATTGGCTTGAGCACGAAAAAATCCTTGTCGTTGATGAACACTAGCTTCAAAGCAAATGAATTGGCCTGTCCACTACATCCACTTACATTAGCGGTAGCCCAACATCCTCTTTCATTTACACTAGACCGAACTTTAGCAAAGGGCTGAAGTATCTTGCACCGGTCCACTAAGTTACGTACAAGCATTGACTAAAGTATCTTGTCTTTGGCACATCGACTTGAGCAAAAACATTGGCTGATGTATCTTGTACTTCGCAAAAGCATTGGCTGAACTCACTTGTATTGGTGCACATCCTTCGCAAGAGCATTGGCTGAAGTATCTTCCACTTGTGCACTAGCTTCGCAAAAGCACGGCAGAAGTATCTTCGACTTCTGCACTAGCTTCTGCAAAAGCACTGGCAGAAGTATCTTCTACTTGTGCACTAGCTTCTGCAAAAGCACGACCTTTGGATCCCCCTTGAGTTGTACTCGTCCTTGCTGTAGCTTTAGCCTGCATATATATATATATATATATATATATATATATATATATATATATCTATCATTAGTAAATCGAAATCTTCATATTTATAACTTATAATGCATGAATCTATCACAAAGTACTTGTCTTTTTTGGGCCTTGATCCACTTTGGAATTGGCTTGAGATTGAGCTTCGGGTGCATTTGCATGGGCCTAAAAAGCACATAGAAAGCATTCATAACAAGACAACAAGCTTAGAATCAACAAAATCAATTAGTTAATAATTACCTTTTCGAGAGGACATCCTTTGCAATTATGTCCAACCACATGGCGAGTAGAACAAGTCATTCGCTTACCCTCTTTAGTCATTCTTTTTGTCTTACAAGCTCAAGTGGTTGCTTTCTTCTACTCCTTTTGGCCTACCCGGGCATCTTTTTGATCGGTGGGGGTTGAGGGGCTTCTTTATTAGTTTTGACCCAAAATTTCTGTCCTCTCACAGTAGGCATCATGAATTGATATGCACTTAAGTATTTGTTCTTGTTATAGCACTCGGCTAAGTAGTCACCTGGATCATCTTTCTTGTGGTGTATTGCACATATAGCATGGCAACATGGAATTCCACTGACTTCCCAAGCTCTACAAGAACAAGTCTTCAAATTGAAGTCTACAACATATTTGTCACCATTTTCCATAATCTCGTATCCTTGATCTCCATTCCATATCAAATGGCAATATCTACTAGCCACGTATTCAAATGTAACTTATGCACAATCCTTGGACCATAATTCCTTGTCCACTTAGCACATGCATCCCTTTGACTGTGCATTCTATTCATAATCATAATTCTAATATCTTCAAGCATACTCACAATGGCCTTGCACCTAGCTTCCACACACCTACCATTGAAAGCTTCACTAAGATTATTGTCAACAACATCACATTTTATGTTGGTGTCAAAGAAGGCTTTAGACCAGTGCTTTGGCTCAATCTGGAATAGATCATCATGACCTTGTGGAGTCATTTCCTTCAATCCCTGTGTATGCACCTCAAAATCTGCCATATTAGTACTCTTAGCACATTTCCAGAATTGTCTCATCAGCTGCTTTCCTTTGTATTTTTGACCCCAATTAGAATATATATGCCTCGCACACATTCTATGTTCGCATTTGGCAAAAGTTCAACTACTTGAAGGGATGAGGCCCGATATATAAAAAAAGAAAAGAAAACATTATATTGGAAATCATTATATACATTGTTGCAAATAAATTCAAGATAAGCAATAGTACTATTACATACCTTTTGTTGATCACTTATTAAGGCCCATCCATTACCATTACCCATGTCAAGATCTTCTTTCAACAAGTTGATAAACCAACTCCATGTGTCCTTATTCTCAATTCTTACGACATTTTGCCCATGCTACTTGGATACATTTGATTGTTAGCATCCCTCCCCACAGCACACAACAACTCACCCTTGATCAATCCCCTAAGAAAACATCCATCTAATCCAATGATCTTCCGACACCCTGCCAAAAATCCTTTTCTACGAGGCATCAAAGCAAATGTAAGTCCTATCAAATAATGGTAAGGAATCTGGTAGTGGTCTTTCAACTTTCATTATAAATGTGCTCGCTCGGCTTGCAATGTAAAGCTCTCCCAAGTAATCATACATCAGTGCATACTCCTTCTTATAATTGCCTTGTAATTCCTTCAACACTTTTAGCTTTGTTCTCCCGCATTGACTCACGGTGACATTCACCCCCAACTTTGTTCTCTAACTAATATCTTCAACTGAGGTGCACTAATTTTAGGCATTGCAGAGATGAGAATCATGAAGTGTTTAGCTAAGAAAGAACTAGAAACTCTCTTATTCTCAAAAGTGATGGAACATATATGCTCATCAATGTACTTTTTCAAATGAAATGATCCAGTTTTGCTATCGAGAGCACCATAAATCATCCAGTTACAATTAGCCTGCGCACACCTAGCTCTTACAAATCCAGCGGTCTTCTTGGTGTATTTAATTGCTCTTTGCTCAGCCACTGAGTATCTCAAAATTGCATCTTTGAACTCCCTTGAATCTTCAAATGTCATGCCAACAACAAATATTGGATTCTTACAATTTCGATCATATGATGGAAACCTACTCCTCCTTCTTGAAATAACATCATTTTCTTCTTTTTCACTCTCATCATCTAAATCTGAATGAAGACTTTCTTCTTCATCTGAATCATAGTACTCTGTTTCGCACCCAGAAGCATCCACCATTAGAGGATCAACGATAATGGAGTTTGAGAGCCAATGTCTAATTGAGAAGTTTCTTCAATGTTAGTTCCAATTTTGAGTCTATGTCTCGCTGAAAATTCCTTTAAATTTCTTCTTGCATCAACCAATTCAAAATCATCATCACAACTCGACTGTTCAGCATCCACTAAATTACATGCATCATCATTCTCATCATCCAAATCCCTACTTTCACCCTCAAGCTGATTCCCATCACCATCGGTAGTTCCAATTATATTTTCAAACATATTATCAGCCACATTGTTAACACTTTCCATATTCACATCAAACAAACCTCCACTTTCCATCTCAACTCCCCCTATCTTAGCAAGTGTTTCTTCATCATCGACATGCTCAACATACAATTCAATATTTTCAGAGTGAAGATGATGATAAAATTGATCTATCACATCAGAGTCATCCCATAAGTACCTAAGAGTTACTCCATCTTCAAGAATATTACTTCCGGAACTCTATAAAAGAGCTTTTCTATTTTACGCCCACATAGAACCTCAACAGCTGCAATTATGTTGGATAATGAACCCTTACTTAAGTCTACTTCAACAACATCGACCCTTCCATCTACGTATTCTAAGGGCGGTCCAACTTGAAATTTACCTCCAAAGAAAACAGTGACCCAAACTTTGTTGTTGCCCGTTGGACCTACAAAGGAATAGAAACAAATATCACTTTCAATCATAAAATTTCAACTAAACACTAATGACTTCACTTGTAAAGAGAAATGGGTAGGGTAAACATACCCATGGTTTAGCACAAAACTGCGCACAAAACGAACTAATTATGCCTGAGCAATGAACTGCCCGCCAAAAACTTTCCCAAATCTCGGAGCCTCCGTCAAAGTGATCCCTCGAAATATGTTAGATGAACCTACCCACCAAGTCTTGACCCAAACGAGCGGCTGAAACCAACGGAGAGAGCAGCACACCACCTGGAATGAACAGGATCAAAATCGCCCTTTAGAAAACCCATACCAAACATACAGCAAGTTCAGTCAGATAATCATTCCATACAAAAGCATCAAATAGGTGGAATGGAGAGCATGGAAAAACTACACCACAAGCATTCGGACAACAATGGATCTTCATGGGTGCCTTATGTCGGGAAAAAATCAATGCACTACAGTCTATAGCCATGTGGCTAACAAATTATTATGCTCAACTAGTAGCTGTTCATTTTGGAAATATTTAAGCGTTCCATCGGGACCATTTTCATGATCTATTTGACACTATACATGACAGGAAAAAACTGATACAAATAACAATAGGACGGGTTCCGAGAATGGGGCTGTCAAGACATATACCACTAACTTAATCTCTTTTAGCCATGGATGTTAAGGTCTAATACCATGGGCAGCGTACACACGAAGGGGAAGAGAAAGAGAATGATTGTAAGATTAAAAACTATGTATATTACAATGGCTCCCACGGTGACAGTACACAAGAGCCAAGACAAGCACTCGCATAACGATGGATGAGAAACTTTCGATTAAATGTGAACTATCTTAACAAATCGCAGCCGATTGATTCAATTTACCTTTCCCTAGGAATATGTGAGAAGGGAGGTAACATGAGCATAAAAAGTTATACACACAAGCAATTTGGTGATTAACAATCAGCAAGATTTCATTTCACATCTCTTTCCCAGCAAGTCCCCTCCATACACCTCATATCTAAGAATATACTATGCAAATAGATTATGTGAACAAAGAGTAGCATTTACTTTTTTGTATAGCGACCTATAAGATGGAAAATCTCAAGTAATGAGTACACGGCAATGTCCAAAGCAAAGTTGATAGCTGTTGAGGGGTTGAGCGAACCTTTCTCCTTTAGGTACGATGAAGATCACCCTACATGAGTAAGTGATGTCTCAAACCGAGTACAAGCAAAAGTGCAATATGCATCAAGCACCCGAGAGAAGGAACAGCAAGTTTCCATAAAGCATGATATCCGTTCTGTACCCCTCGCAAATACTCTGTTATCAACATAAGAGGCTTCCTCTCGGTGACAGCACCAAGAAATTGAACTATGTTAGGGTGGCGAAGCTTCACTAGCAAATTAACCTCATGCCTGAAATCTGGACCGAATAAAAGAAAGCAACCCCTCATTGTCTTACACATCGACCACGATCGACACCGACGCGTGCATCCCCAAACACGTGAAATCTTAGCTCAACCGCCTAGGTCAAATAAAAGCTAGCAAAGCAAATACGCTCGAACGAAAGATCACGCCCACGTACCTTCTGTTCGATCTCAGGGAAAGCTCGATCAACAAAAGATCACCGCCAAGGCTCGTGCGCACCAGCGTTTGACGAAGAACTGTAACTCGCGAGGCACCGCCGATCCGCGTCGAGATTTAGGGCTTAGGGTTGCGTTGATTTGAGAGGGGAAGAAGGGATGGACGAAAGACGAGATTTAGGGCTTAGGGTTGCGTTGATTCGAGAGAGGAAGAGGAAGAAGGGATGGATGAGAGACGAGATTTAGGGTTAGGGCTGTGCTGAATCGAGGGGGGAAGAAGAACAGATGGACGTAAAACGCAGGGGAGAAGGGAGACGACGTCGTTTATTTAATGTTCAATATGCACAAAACTACATCGTTTCGCTGACGTGTACAAATTTTTTTTGCCCTAAATGCCACGTAGGAGAGAGAAAGTATTAAAATAGTCCAAGTCAGCAATTTCCGTTAGTATAAGCTAACGGTGTTAACGGAAGGACTGAATTGAACCAAGTTGACAAGTTTTAGGACTTGATTGCACTTTTTGTAAGTTTTAGGACTCAATTGCACTTTGTTGACAACTTTTAGGACTTGTAGTGAACATCTCCCTATATTTTTTATTTATAAGAAAGCATGAAAGTAGGAGGTCGATGGCTATAGAGATTGTTTCGAACGCGACACGAGGTGCTTGCTGCGGCGCGGAGGCATCCTGGGGAAACCGATTTATGTACACCCACAAAATACGAAAAAATTTCAAAAACCGTCAACCGTACGGTTAGCATCTCTTCCCTCTGTTCTTTTCCTCCAATTTCTCTTTCTTCTTCCCTGTTCGCGGTTTCCTCTGTCTCACTCTCTTCCGCCTACCTCGCGGGGACAACAACAGAGTTCGTCCACCACCACATCTGGGTGTCGGAACTCTTGATTTCTCGTTGACGACGGGACCCGATGTCGGCGCCGTTGTCGTCTTCCTCCTCCGCGAAACCGGAGTCCATTCTCTCGTACATGTTTCTCTTCCTCTCCTCCAAATCGAGACCCCCATCTTCCTCACCAACCCCGGCTCCCATCTCCCTCCCTCTTTCTCCTTCAAAGGTTGTTCCTTAATTGATTTTACTCGTCATGGGTCATGCTTCTCTCTCCTCGCCTTTGTCCAGAAGAGGGACGGACACAGAGATTTGGCACGCAAAGTTCAGATTCAGACCGAGGAGAGAGACAGGACAGAGGGAAGAAGAAGAAGGAACATGGGGAGGGCGGAGGCATAGACGAGGTGACGTGCCGGAGGCAAGGCTGAGGTTGGAGAAGGAACATGAGGCAGGCGGAGGAGAGAGAAAAAAATGAGGAAACCGCGAGCAGAAAAGAAGAAATCAAGAAACGAAGAACAGAGGGAGAGAGACGACAGGAGAGAGGGTGTCAGAGGGTTATGGCCGGGTGTGGGTGATATGATGACACAGTGGAATAAGAGATATTTTCTGGCCGATTAGTGGACTAGGGAATACGTGACACTCTGTAACCTGTGAATACTTCACTACCTTAGGAAACAGACAAACCTTAGAAGTTCAACCGAAGGCTAGGGGGATTGACATAAGGCAAGAACTTATTAAGTTGAACTAATCCACCATCTTGACGTTCGTAACATTGGATCAGGTCATGTATCCAGTGATTGAACTTTCACAGTTCTTGAGATGTTGCCATTAATCTTACATAGGCTTGATAACAGGGTCTTCTATTGACATGATCACCAGCACCATTAACTGTTGGTAGTAAAACCAACTGATGCTCATAATGCTGAGGGGGATTTAATTCGAGGGAGTCAAACCAGAAGGTGGCAAGCAATTGGCATGCTAAGGCATGTTCTGTTGAGCTACTGTAACATGGAGATTAAAGGAACATGCCATTGACTTCTTGCTTTGCACCACAGAATGAGATATTTCATAGGAGAGTGAGAGTGAAACCCTAGATTTCTCATCATTTGTTCCTAGCCATTTTGCTGCCTTGCAGGTATTATAGTGAAAGATGTTGATTTTATGCCATTTCATTTTGTATATTCTTCTTATCATTAAAGTGCAAAATCTCGCGATTGACAACGTCATCAGGTACACATTGGATGCTGTGCTAAGGAAGAAAGCTTTTGATGTATTGGAAAGGGTTAATGTTTTTGACTTACGATCCTTTGCTCTTGCATCACTAAACAGTTCGTCACTCTTGTAGTTCGTTTCTCTCTTGTTTAAGTCGTGCAATTATTTCCTAGTCTCCAGATGTTTGCTGATATTGCAATTTCTCAATGGTTTGACGTCTTAAAGGCCCTTATTACAAATTGCATCTCTTCCTTTATGGTAACTGCATGGGGAAGTACGTGGAATTGTTGGATCTAGGGGTGAGGATGGCTGCAAGGTTTCACTCTCACTGCCCACAAATCGCACGTTTGTATTACCATCCTCCCTCTAACCATGACGACGACGATGATGACGACCACCACCACCACCACCCCTCGAGTAGCGGCATAGCTGGGCCCTCGTCCGGACCACAAGC
Organism: Eucalyptus erythrocorys; assembly: GCA_014182555.1. Classification (NCBI taxonomy): domain Eukaryota; kingdom Viridiplantae; phylum Streptophyta; class Magnoliopsida; order Myrtales; family Myrtaceae; genus Eucalyptus; species Eucalyptus erythrocorys. Next base: position 36,169,041 of record CM024604.1, read on the forward strand.
TCAAAATCGACTCTACTAAACTCATCGTTTATTCTATCGTGTGAGGAAGAGATTAGATTTCTCTATTTGATGTTTGAGCACTTATAGGGAAGACATCCAGCCAAAAAATTGAGCTATTTCTTGTCTTCTCGCATATTTTTTTAGACACAAATGTGTCTCCATTGTCAATTTTGTCCCTAGACTCAAGCCAAAAAATCAAGTTGTTTCCTGTCTTGTCACATATTTTTTCACACAAATTGTGTCTTTATTTAATTGGTTCAATTTGGTCCCTAGATAGCTTAAATCGATAATTCATGTAGCAGTGATTCATTCTTTGAATGAATGAATTTTGTTCCCAATTCATCTTTCTCGACCAGTTTATCGATATTCAATCTCGATCAATCTCTTATTAATAGTTTGACAATGTCTAAATCGATAATTGTTGTCCCCAAGCGCTATGGTGTTGTGCCCTAAATGTTCCCAGAATATAAGATCTAAAAAACAAGCGCTATTGTCTAATTTGAGAACAAGAATTTGTTCTATAGCATCCACTAATTGACAACGAAGGACAATTGAATAATATTGTGTGGCACCATAACTGCATCATTCGTCGCATTTTGCATTGCGATCTAGGCTATGTCTCCTCAATTCATGGCCTTTTGCTAGCATTTTCCCATGCTTCGAGCTTGTGCAGCCTCTTGGCAGATGTCCTCAACATGAATCAGATAATGTTTTATGGAGCCGAGGGGCCAAGCTCTCGGTATTTCCAAATACCTCTGGTACTTAGTTGTGAGAAGAGCCAGCATTTCACTGCAGAGCAAGTATGCTTGTATGGAGAATTGACAACTAGGACATTCTTCAATTTGAAAATTCTCATATGAGCTTGTTTTGCTATGAAACTCTCAATGGTATAGATCTGTATATGCATTACACCCTAACTCCAACACCAGTAATTTTGCACACTCGGTTAGGAACATTGAGCTAGAGCAAACACCTATTCTTGTATTCTACTCTCTAGTAAAATCCCAAGTAATACCTTTAGTCATTTACATACCAAACACTAAAACGCTATAAGGTACAAATGCCACAGGGCAAGTGTGGCGTGGTAGTATAGATTTTGGAGAAATGTTTCAGGAGTATATTATTAAAGATCGCTTATTTAGAACTGTTGTGAACTTCCGTATGTTCATACCCTCTTCTATGTGAACCGTAGAGAGGTTGCGATGCCCTGAAGCTGAAAATGTCATCTATTCGTACTGTGTTTGGTCCAACTGCTTCATCGTTATCCACTTCAAAATTTGACAAATGCTTGCTCCCATAAACTCGTACACTGAGCACCTTTTGTTGAAGAAAAATCTCTTGAAGTTTTGAAGTTAACAAAACAGCCTCGTCAGTAAAGTCTGAAGAATCCAAGACTCAGTCGGTTAAGTCTAAAGAATTCAAGACCCAAGCGTTTTCCGTCTGAAGACAGTCAGACCCAGTTACAGTCTGAAGACCTCCAGACCCAAATCTAAGTCTGAAGACAATTTACAATTTTGCTAAGCTGACAGCAGGTTATTTTTATGATTAAGGAAAGTAAGATTTGGATATTATATTTCCTAACTTATCTATGGAATATCCTTGGTTGTGATTGTGAGCTCGGAAGATTTATTCTTCGGATTTTATTCATTGAAGATCAAGCGAATTTTTGGAAGGATCTAATTTTGGAAACTCAAGATCCTGATTGTATGGGCGAGTAGGATTGACGAGCTATTGTCTACTTATATTTTCGACGACGTGAAGATCACTTAACGAGTTGATTAGATGAATTCTTGGAAAGTGCCAACGGGTATGGAGGCACGAAGGCTATTTAAGGTGGATCGGAGTTGTTAGAAAGTAATGAGAGAATTGATAAAAAAATTTCGATGTTAAAACCTCTGAAATCTCTTGTTCTCTAAAATCTCTCGTGCTCAAGTTGTGTATCAAAGAGAGTCACTAATAGTGCGAAACAGCAAGAAGCTGTAGGAGAGACTTTCTACTGAAGAAGTCTAGTTCGTGAATTGTAACAACTCTTATTTGCTACATAGTGATTACAGCCAGTTGGCTGCCAGCATGGAGAGTGGACGTAGGCTTGCAATAAGCCGAACCACTATAATCCTTGTGTCAACTCTCTCTTACCCTACTCTATTTACTTTATGAATGCATGATCTATTTATTATTGATATATTCTTCATATTAAAGTATTCTTCAGTACAAGATTCCAAAAGAATTCCGTAATCATCTATTCACCCCCCTCTAGGTGGATTCACTAGCCTATATCAATTGGTATCAGAGCAGGTTGCTTATTTATTGGAAGTGTTATTATTTCTAAAGCAAAAGATATATGGCTAGTGTTTTGGCTCCATGTTTAATTGAAGGGTAAAGTAATACTAGACCTCCCTACTTTGATGGAAAAGAATACAACATATGGAAAAACAAGATGAAGGCATTCATAAGATCCAAAGATCCTCAGGAGTGGGATGTAGTGGAGAATGGAATTGTTCCTAAAGCTGCATCAATCACAGGGAAAGAATTACCTGATGGAGTGGGAATGTCACGAACCGATATTCCAAAGAGATAAGCCCTTGATGCAAAAGCTATCTATTTTTTATATTGTGCATTATCTCCTACTGAGTATAATAGAACTTCATCTTGTAAAACAGCCAAAGAAGTTTGGGATAGATTGCACGTCACCTATGAAGGAACAGATCGAGTCAAAGAAACCAATATCAATATCCTTCTTGGACAATATGAAGCCTTCAAAATGAAGCCAAGAGAATCCATTACGGATATGTTCAGTCGATTTACAGAAATTGTAAATGGCTTGACATACCAAGAACAGCCAATCTCAGGACCTATGAAGGTCAATAAACTGTTGAGAGGACTCTCCAAAGATTGGAATCATGTCAAAACATCCATAAGAGAAACACAAAGGATCATGCCTTTTTCAGTAGATGAGTTGGTCGGCACACTTCAATCATATGAAGTCGAGCAATTTAATAAGGAATTTGACACCAAAGGTAAGAAGTCAATTGCTTTAAAATCTAATGATGATTCTGATGCTATAGATTCAGAAGAAGACTTGGATGATGAGGAATTGGCACTTCTGATTAGAAAGTTCAGAATGCTAAATAGAAAAGGGAGAAGGTTCAATGGAAAGAGACAAAACAATCAGAGATTTCAAAAGAAATCAAATGAAGAAGAAGATACCAATAAGGAGGTTGTTTACTTTGAATGAAAGAAAAAGGGACACATCAGACCCAACTGTCTCTTATTAAAGAAAAAGAAAGGAAAACCAAAAAGATTCAAGAAAGCACTCAAAGCTGAAACATGGAGTGACACCGAATGTGAGGAGAGTGATGAGGAGTATGCCAATATCTGTCTTATGGCTAATTCAGACTCATACTCAAACTCAAGCTCAGACTCAGACTCAAGCTTAGATTCAGACTCGGACTCAAACAGCGGTATCAAGGTTAGAAATTTAAAAATTCCTACCAAATTATCAAATTACATTGATGAACTTTGTCTCAGTCTTAAATGCTCTCTTAAAAGGATCTCTGAACTAAAAAGGGAGAATTCAAAATTGAAACAACAAGAAAAGACTTTGGTTGAAAAAGTTGAAAGTTTAGACAAGTGTCTTGCTATTTCAAAAGAAAATGAGATTGTACTTTCAAAAGAAAATGCTTGCTTGAAAGAAGATTTGTTAAAAGTTACAAAGAAATTTTCAATGGGTTCTGAAAAGTTGATAAAATTCTTTCTATTCAAAGACCTTATTTTAATAAATCTGGTCTAGGAATGACACATGAAACCATTCCTTTGATTGATTTTCCAAAGGTAAAAGAAAGAATCAAGAATAGGCCAACAAAATCTTTTTATAAGGATCATTTTCAAAAGGCTTTTATAAAGCCCGTTGGTAGAAATGCCCTTACATGTTCAAAATGCAAAAGTGTAGAACATTCTGAGAAGGAATGTCCCAAAGTTTGGAGACCTGTTAAGAAGAGTTGGGGAAAGATTGTTTATGGTACTAACAACAGTGGAACCAAGAAAGTTTGGGTACCAAAGAAGACTTGAGTTTTTCATTTAAATGCAGGTCACTATCAAGAAGAAAATCAAGTGGTATTTGGATTGTGGCTGTTCAAGACACATGACGGGAGACTCAAATTGTTTCACAAATCTCTCTCATGTAAAAGGAGGAAATATTTCTTTTGGTGGCAACAACAAAGGAAAAATTATTGGTCGAGGAATCGTGAAGATAGGAAACCTTACAATCAACAATGTTTCTCTGGTTGAAGGGTTGAACTACAATCTATTGAGTATTAGTCAACTATGTGACACTGGATACAAGATCAACTTTCAAGAAGATACTCGTTCCAGAACAAGCAAAGATCTCTCACAATCCTTTACTGGACGAAGACATGGAAACATTTATTTGCTGGATATAAAATCTGACAGTTCTCAATGTTCGATATCAATTTAAGATGAAGCCATTCTTTGGCATAGGAAGCTTGGACATGTCAACTTGAAGCAAATTGCAAAAGTTTCATCCAAAAAGCTTGTTCGGGGACTTCCTGACCTGAAGTATCAAAAGCATGAATTATGCACTCCTTGTGTACTTGAAAAACATGTTAGAAATTCTTATAAATCTATAAATTAGGTATCCACTAATCGTGTTTTGCAGCTATTACACATGGATTTGTTCGGTCCAACAAGAACTCACAGCATTGGAGGTAAAAGATATTGTTTGGTAATAGTTGATGATCATTCTCGTTTTACTTGGGTATTCTTTTTTGCAAATAAATCTGAAGCATTAACTTATTTTATTAAGTTTGCAAAGAAAATCCAAATTGAGAAAGGATATGCAATTTCAAGTATTCGAACTGACCATAGTGGAGAATTTGAGAATCATGATTTTGCTAAATATTGTGATGACTATGGTATTCAACATAATTTTTCATCGCCATACACTCCACAACAAAATGGAGTTGTAGAGAGGAAAAATCGTTCTTTGCAAGAAATGACAAGAACTCTTTTGATTGAGAGTAATATTTCTCCTCATTTTTGAGCTGAAGCTACTTTAACTGCTTGCTATATTATAAACAGAATTTTTCTAAGACCTATTTTAGAGAAAACACCTTATGAACTGTTCAAAGGTAAGAAACATATTGTTTCTTATTCTCATGTATTTGGTTATAAATGTTTTATCCTAAAGAATTCTAGTGATCGAATTGGTAAGTTTGAAGAAAAATCAGATGAAGGAATTTTCCTTGGCTACTTTATAATAAGCAAAGCCTTCAGAGTTTTCAACAAACGGACTCAGACTGTGGAAGAACCATGAATATGAAGTTTGAAGACTCAGTTCAAAATCAGACTCAACCTGAAGATTATGAGTCTGGCCAAGTGTCTACAAATTCTCTTGAAGAAAATCAAATCTCAGACACTTAGCCGCAAACCAATTCAGTAGCTCCAACTGAAGAAGAGCTTCATTAAAGTGACAAACCAATTACATATTGGAAACACAAAATCAAGTCACCCTACAGATCTCATCATTGGCAATATTGATGAAGGAGTTCGTACATGATCTACAAGGCGTGAAGAATCTAGGGCTCTCGCACTCATTTCTGAGATTGAACCTAAAAACATAGAAGATGCATTGAAAGATGAAAGCTGGATTGAAGCAATGCAAGAAGAATTGAATCAATTCAAAATCAACAATGTTTGGGAGCTAGTTCCTAAACTAAAAAGTAAATCAGTTATCGGTACCAAATGGGTTTTCAGGAACAAGCTTGATCAATAAGGAAAAGTGGTAAGGAACAAAGCAAGACTTGTGGCGAAAGGTTACACACAAGAAGAAGGCATCGACTATGATGAAACCTATGTTCCGATGGCAAGGTTAGAAGCTATAAGATTACTTCTTGCTTTTGCTTGTTTTAAAAATTTCAGGTTATTCCAAATGGACATGAAAAGTGCATTCCTAAATGGAATTATCCAAGAAGAAGTCTATGTGGAACAACCACTAGGATTTGAAGATCCTAGAAAACCAAACCTTGTTTTCAAGCTGAAGAAAGCCTTATATGGCTTAAAACAAGCACCTCGAGCTTGGTATGAAAGGTTAAGTAATTTCTTAATTCAAAATGGTTTCTCTAAAGGTAAAGTAAATACTACTTTATTTATCAAAAGAGAAGGCAAAGATTTCATACTTGCTCAAATTTATGTTGATGATATAATATTTGGTTCTTCTAATGAAAAACTTTGCAAGAATTTTTCAAGTTGTATGCAGAATGAATTTGAGATGAGCATGATGGGTGAATTAAACTTCTTTTTGGGACTTCAAGTCAAACAATCAAGAGAAGAAACTTTTATCCACCAAGAAAAGTATGCAAAAGACCTTATCAAGAAGTTTGGAATGGAGAATTGCAAGAAAACAGAACTCCTATGTGAAGCTCATCAAAGCTGGATAAAGATGAAGAAGGAAAGAGTGTAGACCAAAAACTATACAGAAGCATAATTGGTTCACTTCTTTACCTCACAGCATCTAGACCTGATATTCTATTTAGTGTTTGCATTCTAGATTTCAATCTGATCCTAAAGAATCTTACATGACTGCTGTGAAGCGCATTATTAAATATGTTGCAACTACATCTAAGCTAGGTTTGTGGTATTCCAAACAAGGAGACTTTACTCTCCTTGGATATTCTGATGTTGACATTGCTAGTTGTAGAGTGGATAGAAAAAATATTATAGGTAATTGTCAACTATTGGGAAACAGGATGGTATCTTAGTTCTCAAGAAAACAGGGTACCATAGCTCTTTCAACCGTTGAAACAGATTACATAGCTCTTGGAAGTTGCTGCTCTCAAATTCTATGGATGCAACAACAATTAAGAGACTTTGGAGTTGAGGAAACAAGTGCAGAAATCAAATATGACAACACGAGCACAATCAACCTCACAAAAAATCCAATACTTCATTCAAGAGCAAAGCACATTGAAATCAAGCATCATTTCATTCGAGATCATGTTCAAAGTGTTGAAGTGGTGATTTAGTTCGTTGATTCAAAGAATCAATTATCAGATATATTTACAAAACCCCTAGAAAAGGCTTACTTTGAATCAATTCTCTCAAGACTGAATATCGCAAGACTTGAAGATGTTCAGACTCAAAACTAGAGTCTTGAAAAGTTCAGACTTAACGCAAGGTCTAAAGGCGTTCAGACTCAACGAAAGGTCTGATGGTGCTCATACTCTAACGTAAGGTCTGAAAGAGTTCAGACTCTAAGGTAAAGTCTGAACACACTCAGACTCTGACTTAAAGGCTTTTTATGTATTCTCTGTATTTAATTGTTTTTGTTAATTGCTTTTTTGAAAATTCGAAATCTTTTTATTCGAAGACTGACATGCAATTATGGCAGTTTACTTTTTCAAAAATTGCAGTTTACTTTTTCAAAATTGGTAGTTTTTATTTTCCTTTTAGGCGACGGTTCAGTATCTCGGCTTTATCTTTTCCTACTATTTATACTTTCGAATCGTCATCCGTTACAACACTTTTGAAATTGATCTCCATTTTCTCTCGCTTTCGAAACCCTAAAAAGCTCCATTGCCATTCCTGTTTCATTACCTTTCTCAACAAAAATTCCATCTTTTTTCGCGAACAAGTTGAACTTTCACTTGCGATCTAAGAATGTCGTCCCGAAAGTCTTCCAGAATCGCTGGTAGGGGACCACAAAGACAACTAGAGGGTCCTACAAGGGTGGTCCTCACAGGCAAAGAATCTCCAACAAGGGAGACCCAAAGTCAGCATTTTGAGGAGGAGATCACTGAAGCAGAGCCGGTAAGAACCCTAAAACCTCAGCTTGCGTTTGATCTTTACAATAGGCTAAAGGTTGGGGGAGTGAGCCTAAAGATGATCGAGGACTTTCTAAAAGAAAGAGGATATAAGAGTGAGTATATCTTCTTGCGGGAAATGGAGAAGTTAAAGGTCGTTGAGGAAGGAACTGCTCAAAGAACGTTTGAAAATATTTCGGGTGATCCGCTTTACAATATTGGAAGTCAAACCTTAGACAATGATGAGAGACTTTTCTCTCATTTCCAGTCGCGAATGGGTGTAATTGTGAACTCAGTTTGTCTTTCGGGAGGTCTTTTTAGGTTTAAAGACCATGAGCGATTGTACACCAAGTTGTTGAAGAGGGGTGTAGTAAATCCGAGGAGTGTGGACTTCGACTTCCTTGATTCATTAGAGATAAATCTTAGAGGGAAGTTTGCTAGGCTGCAGTTGGAGAAATTCTGCACGGATACGACAAATGCCTATCCTAAACTTACTGCATATTTTTATTCAAATTTGTCGTTTCTGGATGCGAATAGGTTGTCCTTTTCTTATATGGACAAAGAGTATATAGTTGATGTTGATACATTGGCTGATGTTATTGGGGTGGAGAGAAGGAATTTCCAATCAATAAAAGTTTCCACAGCCTTTGCAACTCTTGACATTGTACAGGATAGAAAAGTAGAAGGCAAAATATCCTATACAAGGATGAATGCCATAAACGTATTGCTGCACAAGATCATCATCAACTGTATCAGGCCCAAGACAACCTCAAAAACCGATGTCTCCAAGACTGAAGCCAAGCTGATGTTTGCCATCAACCAAGGCAGACCCTTTTCTCTCTCAAACGTTATTCTTTTCCACATGTACCGAACTGTGGTTAAGGATAAGGGTCAATTGCCTTATTCGTCGATCATCACCAAGTTGTTTAGGCATTTCGAAATTTAGATTCTTGCACCTCTATGCTTGACCAATTTAAGTCTGAGGCTTGTTGGATACAAGATGGTGATGAAGATGAAGTTTCCGGAGCTAAATGCTGCACTGGAAAGGTTGAAGGAAAAGACACCCTCAAAGGAGATCCCCACTGCTTCTTCAAAGAGAAAGGGCAAAGAGCCCATGGCTGAGAAAAAGCGTCGAAAAATCATCCTGTAGGACGAAAAGGATGAGGAAGATTTTGATGATGCCATGATTTTCTCTACTCTCTCAAAATTGAGGAGCCCAGTCAGCTTGAGAACTGATGCTAGAGAGAGGGCAAGGAAAGAAGCAGAGGAGAAAGAAGCTGAGAAACAGAGGAAATAGAAAGAAAAATAGAGGAAGAGAGAAGAGGAAAAGAAGAAGAAAGAAGAAGAAGAAAGAAAAAGGAGAGAAGAGGAACAGAGAGAAGAAGAGGAAGAAAGAAGAAGAGAAGAAGAAGAGATGAGAAGAGAAGAGGAAGAGAGAAGGAAGAAGGATGAAGAGGAGAGTCAAGTACGGGAGGATATGGCTGCAGGATTTGAGTCATCATTTGCTTAATCTGAGGAAGATACCGAGAAACATCACAATGTCGATATGGATGTTGGCGAAGAATATTCGACTCCACCCACTGGCATCAACACAGGGGGAGTTGCTGTGGATCAGGGAACAATATCGCCATTACATTATAGTGATGTGAGTAGGTCAGGTGCTGACGTTGAGGATGTTTATGCATCTCATTTCCCAGAACATGAAGAATCCTCTCCATTAGAGAAGGAAAGGGCTGAGAAGGATGCTCCAAGTTTCCAAACTCTAAGAACTGACTCTGCTGGTCCTAGTGGAGGTAATACTAACTCAACAGCTTTTACACAACTGTTGGATGTTATGCTGGACCTAAAGAAGCAGGTTTTTGGAATGGACTTTGAGCTGAGGGATTTAAAGAAGGCGATGCTGAGTACTTTTGTGAATATGCAAGATCAAATCAACGCACTTAGAGCTCAAGTGGAATCAAATCAGAATAGTGCAAAGTTGATTTCAGTGAAGGAAGCTCTTGCTAATCTTGAGAAGACAGTACAGACGCTCAGCAAATTTCAGCTTATTCGCATCCCTAGAGAGCCCTGAATCTTTTTCAAAATCCTCTCTTATCCACTCTACCTCCTTTGATGGGACAAAAAGGGGGAGAGTTTTGCAGATTTGGAATTTGTTTTTGTTTTGAACTTTAATTTTGTTATTTTTGTTTGCTTAGACTATTTTCTTTATTTTTGATTTGGATTTGGATTGGGCTGTTTATTTGAATCTCTATGACTTTATGCTTATTTGATGTTTGGATTATTAGACTTGTGAATTTGCAGGAACATTATATTTGAGGATAATTGTTATTGGACTAACAAGTTCTGTCTTGCAGAAGTAATCCTCCAAATATATATAAGTTATTCTTTGCAGGTTTTAAATTCGCAAATTTGCCGAGGTGTTTTGTCATCATCAAAAAGGGGGAGATTGTTGAAGAAAAATCCCTCGAAGTTTTGAAGTTAACAAAACAGCCTCGTTAGTAAAGTTTGAAGAATCCAAGATTCAGTCGGTCAAGTCTGAAGAATTCAAGATCCAAGCGTTTTCTGTCTGAAGACAGTCAAACCCAAAGTTCGGTCTGAAGTTTTTCTGTCTGAAGACAGTCAGACCCAGTTACATTCTGAAGACCTCCAGACCCACATCCAAGTTTGAAGACAGTTTACGATTTTGCTAGGCTGACAGCATGTTATTTTTATGGTTAAGGAAAGTAAGATTTGGATATTATATTCCTTAACTTATCCATGGAATATCCTTGGTTGTGATTGTGAGCTCGAAAGATTTATTCTTCGGATTTTATCCGTTGAAGATCAAGCGAATTTTTAGAATGATCTAATTTTGGAAACTTAAGATTCTGATTGTATGGGCGAGTAGGATTAATGAGCTATTGTCTACTTATATTTTCAACAACGTGAAGATCACTTAAATTGATTCAGTCCAACGGGTTGATTGGATGAATTCTTGGAAAGTGCCAATGGGTATGGAGGCACGAAGGCTATTTAAGGTGGATCGGAGTTGTTAGAAAGTAAAGAGAGAATTGATAGAAAAATTTCGATGTTACAACCTCTAAAATCTCTTGTTATCTAAAATCTCTCGTGCTCAAGTTGTGTATCAAAGAGAGTCACTTATAGTGCGAAACAGCAAGAAGCTGTAGGAGAGACTTTCTGCTGAAGAAGTCTAGTTCGTGAATTGTAACAACTCTCATTTGCTACATAGTGATTACAGCCAGTTGGCTGCCAGCGTGGATAGTGGACGTAGGCTTGCAATAAGCCGAACCACTATAATCCTTGTGTCAACTCTCTCTTACCCTACTCTATTTACTTTATGAATGCATGATCTATTTATTATTGATATATTCTTCATATTAAAGTATTCTTCAGTAAAAGATTCCAAAAGAATTCCGTAATCACCTATTCACCCCCCTCTAGGTGGATTCACTAGCCTATATCACCTTTCTCTTGGGTGCTCCAATTCTTATGTGCTCATTGAAGAAATCTATCAATTCTTGTTTTGCCAGCTTCCTTAATGCTGTGACCTAGTCCAATGCAAACGAAGTGAATTTTTGTGAGTTGCTTTGCATGTCTAGCTTTATGAAGATAATTTAGGCAGTTTCAGCTGAGAGGAGGGAAAAGGCATACTGCCAATTGTATACAGGTAACTTTAGTTCCATAAAAAGAGATCGAGTAGAAGATGAATGTAAGTGAAACCAACAACAGATGAAAAAATAGTGTTGATTTGCTTAGTCACTACTGAGAAGACTAGGATTTGATGCCTGCAATAGAGAGAGAGAGAGAGAGAGAGAGGCAATATCTTGTACCTTAGGTTCTATTCGATCAAATAGGAAAGTTCTATTAGTTATCTCTTCCCAATGACGCTCAGATTCTTCCCACAAATTCTTGTCCTTCTCCATCTTTGGTTCAATTAGTGCATTTAAATGGCTCTATCAAGGGCAGAAATTCCATAGGTTTGATGTAATGGTATAAAGATTATTTGACAAGCCGACATGATTTTCATGATGGAACACGGGAGAAACAACTCACCTCGAAATCAACCTCACTCATCTTAAGGAGTTGACCTTTCAAAGACTCAAGAAAGCTCTGGACCCGTGTGTCGATGTACCTTGGACACCGTTAAGATTAACAAAGTGAAGGAGTTAAAGGTGATGAGGCAATCAAAACACAGAGAACCCTGTGGTATACCTTCACAGCAAACTGAACAGTGAACTGCAGGCCATGCACACCAAGGTCATATTTGCACGAAACCCTTAGAATACTTAGCAGAACACACATCTAGGAAGAAGAAAGGAGAAATAAAATGGTTTTACCGATGTGTCAGCAAACAGACATAACCAAGTTGCTCAACTGTTCTGACCTCGTGGAAGGCTTCATGCCTTGCAATAAAAGTCAAAAGCTAAAGTTGTACATTCAAAGTAATGTCATCTTGATGGATCTGCAATTATCCATGGGGATTGTAATCAAATACATACAGATTAAGACTAAGTAGACCTACCAAAATGAGTTACTCCGTGATTTTTAATGCTTGTAATCTGATGAACTTTTTGTCTTTGCTAATGTACAAACATGTACTTTCTGAAAGTGAATTGATGTGTCAGAATTCAACCATCCCAAGGGGGTGAACCATGCACAATTCTAATTGTTGAACCTACCCCCAAGGGGGTAAACCATGCGCAATGTGTCACCATATGGATTTTTGGTCGAAATTACAAGCAAAACACAGCCTCACATACCCAGAGAAACATACTAGCAGATCAAATGTGGCCTAGGCCAATTAAGTTCATTGGAGCCGGGAGTCATCTTGAACTTCTATTCAGGCAAAAGACAGGCCAGAAGATTTCATGACAAAGTTATGCGGATAGAAATTTGTTCTTTTCATAAATATTGTTGAGTAAAAGTATCTAAATATAATGAAGCAATGCGGAATTCTCATCATTTGAGTTTAGGCCTTCAGTCGAGTAGACATAACTTACACCCTCATCGAGCGTGATGAGTTTGCTTGTCATGAGCTGGGATTGGAGCAAAGGCTTGAATATAGGATGAGAACCATTAAAGAAAACATCTTCGACATGATGAAAAATTGACTCTGCTTTCTCACGCTCTATATTCCCTAGTGAGTGATGACAAAATAAAAGTAGATCAAGATTCAAATGTGAGAGAGTTAACTTAAAAAGGAAAGGGATAACTTATAAAATCACTGAACCTGCTATGTAACACTCTAAGAATGCTCTCGAGAGCATTGTAGGTGCAAACCGAGAAAGGTCTTCAGGCTGAAGATTCTCAAGTATTTCTAGATCTTCCTCCCAAGGCCATGAATGGTCATTTAATATTAAAGAGCGATAATATGAGATATCTTGGCTCATCAAACTTGAAACCTGATAACTTTTTGTTAACTTCTCCTGGAAGACAATAAAAGATGAGACTTAATAGTGCAGCCAGTACATAGCTTAGGAAACTTGACGTATAAGATTACTTTATGATGTTTTTAATGTGAAAGCATAACAGAACCAATATGGAAGCTACTGCTCTAGTGGTGGTTCTTTTTAAGAGGTATTGCTTGAATTAGCAAAGTGTATTTGGACCCTTTGCAATTTCACAACTTAGTCATGTAAGAAGAGATTTCCTGATTAGATATCGAATATGACTTGATAAAAACATTACTCTGCAAAATGATTGGCATTTTTGCCTAATGTCGTGGAAGCTTCTTGAGAAAAGTTTACGAGAGTTCACAATTAATTGGTCTTCTCCAAGCTATTTGATCTCGAAGAGAACATGGATTGTCAAGTTTATGGCACTTTGTGCCAAGATGCACTTTGAGAGTATGAATAAGGCAAAGATAATATCAACATTACTTAAAGTAATACATTAAACTTGTTAGAATTTTAAAATTTTAAGTTATGTCTCCATCTAATAGCTTGAACTTTCATGGCCCTGCAATTTCAACATGGTATTATAATAGATCCTGACAAACCTTTCCTGAGCCCCCAATCATGGTCAATTTCCACGCCTTAGTCTTAGGTCAAAGTCTAGCCTATGCATGTGGGGTTGTTGAAACATTTAATTAGTAAAATACTCATTCACGTAATAACTTGAGCTTTTAGATCAATTAGCAGCAGTATCCACAATTTCCACCAATACAAAACCCATATAACAGGATGCTTCTCCTATTGTTCTGCAGTCCTAACAGCCGCCCCCCTAAAAAAATTATTGCGCAGTCCTTACTGGAAGTAATGCAAATGTTTTGGTAGATCATATAACAAAAATCAAAAATATGTAAAAAGTAGTTGCTGCTTCTGGCCTGCACTTATCTAGCTTTCCTCAACCAAGCGTATGAAAGATTATTGATACATAGGAACTGATATAAGCTTCTTTCTGCAGCATAAATTTTACGATTACCTTGATCACAGAAAATCTTTGTGGCTTCATTGTAAAATCTGCCATTGCTTTCAGGATGGTATCCAATAATACCCACAACTTGTGATTATAGCCACTGACTTCCAGCTTAAGAAAATCAGAAAAAGAGTGAGCATGTTGTAAATGGAGAACCCCACTTACTGGAGGAATAAGGATGTGGAAAAGGAAATATTTCTGCATCTAATCAATTCCCAATTTGTATATATATGTAAATACACACACAAAATAAATGTACGTATATGTGTGTGAATTTTTTTCCTATGGCCAGAACTCTCTACATAAAAGAAGCTGATTCTTTCACCCAGACAGGCAAATCACATAGTCGGAATAATTTATAACACATTCAAGAAATCTTGGATGGGTAGTGGGCTGGGGCCTTCTGTAGCAAGATAAAGTATCTATATGCTGGCATGGGACAGAAAAAATGAATGACTAACCAATAGCCACAAGCAAAAAATCTATAGGTTGATGCAGGCATTGTACATCATTCCACTCTTACCTCAGTTGATAAATGTGCTAAAACTAACCAGGAATCAGCAGTTATTGATAGAAAATGAAACTAGTTTGACGGCAATCATGCATGACAAAATGAGGCCGCTAATAGGAAACTGACACAAGTATAATAGAGAACTGTGCAACTTATTTGTACCTACACTCCAGATACTCAGCTATCTTTTTTAGTTATTTTCACGAAGATGCTCATCAGTCCCTAATACTCTAAAAGAATGGGTATGAGATGAAGAAGGGTCAACTCTTGCCAATTACAAAAAAATTTTGAAAGTCCAAAATTTGGCCAAACAATCGTTTTTCTTTTTCTTGACTAAGTGATTCCACAAACAAAATGCAGCTAAAGGCATCGCGAGGCGACCATCAAAGAGTCTAGAGAGCATCTGGTTATCCTCTTGCACAGGATGAGTTGCATATCAAATTTATCTTTAGCAAGAGATACATACCTCAGATCCATCATCTGTTTGGCATATTTTGTAATATAGTCCAGCAAGCTCAGCATAATAAGCTGAATGCAACAGGGGAAAAAAAAAATCTAAGAAGATCTTCAAGGACAAGATTCAAGAAATATTTGTAAGGATAGGTTTTTGATGCATCTACAAGCGGAATGAAGACAAGTCATGACCTGAGAGACATCCTTAGGCTGCAATTGTTATTCCAGGCATTGCTGGTATTTATCAAAAGAAACATCATAAATGATTGTACAACCACTTAATGCTTAAAAACCATCAAAGGCTTACCATATTCATTCAAGTAATCACATACTAAACGTTTAAAAATTCTTGCAAGAAGTTCAGCATTAGGAGAGTTGCAAGCATAAGGGTAGATGAATTTTAGATGTACAGTAGCCTTAGGAACAAAACTGGATACATGCCTTAGCATGCCAATTGCTTGCCACCTTCTAGTTTGACTAACCCGATTTTCATTCTTTACAGCAATTAAATCCTCCTCAGCATTATGAGCAATAGTTGGTTTGACTACCAACAATTGTGGTGCTGGTCATCATGTCAATAGCAGGCCCTATTATCAAGCCAATGTAAGATAAACGACAACATCTCAAAAAGTGTGAAAGTTCAATCACAAGGCGGTAGCTAAACCGGAATCTTAAAATTGAAACAAGGTAAGATCAGCGAAACCAGAATCTAGTGAACCCTTCAAGTTATGAGCAATGCGATCAGCCATGTTAAAGTAATCCTTTGCGTTGCGCAAGGCAGCAGCTAAATTGGGGAGTGAGACTAGAGGAGCTTTTGGTCGGAGGCAACAAAGGCAAAGGCGGCGGCATGGTTTATTGGATGAAAGGAGAGAAACTTCGCAGTAATGGGATGCTAAAAAATAGTTTAGAGGCAAAGGCAGCCACAGTGGCGTCGTCCCATCTAAGAATCGTGAATTACTTTAGAATTGTTGAATTCATTCATCCCAAGATGCTCAAAAGAGTTTGATGACCCCTATACAACAAAATACACAATTTATTTACATTTTACTAAACATGTCAAGATAAATATGTCTCAAAAGAGCCAAGGGCAACGAACAACAAAAAATGAAAACGCTCTATTCAGACATCGTGGTTGCTCTGATATGTAGTAGGTCCATCACCAACTAGCTACGGACATGTAACAATTAAGCATATAATCGTGTTACTAGTCATCTTACTCTTCTCGTAATAATAGCATAGCATAGTGCTCCCATCACATTGCTTGTCTTGACGAACCCAGTTCAAATTTGTCATTAAATTTGATTTTTATTGAACAAAAAATCACAAAAATATCAAAAAGATGGCAAAAATTTTATGCACCCGAGTTCTAGGTCATGGTAGCTTTGATATCACATGTAAGATGCAAAATGCGCAATCCATGATCTCCATAACCAGAACAAGAGTACAGATGATTGAGTAGAAAGATTAACATACTTGTTTTAGAATCTATGGTTCTTGATATGGAAGGGGAAAATCGATGATTCATACGCAAGTCCTTCTCCTCTATTGCCCTCTGTATCGCTAGCTCAATGAGATGAGCCCCTCATTCTTTAGCGCTAGGTAAACACTCATACTTGTGAGAATTAGAGTTATATGAGAGACTTGAGCACTATTTATAAAGTTTCAAATCAGGCATTCTCCCAAGCTTAATTCGGCCCACACTAGCCAGCCTCATATTAGATTAATTAAGAAACATTTTTTCTTACCTTAAACCAACTATATTAGACTAATTAAGAAACATTTTATCTCACCTTAGACAAATCCCGTAAAATGATAAATTACAATATTAATTAATGTAGTTCATATTAGGAAAACCCTTACATTTATAGCCACGAATTTTACATGATGCAAGTTTGACTCATTCAGGCAACCAGAGTACCGTTTAAAATATTAATAAAAATGAGAAACTTAGACTTTATTTGAATTCTGGGACGTAAAATATGGGAGTATTCCCACCTTGCTGATGAAGAAAAATATAAAACTTGAAGAAAGGGAAGCGAGGCGTGCGGGCACTAACACGTTATAGAGAGTCTAGGAGGGATTTAATTTATGGACTGATAGAAAAATATGTCAAGATGTACTTTATTTTAAAAGGGTTGATCTCAATCTAGAAAAGAGAAGTCTTCAAAAAGAACTCGTTATGTCACTCGTTAGTTTGTAAAAAGGATAATAGCAAATATGATCATTGAACTTTAGTTTAATGTGCAATTGTGATCGAACTTTTGATTTATGTAATGTAGTCTCTGAATTTTGGCTTAATGTGCAATATCTTAGATTTTTAATCCATTCAATATGGTTCCTGAGCTATTGGTAAATATTCAATGTAATCTATAGATTATGTAAAATGTTTAAAAGTTCGGAACCAAATCAAACAAATTAAAAGTTCATAAATGACATTATATATTAGACTAAAGTTTAAGGATCACGTTAAATGAATAAAAAGTTTAGGAATAACATTGTACTTTAAACTCAAAGTTCGGAAATCATTTGTGTCATTTTTCTTTTGTAAAAATTAAAACTCTCTCAGGTAGCATATGAAACAATAATTTTTACTCACATCTACCTTTAAACATAAAGCAAAAGCAAAGGAAATTACTACGAGCGTCTAAGGGCTGTGAAGGCTTTTAGCTCCATCAAAATTTCGGCCGATATCCCAAAATGACCGTGATTATCTAAAGTTAAGGGAAAGTTTGAATCTTAAATTTATCACTTCAAATGATCCACACGTTAGTTAGTTTTAATGAACGGTTAATACCGGTTTTACTTGCTTTCTTTTCAAATTTTCCTTGTTCTTTCCTTCTATTTTTCCTTTTTCCCTAATTTCTCTTTGCCGTGTTCTCGTTCTGCTGTGACCTAACACATATGTAGCACACATAAAACCTAACCCTGCAGTAGCTAGCCATTCGCTCTGTCGCGTCGCCTCCACCTCCATCATGGCTTCGTGAGACCCGCAACGCTGTTGCCTACGCCAACCCGAGGTCATTGACCTCCACCACCTTTTACAACTGCCTCGCTAGTCACTAATTCACATCCACCTCTCTAGATCCATCTCGGGGTCGATGGGAATGTAGGTCCAATGCCTCGAATCCGAGGTCAAGGACCCCCATTTTGGCTGATTTAGTAGGTTTAGAGGATACAATAGCTGGGGGAGAGTGGTGGCGAGCTCACGTCAGGTGGAGGCACGAGGAGGCAAACAACAAGCATCGACGGTGAAGAGCAACGATGGACGATGACTGGTAAGGTGTGGCTGAGAGGGCGACGTGCAACGGTGGCTAAATGGAAGGAGATGGAGAGTGGCTGTGCTTTTTTAATTTCGTGTAATTCCAATATTTTGGTTGACTAGGGATTAATTTTAAAACGTAAATATAAAATATAATTTCAGAAGATCTTAATCCATGCCAAAAAAAAATTGCAGGAAGTGAGAACAAAAAGCTCGATCTCAACACAAGTAATTACGCGTCCCTGACATTCGGCAATAACCGCGTTGGATATTTTGAACCCCCCTAGTGTCCATTAGCCCAAAGGGCTAAAAGAAAAGGCCCATCATAAACTCGAACTGGGACGGCCCATGCGGCTCGGGAAGAGGTTAAAAGCCCAAAGGGCTACATTTCTAGTGTTCGCTCCCTCATTTTTTTTTCCCCATCCCCCCACACCCGCGCTCTCCCAACTTTTTATCTCCTCTGCTCTCCTGCCGTTGCCGCTGATCTCGAAAATCTCCCACCAAGAACTCTTCTTCTTCCAAGAAGCGGCAGCCGCGTGTGGCGGAACCGAAGCCCCCCTCTCTCTCTCTCCCCTCTCTTCGGCTCTCTTGCTCGCTGTGTCGAAACATCTATACCTCGTGTCTTGGCCGTGTACTTGCTTCGGTGGGTTTTGGTGTTTGGTTGATCTGAGCTCCTGATGGGTTTTGCCTCCTTTTGCCTCCTTTCGTTTCGTTCTGTTCCGTTTGTTCCGTCCTTTCGTTGCGGAGAGACGTGTGGATGTGAATGGAGAGTGTGAGATAGAGAGAGAGAGGGAGAGAGATGAGCATTTGCGTAGGGTGTAGTTTATTCGAGCTGTTCGCAGATTCTAGGAAAACGGTGACAGCGGCATAAGCCTACGACACAGCACTCGGTAGCTTGCTTTTTTCAGTTGTTAAATAAGTTCTTGGTGATATGGAATTTCTGAGCAAATGTTCGTGCTTCTTTGCACTTCTTGATTGGTGAGGACGCAGAGAAGAGAAGGAAATTTAGAAATTTTGGTCTTGTCAAAATTTCCCCCTTATTCTTTTTCTTCTGCTCTTTCCCCTTGAATTGAAAAGGAAAACGGATGTGAGGCAGAATTGAGCCAGTGGAACCGCAGAAGTAAGTTCCTCTGATGTTTGTCTAGTTCCTTTGCATGGCCATGGGAAACAGTGCACAGGTTAAGCTTTTAAGAGTATATGACAGTGGTTCCAATCGAAAGAAGTTATTAATGTTTCCTGATCAATTGGTTGGATTTGTAAAATATAAGATGGATGGACTCTGCGTACTTGTATTAGTATTAAAAAAAGAGGACTGTTCCTTTTTGTTCGGTGGAATAATCGTGTTGCTATCTTTTATGAAAATGATAAGGACTCAAGCATCTTTTGACTAATTGACCTGTGTGAATGGTAATAAAGTGTATGGATTTATCCTTTGTTCTATATTATGTATATGGTCTTCATGCGTAAAATTTTTACACAGATGTCTTAATGTGAGAATGATCAATTTTTCTTGATCATTTTGGGTAGCAGGGTTATGGAAAGTGCCCAGTTTCTGAGGAACAACTTACCATGGATGGTATCCTCGCCATGAAAATGGGAAAGGCATTCTTAGCATGAGTTTGAATCCTTTGTAATGCTCTAGCACTTTTGTGGAAGTTCTTCCTGATTCCCGTTGCTTTTAATACAGATAGTCAAGCCCAGACCTTTGCAGGCTGCCAGCATTCCTGGGTTGCTCAGCGTTTTTAAAAATGTAGCATATTGCTATTTTGCTTTTAATGCAGATTTGGGAATGGTGTGACTTGAAAATGTTCCGGACTGTATGTGGCGTGCTATTAAGGACCAATGGAAACGTCTCTTATGTTGGCAATGCTGATTATCCCTCTCATGATACTTAAGCAATTTAATCAATTTACATGTCCTCTTGCTAGTGACATTCTTCCACAAAGTTAGATGCATTCCTTTAATTAAGCATTTCTTCCTATGAACTGGATATCATTGCAACTGGTGGGATGGACATGCTGTACTGTACTTTTTGATCGATCATTTGGACAGATCATGTCTACACAACCAGGGCACTCAAAGAAGGTTTTCCTCTCATGATTTTTTTTTTTTTTTTTTTGGGGCTGGGGGTCGGTAGTTTTTTTTTTTTTTTTTTTTTTGGTTGGGGGGGGAATTTCTTTTTGTTTTATTCTCATCAAATGATTCTTACCTTGTTTGTGCATCTTATTCTAGGTTGCCAGTGTGTGTTTTGATGCCCAAGGTGATCCGGTTTTTACTGGTTTTGTAAATAGGGTAACCTGCTTTCAGAACCCTCATTTCAGATTTTTCCTTCATGCGCATAATATCCACAAAGCGAGGTTTATGTACTAAAATAAAGAGCGAGGATATGGTTAGTAGTGGTGGATGAGGAAGGAGATAAGATAAACGAAGACATGTTTGAGTTTTAGGGCTTGCACTTGGGCATTGAGTTCGAGAAATGGTAGAGTAATTGTGACATTGCTGTTTGGTCAGCAATAATACAAGTAGAATTATGGGCTATCAATGCCGAGTGTGCTGGAGGAGAAAATGGATGGCGACACAAAGCTCTCTCTGATTAGAGTCTGGGAGATAATATATTGTATCGATGCTTTGGGAAGCCAATACCTTATTTGCCTCTTAATTGTTTCGTCAACATACTATTGTATCTTGCTTGTGGAGGACACGTGCATTTTTTACTGTTTTGTTTGGAGACAGGTACATTGAGCAGTGGCCTTTTTTGGTAACAGGAGCATTGAAAATGCAAAGCAAAGAAAAGTTGCAGAAGTGTTTTTGTTTGGGAATGACTTGACGATTTTCTTCCCCAAAATGCTGTGGTAATTGTGAAATGTTGGGTCAATTGTACAATACAATAATTAGGAGATAGGTATAGATAACACTTATTACATGCCCGTGAATTATCCTCTCGGCCGATTCTTTGAATAGGCTTGATAGAAATGGTTTTTCCTTGTTTTCAGGATGATTTGAATTGATTGGGCATTATGCATCCTGTTATTGGATTTATCGACCTCCAAGCCAGAATGTATTTTTCTCCCTCAAAGAGTGTGAGGAGATGTTAAACCAGGTAGGCTTTGTTTCGACCGTGTGTCCTTGTTTTTCGGGAGGCGTCGAGCCAGAGCTCGTGAAAATGCCTAAACGATATCTGAGTTCTGCAAGTTTGTTGAGGCCTGGAGATAGTTGTCCTTCGCTCATATCTATTCCTACTGTGATTAACTTGTCCCTGAGCGAATTTTGAGTATTGCTTATGCATGTCGTGTTGATGTTTGCCCTAATCTACGATCCAAGTGAGCCTAGGTAGCTGATGCACCTCATCTGTTTGACAAAATGTTCCAGA
Source organism: Eucalyptus erythrocorys (assembly GCA_014182555.1). Classification (NCBI taxonomy): domain Eukaryota; kingdom Viridiplantae; phylum Streptophyta; class Magnoliopsida; order Myrtales; family Myrtaceae; genus Eucalyptus; species Eucalyptus erythrocorys. The sequence goes on from CM024604.1 coordinate 36,190,868, forward strand.
GAGAACGGAGAAACAACCATGTTCAAACTCAGTCTGATTCGCGCTTGCTCATGTATATGTTGGACCATGCTTGTCTTTGTTAAAAGGGAAGAACAGATATGCGCAAAGAACAACGACAAAAACAGGGAAAACAGAGGATTTATATATTAAACAGAGGATTCAAGTTCAACACAAGCCAGCAGAAGCGTTTTCAGAACCACACCACAAAAAACCGACACCATAGCCTTTATATACGCTTTACACAAATAAGTAACTACCACAGCCCACTAACTTCACACGTACAGCAAGCAACCCATGTAATAAACATGCTTAATAGACTATTAACACACAAAAACAAACCAGAAAACTGACACATCCAACATTCCCTCCCTTAAACTGATGTTGCAAACAATCAGTTTAGAGGACTTTCTCTCAATTTGGAATATCCAATAAACGAACACCAAGGAGCTTTCTCAGCTTCTGAAACATAAATAACTTTAGGGGCTTGGTGAATATATCAGCCACTTGATCTTCACTTCTACAGAAAGCTAGCTCAACTACTTCATCCTTTGTAAGATCTCTTAAAAAGTGGTACTTCACATCTATATGCTTGCTCCTCCCATGTAGAACTGGATTTTTGGACAACTTTATAGCTGAGCTATTGTCACAATAGATTGTAGTTGCTTTTTGTTGATTGAAGTGAAGCTCTCCAAGAATCTTCCGTAACCATATAGCTTGACAGGCACAAGAAGTTGCAGCAACAAATTCTGCTTCAGTTGTTGATAAAGTGACAATTGATTGCTTCTTTGAAGACCATGAAACCGCCCCTGAACCAAGCATGAATACATAGCCTCGAAGTACTTCTTCTATCATCAACATCTCCAGCATAATCACTATCTGTAAACCCAAACAAATCTGACTTTTCTCCCTTTTTATAGAACAGCCCATAGTGCTTAGTTCCTTGCAAATAGCGAAAAATCCTTTTTGCAGCTTGTAGATGTAACTCTGTTGGATGCTCCATATACCTGCTTATAAGACTCACATCATGCATGATATCTGGTCTTGTCCCCGTCAGATACATCAGGCTTCCAACTATTTGCTTGTAGAGAGTGCTATCAACCTTGCTTCCGTTAGGATCTTTCAAGAGCTTCAATCCAACTTCAGTTGGAGTAGTCACAGGGTTACAATTATTCATTTGAAATATGTTCAAAATCTCCTGAACATACTTCTTTTGAGACATAAAGATTCCAGCTGCAGATTGAATCACTTCTATGCCCAGAAAATAATGCATCAATCCAAGATCGGTCATCTCAAATTCATCCATCATAGACTCCTTGAATTTGTCAAACATGGCACTATCACTCCCAGTAAAAATAAGATCATCCACATATAAGCATACAATAAGCAACTTTCCACCGTCACCTACTTTAATAAAGAGTGTATGCTCATATGGACATTTTTTAAAACCTTTCTTCAAAAAATAGGCATCAATGCGACTATACCAAGCTCGAGGAGCTTGTTTTAACCCATATAGTGCCTTTTTTAATCTATAAACTTTATGTTCACTACCGAGCTTCACATAACCAGAAGGTTGATTAACAAATACCTTTTCTTGAAGATCACCATGCAAGAATGCTGACTTCACATCCAATTGGAAGATAGGCCATGAATTACTGCCGCTAATGCAATTACCAATCTAATTGTGTCAAGTCTTGCTACAGGTGCAAATACTTCTTTGTAATCCACTCCAAATTCCTGCTTGTAACCTTTCGCCACCAAGCGCGCCTTATACTTGTCAACTTCACCATTCTTGTTCAATTTTGTCTTGTACACCCACTTGACCCCGATTGTTTTATATCCTTTTGGAAGATCTGTCAACTCCCAAGTGTTATTTCTCTCAATAGCTGCAATTTCTTCATCCATTGCTATCCTCCAATTTTCTTTTTGTACTGCTTCATCAAAGGTTGTTGGATCACAATCTGAAAACAAAGCAAAATGGGTAAGTGGATCTTCATATTGATCATCTCTTGTTACTTCATAGTCACTCATCCATGCAGGCCTCCGTCGAACACGATGAGGCCGATCATCAGGTTCTGCAGCTGCTACTGTACTTTGGACATTGCTTGTGGCGTTTTGGGTTGTTGTGGGTTGCTGCACCAGCTCATCTTCTTCCTCAAAATTCGTTGGAATTTGCTTACCAACACCTTGCTCACCCCACGGCCAAGATTGTTCTTCATCAAAAATCACATCACGGCTGATAATGATTTTCTTGGTCATAGGATCATAAAGTTTATAGGCTTTTGATTAATCACTAATGCCAAGAAAAACACATTTGACTCCCTTGTCATCTAGCTTCTTCCTCTTCTGGTCAGGAACATGAGCGTAGGCAATACACCCAAAAATTCTGAAGTGATCTACTGCAGGTCTTTGGCCGCTCCACGATTCTTCCGGTGTCATATTTTGAACAGCTAGAGTGGGACTTCTATTTAAAATATGAATGCTCCAATTGACTGCTTCAGGCCAGAAACTTTTTGGAATTCCACTTCCCCTCAAGAGACTTCGCACCATATTCAGAATGGTACGATTCTTCCTCTCACATACGCCATTTTGCTGTGGTGTATAGGCTGCTGTAAGCTGTCTCTTGATGCCATGCTTCACACAAAACTCTATAAACTCAAGTGAGTTGTACTCTCCACCACGATCAGTGCGAAGGACCTTTATTTGATTTCCTCCATCTTTTTCAACAAGTGCTTTGAAGTTCTTGAAAGCTGCAAAAGCTTCAGATTTTTCTTGCAAAAAATACACCCAAATCTTCCGACTAAAATCATCGATGAAGGTAATGATATACCGTTTACCTCCATTGGAAACCGGAGATATTGGTCCGCAAATATCTGAATGAACTAACGCCAATGGGCTTTTTGCTCTCCACGATTTTCTTTGTGGAAATTGAGCACGATGTTGCTTGCTAACAACAAAATCTTCACAAATTTCCAAAGGAGCAGAGATTTGAGGAAGACCCTCCACCATCTCTTTTTTATATAGTGTTCGCAATCCACCAAAATTAAGATGCCCATAGCGAAAATGCCATAACCAAGCTTCCTCCTTCAATCTTGCAGAGAAACATAAATTTGTGGTGTTGTGGAGATACAATGGAAACATCCGATTGCCCGTCATTTTGACTTCGGCAATTAAACCCAACTTCTCATCTTGGATTCTGCAAATCCCACCTTTAATAGAGATTTCATATCCCTTCTCTTGTAGCTAACCAGCACTTAACAGATTAGTCTTCAATTCAGGGACATACAATACATTTGAGATGGTTTGTACCGAATTCCCTTTTGGATGAATCGCCACCGTTCCTTTCCCCATCACCGACACAATGGAATTGTCACCAAACTTTACAGTGTTGTGGTACGTTTCGTCTAGATCAAAAAACATCTTCTTGTCTCCACACATATGATTACTACAACCAGTGTCAAGATACCACATGTTTGGTTGAGTTTCTTCCTTCTCATGGCACACCATCAAAAGAGATACTTCTTCTTCTTTTTCAACAAAGTTAGTTCTTTCAATACTTTGTTTATTTAAATTAGTTCGACATTCAGATTTGTAATGCCCATACCTGTGGCATCTAAAACACTCCACTTTTGATTTGTCTACTGACCTTGGCCTAAAACCAGTTGAATGTCGTCCTCCACGACCTCTTCCTCTCCCTTGGAAATCACGATAGGAATGACTTTCAGACTTTTGATCAAAGCTGAAGCTGCTGCGATCGTTGTTTCCTCTTCCTCTACCTCTTCCTCTGTTCACCCTTGCTGCTGATGAAGAATGATCTCTAGTTGAGACCTTCAAAGCTTGCTCTTCCGTCTCTTGTTGTAGGAGTTTTTGTTCATGAACTAACAAGGATCCTTGCAACTCATCAATGGAAAGTTCTTCAATGTCCTTGGCTTCTTCTATGGAACAAACAACAAAGTTGAACTTTGGTGTCAAAGATCGAAGAATCTTTTCAACGATGGTGACATCCTCCGTCTTGTCGCCATGAATCCGCATCTTATTAACTATCGCCATTGTCCGAGAGAAAAAATCTGTGATTGTCTCTCCCGACTTCATTCGTAGCATTTCAAACTCCGAACGAAGCACTTGAAGCTGCTGCCTCTTTGCTCTTGCTGAGCCTTGATACTTTCTCTTCATGGAATCCCATATTTGCTTAGAGGTATCCTTGCAAAGAATTGTCTCCAATATGGATCTGTCAATTGCTTGGAAAAGGTAGTTTTTGGCCTTGAGATCCTTCAATTTTGATGCATCCAAAGCCGTTCTTTGTGCTGCCGTTAACATAGCTCCTTCATCAGGTTCGGCAACTCCCGAAGAAACAACATCCCAATACTCCTTGGACTTGAGAAAATTCTCCATTAGCATGCTCCAATGATCATAGTGACCATCAAAGTGGGGAATAGCAGGTCGTACAAATGTTTCTGAGGCCATCGCTACTGCTTGTTGCAAAGTGGGGATGATGCAACTGGTGGTTCTACTTTGCTCCCTACAATCTCCACGCTCACCCACATTTATGTGCAGATCACCTTTTTCTTCCTTCTTTCCCAAACTATCAACACAACGCCTTGCTACTGGTGGTTTTTTCTTCCGCCACACCAGGAGAAAGATCTCCTCATAAAGTGTCGTCGCAAAACTTGAAAATCAGCGCAAAGATCCGTCCCAACAACAATAACACAATCCGCGCAAAGATCCGTCCCAGCAACAACACAATCTGCGCAAAGATCCGTCCCAGCAACAACAACCCACTAAGAGTTTCTGCCCAACGAAGGGCTCTGATACCAGTGTTAAAAGGGAAGAACAGATATGCGCAAAGAACAGCGACAAAAACAGGGGAAAACAAAGGATTTATGTATTAAATAGAGGATTCAAGTTCAACACAAGCCAGCAGAAGCGTTTTCAGAACCACACCACAAAAAACCGACACCATAGCCTTTATATACGCTTTACACAAATAAGTAACTACCACAGCCCACTAACTTCACACGTACATCAAGCAACCCACATAATAAACATGCTTAATAGACTATTAACACACAAAAACAAACCAGAAAACTGACACATCCAACAGTCTTTTATGTTTTCATTGTGATTTCATGCGATTTTCATGAAGTAATCATGTATGTTTGAGCCGGGAGATGTTTGCATCCGAAAATGGTTTAGCCGTTGCCGGAGTTAGGTGGCTGGTGGCGGTCTGCGCCAGTCGGGGTGGTTTGGTGTTGGAAAGGACGCCAGGTGCTTCAGCTGGTGGTGTTGTTCGGATGAGTTTCGGTGAGGAAGCTATTGCGGGAAGGAGAAGACACGCTTCGGAAAGAGAAAGAGGGAGCAGGGAGGAGAGAGAACAAAATAAAAGGAAAAGAAAAGAAAAAGAAATAAAAAAGGGCTAATGAAAAGAAATAAAAAAGAAGACAAAATGGAGGAAAAGACGTCGGGGAAGAAGAAGATGCACGAAGAAGAAAGCACGCGGAGGAGAAGACCAAAGAAAAAAAGAAGAAAAAACAAAAGAAAAAGCAAGAGAAATAAAAGTGCAGCAAAAAAAAAAAAAAAAAAAAAAAGAGAGAGAGAGGGAAAGGGAAAGCAAATGTTGGCTTGTGCAGAGGAGTCGTCAAAAGGGGAAGTGCAGTGGAAACGACAAATTAGGGAAAAGACAAAAAATAAAAATAAAAATTTTTAATTGAAAAATAATTTTAATATTTTTTTATAAAAAAGCAAAAAAATGTTTTTTTTTTTTTTAAATAGGTTGTCTTTTTTAGAGTAAGTTCGGATCGTTGGATCGGGCTAACAGGTCGGATCGAATTTATCTAGTCTAAACCTGTTTTTGCGAATATAATAATATTAAAATTAAAAATATATAAAAAAATTTTAAAAATTTAAAAATACAAAAATTAAAAATTAAAAAAATTAAAAATTGCAAAAATCCAGTTTTTGGAAAATTCGAAAATTCTTTTTTTAAATAAAAATCTAAAAAATAAATTTCCTCGAAAAGGTTGAAATTAATCTTTGGAGTAATTTTCTCCTAAAAATAGGAAACCTTTCAATTCGAATTATATTTAAATTTGATTAAGCCTTTAGGGCTTTACCTTAAGGTTTCAATTGTGCTTAGGGACAAATGCCTTTTGAATGCGCAATATTGATATGTTGATTTCGTCTTCTCTTTAATCTAGTTAGGATTAGTATTTATCTGTTCTTTGATGTTAAATTTTTGCTCTTTCATGCAATTTATTTAATCGCTTTCATTGGTGATTAATTATTATTTTAATGATTGTGCACTTGTATGATCATCTCACATGTTAATGGGTAAAATCAATCTAAAATATTTGACAAAAATAATTTCTTTTAAAATGAACAAAATTAGGTACTGAAAGGGCACTAATTGACCAATTAATATAATCAAATCATCGATTCTAGATTCTCTGGTTGCGTAGGAAGTGAGGTACACTCTCATACTTCACATAGTTTCTAGTCGACTCTAATAGGCTAGTGGCGACTCATTTTTACAAAATTCTTAAAAATACCCCAACGTCACGCGAGGTATGGGCTTGTGACATTGGGATGGGCTTGAGAGAGCCCGCGTCTAATCATGGGTCTTAAACTCGTCCTTTAGGCAATATCCCTAAACCTATTCTCTCCCCCGAGGGTAGGTTGCGACGTGCCCCCTTCATCGACAGTACTTGGATAAATGGCAAGGAGCTAATTAGGGTTACGCCTCTAGGCCATCAAAAGGTCGAGATCCAAGGTTAGACGAAAGAATAATGTTGAAAAGAGAGGAGGAGGAAACACAAGTGTTTTCTCAAGCAAAAAAATAGGAATACCTAGGTGCCCCTTTTTGATATATTGATTCAATGTTTACCACTATTAGGACAATATAACAAATATTATTACTGATTAGTATTGACAAGTTTCAACTCGCAATTATGTGCATCTCATTTCATGTAGTTAATTCTTTTTATGAGGTCTATTTAGAATTTAGTATCTTTATATTAGCTATTTCATAACCCTAGGAATTCTATGAATGTTTAATTTTCTCCAATTCACACTTTGGACCTTAGAAAATATTGCACTTGGTTTGTCATCATAGTGACCACCCGAACTAGGTAACCTATTTTCTTTTCCCCTGTCTCAGCTGAGTTTGAAACATAGAACTCACTTTGCCAATTCATGGGTAAACCACATCAAACCGAGACTGTTTTGGGATACTTCATGCTAATTTACAACTTGATATATGGTGTCTACACTACGAATCACATTAGAATTGAATTTAGAGCTCGCATTCTTAATCGCATATTAGTGTTCGACAATGTCAAATGAAACACTGAAACGGTTCTTTTCATATTCACTATGCATGGGTATTTGTTTTTAGTTGGTTTGGTTATTTGCTTAAATGATCTTAGTTAGTGTTAAAAGATGGTCGCGAGTGTTAGTGATTCAATAGCGGGTAGTGGTAGATTAATGACAGTGGTTCGATGATGCTTCTGGTGGGGGGTAAAGTGATTTTGTTGGAGCAAATTCGCGTTAGCATTAGTTGCCAAGGCTGGCTTTGATTTGGTGTTGTGGTCACCAAAGAACATTCGTTGGAGATGGACTTTCGAGAAAGAAAGAGGAAAATAAAAAATAATATTAATAAAAGAAATAATTGAAATCATAAGAGAGGAAGAGAAAAATTATAAGAATAGATTAACTTTTTTATCTTCACTATTTCTTCTCTAATCTTTCCATCTCTCGCTGCATCTTTATAGGATCAGCCTCTCATTGCACCGTAATTACAAAAAGCATATATAAAACAGCTGTTATATGATACACTTCATAATATCAGAAGAAAATCGAAGAGGAGCAGAAAAGAAGCCTAAAACAAAAATAGATTGAATAAATGTTATATCTCAATCAAATTGGCACTCCATCAAGTGGATTAATAATTCTTTCCACAATGCCTTTGGCCACATCATTCTATATCAATGTATTTTCCAGTTAAGGTACATCGTTCCTAATAAGCTAATATAAAAATGATATAATAAATTGAACAGTTACATGATAAGGATATGGTCCCAAGAAGGAAGGGCAAAGCATTGCCAACATCCTCGGGTAAATTAAACCGAAGTTCATCCTCGGATAATTCAGATAGAAGTATGGTGGGTGGATTCACGAATGGTATCATAGACCCTTTGATGCTTGAAAGTGAGCATCGCCTTTCGGAATGCCATCTCAGACCCTGCGTAAACTGAAGCACTTTCTTTCAAGTGCTCAATCACCCGTATCCAATGAATGGTGGAATTACAAAAAAATAGATAAAAAAAATTTTCTGATGATTGAATTCTTATATAACAAATCTATGTTTACTTTATCATAAGTTATGTAAATTTGGAACTTCTCTAGCGCAATGAGCCAATTCATGTTATCAAGTGGCCGCAAATAATCACAACCACTCAAGACACACAGTTCAAGAACTGTTTGCTGAGTTAACCCATTAAGTTTTGCATCCTCCATTAGCTTGGAGTACTTGAACTCACAACCTCGCCCATCCATTAGGAAGATTATCTGAAAAATTAAACATATGCAACCACAAAAAACACTCAATATCGAAAATGGTATATTTTTCTTAGGAATTGTGTGTTGAGATGGATAAAATATATAGCAAGAAGTACAAATAATTTTAGGACAGCGAAATGCTACAAGATCTGCATCGCTTGTAAGTACAGCATCAATCCGTCCATGGATTGCCAAAAAATTTATTTGTGCATCTACTTCGTAAGGGGCAACAACATAAGAAATGTTTCGCTCCTTCAAGACCTTCCACATGCAACCATACCAATTAAAATGCGATAAATTTATCAGGAATGATAACTTTAACTTACTTTAACCACATATACCTCGATTAGCTTGTGTACTATTAATGGGGTGATGTTTACTGCATTTTTGTAATGCCTAACAGTAGTAGCAACATCTCCTTTTGACTCAAGCCAATGAGCCCTAGCAAGAGATTTGCCCCTGGACCTGCGTTCATAAGGCAGGTTTGAGCTCAAAGGTAAGTGATTCTGCCAAAGAGCTAAAAAAAACATACTCATTACGTTTTCTCTTTTCATCACTCTTCATTGGGAGCTCACATCCATAAAAAACAAGAAATGGTTTAACTTTATTTCGCCGAAGCAATTCTACTCTCTTCATTACGCTTCCTTGGTGTTTGATTCTCAAGCACATCGAGTTCTTCATGAAGAGAGTAGAATTGCTTCGGCGAAATAAAGTTAAATCGTTTCTTGTTTTTGAAGGACGTGAGCTCTCGATGAAGAGTGATGAAAAGAGAAAGTGTAAAGAGTATGTTTTTTTAGCTCTTTGGCAGATTCACTTACCTTTGAGCTCAAACTCTTCTTGCGAACGTAGGTCCAAGGGCAAATCTCTTGCTAAGGTTCGTTGACTTGAGTCAAAAGGAGATGCTGCTGTGTTAGGCATTACAAAGATGTAGTAAACATCACCTCATTAATAGTACACAAGCTAATCGAGGTACGTGTGGTTAAAGTAAGTTAAAGTTAATCATTCTTGATGAATTTATCGCATTTTGATTAGTATGGTTGCATGTGGAAGGTCTTGAAGGAGCGGGACATTTCTTATGTTGTTGCCCCTTACGAAGCAGATGTGCAAATGACTTTTTTGGCAATCCATGAACGGGTCGATGCTATATTTACAAGTGATGCGAATTTATAGCATTGGGTTGTCCTAGAGTTATTTGTACTACATCTTACTATATTTTTATTCATCTCAACACACGATCCCTAAAAAAAATATAGCCTTTTCGACCTTGAGTGTTTTCTATGGTTGCATATTTTTAATTTTTCAGATAATCTTCCGAATGGACCATTCTGGGCGAGTTCAAGTACTCTAAGCTACTGGAGCATGCAAAACTTAATGGGTTAACTCAGCAAACAGTTATTGAATGAACTGTGTGTCTTGAGTGGTTGTGACTATTTGCAACCACTTGATAACATGAATTGGCTCATTGTGCTAGAGAAGTTCCAAATTTACAGAACTTATAATAAAGTAAGCATAGATTTGTTATATAAGAATTCAATTATTAGAAAACTTTTTCTGTCTATTTCTTTGTAATTCCACCATTCATTGGATACAGGTGATTGAGCACTCGAAAGAAAGCGCTTCAGTTTACGCAGGGTATGAGACGGCATTCCGAAAGCCCATGCTCATTTTCAAACATCAAAGGGTCTATGATACCATTCGTGAATCCATCGTACTTCTGTCTAGATTATCCGAGCATGAACTTCGGTCTAATTTATCCGAGTATGTTGGCAATGATTTGCCCTTCTTGGGACCATATTATTTTCATGTAACTGTTCAATTTATTATATCATTTTTATATTAGCTTGTTATGAATGTACCTTAACTAGAAAATACATGGATATAGAATGGTGTGACCAAAGGCATTGCGGAAAGAATTATTAATCCACTTGACGGAGTGCCATTTGATTGAGGTATAACATTTATTCAGTCTATTTTTGTTTTAGGCTCCTTTTTTGCTCATCTTCGGTTTTCTTCTGATGTTATGAAGTGTATCATATAACAGCTGTTTTATACATGCCTTTTGTAATTACGGTGCGATGAGGCTGATCCTAAGAAGATGCAGCGGGAGATGGAAAGATTAGAAAATGGATAGTGAAGATGATAAAAAAGTTAACCTATTCTTATAATTTTTCCCTAAGACACTTGCAAATCTTTTGCAAATACTCTCACAGGAGCAAGGAACTAGAATTACTCTTTAAACTTTTCTCTTCCTCTCTTATGATTTCAATTGTGTTAAAGCAAATCGATTTTGATATATTTGGCAAGGTCACAGAGTAGAAAAGTAGTGGGTTACTTCATTTTAAGATTTTGAGCAGTATTGTGTTTTTTTTTATTGTGTTTTGCGAACACTTTCTCTAGCTCTGATGATATTGCTATGCTTATCTACACTAGTGGGACAACTGGAAATCCAAAGGGTATTATGTTAACACAGAAATTTATTGCATCGGGTTTATTATTCTCCGAGGCAATTTGTTTCTTCTTTGGGCACCATTAGTGTGACATGCTCAATCTTGATGCTACAGTTTTATGCATGCCTTTTGTGATTACGATGCGATGAGGCTGATCCTATGAAGATGCAGCGAGAGATGGAAAGATTAGAGAAGGGATAGTGAAGATGATAAGAAAGTTAACCTATTCTTATAATTTTTCCCTAAGACACGTGTAAATCTTTTGCAAATACTCTCACATGAGCAGGGAACTAGATTTACTCTTTAAACTTTTCTCTTCCTCTCTTATGATTTCAATTGTGTTAAAGCAAATCGATTTTGATATATATGGTAAGGTCACAGAGTAGAAAAGTAGTAGGCTAGTTGAGGTTTTGAGGAGTATCGTGTATTTTATTTTTATTTTTTATTGTGTTTTGCGAGCACTCTCTTTAGCTCTGATGATGTTGTTACAGTGGGACAATTGGAAATCCAAAGGGCTTTATGTTAATGCAGAAATTTGTTGCATCAGGTTTATTATTCTCCGAGGCAATTTGTTTCCTCTTTGGGCACATTTAGTGTTACATGCTCGATCTTGATGCTACGGTTTTATACATGCCTTTTGTAATTACGATGCGGTGAGGCTGATCTTATGAAGATGCAGCGAGAGATAAAAAGATTAGAGAAGTGATAGTGAAAATGATCAAAAAGTTAACCTATTCTTATAATTTTTTCCCCAAGACACGTGCAAATCTTTTGCAAATACTCTCACATGAGCAGGGAACTAGATTTACTCTTTAAACTTTTCTCTTCCTCTCTTATGATTTCAATTGTGTTAAAGCAAATCGATTTTGATATATATGGTAAGGTCACAGAGTAGAAAAGTAGTGAGCTAGTCCATTTTGAGTTTTTTAGCAGTATCGTGTTTTTTTTTTTTTTTTTTTTTTATTGTGTTTTGCGAACACTTTCTCTAGCTCTAATGATGTTGCTATGCTTATCTGCACCGGTGGGGCAACTAAAAATCCAAAGGGCATTCTATTAATACAGAAATTTGTTGCATCGGGTTTATTATTCTCCGAGGCAATTTATTTCTTCTTTTGGCTCCATTAGTGTGACATGCTCAATCTTGATGCTATTGTTTTATACATGCCTTTTGTCATTACAGTGCGATTGGGCTGATCCTATGAAGATGCAGCAGGAGATGGAAAAATTAGAGAAGGGATAGTGAAGATGATAAAAAAGTGAAACTATTATTATAATTTTTACCAAAGACACGTGCAAATCTTTTGCAAAATACTCACATGAGCAGGGAACTAGATTTACTGTTTAAACTTTTCTCTTCCTCTTTTATGATTTCAATTGTGTTAAAGCAAATCGATTTTGATATATATGGTAAGGTCACAGAGTAGAAAAGTAGTGGGCTACTTCTTTTTGAGATTTTGAGCAGTATCGTTTTTTTTTTTTTTTTTTTTTTTTTGGGCAAACACTTTCTCTAGCTCTGATGATGTTGCTACTCTTATCAACACCAGTGGGACAATTGGAAATCCAAAGGGCTTTATGTTAACATAGAAATTTGTTGCATCCGGTTTATTATTCTCCGAGGTAATTTGTTTCTTCTTTGGTCACCATTAGCGTGGCATGCTCAATTTTGATGCTACTGTTTTATATATGCCTTTTGTCATTATGGTGTGATTAGGCTAATCCTATGAAGACGTAGTGGGAGTGTCGAGACTTACCCCTTGGGGGGGAAGGAACAAGTTTAGGGCTATTGCCTAAAGGATGAGCTTAAGACCCATGATTAGGCGTGTGCTCTCCCAAGCTCATACCTCGTGTAACATTGGGATATTATAAGAATTTTGCACAAAATGAGTCGTCACTAGCCTATTGGGGTCAGCTAGAAATCAAGTAAGGCATGGAAGTGTACCTCACTTCCTACACAACTAGAGAATCTAGAGTTAGGGACTTGATTACACCAATTGACCAATTAGTGCCCTTTCGGTACCTAAATCTTGTTCATTTTAACAAAATGATTTTTGTCAGGCAGTTTGGATTGATTTTATACCTATCCACTAACATGTGGGGTCATCATGCGGGTGTACAAACGATCATAACTACCAAAATCCTAATTGCAGTAAAATTGAACACGTGCAATTAAACATAATTGAATATGCAAATTAAACATGCAATATAATCAATATACGAGTAAATAAAGACTTCATTACACTAAAAAGACAAAACATAGCAATTCTTAATCAAACACTACATTTTGTAATTTTCAATTTTTTAATTTTTAATTATTATTTTAAAGGGCGCATTTTTTTAATGTTTTCTAAGTTTTTCGAATTTTTGGAAACTTTTTGAAATTTGTTGATTTTTGAATTTTGATTTTTTGAGTTTTTAATGTATTTTTAATATTTAATACTATTATACTTCAAGAAAACGGGTTTGGATTGGGTAAACCCAATCCGGCCCGTGGACCCAACCCGAACCTGGATCCAACACTTTTGGATTTTTTTTTAAAATCATTTTCAGTTTTTTTTTTTAGAAATTAAAATTTTTCTTTCTTTTGTCTTTTCTCACTGCGCCCCTTTTCTCTCACCATCTGCTTATGTGACTCCTCCTTCCCAAAGCCACTTTTATCTTCTTTTCCCATATTTTGTTTTACTTTTCACCTTTCTATTCTTTTCTTTTTCTTTTGTTTCTTTTATTATTATTATTTTTTGGTCTTCTTCTCCTCGTGCTTGCCCCCTTGCAAGCCCTCAACCCTCTCGAAGGTTGTCTTCTCCTTCCTCGCGACACTCCTCATCGAAATTTGTTTCTTTACCAAAACTCATTCGAACAATAACAACTAAAACACCCAGCAACACCAAACTACCTCGACTGGCGCGAATCACTGTCGACTGTCTAACTTCGGCGACGGCTGAACCAATTTTGGATGCGAACATACCCGGCTTAAACATACACGACTGTTCCGCGAGAATCACATGACATCGTAACAGAAACATTAAAAAAAAAGGGGCACGTTCAACATATATATGACCAAGCACAAATCGGAATGAGTTTGAACACAAGTTGTTTCTCGATTCTCTTTGAGACATTTTGTCAAACATTGGGTATGCAGCAGCTAAAAGGGGCATACGGGCTCACTCGAGGCTCGGATTCGGGTAAAAATCAACACAACATGCACAAGCAACACTCAAAATCCGCTAAGGGACATATTAATCATACTCGAACAAATGTGAACACAGCAAGTATCTTCAGCCACAACATACTCATATACTCATGGACTTGAATCTCTTTCAAGCATTTCATCAATCGGTTAGCATACACAGTAGAAATGAAGGATCTTCAGACTAGTATAGACTCGAGCACAAGCCTAGATGTCTATCGACATGCATTAGGACATCTATGAGCTTTCATGGAGGACCGGTAAGGTCGAAGCTCAATCAAACTGGTCGGCCGTGAGCTCTGGCCCGAGACCTCGAAAAGAAGCACATGGCTTAGGGAAGCCTACCCAGTTTGGATGGCGAGCAATGGGCGTACTTCAGGTGATGAAGAAACGCTCTCTCAGTCTCACTCTCTCCCTTTGGCTCACCCTCGACTCTTTCAAGCTCTCTCCCACTCTCTGTCCTTTGCTTGAACCAAATAACTAGCCCCCCTGGTCTTCTCTTTGCTCTCTTAAATTTTAAGATTGACCAATGATAGGCGCGCATGGCTTCTGCCACCGCCAGCCTGTGCGGCTGCTTGATCTCCGACCCTAGGATCACGTTGTCCTCTGCCCTCGCGATCCTCTACGCCTCTGTTTGTACTCTCCTCTTTTCTCCTTCTTTTGTAGAAGCATGGATGGTGTGAGGGGAGGAAGATGATCTGCACACGGGCTGAGTTGAAATAAAAGGAGATGGGCCAGCCCTAGTGCAAAAAAAAAAAAAAAAAAGTGATAGGTGGAAGAGCCCATGCACGAAGATAGCCCTCTACTCGGCCTCATTCGATTTTTTATACATTTTATGAATTTTTTTAACTTTTTTTTTAATGGCAATTTTGGAAAAATAAAGAGCATTCAATACTAGGGGTGTGCATGGTCCGGGCGGGTGGTTCCCGACCTAGAACCGGGAACCGCCCGCTAAGGACCGGTTCCGAAAAATTGGAACCGGTATCCACCCGTTTGTTGCATGGATCCACCCGGGAACCGGACCGCCGGTCCGGTCCGGTTCCTAGGTGGATCCATGGGACCGATTTTGACGCAAAACAATTTTGATTTTCAACATTTCAACATAGAACGGTCGGGTCTATGAGTTGGGAAGGAGGGGAGGAGGTCTATGGTTGGGTTTTCAACATAGAACAGTGGCGAAACAATTTTCTGTGGCTGTGGCGGGTGGCGGCCGACGCAAGGGGGCAAATAGTAGTGGCAAAGGAGCCGCGGCGATGGCGTCAACGCTCGGGGAGGAATCGAAATGGTGATAGGATTAGGAGAAACCGAGGAAGAGACAAAGAGAGAGAGAATCGAAGACGAAGGGAGTGAGGAGATGGGATCTAATCTAGGATTTCTTTTAGTATTTTTTTTTTAATACTAAAAAGGTTCTGGTCCTGTCCGGGTGGGCAGATCCGCCCATGGAACCGGGAACCGGACCGGTTCCCTCAAGAACCGCCGGTTCCGGGCGGTTTCGGTCCGGTTCCGGGAGGTCCGGGCGGTTCCCGGGTATTTTGCACACCCCTATTCAATACGCCGTGCAATAATGAAAACATGATACCTTCTAATGATTTTTTTTTTTTTTTTTTTTACTTTTCTTTCTTCTTTCTTTTTCTTTCTTTTACTCTTTTTCTTTTTCTTTTTTTATTTTTTTATTTAAATTTTTCGAAAATTTTTTGATAAATTTTAAAACTAGTGACGCAAAAGCTCCTAATGTCTATATGTAATGCAATTTTAATGAAAACTTTTTGTTAAGAGGTTAGAAATTAATCCCTAATTTTCAAATGCAATTAATAGACACTTAAACAAATCACTAAAACTTAGGTGTCAACAAGGAGATGGAAAGATTAGAGAAGGGATAGTGAAGATGATAAAAAAGTTAATCTATTGTTATAAATTTTCCCTAAGACACGTGCAAATCTTTTGTGAATACTCTCACATGAGTAGGGAACTAGATTTACTCTTTAAACATTTCTCTTCCTCTCTTATGATTTCAATTGTGTTAAAGCAAATCGATTTCGATATATATGGTAAGGTCACAGAGTAGAAAAGTAGTGGGCTAGCTCATTTTGAGTTTTTGAGCAGTATCGTGTTTTTTTTTTTTTTTTAAATTGTGTTTTGCGAACACTTTCTCTAACTCTGATGATGTTGCCACCCTTATCTACACCGGTGGGACAACTGGAAATCCAAAGGGCGTTATGTTAACACAGAAATTTGTTGCATCAGGTTTATTATTCTTTGAGGCAATTTGTTTCTTCATTGGGCACCATTAGTGTGACATGTTTGATCTTGATGCTACTGTTTTATGCATGCCTTTTGTGATTACGGTGCGATGAGGCTCATCCTATGAAGATGTAGCGGGAGATGGAAAGATTAGAGGGATATTGAAGATGATAAAAAAGTTAACCTATACTTATAATTTTTCCCTAAGACATGTGCAAATCTTTTGTAAATACTCTCACATGAGCAGAGAACTAGATTTACTCTTTAAACTTTTCTCTTCCTCTCTTATGATTTCTATTGTGTTAAAGCAAATCAATTTTGATATACATGGTAAGGTCACAGAGTAGAAAAGTAATGGGTTAGTTTTTTTTTTTTTTTTGGTCTGAATGGGTTAGTTCATTATTAGATTTTGCGTAGTATATTATTATTGTGTTTTGCGAACACTTTCTCTAACTCTGATGATGTTGCTACGCTTATCTACTTTAGTGGGGCAACTAAAAATCCAAAGGGCATTATGTTAATACAAAAATTTGTCGCATTAGGTTTATTATTCTCCGAGGCAATTTGTTTCTTCTTTGGGCACCATTAGTGTGACATGCTCGATCTTGATGCTACTATTTTATACATGCCTTTTGTGATTACAGTGCGATGAGGCTAATCATATGAAGATGCAATGGGAGATGGAAATATTAGAGAAGGGATACTGAAGATGATAAAAAAGTGAAACTATTCTTATAATTTTTCCTCAAGACATGTGCAAATCTTTTACAAATACTCTCACATAAGCAAGGAGCTAGATTTACTCTTTAAATTTTTCTCTTCCTCTCTTATGATTTCAATTGTGTTAAAGCAAATCGATTTTGATATATATGGTAAGGTCATAGAGTAGAAAAGTAGTGGGCTAGCTCACTTTGAGTTTTTGAGTAGTATCGTGTTTTTTTCCTTTATTGTGTTTTGCAAACATTTTCTCTAGCTTTTATGATGTTGCAACACTTATCTGCACCAATGGGGCAACGGAAAATCCAAAGGGCATTATGTTAATATAGAAATTTGTTGCATCGGGTTTATTATTCTCCAAGGCAATTTGTTTCTTCTTTTGGCTCCATCAGTGTGACATGCTCGATCTTGATGCTACTGTTTTATACATGCCTTTTGTGATTACGGTGCGATGAGGCTGATCCTATGAAGACGCAGGGGGAGATGGAAATATTAGAGAAGGGATAGTGAAGATGATAAAAAAGTGAAACTATTCTTATAATTTTTACCAAAGACATGTGCTAATCTTTTGCAAATACTCTTACATGAGCAGGGAACTAGATTTACTCTTTAAACTTTTCTCTTCCTCTCTTATGATTTCAATTGTGTTAAAGCAAATCGATTTTGATATATATGGTAAGGTCACAAAGTAGAATGATGTGGTGCCTCAATTTCAGCAACCTAAATATCTTGTGCAGTTTGTCTTCTTCTCACTTAAGAAAGACATAACAAAGTTAAACTTTGCCAAGATTAGCCCATAAAACAACACATACAGAAATTGTACTACTTAATGAATTTTTACTCCTCGTCTATGCAACAATTAACTCAGGGGTTGGCCCTACCTTAAAAATGGCTTAATTAAAACCCTAAGTTACAATTGGATGGGCTTTGGAAGATTCATGCTAGATGACAACACCATCTCATTCATAAATAATCGTTTGTGCTTGCCTAATAATCCATTAGGTTTCCCTTGGTAGTTCACCTCAAGGAAGGTCACAACGCACCTATTGAAATATTATCCCACATCGTTTGACAATGGGTCTTATAAGTTATTCATATGCATGTGGTCTCCATCTACATAATAGTTTAAGTTTTTGGGTTAAATTTTCTATCATGGTGCTAGAGCTAAAGCTATCTCTTATGCCTATGTGCGTCCAACTCTATTACTCAAATTTCACATGCCGCTCCTAATTTGGTTTGCACATGAGATTGCCCATATGAGCTGACAACGAGCCTTATATGCTCTTCATAACATAATCTCTTTTCACTTAATAGATTAAGTTTTTAGATTGAACTTTGTAACACCCCATCATTGCTGTGAGGTGGACGATCACTCTGCTGCGGTCTCTCTCTCTCTCTCTCTCTCTCTCTCTCTCTCTCTCTCATTGTATCAGCAAAACTTGGAGCCAATGTTGAGCTTTTCTTTTGTATATAGCTTGAGAGTACATGCTGAGCTCTGCCCAGTCTCCACTGATGATTCAATCGTCGATGGCAATAGGATCCAGAAGATCAACACGTGGATATGGAGGCGCTTCCTCCAGTTTGGTCTCGCATCTTGGCAAGTTCTCAATGGCGGTGCCAACCCTGCCAGGATCTGGCGCGGACTTTTATACCTGAACTTTGGAGAAGGACCAAAATTAGTGTTTTAAGCTTCATTTGTTTCACAAAACATATAATTCGAGAAATATTTTCGTAAAAACAATTGCTTGTGTCGTTTGGAATAAATTATCGATGGAAATTTGTTTATTATCGATAACAATTTTTATTTAAACATTTTTGTGAACATGAAAATATTTTTCGATTGTTTATTTCTACCAGTGATACAAATGATCATTTTTATGGACATATTTTCCAAATCATTCACTTTCCATAAAACAAAAATAGCCTTAATGAAAAGTGGACTTGCTTTGCCACCTTTTGGATTAAGAAGTTTATAAATGTAATGAGTTTTTCTATTAATCAAGGTATGAATCAATTCATTTCTCTCAAAAGGACAAATGTTATGCCATTTTTAATTAGTTAGCAGAGCTATGATATATCATCTGGAATTTCGTCAGATCATTTGTTTCCGACGCTTATTTCAAATTCCTAAATGAATATGAGGTTTTATATGCTGAAACTTTTAAAGCCTCTGCATCTTGGAAACATAAATTCAAATAGAATACGTGTATCTCCTGTCGATATCGATTACTGTCGTCTTCGAGCTTTCTCCGACAAGATGCATTCCTTGCGTGGACATAAGCACTTTAGAGGCCTAGGCATCACTGTGCATGGACGAGAAGGGACCATGAGACACACTTCCGGTATGGGAGCTCAAGAAACTTTTAAACCACAAGGCAGAGTCCTTGAGATATCTCTTCAATCCGTCCTTGTAATCTACGAACGTAAGACCAAACCGAAATGTGTAACCCTCGTCCCACTCGAAGTCGTCGAGGAACGTCCATGCAAAATATCCCTTCACTTTTGCTCCTTCCCTGTTGTCATTTACGTCATAACAAGCTTCTATCAAGCATTGAACATAATCTAATAATATAAATGTTCACTTATAGTCTATCAAATCGAATAATGCATGATACATAGCAATTGAATAGACTATAGTAATTGACTATAGTTAACTCACTTCATAGCTTTTAAGAGATAGGACAGATGGAGCTGAAAGAAACTTATCTTCAGATCATCCCTGAGGGCATCTTCAAGTGGCAATGATTCATTATTTGCCTCAGCCATTCCTACAAAGGACGGACTCTTTGGTTAATGATGTACAGTATTTAGGCCCCTGATTTGTACTTGTGCATATGTGCCTATACATTACCATTTTCAGTCACATAAATTGGTGGGTCATTGTAATTTGTTTTCACATAGAGCGCAAACTCTTGAATTCCTTCCGGATAGATAAATTCCCAATCTTGGGCTGTCTACAAAATTCATAACAGAGTATCCATACACCAAGAGCTTGTATATATTGAAGGAAAATAAAAACAAACACAGTCCTGTGGATTCATAGAGATTACCGGTTGACCAATGGGAACACCATCTTTCTCAGCTGCAATACACAAGGAAGCAAGAAAAACAATGCAATGAATACTTCTTAGAAGAAACTTGGCTATTTCATATAAGAGGAGGCGTATGGGGGACAGTTCACTAGATGTTAGTGTTACAACTTGAGTGCGTTGAGCACTAAACCTTTTCGTTATTGCAAATTTAGTGAAACTCTTTTTAAATATTTAACTGGCTCCTTCGGTTTAACTAGTTTAATTAAATTTGAGGATGATCGCGTGTAGCAATGCCTGATCACAATGGCACTGGAATCTGTCAAATTATTTGGAGGACGCATCGAGCAATCCCTACAAGTCCTAAGGACTAAATGCACAAAAGAAAGATTGTAGGACTCAATTGCTCTTTTGGCAGACCCTTTAGGACGCATAAAATAAATTACCCCTTAAATTTTGCTGTGATTTATGCTACAAATTATGGAAGAAACATGAGTTTCATTGAGTTATGTCACACTATGACCGAGAGAGAGAGAGAGAGAGAGAGAGAGAGATCATGGAGGCGAAGCTTACTTGTGATATTACAGTGACAATCTGTGGAGTAGCTGAGATTAAGACTGGCCGACGATGAAGATGATTCATCCACATATCTGGCAGTGTAGTAATTGATGGCCATGAAATCAAGAGACCCTTTGACCATATCCGATTGCGCCGCTGTAAATTTGGGCAATCTGCTTCCCACGTACCTCCTCATTGTCTCAGGGTAGTCACCATAGGTCACTGGATGGGCAGCCCTACATCCACATTTGATATTTAACAATATTGTTAACTAGCCATAGATTATAAACTACCAAATCAAACTAAGGTACGGGTACTGCGATCAAATCCTTATTTCAAAAGCTCATACTGGAACTGGTCTTGCAAATATGAACTGTCTTTCTGTCATTGACGTTATCATCGATAATTAGAAGTCAAACTGTCTTCATCATAGTGTTGTGCATCAACAATAAATCCATGGAATAAGTGCGCTATAAATCTTAAAACTTATCACGATGGTGCATTGTAGTCCTAAAATTTTTGAAAAGTGCAATTAATTTTTAAAACCTATCATGAAAGTGCAATCGAGTCTTAAAACTTTCAAAAAAAATATAATCAAGTCCTAAAACTTAATAGAAAAATGCAATTGAACTCTAAAATTTTCAAAAAATGTTATCAACGGAAGGACTAGATTTAACTAATTTGACAAGTTTTAGGATCTAATTACACTTTTCAAAGTTTTAGTACTTCATTATATTTTTATAATAAATTTTAGGACTTGATTGTTCTTTTTGAAAGTGTTAGGACTAAAATGTACGAAACAAATTTTAGAACGTCTAAGATACTTATCCCTTAATCTATTTATTTAAGTCAACTTTAATACAAATGTATATAGGTAAGGACAAGTGACATATACATATCTCATAACCCAACAAAAAAGAACTTCAAGAAACAACTTCCTTACAATTTAAAGATAAACAAACCTAAATCAATGAACAAATTCTTCAACAAACTACATTTGCATCTTATAATACCTTTCAAAAACCTACCATCCGAAATAAAAGTCAAGGGCTCTAGAGGCAGCCTTTCTGCTAGTTTCTGTCTCATACTTGGGTGTCATCCAGTAGGTTTGAATTGAGATCCCTATTTCTCCATTTTGTTCAGTCTATTCCCAAAATAGAATGCAAAACCAAATTAGTAGGACACACGTTAGAACTTTGTTTTGCCTGAAAAGGGATGAAGAACAGTGATAAGAACCTGATAGTTCTCTCTGTACGATTTTACGGCTGCCGCGTGAGAAAGAAGCATATTGTGAAGAGCAATATAGGGTTCCGTAGCCGAGTTCCCAGCCGTGCAGTTACCGACGTAGTCAGAGCAACGACCGGGTGCGGCATCTCCGAGGTCGTACCCGAAATACGAGAAATAATTGGGCTCGTTGATGGTTATCCAGTGCTTAACCCTATCGCCAAATTCTCGAAAGCAGAAGTTTGTGTATTCGACGAAATCATTCCTGATATAATAATGGTTGGAAAATGCCATGAAATTAGTAGATGTATATGCATCTAAGTTGATGGCCAAAAAAATATGTATCGAACTATTATTTTTGTGCCAATTTGTCACGAGTAATTTGACTCTATGTTCGTTGGAGGTGGAGATGTATCCTACGTGATCATGGGGCTTAAGAATCCACCGTACTCTTCGTCTAAAGCTTGTGGAACGTCCCAATGCAACAAAGTCACGAAAGGCTTTATGCCTGCGTAAATCAACATGGAAAAAGAAAATCAAAATAAAGATCAATTGCTGAAACACCTCCCCATTTGTTAGAAGAGAGATCACTCTTATGATTTCAAGAGCAAAAGCCATTTTCCGGAAGACAAATCTACATCTACTATGCTTATGATGATGATGATGATGATGATTCCATGCCTCACCATTCTCTAGGAGTCCATCAATCAGATTGTTGTAGAACTCCACGCCTTTCGGATTGACCCCCTTGCTTATTTTCCCATCTACAAAATATCCATAAAATTTTACCTAAATACATTGGCCATATGTATAACTGGCAAGCAATTTTACACAAGCAATTCATATAAATAAATAGTACATATTTGGAATTTGGATGGTTAATTGCTTCTACTTAAAACATATGGACGTCAAACTTAGTAGGATTCACTCGATCTTACGATCAGACACACTGAATACATTTTGATGATCACTTTGGGTTTTATATAACTTTGTGGGTTTTACATGAAATCGTGATGATTATAACACCAAACTTCACGTGGCTTTCAAATAAGAACACTTACAAGGTGCAATTCTTGGCCAGGAGATGGAAAATCTGAAGGAGTCCAATCCAATCTCTTTCAACAGAGCTGTATCGTTCTGTTCCATGAATGACTTGTGGTTAGTATAGAGCTAATACCAGAAAAAGAAATCCCATGTGGGTTGATTTAGTGCTTTAAAAATCAACAAACATGTGAGAATTAGGTGTACAACATTATATATATTTGATGATTATCATATTCACTTCTAAATTATATTTGGCCCCTCTACCAGGCGTTGACTTTCATCTTACCGGTCCATAAAGTTGGAGAAATATTTCATATGACCAAGGTTTACCTACTTTACATTCAATCATATGAAGTTTGGTCTCCAATACTGAAACTATTAGCTTTTTGGGAGTGTCATTACCTTATAATTGTAGTAAAATTCATCGGCCACGTCCCCGGAACTTCTGTCACTAATCTTCTCTGGCAAGAAAATATCATTAGGCCTCTCCTTGGATGGGGACAGAGAGAGAGAGAGAGAGAGAGAGAGAGAGAGAGAGAGTAGGCAATCAGACAATTAGTATTCCTTTTCATCTTTTCTAGATGGGTCTAGTGTTCTCATGGTCAAAATTAGACAGCCACTCGTGAACCCCCTTGGTCCACCGGATCTTACTAATAGATCATCGGTCGTGTTCATCTTAATTATACAAAAACTGTGAACAACATTAAAAAAGAAAAAGAGAAGGCGAAAAAAATGTAGTCACCCCACACACAAAAAAAAGAAAAGAAAAAAAAGAATCTGCCCACTCAAGAAGCAGATTGATCTTGTATGAACCTGAATGATTTGCTCAAAGATTTGCATAAAACTGTTCGAGCTTCGTGATTTTAGTCCTCACCCTCAACCCAAAATGGTTTAAAATGTTGATAAGATTTGTGGGTTTGAGAGAGAGAAAGCGAGAGAGAGAGAGAGAGAGAGAGAGAGAGAGAGAGAGAGAGACCTGGATACATTCTGGTGAAGATGTCCCAATTGCTCAACCCTTTGCCATCTGCTTCAGCTGCACCTTCGCACTGAACAGGCCAAAACCGGCATAAAGCTTAATTTGCGCGCAGCAAAGTAAAAGGAGACGTGGAGCAACGAGTAATCACCGTCCAATCTCTAATTAACCGGTCAAGTTGACATATAAGATACATTCGCTCGGTGTAGCGAATCAAGTTAATCTCTTCAAGAAAATGTACTCCTCTCATTCATGTGCCAGAAACCACACAAGCACGCTCTGATAAGTCCCCTCTTCGCTTTACGATTATCAGCACTACTTTCTCATAATACTAGCAAATCGAGTTCATCAGATCAATCTTTCGCTGAAATTGATTGGGCAACACATTGGCACACCGGTACATGGTGAGCTAGCTCTTAAGAATTCATTTACCTGGTAGGCGCTCGATGCGACTCCAAATATGAAACCGGCCGGAAAGCTACTTCTGTTGATCTCCAGATTACTCGAAGGACCGGCATGGGTCTGGTTTTCTCGATCTATGGCTCCGAAACTGCAGGCAACGGAACAACACGCGATTAACGCCAAGATGTTCCTAAATCCGGCACGGGATTCCATGTCTTTTCTGAGTTTCCTATTTCCAGAACGACATGATTATGAAGCCGCATAATTGGAAAGCTTTCCTGTCACAGGAGAAAAATATTATTATTTGAGATGATTGTTTGATCCAGCGAGAAAGAAAGTCCAAAGGTTTGTGAAATATCAGGGTAGGTCCAGATACCAGGGATCGTGTCCACTCCAGCTGCCATTACTCTCCAACTCCTCTTTTTCCCAAAATGATACTGCATGTGCGCTGCGTCATTGGAATTCTGTCGCAGAAGTCAATGCAAAGTCGAAAGTTTGGTGAAACAGCGCAGATCCCAGCGGATGCTTCGACTGCAACTACCATTCGTTGTGTCTTATGTTGCCAGACGGTAGTACGATCATGACCGTTAGATGGAAGAAGGGAGACGCTATGATAAACGTGCTTCACCAAATTCTTGTCTCAAACTAAAACTAAAAAAATACCTGCCTAATGATTGCCCACGAATGAGCCAAATATATGGGACCGTTTGTAAAATAATGTCCAAGATTGTTAGAAACTCTGTAAATTAACTTATGTGACCGGAGCACGTCGAGATTTTTGCGAATCGAGGATTGCCGGCTATTAGCAGCCACGTTCTTAAGATCTTCTAAAATCCTAAGCTCGAGAAACTTGCGGGATGCAAGAACTTAAAAACCATATTAGAATCGTCATTAATTGATTCAGAAAACCTAGGTCGATTTGGCACCTAAAAGCCTAGGCAGTGATGAAAATGTTACCAACCTAGTGCATGTGTGAAGAAAACTGGTCTATCAAGACTAGAGATCTTACGTCCGGATAATCGGTTATGTGTGGGACATACTAGCTTTTCACAACAAACTTTCGACAGTGCAACCCAATTTTCGGTTAAGTGTTAAATCATCTATCAGTTAATTTCATGAGGTTCCATGATGTGCAACTTCAAAACTTCGACCTAGTATTTTATTAATGAGGCCCTTTTTTGTGTGCAGCATCATGACTCCATTCGTGTGATAGAAGCACATATTAATTCATATGCAACATTCAGTCAATGTTTTGGAAAAATGACGTGACATGGCAATATTCATGTGCAACATTACATAACAAGTTAAATTCAAAACATGATAACTGAAATAACATGGCATTACAATATTCCCGTGTAAAATGGTGTGATGAATAAGATTCAAAACATGATGACGAGATGACATGACACAACAATTGCTTATGGCATGACATGGCAAATCGAATCCAAAACACCATGTCAAAATGACATGAGACAGCAATATCACATGTAACGTGACATAGGTAATTGAATTCAAAGCTTGATAATGAAATAACAAGACATGGCAATATTAACATGAAGCATGATAGGATGAATTAGATTCAAAACACAAGAGCAAAATAACATGACATAATAATAATCACATCAATATGACATGGAAAATTAAATTTAGAACATGGTAATGAAATAGAATGATGTGGTAATATTTGCTGGCAGAATGACATGGCCAATCAAATTTAGAAGTCAATAGTGAAAGAACATCACGTGAAAAAATTAACTCGCAACATGACATGACAAATCAAATTCAAAACATAATGGAGAAGTGATAATCTCATGTTAACACTTGAATTTTAGTTAACATTATTTTTTTTTAAAATTCATTGATTTGTTTGCTTTTTGGGGCATTCAATTCGAGGACTATAATATTTCAAGATTTCAAGCCAATTTCAAGATTTTGAGCTCAAACAAGTCGGCCAACATTCGAACACGAGTTTAGAGCTATATTTAACTTTTGTCAGTAATGTCAAAGAACACATAATCCCATTAGGCCAAAATTAATTCAATTTTGATATCAATTTGGGCACAATTAGGATGATTTGAGGAAATGGGCATGAAACAACGCATCAGAGCGACGGAGTTGGGCCAAATTAACCCGATTTCCAACCAATTTGCCTAATGGGTCAAACAAATAGATAGCCAAGCTTATTAGATTGTTTGAAGTAAAATAGAATGATTGGAAAGTCTCGGATCAACCAAGTCAACTCAAAAGTCAATGAATTCCACCAATAGACCCATGGCCGGCCCACTCTCTCCGTAATTACGAAAATGTCATTTTCTCGAATTATTAAAATTAAATTTCATGTTATCTATCCTTAAGAGCCCCAACTTAACCATTCAATCCCCTCTAATCTAGACTTTAGGATGTGCCGTGTCACCCATCCATGTGACAAATCAAGGCCTATCCTTATTTTTTATTTTTTATTTTATACCCAGGATCCGCTGGGCCCGCCTTTCACTTATGCTAATCGATAACTCACGGCCCATATAGTGCCCGGACAACCCCTCAAACCAAGCATTAATACATGGGGGAAGACTAGCAGAGGACCTCACCACCATGGCCCCCCCACTTAAGAAGCTAGTAATTGTAGGTTTCGAACTCTCGACCTCAGCGATAAGGGAGAAGCTCCTGACCAACACAGCTACCTACCAGTAGGTTCAAGGCCTATCCTTATTTCTTACTCATTAAGCAAAGAATTAATGATGTTATCATAAGACGAGTCATAGGGTTAGGATCAGATCTAAATTTGATTTTTTCCTTCCTAAATCTCCCTCCTGATCTTGAGGTTCAAGTTTTGACTCCCAATTTAGCCATATTATATATATATATATATATATATATATATATATATATATATATATATATATATATAGGAATTGTACTTCTAACCAGTCAAAGAAAAATATATGGACTTCATACTCATATATGTAGTCGTAATAGTTTTGCTTGATATCTTTTGCTTTATTAGCAAAGGTTTTGAAGAACCATTCTTTGATTTGTTTGTTATCTTCAGAATTAAATTCTTTATTAAGAAATGTTCTATTTGGTTCAAAGTGTTTTTCTAAAACATTAAGCTCGGCATCAACCATTTGTGAATAAGTAGGAGAATGGTGTGGGGAATCTGTATGTTCTATGACTGGTTCGGGCTGATTTTGTTGGTAAACAGGCCTGGAAATCCCTGATCTATTTTCTAAACCACTAATTTCAGGTTCAGGAGGTGTCTCATGATTGTTTCTATTATTAGAAGGTAAAGGTGTTGTATCATGTGTGGGAGTATTTCTATGTGTACTAGGAGGAATGGTGATTATAGGAGGTAAATTGGGATTTAGATCTACTGACCTTGAATAGGAAGAATGAAATGAAGGACTAGATCTTGAATCAAAAGATCTTCTGGGAAACCTAATAGTAACTCTCCCTTCTGGATGTTGTATGACATTAGTAAGAGTTGTATTTTGAACAACTTGTTGGGGAACTTGGTTTTCTAGTTCCCATTGTTCAGGTAAAGTGACTTGATTCCAATTAATAGATCTAGGAATTGTTGTGTTTGCTCTAGAAATGTCAGTTTGGAGAAGAAGAGTTTCTCCTTTTGGACTATGTTTGAAAGCATTTTCTCCGAAGGCAGAGGCCATGGCTTTGTAATGAATTCTATAGACAAGAGCTAAAGGAATGGATCCATCAGCTACTTTGTAATTATGGGTTTTGATTTGGAGTATGAGGGCCCTAAGGATATTTTTATCCTTAAGAGATACGGAGAAATTGGGATAACAATCAAAATGTATAGGACCTTTGCAGAGGCTTGTTTCTACGGTTCCTAGAATAGATTCATCATAGTTTAGAAGACGGGAATCACGTAAAACTAAAATACCTACAAAAGCTCGCCCCACACAGATGAACCATGAAGTTTTAAAATTTTGCCAAATAGAAATACAAGATCTCTTGAATAAAAAAACTCATAAGAAAAAGCAAATCTCCTTGGAGCTGTTCCGCTTTTTATGTTAATAAAAATGCTGAACTTGAAAGAGGAGTCCCTAGATTAGTTACTAATTATAAACCCCTAAACACAGCCCTTAGATGGATAAGATACCCGATTCCTAACAAAAAAGATTTGCTAAATAGATTATGTAGATCAAAAATATTTTCAAAATTTGACATGAAGTCAGGATTTTGGCAAATACAAATCAGTGAAAAAGACAAATAGTTTCATCTCTGATTGGGTTGCTTTTAAGGCTTGTATTTCTAATTTTTGCTGTTTTATTTCATTTTGAAGGTCATTAAGGTTTATTGGTCTAGACTGAGGTTTTTTGTTTCTATTCAGAACGTCTTTTAAATTGTAAGAGGTATTGGCTCTAGATGTACTATTCATGGAAGAATGGAGTCTATCTAAGTATTCTTTCTTAGCTTCTGGATCAGTGATTTTATTAGCAGTGCTAAGAAGGAATTCTTCTTCTTTTGTTAACATCTTTATTTCAGGAATGGGTTTTTCAGGAGAGGCGTCTTCGTAATCAGAATCTGAGGAGGTTTCTATCTCATTAATCTCCTTTTAATCTAGGGGTGTCTAATATAGGTGTAGGATCTATCTTTGATTTCCCTAAAAGAATGGATGTATTAAGACCCTCAACTTTGATTGTTTGTATATTTCCTTAAGTTGTATTTTGGGAATTTCCCAATTTTCAATAGATTTGTTGAAATCTTCTATCCTTACTTCTTCTCTATGTATAGGACTTGGAACTGAGTCCATTTGTGATAAAGAACTAGAGGAAGATGTAGATCTTCTAAGTAAGCTCATACTCATGAATGATATTTTCAATCCCTATTCAGAATACATTATTGTTTATATAGATGATGTTCTAGTCTTCTCTCCTAACGTAGAACAACATTTCAAACATCTTTCTACTTTTATAAAAATAATCATACAAAACGGCTTAGTAGTCTCTCCTACTAAAATCGCACTCTTCCAGACCAGGATAGATTTCTAGGTCATTACATCCATTTGAGCACCATAACTCCCATCGAAAGATCGATTTCTTTTACCGACAAATTTCCCGATGAAATCAAAGACAAAAATCAATTACAGAGATTTTTAGGTAGCCTCAATTATATTATAGATTTCTTTCCCAATATAAACATCCTTTGCAAACCTTTACATCAAAGGTTACGTAAGGATCCTCCGCCATGGACTTCAGTCCATACTAACATAGTCAAACAAATAAAGATTCATGTGAAAGATATACCATGCTTACACCTTGCTGACCCTTCTGCTTTCAAAATAGTAGAAACAGATGCCTCATAATTAGGATATGGTGGCATTCTCAAACAGGTCAATAACAACAAAGAACAAGTTGTTCAGTTTATATCAAAACATTGGAATTCTACTCAACAAAATTATTCAACAATAAAAAAAGAAATACTTGCTATAGTTTTATCTATATCAAAATTCCAAGGAGACTTGTTAAATCAAAAATTTCTCTTGAGAATTGATTGCAAATCTGCTAAAGACATTTTACAAAAGGATGTATTAAGCATTGCAGATCAAAATGAAAGCACCAATACTTCCGACACTCCTGACCCAGCTTTTCTTATGTTATTAACAAAAATAACCTCTAGAAAATGGATAATAAATATAATGATAATATATATATATATAAAAGAAAGCTTTGTAAATAAATATTCTCTCAAAAACTCTCTCATTCTTCTCATTAGGCGTCCTTGCTTCGCCAAGCTTCGACCATTTATCGATCTCATTCCAATGCTAGCGACCTCACTTCCTCATGCAACTAGCCTCTTCAGTGAGTCCACAAGCCATTTGTGGTGATCGATTGCCATTGCCATTACCATAAGTCCTCTAATTCATCAATTTTTGTTGATTGTTAACCTATTCTCAATTCAAGAATAGGTGACCGTTTGATACAAACTTGTGATGATCTTCCAATGGATCATCCAAGAATCCTTGAATCAATTGTAGTACAAAATTGAAGTAGTTACTTCAATCTACGATTGAATTTCTAGGTAAGATGTGATGAAATGGAATAATTGTGGTAGTTGCTTGAATAAGTTTAGTTTCGAAAATTAAAATCAATTGCATATTTAGACGACTTTATGATCACAATTTTATGATTGCCCATGCTTTCTTAGTGTGAATTTGATGTTAATTAGGTAATTTTAGTTCAGCGATCCTTAAGAATCATGTCTAACTCTAGTTAATTGAACAAGAATACCACATGTTAGCTGAAGCCCCCTAGGATTGAATTCAATGATGGCTTAAATCCTAGTTATACCTAAGTTGTTGAATGTTGATTGAATCGTGATCTAAAAGTAAGTTGAATAGATTTTCATTGATGATTCTTAGAATTTGTTGATTCACTTGAATAATGTTAATGAACACTAAAGTTTGAGTGTTTGAAGACGAGTTGAATGTTCAGCTGAGTTGAAGATGTTCTAAGCTTAGATGTATGTTAAGAACATGTGGTGAATAAGTTTAAATGTTTAAATGATTTGTGGAAATTCGTAGCTGTTCCGACCTTTCTCTATTCATTGAATTTTATGGGAAAATTGGTCTAGAATTGGGAGAAATTGTCTTCTAAAGAATTGCAGCTGAGATTCACAGATTTAAATAAATATAAAGATCATAAAATTTGAGCATCATTAGGGCCTTGAACGGGTCTAAACAAACTGAGAAATTTGGAGTTTGATCTAAAATTATCTTTACATTTTTTTGCGAAAAATAAATCGTTAGAGAATTAGTTCACAAAAACTTAAAACATAATAGTTGTAAGAGAGGT
Source organism: Eucalyptus erythrocorys (assembly GCA_014182555.1). Lineage (NCBI taxonomy): Eukaryota > Viridiplantae > Streptophyta > Magnoliopsida > Myrtales > Myrtaceae > Eucalyptus > Eucalyptus erythrocorys. The sequence continues at coordinate 36,222,052 of CM024604.1, forward strand.
TCTAAACTGCAAAAACAAAAATTTTTATAAAATTCTACGTGAAATTGATCAGTAAATTTGAACAAATACGATTAATTTTGGAATTCGCCAATAAAATTATTGTAGATCGAGTTCTTGAGGTGAATTGCATAATTTCACATGGATAGTAGTCTTTTTTTTTTTTTTGACAATAATTCAAAATATAAATGTTGTAAAGTACGTAATGAGCTATCTCTTTGTAAAATTTGGCACTAGTTGAGGTTCGTTCGATATTTTCTTACTCTTGAAAGAGTTGGGTCAAAATAGGGCATAATCCAGGGCGACCGGGTTTAATTGACTTTTTTGTATTAATTGGGCCGTAATCAGGAAAAGTGAACTTAATAGAAGTTGTAATAGACATCTTAAGCTTTAATTGATTTTTTGGAGTCACTCAAGGGTAAAATAGAGAAGGTCAACTATTTGATTTCATGATTTCTAAGACTAATTAGCCTAATGCATGCTTGATTGACCTTGTTTGCCATTGAATAGATGATTAATTAGTCTTCATTTTGATTAATGATGTCTGATCCTTATGCGGGTAACTTAGGATGGCGAATGGACTTTAATTAGTTTCTTAATTGCGATGTTCCTATATTAACTTACTAAGGTATTGCTTTAGCCTATCTCACACCAAGCCTCAGTTTTTTTTTTTTCTTTTTCTTTTTTTTTTCCTTTTGGCTTATAGGTGGGCACTTGCTTGAGAGGTCACCCATCATAATAATACTCTCACATGAGCACGCTTAACTTTGAATTTCTAAAGCTAAGCATAGTTGTTATGTCAAAATGCGTCCCCATGAGTTCATTCCCATTTTCACATATATTATCACACATGCTCTCCCCCACTTAGTGTGCAATTCTGTTCATTTATGTCCCTTTGCTATCTTAAAAGTCTGCTAGGAGCAGCTTCTTGTTTGACCCTTTTAACCCTGGTGACCACTCTTTGCTCTCGTTGGGCCGAGTTGTTGTAGGTTCACAATGTCGGAGACATAAAACAAAGTCATGTCTAACTTTTTGCCCAATGAGTATAAGGTTTTATTTCTCGCATCTTTTTTTTTTTTTGGTCGTAAATATAGACTATTATTTATGAACGCAAAAAGGAATAACCCTTGGATAGGGCTTCAAAGTAAAGAAGGTCTTAAGGGGTTGGGGAGGGGAGACAGCCCAATTCGATGGAAGTAAAGAATGCCCATGGGCTTTGGCAGCCTAGTTTGCAATAAAATTTGCTTCTCTTCGATAGTGCCGTATCCGAAGGTTAAGGAAGCAGGGGAGAAGTGCCGCACTTTCAGCAAACAAAGCTCTGCTCTCCCAAGGTGTCAAGCTAGGGTTCTACATGGCTTCCACAAGCACCAGGCAATCCAATTCCAGCAAGAGGTGTTCCTAATCTTTCCCTTTTTGCAGTAGATAGTGAAGAGTAAGATTTAGGGCCTGCACCTCTGCTTGTAGTGCAAAGAAGGCGGTGATGCTACTAGTGAAGCCGTTGATCAACTGGCCAGAAGAATCACGCACACCCACGCCACTGTGCCTTCGTTGTGGGCTATTGGGTAAGCGCCGTCTATGTTGATCTTTACTACTCCCGGCTCTGGTGGGCGCCACATTTGTTCTGGATTTGGTGGTTGTAGTCCTTTTTTCGGCAACACCTTGTTACAGCATCGGGTGGTCCTGGCATTTGCGAGAGCTACCTATACAACCTGCTCTGGATCTGGCCTCTGCTGGTGGAAGACAAAGTTTTTGCGGGCCTTCCAGATCTGCCACAGAATGGAAGCAACAGTCACCAGATCAGGTAATGCATCGCTATTCTCGATTAGATCTACTAACCAAGCGTCGATTCTATGGACTCCATGTGATTGGATCGTGAGTTGGACTTGTGAGTGAGACCAAATGGCTTGCGTCCAAGGATATAAGAGGAAAATATTTTCTATAGATTCCGAAATTTGATCTTGACATAGTTGACAGACTGGGCCTGGTATGATATGCTTGTGATATACATTCTCCTTTGTAGACAAGGCATTGTGGCATAAAGACCACATGAACATGTGCAGTTTGGGGGCAGTCTTCATGGTCCAGAGTTTGCTCCACAGTTTCTGAGGGGTTTGATATGATGAAGATGCACGGCTATGTGTGTCACTGTTTTCTTGTGATTTGATAGAGTTATAACCGCTCTTTACTGTATATATACCGTTGAGCCTCCCTTTCCAAATGAGTCAATTGACAGTACAGTGTGGTCGAATCTACATTGTAAGAATTTCTTTGACAGTCTTATCATCGAAACTGTGGCGAAGTAAGGGTACATTCCATGTATGTTGGTTTGGAATAATAAAATCCGCCACCTTCTCCGGTTCGCCTCTAGGTGCAGGCCCGCCGATTATGCCTTTAGAAAGCCATTTATGCTTTTGGATTTTGATCCATTGTCCTTCGCCGACTGACCACTGGAGTTGATTTAATATTGAGTCCTAGCCTAGTAGTAAACTCTGCCATCCCCAGGAGGGTCTAGTTCCTTTGTCCGCATGCCAGAATTCTTTAGAATGGAAGTAAAACCCTTTGAAGAGTCTGCTCCATAGGGAAAAAGGGTGTTGTATTAGACACGAAGCCTATTTGCCCAATAGAGCTTTATTAAACGCGGTGAGATCTCAAAAACCTAGTCCCCTAGTGTCCTTTCGACTCTTGAGGGTGTCACATTTCTTCTAGTGTATGCTGGATTTGCTATAATGAGGTTGCCACTAGAATCTAGCAATTCCCTGCTCTATAGACTTGCAAATAGACATGGGGATTTTAAATATAGATATAGCATATTGCGAGAGCGCTTGTACTACTGTTTTGACTAAAGTTTCCTTACCACCTTTCAGAATGAGCTGTTCTTTCCACCCTTCCAACTTGGAGTTTACTCGACCCAAAATCCAAGCAAACATCTCCCTTTCTGATTTCCCCCAATTTGATGGTATGCCAAGTTATTTGCCAATCTTTGCTAACACAGTGACTCGGAATTCTCTTGCCAAATTCACCTGAAGGCTATTAGGACAAGCTTCACTAAAGAAAATCCCAGATTTGTTGTGGTTCACTACTTGTCCTGTAATTAGGCAATATTAATTTAATATATTGGCTAAGTTCTGACATTCTAGGAGTTTTCCTTCTAAGAAAAAGATAGCGTCGTTTGCGAAAAAAAGATGAGATAGGGTAGGACACCACCTGTTTAATTTAATGCCTCTAATATTGCCCATGTCCACAGCTTGGCTAATAAGTATAGATAGGACGTTCGCCACCAAAATGAACAAGTATGGAGAAAGAGGATCTCCCCATCTGAGTCCCTAGTTGGATGGAAGTAGGGTAAGAGTTTCTCCATTAAATTTGACGATAAGGGAGATAGTTGTAATGCATTGCTTCACCCACTGAACCCATTTTGCATGAAAGCCCAGCTGAAGGAGGTAGTCTTCTAGGAGATCCCATTCCACTCGATCATAGGCCTTTTGCTAAAACCTTTGATATTATTTTGTAGACGAAGTTGCATAAACTGATTGGTCAGTATTGATCCAGCCTTTCTGGGTAAGGTATTTTGGGTAGCAGGGATATAATTGTCCTGTTGAACTCGGGTCGCATCACTACTAAGGAAAAGAATTCTTGCACAGAGAGGAAGATGTCTTCCTGTAAAATATCTCAATGAGATCAATAAAATTGTCCATTCAAGCCATCAGGTCTAGGTGCTTTTGTTTCCCCTAATTGTAAAGTTGCTCTCTGGACTTCCTCTCGAGTGACCGCTCTTACTAGGGTAGTGTTCATATCCTCTGTCACCACTGGTGGGCACTGTGCTAGAATAGGCCCATAGTCACTATGTCTCATTGATGTGTACAAATTTTGAAAAATCTCAATGTCATTTCCTTCAATCTTTTTGGTTCGTGTACCCATTGTTGATGTTCATCCTGCAGCATGCTTATTCGATTACGTTGTCTCCTTTGGGTAGTGGTGGCATGGAAAAACTTGGTATTCTTGTCCCCCCATCTAAGCCAATTGAGCCTTGATCGCATTGCCCAGTACTGTTCCTCCTGTTGCCATAATTGTTGTATTTTCTCTTTCAGACTAGTAACCGTCGCCTTATCATACTGACTATTGGGTTGATTTATTAGATTTTGGAGCTGCTGCTTGAGGATATTGATTTGATGATGGCCATTGGAAAACTTTGATCGACTCTAGCTAGCAAGGGCCTTAGAGACAGCCGTTAACTTCTAAGGTAAAGTCAAAGCTCTAACCTGGAAAGATCCCCATGAATCTACAATGACTGTACGGTATTCTTGGTCCTATAACCAAAAAGCTTCAAAAGTAAAAGCCTTTTGCCTTTTGACAAGGATTGCTTCAATTGTTAATAGGAGCGGGTTGTGATCAGAACCAAGAGCAAGTAAGGAAAAAACTTCAACGTCCAAGAATCTTAGTCGCCAATCCATAGTACATAGCACTTGATCCAGTCTTTCTTTCACAAAGTCCTCTCCGTCTCTATTATTGACCCACGTGAACGCCCATCCCTTGCTTTCCACATCCATCAATGAGCAGTCATCTAACAATTCACAAAAAGAGTGCATGTGATGTGGTTCTGCTAGTCGCTTACCAGCTTTCTCCCAATGATAAATAATTTCATTGAAATCTCTAGCACACACCCACGGTAAGGTGTTATAGTGATTGATTTGTCACAAGTCTGCCCATAAGCTTTATCTGAGTTGGTACACTACCGGCGCCTGAAGGCATGTAAGGCGCATTGTTATTCCATACTCAAAAATCCGTGCAAAACATATCAAGAAAAGCCGAAGTCTAATGGTCCACTGTCAAAGAAATTTGATCATTCCAAAACACTGATAAGCCACCAGCCAAGCCAATAAGGTTTTCGATAATACTGCTTGGGAATCTCAACCTCCTCTGAAGTCGATGAAGCACCACTTCCTGATTTTTAGTCTCCATCAAAAAAAGAACGTTGGGCTTTTCTTTGGCCACCATGGCCCTTAGTACTTGAATAGTCAAAGGATTACCCAAACCCTAACAGTTCCAATTGACTAGCTTCATTTGTTACTTGGTGGCTTATTAGGGCCAGCCACCATAGCCCAACTATCAGGTCCTGCTGATGCAAAGATTGGAGTATCCAGGAGATGAGATTCATCTATCCCCTCTTACATTTGAGTACGCAGTTCATACGCAGTTCATGTGTTTTTTAGTTTCTTTGATTTGGATAAACCTTCTGCTACTTCTTTAGTTGCTGCAATCTGTTCGGATGCAGGGAGCTTGGCAGTTACAACATTGGTTCCTGCGGTTCCCCCTACCTGTGGAAGCCACTTGAGCGGTTTTGCCATGGTAATAAGCTGTCCCCTAGCTGGTAGCTCCATAATTTCCTTATTTTTGTTGTTTCGTTGATGATCCACAAGCATCAAATTAGTGGGTGACTAAGGGGTCTCTGAGATAATCTCTTCTGCCTCGTCTCGGGAGTGTTGTGTCTCATAAAAGGTATGCCAAAACAGGCTATGTTCTCGAACCTCAGCATGGAGCCATTGACCATAATACATCTTATCATTTCCCTCCATTTTATCTTCATCAAATGGGAAATCTTTACAAGACATAGCATAATGTCCTAGTTTACCACAGGAGTAGCAATAGTGGGATAATCTTTCATAGTGAAAATCCAACCAAATATTCTTCCCTTCCAATTTGATCAGTTGCCTTGTCTTGAGCGGCTCCTGTAATCTGATTTTAACCTGGGCTCTCCCTGCTCTAAGAGTTGTACCTTCTTTGTTTTCTATTTTAACATCCAGCACTTTATCTACATGTCGCACAGCTTTACTAATCATATTTTTAATACACTGTTCCAAGAGAAGCCCAAATACTTGGACCCAGAAAGCACAGGTTGTGAAGTCATAACAGTGCAAGGGAGTGTTTGGTATCCAGGGCTTTAATATGACTAGGTGATTCGAGAAAAGTTAAGGTCCATTATCCAAAATTATTTGTTTTTCCCCTTCTGATTTGAATTTAACGACATACAATCCCGCTTCACGTTAGGATATATCTACTTGGTCAATGCACCATGCTCGCTTCATAGTATTCTGAAATGCTTAAAAGTTAATGGATGGATTGGAGAGAATCTTACTCACCAAAATCAATTTGCATTCCTCTATTTTTTCCTTTGGGGCCGCGTCATCCCTACTTCAATTTGTTGTTCTGACCATAGGTGGCCCAATCGATTACACAGGGCAGCGAGGCGAGCATCTTCTTCGTTATCGGTGTGGTCTATCCATGAATGGGTAGCAACTGAATTGGGAGGATCCTCTTCTTGGTCGATGTGGTCCATCCACGAGTAGGCACTAGAGGAATTGACAAGAGGGGCGAGCTAGTTGAGCATTTCTGCAATCAGTGTGACCAAAGCAAACAAGAAATAGAGTAGCGGGAGGCAAGGATGACATCGGAACTGAGCAATAGAGACATGCAGTAAGCAAGAAATGGGAAGAAGATTGAAAGCAAATGGCAATTGTGATAGTAATCGATAGGTGGGAAGATGGGTATAGATGAGTCTGTGGATAAGTCGGTAATTACGAGAGAGAAATGAGATGGAAAGGAAAGAGATGAAAGCCAAGATCTTTCATCAAAATGAAAGCATGGAGGTGGGCAGTAATGGAATTAGGGTTCATAAAAGAGACAACTACCATTGAGGTAGAGAGAACTTTGCATTTCGAGACAGGGGACTAAATCGAATTTATAATTTTTTTTATTTCTCGTATCTTACTTTAGGCACTTTTTAATATTGAGGTGTTTACTTCCTGCACTTTCAATAAATTGATTGTTATTTTCTTTTTTAGTATGATTAGGATGATCCTCAAGATTATAATAAACTCCTCAAAACAGTTGCATGAATACTTAGCGATGTCTAATGACCTTTGGGAATCATAATTGGAAAGACTGTTTGATCACTTAGATAAGCAATCTAACCAAGTTAGAATTACCTAAAAGGCATTGATAGAAATTATTAATATAACTAAGTCCCAGAACCTAAAAAACTCTAGTTGCATAGAAAGTGAGGCAATCTTTTGTGCCTTACTTAATTTCTAGCTGATTCCAAAAGGCTAATGGCGACTTCCGTCTCACATAGAATCATTTAAAATTAATCCAAACTTAAAATAGATCCAACGTCGCATGAGGCAACTTGAAATGAATCCTTTAGGATTAACCAAAACTTAAAATGGATTGCCAAGCTATTGAAACCCTCTTTTTCAAGCCATAGCTTGATGACTTCATTGGAGGCTTAGTTCTAGACTTAAGAGGACCTAGGCCTGGAAATAATTTGGTTGATTATTTGCTAACATGATCTTAATGGCACATGCTCCAAATTCATAAGGAAAATGAGGTTGGTTGCTTGTATCAACCTACCCATCGAGGGGCCGTCCTTAGCGAAGTAAGTTTAGATGCATTTGTTTATAAGATGATTCGAATTAGCATCCCAAAAGATGGCTCAAACACATTAACTACTGATAAGTATCCTTTACCCTTAGTTAGTTTCAACTAGTTTTAGTTAATCTCTTTTCCCATTCAAGGCACAAGAGAGAGGAGAGAAAAGAGATTGAAGATGAACAATGGCACTCCTAATAATGCAAAGGTTTAAATGAGCGAAGAAGAGTATATGCTATTGGTCACAAACTTCCATAATCACGTCAATCACTAAACTTACCAACATGATTATGAAAGAGAGAGAGAGATGGTCACCTTCTTCAATTTCTATCTATATTTTTTGTCAGTGCAATGAATATCACAAACATAGTTGCGAATCAGAAAAGGGAAGGGAATTCATGAAACTTCCTTTGCTTGTAGGTGAAAGAATAAACTGGAGTTAGAATGATGAGACTAATTTTTTATACTAACTACAAACACGCTTTATATTTAGAACTTCCAACATTCAACATCGTCATGGCAAATAGAAAACTATGTCATCGTTATCTAAAAATGAAACATCAAGGCTGGAAGACTAAGAAGACTACTAGAAAAAGGCAAAAATGGACTTTACGAAAGTGATGGACAAGTCTATCGAAAGTTCCAATAAATTAGTGATTAAAAGTTATATCAAATGATATACTTCGTTCTCATATCGTTCTATGCCATAACAAAAATTTGCAAAATTCATGGAAGACTTGGACAGAGTCCTACAGTCTCACTAGAAGTGAAGCTTCATCATAGGGAAAATTCCAAATAAGGACCAAAAGTGCTTTCATTTTCTCAAAAGAGGACCTAAAGTGAGGTCTATCTCAAATAAGGACCCAAAGTGGTCATTTAGTCTTAAAAAATGACCTCATTTGCTGGCTGGTGAATAGATGTATCTCTAATGCATATTTCGATGGCCTTATCAGGGGTATTTTTGTCTTTTTCTTTCTTTTTTTTTTAAAAAAAAATTTTGGTTGTCATGTTCTTTATTTTTATTTTTTTTTTGGGTCAATGGTGGCAATGTTCATCATCTTCTTTGTCCCCCATTCATCTTCTTCTCAAGAACATCAAACTTGGGAAGGGCTGACGAGCACCGACTGTTGGTGAGGGCTAGCGAGAGTTGGACGCCCATCGCCGGCAGTAGGTGAGGGCTACCAAGCTCTCATTGGCCATGGGCGAGGGTGGCCTTGGCCGCGGTCGATGAGGGTCGTCGAGGCCTTGCTGGTTGCGAGCGAGGGCAAGGTCTTGCTGGCCCTCGCCGGCCCTTATCAATGGTTGATGAGGTAGGTTAGCTCTCGCCCAAGGCCGACGAGGGGCGACCTCGCTGATGGTCGCAAGGGTTGACCTCCCCTGCCTCCGCCCACCACTCCACCGACAACCTCATTTTTTGCTAGGACTATGACTGGGACGCTCACGTCACCTTCTTCATCCCTTCCTCCCACCACCGCTCCTAGATTGACGACTTCTTCGGCTAGCCCTTTTTGTCCTCGAGGACCTCCTTGTAGGGCCTCAATTTGGACGGCCTCCCTCCCCCACGGCCAGCGAGGGTTTGATGGCCCTCGCTCGTTGCCAGTGATGGGCGTCGAACCCTCGCCGGCCCTTACCAGCGGCCGGCGCTCACCAGCCTTTTCCCAAGTCTGGTGTTCTTGATCTGGGTAAGAAGAAGTGAGTAAGGGACGACGAAGAAGATGATGAATTGGGCAACCAAAAATGGAAAGAAAGAAAGGAAAAAAAAAAAAAAAGAAGTGGACGAAAATACCTTAATAAGGTCATCGGAATATGCATTAGAGATGCATCTATTTACTGGCTGGTGAGTAAGGTCCTTCTTTGAGATTAAATGATCACTTTGGGTCCTTTTTTGAGACAAACTTCATTTTAGGTCCTTTTTTGAAAAAATGATGGCACTTTAAGTCCTTATTTGAGATTTTCCCTTTTAAAATTTCAATATTTATTTGAAATGTAATAAAATAAAGGGCAAATAAAATAAAATAAAAAACTTAATTGATGCAAATAATATTAGTGCTTGTGTGGTGTGAAAATCCTTTTTTTGTTAGGTCCAAATTCATCCCTGATTTTTTATGCAATTTAATCGTATAGATTTAGTGCAAAATTTAGGTGTCAATAAATTTGGGTATTTATGATCGCATAAATTCAAATGAACAATTTTTTTTTTTTTTTTTTTTTTCTAAGATGACCACATGTGGTTTGGTCTTCATTTATATGAACGCACATCGTGTGCAATTCTATAGCTTATCAAACACAGATTGATGACTTGCTGTCTATGCGGTGGTTTAGTGTGAACGTTTATGTGGTCTTTGTTAGGGCGTTATCCGTTTGCTTTAGGGCGTTATCCGTTTGCTATATTAGTTGACATAAAAACTGTACTGCTGAAATGCTTCGGAGAACAGATACCAGGTCTCTTTGGCGGCAAGGGTATAAGTGACGATAGATGACAATCACCTAGCTGTCGTTAGTGAGTTATGTTTTTCACCTAGGAATGTGCTGTGGTGCATTTAATGTGAAAGTTCCTCTAGAAAGGATTTGCACCGCATGTCTTAAGCTTTATGTATTAGACCGACCTTCAACACAAAGCACAATCTCCTCAATATTTGAATTGGTCTAATTAAGTCCTAAATCTTTATCAAAAATATAATTGAGTGCTAAATGTAGATTCAAAAGTTGAAATGTTCAATTTGAGACAATTTTCGAAGAGCCATGCATACAATTTAAGACTTGATTGTATTGTTACAAATAAGTTTAAGACTGAATTGAATCAATAAAATTAAGATTTAATTGCATTTCATACTTGAAGGTTTGGACTTCCAACTTATTTTTCCCATATAATTGGAACGATCATAGTTTATGCCCGAGAGTATTTTTTAGCAAGAGAGTTTTTCTTTACTATTTTCCTATTTACAATTGGGAGTAAAGTTATTTTGCCCCAAAACCACCCGAAGTACAAATCGTCTTTAAAAAAGGAAGTGAGAGACTCCTTTGAAATATCACAGAAATACGACTCCACACAGAGAAGGAAAGAATTGCCAACGTGGCAATGAATAAAGGTTGTTGAAATATATTACATTGCTTAATAAAATCATATGAATTTTATATATAACGCGACAATAAATAAAGATTGTTGAAATATTCTACATAGCTTAACAAATTTAAGTGAATTTTTTATACGAGACGGCAATAAATAAAGGTTGGACTTACTAATAGAGGGGACACGACAGCAAGAAAGAAGCTATAAGTATAAGAGAGGAGAGAGAATAAGATTATGATCTACATGTGTGGTTTTACTGTAAGTATGAAATAAGTGTGGTAAAGTTCGCGTATTTAGATAATGTTGTCAAATTCTAAAACCTCTAAATCTTCATTTGTTCATGTGTCAGCCTAAGCTAGCCGGTCCCAATCAATTATTGAATGTCTAAAGTTGCACATACGATGAAGCTAATTTGCTAGTCCTGGCTATAATTAGACCCCATCAAATTCTTCCATGATATTGTGAGTCGTCTAGTACAGTATAAGGCCTTAAATTAATTTCTAGTCACTAAATAATAATAATGTAACTTGTGTAAACACTACCCAAGTTATTGCATTGAAGGTCAATCTTTGACATTTTCCAAGCCTTCTTCGCCTTCTGCATTCTCTTTTAAAAAAAAAAAAAAATCTTGGCCTTCTCCACTCTTCAAGTTCCATAAATATGCACTTGCAGTCATCTCAATAGGTAATTTAAATGTAAGCCAACACTATCCATTCCGTCGTTCCTATCAATCGGAAATAAGCCTCCTTTTAATTCTTAACACGCAAACCAATTGCACTCGGTTTCGCATCGCAGAGTGCAACTTGTGGAGGACTTCATATGTTGCTCTCAAAAAGTCCATTTTCAACGTTTTCTTCAAGCTTTTTGTGCCCTTTGCCTCTTCATCATCAAGTTTTATGAATATTTTTGTTTATTGCATTACCTAGAATAGTTTACACACAATTGGGGGAATCTGAGCATGTGATCGATGGTTCCTAACTTAAAAAATTTCCTGACACCCCTTACAAATGGTATTAATCCGTAGATTGGGCTGACATCTTCATATCTACATTTAAGTTAAATGTAACAAGTTGTATCCATCATGAGACAATTATAGCATCTAGCAAGTAGCTAGGCTGTCGAACTCTTTATAAATGTTCAATGAAATTTTGTTAGATGGTCGGTTTTCAGATATTACGTTGCAACCTGCGGAAGACGTCATCCATCATTCTCATAAAGTCAATTTTAGACGTTTCTTTGTAAGTCTTTCTTAACCCTTTGCCTCTTCATCAAGTTCCATGACAATACCCAAAGCATTTTGCTCATTGCGAATGATTTCTGAGCATGTGACTTCCGTTTTCTAACTTCGAAATCTCTCGATGCCCCCAACCAACTGTACTAATCTAGAGAATTGGATTGGCATCTTTAGATTTACATTTATTTCAAAGTGCAACAAGTTGTCTCCATTATAAAGGCAATCATGGTATCTAGCCGGTAGCTAAAATCCTGGTGTCTTACTTTGCCCATTGCCTTTTCATCAAGTTCCATGAACTTTTGGCTTAATACAGTAACTAGAGTTGTTGCCATGCCATTGGTGAAATCTAAATATATAACTTCCAATTCTTAATTTAAAAATCTTCTAACGCGCCAATGTAGACGATTGTGATAGTATATTTATTGTAATTGTACAAATTGTCTCCATCATGAAGGCAATTATAATATCTAGCTAGTAGCTGGAAGGTAGGACTCCTTCCATATTTTCCTTCAACTTTTGTAAAATGGTCAGTTTTGACATATTATATGCAACTTCCGGAAGACTTCATGTGTCGTTTTCATAAAGCCAATTTTTGACATTTCCTTGTAGATCTTTCCTAGCCCTTTGCCTCTTTGGTATGTTCCACGAACTTTCAGTTGATTGCTATATCCAAAGCAATTTGAATACAGTTGCTGAAATATAAATATGTATATTCTAGTTCCTTACTGGGAAATTTCCTAACAATGTGCCGATCTGAAGGAATAGACTCATATCTTAATATTTAAATTCATTATAGGAATACAAGTTGTCTCCATGATAAACGTAATTATACTATCAAATCAGTAGGGAACAGAGGACTCTTTCCAAATGTTGAAAGAGTTCATGAAGTTTATTTAAAATGGTTAGTTTTCATATGGTAATACGCAACTTTTGGACGACTTCATAAGTCGTTCTCATAAAGTCCATTTTTGAAATTTCCTTGTAAGTCCTTACTAGCCCTTTGCCTCTTCATTAACTTCCGAGAACTCTCGGCTTATTGCAGCACCTTCCATCTTCAGAATTCCACGAAAAAGAAGAGTTGGTATTTGCAGCAGTCTCATTTTATCTCGGCTGATAAACAACTCTACAAGAAGCGAAGAACTCGATCCGACGTGATAGTAGCTTGTCTAGCTTGGCGAGAAGAATGAGCAACCACCAACTTGATCAAGTAAGTTGAAGGATTAGACCAGTCTTTTGCATTCCATCTTATGATCCATTCAACTAACATGATTCTGGAAAGTTTGTGAAAAGCACTATATATACTTATTCGCATACAAATACTAATTTTTTTTTTGGCACCAATTAAGTTAAAAAAAAGGAAAAAAAGTACATTATGAAGGAAAATTAAGGAGGCAATAGTTCACAGATCATTTTTGTAATTTTTCCTCGCCTATCAGTTTGCTTATGTTTATCTCAGCACTACATGTTCAACTATGGTGCTTAGTCAATCTTTTCCATCGGTATTTCAAACGGAAACACGGAATTTGTCCCGAAATTATGTTGGGGGATAAGTTTTTTGTTTGCCAATGTTCGATTTTTTTCCCCTCAAAAAGTTCGAGAGAGTTTAGGAATCAAACAAGTCACAAAAAGTAGCATGATGACCTAAATTAAGATTGGCAATATCACACGTTAAGAGAGTTTTTGTACGTTGCCTATGTTTATTATGAAAAACTTTGCTCGTATGTAAAGATAATTCTCATAATGAGATATCAATATTTTAAATCATATTGAAAGAGTGAGGGGAGGAAAACCTACATACTAGTGGGGATCATTTAGGTGGTTAGAGAGAATAGCTCTTACATATGCAAATCTAAATTCTGCCTTGGGGTATTGCTAATATTTTATAGTTATTGATATGTGCTGCTCCATTTTGCTTTACTGTTTTCGCAAATCAATTGATAATGGTCCACTGTTCAATATGTGATCTTCACGAAATCTCTTGCCAGCACAACGTGTTTGAAGCGCCATTTACATACACAAAATAAGCTTATTATAACGATCTTTAGGTTTTGTAACCATACTAAGATATAAAGCATAGCCACAATACAGCTTAATGAAATGGAAGCACATGAAAATTTTAGAACACGGAAAACTATTTATGACATGCTTATTGTCACATTAATTGTGTTGTAACCAATACAGTATGCTAGAAACAATGGGCGATCTGGAACGCAAGATCATGTCTTAATCTACATAGAGGATATGCTCTATGGCGTGCCCGCAATCCCGTCAGAGCATAGTATACCCAGGGTTCGTTCTCAACTGCGCAAAGTAAACAACAAAGCCTATGAACCAGAGATTCTAGTCGTCGGTCCTTATCACTATGGAAAAGACAAATTTAAAGTCATGGAGGAGGAAAAAATGAGTTACGTGCAGAAGTTGCTTCAGAGGCGAAATAAGGAAAGCGTTGACCGGTATATGCCGACTCTAAGAGAACTGGAACAGCTGGTGCGGAATTGCTACGCGGAAACTATCAACCTCTCCCAAGAAAAGTTCCTAGCGATGATGCTTATTGATGGTTGTTTCATCGTTGAGTTGTTCCGTAAGTACAATATGGAGAAACTGAGAAACAAAGACGACCCGCTCATGGAGGCAGATTGGATTCGATACTGCCTCCAGCGCGATTTATTGCTGCTCGAGAACCAACTCCCGCTTTTTCTCTTGAACAAGCTATATGACCTGACTAAAGGTCCGGACGAGCATCTCGAGCTCATCGATATAGCTACCACGTATTTCGATTTTGAACTAGGAGACTCGGGCCAATATCCGACACTCCGCGAGAGCAAACATCTTCTTCACCTAATGCACACATGTTGGACTTCTGGCCTGCCTAATGTGCCCCGGCTATATGGCAGAGCCCCGCCAACGAATGAGAGACTCATGTTCATGTCCTCAGCAACGGAGCTCAGGGAATCCGGGGTCAAGTTGAGGGCAGTGCGAGGGCGACACATGAAAGACATCAGATTCAAGAACGGAAAACTAGAGATGCCGGTCTTGACTGTACAGGACCACACTGAGTCGCAATTTCGAAACCTAATCGCGTATGAGCAGCATCGTCAAGGTGGAGACATCAACTACTTTACGGATTATGTGACCTTCATGGATTGCCTCATAAACTCTTCAAAGGATGTTGAGGTGCTTCGCCGTGCAGGGATTATTAAGAACTACTTGGGCGATGACGAGGTAATTGCACAGATGTTCAACAAGATGGGTGACTACGTCACTCTATCCAATTTCTATTATTCCGAGATTTTCAAAACTGTAAATGCGTATTGTAACAAGAGGTGGAATGTTTGGATGGCGAAACTAAGGAGGGAATATTTCCATAGTCCTTGGGCTTTCTTGTCCGCTCTCGCAGCCATCGTGTTGCTCCTTCTCACAGCAGCGCAAACAGTATTTAGTATTCTTTCTTATATAGAGCAAAGTAGAATGTGATCAATGCTGGTTTATATATTTCCCCTGGACCATCTCCTTGTGTTCTATAGCCAATGGTATTTTCTTGGTTTCCCTATGAGGACGAACCACATGTGCTTAAAGGAAGATATTAGATTACTTGGACAGTGAACTACATCAATTACGGTCTGAACCATTTTATAGTAGCAATATTGGTGCTGATTTGGGGAGATTTCTTTTGTACTTACCTGACTATGGGATACGACGGTTAATTCCGCTTATTCTAGGCAGAAATCAAAAGTTCCTTTCGCCAAAAATAGAATATCGTTTTGCGTTTACACATGCAAAGTTTGATAATGAATTTGAATTATCGATGGTCAACCGTGAAACGTGACTGTTCATTATTAGTCTAGCCAACTATTTGTAATTTATGAAAGAAATAACAATTTTACCATCTACAAACTCAACAGAAGTTGGCACTTGTTTTTTAGGTGTCACAAGTGGTCGTGAAACTGTTCATAAGTAACTAACTAAATAACAATTTCACCATCCACAATCCAATGGTACATTACCACTTGTCTTTTAACATTTTAGAAGTGGATGTGTAACTATTTGCAAGTTTCCAATCAAATAACAATCTTACCATCCACAAACCTAATGGTAGATCACTACATTTTTTTTTTTTTTTTTTTTGATTTTACAAGTGGGTGTGTATTTGCTGCAGTAGATTATGAGTTCTTACATACTTTTCTAGTAGGATTGGTTAATGATGTAACACAAACTATACCTCCATAATGTCTTAGTAGATTATTAACATTGTTTTCATTAACATTGTCTAATGTAATTCTGTTCTAAATTTTGATAGCCAATTAGTGACAAACTGCATAGAAAATTAACGATTAAACTTGCCCCTACATGAAAATAATATAATTAAATTTCATACCATATAGTTTTTAGGAGCATTGATCACTCATTGGATTGAACCGGCAATGGTGAACAGACCTCATCGATCACCTGGATTGAGCCGATAGTGAAGCAAAATTCGGCCAAGCGCGGGGGCACAGTGACCAAATATTTTAGCCCAGAATCAGAATATTTGAGCTTCTTAAGTTGGTTAAGCCCGTTAAAGACCCTAAAGTTTAATTAGAATGAACCCTAAGTAGGTCAAGGTCTGCCAAATTGAAGCCCACGGAGAGTAAGAATTCGGCCATTTCAAGGGACAAGGCTAGCCGAAAATTTCAATGATGGGACAGGCTGAAACGAAGTCAGTCCAATCTGAATTCAGCTCGTTTGACTTAGGCCCAGAGAATTACAACCCATATTAAGGTCTAAGCCGGTCTAAACCTAGGTCATGCCCTATATATTCAAACATATACCTCATAATGTAGAGGTCTTCGACCGAAAAAAATAAAATAAAATAAAATAAAAATAGAGGTCGGGAAAGCAAGAAGAGCAAAATAATGCACTCGAGGGTATGGTCAACTTGTTCGAGGACATCTTTGTGAGCGCTATTAACGAAGGACTATTGGAGGGAATTGGCACAAGCCCACTAAAGTAAAACCCTTTTAATTTTCTACATATTTCCTTGCGTGGGAACTTTTATTGCTTTCTAGATGTTTGCATTTGCTTTCTAGGATTTTATTTTGTAAGAATTGATTGTTGCACTTTCCATTCAATAAAATGTAATTCGATTGATGAAAGTCAATAAAATTACAAATTTATTTTTGGGGCATGATGTGATACACAAAATTAGCCTGGTGATGATATCCAACCTAAAGAAGAAAATATGATCCAAGAAAGGTTATGAGGCCAAGGCTTCCTCATGCTTCCTCGTCTCACAATTTTAAAAGAAGAATGGAAAAACATTTTGAAATCATTTCTTAGTTTTAGCTCCAATTTAACCCTGTTTGTTTTTTTTATTCATGTACTTTATGCTTTAGATATGATTCAACGCACAATAGTGTAGGAATGGTCAAATCCAATGTGATAGACTCCAATATGATTGACGCCAATAATGATGATCATGATGATCTAATTTATGATCCACTAAAGTGCAACGTAGTTGGGAACAACATGAAAGACCCAAGCCTCTAGGGGTTTGACATGGATTACTAAGTCTAGAGTTAGTTGAACTCTCTCAAACCTATATTAATTTGCAACCTAGGTTCAAGTTCTTAATATGCAAATTAATTTCATTTAAGAGTCGCGACTAATCTAATTTTTAGTGGGTGAATTAGAAACTTAAGTAAAATACTAAGAGAATACTTTACTTCTACAAATTAGAGATTATGGAGTCATGGACTTGATTACATTATATTATTCCAACGTTCTTTTGATACATTTTCTCTTTTATTTTCAAAAATATTTTGCAAGCAACTTGAATTAATTTTAACCTAACCACTAACGTATGAGGTGTTCATGTGGGTGCTCAACTATTAATGCAGCACTCAATAATCAAGGAATTAAATATATTGCAAGAATAGAAAAGAAGTACTTACCTCGAAGCAACACAATCCATAGCAACGGTAATGAAAAACACATATTCAATCTAAATATGGCTTCTAATTACTATGCAATTTTACTCAAATCTTTTTAGGGTTTTCTCTTATTTAAATGAAAACTAATCCATATGCAATGCATGAAATTCTAGCTATTCTAAGATGGCATGCAATTGAAATAAAACTATTCTAAGGTGACATGCCTTCGATGTCTCTAACATGTAATCTCTAAAATGACATACAACTTACTTAAATGACCTAACTCTAATGACAAGCAATAATTAATATGCAACCTATACATACAATTTCTAAATGACATGGAATTTATGCGTCCAACTCTATATGACATGCACAATATATATATATATAGATGAACCATGAAGTAAACATGAGTTTTTTCTATATATATATAGATGAACCATGAAGTAAGTATGAGTTTTTTCTATATATATATATATTGTATTTTCAATGAAATTCGGAATAAATAAATGCCATTATTTAAACATGCAACCTTATCAAAGAAAATAATCTAATCTATCTTAAGACGATGTTTCTAGTTTTTTTTTTAAAAAAATAAATTCGTAATTGAAAATTACTCAAATTAACTATTAAGATTAAGCTATCATCTAACTTAAACTAGGAAATAAACTAAGTGAAATCCTAATCTGAATTGGAAATATATCATAATCTTCTAGAATCTACTTAAATATGCATCCTATCCAAACTATCCTAGTTTAACAAGAAAATCTTATATAATATGCATTCTAACTTATTCTAATTCCACGAAAAATTAATTGGTGGTGATTCCTGAATAATTGATTTTGCATGTTAATTAATTCGATAGTTATGAATCAATATAGGTTTGGAAGAACCCGAGCTAAACGGAACTCAGTAATCCGTAGCCATTCC
Source organism: Eucalyptus erythrocorys (assembly GCA_014182555.1). Taxonomy (NCBI): domain Eukaryota; kingdom Viridiplantae; phylum Streptophyta; class Magnoliopsida; order Myrtales; family Myrtaceae; genus Eucalyptus; species Eucalyptus erythrocorys. Next base: position 36,240,617 of record CM024604.1, read on the forward strand.
CTAAATGATTCACTCAAGGAAAGCTCGCAACAATTACCCATTAGTTTTATCCCGTGGAACTTACTCATTTGACCTTGGCCACACACTAGTCGCTTCAAAGTATATCAAGAACCCTTAAAATCCTTGTTGCCATGCATAATGTCAAGCTAGGTACTAAGAGAGTGTCATGGCACGTGGGAATTTAGTTACCTCAGCAACAGTTGGACGACTGTTTTAGAGTGGTATCTCAAGCTAGGCTTATCGTTTGACCCTAGTTACTCTTAGGTTGGGCTAGTAAGCCTGGTGGGCCAAGTATTTTGGACTTAATGGACTTGGATTGGGCTAAAGGCCCAACCGGGCTCTCCTAGATAAATCGGTGGGTACCTGTCGGCAGTCGCTTAGGCAAGCTCTCGGGTCTCTGTCAATCGAAATTTAGATCGTCTGGTCCGAGGTCATATTAGCATGAGACAACAAGTGTAGAAGAAACCTAATTTCAAAAATGAATGCGTGATGACGAAATGGCGATATTTTTTTTTAGGGGAATAATTTTGACATTATCAGCAAATTTGACCCTCAAAGCTGGCGATGCATGAATGATTTCCAATTTCTCGGCGCGGCGTCCAAGATCCTGAAGTTACAATGGGTCTAGTTACTAAATGCGGAGGTTCATAGATAAAATGGGAACGTGTGATGGTGCAGTATCTCTATTGATGATCGAATGTCTGATTCCATCGTTTGGCAGAGAATTCGATCTCTAATCTTCACGAAATACATAGAAATGAAATCTCTGTATTAAGAGAGTACAATGCCTCTAGTTTCTGTGTGTAGAAGGAATACAGTGAGAAAACTAGATGCAGAATCTTGTAAAATTATTATGTTTTCTTGAAGGTCGAATTCTGCTACCATTGGCGAATTCAAGAACCCCTAAGCTTTGTTCAAACGCGAGTTGCATGATGGATCTACGGGCAAAATGAAGGTGTTAATAGTGAACATCTAATCTGTCAAGTTCACCGCGTCATGAGGTGATTTCCTTTAATTGGCGAGAATTAATCTTGTGGTATTTGTGTTACCTTCTAAATCTCCAATGCCTTTGTTATTATTTTCCCAAGCACACTCTTTGTTCGAATTATTCATGAATATATCAATCCTTTTAATTATGTTGATTTCTCATGATGGATGAAATTGACGCACAACTGGTTTCTCCAATTAACATGGGACACTTAAATTTCATGGCGTGCATGAGACTTAATGTATAATATACATGAAAACCTTTATCACCAAAAAAGGGGAAAAAAAATATTCTAAGTGCCACAACTTGGTATGGAAGGATACGTAAGTATCAAAACTTTCAAAAGGTACACTTAAGTACCAAAATCGAAAAAAAAAAATACTTAAGTGCTAAAATTGGAGAATAAATAAATACTTAAGTGTCAATAGCGAGAATTTTCGACCAAATAATTAACGTTACTTTTTCCGATGAAAATTTTAAATGATGTGACATTTCTTTAAAAAAAAAATTTTATTAATTTTTATTCAATTTTCTTTTAAAATCGAACTGAAAAAAAAAAAAAAAGCTTAAATTTATTGAAAAATTATATTTAAAAAAAAAATGGCAAGGCTTGCCAATGGGTGTTTCGCTGCCACCCATCGCTAGAGGAGCTGGCAACCGATACCAAACTTGAGCAAGGGCACCTAGATCTAGGGGACGACGACAACCCTCTCTAGTCCTAAGCCAGTGCTGGCATTGCCTTCGCCCAAGATGAGCGAGGGTTGTCAACCCTCGCCTAGGACCAATGAGGCCTCACCCTGCTTGGGTGACATTATTTAAGGGTTTTTAATTTGGGGTGGAATATGGAGGACGACGTCCTTTTAGACAAGAATTGTTGAATGGACATTTTAGCTAAACACATAGACTAGTTTTATTAATAAAATAATACCACATCGGATTTCCAATGAGCATAGTTGAAATTGACACTTAAGTGTCTAATTTTCAAAAAAGATTATATTTAAATGTACCTTTTGAAAATTTTGACACTCACATATCTCTAGTGCCAAGTTATGGCACTTGGAGGTGTTCTTCAGTCACAAAAAAAAAAAAAAAAAAAAAAAAAAGTACATGCTATTGCAAAAAGGGGAGGAACTACATGAAACTTATTTCATTATATGAGATATTTATAGATGAGTGGAGTTTAAATGATGAGACTCACAAATATCAACCTTTATTCTAACCACATAGACGCTTTCATTCATCATCATCAACCTTTGTCACGTCATGGCAAAAAAAAAAAAAAAAAAAAAAAAAAAAAAAAAAAAATTCGTGGAAAATAAAAATCAAGAGCAAACGATGACGAAGGCTACTTGAATACGTCAAAAATTGACTTTTGGAAAATGATGGAGAAGTCAAGCCCAAGTGGCATTTATATAAGTGATCAGAAGTTATCTCAAATGATGACAAAAAAATAAAGCAAAAAAAGAATTGTGAAATTTTTTTACATATTTTTCTATTTTGATAAAGAGCACATAAATATATTTATAAGTTTTATTAGACCATTATCTAGGTAAGAAACCAATCAAGTTATGCATAATTAATGCATCATTACGAGAGTTATGAAAGTCAAGGAAAATATCTTAATTTATTTCTCGAAAATATCCTAAGTATCTCTAATATGAAGTGGATCGTTCCCATATTATTCTATGCCACGACAAAAATTAGCAAAGACTTGGACGGAGTCCTACATTCTCGCTAGAAACGAAGTTTCATGATATTTGACAACCTTTTGTTTTTTATAAGCAATATTTACAGCTTGTTATGCTTGCGATAAGGTATATCCATGGAGATATAGATTTAAATAAGTTCGTTTGTCAAGAGTTTTCCTCTTGAAAGTGTTTCTCAAGAAATTGTTACAACTTATGAGGTGAGCTATTTAAACATTAAATTAAACATTCATATGATAATTCAAGTTTTTAAAATAATTGATAATGATTCCACAAAACTTCATAAAAGTAACAATAGACTTATGAATAAAAAATGTCATATCGTACTAGAATGTCTCCTAACATTTGGATGTCTGTGGTATGAACTTCGCTAATCAGCTATGTGGGCTCATGTTTCTTGTCATTGGAGGTGGAATTATCACTATTGAGCCGCTATGTATCTGCCGATTTCCTTCCCGTCCTGAAATTTTTTTGGTAATTGCATGCATCAGTACCAAAACAACCAAATAGTCCTCAATGCATAAATAAAACCATTCATCTGAAATATACCATATTCAAATCAAATGCTTAATCACTCAACTCAATTCTTGAGGTAAATAAAGCCATATTCGATGTTTCTTTTGTCCTTAGGCACTAACTTTAAAATTGTACATTATATCAATATATCCAGGAATTTTGATTCTCAAACTAATGGTGACACCACATGTGCACTTCTTTAGGATGGTTTGGAAGTGAACATTACATATAAGTTATCTCTCTAAGTTCTCTCTCTCTGATTAAATTTAGACTTTTGGGTTAATTAACTTTTTAATGGTCTTAATACCAACACATTTACAAAGTTTAATTTCGTTTACTGTATTCATTCCATTGTTACATGAATGTTTCCTTTTTTTGACTTTGCACTAGCACTGTATGTAACATAAAACACAAATAAAAACATGTGGTTATGTTATTTGTTAAAGAATAATGGAAGAAAATGAAATATTTGCATATCCTTTTCACGATGGTCCTTCCTATAACCTAGACAAGACAAAGGATGCAAAAGCATGTTTACTTTAAGAGGATACATCTCGATAAGGAAATGTAAATTTTACTTTGTATTTTTGCCTTAAATGTCCTTTCAGTCATTTCGTTACTTTTGCATTCTAAACAAACATGGAGGAGTCATATTCAGGAATCCACATGAAATTATCATATCAGTTCCTAAAGTCAATCTTTTTTTTTTTTTTTTTTATTTATCTCGGACACTATCCTTATACAAATACAGAACGTGAATTTCTGGGTTGTACTTCGTTCATAAAATAGAAAGGTTCACAATTTGTACAGAGAACACGGTTCTGATTTTTCATGATAGATGTAAACTACCAAGGTATATGTCAATACGACCGGCTTTTGTTGATCAATAAAGTTAGTGGGATATTCATGGAATCCGAGATTTACTCATCTTAGGCAGATTCCTTGACTATAAAATAAAAAGGAAAATAGGAAAAGAGAAATGAAGTCTTAGTACCTTTGGAAGGGTCATTGCCGAGGCTCTGGAGATGACGATATTCTTGACACAGAGCACAACAATGGCAAAAGCAATGAGCATAACAATCGTCGCATGCATTCTGTTGCCATCTGAATTGAGTCTTCAACCTTCTACGATTGCAGCAACCGCAGCAGCAAGCTCCTCCCAAAAAACAACCCGTCAAAGTAGCAGCTAAACAGTAGAGTGCGCCTTTTGCAACACAAGCTGCAACAAAACGAATATAATAATATCATCGTTGTTGATTTTTATCATTTGAGGTAAATTACTGTAGCGGCCCTCAAAATTCTGAAGTGAGACATACATGTGCAATTTGACGCAGGGACGCGAAATAAACTTTACCAGAACCTAGCTTTGATATTAAATTAGAAAGTCAAACCAAAAGTTTAAGCTAATAGATGAAAGAAGACTAGCAAGCGATGTTGGATTTTTCAATCTTTTAGAACATTATTTCAAGTACAAAATGGCTATTGCTGTTCGGAAATGTGGCACGCATTCACAATTTTTCAAACATAGACTTGTAGATTTAACTCAAAAAATTGCACACGCCACCGATCAAAGCCTAACCATCTGTCTCTCTGCTCTCCACAGCTCATTACCATGCCGCCTGAGCAGCTCCTTCTCCCCTCTCTCTCTCTCTCTCTCTCTCTCTCTCTCTCTCTCTCTCTCTGCTTTACTCAGAGGTCTACGATGGTTGCATATGTCGTCCTGCCTCAGATTGAGATTGCAGGATATGCATGGCTGGAGTTTGCAATTACGAAAAGGTTGATGGTTCGTGGAGGTTGAGGATGAGGGATAATGGATTTGTGAAAAAAAAAATAAAAAATACTAGTTTACAAATACATACATGAAGATCCTTCGTTCGCGAACACCGCGATCCTCCCAAAAGTGACGCATGGGCAAAAAAGCGTTGTGCAACCTGAAACACGTACAACAATATTATACATATCACAGCATCCATGAACTATACTTAAAATTATACAACTTTGAGAGGACAAAAAGAATAACAGCTGCATGGATCGTCGCAACAATGAAAAATATCGGATGACCAAGGGACGAAGTTTTTCTGTTGCTCCGGAAGATGGTGGTGGTGGTGGTGATGGTGGTGTTCCTGAAGATAATTAACAGGTAAACCGGTGCCGACCGTGTATCCTTGAAAACGAGGAAGAGGGTTCGATTTCTGGGACGACATGGTTATGTCCTTTCAAGGTCAGCAAGATATGGAAGATAATGATGGCCGAGTACTGGGGGCTAAATAAAGTGTAGGATCTTCGTGATTGGAAAAACTCCAACGAAAGTGTGGTGTGTTTCTAAGATGTTCACAAGTGGCTTCGGTCTTATTTATAATGCGCAAGCTTTGATTCTATAGCTTTTCTAACACAAAGCGATGGCTTGTTTAGTCTACGCGGTAGTCTTGCGATAAGTGTAAATATGGTCGTGCTAACGCGTTATCAGTTTTGTTGACGCGAAATTGCGCTGCTAAAATGCTCAAGACACGAATATGGACTCATTATTTACTAATGCGATTTGTGGAAAGACTTGCCAAGTTATTTGATATGAATGATATGAGCCTAAAGTCAACGCTACCAAGTCCACCGTTCCTACCAACCCGTTGGTCTAGAAATAAGCGTCCCTCTAATTACTAAACATACGGGCTTTATCAGACTCACCCATATCTTAAAAAAATAAATAACCTTGCTAACACTAACCCCACCATTACTCTTTGTGAAAAACAGTGTCTTTGTTACCACAATGTGCAATGGAGATGCAATTCGTAATTAGAGACTATTTCTCAAATAGAAAATTCTCAATTATAGACACTATCTCTTTCTTCTAGAAAGGAAATGAAATCAGTAAGAACTAATTGCTGCGAGTGAACTTTTTTCAAACTTTGAATAACTACTTAAATATAAAACTCATTTAAGGAGTGAATAGAAACTTTACTAGATCTTTTTTCTTGATTAAATTTATCATGTTTTTTTACCTGGTTTCATCTAGAGTTATTTAGAATTAGACCACATCAAAGTGATTTTCTCTTTAATTGCCATTTATAATTCACTTATTTTTACTGAATTGGGAAGACAATTTTGTATTCTATTATGTGAAAATCATGTTAGATATCATTTTAGTTGTAACGATGTGAAAAAAATTTAAAGAGTGACGGGAAACTGATAAAGCAAAGAGAGAATAATAAGAAGGTCAATGCTAGCCTAATGGTGCCGTAAGTGCTTCAAACTAATGGTGCATTTTGTGCCTTTAGTATCACTTCAAAAGCAACAGGCTATGGAACATTTGATTAATTAATAATTTAGCTTGATTAGTAGACGATTGCAGACTTTTTGTGGATCAGAGAAATGAACAATTTTTTTTTTTTAATTTAATAACTTAATCTTCATATAAAATCTTTAATTATTTAGCTTCATTAGTGGAAGATTGCAAACATTGTGTGGATCAGAGAAATGAGTAATTTTTTTAATTTAATAACTTAATGTTGATATAAAATCTATTTCACCTGTGCTAGCTTCAAATCCACGTAGCAAATTTGAAGAGCAAATTTTAATTCGGAAATAAAAAAAATTAACAAATTTCACTCAAAATCCCACGATTTCCCTAGAAAACCGGGGAAAATATGAGGCTGGGGTTGGTTTTCAAGACTGCACCGTTACCATGCCAAGCTTTTTCCAAAAATAAACTAAAAGATCACAATTATGAACAATGTATAATTTTCCCATGGCCACCACCTTTTTATTTTTTATAATCCAGCTCAAGTAGGCTAATTAAGTGAAGGCCCATTAGAACATTTTAGGGTGCGCATGGTAACGTTTTTACTTCTCCCAATTTCTGTTTTTGTTCCCCGAAATAAAAAAAAAGAACAAACCGTTTGGTAACGTCGAGTTGTTTTTATTCCCGGAACAAAAAGTTAGCCCGGAATAGTTTTGGAACAAAAACCATAAGTAAAAAAGTTGCTTCTAGTTCCCGGGAACAAGTTTAAGAAATAAGTGAAATTTTTTTTTTTTATTTTTCTCTTGCACACGGTCCATTGACCGCCGTTGACCGCCACTCGCCGCCGCACGCCGCCGCCGCCGCCGGCCGCCGCGCCGCCTCCGCCGGCCGACCGCCGCCGGCGGCCGGCCCGCCGCCGCCGACCGCCGACCGACCGATCGCCGCCGCCACCGCCGGATGCCGCCGACCGATTGCCACCGCCGCCGCCGGGAGGTTGATCGACCACCGACCGACCGCCGCCGCCGCCGCCGCCGCCGCCGCCGGCCGACCGCCGGCCGCCCGACCGACCGCCGCCGCCACCACCGCCGCACCGCCCATCGGCCGCCACCTCCCGCGCCACTGCCGCCACCGGCGACATGCGGCGGCGGGCGGCGTCCCAAATGGCGATCGGCCAACAAAAATAAAAAACAAATAAATATAAAAAAGAAACTGTTTTTTACCAAACGCATTTCTATTCTTTTTCTATTTCTAGAGTAGAAATTTTGTGTAGTTACCAAACGGGTTTTTACCCGTAAATTGTCCCAGAATAGAAATAGAAAAGAAGCATTTCTAAAAAAAAAAACTACTCCCCAGCCCAGAAGCGTTGCCATGCGCACCCTTATCAGCCCTTGAACTGATTAAATTCATTTTATTTACATGTACAAGTGATCCTAACTCAGAATAGTTTCATGGAGTAAATGAAATTTGAATCTTTAACTTTTAGTTCCTAACTTGAGAATCTACTGACACCCTGACCAATCGTGTCAATCCACAGGATTGGCCTAGCATCTTTATTTTTGAAAGTGATATCTAACATGATTTTTACATAATAGAATACAAATTTGTCTTCTCAATTTAGTAAAAATAAGTGATCTATAAATGGCAATTAACGAGAAAATATTTTCGATGTGGTCTAACTCTAAATAACTCTAGATAAAATGATAGAACATTTGTTGTCTACAAAGATTATGACGTTCTAGCTACTGGTCAGTTACTATGACCAGTAGCTAGACAACCGGTAGCTCGAACGTCAAAACCTTTGCAGATTTTTCTTGAAGTTATGTACTGTGGTCAATTTTCACACAACATCTTTCTAGTACGCAACTTGTGAAAGACTTCATATGTCGTTCTCTTTGTGGAAAATAAAAGTCACGAGCAAACGATGACGAAGACTAGTTCTTTTTTTTTTTTGGTTGGTTGATGACGAAGACTACTTAGAAACGTCAAAATTTGACTTTTGGAAAATGATGGAGAAGTGACCACGCGGCATAAGTTATCTCAAATGATGATATACGAATAAAGCAAAAATAAAAAATAAAAAAATGTTGGAATTTTCTATATGTTTTTGTGTGTTAATAAATAATACATGAATTTATTTATAGGTTTTTTTAGATGATTATCTAGGCAACAAACCAATCAAGTTATACACAATCAATACACCATTACAAAAGATATGAAAAATCAAGAAAAATATCCTCAATTATCTTTAAAAAATATTCTAAATATCTCTAATATGATGTACTTTTGTCATGGATAAAACTTGCAGCCGGAGACCCCCCTACTTACCAGCAATGCCCGCGGCTTGAGTCGGCCACAGTTAGCTCCCCATTCCCTTCCATTTGCTATGTAGATGTGCTCATGGTATGGTACGAGAAATTTTTAATGTTGCTTTGGTCTAAAAACAGCAGCCAATTTACAATGAGTTTGTCTTGATTGTTGCCGATGATAGACCACTGGCGGCCGATATGGTGGTCTGGTGGTGGTCAGAATGGATGACTGATGGAGGGTGATCCAATGATGGCCGGAGCTTCAGCGAAAGCTAGTCCGAAGGAGGCGTCGTTCTTGGTGCAGGCAAGCTCGGGAAGAAGACGACGAGCTCTTGGGGAAGAAGATGCAGGGAAATAATAAAATTATACAGGAAAAAGAAATAAAAAAATAGAAAATAAAAAATTCGTAAAAAATGTCATAATGAAGCTTGGGTGGGATATGTTTGTTGGGGCCGGCAAGGTTGAGTAAAAGACGAGCTGATTAGAAAGTCCAATGATTTGGACTGAGGTGTTAAGGGCTCAATTAATTGGGCCGAGTATGCAAATTGGATTAAGAGAATCGATTGGACCGAATTGAGCTTGTGGGCTGACTGCTGATTGGGCTTAGAACTTGGGTCGTATTGTTGTTATAGCCGGAGTCCATCGGGCCATAAGCACATTAGGAACGGGCCCTAGAGGCTGGTCCGAATCCTAACCCAACCCCGGATCTTTAGGGTCCGGGTCGAACCAGTAACTAGACCGGGTTCCCTGGCCTGGTCCGAAGTCCATTTTCCAGAATTAATAAAAAAAGTAATACAAAATTAAAAACTCAGAAAAAAAGTTTAGAATTTAGATTTTGACTAGCTCATTAGAATTTTAGTGTTAATTCTAGTTTAAAACTAGTTTAGCATAAAAAAATATGAGAAAATCTTTTGATAAAAAATTGAACCCGAAATTGAAAAATTCAAGGCTCCGCGATAGGACTTTGAATCCTTTTCCACTTAATCTAGGTAGATTTCAAAAATTCCATTTACCAAAAGTAGAATTTCGTTATGTGTTTACACATGTAAAGTTTAATAATAAATTTAAATTATTGATGGTCAATCGTAAAATGTGACCGTTTATTATTAGTCTAGCCAACTATTTGTAATTCATGAAAGAAATAACAATTTCACCATCCACAAACTCAATAATAGTTGGCAGTTGTTTTTTTGGATGTCACAAGTGGCCATAAAACTGTTTACAAGTAACTAACAAAATAATAATTTCACCGTCCACAAATCTAATACCACATTACCACTTGTTTTGTAGATTTTACAATGTGGCTGCTGATAATTTCCTTAATCATTCTTAATAATTTTTATTATTATATTTTTTTGAATTTTTTATTTTTTTTCCTTTATATATATTTTTACCACCTTGCCCTTAGCCACGAAGGCCCTAGGCAAGGCCACGACGACCCTCACCCACTCTAGGCAACGTCTAGCTTTGGATGGCCATGAGTGACATTGCCCAAAGTAAGCAAGGGTCATCATGGCCTCACTAGCAATCGGTGAGGCCTTGACAGCCTTGCCTAGGGCCTTAGTAGTGAGGGCGAGGCATCCCTTGCCCAGATCTAGCTATGAAGGCCTTGGGTGAGGCTATCAAGGCCTCACCAATTGCTAGAGAGGCTGTGATGACCCTCGCTTGCTCTAGGTGGCGTCACCCATGGCCTCGTCAAGGGCATTCACGGCCAAGGGTGAGGCAACCCTCACCCAATCTAGACAAGGTTGCTACAACCGACGAGGGTCGTTGGTGACCATCATCAGTCCTAAAGAAAAAAAAAAAAAAAAAGCAAAATAAATATAAAAATAAAAAGTTCAAAAAAATGTAAAAAAATTCCACATAAAATTTTTGGTTGGAATTGGCACTAAAATAATCGATTTTTTTTCCGATGTGGCACTCAAGTGAGTGAAACAAAAAGTTTTTGCACTCAAGTGAGCATTGTACGAAAGTTTTAGCACTCATAATATTCTTATGCCCATGTTTCATCAATGTAAATATCTCTTATATCACGAATGAATGCCCATTCATAAAGATTACCATGAATGGATGCCCATTCATGATATATCGATTCATGTTTGGCATACTACACTGTGACTCACCCAATACTCGAAAATAAAATGCAAACTTCAAATTAGTCACAATAAAGATGTTATGAATGGGGCACCCTAGACTGGATTGGTCACCCTTAGATAAAAGTAAAGAGTACTTCTTTTTTACTTTTTTTGCTAAAATTAATTATATTATAAATGTTATTTAAAATTTCTTGTGAATTTTCGTGTCAACATTTAACCATTCTAAAAGTTTCAAATTAAAGAAAAAGGTCAACATTTGTGAATTGCTAGATTTAGATTAATTAAAAAGTGAAGATCAATTCAGATAATTATCATGCTAGTCGCTTAAAATCAATAGACCATACATATAATGAAATTGAACATGGATGATTGACAAATCCTGGTAAATTATCTTTTCTTGAGTTAAATGCCAGTAAAAAGTAAGACTTTTAAGTAAATAGAACATGAACGAACCAATAAGGTGTTAAGTCAGATGGCCTTCTTGTGATGTTAGATTTAACCCCAAAGAAAATCTTATGCGGGATAAGAATCGTTCAAGTACTATAACTTTGCACGAGATGACACTTAAGTGCCATAACTTACGAAAGGTACACTTAAGTGCCACATTCGAAAAAAAATGGGATTACTTAAGTGCCAATCCGGCGAAAGTCCGGCTAAAAAGCCCACGTGGCATTTTTCCGGCGAATGAAGCCCAAAACGACGTCGTTTTGTACGGCGATGTGGTCAAATAATGTAAAAACGGCGTCGTTTTGGACTGACGTGGTAAAAAAATATAAAATTTAAATAAATTAAATTTAAATTTAGTTAATTTTTTTAAAATAATAATTTTAAAATTAATTTAGTTAAAATATTTAAAAATAATAATTTAAAAATTTTTTTTTAAAAAAGGGACGGGGGAGGCGGTTGAGGGATCGCCCTCGGCCCGCCGCCGCCGCCATCGCCGCCTCGCCGCCGCCGGAAGGGCCGGCGACCACAGCCCGGCGGCGGTGGGGCGGCGGTGGCGTTGAGGGCGATCCCTCGGCCGCATCCCCTCACCCCTTTTTTTTTTTGAAATTATTATTTTTAATATTTTAACTAAATTTATTTAATTTATATATATATTTTACCACGTCAGCCCAAAACGACGCCAAAACGGCATTGTTTTGGGCTCCGTTCGCCGGAAAAATGCCACGTGGGCATTTTGGCCAGATTTTCGCCGGATTGGCACTCAAGTGATCCATTTTTTTTCGAATGTGGCACTTAAGTGTACCTTTCGTAAGTTATAGCACTTAAGTGTCCCTTCGTGCAAAGTTAAGGCACTCTAGGGGTTTGCACATCAAATCTTATGCACCGAGTCGATATGAGGGAGGATGACCTTAAAATCATCATCGGAGGTGCACTAGTCATGGTGCGCGAAAGCTGATAAACCTGAATCTTCAACTTAAGGTGATGATTAACTATATAACATTTATCGTAAGATGTTGGATAATCCCAATTCTCAACTTAATATAATGACATTTTCAAGTAATATAATCTTCGATTTGAGTGGACTACGTAGTTTTTATATTAGTATTTGTCATTTTCTCCTATGCTAGGCATTTTTCACAGGGAGAATTTGCCATGTCTGGGGTAAGGCAACATGGGGCACGGATTCCTCATGCCATGAATCCATACCTATCCACTGGTGCAAATCGGTGAAATTAGTCGTGCCAATTCACTAAGGAGAGAAGAAAGGAATATATTTTTTACATTCACTTAATTTTCATTTCACCTTAGAAACTTTTTTTGACACGTTTCGTATACATCAAACTAACTTCAAGAAAGGTAAAGTTGTACAAAATAAAGCTAAACTTGTTCTACAAGGATATTCTCAAGAAGAAGTGATAAATTATGATGAGACATGTGCACTCATTGGCTGATTTACATCTATTATTTGCTATACCTATTATTATGATTCCAACTTATATCAAATGAATGTGATAGTATCTGTCTAGATTGTTTTATTATAAAGTTCTATGTAGAGCAATCGCCAAACTTTGAAGATCTTAGATGAGAAAATTGTGCTTACAAGCTTTAAAAAGCTTTACACGGTCCCAAGCAAGCTCCTTGCTTGGTATCAGAGAATATGTAGTTTTGTAATTGACAACAGTTTTGAAACAAGTAAAATAAACACAACTTTGTTTTTTTTTTCTTCTTTCTTGTAAGGTAACAACTTTGTTAATAAAGAAGAAAGACGAATATAGTTTGTTAGCGCAAACTTATTTAAATGACATGATCTTTGGTTCCACTAATGAGAAATGTGCAAGAATTTTTCCAAGTCTACATAAATTGACTTCATAATGAACATGATGAGTGAACTTCTTCTTGCTCAGATTTTAAGTAAAACAAATAAAGCATAGAATGTTTATATATCAAGAAGATATATATATATATATATATATATATATATATATATATATAGGTCAAGAAGTATGGAAAAGAAAATCTAATTTTTTTTTAAAAAAATATTACTCTCTGTTTGTCCTATTGGATTAGATATAGGAAAAATACGGTATAATATATTCTATCGAATGGTAGTATTCTCTGGCAATACCCCAATAATTTCCATCTAGTAGACATCATTAATGCAGAAAAAAAAATTTCTTATGCATGAGTTTTATTTGGATATTGGGTATAGGCTTAATAGGAGTAACTGAACTCACCATTAATGGCAAGTGACAAATAAAAACTCTCCTTTATACGGGATAAGCGCACCTACTTATTGTATAAGCGCAATCGAGTCCTTAATTTTTTTTAAAAAAATATATAATTAAATCCTTAAACTTATTAAATTAATACAATCTAGTTCATCTATCAGCTTTATCCAAATTGGTAATTAGAAAAAGATGTTTGCCTGTTTCTTTTTAAAGAAAGACACTAATGTAACTGTAACTTTAGGTATTATAAAAAAACAAATAAAACAGTTAGAAGGAAAAACTTCATTTCAAGATTCTCGTGGAATTGTTTTCTCCTGAATCTCAAGCTCGCTCCTTATTCCACCGGCCACTAAAGTAGATTGCTTCCGGTCTTAGAATCGAACACTGACAGTCCTTGGAAAGTATGAATGGAATTCATAACTCTCGATTTTTTTGTAAGGATTTGAGCTCACTAGACCATCATATGACAATAAAAAATTCAAAGTAAATTAAAAATGCAAGTGAAAATATTGTATAGATCTAAAGTGAAGCCCTTTTTTTTCTACACATGATCCGCCCCCTCCTGTTCTAGTTTTAGAACTGTGAGATATTGTAGTACCAATATCAATTGTTTTAAAAACTACTTTTAAAATAGTTGATAGCAACAATTGATAGTGGTTCCGTAAAATTTCACAAGAACAACTCGAGGCATAAATTACACCATAGTCATATCTAATTTCGATCCTCACATCGAGCTCAGAATTGTTCAGGAACCAACTATTTTTCTCAATTGGTTGAGCGCCACCTTCCTCTTCAATCTTCTTTGACGACATGGGTTGTGGCCCTTGCCTCAAATCTGGGTGAGGATTGTCTTCTTGCTGTAGACGCTGTAGGTCTGGGCTGGGATCGCTGCCATCGTTACTGAAGGGGCGAGGGTCGCTAGTGCCAAGGTTGCAGTTGACCTAGCGGGCAAGTGGCGAGGGCTGCCACCTCGCCCGGCTCACTCACCCCGCGCACGCGCGCGCGTTGTTTTCTTTTTCCATCACGTGAAGGTGGTGGCAAGGGCCACCTTGGCTTTGGCTAAGTCCGAAGAGGGGATATCGGCCCCTCACCAGTGTAAGGGTGGCCGCCACAACGCCGCCGCCTCCACTGGAGCCACCACTGTCCATCTCAACCTCAGCTTTTCCTCTATTTGATTCTTCTTCTTTTTCTAAGTCTTTTTCAGATTTTTATTCTTCTAAAATCTTGAGATCAATTTTATCCTTTTAATTTACTTTAATATATTTTCCTAAAAATGGTTGACATGACAACCATATCATTGCGCCTCTCTTCGAAAAACAATAAGGATTTGTTCGTTTTGCGAAAAATATCCCATTTTTGAAAAATTTTTTTCTAGAAAGTCATTTTCTTGGAAAACGACTATATTTTCTGGTGTTCGGCTGAAATTTGAATTTTGAGTGGAAAATATTTTCCACCATCCGTTAGCTAATTTAATTATTTAGGAAAAATTATCAAAAAATTGAATTTTAATATTTTTAATTAACCACAAAATTATTTTTATTTTTATATTAGAAATGAATTTTTAATTATTTGTATTTTTTAAAAATTGAAATTTTTATTATTTTTATTTTTCTTTCTTTTTCTTGTTCTTTTCCTTCCTCCTTCCTCCACCGCCACATGCCTAACATTGGCCGGTTGCTTGGCATCAAACCAAGACGCGGTCACCAAATTCGGCGAGCTCGCGACTCGCTACAGCTCGGCAAACCTCTAGCGAGCTTGGCCGAGGCTCAAACCTTGCTTAACTTGCCAAATCTGGCGAGGCCCAAGCTTCACTCTAGGCCGGTGAGGCTCTGCCTAGCCCATTCTGGCGAAGCCGAGCTCGTCCAAGCCCAGTGAAAGAAAAGAAAAGAACGAAAAAAAAAAAAAAAATGAAAAGGAAAGAAAGAAAAGAAAAAAAAAAATAAAAGGAAAAAAAAACTCAATTTAAAAAAAAAAAAAAAAAGAAAGCATAAAAATAAAATGAAAATGTGTTTGGTGAAAAGAAGTGAGGTGGAAGAAGTTATGAAAATTGTTTTCCACTTTTGAAAAGTTGAAGACATTTTCCTCAATTTTAAAGGTTGTTTTTTCAATAATGGAAAACATTTTTCTTGATTAGTTTATTTTCCATGAAGTGAACGCTGGAAAATCCGAAAAACGTTTTCATAGAAATTATTTTTTGTGAAACGAACAGAGCCTAAAATATAACCTTTTTTCATTAACTAAATTGGATGGAGTTACCTTTAACTAAATTGGATGAAATAAATGAAAAGATTTAGTTGCACCAATTTGACAACTTTTAAATTTTAATTGCACATTCTAAAAGTTTTTAAAACCTGATTGTCTAAAAGTTTTAAAATTTTCATAACAAGTTTTAAAATTTTTAGTGCACTTATCGCCATATTCAATCATTATAGATATTGAAGTTGATGAACATTTTGTTCCTATTAAAAAAATCTAAAAGAAAGTTCAATATCCAACTCAATGCGTCTTGTTTTATTCTAGCACCGAGCGCAAATGGAAATATTTCATGCTAATTGTATAACAATTCAGAACAAAATAAGATTCACATACTAAATATACGATAAAGTATGTTTAGCTCCTAATCATGATATGTCGTGACAAATGGGAAGAACCGGGCTCCAAAAGATGGAAAATGTCACCAGCTTAATGACCATACTAATTGGGGAAAGTGGTTTGTGTGGACAAAGGCGAAATTAAAGAGCTTTTACCGACAACACATAAATATAGAAAGCTTAGCGATAGTGAATGTAGAAAGCTTGGTCTAGATAATTAATACATTGATAACAGAGCTCTTGCACCAAAGTCAAACCATCCAATGGAGATTTTATCAAGAATCCTAGAACTCTATCGTTAAAACGTAAGAGCTATTTGATTTGGTGGGTCAAAATAGTTTTGATTGATCGCTCAACGAGTCGATTAATTACAAATCATCGACTCTGTTTTGTGAATATTCCTTTAGTTCCCGAAGATTAATTCACAAAAATTCTATTTGTAAAAAAAATAAAAAAAATCAAATATTTATGGAGTAAATAGGAAAATGGGTTATTAACTTACTACATATATGCACATGTAGTTAAATACGTTTTATCTTTTTTAAAGAACACGAATGTTAGATAAGTGGAAAAATTAAATTTCTTATCTAAATCACCGCACAAGTTCGTGGTTTCTATCTTACAAACCTTTAACATTTTCACTATTTTGATGTTATTCCCTATTTTATATTCCCTATTTTATCTTAAAAACCTTTTAACCTCACTGTTTTGATATTATTCCCTTTTCTTGATCGACTTGTACTTTTTATCAGTCCACATTTATAATTAATAATTACATGTTTGCCAAACATATATAATTAAAATTACTAATAGCCTCTTTATACATTGCATGAATCCATTTTAATTTTTCAAAAAACATCAATGAAGGACAATTAAGCTTTTTTTTTTTTCCTGATTAATGCAAACGATAAAGTAATATGTGCAGGCGAAATGGTAAATGAATTGAATTATGTGATGGTGTGGCCCAATCACAGAGTTTTATTTTTACCCAACTTTCTTGTTGTTTATAGTTATCGATTCTTAACTATCACACGGTGGGACCATGCAAAATTCATACATAGTGACCTTTGAATGCAATATGGACAGTTTGCTTAGCACTCATGCCAGATTCACATTTATGTGACTACGTGAACGTCAAAATTTGTATTCAAGTATATGTGTACATGTGTATGCACAAGCTTTACATTATCTTGAGCCTTTCCATAACCAGAATTCTCAAGCAGATAACTCCGTTCTAGTATCCCCATATGAAGTTTTTGCACAAGAACTTTCTTCATCCATTTTTCGAGGTAATTATAGAAGGAAATTTTCAAAAAATAAAAATCCATGCTTTTGGAGATGATCATCTCGTGACAATGGCAAACAAAGCGACAAGCAAAGCTCATCAACCACATCAGTTTGGATGATAGAATTACGGTAGATGATGGGGACGCGGGTTTCGACTCTTGACCACCTTGAGGAGGATCACTAGTTTCCTATCACAAGAAAATCAGGAACAAATTGAATTCATTGAGTGTGCCATTAGTGTCAACTTTCAATTGTACATATTAAAAAACTTGAAAGATTCACGGTACAATTAAATTGAAAACAAGTAATGAACATAATCTTCAACAAATGGAACTTTACAGTGTTAGGAAAATCCCTTAGGATGTTTTGAAGATGACAAAATAAATCAAAGGCTACTAACGTATTTAATGGTTAAATAATAGACTATGCAGATGATAGAACATGTAAAGGATATTGTCAAAGTCTGAAGACTGCCAAAAGACTGAATGTAACACATGTCCAAAGTCTATTCTGAAGATTTCTAGACTTCTATGTCAAAGTCTGAAGACTGTCAGACTTTAGTGTCAAAGTCTGTTCTACATCAGAAGTCTGCCCACTCTGATAAATTTCAGACTGAACGTGAATGAAGAACCAGAAGACAGACTCTATACTGAAGCTGAACTTATTCAGACTGTGTCCAGACCTTAAATCTAGATCTGCTCAGAAGCAGATTATGTTCAGACTTACATCCATATTGTAAAGTCTATCGCACTCAGACTCTACTTTAGTCTGAACACTCTCAGACTTTATATCTAGAACGAGACACAAGTTCAGAATGTAGCAGATTCAGAACGAAACAACTTGAGAGAACGTAACACAAGCCCCAAACATATAACAGCTAGTGATTTGGTTTGGATTTCACATCAAGATATATTTGATTGACTCAATCTAATCGATCGATAATTAGATCTTGAAGGCAAGAACTTTCTATACGAAGAAGCTCTACTTATGGAAACCAAGATTTTGTTTGTATGGAAGATCAGAATCAATTTGGGATTCTACTTCTATCACTCAACGGCTTCCAAATCTTCTAGATACCGATCTATCTAGTGGGTAGATTGGAAGACAATCCTCTAGATACCATCCAACGGCTAGTTTGGAAGTAGATGGGTATTTAAGAAAATCAAGGACCGATGAGCAAGTAAGAGACAGAGCGTAGAATTTATAATTCCAAAATCTGAGCGACCTTCAATCATATACTTGTCTCTATGAGCTTAAACCTTTGTGATTGTGAGAAAAATACCAAAAGAGTAACTTAGTGAGATAGTGTGATCTACTGCTGAGTGTTTGCACTCAAAGTTGTAATCTCTTATTGATCGCATAGTAGAATCCAGCCAGAAGGCTATTAGCGTGGGAGAGTGGACGTTGGCTTGATCTAAGCCAAACCACTATAAATTATGTGTTCTTATTCTCTTCCCTGAAATCCTTTATTTTGTTTGTAGTTCTATTCAACTGCTAAAGTCTAAATTTGCTCAAAGTTTGTTGTTCTTCAGACTCAGTTTCAAAAGTAAATTATTTCTATTGTTCTTAGCGAAAAATTGTCTTCACACCTATTCATCCCCCGCTAGGTGTTCATACTAGCACTTTCAATTGGTATTAGAGCCAAGTGCTCGTTTTATTAAAGTGTTTTTACTTTTGAGCTAAAGATCTTCTATGGCAAGTATTTTGACACCAGGACTTATGGAATGGCAAAGTAACACCAGGCCATCATATTTTGATGGAAAGAAATACAACGTTTGGAAAAACAAAATGAAAGCATTCCTAAGATCTAGAGATCCCTTGCAATGAGATGTTGTGGAAAAGGGAATCAATCCCACTGTTGCGTCTATATCAAATAAGAATGGCAAAAACAAAGAAACCAAATCCCATGCTCCCATGTCTAGGATGGAGTTGTCTAAAAGAGAAGCTCTTGATACAAAAGCCATTTATTATTTATATTACGCATTGTCTCATGTTGAATATAATAGAATTTCTTCATGTGAAACAGTTAAGGAAGTCTGGGATAAATTTCATGTTACTTATAAAGAGATTGATCATGTAAAAGAGACAAAAGTAAACTTTCTGCTTGGCCAATATGAATCCTTCAAGATGAAGCCAGGAGAGTCGATTAGAGATATGTTCAATCGTTTTATAGAAATTTTAAACGGTTTGGCATATCAAGGTCGTCAAATTTCTTCCCCAATGAAGGTCAACAAACTTTTGCAAGGTCTCTCAAAAGATTGGAACCATGTTAAGACCTCAATCTGAGAGACTCAGAGGATTATGCCACTCTTTGTTGATGAATTGATTGCCACTTTTCAATCCTACGAAGTGGAACAAATCGTTGATGAAGATCCTGAAGGTAAGAAGTCGATCACTTTAATATCTAACGCTGATTCTGATGATACAGACTCAGAAAATGACATGGACGGCAAAGAACTTGCTTTTATGATTAAGAAAATCAAAAAGCTGAGTAGAAAATGAAGGAAATTCAGTGAAAGAAGACAATACAAATAGAATGGGCAGAAAAGAACCATGAAAGAAGATGACAAGCAAGGAAATATATGCTTGATGGCACATTCTTACTCAAACACAGACTTATAATCAAAGTCTGATTCAGACACAGACTCAAAATCAAAGTCTGACTTAGACACCGACTCAGAATCCGGTGAGGAAATCAAGGTAAGTTATTCAACAATTCTTATCAAAGTTCTTAAGTATATAAATGAGCTTTGCTTAAATCTCAAATCTTCTCTTAAAATGATCTCTAAACTAAAAAAAAAAAGAGAATTCATGGCTTAGGCAACAGGATCTTTCTCGAAAAGAAAAGTTTGAAATTTTGCAAAAATATTTTCTACAAACAAAAGAAAGTCGAGATTTACTTGTCAAAGAAAATGATTTTTTATTCATTTCAAATATTTCGACAAAATTTTCAAATGGTTCAAAAACATTAGAGCATATTCTTTCCATACAAGTACCTTACAAATAAGTTGGGACTTGGCTTTAATAAGGAAAGTGATTCCCCTAAAGTCGAGGAGAAACTTAGACAAAGACCTTCTAAACTTGCGTACAAGAAGCATTTTCAAAGGATTTTTACAAAAACCTGTTGGTCGAAATGCCCTCAAGTGTTCAAATTGTGGAGATTCAGAACACTTTGAGAAGGAATGTCCTAAAGTCTGGAGATCTATAAAGAAAGTTTTGGTAAAAGCAGCATACTCTACTAACTCTCATGGACCTAAGAAAATATGAGTTCTTCTTTGCAAGAAATAAAGGAAATGAAGAAAGAGAATTTGGTGAGAAATGTATTTTTCTTTTCCTCATTTTGATTTGAGCACATAATTCTCTTTACACTTGATATTCGATATATCATCTTTGTGCCTTGATTGATTTAAATTTTATTATGACCATATTCTGTGATTGGTTGGATTGAAGGAAGAATCGTGTGATTTATTTTTGTGATTCATGAGTTGCGATTTGATCTAATATATGTGATTAATTTGATATCTTTCTTAGAGATAATGCAAATTATTTTGTCTAATTTTATGCTCTCAGATTTTGTCATATTTTGCAAAGTGAAAATCTATTTTATGTGATATTAATTTATTCTCCCTTAAATACTTTGTTATGATGAATTAGGAAAGTACATTTGATTATCTATGGAGATTTTATATTTTGCTTTAATGAAAAGGAAGGATCCAAATTCATGGATACCAAAAAGGAAATGAGTTGATTGCAGGAAATTTTCTATAAGGGAAGAATCATTGCAAGTTTATGTAGGTGCAATAAAAAACGTATCTCATGTGAAGAATGGTAATGATTTTTTTTTCAATGGTATATTTCAAATATATACCTTGGGTAAGAAAAAAAATTTTATCATCCCGTTTTACAAATTTTTACATGCATTTATCATGATTTTGGATGATTGCTTATTATTCATATTAGGGGTGATCGGGTCCAGGGTGGGTAGGGTCTAGACTTGGACCCTGTATCCGACCCTGTTATAACCGATTCCCTTTTTATGGACCCTATAGCCAACCCTATTTGTATTGGACCCTATACCCGACCCATCCTGTTTTTCTAGTTCGGTTCCAAGGTCAACCCTATTTCCACTAGAACCTGTTTTGCAATCTCCCGATATCCTATACGATTTCGAATTTTATATTAATACACAAGAAAATAAGATAATCTTCATAATTTGTATTGAAACATTAAGCACTTGTAATAAATAAATGCATGAACTTTTTGACTAAACAAAAAATTAATGATCCATAGGGCTAATTATAATAAATAAAATCGTAAGACAAAGAATTAACAACAAACATTGGTCTAATATTAGTTTTAGTCCCACAACTACTACATGAAGCTACTCATTTATGTAAGCATAACTCCTCATACAGAGAGAAATTTGGTGAGTCAATCCATGTGATACACAAGAATTTGGCAGTGACGAACACCGTCCGTCCATCAGGAGAGGGAACTGGTGAGGGAGGGAAGCAAGTGAGGAAGAGGAACGACAAAGGAGGAGTGCCGAGTGTGTTTGAGAGAGTTAAGAGGAAAAACGTCGTGTGATTGCAAGAGTAAGAATAGAAATCAGGGGAAATAAAAGGATTTTGGACCTTTACTTACAAAACTGATCACGGAACTAGCTCCAAAACTGGTCCGGGAACTGGTTCCAAAACCAATCCAGGAACCTGTTTCCAGGTGGGTAATTACTCGGAACTTGTTCCAAGACTAGTTTAAAGCAGTTCCGAATTTTAGGAACCGGTTTCAATGGGAACTAGTTCTCAACACTGTTTTTTGGGTGGGCCGGTTCGGTTCCCGGGTACATCTGATCCAGTTGCACACCAATAATTTATATTGTAAATATCCTTTGTCATAAACATAAGGCATTGCAATTTTTTTTTTTTTATACTTAATTTGGCACGTGATAGAAATATCTACTTTCTTTTTGCAAAATGCATCAATCATGTATTTTTGAGATTTATGCTTAAGGAAATCTCTTTGATCTTGAAAGATATTATTGCATATGCATGGATATTCTTGCTATATTTAGAAGATATTTTATATCTAGCAAGTTTGATCCACAAATCGAAGGAAGATATTACGTGATATCTTTGCAAAGATTGTTATCTTGTTATACAAGAATTGAAGGTGGCAAAAGAATCTTCCATGTGGATTTTAGAAAGCTCGATATGAAAATTGTGGAGATTCTATACTATCTTTTGGAGGCTCAAAAATTCCCTTCCTTGTGCAAAGTTTTTGCAAATTGTTAAGGAAATCCCTAATGTATTGTACAAAAGGTTGAGTAGTTCTGAATTTTAATAATTGATAATTTTATATCTGCTATTCAATTTATTTATTTGAAGAAAGGGCAATATATATTATGTAGATATTATTACAGCTTATTTGTGCAAAAAGTTTGTTAAGTTTATGCAGGTTGAATTGGAGAAGAGCTTGATTGAAGAAAATAAATTTTTGCTTTGAATTTCAAAATACAAATTATCGTTGTGGATATTGCTATTCCGAAGGAAATAATGGAAAAATATTCTCTTCAATGTGCACAAGCCACAATTAGTGCTATTTGAAAATATGGTCATGATGACAATGGGAGAAAGCGAATCCAAGAGAAAGGAAAGAATCACGATCATCTCAAAAAGGAAACAAATTGAGGGAGAGCATTGACTAATTTTGGAAAAATCTTTTTGAACTGATCATGGTCTTGATTATTATGGAAGGAAGGACAAGGTAAATGTGACAGAACTCGTTAAGTTCTAAAAAATCCAGTTAGTGCATCTTTTATTACCTTTTATCATTAACAAATCTCTTATTTACATTATCGTTTTATTATGACAAAAGCGGTAAGTAAATTTTATAATGTATATGTGATTTTATTGGATATTTGCTAATATATATGATCGAAGTGAGCTATATTACATATCTTTGATATTCGACTTACTTTATAAAAGCTGATTTTTTGGAAATTGCATTTCATGCAAGATATATTTATCGTTTTATATTCTTTACGTGATATTTTTTATCGCTTTTTGATTATGACAAAAAAGGGGAGAAAATATAAATATGCATACGTGTTGATTGTTTGAAATTATTTATTGCATAATATTGAGCTGCGATTATTTTTCTATATATTGTTATGCTCAATCTATTTGCTGTCTTTTGATTCAAATCACATTTTTTGAAAAGCTAAAATTTGATGATTGATTTATCATTATTTTAGAAAGAGTGATTACACATCTGCATATTCATAAATTGTTTTGTCATCATAAAAAATGGGGGATTGTTAGGGAAATCCCTTATGATGTTTTAAAGACGACAAAATAAATCAAAAGCTACTAACGTGTTTAACGGTTAAGTAATAGATTATGCAGATGATAGAACATGTAAAGGATATTGTCAAAGTTTGAAGACTACCAGAAGATTGAACATAACACATGTCCAAAGTCTATCATGAAGATTTCCAGACTTCTGTGTCAAAGTCTGAAGACTGCCAGACTATAGTGTCAAAGTCTGTTCTACATCAGAAGTCTGCCCACTCTAAGAAATTTTAGACTGAATGTGAATGAAGAACCAGAAGACAGACTCTATACTGAAGCTGAACTTATTTAGACTGTGTCTAGATCTTAAAGCTAAATCTGTTTAGAAGCAGATTATGTTTAGACTTATGTTCAGATTGTAAAGTCTATTGCACTCAGACTCTACTTCAGTTTGAACACCCTCAGACTTTACGTCCAAAACGAGACACAAGTTTAGAACGTAGCAGATTCAGAATGAAGTATGTTCAGAACGAGAAAACTTGAAAGAACGTAACACAAGCCTCAAACATATAATGGCTAGTGATCTGGTTTGGATTTCACATCAATATAGATTTGATTGGCTCAATTTAATTGATCGACAATTGGATCTTGAAGACAAAAACTTTCTATATGAAGAAGCTCTACTTATGGAAACCAAGATTCTGTTTGTATGGATGATCAGAATCAATTTGGGATTCTATTTCTATCACTTAACGGCTTCCAAATCTTCTAGATACAGATCTATCCAATGGGTAGATTAGAAGACGATCCTCTAGATACTATCCAACGGCTAGTTTGAAAGTGGATGAGTATTTAAGAAGACCAAGGATCGATGAGCAAGTAAGAGACAAAGCGTAGAATTTATAATTCCAAAATCTGAACGACAGAATTTATAATTCCAAAATCTGAACGACCTTCGATCATACACTTGTCTCTATGAGCTTAAACATTTTGTGATCGTGAGAGAAATACCAGAAGAGTGACTTAGTGAGATAATGTGATCTACCACTGAGTATTTGCACTCAAAGTTATAATCTCTTGTTGATCGCATAATAGAATCCAACCAAAAGGCTATTAGTGTGGGATAGTGGACGTAGGCTTGATTTAAGCCGAACCACTATAAATTCTGTATTCTTATTCTCTTTCCTGAACTCCTTTATTTTGTTCGTAGTTCTATTTAATTACTAATTTGCTCAAAGTCTGTTGTTTTTCAGATTCATTTTTAAAAGTAAATTATTTCTACTGTTCTTAGTGAAAAATTGTCTCCACACCTATTCACCCCCTAACACTAGCACTTTTATACATAGCCAAATGCAATTTGCTGTATATGAGATGTTGCAAAAAAAGTAAAGAAGTGGATGATCGTCATGTTGAATAACAAATGGAATTAGACATGTAACAAATTTCATGAAAGGCTGTGTGGGGGTGACACGTGGAAGACATCATATTCAAGAACGAGAAACTCGAAATCCTACAACAAGCCACCAGTCGCTGGATTGCCCAGTTTCGCCCAGTTCCGCCTAGTTCACAATTTCGGCCCGTTCTCTCCCATTCCGACCCTTATTTCACCTAGCCCAGCTACTAGCCACTGCCCCTTGACCCCCAGGTGCCGCCGGTTGCCAGCCAACCCCTTCGTCGGAGCTCCGGCCAAGCCGTTCAACTTGTTTTCTCCTCTAGCAAGGCTGTTTTTCAAAGGTTTCAGTGGGAGTTTGGGCTGTGGTTGCTGTGTTGAGCTTGAGACCGCCTTGGATTGTCGTGGTAGAGGTCCGGGAGCGTCACCTTAGTCTTTACCGCCGCGTCGGTGTCTCCGGCCCGCTAACGGGTGAGTTTAGCTCTTAATCCTCTGATTAGAGTATAAACTTGTTTATGGTCAATTTAATTAGTGTTTTGCTTAATTTTTGAGTTTGATTTATTAATTATTGAATTCTGGAATTTACTGCTCATGCGACACTATTCACGATTTACTGTTCATGCGACACTGTTCACGCGACATTGTTCATGAGTTACTGTTCATCAGACACTGTTCACCCAAGAGTGAAAAATTGCCTTGTTTTGTGTGTGTTGATTTTATGAAGTGAATGGATGTGTAAATGCATGAACATTCGCATGAACTGAGTTGATATGACTGGAATTTCGTGCTAATTGTCATGGTACAATCCGTTTATTTATTTGAGCTCTCCGTTGTGGGGAATTGAATTGATTGTGCAATTTTAGGGATTTATCCCAAATTGATTGAAATTAAGTGACTGATTGGTTGATGGCCGAGTGTGATCATTTAGCATTGATGATGCTTTGATGAGCTATAAAGATGAGAGAATTGTGAGAATGAATTGGGGAAATTCTTGGCTAAGACCAATCAAATATGATGTAAGTGGACAAATGTGGTTCGGTGGTTAAGGAAATCACTGGCGAAAAAGATGTCTTAAAGAATGCACGTTGCTGCCCATTACATATGGCACATTGGCGAAAACGGTGCCATGGAAATGATAGTGATTCGGTGATGGGGATATCACTGGCGAAAGAAGGCGCCTTAAAGAATGCACGTGATCGGTAATTGGTACGTCACTTTGGCAAAAAAGACGCCCGAGAGCATTCATCTGGCTTTGTGACTGAGTACGTGAATGAAGGTTATTGTGATCGATAATTGGTATGTCACCTTGGCGAAAAAGACAACCGAGAGCATTCATCTGGCTCTGTGATTGCGTACTTGAATGGAGGTTATAAATGATCGGTAATTGGTACATCACCCTGGCGGAAAGGACGCTCGAGAGCATTTATCCGGCTCTATTATTGAGTACCCGAATGGAGGTTATAAAGTATGGTGTTGACGTGACCAGGAGGTGGTCCGATTGACATGTAATCGACTAAGTCGATTTACCAGTGCTTTGATCTGATGTCGTGATTGAATTGATTGGGTGATTGATTGATCGAATTGATGGATGCGTGTGATGGATTGATGCGTGTTAGGTGGCGCACTTTTGTGCAAGAGTGTATGGGAACCATAGCGTTGTTGGTTCCGGTTATGCATGAGTTGGTCACATTGTTTATGGCATGCACGCATGAATCGATAATGTGCAGGGTGTGGCAATGGCCAAGTGAGATCGCTTGTGATGCGACTCGTATGTGAATGATGAACTGCATCATCTAATAGCCATGTGCATTGCGTGTTTTGTACTAAGATTCCACGTGCAGGGTATGGCATGCCAAGTAAGGTTGTATGCGAATCGATTGTTAGTTGTTACTTGTTGTGGGGTGGTTTTGTTGAGATACCCTAAGTTGAGTTGGTGTTCTAACCGGGGGCTTAGGGGTGGAACTCGTTGATATTTATATCTCACTGGTTATTGGTTATTGAATAACCATTTTCAGGTCCTTAGTGTGAAGAACCAAGAGCTTGAAATAGAAGGATCAGGAGCATATGTGACTCAGTAGTTCTTTATGACATAGACCTTCTGTATAAACTTGAAGTGTTTATAAAAGTGTATTTGCTTGGAAATTGTTGTCCCACTTTTCTATCCCAAGTTTGTTGATGTTAGGGGTTTAGTAATTCGCTTCCGTATGTGCATTTAAAATGAATGGGTCGACGACGAGTGTCTAGGAACATCACATAGCTGATTGACCATAGTGAGATGTGTGCACGCTCGGGGTTCGGGGCGTGACATGCAGGCCGACTGTGTCCGAGCATGTGGACGTGTTCGACATGCTCCGATACGTGTCAGACACGACACGGAAGCACAAACAACTTCATAGCTAGAAACAAAGCTTCATCGTATTGACAACCTTTTATTCCTTTTCTAAATGATTTAACAGCTTGTTGTGCTTGTGAATAGACTAGTCGACCTGCCATGAAATATAGTCTATATAAGTACATTGGTCAAAAGTCTTCCCTGCGGAAAGTTATATGGCCTCATTAGTCGGGCAAAGTAGTATCTTTTCAGGAGAAAATTATTTAAAAAAATCATAAATTATTTATATGGATGACAATTAAGTCATAAAATTTCAATTTGATCAATTTAGTTAAATATATTGACAATTTGCCAATATAATATTTTCGGCTAATTCTAGCTAGAAAATCGATGATGTGAACGCCATCAACCCTATATGGAACAACTAGTATTGACATTGATAAATTTATTATTTCTGAATTTTATTTCCTTATTTCCTTTTTAAAAATTTCTTCGTATTTCCCTCAACCAGTCTGCGGCAACGGCAAAGACTGTCAGCCATTAGCAAGGGCGTTGCAACCCAAATCTAGTGAGGATCATGGCATGCTCACTTGCTCATAGTGAAAAAGAAAAAAGAGAAATGAAAAAGAGAAAAGAGAAAAGAGAGAAAATGGAAAACACGAAAAATTTTAGAAAAACTACTAAAAAATTGCAAAAATTGTTCATGTTAGCGTTTCTACCATCTAGGATAGTCGATATCCATGTCACGCCTGGAACTTCAAGTGCATGTCCATCCCTCAGTGGTCGATAAAATTTGCGATTTTCTAGGACGAGTCGCCGACCCATTCATTTTATTGCACATGCGGAAGCGAAAAACAAATCTCTTGACAGTAACCATCTTAGGATAGAAAAGCAGGACAACAGATTCACAAACAAAATATGCCTTTAAATATACTAAGTCAAGTACAAAAGTCTACGACCAAAAGACTTCAACCAACCAGCTTTCAAAAGAAGCTGCCCTATTTGACCTACACTTCAGATCCCCTCAACCCAACTTCAGGTCCTCCATCCTACGGTCCTGAAAAGTTAAAGCCCACGATGGGATAAGATATATATCTCAGCAAGTTCATGCTCTAAACCCCAATTAGGAGGGTAATATGCCTAAAGCGTCCTAATCACACAACTACATAATCATATAATCATAGAGACTTACCTTATCTCAGATCCTCTTTGTAGGTCAGCACAGTTCATATCACAATCATATATGCAATCATAAGACCTAACAGAGCATCTAAAATCACATCTCGTCAATCCTCACATCTCATTCAATCATGCATTCCAAGTGATTATAGTCACACAAGCACGACCTAACCGTCATCATGACGAATCTAACTAACATACAGCGGATCTATCCGTCACATAGTGGATCATCTGTAACATAGCGAATCTAACTGACATACAGTGAATTTATCCGTCACATAGCAGATCTATCCGTAACATAGTTAGGCATCGTCTCGCCCCATCGAGCATGACAACGTCTACCTCAAGACGGCTTTTCACATGAAAGTATTGTTCACTCAACACAAAGCGGGAGACGAATCCTCTTAACCAGCACACGATTATCCACTCCCGGCCAAGGACATTGTGCTTCGCACTTAAATTCCTCAATTAAAATAATGTCCTGGCCTATTTTCTTTGTGTTAAAAATACCCGATAAAAATAATGGTGTGCGAGTACACGATCAGCCTGAGCTAAAAAAATAATATCTTTCTTTTGGAAAATCTCACTATTTATATAGTCCATAAAAACATTTTTGGCGTTATAAATCGACGCCCGGTAATTTTCTAATTAAATAATGAAATTACTTAATTTTAGGATAAATACCCAAAATTATAGTTTCCACTCAATTGTAGAAATTAACCACACCATTGTAATCAGCACAAAATTCCGGTCACCAACTATCCTGGTCTAATTTCTGAAAAATAATTTAATAAATAATTAATTATCGAAATTAACTAAATAAAATACACATTAATTCAATAAATACAAACTTAGGCTTAAAATTGCTAA
Source organism: Eucalyptus erythrocorys (assembly GCA_014182555.1). Taxonomy (NCBI): domain Eukaryota; kingdom Viridiplantae; phylum Streptophyta; class Magnoliopsida; order Myrtales; family Myrtaceae; genus Eucalyptus; species Eucalyptus erythrocorys. The sequence continues at coordinate 36,270,078 of CM024604.1, forward strand.
TCTAACCACCTATTGAACTAATTGAATTATCCTAACCATTCTAACTATAAGGCCACACAATAAACTAACTAATTACAATTTCTAACCACCTAAATCACTAATCTAACTAACCTAAATTAATTAAACTAATTAATAATTAAACTAATCACACTTAAATTAATCTAATCACCCCTTAAACGTCATTAGCCTACTAAGTAGAGTTTAGTGCATAAACTCACCAGTTTAACACAAAAACCGGTTTACTGCAACGATGGTGCGATAGAGGCCGAAACTTGGGCATACGGCGACGCCAAGGGGAGCTTGGGTCGGGCCAAACAAGCCTTGCAAGCCCACAGCAACTGCTAGGCTTGGCTGAGCTTAATTGATGGGCTGAGACGCATGGGCCGGGCTGAAGATGGGCTAGTTTCAGATGGGTTGCTTGCTGCAACTTGGTGGAGATGGGCCATGAAGACGCGAGTTGGGCTTGCTGCAAGTGTGTGCTGGGTTGCTGGAATTGGGCGATGGCGTCACTGCTAGTATGATGGGACGAAACGATGGAGTTAGCGTTAAGGGGGAGCCGCTCGTGTTGACTAGAGTGGGACGGCTTCATGCATGGGTGAGCTGCCGGAGGATGTGCGGACGTGAGATAGCGAGAGAGAGGAATTGAGGGAAATTCAACGGTTGGCTGTAGTGAAGACTGAGAGGAAGAGGTGGTGTTGATTCCGTGGGTCTTGACAAGGAGGGGTAGTGGAGATGGAGCTGTTTGGTCCAATGAGGGGGAGCTGCTAGCATTGATTCGCTGGAAGGGTGGAGGATGAAGTGGGGATGGATAACTGGCAACTTGGAGGGCTTCAGTGGAGAGAACGATGGAGCGGTAGAGGGGAAGTTGTTGGGTCAACAAAATAGAAAGTCCGTTACTATGAAGATAAGACATGAGGAAGGGACTGACGGTAGACCAAGCAAGAGGAAGACACGAGGAGTGGAGCAACAATTTCGGTGGAGCTAGCAACGAATTGGGGGGTTTGCTCGGTTACAAAGAAAGAAAAGAAAAGATGGAGAGGAAGCTGGTGTTCGAGCATGAAGAAGAAGACGGGCAGAAGAGGAAGGTCGGCAAAAGCAAGGGGGGGAAGAAGTCAACAAAAATCATCCATTCCATTAATTGCTTAGTCCCCTAAAGTCCTCATGTATATCCTAATGTCCCCCATTTCTTTCTTACTTATAAAATCCTATAAATAAACTAATTGAAGCCAAAATTCCAGCCAACAAACAACCTTCGAATTTCCTTATTTTTGGACTTCAATTTTGATAAAGAAAAAGCCCACACAATTTCTACAAATTCCCTTCACCAAATGACTCGGTAAGGAGGTCAAAAATCCTTTCAATTCGGTCAATTAGAATTTCTGCTCTTTTCCGAAACATTCGAATCGATTTTTCTGTAAAACCCCAAACTTGACTAAATTTCTCCGAAAGATGAGACAATGTCCTATAAATGAATCGTGACACCCTTGAACATCTGATTCCTGAAATCAAATTCAATTCATAGTTAAAATCGACCAGATGCAATTTTAGTCCAATCCAACCAATTAGGTAGCTTTTAGGGATTTTACCATGGATATCCCTTAACAGTTTCACCCAATAGATTGGTTAACTTATGAGTGATCAGCTCAGAGAAAAAGGACTATAGGTGTGTCAATGAAAAGCCTATTTCGTTTTATCGGGACGGGTCGAAATTCAGAATGTCACAATCCACTTCAGCAATTTCTAGCCAAAGATAACAACAATGACTACATCGGCAAATTGTCAAAATGTTTAGGATTAAGTTAGTCAAATTGAAATGTTAATGGCTGAATTGACATCTGTATTATAAGTGTAGGACATTTTTGGTAATTATCCCATCTTTTTGGGCTTTGTTTTCGTTCATCAGTTCATCCAATCATGTCTCTCTATTTTATGGTTAACAAATTATAAATGATTCACTCACATGTGAATTTAACTAAATATAAATATGGATAGTTTCGATATATAATATAAACCCCTGCAATTGGGAGACTAACATGAGGATATTCCTTCCAATTAGTTGAAGGAAAGTATGACTCCTTGCAAAATTCACAGAAGACATGTTCAGACTAGAAATGAAGATTCATGATATTCACACCATATATCCCTGAAGGATTTGGATGATAACAAAACATGATTTAGGTATCTAATAGTAAATTTAAGTGGGCAAGGCTCATATTTAAACTGTGCAGTGGCTATGATGTAATTCTAAAAGTGTATTAATCAAATTTCACTGAATGTGGAAGACTGTAGAATGAATAGTGTAAAACCAAATATTTGGTTCCTCAAATTAGCCAAACTATATATATAGATATAACAACCGTTGAAATTCCTATTTTGAAGACCTAGCTCATAACAATAAATTATTATATTCCAATATTATTATGCAAAAAGTCACATACTAATTCATTTAAGGGGAAAATTCCAAAAAAGGACCCAAAGTGGAGCTATTTTCTTAAATAAGTACCATAAGTAGATGTTGTCTCAAATAAGGACCCATAATGACTAGATTTGTCTCAAATAAGGACCTTAGCTCACCGGCTGGCCAAGTGTTCTCTAGCTGGTGAGCAAATGACATTTCCGGTGACCGAAATAAGGGCATTTTTTTTTTCAAAAAGTTACAATTCCCAAAAACTTAAAAAAAGAAAAAAAAGAAAAAGAAAAACCAAAGCTTTATTCCTAAAAACAAACGTCATTCTTTTTCTTCCCCAACTACTTTGTTTTCCTAGAATTCGAGCACAAGCTCTCCAACTTGAAATCCCACGCCGCCTAGCAATTTCGATGGACAAATTTCCACCTTTTCCTCAAAAGCCCCATGCCTTCTTGTCCTCATCCCATTCACTTCCTCAAGAGCCCCATGCCTTAATCTTCCTCCTCTCGTTCTGAGCGATCGATTAAGTGTAAGTTGATTCCTTTGCTTGGAACCTACTTGATGTTTGTTTCTCAAGAATTTGTGGTGTGGTCTTTTTTCTGAGAAGAACTAAGTGCAACTTATTATGCATTTGTTTTTCTCCTCAATCAAATGCATGTGATGCATTCGATGAAATGTGTCATGCCCCGAACCTTGAGCGCGCGAACATCCCACTCAGGTCGATACAAAAATGCGACTTCCCAGGACATGTCGTCGACCCATTCTTTTTATTACACATGCAGAAGCGAAACAAATCCCCTGACAACATTTAACTTGGGATAGAAAAGCAGGCAATCAATCACAACCAAACAAGCTTTCTTATAAACATGTAGGTTTATATACAACACTGGATTGTCTACAAAATATACCGGCCCAACAAGAAGGGAACTGTCCTAATACTAACTAGTCAGACACGTTCACCGATTCTTCGGTCTCCACCTCCACAAATGTCCATGGCTTCAAGTCCTCCACGACCACCATCTAAGCACCTGAAAATGTTGAGCCCACAACAAGATGAGATAATGTCTTAGCGAGTTCTACCCCCTAAGACTCGATTAAGAAGAAAATACGCCTCAAGGCACTCTAGCCACACAAAGAGGATTGAGGACTTACCTTGCCTTAAATCCTTCATGCACGTTAGTACAATTCAAATATCAATCAACCCATTCACTATAAACCACGATCCAAAGGAAGAGACCTATCTTTAGGTAGTAATTACGGCCCAAAGGGCGCAACCTTTAATAGGTGACAAATTTAGAATTAGTGGCATTACAACCCCACTCGACGCGACCTTTATCATAATTATATTAATCAATACAATAAAGACCGACCTTCAACATAAAGTACAAGGAGCTTGGGTCTACAATAAAGACCGAAATTTATATGGTTGTACCTCCTGAGCGTTTTGGCCAACTGAAGAAGGTCATCGAATAGATCTCTCAGATTCCTCTCCTTGGGAGCCAAGGAGCTTGGGTCTACAAACTCATGAGATCCATTGTCTAGGTTGATGCGGGTCTATTCCGGAAGGTACCCAATCAATTCAAATCGTGGTATCATTATGGGTGAGATGGACCTAGAGAAGGCCCTCTTCTGGAGTCTGAGATTCCTAAGTTAGTGCTGGAGATCATTTTTGGCAAAAGTACGACTAACCCTCCTGGTGGTTCAGTGGTAGGCTTGAGTTCCCCAGAGCTAGAGACCCCAGAGTATTTGGTTGAGAGTTTGAATGCTTAGAGGACCTATAACTCCTCTACCTTTTGTAAACCATGTGAATAGACTAGTATTATATATGACTTAGTCTGACGTGTATATAAAGTGTGTTGTGGTTTTTAAAATTATGGCCCTACTTTTCAATCCCATCTTTTTGTTGTCTGAGGATTTATTTATTCGCTTTCGCATGCGCATTAAAATGAATGGGTTGTTGACGCGTCTTGGGACGTCGCATTTTTAGTCGACCACCGATGGATGGGCACGTGCTCGTGGATTGGGGTGTGACAGACAACTCTTATATCTATGATGATTTGAATATTAAGATATCGGCCTAATCCTTTGGATTGACATATTAATTTAAGGAACTGAAATTCACATATTTAGATTTCAATAATTGCATTGAAATTGCTTTGGATACAACAAACAACTGAAAGTTCATGGAACTTGATGAAGAGGCAAAGGGCTAATAAAGTCTTACAGGAAATGTTAAAAATGAACATTATGAGAACGACTTATGAAGTCTTCCACAAGTTGCATTGTACTATACAAAAACCGTCTATTTTAAATAAACTTCACGAACTCTCTTAGCATTCGAAAAGAGTCCTACATTCTAGCTACTGGTTTGATATTAAATTATATGCATCATGTAGACAACTTGTACACCTATAATGAATTTAAATATTAAGATGTCGGCCTATTCATGCAAACTGGCACTTTGTCAGAAAATTTCCAAGGAACTAGAATTCACATATTTAGATTTCGGCAACTAAATTCAAAATGTTTTGGATATAGCAATCAAATGAAAGTTTGTGAAACTTGATGAAGAGGCAAAGTGCAAAGAAAGTTTTGCGGGGAAATGTCAAAAATTGACTTTATGAGAACGACATATGAAGTGCTCAGGAAGTTGCATATAGTATGTGAAAGCCAACCATTTTAAATAAAGTTCATGAACTCTCTCAACGTTTGGCAAGAGTCCTACGTTCTGGCTATTGGTTTGACATTATAATTACATTCATCATGGAGACAACTTACATTATAATTACATACATCATGGAGACAACTTATACATATTTGATTAATTTGAATATTAATATGTCGGCATATTCCTTCGGATTGACACATTGTCAAGAAATTTCCAAGTAATGAATTGGAATTCACATATTTAGATTTCAACAACTGTATTCAAACTGCTTTGGATATAGGAATCAACTAAAAGTTCGTGGTACTTGATGAAGAGGAAAAGGGCTAATAAAGTCTTATGGGGAAATGTTAAAAATGGACTTTAGAATGACTTATAAATTCTTTCACTAGTTGCATCGAACTATACGAATATCAACCATTTTAAATGAACTTCATGAACTCTCTCAACATTTGGAAAGAGTCCTACATTCTAGCTATTGGTTTGATATTATAATTATATTCATCATGGAGACAACTTGTAGACCCATAATGGATTTAAATATTAAGTATCGGCCTATTCCTTCAGATCGGCATATGAAGTCCTCCACAAGTTGCGTTGTGCCATGTGAAACCGAGTGCAATTGGTTTGCGCATCAAGAATTAAAGGGCGGCTTATTTCCAATTGGTAGAAACGATGGAATGGGTAGCGTTGGCTTATATTTGAATTAGTCGTTGAGACGAGTGCAAGGGCGTATTCATGGAAGTTGAAGAGTGGAGAAGACCAAGGAAAATTAAAAGAGTGGAGAAGACTAAGAAGACTCGGAAAATCAAAAATTGACTTTCAAATAGTTTGGCAAGCCTTTACACAAGTTGCATTATTAATATCAAGTGACTAGAGATTGACTTTCAAATAGTTTGGCAAGCCTTTACACAAGTTGCTTTATTAATATCAAGTGACTAGAGATTATGTTAAGGCCTTTTACTGTGTTAGAGAACTCACAACATCATGGAAGAATTTGACGGAGTCTAATTATAGTCAGGACTAGCAAATTAGCTTCATCATATCCGCAACTTAAGACTTTCAATAATTGATTGGGACCCGCTAGGCTTAGGATGACACATGAACAAGTAAAGATTTGGGGGTTTTAGAATTTGACAACATTATCGAAGTACACGAACTTCACCAGACTAATTTCATACATACAGTAAAACCGCACATGCAGATCATAGGCTGCGTTTGGTATCGGCTTTGCCAAGTAGCTTTGGGTGTCCAAAGCCCATTTGGGCAAATATTTGGTGTTTGGGAATATTTTTTAGACCTGCCTTGAAGAAATGCTGGCCTTGCAAAGGCTGAAAGCCCAAGGCAGGTCCTAGGCTGCCTTGGGCTTTCGGCATTTTCGAAAGGCCCGCGCCATTGTTCATCTTCTTCTTCATCAGTCTTAGATGTCGGCCGGCGAGGCTGCGATTGGTCGGCGACGGGCTGAAGAGAGGCTGGCATGGTCGCTGCACCCTGGCGACCGTCACCGACCAGTCGCACGACCCAGATCTGGGTCGCGTCGGTCACCAAGGTGGCGGCGAGGTCGGTCGTGCAACCTCCAGCAACCTGCGACCTTACCGCGACCAGGCCACCCACTGCAACGTCGCCTCGACCCAGATGCAGAGGTCGCCAGCGGCGAGGTCTGTCGCCGCACCTGTGGCGAGGTCTGTCGCCGCGACCTCCGGTGACCCACGACCTCGCCGCAACCGAGATCCGGGTCGTGGAGGTCGCCAGAGGTCACGGCGACCCAGGCGACCCACGACCTCGCCGCGACCCGGATCCGGGTCGTAGGGGTCGCCTGGGTCGCGACGCGCAACCTCTGCGACCTAGCCGTGACCTAGATCTGGGTCGCCGGCGACGACCCAAGCGACCTTCGCGGCGCGGTGGGTTGTGCGACGGCGCAGTGGGTCACGCGATAGCGCGACGATGATGGTTGCCGAGACCCTCGCCGCACGGTGACCCAAGCCAAACGCTGCCCTTCGCCGTGCCGCCTCCCCCTTGCCGAACTGCCTACCCTTCGCCGGCGGTGGCCGGCGAAGCCTTGGCTAGCCAACTCTCTTTATTTTTAATAATAAAAGCTTTTTGCAAGTTTAATTTACCCAAACACTATTTTACTCAAAGATATTTCACAATGGACTTTCACAAATAAATTTACCAAACACACTTTGCATTTTGAAAAACTCCTTTAAGTTAAGGGTCTTTACATTTTCTCAAGGACTTTACCCAAAAGTCTTCCCAAATGCAGCCATAATCATTACACGGGCCGTAGCCTTCTAAAACGTGAACTCCCCAAGTTTCCAAGTCTTCTCAAACTGCTTTTACTTTTCCAAACCCATCTATCCTATTCTCTCTCTTCTCTCATAGTTTCTATCTTGCTGTCGTGTCACCTCTGTTAGTAAGTCCAACTTTATTTATTACCGTACATAAATTTATTAAGCAATGCAGAATATTTCAACAACCTTTATTTATTGCCGTGTTGTCAATTTATTAAGTAATGTAAAATATTTTCAACAACATTTATTTATTGCTGCATTGTATATAAAATTCACATGAATTTATTAAGCAATGTAGAATATTTCAACAACCTTAATTTATTGCTGCGCTGGCCAACTCTGTTGTGCCCACTTCCCCCCCTTCCTTCTCTCCGTGGAGTCCTATTTCTGTGATATTTCAAAGGAATCTCTCACTTTCTGTTTTAAAAACGACTTGTATTTGGGCTGGTTTTGGGACAAAATAACTTTACTCCCATAATATTGTATATAGGAAAATAGTAAAGAAAAACTTTCTTGCTAAAAAATACCCTCGGATGTAAACTATGATTGTGCCAACTATACGGGAAAGATATGTTGGAAGTCCTATCCTTCAAGTACGAAATGCAATTAAATCTTAATTTTATTGATTCAATCTAGTCTTAAACTTATTCGTAACAATACAATCAAGTCCTTTGATGGACAGTAGCTCTCCAAAAATTGTCTCAAATTGAACTTTTCAACTTTTGAATCTACATTTAACACTTAATTACACTTTTGATAAAGTCTTAAGACTTAATTAGACCATTTCAAATATTGAGGAGATTGTACTTTACGTTGAAAGTCGGTCTTTATTGTCTCCATGATGAATATAATTATGATATCAAATCCGTAGGTAAAATGTGATACTCTTTCCAAATGTTGAGAGAGTTCATGAAGTTTATTTAAAATGGTTGGTTTTCATATTGCACGATGCAACTTGTGGAAGACTTTATAATTCGTTCTCACAAAGTCCATTTTTAACATTTCCCTATAAGACTTTGTTAGCCCCTTACCTCTTCATCAAATATCACGAATTTTTAGTTGATTGCTGTGTATAAGGCAGTTTCAATACGGTCGCTAAATTCTAAATTTGTGAATTCCAATTCCTTAATTGGAAATTTTCCCGACAATGTGCCAATATGATGGAATAGGCCAATATCTTGATATTTAAATTCATCATAGGTGTACAAGTTGTCTCCATAATGAATGTAATAATAACATCAAACCAGTAGCTAGAATGTAGGACTCTTTCCACATGTTGAGCGAGTTCATAAAATTTATTTAAAATGGTCGGTTTTCACATAGTATATGCAACTCCCTGAGGACTTTATAGGTCCTTCTCATAAAGTCTCATTTTGACATTTCCTTGTAAAACTTTCTTAATCTTTTGCCTCTTCTTCAAGTTTCGCGAACTTTCAGTAGATTGATGTATCCAAAGCAGTTTAAATGCAGCTGCTGAAATCTAAATATGTGACTTCTAGTTCCTTACTTGGAAATTTCCTGACAATGTGCCAATCCGAAGGAATAGGCTGATATCTTAATATTTAAATTCATTATAGGTGTACAAGTTGTCTCCATGATGAATATAATTATGATATCAAACCCGTAGGTAGCATGTGATACTCTTTCCAAAGGTTGAGAGAGTTCATGAAGTTTATTTGAAATGGTCAATTTTTGTATAAGATGATGCAACTTGTGGAAGACTTTATAAGTCGTTCTCATAAAGTCTATTTTTGACATTTCCTCATAAGACTTATTAGCCCTTTGCCTCTTCATCAACTTCGAAGAACTTTCGGTTTATTGCAGTACCCTCCCATCTTCAAAAGTCTTAACGACGATGGTTCTTAAAACGTGTTTGAGTTTGGTATAAAAGGGTTGGTGTTTGCAGCAGTCTCATTTTATCTCTCCTTCACTGATAAACAATCCAAAAAGAAGAGACGAACTCGACTTGCGTGATACTGGCTGGTCTAGCTTGGCAAGAAGAATGAGCTACCACCAACTTAATCAAGTAAGTTGAAGAATCAGACCAGTCTTTTGCATTCCATATAATGGTCCATTCAATTAAATGGTCCATTCAATTAACATGATTATGGAAAGTTTGTGAGCAGCACTTTATATACTCATTTACATACAAATACTAATTTGTTTAGGGACCAAATTTGTTATTAAAAAAAAAAAGTACATTATGGAGGAAAATTAAGGAGAGGCAATACTTCATGGATCATTTTTGTAATTTTTCCCCGACTATCGGTTTGCTATGTTCAATGTCATCAACGTGTGTTCAACTACGGTTCTTAGTCAACCTTTTTCCACCGGTATTTCATACGGAAACACGGAATTTGTCCTGAAATTGTGTTGGGAGATATTAGTTTTTTTGTTTACCAATTTTTGAAGAGCTTTTTCTTCTTCTTCTTCTTCTTCTTTTTCAAAATGTTCGGAGTGTTTAGAAATAAAACAAGTCACGAAAAAAAGTACGATGACCAAAATTGACAATCGGCAATATTACGCACAGGGAGAGTTTTGTACGCTGCCTATGCTTTATTATGGAAAACTTTGCTCGCATGTAAAGATAATTATCATAATGAGATATAAATATTTTTAAACATACTGAAAGAGTGAGGGGAGGAAAACCTAAATACTACTGGGATCATTAAGGTGGTTAGAGAGAATAGCTTTTACATTACTCACTAAGCAGAATAGCTAAAAATTTCTCAGGATTACTCTTTTTACATCCATGTATTTAATATATATGTATGTATCTATGTTGTATGAATGTACCTATGCAATTCTAAATTCTTCCTTGGGTTATTGCTAAATAAATTATTGCATAGTTATTGATTAGTGCTCCTCCATTTTTGCTTTACTGTTTTTGCAAATTCACTGATAATGGTCAAGTGTTCAATATGTGATCTTGACGAAATCTCTTGCCAGCAACATGTAGAAGCGCCAGTTACATACACGACATAAGCTTGTTGTAACGATCATAAGGTTATATCAACATACTAAGCTGTATAGCAAAGCCACAACACATCTTAATGAAAGGGAAGCACATGAAAATTTAAGAACATGGAAAACTATCTTCTTGCTTTATGACATGCTTATTATCACATTAATTGTGTTGTAACCAATACAGTATGCTAGAAACAATGGGCGATCTGGGATGCAAGATCATGCCTTAATCTACATCGAGGTCCAACCCTGCCAGAGCATAGTATATTTAGGGTTCGTCCTCAACTGCACAGAGTAAACGACAAAGCCTATGAACCAGAGATTCTGGTCATTGGCCCTTATCACTATGGAAATGACAAATTCAAATCCATGGAGGAGCAAAAAATGCGGTACGTGCAGCAGTTGCTTCGGAGGAGAAAAGAGGAAAGCGTTGACCGGTATATGCCGACTCTAAGAGAACTGGAACAGCTGGTGCGTAATTGCTACGCGGAAACCATCAACCTCTCCCAAGAAAAATTCTTAGCGATGATGTTTATTGATGGTTGTTTCATCGTTGAGTTGTTCCGTAAGTACAATATGGAGAAATTGAGAAACAAAGACGGCCCGCTTATGGAGGCAGATTGGATTCGATACTGCCTCCAGCGCGATTTATTGTTGCTCGAGAACCAACTCCCGCTTTTCTTTTTGAACAAGCTATATGACCTGACTAAAGGTCCGGACGAGCCTCGCGAGCTCATCGATATAGCCACCACGTATTTCGATTTTGAACTAGGAGACTCGGGCCAATGTCCGACACTTCGCGAGAGCAAACATTTTCTTCATCTAATGCACACATGCTGGACTTCTGGCTTGCCTAATGTGCCCCGGCTATATGGCAGAGCCCCGCCAACGAAAGAGAAATTCATGTTCATGTCCTCAGCAACGGAGCTCAGGGAATCCGGAGTCAAGTTGAGGGCAGTGCGAGGGCGACACATGAGAGACATCAGATTCGAGAATGGCAAACTCGACATACCGGTCTTGATTGTACAGGACCACACAGAGTCGCAATTTCGAAACCTAATCGCGTATGAGCAGCATCGTCAAGGTGGAGGCATCAGCCACTTTACAGATTATGTGACCCTTATGGATTGCCTTATAAACTCTTCAAAGGATGTCGAGGTGCTTCGCCGCGCAGGGATTATTAAGAACTACTTGGGTGATGACGAGGTAATTGCACAGATGTTCAACAGGATGGGTGACTACGTCACTCTATCTGATTTCTATTACTCCGAGATCTTCAAGAATGTGAATGCGTATTGTAACAAGAGAAGGAACGTTTGGATGGCGAAACTAAGGAGGGAATATTTCCATAATCCTTGGGCTTTCTTATCCGTTCTTGCAGCCATCGTGTTGCTCCTTCTTGCGGCAGCACAAACAGTATTTACTATTCTTTCTTACACAAAGTAAAGTTAAAGGTGATCAATGCCAGTTCATATATTTCCCCTGGGCCATCTACTTGTGTTCTATAGCCAATAGTATTATCTTGATTTTCCAATGAGGACGAACCACACGTACCTAAAGAAAGATAATGAAAAGTATTTATGCTTTTAATGAGGTCCACAAATCTCTCTTCATTTGGAACTAGATGATTACAACAGAACAAAATAGGACATTAGCAACCAAGGTTGTATATGGTTCAAAAAGAAAAGAAAAAAGAGGTACAACCAACTTAGATGATTACAATAGATATGGTAGGATTTCCCTATGAAGTCTTTTTTTCCAACAAAAATAATCAGCTGGTTCTCTGATCATGCTTGACCTAAAAAAAGAGTTACAATTCAACTTGGACTACAGCTAAGAAGAACACGCAGTAGCTTCGTATCTCTGAACGATTTGATGGAATCCACATCAATAGTAGGAGAAGTTCTCCAAATGATAATGTCAGTAACCTCTGAATCAGGATGGATACTCCCAAAAAGAAAATTAGCCTTTGGACTGTCTCCTGATCAAGCTATACTTGCATTAATAGAAAGGCCATGCTACTCTGTAAGAAAACAGCAAACCAATGAGCTTCATAACATCAGCCTTATATTGCTGATAAATTTGTCTAAAACAACCCAAGTGAGGGAAGCAATTGTTCCATGGGAAGCCTTATCAACAAAAATTTAATAACAGAAATGCAGGTATAATTCCTATTAGGATGGTCTAAAGCACATTCATTCATGTCGGCCAACAAAATATGCAATTAGCAAGGACATAAGTTTATTCACCTCCTTTCTCTGCAAATTTGATTTCATGCATTTAATACAAAACTAGAATTAGCTTAAAGTCTCTAAACACACTCAATAAATAGTACCTCCACCAAGCATTCATGCTTGTAACATCATTTTCCAAATTGCACGACACATCTCTCCTTCCTACCAAACCAAGCACAATATATCCAATGAAAAAACAACATTGCATGATCAGCAGATGGTACATCCATCACAAGTTAGAAGCCACAGGTTAGTAGGTCCAATAAGTCTTAAAAAGCAAACATGTACATGAAATATGTATAATAACCCCATGTGGCAATTCTCATGTGATTAGTATGCTCATAGGAGTTAGTTGAATCTTCATTTATATCCGACCTTGAAGACACTTCCTCCCTTGCCGCTTTTGGCATTTGTTTTTTTATTTGGTGTTTGACCATTTGTTTTGGTTGTCAATGCAAAATATAATCCATCTCTTCCAATGAGCATGTAAGAAGAAGAACCACAATTTGTAAAGGTAAGAAACGCAATGTTGAAGGGTAATAAAATATAAATCACAAACCAAAAACTCTTCACGGGAATCTTGACGAGGCAAAAAGGCACTCACTCTTGTAAGGGCATAACCAAAGAGCAAGAAAAACACCAGAAAGGTGGGGTGGACAAAATCAGAAAAAACAACAGACGGCATAAACAACAATGTATTTAGAACAATTAGAACTCGTACTCACTCACCTAAGTCAAAGCAAAGCTCCATTTGGATCAATCTTGGTCAACAATTGCGAATTTGGCAAGGAACTGAGAGAGATAAAAACACAAACAAAGAATCGTAAAATTTTGTCCAATTCGACTTAAGCAACCAAGAGAAAGCCCAAAACAGCACCACTGTGGACCTACGGTCCAGGTAAGCTATCAAAATGAATAGCTACTAAAGAAACGGTTACTCACAGTGGTTTGAGTATATGCTTTTACCAATTGGGCATTGTAAGCAAAATATTAGTGTAATTAAACCAAGGATCTAAGGAAAACTACAAAAATGGAAAGGGGGGCATATCATGGGTACAAAGCTAATTTTCAACTTAACCAAGGATGTTAAGGATTCTTGCTAATGTGTAAGACTTCAACTATCAGGAATAAGCGATGCAATCACAAAGTTGAAAGGGAAAAGTTATTCATATAATATAATACTTGACATAGTACATTAATTAGTTGAGTACCCTCACTGGATAAAAGGGACAACTTGAAGCCTCAAGAGAATATAATCTGTTGGAGAACAAATACCAGCTATTCATTCCATCTAAAGAAAAGGAGGCTGCAGCATTCCATAATAGAAGCAAACAAAGACAAATTTTCCACTCTTTCACTTAAATTAAAGAGGCCGGTCCTACACTCAAGGCTCTTAGGCCCATTATGCTTCAGAGATCAATCTTACGCCAAACTGATGAGGAACAGTAAAATTGCCCTTACTCTTTCTTAATGTTCTGCCGTCAGTCTCCATCCATGCAAGATGAGCACAAATACTAGATATTCACTCGATCTGAAGAAAAAGGAGGCCAAAGAATTCCATAATAGAAACAAACAAAGACAAACTTTCCACGCTCTTTGGCCGAAATTAAAGAGGCTGATCCTACATTCAATACTGTTGGGTCCATTATGCTTCAGAGATCAATCTTACACCAAACTGATGAGGAAACTGTAAAATTGCCCTTACACTTTCTTAATGTTCAGCAGTCAGTCTCCATCCATGCAATGTGAGCATAGGGACAAGACGGTCACTGACATAGAGAAGAAAAGCTCCATGTGAAAGCTGCTTACCAACAGAAAAGCAGTTTCACTCTGGAGTCACCCATTAGAAATTTTACAACTGGATCCATATTTCTCCTGTCAAATGAATAACTAAGACCAAATAAATTCACAATAAATATTAAAGTTGGGCAACCTTTGTCACACATGCACACACAAAAAGGTTATTAGGATTGAGATGCTAAGTAGGATCCTTTCGAAGTCTCTGAGATCAGATCAAGATCATAAGATCCTACATATTTAAAGTATTAAATTCTTGATTAAATCATTGCAATTAGATTATATTAACCTTAAAAAGAGGAATAGTGAGGCTTAAAAATAGCGTTCTCATGTGAGAGATTACTCTGGTTTAAATTCTTGGTTGCCAGCTTTTCAACTAACAATTAAAGCACCATGTCAAAGATGTAAAAGCATAAAATCTCATTACCCAAGTTTTTAAGGAGTATTAAATAGGATCACGATAAAATAATCACCATAATAATCAAGAAGAAGGCTGCCAAGAAATTACTTTCCTGCCTTTTCCGAATTTATAATCCTTTAATTTGTCCTTCTCTCTCTTGGAATAAGTATTGTCTCTTTCTTTATTTCAAAGGATAAAATATGATTTACCTCAATCTGGGACACACTCTCCAATTTAACCCACCCGCCCCTCCTCTCTCTCTCTCTCTCTCTCTCTCTCTCTCTCTAGTAAACCTCACTTTCACCGGCTATTCTAGGTTTTTCAACTGTCTAAAATTTAAGGTAAGTTCTAATCGATATACATCCAAAGATATTATGCTACTAGGCCAAGTCAAATCATGCGCCAATTTCTCAAGGATGTTAGAGGTCTCTCTCATCTGGTTGCAGAAGGACAGAAGCTTTGTCTCTCTCATCTCCAAAGGACGACACAGTTCAGAAAGCCAACGGTGGTCAATGGCCATCTCATCATTTATTCAAGACTGAAGAAGATGAAGAGATGGTGTCTCTGCACTTCTTCGCTTTGTACTGTTAATTCATCTTCATCCCTTTTTCTTAATTATCCAAGCCTTATATTTTCCAAATGGAGCCTGAACATGATTAAGAAGAAATTGGCACATGCGCTAGGCGACGGAGGCCCAATTTCATATTTGCTCCAGCTAGAAAGGCAGAATTGCCTTTTAAAGCTTGAATAGTGGAATCGTAGTTGGGATCGCCATCCTAAGATACAGATCACAACCCCCGCAGACTACCCTTTTTCTTAGAATCCAAATTGTTCTAAGTTTTTGAGTCGTAGGAACGAATGATCGTGATCCTCACAACCATGCACATACGCACGCATGTGCACACAGAAAAGAGTCTTGTGATGGTGCAAAAGAAAGTGCAAGAAAGGAGGAGACTGCAGGTCAGATTGAGCAACGTACGTGGCCCCAAACCCACAGCCAATTTCTAATAGCAAAACAGTAAAAATCATCAACAAAGGGCCTTTTGAATACTGTAAGAAAAGTGGATGACAAGTTAGAACGATTTTCTTAGATTATAAGAGAAACATCAACTACCTTTCACCAATTCTCAACTCTGTACCTGCTTTCCTCAGCACAATTAAGTCTGCTTTACATGGCTGGCCATTATATGGAATTATCTCTGCCAGGAGTCCGTTCAGATAGCTTCTTTCAGGAAGGTTTAACACTAGCCCTCTTTGACGATACATGCGGAATTTGCTTAGGCACCATGCAAAAGCTGAGAGACAAACTGCCTGACCATGTAGAGAAAGGCAAAGGAGAAGAAAAGAAGGAGGAAGAAAAAAGAGGCCAAAGCTGAGAAAAATGTCTCTAGGAAGAGCGATATGCTCAAGAAAATCCCAAAATATTTCACATGGCCAAATTGGATTGAAATATTAAAGAGTAATTTTCCTCAACTTATGTTAAGCAAAGTGACATTGAGAAGAATGTGTTACAAGCACTCAAATTGAAATAGTGTCAAAGTAAATAGGCGAACAATGATGTAAATCCTTTGTCAGAGTTGTTGGTGGCCGAAGGTGATGTTAAATTGGATATCTATATCAACACCGAAAAAATCCTTCATAATATTTCCGTATGAATTAGCCACTTCTAAAACATTATTTGGGGTTTTGTTGACATTTTGCTCTGCTCCGCCTGTTTTCCCTTCCTCCTCTTCCGCATTTTCTTCTCCTTTCTCTTCTCTTTCTCTTTTGCTGCACCATCCTGTGAAGTAGAAAGATCAAATCATAAAATTAAAATCAATAGCCCAATATGAAATGCTTAACTATGTTAATAGAGCAAGTTGAGAAAGTAAAGGCGAACTCATGTAATAAACACTGCTGGCAAAACAAGTTGCACACGCATTTTACTCGTATTATATTTCAGAGCAATAAATAACACTCAAAATCTAAACCTGGCTTCCGCTCACTAAGTTCACCTCCTGATTAAACTCAGGTTCATTCCCAATTTTGATAGCAAATGGCTAGGATGATCGGTTCCAAGTCTGGAACCTAGGACCTACACTCTCAGGACCTTTTCCAAATTTTTGAAACAGGGAACTGACCCTGTGGACCCTAAAACCAACTCTAAAACCAAACCTGCCAATTTCAGGTTCCACAGGGAACCAGCCACATCTTCTTTTCTTTTCAGTTTGTCTTCTTTGGTTTCATTGCGGCTTGGTTATGCTACAATATGCAGCAAACCATTTCAACCCCATGAGGTTAGTTACCTGCCTGTCCTACAACAATTCAAAATCCATGGACACATAACTTCCCTGATCATCAAACAAACACACACACTTGCAGCAACAATCCAAAAAAAGCTTCACAAAAGATCACAACTACCAGTACCCTAAAACAGCACTTCACCAAAATGACTGCCGCCACTTTTGATAAAAGAATTTTCACTTAACCTCCCTTGACCAAACAACATAAAAATATAGAAAGGCAGAAAAAACACCAGCTGATCATTCTCCAGCTGAGCAGAACATGTCCACGGGTAAAATCGTGTAAAAATCATTTCAAGTCATGAGCTCAGGTGGATTGCGAATCCAAGACTGAAAAGCCAATTACCTATCGACCATCTCTCCTTCCTTGTGTATCCAAGACTCGAAAATGGAGACAAGAAAACCATTAACAGATAGCAACCATGTAAAACACATCGAGACGCACCATGGCAAAACCAAACCAAAGGAAACAAAGGGGAGAATTAGGGCAAATAGGCTGCAAGAGGCGAGGGGCAAATTGGTACCTCAAAAACCATTAAGGCCGAGAGTGAGCGGCTATGCATGGCAACGTTTCTATTCTGGGGAACTATTTCTTTTCAGAAATAATTCTTTTCTATTTCTATTCCCGAGAATAATTTCTGAGTAAAAGAATGCATTTGGTAACTGCACAAAATTTCTATTTCTAGAACAAAAAAAAAAAACATTTGGTAATTGTACAAAATTTCTATTTCTATTCCAAATTTTAATTTAAAAAAATTAAAATAAGAAAAAGGAATAATTAGAGATTACATAAAATTGACAAGATCAAAATATTATTACATCAATAATACATTTGCTTAGGTATAAGAATTCTAGTCGAAGATGAATCTGTAACATAAGTGGTATTGTAATGGAACGTGAGCTATTATCTTATATTTATAGCCTATTGAATTTAGGTAGCGCTTTGTTGGAATCAGTATTCACAAACTCAAGTTTTGAACTATAATTCGCAATAATATATATATATTTTTTGCGAATTTTAATGTTTGGTATTGCAAATATTGTGAAGACAAAAAAAAAAAAAAAAACACAAGGGATATTGTCAGCCAAATGAATTTGTAGTGATTTTCTTGGACTAAGTTTTTACTCTTTAAAAACATAAATTGTAATTCTAGTGCGTGCGTGGCTTGGGGATTTTAGTCTTCTAATCTTGACATGGATGTCGGTTTGGGGTTGGAAATTTCCAACTATTGGAATGGTGCATAAATGTCGTGACTTTGCTGTCATTATGCATTTAGTTCATAATATGCTCCCAAAACACTTAGTAAAGACCTCGGTCTCTTGCATTTTGAGCCGTCGATGCATCCCATCTTGATGCTACTTTTTACCTTGCTTCTTCCGAATTACAAACTATTTTATTTTCATGTTTTACATAAGCTTATAAGGTTTTGGCTAATTTTGATGAAGGGAGGTGTTTTCCCTCTCCTCTTTTGCTTTTTTTCTTCCTTGACTAGGATGCAAGCTTCAGACGGCAATTTTGTAGGTCTTGAAGTGTCAACTATACAATAGCTTACAATCTGCTTCTCTTCTGATTGTCTACATTTATGATGCATTCAATGGCATTTGTGCTTATGGAGATAGAATTGGATGACCTTAATATTATTAATAGAAATGTATTCATAATAGTTTACAAATACATTGCAAAAGTCGGAAATAAAAAGTCATGGAATCTCTTGCATATTGTGATCTCTTGCCATCATATTTGCAATAATTTTCCTGATCATATTTATCTTAGCCTCCTCATCACATGATGTATCATCTACAACCTCGTCTTGTGTAGATCCAATACTCTGGATCTCCATATAGGACAAAGTTCTTGTCCATCTTGTCTTGGTCGCGAATACTGCTTCCTTCTTTTCTCATCACCATTTTTTAGCCTAAAGAAGGACACAAGTACCAAATCTAGTTATAGGACGATATTATCTCTAAACCTTTGATAGCTATTCAGTGCATAAAAATGTCATTATAGCAGCTATAAGCATCAAACCAAAATCAATAGATCCAACTCTAAACCTTGTACGGCTACCCAATGCATAAAAGTTCATAAAAATGTTGGTATCTTTGTCCTTTTGTGTCATAATCTAGAACCTAAAATGTTCCTTAGTGCACTCAAAGGAATGCCCTTTTCACTTTGAGTTACTTTTTGCCTTTCAATGTGTAAATGCCGCTATACCTTCAGTCATTACAGCTTCTGTGTAGGTCGTACATTGCCATTCAAACATAGTACGCTTGCCCTATACAACCCCTAGTCTTGTTGTGATCACAGACTCAACTTCGACGTAAGAGCACACAACTTCCACACCATAACTTGGATTGGCTAAAACAGAGCCTTTATCACAACCTATCGCTAAAATAGAGCATCGACAACTTCAACTACTCACGCGCACACACACACGCACACCGACACAACTATCTCATTTCATTTCATACTCCCACTGGTTTTGAGAGACAACGAAGCATAGAGAAAAGTGCACCAAAATTTTGGTGTTGTTCATCATATTAGCTCTAGTTTATTTTAGTCAACCTAGCTGATACATGTGAGAATCAAGGGCAACACAAGCACAAGGGAAGCAACGTGAGAGAGGCGAGCACAAACAGAGGCAACGCGACAGAGGTGACATGATTCAACCTCAGAAAAAGTGAGAATCACCACTAGAACATGTACAATGAGAATGAATCAAAGCAACAAACCTAATTTAGGGCAAGACGACCACGAGTCGACACGACTAGAGGTGATACGACTGAAGAAAGGTGACTAGAGGCGACGGGACTAGAGGCAACGGGATCGGAAAGAGGTGATCAAAGGCGACGACACTACAGGCGGTGAATTCAACTTCATAAAAAGTGAGAATCACCGCTAGAATAGGTACAATGAGAAGGAATCAAAGCAACAAACCTGATTTACGACAAGATGACCACGGGGCGACACGACCAAAGATGATGCGACTGGAGAAAGGTGACCGGAGGCGACGGGACTAGAGGTAACGGGATCGGAAAGAGGCAATCGGAGGTGACGGGACTGTAGGCAGCGAGATCGGAGAGAGGCGACCTAATCGAAGCGATGCGACCAAAGTGAAACGACTAGAGATGACGGGATTAGAGATGACAACACCGAAGAGAGGTGGAGGTGATGGGACTAGAGGCAACCAGCTTAGAGAGAGGCAACCTAACTGGAAGCGACGCCACCAAAGAGAATTACGACTAGAGACGACAGACTGAAGAGAGGCAGTGATCAGATTGGAGAGAGGCAACCAAAGGCTACGAGCACGGGATTAGAGAGAGTCGACCAGAGGCTACGGGACTAGAGGCCGCGGGATTGGCGACGACAGGACCGGCGGCGACGGGACCGGAGAGAGGCGACCAGAGGTGATGAGATCGGAGAGAGGCAAGCGGACAAAGGGAGAGGTGAGCTGAGAAGGCGCGTGAGTTTTATGGGTGTGAGTTGAGAAGGGAGCAAAAGAGAAGTTAGGGTTTTCTATTTAGGGAGAACATAAGTTGTTTCTTATTTTTGTTCCGGGAACAAAAAGTAATTTTTTTTACTTCTTGTTTCTATTCCAAAACCATTTCCGGGCTAACTTTCTATTTCAGGGAACGGAAAAATAAGTTCGCATTACCAAACGGATTTTTGTTCTCTTTTTTTTTTTTTTTTTTTGGTTCCGGGGAACAAAAGAATAGAAATCGGGAGAAACAAAAATGTAATCATGGAGGCCCAGCGTGACTAAACTACGTGCCTCGAGGACATGAGTTGAACGAGAGAGAGAGAGAGAGAGAGAGAGAGAGATCGTGAGCTAGACGTCTGGAGCTTGATTTCGGGTTTCATTTCTAGTAACAAAAAATTAAATGGGTGGTTCCACATCTAAAATAAAAAATCAGACTGTTATCCACTTATAAAGTTTTTAGGAACTGAAGATCGGTCTAGGCGGTTCTGATTTGGACGATTTCTATTCGCTTATCCCTACGGCTAACAACAATACTTCACTCTTTATTAAGCTTTCATGTCTAGTTGGTGTTGGGTGAAGGTACATTTCCAATAAACTGTAAAAATATTATAAAATGGTAAAAAATTTCGGGTGGAGTAAAGTGCCATAAAATTAAGAGTTAATATCACGAAAACTTTCAAATTAGTACATTTGTGATAAATTTATCCAAAATTAATTTCGATCGTATATAACTTCAAATAAGTATACATGTGACAAGTTTGCTCAAAAATAATTTTTTGACTATAAAGATCTCAAACTTGTATATTTGTCACAAATACACCCCTCATTAGTTTCCGTTAAATTGTATTAATATCACCAAAAAAAACTACAAAACTACAACACATGTGACAAATTAAGCATAAAACCTCACTATTATACCCGTCAACTATCACATATCTTCTGATTCAGAAATTTGACAATAAAATTTAACGAAAACTAAAGGATGATAAATTTCTCAAAGGACTAGTTTGGGTTTTCTGTGGTCAAAAAATTAATTCGAATTAAATGTATTATAACTATACCAGTTTGGGTTTTTTCATGGTATTCTAAATTAAAGTATATCCAAAATAATGTATAGGAAGCAAAATCATGTCAGCTAGGACAAGTCACCGGACCTAGTCCTTAAATGAAATGGTAAACACAAATGCTACTTTTAAAGGGCACAGTGTAACCAGGATCTCTACCAATAATGATGCTAAAAATATCAGAAAAAGAAGCATATTAAGTGCGTAAAATGTCGAGTTTCTCCACGTGCTTATATTTGCCAAAAGCAAGCTCGTATGACGGTGAAATTTAAGACAACAATCAAAATCTTTCATACGTACGCACCTCCACAACAGGCTTTGCCGCAACCTCGTACACTTGTTTTTGCGACGTGGACTCGGCAAAAATTTCATCAAACTCGTGGGTGTGTGTATCCTCGTTAGTCTTCCGCAATTTCAACATTTGCAGCTAATCATGGTAATACATAGGACTTCAATCAGTGCATCACGCAAAAGAACAAACCACCTGTATATTGCCAATGCGTTTTTTGCTTTTTAGGAGCAATATACGTAAATTGTTTACTCTTAGATAAAAGTATTTTCTTTTGAGGAGCAAAGAGTATTTTCTTTTTACTTTTTTTGCTAAAATTTATTATAATTCTAAATGTTATAAAAAAAATTTGCATTTGAAGTTACTTGTCAACATTTAACTATAATAAAAGTTTTCAAAGTTCCAAATTAAAAGAAAAATAGGTCAAATTTCGTGAATTGCCAGATTTAGATTAAATAAAAGTAAAACTCGTTTTAGATAATTACCAAACAATTCGCTTGGAATCAATTAATTGTCTTTTCTTGAGTTAAATGCCAGTAAAAAAGAAAGACTTTGTAAGTAAATAGAAAAGGGATGAACCAATAAGATGTTGGGTTAGATTGAAAAAAAGTTTGCTCTCCTCGTGATGTTAGATTTGTGCCTTGTTAGGAGCATTCCCGGAAGAAAATCTCATGCACCATAAAGATGAGAGAGACGGTGACCATAAAATCGTCCAAGGATGTGCAGCAGTCATGGTCGCGAAAGACAATCGGAACCATTTAACCTGAATCTTTAATTTAAGGTGATGTTGATACCTAAATTTTGACTAAATACTTAGAATTAATTTGCATAGAAAATTAAAGATCAATTTGACCATAACAAAAATATTTTCTAGGTCTTAGTTTTTATTTGCATCCATTAAGTTTGTTTTAAGTTTGTTTTCTTTTTTCTTTTCCCCTTTTTACCCTATTTCTGGATAAATAAATTAAAAAATAATAGTAGTAATAATTCTTACCAAAAAAAAATAATAGTAATAATAATAAAAGAAAAGGGTTCTTATGGGGCTGGGCGTGAAATTCGAGCCCCTTCTTTTTGTTCTTCCACGCGTGGGCCGCCAGGTCCACTCCCTTTTTCCCTTGGCCCGGCCCCCCTCCTCCTTGTCTTCTCCCTCCTCTGTCTCTGCAACACGCGCAAGGAAGCCAGACGCGCACGAGGCCAAGTGGCGGAGGAGACGGCGACGCACGACGCAACAGATGGGGACACGCTTTCCATGCAAAGCAAAGCACGCAGGTGGGCAGCTGAGGCGACGCTGGTCCAGCCGCACCAAGGCCAGTCGACGTGCCAATAACTGCCGGCCGAAGCTCTGTCAACCGGCACCCCTTCACCTATAAATAGAGCTACCGACGGAAGGCCAACGACACGAGTGGAGAGAGATCGAAGGCAGCTAGCTTCAAGGACCTCTCCCGAGAGACTTCAAGGAGAGGACCGAGAGCAAGCAAGCTAGAAATCGAAGGAGACAGGTTGGCCGTAGAGGGAGGGTCAGATCTAAGCGAGGGGGTTCCGGATCTGAGAGAGATCTAGGAGAACGAGAGTCGAGAGAAACCAAGATCTGAAAAAAGAGGGGCTAAGCAAGAGATATCTGAGGTGGGGGTGAGTATCGGTCCAGGGTCAACCCTGGACTGATCCTGGATCAGCCCAACCCTGCTGGTCCTGATCCAGTTCCCCAGGAGATTGGGTCGGTCATTAGTTACGAGTTCAGTATATATATAATTTTTAATTTTTATATAGAAAAAACCTTAAAAATAAATAGCGTCAACAACATTAAATAACTCTTTAGTGAGAAGTTCAAGTAATTTTTTATATTCTTTAATAACTACGATTTTAAATGTTTTCTACAGTGCAATAATCATAATTTATGAAGGAAGAAAATGTTTTTGTGAGAAGTTTTTACGGCGTCCAAAAAGCTATAAACAGCTCCTTATGGCATTCTCCTCTAATATTCATTCTCTTCTGTCTTATTTGTCATCTTAGTATTCAATTTGCCAAAATCGAAAGAAATAACTTCTTTGCTCGTCATTCGACACTCACCTCACTCGCTTTGGTTATTCATGCTGCTCGCTACTTGATGCTCACTTGGCTTGTTGCTCCCTACTCGATAATCGATGCTCATTTTATTTGACGCTCACCCCACTTAACGCTCACCGCTTGCCTTTTTTAGCTAACCTCGCTCATCATCAAACCCATTGGATTGATATAGTCTTCGATTGCCCTTTCAAGGAGTACAAAAAATGAAATAAAAAATTATTGGTTGGTCCTGAGTTGACTTGGAAATTGGACCGAATCTATTGGGTCAGTCTAGTCCTCAATCGCTTTTTTAAGAAGTACAAAAAATGAAATAAAAAATTATCGGTTGATCTCTGGTTGACCTTGGAACCGAACCAAACCCATTTGGTCAGTCTAGTTCTCAGTCCCAAGCTCAATAAGGTCAGTCCTCGGTCCAAAAATTGAGAACCAACACTGTGCGGGTTGGTCCTAGAGTTAGGATGTGGACCGGCTCAGCCCAGACCATGCTCACTCCTAATCTGAGGTTTCAGAGAGAGAGGGATTCGAAAGTGCAAGCCCCCTCGCTATGCATAGTGCTGGACGCTTGGCCCGGCGCCTCTACTGCTCCACCACAAACAATGCCAGTTGCTCGCATCATTGGCCTTAGATAAAAGTAAAGAGTACTTCTTTTTTACTTTCTTTGCTAAAATTTATTATATTATAAATGTTATGAAAATTTGCACGTGAATTTACGTACCAACATTTAACTATTCTAAAAGTTTCAAATTTAAAAAAAAAAAAAAAAAAAAAAAAAAAAAAAAAGGCAACGTTTGTAAATTACTAGATTTAGATTAATTAAAAAGGGAAGATCAATTAAGGTAATTACCATACTAGTCACTTGCAATAAATAGACCACACATATAATGGAAATTGAACATGGATTATTGAGAAACCCTGGTAAATTATCTTTTCTTGAGTTAAATGCCACTAAAAAATAAGGCTTTTTAAGTAAATAGAACAGGAATGAACCAATAAGGTGTTAAGTCAGATGGCAAAAAAGTCTACTCTTCTTGTGACGTTAGATTTGGATCTTGTTAGGAGCACTCCCAAAGAAAATCTTATGCACTGAGTCGATGTGATTGAGGGCGACCTTAAAATTATCAGAGGAGGTGCACTAGTCCTGGTTCGTGAAAGCTGATCGGGAACCATTAAACCTGAATCTTCAACTTAAGGTGATGATTAACTACATAACATTTTATGTAAAATGTTGGATAATCCCGATTCTCAACTTAATATAATGACATTTTTCATGTAATATAATCTTTACTTTGAATGGACTACGTAGGTTTTCTCTAAACACGAGGCTAGTAATACAATGTAGATAGGATTTCTCCATTAATCAAAACGATAATAGTCTTTGTCATTTTCTCCTATGCTAGGCATTTCTCACAGGGAAAATTTGCACTGTCCGGGTTAAGGCGATATGGGGCACGGATACCTCATGCCATGAATCCATACCCTATCCACCGGTCAGTGTAATTAGTCATGCCAATTTACTAAGGGGAGAAAAAAGGAATATATTTTTTACATTCACATAATTTTCATTTCACCTTAGAAACCTTTTCTGACATGTTTCGTATACGTCAAACTAACGTCAAAAAAGGTAAAGTTGGACAAAATAAAGCTAAATTTGTTCTACAAGGATATTCTCAAGAAGAAGTGATAAATTATGATGAGAGGTGCACTCATTGGGTGATTTACGTCTATTATTTGCTAGATATGTTATTATGATTCCATCTTATTTCAAATGAATGTGATAGTATCTGTCTAGATTGTTTTATTCAATATAAAGTTCTACGTAGAGCAATCACCAGACTTTGAAGATCCTATATGATAAAATTAAAATTGTGCTTACAAGCTCTAAAAAGCTTTACATGGTCTCAAGCAAGCTCCATACTTGGTATGAGAGATTATGTAGTTTTCTAATTGACAACAGTTTTGAAACAAGTAAAATAAACACAACTTTGTTAATAAAGAAGAAAGACCAATATTTTTTGTTAGTGCGAACATATGTAAATGACATGATCTCTGGTTCCGCTAACGAGAATTGTGCAAGAATCTTCCCAAGTTTACGTAAAATGATTTCAAAATGAACATGATGAGTGAACTTCTTCTTGCTCAGATTTCAAGTAAAACAAATAAAGCATAGAATGTTTATACATCAAGAAAATATGTAAAAAAATAATTAAAGAAAGGTCAAGAAGTTTGGAAATGAAAATTCGATTTTTTTTTTAAAAAAAAAAAAAACTCTATGTTTGTCCTATTGGATTAGATATAGGAATAATATATTATTCTATTGAAAGGTTGTATTTTCTAGCAATACCCCAATAATTTCCATCTAGTAGACATCATTAATGCAAATAATAATAATAATAATAATAATAATAATAATAATAATAATAATAATAATAATAATAATTCTTATGCATGAGTCTTATTTGCATATCGGGTATAGGCTTAATAGGAGTAACTCGAAAAAATGAACTCACCATTAATGGCAAGTGACAAATAAAAACTCTCCTTTATATGGGATGAGTGCACTAATAGGTTCTGTAAGTGCAATTGAGTCATTAATAATATATATATATATATATAATTAGATCCTAAAACTTGTTAAATTAATACAAGTTAGGTCACCTGTTAGCTTTATCCAAACTGGTAGTCAGAAAAAGCTGTTTGCCTGTTTTCTTTTTAAAGAAAGATACTAATGTAGTTGTAACTTTAGGTATTTTAAAATACAAATAAAAAAGTTAGAAGGAAAAACTTCATTTCAAGATTTGGTGTAATTGTTTGCTCCTGATTCTCAAGCTCACTACTTATTCCACCGGCCACTGAAGTAGATATATTCTCAAGCCCATTGCCACGTTTGTTTTTAGTATTTAACAGTTTGATTATCTCTACGTTTTTAGGAATCCATTTCCATCATTGGTATCAGAGCATAGTGTTGTTGTTTTATGATCATTGTTGTTGTTTATACATGGTTTTATGGCCAGAATTCGAGAAACGACACTGACGAATGGTTGAGGGCGGAAATACATCAAACGTACTATTTGGCCCCCTCTCTTCAATTTCCGTACATCAAAATTTGTTTTTGAAACTACAAAGTCGCAGTTTTCATTGAGACAAGAAAAATGAGTGGCAAGATTCAATCCTCGCCCAACCACTAGCGAGGGCTCGAGCCCTCCCAGGCCTGACCTTACTGGGCAAAGGCTCGACCTCGCCTGATCTAACAAGGTGGGGCCTCGCTCATGGCTACCCAATGGTTGCCAAGGTTGATCTCGACCTCCACCTCCACCTCCACCTCCACCTCGTCGGTCCTCGCCTTTGGCCAGTCGCCAAGCCAACGATCGGCTGGAGGAAGGAGAAGAGGGCAAAAAAAAGCAAAGAAAAGAAAAGAAAGAAATAGATAATTCCAAAAATATTAAAATATTATTAAAAGTTGTACACATCAGCGTCAGCCATACCATGTTAGCAATGTCCAATCAAAATTAGCCGAAAAGATTGAATTTGCACTAGATCAAAAGTTTTAGGACTAAATTGATATCAAGTCAAAAAATTTATAACTAAATTGATACCAATAAAAGATTTAGCACTGAATTGGCACCAAATCAAAAGGTTTAGAATTAAATTTGCATTAATAAAAGATTTAGGACTAAATAAATATGAATACAAAAAGTTTATGACTTTTTGAAACTTTTTCCAAATATAATTGTGCTGGCCCAATCCACTGCGTGAGCACAGTTGGTTAATATGTCAGGAGATCCTCAAGTTAGGAGCTGGAAGCCACACACATTCAGATTTTACCAAATGCATCTAAAATGCTTTGGGTTAGGCTACCAACACAAGCAAAAGGTTAGAATTTAACCGATTCAGAGGCTCATGGAATGTTTCAACGGGCCTTCTATCAGTTGGCCTATCATTGAAGCTCGTCCCCGTAGATTATCAGAAAAAAGGTGTCAGCAATGGAAAAAAAAATATACAATCCATATTCGCAAAGTTGTTTTAGTTTCTTGTTCCTATACGTCCAGGAATTAGGGGGACCCTTATACCTACAATAATTACCCAATCAGTCCTAACCCTATTTTATGAATGTCAATTTTATCTAAATTTTTCAAATTTTACTAATTTAGTCCTCAATCTTTACGTAAAATTTCAATGTCATTGTTGCCAAAAATTGCTGACGTGGCATCCAGTCACCGTTGGTTGTTTTACGGTGCACGCCAATATGGACAACTTATAGATCGACACGTCGGCGATTTTTCTAGTAGCAATTGGTTGGAATGATTACATTGAAATTTCATGTAAAAATTTATGACTACATTGGCAATGTTGAAAAATTTAGCACTAAAATTGGTATCCCTACAAAAGAAAACACACTGTCATTCATCTCTTTCGACCTTGGTCGTCAATCATTCTGAACATGGAAGTAACTGTAATATACTGAAAGTTCGTGAAGCTGGTGAAGAGGCAAAAGGCTAAGAAAGACAAAAGGAAACATTAAAAAATGACTATTGGAACGACATATGAAGTCTTCCACAAATTGCATTGTACTGAGTGAAAACCGACCATTTTACAAACTTAACGGAACATTTGGAAAGAGTCCTACATTCAAGCTACTAACTAAATATCATAATTTCATTTGTGATGGAGACTACTTGTGCACTGATAACAAACATAAATATAAAGATGCCGATCAAATCCTCGATGAACAATCGGTTGGCATATGAGAAGATTTCCAAGTTAGAAATTGAAAGTCACATGTCCAGATTCCATGCGTAAGCTATTTTGGGGATTGCAATAAAATGAAAGTTCATGGAACTTGATGAAGAGGCAAAAGGTTAAGAAAGACTTAAAATGAGACATCACAAGTTGACTTTATGAGAGCGACTTATGAAGTCTTTCACAAGTTACATTGTACTATGCGAATACCAATCAATGGCTTATTGGCCACCAAGGTCGAAAAAGATGATTGAGAGCATGTTTTCTTTTGTAGGGATATCAATTTAGTCCTAAACTTTCAAACATTACCAATATATTCATAACCTCCCCCCCCCAAATTTTTTTAATGTAATCCTTCCAATCAATTGCCACTAGAAATTGTAGACGTGTCGATGAATAAGTTGTTCACACATCTATGTGCAACAAAGGACAACTAGCGATGACTAAACACCATGTCAGCTATTTTCAACAGCAATTGACTAGAAGGATTATATTGAAATTTCACGTAAAGATTAATGACTAAATTAGCAAAATTGAAAATTTTAGATAGAATGTTCATTCATACAAAAGGGGTAGGATTGATGGGTAATTATCCTAGATATAAGCGTCCCTCTAATTCCTGGACTTGTGGGAACTAGAAGATAAAGCAACTTTACAAATATGGACTATGTATGTTTTTTCCATGGCTGACCCCTTCCTTTTTCCGATAATCTACAGGGATGAGCGCAAATGATAGGCCAACTGACAGAAGGCCCATCGAAACATTTTCCATGCATTTGGTAGAATCTGAATGGTTGTGACTTCCAGTTCTCAACTTAAAAATTTCCCGACGCTCCAACTAACTGTGCTCTTGCAGAGAATTGGGCTGGCATAATTATATTTACATATACTACAAATATAACAAGTTGTCTGCATCTTGAAGGCAATTATAATGTCTAAGCATTAGCTACACCATAGGATCCTTTACAAATGTTTTTTAAAAAATTCATGAATTTTAAAATGGTCAGTTTTCGGATAATAAAATGCAACTTGTGGAAGACTTCATATGTCATTCTCGTAGAGTCATTTTTTAATGTTTCCTTATGACTTTTTTTAGCCTTTTGCCTCTTCGTCAACTTCCAGGAACATTCCGTTCATTACAGTAACTTCCATCTTTAGGAAAGAAAGCGTGTTTTCTTTCGCGCCGCCGGGGGGCGGGGCGTCTCTCAAGTAAATTACGTTTGTATTTGGTTTTAAAGGTTGACGTTTGGCGGAGTCTCATTTTATCAAGAAACACAATCCCACGAAAAGAGAAGAATTGGTTTAGCTTGGCGAGAAGGATGAGGAATCACCAATTCAATCGAGTAAGTCATCATGAATTTCCATTCCCTTTTCTGATCCTCCACTGTTCGATCATTTTTGTAATTTTTCCTAATATATTGATTTGTTTAAATTCGATGCCAGCTCCACATGTTCAATTCCGTTGCTTAGTTAGCATTTTCCATCAATAATCACACGGAAATGCAGAATTTGTCCTGAAAATTTATTTGGAAATTAGTTTTTTTCTTCTTTTTTTTTTTTGAGGTCAGCGCCCCGCTGGGGCGGGGGAGAAGGAGATGTTTGGAGATTAGTTTAAGGATATATAGACAAGGACATTTTTCGTAAGTAGCCTTTAATGAAAGGGAAGCACACGAAGAATCATTTTAAGAACATGAAAAACCATCATCTTGCTTTACTCCGTGCTTGTTATCACATTAATTATGTCGTAGCCAATACACCATGCTGGGATCTATGACCGTTCCATGGTGCAAGATCATGTCTCAATCCACATCGAGAGTATGCTTTGCAGCATGCCTCCCACCTCGCCAGAGCATAGTATATTTAGGGTTCGTCATCAACTACGTGAAGTCAACGAGAAAGCCTATGACCCAGAGATTCTAGCTATCGGCCCTTATCACTATGGAAATGACAAGTTCAAATTCATGGAGATGCAAAAACTGCAATACCTGCAGCAATTGCTTAAGAGGAGAAAGGAGGAAAGCGTCGATGGGTATATGCCGACTCTGAGGGAACTAGAACAGCAGGCGCGTAATTGCTATGCGGAAACCATCGACCTCTCTCAAGAAAAGTTTCTTGCGATGATGCTCATTGATGGCTGTTTCATCGTTGAGTTGTTCCGTAAGTACAATATGAAGATACCGAGAGACAAAGATGACCCGATTCTTCATATATGTGGGATTCCAAATGGCATTAGGTGCGATTTACTGCTGCTGGAGAACCAACTCCCACTTTTCGTCTTAAGCAAGCTATATGACCTGACTAAAGGTCCGGACGAGCATCATGAGTTCAGCGAAGTCGCCGCCATGTACTTCAATTTTGAGCTAGGAGGCCCCAGCCAAAATTGGACGATTGGCAAGAGGGTACATCTCCTACATCTATATCACGCATGGTGCACTTCTGGCTTGCCTGAAACGCCCGAGCTAAACTGCATACCAGTCATGCCCTCGGTGATTGAGCTAAGGGAGTCAGGAGTTAGGTTTAGGGCCGTGCAAGGGGGCCAACTGAGCGATATCAAATTCAAGAACGGGACACTCGAGCTACCGGTCTTGTATGTAGAGGACAACACCTAATCAAAGTTTCGAAACCTGATCGCATACAAGCAGCATCGTCAAAGCAGAGACATCAACTGCTTCACAAATTATGCAACCCTCATGGATTGCCTCATAAACTCTTCAAAGGATGTCGAGGCGCTTCGCCGTGCAGGGATTGTTAAGAACTACTTGGGCAATGACGAGGTTGTTGCACAAATGTTCAACAAGATTGGTGACCATGTTGCTATATCCGATTCCTATTACTCCGAGATCTTCCAAAATGTGAATGCACATTGCAACAAGAGGATGAATGTCTGGATGGCGAAACTGAGGAGGAAATATTTTCATAGTCCTTGGGCTTCTTTGTCCGTTCTCGCAGCCATCGCGTTGCTCCTTCTCACAGCAGCACAAACTGTATTTACTATTCTTTCTTACACAAAGTAAAGTTAAATGTGATCAATGCTGGTTCATATAGTTCCCTGGACCATATACTTGTGCTCTATAGCCAAAGGTATTATCTTGGTTTTCCAATGAGGACGAACCACATGTGCTTAAAGAAAGATAGTGAAAAAGTATTTATGCTTTAAATGAGGTCCACAAATATCTCTTCATTTGGAACTAGATGATTACAACAGAAAAGCAATAGGAAACTAGCAACCAAGTTGGTACATGGTTTAAAAAGAAAAGAAAAAAGATGTACAACCAACTTAGATGATTACAATAGATATGGAAGGATCACCCTACGAAGTCTCTTCTCACAAAAATATCCCGCTGGTTCTCTGATCATGCTTGACCTAAGAAGAGAGTTACAATTCAACTCGGACTACAACTAAAAAGAACATGCAGCAGCTTCATATCGCTGAATGATTTGATGGAATCCACATCAATAGTAGGAGAAGTTCTCCAAATGATATTATCAGCAACCTCTGAATTAGGAAGGATACTCCCAAAAGCAAAATTAGCCGTTGGACCGTGTCCTGATCAGCTATACTTGCGTTAATATAAAGGCCATGCTACTCTGCAAGAAAACAGCAAACCAATGAGCTTCATAACGTCAGCCTTAATTTGCTAATAAAGTTAACTAAAAACAGCCCAAGTGAGGGAAACAATTGTTCCATGGGAAGCCTTATTGGAACAACATTAAATTCTCATAGAAATCAACCAACATTTATAACAGAAACACAGGTAATTCCTATTAGGATGGTCTAAAGCACATTCATTCATGTCAGCCAACAAAATATGCAATTAGCAAGGAGGTAAGTTTATTCACCTCCTTTCTCTGCACATTTGATTTCATGCATTTAATAACAAAACTAGAATTAGCTTAAAGTCTCTAAAGACAGACTCAATAAATAGTACATTTACCAAGCATTCATCCTTGTAACAAAATTTTCCAAATTGCATGACACATCTCACCTTCCTACCAAACCAAGCACAATGCACCCAATGACACAACAACATCACATGATCAGCGGATAGTACATCCATCACAGGTTGGAAGCCACAGGTTAGCAAGTCCAATAAGTCTTAAAAGCAAACATGTACATGAAATATGTATAATAACCCATGTGGCACTTGGTATGCTCATAGGAGTTAGTTGAATCTTCATTCATATCCAACCAAGAGGACACTTCCTCCTTTGCTGCTATTGGCATTTGTTTTTTTATTTGGTGTTTTGACCATTTGTTTTGGTTGTCAATGCAAAATATAATCCATCTCTTCCGATGAGCATGTAAGAAGAAGAATCACAACTTCTAAATGTAAGAAACGCAATATTGAAGGGTAATCAAATAGTAATCACAAACCAAAAACTCTTCACAGGAATCTTGAAGAGGCAAAAAGGCACTCACTCTTGTAAGGGCATAACCAAAGAGCAAAAAAAAAAAAAAACAACATAAAGGGGGGTGAACAGAATCACAAAAAACAACAGAACATAAACAACAATGGATTTGGAACAATCAAAACTCGTAATCACTCACCCAAGTTGAAGCAAAGCTCCATTTGAATCAATCTTGGTCAACAATTGCGGATTTGGAAAGGAACCAAGAGAGATCCAATTTGACTTAAGCAACCAAGAGAAAGCCCAAAACAATATCACTGTGGTCCAGCTAAGCTATCAAAATGAATAGCTACAAAATAAAGGGTTACTCACAGCAATTTAAGTACATGCTTTTACCAATTGGGCATTGTAAGCAAAATATTAGTGTAATTAAACCAAGGATCTAAGAAAAACTACAAAAATGGAAAGGGGGGCATATCGTGGGTACAAAGCTAATTTTCAACTTAACCAAGGATGTCAAGGATTCTTGCTAATGTGAAAGACTTCAAGTATCATGAAGTTTAAACAAGTAGGGTAAAATATGCCTCACTTCCAAGGATATATATTCAGGAAGAAGCAATGCAATCACAAAGTTGAAAGGGAAAAGTTATCCATATACTATACTACTTGACATAGTATATTAATTAGTCGAGTACCCTCACTAGATAGAATGGACAACTTGAAGTCTCAAGAAAACATAATCTGTTGGAGAACAAATACCAGTTATTCATTCCATCTGAAGAAAAGGAGGCCGCAGGATTCCATAATAGAAGCAAACAAAGACAGATTTTCCACTCTTTTGCTGAAAATTAAAGAGGTTGATTCTATAATCAAGGCTCTTAGGCCCATCATGTTTCATAGATCAATCTTACACCAAACTTGTGACATCCAGATTTTTGGGTTCTGATTTCGATTAGATAGATTGGGCATTTCATCGGCGCAACTACAGTGCTTTTCTCTGAGTTGGCCACTCACGAGATAACTAGACTAGTTGGGTGAGTTATTAAGGACTTTAAGGCAAATAAACTGGAGAATTCGACCAGGAATCGACTTCTCGACCGTGCTCATCTTTAGAGATCATTGCGGCACAAAGATATAAAATCGATTTGAAATCGAGAGATAGGTCGGTTCGACCGAAATGAATGACCGATCGTGGGTGACTCCAATAAATTGGAAAATTTTCATCAACCTAAGACTAATTTGATTTTACTGTCGTTTTGGTACCCTGTGTCCGTATTTGAATCTTCAAGATTTTCACGACAATCAAGAGCCGCCAATGTGTCGAGTGGGTTCATTGTGGCTCGAAGAAAATCGACCACGGGTCATTTGTCCTAAAAAGTTTTGAAAACTACCTAGTAGTCTAGGTCACGCTAAAAGCGCGCCGAAGTGAAATTAACCATCAATTTGAGTTCGATTTCAGAAATTGGAAGTTCTATGGTGTCACAAACTATTCTAGGAACGTCGACTCACCTTTTGAGGAAATTCCGGCGAGTTTATGATTTTTACGGAAAACCGGGTTGGAAATATGGAAAATGAACGAAAACTCAGATTGGCCATTTTGAAGAGACTTTTGACATCTGGTGCAAGTGATTCGGCGAATAAAAGTTGTTTGGGCTTTTTCTGGCTTCAATTTGGACCCAACCAAATTTATTTGTTCGAAAAATCGGATACCGAGAAAATGAAATGGAATTCGGATCTATGGGGAGGACGGCACATTTTGGCACCAATATTAGATTTAATGGTGGAAAATTGATGGGAAAGTATTGGGGGACCAACCATTTATGTGGGAAGATATTTTATTTGACTTTGAGTCCATCCTCATCCATTCCTTTCCATCTTCTCGAGCAAGCCTCGCGCGTCCCTCTCCCTTATCCGTTCGTTCTCTCTATAAATCGGTCTCTCTCTTTTCTTTCCTTGGAAGACCGTCCGCAGCTTTTGTTTCTCTGGATTTCCCTTGAAGACTTCATCTTCCCCACCGAAATTTCCGCAGCTCCCTTGCCACACGTCCAAATATGGAGTTCCCTTGGTCAATCAAGGGAAAAACCCTAGCAAGGTTGACTGCATCCTTCCGCCCACGAATTCAGCCGCGAAGACCAAAGCTGCTCCCTCCCCTGCTTCGTCCAAATTCTTCAACGCTGCTGCTCGAAGACCGAAGCTCCACGCGGCTTCAATCCACCGAAGCCCACCCATCTTTTTCTTCTGCCTCGGAGACCCGCACCACTGAAGTCTCAGTCAACTTCAGCAGGTTAATTGACCACAAAACCCCATCAAGATCCCATCCTATTGACCTCAGAAGCCACACCATCCAAAGATCGAAGTTGCTTCGTCCACTTCTCTAACGCCTTGCAGGTCCGTGCGTCCGCAACCGCCAGCAATCCACGCGGCCAGAGACACGGCTGCTTCTTCATGTCTTCGTTGGAACGGCACGAAGTTAATCCTCGGTGAATCCTCGTTCGTTGCTGCCTCGGTCTGCCCAGCTTGCTGTCCCCATCTTGCCGTGTGAATCGCACGAAGCAAGCCCGTAATTTCCTACAGTCTTCGACCCGCGAGTCTTCACATGATTCGGCCCGACAGCTTGGCCTGTCTTCAGCTCATCTTGGGCTTCCTTGTTTAGCCCACAACCAATGAATTCCAACCCAGCAATTCTTTTATTGAGTCAGCCCATCAGCCCAAAATTTTGGCCCAAGCTTCAGCCCACAGAAATTTCAGTAAGCAAGCCTAGATCAAGCTTAGCCAAGCTCAGGCCCAAGTTCGACTGCCGTCGTGTCGTCATCGCGGTTTTCGATCTTCGCTTGACGCAAGTGAGTTTTACTCACTGATACCTTCTTAGTTTGCTAATTATATTTAAAGGTTGATTAGATTTATTTAATTGCAATTAGGTTGTTAGATTAGACTATAATAATTAAATTAGAGACTTGTTAGTGCATGTTAGTTAAATTGAAGGTGCATTTAGCAAGTAGACTTGTCCTATTAATTATTAGATACTTCTTGGAATTTTTTTCGTCCCTTATCGGGTGTTAATTAAGTAATTCGGGCCTAAATAGAATTTTTAGTAATTAAATATTAATTTTAGAAATTATTTATTTATTTTTGGAAATTCAACTGGGATGGTCAGCGACCGGGATTTTATGCTGATGATTGTGGCGCAAACCGTTTATTTAATTGAGCTTTATATTGTGCTAAATTGAATTTATTGTATTTATTGTATTTATTTAATTTTCGAAATTAATTATTTAATTATTTATTTTTCGAAAATTCAACCGGGATGGTCGGTAACCGGAATTCTATGCTGATTGTCGTGGTGCAGTCCATTTATTTAATTGAGTTTCAATTTGTGTGGAATTGATTTAATTATGAAATTTTAGGATTTATTCCGATTGAGTTGTTGGTTAATTATTTGATTGAGAAATCATCGGATATCGGTTGTCAATATCGAAAGTGAGTTGGTAAATCATCTGGAGAATGCACGTGGCCCGGTGAATTGGAGTGTCACTGAGAAGGACACGTGGCTCGGTGATTGGATATGTCACCTTGGCGAAAAGGTAGCCTTAGAGAATGCACGTAGCTCGGAGACTCGGTATGTCTTCTTGGAGAATACACGTGGCTCGGTGATAGAGCATTGAATCTGAAAAAGGTCGGGTGGGACCATAAAACCATTGAATCTGAGAAAGGTCGGGTGAAACCATAAAACCATTGAATCTGAAAAAGGTTGAGTGGGACCATAAAGCCATTGAATCTGAGAAAGGTCGGGTGGGACCATAAAGCCATTGAATCTGAGAAAGGTCGAGTGGGACCGTAAAGCCATTGAATATTTGAAAGTTGCTTGGTGGAGTCGTGATTACCACCTTTACTTAAGTTGCGTCCTAAGGACCGCGACTCATATTTGTGAATTGATTGATTAAATGGGAATGACCGTGAGTAGTCATGTTGGCGTGTGATCGACTAAGTCGATTTGATCGATACTTCGATCTGTGATGTGATTTCTTGGGTGCCTATTTGATATGTGCTAACATGCAGGTGGAATCTGAGGTCAAGGTAAGTCCTCTGACTCATGTTATGCTTAGGCAGCCCTAAGGTGTATTAGTTTACTAATCAAGTCTTAGGGGATAGAATTTGCTGAGACATAGTTTCATCCCGGTTGTGGGATTATATTTCAGGCCCCTAGATTTCCCGAAGATGAGCCGGCATTTGAAGTCGAGGATGAGCAAGAAGGGAGAGATGAAGAGTTTGAAGAAAATGAGTATAGTGGTGAAAGACTGGAGAAGGATTGGGATGATGATCCCGAGCATGGTCCTATCCTCTTTTGTGAACCCTGTTCATGTGTAATTGTGAATTTCAATAAGTGAAATTGTAACCTGCTTTTCTATCCCATTGTTTTATTGTCTGGGGATTTTTAAATACTTCCGCATGTATATATATATATAAATGAAAGGGTCGGCGATACATAGTTCTGGGATATCGCATTTTAAAATCGACTAAAGGTAAGGGATGTGCGCGTGCTTGAGGATCGGGGCGTGACAAAACTGATGAGGAACTGTAAAATTGCCCTTACTCTTTCCTAATGTTCTGCAGTCAGTCTCCATCCATGCAAGATAAGCACAAATAATAGATATTCATTCCATCTTAAGAAAAGGAGCCCACAGGATTCTATAATACAAGCACCAAAGAAACTTTTCACACTCTTTAGCTGAAATTTAAGAGGTTGATCCTACACTTAAGGCTCTTAGGCCCATTATGCTTCAGAGATCAATCTTACACCAAACTGATGAGGAATTGTAAATTTGCCCTTACTCTTTCTTAATGTTCTGCAGTTAGTCTCCATCCATGCAAGATGAGCACAAATACTAGATATACATTCCATCTGAAGAAAAGGTGGCCCCAGGATTCTGGAATAGAAGCAAATAAAGACAAACTTCCACACTTTTTGGCTGAAATTAGAGAGGCTGATCCTACACTCAAGGCTCTTAAGCCCATTATGATTCGGAGATCAATCTTACATCAAACTAATGAAGAAACTGTAAAATTGCCCTTACACTCTTAATGTTCTGCATTCAGTCTCCATCCTGCAATATGAGCACAGCAACGAGATGGACGCCAACATAGAGAAGAAAAGCTTCATGTGAAAGCTGCTTACCTGACAGAAAAGCAGTTTCACTCTGGAGTCACCCATTAGAGATTTTACAAGTGGATCCAAATTTTTCATGTCAAATAAATAACTAAGACCATACAATGCACAATAAATATTAAAGCTGGGCAACCTCTGTCGAACACATGCACAAGTGTGCACGCGCGTGTGCCCAACCACACGCACGTGTGCGCACGTGCGCGCGCACACAAAGCTTGTCAGGATTAGGATCCTAAGTAGGATCCTTCCAAAGTCTTGGAGATTGGATCAAGATCGTAGGATCCTACAAGTATTAAATTCTTGCTTAAATCAGTGTAATTAAATGCACATTAACCTTCGAAAGAGGGATGGCGAAGCTAAAAGGTAGCATTCTCATGTGAGAGAGTACTCAGGTTTAAATTCTTGGTCACCAGTTTTTCCACTAACAATTAAAGTACCACGTCAAAGAAATCAAGAAAATGTAAAAGCATAAAATTTGCTTGCGCTAGTTTTTTAGGCGGATTGAATATGATCACAACAATCGCCATAATAATAAAGAGGAAGGCTGCCAAGATATTACTTTTCTGCCTTTTTCCGAATTTCAAATCTCTCTCTTGGGATACATATTGTCTCGTTCTTTATTTCAAAGGATAAAATATTATTTACCTCAATCTGGGACTCTCTCCGCATCCTCCATAGCAAACCTCACTGTCACTGGCAATTCTAGGTTTTTCAACTGTTTAAAGCTTAGAGACGGTTCCAATTTGTACACATCCAAAGAAACTATGCCACTAGGCCAAGTCAAATTGTGCACCAACTTCTCAAGGATGTTAGAGGTCTCTCTCATCTGGTTGCAGAAGGACATAAGGTTTGTGTCTCTCATCTCCAAAGGACGGCACAGTTCAGAGAGCCAATGGTGGTCGAAGCGCATCTCATCATTTATTCAAGACTGAAGAAGAGATGGCATCTCTGCACTTCTTCGCTTTCTACTGTTCATTCATCTTCGTCCCTTTTTCATAATTCTCCAAGCCTCATATTTTCCAAATGGAGCCTGAACATGATTAAAAAGAAAATGGCACATGTGCTAGGTGACGGAGGCCCAATTTCATATTTGCTCCAGCTGAAAAGGTAGAATTGCCTTTTAAAGCTTGAGCAGTGGCATCATAGTTGGGATCACGATCCTAAGATACAGATTATACCACTGCAGACTAACATTCTTAGGATCCAGATTGTTCAAAATTTTTGAGTCGTAGGATCATATGATCGTGATCCTACAATCTGGATCGTGATCCTAACAACCATGCACACATGCACACACGCACAGAGAAGAGTCTTGTGATGGTGCGAAAGAAAGTACAACAAAGAAGGAGACCGCACGTCAGATCGAAAAGCATACTTGGTCCCAACCCCAACAGTTAATTTCTCAAAGCAAAACAGTAAAAAAATCATCAACAGAGAGTCTTTTGAATACTGTAAGAAAAGTGGATAACAAGTTAGAATTATAATCTTAGATTATATAAGAAACAAAGCTACAATCTTAGATATATAAGAAACATCAACTACCTTTCACCAATTCTCAACTCTTTACCTGCTTTCCTTGGCACAATTAAATCCGCTTTACATGGCTGGCCATTATATGGAATTATCTCCGCAAAGAATCCGTTCAGATCATAGGCACCATTATAAGAAGCTTCTTTTGGGAAGGTCCAACGCTAGCCCTCTTCGACGACATATTCGGAATTTGCTTACGCACCATGCAAAAGCTGAGAGACAAACTGGCTGACCATGTAGAGGAAGGCAAAGGAGAAGAAAAGGAGGAGGAGGAAGGAAAAAGAGGCCAAAACTGAGAAAAATGTCTCTAGGAAGAGCGATATGCTTAAGAAAATCCCAAAATATTTCACATGGCCAAATTGGATGGAAATACTAAAGAGTAATTTTCCTCAACTTATGTTAAGCAAAGCGACATTGAGAAGAATGTGTTACAAGCACTCAAACAGAAATGATGTCAAAGTAAATAGGCAAAAAATGATGTAAATCCTTTGTCAGAGTTGTTGGTGGCCAAAAGTGAAGTTAAATTGGATATTTATATCAACACCGAAAAAATCCTTCATAATATTTCCATATAATTTAGCCACTTCTAAAACATTATTTGGAATTTTGTTGACATTTTGATCAGCTCCGCTTGTTTTCCCTTCCTCCTCTTCTGCATTTTCTTCTCCTTTCTCTTCTCTTTCTCTTTTGCTGCACCATCCTGTGAAGTAGAAAGATCAAATCATAAAATTAAAATCAATGGCCCAATATGAAATGCTTAACTATGTTAATAGAGCAAGTTGAGAAAGCAAAGGTGAACTCGTGTAATAAACACTGGTGGCAGAACAAGTTGCACACGCATTTTACTCGTATTATATTTCAGAGCAATAATAACACTCAAAATCTAAACCTGGCTTCCGCTCACTGAGTTCACCTCCTAATCAAACTCAAGTTCATTCTCAATTTTAACAGCAAATGGCTAGGATGATCGGTTCCAAGTCTAGAACCTAGGACCTACACTCTCAGGACCTGTTCCCAATTTTTGAAACCGGGAACTGACCCTGTGGACCCTAGAACCAACTCTGATACGAAACCTGCCAGTTTCATGTTCCACTGGGAACCAGCCACATCTTCTTTTCTTTTCAGTTTCATTCTTTTTTGGTTTCATTGCAGCTTGGTTATGCTACAATATGCAGCAAATCATTTCAATCCCATGAGGTTAGTTACCTGCCTGTCCTACAACAATTCAGAATCCATGGACACATAACTTCCCTGATCATCAAATAAACACACACACTTGCAGCAACAATCCAAAGAAAGCTTCATAAAAGATCACAACTACCAGTACCCTGAAACAGCACTTCACCAAAATGACTGCCGTCGCTTTTGATAAAAGAATTTTCACTTAAACTCCCTTGACCAAACAACATTAGAATATAGAAAGGCAGAAAAAAACACCAGCTGATCATTCTCTAGCTGAGCAAAACATGTCCACAGGTAAAATCGTGTAAAAATCACTTCAAGTCCCGAGCTCGGGTGCATTGCGAATCCAAGACTGAAAAGCCAATTACCCATCGACCATCTCTCCTTCCTCGCGTATCCAAGACTCGAAAATGGAGACAAGAAAACCATTAACAGATGGCAACCATGTAAAACACATCGAGACACACCGTGACAAAACCAAACCAGAGGAAACAAAGGGTAGAATTAGGGCAAATAGGCCGCAAGAGGCGAGGGCCAAATTGGTACCTCAAAAACCGTCGAGGCCGAGAGTGAGCGTGACTAAACTACGAGCCTCGAGGCCGTGAGTTGAGCAAGAGAGAGGGCTTGTGAGTTGAGCGAGTTGAGGGAGAGTGAGGGGTCGTGAGCAAGACGTCTGGAGCCTGCTTTCGGGTTTCCTTTATAATAATAATTAAAAATAATAATAAATGGGTGGTCCCGCATCTGAAATAAGAAACCTGACCGGCGTCCACTTATTCAAGTTTTTAGGAACCGAAGATCAGTCCGAGCGGTTCTGAACTAGACGATTTCCTTTTGCTCATCCCTACGGCTAACAACACTACTTCACTCTTGTCGCGACCAATTTTTCGGGTGTGAACCACCTAGGATTTGGTTAATGGATTATTAAGCCTAGACTTAACTCGGACTCTCCCAAGCCCATATCAATTCACAACTTAGGTTTGAATTCTTAACATGCAAATGATTTTTATTAAGGAGTCACCACTAATCAGTTTTTGGTGGGTCGATTAGAAACCCAAGTAAAGTAATGGGAGATTACTTTACTTCTACGAACCAGAGATTATGGGTACGGGGACTTGGTTACACTAGATTTCTCTAATGCCCTTTCGGTACCATTCTTTTATTTTGAAAAATGTTTAGCGGGCGGCTTGAATCGATTTTAATTTATCTCCCTAACATGTGAGGTGATCATGCGGGTGCGCAATCCACCAATTTAACATCCAATAAAACAATGAATAAGGTTAAGGGACTTACCTTGTAGCAACGAAAGCATCTGCATCGTTAGATTAAATTACACATCAACAATCCTAGATATGGTCTCTAATTAACACGCCAATTTCTCTTTTTTTTTTTTTTCACTTTATTTAATGGAATTTAATCCAAATGCAATGCATGCTAATAACCTAATATGACATGGCAAAATGATCTAAATTATATGACATGAAATACAATAATAGCAACTTAATGACCTAATATGCAAATCCTAATTAAATGGTCCTAGAATGCAAATTAATTAACATGCACCTATTTTGGATTTTTTCTATCTGCAATTTTGAATTAATAAAATTCCTAATTAAACTACTTAAAACGAATAATTTTCTAATTCATGTTTTGGATTAATTTAAATTAATCCTATTTTAACTTAGAAAACCATTTCTTTATTTTTTGTTTTTTTTTTTTTTAAAAAAAAAGGTGCCAAGTTTTCTAAGAATGAAATTATCTAAATCTAATCCTAACCTTTTTAAAAAAAAGAGATTTCTAAAAAAAATGATCCTAAAAATGTGATTATAAAAAAAACTAATTTGCTAGCCTAAATGTCTTATTTACTAAATCTGTATTCCTAATTCTACATGTTCATGCAAGATTTTTGATTTTTTCTTTTTGATTTTATGATTTTTTTATTTTTTCTAAAAATTGCAATTTATCCTAAAAATGTGGAATTAATTTATCCTAAGATATTTGAATGAAATTCCTAACTAAATTAAAATTTTATCCTATTTAAACTAGGAATTAGGTTATCCTAATTTAAATTAAGACATTGTTTTAATTTAGTAAATTCTAGCCAAAGATGCAATCTATTTAGAAATGATCTAAGCTTAAAATTAAACATGCAATCCTATTCTAAAAAATTGATGATTTTTTGTTTGCTTTTTGCTTTTTTTTAATTAAAATTTAACATGCAATTCAACTAGCATCCTAAGTGAATTTTATTTTTTTTTTTTCTCTTTTCTATGGCCTAAAATAAAATCTCTAATCTAAGTATGCAAGACAATAAAAAAAATTAGTTCTAATTTAAGATTTTTTTTTTGTTTTTTTTTTTTTTTTACTTTTTTTTGTGTTTTGGAATTAACAATTTCTAATAACTAAACATGCAACCTAAACTAGTTAATTTGAATTTTTGAATTTTTTGTTTTTTTTTTGAATAATTCATGATAACTAGAATGCTTAACCTAAACATGCAAATAATTCTAAACAAGCAATATTCTAACTCGGACATTTTACAAGATAAATAGAAACAATCAAATTCATTCAAAATTACCCAAAAAGATATCACATATTATTCAAATCAATGGGTAATATTTCACTGGTAAAATCAATAAATTGATCTTAAGCCTTAAAGATCAAAATATCAATTTTATTCCCATATAATTAGTTACCTCGTCTAAAGCCTTATAGACGAAATAAAAAATCAAAAAAAATCAGTGCGGTTGCGAATTAGGGGTAAATTACATATCAAGGCTTAATGTTATTAACAAAAATAGAATAACAATAATAACAATAAAATAACAATAAAATGATATAAAAATAAAATAAAGTAAATAAAAGAAAAGAAATCTACCTAATTATTTTTTTGCCTTTTTGCTTTTTCTTTTCTTTTTTAATCCTTTTTTTCAAAAAAAAAAAAAAAAAGGAAAAAAAGGAAAAAAAAAGGGCCGGCGAGGGGAACTTCTAGGGTTCCGGCGGCGGCGCGACGGCCGTGTGCGGGGCGGCGGCACGGCGGGGGGACGTCGCGGAGGCGGCTCGGGGACGGCGCGACGGCGGCGGCTGGCGGTCGAACGGCGACGCGCGGCTCGGCGCGGGATCGGGCGTCACGGCGGCTCGGGTGGCGGCTCGGCGTGGGATCGGGGGCATCGTGGCGGCTCGTCGGCGCGTCGTGGGGTGCTAGGGCGTCACGCGAGGGCTTCGGGCAAGGCGAGGGCGCGCGACACCGGGGATCCT
The DNA here is from genome assembly GCA_014182555.1 of Eucalyptus erythrocorys. Taxonomy (NCBI): domain Eukaryota; kingdom Viridiplantae; phylum Streptophyta; class Magnoliopsida; order Myrtales; family Myrtaceae; genus Eucalyptus; species Eucalyptus erythrocorys. The sequence goes on from CM024604.1 coordinate 36,314,235, forward strand.
GCAGGCGCCCGGATCCGGCTCGGCGGCGGCGGATCCGGAGCGGCGAAGGCATCGTCGCGCGGGGCTTCGGATCTGGCGCGGCGGAGGCGCGGTGCAGGGGTGGATCGAGGCGTCGGGCTTCGAGAGCGAGCAGGGGAAGCCCTCAGGATCTGCAGGCGGGGCTCGCGTCGCGGCTTAGCAGGAGGCTCGGGCGTCGGGGGTGTCGCGAGCGGAGCGGAGGCGGCGCGAACCGTGGCACGGCGGCGATGGCGTCGACGGCGACGGCGACGGCGACGAATTCCCCCCCTTGGGGAAGACGAAGAGACCCGAGGAGAGAGGGGCCTTCGGCTGTTGTTTTTTTTCCTTTTTTTTCTTTTTTTTTTCTCTCTCTCTTTCTCTCTCACTCACCTACCTCCGACCACTCTCTCTCTCTCCCTCTTTTCTCTCATCTGATTTTCTCTTTTTTACTTTCTTTCTTTTTTTTTTCCAAAAGCCACCTCCTTTGTTCACGAAAAATTATGGCCCTTTTATAGTGATTTTTAGACGGCCACTTTTCTAGCAACTTTCGGATTTCCATTTTCTGTTGCATTAAATCAAGCATGCAAATCGTAGCGTGATTTCGCAATCAACTCGATTTTGCTTGATTTGTTCCATTTTATTGAAATCCTTGCCAATATTCACCTGATTTTTTATTGTTTCTGCATTTAACAACAATTCGAATGCTCATCAGAATTTCAAACTTCCATGCATGAACAATCAAATCAATTTCCCCATTTTTTTCCATTTTTTCATTTATTTGTTCAAAATGCAATTTTTTTTAAAAAAAATTAGGTGTCAACAGCTGCCCCTCTTTAATGGTGAGCTCATAGAAATTGCCTTCAAAGACAAATTGAGACCTAATTTTAGATCATGCACATGCACTAAATGACTCTTTTTGGTCGGAAAATGAATTCCATTTCTTAAATGCAATAATAAATGAGCCTATTTTGAAATGCACTAAATGGCTTTTTTTCTTTTTCATTTTTGTTTTTGTTTGTTTTTTTTTAAATAAATCCTATTTTGAAATGAAATCTATATGATGCATGAAAATACTAATGTAAATAATAAAGGAACTTGCCTGGAATAACTTACCTTCAAGAGGGTAGAGTAACTCAAGATAACTGGTGTTACATGTCCAGGACCCGTACCATTCTATGGTCGCCCAGAATAATAACATGACTTTACAAAGAGACTGCTTTCCCAGGAGCTGTACCACTCTACGGTCGCCTAGTGTGGCATTGTTTGGTTGCGTCTAGGACCCGTACCATTCTACGATCGCCTAAACGAAAAAAGGTTTTCCGGGACCCGTACCATTCTACGGTCGCCTGAGTGGTGTCTAGGACCCATACCATTCTACGGTCGCCTAAACGAAAAAAGGGTTTTCCAGGACCCGTACCATTCTACGGTCGCCTGAGTGCTGTCTAGGACCCGTACCATTCTACGGTCGCCTAAACGAAAAAGGGTTTTCCAGGACCCGTACCATTCTACGGTCACCTGAGTTTTGTCTAGGACCCGTACCATTTTACGGTCGCCTAAACTGAGGTTTTGCTTGACTAGGACCCGTACCATTCTACGGTCGCCCGCCTTGCAACGAGATTACCCGACCAGGACCCGAACCATTCTTCGGTCGCCTTAATCGATTGAATCTGGAGAAAAATCTTTGGGGGCAACTCCATCGAGTGCTGGTGCTTGAAAAGGAATACCTGCACAATGACAAGTATGTAAGGTCTGGATAGAGATGTACTTACCTGATGACATGTTCGTTCCTTAAGGGATATGTCTCCTGCAAAACACGGTTATAGGGGAGGCAACGTGCATTCACAGACATGAGGTTCATGTGTGATGATTTCTATGAATCTTGTATTACCAAATCTCATTTGGAAGTATTTCAAAAGAATATTCAAATCTGAATTCATGAGTGTCATGGACATGTCAAATGAGGGATCTTTCGGTCTGCGAAAGGACTTTCCATTCATTCTCACGAAAAGGCTGATTTGTCCCGACCTTTGATGCAGGAATTTGACAATCACTCTGTCTTTCTATCATCATGCCGAACAGGGGTCCCAAGTAATCTTGCAAGTGGTACGACTTTACCAATCGAGAGGTCTTTAACATGGACCGTAATTTGGGCTTGGTCAATGGCTTAACAAAGGGGACTCTTTGAGTCAAGGCTTAATGAAGAATGATATTGCTGAAATCATCTTTGGGTTTACAAGTTAAGAGACATGCGAAATGAAGTAGAAATTGCCTTACTCATACTTCTTCGAGCGATGCTTTCGAACATATGAACCTTTACGTTAATTCAAGTGCCCTAATCTGAAGAGACTTTGTAAGGGACGTAACGTAAGCTTGGTTTATGGGTTGAGAAATGAAAGGATCATTGAGCTCAAAAAGTGTTTAAGGGGTCAAAATTGGTGATCATCTTGACATTTCACCAGTTTACTTCTCAACTGTTGAGAATTCTTTTTCCTCTCTTTTTGTATCAAAACTCCATTGAATGTAACATCTCAGCTTTTGGGCTTTTAGTACCGCCTTGTTGGGGATACAATTTCAACTCACGTTTGAATTTTTTGGCATTGGCCTTGCTTTTATCAGGCACACTGCTTTTTCATGCCCCATTCTTGCATTTTTTGGACTCACATAGTCTCCACCTCTAGTCACTCAATTTTTTGCCTTGCCCCAGTGCGGGGGATGATCACCAACTGAGTTTAGTATGAACTGAATTCATAGGCACAAGTGGGCTATGCAATGGTTAAAAGTGTGTAGGATAAAGAAATGACTGCTCTTCATCATCTTAAGGCACTTTAATTATCGTACAAGTTGCACTGCGAAAGCAATACTTGAAGATTGATGCAAGTGTGAGTAAGAGAATCCCTACCATTCATTTCAAATTTGGTCCCAGTGTGGGATGATCCTTGACAGGGGTAATTTCGAAAACACCTCATGTGTGTCGGCTCAAAGGGCTAAATAATGGGTATACCTGCAGTGTTTAGGATAAGAGAAAAAATTGCCTCTCGTCACTTCAGTTGTCGTACCCTTTGCGAGATTACCCTTTACCTTGTGGACATGAAAATTTTTCCACACAACTCACCGGGGATCAGTGTATGAAATAAGGCTCGCCTTTCGTCATTCCAAAGTATCCCATTTGACACATTCAATTTATCTCATACAATTCATCAGGGAAAGCATGCAAGATTTGCAAAACATTTGAACAATTCAACTTATTGAGGCAATTTATTCATCACAGAAATGTTTGTAATTCAAGACATGAGATGTCAAAATCTATCATGGATAATACTTCTTGATAGCATGCGAATTAACTAGAGTGGAAAAACTCACGACAATCCTGTTCTGCTGAGATTGAAACACTTCCAGAAAATTCACCAAATATGGTCCACTGTGATTTGGAGTAAACTTGCCCCTAGGACTTAGAATTGGATTGGATCTCTTCCACATCTTTACATGCTATAAGATTATCCCTGAAATAGGAAGTAGATAAATCAGAAAAACAAACAAAGTAATCTGTATTTTTTGAAAGATTTTTTTTTTTGAAAGATTTTTTTTTTTGAAAGACTTTTGGAAATGATTTTTTTTTAAACATTTTGACATAGGGAAGCATGATGAAGCCCAGGCCTCAGAATTCTCCTTGGATTTTTCTTTTGTTTCATCGGCTGGATATCATCACCGGGCTGGTTTGGTGTACCTCATCATGCCCTCAAAATAAAACTTGTAATTTTATTGATATTCATCAATCAATTACATTTATTGAATGGAAAATGCAAATCCAAGTCCTAAAAAGAAATCAAAGACAATCGCTAGATAACGATAATTATTCCTGGAAATCAATAAAAATTCCCACGCAGGGGAATGTGAGAAAGCGATAAATGAGTTACTCTTGTGGGCCAGGGCCCATTTCATCGGGAGATCTTTTGTCGATGGCTCCTATGACGACATCATCAAACAAACTGGTAACTCCTTCCAGCACATCATCAGGGTCCTCAGTCTTTGGGGGTGTCAGATCATCCATACCACCCCATCCATCTGGGACAATGCTCCGGGGATCAATGTAGAAGCTTGGAGGGGCCGAATACTTCACCAGATAGTCAAATTTTCCACTTGGTTGCCCCAGGGGTGTCTATCACTTCCGCCTCATCTTGCATTATTATCGAAGAACTAGGGAATGTCTCATAAATGCTTGGGGGCAATGGGTTTTGCCTCTCTTGCCTTTGGTTAGGTACCGTGCTCGTCCTTCCCGTCTTCGTCCTCCCGGGATTTTGTCCCCCTCTTCCAGCAAAGATGGGACCTCGAAGGGCTTCATTGAGACTTTGAATACCCGACCATTCCTTCCAAGGCCACTATCGGAACAAAATCATTCCCATCCATGACCCCTCCCATCATAAAGGCAGCATTTGAAACTTCGGGAGTGGGTGGTGGTGAGTCTCGAGATGCATCGTCTCGGTTCCGGGATAGCATTAACCATACCCTCATGTTCCGGTAGCGGATTCTTCCGGACATTCGGCCGAGCGGTTTGGAATGAAAAGGCCTTCGTGTCCGGGAGGTTTTGGATCTTGTGCTTGAGGGTGAAACACTCATCGCCTTGAATGCCCCAATTCCCCACTATGGTAATCACACTTCTTTGTTGGATCATAACTACGAAGGGTTTCGCGGTTAGGGCGCTTTGGTTCACTAGTAAGCAAACCTTTCTTTCTTAAGATTGCCAACACTTGGGATGGAGATCCAGGGAGAGGAGCGAACTTCCTTTGATCATTTGCAAATGGTTGACGACCAGTGGTTTGTTGTTGCCTTGCATTGATCTGGACAGCCCGAGCCACGCTTGGTACTTTCTTGGCCATAAGCCATATTCACGTCTTCGATGCTTCTTTCTCCTTCTTAGCGAGAGAATCTTTTACTTGACGGTTCAGCAAACCATCATTCCCTTATTCCCATTTCAATTTGTTCTCCCACCGGAATCGGTTGGTTGAAACTCTCGACATAAGTGCTTGCCATCCGATTACGGAACTCAGATGGGAGGGTCTGTATGAAGAGCTTCATCAACTCCTTGTCGGTAGGCTCAGGAGTTATTTGAGCAGCCAAATTTCGCCATCTCACGGCATACTCCTTGAACGACTCGCTCCTCTTTTTCTCCATCCTCTCAAGATCTTCTCGGGAAGGTGCAATGTCCATGTTGAACTTGTACTGCTTGAGGAATGCATCAACCACTTCATTCCAAATATCAAGAAGATTGATATTTTTCATCACATACCAGTTCAATGCAGGTCCGGTCAAACTGGCATGGAATGATTGGATCATGAAGGGCTCATTTTTGACATGCTGGGCCATGCGTACATGATACATCTGCAAATGAGACTTTGGGTAAGATGTACCATCGTACTTCTCAAATTCTGGCATTTTGAACTTCTTCGGCATCTTGACCTTTTCGTAGATCGACAAGTCAAAAGGGAGTGAGTTCTGTGACTCCTGCAATTGCTTCACCCGTTCTTCAAGTTTCGCGAAGCGTTCATCCGGCTCTGTCTTGGGGAGGTCAACAAACTTTCCCTTTTCCACATTGATCTGGATTGAGTCTTCTTCTAAATCAGGTATGCCATTATTACTTGACTGGGGCTTATCTGTTATCTTCGGGATAACTGCCTAAGGAAGAACGGGTGGAGGAGTCGGATTGACTTGGAATGATCTGAATTGAGTCATCATAACCTCCATGGAGGCAGCTAACTAATGGAGCTGATCTTCCATATTGGACATACGATCATGCATCTCATTTTGTTCCGCCATTTTGGCCTTTGATCACGTGATAATGGGTGAGCGTGGAGGGTCCGTTGTCACCTAATTTAAATGAATGAAGATATGTCAACATGAGGAGCAGATAAAGAACCAATCCATGACAATGATCTAATCAATTTTTGATTTCATGAAAAGCTTGTGCAAGAATGGAATTTCCTAAAGAAAGCTAGAAAAATAGACACCCTAGCAAGATTAAATTTCCTAGAAAACAAATTCTCTTTTTTTATTTTAATTTCCAAATGACTCATTGCATGGCAATTTCTTTATTTCATTCCTAATTGACAAATGAATTAAATCAAATGACTAACCTAGATTATCATGGACCTACCAAAAGCATGACAAAATAAATTGCAAGGTATAGGGATAGAAGACTTACTTCACCAAGGAAAATCAATGGCAATCACATAGACATGCGCATGAGATGTGAGGTTCGATTTCTAACTAGGAAGGCTAAGCAAGGTGGAGCTAAAAGGGTGGGATGACTTAGTTGCAGCCTCGCATACTAAGTCAAGCCCTTCTAACTCCCGGCTCGCCAAGAATGATACCCCAATGCGACGCAGCCTCGCGGGCAGAGGTAAACATTCTTGACACCAAGAAAGAAACTTTCGGGATTGAGTTGGGCAACCTCTACTACGCGGCCTCGCGGTCGAAGTCATATCCAACTCAATACCACCTAAATGTCCTAGTGCGGCCCAGGTCCGGCGGCAGGTTGTGTGTGCAAAAGTGTAGTGTTAAATGCAAGGCATGCACAATAGTTTATATCAAGCAACACTTCATACATAAAAATAAACCATTCATTCCTACGCCTCCCTGCAAAACAAAGGTCAGCAAACACTTCCCCTTATACCTCCCAATCTGTAAAAACATTTAACACCTTAAATGTTAGGGACGTACCTGCGATCCTCACTGCCAAACAAAAACATTTTCAAAAGAAAAGAAAAATTGGCCTAAGTCCACTAAGAGTTTTAACTCAAGTCCCCAGCGAAGTCGCCAAGGCTGTCGCGACCAATTTTTCGGTGTGAACCACCTAGGGTTTGGCTAATGGATTGTTAAGCCTAGACTTAACTCGGGCTCTCCCAAGCCCATACCAATTCGCGACTTAGGTTTGAATTCTTAACATGCAAATGATTTTTATTAAGGAGTCGCCACTAATCGGTTTTTGGTGGGTCGATTAGAAACCCAAGTAAAGTAATGGGAGATTACTTTACTCCTACGAACCAGAGATTATGGGTACGGGAACTTGGTTACACTAGATTTCTCTAATGCCCTTTCGGTACCATTCTTTTATTTTGAAAAATGTTTAGCGAGGCAGCTTGAATCGATTTTAATTTATCTCCCTAACATGTGAGGTGATCATGCTGGTGCGCAATCCACCAATTTAACACCCAATAAAACAATGAATAAGGTTAAGGGACTTACCTTGTAGCAACGAAAGCATCTGCATCGTTAGATTAAATTACACATCAACAATCCTAGATATGGTCTCTAATTAACACGCCAATTTCTCTTTTTTTTTTCACTTTATTTAATGGAATTTAATCCAAATGCAATGCATGCTAATAACCTAATATGACATGGCAAAATGATCTAAATTATATGACATGAAATACAATAATAGCAACTTAATGACCTAATATGCAAATCCTAATTAAATGGTCCTAGAATGCAAATTAATTAACATGCACCTATTTTGGATTTTTTTATCTGCAATTTTGAATTAATAAAATTCCTAATTAAACTACTTAAAACGAATAATTTTCTAATTCATGTTTTGGATTAATTTAAATTAACCCTATTTTGACTTAGAAAACCATTTCTTTATTTTTTGTTTTTTTTTTTTTTAAAAAGGTGCCAAGTTTTCTAAGAATGAAATTATCTAAATCTAATCCTAACCTTTTTAAAAAAAAAAAGAGATTTCTAAAAAAAATGATCCTAAAAATGTGATTATAAAAAAAACTAATTTGCTAGCCTAAATGGCTTATTTACTAAATCTATATTCCTAATTCTACATGTTCATGCAAGATTTTTGATTTTTTCTTTTTGATTTTATGATTTTTTTTATTTTTTCTAAAAATTGCAATTTATCCTAAAAATGTGGAATTAATTTATCCTAAGATATTTGAATGAAATTCCTAACTAAATTAAAATTTTATCCTATTTAAACTAGGAATTAGGTTATCCTAATTTAAATTAAGACATTGTTTTAATTTAGTAAATTCTAGCCAAAGATGCAATCTATTTAGAAATGATCTAAGCTTAAAATTAACATGCAATCCTATTCTAAAAAATTGATGATTTTTTGTTTGCTTTTTGCTTTTTTTTAATTAAAATTTAACATGCAATTCAACTAGCATCCTAAGTGAATTTTATTTTTTTTGTTTCTCTTTTCTATGGCCTAAAATAAAATCCCTAATCTAAGTATGCAAGACAATAAAAAAATTAGTTCTAATTTAAGATTTTTTTTTTTGTTTCTTTTTTTTTACTTTTTTTTGTGTTTTGGAATTAACAATTTCTAATAACTAAACATGCAACCTAAACTAGTTAATTTGAATTTTTGATTTTTTTGTTTTTTTTAAATAATTCATGATAACTAGAATGCTTAACCTAAACATGCAAATAATTTTAAACAAGCAATATTCTAACTCAGACATTTTACAAGATAAATAGAAACAATCAAATTCATTCAAAATTACCCAAAAAGATATCACATATTATTCAAATCAATGGGTAATATTTCACTGGTAAAATCAATAAATTGATCTTAAGCCTTAAAGATCAAAATATCAATTTTATTCCCACATAATTAGTTACCTCGTCTAAAGCCTTATAGACGAAATAAAAAATCATGCGGTTGCGAATTAGGGGGTAAATTACATATCAAGGCTTAATGTTATTAACAAAAATAGAATAACAATAATAACAATAAAATAACAATATAACAATATAAAAATAAAATAAAGTAAATAAAAGAAAAGAAATCTACCTAATTTTTTTTTTTTTTTTTTGCCCTTTTGTTTTTTTCTTTTCTTTTTTTCCTTTTTTTCAAAAAAAAAAAAAAAGGAAAAAAAAAGGGCCGGCGAGGGGAACGGCTAGGGTTCCGGCGGCGGCGCGACGGCGGTGCGGCGCGGCGGCATGGCAGCGGGGGCGTCGCGAAGGCGGCTCGAGGACGGCGCGACGGCGGCGGCTGGCGGTCGGACGGCGACGCGGCGGCTCGGCGCGAGATCGAGGCGTCACGGCGGCTCGGTGGCGGCTCGGCGCGGGATCGGGGCATCGTGGCGGCTCGTTGGCGCGTCGGGGGGTGCTAGGGCGTCGCGTGAGGGCTTCGGGCGAGGCGGGGGCAGCGCGACACCGGGGATCCAGCAGGCGCCTGGATCTGGGCTCGGCGGCGGCGGATCTGGAGCGGCGGAGGCGTCGTCGCGAGCGGGGCTTCGGATCTGGCGCGGCGGAGGCGCGGTGCAAGGGCGGATCGAGGCGTCGGGCTTCGGGAGCGAGCAGGGGAAGCCCTCGGGATCTGCGCAGCGGGGCTCGCGTCGCGGCTTAGCGGAGGCTCGGGCGTCGGGGTGTCGCGAGCGGAGCGGAGGCGGCGCGAACCGTGGCACGACGGCGATGGCGTCGACGGCGACGGCGACGAATTCCCCCTCGGGAAGACGAAGAGACCCGAGGAGAGAGGGGCCTTCGGCCCGTTGTTTTTTTTTTTTTCTTTTTTTTTCTCTCTCTCTCTCTCTCTCTCAGCTCACCTACCTCCAACCACTCTCTCTCTCTCCCTCTTTTCTCTCAGCTGATTTTCTCTTTTTTACTTTCTTTCTTTTTTTTCCAAAAAGCCACCTCCTTTGCTCACGAAAAATTATGGCCCTTTTATAGTGATTTTTAGACGGCCACTTTTCTAGCAACTTTCGGATTTCCATTTTCTGTTGCATTAAATCAAGCATGCAAATCGTAGCGTGATTTCGCAATCAACTCGATTTTGCTTGATTTGTTCCATTTTATTGAAATCCTTGCCAATATTCACCTGATTTTTGATTGTTTCGCATTTAACAACAATCCGAATGCTCATCAGAATTTCAAACTTCCATGCATGAACAATCAAATCAATTTGCCCACTTTTTCCATTTTTTCATTTATTTGTTCAAAATGCAATTTTTTTTTTTAAAAAAAAAATTAGGTGTCAACAACTCTTTATCAAGCTTTCATGTTTAATTGGTGTTGGGTGAAGGTACAATTCCTAAAAACTGTAAAAATATTATAAAATAGTAAAAAATTTCAGGGTGAAGTAAAGTGTCATAAAATTAAGAGTTAATATCACGAAAATCATCAAATTAGTATGTTTGTGATAAATTTATCCAAAATTAATTTTCGACCGTAAAAAACTTCAAATTAGTATACATGTGACGCCCCAAACTAATTTTTTAACTACAAAAAACCTCAAATTAATATATTTATGATAAATACACACTTCATTTGTTTTCTTTAAATTGGATTAATACCACAAAAAACTACAAAGCTACCATCCATGTGACAAACTAAGCATACAACCTCAAACTATTATACCCATCAACTATCACGTATTATCAAACTCAGAAATTTGACGGTAAAATTTAACAAAAACTAAAGGATGATAAATTTGTCACAAATATACTAGTTTGATTTCTGTGGTTAAAAAATTAATTTTAAATAAATGTATTATGACTGTACTAGTTTGTGCTTTTTCACGATTTCCTAAATTAAAGTATACCCAAACTAATGTATTGGAAGCAAAATCATGTCAGGTACGATAGTTCCTGGGACCTAGTCCTTAAATGAAGTAATAAATACGAATGCTACTCTTAAAGGGCAATCTAACCAGGATCTCTACCAATAATGATGCTAAAAGTGTCAGAAAAGGAAGCATATTAAGTGCGTAAAATGCCAAGAGTTTCTCCACTTGCTTATATAAATGTTCCTTCTCACAGTAGGGCCAATGGTATTTACTATTCTTTCTTACGCAAAGCAAAAATAAATGTGATCATATATTTCTCATAGTTTATTGGAATACGGAGAATAGATTACATATAGTCTATGAAATATAAATACGCAACTTGATAATCTCTTAACATATTGTTCAACCGCACCAATCCAGAGAATTTGGCAAGTATCTTTATATATGCATTTATCACAATTATACAAGTTGCCTCTGTCGTGAAGACTATTATTTTCTAGCTAGCAAGTAGAATGTAGGACTCTTTCCACAAATTCCATGAAATTTTGTGAAATGGTCCGTTTTCACATAGTATAATGCAACTTGTGGATGACTTCATATGTCTTTATTGCAGTACCCTCTACCATCAAAAAGTATTGACGACCAAGGTCGATGGGCCAAAGAAAAAGGTGATTGAATTTTGTATAAATGGTTGGTGTATGCGGTAGTCTCATTTTACCTCTAGGTGATAGTAGTAATTTCATGCTAGGGAACAAAGGATTACTTAATTAGCATCTGTTTAAGTAAATGGCCGACAGGATGAGCCTCTCGGGATTCGGAAATCCGGGCTCGAAAAGCCCAAGCCGAAATGCACCTATACGCGACAACGCAAGGTTTCTGATTCTCTCGCTCTCGCCATGTACGATCGCATGCTTTCACGCGTCCAACCTGCTGATTCTTCCTCCATCGTTCGCCTCAACATCTGTTAGCATCGTCGCCCTCTTCTCTCTCGCTCTCGCCATGTACGATCGCATGTTTTGACGCAGAAAAAGAGAAGAACTGGTTGCTGCGTGATAGTAGCTGGTCTAGCTTGGCGAGAAGAATGAGCAACCACCAACGTAATCAAGTAAGTCCTGCGAATTTCCCTGCCCTTTTCTGATCCTTGACTGTTGTGATTATTCACACTGAGAAAAAAAGAAAACATAATGTTGAAGGATGAGACCATTTCTTTCAATTCTGAGTTATGGTCATTCAATTAACATGATTCTGGCAAGCACTTAAAATTAAATCATACACGTAAGATCTTATTCAGGGCACCAGAATTACGTTAACTAGTGTGTTTAAACTAGACAAAGTCACTCAAGCTTCAATTTTGTCTTCTCTTGGTTCAGTTACCAATTGCTTTCATCCTTCTAGAGAGGGTTAATCACACAAATAATTTCTAAACTTATGTCTACCATTTAATCAATAGTGGACCTAGGGGGCTACCAGGCCAGTGGCAGCCTTGCCTCCCTAGGTCAGAAAATTCCTTATATTCTTAGGTAGAAATTATTTATTAAAAAAAAAAGCAGTCATTTATATGTTATTTAGCTAGAAGCTTGTCTTACCTTCTCTAACCTGAAATCCTCAGTTCCCATCGCGTTTAATAATACTTTCGTATTTTATCTTGGTTGAATTTCGTTCCAATTATTCTTCTTATGTAGTTTAAAACTATTCAAAGTGGTTCTTACGCCTTCAACATCGATGGTAAGTAGCTCACAATAAGAACACCCCAATTAGTTTTAAAATTCACATTTTAGTGTCTAAAAGGTTGTCCTTGCTTGGTGGCTGGAGAGAGAAAAATTTGGGACTAATATTCTAAAAAGGAGACCCGAATCCTTGGAATGCCAAAATTTGGCATGGGAAAACACTTAAGTGTTAAAAGTTAGGAAATATACATTTAAGTGTCAAAATCAAAGCAAAATGAATTAGTTAAGTGTCAATGATGAGAAAATCCGATCAAAATACTGCTACGGCATTTTTTTAGTAAGACAAGTGCCAAATGACAATGTGGCTAAATAAGCCAAAAATGATGTTGTTTTGCATGCCAACGTGGCTAGTAAGCTAAAAATGACGTCATTTTCCCTCACATTTGATTTTTAATATAAATATACTTAAATTAAATTTAAAACTAAAAAAAAAAAGTTGCAAAACAGCGAGGGCTGTGCAAGCCCTCGCCGCCGCCTCACCACCATCACCGAGAAGGGCTAGCGATGGTGGGGGTAGGGTCAGCCAAGGTCACCAAGCCCTAGTGGTGAGGGCCTACAAGCCTTGGCCCAAATCCAGGGCGAGGGTCACGACCCTCCCTAGATTCGGCAAGGGTCGTCGACCCTCGCTCGCAGGCCAAGGGCCAACACTAGCCGGGGTCTTGCCGAATCTGGGGAGGGTTGCAGCCCTCACCCCCGAACCGGGCGAGGATTGTAGGCCCTCACCACTAGTCGGCCAAGATTGCCGAGCCCGACTGGGGCCAATGACCCCAATCAACCCTTCCCCTACCATTGTCGAACCTTCCTGATGATAGGGATGAGAGTTGAGCCCTTGCTGTTTTGCAATCTTCATATGTTTTTCTAAAATAATTTAATTTAATTAATATTTATATTAAAATTGAAAAAAAAAATGAAGGTAAAACGACATAGTTTTGGTTCTTATTTGCTGACTCAGCTCTCCAATGAGTCACGTAGATAAGTTATATTATTAAAAAATTACCATGTAAAATTTTTAGCCAATATCACTGGACTTAGAAACTAGGTATCCCAATTTTTTTTTTTTTTAAAATGACACTTACATATCCCCGTCCCCGTGCCAAGTTTGGCACTTGCGCTGTTGTTTTCCCTTACCAAAAGTCAAAACTTGTCCAAAGAGCAAAAGGGGGTTCTCCAAAGCTCAAAAGTAAAAAGCCCATGCAACTGTTAATTTATTCTCGGAGCAATATTATAAGGAGCAATAATACAGGGTTTGTAATTTTTCCTCAGCTGTCCATTGTTTGTATTGAATGTCCACACCATGTGTTCAACCTCGGTGCTTAATTTGCATTGTCCATCGATATTCGCACAAAAATACGAATTTGTCTTGAAATTTATTTGGAGATTAGTTTTCTTTCTACTAGTTTTCGAAAATTAATTTAGGAATTATATGCGTCATGAAAAATAGTATGATGACTAAAAGTGAAAATTGAAATAGTTCATAAGAGGGCATTTTTTTGTAAGTTGCCCTAAATCAAAGGGAAGCACATGAAAAATAATCATCTTCCTTTACCAAGTGCTTAATATCACACTAATTAGGTTGTAACCAATACAGCATGCTGGGATCTATGAGCATTTGGAGGTGCAAGATCATGTCTCAATCTACATCGGGAATATGCTTTGTAGTGTGCCTCCCACTTTGCCGGAGCATACTATATTTAGGGTTCGTCATCAACTGCGCAGAGTCAATGAGAAAGCTTATGACCCAGAGATTCTAGCCATTGGCCCTTATCACTATGGAAATGACAAGTTCAAATTCATGGAGGAGCAGAAACTGCGATACTTGCAACAATTGCTTACGAGGAGAAACGAAGGGAACGTGGACAGGTATATGCCGACTCTTAGGGAGCAGGAACAGCCGGCACGCAATTGCTATGCCGAAACCATCGACCTCTCCCAAGAAAAGTTTCTTGCGATGATGCTCATTGATGGCTGTTTCATCATTGAGATGTTCCGTAAGTACATTATGACGGAACTGAGAGACGAAAACGACCCAGTTATGCATGATTGGGGGGGGATTCGACCCAGCATTACGCGCGATTTACTGCTGCTAGAGAACCAACTCCCACTCTTCGTCTTGAGCAAGCTATATGACCTAACTAAAGGTCCGGACGAGCATCATGAGTTCAGCAAAGTCGCCATCATGTACTTCGAGGTTGAACGAGAAGGCCCCGGCCGAAATTTGACGATTGGCAGCAGGGAACATCTTCTGCATCTATATCACACGTGGCGCACTTCTGGCTGGCCTAAAACGCCCCGGCTAAACTGCACACCAATCATGCCATCGGCCATTGAGCTAAGGGAATCAGGAGTCAGGTTTAGGGCTGTGCAAGAGGGCCAACTGAGCGACATCAAATTCAAGAACGGGACATTCGAGTTACCGGTCTTGTATGTAAAGTACGACACCGAATCAAAATTTCGAAACCTGATCGCATACGAGCAACATCGTCAAACCAGAGACATCAACTACTTCACGGATTATGTGACCTTGATTGATTGTCTCATAAACTCTTCAAAGGACGTTGAGGTGCTTCGCCGTGCTGGGATTATTAAGAACTACTTGGACGATGACAAGGTGGTTGCTGAGATGTTCAACAAGATCGGCGACTATGTCCCCGTATGCGATTCCTATTACTCCGAGATCTTCCAAAATGTGAAGGCACATTGTAACAAGAGGAGGAACATCTGGATGGCGAAACTAAGGAGGGAATATTTCCATAGTCCTTGGGCTCTCTTGTCCGTTCTCGCAGCCATCGTGTTGCTCTTTCTCACAGCAGCACAAACAGTATTTACTATCCTTCCTTACACAAAGTAAAGTTAAAAGTGAAGAATGCTGGTTCATATATTTCCCCCGGACCATCTACTTGTGTTCTATAGCCAATAGTATTATCTTGGTTTTCCAATGAGGACGAACCACATGTGCTTAAAGAAGATACTGAAAAGTATTTATGCTTTAAATGAGGTCCACAAATCTCTATTCATTTGGAAGAGGATGATTACAACAGAAAACCTACAGGACATTAGCAACCAAGTTGGTATATGGTTCAAAAGAAAAGAGAAAAGAGGTACAACAGACTTAGATTATTACAATAGATATGGTAGGATCACTACGAAGTCTCTTCTTCCCACAAAAATATCCAGCTGGTTCTCTAATCATGCTTGACCTAAAAAAAGAGTTACAATTCAACTTGGACTACAACTAAAAAGAACACACAGCAGCTTCGTATCTCTGAGCAATTTGATGGAATCCACATCAATAGTAGGAGAAGTTCTCCAAATGATATTTTCAGCAAACTCTGAATCAGGATGGATACTCCCAAAAACAAAATCAGTCTTTGCACTGTCTCCTCATCTGCTATACTTGCATTAATAGAAAGGCCATGCTACGCTGCAAGAAAACAGCAAACCAATAAGCTTCATAACATCAGCGTTATTTTGCTGATAAATTTGTCTAAAACAGCCTAAGTGAGGGAAGCAATTGTTCCATGGGAAGCCTTATGGGAACAACATTAAATTCTCATAGACATCAACCAACATTTAATAACAGAAACGCAGGTATAATTCCAATTAGGATGGTCCAAAGCACATTCATTCATGTCAGCCAACAAAATACGCAATTTGCGAGGTAAGTTTATTCACCTCCTTTCTCTACACATTTGATTTCATGCAGTTAATAACAAAACTAGAATTAGCTTAAAGTTTGTATACACAGACTCAATAAATAGTACATCCACCAAGCATTCATCCATGTAACAACATTTTCCAAATTGCACAACACATCTTTCCTTCCTACCAAACCAAGCACAATGCAACCAATGACACCACAGCATCACATGATCAGCAGATAGTACATCCATCACAGGTTAGAAGCCACAGGTTAGCAGGTCCAATAAGTCTTAAAAGCAAACATGTACATGAAATATGTATAATAACCCCATATGGCACTTCTCATGTGATTAGTATGCTCATAGGAGTTAGTTGAATCTTCATTCATATCTGACCGAGAAGACACTTCCTCCCTTGCCGCTTTTGGCATTTGTTTTTTTATTTGGTGTTTGACCATTGGTTTTGGTTGTCAATGCAAAATATAATCCATCTCTTCTGATGAGCGTGTCAGAAAAAGAACCACAACTTGTAAAGGTAAGAAACGCAATATTGAAGGGTAATAAAATACTAATCACAAAACAAAAACTCTTCACAGGAATCTTGACGAGACAAAAGGCACTCACTCTTGTAAGGGCATAACCAAAGAGCAAGAAAAACACCAGAAAGGGGGCTGAACAGAATCAGAAAAAACAACAGACTGTATAAACAACAATGGATTTGGAACAATTAGAACTCATAATTACTCACCTAAGTTGGAGCAAAGCTCCATTTGGATCAATCTTGGTCAACAATTGCGGAATTGGCAAGGAACTGAGAGAGATAAAAACATGAAGAAAGAATCCTAAAATTTTGTCCAATTCGACTTAAGCAACCAAGAGAAAGCCCAAAACAGCACCATTGTGGTCCAGGTAAGCTATCAAAACGAATAGCTACTAAAGAAACGGTTACTCACAGTGGTTTAAGTATATGCTTTTACCAATTGGGCATTGTAAGCAAAAAATTAGTGTAGTGTCATTAAACCAAGGATCTAAGGAAAACTACAAAAACGGAAAGAGGGGAATATCATGGGTACAAAGCTAATTTTCAACTTAACCAAGGATGTTAAGGATTCTTGCTAATGTGAAAGACTTCAAGTATCATAAAGTTTAAACAAGCAGGGTAAAATATGGCTCGCTTCCAAGGATATATATATATATATATATATATATATATATATATATATATATATATATATATATGTATGTATGTATGTATGTATGTATATGTTCAGGAAGAAGCCATGCAATCACAAAGTTGAAAGGGAAAAGTTATTCATATAATATACTACTTGACATGGTATATTAATTAGTTCACCTCCTAATCAAATGCAAGTTCATTCTCAATTTTAACAGCAGATGGCTAGGATGATCGGTTCCAAGTCTGGAACCTGAGACCTACCCTGTCGGGACCCGTTCCCACTTTTTGGAATCGGGACCGACCCTATGGACCCTAGAACCTACTTTGAAACCGAACCTGCCAGTTTCAGGTTCCACCGGGAACCAGCCACTTCTTTTCTTTTCAGTTTCGTTCTTTTTTTGTTTCATTGCAGCTTGGTTATGCTACAATATACAGAAAACCATTTCAATCCCATGAATTTAGTTACCTGCCTGTCCTACAACAATTCAGAATCCATGGACACGTGACTTCCCTGATCATCAAACAAACATACGCACTTGCAGCAAAAATCCAAAGAAAGCTTCATAAAAGATTACAACTACCAGTACCCTGAAACAGCACTTCACCAAAATGACTACCGCCGCTTTTGATAAAAGAATTTTCACTTAACCTCCCTTGATCAAACAACAGTAGAATATAGAAAGGCAGAAAAAACACCAGCTGATCATTCTCCAGCTGAGCAGAACATGTCCACAGGTAAAATCGGGTAAAAATCACTTCAAGTCCCGAGCTAAGGTGGATTGTGAATCCTAGGCTCATTTAAGGATTCGGGTTCAGACCAAACTCGACATTAGACGTACAAGCAGCATTCTGGACTGATTCAGAGACGCATCCTTCGCATTTTACATGAGTATCAACAATATCATCAAATCTTGGCCTCACTAAAAAGACTCGAAGTTCACTCGAGCACTTCAACAAACGGCCGGCATGCACTACTGAGATGAGGGATCTCCGACCTGCTAGAGGCTCCAGCGCGGACTTAGCTCCTAACAACGTGTACTAGAATACACAGAGGCTTCATGGAGGGCCAACGGGACTAAAACTCGCGTGAACTGGTCGGCCGCGGGCTCCGGTCCGAAGCTCCCAAAAACTGAACACACATGCTCAGGGAGACCTACCTGGTTCGGGGGGAAAGGTTGGGACGGACGGTAGCTAACGGGCGGACCTCCGGTGACGGCTCGCCACCCTCTCGAGCTCACTCTCTCTAGCTCCTGGCCGTCTCCTCTCCGTGCGTCTTCTCCTGCCGCTCCCCCCCTTCACTTGCTCCTCTCTCGCCTTTAAGCATCGACGCGCATGGCCTTCTGCCAAGCCAGTAGTTGCTGCCGGTCTGCCCCCCGACCACCAACTCCGGTGCGAGGCTCATGCCTGCCCCTTCTACCTCTGCCCTTCCTCTTCCTCGCGTACATCCCCCTCCTTTTTGCAGAATGCGTGAAGGACAACGAGAGAGAGGAAAAGAAGGCCGGGCTCATCTTGGGCAGAATAAAAGAAAAGTGGGCCGGCCCAGGCAAAGAGAAAGAAAAGGGAAAGAGAGAGAAGCCGGGCTGACCTGCCCCCGGCCCGGTCTCATCTTTCCTATTTTCCTTTCTTTTTCGTTTCTCTTTTTTTTTGTAATTAATTTTTTTTGAAAATTTTTTAATCTTTTTCTTTTTGGTGACAAATTTTTTGGAAAAAATTAAAAAAATATCATTCAATGTACAGTGCAATAATGAAAACATAATACCTTTTAATGATTTTTTTATTTTTCCTTATTTTAGTGATTAATTTTCAATTTTATATATAATTAAGTCCTAAATAAAATTATAAAATTTAGGTGTGAAGGACATGTGCTCCGTGTAGATTCCTGAAATGATTTGTTTTCACGTAGTACAATGCAACTTGTGGATGCAATTTTACAAGTTGTCACATCCATCACAAATTGTACAAGTTACTTCTGCCGTTGTGGTTTCTAGCTGGGTAGGTAGAATGTAGGGCTCTTTCATGTAGGACTCTTTCCACGTGTTCCATGAGGTTTCCTGAAATGATCCTTTTTCGTGTAGTACAATGCAACTTGTGGATGAGTTCATCCGTCTTTCTCCTTGAGTCAGTATTTGGCATGTTCATCCAATTTATTGCTGTATCCTCCATTTCTCACATGTACTTGAGAGTCCAAGGATAACCTGCAATGTTGCAGACAGACGTGACCAAGGGGCGGAGGCGAAGGGGAATCACCTCCTGTTCCTTCCCTTCTTTTTCAGCATTTTCTTAGCCTCGGTCCTCGGATGCAGACAACTATCTCCCACTGACTCTGACATCCTCGGTTCACGAGTCAAACTTTTGTCACCGTTTCTCTCTCTCAAAAGTGGTTGACTGAGGTGAAATGGCAGGAGGGTCACTTTTTAATATCAGCAGACCCCATTTCTTCTCCGTCCATCATTATTTACCCCCTCTAAAGAAAAAAACGTGGAGGAAAAGAAGGGGAGCCATTAATTAGAAAATATTAAAGGCACGTTTGATAATATATCAAATAATTAATAAGTAAAAAAAAATAATTCTTATTTTCGAGAATAATTATAAAATCAAGCCCATATTTTCTCTTTTTATATTTTTTTTCTTGTTCTTCTTCCTTTTTCTTCTTCTTCATCTATTGACATCACCTGCGGTTCTTTGCCGACCGTCCGTTGCCCACCATCGCCGGTCGGCAGCAACCGATTCGACGAGCTCGCTGGAGGCTCGTCAGGTTAGGGCAAGGTTCGACAAGCTCGCTAGAGGCAACCCTAGTCACCGACGAGGCTCACCCTGGTCGCCAATTATCCCAAGGCCGGTGACCGGCCACATGAAGAATAAGAATATGAGAAAGAAAGGGAAAAAAAATGAAAAAAAGTAATAAAATTATTTAAAAATTAAAAGAAAATGATTTGGAATAAAAATTTTGAGTACAATACCAAACACAATTCTATTCCTAGAATTGAAATTTTGGTCGCTTATCAAACGGTTTAAAATGTTTAGAAATTATTCCCGGAATAGAATAAAAAAAAATCATTTTTGATAGTCGCTCACCTTCCACCAACAACCCGAGCCCGAGTCGAGCCGGCTCACCTTCCACCATGCTGATCCCTGGTCATGCTACAGCACCTGAGCGACTACCTGAGCCAGATCTACTGATCTCCGATTGTCTGATACCCACACCCGGAGTCCTCTGTTTCGACAACCTAGATTCGTGACGCCCTGCCATCGCTCCGCTCGCCACCTCCGTGCACCATTGCCCTTACGCCGCCCACATCCGGTCGCTTGCCACTGCCACGCCCGCAGCAACCTGCAAACCTAGCGCCCAAGCTCCGTTCCTACAGCTAGATCTCCACCAGCATTACTCCGGTCAGTGACCTGCTGACGATCCAGCGTCTTCGTCCGAGCCCGAGCCCAAGCCGAGCCGCTCCGCCTCTATGCCTAAGCCCGAGCGAGGCCGCCTACCGTTGCTTCTCGCGATGCCACCGCTCGCCGCCAATCCGCTCGCTGCTAGTCCTCCTTGCCGGAGCTCCGATGACTGGCGATCGACGGTGAACCCCGAACCGACTACCAAGCGTGGCTTGGAAGGGAAAAAGAAAAGAAAAAAAAAAAAAAAAGGAAAAAAGAAAAGCAAATTAGGTAGTTTGTTTTTCTATTTACTTTATTTTGTTTGTATTTTTTAAAGTTTATTCGTTTAAATTGCAATATTGGATGTTAATATTCATAAGATATTGTAGGCATCATCCACAGGGGTTTTCCCCAAATTTATTGTAATTACTAATTTGATCCGTAAGAGATCGGATCATATTTTTAATTATATTAATTTTTTGGGGTTTGTTGATAGTATTTTAATTGTCGAATCAATATAATTATTAATTTGATCCGTAAGGCTTCGGATCATATTTTTAATTATTTTGAACCTCTTTGTTGTGGTAATTAGGTTAGAATAATCATTAATTTGATCTGTGAGACAATAGGTTATTTTTTCGATTACTTTAATCCTTTATTTGTTGATTATATTGATTGTTCAGATTTAATATTTAATAATCACTTATCTTTAAGAAAAAAATCAAAAATCAAAAATCAAAAATCAAAAATCAAAAATCAAAAAATTAAAAAAATCAAAATCCTGCATGAGCATATAGGTTTAGTAAATCAAACATGTAAGATTAGTAAATTAGATTTTTTAGGATTACATTTTTAGAATTGTATCTTTAGATATTTTTTTTAATAGTTTAGGGTTAGACCTAAATAATTTTTTTATATATAAACAGGGTTTTAGATATTGTTTGCACATTTTAATTATCTCATTTTTCTAGAAATATTTTTCTAAGATAGGATAGGGTTTAAGTCAAATTAATCCCTAAAATAAATTAAAAAATATTCATTTTACATAGTTTAATTAGGGTTTTTATTAATTCCGAATTTTTAAGAAAAATACAAAAATATTAAGTGCATGTTAATTAATTTGGAATAATAAGTTTATGTAATTAGAATTTGTTTATTAGTAAAATTATGGCATAACTAGAACTTAGGTACTTAGGTCCACGCACATTTCATGTTTAAAGTCATTTTGTTTTTTTTTTTTTTTTTTTTTAAGATTCATATAGAATTAAGATAATTTTCCTTTAACAAAACCAGAACTAAAAAAGAATAAAAAATATTATTTAGGTCATATAGATTTCATAATATGGTGCGCTTTAATTAGTGAATCATAGGTTTATGTTTTAGTAGCCCCATTGTGTAGCTTTCTTTAGTTGCATCATTAGGTTGCTTTCTTTTAATAAGAATTATTAAGTCATTTTGAAAAAAAGAGTAAAAAATACAAAGGTCTTTTGCTTAGTTGGTTCATAGGTTAATTCATAATTAATCCCATTTTATGTCATCATTTAGTGTAGGTTGCATATATTAAAAATGGATCATCATTAAAAAATATAAAAAGAATATGCATATTGGAGTACCATGTCATTCATCCCATATCATGTAGAGCATGCATATTTAGGATTATGAATTGCATCTCACATGTCATTAAATTAGATTGCATACATATAGTGATAAGTTCAAGTCATGTCATATGAATTGCATCTCACATGTCATTAAAATAAATTCATGCATATTAAGTTAAATTAAGATTACATTTAATTAATATATTAAAAAAAGAAAAAATTAGATATCATGTCATTTAGAAAATCATGTTTAGGGCATGCATTTCTATTAGCATTTTTATAAATGTTTTTTTTAGAGGATAGACCTTGATAAAATTATAGTTTATAATTTCTTACAAATTTAGCACTTTGATTCATTGAATGTTATTTTATTGATTGTGCACCCGCATGACCACCATTTGCATGTTAGTTAGCTTAAGTTTTTTTTTTTTTTTTTTTTTTTTCGGTCGAAAGTTAGCTTAAGTTAAAATTAATCAATTCTGCCTGCAAAAACATTTTTTTGAAAAATTAAAAAAGAAATGGTACCGAAAAGGCATTAGAGAAATCTAGTGTAATCAAGTCCCCAGTATCCTTAGTCTTTGGTTCGTAGGAGTAAAATAATTCTCTCATTATTTTACATAAGTGTCTAATTGACATATCGTAAACCGATTAGTGGCGACTCTTAGATAATAATCATTTGCATGTTTAATATTTGAATATTAAGTCGCGAATTGATATGGGTTTAGGAGAGCCCGAGTTAAGTTTAAAAACTTAGTAGTCCATTAACCTAAAACTTAGGTGGTGCACCTTGAAAATTTAGGTCACAACAGTATATATCACTTATATCATGAATGAATGCCCATTCATGATCTATCGATTTTATGTTTGGCATACTAGACTTTGACTCACCCAATACTCAAAAAAAAAAAAAAAAAAAAATGCAAGCTTCAAATTAGTCACCATAAAGATGTTATGAATGGGGCACCCTAAGACTGGATTGGTCACCCTTAGATAAAAGTAAAGAGTACCTATTTTTTTACTTTTTTTTGCTAAAATTTATTATATTATAAGTGTTATGAAAAATTTACATGTGAATTCACGTGTCAACATTTAACTATTCTAAAAGTTTCAAATTAGAGAAAAAGGTCAACATCTGTGAATTGCTAGATTTAGATTAATTAAAAAGTGAAGATCAATTCAGATAATTACCATGCTAGTCGCTTGCAATCAATAGACCATACATATAATGAAATTGAACATGGATGATTGACAAACCCTGGTAAATTATCTTTTCTTGAGTTAAATGCCAGTAAAAAGTAAGACTTTTTAAGTAAATAGAACATGAACAAACCAATAAGGTGTTAAGTCAGATGGCTAAAGAGTCTGCTCTTCTTGTGATGTTAGATTTAACCCCACAAAAAATCTTATGCACCGAGTCGATGTGAGGGAGGGCAACCTTAAAATCATCGGAGGAGGTGCACTAGAAATGGTGCACGAAAGCTGATCAGGAACCATTAAACCTGAATCTTCAACTTAAGATGATGATTCACTATATAACATTTATCATAAAATGCTAGATACTCCCGATTCTCAACTTAATATAACAACCTTTTCAAGTAATATAATCTTTAGTTTGAGTGGACTACGTAGTTTTTATAGTAGTATTTGTCATTTTCTCCTATGCTAGGCATTTTTCACAGGGAGAATCTGCCATGTCTGGGGTAAGGCAACATGAGGCGTGGATTCCTCATGCCATGAATCCATACCTATCCACCGGTGCAAATCGGTGTAATTAGTCCTGCCAATTCACTAAGGAGAGAAGAAAGGAATATATTTTTTACATTCACATAGTTTTCATTTAACCTTAGAAACTTTTTTTGTCATGTTTCGTATACATCAAACTATCCTCAAGAAAGGTAAAGTTGTACAAAATAAAGCTAAACTTATTCTACAAGGATATTCTCAAGAAGAAGTAATAAATTATGATGAGACATGTGCACTCATTGGGTGATTTACATCTATCATTTGCTATACCTGTTATTATGATTCCAACTTATATCAAATGAATGTGATGTCTAGATTGTTTTATTAAAGATAAAGTTCTATGTAGAGTAATCACCGGACTTTGAAGATCCTAGATGTGAAAATTGTGCTTACAAGCTCTGAAAAGCTTTACACGGTCTCAAGCAAGCTCCTTGCTTGGTATGAGATATCATGTAATTTTGTAATTGACTACAGTTTTGAAACAAGTAGAATAAAACACAACTCTGTTAATAAAGAAGAAAGACGAATATATTTTGTTAGTGCGAACTTATGTAAATGACATGATCTTTGGTTCCACTAATGAGAAATGTGCAAGAATTTTCCCAAGTCTATGTAAAGTGACTTCATAATGAACATGATGAGTGAACTTCTTCTTGCTCGGATTTCAAGTAAAACACTTAAGTATAGAATGTTTATATATCAAGAAAATTTCTCTATTGCTCTAGTGTGATGTATGTATGTACATACTCAACTCTAAATGCTGCTTTAGTGTATTACAATATGAATTATCGCGTAGCTAATAGCTATTGATTAGTGCTGCTCCATTTTTGGTTTACTGTGTTTGCAAATTCACTGAAGATAATGGTCTACTGCTGAATACGTGATCATCACGAAATCCCTTGCCAGCAACGCTTTTGATGCTCTAATTTACATACACAGCATCAGCATCAGCTTATACTAACAATCATAAGGCTTAATGAAAGGGAAGCGCATGAAAAACCATTTTAAAAACACGAAAAACTATCATCTTGCTTTACAACATTCTTATTATCACATTAATCATGTCGTAACCTATATATACATAATGTTAGACACAATGAGCAATCTGAGACACAAGATGATGGGGAGAATTACCAAAAAAGTCCTAAACCTATTGTAATTGTGCCAATTCAGTTCTAAGCTTTTTTTAGGTCAATTTAGTCCTAAACTTTTACAATTGTGTCAATTCAGTCAATCCGACTAAAATTGGCCAGTCGGCACTGACATGATGCTTTGACATGGCATTTTTAAACAAAAATTTTAAAAAAAATTGAATTTTTAAATATTTTTTTTTGAATTTTCGATTTTTTTTTTTTTTTTTTTCCTCATCATCTTCTTCGCCTCCCGGCTGGCTGGAGCCGAGGGCCGGTGAGGTCAGCCTCGTCGACCGGAGGCAAGGGCCGGCGAGGGCGAGGCCATGCCAGATCTAGCGAGGTCAGCCTTGCCAGCCACTGGTGAGGGCGAGGCCCCGTCGGAGATCTCAAATCTGGCTGGAGGGGAGGAGTTCTGGGCAAGGGAGTTCTAGATCTGTGAAGAGGGATCGGAGAGAGGAAGAGAAACTAGAGAAGGGGGCCAGATCCGAATAGGAAGGAGGCAACATCAACGCTGCCTGAACCCCCCGACGCCATTGCTACACCGAATCTCCGCCGCGTCACTGTCGCCCACCAGCAGCTACTTCAGTGTAGCCCCAACGCTGTCCAGGAGACAAATCCCTGTTGTTTGTCGACGTCATAGCAACTAACGCCATCTCATCGACCAACAACGCCGCTGTGTCGTACCCTCACTACGAATAGGTGACAAGCTCCTGCCCAACACATCATCGTCATTGTCTTCCCTCGAAACCCTATCGACCACCACATCTCGGTCACGATTGGCCGAGCGTACTCTGCGCTTACTACAATCGCGCCACGTGCCCTGTCGCCGTCTGCTACGTCGTTGCCGCTCAATCACTTCAAGAGAGAGAGAGAGAGAGAGAGAGAGAGAGAGAGAGAGAGAGAGATAGTCACTCGTAGATTCTCCTGTTAAGGAGATCACCTTGCCGCTTGCTCGGAACTATTCTCTCTCTCCGCCTCAATTCGTGCCTTGCGATCGCGCCTCCAGAGTGCGAGCAAGCTTGCGGCTTCCGATCGCCGCTGCATTGTGGACGGCGGGCGAGGTTGCCTCATCGGTCACTGGCAAGGTCGACCCTCACCTTGGCTGGGCGAGGCCCTGCCGAATCTGGCGAGGGTCGAGCTCGCCGAATCTGGCGGGGCCTTGCCCTTGCTAGTGGCCGGCGAGGCTAACCTCCCCGGCCCTCGCCTTCGGCTGGCTAGGAGGCAAAGAAAATGATGGGGAAAAAAAGAAAACAAATATTTAAAAATTCAAAAAAATATTTAAAACTTCAGAAAAAATGCCGCGTCAGCGCTCGCCAGATGGCCAGTGTCCATGTTAGCGCTAACGGATTGAATTGACACAATTATAAAAGATTTAGGACTAAATTGGCTCAAAAAATTTTATGATTGAATTGGTAAAAAAAAGTTGGACAATTACTGTACTTCTCATTTATGAATCACGTTAAGTAAAGTGTTATAGTTTTTTTTTTTGTTTTTGGTAAACGGTAAGAATAAGTAAAGTGTTATAGTTGTAGTGCATAGAAGGAACTATGTCGATTAATGATGTACAACCACTTTGACTCGCATTAGTTTTTTTTGCTTAATTGTGATTATTATGTTATTGCCAATTTAATGAAAATTTTATAGCATAATGTTATTGTGCACATTATAGTCTTTATTAAACCATGAAAAGAAAATCATATGGGCCAAGTGGGAGAATGTAAGAATTATTATGGCCCACATGATATGATTTATTATACGGTTTAATAATTGTTAAAATGCTATAAAATAATAATAATAATAATAATAATAATAATAATAATAATAATAATAATAATAATAATAATAATGAGAATTTGTGACTCTAATAAAACAAAATGATATAATCCTCAATGGAAGTTACTGCTTTTCCTAAGAAGTGCGACTTTTATGGAAGTTAAAAGGCGCTTTGATGGAATGCACTCATTGATAGAACATATAAATAGGGTCCGGTCTTTTCTCCACCTATATGAACAACAATAACTGAAAAGAACTTGGCATTCTCTCCTCCGTCGATAGAATACATTAAAGAATAGTGGGTTAAGGGAGAGAAATTAGATTTCTTCATTTGGTTCGAGTTCTTTAGTTTTTCACAACGATTATCATTAAAGATAACGCTATGGTTAAAGATACATCTTCATCTATTTGTGAAACTCATGAAGATCAAAGATCACTAATTTTTTTTGAATTTTCACATCAAAAAATTATATGTTTCTTCTAACAATTAAAGAATTATATGTATCTTTTAACAAGCACCTCTCACGAATGCCAAAGATAAGAGCCCAACATCTTCTCAACATCACTTTCATCAAAAGATCAGTTCCAATTCATCGAATTGGTCCATCTTGGGTAATTACCGATTTTACATGGGAATCGGTTCACTTTGGAACTGATTACCACTAGGTATAGTCACTTTGAGCAGTTATTTGAGAGAGGGAGATGGAAGCAGGCATTTTACGTAAACATCTAATTCTCTAGTGGAAGTCATTTATAACGTAATCGGAAGAGGATGACTTTCGCTGAGAACCTCGGTTACTGAAATACGATTGACGTGCCATCCATCGAGCCGTGCAAATTAGTCATTTGATCTAAATACCATCTGACCTACATTATCATTGTCTCTACCCATTGAAGTTGTTGGTTCTTTTTGAGCTTGCGACTGAATTGACAAGTCAGAAGATAAAGCATGTGGAAATGGCGGGGTGAAAGGCTCGTGGGGGTGCAGAAAAAAGGGAAGAAAGACCCAAAAGTTGCGGTCGCATCAACCTCAATAGATATGCTCATTGTCCACAAGATCTTGCACAGTTTGATTCTTCGAAGGGCGCATTGATCTGTGCTACCGAGATGTCATCTCAAGGCTCGAGCGATATATAATTGCGATACGGAATTCTGGAGAGAGCGACTGGACAAAAAAATGCTGAAATCTTTTTGAGATTTGCTTCTGCAATCAACGTACAGAAACACAGCTGTCCATGAAAACTTTTGGAAGAAACGCTACAGAAAAAAATTTCCCCAGCCATTATTGTAATTGCTCGTCCGGATTGCCTCGTCCGTTGTTCTGCTTTCAGTGGTCGACTTTACGCTGCCTCCATTCACGACGACGCGAGTTCTCAGAGAGAGAGACCCAAAAGTTGTCTCGCACTCTGTAGGTATCCTCTAGCTATTCACAGGAAAGACCCAAAAGTTGCGGTCGCATCAACCCCAGTAGATATGACCAGTGTCCGCAAGATCTTGTACGGTTTTGATCCTTCGAAGGCGACATCCATTTGTGCTACCGAGGTGTTATTTGAAGTCTCAACCGATACATAATTGCGATACGGAACTAATGAAGAGGGCAACTGGACATAAAATGCTCAAATCTTTATGAGATTTGCTTCTGCAATCAACGTACAGACACGGGGCTCGCAAATGTTTGGTGTAGGGGTGAGCAATGGTCTAGGGTCGACCACCCTGGACCGACCCTAGACCGGCTCAACCCTATCGGTCCTGGTCCGATTCCTAAGGGGACTGGATCAGTCCTTGGTCCTGAAATTTCGGGGCACCAACACCGTCGGTTGGTTACTGGTTAGAGTTTTGGGTCGGTCCAACCCCTGACCAACCCCGTATATTATATTATATATATTATTTATAATTCTTTTATATATTCAAACCTAAGTAAAATGTCTGTTATATTATATTATATTGAGATGTTTTATCAATAGCACTAATAATAATTTCAATTTAAAACTTTTGTTGAGTATTAATTATGTGTCGCTTGTTTTGTTTTCAGGTGTTTAGAAGTTAAAGTGAATTAACAAGATGCGAAGTTATATATTGATGGTTTATATTAAGTATTTTGAACTTTTTATGGTTTAATTATATTTTACTAATGAATTTCAACTGCAGTTTGCTTTTCAATTTGTGTCAAATGGTAGAAGTTTTTAAAGAGTAGAGTAGTACTGCAGTTGCTACGGTGATTTGCTAGTCAAGTAGTGTGAAGCTCATTTTTTGGTTGAGTAGACTCTACATGATCAAATGCTAGTTAAGTGGTATGAAGCTCATTTTTTGGTTGAGTGGACTCTAGTGATCAAATGCAAGAAAACGCTTTTGCATATGGTGTTATGAATATTAAAGAAAGATGATTACAAGAATTTTTCATCTTGTCCCATATCTTGATGAGCGATTAGCAGGTATGAAATTTCTATTATTGTGTCATCTTAAATTTGCTAAATATGTATTGGTATATATAGTTTAGTTGCACAATGTTACATTATCGATGGATGTGTAATTTTAATTTGTAGGTTTTCTTTTTTAGGGAGTATAAAAAATAAGACGAAAAAAATTATTGATCGGTCCTTGGTCTTAGGCTCAATAGGGTCGGTCCTCGGTCCTAAAAATTGAGGACCGACACTGTACGGGTTGGTCCTAGGGTTAGGGGGTGGCCCGGACCAACCCGGACCATGCTCACCCCTAGTTTGGTGTGGTGAAAAAAGACGCATGGGGTCCACCAAAAAGGGTCATAAAGAGAAAAATTGGATTAGACTCAAAAATTGTGTTCGCATCGACGTTTACCGCAACCCAAGTGTTTGGTGGTTTGAAAGGAAATAGACGCTTGGGGTCCCAATAAAAGGCGACTACAAGGGACAAACGAGGATAGACCCCAAAATTGCGTAAATTTTAAATCTGACATTCCCGACGTGACAAATTTAATCCATAGTCATCGAAATTGTATCTTTTGCATGTTAATTACCTATGACAAAAATAAACAAACTTTCACATTCAGGATTTTTCAGTGTCGTAAATAATAGATGATTTAAAAAATATTTGGTCAACAAATAGTTATAAACATCGCTTAGAATAATTAATCAATAGAAAATATTTTCATAATCAACAACATTTTAGGTCTAAAGTTATTTTCACAAACGATATAAGCGATTATTTTTTATGAAAGTGTTTTACAAATCATTGATTTTATTAAAAATGTTTTCATTATTAACAATTTATGCTTAATATTTTCATCAATAAAGAATGTACTTCTCATTCGTTTGTTGATGTAAATTATACGGACAAGGGTATTGAAACTTTTGGGTGGACTATATCCAATGAAAGCATATAAATCAATTCATTGCCATGGCAAAATACAAAGAAAAAGCAAGAATCGTTCATACGGGCTGTAACTCAATAGAAAAGCTGAAGTTAAATTTCAGTGCACCTCAAGATTCACACCTGTTCTACTTTTGTCTGCTAAAAAAGAAAGAGAGGGCAAAGAAATTGCTTAAGGACGAGCTGATCGATTTTTTGTATACCTTAATACGTAACTCAAACGAGGAAAGCTAAAGGCCAACCACTGAGATCCACATACCACTGTTGTGCTCTAGCATTTTGCTTCTGACACCGGGCAAACGAAGTGACAACAAAGATATATTCTTGCCGAGGGCACCAAGGAAACTTGAAGGCAAAATTGGAAGAAGAACACAGATGTTCAAACTTTGACCAGATGCCTGACCAGTTAGTGGCAATATTGATGTGCTTAAAGGAAGATATTAAATGACTTGTACGGTGAAAAGTATTTCTACATCAATTAGAGTCTCAATCATTTTATAGTGGCAATATTGGCGTTGATTTTTGGGAGATTTCTTTTGTACTTACCGGACTATGGGAGACAGCGGTTAATTCCACTTAATATAGGTAGATTTCAAAAATTCCATTTACCAAAAATAGAATTTCGTTATGTGTTTACACATGCAAAGTTTAATAATAAATTTGAATTATTGATGGTCAATTGTAAAATGTGATCGTTTATTATTAGTCTAGCCAACTATTTGTAATTCACGAAAGAAATAACAATTTCACCATCCACAAACTCAATAATAGTTGGCAGTCGTTTTTTAGATGTCACAAGTGGCCGTATTACTGTTTACAAGTAACTAACTAAATAACAATTTCACCATCCACAAATCTAATACCACATTACCACTTGTATTGTAGATTTTACAATGTGGCTGCTAAAATCTTCTTTAATTATTCTTAATATTATTTATTATTATATTTTTGAATTTTTTATTTTTATTTTTTGCTCTCTTTTTTTTGACCACCTCGCCCTCAACTGCGAAAGACCTAGGCAAGGCCACGATGGCCCTCACCCGCTCTAGGCAGCGTCTAGCTTTGGATGGCCATGAGTGACATTGCCAAAGTGGGCGAGGGTCATCATGGCCTCGCTAGCGATTGACGAGGCCTCAATAGCCTTGCCAATCACTGGAGAGGCTGTGATGATCCTCGCTTGCTGTGGATGACACGTCTAGGGCCTTCACGGCCAAGGGTGAGGGAGCTCTCACCTAATCTAGACAAGGTTGCTACGGTTGACAAGGGTCGCTGGTGACCCTCGTTGATCCTAAATAAAAAAAAAAGTAAAATAAATATAAAAATGAAAAGTTCAAAAATGTTAAAAATACAAAAAAAAAAATCCACATAATATTTTTCGTTGGAATTGGCACTCAAATAAGTGATTTTTCTCCGATATGACACTCAAGTTAGTAAAATAAAAAGTTTTTGCACTCAAGTAAGCGCTATACGAAAGTTTTAGCAACCATACTATTCTTATGCCCATGTTTCATCAATGTATATATCAATTATATCATGAATGAATGCCCATTCATAAAGATTACCATGAATGAATGCCCATTCATGATCTATCGATTTATGTTTGGCATACTAGACTCTTACTCACCCAATACTCAAAAATAAAATGCGAGCTTCAAATTAGTCACGATAAAGATGTTATGAATGGGGCACCCTAAGACTAGATTGGTCACCCTTAGATAAAAGTAAAGAATACTTCTTTTTTACTTTTTTTGCTAAAATTTATTATATTATAAGTGTTATGAAAAATTTACATGTGAATTCACGTGTCAACATTTAACTATTCTAAAAGTTTCAAATTAGAGAAAAAGGTCAACATTTGTGAATTGCTAGATTTAGATTAATTAAAAAGTGAAGATCGATTCAGATAATTACCATGCTAGTCGCTTGCAATCAATAGACCATACATATAATGAAATTGAACGTGGATGATTGACAAACCCTGGTAAATTATCTTTTCTTGAGTTAAATGCCAGTAAAAAGTAAGACTTTTTAAGTAAATAGAACATGAACGAACCAATAAGGTGTTAAGTCAGATGGCAAAAAAGTCTGCTCTTCTTGTGATGTTAGATTTAACCCCACAGAAAATCTTATGCACTGAGTCAATGTGAGGGAGGGCAACCTTAAAATCATCGGCAGGGGTGCGCTAGAAATGGTGCGCGAAAGCTGATCAGGAACCATTAAACCTGAATCTTCAACTTAAGATGATGATTCACTATATAACATTTATCGTAAAATGCTAGATAATCCCGATTCTCAACTTAATATAACAACCTTTTCAAGTAATATAATCTTTAGTTTGAGTGGACTACGTAGTTTTTATAGTAGTATTTGTCGTTTTCTCCTATGCTAGGCATTTTTCACAGGGAGAATCTGCCATGTCTGGGGTAAGGCAACATGAGGTGCGGATTCCTCATGCCATGAATCCATTCCTATCCACCGGTGCAAATCGGTGTAATTAGTCCTGCCAATTCACTAAGGAGAGAAGAAAGGAATATATTTTTTACATTCACATAGTTTTCATTTCACCTTAGAAACTTTTTTTGTCATGTTTCGTATACATCAAACTAACCTCAAGAAAGGTAAAGTTGTACAAAATAAAGCTAAACTTATTCTACAAGGATATTCTCAAGAAGAAGTAATAAATTATGATGAGACATGTGCACTCATTGGGTGATTTACATCTATCATTTGCTATACCTGTTATTATGATTCCAACTTATATCAAATGAATGTGATGTCTAGATTGTTTTATTAAAGATAAAGTTCTATGTAGAGCAATCACCGGACTTTGAAGATCCTAGATGAGAAAATTGTGCTTACAAGCTCTGAAAAGCTTTACACGGTCTCAAGCAAGCTCCTTGCTTGGTATGAGGTATCATGTAATTTTGTAATTGACTACAGTTTTGAAACAAGTAAAATAAACACAACTTTGTTAATAAAGAAGAAAGACGAATATATTTTGTTAGTACGAACTTATGTAAATGACATGATCTTTGGTTCCACTAATGAGAAATGTGCAAGAATTTTCCCAAGTCTACGTAAAGTGACTTCATAATGAACATGATGAGTGAACTTCTTCTTGCTCAGATTTCAAGCAAAACAAATAAAGCATAGAATGTTTATATATCAAGAAAATATTTAAATATATATCTATATACGTAGGTCAAGAAGTTTGGAAATGAAATTTGGAAATTTTTTTAAAAAGGATTACTCTCTATTTGTCCTATTGGATTAGATATACGAAAAATACAGTATAATATATTCTATCGAAAGGTAGTATTCTCTGGCATTACCCCAATAATTTCCATCTAGTAGACATCATTGATGCAGGAAAAAAAAAAATTCTTATGCATGAGTTTTATTTGCATATTGGGTATAGGCTTAATAGGAGTAACTAACTCGAAAAAATGAACTCACTATTACTGGCAAGCAACAAATAAAAACTCTCCCTTATATGGGATAAGTGCACCAACTTATTGTATAAGTGCAATCAAGTCCATATTTTTTTTAAAAAAATTATAATTAAATCCTAGAACTTATTAAATTAATACAATCTAGGTCATTTGTTAGCTTTATCCAAATTGGTAATTAGAAAAAGATGTTTGCCTGTTTTCTTTTTAAAGAAAGGAAAAACTTCATTTCAAGATTTTCGTGGAATTGGTTGCTCCTGAATCTTAAGCTCTCTCCTTATTCCACCAGCCACTGAAGTAGATTGCTTCCGGTCATTGAATCGAACACGACAGTCCTAAGAAAGTATGAATGGAGTTCATAACTCTTGATTTTTTGTAAGGATTTGAGCTCACTAAACCATCATATCATAATAACAAATTCAAAGCAAATTAAAAAATGCAAGTGAAAACATTGTATAGATTTGAACATGATCCACCTCCTTCTGTTATGGTCTTAGAAGTATGAGGTTTTATAGGACCACTGTTAATTATTCTAAAAGTTACTTTTAAAATAGTTAATAGCGATAATTGATAGTGATCCCATAAAATTTCACAAGAACATCTTCGAGGAATAGAATACACCATAATCATACCTAATTTCAATCCCCACATCGATCTCAGAAATTGTTCGGGAACCAACCGTTTTTCTCAATTGGTTGAGCGCCAACCCCACTCCCCCTCCCCCTCTTCAATCTTCTTTGACGAAATGGGTTGTGGCCCTTGCCTCGTGTTCGGGTGAGGATTGTCTTCTTGCTATAGATGCTGTAGGTCTGGGCTGGGATCGCTGCCATCGTTACTGGAGGGGCGAGGGTCGTTAGTGCCAAGGTTGCAGATGACCTTGCGGGCAAGTGGCGAGGGCTGCCACCTCGCCTGGCTCACTCACCACACGCGCGCGCCCGCGCATGTTGTTTTCTTTTCGCAGGACGTGAAGGTGGTGGCAAGGGCCACGTTGGCTTTGGCTGAGTCCCGGAGGGGGGATGCCGGCCCCTCAACAGGGTAAGGGTGGCCGCCACAACGCCACCGCCTCAATTGGAGCCACCGCTGTCCTTCTCGACTTCGGCTTTTCCTCTATTTGATTCTTCCTCTTTTTCTTTTTCTTTTTTTTTCCAGCTTTTTATTTTTCTAAAATCTTGAGATCAATTTTATCCTTTTAATTTACTTTATATTTTTTTCCTAAAATGGTTGACATGGCAACCATATCATTGCCTCTCTCTTCAAAAAACAATAAAAGATTATTAACTAAATTAGATGGAGTAAACGGAGAAATTTGATTGCACCAATTTAATAAGTTTTGAATTTTCATTGCACATTTTAAAAATTTTTAGTACCTGATTGTATTTTTGCGACAAATTTTAAAATTTTTAGTGCACTTATCACAATATTTAATTGTTATAGATATTGAAGTTGATGAAACATTTTAACCCTAAGAAAAGATGTCTAAAAGGAAGATCAATATCCAACTCAATGCACCATGTTTTTATTCTAGCATCAAGCGCAAATGGAAATATTTGATGCTAATTGAATAATAATTCAGAACGAAATAAGATTCACATACTAAATATACGACAAAATATGTTTAGCTCCTAATCATGATATGTCGTGAGAAGTGGGAAGAACCGGTCTCGGAAAGATGGAAAACGTCACTAGCTTAATGACCATACTAATTGGGGAAAGTGGTTTTGTATGGACAAAGGCGAAATTAAAGAGCTTTTATCTACAACATATAAATATAGAAAGCTTGATCTAGATAATTAACACATTGATAACAGAGCTCTTGCACCAAAGTCAACCAGTCCAATGGGAGATTTTATCAAGAATTCTAGAGTTTTATCGTTAAAACGGAAGAGCTATTTGATTTGGTGGGTCAAAATGGTTTTGATTGATCACTCAATGAGTCGATTAATTACACATCATCGACTCTGTTTTGTGAATATTCCTTTAGTTCCCGAAGATTAATTTGCAAAAATTCTATTTGTAAAAAAAAAATCAAATATTTATGGAGTAAATAGGAAAATGGCTTATTAATGGCTTCTTAACTTACTGCATATATACACGTATAGTTGAATTCATTTTATATTTTCTAAAGAACGTGAATGTTGGATAAGTGGAAAAAATAAACTTCTTATCTAAATAACTGTACAAGTTCGTGATTTCTATCTTACAAACCTTTAACTTTTTCATTATTTTGATCTTATTCCCTTTTTTATCTTAAAAACCTCTTAACTTCATTATTTTGATATTATTCCCTTTTTTATCTTAAAAACCTCTTAACTTCATTATTTTGATATTATTCCCTTTTTCTTGATCGATTTGCACTTTTTATCAGTCCACATTTATAATTAATGATTACATGTTTGCCAAACATATATAATTAAATTACTAATAACCTCTTTATAAAATGCAGGAATCCATTTTAATTTTTCAAGAAACATCAATGACAGACAATTAAGCTTTTTTATCTAATTAATGTAAACGATAAAGTAGTATGTGCAGGGGAAATGGTGAAAGAATTGAATTATGTGATGGTATGGCCCAATCACAAAGTTTCATTTTACCCAGCTTTCTTGTTGTTTATAGTTATCAATTCTTAAATACCACACCGTGGGACCATGCAAAATCCATACATAGTGACCTTTGAAAGCAATATGGACAGTTTTTTTAGCATTCATGTCAGATTTACATTTACGTGACTGCATGAATGTCAATAAAACAGAAGAACAAGAGGAATTTGTATTCAAGTATATGTGTGCATGCGTAAGGATAAGTTTTACATTACCTCGAGCATTTCCATAATCAGAACTCTCAAGCAGATAACTCCATTCCAGTATTCCCATATGAAATTTTTGCACAAGAAATTTCTTCATCCATTTTTCCAGGTAGTTATAGAAGGAAACTTTCAAAAAAAAAAAAAAAAAAGATCTGCGCTTTCGGAGATGATCATATATCACAACAATGCCAAACGAAGCGACGAGCAAAGCTCATCAGCCACCTCAATTTGGATGATAGAATCACGGTAGATGATGAGGACGCGGGTTCCGACCCTTGACCACCTTGAGGAGGATTGTTAGTTTCCCATCATAAGAAAACCAAGGACAAATTGAATTCACTAAGTGTGCCGTTAGTGTCAGCTTTCAATTGTAGAGATTGCAAAACTTGAAAGATTCATAGTATAATTAAATTGAAGACAAGTAATGAACACAATCTTCAAGAAATGGACTCTGCAGAACCAAATGCAATTGGCTGTACATGAGATGTTCAAAAGAAGCAAAGAAGTGAATGATCCCCATGATGAATAACAAATGGAATTAGAAATGCAACAAATTTCATGAAAGGCAGTGCGAAGGTGACCCACGAAAGACATCGTATTCAAGAATGGGAAAGTTGAGATACCGGTCTTGATTGTACAGGACCACACTGAATCACAATTTCAAAATCTAATTGTGTATGGGCAGCATTGTCAAGGTGGAGACATTAAGTACTTTATGGATTATGTGACCTTCATGGATTGCCTCATAAACTCTCCATAGGACGTCAAGGTGCTCCACCGTGCAGGATTATTAAGAACTACTTGGGCAATGATGAGATGGTTGCGCAGATGGTCAACAAGATGGGTGACTACATCACTCTATCCAATTTCTGTTACTCTGAGATCTTCAAAAATGTGAATACGTATTGTAACAAGAGGTGGAATGTTTGGATGGCAAAACTAAGGAGGGAATATTTCCTTAGTGCTTGGGCTTTCTTGTCTGTTCTCGCAGCAGCTCAAACATTATTTAGTATTCTCTCAACCCATGGTTTGACTGCACCAAACTAGAGAATTGGGCCAGCATCTTTATATTTGCATTTATCACAATTGTAAAAGTTGTCTCCCTGATGAAGGCAATTATGATTTCTAGCTAGTTGGTAGAACGTCATAGGGATCTTTCCCGTGGGACTCTTTCCGCATGTTCCATGAAATTTGATGAAATGCTTCCGTTTTCACATAACACAATGTAGGGGTGATCGGATTCAGGGTGAGTAGAGTTTAGACCTGGACCCTATACCCAACCTTGTCATAACCTGTTTCCCTTTTTTGGACTCTATACCCAACCCTGTTTGTATTGGACCCTATACCCGACTCACCCTGTTTTTCCGGTTTCGATTCTAGAGTCAACCTTGTTTCTATTGGAACTTATTTTGCAATCTCCCAATATCATATACGACTTTGAACTTTATATTAATACGCGAGAAAATAACGTAATCTTCCTAATTTGAATCAAAATATTAAGCACTTGTAAGAAATAAATACATGAACTCTTTTACTAAATAAAAAATTAAGGGTCCACAGGGCTAATTATAATAAATAAAATTATAAGGCAAAGAATTAGCAACAAATATGGATTTAATATTAATCTTATTTTCATAACTACTATATGAAGCTACTCATTTATACAAGTATAACTCCTCTTACAAAAGAGAAATTAGGCGAGCTAATCCACGTGGTACACAAGAATTTACTGGCGACGAACACCATCCATCTGTCGGACGGTGCAAGAGAGAGCTGATGAGGGAAGGAAACAAGTGAGGAAGAAGAACGATGAAGGAGGAATGTCAAGAGGGAAAACGTTGTGTGATTGCGAGTGTAAAAATAGAAATAAGAGGGAAAAAATAGAGTTTTGGACCTATACTTACAAAACTGGTTCCAAAACTGGTCCAGGAACCGATTCCTGGGTGGGTAATCAATCGAACCCAGTTTTCAAACTGGTTTAAACCAGTTCTGAATTTTGGGAACCTATTCCCAAACTGGTTTCAACGGGAATCGGTTCCTGTCCTTGTTTTCCAGATGGGCCGGTTCAGTTTTTTAGTATACCCGATCCGGTTGCACACCCCTAATACAACGCAACTTGTGGATGACTCCATCCGTCTTTCTCCTAAAGTCATATTTGGCGTTTCTTTCTTAATTTTTCTGAGACCCTTTGCATCTTCATCCAATTTATTACCGTACCCTCCACTCTCAACTCTCACATCTATTTGAGGAGAAAATATTAGGTACGTCTCGTGCTCCAACATGGCAAATAAGAAAGTAGTAGGAAGGCAACACGTGTCCTCGTGAGACCCACAATATGGAGAGAAAAAGAGGTGCCAATTTGAAAAAATGTTAGTCTTGGTTCGTCGGTTTTTTTTCTTCATGCCTCTCTCTCTCTCTACCCTCTTTCTCTCTCTTCGACGAACTCCCTCCCTCTCTCTCTCTCTCTCTCCACCCTCCCTCTTTCCGATTGGCAAATCACCGCAAGCAACTAATGAACCAGGAGGATACCGACAAGACGACCGCGAGCAACTGACCGGTGTGCGACCTCCCTCTCTCTCTCTCTTTGATGTCCCTCTTTCCGACCGACCGACGTGCGACCTCCCTCTCTCTCCCTACTCTCCCTCTTTCCGATCGACCGGCATGTGACCTCCCTCTTTTCGACCGATCGGCGTGCAACCTCCCGCTCTCTCTCTTTGCCCTCCCTCTTTTCGACCAGCAAACCACCGCGCCACCCTTTCGGCTTTGGATCTTGCCCCGACTCGTCCATCCCCTGCTCTTTCTCTCCCCTTGTGTCTCTGTTTGCCCTCCCTCTCTTTGCGGCGAACCAGTGCGTGACTAGCAAACCACCACGCCCCCCCTCTAACTCCGGATCTGACACTGGCTTGTCTTGTACGTTGGAATGTTGGCGCCCAACTGCCTCACACCCACCGGCCGGTCGGTTGCTCGTGGTGGTTCGCTGATCGGAAAGAGGGACGGTGGAGAGAGAGAGAGAGAGAGAGAGAGAGAGAGAGAGAGAGAGAGAGACGTGAAGAAAGAAAACCGATGAACTGGGACTGAATTTTTTCAAATTGACGCCTTTTCTTCTCTTCGGATTGTGGGTCCTATGAGGACACGTATCACCTTCCTACCGCCTTCTTGTTTGCCACGCTGGAGCACGAGACGAGTGTGAGACGTACCTAATATTTTCTCGATGAATTAGGACTAGAATTTTTTCAAATTGGTGCCTCTTTTTCTTTCCAAATTGTGGGTCTCACGAGGACACGTGTCGCCTTCCTACCGCCTTCTTATTTGCCATGTTAGAGCACGAGACGTACCTAATATTTTCTTAATTTTCTTGACCTCGGTCCTCAAATGCAGACAACTATCCCCCACTTACTCTGAATCCTCGATTCACGAGTCAAACTTTTGCCACTCTGTTCCTCTCATTGAAGAGTGACTGAGAGAGGTGAAATGGAAGGAGGAGAAAATATTAGGTGCACCGGGCAAACGAAGCGACAAGCAAAGCTCATCAGCCGCCTCAATTTGGATGATAGAATCACGGTAGATGATGAGGACGCGGGTTCCGACCCTTGACCACCTTGAGGAGGATTGCTAGTTTCCCATCATAAGAAAACAAAGAACAAATTGAATTCACTGAGTGTGCCAATAGTGTCAGCTTTCAATTGTAGAGATTGCATAACTTGAAAGATTCATAATATAATTAAATTGAAAACAAGTAATGAACATAATCTTCAAGACATGGACTCTGCATAACCAAATGCAATTGGCTGTACATGAGATGTTCAAAAGAAGTAAAGAAGTGAATGATCCCCATGATGAATAACAAATGGAATTAGAAATGCAACAAATTTCATGAAAGGTGGTGCGAAGGTGACCCACGAAAGACATTGTATTCAAGAATGGGAAAGTTGAGATACCGGTCTTGAGTGTAAGGACCACACTGAATCACAATTTCAAAACCTAATCGTGTATGGGCAGCATCGTCAAGGCGGAGACATTAAGTACTTTATGGATTATGTGACCTTCATGGATTGCCTCATAAACTCTCCATAGGATGTCAAGGTGCTCCACTGCGCAAGGATTATTAAGAACTATTTGGGCAATGACGAGGTGGTTGCACAGATGGTCAACGAGATGGGTGACTACATCACTCTATCCAATTTCTATTACTCCAAGATCTTCAAAAATGTGAATGCGTATTGTAACAAGAGGCGGAATGTTTGGATGGCAAAACTCAGGAGGGAATATTTCCTTAGTGCTTGGGCTTTCTTGTCCGTTCTCATAGTAGCTCAAACATTATTTAGTATTCTCTCTTATGAAAGCAAAAAAAAATCTGATCAATGTTGGTTCATAAATTTCTCACAATTTATTGAAATATCTAGAACAATTTATACGCAGTTGGTAAAATCTTAATACATAACTTTCAACTCCTAACTTGATAATCTCTCAACCCATC
The DNA here is from genome assembly GCA_014182555.1 of Eucalyptus erythrocorys. Lineage (NCBI taxonomy): Eukaryota > Viridiplantae > Streptophyta > Magnoliopsida > Myrtales > Myrtaceae > Eucalyptus > Eucalyptus erythrocorys. Next base: position 36,354,983 of record CM024604.1, read on the forward strand.
GTTTGACCGCACCAAACTAGAGAATTGGGCCAGCATCTTTATATTTGCATTTATCACAATTGTAAAAGTTGTCTCCCTCGTTAAGGCAATTATGATTTCTAGATAGTTGGTAGAACGTCATAGGGCTCTTTCACGCGGGACTTTTTCCGCATGTTCCATGAAGTTTTGTGAAATGGTTCCGTTTTCACATAGTACGACGCAACTTGTGGATGAATTCATCCGTCTTTCTCCTTAAGTCATATTTGCCGTTTCTTTCTTAGTTTTTTTAAGACCTTTTGCATCTTCATCCAATTTATTACTGTACCTTCCACTCTCAACTCTCACATCTATTTGACGGAGAAAATATTAGGTACATTTCATGCTCTAACATGGCAAACAAGAAGATGGTAGGAAGGCGACACGTGTCCTTGTGGGACCCACAATCTGGAGAGAAAAAGAGGTGCCAATTTGAAAAAATTTCAGTCCTGATTTTTTTTTGTCAGTCCTACTCTATACCTATTTTACACTCACTCTTAGACTTTTGCCCTACCTCTTGCAGGGCGTGGGCGTTGAAACCCACTCCTGAAACTTGCGCATCCCCACCCCATCCCTCCTGACCCTCCCTGAGAAGGTGGGGGTTTGGACCCCTCACCTCTCCCTTCCTTGTTGGAAGGGTGACCACTGGGGCGAATTCCAGTGGTTAATCGGTTTTCTTTCTTCACGCCTCTCTCTCTCTACACTCGCTCTCTCTCTCCAACAAACTCCCTCTCTCTCTCTCTCTCTCTCTCTGCCGTCCCTCTTTTCGACCAATTGGTGTGCGACCTCCCTCTCTTTCTCTTTGCCCTTCGGCGTGTGACCTCCCTTCTTCCGATCGATCAACGTGCGACCTCTCGCTCTCTCTCTTTGCTCTCGCTCTTTCCAATCGGTGAACCACTGCGCCACCCCTCCGGCTCTGGATCTGGCCCCAAATTGTCCATCCCTTGCTCTTTCTCTCCTCTTGTGTCTTTGCCTGCCCTCCCTCTCTTCGCGATGAACCAGCATGTGATCGGCAAACCACTGCCCCCCCCATGCCCCTTGGGTCCAGCTCCAGATCTAACACTGGCTTATCTTGTACACTGGAATATTGGCGCCTGATCGCCTCACACCAACTGGCCAATCAGTTATTCGCGGTCGTCTCGCCGGTATCCTCTTGATTCGTCGGTTGCTCATGGTGGTTCGCCGATCGGAAAGAGGGAGGGTGGAGAGAGAGAGAGAGGGAGTTCGTCAGAGAGAGAGAGAGAGAGCAGGACTGAAATTTTTTCAAATTGACGCCCTTTTTTTTTTGGATTATGGGTCCCACGAGGACACGTGTCGCCTTTCTACCGCTTTCTTGTTTACTACACTGGAGCATGAGACGTACTTAATATTTTTTCGATCAACCATGACTAAAATTTTTTCAAATTGATGCCTCCTTTTCTCTTTAGATTGTGGGTCGCTTTCCTACCGCCCTCTTGTTTGAGCACAATACGTGCCTAATATTTTCTCACCTTGGTCCTCGGATGCAGACAACTATCCTCCACTTACTCTGAATCCTCGATTCACGAGTCAAACTTTTGCCGCTCTCCTCTGCGGGAAAAAAAGAGCAGAAAAGAAGGGGAGCCATTAAAGTGAAAACCCCACTGCTATCCCCATGTCTCTGTTTTTTCCTCTCTTTATAAGAGCACTTTCATCAGTAGGATGTGAAGAGAGTGGAGAGAGCGGAGTGAAGAAGCTCCTTTCCTTGAACTCTCTTTTTTCTCTGGTTTGCTGATCAGGGGTCCTCTTGAGCTTGACAACAATGGTGGGGACGTTGGGGCTTGTGCTCCCTCTGCTCCTGTTCGCGCTCCTCTCCTTTCACATTGCTGGTATACCCACATGCTCTCTCTCTCTCTCTCTCCCCCATATTGCAGGTAGTCCTTGGACTACTTAGATTAGACTAAGTGAGGAGAAGAGAGATCTGACGGAGGCGGCGCAAAGGCAAGCAGCGTGGCGAGCAGCCGGTTGCTTGCGTCGTGGAAGTTTTAGGTCACCGACAAGGATGATGAAAATGGATCGTCATCTTCCCTGCACTTCTGTTAAGTGGGCCTTCTAATATATTAAATGGATCAAAAATTGATAATAAGTTCTAACCCATTTTCAATCCATTTAAATAAGATTTGATTTTTGGATCCAGTTTTAGGGAATTTTTAAAAATCTTTTATCCATATGTAATCCTTATAAATAAAATATGAGTCCAAAAATGGGCGCATGACTCATTTTAACACCCCTATGATAGAATGTAGGATTCTTTACAGATGTTAAAAAAAATGCATGAAGAATTTTAGGATGGTCAATTTTCGGATTTTATAATGCAACTTGTGAGACCGTTCTGTCAAGTCACTTTTTAATGTTTTCTTATATCTTTCTTAGCCTTTTACCTCTTCATAAACTTTCAGGAACCTTCAGTTCGTTGAAGTAACTTCCATCTTCCGAATTGTTGACGACCAAGGCCAAAAGAGATGAATGAAAGTGTGTTTTCATTTATGGAGTCTCAAGTAAAACGTGTTTGTATTTCGTTTTAAAGGTTGATGTTTGGCGGAGTCTCATTTTATCTATACCCATATCACTGAATACACAATCCCACGAAAAGAGAAGAATTGGTCTAGCTTGGCAAGAAGAATGAGCAATCACCAATTCAATCAAGTAAGTCATCATGAATTTCCCTTCCTTTTTCCGATCCTCCACTGTTAGATCATTTTTGTAAATTTTTCCTAATATATTGGTTTGTTTAAATTATATGCTAGCTCCACATGTTCAACTCCGGTGCTTTTTAAGAAAAAAACTCCGGTGCTTAGCATTTTCCATTAATAATCACACGGAAATGCAGAATTTGTCCTGAAAATTTATTCGGAAATCACTTTGTTTATTTCTTTTTTCTTTTTTTGAGGTGCGCCCCGGGGCCCGTTGGGGGGGGTGGATGTTTGGAGATTAGTTTAAGGGATTCTCTCGGTTTGCTGCGGACATGATTGTTGTTGGGTTTAAGGGTGTTGGTTGTTTTCATATCCTCCTCTTCGCAACAGACAGAGGGGAAAGCAAAGTGAAAACTGGCCTGAATGTACTGGCTGTCGAGATAGGGCGGGCCATAGAATTTGCGTACTTAGATCCAATCTATGTGGTGTGTCTTGCAATGCAGTTGTTGCTTGTTTTAAGGGATTTCAATATGTTTTGTTGAGTTTACAGGACTGTCGTATTCGATTCATGCGATATATGTGATATGTACGGGTATTAATGGGTTTCTAAGGAGTAATTGATTCAGGACTGTGCATGTTGTGCTTCAATTTCATTGAAGATAGATTAGTGTTCTAGTTTGATTCGGATATGAATATTAGATAAAATGGGGAAGCCAGTGAGTTGCATGCATAAAAAGAAAACAAAGATGAAAATCATTTCAAATGATCCTATGCCTGTTTTGTTTATATGTCATTTGGTCGTTTGATTTGATTGTTTATTTCCTCTTCATTTTGGTTTGATCAACTGTTGCTAGATAGCTTTTACATTCAAAGATTAGAGTTTGGTGCATGATTGAGTTTGGAGTTGAATTGAAGAGGTTGATGTTGTTGATTGCGGCTTACTGAAAATTAGACGGTAGTGTCCTTCGTCTAGGGTTCTAGCGTGTTAATCTGCACTTGGGATGTCAATAGTGAGGTTGGATAGGCGAGTTTGTGCATTAATCATTGCTATCTAGCGATTGAATTTTTCTGGCAAAAGCAGTGAGATGTGGCTCTTGGAGGAGTATGTCGAATGACAGAGCAATAGTTGTGTTTTATATTCGTACAAATATACAAAACTGTAGTTTGAAATGGCAAGGTTTCTCATTGAAACTGCACATAAATATTCCTTCGACTTTGACCTGAGTCTTTGGATGGTTTGTTCTGAAAAGGGTCCATGCGGTTATTCACAGCACGTAACCTATCCCTATAGTTCATTAGTAATAGCATTCATAATAATTGCTACTTTAGCAAGCATAAGTTGTGTTGGGAACCATAAAAAGAAAACATAGATGAAATCATTTTAATGTTCTGATTTTTGTTTTGAGATTTCTAATTATATTCATTTGTTGTTATGTATATGTGAAGTTGACGTACCAAGATAACATGTCAAAGGAGGTGGATGAATTTGAGGAGTCGACTTTGATCACGGAATTGGAATCATTGAACAATGAAAGTGAAGAAGAGCCATCTTCTACTATGACCGTGACAAATGAGGTACTTAGTTCTCATTTTCCTCCTCTTTGATAAGAAATATATATATATATATTCGATTGTTGGAATCATTATAGGAGAATCAAATATGAGAATGAAAAAACATATCAAGTGAAGTGCATTCATTGTGGGTTTTCAAGTGCAGTGTTGCTAATGGTACCTTGTTACGTTTATTTTTTCATTTTGCTTAACTTAAAAAAAAATAAAAAGAATTTGTTAGAACCTGGAACCAACCTTAGAAGTTATAATAGGGTAGGTTCCAGGTTCTAAATTCTGACGAGTAGGTTTCAGATTCTAAAAGTATGAGGAACCTATATCCAATGATAAGTTTCAAGTTCTAGATTCCAGGTGGAACTTGTAAGGATTTTACAATCGCTTATCTCTAGTCTTAACGCGTTATCCATTTTGCCAATCTGGCTTCTCTATATGCCTTATGTATACCTCTCACTACGTTCATATGAATCACCACGTGCAAAATCTTATAACTGACTTATTTTTTTTATTATTATTTTTATTATTATTTGAAATGGTAGTGCTTCTCCAAAATGACTTTTGCTGACGTGAAAATTGCGCCGTTGAAAAGCTCAGCACACAAAAATGGACTACATTAATTACTAATGCGACTTGTGGAAAGACTTACAAAGTTGATTGACTGAGTCAATTCGACGTTTTCCTAAGTCTTCTTAGTCTTCTCTACTTTTACGCTCCTCTCTACTTTTATGCTCCATTTAATCCGTGAAAAATAACTTCGAAAAAATTGTTTTTCGAATTTTTCTGCATTCATTTCACAAAAAATAAGCTGATTAGAGAAAATATTTTTCATCAACAGGAAAAAGTCTTTTAAAATAAGAAAACATTTTTCAAACATTTTCCTATTTTGCTAGTTATCAGTAAAAATTATTACATTCAAGCATTTCCATGGCCAAATCTATTCATTATTCACTTTCGAACTTCGACTTCTCTTTATTTCAAGTAAGTCGTCATGAATTTCCCTTCCCCTTTCTGATCCTCCACTGTTAGATCATTTTTATAATTTTTCCTAATATATTGATTTGTTTAAATTCGATGCCATCTCCACATGTTTAACTCTGGTGCTGAGTTAGCATTTTCCATTAATAATCGCACGGAAATGCAGAATTAGTCTTGAAAATTTATTAGGATTTTTTTTTTTTTTTTTGAGTTGCCCCCCTCCCCCAAAAAATAAGGGTCATATATTTCCCAAAAAATAGTATGATGACCAAAATAAAAAAATTGGCAAGAGTATGTACAAGGACATTTGTCACAAGTAGCCCTTGATGAAAGGGAAGCACATGAAGAACCATTTAAGAACATTAAAAACCATCATCTTGCTTTACTCCGTGCTTATTATCACATTAATTATGTTGTAGCCAATACATCATGCTGGGATCTATGACCGTTCCATTGTGCAAGATCATGTCTCAATCCACATCGAGAGTATGCTTTGTAGTATGCCTCCCACTTCGTCAGAACCTAGTATATTTAGGGTTCGTCATCAACTGTGTGAAGTCAACGAGAAAGCCTATGACCCAGAGATTCTAACCATTGGTCCTTATCACCATGGAAATGACAAGTTAAAATTTATGGAGGTGCAAAAATTGCGATGCCTGCAGCAATTGCTTAAGAGGAGAAAGGAGGAGAGCATCGATAGGTATATGCCGACTATTAGGGAACTGGAACAACAGGCGCGTAATTGCTATGCGGAAACCATCGACCTCTCCCAAGAAAAGGTTCTTGCAATGATGTTCATTGATGGCTGTTTCATCGTTGAGTTGTTCCGTGGGTACGTTATAAGGTTGATTCAAGCGACGGGCTGCTCACTGGGGATTGAAAACAGCATTAGGCGCGATTTACTGCTACTAGAGAACCAACTCCCACTTTTCATCTTGAGCAAGCTACATGACCTGACTGAAGATCCGGATGACCCTAAAGAGTTCGGCCATGCCGCCAGCGAGTACTTTGAAGGCCCCACCGAAAATTGGTCGATTGGCGAGGAGACGGAGCATCTTCTGCATCTGTATCACACGTGGCGCACTTCTGGCTTGCCTAAAATGCGCCGGCTAAATTGTAGACCAATTAAATTCTCCGTGACAGAGCTGAGGGAGTCAGGAGTTAGGTTTAGGGCTGTGCAAGGGGACACACTGAGCGACATCAAATTTGAGAATGGGACACTCAAGATACCGGCCTTGAAAGTAGAAGACGAAACCGAATCAAAATTTCGAAACCTGGTCGCATACGAGCAGCATGGTCAAGAGAGAGACATCAACTACTTTACGGATTACACGATCATCATGGATCACCTCATAAACTCTTCCAAGGACGTTGAGGTGCTTCGCCATAAAGGGATTATTAAGAATTACTTGGGCGATGACAAGGTGGTTGCACAGATGTTCAACAGGATTGGTGACAACATCATAGTATCTGATTCCTATTACTCCGAGATCTTCAACAATGTGAATGCACATTGCAAGAAGTGCAAGAAGAATTGGAACGTCTAGATGGCGAAACTGAAGAGGGAATATTTCCATAGTCCTTGGGCTTTCTTGTCCGTTCTCGCAGCCACTCTGTTGCTCTTTCTCACAATAGTACAAACAATATTTACTGTTCTTCCTTACACAAAGTAAAGTTAAATGTGATGAATGCTGGTTCATATATTTCCCCCGAACCATCTACTTGTGTTCTTTAGCCAATAGTATTATCTTGGTTTTCCAATGAGGACGAACCACATGTGCTTAATGAAAGATATCGAAAAGTATTTATGCTTTAAATGAGGTCCACAAATCTCTCTTCACTTGGCACTAGATGATTACAACAGAAAACCAACGGGACATTAGCAACGAAGTTGGTATATGGTTCAAAAAGAAAAGAGAGAAGGGGTACAACCAACTTAGATGATTACAATAGATATGGTGGGATCACCCTACGAATTCTCTTCTTCCCACAAAAATATCCAGTTGGTTCTCTGATCATATGCTTGACCTAAAAAAAGAGTTGCAATTCAACTTGGACTACAATTGAAAAGAACACGCAGCAGCCTCATATCCTTGAACGATTTGATAGAATCCACATTAATAGCAGCAACCTCTAAATCAGGATGGATACTCCCAAATACAAAATCAGCCTTTGGACTGTCTCCTGATGAGTTATACTTGCATTAATAGAAAGGCCATGCTACTTTGTAAGAAAACAGCAAACCAATGAGCTTCTTAACATGAACCTTATTTTGCTGATAAATTTGTCTGAAACAGCCCCAAGTGAGGGCATCAATTGTTCCTTGGGAAGCCTTATCATAACAACATTAAATTCTCATAGAAATCAACCGACATTTAATAATATAAATGCAGGTATAATTCCTATTAGGATGGTCTAAAGCACATTTACTCACCTAAGTTGAAGCAAAGCTCCATTTGGATCAATCTTGGTCAACAATTGCGGATTTGGCAAGGAACCGAGAGAGATGAAAACATGAACAAACAGCACCACTGTGGTCTAGGTAAGCTATCAAAGTGAATAGCTACCAAAGAAATGGTTACTCACAATGGTTTAAGTCTATGCTTTTACCAATTGGGCATTGTAAGCAAAATATTAGTGTAATTAAACCAATGATCTAAGGAAAAATACAAAAATGGAAAGGGGGGCATATCATGGGTACAAAGTTAATTTTCAACTTAACCAAGGATGTTAAGGATTCTTGCTGATGAGAGAGAGAGAGAGAGAGAGAGAGAGAGAAGTGATGCAATCACAAAGTTAAAAGGGAAAAGTTATTCATATAACATACCACTTGACATAGTATATTAATTAGCTGAGTACCCTCACTGGATAAAATGGATAACCTGAAGCATCAAAGTGAATATAACCTGTTGGAGAACAAATACCACCTATTCATTCCATCTGAAGCAAAGGAGGCCGCAGGATTCCGTAATAGAGGCAAACAAAGACAAATTCTCCACTCTTTTGCTGAAATTAAAGAGGCTAGTCCTACACTCAAGGCTCCTAGGCCCATATGCTTCAGAGAACAATCTTACACCAAACTGATGAGGAACTGTAAAATTGTCCTTACTCTTTCTTCATGTTCTGTAGTCAGTCTCCATCCCTGCAATATGAGCACAGGGACAAGACGGACACTGATATAGAGAAGAAAAGCTCCATGTGAAAATTGCTTACCCAACAAAAAAGTAGTTTCACTCTGGAGTCGCCCATTAGAAATTTTACAATTGGATCCATATTTCTCATGTCAAATAAATAACTAAGATCAAATAAATTCACAATAAATATTAAAGCTGGGCAACCTTTGTCACACACACAAAAAGGTTATCAGGATCGAGATGTTAAGTAGGATCCTTTTGAAGTCTTCCAGATCAGATCAAGATCATAAGATCCTACATATTTGAAGTATTAAATTCTTGCTTAAATCATTGCAAGTAGATGCATATTAACCTTTAAAAGAGGGATAGTGAAGCTTAAAGGCAGCATTCTCATTTGAGAGATTACTCTGGTTTAAATTCTTGGTTGCCAGTTTTTCAACTAACAATTAAAGTACCATGTCAAAGATGCAAAAGCATAAAATCTCCTTGCCCAAGTTTTTAAGGTGTATTAAATAGGATCACCATAAAATAATCACCATAATAATCAAGAAGAAGTCTGCCAAGAAATTACTTTCGTGCCTTTTCCGAATTTCTAATCCTTTACTTTGTCCTTCTCTCTCTTGGAATACATATCGTCTCTTTCTTTATTTCAAAGGATAATATATTATTCACCCCGATCTGGGACACGCTCTCCAATTTAACCCCCCCAACTCTCTCTCTCTCTCTCTCTCAAACTCACTTTCACCGGCTATTCTAGGTTTTTCAACTGTTTAAAGTTTTAGTTCTAATCAGTATACATCCAAAGATATTATGCTACTAGGCCAAGTCAAGTCGTGCGCCAATTTCTCAAGGATGTAGAGGTCTCTCTCATCTGGTTGCAGAAGGATAGAAGCTTTGTCTCTCTCATCTCCAAAGGACGGGACAGTTCAGAAAGCCAACAGTGGTCGATGCCTATCTCATCATTTATTCAAGACTGAAGAAGAAGGAGTGATGGTGTCTCTGCAATTCTTCGCTTTCTACTGTTCTATCATCTTCATCCCTTTTTCTTAATTCTCCGAGCCTTATATTTTCCAAATGGAGCCTGAACATGATTAAGAAGAAAGTGGCACATGCGCTAGGGAACAGAGGCCCAAATCATATTTGCTCCAGCTAAAAAGGCAGAATTGCCTTCTAAGGCTTGAACAGTGGAATCGTAGCTTGGGATCGCCATCCTAAGATACAGATCACGACCCCTGCAGACTACAGTTTTTCTTAGAATCCAAATTGTTCAAAGTTTTTGAGTCGTAGAATCAAATGATCGTGATCCTACAATCTGGATTGCGATCCTAACAACCATGCACACACGCACGCACGTGTACACAGAAAAGAGTCTTGTGATGGTGTGAAAGATAGTGCAAGAAAGAAGGAGACTGCAGGTCAGATTGAACAACGTACTTGGCCCCAAACCCCACCAGCTAATTTCTCAAAGCAAAACAGTAAAAAATCATTAACAAAGGGCCTTTTGAATACTGCAAGAAAAGTGGATGACAAGTTAGAACAATGTTCTTAGATTATATAAGAAACATCAACTACCTTTCACCAATTCTCAACTCTTTACCTGCTTTCCTGAGCATAATTAAGTCTGCTTTACATGGCTGGCCATTACATATAATTATCTCTGCTAGGAGTTCGTGGACAGGTTCAACACTAGCCCTCTTCGACAATATATCCAACATTTGCATGGGCATTATGCAAAAGCTGAGGAGACAAACTGCTTGACCATGTAGAGAAAGGCAAAGGAGAAGACGAGGAGGAGGAGGAACAAAAAAGAGGCCAAAGCTGAGAAAAATGTCCCTAGGAAGAGCAATATGCTCAACAAAATCCCAAAATGCTTCACATGGACAAATTGGATGAAAATATTATAGAGTAATTTTCCTCAACCTGTGTCAACCAAAGTGACATTGAGAAGAATGTGTTATGAGCACTCAAACAGAAATGGTGTCAAAGTAAATAGGCATTCAATGGCGTTAATCCTTTGTCAGAGTTGTTGGTGGCCGAAGGTGATGTTGAATTGGATATATGTATCAACACCAAAAAAATCCTTAATAATATTTCAGTATAATTCAGCCACTTATGCAACATTACTTGGGATTTTGTTGACGTTTTGCTCAATTCTACGTCGTTTTCCTCCCTCCTCTTCCGCATTTTCTTCTCCTTTCTCTTCTCTTTCTCTTTTGCTGCACCATCCTGTGAAGTAGAAAGATCAAATTATAAAGTTAAAATCAAGGGCCCAAAATGAAATGCTTAACTGTGTTAATAGAGCAAGTTGAGAAAGCAAAGGTAAACTCATGTAATAAACACTGCTGGCAGAACAAGTTGCACAAGCATTTTACCCGTATTACATTTTATTTTAGAGAAAGAAATAATACTCAAAATCTAAACCTAGCTTCCACTCATCGAGTTCACTTCCTAATCAAACTCAGGTTCATTCTCAATTTTAATAGCAAATCAGTTCCAAGTCTGGAACCTAGAACCTACCTTATCAGGACTTGTTCCTAATTTTTGAAACCCCAACCCCTATGGACCCTAGAACAGACTTTGAAACCGAATCTACCAGTTTCAAGCTGGTTTCAGGTTCCATCGAGAACCAGCCACCTTTTTTTTTTTTTCAAATTCTATTGCAGCTAGGTTATACTACAATATGCATCAAACCACATCAATCCCATGAAGTTAGTTACCCGCCTGTCCTACAACAATTCAGAATCCATGGACACATAACTTCCCTGATCGTTAGACAAACATACACACTTGCAGGCAAAGATCCAAAGAAAGCTTCATAAAAGATCACGACTACCAGTAACTTGAAACAGCACTTCACCAAAATGACTTTCGCCACTTTTAATAAAAGATTTTCCACTTGACATCCCTTGACCAAACGACATTAGAATATAGAAAGGCAGAAAAAACACCAGCTGATCATTCTTTAGCTAAGCAGAACATGTCCATAGGTAAAATTGTGTAAAAATCACATCAAGTCCTGAGCTTAGGTGGATTGCGAATCCAAGACTCAAGAGCCAATTACCCATCGACCATCCCATCTTCCTTGCGAATCCATCCACAACTCAAAAAAAATGGAGACAAGAAAACCATAAACAGATAGCAACCACGTAAAACACATCGAGACGCACCATGACAAGACCAAACCAGACGAAACAACAGGAAAAATTGGGGCAAATGAGCGGCAAGAGGCGAGAGGCAAATTGGTGCCTGAAAAACCGTCGAGGTCGAGAGTGAGCGTAACTGAGCGACGAGCCTCGAAGCCGTGAGCGGAGCGAGTTGAGAGAGAGAGAGAGAGAGAGAGGGAGAGAGAGAAGTCTGGAGTCTGACTTAGGGTTTTATTTATGACAAAAAAAATTAAATGGGTAATTCCACATCTAATATAAAAAACCAGACCAGTATCCATTGATTCAAATTTTCAGCAACCGCGGCTCGGTCCGAGCGATTCCTAATTCAGACGTGTCTTTTGCTCATCCTAGAGCTGACAACAATACTTCACTCTCTATCGAGCTTTCATGTTTAGCCGCGTGAGGTCCATTTTCTAAAAACTATAAAAACATTATAAAATGATTAAAAATTTGGAGCGGACTAAAGTGCCATCAAATTAAGGTTTAATACCACGAAAACCCTCAATTTAGTACCCTTATGATAAATTTACTTCAAATTAATAATTTATTCACAAAAGGCCCCCAAATTAGTATATTTATAACGAATTTACCTCAAATTAATTTTTTGATCACAGAGAATCTTAAACTAGTATATTCGTGTCAAATATACCTTCCATTAGTTTTCGTTAAATTTGATTAATATCATGAAAAACTACATAGCTAGTACTGAGCATAAAACCTTAAACTGTTATACTTGTCTATTATTACATGTCATCCGACTAAAAAATTTGACAGTAAAATTTAATAAAATTAAAATAAAGGAAAATTTTTCGCGAGTATACTAACTTAGGATTTTCTATGGTCAAGAAATTAATTTTAAATAAATTTATAATTGTATTAATTTGGGATTTTTTGTTGTATCATAAATTAAAGTATATCCAAACTAATGTACAAGAAGCAAAATCACGTCAGCTAGGATAGTTCACAGGACCTAGTCCTTAAATGATGAAGTAGTTAACACGAATGCTACTCTTAAGGGGCACAATCTAACCTTGGATCTCTATCAATAAAGATAGAGTTAATATCTTGAAAAATTCCAAACTGGTACAATAATGACAAATTTACCCCAAACTATTTTTTTTTTACCACAAAAAACCCCAAACTAGTATATTTTTGACAAATTTACCCAAAACTTGTACACTTATAACAAATTTATTATATATTAGTTTTCATTAAATTTTATTATCAAATTATTAAGTTAAATGACATGTGATAATTGACTCGGTATACCAATTTGGGATTTTATGCACCGTTTGTCACAGGTTTACGATTTTTATGATTTTTATGGTATTAATCCAATTTAGCGAGAGGGTATATTTGTTACAAATTTATTAGTTTATGATTTTTTATGATCGAATAAATTAATTTTGGGTAAATTTGTCATAAATGTACCTGTTTAGGGTTTTTTTATGGTTAGTCGGGGTAAATTTGTCATAGGTTTATTAGTTTGAAGTTTTTCATGGTCAAAAAAATAGTTTGGGATAAATTTGTCACATATGTATCAGTTTTGGGGTTTTTCAAGGTATTAACTTGAAAAGTAAAGAGTGCTTTCTTTTTATTTTTTTGCTAAAATTTATTATATTCTAAATGTTATGAAAAATTTGCATTTGGAGTGACATGTCAACATTTAACTATTCTAAAAGTTTCATAGTTCCGAATTAAAAGAAAAATAGGTCAAATTTTGTGAATTGCTAGATTTAGATTAAATAAAAAGTAAAACTCGTTTTAGATGATTACCAAGCAATTTGCTTGGAATCAATAGACCATACATATAGTGGAAATAGAACATGGATGATTGACACACCCCGGTTAATGATCATTTCTTGAGTTAAATGCAAAGACTTTGTAAGTTAATAGAATAGGCATGAACCAATAAGATGTTGGGTCAGATGGTGAAAAAGTTCGGTCTTCTTGTGATGTTAGATTTGGGCCTTGGGAGGAGCATTCCTGGAAGAAAATCTTATGCACCAGATAGATGAGAGGGAGGGTGACCTTAAACTCGTCGAGGGATGTGCAGCAGTCCTGGTGTGCGAAAGCTGATCGGAACCATTTGACTTGAATCTTTAACTTGAGGCGATGATTAACTATATAACATTTTTTTGTAACATGTTGGGTTGTCATGGATAAAACTTCCAGTCGGAGACCCCCCTACTTACCTGCAATGCCCGCGGTTTGAGTCCGCCACAGTTAGCTCCCCATTCCCTTCCATTTGCTATGTAGATGTGCTCATGGTATGGTACGAGAAATTTTTAATGTTCTTTGGTCTAAAAACCGCAGCCAATTCAGAATGAGTTTGTCTTGATTGTTGCCGATGATAGACCACTGGCGGCCGATATGGTGGTCCGGTGGTGGTCAGAATGGATGACTGATTGAGGGTGATCCAATGATGGCCGGAGCTTCAGCGAAAGCTAGTCCGAAGGAGGCGTCGTTCTTGGTGCAGGCAAGCTCGGGAAGAAGACGACGAGCTCTTGGGGAAGAAGATGCAGGGAAATGATAAAATTATACAGGAAAAAGAAATAAAAAAATAGAAAATAAAAAAAATGTAAAAAATGTCACAATGAAGCTTGGGTGGGATATGTTTGTTGGGGCCGGCAAGGTTGAATAAAGACGAGCTGATTAGAAAGTCCAATGATTTGTACTGAGGTGTTAAGGGCTCAATTAATTGGGCCGAGTATGCAAATTGGGTTAAGAGAATAAGTTGGACCGAATTGAGCGTGTGGGCTGAGTGCTGATTGGGCTTAGAATGACTAAAAATGGGGAAATTGACAACTTGGCTTGAATCCTAACCCTACCCGGATCTTCAGGGTCCGGGTCAAACCGGTAATCAAACAGGTTCCCCGGCCTAGTCCGAAGTCCATTTTCCAGAATTAATAAAAAGTAATACAAAATTAAAAATTCAGAAAAATTCATAAAAAAGTTTACAATTTAGATTTTGTCTAACTTCATTAGAATTTTAGTGCTAATTCTAGTTTAATACTAGTTTAGCATAATAAAAGATGAGAAAATCTTTTGATAAAAAACTGAACCCAAAATTGAAAAATTCAGGGCTCCATAATAGGACTTTGAATCCTTTTTTACTTTTGAGAGACAATGCTAGGTCACTATATGTCACGCTCAAAACCTCAAGCATGCGCACATTCCTCGGTGATTGACTAAAATTTACGACATCTCAAGACGCGTCACCAACCCTTTCGTTTTATGCACATGCGGAAGCGAACTAATAAACCCCAGACAACAATCAAACATGGGACAAAAAAGCAAGACAACCAATTTTCACAAAACATGCTTTATATACAAGCCAAATTAGTCTTATAGGTCTATACACATAAGTCCGGCCCAATGAGGAAAACTGAGCCACCTATGCTCTGAACCCTTCAGTCTCAGGCCCCGAGTTCTCCATCTAAGGACCCAAAAATATTTAACCACGACGGGGTGAGATAAAAATCTTAGCAAGTCAACACCTTAAACCCCGATTAGAATAAGAATTCACTTAGAGCCAGCCTAAACAAGCGTCACACAAAACTTACCTGGTCTCAGCACGTCCTTGCAGATTAGTGCGTCATATATATACTTATAAACGCAACAAGCGTAATCAATAACTGGAACATATCATTCCATCACAACCAATCACATGGGTTCCAATTATAAGGTAAAATCGTTATGACACGTCCTATTCCGTGCCACACAATTTTACCTCATAAAAAGGCGCAGCTATCTCAACCACTCATGCATGTTCCAGTTCTTACGACCCATTGGTCACTACGAACTGCCCAATCGGCAGTTATCCGGCATAATCGAACATCGTCTCGCCCCATCAAGCACGGCAACGTCTAGAACTCCCACCTAGACAGCATCTTAAAAAGGGGCATCGGTCCAGCCTCCACCGCAACAGGCTTCCGGACCTCTATTGAGCATCCGATAAAATCGAGCATCGTCCCCAAACTCCCATTGGGTGATGGGTTTCAACAGTGGCTACATGCACATCCATACTTGGCCAAGAACATTATGCTTTGCTCTAAAATACCTCAATTTCAAATAATGGACTTGACCCCTTTCCTTCATATTAAAGATCATCTCGATAAAATAATCGTACGTGGTCATGCATTTAAATCGAACTAGTAAGCATGGTACCCTCTCATTTCAAAATTCCACGATTTCATATACTATATAAATATTTTTGGCATCAAAAATCGACACCCGGTATTTTTCGATTTAAATACCAAAATCCAATTTTTTCAATAATAGTCCATAACAATAACCAAGAATCCAATTACATAATTAAGTAATCAATTTCACATATTATCAAGTATAAGCTCTAGGCATGCCAAAAGTCAACCACATCACCAAATATGCATTATCTAGCAAGCTAGATACCAAGAACAACCACAAAACTACAATCAGCCCTAACCGGCAGAAACCGAGACCACTCGCATGTCTCCAAGTTTAATCCTAGTAACCTAATAAAACGAATTTAGAAAATTCTTAAATTTGAATATATTGTAAAGGATACATAAATGAACATTTTTATAAAGACATCTTGACTATATTTTTCTAGATTAAGAGAAGTAAATCACTCAAATCGTTACGAAAACTGTGTCCGTTTCCAGAAATTATGCTTTCCAAAATCAATTTGGTTCGAGATCTAAAATTTGTCCATTTGATCTGAAATTTGACTATATTAAACTAAAAAATATGATGAACAACGTTTGTGAAGAAACTCTTTCAAATATCGGACCCTAAGAGTTAATAAAAATCATCTTAATACCAAAAGGTCACAAGTTCCAGCATAATCCGAAATTCTATTTTGCAAATAATGAAGCTGAAATCTCATTCTTTTAAATCCCTAAAATCTTGAGTAAAATGTATGTCATAGCTAAAGATGTCTAGAACATTTCTCAAGAATGAAGTAACCTCAAAATCGTAGCTTATTTTTCCCCACAATAATGGCAAACAACAAACATCCAATAACCAGATCCAAGGAAAATCCACTAAATTAGAGTAAACCACCATAATTAGTGTTAATCTAACCAAACTAGATTAATACTAATCCATGTTAAGGATAATCTCACTTAATACTAATTTAACTAAGTTAATTAGCACTAATCTAATCCCTAAGTACAATAAACAACCTAATCACGGATTGGGGAGTTAACTCACCGAAATTCGACGTCAGCGGGCTCATAGCGACGGCCATGTGAAGGCAGTGAGGACTCGAGACAACCGTATCTCCAACGGAGCTCAAACGGCGATGGAAAAAACCTTACAAGCGGCTTGCTGTTGGAACTTCAGTTCTCCAAAGGGGCTAGTCAAGGGGGCTGAGGTGGCTGACTAAGTTGGACGCGAGCAAGCAGTGATGAGGACAAGCGACTGAAGCGATGGACGCGATGAGCTGGCTAAGGGACAACAACAGCTGCGACGGGCGGTCGGCCAAGCGGCCGCGACGCGAGCTGGTCTGGACAGTCGCTCGGCTGGCTGGTCGAGGGGGACTAGTCTCGCGAGCAACTTGTCTGGGCGGTGCAAGGGCTGGTGGCTAGTTGGTTCTAGCTTGGCTTTGAGTTGTAGCAAGTAAATGGAGTGAAAATGGAGAAGAAGTGAGGAAGAAGAAGGCTGAAGTTGCTTCTGTTGGAGGAAGGTTGCGCATGGGGGAAGTAGAAGAAGAAGAAGGGAGAGAGAGGAGGGAACAAGGGGGCCAAGAAGTCTTGCATGCGGCCACTTATCTTCCACTTGAGTGCTTTGTGCCTCAAAGTCTTCTGCCCTTGAAGTCTTGGCCGCAATCAATGGGCATTTTTCCCTCCGAAAGCTTCCCAAACAAGCCAATTTGAAGGCCAAATAAGAGCAGCCCATACGAATTTCCCTTCAATTCTTCACAAACTAATTCACTTATGTGGCCAAAAATCACACCAAATCAGCCCATACATATTTCCTTTCTTTTCCTAATTTACTGAAATTGATTTTCCGTAAACTTTCCCGACTCAATGGAAATTTCTCAAAAGATGAGATGAGGTCCTAAAAATAAATGGTGACACGCTCGAATGTTCGATTCCCGAAATCAAATTTAATTTCGTGGTTAAAATTGACTGGATGCAATTGTAGCGCGACCCAACCTACCGAGTAGCTTTTAGAGATTTTATCGCGTTTGACCCGTGGTCGAAAATTTTCAATCCACATTTGTGCATCTCCGACTCAAAGGCGACTCGCGGTTGTCACAAAAATCGCTAGGTTTCAGTTACAGGTATCGAGTACAGAATCGACAGAAAATCGGGTTAGTGCTGTTCGACGCGAATTTTGCAATCAGGTGAAATCACCCATAATTCAATTACGTGCTTCCATCGAATTGACCTATATCCGATTACTGATCGATTATAATGGTGTCATATTAACTCTTATCAATTATCACGGTTGAACAGTTAATTTCTAATCAAATTCTCAAGTCTGTCACGTTTATATATCTTATCGGATTCACCTAATAGGTTAATTAACTCGTGAGTAATCAGCTCAGAGAAAAAGGACAATAGGCACATCGACGAAATACCCATTTCATATTATCGGGACAAGATCGAAAATTCAGGATGTTACAACTCTTCCCCTCTTATAAAAATTTCGTCCTCGAAATTTAAACCATTACAATTCTTCTTCAAAAAGGTGGGGGTATTGTCATCTCATCAATTCTTTGCTTTCCCAAGTAACTCCTTTTGTTCCGTGGTATTACCAGACCACTTTGACTAAAGAAATCATCTTGGTGTGTAGCACTTGCTCCTTTTGATCCATGATATGAACCAATCTCTCCACGTACGACACTCTTTCATCCACATCTAATTCCTCAAAATTCAGCACGTGGGTCGGGTCAAGCTCATACTTTCTCAACATCGACACATGGAAGATATCATGCACTTGAGCAAGTCTTGGTGACAATGCCAGACGATACGCCAAAGTCCCTATTCGCTCCAGAATTCCTAAGGGACCGACTTACCTCGGACTTAACTCCACTTTCTTACCGAAGCACGAAGTACCCCTCATTGATGACATCTTAAGGAATACGTATTCACAAACTTGGAATTCCAATGACCTTCGCCGTTTATTTGCATAACTTTTTGGTGACTCTGAGCAGTCCTGAGTCTTTCCCGAATAATTTTGATGGCGTCGACTGATTGTTAAACTAACTTAGGGCCCGTAATCTTACGCTCCCCAACTTCGTCCCAACAGACAGGAGTTTTGCAAGCTCTGCCATACAACACTTCAAATGGTGCCATATGAATACTCTACTAATAACTGCTATGATGAGCTTCTAACAAAATCTCCTCCTTAAGCTCTGCATCGTCGGGTACACACAATCGTCGACGAAAATTTAGTGTTTCGTCTTCAAAAATCCAAAAGTTAGCCTTTCTCTTTTCTGCATCCCCTTGCAAAATCTTCTAAATATCAAGATCTGTCAACTGTAGCGTCTTAATCCTTATTTGTACTTTCGGTTCAATTCTGAGGATGGCCATAAGGTTTGAAAGGTAACCTACTTCAAATTTGAAAACCAAATCTTGGGCTCCTTCAAGTAGGGTCCATTTCTGAATCATCATCTGTGTAATTGATGACTTCTAACTCAACGCATTTGCGACTTTGTTGGCTTTTCCAAGATGATACAGGATGTTGCAATCATAGTCCTTGAAGAGTTCCATCCAACGACGCTGTCTCATGTTTAACTCATTCTTAATTCTCAGCTGATGATAACCCATCCTCAGGTCGATCTTGGAAAATATCGACCCTCCTTGTAACTGATCAAACATGTCATCAATCCTTGGCAACGAATACTTATCCTTGATCATCACCTAATTAAGTTGCCGATAGTCGATGCAATGAACCATCTTTATTCCTCACAAATAGGATTGGTACTCCCCTGAGGTGATGCACTGGGATGTATAAATCCTTTATCCAACAACTCCAGCATCTGCACCTTCAGTTCTTTCAGTTCTGACAACGTCATACGATAAGGAGCCTTGGAAATTGGCTCCGTCCTGGGGCCAACTCAATCACGAACTTGATCTCCTTTTCTAGTAGCAAACCGAGTAATTCCTTAGAAAACACATCAGAAAACTCTTGTACTAATGTGATGTTCTCCATCTTCGGCTCCTCAACTGTCGTATCCATTACAATTGCCAAATAACCTTGGCAACCCACCTCTAACAAATGAGTTGCCTCAAGCGACGAAATTAAGGTAATCGAAGGTCCTTCTCGATTTCCAACAAACTCAAAACTTCCACATGGTAATGGGTTAAAGTAGATTATTGTATGACAACAATCCATTACAACAAGATGCTCCTTGAGCCACTCCTTTTCATTTATGACATCAAAGTTATACATAAGCAAAATAGTCGAGTACAACTCTAATTAGTGATTCTCCTTTCTACAACTTCATTTCAGTAAACCAAAGTTCTACAAGCTTAACTATATTTCCACTACACCACTCTAATCAAAATTATCCCAGAAACATTGTTCCCTTGATCGATGCATAGCTTGGTTCATTCTTGTCCCCTTCGCCATCCTAGTGATACCCTCTCTGTGGTAGCAGTGCTTGTGCTCCCCTGGACCTATGCGAGATAGTCCTTCACCCGGTGGCCATGTGCGACCACATCCGTAACACACTTCTACTCTACTAGGGCACGGGGTTAGTCCATGCTTCCTTCTACAAATTTGGCACACGCCGTTCAAATTGGGTGCCGGCTTTCCGATTCCACCCATTCGATTGGGCGAAATGGAATACTCTCCTCTAGTCATCGGCCTCTTCCCGAACCGATTACCATCTCTGTTAGGCCTGAACCGCGACCCAGATGCGGTGGCTTGCTCATTCAAGTTCCTCTCAATTAGCTGTGCTTTTTCGTACATATCATTGTAATCGTTCAGATTAAACGGCAGCAACAGATCCTTTAACTCTAGTCTCAGTCCATCTCGGAATCTCCTTGCTCTGTCTATTGGATCCTCAATCAACCTGGGGGCATACTGGGACAGCTTGGCGAACTTTTTCTTGTACTAATCCACAGACATCAGACCCTAACAAAGATGTTGAAACTCTGCCATCTTTTGCTCTCTTGTGCAGTCAGAGAAGTACTTCCCATTGAAGACTTCAACGAAAGCGTTCCACACCGAAACCACGCCTTCAGGAAACACTTTTCCTCTAGTGGCCCTCCACCAGATGTTTGCATTTTCAGAGGGTTGCAGCCTTGGGATCGCTTGCTCCTGAGAACCTCGGCGGGTTCAGCTTCAGAAATTGCTCTACTAACTTGTGCATCGGTTGCTCCCCGATCACATTCCTAGGCGGGACTCTAGCAGGTGCAATTACAGCAGTGGTAGTGGCATTAGCGGCAGCAATGGCAGCGGTGGTAACGGCGGCTTGATTCTATACTTGCTGACCCATCAAGTTACCCAACGTCTCAAGCGCCTAAACGGTTCCATCTATTCTAGGATCGACGGGTGTTGCTACACTAGTACCGGCCTGCAGCGGTACTCTTTCTCTCGCGCTGGCCTGAGCCAGTGCTCTACCTTGGGCACCGATCCTAATCGGTGTCCGACCCCGAGAGACAAACATAACAATCCTCTTCCGAGGAGTCCTCTGCTCCGGATCGCTCATTCTACAAGATCTCTACAGAACTTGCTTTCCAATTCTACACAAAATTAGAAATCTAAGTGACCCACACAATCAATCAATCAATCAATCATAGGCAGAAGCATAAGGAAAAAGCATTTCCTACTAACTATCCCATGACCCATCGCACCTTATTACTCTAGACACTAACCAGCTTTGATACCATTTCGAGCAGTGATGTCACGCCTCGAACCCTGGGCACGCGCACATCCCTCGGTGGTCGACTAAAATTTGTGACGTCTCAGGACGCGTCGCCGACCCTTTCGTTTTATGCACATGCGGAAGCGAACTAATAAACCCTGACAATAATCAAACATGGAATAGAAAAGTAGGATAGCCAATTTTATACAAGCCAAATTAGTCTTACAAGTCTATACACATAAGTCCAACCCAACGAGGACTACTAAGCCACTTATGCTCCGGACCCTTCAGCCTTGGGCCCTGAGTTCTCCATCTAAGGACCTGAAAATATTTAACCGCAATAGGGTGAGATAAAAATCTCAGTGAGTCAACACCCTAAACCTCGATTAGGATGAGAATTTACTCAAAGGCTGCCTAACAGGTGTCACACAAAACTTACCTCGCCTCAGCACGTCCCTGCATATCAGTGCGTCTCATATACACTTATAAACACAGCAAGCGTAATCAATAACTGGAACATATCATTTCATCACAATTAATCACATGAGTCCTAATTAGAAGGTAAAATCGTCATGTCCCGTCCCATTCCATGTCATACAATTTTACCCCATAATAAGGCACAGCTATCTCAACCCCTTATGCATGTTTCGATTCTTACGACCTATCAGTCATGGCCAACTCCCCATTCGGCGGTCATCCAACATAACCAGGCGTCATCTCGTCCCATCGAGCATGACAACGTCTAGAACTCCCACCTAGACGACATCCCAAAAAGGAGCATCGGTTTGACATCCATCGCAAACAGCTTCCGAACTCCTGTCGAGAATTCGATAAAATTGGGCATCGTCCCCAAACTCCTGTTGGGTGACGAGTTCCAATAGTGACCATATGCACATCCATACTTGGCCAAGAACATCGTGCTTTGCACTCAAATACCTCAATTTCAAATAATGGACTTGATCAATTTTCTTCGAATTAAAAATCATCCCAATAAAATAATCGTGCATGGTCACGCATTTAAATCGAACCAATGAGCATGGTACCCTCTTATTTCAAAATTCCACAATTTCATAAAAACATTTTTGGCGACAAAAACTGACACCCGGTATTTTTCTATTTGAATACCAAAATTCAATTTTTGCAATAATAGTCCATAACAACAACTAAGCACTCAATTGTACAATTAAGTAGTCAATTTCAGATATTTTCAAGCATAAGTTCTAAGCATACCAAAAGTCAATCACATCACCAAATATGTGTTATCTAGCAAACTAGATACCAAGAACAACCACAAAACTACAATCGACCCTAACCGGCAGAAACCGAAACCACTCGCATGTCTCCAAGTTTAATTCATGATCATGTAGACGTACATACTCACGCAATCTACTAACATGTCTAAAGGGAATGAAATAAGCCGGATGTGATTTCTGCCCATTAGAAATCGATAGAGCAACCCGAATCTCTCACATGCTTTTTAACGCAATTTTCAATTCTTAGACGAATGAAATAAAGGTTTGAGAACTCAAATACATAAGTAGCACAAAAACTCCCATTATCACTAATTTGCTAATTGTAAGTTTCAAGCTATAAAATGACATAACGTGATTATATTAACAAGACAAATTATATATTTGACACGAAAATATTCTACATATAAACGAGTTAAAATATCAGAGATTTGATCGTAAGCTACTTACCACTTACTAGTCCGATCTTTATATTTCTAAACGGACAATGCAAACGCGAGTTGCTCCCCCTTCATCTAGGGGAAAAAAAAAATTCAAGTGCCCATGCCGTGTTGAGTGCTTACTCTAAAGAAAAACAAAAGATAAAAAAGAAAGGAGAAATAGGGTGACTGTTCTCATTTATTTTCATCAAAATCTTGTCTGTTGGAACCTGCGCTATTATCGATAGCCAGATCTCCTCTGCTTCTCCATCTTCTTCTGTCATGTGCATCAATAACCTTCTGCTGCGAAGGCTTATTGAAGTGAACTCCTAACCACTTTGCAACTACCGTCGAGGTCTTTCGTTCTATTCCCATTGGCCATAATTTGATTTCCTCCTATAAACATAGCAACAAATGAGGCTTAAGGTTTCGACTTTTGTGCATTCGGAATCACTGGGATCGTTGCTATGGTTTTATCATGTAATTTTGATTATAATTAATACCCTAAAAAATTTTAAACTGATATACGTATAATAAATTTACTTCAAATTAATTTTTTGATCATAAAAAATTCCAAACTAATATATTTATATCAAACTTATAAAAATCCCAAATTGATATATTTACAATAAATTTACCATAAACTAATTTATTCAACTGCTAAAAATCTTAAACTGGTACATTTATGATAAATATATCATCCGTTAAACCACAAAAAAATCACAAAAAATTGTATAAATGTGACGAGCAAAGAGTAAAATCGTAAATTAGTATACTAGTCAACTA
This sequence comes from Eucalyptus erythrocorys, assembly GCA_014182555.1. Taxonomy (NCBI): domain Eukaryota; kingdom Viridiplantae; phylum Streptophyta; class Magnoliopsida; order Myrtales; family Myrtaceae; genus Eucalyptus; species Eucalyptus erythrocorys. The sequence goes on from CM024604.1 coordinate 36,378,751, forward strand.
TCATGTACCATTCAACTTAGTAATTTGACAGAAAAATTTAATGGAAACTAACATAGGTTAATTCATCACTAGTATAACAGTTTGGGATAAATTTGTCAAAAGTGTATTAGTTTGGGTTTTTTATGGTCAAATAATTAGTTTGGAGTAAATTTGTCATAAATATGTCTATTTGAGATTCTTCATGGTATCAACCCTTTTGTATGATTTCCTCCCCTAATTTGGCTGATGTTTCCTCTTTTTTTTTGGTCATAAATGTAACGTAGATGTAGCACACATGATTGCCATATAAAAAAAAAAGGACACGTGGCATGTCTCTATTTGAAGAAGCTTTTCCGTGTTTTCGAGATATCATCTTTCAAAAAGCAAGTACTTTGCGAAAATACAACACCTACATTTTGCCGCCATGATCATTCGCCAAGAAAAAAAAAGCTCATGAATATATTTTGCATATATAGATCAAATACATAACTAGCACAAAAACTCCCATTATCACTAACTTGCTAATTGTAAGTCTCAAGCTATAAAATCACATGACGTGATTATATTAACCGCACAAATTATGTAATTGACACGAAAATATTCTACATGTAAATGAGTTAAAGTATCAGAGATTTGATCGTAAGCTACTTACCACTTACTAGTCTAATCCTTATATTTCCAAACGGACGATGCAAATGCGAGTTGCTCCCCCTTCATTTAGGGAAAAAAAAAAATTCAAACGCCCATGCTGTGTTGAGTGCTTACTCTAAAGAAAAACAAAAGATAAAAAAGAAAGGAGAAATAGGGCTACTGTTCTCATTTATTTTCTTCAGAATCTTGTCTGTTGTACCCTGCGCTATTATCGATAGCCAGATGTCCTCTGCTTCTCCGTCTTCTTCTGTCATGTGCATTAATAACCTTCTGCTGCGGAGGCTGATTGAAGTGAACTCCTAACCACTTTGCAACTACCGTCAAGGTCTTTCGTTCTATTCCCATTAGCCATAATTTGATTTCCTCCCATAAACATAGCAACAAATGAAGCTTAAGTTTTCGACTTTTGTGCATTCGGAATCACTGGGATCGTTGCTCTGGTTTTATCATGTAATTTTGATTATATTTAATATCCTGAAAAATTTCAAACTAATATACGTATAATAAATTTACTTCAAATTAATTTTTTGATCATAAAAATTTCCAAATTAATATATCTATATCAAACTTATATTGTCTAATAATAAAAAAATCTCAAATTGATATATTTGCAATAAATTTACTATAAACTAATTTTTTCAACTACTAAAAATCCTAAACTAGTATATTTATCATAAATATACCATCCGTTAAACCATAAAAAAATCACAAAAATTGTATAAATGAGACAAACAAAGATTAAAATCGCAAATTAGTATACCAGTCAACTATCACGTATCATTCAACTTAGTAATTTGACAGAAAAATTTAACGGAAACTAACATAGGGTTAATTCGTCACTTGTATAACAATTTGGGGTAAATTTGTCAAAAGTGTATCAGTTTGGGTTTTTTATGGTCAAATAATAATAAATTTGTCATAAATATATTGATTTGAGATTCTTCATGATATTAACCCTTTTGATTATGATTTCCTCCCCTAATTTGGCTGATGTTTCCTTCTTCTTCTTTTTTTGTCATACATGTAACGTAGATGTAGCACACGTCATTAATTTTATTTAAAAAAAAAAAAGGACACATGGCATGTCTCTATTTGAAGAAGCTTTTCTGTGTTTTCGAGATATCATTTTTCAAAAAGCATGTACTTTGCGAAAATACAATACATACATTTTGCCGCCATAATCATTCGCCGAGGAAAAAAAAAAACTCATGAATATATTTTGCATATATAGATCAAATACATAAGTAGCACAAAAACTCCCATTATCACTAACTTGCTAATTGTAAGTCTCAAGCTACAAAATCACATAACGTGATTATATTAACTGCACAAATTATATAATTGACATGAAAATATTCTACATGTAAATGAGTTAAAGTATGAGAGATTTGATCCTAAGCTACTTACCACTTACTAGTCCGATCCTTATATTTCCAAACAGACGATGCAAACGCAAGTTGCTCCCTCTTCATTGAGGGAAAAAAAAAGAAAATTCAAACGCCCATGCCGTGTTGAGTGCTTACTTTAAAGAAAAACAAAAGATAAAAAAAGAAAGTAGAAATAGGGCGACTGTTCTCATTTATTTTCTTCAGAATCTTGTCTGTTGTACCCTGCGCTATTATCGATAGCCAGATGTCCTTTGCTTATCCATCTTCTTCTGTCATGTGCATTAATAACCTTCTGCTGCAGAGGCTGATTGAAGTGAACTCCTAACCACTTTGCAACTATCGTCGAGGTCTTTCATTCTATTCCCATTGGCCATAATTTGATTTCCTCCCATAAACATAGCAACAAATGAGGCTTAAGTTTTCGACTTTTGTGCATTCGGAATCACCGGGATCGTTGCTCTGGTTTTATCATGTAATTTTGATTATATTTAATATCCTGAAAAATTTCAAACTAATATACGTATAATAAATTTACTTCAAATTAATTTTTTGATCATAAAAATTCCAAACTTATTATTATTTGACCATAAAAAATCCCAAATTGATATATTTGCAATAAATTTACCATAAACTAATTTATTTTTTTTGGTAAAGTCCATAAACTAATTTATTCAACTGCTAAAAATCCTAAACTAGTACATTTATGATAAATATACCATCCGTTAAACCACAAAAAAAATCACAAAAAATTGTATAAATGAGACAAACAAAGAGTAAAATCGCAAATTAGTATACTAGTCAACTATCATGTATCATTTAACTTAGTAATTTGATAGAAAAAATTTAATGGAAACTAACATAGGGTTAATTCGTCACTTGTATAACAATTTGGGGTAAATTTGTCAAAAGTGTATCAGTTTGGGTTTTTTATGGTCAAATAATAATAAGTTTGTCATAAATATATTGATTTGAGATTCTTCATGATATCAACCCTTTTGATTATGATTTCCTCCCCTAATTTGGCTGATGTTTCCTTTTTCTTTTCTTTTCTTTTTTTTGTCATACATGTAACGTAGATGTAGCACACGTCATTAATTTTATTAAAAAAAAAAGGACACATGGCATGTCTCTATTTGAAGAAGCTTTTCTGTGTTTTCGAGATATCATTTTTCAAAAAGCACGTACTTTGCGAAAATACAATACATACATTTTGCCGCCATAATCATTCGCCAAGAAAAAGAAGCTCATGAATATATTTTGCATATACATATCAAATACATAAGTAGCACAAAAACTCCCATTATCACTAACTTGCTAATTGTAAGTCTCAAGCTATAAAATCACATGACGTGATTACATTAACCGCACAAATTATATAATTGACACGAAAATATTCTATATGCAAACGAGTTAAAGTATCAGAGATTTGATCGTAAGCTACTTACCACTTACTAGTCCGATCCTTATATTTCCAAACGGATGATGCAAACGCGAGTTGCTCCCCCTTCATTTACGGAAAAAAAATTCAAACGCCCATGCTGTGTTAAGTGCTTACTCTAAACAAAAACAAAAGATAAAAAAGAAAGGAGAAATAGGGCGACTGCTCTCATTTATTTTCTTCAGAATCTCGTCTGTTGTACCCTGCGCTATTATCGATAGCCAGATGTCCTCTGCTTCTCCATCTTCTTCTGTCATGTGCATTGATAACCTTCTGCTGTGGAGGCTTATTGAAGTGAAGTCCTAACCACTTTGCAACTACCGTCGAGGTCTTTCGTTCTATTCCCATTGGCCATAATGTGATTTCCTCCCATAAACATAGCAACAAATGAGGCTTAAGTTTTCGACTTTTCTGCATTTGGAATAACTGGGATCGTTGCTCTGGTTTTATCATGTAATTTTGATTATATTTAATATCCTGAAAAATTTCAAACTAATATACGTATAATAAATTTACTTCAAATTAATTTTTTGATCATAAAAATTTCCAAATTAATATATCTATATCAAACTTATATTGTCTAATAATAAAAAAATCTCAAATTGATATATTTGTAATAAATTTACTATAAACTAATTTATTCAACTGCTAAAAATCCTAAGCTGGTACATTTATGAGAAATATACCATCCGTTAAACCACAAAAAAATCACAAAAAATTGTATAAATGTGACAGGCAAAGAGTAAAATCGCAAATTAGTATACCAATCAACTATCACGTATCATTCAACTTAGTAATTTGACAGAAAAATTTAATGGAAACTAACATAGGGTTAATTCGTCACTGGTATAACGGTTTGGGGTAAATTTGTCAAAAGTGTATCAGTTTGGGTTTTTTATGGTCAAATAATTAGTTCGGAGTAAATTTGTCATAAATATATCGATTTTTTTGTCATACATGTAACGTAGATGTAGCATACGTGATTTCCATACAAAAAAGAAGAAGGACACATGGCATGTCTCAATTTGAAGAAGCTTTTCCGTGTTTTCGAGATATCATTTTTCAAAAAGCATGTACTTTGCGAAAATACAATACCTACATTTTGCCGCCATAATCATTCGCCAAGAAAAAAAAGCTCATGAATATATTTTGCATATATAGATCAAGAAATTAACAGTGCTTCTCACACAAATAGCTCTCAATTCTCCATCATGCAAGAAAGGATGCCGAGTATACTCAACTTACCAAGTATACAGAGTCTATTTGAATAATGTCAACAATTCAAGCATCTATTTCCTCTTCTCAAAGAATAATTACCTTCACTCATTTCATTCATGGAGAAAATAACTAACCCTTTTATTTTTAGAGAATCTCAATCTGTTATTTTTCTTTTTATACACGCATTTAATTTCATGAGCTCGGAGTAAGACAACAAAAGTATGATTAGAGGATTCTGGCAAAAGAAAAAAAGTGGAAAACAGAAAATAAGATTACAGCAATGGTGGCTTTTGAATGGCCAATAAAGTCGTCAATAGGAATGTCGCGTACACCATGAGCTTGGGAGGGCTCGAGATGCATGTTAGGGTTAGGCGCGACAGCTCTGGCGACTCCACTGGGGACTGGTTATTAGACTAAGAGGACTTGAGGCCGTTTAAAAATGGGTGTTGTGTTTTTAAACTAACATGTCTTGTGTAGGATCATCTGCATGTCAAAGTCACGTGGAAAAAGAGGTTAGTCGCTAATCATGTGTTAAATGGTTTTGTAGGTGGGAGTTATAAGGGGAGGCGTGTATGTAAACCCCTTGTTTTGCAGGTGGTGTAAGGATGTATGAATGTATGTGGGTTTATATTGAAGTGCTGGATGTTTAAATTTAAATGCATGTTTGCAAGCTTTAGCACAACACCACATACACAACCGCGGTCTAAAACCCCGATCGCCCAATTTAGGACCTTAGGAGGGTTTATGGGTGGAATCTGCGAGTGGATGCTCGTGGTAATCCACTACTACATAAACCCGTTCATCCCAATTGATAAAGATAGCACTGACCGACGGTAGTAGCGGTGGGTAAACTATCGTTATCCTTTGGGATGGGAACCTTGAGCCTTTTAGCACCCTCACCTTAGGCGTCGAAATCTCACAGTTTCATGCAATATGTGATTTGTGATTGTCATGAGTTTGGTTGGTAAGAAATCGTTCCTTCTTTATCGTTCCTACCTTTTCATTCTCCCTATTTCAATTATGCGTTTTATATTTCCAACGACGATATGTTTTAATCATGGGTGCCCTTTAGGTGTAGTTTTAGATGGGTAAGCCCAAAATCGACGTGATCCCTGTACCTGGGAATCTCAAGACTCTATTGGAGAACCTCGACCCAAGACATCAACACCACATGGAAGAATTCCTGAACTTCAAGATTTTTTGACAAGCTCATATTAAGGAACAAGAAGACGGTGCCTTGATCGATGAGGAACGCTTGGCCCATGATAACAAGTGTCTCCACACGATCCCATCTAGTTCTTAGGTTTCCATTTTATATGCTTTTCTTGTAAAGGGGTTTCCTTTGTGTTTCCCTCCTTTCTATTGAGGTTTACTTGTATTCATTTTCATCTCCCATGTAAAAATCATATGTAAAATCGAACCACTTTGTAAGCTTCAAGAAAGCAAGGTTCTGTTCTCCCTTGTAATTGTTTGATTAAAATGAATGAAATTCATGGACATTTTCATGTAACTTTTAGAAAAAGGGGCACTCTGATTAAATATTTGTCGTCGTTCCTTTTCAATTGTATAATTTCTTTTGAGGAAATTTTGACAAGAGGATGTTATATGATATTGGGATCATATATGCTTCTTATCATTATTTCGTCTCAAGAAAATATAAAATTGACTAGGATTTGTACTTTAATGATTTCTTTTGATTGGTATTAATCAGAATCATTTTCTTTTTATAGGAGGTTTTTGAAAAACGGCTGAAGAACGATCAATAATTCGCACTCGCCATCAAACCAAGATGGAAAATGAAGACACTCGTGCTCGTGTCCTCAACATGGAAAATCAAATGACCCAAATGATGACATTATTGGCGGACCTCTCCAATCAAGTCCGAAACATGACTTCTGTGGTTCCTGCCTCTTCTCCTGTAAATCCTCCTACCGCATCTTCTAAAGTGCTAATAGCCCCGACAGTAGAGCCCATGGGGAAAGGGCCAGCCGAAGAGATACCCACTGCAATCCTGATCGTCATCGGCTCTGAGCCTCAGTCTAAGGAAACCCCGATCCCACACCTTGATGGGGAAAGTTCGAGGCGTTTGGCTAAGATTGAAGAGCGCCTTTGCATGCTGCAGGGCTACCAACCACAAGGGTTTGACAAAGTGTCACCTTTCGCTAAGGTCACAGTACCCGAATTCTACAAAGAGCCGGAATTTACAAGAAAGTACGATGGCATCGGGTGCCCCAAGACTCATCTGAAATACTATTTGGGCAAAATGGCCCGATACTCGGATAATCCTCTGCTTTTAATCAATTCTTTTCAAGATAATTTGATTGGGCCTGCACTAACGTGGTTCATAGAGTTGGATTTAGATAAAATCCACACTTGGGAGGATCTTGCTGATGAGTTCTTTCAGCAGTATAAATTCAACACCGAGATTGCCCCGACTCGAGAGGAGTTGGTCCGAGTTGAGAAGAGGAGGACCGAGACATTTAGGGCTTACGCTCAAAGGTGGAGGGTCATGGCATCTCAAGTGAAGCCGCCATTAACCGAGAAAGAAGCCATGAAATTACTGCTCCAGGCCATACCGAGAGACTTCTTTGAGAAGATGTATAATCACACTTGCATCAACTTCGCTGCGTTGGTGGAGTTAGGCGAACGTATCGAGGGAATTATGCGTGAAGGGAGATTAACCGAGACCACGAGTCGTCGATATGCCCCAAAAAGGGATAAAGAATCAGCTGTGGAGATCGCCTACATACAAAACTCCTCTTCCCAGAAGTCCTATAATCCTCAAACTCACAAACTCGCCATGGAGGTAACGGGCCCTTCGCGAAACTTTGAACAAAAGGGAAAAGCCCCTCAGAGACAATTCACTCCATTGCCTAGGCCCATGTCCCAGTTACTTCCGATGTTAATTGAAAATCATCTGATGGCAAAAGAAATTCCGAGAGATAATCTTCCAAAGTTCGTTGGGTTCGACTTTAGCAAAGCATGTGAATATCACATGGGGGAAAAAGGCCATCATGTGGACAATTGTTGGGTGCTCCGAGCCAAAATCCAGAACTTGCTGGATAAAAAATTGCTCACATTTAAGGACTTAGCACCAAACGTCCAACAAAACCCCCTCCCAGAATATTCTTAAGATGTCGACATGGTTGACACTATCAATGGGAATGAAGAACCTTCAATTCTCACTGTGTAGGGAAGGTTTCTAGTTTTTTAGTTGTATTCCTTTCATTTCTCCCCTGCAAGGGAATTTCATTCATTTTTCCCCTGTGTGGGAATTTCATTCATTTCTCCCCTGCGAGGGAATTCTTTTCATTTCATTTGTTCATGCTTGTAACAATCTAGATCACAAACTTTAAAGATCCAAGATGCTATACTTTGTAATGCAATTTTCGCATATCAATAAAACTCATGTTTTGTTAATAGACGTGTGAGGATTCCAAAATCAGTCCTATGATGATGCTTTGAGGCCTGATCCTCCACACAATCTATAGTTTCAAAATGTTTTGAAGTGGAGCGAGGACGTCCAATGGCATGAGGGCTAGTTCCCAAATACATTTTTTTTGAAAACTCGAATTCGAAAACAATTTTTTTCATGACCATTATATGCATTGCATTCATTTATATGCATATATCCTAACCATTCTTCGATTGCATCTCAAGCATGGCATTTCACATCATGATAGTCATTTGCATGGCTCGAATTCGCATTCAAAAGATTGTGGCGAACCTGATTCTTCCAACCTAGAGAATGAAGATGATCCTCGAGTTATTGAAAAGGAATGGCTCAGACATGAAGAATCCAAGCCTCCTACCACCGAACAACCAATCACTGTTAATTTGGGAGATTCAGATAACTCTAAAGAAGCCAAGATTGGGGGCATGTCTCTCTCAAGCGGATGCCAACAGATTAATTAGGCTTTTGAGAGAGTATCAAGATATTTTTGCTTAGTCATATGCCGATATGCTGGGGCAACACCATTCTCATTGGTTTATGGGATGGAAGTTGTATTACCCGTGGAAGTGGAAATCCCGTCACTGAGGGTATTTTCTCAAATCAAGCTCTAAAGCTGAATGGGCTCAACAAAGATTTGAACAACTTAATATGATTGATGAAAAGCGGGTAAAAGCCTTATGCCATGGACAAAGCTATCAGAAGAGAATAGCCAAGTCGTTCAACCGCAAAGTTAGGCCAAGACATTTCGAGATCAATGATCTTGTCTTGAGAAAGGTCTTGCCTATCATTCCAGATCCTCATGGGAAGTTCACTCCAAATTATGAAGGTCCTTATATTGTAAAGAAAGTACTACCTGGTGGGGCACCGATTCTTGTAAAAATGGATGGTCAAGAATTGCCAAGACCTGTAAATGCCGATGCTGTCAAGAAGTATTATCCATGAATAAATTGAAAGGCCTTTGAGCCACTTTTGGATTGAATCTGAGCCATTTTAGGATGTTTGCATCATGCATCGCATGCATACATATTGCATTTGCATGTTTGTTCCTCTTGCAAGTATCTGTGATGAAGGTCCTATCTATTCGTGAGAAGTTCATCTCAGAAATTAAAAAAAAAAAAACAAACAAACAAATAAAGAACAAAAAAGAAGAGCTTGTTCTTTAGAATTTAGAAGTGACCTTGTTCCTTAGGATGCCAAAAGAGTCATTTAGAATTCTAGAAGTACAGCTAGAACTCTAGACGTGAACTCCTGTTCTGAATAAAGTCTACTCTTTTCACAAATTTTATTCTACCTTGTTTTCAAAAGTCTCTCTAGTAGAGTCGAAAAAAAGAAACATGTCTTTTCAAGCAAAATTTCATTGCATTTTCATTCCCCAAAGAGCTGAATTTAACTAAAGTGGGTTTTGAAAAACTTAAAAAGGATTGTTAAATATGCCAGGTGGTGGTGCCTAAAATGATGAGAGGCAACCTCCTTACCAAACACGTCCTTATACACTCTTTGAGAGAATTGAGTGAAAAGAACCATGTTTTAGGGCATAGGATTCATTCACAGTGAATACATGATTTGAAATGATAAAGGCATTTCATTTCTCAATCCCAAACACTATTGATATCCCTTGCAAGCCACATTAGGGCAAAATAGAGGGTCTTGGTTGAAAATTATGGAGTAAAAGATTAAGAAAGATTTTATTGCTTTCACTTGCATTAATCTTCTTGTGTTAGCTTCAGGTGATTTCTTGTCGAAACTCGAAGCATCCCGAAGTGAAGAAGAGCATTCCGTTCACTACCACAAACACAATTACCCTTTGCTTGGCCAATTTGAGCCTTATACAATTCTTTCATAACCCCAAGTGATGTTATCTCCCCACACTGAGGGCAAGGCACATGATTTACCAATAAAATTAAGAATATTAGTCATGCCACTTGAGAGTCCTAGACATTCAAAAGAGAATGAAGACTAGGGGGCATGAAAAAAGCAGTGTGCCTGGTAAAAGCAAGGCCAATGCCCATGAAAAAAATGCAAAGAAAAGCAAAAATGCAAAAAAGAGCAAAATCCATGATCATGCAAAAGATCTTTCGTTGAAAAAATAAAAGAAATGCATTGCAAGAGAAAACATGTATTGCAAGCAATATCATTAGAACAAAGAGCGAAGCTCTCGTGTCTCAAGACAAACTACCCAAAGGACTCTCGAGGTAGGTTAAATTTCAAGAGTCGAATTTTTGAGAAGTCATGTGATGGTAATGATGCCGAGATAATCACTCACTTTTTAACCCTTTGATATCTGAAAATTTTTCAAACCTTTTTGAAGCCTCACCCGAACCAACATTACAACCGTTTTCCGAAGTCTCTTTCGATTGGGATGGTTTGAGTTGAAATGAGAATATCACATTGGAGCTACCGCTAGAAGGAGTGGAAGCAATCCTATCTTATCTTATCTTCAAGGTTCTTGACTTATAAACTTGACGAAGATATTGATTGAATATTCATTTCTTAGCCTCAAAGTACATACCCTTTGTATAAGCCCATGGCCAAGTCATTATTACGGTCCCTTCTAAAGACCTTTTGATCAATGGATTGTACTCACTGTGAACGTTTCCAAAAGCCTTAGACATAGGTTGAGTGAGACTTCTCTAGTGAGATTTAAACAAGTTTCCCATATCAATGGTTGGGAACAATAGCCATTTTGAGAGCTAGTGTGAAAGACCTTATTTGATTAGGATATTTCCACTTGGCATATTTGATTTAACCCATATTTGATTTAACCCTTAGATGGTTAATCAAATCTCATTTTGTTAAAATCTTCTCTAAAAGGATTTGACAATTGATATGATTTTGCAAAGTTGATTCTCCAGCAATTTCGACTATCACATTCGGTCGAAACCCGTTTCTACACGGTGAGACCTTCCTTCCAAGTCAAAACCCGTTTCTACACGGTGAGACCTTCCTTCCAAGTCAAAACCTGTTCCTACACGGTGAGACTATCACATCCGGTCGAAACCCGTTTCTACACGGTGAGACCTTCCTTCCAAGTCAAAACCCGTTTCTACACGGTGAGACTATCATATCCGGTCGAAACCCGTTTCTACACGGTGAGACCTTCCTTCCAAGTCAAAACCCATTTCTACACGGTGAGACCTTCCTTCCAAGTCAAAACCCGTTCCTACACGGTGAGACTATCACATTCGATCGAAACCCGTTTCTACACGGTGAGACCTTCCTTCCAAGTCAAAACCCATTTCTACACGGTGAGACCTTCCTCCCAGTCGAAACCCGTTTTTACACGGTGAGACCTTCCTTTTTCCAGTCTAAATCATACGGTTTATAGGTCCATCCTTAAACCATTTAGTTCTAGGTCAACTCAAAACCTTGTCTTCAGGTTCCAGGTTATCCTTAAAACCTTGTTACCCAGTTCTAGGTTATCTTTAAACCTTGTCTCTAGGTTCTAGGTCATCTTTAAACCTTGTTTTCTTGAGTTCTAGGCGATCCTTAAATTTCATCTTTAGGTTAGTGGCTATCCTTAGATCATTCATTTCATCCCACGAGAGAGAGAGAGAGTGAAAAACATAATAAACCCCGACAAAAGTTCAGATATCCTGACAGGTCCACAATTGACTGTATTTTCTTTTGTTTTATTTTCCTCTATTTTCAAAAGTCGAGTCAACTAAAAATTTCAGGTGTTAATTTTTATCTTTGAGTGGAACCTCTTCGAGCTCCCACCCAAAGAGGGGCAGCTGTTGACACCTGAAATAAAAAAAGAAAATTGTTTGAAATTGAATAAACAAAAAAAAAACAAAAGAGAGCAAAAGAAAACCGAAAGAAAACGGAAAGAAAAAAATGGAAAATGAAAAAAAATGAAAAAAGAGAGCAGAAAATAAAAAAAAAAACCCCGAACGGAAAATAAAAACGGAAAATGGAAAAGGCGAAAAACGAAAAAAAAAAAATAAAAAATGGGAAAATATAAAAGGGGGACCCTCTCAAGCATTTTCTCTCTCTTCCCCCCCTCTTGGGCATGCTAGACTCCCTCTCGACGCTCTCCTTCTCTCTCTCTCTCTCTCTCTTTTCTCTTGATGAGGGTCGTCTTCTTCTTCTTCCTGCAGAAACCCTAGAAGAGAATCCTCCGACCGAAATCCTCCCGGGAGCCGAAGTCCTCCGGCGAGAATAGCGGCGGCGATCGAGGTGGTCTCCTGCTACAGCTCCTGGACTCTCGTTCCTCCAACATCGTCCTCGACGGAGCTCAAACAGAAGCCCGCCAAATCTCCTTGGCTCGCGCCTCCCGCCGCTACGTCCTCTGAAAATACGTCGTTCCCGAGCTTGGAACTGGAACCAGAGACGCGACCAAGTGAAGACTCTCTCTCCCTTCTCATCTTCTTCCTCTGAAACCCTAGGAGGCCGATTGACGAAGATCAGCAACAACTGCGACGAGAACGACGCCGTAGCCGAATTTCTATTTTGATTTCGCTCATCGGATCGGCCATCTCTTGGTGATGGGGCTTGATCGTGATCTTTTCTTCCTTAAACCTTAGAAGACGGAGCGATCGACGAAGATCGCTCGAGGCACAGAGGTCCAGACCCGCACCGAGCTTGGAAGCCTCGGCTCAACTCCAAAAGGTGATTTTCCCTCTTCAGCGATACGTACTGGTGAGTGAACTGATCACCATCTCTAGTGTTGTGTAAATTAACGTTCCCGACATACTTGATCTGTTCTTTTCCACTTTTCGCCGTTAGTTGTCTTTTGCGGTGTATCTAGTTATATACATCAAAATATACGCAACTTGTGAAATGATTTGTTGAGAAGCACTCTGCTGATAAATGAAAAAATCTATGAGTTTTTATTTGTTCTCAGGTTTGATAGAAGTCTGTTGTTCCCTTGATCGCTATTTCTCTTCCAATTTTGCATTTATATCTACTTTTAGCTCCGAAATTGCATGCTCGTTTCGTTGAAGGTAAGGACTGAATGTTCGATTATACCCGCATGAAATCCAATGATGCGCAAGCCTCTGGACTATCTTTGAGCTTGAAGTGTTTCAAGTGCATGTATCATAATTGTCTAACACCTGTTTGATGAAATTCTTGAACTAACTCAATGTTTATTTTGATTTTGTCCCCTATGGTCTCATGTGATTGTGAAGAATGGTGCAAAAGTGCTGGTTCTACTTGTTTGAACTAGAGTTCATGTTAGAGGCCAATTCAAAGTGTGTACGGATGAAGCAATATTGTTTTTTTGGATTGGCCAAATTTCCGAGTCTCGAATTTGAGCTTGTAGCTTATAAAGGCCGCATATCTAAGAGCTTCATCTTCCCATCCCTCATCCCTGTGCTGGTTGTTGTCACTATTCAATGTGGTATACTGTCAATTTTCTGATTGCTCACGACTGACAATGAAAGTTCTTATTCCTGGCTTTCTACTTTCACCATTCCAAAATCCATAATATTGATAATGGCGGCTACTGTAGTTCCATAATTCTTCATGCTATTCACTATTTTTTACTATACCAATTTAGAATGAATTGTCTTTCTCAAACGCTTTGATTCTGTCTAGAAGAATCTCCTGCTGATGCAATGCTCCCCGCCGATGCAATGCTACCGTTGTCGTCATTGTTGTTTGATGGATACAATGTTGTTGTTGTTGGAAGAACAGGCTGTGACTGAGCCCCTTTTAATGTCTTGAATATATGTTGATGTTTTGATGATGTCTGAATGGATCTTTTTGTTGCTTTATTCAATAGTTAGTATTTGAGGCTGCAATACATAGATCGAATTTACATAGATCTGCATCACATGTTCTGCTGCACCATTTTGTCTGCTGGACTATATTTTACTATGTTTTTGGTCTCCAATAATTGCGGCATCTTAATCAAAATTAAGGGATTGCATGACTTCCAAGTAAAACCGAGGAACTCTCATTTTCGTGATCTTGTCAAAAGGCTCATATTTGGCATGTGTTTGTTTTCAAAAGCATGCGGTTTAGTATACAATGTATTCAAATGTGAAAACTAGAGATATCGGTAGATACTCCATGCTGGTAAAGGAGCTCAGCATTTTCATCTTTTTTATGGTCTTTCTTTGGATCAGTGTTCATCTTTAATGATTGCAATGACCTGCAAATTTGAACTAGTGCTAATGTGTGGATTGAGATTGTTTACTTGATACTCCATGATCTCGGTATTGAATTTGGTTAAGCTGTGGGAATTTCCTTATGCATAAGCTGTGATGCATTTGAAGTGATTTCTGAAGTTCATTGGTTGATTGAAGGATGAGGAGACTCATTTTAATTTTAGTTTGCAGAAAATAACCGAAGTAGATGCTCTGTCTTTGTACAGATTGTTTTTTTGCTGATAGGCTGATTTCGCTTTGTTGTTTTGGCTAGTTTTACTATGCATCATTCTGGTTCTTTTCATTGTTTTTTTGCTGTTTCTCTGCTGTTCTTTTGCTGTTCTGTGAGGCTAGTTTCAATTTACTGATTTGCTGGTTTTGTTCATCTCATTATATGATACAAGAATATGCACTTTACAATATGCTCTTTCGATAAAACTCGCCGATAGGTCAACATGTGAGCGTGTCTGGATAGTTTCGGTTCCTTTCTTGATACATTATAAAATGCTTGCATTACATAGTACCATGTTCTATTTCTGATGGGCTTGTTCATGTTCTAGATTTTTTAGAAATTCATGAGTTAAGAATCTTGAAATCTTCTCGTGAAATTTGTTCCTCATATGCTAATTTGTCTACAATAAAATGTTTAAGATGAGATATCCATTGAATGTGTGTTTATTGTGCTCATCTTGAATGTCCAGTTTTTTGCAATAGATGATGTTGTTGACACATGTACATGTTTTCTTGGGTCTTTTAGAATATGATGCATGTTTTACTTAAAACCCAATTGTACAAGGGTTCTTGCCATGATAACTTTGTTGTTATTAGTGATGCTTGTTTTTACCTTTATGTACCTAGTTTTGAACTTCCTAGTTTAGATTTAGATTAGGACTTTGAAGAAAGAGAAAGCATGAAGACGGCGGAGGTCGATGTCCATTCCGACCATTGTGATGTAATTCCTTTTCTTTCCTTTTCCCGATATATGTTTCGGGTTCTTTGTGATGTATAAAACCCGACGAGTTGCGGGTCTTTTCTTTTTCCCTCTTTTCTCCCTTTTGATTCTCTCTTATTTTAGGCATTGCATGATTGAGTTTGATATCTCTTGATTGTTTACTTTCTGTCTTTTAATTGTGTTTTCATTAATTGTTTTCGTTTTTTTAGAAATAAAACACATTGAAAGCAATTTATCTTGTATTAATATAATAAAACAAAACACAACATTCCATTTAGGTACCGAAAGGGCGTTAATAGAAATATTAACGTAACCCAAGTCCCCGAACTTGAATCTCTGGTTGCGTAGAAATTGAGGAATTTCTCCCAATCCTCGATTAGGTTTTCTAGCTGACCTCCAAAAAAAGCTAGTTGCAGCTCCCATATATTATTTAGGTTGTTAGATGATTGAATTGTATAATATTTTGTCGCGTACACCATGAGCTTGGGCAGATACAGGCGTCTGGAATGGACCATTTATAACATTGACATGTCCAGGGCTGTTAGTCCACATGCTAGATGCCACCTCATTTTCTGCTGTTCCACTTTTGCGCTTGAGTAGAGGCGATCTGACCACGATCGCGTCGGCCTCGTGATCAGCGCCAGCGGAGCGGCGGGCTTCGGCGGGGGAGGACGAGAACCGGTGGTAGTCGTCGGGGGGCACAAACGGGGGCTTGGTGGTGGCAAACGCGAGGTGGCGCTTCGGCGGCCGGAAGATCTGGCCGGCGGCGCCGCCGCCGGGTGGGGATCACGAGGCGACGCGATCGTGGTCGATCGCCTTTACTCAAGCGCAAGAGTGGAACAGCAGATAATGAGGTGGCATCTAGCATGTGGACTAACAGCCCTGGACATGTCAATGTTATAAATAGTCCATTCCAGACGCCTGTATCTGCAAAAAGTGGAAAAGAACAGATCAAGTATGTCGGGAACGTTAATTTACACAAAACTAGAGATGGTGATCAGTTCACTCACCAGTACGTATCGCCGAAGAGGGAAAATCACCTTTTGGAGTTTAGCCGAGGCTTCCAAGCTCGGTGCGGGTCTGGACCTCTGTGCCTCGAGCGATCTTCGTCGATCGCTCCGTCTTCTAAGGTTTAAGGAAGAAAAGATCACGATCGAGCCCCATCACCAAGAGATGGCCGATCCGATGAGCAAAATCCAAATAGAAATTCGGCTACGGCGTCGTTCTCGTCGCAGTTGTTGCTGATCTTCGTCAATCGGCCTCCTAGGGTTTCAGAGGAAGAAGATGAGAAGGAGGAGAGAGTCTTCACTCGGTCGCGTCTCCAGTTCCAGTTCCAAGCTCGGGAATGCCGTATTTTCAAAGGACGTAGCAGCGGGAGGCGCGAGCCAAGGAGATTTGGCGGGCTTTTGTTTGAGCTCCGTTGAGGGCGATGTTGGAGGAACGGGAGTCCAGGAGCTATAGCAGGAGACCGCCTCGATCGCCGCCGCTATTCTCGCCGGAGGACTTCGGCTCCCCGGAGGATTTCGGTCGGAGGATTCTCTTCTAGGGTTTCTACAGGAAGAAGAATAAGACGACCCTCATGGAGAGAAATGAGAGAGAGAGAGAGAGAGAGAGAGAGAGAGAGAGAGAGAGAGAGAGAGAGAGAAGGAGAGCGTTAGAGAGGGAGTCCAAATGTGCCCAAGAGGGGGGGGAAGCGAGAGAAAATGCTTGAGAGGGTCCCCCTTTTATATTTTCCCATTTTTTATTTTTTTCGTTTTTTTTCGCCTTTTCCATTTTCCGTTTTTATTTTCCGTTCGGGCTTTTTTTTTATTTATTTTTATTCTCTCTTTTTTTCATTTTCCATTTTTTTCTTTCCGTTTTCTTTCGGTTTTCTTTTGCTCTCTTTTGTTTTTTTTTTGTTTATTCAATTTCAAACAATTTTTTATTTTTTTTATTTCAGGTGTCAACAAGGAATAATGGAACCCGAATCCTCTCAATCAACAACTTCTATCCAAGCAAACTTCCATAAGCATTTGGTTCACCGGTTGTACCTAGCAGTGAGCAAAAAACTCTACCGGATTGGAAATTGCATAAACAGATCCGATTTGCGGTTTTAGATTTTGATCCTGTTGGGTGCAGATTATGCACAACCCAAGATCTCCATAATCAGAACAAGAAGAAGCATTTGTAAATAGAAGGATTGACGCACCTGATTTAGGATCCATCGTTCTTGAGCGGAAGCGGAAACACAATGTTCCTTCCGCAAATCCTTCTCCTCTATTACCCTCCGAATCACTGGCTCAATGAGGCGGCCTCTCACGATTGACGTTAGAATAACGTCCCTTAGGTGAGAATATGTGAGATTAGGGCTAGAGGAGAGACTTGAGCACTATTTATAGAGTTTCTAGCCAGTCCCCCTCATTACGGGCCAGGCTCAACTCGGTCCACACTAGCCAGTCCCATATTAGACTAATTAAGAAACCTTCTATCTCACCTAAAACCAAACTCCGTAAAACGGTAAACGTTAAATGGTAAATAACAAAGTCAATTAATTTAGTCCACATTAGAGGAAAACTCTTACATTCTCCCACTTGGACTATATTAATTGAAATTGTATTATATGTGCGCACATTGGTCCAGAGATAATTCTTAATAGTCAATCCTATCCCATAAAGCTTCCAACACCGAATCATGGTGGTAATTGCATGTATACACACAGAGCCTTCCATGGTCATAAGTGCTTTCAACTTTATTGATATGGATTCAATATGGTAGTGTGGCAAATGGCTAACATCTCTCATAGAGAGATCTATTTGTCAGTCACCATTCTCTTACTTAGGCGACACAAAAGTTTGTGCCACAAGAGAATAAAATTATAGTTCTAATGAACCCACATATGTCTTGTCCTTATGGTTAACCTTTTACAAGAACATATGCACAAGGCTAATAATGAATTGCCCTTAGCCTTCACTCAAGGTAATACCTTGAGACTTTTAACAATATATATATATTCAATAAAATAACAAACCATTCAAAAATATTGTATTGAATGCAAAAGTTGAAATATATATATATATATATATATATATCAAAATGTTACTAAATTGTAACAAATGCAGATATAAACTTTATTTAAGAAAAATAAATAAAATATAACTCTCACTAAAAGACAGCATCCCAAGATGCTTCTAGGCCCATACTAATGACATGTCGATCAAATACACGTGGGCGTAGACCTTTAGTTAGTGGATCTGCAATCATATCATCTGTAGAAACATAATCTACAGCAACATCGCCATTCTGCACTGATTTCTTTATGGTCAAAAACTTGACCTCCATGTGTTTAGACCCCTTGAGACTTCTGTTATTGTCAATAAACAACACTACAAAATTATTATCACAATGTAGTTGTATGGGTCTATCCACAAAATCAAAAACTGATAACTCCCTAATGAGGTTCCGGAGCCAAATAGCTTGAGTAGCAGCTGTAAAACAGGCTATAAACTCCGCTTGCATGGTAGAAGAAGATATGGATTTCTGTTTTTCGCTCTTCCATGATACTGCACCTCCTGCCAACGTAAATATGTATCATGTGGTTGACTTTTTGTCATCTTGACAACCAGCAAAATCTGCATCAGAATATCCTACTAGTTGTAAGTCAGGAACATGTCTATAAATCAGCATATAATCCCTTGTTCTCTTTAAGTACCTTAAAACCTTCTTGGCAGCAATCCAGTGATCGTGTCCTAGATTTGTCTGATATCTGCCTAGAAGCCCAACTGCAAAAGCACTATCTAGCCTAATGCAAACTTGAGCATACATGATACTTCCAAGCACACTAGCATAAGGTACATTCTTCATTTGAGCTTTCTCAAAATCTGAATTAGGACATTGTGAAAGACTCAATTTGTCACCTTTAATAACAAGAGCAATTCCTGGTTTGCAATCTTGCATACTGAATCTTTCCAAAATACGATCAATATATGCCCTTTGAGATAAGCCCAATGAATGGCATGAGCGATCCCTATGAATCTCAATGCCAAGAACAAAAGACGCCTCACCAAGGTCTTTCATATCAAAATTTTCGATAACATCCGCTTTGTCTCATGCAGTAAACCAATGTCACTACTTGCAAACAAGATATCATCCACATAAAGTATGAGAAAAATATATTTCCTCCCCCTGACCTTGGTGTATATCCACCGATCTACTTTGTTCTCAATAAATCCACATGAAGTGACAACACTATGAAATTTGAAATACCACTGTCTAGAAGCTTGCTTAAGGCCATAAATAGACTTCTTCAATCTACAAACAAGCTTACATGAATCATCATTTGTAAATCCTTCAAGTTGCACCATATAAACCTCCTCATTAAGGTCTCCATTAAGAAAAGCAATCTTAACATCCATCTGATGTAACTCCATATCAAAATAAGCTACTAATGCCAAGATCACTTTGAAGGAATCTTTAGAAGAAACTGCAGAAAATGTTGCTGCATAAAATAATCACCATAATAATCAAGAAGAAGTCTGCCAAGAAATTACTTTCGTGCCTTTTCCGAATTTCTAATCCTTTACTTTGTCCTTCTCTCTCTTGGAATACATATCGTCTCTTTCTTTATTTCAAAGGATAATATATTATTCACCCCGATCTGGGACACGCTCTCCAATTTAACCCCCCAACTCTCTCTCTCTCTCTCTCTCTCTCTCTCTCTCTCTCTCTCTCTCATGGAAGATATCATGCACTTGAGCAAGTCTTGGTGACAATGCCAGACGATACGCCAAAGTCCCTATTTGCTCCAGAATTCCTAAGGGACCGACTTACCTCGGACTTAACTCCACTTTCTTACCAAAGCACGAAGTACCCCTCATTGGTGACATCTTAAGGAATACGTATTCACAAACTTGGAATTCCAATGACCTTCGCCGTTTATTTGCATAACTTTTTGGTGACTCTGAGCAGTCCTGAGTCTTTCCCGAATATTTTTGATGGCGTCGACTGATCGTTAAACTAACTTAGGGCCCGTAATCTTACGCTCCCCAACTTTGTCCCAACAGACCGGAGTTTTGCAAGCTCTGCCATACAACACTTCAAATGGTGCCATATGAATACTCTACTAATAACTGCTATGATGAGCTTCTTACAAAATCTCCTCCTTAAGCTCTGCATCGTCGCGTACACACAATCTTCGACGAAAATTTAGTGTTTCGTCTTCAAAAATCCGAAAGTTAGCCTTTCTCTTTTCTGCATCCCCTTGCAAAATCTTCTAAATATCAAGATCTGTCAACTGTAGCGTCTTAATCATTATTTGTACTTTCGGTTCAATTCTGAGGATGGCCATAAGGTTTGAAAGGTAACCTACTTCAAATTTGAAAACCAAATCTTGGGCTCCTTCAAGTAGGGTCCATTTCTGAATCATCATCTGTGTAATTGATGACTTCTGACTCAACGCATTTGCGACTTTGTTGGCTTTTCCTAGATGATACAGGATGTTGCAATCATAGTCCTTGAAGAGTTCCATCCAACGACGCTGTCTCATGTTTAACTCATTCTTAATTCTCAGCTGATGATAACCCATCCTCAGGTCGATCTTGGAAAATATCGACCCTCCTTGTAATTGATCAAACATGTCATCAATCCTTGGCAACGAATACTTATCCTTGATCATCACCTAATTAAGTTGCCGATAGTCGATGCAATGAACCATCTTTATTCCTCACAAATAGGATTGGTACTCCCCTGAGGTGATGCACTGGGATGTATAAATTCTTTATCCAACAACCCCAGCATCGGCACCTTCAGTTCTTTCAATTCTGACAACGTCATACGATAAGGAGCCTTGGAAATTGGCTCCGTCCTGGGGCCAACTCAATCACGAACTCGATCTCCTTTTCTAGTAGCAAACAGAGTAATTCCTTAGAAAACACATCAGAAAACTCGTGTACTAATGCGATGTTCGCCATCTTCGGCTCCTCAACTGTCATATCCATTACAATTGCCAAATAACCTTGGCAACCCACCTCTAACAAATGGGTTGCCTCAAGCGACGAAATTAAGGTAATCGAAGGTCCTTCTCGGTTTCCAACAAACTCAAAACTTCCAGACGGTAATGGGTTAAAGTAGATTATTGTATGACAACAATCCATTACAACAAGATGCTCCTTGAGCCACTCCTTTTCATTTATGACATCAAAGTTATACATAAGCAAAATAGTCGAGTACAACTCTAATTAGTGATTCTCCTTTCTACAACTTTATTTCAGCAAACCAAAATTCTACAAGCTTAACTATATTTCCACTACACCACTCTAATCAAAATTATCCCAGAAACATTGTTCCCCTAATCGATGCATAGCTTAGTTCATTCTTGTCCCCTTCGCCATCCTAGTGATACCCTCTCTGTGGTAGCAGTGCTTGTGCTCCCCTGGACCTATGCGGATAGTCCTTCACCTGGTGGCTGTGTTGACCACATCCGTAACACACTTCTACTCTACTAGGGCACGGGGTTAGTCCATGCTTCCTTCTACAAATTTGGCACACGCCGTTCAAATTGGGTGCCGGCTTTCCGATTCCACCCATTCGATTGGGCGAAATGGAATACTCTCCTCTAGTCATCGGCCTCTTCCCGAACTGATTACCATCTCCGTTAGGCCTGAACCGCGACCCAGATGCAGTGGCTTGCTCATTCAAGTTCCTCTCAATTAGCTGTGCTTTTTCGTACAGATCATTGTAATCCTTCAGATTAAACGGCACCAACAGATCCTTTAACTCTAGTCTCAGTCCATCTCGGAATCTCCTTGCTCTGTCTATTGGATCCTCAATCAACCTGGGGGCTTACTGGGACAGCTTGGCGAACTTTGTCTCGTACTAATCCACAGACATTAGACCCTAACAAAGATGTTGAAACTCTGCCATCTTTTGCTCTCTGGTGCAGTCAGAGAAGTACTTTCCATTGAAGACTTCAACGAAAGCGTTCCACACCGAAACCACGCCTTCAGGAAACACTTTTCCTCTAGTGGCCCTCCACCGATGTTTGCATTTTCGAGGGTTGCAGCCTTGGGATCGCTTGCTCCTGAGAACCTCGGCGAGTTCAGCTTCAGAAATTGCTCTACTAACTTGTGCATCGGTTGCTCCCCGATCACATTCCTAGGCGGGACTCTAGCAGGTGCAATTGCAGCAGTGGTAGTGGCATTAGCGGCAGCAATGGCAGCGGTGGTAACGGCGGCTTGATTCTATACTTGCTGACCCATCAAGTTACCCAACGTCTCAAGCACCTAAACGGTTCCATCTATTCTAGGATCGACGGGTGTTGCTACACTAGTATCGGCCTGTAGCGGTACTCTTTCTCTCGCGCTAGCCTGAGCCAGCGCTCTACCTTGGGCACCGATCCCAATCGGTGTCCTACCCCGAGAGACAAACATAACAATCCTCTTCCGAGGAGTCCTCTGCTCCGGATCGCTCATTCTACAAGATCTCTACAGAACTTGCTTTCCAATTCTACACAAAATTAGAAATCTAAGTGACCCACACAATCAATCAATCAATCAATCATAGGCAGAAGCATAAGGAAAAAGCATTTCCTACTAACTATCCCATGACCCATCGCACCTTATTACTCTAGACACTAACCAGCTTTGATACCATTTCGAGCGGTGATGTCACCCCTCGAACCCTGGGCACGCGCACATCCCTCGGTGGTCGACTAAAATTTATGACGTCTCAGGACGCGTCGCCGACCCTTTCGTTTTATGCACATGCGGAAGCGAACTAATAAACCCCAGACAATAATCAAACATGGAATAGAAAAGTAGGATAGCCAATTTTATACAAGCCAAATTAGTCTTACAAGTCTATACACATAAGTCCAACCCAACGAGGACTACTAAGCCACTTATGCTCCGGACCCTTCAGCCTTGGGCCCTGAGTTCTCCATCTAAGGACCTGAAAATATTTAACCGCAATAGGGTGAGATAAAAATCTCAGTGAGTCAACATCCTAAACCTCGATTAGGATGAGAATTTACTCAAAGGCTGCCTAACAGGTGTCACACAAAACTTACCTCGCCTCAGCACATCCCTGCATATCAGTGCATCGCATATACACTTATAAACACAGCAAGCATAATCAATAACTGGAACATATCATTTCATCACAATTAATCACATGAGTCCTAATTAGAAGGTAAAATCGTCATGACTCGTCCCATTCCATGTCATACAATTTTACCCCATAATAAGGCACAGCTATCTCAACCACTTATGCATGTTCCGATTCTTACGACCTATCAGTCACGGCCAACTCCCCATTCGGCGGTCATCCAACATAACCAGGCGTCATCTCGTCCCATCGAGCATGGCAACGTCTAGAACTCCCACCTAGACGACATCCCAAAAAGGAGCATCAGTTTGACCTCCATCGCAAACAACTTCCGAACTCCTGTCGAGAATTCGATAAAATTGGGCATCGTCCCCAAACTCCTATTGGGTGAGGAGTTCCAATAGTGACCATATGCACATCCATACTTGGCCAAGAACATCGTGCTTTGCACTCAAATACCTCAATTTCAAATAATGGACTCGATCAATTTTCTTCGAATTAAAAATCATCCCAATAAAATAATCGTGCATGGTCACGCATTTAAATCCAACCAATAAGCATGGTACCCTCTTATTTCAAAATTCCACGATTTCATATAAACATTTTTGGCGACAAAAACTGACACCCGGTATTTTTCTATTTGAATACCAAAATTCAATTTTTGCAATAATAGTCCATAACAAAACTAAGCACTCAATTGTACAATTAAGTAGTCAATTTCAGATATTTTCAAGCATAAGTTCTAAGCATACCAAAAGTCAATCACATCACCAAATATGCGTTATCTAGCAAACTAGATACCAAGAACAACCCCAAAACTACAATCGACCCTAACCGGCAGAAACCGAAACCACTCGCATGTCTCCAAGTTTAATTCATGATCATGTAGACGTACATACTCACGCAATCTACTAACATGTCTAAAGGGAATGAAATAAGCCGGATGTGATTTCTGCCCATTAGAAATCGACAGAGCAACCCGAATCTCTCACATGCTTTTTAACGCAATTTTCAATTCTTAGACGAATGAAATAAAAGTTTGAGAACTCAAATACATAAATAGCACAAAAACTCCCATTATCACAAATTTGCTAATTGTAAGTTTCAAGCTATAAAATCACATAACGTGATTATATTAACAGCACAAATTATATATTTGACATGAAAATATTCTACATATAAACGAGTTAAAATATCAGAGATTTGATCGTAAGCTACTTACCACTTACTAGTCCGATCCTTATATTTCTAAACGGACAATGCAAACGCGAGTTGCTCCCCCTTCATCTAGGGAAAAAAAAAATTCAAATGCCCATGCCGTGTTGAGTGCTTACTCTAAAGAAAAACAAAAGATAAAAAGAAAGGAGAAATAGGGTGACTGTTCTCATTTATTTTCATCAAAATCTTGTCTGTTGGAACCTGCGCTATTATCGATAGCCAGATGTCCTCTGCTTCTCCATCTTCTTTTGTCATGTGCATTAATAACCTTCTGCTGCGAAGGCTTATTGAAGTGAACTCCTAACCACTTTGCAACTACCGTCGAGGTCTTTCGTTCTATTCCCATTGGCCATAATTTGATTTCCTCCTATAAACATAGCAACAAATGAGGCTTAAGGTTTTGACTTTTGTGCATTCGGAATCACTGGGATCGAAGTTGCTATGGTTTTATCATGTAATTTTGATTATAATTAATACCCTGAAAAATTTCAAACTAATATACGTATAATAAATTTACTTCAAATTAATTTTTTGATCATAAAAAATTCCAAACTAATATATTTATATCAAACTTATAAAAAATCCCAAATTGATATATTTACAATAAATTTACCATAAACTAATTTATTCAACTGCTAAAAATCTTAAACTGGTACATTTATGATAAATATATCATCCGTTAAACCACAAAAAAAATCACAAAAAATTGTATAAATGTGACGAGCAAAGAGTAAAATCGTAAATTAGTGTACCAGTCAACTATCACGTACCATTCAACTTAGTAATTTGACAGAAAAATTTAATGGAAACTAACATAGGTTAATTCATCACTAGTATAACAGTTTGGGATAAATTTGTCAAAAGTGTATTAGTTTGGGTTTTTTATGGTCAAATAATTAGTTCGGAGTAAATTTGTCATAAATATATCTATTTGAGATTCTTCATGATATCAACCCTTTTGTATGATTTCCTCCCCTAATTTGGCTGACATTTCCTCTCTTTTTTTGGTCATAAATGTAACGTAGATGTAGCACACATGATTGCCATATAAAAAAAAGGACACGTGGCATGTCTCTATTAGAAGAAGCTTTTCTGTGTTTTCGAGATATCATTTTTCAAAAAGCACGTACTTTGCGAAAATACAATACATACATTTTGCCGCCATAATCATTCGCCGAGGAAAAAAAGAAACTCATGAATATATTTTGCATATATAGATTAAATACATAACTAGCACAAAAACTCCCATTATCACTAACTTGCTAATTGTAAGTCTCAAGCTATAAAATCACATGACGTGATTATATTAACTGCACAAATTATATAATTGACATGAAAATATTCTACATGTAAATGAGTTAAAGTATCAGAGATTTGATCGTAAGCTACTTACCACTTACTAGTCCGATCCTTATATTTCCAAACAGACGATGCAAACGCAAGTTGCTCCCGCTTCATTTAGGGAAAAAAAAAATTCAAACGCCCATTCCGTGTTGAGTGCTTACTTTAAAGAAAAACAAAAGATAAAAAAAGAAAGTAGAAATAGGGCGACTGTTCTCATTTATTTTCTTCAGAATCTTGTCTATTGTACCCTACGCTATTATCGATAGCCAGATGTCCTTTGCTTATCCATCTTCTTCTGTCATGTGCATTAATAACCTTCTGCTGCGGAGGATGATTGAAGTGAACACCTAACCACTTTGCAACTACCGTCGAGGTCTTTCATTCTATTCCCATTGGCCATAATTTGATTTCCTCCCATAAACATAGCAACAAATGAGGCTTAAGTTTTCGACTTTTGTGCATTCGGAATCACGGGGATCGTTGCTCTGGTTTTATCATGTAATTTTGATTATATTTAATATCCTGAAAAATTTCAAACTAATATACGTATAATAAATTTACTTCAAATTAATTTTTTGATCATAAAAATTCCAAACTAATATATCTATATCAAACTTATCTCGTCTAGTAATAAAAAATCCCAAATTGATATATTTGCAATAAATTTACCATAAACTAATTTATTCAACTGCTAAAAATCCTAGACTAGTACATTTATGATAAATATACCATCCGTTTAACCACAAAAAAATCACAAAAAATTGTATAAATGAGACAAACAAAGAGTAAAATCGCAAATTAGTATACTAGTCAACTATCATGTATAACCACTGGGATTCGCCCCAGTGGCCACCCTTCCAACATGGAAGGGGGAGGTGAGGGGTTCAAACCCCCACCTTCTCAGGGAGGGACGGGGTGGGGACGCGCAAGTTTCAGGAGTGGGTTTCGACGCCCACGCCCTGCAAGAGGCAGGGCACAAGTTTGAGAGTGAGTGTATAGAGTAGGTTTAGAATAGGACTGACCAAAAAAAAAAAAAAACTATCATGTATCATTTAACTTTGTAATTTGATAGAAAAATTTAATGGAAACTAACATAGGGTTAATTCGTCACTAGTATAACAATTTGGGGTAAATTTGTCAAAAGTGTATCAATTTGGGTTTTTTATGGTCAAATAATAATAAGTTTGTCATAAATATATTGATTTGAGATTCTTCATGATATCAACCCTTTTGATTATGATTTCCTCCCCTAATTTGGCTGATGTTTCCTTTTTCTTTTCTTTTCTTTTTTTTTTGTCATACATGTAACATAGATGTAGCACACGTTATTAATTGTATTAAAAAAAAAAGGACACATGGCATGTCTCTATTTGAAGAAGCTTTTCCGTGTTTTCGAGATATCATTTTTCAAAAAGCACGTACTTTGCGAAAATACAATACATACATTTTGCCGCCATAATCATTCGCCAAGAAAAAAAAGCTCATGAATATATTTTGCATACACATATCGAATACATAAGTAGCACAAAAACTCCCATTATCACTAACTTGCTAATTGTAAGTCTCAAACTATAAAATCACATGACGTGATCATATTAACCGCACAAATTATATAATTGACACGAAAATATTCTATATGCAAACGAGTTAAAGTATCAGAGATTTGATCGTCAGCTACTTACCACTTACTAGTCCGATCCTTATATTTCCAAACGGACGATGCAAACGCGAGTTGCTCCCCCTTCATTTACGGAAAAAAAATTCAAACGCCCATGCTGTGTTAAGTGCTTACTCTAAACAAAAACAAAAGATAAAAAAGAAAGGAGAAATAGGGCGACTGCTCTCATTTATTTTCTTCAGAATCTCGTCTGTTGTACTTTGCGCTATTATCGATAGCCAGATGTCCTCTGCTTCTCCATCTTCTTCTGTCATGTGCATTGATAACCTTCTGCTGTGGAGGCTTATTGAAGTGAAGTCCTAACCACTTTGCAACTACCGTCGAGGTCTTTCCTTCTATTCCCATTGGCCATAATGTGATTTCCTCCCATAAACATAGCAACAAATGAGGCTTAAGGTTTTGACATTTTTGCATTCGGAATCACTGGGATCATTACTCTGGTTCTATCATGTAATTTTGATTATAATTAATACCATGAAAATTTCAAACTGATGTACGTATAATAAATTTACTTCAAATTAATTTTTTGATCATAAAAAATTCCAAACTCATATATCTATATCAAACTTATCTCGCCTAATAATAATAAATCCCAAATTAATATATTTGCAATAAATTTACTATAAACTAATTTATTCAACTGCTAAAAATCCTAAACTGGTACATTTATGAGAAATATACCATCCGTTAAACCACAAAAAAATCACAAAAAATTGTATAAATGTGACAAGCAAAGAGTAAAATCGCAAATTAGTATACCAATCAACTATCACGTATCATTCAACTTAGTAATTTGACAGAAAAATTTAATGGAAACTAACATAGGGTTAATTCGTCACTGGTATAACAGTTTGGGGTAAATTTGTCAAAAGTGTATCAGTTTGGGTTTTTTATGGTCAAATAATTAGTTCGGAGTAAATTTGTCATAAATATATCGATTTTTTTGTCATACATGTAACGTAGATGTAGCATACGTGATTTCCATACAAAAAGAAGAAGGACACATGGCATGTCTCTATTTGAAGAAGCTTTTCCGTGTTTTCGAGATATCATTTTTCAAAAAGCACGTACTTTGCGAAAATACAATACCTACATTTTGCCGCCATAATCATTCGCCAAGAAAACAAAGCTCATGAATATATTTTGCATATATAGATCAAGAAATTAACAGTGCTTCTCACACAAATAGCTCTCAATTCTCCATCATGCAAGAAAGGATGCCGAGTATACTCAACTTACCAAGTATACAGAGTCTATTTGCATAAAATTATAAAAAAAAAAGGAAAATTAACGATTAATGTCAACAATTCAAGCATCTATTTCCTCTTCTCAAAGAATAATTACCTTCACTCATTTCATTCATGGAGAAAATAACTAACCCTTTTATTTTTAGAGAATCTCAATCTATTATTTTTCTTTTTATATACGCATTTAATTTCGTGAAATCGGAGTAAGACAACAAAAGTATGATTAGAGGATTCTGGCAAAAGAAAAAAAGTGGAAAACAAAAAATAAGATTACAGCAATGGTGGCTTTTGAATGGCCAATAAAGTCGACAATAGGAATGTCGCGTACACCATGAGCTTGGGAGGGCTCGAGATGCATGTTAGGATTAGGCGCGACAGCTCTGGCGACTCCACTGGGGACTGGTTATTAGACTAAGAGGACTTGAGGCTGTTTAAAAATGGGTGTTGTGTTTTTAAACTAACATGTCTTGTGTAGGATCGTCTGCATGTCAAAGTCACGTGGAAAAAGAGGTTAGTTGCTAATCATGTGTTAAATGGTTTTGTAGGTGGGAGTTATAAGGGGAGGCGTGTATGTAAACCCCTTGTTTTGCAGGTGGTGTAAGGATGTATGAATGTATGTGGGTTTATATTGAAGTGCTGGATGTTTAAATTTAAATGCATGTGATGATTTTAATTATTAATTGAATGGGCCTGAGTTGGCCCGTCCGCCCATGCTGGGCCGAAAAGCACGGCCCACAAAGAGTGAGGGCCCATGGACGGAGGGAGGAGTTGAAGGGGTGTGTTTTGTGTTTTTGGGAGAGGTATAAAAAGGGGAGAGAGAGGGAGAGAAGACAACTTTTGGCAGAATTTTACGTACGTCTTCTCCCCCTCCCTCCAAAAACTCTCCAAAAGGAAAACTAAGGCGAGAGGCGACACCCCACAATTCTCCAAGGACTTTTGGCATCATCGGATCGAGCAAGACCGTTATTTCTCTTCCTCTTGGCGTCGTTGGTGTTTAATCCGTGGAAAACAAGGTACGTTCGATTCTGTGATGTGACTTAGGATCGGTGATGCATATGAATTTCTTGGGCTCGTCTTCCGCGCAAGTTTAGGGGTTCGATTTAGGGTCGAATCCGGATTTTGGGGATCCGCCGATCCCAACATTGGTATCAAAGCATAAGTTTATGTTTCCCGATCCCTTTCCATGTTTTTCCCGACCCCTTTCATGTCTGTGGATGTTTTATTATTGATTTTCGTGATAAGAGATTTGGTCGGCACCGATCGGGGCAAGAAATCCAGACACCCGAGACTGTTCATGCGATTTTTCGACTTTCGTAAGTTGAAATCGACTTTTGATGGCACTGGACGAATGGTTTGGTCGAGACGAGCGCGACGAGTGGTGGAACATCGCCAACGGCCGCCGGATGCGCCCCCACACTCAGCCGGAGCGAAGCGGTGTCTTCGGGGCGTGCAACGCACGCGCCGACTTGGAGCAAGTGAGGCGCGTGCGCGTACGCACGTGCGAGGCACGTGCACCGGGTGCGGCCTCTAGCGCGTGCGAGGCACGCGCCAGCTGACGTCATCGTGACGTCAGCTGCACGCGTGCCGCACGTGCCGGGTCGGTCCTTCCGACGCGGCCCGACCGGCCACGCGGCCCGACCGGAGACCCGGCCCGACCGGCCGGTTCGACCAGCCGGCCTGACCGGCGACCCGACCCGGACCGACCGGCGACCCGACCCGTCTGACCGGTTGACCGTTGACCGTTGACCCGCCGTTGACCGTTGGTTGACCGTTGACCGTTGACTTGACCATTGACCGTTGACCGCAAAAAAAAAAAAAAAAAAAAAAAGGAATTTGTTTCTTTTTCAATTATGCCTATGTGGGTTATAAGTAATCCATTTTTATTCTGCATTTGTTGCATGAATCATGGAAAATTATGTATTTTCCCTTATGTTTATTATGGATTATAAGTGATCCATTTTTTCAAAGTTCTGCATTTGTTGCAGGAACTATGATGCGATATGCACGGATACCTACATTCCCGAGAACGGACGAAGGACGTGCAAGACTTAAAAGGCTGATAACAGAGTTAGCTAATTATCGGTGGCATGATGGTGATTTAGTATCACATGTGGTCAAAGTCAATCAGATGATACAGGAAATCATCTGGAATGGTTATCTTATGCCGGATTTTGAGAAGGTGTCGACCTTCAAGAACACTCTTCCACCAGAATGGCAAGCAGTGTTAGATCGGCTATGGGAGGTCAACATGGTCCCGGGTTATATGAGGCTGATAGAAGCTTTTGTGAGAGAATACTATAGGATTGGTTAACCAAAACGTCAACCCTTAGTATGAGTGCCACATGGCACAAAGTAAATGCGCCTTGGAGGCGGCATAAGAGCTCTCCAAAAGTTTTTCCATGGTTGGCAAATGTGCCTTCAGATATTTTGGATTTTTTGACTGATAGATTAGCAGGGACTTTCCCTATTTATTTCTTAGATTAGTTTTGAGATGTTTTGAATATATATATCTCTTTCTGTGTTGAGATTTTCATCTGTATGTATTACTTAGTGTAATAGATATGTTGAATTATGTGAAAGCATTATTTTATTTTATTGGATGTTAGATATTATTTGCTTTCTATTATTGTTTGATTGCTGTGGGTAGTTGATAGAAGTTTTTGTAACTTCATAGAATTTAATTTGCATAAGACAATTATATTAATGACAGTTTTGAGTTAGGATTTGTGGAGGATGATTGGAAACTTAGTGACCTTTTGATTCTGAAATCTTACTTGAAATTGTTTGTTAATATGATGGGTCTATGCAAAGTAGATGCATAAATGATAGGCATTAATTATTCGTGCATATATGTCTGATGTGTTCAGATCGATGGTTTCAGCAACTAAGAAAGTAATTGCTGATTTGAACGGCAACAATTGTAAAATATTGAATATGAAGATTCAATATGTGCTGGAAAAGCCAGAAGCACTAGTAGCTCTTGACCATATTATGGAAGATCTTGAGAATGCCGTGCGCCACCTTGAGCTAGTGAAGGACCACCTAACGGCATTTGAGCCGAAAGCGATATTTGCAATGCCGATTCTAGCTCGAAAGGGCTTTGAGCTCTTAGCGCAAGCGTATTGATTCGTTCAATATGTGGTCATGCAAAGGATCAAGTCCTCCTTGTAAGAAACCAAGAGTTAACCAACACAAGAGAGGAAAACGTCCTCAAGTGAAGAAAATGTCAAGGGTAAGGTGTTACAATTGTGACAAGAAGGGTCACTATGCTCGCAAATCGCCGTGAGCCGAAAAAGGTAAACACCTCTTGTACATTTGAGAACTTTGCTTATGTGTCAAGTTCTGTATTGTTGGCTGAATCCAATCCTTTGTGGACTGTAGATTCAGGAGCAACAGACCATGTAGCAAAGGATAGAGGATCCCTTGTGGAATTCCGACGAATACCAACTGAAACTAAGTGGATCTATGTGGGAAACAACTCCAGAGCTGAAGTAAAAGGAATTGGCACCTGCCAACTGAACATGCGTGGTGGACACACTTTGATCCTGCATGATGTATTGTACGCTCCGGAGATTCGTCGGAATCTAGTGTCTGTTTTAGTGTTGGTCAAACTAGGTTTTAATATGAACTTCCATAATAGAGGTGTGGATTTGTTTTTGGAAACAAATTTCTATGGTCATGGCTATTTTCTGGATGGTTTTATTGTTTTAGACATTGACTATGTTAATGCAAATGTTTGTTATTCCCTTATCACGTCTCCTAATTCATATGACAATGATGTGAATGTGTGGCATGCTAGACTTGGTCTTATTGGCCAACAACGTATGAATAGACTAGCCAAAGAGGGCTTGTTGGGCAATATTGAAAAAGTCGATTTGCCCATATGTGAGCATTGCCTAGCAGGGAAAACAACAAGGAAACCATTTGGAAAAGGTAAAAGAGCTGAATTTCCTCTGCATTCAATCCATTCTGACATCTGTGGTCCAATGAATGTGAGAGGAAGGCATGAGGCTGTTTATTTCATCACTTTTATAGATGATTATACTCGATTCGAATATGTCTATTTGATTTCTCATAAATCTAAAGCATTAAGTTGTTTCAAAAGGTTTATGGCCTTGGTAGAGAATCAATTAGACAGGAAAATAAAAGCATTGAGATCCGATCGAGGTCGAGAATATTTATCGATGAGCTCGAAAAATTATGTGATGAAAAAGGAATAGAAAGACAGTTGTCTATTCCATATACTCCTCAACAAAATGGTGTTGTAGAGAGAAGAAACAGAACCCTACTGGAAATGGTTAGGTCCATGATGGCACATGCTAACTTACCTACCACCTTTTGGAGTGATGCATTATTGACAGCTGCCTATGTACTTAACCGGGTGCCTTCCAAATCAGTTACTTCCACTCCATATGAGTTATGGACAGGTAGAAAACCGGACTTAGGTTTCCTTAAGCCATGGGGTTGTGCTGCCTATACCCATGAGCCCTCTCACAAATTTGGGAAATTAGGTCCCAGAGGAAAGAGGAGTATTTTCATAAGATACTCGAACACTCAAAAGGATATGTGTTCATAGGTGAGCAGGAAAGTGGGAGTGTAACTGAATTTGAATCACGGGATGTCACATTCTTAGAGGATGAGTTTCCTAAGAAGGGCGAAATAGGTGAAGATTACTCCCTATTTGAAACCATGAATTCAGATAATGATATTAGTGGGGTTCGCCCAAGTGGGAGTAATGTGAGAAGTGATGAATTGAATACAACTAATTCTCAATTACAACCACATGATGATACAACATCATCATTATCTGATCCTAGTGGGAGCATAATTGGAAATGATGTGCTAAGTGTACTATCTCCTATACGGCGAACAAGTCGCAAAAGTATTCCCCGTCGACATTTTGACATTGAAGGGGAAACTTTTATGATTGCCCCACAAGATGAGGATGAGCCAAGAAATATACATGAGGCTCTAAGTTGCCCTAGTAAAGAAAAATGGATGGATGCAATAGGAGAGGAAATGGAGTCAATGAAGTCAAACCATGTTTGGGAACCGGTTGATCTTCCAAAGGGACGCAAAGCTATTGGGAACAAGTGGGTTCTCAAAATAAAGCGTAAAGCTGATGGCTCGATAGAAAGATATAAAGCTCGCCTTGTGGCGAAAGGCTATAATCAACGGAAGGAATTGATTATGAGGAAACATTTTCCCCTGTTGTGAGATTCACCTCAATTCGCATTATTCTGGCAATAGTGACAAGTATGGATCTTGAATTACATCAAATGGATATAAAGACTACTTTTCTCAATGGAGAATTAGATGAGGAAATATATATGGAACAACCTGTTGGTTTCATTACGAAAGGCCAAGAAGACAAGGTATGTCGACTTTTGAAATCGATATATGGCCTTAAGCAGTCGTCAAGACAGTGGTATATACGTTTTCATAATGCTATGATGGCATATAATTTTACAATGATTGATGAGGATCATTGTGTATATATCAAAAGATCCAAAGATCAATTTGTGATCATATCATTATATGTTGATGATATATTAATTGCCGGAAGCAATATGGAGTTAGTTAATACCATCAAAAGTTGGTTATCTTCTAATTTTGAGATGAAAGATATGGGTGAGGCTGCATACATACTTGGAGTTAAGATTTCAAGAGATCGTTCGAAGAGATCATTATCTCTTTCGCAAGAAACATATATAAGTAAAGTTCTTGAACGATTTCGTATGCAAGATTGTAAACCCATAGACACTCCTATTGCAAAAGGTGAAGGATTGAGCCATAGATCGTGTCCAAGGACTCCACAAGAGAAGGAACAAATGAAGCATGTTCCTTATGCTAGTGCTGTTGGGAGCTTGATGTACGCTATGTTGTGTACAAGACCTGACATATGCTTTGCAGTTGGAATGGTGAGTAGATATCAATCCAATCCAGGTCAAGCACATTGGAAAGCCGTTAAGAGAATACTGAGGTATCTGAAGGGAACTGCTCATTACAAGCTGAATTACCAAGAAAAGGATCTGCGACTTGAAGGCTATTCGGATGCTGACTGGGGAGGAGATTTAGATGAAAGGAAATCTACCTCTAGATTTGCGTTCTTACTGAACAATGGCACCATATCTTGGAGCAGTAAGAAGCAAACGTGTATAGCCTTGTCCACGATGGAAGCTGAGTTCGTGGCATTATCGGCAGACGATACAAGAAGGAGTTTGGCTTAAGAGATTTTTGGATCATTTAGGTGTTATTGAGAAAGCTGCAAATCCATTATTGGTTAACCTGTGATAGCCAAGCAGCTATAGCGTACACCAAAGATCCAAAGTATCATGGCAAGACCAAACATATAGATACCAAGTATAACTTTGTTAAAGATATGGTTGCACGAAAGGATGTGAACTTACAGTACATATCTATGCATAGAATGGTAGCGAGATCCTATGACAAAGCCAATACCTAGAGATGTGTTTTGTGGTCATGTAAAATCTCTAGGATTGCGTAGAGTCTCGATGTACTTGGATATTGTAATTTCCCCGAGTTGTTCACATTTATGAACTTGTGTTTTTCATCATTAATGCCTATGAATTTTTTTGTTTGATCTTTATTCATCTTAATGCTCGAGTGCATTATATTAAGTTGAGAAAGTATGTTGGACAGATAAGAGATTAGCCCACTCACACGGGTAATCGCCTCTATTTACTGTGTGATAAATAGAGATGAGACGGTTTTTAAGCTCATTATCTAGGTGATAATTGAGAGCTCAAGCTTAAAATATATATGTCGCCTTAACTAAGTGTTAAGATGAGGACATGATAAGTACTATGTCCGAAAGTAAAATACCCCACATATTTTACTTTATCTGTCTAAGATGCCGATGTGAGTTCGATGAATTAAGTGAATGAGTAGGTACGTGAACTCAAGTTAGACATTGGGTATGTCTGAACTATCATCTGTACAGTATTGAAGGAATAGACATACGCTCCATGGGAAAGGAGTTAATACCGTAATACGTATTTCATACTACGTATGCATGAGATGACCAATAAGAGTGGCAAAAGTTTTGATCTCAACTTTTATGCCGTGTGAGACTCTTGAGGGAAATGAGTTCCTCAATTTTAGTCCCCTCAGGACTCTTACTTATTCTCAAGATTTCCATTTAGTGTTTGCTATCTTAGGATGTTGCCAATGGTCATGAGTTGATTCGATCTAATGGGACATTTCTAGAAAAGGAAGCTAAACTGAAATTGAGAGTTTGAAGGAAAGAGGAAGATTGGATTTGGAGAATCACATTGTAGTTTTGTATTCACAGGTCGACCAATTATGACTGTCTTTGGGATAATCATAATTGTGAATGCAATATATATATCATTGTTTAAAAGAGATCAAGAGAGATATAAATGTGATCGATTGATCTAGGGTACTGTATACTAAATCTACTCAGAGTGTAACGCCCATTATGAGCTGCTATATATTCCTAACAGATGTATGGCAACGAGCTCTCAAAGTATGCCGGTCGCACAGATTATTCACCAATATAAATGTTGAAAAGAGGTTAAGAGGATCCTGTTCGGCCCACCATGTGCGAGTGGGAGATGATGATTTTAATTATTAATTGGATGGGCCTGAGTTGGCCCATCCACCCATGCTGGGCTGAAAAGCCCGGCCCACAAAGAGTGAGGGCCCATGGATGGAGGGAGGAGTTGAAGGGGTGTGTTTTGTGTTTTTTGGGAGATGTATAAAAAGGGGAGAGAGAGGGAGAGAAGACAACTTTTGGCAGAATTTTACGTACGTCTTCTCCCCCTCCCTCCAAAAACTCTCCAAAAACTCTCCAAAAGGAAAACTAAGGCGAGAAGCGACACCCCACAATTCTCCAAGGACTTTTGGCGTCATCGGATCAAGCAGGACCGTTATTTCTCTTCCTCTTGGCGTCGTTGGTGTTTAATCCGTGGAAAACAAGGTATGTTCGATTCTGTGATGTGCCTTAGGATCGGTGATGCATATGAATTTCTTGGGCTCGTCTTCCGCGCAAGTTTAAGGGTTTGATTTAGGGTCGAATCCGGATTTTGGGGATCTGCCGATCCCAACAGCATGTTTACAAGCTTTAGCACGACACCACACACACAACCGCGGTCTAAAACCCCGATCGCCCAATTTAGGACCTTAGGAGGGTTTATGGGTGGAATCTTCGAGGGGATGCTCGTGGTAATCCACTACTACATAAACCCGCTCATCCCAATTGATAAAGATAGCACTGACCGACGGTAGTTGCGGTGGGTAAACTATCTTTATCCTTTGGGATGGGAACCTTGAGCCTTTTAGCACCCTCACCTTAGGCGTCGAAACCTCACAGTTTCATGCAACATGTGATTTGTGATTGTCATGAGTTTGATTGGTAAGAAATCGTTCCTTCTTTATCGTTCCTACCTTTTCATTCTCCCTATTTCAATTATGCGTTTTATATTTCCAACGACGATATGTTTTAATCATGGGTGCCCTTTAAGTGTCTCCACACGATCCCATCTAGTTCTTAGGTTTCCATTTTATATGCTTTTCTTGTAAAGGGGTTTCCTTTGTGTTTCCCTCCTTTCTATTGAGGTTTACTTGTATTCATTTTCATCTCCCATGTAAAAATCATATGTAAAATCGAACCACTTTGTAAGCTTCAAGAAAGCAAGGTTCTGTTCTCCCTTGTAATTGTTTGATTAAAATGAATGAAATTCATGGACGTTTTCATGTAACTTTTAGAAAAAGGGGCACTCTGATTAAATATTTGTCGTCGTTCCTTTTCAATTGTATAATTTCTTTTGAGGAAATTTTGACAAGAGGATGTTATATGATACTGGGATCATATATGCTTCTTATCATTATTTCGTCTCAAGAAAATATAAAATTGACTAGGATTTGTACTTTAATGATTTCTTTTGATTGGTATTAATCAAAATCATTTTCTTTTTATAGGAGGTTTTTGAAAAACGGCTGAAGAACGATCAATAATTCGCACTAGCCGTCAAACCAAGATGGAAAACGAAGACACTCGTCCTCGTGTCCTCAACATGGAAAATCAAATGACCCCAATGATGACATTATTGGCGGACCTCTCCAATCAAGTCCGAAACATGACTTCTGTGGTTCCTGCCTCTTCTCCTGTAAATCCTCCTGCCGCATCTTCTGAAGTGCCAATAGCCCCAACAATAGAGCCCATGGGGAAAGGGCTAGCCGAAGAGATACCCACTGCAATCCCGATTGTCATCGGCTCTGAGCCTCAGTCTAAGGAAACCCCGATCCCACACCTTGATGGGGAAAGTTCGAGGCGTTTGGCTAAGATCGAAGAGCACCTTTGCATGCTGCAGGGCTACCAACCACAAGGGTTTGACAAATTGTCACCTTTCGCTAAGGTCACAGTACCCGAATTCTACAAAGAGCCGGAATTTACAAGAAAGTACGATGGCATTGGGTGCCCCAAGACTCATCTGAAATACTATTTGGGCAAAATGGCCCAATACTCGGATAATCCTCCGCTTTTAATCAATTCTTTTCAAGATAGTATGATTGGGCCTGCACTAACGTGGTTCATAGAGTTGGATTTAGATAAATCCACACTTGGGAGTTGCTGATGAGTTCTTTCAGCAGTATAAATTCAACACCGAGATTGCCCCGACTCGAGAGGAGTTGGTCCGAGTTGAGAAGAGGAGGACCGAGACATTTAGGGCTTACGCTCAAAGGTGGAGGGTCATGGCATCTCAAGTGAAGCCGCCATTAACCGAGAAAGAAGCCATGAAATTACTGCTCCAGGCCATACTGAGGGACTTCTTTGAGAAGATGTGTAATCACACTTGCATCAACTTCGCTGCGTTGGTGGAGTTAGGTGAACGTATCGAGAGAATTATGCGTGAAGGGAGATTAACCGAGACCACGAGTCGTCGATATGCCCCAAAAAGGGATAAAGAATCAGCTGTGGAGATCGCCTACATACAAAACTCCTCTTCCCAGAAGTCCTATAATCCTCAAACTCACAAACCCGCCATGGAGGTAACGGGTCCTTCGTGAAACTTTGAACGAAAGGGAAAAGCCCCTCAAAGACAATTCACTCCATTGCCTAGGCCCATGTCCCAGTTACTTCCGATGTTAATTGAAAATCATCTGGTGGCAAAAGAAATTCCGAGAGATAATCTTCCAAAGTTCGTTGGGTTCAACTTTAGCAAAGCATGTGAATATCACATGGGGGAAAAAGGCCATCATGTGGACAATTGTTGGG
Organism: Eucalyptus erythrocorys; assembly: GCA_014182555.1. Lineage (NCBI taxonomy): Eukaryota > Viridiplantae > Streptophyta > Magnoliopsida > Myrtales > Myrtaceae > Eucalyptus > Eucalyptus erythrocorys. Next base: position 36,417,750 of record CM024604.1, read on the forward strand.
TGCACCGAGCCAAAATCCAGAACTTGCTGGATAAAAAATTGCTCACATTTAAGGACTCAGCGCCAAACGTCCAACAAAACCCCCTCCCAGAGTATTCTTAAGATGTCGACATGGTTGACACTATCAATGGGAATGAAGAACCTTCAATTCTCACTGTGTAGGGAAGGTTTCTAGTTTTTTAGTTGTATTCCTTTCATTTCTCCCCTGCAAGGGAATTTCATTCATTTTTTCCCTATGTGGGAATTTCATTCATTTCTCCCCTGCGATGGAATTCTTTTCATTTCATTTGTTCATGCTTGTAACAATCTGGATCACAAACTTTAAAGATCCAAGATGCTATACTTTGTAATGCAATTTTCGCATATCAATAAAACTCATGTTTTGTTAACAGATGTGTGAGGATTCCAAAATCAGTCCTATGATGATGCTTTGAGGACTAATCCTCCACACGATCTATAGTTTCAAAATGTTTTGAAGTGGAGCGAGGACGTCCAATGACATGAGGGCTAGTTCCCAAATACATTTTATTTGAAAACTCGAATTCGAAAACAATTTTTTTCATGACCATTATATGCATTGCATTCATTTATATGCATATATACTAACCATTCTTCGATTGCATCTCAAGCATGGCATTTCACATCATGATAGTCATTTGCATGGCTCGGATTCGCATTCAAAAGATTGTGGCGAACCTGATTCTTCCGACCTAGAGAATGAAGATGATCCTCGAGTTATTGAAAAGGAATGGCTCAAACATGAAGAATCCAAGCCTCCTACCACCGAACAACCAATCACTGTTAATTTGGGAGATTCAGATAACTCTAAAGAAGCCAAGATTGGGGGCATGTCTCTCTCAAGCGGATGCCAACAGATTAATTAGGCTTTTGAGAGAGTATCAAGATATTTTTGCTTAGTCATATGCCGATATACTGGGGCAACACCATTCTCATTGGTTTATGGGATGGAAGTTGTATTACCCGTGGAAGTGGAAATCCCTTCACTGAGGGTACTTTCTCAAATCAAGCTCTCTAAAGCTGAATGGGCTCAACAAAGATTTGAACAACTTAATATGATTGATGAAAAGTGGGTAAAAGCCTTATGCCATGGACAAAGCTATCATAAGAGAATAGCCAAGTTGTTCAACCGCAAAGTTAGGCCAAGACATTTCGAGATCAATGATCTTGTCTTGAGAAAGGTCTTGCCTATCATTCCAGATCCTCATGGGAAGTTCACTCCAAATTATGAAGGCCCTTATATTGTAAAGAAAGTACTACCTGGTGGGGCACCGATTCTTGTAAAAATGGATGGTCAAGAATTGCCAAGACCTGTAAATGCCGATGCTGTCAAGAAGCATTATCCATGAATAAATTGAAAGGCCTTTGAGCCACTTTTGGATTGAATCTGAGCCATTTTAGGATGTTTGCATCATGCATCGCATGCATACATATTGCATTTGCATGTTTGTTCCTCTTGCAGGTATCTGTGATGAAGGTCCTATCTGTTCGTGAGAAGTTCATCTCAGAAATAAAAAAAAAAAACAAACAAAAAAACAAAGAACAAAAAAGAAGAGCTTGTTCTTTAGAATTTAGAAGTGACCTTGTTCCTTAGGATGCCGAAAGAGTCATTTAGAATTCTAGAAGTACAGCTAGAACTCTAGAGGTGAACTCCTGTTCTGAATAAAATATGTTCTTTTCACAAATTTTATTCTACCTTATTTTCAAAAGTCTCTCTAGTAGAGTCGAAAAAAAGAAACATGTCTTTTCAAGCAAAATTTCATTGCATTTTCATTCCCCAAAGAGCTGAATTTAACTAAAGTGGGTTTTGAAAAACTTAAAAAGAATTGTTAAATATGCCAAGTGGTGGTGCCTAAAATGATGAGAGGCAACCTCCTTACCAAACACGTCCTTATACACTCTTTGAGAGAATTGAGTGGAAAGAACCATGTTTTAGGGCGTAGGATTCATTCATAGTGAATACATGATTTGAAATGATAAAGGCATTTCATTTCTCAATCCCAAACACTATTGATATCCCTTGCAAGCCACATTGGGGCAAAATAGGGGGTCTTGGTTGAAAATTATGGAGTAAAAGATTAAGAAAGATTTTATTGCTTTCACTTGCATTAATCTTCTTGTGTTAGCTTCAGGTGATTTTTTGTCGAAACTCGAAGCATCCCGAAGTGAAGAAGAGCATTCCGTTCACTACCACAAACACAATTACCCTTTGCTTAGCCAATTTGAGCCTTATACAATTCTTTCATAACCCCAAGTGATGTTATCTCCCCACACTGAGGGCAAGGCACATGATTTACCAACAAAATTAAGAATATTAGTCATGCCACTCGAGAGTCCTAGACATTCAAAAGAGAATGAAGACTAGGGGGCATGAAAAAAGCAGTGTGCCTGGTAAAAGCAAGGCCAATGCCCATGAAAAAAATGCAAAGAAAAGCAAAAATGCAAAAAGAGCAAAATCCATGATCATGCAAAAGATCTTTCGTTGAAAAATAAAAGAAATGCATTGCAAGAGAAAACATGTATTGCAAGCAATATCATTAGAACAAAGAGCGAAGCTCTCGTGTCTCAAGACAAACTACCCAAAGGACTCTCGAGGTAGGTTAAATTTCAAGAGTCGAATTTTTGAGAAGTCATGTGATGGTAATGATGCCAAGATAATCACTCACTTTTTAACCCTGTGATATCTGAAAATTTTTCAAACCTTTTTGAAGCCTCACCCAAACCAACATTACAACCGTTATCCGAAGTCTCTTCCGATTGGGATGGTTTGAGTTGAAATGAGAATATCACATAGGAGCTACCACTAGAAGGAGTGGAAGCAATCCTATCTTATCTTATCTTCAAGGTTCTTGACTTGTAAACCTGACGAAGATATTGATTGAATATTCATTTCTTGGCCTCAAAGTATATACCCTTTGTATAAGCCCATGACCAAGTCATTATTACGGTCCCTTCTAAAGACCTTTTGATCAATGGATTGTACTCACTGTGAATGTTTCCAAAAGCCTTAGACATAGGTTGAGTGAGACTTCTCTAGTGAGATTTAAACAAGTTTCCCATATCAATGGTTGGGAACAATAGCCATTTTTGAGAGCTAGTGTGAAAGACCTTATTTGATTAGGATATTTCCACTTGGCATATTTGATTTAACCCTTAGATGGTTAATCAAATCTCATTTTGTTAAAATCTTCTCTAAAAGGATTTGACAATTGATATGATTTTGCAAGGTTGATTCTCCAGCAATTTCGACTATCACATTCGGTCGAAACCCGTTTCTACACGGTGAGACCTTCCTTCCAAGTCAAAACCCGTTTCTACACGGTGAGACCTTCCTTCCAAGTCAAAACCCGTTCCTACACGGTGAGACTATCACATCCGGTCGAAACCCGTTTCTACACGGTGAGACCTTCCTTCCAAGTCAAAACCCGTTTCTACACGGTGAGACTATCATATCCGGTCGAAACCCATTTCTACACGGTGAGACCTTCCTTCCAAGTCAAAACCCATTTCTACACGGTGAGACCTTCCTTCCAAGTCAAAATCCGTTCCCACACGGTGAGACTATCACATCCGGTCGAAACCCGTTTCTACACGGTGAGACCTTCCTTCCAAGTCAAAACCTGTTTCTACATGGTGAGACTATCATATCCGGTCGAAACCCGTTTCTACATGGTGAGACCTTCCTTCTAAGTCAAAACCCGTTTCTACACGATGAGACCTTCCTCCCAGTCGAAACCCGTTTTTACATGGTGAGACCTTCCTTTTTCCAGTCTAAATCATACGGTTTATAGGTCCATCCTTAAACCATTTAGTTCTAGGTCAACTTAAAACCTTGTCTTTAGGTTCCAGGTTATCCTTAAAACCTTGTTACCTAGTTCTAGGTTATCTTTAAACCTTGTCTCTAGGTTCTAGGTCATCTTTAAACCTTGTTTTCTTGAGTTCTAGGCGATCCTTAAATTTCATCTTTAGGTTAGTGGCTACCCTTAGATCATTCATTTCATCCCACGAGAGAGAGAGAGAGAGTGAAAAACATAATAAACCCCGACAAAAGTTCAGATATCCTGATAGGTCCACAATTGACTGTATTTTCTTTTGTTTTATTTTCCTCTATTCTCAAAAGTCGAGTCAACTAAAAATTTCAGGTGTCAATTTTTATCTTTGAGTGGAACCTCTTCGAGCTCCCACCCAAAGAGGGGCAGGTGCTGACACCTGAAATTAAAAAAAAAAAAAAAAAATTATTTGAAATTGAATAAACAAAAAAAAAAAACAAAAGAGAGCAAAAGAAAACGGAAAGAAAAAAATGGAAAATGAAAAAAAATGAAAAAAAGAGAGCAGAAAATAAAAAAAAAACCCCGAACGAAAAATAAAAAGGAAAATGGAAAAGGCGAAAAAATGAAAAAAAATAAAAAATGGGAAAATATAAAAGGGGGACCCTCTCAAGCATTTTCTCTCTCTTCCCCCCCTCTTGGGCACGCTGGACTCCCTCTCTAACACTCTCCTTCTCTCTCTCTCTCTTTTCTCTCGATGAGGGTCGTCTTCTTCTTCTTCCTGCAGAAACCCTAGAAGAGAATCCTCTGACCGAAATCCTCCGGGGAGCCGAAGTCCTCCGGCGAGAATAGCAACGACGATCAAGGCGGTCTCCTGCTACAGCTCCTGGACTCTCATTCCTCCAACATTGTCCTCGACGGAGCTCAAATAGAAGCCCGCCAAATCTCCTTGGCTCGCGCCTCCCGCTGCTACGTCCTTTGAAAATACGGCGTTCCCGAGCTTGGAACTGGAACCGGAGACGCGACCGAGTGAAGACTCTCTCTCCCTTCTCATCTTCTTCCTCTGAAACCCTAGGAGGCCGATTGACGAAGATCAGCAACAACTACGACAAGAACGACGCTGTAGCCGAATTTCTATTTGGATTTCGCTCATCGGATCGACCATCTCTTGGTGATGGGGCTCGATCGTGATCTTTTCTTCCTTAAACCTTAGAAGACGGAGCGATCGACGAAGATCGCTCGAGGCACAGAGGTCCAGACCCGCACCGAGCTTGGAAGCCTCGGCTCAACTCCAAAAGGTGGTTTTCCCTCTTCGGCGATACGTACTGGTGAGTGAACTAATCACCATCTCTAGTTTTGTGTAAATTAACGTTCCCTACATACTTGATCTGTTCTTTTCCACTTTTCGCCGTTAGTTGTCTTTTGCGGTGTATCTAGTTATATACATCAAAATATACGCAACTTGTGAAATGATTTGTTGAGAAGCACTCTACTGATAAATGAAAAAATCTATGAGTTTTGATTTGTTCTCAGGTTTGATAGAAGTCTGTTGTTCCCTTGATCGCTATTTCTCTTCCAATTTTGCATTTATATCTACTTTTTAGCTCCGAAATTGCATGCTCTGTTTCTGTTGAAGGTAAGGACTGAATGTTCGATTATACCTGCATGAAATCCAATGATGCGCAAGCCTCTGGACTATCTTTGAGCTTGAAGTGTTTCAAGTGCATGTATCATAATTGTCTAACACCTATTTGATGAAATTCTTGAACTAACTCAATGTCTGTTTTGATTTTGTCCCCTATGGTCTCACGTGATTGTGAAGAATGGTGCAAAAGTGCTGGTTCTACTTGTTTGAACTAGAGTTCATGTTAGAGGCCAATTCAGTGTGTACAGATGAAGCAATATTGTTTTTTTGGATTGGCCAAATTTCCAGTCTCAGAATTTGAGCTTGTAGCTTATAAAGGCCGCATATCTAAGAGCTTCATCTTCCCATCCCTCATCCCTGTGCTGGTTGTTGTCACTATTCAATGTGGTATACTGTCAATTTTCTGATTGCTCACGATTGACAATGAAAGTTCTTATTCCTGGCTTTATGCTTTCACCATTCCAAAATCCATAATATTGATAATGGCGGCTGCTGTAGTTCCATAATTCTTCATGCTATTCACTATTTTTGACTATACCAATTTAGAATGAATTGTCTTTCTCAAACGCTTTGATTCTGTCTAGAAGAATCTCCTGCTGATGCAATGCTCCTGCTGATGCAATGCTACTATTGTCGTCATTGTTGTTTGATGGATACAATGTTGTTGTTGTTGGAAGAACAGGCTGTGACTGAGCCCCTTTTAATGTCTTGAATATATGTTGATGTTTTGATGATGTCTGAATGGATCTTTTTGTTGCTTTATTCAACAGTTAGTATTTGAGGCTGCAATACATAAATCGGATTTACATAGATCTGCATTACATGTTCTGCTACACCATTTTGTCTGCTGGACTATATTTTACTATGTTTTTGGTCTCCAATAATTGCGGCATCTTAATCAAAATTAAGGGATTGCATGACTTCCAAGTAAAACTGAGGAACTCTCATTTTCTGTGATCTTGTCAAAAGGCTCATATTTGGCATGTGTTTGTTTTCAAAAGCATGCAGTTTAGTATACAGTGTATTCAAATGTGAAAACTAGAGATATCAGTAGATACTCCATGCTGGTAAAGGAGCTCAGCATTTTCATCTTTTTTATGGTCTTTCTTTGGATCAGTGTTCATCTTTAATGATTGCAATGACCTGCAAATTTGAACTAGTCTAATGTGTGGATTGAGATTGTTTACTTGATGCTCCATGATCTCGGTATTGAATTTGGTTAAGCTGTGGGAATTTCCTCATGCATAAGCTGTGATGCATTTGAAGTGAGTTCTAAAGTTCATTGGTTGATTGAAGGATGAGGAGACTCATTTTAATTTTAGTTTGCAGAAAATAACCGAAGTAGATGCTCTGTCTTTGTACATATTGTTTTTTGCTGATAGGCTGATTTCGCTTTGTTGTTTTGGCTAGTTTTACTATGCATCATTCTGGTTCTTTTCATTGTTTTTTTGCTGTTTCTCTGCTGTTCTTTTGCTGTTCTGTGAGGCTAGTTTCAATTTACTGATTTGCTGGTTTTGTTCATCTCATTATATGATACAAGAATATGCACTTTACAATATGCTCTTTCGACAAAACTCTGCCGATAGGTCAACATGTGAGCGTGTCTGGATAGTTTCGGTTCCTTTCTTGATACATTATAAAATGCTTGCATTACATAGTACCATGTTCTATTTCTGATGGGCTTGTTCATGTTCTAGATTTTTTAGAAATTCATGAGTTAAGAATCTTGAAATCTTCTCATGAAATTTGTTCCTCATATGCTAATTTGTCTACAATAAAATGTTTAAGATGAGATATCCATTGAATGTGTGTTTATTGTGCTCATCTTGAATGTACAGTTTTTTGCAATAGATGATGTTGTTGACACATGTACATGTTTTCTTGGGTCTTTTAGAATATGATGCATGTTTTACTTAAAACCCAATTGTACAAGGGTTCTTGCCATGATAACTTTGTTGTTATTAGTGATGCTTGTTTTTACCTTTATGTACCTGGTTTTGAACTTCCTAGTTTAGATTTAGATTAGGACTTTGGAGAAAGAGAAAGCATGAAGACGGCGGAGGTCGATGTCCATTCCGACCATTGTGATGTAATTCCTTTTGTTTCCTTTTCCCGATATATGTTTCGGGTTCTTTGTGATGTATAAAATGTGACGTCCCAGGGCGTCACGTACTAAGCGCAAGCGGAATTAAATATTTTTATAATTTTAAAATTGATATTCAACTAATCAAGCATACATTTAACATTGACGGTTAGCATGTATAACATGGATTATTTAAAAATCCCTAAATATGTAACATGAAGTTATCCTGCAATTCATAATATTCATCTTCGGGCTTAACAAAATCTATCCATCTGAGCTTTTCTTTACAAGTTCTTCGCCTATCTATTTACAACATGTACAGTACAAAAGTAAGGCGCAACAGAGTCAGGGATAGGGGTAAGGGTGGCTACTCCGCGTACATCCTAAACCAGCCCACGTCTTTAACCAAAAACAAACAAAAGTCTAACACCTAGCCTTCCATGAACTCTGGCGTCTAGGCGCCATCCATCCCGTCTCCAGGTCCATCGGCTCCGAAGGGTAACGGACCAAACATCTCTCCCTCATGGTTGATGAACCATGCCACGAACTTCATCGGAATCGGACTAGCTCTACCGTCATCCATCCATAATATCGCTTCGTACTTGGTAAACATCATATCAATGTCAAGGTCATACACGTCCAGGAAAGAAACATCAATGTTGGCTACCACTCCATACCGAGCAACTAGCGGAACATACATACTTTCAATCTGAAAATGTAAGGTATGAGCAAACATCCTTGCCCAGTAAAGAATAAAAAAACTCTACTCTAAAACAATCCATAGCCATCAAAGTCACAGGCAAACTATCCAACAATTAGGACACTAAGAAAACATATAACAAGCATAAACAGCAATAATGCATTGTATAAGAAATCACCTGACATGCATCCATCCCTACGCTCATCCTACACAAATTCAAACTACAATGCAAATATAATAGATGAACTCACTCGCCAAATATAATTAACTTTTAGTGTGCATAAAAATCCACCCTCGAATCAGTCACAACCGGGACACTACCGGCCTGATCGAGTCACTTCCAGAAGGTACGTTATCTGGACTTCCACAATACCTCTAATTGTGGGCATCTCACTTCGAGGCATCCCGGTATCAACCAAACCGAGGTCCTCCCTGATCACACACAGGGGCATCTCACTCCGAGGCATCTTCGGCATCACACAGCCGAGGCATTCTTGATCACACACAAGGGCATCTCACTCCGAGGCATCTCCGGCATCACAGCCGAGGCATCCTTGATCACACACAAGGGCATCCCGAACTTCCGGGGGCATCACCGGTAACTCGGTACCGATGGATCCGTTCACCTCATTAAGCACACATCTCGCACCACACCTTTGATTTAATGTGCATATCGTATGCAAAAGAAAAGACACCTAAGCATCTATCTAAGTTTTATGATCCTAGCACACGTGCGTGTCCGAATTATAAGATAAAATCCATCACGAACATGTCCCATACCATGCCGGACAAATATTTATTCCATAATCAAGCACTATGCACCGCACTCAATGCACACGCATGATCTTAAATGCACTTAAACCTCTATTGACATATGAGACTCACTCATTTACAACTAACATCTAATATGAGGTTTATTAGACTCCATGTTCAGCATACAAGTCCAAATTGTAAGTGGTTACATCTAATATACATTCTCGGGTACAAGCAGAATTTTGGCTAAATGGGCAGTTTCGGTTTCAAGCATGAAATACATACTAAATCTTACTGAAATGCTACGAAATTTTAGTATGTTGTACTTAAGACATAGCTTAACATCTTTCATGAAGGAACTTAAGTCTAATTCTCACTGTATTAAGAGTAACAAATAACATCATCTTCGCTGAAATTCTGTTCTTAGTCCAGATTTTCTATTAACAAAGAAAATCATTTCACCAAAAAATTCTCATTCATTTAATCTCAAATTTTGACACGTTATTCCTTAAGATGTGTTCTACAACTTTCATTAAGGATTCGAAGATCAATTCTAAATGGATAATTACAAAACTTTCACACAATCAGCAAAGGTCATCCAATTTTTACAAAAACAGCTTACAAGACTTACTAAATTCACTTCTTTTTTTATGTTATGGGTCCATATGGTTATAACTTCTTGTATAACTCAATCCTATGGAAGTTCTATCATGTAGAAAACTTCTTTCCCATTTCCATTAACAAACATGAATAAGAGTACACAAAAACAGAATCTCACTCGCTCGGTTTCATCCAAAATCGAATGGAATCACACGCTCGCCACACTTCTAGTTCAACTAGACTACTTATCATTCTCAATTCACTTAGCACAAAACCTCGGCACTTCTCACAGCATCTTGACACATCTCCATCTTGTTCTTTTCCAACTTTTAATCAAATCCACGGCTCGGCTTGAGGTTTCAACTCACCCGTGCACCATATAATCACTTTCTAGCCAAATCGGCACACTCGGCTTCCATCTTGGCACATCGCTCGACAAAACGGCACTCCACAATCACAAATCCAAACATTCACAGCAAAGAATTGACATGCAAACACTTCTACTTCCAATCTAACACTCCCCAAACACAATTCAACCACAAAACAACAATTACAAGCTACATCCATCCTTGTTTGGACTAGATTCACATGTTTCCTTGATAGAACAACGGATTCGTTTCAAATTAGAGTTAGATTATTCCTTACCTCACTTCGGCTGCACAATTACACTTGGATGCTTCAAAATCAACTCCAAAATCTAGCATGCAAGATGAAGAAGTCGGCTGGTTCCCCTTGTACAAGCTTCGGCCGAGAGAGAAAAATGGAGAAGAAATGTGGGTTTTCGGTTTTGTGTGGAGAGAGAGAGAGATGATTTCGGTTTTTATAGAAGGATTTAGGTCTACTAGGCTAGTCTAGACTAGGGGGTAATGATTAGCTAGCTTCGATTTTGTGAAAGAAAGTCGGTGTCGTGGCTTCACACGAGAGAAATTTCCGCCATCTGTCGATCATCGTTAACAGTTAATCCATGTCATTAGTTAGCTCATTAGATTAGATATTTTCATCTAATGATCTTTTGTTTCCATTTAATCTCAATCATACAAAAATCATAACACATTGACCAATCAAAGTTAGTTTATAAAGGAATCAATCACTAAAGAACACTAAAATTATAAGCAATCTACTAATCAATTCACTTAACAATAATTTATAAATCTTAACTAAAAATGTAATTACTCGGGCCTAATTATTTATTCTCGGCCCAACGGGCTCAATCTAAAATTATAAGAACCACTAAATCTCATAAATCTTGAAATCCCGAACCTTGGCCCATCTCCAGCCAATTTCAAACCCAACTTTCACGGCCCAATCCATGAGCTTGGTTCTAAAAGAATTGTACGGCCCACTAAATCTCAAGCCCACACATCCTACAAAATCCAATGGGTTCGCTCTCCGGCCCATTCTAAATAAATTTAAGTTTCTAATATTCTAATTAAGCTAATGACGGTCGGTCGAATTTTTGGGATGTCACATAAAACCTGACGAGTTGCGGGTCTTTTCTTTTTCCCTCTTTTCTCCCTTTTGATTCTCTCTTATTTTTAGGCATTGCATGATTGAGTTTGATATCTCTTGATTGTTTACTTTCTGTCTTTTAATTGTGTTTTCATTAATTGTTTTCATTTTTTTAGAAATAAAACACATTGAAAGCAATTTATCTTGTATTAATATAATAAAACAAAAGACAACATTCCATTTAGGTACCGAAAGGGCGTTAATAGAAATATTAACGTAACCCAAGTCCCCGAACTTAAATCTCTGGTTGCGTAGAAATCGAGAAATTTCTCCCAATCCTCGATTAGGTTTTCTAGCCGACCTCCAAAAAAGCTAGTGGCAGCTCCCATATATTATTTAGGTTGTTAGATGATTAAATTATATAATATTTTGTTGCGTACACCATGAGCTTGGGCAGATACAGGCGTTTGGAATGGACTATTTATAACATTGACATGTCCAGGGCTGTTAGTCCACATGCTAGATGCCACCTCATTTTCTGCTGTTCCACTCTTGCGCTTGAGTAGAGGCGATCGACCACGATCGCGTCGGCCTCGTGATTAGCGCCGGCGGAGCGGCGGGCGTCGGCGGGGGGAGGAGGAGAACCGGTGGTAGTCGTCGGGGGCACGAACGGGGGCTTGGTGGTGGCAAACGCGAGGTGGCGCTTCGGCGGCTGGAAGATCTGGCCGGCGGCTGCCGCCGCCTACGGCGGGGATCACGAGGCCGACGTGATCGTGGTCAGATCGCCTCTACTCAAGCGGAAGAGTGGAACAGCAGAAAATGAGGTCGCATCTAGCATGTGGACTAAAAGCCTTGGACATGTCAATGTTATAAATAGTCCATTCCAGACGCCTGTATCTGCAAAAAGTGGAAAAGAACAGATCAAGTATGTCGGGAACGTTAATTTACACAAAACTAGAGATGGTGATCAGTTCACTCACCAGTACGTATCACTGAAGAGGGAAAATCACCTTTTGGAGTTGAGCCAAGGCTTCCAAGCTCGATTCGGGTCTGGACCTCTGTGCCTCGAGCGATCTTCGTCGATCACTCTGTCTTCTAAGGTTTAAGGAAGAAAAGATCACGATCGAGCCCCATCACCAAGAGATGGCAGATCCGATGAGCGAAATCCAAATAGAAATTCGGCTATGGCGTCGTTCTCGTCGCAGTTGTTGCTGATCTTCGTCAATCGGCCTCCTAGGGTTTCAGAGGAAGAAGATGAGAAGGGAGAGAGAGTGTTCACTCGGTCGCGTCTCCGGTTCCAGTTCCAAGCTCGGGAACGCCGTATTTTCAGAGGACGTAGCAACGGGAGGCGCGAGCTAAGGAGATTTGGCGGGCTTCTGTTTGAGCTCCATCGAGGACGATGTTGGAGGAACGGGAGTCCAGGAGCTATAGCAGGAGACCGCCTCGATCGCCGCCACTATTCTCGCTGGAGGACTTCGGCTCCCCGGAGGATTTCGGTCGGAGGATTCTCATCTAGGGTTTCTGCAGGAAAAAGAAGAAGATGACCCTCATCGAGAGAAAGAGAGAGAGAGAGAGAGAGAGAGAGAGAGAAGGAGAGCATCAGAGAGGGAGTCCAGCATGCCCAAGAGGGGGGGGGGAAGAGAGAGAGAGAATGCTTGAGAGGGTCCCCCTTTTATATTTTCCCATTTTTTATTTTTTTCGTTTTTTCGCCTTTTCCATTTTCCGTTTTTATTTTCCGTTCGGGGTTTTTATTTTTATTTTTTGCTCTCTTTTTTTCATTTTTTTTTCATTTTCCATTTTTTTCTTTCCGTTTTCTTTCGGTTTTCTTGTGCTCTCTTTTGTTTTGTTTTGTTTTTTTATTCAATTTCGAACAATTTTTTTTTTTTATTTCTGGTGTCAACAAGGAAGAATGGAACCCGAATCCTCTCAATCAACAACTTCTATCCAAGCAAACTTCCATAAGCATTTGGCTCACCGGTTGTACCTAGCAGTGAGCAAAAAACTCTACCGGATTCGAAATTGCATAAACAGATCCGATTTGCGGTTTTAGATGTAGATCCTGTTGGGTGCAGATTATGCACAACCCAAGATCTCCATAATTAGAACAAGAAGAAGCATTTGTAAATAGAAGGATTGACGCACCTGATTTAGGATCCATCGTTCTTGAGCGGAAGCGGAAACACAATGTTCCTTGCGCAAATCCTTCTCCTCTATTACCCTCCGAATCACTGGCTCAATGAGGCGACCTCTCACGATTGATGTTAGAATAATGTCCCTTAAGTGAGAATATGTGAGATTAGGGCTAGAGGAGAGACTTGAGCACTATTTATAGAGTTTCTAGCCAGTCCCCCTCATTACGGGCCAGGCTCAACTCAGCCCACACTAGCCAGTCCCATATTAGACTAATTAAGAAACCTTCTATCTCACCTAAAGCCAAACCCCGTAAAACAGTAAATAACAAAGTCAATTAATTTAGTCCACATTAGAGGAAAACTCTTACATTCTCCCACTTGGACTATATTAATTGAAATTGTATTGTATGTGCGCACATTGGTCCAGAGATAATTCTGAATAGTCAATCCTATCCCATAAAGCCTCCAACACCGAATCATGGCGGTAACTGCATGTATACACACAGAGCCTTCCATGGTCATAAGTGCTTTCAACTTTATTGACATGGATTCAATATGGTAGTGTGGCAAATGGTTAACATCTCTCATAGAGAGATCCATTTGTCAGTCACCATTCTCTTACTTAGGCGACACAAAAGTTTGTGCCACAAGAGAATAAAATTATGGTTCTAATGAACCCACAAATGTCTTGTCCTTATGGTTAACCTTTTACAAGAACATATGCACAAGGCTAATAATGAATTGCCCCTAGCCTTCACTCAAGGTAATACCTTGAGACTTTTAACAATATATATATATATATATATATATATATTTCAATAAAATAACAAACCATTCAAAAATATTGTATTGAATGCAAAAGTTGAAATATATATATATATATAAATATATCAAAACGTTACTAAATTGTAACAAATGCAGATATAAACTTTATTTAAGAAAAATAAATAAAATATAACTCCCACTAAAAGACAGCATCCCAAGATGCTCCTAGGCCCATACTAATGACATGTCAATCAAATACATATGGGCGTAGATCTTTAGTTAGTGGATCTGCAATCATATCATCTGTAGAAACATAATCTATAGCAACATCACCATTCTGCACTGATTCCTTTATAGTCAAAAACTTGACCTCCATGTGTTTAGACCCCTTGAGACTTCTGTTGTTGTTAATAAACAACACTATAAAATTATTATCACAATGTAGTTGTATGGGTCTATCCACAAAATCAAAAACTGATAACTCCCTAATGAGGTTCCGGAGCCAAATAGCTTGAGTAGCAGCTGTAAAGCAGGCTATAAACTTCGCTTGCATGGTAGAAGAAGATATAGATTTCTGTTTTTCGCTCTTCTATGATACTGCACCTCCTGCCAACGTAAATATGTATCATGTGGTTGACTTTTTGTCATCTTGACAACCAGCAAAATCTACATCAGAATATCCTACTAGTTGTAAGTCAGGAACATGTCTATAAATCAGCATATAATCCATTGTTCTCTTTAAGTACCTTAAAACCTTCTTGGCAGCAACCCAGTGATCGTGTCCTGGATTTGTCTGATATCTGCCTAGAAGCCCAACTGCAAAAGCAATATCTAGCCTAATGCAAACTTGAGCATACATGATACTTCCAAGCACACTAGCATAAGGTACATTCTTCATTTGAGCTTTCTCAAAATCTGAATTAGGACATTGTGAAAGACTCAATTTATCACCTTTAATAACAGGAGCAATTCCTGGTTTGCAATCTTGCATACTGAATCTTTCCAAAATACGATCAATATATGCCCTTTGAGATAAGCCCAATGAATGGCATGAGCGATCCCTATGAATCTCAATGCCAAGAACAAAAGACGCCTCACCAAGGTCTTTCATATCAAAATTTTTCGATAACATCCGCTTTGTCTCATGCAGTAAACCAATGCCACTACTTGCAAACAAGATATCATCCACATAAAGTATGAGAAAAATATATTTCCTCCGCCTGACCTTGGTGTATATCCACCGATCTACTTTGTTCTCAATAAATCCACATGAAGTGACAACACTATGAAATTTGAAATACCAATGTCTAGAAGCTTGCTTAAGGCCATAAATAGACTTCTTCAATCTACAAACAAGCTTACATGAATCATCATTTGTAAATCCTTCAAGTTGCACCATATAAACCTCCTCATTAAGGTCTCCACTAAGAAAAGCAGTCCTAACATCCATCTGATGTAACTCCATATCGAAATGAGCTACTAATGCTAAGATCACTCTGAAGGAATCTTTAGAAGAAACTGGAGAAAATGTTGCTGCATAATCTATTCCTTTTCTTTGAGTGAAACCCTTAGCTACCAGTCTAGCCTTAAACTTCTCAATCTTTCCTTTGGAATCCTTTTTAGTCTTGAATACCCATTTGCAGCCAATAGGTTTGCAACCTTCAAGCAATTCAATAAGCTCCCAAACATCATTATGTTTCATAGATTGCATCTCATCTTTCATCGCATCTAGCCACAAATCTGATTGAGGACATGAGATAGCATCCGTATAAGTGACTGGATTAACAACACAGCCAATATCATAATCATGCTCTCCTAGGTAGACAACATAATCCGGTGGTATAGCAGAACGTCTATCCCTAGTAGATCTTCTAAATGGAGCAACTTCAACCTCATTCTGAATTTGAGGAACTTGAGAAATTTCAGCAGGAACTATCTCAATAATAGGATCTTGAGCCACAATAGGTTCATTTTGTAGTGCAAGAGGTTCCAAAATTGTCTGCACAGGATGAGATGAGGATCGAGTAATCCCCACCATACTATCATCTTCGATAGTTTGTGAACAGCTACCCTTTTCAGCTACATCAAATTCCAGAAATTTTGCAGTCTGAGATTCCACAATTCTTGTACCTCCATTGGGGTTATAAAACCGATACCCCTTTGAATGATCTGGGTAAGACACGAAATAACATCATGTAGTTTTGGAATCCAGCTTATTCAATGTAGGATTATATAACTTCATCGCTGCTGGACATCCCCAAACTTTAAGATGATTCAAACTAGGCTTACGTCCAGTCCACAACTGAAAAGGAGTCAATGGAACCGCTTTAGTAGGAACACGATTTAAAATATAAAGTGCTGTTTTCAAAGCCTCACCTCATAGAAAAGTAGGCAAATTCGTCCTATTAATCATACTTCTCATCATGTCCATAAGAGTGCGATTGCGCCTTTTAGCTACGCCATTTTGTTCAGGACTTCCAAGCATAGTAAACTAACCTACTATCCCAGAATCCTCTAAGTATTTGGCAAACGGCTCTTTAAGTTGTCCAGCGTCACCGTGCCTACCAAAATACTCACCACCACGACCAGATCTGACAAATTTTATGACTTTTCCCAACTGTTTTTCCACTTCAGTCCGAAAAATCTTGAATTTGTCAAGAGACTCGGACTTTTCTTTAATCAAGTATAAGTATCCATATTGAGAATAGTCATCAATAAATGTGATGAAATAAAAATTTCTGCATAAAGTAGCCGTGTATGGTCCACTAATATCAGTGTGAATAATCTCCAACAAGTCAGAACTTCGTACGGCTGATTTCTTCTTTATTTTCGTCATCTTACCTCTACAACAATCTACACAAGTCTCTTGATCACCTTTGAGAGTAGGCAAGATGTCAGTCTTTACAAGCCTTTCTACTCTTTCCTTGGAGATGTGACCAAGTCGTTGATGCCACAATGCATAAGACTATTCCTTAGGTAGAGGCCTTTTGGAAACAACTTTTTCAGCTGAATATGTAACGTACATGTCGTTGGGAGATAAACTCAATCGATATAATCCATTGGATAAATTGCAACACCCAATCTTATTGGAATAATAAAAGATAGCAATAGCATTACTCTTTATCTCAAAAGAGTATCCACACATGTCCAAACAAGACACATAAATTAAATTCCGCCTAAATGAAGGTACGTAAAAAATATTTCTTAACATCATCCTAAAACCAGAATCCAAAACCAAAATGACATCTCCCACGAACTCGACGTCAACTCAAACGTTGTTTCTAATAGTGAAATTTGATTCATCCTGATTTGGCGTCCTTCTGTTTATGAACCCCTTTAGGCTCACTCTTCTTGTTTCTCTTAGACAACGAATCCTTAAACCTTTTGCAGTCCTTCTTTACATGTCCTATCTCCCTGCAAAAGTAGCAAAAAACACCCCTCTTCCTAGGGAATGTTTTCTTAGGATCCAAACTGTTAGAAGGACCAACACTGTTAGAATTTCCTTTACTATTGGAAGGTCCAGCTGCATCAGAATTTCTTTTCTGAGTATAATTCTTCACACTCTTACCCTTATCAGTGGCAGAACTTGAAGTATAAAGAGCAATGTGCCATTTGTCTTTCTTCAATTTCTCTTCCTCTGCCACCACCCTGGAAATCAATTCATTAACTGACCAGGCTTCATCTTGGGAACTATAATTAGTCTTGGTAATCCCAAAATCAGGAGGAAAAGTATTTAAAGCTTGATGCACAATGCAGGTAGTGGGAATGGCAACATTGAGAGCCTGAAGCTTGGTCTACAAATCAACCATCCTCAGAATATAATCTCTTACTCCACTAGAACCATCATACTTCATGGTAAATAGTGTATGAATGTGTGTCCCTATCTCAGCATTAGACGACACACGGTACCTAGCCGTCAAAGCTTCCATCATTTGCCTAACCGTGCAGTTCGCAGGCAAACCACTTTTCAAGTGTTCCCGAATTGAACGCTTCATAGACAGTAAGCAAATTCTATTGCTCTTTTCCCAGGTGGTAAAGTGTGCTTTCTGATCCTCTGTACTCTCAACAGTAATGGATGCCGGTCGATCAGCAGTAAGAGCCAAATGAACATCTGTCACCTCCATAGCAAACAGAAAATCTTCTTTCCACTTCTTAAAGTTGGAACCAGTAAGAACCTCAATAGTGACGGAGTTACCATTTACATAAAAGGTGACTGAAAGACAGCGGTATATAACAATTAGCATCATGTGAGTATTGTGTACACAAGTACACATCCAGAGAGTTACATGCAAAATCGCATAATCACCTTTGGGCAGAATACATGACATGTAATTGTATACTCCCCACATGATAGCGGTCAAGAGAATATATTCCAATCTTCGTAAATTCATCACTTTTGGGCAAATGAACCACTAAGACTAGACAATCCTCTACCTCATCATCATGTATCCCTCCATGAACTAATACACAATCACCTCCTTTGGGAGTATGACCACGCATTAGATCAGGAGACATCCCAGACAACATACGAGACCGAAATTTCTTAAATCTAATCAAGTGTGCCACTTTGGCGGTCACAAATCAATTGAATTCTTGAAACTCTCTCATATCAGGGATATATCTACATCTCACATACACCATATAAATGTGATTTTAACTTTAGTGATAGGGGCACATATCACTCAAATCACATATCATGCTAATTAAACTGCCTTATCTGTCACGCCCCGATCCTCAGGCACGCGCACATCCCTTATCTTTGGTCGATTTTAAAATGCGATATCCCAGGACTAAATATCGCCGACCCTTTCATTAATTATATGCATATGCAGAAGTAGTTAAAAATCCCCAGACAATAAAACAATGGGATAGAAAAGCAGGTCATAATTTTATTTATTGAAATTCACAACTACACATGTACAGTCCTCCTCAGGTCTTTCACCACTAGGCTCAATTTCTTCAAACTCTTCATCACCTTCTTCTTGCTCAACTTTGACTTCAAATGCTGGCCAATCTTTGGGAAATCTAGGGGCCTAAAATATAATCCCACAACCGGGATGAGACTATGTCTCAGTAAGTTCTACCCCCTAAGACCCGATTAGTAAACTAATATACCTTAGGGCTACCTATGCACAACACGAGTCAGAGGACTTACCTTGGCCTCAGATTTCACCTGCATATTAGTACAGATCAAATAGGTACCGAAGCAATCACATCACTGATCGAAGCATCAATCAAATTGACTTAGTCGATCACACGCCAACAAGACCACTCACGGTCATTCCTATTCAATCAATCAATTCACAACAATCTGATCAAAACAATGATCAATCGACCTAGTCGATTACATGTCATTCGGACCACCTCTCGGTCACATCAACACCACACTTTATAACCTCCATTCGGGTACTCAGTCACAGAGCCAGATGAATGCTCTCAGGCATCTTTTTCGCCAAGGTGACGTACCAATTACCGATCATGATAACCTCCAGCAGTACACTTAGTCACAGAGCCTCATTAACGCTCTCGGGCGCTGTTTCAGCCAAGGTGACGTGTATAATGGACAGCACTTGTGCGTTCTTTAAGGCGCCGTTTTCACCAGTGATATCCTTTAATCACCGAACCACGTATGTCTCATTACATCATTCCTGATTGGTTTCAGTCGAGAATTTCCCCAATTCTCTTTCACAGTTCCCTCTGCTTTACTGTTCATCACAGCATCATCGATGCTAAATAATAACACTCGGCCATCAACCAATTAATCATCCACTTTCATTCAATTTGGGATAAATCCCTAAAATTGCACAATCAAATCAATTCCACGTAATGTAGAGCTCAAATAAATAAACGAACAGTACCACGTTGGTTGGGCAAGTTTGAGGCCAAGAATCATCATGAATACCCCCAAAAAAGAATACAGACGTCACAAGTGTCATAACTGTGATATCCAGATTTTTGGAGTTCTGATTTCAATTAGATAGATTGGGCATTTCATTGGCGCGACTACAGTGCTTTTCTCTGAGTTGGCCACTCACGAGATAACTAGACTAGCTGGGTGAGTTATTGAAATAGGCTAGTGAATCAACCTAGAGGGGGGTGAATAGGTTGTTGCGGAATTCTTTTGGAATCTTTTGCGGTAGAATACGTTGATATCAAAGATGTATCAATAATAAATAAAGCACGTATTCATAAAGTAAATAGAGTAGGGTAAGAGAGAATTGACACAAGGATTATAGTGGTTCGGCTTAGTCCAAGCCTACGTCCACTCTCCACGCCGGCAGCCAACCTGGCAGTAACCACTATGTACCAAATGAGAGTTGTTACAGTATACGGACTAGACTTCTTCAATAGACAGTCTCTCCTACAGCTTCCTGCTGCTTTCGCACTATATCTCACTCTCTTCGATACACAATTTGAACATGAAAGATTTTAGAGAACAAGTGATTTTGGAGATTCCAACATCGAGATTTTTCTACCCAGTCTCTCCTTATTTCCAAGCAACATCGATCTACCTTAAATAGCCTTCGTGCCTTCATACCCATTGGCACTTACCAAAAATTCATCCAATCAACCCGTTGGACTGAATCAATTTAAGTGATCTCCTTGTCGCCGAAAACGTAAGTAGACAGTAGCTCGTCAATCCTATTCGCCCATACAATCAGGATCTTGAGTTCCCAAAATTAGATTCTTCCAAGAATAAACTTGATATTCAACGGATAAAATCCGAAGAATAATTCTTCCAAGCTCACGATTACAGCCAGAGATATTCCATGGTTAAGATTTAGAAATATGGAATCCAATATCTTACTTTCCTTAGCCATAAGAATAACCTGTGGCCAGCCTGTAAAAATCGCAAACTATCTTCAGACTTAGATTTGGGTCTTGAAGGTCGTCAGACTGAAACTGAGTCTTGAAGGTCTTCAGACTGAAACTGTGTCTTGACTGACTTTAGACAGAAAAACTGCATACGGTAACTTCTGGGTCTGACTGTTTTTGAAAAACCTTTAGACTTTGAAAACTTCGACGAAACCGGCGAGTCTTGGAATCTTCGGGATCGAACCGTTGAGGCTGTTTTGTCAACTTCAAAACTCCAAGGGATTTTTCTTCAACAGTTATTAAGGACTTTAAGGCAAATAGACTTGAGAATTCGACTAGGAATCGACTTCTCGATCGTGCTCATCTTTAGAGATCATTGCGGCATAGTATAAAATAGATTTGAAATCAGAGATAGGTCGGTTCGACTGAGATGAATGACCGATCGTGGTGACTCCACTAAATTGGAAAATTCTCATCGACCAGCACTAAGTTGATTTTACTATCGTTTTGGTATCCTGTGTTCGTATTTGAATTCTCGAGATTTTCACGACAATCGAGAGTCGCCAATGTGTTGAGTGGGTTCATCGTGGCTCGAAGAAAATCGACCACGAGTCTTTTGTTCCAAAAAGTTCTGAAAACTACCCAGTAGCCTAAGTCACACTAAACACGCGTGGGAGTGAAATTAACCATCAATTTGAGTTCGATTTCAGAAATTGGAAGTTTTGTGGTGTCACAAGCTATCCTAGGAACGTCGACTAACCTTTTGAGGAAATTCCGGCGAGTTTAGGATTTTTACGGAAAACCGGGTTGGACAATGCGGAAAATGAACGGAAACTCAGATTGGCCATTTTGAAGAGACTTTTGACATCTGGTGTATGTGATTCGGCAAATGAAAGTTGTTTCGGCTTTTTCTGACTTTAATTTGGACCCCAACTGAATTTATTTGTTCAGAAAATCGGATACCGAAGAAAAGGAAATGAAATTCGGAATAAGGTGTGGGACAGCATGTTTTAGCAGCAAATTTTATTAATTGGTGGATTTATCTTATAAGAAAGTAAAGGGAGACAAGGGGATATGCATGTGGGCTTTGGAGGGAACCAACAATTAATGAGTGGATAGCCATCTTTGACTTTCTTTCCCTTTGGCTTCTCACGCACGCTGGCCATCTACCATCTCTCTCTCCGTTCACTCGAGTTCTCTCAGACATCAGCAAAGAAGCCAGAAATCAAAAGAAAAAAAAAAGAAAGAAGCTGCCCACGCCCCACCAAAGCCCCATCGATTTTCTCTTCGTGCTGCCATTTGTCCAGCGTCTATTTTTCCCATGAGTCAAGCTTCTTCAGCAAATTTCATGTGTTGACCGCCCATCTTCAAAGTAGCAATGTCCACCGGATTTCTCTCGCCATGCGTGAGTTAACAAACCGAAGCAAAGCCCCGATTTCCCCGGCTCGTCGCCACTCGTCCATCATCGAACGCCACCGAGTCAACTAAATGCACGCCAGCTGAAGATCGACGAAACTGCTTTTCCAATCGTGTCTTCTGCCATGCGTCCCCTCCTCCTCCACGCGTGCATGAAGCCACCGAGTTGCCCCTCGCTGCCAGCATGCTGGTCAACTCCAATAACTTCCTTCAAGATTAGTTGACCCTTGAAGCTTCCCCATGTGCCACGTTGTAGCTCCATCGATCCCATCTCCAGCTCGTGGCCACCGAATCGAAGAGCCGCAGCAACTTCCTTGCTTCGACGCCAACAATTGCTCGGGATTTCTCAAGCAAGTCTTCGTCCGTGGCAGTTGACCCGACCGAGGGAGCTGTTGCTCGAGGCTTATCCCATCTTTGCTCGTGGGAAGCTCGGCCCAAATCGTAGCAAGCTTTAGCCATTTGACGTCGTGGACTTTACTAGCAAAAGCCCATGAAAATTTAAAGTCCTTTCAACCCACAATTCAGCCAAGATTCAATCCAATAGCCCACAAAATTTCAGCAATTCAGCCCAAGGAATCAAGCTCAAGCCATTGAAGTTGTTTTTGGGCCCGGCTCGTAAGATCGCCCGCAATCCATTGGAGATTAGTTTGAAGCCCACGAGACCCGAGTGAATTAAGTCCATTCAGCCCACTATTTGAAGTCTTCAGCCTAGCAAGTTGTTATTTGCTCAGTTCAACCCATCTTGAAGCCCAAGAAGTTTCAGTAGCTCAGCATGCGAAGTTAGTCGGCCCAAGTTCGGCCGCCGTCGCGTCGTCATCGCGATGTTTCGGTCTCCGCTTTTACCAAGTGAGTTTTACTCACCGATGCCTTCTTAGTTTGCTAATGATGCCTAAGGGTTGTTTAGATTTATTTAATTGCAATTAGATAAATAGATTAGATTACAATAATTAAATTAGAGACTTGTTAGTGCATGTTAGTTAAATTGAATGTGCATTTAGCAAGTAGACTTATCCTAGTAATTATTGGATGCTTCTTGGGATTTTTCCCGTCCCATATCGGGTGTTAATTTAATAATTCGGGCCTAAAATGAATTTTTAGGAATGAATTATTAATTTTCGAAATTAATTTAATTAATTAATTATTTCCCGAAATTTCGACTAGGATGGCTAGGGATTGGAATTTTATGCTGATGATCGTGGTGCAGCCCGTTTATTTAATTGAGCTTTATATTGTGCTAAATTGAATTTATTGTATTTATTTATTTAATTTTCGAAATTAATTATTTAATTATTTATTTTTCCGAAAATTCACCCGGGTGGTCGGTGACTGGAATTTCGTGCTGATTGTTGTGGCGCAGTCCGTTTATTTATTTGAGCTTTATTTTATGCTGATTAAATCTTGAAAAGGTCGAGTTGGACCATAAAGCCACTAAGTGTTGAAATTGGTCAAATGGGACCGTAAAGCCACTAAGTGTTGAAATTAGTCAAGTGGGACCGTAAAGCCATTGAATCTTGAAAGGGTCGAGTGGGACCGTAAAGCCATTGAATCTTTGAAAGTGGTCGAGTGGGACCGTAAAGCCATTGAATCTTTGAAAGTGGTCGAGTGGGACCATAAAGCCATTGTATATTTCAAAGTTGCTTGGTGGAGCCGTGATTACCACCTTTATTTAAGTTGCGTCCTAAGGACCATGACTCATGAATTGATTGATTGAATGGGAATGACCATGAGTGGTCTTGTTGGCGTGTGATCGACTAAGTCGATTTGACCAATACTTCGATCTGTGATGTGATTGCTTGGGTGCCTATTTGATATGTGCTAACATGCAGGTGGAATCTGAAGTCAAGGTAAGTCCTCTGACTCATGTTGTGCATAGGCAGCCCTAAGGTGTATTAGTTTACTAATCGGGTCTTTGGGGGTAGAACTTGCTGAGACATAGTCTCATCCCGGTTGTGGGATTATATTTCAGGCCCTTAGATTTCCCGAAGACGAGCTGGCATTTGAAGTCGAGGATGAGCGAAGAGAAAGAAATGAAGAGTTTGAAGAAATTGAGTCTAGTGGTGAAAGACCTGAGGAGGGCTGGGATGATGATCCCGAACATGGTCCTATCCTTTTTTGTGAACCATGTACTTATGTAGTTATGAAATTCAATAAATAAAATTATGGCCTGCTTTTCTATCCCATTATTTTATTGTCTGGAGACTTTTAACTACTTCCGCATGTGCATATATAAATGAAAGGGTCGGCGATACATAGTCCTGGGATCGCATTTTAAAATCGACCAAAGGTAAGGGATGTGCGCGTGCCTGAGGATCGGGGCATGACAATAACTCTCGTATGACATGTTGGAGAAAACTCATTTCCTGTTTTGAAAGTTGACAAAACATTTCCAAAAAGTCTAGTCTAAAAACTTCCAGACACTAGCATCAAAGTTTGAAGATCGCTAGACTTTAGTTTGAAAAGTCTACCCATACTGAGAGTTTCTAGACTAAAGAATGAAGAGACTTATCCAAATGCGAGATTATCTTCAAGGATTCGATTTGTATGGTTTATGGATGACCTTATGGCTGGATATAACACTTATATGATTGACTATCTTTATTGGAATCAATTCCGATAATCAAATCTTTTGGAAGGTTCTACTTATGGAAACCAAGATCCTAATTGTATGGGCGAACAGGATTGATGGGCTTTCATCACAATCATCTAACGACTCGAGATCTCTTTGATTGATTTTGTCCAACAGGTAGATTTGAAGAATTCCTTTGGAAAGTGGCAACGGTCGTGAAGGCATGAAGGGGTATTTAAGGCAGACTCTCTAGTTGTTCGATAAAGTGTGTGAAAGAAAAATTTCAAAGTCTGAAGCTTCCTAGTTCCTTGTTATTTCATTCACCGAGCTTAAAGTTGTATACACAAAAGAGAGAAACTCATAGCAAAATTTTGTGAGAGACCAATAGAGACTCTTCACTGAGAAGTCAAGATCACAAGCTATAAAATCTCTTTTGATTCTTAGTGAAATCCAGCCAGTGGGCTGTCAGCGTAGGAGAGTGGACGTAGGCTTGATCTAAGCCAAACCACTATAAACTTTGTGTTCTTATTCTCTTCCCTAAACTCCTTTGTTTTTGATTTGTAGCTCTAATTAACTGTTTAAGTTTAAACTCCTTGATTTTATTTGAAACTGATAAAGGTTGAATTCGTTCTTAGTCTGTAATCTTCTATAAAAAATTACTTCTACTAAAACTTGCGAAAATTTTTATTCATACCTATTCATCCCCTTCTAGGTGTTGTTATTAGCTCTTTCAATTGGTATCAGAGCTTGTGTGCTTACTTATTGAAGTGTTTTTACTTCTTAAGCTAAAGATCTATGGCTAGTATTTTGGCTCCAGGTTTGATTGAAGGTCAAAGCAACACCAGACCTCCTTACTTTGATGGGAAGGAGCACAATGTGTGGAAAAATAGGATGAAGTCATTTCTAAGATCGAAAGATCCCTTAGAATGGGATGTGGTAGAAAAAAGGATTATTCCCAAAGCTACATCAACCTTAGAAAAAGAAAAGGAAGTTGCGGATGTTGGTGAATTGATACAAGCAGAAATAACCAAGAGACAAGCTCTTAATGCTAAAGTCATCTACTCCTTATATTGTGCTTTATCTCTTACTGAGTATAACCGAATTTCTTCTTGTGAAACAACAAAAGAAGTTTGGGACAAGTTGCATGTTACATATGAAGGAACTGATCGAGTTAAGAAAACGGAAATCAATATCCTACTCGGACAGTATGAAGTCTTCAAGATGAAGCTTGGAGAATCCATCACAGACATGTTTAGTCGTTTCACAGAGATTGTAAATGGTCTAACATATCAAGGATAGCCAATCTTAGGACTAAATAATGTCAATAAACTGCTGCGTGGACTCTCTAAAGATTGGAATCACGTGAAGAAATCAATTAGAGAAACCCAGAGGATCATGCCTCTTTTAGTAGACGAACTAGTTGGCACACTTTAATTATATGAAGTGAAACAAATCAATGAAGCAGAAGATCCCAAAGGTAAGAAGTCAATTGTTTTAAAATCTAACAATGATTCTGATGATACATATTCAAAAGATGACATGGACGATGAAGAGTTAGCACTCATGATTAGGAAGTTCAGAAATTTGAATAAGAAGGGAAGAAGATTCAATTGGAAAAAGTAGAGTACTAAAAAATTCCAGAAGAAACCAACTAAGGACAATGAAACCAACAAAGACATGATATGCTTCGGATGCAAGAAAAAGGGATACATTAGAACCAACTGTCCTCCGTTGAAGAAAAAAAAAAGGAAGAATAGAGAAATACAAAAAGCTCTTAAAGTATAGACATGGAGCGATACCGAATACGAGGAAAGTAATGAAGAATATGACAACATATGTCTAATGGCCAATTCGAATCGATTGATTCGATTCAGACTTAGACAGAAAAGTTGAGGTTAGCAATTTAAAAATTCTTATTAAAGTCTCAAAATATATAGATGAATTCTGTCTTAGTCTCAAAACATCTCTTAAAAGGATTTCCGAGCTAAAGAGGGAAAATTCTAAACTGAGGCAATAAGAAACTTCTTGGAAAGAAAAGTTTGAAAATATGGATAAAAATTTTGTTGATTTGAAAGAAAATGCAGATTCTCTTTCAAAAGAAAATGCATTTTTGAAAGAAGATATTTCAAATATCACAAAAAGATTTTTAGAAGAATCTGAGAAGTTGGAGAAAATTCTCTAAACAAAAACCTTATTTTAATAAATCTAGTTTGGGTATGACTCCAGAAATTGTTCCTTTAATTGATTTCCTCAAAGTTAAGGAAAGAATCAAACAAAGACCTACAAAAACATTTTACAAAAATCACTTTAAAAAAGTTTTTGTAAAACTTGTTGGCCAAAGTGCTCTCAAATGTTTAAATTGTAACTGCTCAGAACATTTCGAGAAGGAATGTCCCAAGATTTGGAGACCTGTTAAGAGGGATTGGGCAAAGATTGTTTTCAATGCTAACTCTCCTGGACCCAAGAAAGTATAGATACGAAAGAAAGCTTGAAATCTTCTTTTGATCACAGGTCACTATTAAGAAGAAGATCAAATGGTATTTGGATAGTGGCTGTTCGAGACACATAATAGGAGATTTGAGTTGTTTTATTAAGCTTGTTCAAATAAATGGTGGAAAAGTTTCTTTTGGTGAAAACAACAAAGGAATAATTGTTGGATGTGGAACCGTGAAGATTGGAAGCCTAACTATCAACAATGTCTCCTTGGTAGAAGGTTTGAATTACAATCTACTCAGCATTAGTCAACTTTGCGATACTGGATTCAAAATTAAATTCCAAGAACGTATATGTTTGGGAACAAGTAAAGACTTCCCTCAATCTTTCACTAGGCGAAGGCATAGGAATATTTATCTTCTGGATATAAAACTAGAAAGTTCTCAGTGTCTTATATCTGTTCAAGAATAAGCAAATCTTTGGCATCAGAAGCTCGGCCATGTTAACATGAAGCAGATTGCCAAGATTTCTTGCAAGAAACTTGTTCGTGGTCTTCCCAACATAAATTATCAAAAGACTGAATTATGCACTCCTTGTGTTTTGAGAAAACATGTTAGAAGTTCTTTTAAACCTGTAAATCAAGTTTTTACTAATCGAGCTTTGCAGCTTCTGCATATGGACCTCTTTGAACCAACTAAAACTCAAAGCATTAGTGGAAAGAGATACTGCCTAGTAATCGTGGATGCTTACTGTCGTTTTACTTGGGTTTACTTTCTGGAAAATAAGCTGAAGCTTTCTCTCACTTCTCAACGTTTGCTAAGAAGGTTCAGAATGAGAAATGATATGCTATATCGAGTATACTAATAGACCATGGAGGTTAATTTAAAAATCAAGACTTTGCGAAGTTCTGTGATAAATTTAGTTTCCAGCATATTTTCTCCTCTCCATACACTCTAGAACAAAATGGGGTTGTCGAAAGGAAGAATAGATCCTTGCAGGAGATAGCAAGAACCCTTTTTGATTGAGAGAAAAATTTCCTTTCGATTTTGGGCTGAAGTAGTTTGTACAACTTGCTATATCATCAATAGAGTGTTCTTGATGCCTATTTTAGAGAAAACTCTTTATGAAGTGTATAAAGGAAATAAGCCAAATGTTTCTTACTTTCATATGTTTGGCCGTAAGTGTTATGTTTTGAAATATGCAAATGATCGAACTGGGAAGTTTGAACAAAAATCAAACGAAGGAATTTTCCTTGGCTACTCAACCTCAAGCAAAGTCTACAGAGTTTTCAACAAAAAGAGTCAATCTATGGAAGAATCTATGAATGTCAAGTTTCAAGACTCTATGCAACTGGATTAGACTCAACTTGAAGAATTTGAACTTACTCTAGACTTTATAAAGTCTACTTCCCCTGAAGTGGTTCAGACTTCTGAAGATCATCAACAAGCAGAACTAGAGGATTCAACTGAAGCAGAAGATCAACAGACTCTTAGACCAACTAGCAACTGGAAGCATAAGTCAAGTCATCCCAAATAACTCATCATTGGCAACATTGATGAAGGAATTCGCACTAGATCCAAAAGGCGAGAAGAGTCTAATGCTTTGGCACTTGCTTCTGAGATTGAACCCAAAAGTGTAGAAGAAGCCTTGACCGATGAAAGCTGGATCGAAGCTATGCAAGAAGAGCTCGAACAGTTTAGCATTGACGATGTTTGGGAATTAATTGCTAAACCTAAAGGCAAGTCTATTATTGGAACTAAATGGGTTTTCAGGAACAAGGTGGATGACAAAAGACAAGTGGTTTGGAACAAAGCAAGACTCTTGGCCAAAGGATATACGCAAGAAGAAGGGATAGACTATGATGAGACTTATGCATCAGTAGTGAGGTTAGAAGCAATTGGATTGTTACTTGCTTTTGCTTGCTATAAGAATTTCAGGTTATTCCAGATGGATGTAAAAAGTGAATTTCTAAATAGACTTTTCAAAGAAGAAGTTTATGTGGAACAACCACCTAGATTTGAAGATCCAAGAAAGCCAGACTCAGTCTACAGATTGAAAAAGGTCTTGTATGGACTAAAGCAAGCACCTCAAGCCTGATATAAAAGGTTAAGTAAATTCCTAACCCAAAATGGTTTTACTAAAAGAAAGGTAGATACTATAGGGTAATGATTTTCTACTAGTTCAAATTTATGTTGATGACATTATTTTTGGATCTCCTAATGAAAATCTATGCAAGAAATTCTCTAGATGTATGCAGAATGGATTCGAGATGAGTATGATGGGTGAGTCAACTTTTTTTTTTTTTTTTTTTTTGGGATTGCAAGTTAAACAATCAAAGAAAGGTATTTTTATTCACCAAGAGAAGCATGCAAAAAATCTCATCAAGAAATTTGGATTGAAGAATTACAAAAAAACAGAAACATCAATGTCAGGTTCTTCAAAGCTGGATAAAGATGAATGAGGAAATAATGTAGACCAGAAGCTTTATAGAAGCATTATTGGTTTGCTTCTTTACCTTATTGCATCTAGACTTGATATTTTGTTTAGTGTTTACATTTGTGTTAGATTCCAATATATACGTTGCAACTACTCCAAAGCTAGGTTTGGGGTATCTCAAAGAAGGAGACTTTACTCTCTTTGGATATTCGAACGCAGATTTACCAGGTTGTAAAGTTGATAGAAAAAGTACTTTTGGTACTAGTCAACTATTGGGCAACAAGCTGGTGTCTTGGTTATCAAGGAAGCAAAGTACTATAGCTCTTTCAATAGCTGAAGCAGAGTATGTGGCTCTTGTTGTTTTCAAATTTTGTGGATAAGGCAATAACTAAGAGACTTTGGAATTGAAGAATCATGCACCGAGATCAAATACGACAACACCAGTGCCATCAATCTCACAAAGAACCCAATTCTTTATTCAATAGCAAAACATATAAAGATTTGACACCATTTTATAAGAGATCATGTTCAAAACGAAGAAGTTATGATTCAATTTATTGACTCGAATAATCAATTAGCAGATATATTTATAAAGACACTAGGGAAAAGTCTATTTGAGTCTATTCGCACCAGACTGAATATCATATCTTCTACTGGTTAAAGTCTGAAGGTGGTCAAACTCAGAATGTCTAGAAACTACTTCTGTAAGTTAATACTCTTAATGCAAGAAATTTAATTTTAGCATGAAAATTCTGAAAAGGTACATTGATCTTTGAATTGTTACTTGCCTATTTTATTATCTTTTTCGAATTTTTGAATTTTTGGCAATTTTTATTTTCAAAAAGGCAGTTTTATTTTTCCTTTGTGACAATTTGTATACCCCATTTCACTTACTTTATATACTGTCGAAGTCCTTCTTTTTCATTTACATTTTCACAAACCCTAGAATACAAAATTCCTACTCTCTCACTTTTACTCTCAAAGTTTGCTT
This sequence comes from Eucalyptus erythrocorys, assembly GCA_014182555.1. Classification (NCBI taxonomy): domain Eukaryota; kingdom Viridiplantae; phylum Streptophyta; class Magnoliopsida; order Myrtales; family Myrtaceae; genus Eucalyptus; species Eucalyptus erythrocorys. The sequence goes on from CM024604.1 coordinate 36,448,319, forward strand.
TACAAGTTTTCACCTTTTTTCAACTGAACGAGTTCGATAAATCCTCCTCGACTGCAAAGATGTCTTTCTAGAGGAAATCATCTCGGATCGCAAACAAGGGACCACTGAATATGCCAGAGGGTCTTACGCACTTTGACTTGACAGAGGAAGAAGATTCTCCTCAACAACAACATCAACAACATTATCAATAGCATCAGCATGCGACTCAAGATCCTACGCGCCAACAAGCAAAAGAAGAGATCGTGGAAGATGTCGAACTTGTAAGAATGTTAAAATCCAAGTTTCTCTTTAAACTCTACACTTAGTTAAAGGAGGGTGGTACTGCGATAACATTTATTGATGAGTTTCTACAAGAACGTGGATACAATAATGAGACTATGTTCTTACGATCAATGGAAAGGTTAGGCATTGCGCCTGAAGGTTTAGCAGACAGGACATTTGCTAACTTTCCAAGTGATTCGCGGTTTAGTTCTTTTAATCAGCTCGAGGTGAAAGATGATAATGAGAGATTGTATGCGAATTTTCAGCCTAGGATGAGCGTTGCTGCTATTGTGCATGGTAAGGGAACGAGTTTGTTTCGTTTTAAGGGCCACATAAAGACTTACACGAAATTGTTGAAGAGAGGGGTGATGAACCCTCGATCTGTGGATTTTGATTTCTTGGATTCTTTGAAGGTGAACCTGAGGAAGAAGTTTGCTCTCCTTCAACTTGAAAGATTTTGCTCTGAGATTTTTGTCGCTTACCCTAAATTAATTGCATATTTATATTCGAATTTGTCTTTTCTAGACGCTAATAGATTTTATTTCACTGTAAGGGAAAAAGAGTTTATGGTGGATGTAGGCACTTCGGCGGATGTTATTGGTGTAGAAAGAGGGAGTTTCCAACTAATAAATGTGTCTCGTTAGTCATGCAACAATGTTTCTTGTTCGGGATAGAATTGCTGAAGGCGGGATTTCCTATTCTAGAATGATCGCCTCTAATATTTTGTTGCACAAGGTTGTGATCAATTGCATCCAACCCAAGTCAACCTCCAAGACAGATGTCTCTCGTTCTGGAAGCAAAACTGATGTTCGCCATCAGTAATGGGATGAAGTTCTCGTTGCCACACACAATCCTGATGCACATGTGCAAGACTATTGTGAAGGACAAGAGACAACTCCCTTACTCGCGCTGGTCACCAAATTGTTTCGACACTTTTACATTCAGTTTCCAGCATCTCTCTATGTCAGAACCATTGCTCCTATGGTGATAGGATTGAAGATGGTGTCAAACATGAGACTAAAGGAGCTAAATAAAGCCTTGGAGCGCTTGAAGGAAAAGTCTCAAACCAAAACAAAACAAGACTTTGCCGCGAAGAAGAGGAAAGGCAAGGAGCTTATGAGTGCACCTATCAAGAAGATGAGAGCTTTCATCTTGCAGGACGAAGAGGATGAGGATGATCTCACGCTCTCTGCATTTGCCTTGAAAAATCTACGGAGTTTTGTTAGTTTTGAGCAGCCGTAGAACAAAGAGGAAAGAGGGCGAGAAGAGACAGAGCAGAGAAGTTAAGGAAGAGAAGAGAGAAGAGGAGGAAGTGAAGAAAGAAGAGCAAAAGAAAGAGAAAGAGAAAGAAAAGAAGAGAGAGAATAAGAAGGCAGGGAAGTAGAAGAGGAAGAGGGTGAAGACAACTCTTTTGAGCCAACATTTGTGGTATCCTTGTCAGATGATTCTAAGAAGACTCGAAATGGAACTGCAAGAGATGCAAGAGAAAAAGAACATCACTTGGGAGCTGAGAAATAACAAGAAGAAGATTTTTTTTCTCCACCTGTAGCCACAAAGATAGGGGGAGCTGCTGAGAACATAGGTATTTTTTCTTCACTTGTTTTTACCAGTGATGATATGAGCAGATCTCCAGCAGATCTAGAGGATGTCTATGTCTCTCAATTTCTTGAAGCTGATGTTAAGGCATCCTCTCCAAGTCTTGGTGATCAATTTGCTAATGTTTCCTCAAATCTCACAACTCTTGGAGTCAAACTTGGTTGGACCTAGTGCACCAACAAAACCAACAACAGACTTCTAAAGGCTACTAGAAATCCTTCTGGATTTGAAGGCTCAGCAATATGGGATGGAGTTTGAAATCAAAAACTTATACTAAGCTTTCAAATCTACTTCAGATTCTATACACGAACAGGTACAAGCCCTTAAGCTTCAAGTTCAAGAGACCGCCAAGGGTAAGGATATTGAAAAGCTGAAGGAGACTCTGAGGAAGCTAGAGGAGACTGTGAAGTCTATGGGGGATTTCTAGCTTGTTCGCATCTCCAAACAGCCCTGATTTTATTCAACTCTTTTATTCTTCTCCACTTTTTACTGTTGACAAAAAGGGGGAGAGTATGTGCAGATTTATCTTTTGATGTTTACTACTTTTGGTACTTTTGGTTTTTATTGGTTGAACTTTTGTTTGACTTAACTTTTGGTGTTGAACTTTTGTTTGATTGTTGTTTGACTGTGAATTTTTGTTGAACTTTTGACGCTTGCAGCAACTTACTTTGATAATACTGATTATGGCTGGATAAATATTTGTCTTATCTTTTCAGGATTAACATGTTTTCTATGGTTGCAGAATCGATGCTATCCATGTCCTAAACAACTTAGTTTTATAAGATGCTATGTATTGCCTAAGAGTTGTTTTGCAAGTCAAAAGTTCTTAAATCTATAGGAAATTTTTGTCACCATAAAAAATGGGGAGATTGTTGGAGAAAACTCCTTTACTGTTTTGAAGTTGACAAAACATTTCCAAAAGTCTAGTTTGTAGACTTCCAAACTCTAGCATCAAAGTCTAAAGATCGCTAGACTTTAGTTTCAAAGTCTGCCCATACTGACAGTTTCCATACTGAAGAATGAAGACTTATCTAGATGCAAGATTATCTTCAAGGATTCAATTTGTATGGTTTATGGATGACCTTATGGCTGGATATAGCACCTACATGATTGACTATCTTTATTGAAATTAATTCCGATATTCAAATCTTTTGATAGGCAAGCAAACTTGGAATGTTCTATTTATGGAAACTAAGATCCTGATTGTATGGGCGAACATGATTGGCGGGTTTTCATCACAATCATCTAACGACTCGAGATCTCCTTGATTGATTCTATCCAACGGGTAGATTGGAAGAATTAATTTGGAAAGTGCCAACGATTGTGAAGGTATGGAGGAGTATTTAAGGCGGACTCTCTAGTTGTTCAATAGAGTGCGTGAAAGAAAAATTTCAAAGTCTGAAACTTCCTAGTTCCTTGTTATTTCATCACCGAGCTTAAAGTTGTATACACGAAAGAGAGAAACTCATAGTGAGACTTTGTGAGAGACTAGTAGAGACTCTTCACTAAGAAGTCGAGATCATAAGTTGTAAAATCTCTTTTGATTCTTAGTGAAATCCATCCAAAGGGGCTGTCGGCACGGGAGAGTGGATGTAGGCTTGATTTAAGTCGAACCACTATAAATTTTGTGCTATTATTCTCTTCTCGCAACTCCTTTGTTTTTTATTTGTAGCTCTAATTAACTGTTTAAGTTTAAACTCATTGTTTTTATTTGAAACTGATAAATGTTGGATTCGTTCTTAGTTTGTTATCTTCTATAAACAAATTACTTCTACTAAATCTTGCGAAAATTTTTATTCACACCTATTCACCCCCCCTCTAGGTGTTGTTACTAGCCTTTTCACGACATTCATTGAGTGCCATTACTTTTTTTCGACCACTTAGGTGCTATAATTTCTAAAAAGACATTCATTTCGGTGCTATAACTTTCAACCGATCACTTAAGTGCCAAAATTTTTTAAAAACATCTACCCAAGTGCCAAAAATCCAATGTGGCATAACACTTGTGGTAAATGCTTTTAAAAAGTTATGGCATTTAAGTGATCAACTAAAAGTTATATGGTCATAAGTGATTGGAAAAAAAAGCAATGGCATATGAAACTTATGACATTCAAATGGTTGAAAAAAAAAAGTGATGACACTCAAGTGAGTGTCCTATGAAAGTTGTGGACTTGTGATGTCTTCCCTCATCTAGAAAATTGATGTGGCATAACAATTGTGATAAACGTTTTTCAAAAGTTATTGCACTCAAGTAATCGATTGAAAAGTTGTATGGCAATCAAGTGATTGGGGAAAAAAAAGTGGTACTGAAGTGAATGCCAATTTGAAAATTATGACACTCAAGTGATAAAAAAGAAGAAGTTATAGCACTCAAATGAGTGCCATACGAAAGTTGTGGCACTTGTGATGTCTCCCTAACAAAAAAAGTCTCACTGACAATTTCTTGTTTGTAGCATTTTGTTTTTCAATTCCAATATGAATATAAATGCACGGTGGACCAATCAATTTGAGGAATAAGGTTGTTTCATTTGTTAAAATGTACAAAACAGGTGTATGAATTACACATAGCATGGAAATGTAGTAAATCTACACTTATACAATAAGCATAAGTACAGAAGTTAAGAGCGTTTTAGTTCTCACCAAGAAGGTATTTTGATTGCTTACTATGGCAAATTTATATGTCCCTACTGTTGAAACCTAATTTTTAGTTAACGTATTGCTAAAGATTAAAACTTAAAACTCAAGATCAGTGTTTCTGATTGTGACGGAGCTCGTTTCTTAAACAAAAAATGTTATTTTTCGTTTCCTTTTCTTTGGCCTGTCATTTATACCTAATTTCCTACTTATTTCTAATGAAAGCCCAAAAAGTGTCACTTTCGAACTTTTTGTGCAAAAAGCCAAATTTTGATCCGAAGTTCAAATAGAACACTTGAGTGCCAAGTATGGCGAAGGTGGCCGAAAATCCTACATGACAAATTTTTAGTAATATAACTCACTTACATGACATGCCGTAGAGTTAAGTCGGTAACAAGTCACCAAAACAACGTTGTTTCGTCTTTTTTTTTTTTTTTTTTTAATTTCAATAAAAATATTAATTAAATTAAAATATTTCTATTATTATTATTATTATTATTATTATTCACTTGAAAAAAAAAAAAAAAAAGGAGGAAGATAGAGGTTGCAAATAGCTAGGGCTGAGCCCTTGCCGTCACCTCCTCATTGTCGTTAGGAAGGGTCGGCGACGGTGAGGGAAGGGTCGACCAAGGTCGTCGAACCTTGGCTAAAGGTTGGCAACTCCAGCTGATCGATAGCAAGGGCCTGCGAGCCCTCGTGTAGATTTGGGGCGAGGGTCGCAGCCCCCCCCAAAAAAAAAATCGGCGACAGTCATCGGCCCTCGCCCAATCGGGCTAAGGGCTGTCGCCCGCCGCCCTACGTCGCCGAACCTTCCGGAGACAGGTGGGGAGGCAACTCCGATCCTCGCCAACCTCCATCTTCCTCTTCTTCTTTTTTTTTTTTTTTGTAAATTGGTTTTAAATTTTAATTAATTACTGTTTATATTAACAATCTATCCACATCAACAGTAAATCGACGTCGTTTTTGTATTTGTCTAACCACGTTAGCATGCAATATGACGTCGTTTTGCAATTGCCTCACCAGAAAATTGTCATGTCAGCATTTTAGTTGGATTTTCTTGTTGTTGGTATTTAAGTAATCCATTTTGCTCCAATTTTGGCACTTAAATGTTATTTTCATAACTTTTGACACTTAAGTATCCATCCGTGTCAAATTTTGGCAATTCAATTGTTCTTTTCCTAATAAATTTATAACCTAATCTGACCAAAAATTAAAAATAAGACAAACAATATGAAAATCATGCAGAATCAGCATCATCAGAAAGATCAAGGCGATTCTTAAGACTTCCTTAGAGGGGCTGAGTCCAATTAAAGTCAAATTCATGGCTGAAAAGAGACAATTATGAAGGCATGCAAATCAGCCACAATGATGCATGATTAGTGATTTATAAGACCACCTAAACAATGCAAAAAAAAAAAAAATGTGAAACTTGCATACGACATAAGATTGAATGCGACAAGGGTTTAGTGAATATATTTAACCTTAAATCGAAGTGGAAAGAAGACACAATTCATTAACATCGGAGGGTGACTTAGCGCTAAGAACAACATGCTTGACAAATTTCAACTACAATTTGCTAAATTGCTGCATGGCTTTCACATAGTAAACGAGATTGAAATATGACATGCCATATATCAATTCAAAGCTTGTAACATGCAATCGAAATGTCCAGAAGATATCAAGATCTGATTTGGCCCTTAAGGGACCCAAACAAAGAGGTTTTAATAGGCTTGTGATAGTTTTTAGTTCAACATGATTAGCACAGAACATGAGTGACTTTTGATGATTTAATGACGCGCAAAAATCTTAGGAAAAATCTTATACGTAGAATGCCACATCACAAACATTTTTCATGAGGGCATATAAACCTAATTTGGTTCATACGAGCCTTCACGAAAATGACAAAATAGAGCCATGTGATGAAATGCACAAGTTACAGCAGCACCTAAGCATCTTCACACATGCGATTAACATAGTAAATGATGTTCAATTTGCACAAATTATACCTCGTTAGAACATTCACAACAACATTCAGAACACGTACTACAACTCTTATGAAGGATGCAAACTCAAATAGACTCATTTAAGGCCTTAATTCTAAGCAAACTCGGGTTGGACTCAGTGCAAGATAGACTGACCTAAGGACGATTTTTGGTGATTTTACCTAACACTTCAAAAAATCTGAAAAAAAAATATGATGAAATAAAAAAAATTGCATGAAAACTCCATGAAGTAAGTGTTTTCAAAATCCAAACACAAAAATCAGTACAAAAATAATAAAACATAAATTCGTACGAAGCTAGAATTGAAAATCAAGCACAAAATCACTGTAAACTTGACAAATTTTGGAAGTGCTATTTACGTACCCAACAATATCCACTTGGGCCATACAACCTATGAAATCGAAGCTTGTCGAGTCTAGATTACATGTTTAGAAGGGCTCGAGGCCAGAAAATGTCATTTAACGCCTCATTTTAGCCAAAACAAAAAGTTACGCACAAGAACATGATTTTGCAGATCAAGGCAAATCAAACAAGTTCAAGTTCAAGTTCATCATCAATGATCATCAACACATCATAAATCATCTCATAAAATCATAAACTTCAAATTTAAGCATAAATCATAATCCTAGAGTTGAATCCTGTTGACACCTAAATTTTGGCGAATTGGTCATTCATTTATTTCACACAAAATTAGAAATTAATTTTTAACCCCTAAACAAAAATATCATAATTAAATTACGTAGCATATATTTTTTGGAGCATTTTTTGTTATTGCATTTGCATCGGACAAGTGACAAATGGGTTTGAATTAATAGTTCTAAGCTTCAATTTAACAAGTTGGACTAAGTTCACAAAAAGAGCAAATTGGCCTAAGCCCGTAATTCTTTGATGACCGAAAATTATCTTGTGAGAAATGGAGATTTGATATTTTCAATGATATGACGGTGGATTTTTCATTATCCTTAGTAAAGGCAAGCGTGCGGAGGAGATATTATGAGTTCATATTTAAAATATTCAGAATCCGGGAAAATTTTATTATGATCTCGAACTTTTGGCAATGTTCAATCAATTGTGAGTTGGTATTTGGAAAAAAAGAATTCTTTGTTGATCTTGTGATTGTAAATGTGCGGACAAAAAATAAAAAAAGGCAAGAAGGATTAGCATTATTCATGGATAGGAAGGAATGTTAAAAAATATATATTCAATGAGGATATATGGATCCGCAGTGCATACAAAGGAAATATTAAGCCTCACAAAGGAGGGAAGTCAGCACGTGGACTTCTTCCTTATATTCAAATTTCCCCTTTTGAAGTTTAGATTCGGCTGGTATAAAAGCATGACGTTCAAGGAAAAAAGGGGGTCGGCAATTAGAATCTCACGGCATAATTGAGAGACACTCGACTAGAGAGAATAGAGAGGAGAAATCATAGAGGGTCAATCGAGAGAAAGAACATTCTGCAACGCGGCGAGAGAGATGGTACAAGGAAAAGGAACGTGGAAGGAAGCCCATATCTCATGAATTGTGGCTGCTAAACCTTGCGTCCATCTTGCTTCAACCTTTGCTTGACATGCCATCTTCAATCTTGGTTCCAAGACAGCCAGAACACCCCTAACAGCAGCTGAGTTTGACCTGTCTTGCTGCACGTCGCACCTCCCACCGCCTTAGTCCATCGCATTCCAAGGTTGCCAGGTCAAATCCTAATCAATTGACACAATCGAGATTTCCGGAGAAAGTCCAACAGATCCAGACGATCTTCACACTCACACCACTCTCGAGTCCCTCGTCGTTTCGTCCGTGACTCGTGTTGCCCTGCTGTGCTGAGCCGCAAAGCCCCGACGTGAGCTACTCCTACGTCATTCTTTGGCCCCACTCCGAGACGAGCTACTATCCTGTCAAGCTCGTCCTCGAACCAAGCCATCCTGTGAAGTTTCTGCATTGTAGGTTCGTTGATCGTAAGCACCCCCTGCGAGCCTCGCCGAGCACCACCACATTGCGTCGCGAGTAGCGGTTTGAGGAATGGAATTCGAAAGTCAATATTCGAATTAGATGAAAATCTTATCTATTTTGATTTTTGAAAATTTCGTTTCCTTATTTGAAATATTCGTTGAGGCACATAATTGAAATTCTCGATATGCTATTATATCCGTATCTCGAGTAGCCTTATAAATTGGGAAATCTTTCTAATTTCATAACGTGCATAGGATTAACAGTCCGATTTCACGCCTGAAATATAACTCACAAGCAAACGGAAAAATTGCCAATCTGATCTTACGCTCGAAATATGATTCACAATTTTGTTAAAAATTGACAAATTCGATCTCATGCATGAGATATGATTAATCAATATATTAGATGGATATCAATTATATCTTGCTTGATTTTCTATTGTGTTGTTTGAATCAATTTTGTTTCCATAAAAAAAATAAAAATAAAAATATCTGGATTAGGTTCATTGCTTGTTTTAGGGTAGTTTGCACGTTTAATATTTAGAAAATTTATTATTTCAAATTTTTTTAAATAAAAAATACCAAAAACATTAATTTAGAATGTTAGATTCTCTTTTCATTAATTTAGATTGCACGTTTAATTATTAGACAATTTTAATTTCGAATTTTATAAAAATGAAAAGAAAAACCTAGAATTAGGGCATTCTTTGCACGTTATCTAATCATTGCATATTAGGATAAGATTGCACGTTTAATTTAATTCTATATAATCTTTCTAATTAATTATAAGTTTAGATAATTTTTCCTTAATAGATTGCATCTTAGGTTAGGGATTGCCTAGTTAAGATAATATTCTAGTTTAAATTAGGATTTGGCCTCATCTGATATCTAATATAAGTCGGATGATATCTTAATCTAGATAGATAATATTTGTAATTTTCTAATTTCGAATTTTATGTAAAATGCCAAAAAAAATTGGCTTAGAGTAAATTAGTTTCTTTCTCTAGGATAGATTGCATACTTATTAAGAAAACACAAAAAATGCTATACTTATGTCATATAGTTTTTTAGGTCATATTGCTTTGTCATGTCATGTCATGTTAGATTAGTAGCATGCATTGTATAAAGCATGATTCTTATTAAACAAGCGAAAATAAAAATTAAGTGATTGCGTATTAATTAGAATTTATATCTATGATTGTTGATGTGAATTCTGATCGAATATTGCAAATACTGTCGTTACTATGAAGTAAGTCCCATAATTTATTTATTACTTTATTTGGATGTTAAATTGATTGTTTAAACACTTGCATGATCACTTTATATGTTAGGAAAGTAAATTAAATTAATTCAAGCTGTTTGCAAATTTTTTTTTGGAAATAAAAGAAAGATATACCGAAAGGGCGTTAGACAAATATAGCGTAATCAAGTCCCCAAACTTATAATTTCTAGTTCACAAGAATGAAGTCTCTCGTTACTTTTATTTGGATTTCTAATTGACCCACCAAAAATATATTAGTGACGACTCATAATTGAAAAATGATTTGCTTATTAAAAACTTGGGTTTAGGAGAACTTGAGCTAAATTTAGGCTTACTAATCAATTAGCCAAACTGTAGGTGGTTTACCCGAGATTAGGTTGCGACCAATCCTAATCTCGATTGGTTAATTTGATCTCACTTCATTAGATTTGTGATCAAGAGTTTACCATATGTAGTTTTGGTTGAACTCAAGCGCAATCGGATGAAACTCACTGTTAGAACACGATCCAAACTTCGAGGGATGTCAAATGGAACTCATGGATCTTCGGCGAGTTGGATCGATGTCGAAAAAGGTCTGATTTGGACCTAAGCAAAACTGGTCCAAATTGGATCGGTTCGGATCGCCGGGAAGAGATTGAGCCACGGGAGGAGATCCAGTGGCCTTTCCGTTAATCCATGTCCACCGAAGGCCGTGGTTTAATCTAGGAGCTATGCTATCGATCAAGGACGCCAGATTGCTAGTTTGAACAATGAGTAGAACTAGTCCGGATCGGACCGGTCTTGGAACACTAGAAAGGAAAGCAGCCAACAGAGGAGATCCGATGGCTATCCGATCAATCTCCGACCTCTGGCTGGTCGAGGACACATTGAAGGAAAGATCAAACATAGTTAGGGGCTTTGGGATTCACCGTCGATTGGCCGAGAGTAACCAGTCGGCTTGAATCTTTGATGAAGAGACGGCTGATCGGGAAGCTCCTTGAATCGCCGGAGTTGATGGCGGCTACAGCCAAGAGCAATGGAGACAAAGGATGATCGGACGAGGTGATGCGGCCGAGAGGATCGTCAATGAGGGGGTGGTACCGACAACTTTTGGACGACCGCGCGCAAGGAGAAGAGAGAAGGAGAGAGTGGCAGGAAAGAGAGAGAGGGAGGAGAGAAAGTGCGTATCTGAATTTTTGATTAAAATGAGCTCCTAAGGTTTTTGGATGGAAACCTTATATACTCTTAATTAAGCATCAAATTTTGAACATCGGTTCGATTCAACTATCGAAAATTGATCTAATGATCAAATTAAGCTCATCAAGGACTTGTTCTACTAAAAATGAGTCCTATGACTGATCAGATTGCTTTGACTTGCAAAAAGCAAGAGTTAAAATAGGAATTGCAATTAGGGCCTAATTAGGGGTGATTTTGTAAATTCGTGAAATCCATGGATATTTTCGCAAAAATTTGAAAATCAATGGACGTGAGGACAACATACACACGACAAGGAGTCAAGAGGCAATTACAACGATCAAGAATTAGCTGGCAAAGGGCTGAATGGGCTTGTCTAAGCGGCAGCTGGTTAGACAGGGACGATCGGTTTACATCGATTCAACCAGTTCTTGACTAATTTTGGACAAGCATTCATTTGCTCTCTCAAGGGCCAAATTGAAAGAAAGCTTATCCAATTTGAGGAGAAACAATCCAATTCTAATTGGATTAGGTTAATGAAACTATGTAAATGCAAGCCATTGGTTTTCTATTGACCTACTTACTTGATTATTATGAAAAACAGTGGACCTAGACCATGTGTAAGTCATAACTGAACATTATAGGCCAAAACGGATAATTTTACAATTTCTCGCTCAAAATTTCAAATTAATTGAAATTGAATTCAATTAATACTACCATACACCTATTCAACTAAGTGTCCATATTTAGGATAACCCACTGGATCCAAATTGATCTTGAAGTGACGTCATGATTGGTCTAAATCGAAATTAGACTTTGATTTACGAAATTAAATTTTAGTTTCGAATGGGTTAACTTCAATTTCTTGAATTGAAGTTCGATAACTTTCCATCATTATTTTTTAAATTTTTATCTTTTTATAATTTTTTATATTTTTGCAAAATAAATAGATATATAAAATGACAAAAATATGGATGTCAAAACAAACCGTAAATAATTGGATCGGCTAAAGTCGGCCGTCGGAGCTTCGGCTCTTGCCCCAATCCATCACCCACTGCACACGTGGCAAGCCAAATCACCCCCCACTCCCCAGAGGAGAAATTTTTATCAGCTGTGAAACAGAGAACGCGACACTGCAACCAAAGGCGATCAAAAGCAATCAAAAGCATTGCATTTGCCGAGGCCAAGCCGGTGAAACCACCATATTTGGAAGAACGCGGTGAGATAAATCGCAGTCAAAAAGTATTGAGAATTCTTGAGCTGAGAATTTCGAAAGCGAGAAGGGTATCTTCCCCTTTTCTTGGAATTGCTGATGGAACTGTGTTAGCTTGTTGCCACAAGCAAGAAGAAAGAGAGATAATGAAGGGTCCGGTGCTTCGTAGACCTTTAATTTCGGGAGTGAAGCTTCCCTTGTTAGTTGGTGTGGACTCGTTGCCTTGCACTGCGACGTCGCCCACAGTTCAAACCTCGTATTCTCGTGAGTTTTCCCTCTTTTCTCGTACCTCGTCTTTCCTTGGTCTTCAGTCGTTTATAGTGTCTGCAAAAATGTTATGGGAACATGGCTGCGGCTGCGAAAAGATAACATCCGGATGCAATCGATTCTTCGTAGGACGGCTAAATTGGGGTCAAGTTTTTGTAGAAAAAGGAAGACTTTGAGTTGAGAGATTCATAGTTTGATGCTTTCCCTTTTGCAGTCAAGCTTCTGTGGTGAGAACTGAGCGAAGTTTTGGCATCTTTGTCGTTATGATTGGTGTTGTCCGATGCATATGGGGCTTATTGCTGATGAGATGATAGATCTTTCCCTTTTCTAGTTAATATTTTAAGCCGAATTAAGCGATGGGTGTGCAATCTACTAGATTTCTGCCTCTGCCATATTAGCCACTTGAAAACGGTGCAGTTTGTTCCAACTAATCGTTTCAACTTGTACAATCACTGGGGTTTATCGAAGCCAGTGTTTCTAGAAACTTTTTTTGTAATGTTTCCTCGAACTGCAGAGATTTTTGAACGATATATGAAGTACAGGAAAGAAACGGATGAGTAAGTATGAAACACAATGCAACACGGATATGGAAAAGAAGATGGCAGCTTTTTTAGCAAATGCAATTTCATGAGATCTTTGTCATATTCTGGACCCTGAAAACTGTATGATTCTTCTCCAAATCGCTGAATGACCACAATAACATTATGCTGAAAATTTTTAAGCTTCCTGAAAATTATCTTCATGGATATTGCAACTGAGGTTGAAAGGTACTCCTCATAGGCCAAAAAGAGTTACAAAAGATTTTGGTACTTTTCCATGTAAGGGCAGAAATATAATCATGAACAGTTACACTTGTTTCAGGAGATTGCATACTTGTCCTAATTGTTGTGGACTTTGGGCTGCACTAATTTTGACAAATTAGCCTGATTTTTGTTTTTTTTCAGGCTCATTAGGTTGGGTTGGCTTAGTGAGAATCAGACTATATTGATTAACCTAATCTTTCTTTTATTTTAGTTAGATGGAGAGGATTATTAAGAAGGAAACAAACATGCAGCACATTCCGAGTGCAAGCATCCAATGTGAGTATTGGATCAGGGGGGTACGAAGGTAGGGATGAAAATGAAAATCAGAATGCCTTGGGAGAGAATCCACCTGGAAGCAGTTCGTCAACAATGTGAGTTCTACCTGATTGATTAAAAGCTGATCCCTTTTTCTGATTTATATTTGTGGAATCTTGTTTTGTTAAATAGCCTATCCCTTTCATGATGATGATGGGTTATTATTTTGATTCTAAGAATGTGTTAGATATGCTGCTGTTAGATTGCAGTAATAATGAGTGGATGTAATGATGTATGAATCCAAAGCAGCGATTGCAATGTAATGATCCACAAAGTTCTAGCTTCACTGGATAGGCATGTATAATATTCCTAATTTGGGCTTTCAGTATCTTGTTCATTTGTCAAGATGAAGGGAAAGAGAAATCGTCATTAATGAGAATTGAGGTAGAACTGAGCATGCTATACTGGATATGCTATCCAAATGAGTTGAGTTCAAGCTCTTTTAGAAAGATCAGCAGTCCTATTTATCATGATCTTTTAAGATCTTATGGAAAGATGCATTGTCCTTCCACCCTTTCTTTCAACATTTGAAATCTAGCCCTTGTAGGATTGGTATAGAATATCTGTATATTTTAATCTCTTACTATAAATATTTTATATGTTCACTAAAACAGGAAAACAACAAGCCTTTAGAAAGTATGCTTGGTGTGTGTCAATATTATAGCTTTTGGCCTATTGTAATAAACTTTGTTTAACTAGGCAATAGGTGATGCTGTGACTAACTTTAGTCTCTTAAACTGTGTTTTAAATTTCAGCTAAAAAAATGTTCATGTTTTGAATGCACCTCTCTCTCTCTCTCTCTCTCTCTCTCTCTCTCACACACACACACACACACACACAGGCACACACACACACGCCTATCGTTTGAACTGTGATGCTAGAAATCTGTGAACTTTATTAATGAGTGTTTATTTTTGTGATTTGCAGCAAGAAGATACCTGGCCAAATTCCTTATCCTCTCTCTGTTGCTTTGGTTCTCTTTGGATGCACTTTGGTATTTTCATTGATTGTGTTTGTCAAGGGCGGACCTTCATCACTATTAGCTGCTATCGCAAAGTCAGGCTTCACAGCTGCATTCACATTAATATTTGTTTCTGAGATCGGGGATAAGGTAGTTAATCATGGATAGACTGATACTTTCATCACAAATCATTCATATGAGAAATTCTCATCTGTCTGCTTATTCATTGTCTCATGTCAATTTTTTAGTTTTTTTTTTTTTTTGCCTCGCAATATCTTGCTTTCTTAGTCAAAATTTCACTAATACTTCAGAAGAGTTATAACATATGGGCTGTGGCTGTATATACAAATGCCTGTTTGGACTTTCGTCAACTTGAGGATATAGGTGACTACCCACTAAAGTGTTATCGACTACTAAACCCAGCTCTTCCTATGTGACTGATGATCCAGTAAAGAGGATATATTGGCCATTGAAGCATAAAATATCCACGAAACTGAGACCAGTTTGTCATCTAATAATATGGCTAATAAAGAATGATGCAATGCAGTCGTTGCACCTATGCATCATGCTCAAGTATTTTGAACCTAGATGACTTATGACTTAAGCATGATACTAATTTCACTGTGTGTTGACATGCATTAACTTCCCCCTTTGATGGTTGGTCTAGGTTAGGTCCTCTCTATCCATTCTATGTGCTTGTGATGGTCTGATGCAATACGAGCCTGTGTATCTCTTGTCATTGCTCAGGTCCTAGAAATGCTAGAGCACAGTATCCATTTACTCCATGATATCTCCTTTTCTGCATTAAAAACAAAAGTGACTTCGCCTGGGGCTCTTGTTGAGGTCAATTGCGTGGTTCCTCGAGTTTAATATATAAGGAGCTCTTCTTTGTCTCAGTAAAATCTGATTTATTAGTTAACCTATCTCTGCTGCCAGAAAATCAAATATTTTCATTGGAAGATTGGAATTTTCTTGTGCATTTGTGTTTTTGCTAATAAAACCTACTTTATCTTTATTGTACATTCGCTATAAGGATATGACCTCTTTAATCTATCAACTTTATTTGATGAGAGAAGTTAATGTTGCTTAATGCGGATACTGTTTAAAATATGTATTAACTCAAAGTATGGTTGTTCCTGTTGCCCAGACATTCTTCATTGCTGCACTATTGGCCATGCAATACAAAAAGGGACTGGTAATCTCTCTCTCTCTCCGTCCCTCCCCTCTCTCTCTCTCTCTCTCTCTCTCTCTCTCTCTGTGTCTCTCTCTCTCTCTCTGGCACACACTAGTGGTGTCAGAACTTGTTTTGGCATGAATAATTTATCTAATATTGTTATCGAACCGTAGATTTGACCTGAAAATATCTCCTTATGAAGGAAATATCATCTAAGGTTCACCAATCATTTACACCTGTCAAAACTTTGTTTTTTCTGCTCGATAATACTAGAGAATTTACTCTGCATGTGAACTAATATCAGATGCTTCGACAGGATTCTGCCCATGATGGGCGATAAATTGTAGCACTGAAAACTTAGTCCTGTTATTTTACAGGATCGTTTACCTTCTTTACTAATTTTAGAGCATGGAGAATATTCACAGATCAAACGATGCATGAAGTGACACTGTTTCTGAATCATCTGTTTAACTGATATTTCAAGTGCTGGGATGGACAGCCTTTAGTAGAATGTCTAAAAACTCTATGTTCTGATGCTCTTTAAAATATATGAACAGGTTCTTTTAGGATCGATGGGTGCTCTTTCATTAATGACAATCCTGTCTGTTGTGATTGGAAAGATATTTCAGTCAGTACCTGCTAAGTTCCAGACTAGTAAATTATACTGTTCCTTCATGTTTTCCTGCCGGCTTGTCCATGTACTTTGAAAGAGCTTCAGTAGAGAGACACTCTCAGAATGTGCTTGAGGTAACATCTTATAGGTTGCAACTAAGTTGGACATTTGATACATGTCTTCAACAGCAATTATTATGTGCATCTCTGCCATATCATTCCAAAGATATGAGATAATTGAGTCAGCTCAGCAGAATGAACTTTAACTAATGGTAAAATGTTTGCATACCTCCAGTTTTGGTCAACTGGAGTTCATGCATCTCCCATTACTTGAAAATAGTTATTAGTGAGGATGGATGACATGCCATCCCCTGTCCAATCAGACATTTATATCTTCCCTCAAACTCTAAACTTTCTGGATGATATTATAGCCTCTGTACTATGATAAAATTACACTTGTGCTGTGAACAATGTCATTAGTTAAATGGTAGCATACGAAATCAAAATTCTCGCACAAATAGAGTTTATTTTTTGCCTGTGGTGAGTGTATAGACCTTCCTCATTGACTATGTGGGTGCAGATTGACGTAGTTGCCTGTCACATCGGTAGCACTCAAGGCGGGGTCATGGCATGCCTGCATTACTTTCTGATATTTCTCATTAGCTTTATTCCTCACCGACATCTGGACCTTGTTGACTCTCAAGTCCCAAACGTGCGTTCTGTCAGTCTTGCTTTTGGACTTGTAGAAATTATGCTATTGAATATGGACTTGCAAATTCAAATCAAGAGCTAGAACTCAGGAGAAAGGTGTTCTGCTAGTCTTTAATCCCCTTACAGTTAGCTACTCTCTGGCTGGAATTGAAGAGCTCTGAAAAGTTTGTGTTGCAATGCCTTTATTCGTGTTGTAACCTGGCAAAGAAAGAAAAGGAGAGAGAGCGAACAAAAGATAAAGGTTATGTTAACTGCAGTAAAAATCACCTGTCAAGTAAATGTTTCTTGTGTATATGAAATTTCTGCCACATGTTGATGCTGATAGCTTCTCATTACTTCAAGTCTGAACTTTGCGTCTGTCCATCACAGACTAATGTAGGGTTAAGATACCACACGAGGGGATACTAAAATAAACAATTCCCTTTGCGATCCATGATTAGGCATGCACAATGCGTTGTAGGATTCATTAGAGATTTGGGACAGAAAAATCAACATTCCTGACAGTTTAGTGTAAATGATAATTTAATCTTGAAGACTTGGATGCACATAACTATCAATTATTGAATTTACTAGTTGTCTCTGCAACTTGTCTTTCCTTGGCATGATTGAGAATCCATTTGATCCTTTGGCTCTTTTCTTACAAGAGTTTTCATGTCTCTGCTCTATGTGATCATTGAAACAGCCTTACCAATTGGGGAATATGCTGCTGTGACTTTGCTTATATTCTTTGGTCTCAAATCATTAAAAGATGCATGGGATATTCCGTCAAATGTAGATAAGAGTGGAGAGAAGAGCAGTCCTGAACTAGATGAATATGTCGAAGCTGAAGAGCTTGTAAAAGAAAAGGTTATTTTTTAACTAGATGCTTGCTTCCTTGTGATCCTTCACTGGATACACATTTTCTCACTTGGCTATTTGCTGATCTATCTTTCAGCATGCTATCTTATAGGTTTTGGCGTTTAAGAAAGTTTGTGGTACCTGATTTGATTCAATATGTTTATTAGGTCTCCAAACGACTTTCAAATCCTCTTGAGATTGTCTAGAAGTCCTTCAGCCTCGTATTCTTTGCTGTAAGCATCTTTCATTCTTCTATTGGTCCAATATTTCGTCCAAAGTAGAAGATGCAGGATTGTTTTTCCCTCACTGCATTCAATGAAATTGTTAAATTTGCCACCAGAAAATTTTACATTGCCATTGAAGAACCTGTCTTGGCTTGTTTGGTGTTCTACAGCATGTGGTCATTGACTGCCTAATGAAATCTGTATTTACTTTGTTCTTTATCAATATTGTGTTCACATACTGTGGAGATGGAGATCCTTTTTCCTCTTTTTAGTACTTGCAATATTAATGTTGGTACTTCGAATGGTCATTCCTCTGATAAAGATGTTTTCTGACCTTTAAACTGCAATCAGGAAAGTATTGAGAATTGAGTGAATTATGTATACCTATATAACCTACGACCAAGAAATTTCTTTAGTGGATCAAGGCTTAATTTAATTAAGCTTATGTGGGCTTGATAATTAAATGTAATTGGACCAACTAGGCCCAAAAGAAATGCAAGCTTCGGCCAAGGAGGGGAGAGGCGCACGAGCAAGGGGTGAGGTGGCAATGCATTGCCATGTGTCCTCTTGCATGGACAAGTAGGCTTCTAGGTTTGATGATTTCTTCATTGAAGAGTAAAAAGCCATGAATTACCGTCCCTTCTAGCCATTTGCTCGACCAAGGAGAGAGAAAGTGAGAGAGTGAGAGAGAAGAAGGGATTTCGGGCAAAGAAGAGGAGGAAGACGCCGAGGGATTCTTGAAGCCATTTAGCTGCCGTTTCTTCATCACTTTTGCTCAAACCAAAGGCAAGATCAATCTCTGGTCATCTCATGCTTCTTGTGATGGTGTGTAGTGGTAGAAATCACGAAATTCTTGGCTAGATTGTTGAGTTTTTAGAGGGAAACCAAAACCCGAGTAAATCGGGTCACTAAGAACAGCTTTGTACGGTTTGCTTGCATGCGTTGGTAGAGGTTCTTAGAGTGGGAATTGGACCTTGATGTCTTCATGGAAGTTGTAGAACACCTCTTGAACTGTAACATAGTCGAAAATGAGGGCATTTGAATGGGGTTTGAGGGGTGAAAACCAATTCCTTAGGAACCGGAGGGTTTTCGGAGTTGTTTGTAGACCTTTCAATCTTGATGCTAGCGGTTTGTATAGTTTTGTTGGGAATTATGATTCGACCTCTTCTTATGATTTGTTGAGGACATCTTGGGGTATAACATACTAAAAATTGAGCCCATTTCGTTTAGTCTAGCTTGGTGAAATGCTTGAGTTTTCTTGTCATTGTATTCTGGAAATTGCTGGATTGAACACAGAAACTACGCCTTCACTACAACGTGAATTCAAGCTTAAAGTATAGCACCATTCATTCGGTTCAAATATCAATAGTCCACCAAAACTTATTCAGTTCAAAGATCGATAATCCACCAAAATAAAACTTATCTAGTTTCCATCAAATATATCTCAGATCTCGTTCCCCTAGGGTTATCTCACACATTTCACATGCCAACATAGATAACAACATATCTTTCAGTGATGTAGAAATACGAAGAGGCATATCTAAAGATTTGTTCCTATTTCTCACAATCATCTATATTTCCCAGACACAAATGAATGCATGCCACTCATGTCAAATAATACATATGCCTCCTTGTCCACCTATCGAAATTGTACCTGAGGTAACATTTTCGGGAGCTTCTGCTTCCTCTTGGGTGATCGCATACACCCTTCCTTGTGTTGGTGGCCTCTGTGGATTTCTTGGTAGATTTGGTCCAGCAATACGTTGTCGCACCTGTCGCACCGAGGCGACATTCGGGCTGCGACCTCTCTTGTGGACAATCTTTCTTTAAGTGCCCTATTTGACCACATCTATTACATCTCCGTTGGCTATTACAAGGTCTTAGTCCATGTTGTTTACCACACCTCTGGCAAAAATTTCCCTGGTAGGGTGCTTTCCCAAAAGTCGGGCCACTCCAAGCTCTTCTAAAATTTCCAAAGTTACCCTTTTTCTTAGACTCCCGTAGCTGTCCTTGGCCGTATGAGGTCTCTTACCCCTTCGAACATCATTAAAGGTCATCTCGCCTCACCGAACCAACACTTATTTGTAACCTTTCTTGTGGGCAATTTCTCCTTAAATGACCTACTTGTCCACAACTATAACATTTTAACTGTCCCGGTGCATGGGCCAGGCCATGTCGCCATCACATCTCAAACATTCTCCATTCCGATTAGACATTCTTCCCATGCTCATACTTTCTTTGCCCTTACTAAACTTTCCAAAGTTACTCTTTTTATCCTTAGCACAGTTAGAGAAATGCTTTATATTGAAAGTTCTAACAAACTCATCCCAATTCACAGAGGTTCTGGTGGAAAGATTGTATCCTTTGAAGCTCTCCACCAAAATTTGGCATTCCCCTCCAACTGGTACTCTGCCAAAACCATTCTCTCATCATCATTACAGCCTAATAACCCGAAGATTTGTTCCATCCCGTCAATCCAATGTTCCGCCTTCTCAGGACTTCCCATTCCACTGAACTTAGGTGGCTTTAACTTCAAAAATTGCTCCACCAGTCCCTGAGTACGGCGTTCTGCTCCAAGTTGTTCTTTGTGCTTGCCTTCCCATCAAGTTTCCTATATTGGCTAATGCTTGCGGGATTTCTTCCATTCGAGGATCAGCCCATGCGGGCGAGGCTTCACCCTCGATGGTTGAGCACTTCCAGCTCGTATCATGCCTTTTCCCCGCAGCTTTCCAAGCATTGCCTCGGAAATAATATGAGTCTCACTATCCCCACAATCAATTTACTACGAGATATAAGTAACATCAAAGTGTTACGACAACCTAAGGTCAACCTAACAGGGATCTATGAGTATATCGCTACCACCCATTCTTCAAGGTTAACCACTAACTAAGGTAGTATAGTATCCTATGTGTGCATTGTCCTCATATTCCTCATTTTCCAAATGAGACTCCTTATCACTCCACTACTTGCTTCCGATACCAACCGAGGTCAGTAACACCCCAAACCCCCTTGAGGCTATTACGGTCGTATTTACCTATCCTTTGAAAGCCGTATACTCTTAGGCTCTTTTTTTTTTTTTTTTTTTTTTTTTTTTAAAACAACGGTACCGCGCATTATGTGAAAATAGCGGAAGCAAAACTCATAACCACCCCAAACACGAATATGAGGGATCAATGCACATACTATAACATAGACATAAACCATGAAACAGCCCTGCTATTATTTACTGAAGAATGGATAGTTTCCTTATCACCAGGGTAGGAAACATCATCGTGATAGCACTATAACAGCCCTACATTACCCCTGATGCGATCATCAAAAGACAGCCTATACAAGAGACTAGTCAAAAGAACACAAAGAAGCTATCCATCTGTAGCAGCACTGGTCGGGCTCCAAAAATCCCGCCATCCTCCCCAGGTTGCCCTCACGGTCTAATGCCACCCTGGAGGGCTAGGCGGCGGCGGCAGCATGCTCCCCATCTCCCTATCTTGGCAGGGGAAGATCGACACATATTCTTGAAAGATCGGGCCATCAAGTAAGCCCACATCATAACGAACCCTGACTGTGACGCGAAAGTATGAACGACCAGGTATCACGGGACTAGGAAACTGGATAACTCTAACTTCAAAGTCGCAAGGGATTCCATAAAACATCCCCGAGGCCACCGGCGGTACCGACATATTCTTCTAAGCTGAAAAGATAAGTCCCCAAAGGGGGTGAGTACAACCACTCGGCAAAAAGATAAAATCTCTAGACTACCCATACCTTGCAATCAAGCACATCACAACAACATGTACGCAACATAGACAAGCATTTCAGTCATTAAATTGCAGTCACATCATGCTTTTACAAATCAGCATTTCAACAATGTATACACCTCTCATCATGCAAGCCTTTCATAATCACACAAGACAATCAGAAAGCCTTAGTATATCAAAATCATGATCGCAGGTGAACAATTCAACCACATGCCTTGCCTTGACATTAACCTCAAAGCATACATCCATCAAATATGTGTGCTCATAATGCAAGTATTTCTCATGTTCACCTAGTTCGTCACCCATATACATTTCACATTAGCATCTTTTATACATATGAGCATGTCACATCATTCAAGCAAAGACATATGCCAATGTTTCACCTCTTGTGCATGACTCACATGATCGGCTCAATTCATGCTCATGCATATCAACAACGTCATGTACACCTTTCAAAGTTTCACAATACCCATGCATATGACCAACTTTATGTGCACCTTTCACGTTTCACAATGCTCATGCATTCATATCAAATTCTTGCAATTTCAAATGCAAATCCCGGTAAGAACCAACCGGCTTCCGGCCCCCACATTCCGGCATCTCACACCCAAACCGGCATCGTGAGGGATTCACGGCACACACACTCCGTGCTTCCGGCATTTACACTCCCCGGCCGGGTATCTCGTACCCCAACCGGCATCACGAGGCATTCACGGCACACACCATCCGTGCTTCCGCACCCCCAACGCTCCGGCATCCCAACTCCGGGGCCATCCAGTTTACGCACACGGGGCTACTTTTGGGCATCCGGCATTTTCACTCCCTGGCCGGGCACCCCGATACTCTCGATGAATAATCACCAATGTCATGCAATTATCTCTTCCATATGTATGCTCTTATGACATGTTACATGATGTTCAATTTGGCCACAGCAAGCTACATCACATGTCCTCTCTCACAAGACATGGATTTCACTTAAATGTGCCTCATTACATGTTCCATGCTATTCATGAGCAAAAACAGCAAGCAATGCATGTCATGCAACAATCTCTTTTTTTCCATGCATGATTCACAAGCATGTCCATGGAACACAAGCATGACAACAATGCATACGTTTAATCACATCACATGCCAAAGGTCTACATGCTCAACCAATGATCCCATCATAAAAAAAAAACAGCATGTATAACACATGTGTCAAGTGAGTTCAACAATAGATGCCCATTTATCAACCCTACATGGCATGTATACATTCATCTCAAAAGGACACTCCATCAATTCAGCGTGCATATTGAAGATTCAGCATGAATACTCATCAAGCACAGTCCACATTATCATCGGCATAAAGTGATCAAGAGAGATGTCCATAAATCCAGCATCAAATCAAGTCCAAAATATTCCCAATGCCTTATATAAACTAATATCAGACATCATAGCTTAAGTTCACATTTAATACAGCAAGTAAAGTAGCCAGTTACATTTTACAATCAACAATTAGAGCATAGAACATCACCATATTCATTCTCGGCCACGTAGTACATATACCCAAAAATTCAAGTTTATACTGTATTCGGGTTTCACAAAGTTAAGACAGTAAATTACCTTCAAAAATTCTCAAAAATTAACATGTTATAGCCAAAGAGTAAATAAACATTTCATTAGAAGAAATTATCTTCAAATTCGATCTACAAATTGTAGTTTAAAAATCGGTAACTTCCAACTGTCATTCAGCTATACACAGTTACACGGCTAACAAAATAAATTCGAAACACCCACTTGCACTCACTCTTTTTATCTCATTTTTGGATATGTTATAGCCAGAACCATTTCTTACAATTTCTCTTTAAAGGTCGACATCCAATTCCTTAAAGAAAATATAGTTTACAAGTTCACAAGTCACTGGTCCTTTCCTCGGCTAAAATTCCAGTATACAAGCTAACAAAGAAAATTCGAAATCATAAGCTACACTCACTGGAATAGGCTCAAATTTTACCACAAGATGCATCATGAAGTCCTTAACAATTCATTAGAAGGAGTCGAATTGAATTACTCCACAGAACCACGCGAATAACACACATCAAGCCAACAGGGTTCACTGGCACCCTATCCAGTAGCTTTCAGATTGCAACGACAGCAAGAATCATGAAATTCACCTAGCTATCCTAAACGAAACCAGCTCAAATTTTAGTATGTGATTACCCAAGATGTCCACAACATTTCATTAGAAGAGGTCGACTTGTAATTCTCCCTGTAACCACACGAACAATGAACAGCAATTCAAACCAGTCTACTGGCCCGCCCGAGAACACTTCATCTCCGTAGGACTCGATTTTCACCCCTCAAATCATCTCCATAAATTCTCATTTTCGACTATGTTGCAGCTCAGGAAGTGTACAACAACTTCCATGAAGAACTCGGGCCTCAATTCTCCCTCTAACACACTCTACAAAGACATGCAAGCAAACCGTGTAGTCTGGTTCTTAGAGGTCCGAAATTGCCCAGTTTTGTTCTTCATCAGATTTTCATCAAACCAGCCGAAAAACCCCACGATTTCTACCTCTAAGTTGCAACACAAGAACATGAGAAGACTAGAAACATTTATCTTGCCTTTGATTTCGCAGAAAATGGTGAAGAAACGGCAGAATTCCACAGCAAAAACCCTCGGCTCTTCTTCTCTTCCTCCTGCGCACGCCCGACGTCTCCTCTCTCTCTCTCTCTCTCTTCTCTTTCTTTCCCTCCTGGTCGACCCACTCACTCACTTAACCGACCTTCTCTCTCTCTCTCTCTTTACACCTCCTTGGCTTGTGACATGTGGCGCCAACTCAGCACACACAGCACACACCTCACTCGACCATTTCACTCACACGGCCACACTATTTTTCACATGCACCCACAAATCTCAATTGGTCACTCCCCCTCATTCGCACGTCCTAGCCGAGTATGGCTATTTAATTTGTTCATCAATCCTCCTCTTAGTTCGATTTAATTCCCTTAGCCTCCCGCAAAAGCAATTAAATTAAATCACAATCTAACCAACAATTCACTTGGCCAAAATTGAATACACATATAACCACAACGATATTTGTCCCATTCTCCAATTAAAATTGCACCACATATTCCGCCACCCTCACTAACCTAATTAAATCATGACTTATATATTAATGCTCAAAGTCTAAAAATCCATTTTAGTCACACTTCTACATCTCGACAATTCATTGTAAATCTAATCAAACATAACCTTGATAAGCTATAAAAGTGAGGATGCCACACATCAACAGTCCTGTAGGTTTATAGTGTTCTGCTTTCACTTGTTGGCAAGTTAAGCATTGGGAGACGTGTTACGCAATATCCGTTTTCATGCCGTTCCGCCAATATTGTTGGCGTAAATTCCAAAACATTTTTGTACTATCCAAATGAATACTATAGTTATGTAACACCCCAAACACCCTTGGGGTTATTACAGTCATGCTAACCATCACTTTCACTCCTGAGAGAGCTATGTCTTTTAAGCTCTCAATTTTTTTTTTCAACGGTCCCTGCGCATCACATATAGCGGAAGCAAATATTGAAGACTCTCCCTTACAACATATGAGGGGCAATGCACACATACTACACACAATCGTATACCAAGAAACATGCTCTGATATTATTTACTATTGAATGGACAGTACCTTTATCTTTTAGGGGTAGAGTACAACAAGATATACATCAAAAGGAGCTCTAACCACTACCCTTTATCAAGATAAACCAAAATAGCCTATACACACGGCTAACCCAAAACCATCCATTCCGTCGCCTCCGGCCCGGCTCAAAATCCCACCAACCTCCCTAGCTACAAGTCTCGTCTATCGCCAGCCAGGAGGGCTAGGTGGCGGAGGTAGCATGCTGCCTATCTCCCCGTCCTCACAGGGAAAGATGGAGACGTACTCCTGGAAGACCGGGCCGCTACTTAGGCCCACCTCGAACCGTACCAGAACAGAAACTCGTAAGTATGTGCGTCCGGGGATTGCCGGACTAGGAAACTGAATCACCCGCACCTCGAGGTCAGACGGGATCCCATAGAATCTACCGAGTGCAAGCGGAGGTACCGACATCGTCTAAGCTGAAAATGTTAATCCCCAAAGGGGTGAGTACAACCACTCAGCATAAAAGCAATCCTTAAAACCACCCATAACACACAATCAAACACAATTTCATATCACATAGAAACTAAGTCATATCAAGGATATTTCAACAACATCATATTATGACCAATCCAGCCGTACACCATAGCATTCATGTTGTCAATCCTAGACTTAACTAGCACATACCACCATCCAACCAACGCTAACCATTTGAACATAAAACAGCATATACAATTACTTTCAAACAGCTATCACATATATGCCTATGCAAATATATTTCACCACACACTTGTACCTTGCATATTGACATCAATTGGAAACATGAGCATTTCGCAAAATGTCAATAAGCACAAATGCACATGATTTACATTCCGAGCACCACCTAACATGATCAATCCACTCATGCCCATAAATTCAATAATATTACATGCTCTTTTCTTATGTGAATGGTGTTCAAGCTCACGCATATATCAAATGACTGCAATTTTAAATGCAAATCCCGGTAAGAACCAACCGGCTTCCGGCTCCCCCACATCCCGGGCATCTCACACCCAACCTGGC
This sequence comes from Eucalyptus erythrocorys, assembly GCA_014182555.1. Classification (NCBI taxonomy): domain Eukaryota; kingdom Viridiplantae; phylum Streptophyta; class Magnoliopsida; order Myrtales; family Myrtaceae; genus Eucalyptus; species Eucalyptus erythrocorys. The sequence goes on from CM024604.1 coordinate 36,474,754, forward strand.
GTCGTGAGGAATTCACTCATCATCCGTGCTTCCGGCATTTACACTCTCTGGCCGGGCATCTCGCACCCCAACTGGCATCACGAGGTAACCACGGCTCACACACTCCGTGCTTCCGGCACCCCCAACGCTCCGGGCATCTCAACTCCGAGGCTATCCAGATTTACGCACATAGGGCTACTGGGCATCTGGCATTTTCACTCCCTGGCTGGGCATCTCGACACTCCCAAGGTAAAATCAATGCATGTCATGCAACAATCTCTTTTTTCTATGCATGATTTATAATGCAATGCATTCACTTATTCACATTCACATGACATGAGTCTACATGCTCAGCCAATTGTTCCATCACAAATACGGCATGCGCAGCATGTGAATCAAGTGAATTTAAAAATAAATGTCCATCTCTCAATCACACATGGCATGTATACATACACATCAAGAAGGTATTCCATCAATTCAGCATGCACATTGTGAACTCAGCATGCATACACATCCAAAATGACCAACACTACAATCGGCTTAAGACTTTTACAATGAATCCCATGAAACCAGCATACAGTTCAATTAAAGTACCCTTAATGTACCATGAGAATTACTATTAGGCATGTCAGTCTATGTTCACACTTAAAACAGAAGGTAAAGTTGTCGTTTACATCTAAGAAAACAAATTTAGAACATATAATAACATAGCACTTGTTCTCGGCTATATTCATCACATGCCCAGAAATTTCCAGTTTACACTATCTTCGGAATTCACGAAATTGAGGCACTAAATTGCCTTCGAAAATTCCCAGAAATTAACATGTCATAGCCAAGAGGTAAATGAACATTTCATTAGAAGAAGTCGCCTTCAAATTCGACCCACAAGTCATAGTTTAAAAATCAGCAACTTCCAACTTTTATTCAAATACGTACAGATTACACGGCTATCAAAACAATTCAAAATAACCCACTTAAACCCACTCTTTTCTCCCATTTTGGGATATGTTGTAGCCAAGTGCATTCCCTACAACTTCTCTTTTGAAATCGAAATCAAATTCTCAAAGAAAAGTTAGGTTATGAGCTCCACAAGCTACTGTTCTTAATTCGTTAAATTTCCAGAACGCAGGGTCAGAAAGAAAATTCGATACATCAGGTAAATCTCAACGAAATTGGCTCAAATTTTAATATGAGATGCATCAAGATGTCCTTAACAATTCATCAGAAGAAATCGAGCAAATATTCCAACTAAAAAGGCATGAACAAGAGCAAACAATCAACAAAGGTCTCTCGGCTAGCTCTAAAATTCACCCGGTTTCAAATTAAATTCTTTTCAGCCCTCAATTCTCACACAAATCTGCTCAATTCCGAATATGTTGATGTTTAAGATGTTTAGAACAAGTTCACAGAAGACATCAAGTCCTAATTCCATCTCTAATCCCACGAAAATGGCCAAACAAAACTCGGGTGCAACCCTGTTTTTCTACCCGATTTTTCACCCGGTTTGAACTACCTCCACAACCAGCCAATTTCGACCATTTAAATCACCATTTCTTGCTAAATTAAGACTCTAGATAGGTATAGGAAGAGTTAAGAAGAGCTCTTGCCTTTTAATTTGGAGAAGAACAACGAAAATCTCCCCTGGTTGAACTGCAAAAACCCACGGCCGAGCTCCCGCTTCTTCTTCCTTCTTCTTCGTGCGTTTTCCTTTCTCTCTCTTTCTCTCTTTTGGTTCACCCGACTCTCTCCACTAAGTGGCCGGCCTCTCCTCTCTCTTACACCTCTCCCTCTTACTCACCCAAGCTAAGCACCTAGGTCTCTCAAGCAATGACATGTGGCGCCACCTCATCCTCACCATACACACACATCTCACACGGTCACTCCTCTCCCTTCCTCCCCTTGCTCGTACACTCCACGGTGTCATGGCCGAAGGTGAGCTTGATTAGTCTGTCCATTTAATTTCTATCCTTAGACTCCCTTAAGTGCAATTTAATTTAATCTTGGTCTAACAAATAAATTCACTTGGCCGAAACTTATATACATGTGACCACTAATATATTTGATCCCATTCTCTAATAAAAGTACACCTCATAGCCATCATCCCCACTAAAATAATTTAATTGTGACTTCTTAGAATAATGTCTAGAGTTTCACAATCCAATCAGTCACAATTGCCACACCTCCAAGAATTTCATTGCAATTCAATTTGATCATAACCTCTCACCTTGATAGGTTATTAAGATGAAATTGAGGATGCCACAACTCTCCCCACCTTAAGGAATTTCGTCCTCGAAATTAGACAAGGTCTATGTCTCTTTAAACAAGTGAGGGTACTTCTTCCTCATCTCATCTTCACTTTCCCAAGTAGCTTCTTCCATACCATGATGTTGCCACAATACCTTAACTAATGGAATCCTCTTAGTCCTGAGAATTTGTTCCTTTTTATCCAAAAGATTTGCACAGGCTCTTCGACATATTTCACCTTCTCATTTACCTCAATAGTCTCATAATCCAGAATATGGCTGGGATCTGGTTGATACTTCTTTAATATGGATACATGGAATACATCATGTAAATTTCCCAATTTTGGTGGCAATGCTAACCGATAAGCCACATCTCCTATTCTTTCAAGTACCTCAAAAGGTCCCACATACCTAGGGCTCAACTTACCTTTTATTCCAAATCGAGATATTCCTCTTACCGGGGATACCTTAAGGAATACATGATCTCCCACTTCAAACTCTAGAGGTCTTCTACGCTTATCTGTATAGTCCTTTTGCCTATCTTGAGCTGTCTTGAGTCTTTTCCTAACGGTACCAACCACTTCAGTGGTGACCTGTACCAGTTCAGGTCCAGTCAATTTCTTTTCCCCTGTCTCATCCCAACAAACTGGAGTCCTACACCTCCTTCCATACAATGCTTCATAGGGAGCCATACCTATACTTTTCTGGTGACTGTTGTTATAGGCAAATTCCACCAGATGTAATCTCTCGTCCCAGTTTCCTTTGAAATCCACCACACAAGCCCTCAACATATCCTCCAATATCTGAATCACTCTTTCTGTTTGTCCATCTGTCTGAGGGTGAAAAGCGGTGCTAAATTGAAGCTTAGTCCCCAAGGCATCCTGAAGGCTCTTCCAAAAATTTGAAGTAAACCTCGGGTCTCTATCAGAAGTAATAGTCACCGGAACTCCATGTAAACGTATCACTTGCCTCACATATACTTCTGCGTACTTATCCATCGAATAATTAGCACGAACTGCTAGGAAATGAGCAGACTTCGTCAGACGATCCACTATTACCCAGATGGAATGATAACCACTTGATGTTCAACTAGCTTTAAATAATTAAAAAAAAAAATGCACTTTTGCTGTCTGGTACAAATTCGAAAAATTCACAAATGACAATGGCAAGAAATAAGCCCGGTTTAAATGGCGCAAATTAACATGGCTGGCCATGTGCAAAAATAATAAATTGTTCTGTGATTTACCTACTTGTCCCAATCGAGAGCCCAACGTTGACGATTTGACGCGAGAGCAACCAATGTAGCTCTATCGACCAACTCAGAAGGATCTATGTTTATCCAAGCCACGAAAGAAATTGACCACTATGTGCTTCGATGAATCACTATGAATGAATAATGTTAACTACTTATCCATACTTGGTGGTTTTTGAAGTCTTTCACTTGATTGTTATTGCTTGTTTGATTGCATGTTTTCCTTCTTTTACTCTATTCTTAAAGGAGATTGAAAGTTGCAGAAGTTTTCAACTAGCTTTAAACGATCAAAAAAATGCACTTCTGCTGTCTGGTATGAATTTGAAAAATTCACAAATGACGATGGCAAGAAATAAGCCCGGTTTAAATGGTGCAAATCAACATACACAGCTAGGCATGTGCCAAAAAGAATTGTTGTGTGATTTAGCTACTTGTCCCAATCGAGAGCCCAACGTTGAGGATTTGACGCGAGAGCAACCAATGTAGCTCTATCGACCAACTCAAAAGCATCTATGTTTATCCAAGCCAAGAAAGAAATTGACCATTATGTGCTTCGATGAATCACTGTGAATGAACAATGTGAACTATTTATCCATACTTGGTGGTTTTTGAAATCTTTCAGTAGATTTTTATTGCTTGTTTGATTGCATGTTTTCCTTTTTTTACTCTGTTCTTAAGGGAGATTGAAAGTTGCAGAAGTTTTCAACTAGCTTTAAACGATAAAAAAAAATGCACTTCCACTGTCTGGCATCAATTCGAAAAATTCACAAATGACGATGGCAAGAAATAAGCCCGGTTTAAATGGCGCGAATCAACATACACGGCGAGCCATGTGCAAAAAAAAATTGTTGTGTGATTTACCGACTTGTTCCAATCGAGAGCCCAACGTTGATGATTTCACGCGAGAGCAACCAATGTAGCTTTATCGACCAACTTCGAAGCATCTATGTTTATCCAAGCCAAGAAAGAAATTGACTAGTATGTGCTTCGATGAATCACTATGAATGAATAATGTTAACTACTTATCAATACTTGAATGAATAATGTTAACTACTTATCAATACTTGGTGGTTTTTGAAATCTTTCACTTGATTGTTATTGCTTGTTTGATTGCATGTTTTCCGTTTTTTTACTCTATTCTTAAAGGAGATTGAAAGTTGCAGAAGTTTTCAACTAGCTTTAAACTGTTGAAGAAAAATTCCTTGGAGTTTTGAAGTTGACAAAACAGCCTCGAGAGTATGGTCTGAAGAATCCAAGACTCCGTCGGTTAAGTCTGAAGATTTCTAGTCTCAATGGTTTTCCGTCTGAAGACAGTCAAGACCCAAAGTTCGGTCTGAAGTTTTTTCGTCTGAAGACTATCAAGACCGAGTTTCCGTCTGAAGACCTTTAAGACCCAAATCAAAGTCTGAAGACAGTTTGCGATTTTGATAGGCTGGTAACAGGTTATTCTTATGGCTAAGGAAAGTGAGATTTGGATTTTATATTTCCTAATCTTAACCATGGAATATCTCTGGCTGTGATCGTGAACTTGGAAGATTTATTCTTCGGATTTTAACCGTCGAAGATCAAGCTTTTTTTTGGAAGAATCTAATTTTGGAAACTCAAGATCTTGATTGTATGGGTGAATAGGATTGACGAGCTGCTGTCTACTTGAACTTTCGATGACAAGGAGATCACTTAAATTGATTCAGTCCAACGGGTTGATTGGATGAATTCTTGGTAAGTGCCAACGGGTATGGAGGCACGGAAGCTATTTAAGGTGGATTGGTGTTGCTCGGAAATAAGGAGAGACTGTGAGGAAAAATCTCGATATTAGAATCTCTGAAATCACTTGATCTCTAAAATCTTTCATGTTTATATTGTGTATCAAAGAGAGTTAAATATAGTGCAAAAACAGCAGGAAGCTGTAGGAAAGACTGTGTATTGAAGAAGTCTAGTTCGTGATCTGTTACAACTGTCAATTGCTACATAGTGAGTACAGCCAGTTGGCTGCCAGCGTGGAGAGTGGACGTAGGCTTGGAATAAACCGAACCACTATAAACCTCGTGTCAATTCTCTCTTACCCTATCTCAATTATTTTATAATTGCACGATCTATCTATTGTGATGTATTAGCTTTATTAAATTGTTCTTTAATTAAAGATTCCAAAGAGAATTCCGCGATCACCTATTCACCCGCCCTCTAGGTGGATTCACTAGCCAATATCAATTGGTATCAGAGCTCGGTTGCTTATTTATTGTAAGTGTTTATTATTTCTAAAGCAAAAGATCTATGGCTAGTGTTTTGGCTCCAGGTTTAATTGAAGTGCAAAGCAATACCAGACCACCCTACTTCGATGGAAAATAGTACAACGTATGGAAAAACAAGATTAGGGCATTCCTAAGATCCAAAGATCCTATGGAATGGGATATAGTGGAGAATGGAATTGCTCCTAAAGCTGCATCAATCACAGGAAAAGAATTACTTGATGGAGTGGGAGCGACGCATACCGATATCTCAAAGAGACAAGCCCTTGATGCAAAGGCTATCTACTCCTGAATATTGTGCATTATCTCCTCCTGAATATAATAGAATTTCATCTTGTGAAATAGCCAAAGAAGTTTGGGATAGATTGCACGTCACCTATGAACTAACAGATCGAGTCAAAGAAACCAAGATTAATATCCTTCTTGGTCAATATGAAGCCTTCAAAATGAAGCTAGGAGAATCCATCACGGATATGTTCAGTCGATTTACAGAAATTATAAACGGCTTGGCATACCAAGGACAGCCAATTTCAGGACCTATGAAGGTCAATAAACTGTTGAGAGGACTCTCCAAAGATTGGAATCACGTCAAGACATCCATAAGAGAAACACAAAGGATCGTGCCTCTTTCAGTAGATGAATTGGTCAGCAAACTTCAATCCTATGAAGTCGAGCAATTCAATGAGGAATTTGACACAAAAGGTAAGAAGTCAATTGCTTTAAAATCTAATGATGATTCTGATGCAACAAATTCAGAAGAAGACTTGGATGATGAGGAGTTGGCACTTCTGATTAGAAAATTCAGAAAGTTAAATAGAAAAGGCAGAAGATTCAACGGAAAGAAACAAAACAATCAGACATTTCAAAAGAAATCAAATGAAGAAGAAGATACCAGCAAGGAGGTTGTTTGCTTTGAATGCAAAAAGAAGGGACACATTAGACCCAACTGCCCCTTATTGAAGAAAAAGAAGGAAAATCTAAAAGATTTAAGAAAGCACTCAAAGCTGAAACTTGGAGTAATACTGAATGTGAAGACAGTGATAAAGAATATGCAAATATTTCTCTCATGGCAGATTCAGACTCAGATTCAAGTTCATACTCAGACTTAGACTCAGATTCAAGTTCAAACTCAGACTCAAACAGTGGTACAAAGGTTAGAAATTTGAAAATTCCAACCAAAGTATCAAAATACATTGATGAACTTTGTCTCATTCTTAAAAGCTCTCTTAAAAGGATTTCTGAACTAAAAAATGAGAATTCCAAACTAGAACAACAAGAAAAGATTTTAATTGAGAAAGTTGAATGTCTAGACAAGTCTCTTACTGTTTCGAAAGAAAATGAGAATGAACTTTCAAAAGAAAATGCCTGCTTGAAAGAAGATTTGCTAAAAGTTACAAAGAAATTTTCAATGGGTTCTGAAAAGTTGGATAAAATTTTTTCTATTCAATGACCTTATTTTACTAAATCTGGCCTAGGAATGACACATGATACTATTCCTTTGATTGATTTTCCAAAAGTAAAGGAAAAAATTAAAAATAGGCCAGCAAAAACGTTTTATAAGAATCATTTCCAAAAAGTGTTTGTAAAGCCTGTTGGTAGAAATGCTCTTACATGTTCAAAATGCAAAAGTGTAGAACATTTTGGAAAGGAATGTCCCAAAGTATGGAGACCTGTTAAGAAGAGCTGGGCAAAGACTGTTTGTGCTACTAACAATAATGGACCCAAGAAAGTTTGGGTACCAAAGAAGACTTGAGTCTTTCATTTAAATGCAGGTCACTATCAAGAAGAAAATCAAGTGGTATTTGGATAGTGGCTGTTCAAGACACATGACGGGAGACTCAAATTGTTTTACAAAACTCTCTCATATAAAAGGAGGAAATGTTTCTTTTGGTGGCAACAACAAAGGAAAAATTATTGGTAGAGGAATTGTGAAGATAGGAAACCTCACAATCAACTTTCAAGAAGACACATGTTCGGGAATAAACAAAGATCTCTCACAATCCTTTACTGGAAGAAGACATGGAAACATTTATCTGCTCGTTCAATTTAAGATGAAGCCAATCTTTGGCATAGGAAGCTTGGACATGTCAATTTGAAGCAAATTGCAAAAGTTTCATCCAAAAAGCTTGTTCGGGGACTTCCTAACCTCAAGTATCAAAAGCATGATCTATGCACTCCTTGTGTACTTGGAAAATAGATGAAGGAATCTTCCTTGGATATTCTATGACAAGCAATGCTTTCAGAGTCTTCAACAAACGAACTCAAACTGTGGAAGATTCCATGAATGTGAAGTTTGAAGACTCAGTACAAAATTGGACTCAACCTGAAGATTTTGAGTCTGGCCAAGTGTCCACAAATTCTCTTGAAGAAAATCAAGCCTCAGTCACTCAGCCACAAACCAATTCAGTAGTTCCAACTGAAGAAGAGCTTCATCAAACTGACAAACCAGCTGCAAATTGGAAGCAAAAATCAAGTCACCCTGCAGATCTCATTATTGGCAATATTAATGAAGGAGTTCATACAAGATCTAAAAGGCGTGAAGAATCTAGTACTCTTGCACTCATTTCTGAGATCGAACCTAAAAATATAGAAGATGCATTGAAAGATGAAAGCTGGATTGAAGCAATGCAAGAGGAACTGAATCAATTCAAAACCAACAATGTTTGGGAGCTAGTTCCTAAACCAAAAGGTAAATCAATTATTGGTACCAAATGGGTTTTCAGGAACAAGCTTGATCAACAAGGAAAAGTGTTAAGGAACAAAGCAAGACTTGTAGCAAAAGGTTACACACAAGAAGAAGGCATTGACTATAATGAAACCTTTGCTCCTGTGGCAAGGTTAGAAACTTTAAGATTACTTCTTACTTTTGAAGATCCTAGAAGACCAAACCTTGTTTTCAAGCACCTCGAGCATGGTATGAAAGGCTAAGTAACTTATTAATTCAAAATGGTTTCTCTAAAGGTAAAGTAGAATGAATTTGAGATGAGCATGATGGGAGAACTAAACTTCTTTTTGGGACTTCAAGTCAACCAATCAAGTGAAGGAACGTTTATCCATCAAGAGAAGTATGCAAAAGACCTTATCAAGAAATTTGGAATGGGGAATTGCAAGAAAACAAAAACTCCTATGTCAAGCTCATCAAAGCTGGATAAAGATGAAGAAGGAAAGAGCGTAGACCAAAAACTATACAGGAGTATAATCGGGTCACTTCTTTATCTTACAGCTTCTAGACCTGATATTTTATTTAGTGTTTGCATATGTGCTAGATTTCAGTCTGATCCTAAAGAATCTCATATGACGGCTACTAAGCGCAGTATTAAATATGTTGCAACTACATCTAAGCTAGGTCTGTGGTATTCCAAACAAGGAGATTTTACTCTCCTTGGATATTCTGATGTTGACCTTGCTGGTTGTAGAGTGGATAGAAAAAGCACTACAGGTACTTGTCAACTATTGGGAAACAGGATGGTTTCTTGGTTCTCAAGAAAACAGGGTACCGTGGCTCTTTCAACCGCTGAAGCAGAGCACATAGCTCTTGGAAGCTGCTGCTCTCAAATCCTATGGATGCAACAACAATTGACAGACTTTGGAGTTAAGGAAACAAGTACAGAAATCAAATGTGAGAACACAAGTGCAATTAACCTCACAAAGAATCCAGTACTTCACTCAAGAGTAAAGCACATTGAAATCAAGCATCATTTCATTCGAGATCATGTTGAAAGTGGAGAAGTGGTAATTCAGCATGTAGACTCAAAGAATCAATTAGCAGATATATTCACAAAGCCCCTGGAAAAGACTCACTTTGAATCAATTCGCTCAAGACTGAATATTGTAAGATTTGAAGAGGTTCAGACTCAAAATTAAAGTCTTGAAAGGTTCAGACTCAACGCTAGGTCTGAAGGCAGTTCAGACTCAATGCAAGGTCTGAAGGTGTTTCAAAATCAATGAAAGATCTGAAGACATTTCAGACTCAACGTAAAGTCTGGTGGCACTCAGACTCGGAGGTGAAAGTCCGAAAATCTGTCAGACTCTTTTTAAAAGTTCTTTTTCGTATCTCTTCGTATTCTCAGGATTATATTATTTTTATCAATTACTTTTCGAATTTTCAAAATCTCTTCTTACTCATTGTTCTCACATGCAATTATGGCAGTTTATATTTTCAAAAAGACAGTTTTCTTTTTTCAAAATTATGGTTTATTTTTAGCAGTTTTCTCTGTTTACTTTTTGGCGACGATTCATTTTCCCGTTTTATTTTCTCTTACTATTTATACACTCGAATCGTCACTTTCATCAGCTACTATTCGTTCGAAAAATCCATCTTCATCCTCTTTTGAAATCCTAAAAGTTCCATATGCTGTTCCTGTTCCATTACTTTTCTCGGCACAAAGTTTCCATCTTTTTAAGAGAACAAGTTGAATCTTCGCTTGCTCTCCAAGAATGTCGTCTCGCAAGTCTTGTAGAATTGCAAGCGGGGGACCATAGAGACAGTCAGAGGGTCCTACAAGGGTGGACCTCACGGAAGAAGATTCACCACAAAGAGAAGCCGAAAGCCAGCACCTTGAGGAAGCGATCATAGAAGCAGAACCAGTAAGAACTCTCAAAACAAACGTTGCTTATGTGGCATCCAAGAAATTCGACAACCCTCGAGGATGTGATGACTGTGGCCGATCGATAGAGACACTGATAGACTTTAGTCAGTGGATTAATAAGTTACAATTGAGCCAAAGGTCGAGCATTCGATGAACTATAGTTTTGTATGATCACTTATGACCACGATGTGTACTAGAGAATGAATTGATAAATCGTGAGACCATGAGGACTAATGAGCTACAATTGAACTATCCTTGATTTTCATTGTAGTCATGTGATATGGCCGAGGGTTATAAGGCATTTATTTGAAGGAAAAGATTATGTTTATGCGAGGTACAAGGTTGGAACTTAAAGCTCAAACTAGACTTAAGCTTATAGGTTACTTAATCTTATAAATAACTTAACCAAGATTTAATTATTTAGAGGATTAAATTTAGGAATCTTGGGCCTAAGAACTTGGGCCGAGTGTGGGCTTTAGAGGGATGGAATTGAGCTGGCCAAGGAAGCCCATGGAGAGTCGGCCGAGCTTCCCACGCACGCCAAGGGAGAAGCCAAGCTGTCCATCCAAGTGTAAACCGGTTTTGCCAAGTGTCAACATGCATGGAGAGTCATCATTACTTCTAATGATGATTAATGAGACATATAAAAGGGAATGGCCGGTTTATTTGAGGGGTCTTTGACGGGCCAAGTGAGTGAGAGAGAGAGAGAAAGGCGAGAGGAAGAAGGAGGAGGGAGAGAAGAGAGGAACCGCGCCGTCTGTGAGATCGTTGCCTGTTTTCTCGCGCGCCTAGCTGAAATTTTAAGGCAAGATTGGTCTCTCAACTACTCATGCATGCTGTGGTCTTGCTGTGGTGTTGCTTGTTGGTCAAAGTTGTGGGTTTGATGGGTAGAAATTGAGGTTTTGAGACTGATTTTGCTGTGGGTGTAATCTGCCCGAGTGAGCTTGCATGCGCCAGGACTTTGCGAGGTTCTGTAGGTGATCTTAGGGTTAGAATCTAACTTTGGTTTCTTCATGGAAGTTGTAGAGCATGTTTTGAAGTATAACATACTCAAATTTGAAGCAAAATGAACGAGATTTAAGGGTGAAATCGATTTTCTAAGGAACCGGGTAAAAATCGGCTTGCATGTCGACCTTTGATGTTTGTTGGTTGCTGAACGTGACTTTGTGTTGGATATTTTTCTTCGACTTCTTCATATGAAATGTAAAGAACATCCTGATGAACAACATACTAAAAGTTGAGACAAATCTAACCGGTGTAACCTAGTAAAATTCATATTTTCTTAAGAACATGGATTCTGGACTGTTTCTGTGGAACGTCAGTAGATTGTGTGGGTCATAAGGTGACTTTTTCTTGGGAATCTTGCTTCGACCTCTAAAGGAAAGTTGAGGAAAACATGTTAAACTAGAACATATCCAAAAATCAGAAGAAAAGAAGGAGGTTAAGTTGCTCAATTGATGAAATTTCGTGGATGATTGATTCTCGACGGTTCGGGGGTAGAAACAGAAGCTTGTGATTTTTATAACAAATTATGTGGGATGAATTTGGTGTTAATGTCTTCATGAGAAATGTACTTTAGATTCTTGGGTATAACATAGTGAAATTTTATAATTTTTTAAGGATGTTTGTGTATTTAATTTAATGAAATTCCAAAACTGTGTAAACTGGAAAGTTCAAAACTCTAAATTGTATTGCCGAGTTTATATCTTTTTCTGTGAGGATTTTTTGAACATGGTTTCTTAATGAAAGTTGTACTTTTATGTCTTAATATTGATGTGGTAAAGTTTCATAATTTTTAGTGGACAATTGGATATTTAATTTAGGATTTTTCTACAACTGTGTAAGCTGTAACGTTCGAAAATCACTGTGTTGCAATGGCTGAATTATATCTTTTTATGTGTTGACATTTAGATCGTACCTTATTCATGAAAAATGTGCCATTTTGTCTTGACTGTCATGTGTGTGAGTTTCACAATTTTTGAGAGTCTTTTGGTATTTAATTGAAACGTTTTTCTGAAATTATACATGCTGAATTTTATGCCCTTATAAGGAAAGGATGGAAATTGATTAAATGGAGTTGTTTCATGTGAATTTCATGCCATGTGAGTGAAAATGTTTGGTATTGCACAAAGTTATGAGTGGTGAGCATCATGTTGTATGTCATGAACCATGCATGTGAGAAGGCTATCGAATGGTGTGAGCCGATGATGCCCCGGGAGTGTCGGGATGCCCGGCCAGGGACTGAAAATGCCGGATGCCCAGTAGCCCTGTGAGCGTAAATCTAGATGGCCTCGGAGTTGAGATGCCCAGAGCGTAGGGGATGCCGGAAGCACGGATGGTGTGTGCCGTGAATTCCTCGTGATGCTAGTTGCGGTGCGAGATGCCCGAAATGTGGGGGGCCGGAAACCCGGATGGTGTGTGCCGGGAATGCATTAAAAAGCTCACTAATATTGTGAAAACTGAAAATGAGATGTGCATCTGGTGAAATTTGGTATGCATGGGCATTGGATGATATATGTATGTGCATATGATGATATGTATGCCTGAGTACTGATGATTTGTGTGCATGGCACAAGCATGAATGATTGAGTGTCTATGGCTTAATGGTGGGTATATGCATGATTTTACCTGTTGATGCTATATGATGTCATGATATGTCAGTTGCTGTTATGTGATGATGTGACATGTTTGACTGCTTTGTGTGATGTATGAGTGGCCATAGAGATCATGTATTTGCTGAGTTGTTATACTCACCCCTTTTTAGGGAATAACCTTCAGCCTAGTTATGCCGCTCCAGCCAGTCTCTCCAGGCACCTTCTATGGCATCCCTTCTAACGTAGAGGTGGGGGTGACCCAGATCGATAGTCCTAACGTCCTTGGACTGATATTCTTCCGAGTGCGGGTGATGGTACGCTTTGAGGTGGGTCTTGAGGATGGCCCCGTATTCCAGGAGTTCATTTCTGTCTTCGTACAGCGAGACGGGGTTATGCGAGGCATGCTACCACCATCGTCGTCCAACGGACCAGGGAGGAGGTAGGGCCTGAGGGGGAGCTGGAAGCAAAGAGCTGAGATTTTTTTTGGACAAACCGAGACCGAGAGATGGATGAGCCAGTTTTTGAGGGTTTTTTTTAGGGGTAGATGAGTTTACTCTGTTGAGTATAAGCCATGTTAGTATGAGCTGGCTTCCTGTTGATATGTACCTACCCTGAAAGAATCCATCTTGTAGTTATATAAATAAAAGAGGTCCGGTTTCATTATCCTATGATGTTTAGTAGTGTGCATTGCCCTTTTTCGTTATGTGATGGGAGATTTGGTGAGATGTGATTTTGCTTTCGCAAGTCGAGTGCACTAGGACCATTCGTTTGTTTAAAAAAAAAAAAAGAAAAAAAGAGAGAGCCTAAGAACTTATAGCTCAAACCGAAATGCAAACTAAGACGGATAGCTGTGGCGACCTCAAGGGGGTTATAGGGGTGTTACAGCTTATGATCTTTACAAAAGGCTTAAGGATGGAAAGGTAAGCCTAAAGACGATTGACGAATACTTGAAGGAGAGAGGGCTCAAAAGCGAGTATTTATTTTTGATGGAGATGGAGATGTTGAATGTTGTTGAGAAAGGAACAGCACAAAGGGCGCTGGAGAATATTTCGAGTAATCTACTTGAGAATACTCCTGCTGAGACCCTAGATGATGATGAAAGGCTTTTCTCTCACTTTGAGCCGCAATTTGGTGTGGTTGCCAATTCTGTTTGTCCCTCGGAAAGTCTGTTTTGGTTGAAGGAGCATGAGCGAGTATATGTGAAGCTGTTAAAGAGGGGTGTGGTCAATCCGAGAAGTGTGGATTTTGACTTCTTAGATTCGTTGAAGATTAATTTAAGAGGGAAGTTTGCTAGGCTACAACTAGAGAATTTCTGCACGGATATGACAGAGGCCCACTCTGAACTCACGGCGTACTTTTACTCGAACTTGTCCTTTTTGGATGCAAATCGGTTGTCCTTTTCTTTCATGGACAAGGACTATATAGTTGATGTTGACTTGCAGGCTGACATTATTGGTGAGGAAAGGAGTTTCCAACCAATCAAAGTTTCTACAGCCTATGCAACTTTGGAGATTGTACGAGACAGGACTGTTGAAGGCAAAATATCCTACACCATGATGAATGCCACAAATGTATTGTTGCATAAAATAGTCATCAACTGCATTCGGCAAAAAACGACTTCGAAGACTGACGTCTCCAAAACAGAAGCAAAGCTGATGTTCGCCATCAACAAAGGCAGACCCTTCTCTCTCCCACATGTTATTCTTTTTCACATGTACAGGACAATGGTTAAGGATAAGGGTCTATTGCCTTATTCATCAATCATCACCAAATTGTTCAGGCACTTCAGTATATAAATTCCTGCACCTTTATGCCTGACCAAATTAAGTCTGATGCTCATTGGGCAAAAGATGGTGATCAAGATGAAGCTTCCAGAGCTGAATGTTGCACTGGAAAGGCTGAGGGAGGAGACAGCTGCGAAGGAGATCCCTACTGCTTCATCAAAGAGAAAGGGCAAAGAGCCCATGGCGGAGAAGAAACGAAGAAAAATCATTTTGTAAGATGAAGAGTATGAGGACGATGCCATGACTCTGTCCGCTCTCTCAAGATTGAGGAGCCCTGTTAGTTTGAGAACAGAGGCTGGAGAGAGAGCAAGGAAAGAAGCAAAAGAAAGGGAAGCTGAGAAACAAAGGAAGAGAGAAGAGGAAAGGAAGAGGAGAGGAAGAAAGGAAAAGTAAAGCAGAAGAGGAGGAGAGAAGAAGAGAGGAACAGAGGAACAGAGAGAAGAAGAAAAAGAGAGATAGAGGAAAGCTGAAGAAGAAGAAGAAGAAAGAAGGAAAGAAGAGGAGGAAGAATTGAGAAGGGAAGAAGAAGAAAGAAGAAAGAAGGATGAGGAAGAAAGCAGATTGCAGGAGGATATGGCTACAGGATTAGAGCCATCATTTGCCGGGGAAGAGACCGAGAAACATCCAAGTGCTGATATGGATGTTGGCGATGAATATTCTACTCCACCCACTGGCATTAACACAGGGGGTGTTGTTGCAGAACAGGGGACTATATCGCCACTACACTTTAGTAATGTGAGTAGGTCTGGTGCTGACCCTGAGGCGGTCTATGCATCTCATTTCCCAGAACATGAAGAATCCTCACCTATCGAGAAGGAAAGGGCTGAGAAAGAAGCTCCTAGTTTCCAAACTCAATCTGCTTGTCCAAGTGGAAGTAATGCAAATTCGACAACCTTTACACAGCCGTTGGACATCATGTTGGACATGAAAAAACAGGTTTTGGATGGACTTCGAGCTGAGGGATTTGAAAAAGGCGCTGCTGAGTACTCCAGTGAATATGCAAGACCAGATCAACGCACTGAGAGCTCAAGTGGAATCGAATCAGACCAGTACAGAGTTAGCTTCAGTGAAGGAAAATCTTGCAAAACTCGAGAAGTCAGTCCAGGAGTTTAGCAAGTTTCAACTTCTTCGTTTCCCTGCAGGCCCGTAAATCTTTTCAAAACCTTCCCACATTCATTCTACCTCTTTGATGGGACAAAAAGGGGGAGAGTTGCAGATTTGATTGCAGATTTTGCAGATTTGAAGATTTGAAGCTCTTGATTTGAAGCTTTGAGAAGTTTTTCTTTGATTTGAAGTTTTTTTATTTGAAGTTTATTTTATTTGATTGCTTAGACTGTTTTCGTTTTGGATTTTTGTTGGGTTGTTTATTTGAACTTCTATGATTCTATGTTGATTTGATGTTTGGATCTAGACTTGTGAATTTGCATTACAGGATCATTATATTTATGAGGATAATTGTTATTGGACTAACACTCTGTTTTGCAGAAATAATCCTCAAAGTATATATGAGTTTTTCTTGCAAGTTTTTAAAATTGGCAAATCTGTTGAGGGTTTTGTCACCATCAAAAAGGGGGAGATTTTTGAAGAAAAATCCCTTGGAGTTTTGAAGTTGACAAAACAGCCTCGAGGGTAAGGTCTGAAGAATCCAAGACTCAATCGGTTAAGTCTGAAGATTTCAAGTCTCAAAGGTTTTCCGTCTGAAGACAGTCGAGACCAAAAGTTCGGTCTGAAGTTTTTCGTCTGAAGACTATCAAGACCTAGTTTCCGTCTGAAGACCTTTAAGACCCAAATCAAAGTCTGAAGACAGTTTGCGATTTTGACAAGCTGGCAAGTGAGACTTGGATTTTATATTTCCTAATCTGAACCATGGAATAACTCTAGCTGTGATCGTGAACTTGGAAGATTTATTCTTCGGATTTTATCCGTCGAAGATCAAGCTTATTTTTGGAAGAATCTAATTTTCGGAACTCAAGATCCTGATTGTATGGGCGAACAGGATTGACGAGCTGCTGTCTACATACACTTAAATTGATTAAGTCCAACGGGTTGATTGGATGAATACTTGGTAAGTGCCAACGGGTATGGAGGCACGGAAGCTATTTAAGGTGGATCGCTGTTGCTCGGAAATAAGGAGAGATTATGTGGAAAAATCTCGATGTTAGAATCTCTGAAATCACTTGATCTCTAAAATCTTTCATGTTTATATTGTGTATCAAAGAGAGTTAAATATAGTGCGAAAACAGCAGGAAGCTGTAGGAGAGACTGTCTATTGAAGAAGTCTAGTTCATGATCTGTAACAATTGTCAATTGCTACATAATGACTATAGCCAGTTGGCTGCCAGAGTGGAGAGTGGACGTAGGCTTGGAATAAGCCGAACCACTATAAACCTCGTGTCAATTTTCTCTTAACCTATCTCATTTATTTTATAATTGCACGATCAAAAAAATGCACTTCTGCTATCTGGTATGAATTCGAAAAATTCACAAATGACGATTGCAAGAAATAAGCCCGGTTTAAATGGCGCAAATCAACATACACGGCTAGCCATGTGCAAAAAAAAATTGTTGTGTGATTTACCGACTTGTCCCAATCGAGAGCCCAACGTTGATGATTTGACACGAGAGCAACCAATGCAGCTCTATCGACCAACTCAGAAGCATCTATGTTTATCCAAGCCAAGAAAGAAATTGACCATTATGTGCTTCGACGAATCACTGTGAACGAATAATGTTAACTACTTATCGATACTTGGTGGTTTTTGAAATCTTTCACTTGATTGTTATTGCTTGGTTGATTGCATGTTTTCCATTTTTTACTCTATTCTTAAAGGAGATTGAAAGTTGCAGAAGTTTTCAACTAGCTTTAAACGATCAGAAAAATGCACTTCCGCTGTCTGGTATGAATTCGAAAAATTCACAAAGGACGATGGCAAGAAAAAAGCCCGGTTTAAATGGTGCAAATCAACATACACGGCTGGCCATGTGCAAAAAAAAAGTGTTGTGTGATTTACCGACTTATCCCAATCGAGAGCCCAACGGTCATGATTTGACGCGAGAGCAACCAATGTAGCACTATCGACCAACTCCGAAGCATCCATGTTTATCCAAGCCTAGAAAGAAATTGACCATTATGTGCTTCAATGAATCACTGTGAATGAATAATGCTAACTACTTATCCATACTTGGTTCTTTTTGAAATCTTTCACTTGATTGTTATTGCTTGTTTGATTGCATGTTTTCCTTTTTTTACTCCATTCTTAAAGGAGATTGAAAGTTGCATAAATTTTCAACAAGCTTTAAACGTTCAAAAAAATCCACTTCGGCTGTCTGGTATGAATTTGGAAAATTCAGAAATGACGATGGCAAGAAAAAAGCCCGGTTTAAAGGGCGCAAATCAACATACACGGCTAGCCATGTGCAAAAAACAATTGTTGTGTGATTTAGCTACTTGTCCCAATCGAGAGCCCAACGTTGAGGATTTGACGCGAGAGCAACCAATGTAGCTCCATCCACCAAATCAGAAGTATCTATGTTTATCGAAGCCAAGAAAGAAATAGACCATTATGTGCTTCGATGAATCACTGTGAATGAATAATGTTAACTACTTATCGATACTTGGTGGTTTTTGAAATCTTTCACTTGATTGTTACTGCTTGTTTGATTGCATGTTTTCATTTTTCTTACCCTATTCTTAAAAGAGAGTGAAAGTTGCAGAAGTTTTCAACTAGCTTTAAACGATCAGAAAAATGCCCATCTGCTGTCTGGTATGAATTCGAAAAATTCACAAATGACGACGGCAAGAAATAAGCTCGGTTTAAATGGCGCAAATTAACATACATGGCTGGCCATGTGCAAAAAAAAAAAAAAAAAAATTGTTCTGTGATTTACCTACTTGTCCAAATCGAGAGCCCAACGTTGATGATTTGACGCAAGAGCAACCAATGTAGCTATATCCACCTACTCAGAAGCATCTATGTTTATCCAAGCCAAGAAAGAAATTGACCATTACGTGCTTCGATGAATCACTGTGAATGAATAATGTTAACTACTTATCGATACTTGGTGGTTTTTGAAATCTTTCACTGGATAGTTATTGCTTGGTTGATTGCATGTTTTGCTTTTTTTACTCTATTCTTAAGGGAGATTGAAAGTTGCAGAAGTTTTCAACTAGCTTTAAACGATAAAAAAAATGCACTTCTGCTATCTGATATGAATTCGAAAAATTCAGAAATGACGATGGCAAGAAATAAGCCTGGTTTAAATGGCGCAAATGAACATACATGGCTGGCCATGTGCAAAGCAAAAAATTGTTGTGTGATTTACCGACTTGTCCCAATCGAGAGCCCAACGTTGATGATTTGACGCGAGAGCAAACAATGTCGCTCTAACGACCAACTCAGAAGCATTTATGTTTATCCAAGCCAAGAAAGAAATTGGCCATTATGTCTTTTCATGAATCACTGTGAATGAATAATGTTAGCTAGTTATCGATACTTTACGGTTTTTGAAATCTTTCGTTAGAGTGTTATTGCTTGGTTGATTGCATGTTTTCCTTTTTTTACTCTATTCTTAAAGGAGATTGAAAGTTGCAGAAGTTTTCAACTAGCTTTAAACGATCAAAAAAATGCACCTCTGCTGTCTGGTAAGAATTCGAAAAATTCAGAAATGACGATGGCAAGAAATAAGCCCGGTTTAAATAGCGCAAATCAACATATCTGGCTGGCCATGTGCAAAAAAAAAAAATTGTTGTGTGATTTACCGACTTGTCCCAATCGAGAGCCCAAAGTTGATGATTTATGCGGGAGCAACCAATGTAGCTCTATCGACCAACTCAGAAGCATCTATGTTTATCCAAGCCAAGAAAGAAGTTGACCATTATGTGCTACGATGAATCACGGTGAATGAATAATGTTAACTACTTATCGATACTTGGTGGCTTTTGAAATCTTTCACTTGATTGTTATTGCTTGTTTGATTGCATGTTTTCCTTTTTTTACTCCATTCATAAAGGAGATTGAAAGTTGCAGAAGTTTTTAGCTAGCTTTAAACGAACAAAAACATGAACTTCTGCTGTCTGGTATGAATTCGAAAAATTCACAAATGACGATGGCAAGAAAGAAGCCCGGTTTAAATGGCGCAAATCAACATACACGGCTAGCCATGTGCAAAAAAAAATTGTTGTTTGATTTACCGACTTGTCTCAATCGAGAGCCCAACATTCATGATTTCACGCAAGAGCAACCAATGTAGCTCTATCGACCAACTCAGAAGCATCTATGTTTATCCAAGCCAAGAAAGAAATTGACCATTATGTGCTTCGATGAATCACTGTGAATGAATAATGTTAACTACATATCGATACTTTGCGGTTTTTGAAATCTTTCACTGGATTGTTATTGCTTGGTTGATTGCATGTTTTTTTTTTTTTTACTCTATTCTTAAAGGAGATTGAAAGTTGCATAAGTTTTCAACTATCTTTCACTTCTGCTGTCTAGTATGAACTCGAAAAATTCACAAATGACGATGGCAAGAAAGAAGCCCTGTTTAAATGGCGCAAATCAACGTACACGTCTAGCCATGTGCAAAAAAAAATTATTGTGTCATTTACCTACTTGTCCCAATCGAGAGCCCAACGTTCATGATGTGACGCGAGAGCAACCAATGTAGCTCTATCGACCAACTCAGAAGCATCTATGTTTATCCAAGCCAAGAAAGAAATTGACCATTATGTGCTTCGATGAATCACAGTGAGTGAATAATGTTAACTACTTATCGACACTTGGTGGTTGTTGAAATCTTTCCCTTGATTGTTATTGCTTGTTTGATTGCATGTTTTCCTTTTTTTACTCTGTTCTTAAAGGGGATTGAAAGTTGCAGATGTTTTCAACTAGCTTTAAACGATAAAAAAAAAATGCACTTCCGCTGTCTGGTATGAATTCGAAAAATTCACAAATGACGATGGCAAGAAATATTTTACACCCCAAACCCCCTTGAGGCTATTACAGTCATGCTTACCAGTCCTTTGTCCTTTGAGAGCTACACACTCTTTGGCTCTCATTCACCATTGTTGTTGTTGTTGTTTTTTTTTTTTTGATATAAACTCACGGATTTAAGGCACCAAATCACCTTCAAAAATTACCAAATTTAAGTATGTCTTAGCCAAGAGTCTAAATATCATTTCTCATCAAGGAATCATCATCAAATTAGTCCTCCATTAACTTCTATAAAATTTACAAGTCCTCGGTTTACTGTTCACGATGTCCAGCGACACACCACAGCAAGGCAACTTCGAATGAGCTACTTGTCCTCCTTCTTTTTCTTTGATTTTTGGATATGTTATAGTTCAACAAGTGTTCTACAACTTTCATGAAGACATCGAAGCAAGAAAACCAAAGGAACATCACTTTAAATGCCACGCAAGTTGCTGTTGTTCAACCCAGAAATTCCAGAATACAATAACAAAAGAAAACAAGCAATTCACCAAGCTAAACCGAATGAAATCAGCTCAATTTTCAGTATGTTGTACATCAAGATGTCCTCAACAACTTTCAAAGAGAAGTAGAATGGAAATTCCCAACAAAACACCACAATCAGCAAGCAACAAGCATCATAGGTCCACAAACGACTCCCAATTGCACCAGTTTCCAAAGAAACTAGTTTTCACCCCTCAAATCTAACTCAAAGGACTTCATTTTCGACTATGTTATATTTCAAGATGTGTACAACAACTTCCATGAAGACATCAAGATCAGATTTCAACTCCAAACGCACTTTTCAACTCATGCAAGATTATGGCGCAAAGCTGTTCCTCAAATCCCGATTGCTCCGGTTTTGAGTTTCCTTCAAAAACTCCACAATCCAGCCATAAATTTCACAATTCCAGCCACTACACACCACCACAAGAAACATGGGAAGACTAGCGATAAATCTTGCCTTCGTTTGCAGCAAAATTCGTGAAGAAACGGCAGCAAACGAGCTTGGAAATCCTCGGCGCTCTTCCTCCTTCCTCTTCCTCTTCACACGACTTCTCCCTCTCTCACTTTCACTCTCTTTGGTCGCCCAAACAGACTGAATGGATGGCCATTTCTCTCTTTTATACTTCAACCAAGCCATCATTAGGCCTAAAGTCTACAATTCCATGCATGATGACATGTGGCAACCACATGGACACCTCGGCGCCACCTCACCAGCCACTCCTTCTCCCTCTTGGGCGCACGTGGGGCTGCTTCATCGGCTGGCTTGGCCGAATTAATTGGCCGGCCAATTCATCCTTCCTTTAAGCCCAATTAAGTCCAATTAAATCATACCTTAATATCTCAAAGTCTAGTCCCTAGCCGTAGGTCACATGTACACTCATATTCATTCAATTGCGAATACCAACTTAGTCATATACCATAGCTACCATGTCCATCAAAATACTCCAATTATGGCTCAATAGCCTAATGGCTAGAATTTCACAAATTAAATTGGCCACAATCGTCACATGTCCAAGAATCGTCAAAATTGAGGATGCCACAAAATAAGCCAGGTTTAAATGGCGCGAATCAACATATACGGCTAGTCATGTGCAAAAAAAAATTGTTGTGTGATTTACCGACTTGTCCCAATCGAGAGCCCAACGTTGATGCTTTCACGCGGGAGCAACCAATGTAGCACTATCGACCAACTCAGAAGCATCTATGTTTATCCAAGCCAACAAAGCAATTGACCATTATGTGCTTCGACGAATCACTGTGAATGAATAATGTCAACTACTTATCGATACTTGGTGGTTTTCAAAATCTTTCACTCGACTGTTAATGCTTGTTTGATTGCATGTTTTCCTATTTTTACTCTGTTCTTAAAGGAGATTGAAAGTTGCATAAGTTTTCAACAAGCTTTAAACGATAAAAAAAATGCACTTCCGCTGTCTGGTATGAATTCGAAAAATTCACAAATGACGATGGCAAGAAATAAGCCCGGTTTAAATGGTGTGAATCAACATACCCGGCTAGCCATGTGCAAAAAAAGATTGTTGTGTGATTTACCGACTTGTCCCATTCGAGAGCCCAATGTCGATGATTTCACGCGAGAGCAACCAATGTAGCTCTATCGACCGACTCAGAAGCATCTTTGTTTATCCAAGCCAAGAAAGCAATTGACCATAATGTGCTTCCATGAATCACTGTGAATGAATAATGTTAACTACTTATCGATACTTGGTGGTTTTTGAAATCTTTCACTCGACTGTTATTGCTTGTTTGATTGCATGTTTTCCTTTTTTTACTCTGTTCTTAAAGGAGATTGAAAGTTGCAGAAGTTTTCAGCTAGCTTTAAACGATAAAAAAAAATGCACTTCCGCTATCTGGTATGAATTCGAAAAATTCACAAATGACGATGGCAAGAAATAAGCCTGGTTTAAATGGAGCGAATCAACATACACGGCTAGTCACGTGCAAAAAAAAAATCGTTGTGTGCTTTACCGACTTGTCCCAATTGAGAGACCAATGTTGATTATTTCACGCGAGAGCCACCAATCTAGCTCTATCGACCAACTCAGAAGCATCTATGTTAATCCAAGCCAAGAAAGCAATTAACCATTATGTGCTTGCGCGAATCACTGTGAATGAATGATATCAACTACTTATCGATACTTGGTGGTTTTTGAAATCTTTCACTGGATTGTTATTGCTTGTTTGATTGCATGTTTTCCTTTTTTTACTCTGTTCTTAAAGGAGATTAAAAGTTGCAGAAGTTTTCAACTAGCTTTAAACGATAAAAAAAAATGCACTTCCGTTGCCTGGTATGAATTCGAAAAATTCACAAATGACGATGGCAAGAAATAAGCCCGGTTTAAATGGCGCGAATCAACATACACGGCTAGTCATGTGCAAAAGTAAATTGTTGTGTCATTTACCGACTTGTCCCCATCGAGTGCCCAACGTTGATGATTTCACGCGGGAGCAACCAATGTAGCTCTATCGACCAACTCAAAAGCATCTATGTTTATCCAAGCCAAGAAAGCAATTGACCATTATGTGCTTGCACGGATCACTGCGAATGAATGATATCAACTACTTATCGATACTTGGTGGTTTTTGAAATCTTTCATTGGATTGTTATTGCTTGTTTGATTGCATGTTTTCCTTTTTTTACTCTGTTCTTAAAGGAGATTGAAAGTTGCAGAAGTTTTCAACTAGCTTTAAACAATAAAAAAATGCACTTCCGCTGTCTGGTACGAATTCGAAAAATTCACAAATGACGATGGCAAGAAATAAGCCCTGTTTAAATGGCGTGAATCAACATACCCGGCTAGCCATGTGCAAAAAAAAATCGTTGTGCGATTTACCGACTTGTTCCATTCGAGAGCCCAATGTTGATGATTTCACGCGAGAGCAACCAATGTAGCTCTATCGACCAACTCAGAAGCATCTATGATTATCCAAGCCAAGAAAGCAATTGACCATTATGTGCTTCCATGAATCACTGTGAATGAATAATGTTAACTACTTATCGATACTTGGTGGTTTTTGAAATCTTTCACTCGATTGTTATTGCTTGTTTGATTGCATGTTTTCCTTTTTCTACTGTGTTCTTAAAGGAGATTGGAAGTTGCAGAAGTTTTCAACTAGCTTTAAACGATAAAAAAAATGCACTTCCGCTGTCTGGTATGAATTCGAAAAATTCACAAATGACGATGGCAAGAAATAAGCCCGGTTTAAATGGCGTGAATCAACATACCCGGCTAGCCATGTGCAAAAAAAATATTGTTGTGTGATTTACCGACTTGTCCCATTCGAGAGCCCAATGTCGATGATTTCACGCGAGAGCAACCAATGTAGCTCTATCGACCGACTCAGAAGCATCTTTGTTTATCCAAGCCAAGAAAGCAATTGACCAGAATGTGCTTCCATGAATCACTGTGAATGAATAATGTTAACTACTTATCGATACTTGGTGGTTTTTGAAATCTTTCATTGGATTGTTATTGCTTGTTTGATTGCATGTTTTCCTTTTTTTACTCGTTCTTAAAGGAGATTGAAAGTTGCAGAAGTTTTCAACTAGCTTTAACCGATAAAAAAAAATGCACTTCTACTGTCTGGTATGAATTCAAAAAATTCACAAATGACGATGGCAAGAAATAAGCTCGGTTTAAATGGCGCGAATCAACATACACGGCTACCCACGTGCAAAAAAAAATTGTTGTGTCATTTACCCACATGTCGCAATCGAGTGCCCAACGTTGATGATTTCACGCGAGAGCAACCAATGTAGCTCTATCGACCAACTCAGTAGCATCAATGTTTATCCAAGCCAAGAAAGAAATTGACCATTATGTGCTTCGATGAATCACTGTGAATGAATAATGTTAACTACTTATCGATACTTGGTGGTTTTTGAAATCTTTCATTGGATTGTTATTGCTTGTTTGATTGCATGTTTTCCTTTTTTTACTCTGTTCTTAAAGGAGATTGAAAGTTGCAGAAGTTTTCAACTAGCTTTAACCGATAAAAAAAAATGCACTTCTGCTGTCTGGTATGAATTCAAAAAATTCACAAATGACGATGGCAAGAAATAAGCTCGGTTTAAATGGCGCGAATCAACATACACGGCTACCCACGTGCAAAAAAAATTGTTGTGTCATTTACCCACATGTCGCAATCGAGTGCCCAACGTTGATGATTTCACGCGAGAGCAGCCAATGTAGCTCTATCGACCAACTCAGTAGCATCTATGTTTATCCATGCCAAGAAAGAAATTGACCATTATGTGCTTCGATGAATCACTGTGAATCAATAATGTTAACTACTTATCCATACTTGGTGGTTTTTGAAATCTTTCACTGGATTGTTATTGCTTGTTCGATTGCATGTTTTCCTTTTTTTTACTCAATTCTTAAAGGAGATCGAAAGTTGCAGAAGTTTTCAACTAGCTTTAAACGATAAAAAAAATGCACTTCTGGTGTCTGGTATGAATTCGAAAAATTCACAAATGACGATTGCAAAAAAATAAGGCAGGTCGAAATGGCGCAAATCAACATACACGGCTAGCCATGTGCAAAAAAAAAGAATCGTTGTGTGATTTACCTACCTATCCCAATCGAGAGCCCAACGTTGATGATTTGACGCGAGGGCAACCAATGTAGCTCTATCGACCAACTCAGAAGCATCTATGTTTATCCAAGCCAAGAAAGCAATTCACCATTATGTGCTTCGATGAATCACTGTGAATGAATACTGTTAACTACTTATCGATACTTGGTGGTTTTTGAAATCTTTCACTGGATTGTTATTGCTTGTTTGATTGCATGTTTTCCTTTTTTTCCTCTGTTCTTAAAGGAGATTGAAAGTTGCAGAAGTTTTCAACTAGCTTTAAACGATAAAAAAATGCACTTCCGCAGTCTGGTATGAATTCGAAAAATTCACAAATGACGATGGCAAGAAATAAGCCCGGTTTAAATGGCGCGAATCAACATACACGACTAGCCATGTGCAAAAAAAAATCGTTGTGCGATTTACCGACTTGTTCCATTCGAGAGCCCAATGTTGATGATTTCACGCGAGAGCAACCAATGTAGCTCTATCGACCAACTCAGAAGCATCTATGATTATCCAAGCCAAGAAAACAATTGACCATTATGTGCTTCCATGAATCACTTTGTGAATGAATAATGTTAACTACTTATCGATACTTGGTGGTTTTTGAAATCTTTCACTCGATTGTTATTGCTTGTTTGATTGCATGTTTTCCTTTTTCTACTTTGTTCTTAAAGGAGATTGGAAGTTGCAGAAGTTTTCAACTAGCTTTAAACGATAAAAAAAATGCACTTCCGCTGTCTGGTATGAATTCGAAAAATTCACAAATGACGATGGCAAGAAATAAGCCCGGTTTAAATGGCGTGAATCAACATACCCGGCTAGCCATGTGCAAAAAAGATTGTTTTGTGATTTACCGACTTGTCCCATTCGAGAGCCCAATGTCGATGATTTCACGCGAGAGCAACCAATGTAGCTCTATCGACCGACTCAGAAGCATCTTTGTTTATCCAAGCCAAGAAAGCAATTGACCATAATGTGCTTCCATGAATCACTGTGAATGAATAATGTTAACTACTTATCGATACTTGGTGGTTTTTGAAATCTTTCATTGGATTGTTATTGCTTGTTTGATTGCATGTTTTCCTTTTTTTACTCGTTCTTAAAGGAGATTGAAAGTTGCAGAAGTTTTCAACTAGCTTTAACCGATAAAAAAAAATGCACTTCTGCTGTCTGGTATGAATTCAAAAAATTCACAAATGACGATGGCAAGAAATAAGCTCGGTTTAAATGGCGCGAATCAACATACACGGCTACCCACGTGCAAAAAAAAATTGTTGTGTCATTTACCCACATGTCGCAATCGAGTGCCCAACGTTGATGATTTCACGCGAGAGCAACCAATGTAGCTCTATCGACCAACTCAGTAGCATCTATGTTTATCCATGCCAAGAAAGAAATTGACCATTATGTGCTTCGATGAATCACTGTGAATCAATAATGTTAACTACTTATCCATACTTGGTGGTTTTTGAAATCTTTCACTGGATTGTTATTGCTTGTTTGATTGCATGTTTTCCTTTTTTTTACTCAATTCTTAAAGGATATCGAAAGTTGCAGAAGTTTTCAACTAGCTTTAAACGATAAAAAAAATGCACTTCTGGTGTCTGGTATGAATTCAAAAAATTCACAAATGACGATTGCAAAAAATAAGGCAGGTCGAAATGGCGCAAATCAACATACACGGCTAGCCATGTGCAAAAAAAAAAAAATCGTTGTGTGATTTACCTACCTATCCCAATCGAGAGCCCAACGTTGATGATTTGACACGAGGGCAACCAATGTAGCTCTATCGACCAACTCAGAAGCATCTATGTTTATCCAAGCCAAGAAAGCAATTGACCATTATGTGCTTCGATGAATCACTGTGAATGAATACTGTTAACTACTTATCGATACTTGGTGGTTTTTGAAATCTTTCACTGGATTGTTATTGCTTGTTTGATTGCATGTTTTCCTTTTTTTACTCAATTCTTAAAGGAGATCGAAAGTTGCAGAAGTTTTCAACTAGCTTTAAACGATAAAAAAAATGCCCTTCTAGTGTCTGGTATGAATTCGAAAAATTCACAAATGACGATTGCAAAAAATAAGGCAGGTCGAAATGGCGCAAATCAACATACACGGCTAGCCATGTGCAAAAAAAAAAATCGTTGTGTGATTTACCTACCTATCGAAATCGAGAGCCCAACGTTGATGATTTGACGCGAGGGCAACCAATGTAGCTCTATCGACCAACTCAGAAGCATCTATGTTTATGCAAGCCAAGAAAGCAATTCACCATTATGTGCTTCGATGAATCACCGTGAATGAATACTTTTGTTAACTACTTATCGATACTTGGTGGTTTTTGAAATCTTTCACTGGATTGTTATTGCTTGTTTGATTGCATGTTTTCCTTTTTTTCCTCTATTCTTAAAGGAGATTGAAAGTTGCAGAAGTTTTCAACTAGCTTTAAACGATAAAAAAAATGCACTTCCGCTGTCTGGTATGAATTCGAAAAATTCACAAATGACGATGGCAAGAAATAAGCCCGGTTTAAATGGCGCGAATCAACATACACGACTAGCCATGTGCAAAAAAAAATCGTTGTGCGATTTACCGACTTGTCCCAATCGAGAGCCCAACGTTGATGATTTCACGCGAGAGTAACCAATGTAGCTCTATCGACCAACTCAGAAGCATCTATGTTCATCCAAGCCAAGAAAGCAATTGACCATTATGTGCTTCGATGAATCACTGTGAATGAATAATGTTAACTACTTATCAATACTTGGTGGATTTTGAAATCTTTCACTGGATTGTTATTGCTTGTTTGATTGCATGCTTTCCTTTTTTTACTCTGTTCTTAATGGAGATTGAAAGTCGCAGAAGTTTTCAACTAGCTTTAAACGATAAAAAAAAAAGGCACTTTCGCTGTCTAGTATGAATTCGAAAAATTCACAAATGACGATGGCAAGAAATGCACACGGTTTAAATGGCGCGAATCAACATACACGGCTAGCCATCTGCAAAAAAAAATTCTTGTGTGATTTACCGACTTGTCCCAATCGAGAGCCCAACGTTGATGATTTCACACGAGAGCAACCAATGTAGCTCTATCGACCAACTCAGAAGCATCTATGTTTATCCAAGCCAAGAAAGCAATTGACCATTATGTGCTTCCATGAATCACTGTGAATGAATAATGTTAACTACTTATCGATACTTGGTGGTTTTTGAAATCTTTCACTCGATTGTTATTGCTTGTTTGATTCAATGTTTTCCTTTTTCTACTTTGTTCTTAAAGGAGATTGGAAGTTGCAGAAGTTTTGAACTAGCTTTAAACTATAAAAAAAATGCACTTCCGCTGTCTGGTATGAATTCGAAAAATTCACAAATGACGATGGCAAGAAATAAGCCCGGTTTAAATGGCGTGAATCAACATACCCGGCTAGCCATGTGCAAAAAAAGATTGTTGTGTGATTTACCGACTTGTCCCATTCGAGAGCCCAATGTCGATGATTTCACGCGAGAGCAACCAATGTAGCTCTATCGACCGACTCAGAAGCATCTACGTTTATCCAAAGCAAGAAAGAAAATGTCCATAATGTGCTTCGATGAATCACTGTGAATGAATAATGTTAACTACTTATCGATACTTGGTGGTTTTTGAAATCTTTCACTTGATTGTTATTGCTTGGTTGATTGCATGTTTTCCTTTTTTTACTCAATTCTTATAGGAGATCGAAAGTTGCAGAAGTTTTCAACTAGCTTTAAACGATAAAAAAAAAATGCACTTCTGGTGTTTGGTATGAATTCGAATAATTCACAAATGACGATTGCAAGAAATAAGTCCTGTTTAAATGGCGCAAATGAACATACACGGCTAGCCATGTGCAAAAAAAAATTGTTGTGTGATTTACCGACTTGTCCCAATCGAGAGCCCAACGTTGATGATTTGACGCGAGAGCAACCAATGTAGCTCTATCGACCAACTCAGAAGCATCTATGTTTATCCAGGCCAAGAAAGAAATTGTCCATTATGTGCTTCGATGAATCACCGTGAATGAATAATGTTAACTAGTTATCGATACTTGGCGGTTTTTGAAATCTTTCACTAGATTCTTATTGCTTGTTTGATTGCATGTTTTCCTTTTTTTTACTTTTTCTTAAAGGAGATTGAAAGTTGCAGATGTTTTCAGCTAGCTTTAATCGATAAAAAATATGCACTTCCGCTGTCTGGTATGAATTCGAAAAATTCAAAAATGACGAGGGCAAGAAATAAGCCCGGTCTAAATGGCGCAAATCAACATACACGGCTAGCCACGTGCAAAAAAAAATTGTTGTGTCATTTACCTACTTGTCCCAATCGAGAGCCCAACGTTGATGACTTCACGCGAGAGCAACCAATGTAGCTCTATCGACCAACTCAGAAGCATCTATGTTTATCCAAGCCAGGAAAGCAATTGACCATTATGTGCTTCGATGAATCACTGTGAATGAATAATGTTAACTACTTATCGATATTTCGTGGTTATTGAAATCTTTCACTCGATTGTTATTGCTTGTTTGATTGCATGTTTTCCTTTTTTTACTCTATTCTTAAAGGACATTGAAAGTTGTAGAAGTTTTCAACTAGCTTTAAACTATAAAAAAATGCACTTCCGCTGTTTGGTATGAATTCGAGAAATTCGCAAATTACGACGGCAAGAAATAAGCCCTGTTTAAATGGCGCGAATCAACATACACGGCTAGCCATGTGCAAAAAAAAGTTGTTGTGTGATTTACCGACTTGTCCCAATCCAGAGCCCAACGTTGATGATTTCACGCGAGAGCAACCAATGTAGCTCTATCGACCAACTCAGAAGCATCTATGTTTATCCAAGCCAAGAAAGCAATTGACCATTATGTGCTTCCATGAATCACTTCGAATGAATAATGTTAACTACTTATTGATACTTGGTGGTTTTTGAAATCTTTCACTGGATTGTTATTGCTTGTTTGATTGCATGTTTTCCTTTTTTTACTCTATTCTTAAGGGAGGTTGAAAGTTGCAGAAGTTTTCAACTAGCTTTAAACGATTAAAAAAATGCACTTCTACTGTCTGGTACGAATTCGAAAAATTCACAAATGACGATTGCAAGAAATAAGCCTGGTTTAAATGGCGCAAATCAACATACACGGCTAGCCATGTGCAAAAAAAAATTGTTGTGTGATTTACCGACTTGTCCCAATCGAGAGCCCAACGTTGATGATTTGACGCAAGAGCAACCAATGTAGCTCTATCCACCTACTCAGAAGCATCTATGTTTATCCAAGCCAAGAAAGAAATTGACCATTATGTGCTTCGATGAATCACTGTGAATGAATAATGTTAACTACTTATCGATACTTGGTGGTTTTTGAAATCTTTCACTGGATTGTTATTGCTTGGTTGATTGCATGTTTTGCTTTTCTAAGATCGACTTAAGATCAGGATACCATCAATTAAGGATTAAAGAAGAGGATATACCCAAGACTGCATTTAGGACTCGTTATGGACATTATGAACTCCTTGTTATGCCATTTGGGTAAACAAATGCACCGGCTGCATTTATGGATTTGATGAATAGGGTATTTAAGCCTTATTTGGATCAATTTGTGATCGTTTTCATTGATGATATCTTGGTATATTCTAAAGGACCTAGAGAGCACGAGCAACACTTGAGAACAGTCTTACAGACTTTGAGAGATCATAAGTTGTATACCAAGTTTAGTAAGTGTGAATTTTGGTTGGATCGAGTGATGTTTTTAGGACATGTGATATCAAGAGACGGAATATCAGTGGATCCAGCTAAAGTTGAGATGGTGATAAATTGGCCGAGACCGACTGAGATACGGAGTTTCTTAGGGTTGGCTGGCTACTATAGGAGATTCATTGAAGGATTCTCCTTGTTAGCAAGTCCTTTGACAAGACTAACCCGAAAGAATGTGAAATTTGAATGGGATGGGGAGTGTGAAAGGAGTTTCCAGGAACTTAAGAGAAAATTGACTACAGCCCCAGTCCTAACTTTACCGTCTGGATCCGATGGTTTTACGATCTACATTGATGCCTCTCATAAGGGACTAGGATGTGTTTTGATGCAGCATGGCAAGGTTATAGCCTATGCATCTAGACAGTTGAAACCTCATGAGCTGAATTACCCAACCCATGATCTAGAATTAGCAGCTATAGTGTTTGCCCTAAAGATATGGAGACACTATTTGTATGGAGAAAGGTTTGAGATTTACACGGATCATAAAAGTTTGAAGTATCTGTTTTCACAAAAGGAATTAAACATGAGGCAAAGGAGATGGATGTAGTTATTGAAGGATTATGATTGTGAAATAAAGTACCATCCAGGAAAGGCAAACAAAGTAGCGGATGCTTTCAGCCGTAAGTCAGCTATGGAAATAGCTAGCTTAAGGATAGCTGAATGGAGTTTGTTAAAGTCTGTGACAGACTCAGAATTTAAATTCGAGGTGAATTGCTTGACTGGTATGTTGAGTGCATTGAGGATTGAACCTGAGATTATCATAAAGGTTAAAATTTTGCAAAAAGATGATCCAGAAATTTTGGGGATAAAGAGTGCTGTGTCTTTAGGAAAAAGACCTGAATTCCAAATTTCAGAAGATGGAGTGGTAAGATGCCAAGGGCGACTCTGTGTTCCCAACAATGAAGAATTAAAGAGGGAAATTTTGTCAGAAGCACATAAAAGCAGCTATAGTATTCACCCTGGGAGTACAAAGATGTATAGAAACCTACATCCACAATTCTGGTGGAATGGTATGAAAGCGGATGTGGCTAAGTATGTGTCCCAGTGTTTAACTTGTCAGCAAGTAAAGGCGGAACATCGTAAACCTGCAGGACTTCTACGACCTCTGGATATACCAGAATGGAAATGGGAGCATATAACCATGGATTTTGTACAAGGGTTACCAAGGACATCATGTGGTTATGATTCCATATGGGTAATAGTGGATCGTCTGACGAAGTCTGCTCATTTCCTAGCAGTCCGTGCTAATTATTCGATGGATAAGTATGCAGAGGTATATGTAAGGCAAGTAATACGTTTACATGGAGTCCCGGTAACCATTACATCTAATAGAGACCCGAGGTTTACTTCAAATTTTTGGAAGAGTCTTCAGGATGCCTTGGGGACTAAGCTTCAATTTAGTACTGCATTTCACCCTCAAACGGATGGACGATTACGAAAGGATAATTCAGATATTGGAAGATATGTTGAGGGCTTGTGTAATGGATTTCAAAGGAAATTGGGACGAAAGACTACATCTGGTGGAATTTGCCTATAACAACAGTTACCAGAAAAGTATAGGTATGGCTCCATTTGAAGCATTGTATGGAAGGAGATGTAGGACTCCTATTTGTTGGGATGAAATAGGGGAAAAGAAATTGACAGGACCAGAATTGGCACAGGTCACAACTGAAGTTGTTGGGACCATTAAGAAAAGACTCAAGACAGCTCAAGATAGGCAAAAGGACTATGCAGATAAGCGTAGGAGACCTCTAAAATTTGAGGTAGGAGATCATGTATTTCTTAAGGTATCCCCTGTAAGAGGAGTATCTCGATTTGGAGTAAAGGGTAAGTTGAGCCCTAGGTATGTGGGACCTTTTGAGATACTTGAAAGGATAGGAGATGTGGCTTATCGTTTAGCATTGCCACCAAAATTGGGAAATTTACATGATGTATTCCATGTATCCATGTTAAAGAAGTATCAACCCGATCCCAACCATATTTTGGATTATGAGACTATTGAGGTAAATGAGAAGGTAAAATATATCGAAGAGCCTGTGCGAATACTGGATCGAAAGGAACGAATCCTTAGGACTAAAAGGATTCCATTAATCAAGGTGTTGTGGCAACATCATGGTATGGAAGAAGCCACTTGGGAAAGTGAAGATGAGATGAGGAAAAAGTACCCTCACTTATTTAAAGAGACATAGGTTTTGTTGAGTTTCGAGGACGAAATTCCTTAAGGAGGGGAGAGTTGTGGCATCCTCAAATTTTGAAAATCATTGAAGATGTGAGGACTATGGAAGATCCAATTGTGGGATTGCAACTCTTTGGCTAGTTGATATGGCACTTTCAAATTGGACACCATTTTTGGAAATGTGACAATTGTGGCTAACAAAATTTATAAGACTTTTGTCATTGAGTTTTTGAACTACAATTAGCTCTATGTGACGGACTTAGTGATTTTACCCCACGGCCACGAGTAACAATTGAAATTTAGTGAATTAATGTCCACATCATCACCTACGGCTATCACGGTTTTGGAGGGATTGAGGTATATTTAATTGGATCAATTTGGCCCAATTAAGTGAGGATTATTGGAGAAAATAATGGGCCGGCCAAATGGGAATTGAATCAGCCCATGAAGCCCCCATTTTCGCACGGTCTTGGAGGAGAGGAGGTGGCCGAATGAGTGGCACCATGAGGCCTTGTCCTCTTGCCACATGTCTCCTTGCATGGGAGTCTAGGAGTAGCCTTGCTGAATGGGAGTGTGAGCTGGGAGAGAGAGAGAGAGAGAGAACTTCCGTCGAGAGAGGTGAGGAAGTCGGCAAGAGAGAGAGAAGAAGGAAAACCAAAGAGAAAAGAGGAGGAG
The DNA here is from genome assembly GCA_014182555.1 of Eucalyptus erythrocorys. Taxonomy (NCBI): domain Eukaryota; kingdom Viridiplantae; phylum Streptophyta; class Magnoliopsida; order Myrtales; family Myrtaceae; genus Eucalyptus; species Eucalyptus erythrocorys. The sequence goes on from CM024604.1 coordinate 36,509,141, forward strand.
AAGGAGCCGCTCGGCCGAGGGAGAAGCGCAGCCTAATCCAGGAGATTTCTTGCCGTTTTTCTGCAAATTCAAAGGCAAGAGCTGTCCTTCTTACTCCCTGTACGTGTGTGGTGTTCCATTATGACTGAAAATCGTGATTTACATGGTTAGATTTGGCCGTTTTTAGAGAAACATCAAACCGGGTTGAATCGGGTGTTGAAGGAACTGGGCTACACCCGAGTTTTGTAGAGCTGTTCTTATGGATTTAGAGATGGATTCTGAGCTTGAGGTCTTCTGTGAAGTTGTTGTAAACATCTTAAGCTGTAACCTGGTCGATTTTGAGAGGATTTGAGTGAGAATTGAGGAGTGAAAAGGGTTTACCAAGGAACCGGATGGGTATTGAAACTGGCCGAGGGACCTTGGATGCTTGTTTTCTTTGTTTCATGTGTTTTTAGTTGGAATTTTTGCTCGATTTCTTCTGATGAATTGTTAAGGACATCTTGATTCATCGCATATTAAAATTTGAGCTAATTCCGTTGAGATTTACCTGGTGTATCGAATTTTCTTTCTAGCCCTGCATTCTGGAAATTTAACGAATTAAGGACAGTAACTTGTGGAGCTTATAAACCAACTTTTGCTTGATAATTTGACTTCGACTTCTGAAGGAGAGTTGTAGGAAATATACTGAGCTACAACATATCCAAAAATGGGAGAAAAATAGTGAGCTTAGGTGGGTCATTTCAGAATTGTTTCGCAAATGATGTATTCTGCGCGTTTTTGAAAATAAGCTGGAAGTTGGTGATTTTTATACTATGCCTTGTGGGCCGAATTTGAAGATGATCTCTTCTAGTGAAATGTTCTTCTACCTCTTGGCTATAACATAGTAATTTTTGATAATTTTTTAAGGTGAATCAGTGCCTCAATTGATGAATTTTATGGACAATGTAATCTGAAGAATTTCTGGGCATAGGCCGAATATGGCCGAGAATAAGTATTTTATAAATACATAGTCTAAACTTGTTTTCTTTAGTGTAAATGATATCTTTCCCTTTTATTTCAATCATGTACATGGATTAACATGTTTAATAGCCAATGTCATGGTGCTTTGAGAGTATTTTTGATTGACTTATATGCTGATTTTATGGGAATTCATTGAAAAAGTTCTAAGCCGATTGATGCGTTATTTATTTGAGTGTGCTATGCATGTCAAGTTCATAATATACATGCTGTATGGGTTAGATACCATCTTGAGGTATACATATATATGTCATATGAGATTGAAAGATGGATAATTAGTCTTATATTCACTTTGTTCCTCATGATATGCATGCTGTATCAGTGATGAAACAATGGACTGAGCATGTTGAATGAAAGATCATGTCATATGGTTGAGAATAAATGAATGCATTTGCTGTCATGCTTGTGTGCTCCATGGACATGCTTGTGGATCATGCATGGGAAAGAGATTGTTGCATGACATGCATTGATTATGCCTCGAGAGTATCGAGATGCCCGGCCAGGGAGTGAAAATGCCGGATGCCCAGTAGCCCTGTGTGCATGAATCTGGATGGCCTTGGAGTTGAGATGCCTGGAGAGTTGGGGGTGCCGGAAGCACGGAGTGTGTGAGCCGTGGTTACCTCGTGATGCCAGTTGGGATGCAAGATGCCCGGCCAGGGAGTGTAAATGTCGGAAGCACGGATGGTGAGTGCCGTGAATTCCTCACGACGCCAGGTTGGGTGTGAGATGTCCGGGAAGTGGGGTTGCCGGAAGCCGGGTGATGTATACCGGAGCATACATCTAAAATTGCAAGTATTTGATGCGTGCATATGCCTGATGCATTGTTATTATGTGGAAAAGCATGTGATTGTCATTAAGGTATGTGTGCACCAACTGATGGTTGTGTGGGTGATATTTGAAGTAAGAAACATATGCATTCATGCTTGCTGGAATTGTATAAGGTGCTGATACTTCCATTTGATGCCGTTATGCAAGGTATAGGTATGTGGTGTGATATACCTGTATAGGCATATAGGAGGGCTGTTTGAAAGTAATGCATGTGATGATTTATGTACAAATGGATAGTGTTTGTTGGATGACGGTATATGCTAGTTAAATCTATGGCTGATTGCATGAGTGCAATAATGTATGTCTGGATTATTCATAGTATGATGATATGAAATTGTGTTTGATTGTGCGGTATGGGTAGTTTTAAGGATTGCTTTTATACTGAGTGGTTGTACTCACCCCTTTGGGGATTAACATTTTCAGCTTAGACGATGTCGATTCCTCCACTTGCACCGGGTATCTTTTATGGGATCCCTTGTGATCTTGAGGTACGAGTGGCGCGGTTTCCCGGCCTCCCGGCGATCCCCTGACGCATATACTTCCGAGTCTCTGTCCTGGTGCGTTTTGAGGTGGGCTTGAGTAACGGCTCAGTTTTCCAGGAGTATGTCTCCATATTTTCCTGTCAAGATGGGGAGATGGGCAGCATGCTACCCCCGCCACCTAGCGCTCCTGGCTGGCGGTAGACGCGATATGTAGCTGGGGAGGTTGGTGGGATTTTTGGACAAGGCCGGAGCTGACAGAATGGATGGCTTTTGGGTTAGCCGTGTGCATGGCTATTTTTGCTTATCTTGATAAAGGGTAGTGGTCAGAGCTCCTTTTGATGTTATTATCTTGATGTATTCTACCCCTAAAAGATAAAGGAACTGTCCATTCAATAGCAAATAATATCAGAGCCGGTTTCTTGGTATACTATTGTGTTTAGTGTGTGCATTGCCCCTCATATGTTGAGTGAGAGAGTTTTAAATTTTGCTTCCACTATATGTGATGCGCAGGGACCGTCGAATACTTAAGTTTAAAAAAAAAAAAAATTTTGGGAACTTAAAAGACACGGCTCTCTTAGTAGTGAGAGTGATGGTTAGCATAACTGTAATCACCTCAAGGGTGTTTGGGGTGTTACAGGATGGCCTTGGAGTTGAGATGCCCGGAGCGTTGGGGGTGCCGGAAGCACGGAGTGTGTGTGCCATGGATGCTTCGTGATGCCACTTGGGGTGCGAGATGCCCGGCCAGAGAGTGTAAATGCCAGAAGCACGGATGGTGTGTGCCGTGAATTCCTCGTGATGCCAGGTTTGGGTGCGAGATGCCCGGAATGTGGGGGCCGGAAGCCCGGTGGTGTGTACCGGGATTTGCATTTGAAATTGCAAGAATTTGATATGAATGCATGAGCATTGTGAAACTGTGAAAGGTGCACATAATGTTGTCGATATGCACGAGCATGAATTGAGTTGATCATGTACGTCGTGCATATGGTGTGAAGTATTGGCATTTGTGCTTGCTGAATTATGTGATATGCTAATAGGTATAAAAGATGCCAATGTGCAAAGTGTATGAGTGATGAGCTATGTGCACATGAGTAATGCTTGTATTGTGAACACACATGTTTAATGGGTGTTTGATCTAAGATGAATGCTAAACATGTGGCTGAATTGTTCACTTATGATGATGATTTGATTTTCTAAAGCTCTTGATTGTCTTGTGATCTTATGATATGTTTTGATTGAAATGTGTGAGTAGCCATAGAGATTTCATCTTTGCTGAGTGGTTGTGCTCACCCCTTTTGGGGACTAACATTTCAGCTTAGTCATGCCACTACCTCCTGTTGCTCCCGGTACATTTTACGGTATACCCTCCAGAACGGAGGTCAGGATCACGAGATTGGACAGCCCCACAGTTCGTGGCCTGGCATTTGTTCGAGTGAGCACGCTAGTTGGATTCGATGCAGGCTTGGACGACGGACCAGTGCTCCAGGAGTTTGTGGTATATCTCATTAGTCAAGATGGGGTAGTTCGAGGTATTCTACCGCCGCTTCTGCCACCCGGAGCGCCTAGGCGGAGGTAGACTACGAGTTGAAGCTGGGGAGGTTGGAGGGATTTTTGATCCGACCGGATTCTTGATGGATGGATTTTGGATAAATTATGTATAGGCTGCAATTTTCCTTCTTGATGATGGGTAGATTTTGAGGTCACTTTGATGTATGTATCATGATGTATCCTACCCTGAAAAAGGAAAAGAAAACATCCATCACTTGATAGTAAATAAAATGAAGCCGGTGGTTTAGTATTCTATAGTATTTAGTGTGTGCGCATTGCCTCTCATGTGTTGTGTGGGAGAGTCTTGAGTGTTCGCTTCCGTCATATATTCCGCTGGGACCGTGAGTTCATTTCAAAAAAAAAAAAAAAAAAAAAAAAAGAACAACAATGGTGAATCAGAGCTTAAGAGTGTATAGCTCTCAAAGGACAAAGGACAAGTAAGCATGATTGTAATAGCCTCAAGGGGGTTTGGGGTGTTACATGGTATGAAGTCGAAAAATTCACAAATGACGATAGCAAGAAATAAGCCCGGTTTAAATGGCGCAAATCAGCATACACGGCTAGCCATGTGCAAAAAAAAATTGTTGTGTGATTTACCGACTTGTCCCAATCGAGAGCCCAACGCTGATGATTTGACGTGAGAGCAACCAATGTAGCTCTATCGACCAACTCAGAAGCATCTATGTTTATCCAAGCCAAGAAAGAAATTGACCATTATGTGCTTCGATGAATCACTATGAATGAATAATGTTAACTACTTATCGATACTTGGTGGTTTTTGAAATCTTTCACTTGATTGTTATTGCTTGTTTGATAGCATGTTTTCCTTTTTTTAATCTATTCTTAAAGGAGATTGAAAGTTGCAGAAGTTTTCAACTAGCTTTAAACGATCAAAAAAATGCACTTCTTCTGTTTGGTATGAATTCGAAAAATTCGCAAATGACGATGGCAAGAAATAAGCCTGGTTTAAATGGCGCAAATAAACATACACGGCTGGCCATGTGCAAAAAACAATTGTTGTGTGATTTAGCTACTTGTCCCAATCGAGAGCCCAACGTTGATGATTTGACGCGAGAGCGACCTATGTAGTTCAATCGACCAACTCAGAAGCATTTATGTTTATCCAAGCCGAGAGAGAAATTGACCATTATGTGCTTCGATGAATCACTGTGAATGAATAATGTTAACTACTTATCGATACTTTGTGGTTTTTGAAATAGTTCACTCGATTGTTATTGCTTGGTTGATTGCATGTTTTCCTTTTTTTACTCTATTCTTAAAGGAGATTGAAAGTTCCAGAAGTTTTCAGCTAGCTTCACACGATCAAAAAAATGCACTTCTGCTGTCTCGTATGAACTCAAAAAATTCAGAAATGAGGATGGCAAGAAATAAGCCTGGTTTAAATGGCGCAAATCCACATACACGACTAACCTTGTGCAAAAAAAAATTGTTGTGTGATTTACTGACTTGTCTCAATCGAGAGCCCAACATTGGTGATTTGACGCGAGAACAACCAATGTAGCTCTATCAACCAAGTCAGAAGCATCTATGTTTATCCGAGCCAAGAAAGAAATTGACCATTATATCCTTCGATGAATCACTGTGAATGAATAATCTTAACTACTTATCGATACTTGGTGGTTTTTGAAATCTTTCACTGGATTGTTATTGATTGTTTGATTGCATGTTTTCCTTTTTTTACTCTGTTCTTAAGGGAGATTGAAAGTTGCAGAAGTTTTCAACTAGCTTTAACCGATAAAAAAAATGCACTTCCGCTGTTTGGCATGAATTCGAAAAATTCACAAATGACGATGGCAAGAAATAAGCCCGGTTTAAATGGCGCGAATCAACATACACGGCTCGCAATGTGCAAAAAAAAATTATTGTGTGATTTACCGACTTGCCCCAATCGAGAGCCCAACGTTGATGATTTCACGCGAGAGCAACCAATGTAGCTCTATCGACTAACTCAGAAGCATCTATGTTTATCCAACCCAGGAAAGCAATTGACCGTTATGTGCTTCCATGAATCAATGTGAATGAATAATGTTAACTACTTATCGATACTTGGTGGTTATTGAAATCTTTCACTCGATTGTTATTGCTTGTTTGATTGCATGTTTTCCTTTTTCTACTCTGTTCTTAAAGGAGATTGGAAGTTGCAGAAGTTTTGAACTAGGTTTAAACGATAAAAAAAAAAATGCACTTCCGCTGTCTGGTATGAATTCGAAAAATTCACAAATGACGATGGCAAGAAATAAGCCCGGTTTAAATGGCGCGAATCAAGATACACGGCTAACCACGTGCAAAAAAAAATTGTTGTGTCATTTACCTACTTGTCCCAATCGAGAGCCCAACATTGATAATTTGACGCGAGAGCAACCAAAGTAGCTCTATCGACCAACTCAGAAGCATCTATGTTTATCCAAGCCAAGAATGCAATTGACCGTTACGTGCTTCCATGAATCACTGTGAATGAATAATGTTAACTACTTATAGATACTTGGTGGTTTTTGAAATCTTTCACTGGATTATTATTGCTTGTTTGATTGCATGTTTTCCTTTTTTTACTCTGTTCTAGAGCCCAACATTGATGATTTGAGGCGAGAGCATCCAATGAAGCTCCATCGACCAACCCAGAACCATCTATGTATATCCAGGCGAAGAAAGAAATTGGCCATTATGTGCTTCAAGGAATCAGTTTCAGCGAATAATGTTTACTACTTATCAATACTTGGTGGTTTTTAGAATCTGTCACTTGATTGTTATGGCTTGTTTAATTGCATGTTTTCTTTTTTTTTTAATCTTTTCTTAATGGAGATTGATGGTTGCCGAAGTTTTCAAATGGCTTTAGACCATCAAAAAAATGCACTTCTGCTGTCGGGTATGAATTAGAAAAGTTCACAAATGACGATGGCAAGAAATAAGCCCGGTATAAATGGCGCAAATCTACATACATGGCTAGCCATGTGCAAAAGGAAATTGTTGGGTCATTTCCCCACTTGTCCCAATCTAGAGCCCAACGTTGATGATTTGAGGCGAGAGCATCCAATGAAGTTCCATCGACCAACCCAGAACCATCTATGTATCTCCAGGCCAAGAAAGAAATTGGCCATTATGTGCTTCAAGGAATCAGTTTGAGTGAATAATGTTTACTACTTATCGATACTTGGTGGTTTTTAGAATCTATCACTTGATTGTTATGGCTTGTTTGATTGCTTGTTTTCTTTTTTTTACTCTTTTCTTATTGGAGATTGATGGTTGCCGAAATTTTCAACCGGCTTTAGACCATCAAAAAAATGCACTTCTGCTGTCGGGTATGAATTAGAAAAGTTCACAAATGACGATGGCAAGAAATAAGCCCCGTATAAATGGCGCAAATCTACATACATGGCTAGCCATGTGCAAAATGAAATTGTTCTGTCATTTACCTACATGTCCCAATCCAGAGCCCAACGTTGATGATTTGACGTGAGAGCATCCAATCAAGCTCCATTGACCAACTCAGAACCAATTATGTATATCCAGGCCAAGAAAGAAATTGGCCATTATGTGCTTCAAGGAATCAGTTTGAGTGATTAATGTTTACTACTTATCGATACTTGGTGGTTTTTAGAATCTATCACTTGATTGTTATTGCCTGTTTCATTGCATGTTTTCTTTTTTCTACTCTTTTCTTAATGGAGACTGATGGTTGCCGGAGTTTTCGACCCGCTTTAGACCATCAAAAAAATGCACTTCTGCTGTCGGGTATGAATTAGAAAAGTTCACAAATGACGATGGCAAGAAATAAGCCCGGTATAAATGGCGCAAATCTACATACATGGCTAGCCATGTGCAAAATGAAATTGTTGTGTCATTTACCTATTTGTCCCAATCCAGAGCCCAACGTTGATGATTTGACGCGAGAGCATCCAATGAAGAAGCTCCATCGTCCAACTCAGAACCAATTATGTATATCCAGGCCAAGAAAGAAATTGGCCATTATGTGCCTCAAGGAATCGGTTTGAGTGAATAATGTTTACTACTTATCGATACTTGGTGGTTTTCGAATCTATCACTTGATTGTTACTTGCTGTTTCATTGCATGTTTTCTTTTTCTACTCTTTTCTTAATGGAGATTGATGGTTGCCGAAGTTTTCAACGGCTTTAGACCATCAAAAAAATGCACTTCGTTGTCGGGTATGAATTAGAAAAGTTCACAAATGACGATGGCAAGAAATAAGCCCGGTATAAATGGCGCAAATCAACATACATGGCTAGCCATGTGCAAAATGAAATTGTTGTGTCATTTGCACCGCTTGTCCCAATCCAGAGCCCAACGTTGATGATTTGACGCGAGAGCATCCAATGAAGCTCGATCGACCAACTCAGAACCAATTATATATATCCAGGCCAAGAGAGAAATTGGCCATTATGTGCCTCAAGGAATCAGTTTGAGTGAATAATGTTCACTACTTATCGATACTTGGTGGTTTTCAGAATCTATCACTTGATTGTTATTGCCTGTTTCGTTGCTCGTTTTCTTTTTTCTACTCTTTTCTTAATGGAGATTGAGGGTTGCCGAAGTTTTCAACTGGCTTTAGACCATCAAAAAAATGCACTTCGCTGTCGGGTAATAATTAGAAAAGTTCACAAATGACGATGGCAAGAAATAAGCCCGGTATAAATGGCGCAAATCTACATACATGGCTAGCCATGTGCAAAATGAAATTGTTGTGTCATTTACCTAATTGTTCAAATCCAGAGCCCAACGTTGATGATTTGACGCGAGAGCATCCAATGAAGCTCGATCGACCAACTCAGAACCAATTATATATATCCAGGCCAAGAAAGAAATTGGCCATTATGTGCTGCAAGGACTCAGTTTGAGTGAATAATGCTTACTACTTATCGATACTTGGTGGTTTTTACAATCTATCACTTGATTGTTATGGCTTGTTTCATTGCATGTTTTCTTTTTTTTACTCTTTTCTTATTGGAGATTCATGGTTGCCGAAGTTTTCAACCGGCTTTAGACCATCAAAAAAATGCACTTCTGCAGTCGGGTATGAATTAGAAAAGTTCACAAATGACGATGGCAAGAAATAAGCCCGGTATAAATGGCGCAAATCTACATACATGGGTAGCCATGTGCAAAATGAAATTGTTGTGTCATTTACCTACTTGTCCCAATCCAGAGCCCAACGTTGATGATTTGACGCGAGAACATCCAATGAAGAAGCTCCATCGTCCAACTCAGAACCAATTATGTATATCCAGGCCAAGAAAGAAATTGGCCATTATGTGCCTCAAGGAATCAGTTTGAGTGAATAATGTTTACTACTTATCGATACTTGGTGGTTTTCAGAATCTATCACTTGATTGTTATTGCCTGTTTCATTGCATGTTTTCTTTTTTCTACTCTTTTCTTAATGGAGATTGATGGTTGCCGGAGTTTTCAACTGGCTTTAGACCATCAAAAAAATGCACTTCTGTTGTCGGGTATGAATTAGAAAAGTTCACAAATGACGATGGCAAGAAATAAGCCCGGTATAAATGGCGCAAATCTACATACATGGCTAGCCATGTGCAAAATGAAATTGTTGTGTCATTTACCTATTTGTCCCAATCCAGAGCCCAACGTTGATGATTTGACGCGAGAACATCCAATGAAGAAGCTCCATCGTCCAACTCGAACCAATTATGTATATCCAGGCCAAGAAAGAAATTGGCCATTATGTGCCTCAAGGAATCGTTTGAGTGAATAATGTTTACTACTTATCGATACTTGGTGGTTTTCGTAATCTATCACTTGATTGTTACTTTTTTTGTTTCATTGCATGTTTTCTTTTTTCTACTCTTTTCTTAATGGAGATTGATGGTTGCCGAAGTTTTCAACTGGCTTTAGACCATCAAAAAAATGCACTTCTGTTGTCGGCTATGAATTAGAAAAGTTCACAAATGACGATGGCAAGAAATAAGCCCGGTATAAATGGCGCAAATCAACATACATGGCTAGCCATGTGCAAAATGAAATTGTTGTGTCATTTGCCTGCTTGTCCCAATCCAGAGCCCAACGTTGATGATTTGACGCGAGAGCATCCAATGAAGCTCGATCGACCAACTCAGAACCAATTATATATATCCAGGCCAAGAGAGAAATTGGCCATTATGTGCCTCAAGGAATCAGTTTGAGTGAATAATGTTCACTACTTATCGATACTTGGTGGTTTTCGAAATCTATCACTTGATTGTTATTGCCTGTTTCGTTGCTCGTTTTCTTTTTTCTACTCTTTTCTTAATGGAGATTGAGGGTTGCCGAAGTTTTCAACTGGCTTTAGACCATCAAAAAAATGCACTTCTGCTGTCGGGTAATAATTAGAAAAGTTCACAAATGACGATGGCAAGAAATAAGCCCGGTATAAATGGCGCAAATCTACATACATGGCTAGCCATGTGCAAAATGAAATTGTTGTGTCATTTACCTAATTGTTCAAATCCAGAGCCCAACGTTGATGATTTGACGCGAGAGCATCCAATGAAGCTCGATCGACCAACTCAAAACCAATTATATATATCCAGGCCAAGAAAGAAATTGGCCATTATGTGCTGCAAGGACTCAGTTTGAGTGAATAATGCTTACTACTTATCGATACTTGGTGGTTTTTACAATCTATCACTTGATTGTTATGGCTTGTTTCATTGCATGTTTTCTTTTTTTTACTCTTTTCTTATTGGAGATTGATGGTTGCCGAAGTTTTCAACCGGCTTTAGACCATCAAAAAAATGCACTTCTGCTGTCGGGTATGAATTAGAAAAGTTCACAAATGACGATGGCAAGAAATAAGCCCCGTATAAATGGCGCAAATCTACATACATGGCTAGCCATGTGCAAAATGAAATTGTTCTGTCATTTACCTACATGTCCCAATCCAGAGCCCAACGTTGATGATTTGACGCGAGAACATCCAATGAAGAAGCTCCATCGTCCAACTCAGAACCAATTATGTATATCCAGGCCAAGAAAGAAATTGGCCATTATGTGCCTCAAGGAATCAGTTTGAGTGAATAATGTTTACTACTTATCGATACTTGGTGGTTTTCAGAATCTATCACTTGATTGTTATTGCCTGTTTCATTGCATGTTTTCTTTTTTCTACTCTTTTCTTAATGGAGATTGATGGTTGCCGGAGTTTTCAACTGGCTTTAGACCATCAAAAAAATGCACTTCTGTTGTCGGGTATGAATTAGAAAAGTTCACAAATGACGATGGCAAGAAATAAGCCCGGTATAAATGGCGGAAATCTACATACATGGCTAGCCATGTGCAAAATGAAATTGTTGTGTCATTTACCTACTCGTCCCAATCCAGAGCCCAACGTTGATGATTTGACGCGAGAGCATCCAATGAAGAAGCTCCATCGACCAACTCAGAACCAATTATGTATATGCAGGCCAAGAAAGAAATTGGCCATTATGTGCTTCAAGGAATCAATTTGAGTGAATAATGTTTACTACTTTTCGATACTTGGTGGTTTTTAGAATCTATCACTTGATTGTTATGGCTTGTTTGATTGCTTGTTTTCTTTTTTTTACTCTTTTCTTATTGGAGATTGATGGTTGCCGAAGTTTTCAACCGGCTTTAGACCATCAAAAAAATGCACTTCTGCTGTCCGGTATGAATTAGAAAAGTTCACAAATGACGATGGCAAGAAATAAGCCCGGTATAAATGGCGCAAATCTACATACATGGCTAGCCATGTGCAAAATGAAATTGTTGTGTCATTTGCCTGCTTGTCCCAATCCAGATCCCAACGTTGATGATTTGACGCGAGAGCATCCAATGAAGCTCCATCAACCAACTCATAACCAATTATGTATATCCAGGCCAAGAAAGAAATTGGCCATTATGTGCTTCAAGGAATCAGTTTGAGTGAATAATGTTTACTACTTATCGATACTTGGTGGTTTTTACAATCTATCACTTGATCGTTATGGCTTGTTTCATTGCATGTTTTCTTTTTTTTACTCTTTTCCTAATGGAGATTGATGGTTGCCGAAGTTTTCAACCGGCTTTTGACCATCAAAAAAATGCACTTCTGCTCTCGGGTATGAATTAGAAAAGTTCACAAATGACGATGGCAAGAAATAAGCCCCGTATAAATGGAGCAACTCTACATACATCGCTAGCCATGTGCAAAATGAAATTGTTGGGTCATTTACCTGCTTGTCCCAATCTAGAGCCCACCGTTCATGATTTGACGCGAGAGCATCCAATGAAGCTCCATTGACCATCTCAGAACCATCTATGTATATCCAGGCCAAGAAAGAAATTGGCCATTATGTGCTTCAAGGAATCAGTTTGAGTGAATAATGTTTACTACTTATCGATACTTTGTGGTTTTTAGAATCTATCACTTGATTGTTATGGCTTGTTTTATTGCTTGTTTTCTTTTTTTTTACTCTTTTCTTAATAGAGATTGATGGTTGCCAAAGTTTTCAACCAGCTTTAGACCATCAAAAAAATGCACCTCTGCTATCGGGTATGAATTAGAAAAGTTCACAAATGACGATGGCAAGAAATAAGCCCGGTATAAATGGCGCAAATTGTAACACCCCAAACACCCTTAAGGTGATTACAGCTATGCTAACCATCACTTTCACTACTAAGAGAGCCGTGTCTTTTAAGCTCTCAATTTTTTTTTTTTTTTTAACTTAGGTATTCAACGGTCCCTGCGCATCACATATAGCGGAAGCAAAATTTAAAACTCTCTCACACAACATATGAGGGGCAATGCACACATACTAAACACAATTGTATACCAAGAAACGAGCTCTGATATTATTTACTACTGAATGGACAGTTCCTTTATCTTTTAGGGGTAGAGTACATCAAGATAATAACATCAAAAGGAGCTCTAACTACTACCCTTTATCAAGATAAACAAAAATAGCCTATACACACGGCTAACCCAAAAACCATCCATTCTCGTCGCCTCCGGCCTGGCCCAAAAATCCCACCAACCTCCCCAGCTATATATCGTGTCTACCGCCAGCCAGGAGGGCTAGGTGGCGGAGGTAGCATGCTGCCCATCTCCCCGTCCTGACAGGGAAAGATGGAGACGTACTCCTGGAAGACCGGGCCGCTACTCAGGCCCACCTCGAACCGTACCCGACGGAGACTCGGAAGTATGTGCGTCCGGGGATCGCCGAACTGGGAAACTGTATCACCCGCACCTCGAGGTCAGACGGAATCCCATAGAATCTACCCGGTGCAAGTGGAGGTACCGACATCGTCTAAGCTGAAAATGTTAGTCCCCAAAGGGGTGAGTACAACCACTCAGCATAAAAGCAATCCTTAAAACTACCCATACAACACAATCAAACACAATTTCATATCACATAAAAACTAAGTCACATCAAAGATATTTCAATAACATCATATTATGTCCAATCCAACCATACACCATAGCATTCATGTAGTCACCCTAGACTTAACTAGCATATACCACCATCCAACACACACTATCCATTTGTACATCAATCAGCATATACATTACTTTCAAACAGCCATTACATATATGCCTATACAAATATATTTCACCACATACTTGTACTTTGCATATTGGCATCAAATGGAAATATCAGCACCTTATACAATTCCAGCAAGCATGAATGCGTGTGTTTCTTACTTTAAATATCACCCACACAACCATTCAATCGGTGCACACAATTTTAATGACCATCACATGCTTTTCCACATAATAACAATGCATCAGGCATATGCACACATCAAATATTTGCAAATTTAGATGTATGCTCCGGTATACACATGATCCGGCTTCTGGCAACCCCCCTTTCCGGGCATCTCACACCCAATCTAGCGTCGTGAGGAATTCACGGCACACACCATCTGTGCTTCCGGCATTTACACTCCCTGGCCGGGCATCTCGCACTCCAATTGGCATCACGAGGCAACCACGGCACACACACTCCATGCTTCCGGCACCCCCAACTCTCCGGGCATCTCTACTCCGAGGCCATCCAGATTTACGCACACAGGGCTACTGGGCATCCGGCATTTTCACTCCCTGGCCGGGCATCTCGATACTCCCGAGACATAATCAATGCATGTCATGCAACAATCTCTTTCCCATGCATGATTCACAAACATGTCCATGGAGTACACAAGCATGACAGCAAATGCATTCATTTACTCTCAATCATATGACACGATTCTTTATTCAACATGCTCAATCCATTGTTTCATCCCTAATGCAGCATGCATATCATGAAGAACTAGATGAATTCAAGATCAATTATCCATCCTTCAACCTCATGTGACATGTATATGTATATCTCAAGATGGTATCTAACCCAAACAGCATGTATAATATGAATTTGACATGCATAGCACACCCTAATAGATAACTCATCAATAGGCTTAGAACTTTTTCCATGAATTCCCATAAAATCAGCATATAAATTAATCAAAAACACTCTCAAAGCATCATGACATTGGCCATTCAACATGTTAATCCATGTACATGATTGAAATAAAAGGCAAAGATATCATTTACACTAAAGAAAACAAGTTTAGACTATGTATTTATCAAATACTTATTCTTGGCCATATTCGGCCTATGCCCAGAAATTTTCCAGATTGTGCTATTCATAAAAATCACGAAATTGAGGCACTGATTCACCTTCAAAAATTATCAAAAATTACTATGTTATAGCCAAGAGGTAGAAGAACATTTCACTAGAAGAGATCATCTTCAAATTCAGCTCACAAAGCATAGTATAAAAATCACCAACTTCCAGCTTATTTTCAAAAACGCGCAGAATACATCATTTGCGAAACAATTCGAAATGACCCACTTCAGCTCACTCTTTTTCTCCCATTTTCGGATATGTTGTAGCTCAGTATATTTTCTACAACTCTCCTTCAGAAGTCGAAGTCAAATTATCAAGAAAAAGTTGGGTTATAAGCTCCACAAGTTACTGTCCTTAATTCGTTAAATTTCCAGAATGCAGGGCTAGAAAGAAAATTCGTTACTCCAAGTAAATCGCAACGGAATTGGCTCAAATTTTAATATGAGATGAATCAAGATTTCCTTAACAATTCATCAGAAGAAATCGAGCAAAGATTCCAACTAAAAAGGCATGAACAAGAGCAAACAATCAACAAAGGTCTCTCGGCTAACTCCAAAACCCATCCGGTTTCAAGCTAAACCCTTTACACCCCTCAATTCTCATTCAAATTCGTTCAAATTTGACTATGTTGTAGTTCAATATGTGTACAACAAATTCACAGAAGACATCAAACTCAGAATCCATCTCTAAACCCATGAAAATGGCCCTACAAGATTCGGGTGTAACCCTGTTTTCTCTACCCGATTTTCACCCGGTTTGACCTTTCTCCATAATTAGCCAAATTCAGCCGTACAAATCACGATTTCTTGCTAAAATAGAACACTATACACGTATAGGAAGAGTTAAGGACAGCCCTTGCCTTTGGATTTGAAGAAAACGGCAAGAATCTCCTTGGTTGAAGCTGTGGTTTCCTCTCTCGGCCGAGTGCTTTTCTTCCCTCTTCGGTTTGCCCTTCTTTTCCTTCTCTTTCTCTCTCTCCTCTCACTTGGCCGAGTCACTCACCTCACTCGACGGCACTCTCTCTCTCTCTCTCTCTCACACCTCACACGGGCACTCACCAAAGCTACTTCCTAGACTTCACACATGGACGCCGTGTGTCAAAGAAGCAAGACTCCATGGTGCCACCTTGTCGGCCACCTCCTCCTCCTTGGACGTGCGAAATTGGGGCCTCATGGGCTGGGTCAATTCCTTAATTGGCCGGCCCATCTCCTTCTCCAATTAATCCTCACTTAGTTGGGCCAATTTGATCAAATTAAACACACCTCAATCCCTCCAAAACCGTGATAGCCATAGGTGATGATGTAGGGTTAACTCAATAAATTTAAATTGTTACTCGTGGCCGTGGGGTAAAATCACTAAGTCCATTATATTGAGCTAATTGAAATTCAAAAACTCAATGACTAAAGTCATATAAATTTTGTTAGCCACAATTGTCACATTTCCAAAAATGGTGTCCAATTTGAAAGTGCCATATCAACTAGCGAAAGAGTTGCAATCCCACAACTGGATCTTCCATAGTCCTCACATCTTCAATGATTTTCAAAATTTGAGGATGCCACAATTTGCCTCATCTTGAATAAAGATTAAACACTGGGAGCTTTCAGACTTGATATCAAGAAGATAGATGTTTTCATGTCTTCGTCCAGTGAAGGATTGTGAAATATCTTTGCCGGTTTCCGAACAAATGCCTTCTTGGAAATTAATCTTGAATCCTGTGTCGTACAATTGACTAATGCTGAGAAGATTGTAGTTCAAACCTTCGACCAAGGAAACATTATTGATTGTGAGACTTCCTATCTTCATAGTTCCACATCCAACAATTTTTCATTTGTTATTTCCACCAAAAGAAACTTTTCCTTCTTTCACTTGTAAGAGATTTGTAAAACAAGTTGAGTCCCCTGTCATATGTCTTGAGCAACCACTATCCAAATACCATTTGATCTTCTTCTTGATAGTGACCTACAATTATATAAGAACTCAAGCTTTCTTTGGTACCCACACTTTTTTGGGTCTAACCGTGTTAGTGCGAAACACAGTCTTTGCCCATTCTCTCTTAACAGCTTTCCAAGCCTTAAGACATTCTATCTCAAAATGTTCTGAGCTATTACATTTTGAACATTTGAGAGCACTTCGCCCAACAGGTTTTACAAAAGCCTTTTGAAAATGATTCTTGTAAAAAGTTTTTGTGGGTCTATGTTTGATTCTTTCCTTTACCTTTGGGAAATCGATTAAAGAAATAGTTTCTAATGTCATTCCCAAGCCAGATTTATTGTAATAAGGTCTTTGAATCGAAAGAATTTTTTCCAATTTTTCAAATCCCATTGAAAACTTTTTAGTGATGTTCAATATGTCTTCTTTCAAAAAAATATTTTCTTTTGAAAGGGAATCTGCATTTTCTTTAAAATAAGCAAGATTTTTATTTAAATTTTCAACATTTTCTTTTCGAGAAATTTCATGTTGCTTCAGTTTGGAATTTTCCTTCTTCAGCTAAGAAATCCTCTTAAGAGAAGCTTTGAGGCTAAGACAAAGTTCATCTATGTACTTTGAGACTTTAATAGGAATTTTTAGATTACTAACCTTGACTTCACTGTCTGAATTTGAGTCTAAATCTGAGTCTGAGTTTGAGTCTGATTTTACCATTAGACATATGTTGACATAATCCTTATCACTTTATTCACATTCGACTCGCTCCATGTTTCTGCTTTGAGTGCTTTCTTAAATCTCTCTGTCTTTTCTTTCTTTATTTTCAGGAGAGGATAGTTGGGTCTAATGTGCCCATTTTTCTTACATTCAAAACAAATTACTTCCTTGTTGGTTTCAATATTATCATTTGATTTCCTCTGAAATCTTTGATTACCCTGCTTCTTCCAGTTAAGCCTTTTTCCTTTTCTGTTTAACTTTCTGAACTTCCTTATCATAAGTGCTAGTTCTTCATCATCCAGATCACCTTTAGAATCTGTATTTTCAAAATTATCGTTAGATTTTAAAGCAATAGACTTCTTACCTTTGGGAACTTCTTCTCCATTGATTTGCTCTACTTCATATGATTGAAGTATGCCAACCAATTCATCTACAGACAAAGGCATTATCCTCTATGTTTCCCTTATCGAAGTCTTCACATGGTTCTAGTCTTTAAAGAGTCCTCTTAGCAAATTATTAACCTTCATTGGTCCTGAGATTGGATTTCCTGATATGCTAGGCCGTTTATAATTTCTGTAAAATGACTAAACATGTCAATAATGGATTCTCCTGACTTCATCTTGAAGGCTTCATATTGTCCAAGTAAGATATTGATTTTTGTTTCTTTGACTTGATTTGTACCTTCATAAGTGACCCACAACCTGTCCCAGACTTCTTTGGCTATTTCACAAGATGAAATTCTATTATACTCAGTAGGAGATAAATCACAATATAATGAATAAATGGCTTTAGCATCAAGAGACTATCTCCTGGTTATTTCTACTTGTGACAATTCTCCAGTATCTGCTATTTCTTTCCTTGCAGTTGATGCAGCTTTAGGAATGATTCCTTTTTCTAGTACATCACATTCTAGAGAATCTTTCAATCTAAGAAATGCCTTCATCTTGTTTTTCCATACGTTATATTCCTTCCCATCAAAATATGATGGTCTGTTGTTGCTTGACCTTCAACCAAACCTAGAGCCAAAATACTAGCCATAGATCTTTAGCTTAAGAAGTATAAACACTTCAACAAGTAAGCACATAGGCTCTGAGACCAATTGAAAAGGACTAGTAAACACACCTAGAGGGAGGAATAGGTGTATATAAAATTTTGAAAGACTTTAAGAAATTTAATCCCCTTTGAATTATAACTCAGGATATAAAAGACTTTTAAATAACTCTACGAAGCAATTAAATAAAATAACAATTAAGATAAGGAGATTAGGGTAAAAGAAATTGAACATAAAGGTTTATAGTAGTTCGGCTTAATCCAAGCCTATATTCACTCTCCCGCGCTAACAGCTCATTGGCTGGATTTCACTATGGATCAAAAGAGATGATACAGCTTATAGTCTTGACTTCCTTAGTGGAGAGTCTCAGCTAATCTCTTCACAAAGTCTCACATAATGCTTCTCTCTTTTGTACACAATTATAGCTTGAAGAATGAGAAAGCGAGGAACTACAGAGGTTCAGACTTTGAAATTTTGTTTTCAGCCACACATCAAACAATGAAAAATCCCGCCTTAAATACTCCCTTGTGCCTTCATAGCCGTTGGCACTTTCCAAAGGAGTTCTTTCAATCTACCCATTGAAATGAATTAATTAAGGTGATCTTGAGTTGTTGATTAAATGTAGATGAGAGCCCGTCAATTCTATTCTCCCATACAATCAAGATCTTGAGTTTCCATAAGTAGAACCTTCCAAGTTTGCTTGCCTTTCAAAAAGATATTCAAATCGGAGTAGATTCCAATAAGAATAACTAAATATCTTGAAGCTATATCCAGCCATAAGATCTTCCAAAAATCGTACGGAAAGAACTTCAAAGATAAATTCCCATCTATATAAGTCTTCTTCCTTCAGTCTAGTGACTATCAACTTGGGTAGACTTTGAATCTTGAGTCTAGCTATCTTCAGACTTTGACAACAGAGTCTGGAGGTCTTCAGACTTTGACAACAGAGTCTGGAGGTCTTCAGACTTTAACACTTGAGTTTGGAAGTCTTCAGGCTAGACTAATGGAGACGTTTTGTCAACTTCAAAATAATAAATGAGTTTTCTCCAACATACGGTGTCCCCACCAATCTCACGTGGGACCAAGCGGAGCAAGTCGACCCCGATTTTCTAGAGGTTACCTTCATACGTATCACTGTGATCTTGACGATGGATGCTGGTCTTCTATTAGGCCCTGTGCCAATGGGGTTCATCGCACTCTATGCCCGGGTCAATGGGCATACAGTGGAACCACTTCCACTCCTTGATGGTGACAACGATGGTGATAGCGGAGTAGAGTAGGAGGAGGGCCAGGGGATGAAGGCTGCATTTTTTATGAGACCAGGACATGTTACGAAGATGGCCATGTAAACCGACAATAGGATGGTCGGGGTAGTGTTTTGGATGTAGTTAGAAAAAAGGAACTTTTTGGCCTTAATGTACCGACTTAGGTCATCTAAAAAATATAAATAAATAAAATGCCTGGTTCTAAATTTTTGTGTGCAGCAATTTAAGTTATAATGGGGTTATTGTTATATGCTTCCGCATAAAAATAATAGTAATAACCTGGGAACGTTGCAGCGACCTTAGCATTCGAGGTCGTCACATCCAGGGAGTTATTTGTTCACGTTTCCGCATGTGCATGATAACAAGATAAAAAGAATCGGGATAGCGACGAGCCTAAGATGTCGCAAAAATACCCCTTGTCGCTCGTAACCTTAGAGATGGGGTTGGGGTCGTGACACCTAGTAAGCAGCTTCCAAGCAAAAACTGAAAGAGGCTACTTCTTTGATTCGGCTTTCCATATTAGTATATATGTGTTAAGTTTCCTCGTATCTGTTTTGTTCATTTTACCAAATAAAGCGACTTTATCCGTCTTAAATTAATTGGTCTACCATGCCTTTGTATTCATATTTTAAAACTTTGTCACTTAAAACTTTTTGTGGTATTCATGATCATTACGACCCCGCCATATGCTTGCTCTGAAGCGTTTTTCATAAGTGGGAAAATCCATATCCATATTTTCAACAGTTTACTTGGGGAGTAATCCTAGCTATTTATTGCAAATCTAAAGACAATAATGTTGGCGTCCATTAGATCCCTCCCAATGGCATGTGGAAATTTGATTCAAGCCTAGTTTTTGAGGCCATGTGCTCTTCTTTTACAACATGCAATGGCCAAGTCAATTTCACTATTTTGATATAAATATTGAGGAAAGAGATGTTGATCGAGGTGATAAGCGATTTCCATGGTATATATTATCTAGCAATCCGTGATTATCTAATAAAATAGGTGAAAAATGGAAATCCTAAAATGGTAATCAGGTTTACAATAATTGATAGTTGGCAAATAAAGATGGTGTTGTATACCTTTAATGGTGCTGAATTGTGAAGATGTCCTTTTGTGCCTTATTTTGCGTATGCAAATGTGAGAAAAATCAATTGCCCTTCTTGCATGCACTCGCTTTTAGGAAATCACATAGGATTATGATTCATGAATGATTTGTCTTCCTATTTAGAAAATTGATATTTAGGACTGTCATTCATTCATCATATCTGTAAGAAACATTTACATTTAGGAAATCAAATACTAACCACTCATAGATTTGAAATTCTGGTCTTTTTCCTAAAGATGCAGCATTTTGTCGAAGGCCAGGGTTCGAAGAAATCCAACGGTTCTCCACTTAGCTCAACCGCATAGGTTACTGTTGCATTGCATTTCATAATCCAGCCAACCTGTCATTCAAGGAAACCCAATCTATGAAGACATGCTTCAAGTAAGTCCTATTCTACTTGATTATAGGCCTTTTACATGTCGGATTTTGAAATCCCTACCTTTTTCTTACGCCATCGACCTTTTCTAATCTAATGCAGCACTTCTTAAACCATTAAAATGTCATCCTGAATCATTCGATTTTTAACCAAGGCAAGCATTGGGGAAATAAGCTGGACAGTAAAGGTTTAAGCCTATTGGCTGGAATTTTAGCTATTATTTTGTAGCTAAGAGTGCATTCAATAACATTCTGTTCTTGTAAAAAAAAAACCAAAATTAATTTTTTCTATTTCTATTCCCCAACTAGTTTCTAAGTAAAATAATGCGTTTGATAAATATACCAATTTTATATTTCTCATTATAGAGAAAAATAGGAATGCATTTGTTATGACCTACAATTATTTTGTGACATAGAATTTCTTTTAATTATTTAATAATTTTTTGAGATTATTCTTTTCTTTTCTTTTTCTCTTTTCTTTTTCCTCCTCTAGCCGGTCATGGAGTAATGGCCAGCTACAGCGACCAGCATAGGTGGCAACTAGTGGGGGTGGTGACCGAAGATCGGCAGCTGACAACGGGAGCAACAACTGGAGACTAGCGATCAGCGACAAGCAACGGACTAGTTAGAAGAGGAAGAGGAGGAAGAAGAAGAAGATAATAACTTATTCCAAAAATGGTTCCCAAGAACTAGAAAGGCCTAGATGGTAATGTTCCTACTTCTTCTTTTTGTTTTTTTTTTTTTTTTTTTCTTCTTTTATTCCCTGAAATTAAAAAAAGTAGAAATCCATTTGGTAATGTCGATTAATTTTTTTATTCCCCCTATTAGAAAAGTAGCTAGGGATTAAATTTGGAATGGAATCAAGGAGTAGAAAGAAGAAGTTTCTTGTTCTGGGGAACAATTTATAAAACTAATTCATCTTCTTTTTCCTTTTCTTCTTCTTTCTCTTCTAATCGATCAGTGGAGACTTGGTCGCTCGCTGCCACCGCCCATCGCCACCCATCGTCAATCGCTGCTATAGCTAGTCGTCATCGTCACCGGCTAGAGGAGGAGAAAGAAGAGAAGGAAAATTTGAAAAAATTGAAAAAAATATTGACATATTAAAAGAGATTCTATGGCACTAAAAATTTATTAATCGTACCAAACGTATTTTTATTCTTATTCTATTTCTGGAATATAAATTTTGTATAATTACCAAATGTGTTATTTGACTTAGAAATTGTTTCAAGGAGTAGAAATTAAAAAAATATATAATTCTGAAAAAAAATTGTCTCCTAAAATAGAAATATTACCAAATATATCCGAATCTACTTTTTTACAAATTCTTGTTTCTATTCTAAATATATTCCCTAACCACTTTTCTATTTCGAAAAATAAAAAAAAAAATTAATCAACATTACCAGATAGATTTCTATATTTTTGTTATTTTAGGGAAAAAATAGAAAAATAGAAAAATTGGAACGTTACTAACCGAAAGCTAAAAAATTACATAGACATATATATGTCTAAACTGAGATGAGTCTTCCGGTACCGGGATCTCGGAAATCAGTGTCTGAGTGTCTCGGGTTCAGAGCTGGATCTAAAAGGCCATACAATAAACATATTTTGCAACTCGGTGGAGATGTCATCTCTCAAAATTTCCCGTTTCTCTTGATGGAAAAGGCCATTTATGTTGTCTGATCTAGGAGCCTTCGTTGGACCCATTTGGAAAGCAACTGACTCAACCTCCTCAATGGTCAACGGTCTTGTCAATGACTATTCATTCTATCATCCGCCATTTTAGGGATATATTTTTTAGAGTAGGCCTAAAATTACAGGCCCCAACGTAGTAGACAAATTCCGATAGAAGGCTCTCTGGCCATTTGCTTTATTTCTTCTTCATCCCTGATCCAAGGCCCGTCCAGTGATTTTAATGCCAAGATTCGACTTCAATGTCGACATTGCAGCATAGTGACATGAGAGAAATTTTTGTGTTTCAATCTCCGCAGTGCCAGTATCTCATCCGCCAGTATTTCTCCAAACATTCCCAGACTTTAGCGATTTTTCCTTTTGATTCCAATTAAATGAGTCTGAGGGCATCATAATTGGAAAGGAATTGGCAAATCTTTTGTAGTTCAGCTTGCAAGTGTTCCAACTCATTTCTTGCATTTGAAATTTTGCTTCGCACCATTTTGTAAGTTCTTTCGCAGTGTGATGTTTTTTTTTTGCGCATGGATGAAAAAGAAAAATCTGGATTCCCCCATATCTACTTAATGTTCTCCAGGAACTCCTCATTCTCTTGCGAGTAAGCCTCGAAGTGAAAGCTTTCGCTTCTCTCTCTCGAAGAGCTCTCTACTACCGCTATGGTAGTTTTCTTCTCACTTTAAACCCTAATGAGTCGTTTTCGACACTTTGCTACCCCTCATACACTTCCGATCTTCCATCCCTGTTCTGATTCTCATCTGATTTTGAAATGAATCTCGACTAAACCCCTTAAATTTCTTCTTCTCGTCAACTGAGATCAGATTTCCCCGAGTTTCCTCTGTTTCTAGGGCACGCTTGGTGGATGATGTCGTAACTCACGGATTCTACCAAGCAATCCGTCCACACCAAATCTTCCTCTTTTTGAAAAGCTTGACGGAAAACCTCCTCACCGTTCCGCCGCTTGCCTCCGAGTGGCCTCCATCGCCTGTCTCTGAGGCTCGCCTCCACCGCTCAGGCTTCAGCTCCTCTCCCGCCAGAAGACCCTCATCCTCAACCGCAACGAAGCACAGTGGAACGAGCTCAAATTCCTGAGGTGAGTGAGGCTCTGCTCTTGTTCCGGGAACCCTAGGGTTCGTTCTTGAGGGGTTTGTTTGCTCGTTTGATCTTCTGTTGGTTTTTTGGGGGTGGAGATGGTGCCCTTGTGTTTCGGATGGTGAATTGGTGATTTCTGAACGGTGGGTTGGGGCAGTTTCTTCGACTTTTGGATGCCCCTGTTTCTGGTCATTTTGGCTCTTCTATAGACCGAACTGTGCTTATGGACAGTACTGGAGCCGACAGCTCCCCTCGCCTTAAAGCCCTCTGTCAACGCCTGGGCAGATTATGCTCGCCGACCATCATAGATGTCTGGGATGTCACACCCTCTCCTGAAACTCTAGAAGAATGTCATTTGACTTTAATCGGACAGGTATATTCCAACCCTGCTATCAACTTTCCTGCTTTTCAAAGTACATTAAAGAGGGCCTGGAGGACAGACAAAGTAGATATCTTACGAAGAGAGTCAGGTCTCTTTTTAGCTAAATTCAAATCGGCTTCGGAAAAGCAGCGTATCTTAGAAAGTGGTCCTTGGCTATTCTCTGGGCATCTAGTCAATCTCAAGCCTTGGATCCCGAATACCCCTTTGCACCGTTATGATTTCTCCTCCTGTGTGTTTTGGGTCCAGATATTTGGGTTGCCTTTGGAATGCTGCACTGAAGAATGGATAGTTAAGGCAGTTAGGCATGTTGGCCGAGTTTTGCAAGTTAAAGCAGATAGTAGTGAAGGCTCCACTTTGAGAGCGTGCCGCGCTAGGGTGGAATTACCTCTTTCGGAACCCCTTAAACCAGGCCATTTGATCCGAATCAACAACAGCACCTATTGGTTGGATTTCCGGTATGAGCGGCTTTCGAACTTCTGTTATTGCTGTGGAAAGATAGGTCATTGTAATTCGTCTTGCCCAACCGTACATGTCGAATGACCTCAATTGGATGAAAAGGATAAATTCCCCTACGGCCAGTGGCCTCGCGCTGAGGATAGGGAGTTTAGCCCTTTTTGGAAGTTCTACTACGACAAAACTGATTTAGAGGAGGAGATGGCAGAATTGGTATCTGAGACGCCCCCGATGCATATTCCTAACCTACCTTTGCTGCTGCCTCCATCCACAACTCAAGAGCCTCCCCTGTTTCAACCATCAGCAATCCTCCGAACTCCTTCGACATCTCCATCAGCTCCACCTCCCTTGCCTGTTGCTCGCCCCGACTGTTGTCTCACCACTGATGTTATACCTGCAACAGACAAATTAAAAGGAGTTCAGGAATCCCTCTCCTTTGAAGGAAAGAAGTCAAAGTCTTCTCGGCCTACTTCCAAGTTAGGACCTGCAAAGAAACCGAAGCGCTACAACCCTTATGCCTTAAAGGGTGTCGTTTTTGCTGATCTAGACGAATCGGTGCTCCTAGACACTCCCATTTTGGAGGAAAAAGAAGCTGCTCAATGGGTGAAGGTGGCTGGCCCTCAACAGCCACCACCTCATAAATGAAAATAATTAGTTGGAACTGTCAGGGGCTGGGCAACCCCCTGACAGTTCTAGCACTCAAACCCCTGGTGGCTAAAGAAAGGCCTAACCTTCTCTTTTTGATGGAGACTAAACTGTGGCATCCTCAATTTCATCTTAATAACCTATCAAGGTGAGAGGTTATGATCAATTGAATTGCAATGAAATTCTTGGGAATGTGGCAATTGTGACTAATTGAATTGTGAAATTCTAGACATTGATTTGTTGAATTGCAATGACAATCATTTTAGTAGACATAGTGGCTATGAGGTGTGATTTTATTAGTGATTGGAATTTAATACATTTATGGTCATATATGAAATTTTCGGCCAAGTGAATTCTTTGGTAGACCAAGATTAAATTTAATTAAACCTAAGTGGGCCTAAAGGAGTGAATTAAATGGACCAACTAAAGCCCAAAAGAAGAGAGTTTCGGCCATGGCTCCATGGTGTGTACGAGCAAGAGAGGAAGAGGGAATGAGGTGGCAAGTCCATGACTTGTGTCTTCTTGCATGGGGAGGAAGAGCTAAACCTAATGATTACTTGAATTAGGTGTCAAGGAGAGGGAAGTTGCCGTCCACTTATCCATTTTGCTCGACTAAGGAAAGAGAGAGAGAGAGAGAGAGAGAGTGAGAGAGAGCGAGAGAGAGGAGAAAGGAACTCGGACAGGAAGAAGGGGGAGGAGCCGAGAGTTCTTGAGCCGTCGGACCGCCGTTTCTTCATCAGTCTCGACCAAACTAAAGGCAAGATAATTTTTCTAGTCCTCTCATGCTCTTGTGTTGTGATTTAGAGGTAGAAATCGTGAGTGTATCGGTTGGATTGATGAAATTCTGAGGGAGAGCAAAACCGGGTACATTCGGGTTTTCAAGAACCAGTTCGTGCGGTTTGCTTGCATGTAACGGTAGAGGGTTTTAGAGGGAGAATTGAGTCTCGACTTCTTCATGGAAGTTGTTGTGCACTTCCTGAGCTGCAACATAGTCGAAAATGGGAATTTTTGAAGGTGATATGAGGGGTGAAAATCGAGTTCTTCGGAGACGGAGCGTTCTCGGGCGTGCCAGTAGACCTGTCTGAATTGCCGTTAGTTGTTCGTATAGTTACAGAGATAATTTCAAGTCGACTTCTTCTGATGAAATGTTGGAGACATCCTGGGTAATCACATACTAAAATTTGAGCTTATTTCGTCTAGGGTAGCTAGGTGAAATTTCTGAATCTTTCTGTCGTTACAATCTGGAAGTTGCTGGATAGAGTGCCAGTGAACCTTGTTGACTTGATGCTAGTTGTTCGTGTGGTTCTGTGGGGTATTTCAAATTTATTTCTTCTGATGGATTGTTAGGGACTTCTTGATGCACCTTGTGGTAAAATCTGAGCTTATTCCAGTGTGTGTAGCCTATTGTTTCGAATTTTCCTTACTTGTTTGTAGGCTGGAAATGTACCCGAGAAAGAGTCAGTAGCTTGTAGGCATAAAAACCATATTTTCTCTGATGAATTTGATGTCGACTTTCAAAGAAAAGTTGTAATAAATGACTCTGGCTACAACATATCCAAAAATGGGACAAAAAGAGTGGATGCAAGTGGGTCATTCTGAGTTATTTTGATAACCGTGTAAACTGTACATAATCGAATAAAAATTGGAAGTTGTTGATTTTAAAACTATGACTTGTGGGTCGAATTTGAAGATGATTTCTTCTAATGAAATGTTCATTTACCTCTTGGCTATGACATGTTAATTTCTGGGAATTTTTGAAGGTAAATTACTGTCTCAATTTCGTGACTTCTGAAGGTAGTATAAACTGGAAAATTTTGGGTATATGTTAAATGTGGCCGAAAATGTGTGTGGTATTGTTCTATATTCTAAACATTGTTTTTGTAAATGTGATTGGTCACTTCACTTGCTGTATTAAGGGTGAATTTAGGCTATTATGTCTAATAGTAGTTTACATGATGAGTTAAGAGTGTCTTGATTGGATTATATGCTGGATTTATGGACATTTCTCTTAATCACTCTATGCCGATGGTAGTATGGACTATGTTTGATGAGTAATGCATGCTGAATCTTCAAAGTGCATGCTGAATTGATGGAGTGTCTTCTTGAGGTGTATGTACACATGCCACGTAGGATTGATAAATGGACATTCATCATGAAATTCACTTGATACATGTGCTATACATGCTGAATTTATAATGAGATCATTGGCTGAGCATGTAGATCTTTGGCATGTGAATGTGATTAAGTGTATGCATTGCTGTCATGCTTGTGTTCCATGGACATGTTTGTGAATCATGCATGGAAAAAGAGATTGTTGCATGACATGCATTGCTTGCTGTTTTTGCTCATGAATAGCATGGAACATGTAATGAGGCACATTTAAGTGAAATCCATGTCTTGTGAGAGAGGACATGTGATGTAGCTTGCTGTGGCCAAATTGAACATCATGTAACATGTCATAAGAGCATACATATGGAAGAGATAATTGCATGACATGGGTGATTATTCCTCGGGAGTATCGGGGTGCCCGGCCGGAGTGAAAATGCCGGATGCGCAGTAGCCCCGTGTGCGTAAATCGGGATGGCCCCGGAGTTGGGATGCCCCGGAGCGTTGGGGGTGCCGGAAGCACGGATGGTGTGTGCCGTGAATGCCTCGTGATGCCAGTTGGGGTACGAGATACCCGGCCAGGGAGTGTAAATGCCGGAAGCACGGAGTGTGTGTGCCGTGAATTCCTCACGATGCCAGTTTTGGGTGTGAGATGCCCGGAATGTGGGGGGCCGGAAGCCGGTTGGTTCTTACCGGGATTTGCATTTGAAATTGCAAGAATTTGATATGAATGCATGAGCATTGTGAAACTGTGAAAGGTGCACATAAAGTTGGTCATATGCATGAGTATTGCGAAACTTTGAAAGGTGCATATGACGTTGTTGATATGCATGAGCATGAATTGAGCTGATCATGTGAGTCATGCACAAGGGGTGAAATATTGGCATATGTGTTTATGCATGAACATGAATTGAGCTGATCATGTGAGTCATGCATATGGGGAGAAATATCGGCATATGTGTTTGCTGAATGATGTGACATGTTCATATGTATAAAAGATGTTAATGTGCAAGTGTATGAGTGATGAACCAAGTGAACATGAGAAATGCTTGCATTATGAGCACACATGTTTGATGGATGTATGCTTTGAGGTTAATGTCAAGGCATGTGATTGAATTGTTCACCTGTGATCATGATTGTGATCTTTTAAAAGCCTTCCGATTCTCTTGTGAAATTATGAAAGGCCTACATGATGGAATGTGTATACATAGTTAAAAGCTGATTTGTGAAAGCATGATGTGACTGCAACTTGATGACTGAAATGCTTGTCTATGTTGCTTACATGTCGTTGTGATGTGCTTGATTGCAAGGTATGGGTAGTCTAGAGATTTTATCTTTGCTGAGTGGTTGTACTCACCCCTTTTGGGGACCAACATTTCAGCTTAGACATGCCGTTGCGACCCGAAGCCACCGGTCATGGGTAGAACGTGAGGCGAGATGGGGAAGACTCGATGGATTCCTTTTGACAAACCGGTTCTCGATGGATGAATGGACAGCTTTTGTGTATAGATTGTATAGATGTTATCTTTGATGATGGGTAATGCTTTTGGGATTTTGATGTATTCATTACCCCGAAAAGGACCAAAGGAAAATCCATCCTTATGATACATAAATAAAAGAACTGGTTCCTACTATTCATATCCTATAGTTGTGTGTGCATTGGCCCGAGTTGTTTGGGAGAGTCGTTACTTCGCTTCCGCCATTGATGTGCGATGGGACCTAACATTATAAAAAAAAAAAAAAAAAAGAGCCTAAGAGTATACAGCTTTCAAAGGATAGGTAAATACAACTGTAATAGCCTCAAGGGGGTTTGGGGTGTTACATAAACATAGTGAGGTTTTTCTCCAGCGTCTCAACCACTGCCTCCGCTTTAGTAACCTTCGGGTGGTCAGCTCAGTGGGCGCAGCTGGGGGCTTGGCTCTTTGCTGGGATGACAGCCTTTGCTTGAATTCGATCAAGTCGAGCCCTTCCTTTTTTGATTTCTTCTACAAGGATATAGAGGATGACAGTTATTGTCGTATTACTTGTGTGGCATCCTCAAATTTTGAAAATCTTCGAAGATATGAGGATTGTGGTTGATTTAAATTGTGGAATTGCAGCTATTGGAATATATGAGATGGCATTTTCAAATTAAATATAATCTTTGGACATGTGATGCTTGAGGCCAACAAAATTTATAAGACTTTAGTCATTGGATTTTTGAATTACACTTAGCTCAATTTGATGGACATGGTGACTATGCTATACGGCCAAGATTAACATTTGAACTTGATTGAATTAGCGCACACATTATAACCTACGGCTATCACGAAATCTTGGAGGGATTGAGATATGTTTAATTGGATCAATTAGGTCTAATTAAGTGAGGCTAATGGAAAGAAAATGATGGGCCGGCCAAATAAGAAATTAAATCAGCCCATGAAGCCCTCAAAATTTTCGCAAGTCCATGGAGGGAGAAGAACCGGATGAGTGGCGCCATGGTGTCCCTTGCATTGCCACTTGTCTCCACGCATGAAGCCTAGAGGTGTAGGCTTGGTGAGTGGGCGTGTGAGGTGTGAGAGAGAGAGAGAGACCGTCGACTGAATGAGTGAGAGAGTCGGCCAAAGTGAGAGAGAAAGAGAGAGAAGAAGAAGAACCGAAGGAGAAGAAGGGAGAAAGAGGAGGTTCGGCCAAGGGATTTGCAGCTCCATTCAAGGGGATTTCTTGCCGTTTCTCTTCAAATTCAAAGGCAAGAGCAGTCCTTTTTACTTCCTATACTTGTGTGGTGCTCTATTATAGCAGGAAATCGTGATTTATACGGTTGAATTTGGGTATTTTTGGAGAAACATCAAATCGGGTTAAATCGGGCGCTGAAGAACAGGGTTACACCCGAATCTTGTAGGGCCGTTTTCATGGGTTTAGAGATGGATTCTGAGCTTGATGTCTTCTTTGAAGTTGTTTTACACATCTTGAACTGAAACATAGTCGATTTTGAGAGGATTTGAATGAGATTTGAGGGGTAAAAAGGGTTTAGCTTGGAACCGGATGGGTGTTGAAGCTGACCGAGTGACCTTTGATACTTGGTTGCCCTTGTTCATGCCTTTTTAGTTGGAATTTTTGCTCGACTCCCGCTTGTGATTTGTAAAGAACATCTTGGTGCATCTCATACTAAAATTTGAGCCAATTTCGTTGAGTTTTACCTAGTGTATCGAATTTTTCTTTCTGGCCCTGCATTCTGGAAATTTAACGAGTTAAGGACAGTAACTTGTGGAGCTTATAACCCAACTTTTCCTTGAGAATTTAACTTCAACTTCTAAAGAAAAGTTGTAGAAAACATACTGAGTTACAACATATCCAAAAATGGGAGAAAAATAACGAGTTACAGTGGTCCATTTTGAGTGATCTTGTTGATAGCTCATTCGGCGCGATTTCAAAAGGAGCTGGAAGTTTGTGATTTTTTTACTATGCTTTGTGGGCCGAATTTGAAGAAGACTTCTTCTAGTGAAATGTTCTTTTACCTCTTGGTTATAACATATTAATTTTTGGTAATTTTTGAAGGTGAATTAGTACCTCAAATTCGTGAACTTTGTGGACAGTGTAATCTGGAAAATCTTTGAGTATAGGCCGAGTATGGCCGAGGACAAGTATTTTATAAATACATTGCCTAAACTAGTTTTCTTTAGTGCAAATGACATCTTTGCCTCTTATTACTATTATGTACATGAATTAACTTGTTTAATAGCCAACGAAATGGTGCCTTGAGAGTGTTTTTGGTTGATTTACATGCTGTTTTGTGGGAATTCATTGAAGGAGTCCTAAGCCGAATGATGTGTTATTTACTTAGGTGTGCTATGCATGTTAATCTCATAATATACATGCTGTATTTGTTAGGTACTATCTCAATGCTTGTATATACATGCCCTTTAAGGTTAAAGGATGAACAATTAACCTTAAATATACATAATTCTTCATGATATGCTTGCTGCATTAGTGATGGAACGATGGACTGAGCGTGTTGAGTGAAAAATGATGTTATATGATTGAGGATATATGAATGCATTTGTTGTCATGCTTGTGTGCATCATGGACATGCTTGTGGATCATGCATGGGAAAGAGATTGTTGCATGACATGCACTAATTTTGCCTCGGGAGTATCGAGATGCCCGGCCAGGGAGTGAAAATGCCGGATGCCCAGTAGCCCTGTGAGCGTAAATTTGGATGGCCTCGGAGTTGAGATGCCCAGAGCGTTGGGGGTGCCGGAAGCACGGAGTGTGTGTGCCGTGGATGCCTCGTGATGCCAGTTGGGGTGCGAGATGCCCGGCCAGGGAGTGTAAATGCCGAAAGCACGGATGGTGTGTGCCGTAAATTCCTCACGATGCTAGGTTGGGTGTGAGATGCCCGGAAAGTGGGGTGGCCAGAAGCCGGGTGGTGTGTACCGGATTGTGCATTTGATATTGCAAGTATTTGATGTGTGCATATGTTTGATGCATTGTTAATATGAGGAAAGGCATGTGATGTCATTGAAATTGCATGAGCATCGTTAGAATAAGGATAAATGCATGTGATATCACAAATGTATATGTGCACAATTGAATGATGATGTGAGTGATGTTTAAATAAGAAACACATGTCTTTATGCTTGCTGGGAATGCCTAAAGTCTCCATATATCTAATTGATGTCTATGTGCAAGATATCAACATGTGATGAGATGTTCATATACAAGCATGTATTTTATATGATGGCTGATTTGTGTACATTATGATGATCTTACCATACCTTTGATGTTGTTTAGTTTCCATATGATGTGAACGAGTGTTTGGTTGTGTTGTATGGGTAGTTTTAAGGATTTGCTTTTATGCTAAGTGGTTGTACTCACCCCTTTGGGGACTAACATTTCAGCCTGAGTATGTCGCTACCACCGGTTTCCCCTGGAGCGTTTTATGGCATACCCTCGGACGTGGACGTGAGGGTGTTCCATTTGGTTAGCCGACAGCTCCCGGCTTATCATACTTCCGGTGAACGTGAGGGTCAAGTTTGATGTGGGTCCGGATAGCGGCCCAAAGTACCAAGAGTTCATTTCGCTTATATTTGTCGAGATGGGGAGATGGTAGGGATGATGCCACCGCCATCACCTCCGGAGCGCCGGGCCGGAGCTAGGCGCAAGGCTATGACTGGGGAGGCTGGTGGGTTTTTGGATTGGGATCAGCTGGGATGGATGGATAGTGGATGTATAGTTTTGTTTTTCTTTGATGAGGGGTGATGATACTTTATTTTGAGATTTTATACTGTGGTCGTCCTTTTGATGTATCATGTACCCCGAAAAGAAACAAGGAAAAATCCATCCCATTATGCTATGAATAAAGAGAACTGATCCCATTATTTTATATCTTTAGTTGTGTGCATTGGCCTTTGTTGTTTGGGAGAGTCGTGATTCCGCTTTCGCTATTCAATTGCGCAGGGACCATTCAAAAAAAAATGAGAGCCTAAGAATGTATAGCTCTCAAAGCACAGAGGACAGGTAAGTATGACTGTAATAGCCTCAAGGGGGTTTTGGGGTGTTACAACTTGTCTTCATGCTCCGGCGGTTCCTACCCTTCGACATCACCTTTGGCAGGAGCTGCGCACCAACAATCACGAGAACCACTCTCCCTGGGCCTACCTAGGTGATTTCAATAACATCCTCTACCCTTGGGAGAAGGTGGGTAAACGCCCAGCAGATTTCTCCCATATGTCTGCTTTTCGAGACATCTTAACTGACTGCGCTCTCATGGATCTCGAGTCGAAAGGTTGCGCCTTTACTTGGCAGAATAATAGAGTTGGGGTTGACCTTATAAAGGAACGTCTGGACATGGCTCTTTACACTATGGCCTAGCGGTTACAATTTCCTTCGGCTGAAGCCTTCGCTCTCCCTGCAGTAGCCTCTGATCACAGCCCTCTTTTACTGACTACTATAGCTCCTCAGAAGAAAAGACCAAGATTTTTCAGATTTGAAGCCTTCTCGGAATGAGGACGTGAATGCCACCGGATCATCGCCTCTTCCCGGGCAAACTGGTTTCTTTGGAGCATTCAAGTCTATCAGCTAAACTCCAACTTGTTGCTGCTGCTTTGGTTAGATGGAGTCGTACCAAGTTCAGTAACAATCATACTCGCATCGCTCAACTTCAGCAGTAGCTTCAAAATCTCACTAACCAGACTAAGACTGCGTCTGATAGATCTACTATCCTTGCTTTGCAAAGGGAATTACATTGTGTTTGGCAGCGCGAAGAACAATTTTGGGCCATGAGATCCCGAGTCCAATGGTTGAAATGGGGAGACCACAATACACGTTTCTTTCACGCCACCACAGTTCAGAGGCGTCAACGTAACAGAATAAGCATGCTCAGGGATGATACGGGGGAGTGGATCAGGGATCCCAGCAGGCTAAAGGACTTGACTTCTAATTTTTTCTCATCACTATATACTACTGTGGGAGTATGTAATTTCGGCCCTATCTTAGATCAGTGTCCTGAGGTGGTAACGTCTGAAATGAACAATGTTTTAACGTCCTTGCTGACCATGGAAGAGTTGAAGATCGCTACCTTTCAACTGGGAGCAACCAAAGCGCCTGGTCCCGATGGCCTCAATGGCCTTTTTTATAGGACTCACTGGGAGATCATCAAGGACGATCTTTTTAGAGAGGTACAACAATTTTTCTTATGTGGACGTTTACCGTTAGCCCTAAACAAAACTGTCATAGCATTGATTCCAAAACTTCCTCATCCTGAGAGCCTCGATCAATTTCGCCCTATTAGCTTATGCAACTATGCTTATAAGGTCATTTCAAAGGTGTTAGCTAATAGACTAAAACCTACCTACTCTAGTTTTTGAGGAACAATTTGCTTTTGTGACTGGGCGTCAAATTCAGGATAACATTTTATTAGTTCAGGAGGTTCTACATCAACTAAAATCTAGAAGGATGACGCGCAGGTTTCATGCTGTTAGCAAGATGGATATGAGGAAGGCTTACAATAGAGTTGAATGGGACTTTCTACATGCTTACCTACTTAAGTTAGGGTTTCATCCAAGTTGGACCAACCTGGTCATGCAGTGTATCACCTCAACCTCTTTATGTATCAGCATGAATGGAGAGCAACTATAGCCTTTCAAACCTACTAGGTGCCTGCGCCAAGGAGACCCTCTTTCTCCTTATCTTTTTATCCTCCTCTCCAATCTGTTATCTTATCTTATTCATGGAGCAATTGAGATGGATTCACTAACAGGTATCAAACTTAACAGACGGTGTCCAACTCTTACACACCTTCTCTTTGCAGACGATGCTATCTTCTTTGTAGATGGTACAGTGCGGGAATGTCAACACTTATCAAATCTACTGATTCAGTATTGCTTTGCAACAGATCAAGAGGTAAACCGCAACAAATCTGGTATCTATTTTAGTAAATCTTGCCCTACATCTTTACAAGAAAATATGGCAAGTGATATTCGGGTACCTATATTGCAACGTTCTGGAAAATATCTTGGTATCCCTTCTAATTGGGGTAGGTCAAAAAAAGACATGTTCTCGTGGATTCTAGCTCGAGTGAATTCTAGATTGGAAGGTTGGAAGGAAAATCTTTTCTCAAAGGCGGGGAAAGAGATTTTGTTAAAGGCTGTGGTTCAATCCATCCACAGTACGCCATGTCTATATTTCGTTTACCTATCTCTTTATGCAATGCTATTGAACAGAAAATTGCAAGGTTTTGGTGGCAGACTGACCAACACCGAAGGGGAATCCATTGGAGAGATTGGGCTGTATTGAAACAAAGTAAGTAAGATGGTGGTTTAGCGTTCCGAGATCTCCTCAGTTTTAACTTAGCCATGCTGGGTAAACAAGCATGGCGTCTATATCTTGAGCCATCTACTTTGTGGGGGAAAGTTTTTAAGGGCTTATATTTTCCTCATTCAAGTTTCGCCAAGGCAGAAAAAGGCTTTCGCCCATCATGGGGCTGGCAGAGTCTCCTCAGCGGTCGGGACGCTATTTTCCCATATGTTCGCTAGTCGATGGGAGATGGGACTTCTATTAGAATCAGGGCAGAGAGATGGTTGCCTATGGGTAGCTTAATTGGGCCTCCTCAACGCGAAGAACCCACTTTAGTGGCTGATCTAATAGATCGCACCACCAGCACCTGGAAGTACCCTCTGCTACACAGATTTTTTGATCCCCAGGTCGTTCATCAGATTGCCTCAATCCCAGTACGACCCAGTTTTACTAAGGATACACTAATATGGTCTGCTTCAACTCATGGTGATTATACAGTAAAATCAGCATATCACAACATCAAACAAGCAGTAGAAATCAAGGTAAACAGATCATCAGCAACCTCATATCAATATCCCAAATGGCTATGGAAAAAATTGTGGAAAATGCCTACGACCCTAAGGTACGACATTTCTGTGGCTTCTTTGCCACAATAGCTTAGCCACCGAGCTAACTTGCATTTTCGACATATCATTGATAACCCATCCTGTCCTCTTTGCGATCAAGACACCCCTGAAACTTTGAAACATTTGTTCCTGGTTTGTCCTTGGACTTCGCGTGTCTGGAATCATCCCCAGATTAATCTCCCCATTAACTCTCAGCAAATACACCATCTCTCCGACTGGATAACTGAGCAAGCCCGTGATCAGAAATGTTTACCTGGACTCCAAGTAGTTGCATCTGTCCTTTGGCATATCTGGAAAGCTCGTAATGCCTTTATCTTTACACGAAAGACTCCTGAGCCACATCATGTGGCTGCCGACGCTGTACTTCATTCTCATGTGGCTTTTTCTGTTGCTCGCTCTACCAACTGCAAGGATTCTGAGCTTCAGATCAGAGGATCTTTATGGCGACCCCCAGATCCAGGGGTTTTAAAGGTTTAATATTGACGGATCTTACCAACCAGGAAGTAGGGACGGGGCTATGGTGTGTGTGTGCCGTGATTCTAAGGGGCTTCTCACCGATGCTTCTCAGAGAGCTTTGCTGCGTCCTCGGCTCTGCAGGCGGAGATCCAGGCTTGCTCGCTTACTCTCCGTCACTTGCTTGATCAAGGCTTCTCTCCTGCTGCGCTCATTCTTGAATCGGATTGCCAGACTCTCATCGAGGTACTGAAGGGTCAGCGTCAGCCGCCATGGGCAGAGCAAAGCCTCTTCTCCGAAGCTGTTTTCCTCCTTTCATTTTTCCCTAACCTCTCTCTTGCTTTCTGTTGTAAAGGGGCAAATGTTGCTACCGACTGGGCTACCAAGGCCCATAGGGTAAACTCTGATAGACGTTCTTGGGCTGTCTTCCCTCCTCCTCACTTGTTAGATCTTGTATACGCTGATGCGATAGCTGCTGGTTGTTTTCGTTTTAATCCTGCAATATATGTTATGTTTTCTGACCAAAAAAAAAAAAGCCTCAAAGTGAAATTGCTTTTTCCTTTTCAGCCTCGATTGAAAACAGAAAGCACAAGGGGCTCTTCTCCGATGCCACCGCAAGTGAGGCCCAAGCTTCAGCATCAATATTTTGAGTTTCATCATTCGCCAACTAAATATAACTAACTCATTTAACAACTCAACTAATTAAATATAGATTAAAAAATTCTCAATGACCCATTTGGAGGGGTCAAGCAACTACTGACTGTATCTTCCACTCAATATTCACCCTATCTCCCTCAAAATTGTTGACAGAGTCAATATTTCCCTGATATTTGCTATCTCCCTCACGATTGTTAGATCATGTTACAAAAGGAATTAATACGGAAATTTTGTGGTGGTCCGGTACCTAATTTTGCCCAAATACTTTAGATCTTCGGTTAAGCAATTTCAAGGCTCGAGTCATTACGAAAAATCCTGTACAGAAATAAGCTTAAGTTCAAAGGCAAGCAGAAGACCGAAATTGAAGTTGAGTATAAAAAGGATAATAATAATAATAATAATAATAATAATAATAATAATAATAATAATAATAATAAGGTGGGAGAATAAAATCACATTGTTTTTATTAATATGAGAAGTCTTATACATTCATGACGATATGTAACCTTACATTTACCAGTGAACAATCTCTTTCAACGTTTCCCTCTATGAATTTTACCCATTATATCTCTCTTGAGTTTACTTTTGTCAATTTCATAAGTTAAGGTGTGACGCAGCCATTTGAAGTGTGGAAATAGAGTGTCTTTTGTAAACTTATGGAGAAAATTAACTAGTGTTTTGCTAGTTTATTTCTAAACTTTTCAATTTAATAAATTTAGTTACATTTTTTAACAATTTACCAATTGAGTCCTTCCAATTTATTTTGACCAAAAATTATTAACATAAATGTCAACCGTCTTACTTGACACTACCAACATGGACATGGACAATTTTTACAAATTTTTAAATAAAACCTTTTATCTTTTATTTCTTTTTTCCTTTTCTCCTTCCATTTTGGCCAGTGAGGGTCTTCAACAACTCTTGCCGACTACTAGGCAAGGGTCACAACCCTCACCTGCCACTGGCAAAGGCCTCCTTGCTCTTGGCCACGATGGCCCTAGGTGAGGCCATCCATGGGCAAGGGCATAAAGGCCCTCGCTCAAGGCCAATGTGGTCCAATCGGCCACAAGCAAGGCCCTCATGATCAACAAGGCCTTCACAATTTCGCTGACCATGGGCGAGGCGGCCCTTGTTAGTGGCCAACGACGGCAATGACCCTCGCTAGCCAAAATGAAGGAAAAGAAGAAAAAAATTCAAAATTCAAATTAAAAAAAAAAACTATAAAAATTATCCACGTCAAGACTAATGATATCATATAAAATAATAAATGTCCATGGCTTGAAGGATTAAATAGGCAAACTGTCAAAATATTTAGAATTAAATTAGACAAATTAAAAAATTTAGGATTGAATTAGTACAAGTATAATAAGTTTAGTACTTTTTCAGTAATTATTCCTAAAGTTTGTGATTGACTATATTACTTAAATACTTGATGTACTTTTTTTGTGCCTATCAATTTCTCAAATTTCTATATTTCCTTTTTGTCCACAAGAGAAAATAAATTATCGATGCGACATTATTCTAGAATGCCCTAGCCTTATACATTACCAATAATTATAACCGACCATACCATCTTCGATCTCTAAATAGTCCAAGTAAATTGAATCGATTTATAAATCCTATCTGCAACGATTGGTCACTAGTCTCACGTCTAGTTAAATACACGTTTCAAGTTTGAAAGAATTCGATCTTTAACTTCCTTCTTCAAGGTCCATCATTGATCCCACTTTCACATTCACCATGAGATGCGTAGTACGAATTTGCCATTTTAAGCAATCAACGTAACTAGCATGACCTAGGAGATGCAAAGTGAGTAGCTTCCTGGCGAAAACTGAAATACCCTATCTCCTTCGCTTCTCTTTTCCGTATTCATACGGGTGCACTGTGTTTCCATATATGCGGCCTTCGGATTTGTCATCTTAACGTTTGAATAGGTGTACCTTCTCATACCTGTTTTGTGCATTTTACCAAATGAAGCCAACCATGTTCCTCCTTAAAACGATTGGTCCACCATGCCTCTGTATTCATATGTCAAAGAAAAAACAAAGGTTTCATATATGAACTTGTCGCTTACACATTTTGTGGTATTCACAATCTTTCTTGCCCTTCTACAAGTTTGCTCCGGATACTTTTACATAGGAGGGACAGTCCATGTCCAAATCTACAACCGTTTACCTGGAGGTGCAATGCTAACTGTTCATTGCAAATCCAAAGACGATGATCTTGGCTTTCATCAACTCCCTACCAATGG
This sequence comes from Eucalyptus erythrocorys, assembly GCA_014182555.1. Classification (NCBI taxonomy): domain Eukaryota; kingdom Viridiplantae; phylum Streptophyta; class Magnoliopsida; order Myrtales; family Myrtaceae; genus Eucalyptus; species Eucalyptus erythrocorys. The sequence continues at coordinate 36,548,193 of CM024604.1, forward strand.
GTTATGGGAATTCAAATTCAAGCCCTAGCTTTTGGGGAAAAGCGCTCTTTGTTTACAGTTTTCAATGACCTAGTCACTTTCACTAATTCGATGTATACGATTGTTGACACCTAAATTTTTGTCCAAAAAAATCACTTAAAAAAATGAGAACTTGTTTTTCCACAAAAATATTTCATATCAAATTATTGCATATAGATTATCCAGGCATTTAGTATAGTTATTTTAAATGGAAGATTTTTTTCCTAAAAATTTAAAAATTAAAAAAAATAAAAATATATAAAAAGGGCAATGATCTAAATGTGACTAGCCAAGCCTAGGAGGTCCGATTGGAATTAAAAGGGCAAGTTAGGGTCAAAATGCAATTTTCAAAAGTTGAGGGACCAATGCGCAAATTTCGCAAAATTTCGCCCGAACCCTTAAATCATCATCTTGGTCACCAATTAAGTTGAAATTGAACTTGGGCCAAGTCAAATCAATCAAATTGGACCAAAAGGACCAAATTCGCCTTGAATTGAGTATTTTCAAATAAGAAAATGGCTAACTTTGAAGGACTTCCTTGCCTGTTCAAAAAAAAAAAAAAAAAAAAAAAAGACTTCCTTGCAAAATTGGATTGAGAAAACTACGAAAAATGGTCTATATCTTAAAATACTATACACGAGCTTGCAAACTAACCAAAAACCGCAGCCAAATCGATGGATTAAAGCACTCAAATCAACAGCCAAAACCCTACCCACAGTCAAGTCTTAATTCCGGAGCTGCTAAGTAGGCATATTGGTGGCCCCACCATATCCCACTCAGCCACCCAACCAGCCTGGTCTTTGCACGTGATGGAAGACCGTATATAGTAGTGCAAGTGGACGAAAATTGGGGTGGGATGAGCTGCTGAAAGAACGGGAAAATCGCAGCAAAACCTGCACACTCAACAGCTGCAGAAGTTTAAAAAAATTGGCCAAGTCAGAGAGTGGATGAAGTAGCCCTGTTGACAGGCTTGGTAGGTGGACAAAAGACCGAAAAAAAAAAATCCTATAATTCAGGGTAGAAGATCACGGAAGCAAGCTCTTTCAGGGGATGAGAGAGACGAGACGAGAAAGAGAGGAAAGGACTCACGGCCGTCCCTAAAACAGGTCCTCAGAAGCAACTCCAGAAAATCCAAAACCCAGAAATTCCAAATCAACCTTCAAAGAGAAAAGTGAAATTTTCACAAACTTATGGCCAAAATTAGCCAAAACCCTCAACTAGATAGTGAAACTTCACTCAAAGATCTTTCCATTCATAGGTTGCACATCCCAAATGGAGATCGGGAAGGTCTCCTAAAGCCCCTCGAAACAGGACCTCCTAGCTGGCCAAAAAAGCCCGAAAATTTTTCTGTGTTGACCCTGGTTGGTCACGGGTGAGTGAAAGCGAGTGTTTTTGAGAAAATTGAGAGATAAATGAGGACTTCCATGACCCACAACCCAAAGAATACATATGGCTTGGGTTGGTTTTAATTTGGCCAACAAAAGAAGTTTGGAAGTCTAATTTTGGAAGTCTTCCGCAGATCTCATTTCTAGTTTGAAGGAGCCAACTTCCACATGCCACCCGAGGATAATTTCTTGGCTTCTCGGCAAAGAATCACTCGAAAAAGAAACTAGGAAGCAAGGTAAGTATACTAGATGTATTTTTGTTCGAGTTTGAACATGTTTTGATAGTGAAAAATTAAGAGAAAAAACAGCCCGGAAAACTGATTTCTGAGGCTGAAAATTTTCTAAGTGTTTGAAGCCTCTTCAAGAGCCATATATGTTTGATTTTCTATACCCCATTTTCGCGCATTACTTGTCTTTGTGACTTTGATTAATGTTATATGGGAGTACAAATGGTGCATAGGTCAGCTTGGTTTGGTCTTTAAATCCCCGTGTGAACTATGAGATTGTTAAAAACCAAGCCTTTCCACATTAGTTCATGGATGGTCAGTGTGGACTTCACATGTGGGCTTCTTGGAGAGATTGTTTTGATGTGTTCGGTTGGTTGTTCTCTATGATTTTTGTTGCATTTGAAAGCTCATCTTACCTACTTTCACTCGGATCAAATAATGTTTCTCTTAGATCTTGTATGTGATGAGTGTTGGGGCTGGAATATGGACATGCAACCTGTTTACTTGACTCGGGTTCAAACCCAGATTTGCAAAATCAGCTCAAACCAGCATATGTGAGGATGATTTTAGCTTGGTTCTAATGTGTTTTAAGCTATGATTTCTATCTAATCTCGTTCTTTGCATGTGGTAGTATAACTGTGATATTTTAGTTCCACATAAGATTGCGTCTGGGTGGAGATTGAAGGCCATGAACACGGCTCGGGGAAGTTGCTTAAGGTGGGTTGTTGCACATCACTCGTTCGACGAAATGCCCAAACCAAGTTTCGATCTTGAAACGGTCGATATGAGCTTGATTATTATGATATCCGTGTGCTGTATTGTTCAATGTTAGTATATATTGATTTAGGGAATTATTATTATTATTATTATTTAAAAATAAAAAATCCAAAATCCAAAATTTTCAAATATATATATATAATATATATATATATATATATATATATATATATATATATATAAGAGTGATAGATGGTATCAAATTATGGCAAAAATGACATCTATGAAATTTTATTAATTTTATAAGGTCATTTTTCTTAATTTAATGCTATGTTGATACTTTATAATCATTTTTGTAAATGATCCATTTTCCGTAGATTAAAATTATTAAGAGTAATTTCATGCATTTAGCGTAATGTCATACACGTTTAAATTCTCATTTTGCTCACGGGGGTCCTCTCCCAAGGCATGATAACAAGGCCATGTAATATTATTTGCCCGACATGTATCGGGTTTTCATTTTCTGCATTTATTTTTCAGGTCATTTCAATTTTTTGGATGTTTACTTATGCATCGTTTTTTTAATAATTTGAGTGTGAACTTATCTTCTCAATTATGTTAGGATTAGTCTAGACATTAAAAAAAAAAAAAACTACAAAAACATTTGCATGGACACTTAGTGGTTTCATAAAGATTATAATTGGTAATCAAAATTGTGTGGCCATTTAAATAAACAACCTTCCAAGTTAGTTGTACTGCAAGGGCGCTAATAGAAACATTAATGTAAGCAAGTCCCCTTTCCTAGAAATCTCTGGTTACATAGGAATCAAGACAACACTCCCGTGTCTTGATTGGTTTCTAGCCGACCCCAATAGGCTAGTGGCGACTCCTAGAAATACATAGGTTGTTAAGAATTGAAATACGAAATCCAACGTCGCACGAGATATGGACTTGGGAGAGCCTGCGCCTAATCTAGGGCCGCTGGTCCGCTTCTTTAGGCAAATACCCCTAAACCTTCTTTCTTTTTCCCGAACAGCAAAAAAAAGAGGTCGCGACAACGATTAGAACAGAGATTTTAAGCATTGTGATGACAAGTGTCCATGGCATACATATCCTAGTGGTCCATGTTCGTATGACGGAAAATGTGCAAAATGGAATTCCTAAAATTTCCTAGGGAATGTGTGTCTATGCCAGTTTATAATGATATGGTATTTGGCTATGGTTGAGAAAATGGTGTAAGCTCCATCTTGGGGTGAAAAAGAGATGGCTAGTCAATACTCGATGGCCATATATGCAGAATCGATCACACTGATCGAATATTTGTCTAGCATCAGAGGATTTATCAAGTTCACTCGTCTCGTACTCATGAATCGTAAGTGCATGAATCCTACGTGGATCGTACGAACTAATTATAAAAAAATATTTTTTTTTTAAAAAGACGTATTATACTAATTCATATACGATAAGATACCAAAAAAAAAAAGTGTTGTTATATTGAGATTTAAATCGCAGATCATATAATTCGTGTAAATTTCTTTTATCCCTGATTTTTTTTTTCTAGGGGCCAATCTTTTCTGCCCTTTTTTGGGACGGATTTCTGCCCGGTTATACTGTAACCAATAGAGTAACATAAGAGATGGCAAATTCAAAAATTTGGTAAACAAGGAAAATAAGGGTGCGCATGGTAACGTTTCTTCTTCTCCCAATTTCTGTTTTTTTGTTCCTCGGAATAAAAAAAGAACAGAAATCCGTTTGGTAACGTCGAATTGTTTTTTTATTCCCGGGAACAAAAAGTTAGCCCGGGAATAGTTTTGGAACAAAAACCAGTAAAAAAAGTTGCTTCGGTTCCTGGAACAAGTTTAAGAAATAAGTGAAATTTTTTTTTTTTATTCTTCTCTTGCACACGGCCCATTGACCGCCGTTGACCGCCACTCGCCGCCGCACGCCGCCGCCGCCGCCGGCCGACCGCCGCCGCCGGATGCCGCCGACCGATTGCCACCCGCCGCCGGCCGCCGGAGGTCGATCGACCGCCGACCGACCGCCGCCGCCGCCGCCGCCGCCCGCCGGCCGGCCGCCGCCGCCCGCCGCCGCCGGCCGACCGCCGCCGCCATCGCCGCACCGCCCATCGGCCGCCACCTCCGCGGCCACCTGGCGCCGCCGGCGGGCGGCGGCGTCCGGCGGCGATCGGCCAACAAAAATAAAAAACAAATAAATATAAAAAGAAACTGTTTTTTACCAAACGCATTTCTATTCTTTTTCTATTTCTAGAGTAGAAATTTTGTGTAGTTACCAAACGGGTTTTTTTACCCAGAAATTGTCCCCGAATAGAAATAGAAAAGAAGCATTTCTCAAAAAAACTACTCCCCAGCCCGGAAGCGTTGCCATGCGCACCCTTAGAAGCCTTAATTCTACTTGGCAACTTGGACAGATTAGGATCACAATATGTTATTTACTCAGTGGGAAATGATTTTGTATGCAAAACATGTATCACAATTCACACATCATACGAAAAGCTCACTGCGAAAACTGGAAACTTACATTATTAACTTCTTTTGGCTGGAGGAGATCTTCCGTCTAACTTCTTTTTGGCTGTAGGAGAACTTCCGTCCACTTGAAATGTTTCATCCCCTACCTTGTACTAGAAATAATAAATACTCCTACAAGAGAAGACACGGGCTTCTAGCTTGGTTTAAGCATCAACTTTTTGGTCGACAAAATCCAGCCCAAGATTAGCGCCCTGCTCAAATGGGCTTCAAGGGTCCTAAAAATATTCACAAGTGACGGTTGTATAGTACTCGTGAATGAAGGGCATTTGTCTCCAACCATATTTCTAATTGGGGTTATAAATTATGAAATTCGCCTATAAACTTAAGTTAATATAAATGTGGGTGATTGTAATCCACCAATCAAAATATCGGTTAAAAGAAAATACAGCCCTTATATTTTTCATAAACCTAATTAGAGAAAATTTCTCCAATCATAACTCTCATTGGTAGCTTACAAACATGAATATCACCAACATTTAATTTTAGTTTAGTTTGTTTTGTTGGTGAAGTCCATAACTTGTGATTGCAAATTCACGATGGACAAAAATGTTGCCTAAAAGAAATTGCTTATGATCATGACACACTTGAAGAAAAGATCAATATCCGGGTAGCAGGTGCTCAGGGCCATCTTTTCCTTTGTCCCTGGTCGGAGAGAATTTTCTCCAAGCATGCATTCTATTGGTAATTTATAAATACGTGCGTTACCCACTATCAATAAGTATAATTCGCACTTGAGTCATTTTCATAATTTGTAATCTATCAATCGGAGATATAGTTTGAGAAAAATTTCCTCTAATTGTGAAAACATAGCCCAACAAATTGGTACCAAAATGATTGAATGAAGTATTTTATTTGTGTGAACTAGAGTTAGCAATGACATTCGCAAAAGTCCAAATACCCAACAAAAGCATTTGTCAGTTTATTGAAATCACATGCCATTCTTGTACTTGAAGGTTTCATTAAAGGCATGTTGACCATTCCTTCGCCAACAGTCTCTCCCTCATACAATCATGTGATCACATGTGTCCCCCATGTTTCTTTCTCTGATTGTTTTCTTGCGGTCCAAAGTACTTCCTCTCTGATTCACTGCATTAATTGGACTGTCGAATATTGTATGGGGATACGCTTTCCGTTGTTACAGTTATGGAGTTAGTTGAATCTAGAGATATGATGGTATTATTGTGTTGGAGGAATCGAAGAGATATGAGGCCATTTAAAAATGTTTGCCCCCTATAAATAATGTTTCTGTGGGCATAAGAATGGTGGGAGTCTTCTTGTATGGGAGGAACCACATGGATGCATTATTACCTTACAAAAAAACACACATAAAATCACATGAAGATTACATAGTTTAGGGAACGCTTGTCCCCAAATAAGAGGTAAGCTAACTGCCAAAGCAAGAAAGGGACAAATACTTTCTCTAGAGCCCAAAGAAAGAAAGAAAAAATAATGACATGAAATGCATCGAAAGTACAAGAACAATGAACATGTCTTAATCTTTGGTGTAGAAGATCATTGGGTCTCCAAACCCGAGTAGATCTTTTTTGGATTCTCCCTAGCTCCTAAGTTCCTAGGTTGGGGCATTAGGGTGTGGGAAATTTAGTGAGGTACATTCATATAATTCGGTTGGTCTGAATCTGACATTACTCTCTCTCTCTCTCTCTCTGTGAAATGGTCAAAGCTCCCGAGGTTGCCTTGGGATGGTCTTGAGCAAATTAACTTTCTTTTCTATTTTTAATGCCTTAAAAGCAGTTCGGTGCCACAAGAATGGTCTTGTCTTTGCGCCAAGTTCAAGTGCCTAACATGGTATTTGGATCATAATTAGAAGTAGACTTCATTCAGTCAAGCCACTCGACCGACCTTATTAGTTGAATCCAACCATTGGAATTCGCAATGCCTACATGTGGGAATGACTTTGAGAGAGAGAGAGAGAGAGAGAGAGAGAGAGAGAGAGAGAGAGAGAGAGAGACGTTTATTATTTGCACCTTATATATTATTATGTCAACTGCTTTCCTTTATTTAGGTGCAGAGATTCCTTTATTATGATTGAGTACATGCTCCTGAGTGTTATACAAAGATATGTAACTGAAAAGGGTAGGTGATGGTCCGGAAAGGGGTTTACTAATCGTGATTTGCAACACTAATTATGTATTGGGCATATTTATATGTGAGGCATATGCTGGTCTTGCGGAGGCCATCACTTGGCATTCTCTTAAATGACAAATATCTTAGGGCTGCATTGTTAATGATTTATATAGTTGGAGGGAGTGCTTCAATATTTAAAGTATCAAATTTGATCCTAGGGGTTGAGTAGTCAAATGAAAAGTGACCTAGAAGATCGACATTCAGAGGCCTACATGTAGTATTTGTGAGATAATTGAAAAAAAATTAGCTTTTTTATTGTATATATCTAAAAATTTGGGAATCGGATCAATCCTTGTCTTGTGCATTAGATAATCATATAATTACCAATGAGATAATTGCAATTTGATATGAGTGCGACATTTGGTGTGTTTCTTAATGATTAACTTTCTTTTTCATAATAAAGACTTTCGGCCTCATTGCTCAGTCAAACAGAGATGCAAGTTCAAAGAGTAGAATAATCATGGGCTTATTAATGATAGGGAAAATACCAAAAACATAACCCACCTTTCATCCAATAATAACTCCATTTTTAAAATATCAAATACATACATAACTATTCTCTTTCACGACCATTTTGCGCCTTTGTATCAATAATATTTGTGTCATATTTACAAAATTGCCATTCTTTTCCCAAACAAACACAACCCCAAATCCTAAATTTTACAAAAAGAAAAAAAGAAGCTCAAACCAACTAAAAATCACATCGCTAAAACTGTAACGAAGATGCTAAACTAAGTTTGCAATGAGGGCAATTTGGTCTTCTAAATGTGGGACTTTCCTTAGAGGCATGTGAATTGTACTTGCAAAAATAGAGGTATGTAAGTGATCATTGAATCCAAAATGAGTGATATTTTTCTTGATGACAACAGAACTCGCTCTCTTTTTCTTTAAAGATAAAGAGGAATTGTAATGTTTCTCCTTCCACAAATATTGCCTGTTGCTATTTTGGAAAGAAGAATTTCTTGCATATCTCACTTGATTTGAAGATTTGAAGACGGTTAGTTATTTTAGTTCTCATGCATGTTTCCATGTGATCCTTATTTGAACTGCAAACATCAGCATTTGGTTGCATCGACATCTCTCTCTCTCTCTCTCGTCACATGAAATCGAATTATGTCAAGTACCATCTTGAGAACATGACCCATCAGCCCTAGAAATGCAAATTTTCTTTTCTTTTTGCTTGACAATCTCCGTCCAATCCAAGCACTCACCAATCCCCAAGAGCAGTCAAACCTCACACCTCCTAATCTCGACGAGGGACGGCGGTGCACGATACGATGGGTAACCTAAGAAAATTCCGAGAGATGTGTGACCGCTTCTGGCCCAAGCCTATGTCAGTTGATAGAAAGAGTAGTTACAATGCACTTAATAGTTCTTTGTTATGATGGAGTAGATTGAATCAACTTAAAGGCCTAAACCCTCTCATAAGTTCATAGATATGCGCGTGATACATATATACATGCCATCTCTATGTCAATCCATGTACAAGGGATCATGGCACATTGGAGTCACTTTAAATTGATTATTGAAATTTCTCACATCTCTTGACTATGAGATTTACATGCTCTTTATATATATAAATCATATGGTGTTTCTTCATTTATTGACTTAAATTTTTGGAATAGATTTTTTAATAGTAATTTCGATTGTTTTCTTATAACAATCACAAAAATTGATATTTACGTCTATGTAGCATTTCTTTTGGGGGGGATTTTTTTTTTTTTTTTTTTGGGGACCTTAGATTTGGTGGATGGGAAAAAAATTAAATAAAGCGTTATTCAAAATGATAGTAGCATAGACTTAGTGAGAAATAAACGGAGAAAATGATCCAGACATAGTACGCAAAGTGTGTCTACTTACATGGAAAGATCGACAAGATATTTTACTAAATCAACAAAAGGAAGTCAGTAGCTCCTCGAAACTTCCAACTCTTAAGTGTTATCCTGATTTCAATCACATTCGAGACGCCGCACAAGCTCAAATCAAAGAGAAACAAAGCATTTACCTCAACCCACTCCCATTCCTTAACGGCTCTGAGTTCTCTCCTTGAGTTAAGTCTTTCATCGCATGCGAAATTAGATTGAAAACGTCTTTAAAAAAATAAAATTGCTATGCTCACCTATACGTTTTCTCAAAGTAGACCAGATATCTGGAATCTCTTCGGGTTTTGACTTTGTCCAAAGTCGGATGTTTAACCAAGAGATGGTTGGAAATCTTGGCACGGTCCATTTCAAATTTATTAAATTATCCATAAATCTTTGCATAAAATTTCAATGTAATCCTTTCATTGAAAATTACTAGCGTAGCGGTCTAGTTATTATTGGCTATTCTACGCGGCATAACATTAGTGATTTCCAATGAACATTAAGCAGAGAAGGACTATATCGGAATTTCGAGTAAAGATCTAGGACTCAATTGACGAAATTAAAATGTTTAGATTGAATTGGCACCCGTATAATAAGTTAATGGCTTATTGAACAATTTCCTCAATATTTCGAATCTACAATAGCTTAACCATCTTTTGCACAACTAGGCGTATGAAACTGCAATTAGGACGTCCTGATTCACGTCCTTTCGCTAACTCTAAGCCTTTTCGCTCTCTTCAAATGTCTTGGACATTCAATCTCGAGTCGAATCTAAATCTAAATGTGTCAACCTTTGAGCCACGGTTGGACAAACCTCCACCTTGGGGAGAATTCCAACTCCAAACTAACTAATAATCATCACTCCCAAGCGCTTTCCAAGAGGCGCTCAATCACCATAGATGTCTGTCAAGCCTAAGTAATGCTCGAGCTTGTGAGGGATAGTCCTGTTCCGCACATTTTCTCTCGACATGCCATCGGTGGCGCAACATTGTAAGTCATCACTCTTGGTCGTCCCGTGATAGATGTGGCTCCACTTGAACATTGAATCAATTTATTGTTTGAAGCCACAGTCATCGACCATCTTCCCGACCACACTGCCTCTTCCTCCTGCTTCTGTTGCTGCGTGTTTGGCCTCAATCGTCTACGAAACCGTTGTCTCATGACGGCTCCCTCAAACTCACAGCACAACCCACAGAAGCAACGACATGACGCCTCAGAGAGCGACCGCTCTTCAGGTTCCTTGCGTGGCCGGGCTCTACGAACTTAGGGCAGTGTCACACTACTTGAGCTGTTCTTTATAACACAACCTAACATTTGTTGGGAAAAGTACAAAAAAAATCCTAAATCGATTTTATTAATATCAATTCAGTTCTAAAATTTTCAATTTGATTAATTTAGTCCTAGACATTTTTATGTTTTTCCAAGTGAGAACATTTAGCCTATTTAGATTGAAAATTGCTGATGGGGACGCTGGCCATTTTATGTGGCATAGCTGGCATTGATGTTGACCTTTTTTTATGTAATTTTTTAATAAAATTTTCTAATTTTATCTTCTTTTTTTCCCATTGTGGTTGATGAGGTTTGCCGAAGCTCGTTGGCCATTGGTCAAGGGCCGCAAAGCCCTGCTAATTCTTTTACTTTGTTTTTTTTCCCCACTATGGATAATGAGGGTTGCTAGAGCTCATTGGCCTTTAGGTGAGGGTTGCAAAGCCCTCGCCTAGATGTGGGCAAAGGGCAAGCGGCCCCAAGTGAGGCCATAACTACCTTAGCCCATAGTTTGTGGGGCAACCTCACTGGTTGCTGCATGGCAATGGTTAGGGCAAGAGGCCAGCCCCACTAGTGGCCGGCAAGGGCTTTGCAGCCCTTGCCCAATGGCTAGAGAGCTTTAGCACCAATTGTGCCATGTACAATGGTTAGTGTCAATGTTAATAATTTCTGGTCTAAATTAGAAAAAAATACTAAAAATTCTCAAAATTATTTAAAAATTATTTTTTTATTCACATCACACCAACTGTGCCACGTAGGATGACTGATGTTACACTAGCAATTTCTAATTTTAATTGGTCCAATAGACTCAATTGACAAAACACAAAAAATATTGATAATTAAATTAGTCTGATTAAAAAGTTTAGGATTAAATTGGTATAAATGCAATAGGTTTATGGTTTTTATTTTTTATTTTTTATTTATACACTTTTTGAAACATTTGTCCTTCCCAACAAATCAGGAGAGCTAATTTGACAGCATCACAATGTATACATGAATTTGCCATTTTCATTCTTTCAAACAGCATGTGAAAGACAAGGCCTAGTATTACGCCACCAACCATTAGTAACAAGAAGCGAAGCACGGGACAAATGCTTCTCTTCCAGCCCAATGCACCGTATCAGTCTAAATGATTATAGCATCCAACAAAAAGGGGCATTTGCACATTTGACTACTTGGATGTTGAAGTGCTTCAAACTTTCCCGACGTTACTTCCTCGAGTCACTCACAACACCTCGGCCATCGTCTCTCTTTGGATATAATACCCGATACTTCCTTTGCTAGCCAAACCATCCACCTCCAAATCTGCATTAAACTTTCGCTCCAGTCATCAACCTCCACGGACCACGTCAGAACTTCACACTGAGTTCTTGTCTCGAAACATCATTCGTTGGTGGGGAATCTGCAGAAACTGTCATACCTTCAAAACTCTCCTCATCTCGAGGCTCTTTCTAAAGCTCAACCTATTTTTGAACATTATTTAGATTTTTCTCTCCAATTGATCCCTCAGTTCTCTTTTGAAATAGAGCAAATTTGTTGAATGTGACCTTTCTACTTATTATAAACCGGAACACTTGTTTGCTCACACAACTTCTGTCCTTTTACCCCCATGTGCGTAGCCTAGGAATTTGCATTCTCCACTTTATGTGCCACCAATTACACAAGTCAAAGCTATGCGAGGAACACCTTTAATTTGGTGTAATCATATGATGTACAAGAGATATATCTAAAAGATATGCTTAATAGGTAGCGTCAAATTAATTATAGTTCAAGAATACTATTAGGTCGTCTAATAGCTGAAAAAAAAATTACATGTTTATATTAGATGTAAGAAAATAGATCTTTTATTCCTAAAAAACCTAATAAATTCGATAGTTTATGAGATCTCGAGTAATGATATCTTAAAAATTGATAATACCTATATGGTCCTCAGTGCATCAATGCGCATGAGCTATGAGTGGTGCGTGGGAGGACGAGCTCATTTGGTTCCTCATCAGCCACGAGAAGATATAATCTGGATTTGGTTTAATAGACTAAAAAAATCGCCCTTAATAAAACAGTAAAACCCACATTAAAAACTCAATCAACGAAAGATGAATTCTATATGTTTAATCGAGAGTGATTCTCAAGCATTATCCTCTGAACAACAAGGATCGATGAATCAATCATGTGATAAAGATACTATAAGTGTTATAACTTTTGCTTGGCACTCACTTAAGTATTATAACTTTTTTTTTTCAATCACTTGAGTGTTATAACTTGTAAAAAATGTTCACTTGAGTGCTATATCTTTTAATTAGTCACAGGGATAAGAACGTGCCATATCTTTTAATTAGTCATTGGGATAAGAACACCTTAATTGCTATAACTTTCATATGGCGCTCATTTATTTTCACTAATTAGTTAAGTGCCATAGCTTTTAAAAAAATTCACTTGAGTGGCATAACTTTCAATCGATCATTTAATGCAAAATTTTTTAATAGTATTCACCTAAGTATCAAAAATCTAACATAGTATAACATTTGTGGTGAACATTTTTAAAAGGTTATTGGCACTCAAGTAAGCATTGGACATAAGTTATTGTATTCAAGTGATTGAAAAAAAAGGTTATAACACTCAAGTGAGCACTTTGTGGTGTTCTTTTCCTATCAATTACTTAAGTGCCACAACATTTTAAAAACATTCATCCAAGTACTGGAATTTGACATGGTATATAGCACTTGTGGTGAACATTTTTAAAAGTTATAGTACTCAAATAATCGATTAAAAAGTCATATGACACTCAAGGAATCATAAATAAAGTTATAGTATTCAAGTGAGTATTATACATAAATTATGACATTTGAGTGATTGAAAAAAAGAAAATGACATTCAAGTGACGTATTATGAAAGTTATGTTACTTATGGTGTCCTTTTCCCTCAATGATCATAGACTACTCAAAGTATAGAAAAACCAAACAATTCAAAACGAGTAGACAGTTGGGTTTAGTCAAATGATTTTGATCAAGAAGCCTTGCTAGGGGATTCTAAATTGCAAATCCCCATTTGATCTTGAATGCATGAACAAGGTGATCTCTTCCAATTTTTTTTCCCCAGATACACGTTGGCTTTCCGGATTCCAATGATAAACCATCTTGAACGAGAACTATGAGATAGGACACAGAATTTGGGGATGAGATGATGGTAATTTGATCTCTTCGAGGCCTTCAAATTTTTAACTAGATTAATGATATCGCAGGAGATAAGAGAAAAGCACAAAAGAAAAGGCAAAAAAGAAAAGAAAAGAAAACACTTCACACTATGCCTCGAAAGTATTCGCTTCATGAAACCCTAGGTTGGATGCACGTGCACCTCTTGCTTTGCATGAATTACTTCTTTGCTTGTGTCATACTCATGTTCCTTCAGTCGAAGAACTATTTTTCCGGGCTTGCTATCTAACTTTGGTTAAAGTAAAGGAAAACCCTCATACCATCTGATATCTAAAGTTCTACAAAATTTGAAAATAAATAAGTGACAAAGGAATGAGGGCAAGATAGATGGTACGTACTGGTTCAAAATCAAATGCCCATGGACCAATATTTCAAATGAGAATAAATGTACTTGCAAGAAAATAAGGATTAACGTAATCACGATGTGACAACAGCTATCAGAGGGGTTGGCCGAGGTTGCAAAGCGTTCGAGAAGTTGATGTCTCAAAAAATGTAAGGTTTCGAAGAATCAACAGCTCAAATTTGCACACCAAAATAGTATATATGTCAATGGGATTGATCCCCTTGAGGAGATTTTTTTTTTTTGGTCAAAGAAGCAGCCCTTGTATTCACATAAGGAAATTACACCCAGATGCTAAAGTGTCTGAAAGGATTATACTTTGAAAAACAAAAGGGAGAAACAAAGACCAATTTAGAGGAAGGTCTTCACGGTCCTGGGCCTTCGCAGCCCAATCGGCTGCTTTGTTCTCTTCTCTACGGCAGTGGCGGATAGAGAAATTAGGGCAACTTGACCATTCAGCATGAAGCGCCGCAAGGAGAAGACGATCCGTCCAAGGAGGGTTCTTAGTGCGTTGAAGCAGCTCGATCAACAGCAAACAATCGGATTCGATTTCTACTGAAGCCGATCTCAACCCATGATGAGCCAGACGTTGGATCAGCCTAAGAAGGGCGTAGATTTCAGCCTGAAGCGCTGATTTTGCAGGAACTCTCTCAATATATACATCGGTAAGCCTTCCTGTATGATCCCTTGATATGCAAGCAATAGATCCAGTCTCGCTTCCTTCTTTGTAAGCACCATCGATGTTACATTTAATTTTCCCTTGTTCAGGTGGCCTCCATCTCTGTTCTGGCCTCTCACACGAAGTTGAAGGGCTCTGCTTTCTGGGATGAACCTGATCCCAAATCTGATTTTGGATCAAAGCTGTTTCGACCACTCTCTCTGCATCAGGAGGTTTTTGGCGAAAGATTGCAGCGTTCCGTTGAAGCCAGATCTCCCACATCAGCCAGGCAAGCATCTCCATCGAAGGAGAGGCATTTGGATCAGATGCTCGAGAGGCTACCCAAGCGTCCAGACGATTAACTGAGGTAGGTAAGATGGTAACTTTTACCTTTCTATTCTTCCAAATATCCTCTGTCCATGAGCAGAAGAATAAAATATGCTCTATTGTTTCGGGAACCTCCTGATTACACAAGGTACATATAGGGCTAGGAGCAATATGCCTGTGGAAAAGATTAGCTTTTGTAGCCAAAGCATTCTTGCAAGCCAACCACATGAAAATCCTGATTTTTGGCGCTGTTCTCAGGTGCCAGATTTTCTTCCAGAGCAGGGGTGGGTTCTGGTACGAAGATGAGGGATTCAAGGGAGGGACTGATCTCGTTGCAGACAGGTAATGATAGCAACTTTTAACCGAAAAATCACCTGTAGTTGATACCGACCATATTAGCTGATCTGTTTGAATAGAAGGGTTAATTTGCAATGCTAGAATTTCTGCGCTTGTTTGAGCATTAAAATGGTTTAATATCAAACCTGTGTCCCATGCCGTATGAGCCGAATTCATAAGATCAGCAACAAATACTGGATCCCCTTCAGATGAAGTACCACCTATTCTGCCAGAAGGTAACCAGTTGTCTTCCCTGATTTTGATTTTGGTCCCATCACCTACTAACCCGCAGCTTTGGTAGGATAGTATCTCTCCCTTTCAAAATGCTTTGCCACCCCCAGGATGGAAGAAATCCAGGTTGAGCTTCCTAGAAGGAGGAAAAACGAAAATAAAGCCCCTTGAACAATCTTGACCAAATGGCCCGAGGTTGGTTAAACAGACGCTAGGCTTGCTTCCCAAGCATTGTCAAATTAAAGACAGGTAAATCCTGAACCCCATACCACCAGCAGCTTTTGGTAACTTGAGATCCGCCCGACTTTGCCACTTTGAATGCCCGGGATCTGTTTTTTCTTTGTGAAGTCCACTAGAATGCTGAGATCCTTCTTTCTATTTTTTTACAGAGTGTCAGAGGCAATTTGAATATAGACATCGCATGTTGAGGTATAGCCTTAACCACTGCCTTGACAAGTACTTCTTTCCCGCTTTTCGATAATAATTTTTCTTTCCATCCGTCTAACTTCGCAGTTATTTTTGCCAATATCCAGGAAAACATCTCCCTCTTAGAGCCACCCCAGTCTGATGGAATGCCCAGGTATTTCCCATATCGACTCATAACTGGTATCCGTAGTTCAGAAGCTAGGGTTGTTTGAAGGGTCTGGGGACAGTGTTTACTGAAAAAAAACCCTGACTTATTTCTGTTTAGCTGTTGGCCAATAGCCACACAGTATTGGTTCAACAAATTTCCTATGTTCTGACATTCTGATATCGATGCTTTAAGGAAAAAAACTGCATCATCAGCATAGAATAGGTGGGATAATATAGGACAAGCTCTGTTGAATTGTATTCCTCTAAGATGCCCCATTTCTACTGCTTGTTTAATGGTGATAGATAAACTGTTTGCAATTAGAATAAAAAGATAAGGAGAGATGGGGTCACCTTGTCTCAAACCTCTTGTTGGCTGAAAATAAGGGAGTTGTTCCCTGTTAAAACGAATACTAAAGGTAGTTGTTGTGACACATGCCATAATCAGGGAAACCCATCTTCTGTGAAAGCCTATCTGGAGGAGATATGCCTGTAAGAAATCCCACTCTACTCTATCATATGCTTTCTTCATATCAGTTTTAAGAAGCATGTTAAATCGTCTTTTGCATGAACGAACTTTAAAATGATGTAAGACTTCCTGCACCACCATAATGTTATCTTGAATTTGTCTTCCACTGAAGAAAGCTGCTTGTTCCATCGATATCATGTTAGGAAGCCATGGCTTAATGCGATTTGCCAGAACTTTGGAAATTATCTTATATGCATAATTGCAGAGACTTATTGGCCTAAACTGCTCAATACTTTCAGGGTGATTAATTTTGGGAACTAGAGCAATGATGGTTCTGTTGAGTCGAGGAGGCAAACTACTTGAGGAAAAGAAAGCTCTTACAGTATTGATCACCTCAGATTTGATGGTGTTCCAATGATGCTGATAAAACAAACCATTTAGACCGTCAAGCCCTGGCGCCTTGGTGACACCTAATTGAAAGGTAGCCTGAAACACCTCTTCGTCTGTAACTGTTCTAAGTAAGTTTTCATTTATTTCTGCAGTGACCGTCTGAGGGATCTGCTGGAGAAAAGGACCAAACTCACGC
Organism: Eucalyptus erythrocorys; assembly: GCA_014182555.1. Lineage (NCBI taxonomy): Eukaryota > Viridiplantae > Streptophyta > Magnoliopsida > Myrtales > Myrtaceae > Eucalyptus > Eucalyptus erythrocorys. Next base: position 36,565,088 of record CM024604.1, read on the forward strand.
GACCCATCAAAATGATAAAGCCGAGTAAAGTAATCCTGAGTCATTGCCTTCAACTGGGTAGGCTCCCTTATCCAAACCTGGTTGGCATCTTTAAGTAGACTAATTCTGTTACGAAGTCTTCTTTGAATAGTGCATGCATGAAAAAACTTTGAATTCACATCCCCTCCTTTTATCCAGGAAATTCGAGATCGCATGACCCAAAATTGCTCCTCTTGCCTCCATATATTGTGAAGTTTGTGGCGTATAATTTTTGCTTCTTCCTTATCTACTGAAGAGAAGTAATTTCTGTTAATGATAGATTGAAGCTGCTGCTGCAACTGAGTTATGAGCTGGCGGTTGTTTTGGAAACGAGCCCTACTCCATCTTGCAAGGTTGTGAGAGACGACCTGAATCCTGGAGTCTAAGGTAGAGCTCCCCTTCCAAGAATCTTGAACTATTTTTGAACATTCTTGGTCATCATTCCAGAAGGCCTCATAATAAAAGGTCTTTTTTCTTCTGCAAGGGTGGCCTGAGGTGTTTAACAGCAGAGGACAATGATCTAAGCCTATCGAAGGAAGAGCAAAGACTTCTGTTGAAGGATATTGCACTCGCCATTCAACGGAGCAGAAAGCCCGATCCAATTTTTCCTTAACCAGGTCTTCTCCTTCTCTATTATTAGACCAAGTGTATTCGCACCCCTTACTTTCAATTTCAAGTAAAGCACAATCACTGATGAAATGACGAAAATATGCCATACGGTTATAATGAAGTGCTCTTTTCCCCATCTTTTCCCAGGGATAAAGGAAATCATTGAAGTCTCCTATACACAACCAAGGAGAGGAGTCGACCGCATGGATTCCTCTAATGTGATTCCAGAACTCTTGTCTAGGTTGGAAAGATGCAGGAGCATGGAGACAAGTTAGGTGCATAGACATGGCAGAAGCAGAATCAAAAACCTGAAGATCAAGGTAAGTATCCTCCGCCTGTAAGACATTTATCTCATAAGGCTCTTTCCAAAACAACGCAAGACCTCCCGCTAAGCCAACAGGATCCCTCAAAAAGGAAAAATGAAAGTGAAAACGACGCTGTAATCCTCTCGTTACTGCTTTAACATTTTTTTGTTTCCATCAAAAAGACAAGGTCGGGCTTTTCTGAGGCTACTAAAGCCTTTAAGGCTTGAATTGTCAGGGGATTGCCCAACCCCTGACAATTCCAACTGATGAGTTTCATTGTTGTCTTGGCAGCTGTTGAGGGCCAGTCGCCAAAGCCCGATGTCCAGGTTCTTCTGCCTCTCTTACTGGTGCATCCAATAACTGAGATTCATCCAGGTCAATTGATAGTCCAACTCGAATTTCATAGGGGGAGTACCTTCTGTTTCTCTTGCTAGACCCCATTGCGGTGAGGACTCTTGGTATCTTTGGTTTCTTTGCTGATGGCACTTCAACAGAAGAGATTTGAATTCCTTCTTGTTTCGCTCTTGCAGGAACCGGGTCAGTAATTCTAGGGAGAGGATCTACAGGATCCTGTCGAGGAGATGAAGTTGCAGGAATAGTTATAGCCGAGGCAGAGGCATTCGAAGCAGGAACAGGAGGAGGAACAGCCTGTATTTCCAACTGTCTAACAGGTACGGGTGGCGTCTCAGGTACAACCTCTTCCATTTGTTCTGCATTTGCTGGGGGATTGTAGAAAGCCTCCCAATAAGGGCTAAATCGACCGACCTCTGCACGCAGCCAAGGACCATAGGCCATCTGATCTAATCTTTCAACACTAGCATCATCATAGGGAAATTCTTTGCATGAAGCAGCAAAGTGACCCAATTTACCACAGGAAAAACAATAATGAGACAGCCTCTCATATCTAAAATCCAGCCACAGGGTCTTGCTTTCTATCTGAATCAGTTTTCCTGTTCGTAATGGTGCATGCAGGTCTATTTCAACTCTTACTCGCCCTGACATATCAGACTTTACTTCAATTACACAACCAACCTGATGAACTGCTCTTTGCAGGAGACGATCTGTGTTCCATTCTAAAGGTAGGCCAATGACATGGACCCAGAACTCGCATTTGGAAAAATCATAGCAATGAATAGGCATGTTGGGTTGCCAAGGCTTTAAATTAACTAATTGCCCCGAGAACAGCCATGGACTGCCTGCTAAAACACGTTTTTTTTTTCTCATTTTCAGACCGAAACTTTATCAAATAACAGCCACCACCACTAGATGTAATTTCGACCTGGTCTAGGCGCCATGCAATTTGCATAGCAAGCTGGAATCCAGTAAGATTAACATAAGGGTTTGTGAATACATTGCCTACCAGGATGAGACGGCAGTCTTTGAGCTTTTCTGAGACAGGTATGTTATCCCATATTTCCAACTCTTGTTCAGCACAGAGTCGACCAAGACGGTGACACAAGGCTGCTATTCTCACTGAATTATCACTCCCATCCGGCTCCATAGAGAAATTCCAAAACTACACGTAATCACCTGACTGTTGATTGATGCAGAACTGCCCTTCCTTATGGATGCATGTCAAGATCGGCCACCTGCATGTCGATATCTCGAAGAAGACTGGCAGTCGAACAACGAACAAGAAACGACGCGAGAAAAAGAAGCCTGATTGTCAAAGAGGAGGGGAAACTAAAAGAAAGGAGCCTAATTGTTAAAGGAGAAGCTGGTGAGTAAGAAGGAGAGGCTAGCTAGCACCAAGCAAGATGAAGAAGACGTAGATGGAGAGGAAACTTGACGAAGAAGCTAGAGGAACTCGAACATGTCGCGAGAAACACTCTCTTCCAGGATGAGAGAAAACGCTCTACCAAGACGAGAGAACTAGGTTTTTTCTATGCTCGAAGATACATTTTTGGTCAATGATTTGACATCCCCTTGAGGAGATTGATCATCTATGTTTGACAAGAAATGACGAGGAGATTTTGAAAAGAAAAGGCCGTCCATCAAATTTCACTAAAATACGGTGATATCTGTAAAACTTGTAAACTAACTTAGAAAATTATTCGAATCCAATCAAAAAACGAAACAATAATGATTATGGTACTTTGGTTTAAACTTGATCACGGATGTTGTGGTCCAAGACCTGGTGGCCCACGAGGCCGTCGAGAGCTGCTTGGGCGAAACGGATCCAAAGAGCTCCTATGCCATGCTTGTAGTTTGCTCGAAGCCTGAGCACGGCCAAGTCCAGGTGTTCGTACCTACATTTATGTAAGAGCGAGCTTCGAGCCTAAGTAACAAGTTATGCTTAATCTTATGACCTAGCTTAATCTGGTCCAACGGTGGCGAGCGATCATATTGGTGGGGAAATAAAATAAACGCGGACTCTTCGGGAGGGGAAAATCAACCAAAACCTTATTTCGAAAGAACTTGAAGGAGGCAATAGTCAGACGGTTCGTGTGGTTCCAATTTCCAAAACTACCTAATTTTAAACTACAGTGAACCAACCCCCAAAACGCAAGCACCATGTGATGATACTTTACGAGTATCCACCACACCACCACCACCACCACCACCACCACCACCCTCAACCACCACCACCACCGTCACCGTCGCCATGTGGGAGCGTGGTGATAATGCACAACTTTTCGGTTCCAACTTGGGCGACGATCTTGAAATTGAATCGTGGACGGCGTCCCGACAAGACGCATAGTTACAAAATCTCAGGTTCCAAGAATTGAAACCCTACCTGTCATTTTTCCCTTCGATCTTTCCCTTGCATCGAGAACTCATCATCAAGAACCCACCATGCATGTTCGTGAGGTGTCGAGACTCGCAAGTGAAGGTGACCTGGTTTTGAAGCGTCCACGTAGTCGGTGATTGAACTTGTTCGCCTTGCTTCTTTAACACTTCTCGACGCTGAGTTTCCGATAAATGCTTCTCCGAATAAACGATGAATGAACAATTAATTATCTGGACATAAACAAAGAAAGATATACAAGATATCATGTAAGGGCATGATTGGTTGAGTGTTGACTTTTTATATTATTATTATTTTTATCCACCATGGTCTATCTCTCTTCTCTTCTTGTTGGACTATTAATCTATTTTTTTTTTTTTTTTTTTTTGCAAAGTATGCGAGTCGAGTTCCACACTTAAAAATTAAATATCCCCACTCTACCCTGCCCCATTCTCTTATCACCGATTTCGCGCCCAGTGAGATAATATTTTAGTTAAAGATGCAATGCTACATATTATTTGAAATACGGATTGGTTATCGCTTTTGGCTTTGGACCCGGAGATCAAGTTTGACCTCGGCATTTTTCCTTTCTTAGAAATTAAGTAGTATTTTATATACTGTCTTATTAAGAAAAGAACCTAATACTCTTCCATATATTCAGAAAACATACAAAAAAGATTTATGCACGCCTCTTTAATAGAGAATTAGGGATATGGATGGTATTAACATCTTAACTATTGTATGATGCTCACTTCAATGTCAAAACATTTCAAAAATTCTCTAAGTGCCACAATTTTTAAAGCAAACAAATGACTTCAATGACGGAAAATTTGACATGACTTATCGTTCATAAATTTTCTAATACTCATGTTATTGTTCTTAAATTAATACAGATATTTCAAATTATGGGGAACATAATTTTTGTACCAAAAACGTTGTTAAATGCATCGATTTTTGATCCTCAAAGTTGATCAAGAGAATTAGTTTGTTTCCACCATGCTCCAAGCTATGTTGTCGAATCTCAAAACAGAGTAAATTTAGAGAGTTAAGAGAGTTGAAGAAAGTTTTACTCACTTTCTTTTTTTAAGGAAAACAAATAGGTTTGCAATTTTAAATAAAATTATTTAACGAGAGCGTTTGCTAGTGATTTTACTTTTTGAGTCTCTTAAAATAAAGAAAATAATGGCAAAGTTAGGATATTTACTTGAGGTATTATGTTTTTGCCTCACGTTGCTGTTTAGTCAAATTTCTAACGTTAATAATTTTAGAGAAAAAAATTAAATGATCCAATTAGAGTCAAAACTTTAGAATGATGATTTTAGTGCTAATTTTTTTTTTTAAAAGCTTCCATCTAAGTGTCTCTGATGAGACATTTAGATTTTCTGACAAAGTGGGTAACCAAAGCCATTTAAATGATTATTTTTTAAAAGCAATGGTACATAAGCGAATTTTTGAAACGTTTCCAAATTAAAATGGGCACCGTGTAAAAATTGTGGCACCGATCCGTCCATTTCTCTATTATCTATGTTTTCCCCCTATTTATTGAATAAACCCCACACTGACTGAGAGGGTGTGGGGTCGAAAAGCCAGACATTCTCCGGATAGTAATGTGACATAATTTTTTTTAATTTTTTAACTAATCTGTTTCTTAATATCACATATTTATGATTTGTGGAAATGCGTAGCCGCCGGTTGCGGAGCCCAACTCCCGAGAGCTTCTTTGGGACTCGAAGTGTAGAAAGAAAGCTACAGCTAAAATTCCTCCATTTTTCCACCTTCTCATGCGAACACCGATCGTCACTGACATTGGAATGTCTCAAGCTGTGCGCTTTCCCCACTAGAAATTCTATAATCTATGATCCCTTTCTTGGGGTTTGCTATCATTCGTCGCCTGTGCATAGAAATTCTAATTTTGATGCATGTTTTCAAGATGTAAAGCCCCAAAGTCCCCCTCCATCCAAGACCTTTGATCTCCTCGTCCTCCCACTCTAAGCAAGCTTCCATCATACCAATAATTAAGAGTACGTTTAGTAACGTTTCTGTTCTGAAAAATAATTTTTTTTCTTGAAAATACTTTTATTTTATTTTATTTCTATTCCCGATAACAGATTCTGAGCATTTTGAACGCGTTTGGTAATTACACAAAATTTATGTTCTCGGAAGAGAAATGCATTTGATACGACCTCATATATTTTTATGACTTAGAATTTTTAAATTTTTTAATAATTTCATTCCATTTTTCTTTTTTTCTTTTTATTCTCATTCCTTTAATCGATTGCCGGCCTTAGGGGATCCTCACCGGCCATGGGCAAGGTCACTCCTTGCCTAGCCACCAGCGAGGCTTGACCTTGCCGAGTGAGGCTCGACTTTACTAGATCTGGCAAGGCTGAGCTTCCCCCAGCCATGGTGAGGCTTGGGGGTGCCTCGTTGGTGGCCAGTGAGGTCAAGCCTCGCCCAGCCATAGTGAAGCTTGGGGGGGCTCGTCGGTGGCCGACGAGGCTCCGATGAGGTTGTTGGGCCTCGTCTGGCCGGTTGTCGGTTAGCATCAAGGCCGGCAACCGGGCGGGGAAAGAAGAGAGGAAGAGAGGGGAAAAAAAAAAGAAGAAAAGAAAAGGAAAAAAGCTTGTTTTTGGAGTTGTTCTTGGAAATAAAAAAAATACATTTTTTTTTCTTATTTCTATTTCAAATATGTTTTCGGGAATAAATTTGTTTTCAAGAACTAAAAACTTAACAAATACGTCTCTGTTCTATTTCTATTCCCGAGAATAACAGAAACACTTATTTTGGAAGCGTTACCAAACACAACCTAAGCAACTCTAATTTATCATCTCCTTTGAGGATCAGAAAGATAAAAATAACTCATATGGTGGTCATCAGTTGATGAGTATCATATAGCTTATCCACCTGATATACACTAGTGGTCGAACAAGTAGAATTCATATTCTAATTACATTTTTATTCTATTTCTACTCATGGGAATAAAAGAATAGAAACACTTATCCTGAGAGCATTACCAAACACAGCCTAAGCAACTCTAATTTATCATCTCCTTTGGGGATTGGAAAGATAAAAATAGATCATATGGAGGTCATCGGTTGATGAGTATCGTATAGCTTATCCACCCGATATACACTAGTGGTCGAACAGGTAGAATTCTAAGGCATGGCACTTTGGCCTGCGTGGTACGTAGTTCTCATTATGCACGTGCACCTGTGTTCTCATATCCAATATTATCCATGACAAATACAAATTAACATATGCGATTTCTCCATCAATCCATATCCGAAGTCTTTCTTTTACTAGCGATCGTCCTCTGTATAATGGAATCCATAATGATTTCTTCCTTTCAACAATCATTGTCCGACTTATAAACCCCCTAGATTGCACAAAAATCTACCAAATCAAGCTTAATTAATGTCCAACTAACTCTCGAAATGGACATTTGTCCTATCATGCGTTACATAGTAAACAAAAGATTGTCTTTTTTTTTTTAGGCTTTGTTTATTATGCGAAAAATAAATTATTTGACTTACATTTTTCTAAAAATAACTTTTTGTATTACTTACAAAATTAATGAACGGAAAATGTTTTCATCTTCCACAAAATATTGGATATAAATTATTGTCGATAATGAAATCATTTTTCAATAATTAATTATTTTAAACGATATAAGTGATCACTTTTAGAAAAATATTTTCTGAATCATTTATTTTGCATGAAATAAACGAATATTTTTCTCCTTCCACACAAAAATAAGAGCCCACTGGTACTGTCTTAAATTTAAATAATTCTTGTAATTATTGGGATATTGCGCAAAAAGCTTCAATCATAAACGTTTGGAATTCCACATTCTTGCCCAAATGAATTACCTTGTCCACAAATTTGCAGAATGGAAAAGCTGCTAAAAACAACACCGTATATAAGAAAAGCGTCTTGCCAACAAGTGGCCCTAAGAGAGTAATAAAATTGACTGAAATTGGAGACCGTACTTTTTTTAATTAATTTTTTCTTGAATTTTGAATATAGAAGAAGCGCAATTTTTTACGAAGTTAGTTACTTCAAATGGAGAATTTCGCATTTTTTAGGTGTATTTAGTATTACTTAGTAAGTACTCTGGGGACATTTTTTAAGATTATTTTCCGATGTCGAGGCTCTCTCTCAAGTAATATCTAGTCAACTAGCTTGTGCAACTTCCAAAGAGACGATATTGCAAAGAATGGACGGCTGAAAAGAGAGACTTGTGTACATTATAAGTTCCTATAAGCGCGTCTCATATGAGCAATGTCTATGGACCCGGTCCACGCAATTGGGTCTAGAGTTAAGTGAAATAAAAAACTTTGTTGAATTACTGCTAACTATTCAAAAAGTTTAAGTTGATAGGTGGAGTTACGATACATTATTTAAATATTACACTTCCCTTCACACATAAGTTGGATATTGGTCTTAGCCCAAATTGTAGAAATATTCAGTTGTGGCGGCAAATATGGGAAGGTAAATAGGGGCTTGGAAAGGGGTTTGGAAGGTTTGAACTCCGGGCCTTTTAACTCTGATATCATGTAAAATTTTGTATGATCACTGCAAACAATTTTGAACTTTTGAGTTGTTAAATAAAGAGTGGTGTATTATTTAAATGTTCTAAAATAAAGGTTTTTTTTTTCCCTGTCTTGTCCTGCTGCGTTTGGCTTTAAACTCTTCATCAGGTGCTTGTAAAGATTGATGGAAATCATGGGAAAAGGCCTATCAATTAGTGTCACCTATAAATCAATGGTGTTGATTAGTGCCTCTAAAGCAATTGTTAAAGCCAGGATAGTAATTGATCACGAATCGTTTTTGTGACCTAAAATTTGATCATGAAAAATTGATCGTGAAAGGTCAGCCAGGATAGTCTTTGCAACCAAATTTTCATCTTAGTCACCAGAGGAGATCTCTCATGATTATATATTTTGGTCACCATAGAGAACTAGGAAATTCTTTCCAGTCGTTTCGGATGACCAAATGTTTGGTCGCCGGTCAGGAGACCAAATTATTGGTCAATATATTATCAACATTCTAAAACAAAATTACTCGATACTAATTTTGCTTAATGAGTGTCTTCAAGAAATTTACTATTGTGCATTCGACATTTGTCCACCTACTTCCTAATAAAGCCCATTTTGCGAACTTCACTTTTGATTTGGCATTCTTGGACCATGCACAACCTTTTCAACTTATTTAAGGTCACCCACGATTCAATGTGGATTTGGCAAATCTAATCAGCAGATTCGTAGGACGCCAGACAAAGTTTATATACCATGCAAGTTGATCAATCTCACAAGTTGTGCTCCTCGAGAGAAGCATTTTCTTTGCCATATACACAAGCGAAATGCCTAGGCTTGTAACCTAGACGCGTAGTATTCACAAGTTCCTCAAGGAAATGCATTAATTGCAAAGATTAAAATCGTCGATAGATATCGCTAAAACGTACACCTACATGCACTATGTCTCCCCCATCACAACATCGGGCAAAGCTTTTGGATGATGATCCCATGTCTCAACTTCTTACGGAAGTTCGAATTCAAGATTTGAATACATTAGTTAACTAGCCATCTTTCGCTTTTTGAGTTTCAGCCCTTCTTCACTTCTTCACCTTTGGTAAGAGAGGGATTTGACGTAAATCTCTTCCTTCCCCTCTTTGGTTGTTTTACCTTCTATTTTCTCTTGTTCTTACTCTACTTTATTGATCTAAATCTAGATTTTGGAGCTCTCTTCTCCTAGTCTCAGATTTAGGAGCTTTTATCTTCCAAGCTAGTTTAGATCTATGAGTCTCAATGAATAAGCATTCTGTCATCAGTTTTAATGATATTCATAGCAGTTGCGATATTACATCTAGGCTCGTTCAACTTCTTTTTGTTAGAAGCTCCAGTGTCTCGCATTTGTTAAAGGACTTGTTTTCATAGGTGTCATATTTGAGCTTGTTCAACATGTTTTTGTTGCCTTTGTACGATGATGTTGTTGGGGACGGAGAATATAGGCATACACTACCGAAATGCAAAGCTGTAACTACCAATGGAGATTCCAGTGTGTGCTTATCATTGATGGTGATGTATGATTTGGTAATTAGTTGCCAATCTTTTTACTTGGATGCAGTCACAATTTGTTCTTGAAGGATTAGCATGTGCATACCCCTATCGATCATATGCTAGGATGATATACCTTGATTTCTAGATTTCAATTTGTTTTGCAACTCTATGGGCATACCAATCAGAGTCATGTTACGAGGAAGTTTGCATGTGAAAGATGTTCATAATTTACAACTTATTGATCCCAGTAATGTCACCAGGAAGTTTTCTCCAATTTGAGATGGATGAAATATTGCCTTTAACCAAATTTAAACATGGGTGAATTTCATAATCGTTATAGACTTTTCTCCAACAAAAGATGAATAGAATCATAACCCGACAATTCACCTATCTTTGCTTGACGTGATAGTATTAACGTTTTTGTCTATGTATGATGATGGAATATCAGGAGTTCGCATAACTTAGATTTGTAGGATAAACAAATATCTAATAGATTAAAGAAAAAGTGTTGCGATTTCATTATTTTGTCCTAGAATCTGGAGTCTATCATTGTATCTTTCAGCCAAATCATTGCCCATAATGTCAGTACTCAAATGAAAATATAGCAAAACGAAAATTCATGACTCAAAGAGATTGACCTACAAGGAGATAGCTACAGTTCAGATGATTATACAAAGGAAGAAAAATAAACAACTCTCTTTTGACTCCATTTTCTTGATATCGGGTCCATATATAGTTTTTCGGAATCGCAATCACGGCATGTGTCGAATGCAGAACCATGTCTGGACCACTGACATGATAGGAGTTTAAATGGTCAGTTCACCGGACTAAATGTTCAACAGAAAGAAGCTTAAATATTGTAGGTGGTGTTATTTTCGTTAGTAATCTCGTTGAAACATAATTAAAGAATGACTGAATGGTTACTCATTTACTTTGACTCAGGAAATTATAGCTTGAATCTCATCGTCTTGTGCTCGGTGTAATCTCAGGGGTCATGCCTAATATTCTATGTGTAGAATCTTATTCAATACAAATGGATCAGATCTTCTATGGATATATATATTGGAGATTAAATCTAATGAAAAAGTTTGAATATCTATATCGTAACGAAAATAGCCTGGTAAATTCAGAAAACATCCAAATTCCTTTTTGACGTAGGCCATAAAAAAAAATATCTATATATATATTATATTTTTTTGGGAGAAGAGGAAGGGAGGGGGGGGTTCTCTTGAACTCAATCAAGTGAAAGCTGATAGTTTTCTAATGCAAACCAAGGTAGGGCCTGCTTCTTTTTGTGGCCATTAAAAAACAAAGTAAAGTCGAAGTGGGCTTATGGAATATTTTAATAGTTACAGAAAGAAAGAGGTCTTGAGCTTATCATTTTGGAATGAGTTTCAAAAGAGGGGGGGGTACCTGTTCCCAATCCTAATCACATGCTTCTTTCCGGCCCAAAGTTTCTTCCCTATATATACCCCCCGACCCCTCTCACTCTACACACCATCACTCATTTAGCCAAACAGCAATAGTATCCTCTCTCTTGTCTCTCCTCCTGTTCATCTTTCTGCAACATTTGAACTCGTTTCACTTCATTGTTTCTTCTCTTTCCCCCTTCAAAGTTTGCAAAACTCAACCCTTTCCCTTCACCCTTTTTTGCACTAAAAGCACAAAGACCGTCCTTAATGCCCAACAACAGTACTTGTCTCAAGACACCAGACATGCTCCAAAGCCTTGACCACGGGACCTTCTTCTCCCGCCGGTGCATCTGGGTCAACGGGCCGGTCATTGTCGGCGCGGGCCCATCAGGCCTCGCAGTTGGGGCCGGGCTCAAGCAACAAGGCGTGCCCTTCATCATCCTTGAGAGGGCTAACTGCATTGCCTCCCTGTGGCAGAACAGGACCTACGATAGGCTGAAGCTTCACCTTCCAAAGCAATTTTGCCAACTCCCCTACTTCCCGTTCCCTGAGGACTTTCCAGAGTACCCCACCAAGCACCAGTTCATCACCTACCTTGACTCCTATGCCAGGCACTTTGACATCAGTCCTAACTTCAATGAAACGGTGCGGTCTGCCAAGTACGATGAGACCTTCGGTCTCTGGCGGGTCAGGACGGTCCTGGCGGGAGGGCCTGGACTTGGCCAGCTTGAGGTTGAGTACATCTGCCGGTGGCTTGTGGTGGCCTCTGGCGAGAATGCGGAAAAGGTTGTCCCAGACTTCGAGGGCCTGGAATCTTTTGGGGGCGACGTGACGCATGCCTGTGACTACAAATCTGGGGAGAATTTCCGTGGAAAGCGCGTACTGGTTGTTGGCTGTGGGAATTCGGGAATGGAGGTTTCTCTTGATCTCTGCAATCACAACGCAAGGCCATCCATGGTGGTTCGCAGCTCGGTAAGGCTGAAACCACGTCAGCAACATTTAGCAACATTGATGTGTGGCAAGGAGAAAATCGAATTGACAAAACACTTACGCTCTGTCTTTGTTCAAACAGGTTCATGTGTTGCCAAAGGAAGTGCTAGGGAAATCAACATTTGAACTGGCAGTCTTCATGATGAAATGGTTACCACTTTGGCTTATCGACAAGATCCTCATATTCCTAGCTTGGTTGATCCTTGGAAATGTCGAGAAATATGGTCTTAAAAGGCCAAAAATTGGGCCTCTGCAGCTCAAGAATGCTGCAGGGAAGACCCCTGTTCTTGACATTGGTGCACTAAGCAAGATCAGATCCGGCCAGATCAAGGTGGTCGCAGGGATCAAGAAGTTCTCAAGTGGTCAGGTCAAGCTCCTTGACGGGGAAGTTCTCAACATTGATTCCGTCGTCCTTGCCACTGGGTACCGCAGCAATGTTCCTTCTTGGCTCAAGGTAAGGCATAGAGTGATGTCTTTCTTCCTGTTTCCCAGATTTATTTTCGTTTATTATACTCTGTTCATCGCTGCGTCACGTTTTAGGGGAAACGGTGATACTATAGTGGTCAGCTTGTGAGTACAGTTTTTAGTTTGCTCGTCCTATAAGAGCAACTTGTGGAACGAAACTCGCCTGGTAAAGGTGTTTGTTTTACGCGTTCTGCACCTGAATTTTGCATACTGTTAACTGAAAACCAGGGGTTATTCAAGTTGTTTCTCTCCCACTCTCTATATAGAGATTATTTTTTGAGTTCTCAAACCAAAACCGAAGATTAAAGATTTCATATACATGGGACCCACCCTGTAATTCACTAAAAATTCAAAATGCTTCTTCTGACTTGGGTCTGCTTTAGGAGCGAAAAGTTTCGCTGCTCACCGATATGGATATTCTTGATCCTAAAAGCAACCATTCTTGTCAGGTTCTTTTTTGCTTTATTATCCTTGCTTTCCTCTAGTAGATGTCACTTATAATTTTTTTGATGGTTCGTGAATTTAAAAGCAAGAAAACGAAAGAAATGCTCCTTTTTCTCCAAGCAATCCTCTTTCTCTTCTGGTTCTGACCCCAATTTCTTTCCTCAGATTAAGCAACATTTCTGTGATTGCGATGTTTACAGGAGAACGAATTCTTTTCCGAGGATGGGATCCCGAAGAATCCGTTCGCAAATGGATGGAAAGGCAGGGCCGGGCTCTATGCAGTCGGGTTCACCAGGAAAGGCCTGTCTGGCGCGTCTCTGGATGCAATCAGTGTGGCGCATGACATTGGGAGGTCATGGAAAGAGGATATGAAGCAGAAGAAGCATTCAGTCAGGGCTCGCCACAGAAGATGCATTTCGCACTTCTGAAACTAACATTAAAATGGCCCGTACACTCGAAACCAAGGGTTTTAATTCGGTTTTACCTTTTCATTTGCCTTCGGATTTGTGGATTGGTAGATGGGAAGTGTGCGAGTATTGTGTAGTGTATACATAATTGTCTGGATCTGATGAAGGACAGAGAGTCTACCTAGAAAGCAGCCCTCTCCAATGAAAAGGAAAAGAATTCCCAGTTCAGGCAATAAGAGGGATTTTTGTTTTCTTTTGTAAAAAGGAAGATGAGGCTTTTTATTTTTATCATCAGTCAATGTTGTTGTTGTTGTTTTTTTTTTTTTTTGGCGTGCTGGAGGAACTGTCGCCACCGACAGCAACAGTGTAAACCTCTAGGTGACACGTAAGCGGAAGGACCCACTACTCCCAGTGTCACACTTAAGTCACCTAATGTCTCCCTTGGGTTTTGAACCCCTCACTTCTGGGCTGAGGATCAATAGGTTCTTATTCAGCGGAGCCACCGTGGCCCGTGGTATCAATCAATGTATGTTGATTCCCTCTTGTTGTAATTGTAAGAAATTTGTTATGCATTTAAGAATTCCAAGGTTCGTTCATTTCGCAGAAAATGACTTCCAAAAAAACATTTTCCAGATTTTTGAGCGTTCGTTTCACGGAAAATGAACTAGTCAAGGAAAATATTTTTTCCATAACTTCTTCTATCTTGCTTCTTTCTATTAATACATTTTTATGTTATTTTTATGCTTTCTTTTTATTTTTCTTTTCTTTTTCAAAATCGAGTTTTTAATTTTTTTCCTTTTCTTTTTTTCTTTTCTTTCTTTCCTTTTCATTTTCTTCTTTGGCCTTGGTCAGTCTTTGGCCACGGTAGTGGCCGGCGACTGGTCGCAAGCTAGCTCGAGCCTCGCCTCAGGCTGGCGAGGCTTCGCCTAGCCCGATTCGGTGAAGCCTAGCTCGAGCCTTGCCAGATCGGGCGAGGCGGAGCTCTTGCTGGCCTGGGGCAAAGCTTGGGCCTTGCCAGATCTGGCAAGGTGGGCGGCGCTCAGGCCTTGCCCGAGCTTGCCAGAGGCTCGCCGGGCTCGGGCGAGCCACGAGCTCGCCGGATTTAGCAACGGAGCTTGAGCTCCCGATCCAGGCGAGCCCGCTGACTGCGAGCTTCGATGTGGAGAGAGAGAGAGAGAGAGAGAGAGAGGTGCGGTTGCGGAAGATGGAGGATTAACCATTACGACGCGGAAACCGATTCTCGGTCGGCAGGCGCTTGTCTCGCCGACGGACCCGATCGCTGATCCCCCAAAGTCAACCCCCGAGGCTGGACGGAGGGATGGAGGAAGAAAGGGAGGGAGGGAGACGGCGATTAGGGGAAAATGAAAAGTGCCCTACGTGACAACTGCAGTCGATAAGTGCGAGGAAGTCTTCGTCGCCGCCGTCAATGCCGCCGTTGCTGTGAGTGGGCCAATCGTCATGGATCGAGAATCACCGGGGAGGACGAAGGCGGCGGAGGAAAGAGAAAGGAGGCGGTGGAGGAAGGAGGAGGAAGGAGGAAGGAGGAAGGAGGAAGGAGGAAGGAAAAGAAAAATGAAAAAAAGAAAGAAAAAAATTATAAATAATAAAAATTTCGATTTTTTAAAAATATAATAATAAAAATTCTTTTTGAAAAAATGAGGGGTCATCTATTTCTCTCGTTCACTTTGTTCATCTCCTCTCTCAAGGCGGTGATCGTGCACTTGTTCATGCTGACTGGGTCCCTACTCGGCCTGGACAATTCGGCCTTCCTCTTGCTTAGATTTTTGGGGGTTTTCTTCCCCTCTCCTTCATCCATCTTCCCTTTGAGTGGATCCGCTTGTTTTCTTCCCCAAGACGAGTTTTCTGCTACCCTACTCACCTCTGATTCGACTGTCACGGGTTGGAGCTCCTCCTTTGCTCTGGTTCGACAGTCATCTGCGGGAGCTGCTTGCGCTCGGACCCTTCTCGGCTCTGGCTTGAGACAGCTGTGGGGGTCCTGAGCGTCTTAGCTTTGGTTTGGCCGTCGCTTGCTGGAGTCCCATTCGGCTCTGGTTTGAGACTTGCGGGAGCTGCTCGGGCTCGTGCCCTGCTCGACTCTAGTCTGAGGTGGTTGGGGTGGTCCAAAGTATCCCTCCTCTTCGTAGCTTGGCCTCGTATGGAGCTCTTTTTTGGCTGTTAAGTTTTGTTGACTGATTTCTACATGACTCGATGGCCTCTTCTTCGGCGAAACCTCAGCTAGGTGGCGGTAAGGGGAAGGGGCCGAGCTCCCCTCCTCACAAGTCTATGGACTAGCAAGCTAGTAAGTCGGTCCAAGAATCCTGACCCGTAGGAGGGTCTTCTGTGGCAGGGGATGGCTTGAGATATGGGTCGATCTCTCGGCCTCTTTGGGAAGGCCGATCTTGGGGATGAAGTCGAGTTCGGGCTCCTACTAAGAGGCCTCGAGCAAGCTAACAAGCTCTTCAAGGCCCCCCCAAGCCCAGTCGTGGGCTAATGTGGCACGGTTGGCCGCAAAGAGCTACGAGCTATCCTATATTCCTCCTGCTGCTGTTGTAAGGGAGAAGACGGTTGTAAATTTGTCGGGAGAATGCTGCAGGCTGCGGATCCCAAATGGAAGGAGTTCTTGGTAGCTTATTTTGTTGGGAGAAAGCTCCCTTTTCAGATGATCGAACAGACTTTGAAGAATACTTAGGGGACAAAGTTAGATATGTTGGCTGATGACTAAGGATTCTACTATTTCCATATTCCGGACCCGGTGTTCCGGAGGAAGATTCTAGAAGAGGGACTGACCACTATTGCTCGGATTCCCCTTATTTTACAACAATGGAAACCCCTTATGGAGTTGAAGAAGGCTAAGCAAACCTCCGTTCCGGTGTGGATAAGACTCAAGAACCTTCCCCTCGACCTGTAGTTCGCACAGGCGATTAGTGTTATAGCCAGCTCCGTTGGCAAACCCCTTCATGTGGATCAACGAACCGAGGGCACGAGGATGATTTCCTTTGCCAGAGTGTGCGTGGAGATCCAAGTTAATCAGCCGAGAGTTTTGACGGTTGAAGCAAATGTTAATGGGGTCACTAGGTCCATTGCTGTGGATTATGAATGGAGGCCCCTTGAATGCTCCAAGTGTGGGGTCTTTGGAAATAAATGTGATGTTGTCCCTTTCCCTGTTCAGCCTCTTCCTGCTCCTTTAAACACTACTCGCCCCCTTGATCGACCCTCCGAGACTCCTGAAGACCTGGAGCAAGGTTGACGAATCGGTTCGCTTTGATTAGGGTAGTTGAGACTAAAATCCCTCATAACCTCTTCAATGCCATTTTTGGGAATTTGACTTCGAATTGGTGCTGGCGGGCTAATTCTGAGTACTCTAATTGGGGTAGGATTTGGGTTGGTTGGGATCCTACTGTGGTTTCCTTTGAAGTTTTATCGGTCTCGGATTAGATGATTCTTGGGAAGCTTTGCTGGTTGGAGACCGGAGTGGCCTGCTATGTCTCTTTTATTTATGCTGAGCATTCTTTTTCTACTCATCGACCTCTTTGGGAGGATTTGGTGGCGAGAAGCTATTCTCTACAAGACGTGCCTTGGCTTGTTTTGGGAGACTTTAATGCTATAAAGGATCCTTCAGATAGACTGGGTGGCTTGGACCTTTGGTTCCCGTGCTTTGATGAATTTCGACAGTGTTTGGATCAGGCGGAGCTGGATGACCTTTGTTATGTGGGGTTTCGATACACTTGGTCGACTTTTTCAAGGCTCTCTCGAAAGATGAGGAAGATTGATAGAGTCCTGGTAAACCCTTGTTGGAGCTAAGTTTTTTTCCTTTTCAGAAGCGTCCTTCCTTGTGCCTAGGATTTCTGACCACTCACCTATGGTGGTCAAGGTGGAGAACTCTATCCTTCGGAAAAGGCTGTTCAAGTTCTTCGACTTCTAGATACAACACCCGGACTTCGACTTAATTGTGAAACAAGTTTGGGAGAATCCGGATTATGGAGTGCCTATGTTTAGGCTGGTGCGCAAACTAAAGATCTTGAAGGGTTGGCTCAAGTAGTTGAATAGAGATTCCTTTGTCAACATCTCTGTAAGGACTTCTGAAGCGAGGGAAGCCTTAAAGCAAACTCAAGTTGGCCTCCTCAATGACCCTACTAGCATGGTCCTCGCGGACTTGGAGAGAGTTCTCTGTGGAGCTTGGGTCTCAGGAAGAGTCGTTTTTTAGGCAGAAAGCTCGTATAAGATGGCTCAAGGAAGGTGACCGGAACACAAAATCTTTTTACCAGTATATCAGTAAGAGACAACTGAGAAACAAAATTTTCTCTGTGGTGGATTCCTCAAGTAACCAAATCACTGAGCCTCCACTGGTCCAACAGCATTTTGTGGAGCATTTTCGTGATCTCCTTATCCCAAGGATGGAGCTGGACACCCCTCCAGGTATTGGAGATTCGGGAGGTTATCCGCAATCAGCTGAATGATGATCAGATTACCTTTCTTGCTCACCCTGTGGTTGATCTTGAGATTCGAGATACTCTTTTTTCCCTTGCAAGAGGTAAGGCACCAGGTCCGGATGGCTTCACGGTTGAGTTCTTCAAGGAGAATTGGGATACAGTGAGTCAGCTGGTCACAGAAGCCGTGAATGACTTTTTCACCTTGAGGAGACTTCTCAAGGAAATCAATGACACCATTTTGGTCATAGTTCCAAAGGTTCCCAATGCGACTACCGTTGATGACTATAAGCCTATTGCTTGTTGCAACACGGTCTACAAGATTATTACCAAAGTGTTGGCGAATAGGGTTGTGGCCTTGCTAAAAGACCTTGTCAATCCGTCTCAAAGTGCCTTCGTCAAGGGACGACGAATCAGGGATAATATTCTCTTGGTGCAGGAACTTTTCTCTGGGTTCCATGTCGAACTCTATTCTCCCAAGTGTGCTATTAAAGTCGACTTCAGAAAGACGTATGATACCATGGACTTGGCGGTTTCTCGAGAGTGTACTACTTGCCTTTCGATTTCCTGATCGATTGGTTCACCTCATCATGACCTGTGTGAGGTCCTCACTTTTCCATCGCGTTGAATGGGGAGCTACATGGTTTCTTCCCTAGTGGGCGTGGCTTACGTTAGGGAGACCCCATCTCTCCCTACTTATTCACGTTGGTTATGGAGGTGCTCTCTAGGATTCTTGGGAGGTGCTCGCTACAACCAGATTTCATATTCTATTGGAGATGTAGGTTTACTTGCCTCTTGCGCTTGTTCTTTGCGGATGATGTTTTTCTATTTTGTGAGGGCCACCTGCCATCCGTGAAGCTTTTCAGGGATGGTCTCCATATGTTTTATTCTTGGAGCGGACTTCTCCCAAACCCAAGGAAAAGCGAGGTGTTCCTCTCGGGAGGCCTGCTGGCCTTAAGAAATCAAATCCTCCTGGAGCTTGGCTTTGTTGAGGGTAACCTTCCAGTCCGGTATCTTGAGGTTCTAATCATCACACCGAGGCTTCGGAAGGTAGATTGCGTTGAGCTTGTGAGGCGCATCACCTCTAGGGTACAGTCTTGGACTCATTGTTTTCTTTCTTTTGCTGACCGACTTCAGCTGATCAAGTTAGTCCTCCATGCCATTCAGGCTTTCTGGGAAAGTGTCTTTATTCTTCCTATAGCTGTGCTGGACCAAATAGAGCGTATTCTTAGACAATTCCTTTGGAAGGGACCTGAGTTGGGCAGGGGGGTGCTAAAGTCTCCTCGGAAGATGTTTGCCTTCCTAAAGTAGAGGGAGGTCTTGGTATCCGGAGATTGTGTGAGTGCAATAAGGCGACTATGCTCAAACATATTTGGAACTTATTTTTAGATAAGGAGTCGTTATGGTGTAAGTGGGTCCACTCGACCTTCTTAAAAACCAAGAACTTTTGGGTAGTTAAGAAGCCAACCTACTGCTCTTGGGTGTGGAAAAAAAATTCTACAACTCAGGACAGATTGTTGGCTACGCTTCTACTGGAGATTAAACGATGGCTTATCAGCGTTGCTCTGGTTCGATAATTGGCATCCCAGGGGTCCTTTGAATTTATATTTCACGGATCCCCAAATCTATAGCTCCGGTCTCTCTAGGCAAGCTTTGGCTGCCGACCTCTTCTCTGAGGATGGACGAGCTATCAGGTCAGAGATTGAGTCTTGGGATTCGCCGCTTCCTTCCTTGTCTGGAACCCAAGATCGGTTCTGTTGGAGGGAGGACTCGATGGGCTTGTTCTGGGTGGCCTTGGCTTGGGAGGCCATAAGGCGGAAGAAGGCTAGAGTTAATTGGCATTGTTTCATTTGGAGTAATGCCATCCTGCCTCGATACCAACTGAACCTGTGGCTTATCACCAAGAGGAGGTTGCCTACAAAGTCTCTTCTCATGTCTTATGGTAGGATTGATGCTGCTTCCTACCCTTTTTGCAACGAGGTGCCTGGTTCTATCAATTATCTCTTTTTTGGTTGTTGCATTACCTCGAGTATTGCCTTCTTCTGAGCTACTAGATGCAATCTCCCCTGGACCAACAGGACTTGGGAGGAGACTCTCAGTTGGGCCATTACCTTGCTCGTCGGCAAGGATTTTTATAAGTGTGTTGCTTGGTTCTTCTTTGGGGCGCTGTGTCATATCATCTGGAGGAATAGGAACAATATTCTTTTCAGGGGGGAGTCGTTATCTATTTCGGCCATAAAGAAGCATCTCCTCAAGGTCGTCAAGGATAAGACCCTTACCTTTAAGAATGTCGAGGACTCTATTAGGAACAAGCGGATGCAACGCTTGTGGGATGTGGACCCCATTATCTTCGCTTTCTTTGATCGTAGTTTGACATAGGCTTTTCGGTGGTTGCTTGGGTGTTTTTGCCAAGCTTGTTTGCCGTTGGCTTTCTGTTGGTTGTTTTGTTGCTTTTCTGCGGCTTCCTTCCACTCTTAATGAGTGTTTTATTTTGAGTGTAAGTTTTTGGAGCCGTGTTGGCGGTACAGTTTGACCCCTCTTAATATATTGCTTACTCTTACCCAAAAAAAAAAAAATCTTTTTAAAAAATATAAAAAATAAAAATAATTTTTTGGTCAATTTAAAATATTAAAATTCAATTTTTGATAATTTTTCCCAAACAATTAAATTAGTTAACGAACGGTGGAAAATATTTTCCACTAAAAGCTTAGGTTTCAACTGAACATCGGAGAATAGAGTCATTTTCTAGGAAAATGACTTCTAGGAAAATGTTTTCCGGAAACATGATATTTTCCGCAAAACGAATGGACCCGAAATGACACTTCTTTTTCTTCAGTAAAAAGAACCGAATATATTATGAGACAATCCGCAAAGTGGGCCATTTGAGAATATGACAGAAGGTTAAGTTCCAAAGTCAGAGTACGAAGCATTAACTAATGATTTGAACTTTTTTTTCCACCTTTAAGTGTACTTAATGTTGGAAGCGCACACCAAAATTCATTATTTGATATCTTCATTTGGAGAGATCGTCAAGAGATGCCTGTGATATATATTCAATTGTAGTTGGACCTACCTTAACCTACAAGCTTAAACCACGGATTATGATTCAATTATAATATATTAATTACCTTTCTAACATAATTCACATGCGTTTCTCAACAATCTTTACCTCACGTGTGAATTATTCATCAAACACCAATACACATTGGAAGAAAACCACCAATCAATCATTGGATTTGATACCACTTATAAGAAGTGGGTTATCATCACCTCTGAGAAATCTCCAAAAAGAAGCTTAAGTTAAAGCTCGTTAGTATATCTAATTAGACTAACATTACTCAAAAGCTTAAATTAATGAATTATAGATTGAGTTAGATATCTTAATTACTGCACATCACACTAAGTCTCTAATGTGAGACTTTTCTAACTTAACTCCTACGTACTTTTCAATAATTCAACTCTAATGATCTGACCTAATATAGAAAAAAAGAAAGAAAAAGTGACCATTTCGTGAGGCATTTTTAGCAAGGGAAATAGTTGTCCATCAATTATATATAGTCACATGATTAATGGTTGTGATAAATTATATCCCCGTAGATCCCGGTTTATGGAAGTTTCTTTTTGTTTACGCTTTTTTAGGTTCATCCCATCTTGCCCATCAACACTCTCCATTCAGTGGGAGGTGGGGCCGAGTGTCCAAAAGTAACGTTCTGAGTGGTGACGATTTAGATGAATCTTTCCATTTAAATAGTACTTCACAGGCCACATTTATCTACAGCTATTTTTTCAGGATTACTTCAAACACAAACAAGGAAAGAACTTTCTTCCTCGTTTTATCGCCTAATAAAAAATAGAAAAAAGAGAGACAACTAGAGATCAGCTAACAAGTATGAGTAAAACTTAAAACTGTCCCATCACAACTATTCCCTTTTTATTTTAATTCTCTTACCAGAGATGGTTTCGTCGTTGAAAATATTCATGGAAGGACAGGAAATTGAAGCCACGAACGTCAAAGGACATCCCACATGAGCACCCATACCCCTTCTGATTTGACCTTTGAATCGCCCCAACATGCAAACTCAAATTTTTAATACTGAAACCGGGTGAGTCGATTCTTCTCCTGCATACTGTAAACAATGCAATGTCAGGCAAAGCAAAGCACTTATTGAATTCGATGATACTTTTGTAATCACTGATCCACCATAGCACAACCTGCACCACATCCATAGTCCAGTTCTCAATATCAAAGAAATTTTCTAAGATTTCTGTGTAGACGCTACAGTTGCTAAGAAATGAAAAGATACATCATGGGCTTGCCCATGGCCACCAACAATTTTCCAATTCTTGGTTCCACACTAGAGGCCCATCCCTCTATGTTTCTTCTAACCAGGGTCTTCGGTACGATGAAAATGGTGAGGCATGGAGTTATTATAAAGTACGCTAAGATCTGGAAAAAATAAAGCAAAATAGTATTTGAACAAGTAATTTTGTACATGTGTCGCTTTTGTCTGGAATTGGTTAGTTGTTAACAAGTACATCTTTTGTGCAAAGATGTAATGCAAATATCTCTGTTCAACAAGGTGTATGCATCAGCCATATTGTTATTTAATTTATTTTTCAATTAACAAATGTTTGGGATAGCTTTTTATGGTGAACTTAAAAAGAAAATAACACCATAAAAAAGGTAGAAAATTCAAAAGTTCATAGATCTTAGGTACCTTATATCCTAACTTTTTATGGAAATTTTTAATAGCTTCTTGGACGAGTCTAGTGTTCCATTTCCGAAATTTTTTCCATGTCGATAGATTTTAGAAAAATATTGGTAAAAAACCTGATATCTTGATAACTTGTTGCTAATATACCGACATTTATGAAAATACCCTCTTTTTGTTACAGTTGATAAATTATTCAATTTCCTTATTTTTACCCCCTTTTTTTTTGTCTGTCTTGCCAACAAGTTACATGATAAACTTTTTTATGAATTGCCAATATTGATTGGAATAATTTACCAACTTTTTCTGATAAGTACCATTTCGCTTTAGGAGACACATCAATTCTCATTTGAGATATTTACCAATGTTTATTTGGTTATTTTGATTATCAATTTTTTTTTTATATCGTTTATCAATTTCTATTTGTTTTTCTTGCTAATGTCTTGAATTTATTGCCTCTTGTGCGAACTTATCAATGTTCACTCGTGTGGTTTATCCATTTTCTTCTCCCATTAAATTACCAACTAGTTTTTATTTACCAACTCTTATTTTAGTTATTTATCAATGTTTATTTGTTCTTTTCTAGTTTTGCCAACTTTTCTATTGAGTTATGAACATTTATTTGCCTTGCTTACAAGAGGCTGAAGTACCGACTATTTGTAGAATCTACCAACCATAATAAGAGCAATTACTTTCTATCCAATTAAGTTACCAACAAATTTTACACTACCAATTT
Source organism: Eucalyptus erythrocorys (assembly GCA_014182555.1). NCBI lineage: Eukaryota > Viridiplantae > Streptophyta > Magnoliopsida > Myrtales > Myrtaceae > Eucalyptus > Eucalyptus erythrocorys. Next base: position 36,588,400 of record CM024604.1, read on the forward strand.
TTATTTGAGTGAATTACTAATGTTTATTTGCTATCGTTAAGAATTATCAACTTTTTTTTGCCTTTAATGAATTTTTTTTACCTTCTACAGATTTTATCTACCTTTTTTTTATAACCAAAACAGTAAATTTACCAACTGCTATATGATATTAATAATATTTATTTGAGTTAATATTTATTTTTGTCTAATTAAGATATCCACTAGCTTAGGTTGTTAACTTATATGAGGCACTTACAATATATATATATATATATATATATATATATATATATATATATATATATTTTTAAAACCAAATTACCAACTATGTTACTTGAGTAGCCACTTGGGTGCGCATGGCAACGCTTCCAACGAAGGGTGGGGAGTAGTTTTTTTTTTTTAGAAATGCTTCTTTTCTATTTCTATTCTCAGGGACAATTTCGGGTAAAAAACCCGTTTGGTAACTACACAAAATTTCTACTCTAGAAATAGAAAAAGAATAGAAATGCGTTTGGTAAAAAACAGTTTCTTTTTTATATTTATTTGTTTTTTATTTTTGTTGGCCGATCGCCGCCGGACGCCGCCGCCCGCCTCCGCATGTCGCCGCCGCCGCCGGTGGCCGCGGGAGGTGGCGGCCGATGGGCGGTGCGGCTAGTGGCGGCGGGGCGGTCGGCGGCGGCGGCGGGCGGGCGGTCGGCGGCGGCGGCGGGCGGGCGGCGGTCGGCGGCGGGGCGGGCGGCGGCGGCGGCGGTCGGTCGGCGGTCGATCGACCTCCGACGGCCGACGGCGGGTGGCAATCGGTCGGCGGCATCCGGCGGCGGCGGCGGCGACGGTCGGCCGGCGGCGGCGGCGGCGGCGTGCGGCGGCGAGTGGCGGTCAACGGCGGTCAATGGGCCGTGTGCAAGAGAAGAATAAAAAAAAAAAATTCACTTATTTCTTAAACTTGTTCTAGAACCGAAGAACTTTTTTACTTCGGTTTTGTTCCAAAACTATTCCCGGGCTAACTTTTTGTTCCTAATAAAAAAAACAACTCGACGTTACCAAAACGGATTTACGTTCTTTTTTTTATTCTCGAGGAACAAAAACAGAAATTGGGAGAAGTAGAAACGTTACCATGCGCACCCTAAATAGCCGCACTCACGAACCACAAATCAAAGTTTTGTCTCTGCTAGTGTCATGTTTCCGCACCATATTGGGCAATTCTTGTTTAGCAGCAAGAGCGGTTTGACACTCCAAGAATATCATGACGCCAATTATTCCTATGGGTTTTTTTTGCTTATACATCATACTTGTTCTGTTGTAAACACGATCTTTATCGTTCGGAAAAATGTTGCATACTTGAAAGCAGAATAAAGAGTATGCACACTTCTAAGAGAGACGATAGAGACGCACCACAAAAGAAAGATATGGTCCAAATTCACTTAGTCAAATCAACAGACCTACATTCAAGTATTTTGCAGCATCCACACCAGCGTACCATCCGCCATAGCATGAAATAAATCTGAAAAAATGAAATCAATGTCGAAAACTGACCCAATTATCAGAGCTTGTCAAATTAATAGTGAGAACTAATAAGGATTCAGGTCATCGTTTCATAGAGCGATTTGCTCATGCATATAACAGCTCATTCAACTCAACTATTTCGATGCATTAGCATGCTCTGCCGAGGAAAAGTATATAAATATTTTATTTCCTCAACTCAAAAAATGAAGAGGAACCGAAAGAAGCAACATACGGTACAGTAATAGAGAAGAATCTTCACTTGACTACAAATCTATCTGCTTGAGCTTAAGGCGCCGGTTCAGACCAAAAAGATCAGAAATGAATTCACAAAGAAACAATAAATAAAGGGGAGAAAAGGAAAAGCAGTCATCTTGACATGCTCTTACATCAACACATGCTACACCATAAAAAAGAGTACATTTGCAGACACTGTACCACAAAAACTCCCTGAACTTTAAGAAGGTTGCTCCTAACGTTACCTTTACATTTTACATAGTTTTGTACAAGTAGGTTCTTGGGAAGGCTCTAAATCTTCTCTGTACCAGCTCTTCCCACCAAACTATCCTGGACACATAAAGCCACTACAATTCTACAAAGAATTCTAATCCTCAAGTGACCCATGGGGAGGAGAGAGAGAGAATAGTTGAGGAGGACACAAAGAAAAGAAGGATTCCAAGGTGTAACCCATCCCTACCCCTTATAGCCTAAATGACAATGCCTAAATAAATTTACAGCTCTAATTTGAAGAGCCATGACTGAACCAGGAAATGGACGAACTGGAGCAAAACCTAGCATATAGAGACAAAACTGGGGATGATTTACAGAGTGACAAACCAAAAAACGAGAAATTTCAGGCAATTCTTCAGGAATACTGGAACTACAAAGAAAACAGCCTTATTCCCGTAAAAATTGGAAGGCTGGATTCTCAAGTAGATCTGCAGCAGGTTTTACGCCAGAAAGATCCTTCACTTGGAGGGAACTGGAGATGTCGTCGACTGAGAAAGGTATGCTTCACACGAGGTATTAAGAACAATCAGAAAATGATGGTTTAAAGGAGAACAAGACCATCTTCAATCTACAGAGGTTAAACATTTACCTGGAAGTGTCATCCAACAGAAAAGAGTTGCTTGCTTCATTGCTAGAATCCTCTGTCATGAGGATCCTCATGCTAGAGATTACCTAAAGAAGAAAAGGTGAGGTGATTATCAGTAGAACAGCAAGAGAATCTTCTTAGAACACCTAGCTGTAGTTTGAAAACATACATTAGGAGAGACACTTCGAGTGTTGTAGTTGTCATCCCAGTATAGTGTACAGATCCGATAAAGCTGCTGAACACTCAGGACCTAAAGACAGAAAGCTTTAATAAGGACAAAATATAGTGATCAATAATTTCTACAAGTTAACACACAATGTACATCATCCACCAGTTTTTAACTGATTTAGTGACACGTCTTCTCTATATTTGTTTATCCGTGATTCTCATTGATGGACAGAGACAATCATCTTTGAGGTTGCAAAGAAAGAAAAACACTGGATATTGCTACCGCTATCCATCTGTTTACAAAATTATCCAGAATACTGACTTGCTATTCATATCTCTTGATGTCAAAGTTCCAGAATGCAGTACATGCAACTAGATGAGAAAGGATGAAGAAGTTGAGAAAGTTACAGGGCAAAGGTCATTTGTGATGTCATCATAGGAAATTCTTGACTTCTGGTGGATCACCTGTAGACAAGCAGCCAAATTAGCTGGTGCAATGATGTAATCACATTTTACTTCCACCTCTATTTTAATAGCAGTTACTAGGATATATTGGATTGTAATTCCATCTATACTAGTGATGAGAAAAGAAAATAACAAGCCATATTGACACGTAAGTTTTCTGAAGCACAGGTAAAGTCTACTAGATATCTGAACAAGTTTCCACACCTTCAAAAATTGCAGGGAAATTCAAAGAAAAACACCTCAAAAAGGTTCTAAGAAGTTTGATTTACCCCACCATTCATCAGTGGAAAAACAAACAAGATTGACCCACAATAGAACATATACATAAAGCTCCTGATGAGCTAGAGTAACTGTTGAATTGTTCCCTCAAAGTAGCATAAATGTCCTAGAATTTGCACCGAAAATGGAAGATTCTGTGACGGCCATGGCAATGCATTAAGTTGATAAGCTGCAGAACTGCCTACTTATCGTTCCTAGCTTATTCATTTTGTTCCATAAATCCAACAGCAGTTATCCAATGGAAGAATTTATTAGAATAGAAAAAGGCCTGTAATGCTTTATGGACAGAGGTGCTATCTAATGCTCTATGGACAGTCGTGCTACAAACAATGTTCCCTGAAAAAGCATTAACCAAGACAGAATGCTTTAGTGAATTTGGGCATTCAAAATAATACAAGAATTATAAATGAGGGTAACCATCTTATTCAAATGAAGAATAACATGAGATTAAATAATGACTGTGTGACACATAACAATGTCCTCCAAGTTGCTCCAATGAGAAGATAAAAATTAATGGCAAGGGAACACGTTGAAGTGAGAGAGAGGGGGGTAGTGGGGGCCTTAAAGGACAAGTTAGAAACTCAAAGCAAAGGAGCGAACTAAGCCAGCATAATTTTATGGCTAAACATATCAATGAGACGACAACTTGTAGTTATTGCTTGCATTTTCAAAAGAGAAAAAGGAGAGTACGTGAGTAACCTAGAGAATTGGCATGAGCCATGAAATTCTTTCATTGCATCCAACACATCAGTCTTGACTCACCTGGCTCCCCTGATGCCATGTGCATTACAATATATCGAGATCCAACTATACAACTGAGTAGAGAGAACCAACTCTTAGGTGCCAACCCTTGAATTCACAGATCTATCATAACTTTTATATTCATTACTCATTTCTAGAATTAAAAAATCTTTTAACAGCTTCGCTGCTTAGTGCTGAGTAACCTTTTTTTCACAATCTTCTAATAGATTGGCAAAAGAGGGTCATAGACTCGTTCTTCTGCTGCAATACACTAAAAGCAGTTCAATATATTCCAGCATGCCTACTTAACCTTGAAACACAGCCCAACCAACAAACCTCCTTTAAATGTGACTATCACAAATTCACACAGCTAGCTTGTCCATATCTCAAAGCTCCCCTCTCAAAATTGTAATATCTTGCACATAGCATGTAGGAATCAATACCCAATTCCAGGGCAGTTCATAATGCTCATTTCAATTAAGAAAACATTGAAAACTCAATTGCTCTATATACTGGACTTAGATTAGATGTAGGCTGTGACTTAGATTATATGTAGGCTGTGAAACCATGCTGTCCTCCATGCACCACCAGAAACTTGACACCCAGTAATCTAGATTTTATGTGATTCTAAGTGTCATAAAAAAGCGGTATCCCATTTCATCTGCTTCCCAGTTTCTTAAACATTACTTCTCTTGGGAATTGTCAAAGAAGAAACCTCAGCTGGTCACATCATTTCTATAATTAGAGCAAGGCATTACCTCATGATTCATCAAGTTCGTAACGTGCCAATATTTGTGTCTCCCAGGCAAAATCAGACTTCCATCAAATTCTTTCTTTGCTTTACAGATCAACTGCTTTGTGCAACACAATTTCTGTATCTCAGTCAGATAATACTGCATAGACCTATGACTTGTTGAGTGTAAATGGCTCCCATCTTCACTATTTCCTACACTGTATCTCACTAGATAATCCAGGCATCTAATGCAAATTCAGGCAGGTCTATTAGATCAAAAGGTGCACCTTTGAGCATGGACGAATCAGCCTATTCCTAGATAAATTTGTCTCATCCTCCAGGGGGATAAATTGACTTCCATAAAGATAACTTTCTTCCTTTTCCAATTCAATAACAGAAAGCTTTTAATCAAAAAAAAAAAAAAATCGCCATTGAATTTGTCCATATCACCGGATATGCCAATCACCCACATGACTTTTGAAGAGCACCACAAAATTAAACATTGCGATGAGTCACCAGTATTTTAAATACATTTACATGCTTTCTTTTAATTATGAAGAGTCAAAAGTACTACTCCTTTGTCAGAAAGAAGGTGCCAAGCCCTGCATTTGCAGAAAGCTTAGCTTGTGTCCACAAGGGAAGCCTGTGGCTCAATAAGACTGTGAGATTTTGTGGGACCACTGCCAACTGTTCTAAAAGCTTAAGCTGTTAGATGAAGGCGTGGTTTATTATTTAAATATTCTAACACTCCCCCTCACGCTTAGTCTGGTCTTTTGCCTAGTACTAAGCGTGGAAATTTTAATTGGGGAGGCAAATAGGGGCCTGGAAGATTCGAACTCAGGACCTCCTAGCTCTGATACCATGTGAGATTTTGCGGGACCACTGCCAACTGTTCTAAAAGCTTAAGCTGTTAGATGAAGGTGTGGTTTATTATTTAAATATTCTAACAAAGACATAAAGAGTCCACCCCCAATATTTCCTACAACCAACTACTTAAAATGTAGAAGTAGTCAACATAACGTAAGACGAAAATCCAGTGTTTTTCCATGGTGCTAAATATGAAAAGTTCTGAACTATCTGCATAAAACAATATAGTAGGTTTAATTAAATGTGTTCAGATAATCACCAAACAAACATACCAAGAATCCAACAGCTTGCCTTATGTGCTTGAGCTCATCCCAGGATGAACCTGCATACTGCAATGATTACTTAGATAAGCAACAGGTAAAGCATTAACAGGAATTGCAATACCAGCTTTCAATTTTCAATTACAAGATAGGAGAAAAAAAATAAAAAACAATCTCCAATGTGATCAGTTAATCAGAATCTAAGCGTAGTTAAGCAGGTCACAGTAACTCACTTCTTGTTTTGCTTGGCCACACCATAGTTCCAATTCAGCTAAACCAGCTTTAACATATTCTCCATTGCCAAATGTGCAGCACTCCCGCCGAAGCAGCAGGCTGAAAACATCATTTTCATAGGCAATTTCGGCAAGTGGACATTTAGAGAACTTAATTGAACGAAAAAGCAGCTATTACCTGTTAAAAAGCTGCACATTCATGTAGGAAAATGTCTGGGTAAATATTTTCTGTACGAGGACAGGTGGCACCTGCAAAAATGGCTACCTTCGGTTCACAAGATAATACTTGGACAAAAAAGAAATCTCCACATTTTCAATGTGCAAATCCTTACATAATTTTCTGTCAAAGTACATAGGAGGCCATTAAGACTCTCAATGATGCCGTGCCAGTGGTTAGCTGGAGGACTATTTCCAAATGACCGTCCAGATGATCTTAAAGAATTAGCCCTTGAAGTTCTGGGTGCCTTGAAAAAAAAAAAATCTTAGGCAAATGGAACAGTAAAAAACAAGACAGACATTTTAGCAAGTAATCCAGAAACAGTGGATTCAAATGCACAATTTCTTATTCTCAAGTGAAGAAGAGTTCTACAACGGAAAGTTTTATTGACAGGTTTTCATAATATACAAGAAAAGTGATTAAAAAGGGAAAAGAACCATCTAAAAATAAGCCAACATATCAAACTTGACAGGATGGTAATCAAAATATTTGGCATGAATTACCAAAATGAAGGGGAAAACTAAAAGAACAGTTCTTCCGAAACTAAACCATAGTACAGATGAATGAACAGTTCATGTTGTTTCACTGTGTTCGTATAGATAATTTGTTTATATTTCTCTCATTATCAAAAGATAACTTTTAACAACACAATAGAATAGATCTCCCAAATATGATTGAAAGCGGTGTCATCTGTCATTATATGAGTTATAATTCCATCAGATCAAATCTGTGATATATGAATTATTTCTACGTTACAATAAAAGGGGTTAATTAATTCAGGTAATTATGCATTCATGTACAAGGCCATTATAATAAATGTTGCCACTTTCCACCCAAGGAGGAAACTTTCCCACGAGATGCAAAGAGGAGCCCAGATTTCTTAGAATGTCTAATGAAAAGAACATAAATCATAGGAAAGATTGAGTGTCTAAAGAAATTCAAAAAAATTAGCTGGGCGGCAGGATGCAAGTCAACCAAATACCTGGCCTTATAAAGAGTGTAGATATCGACTTACTTTAACATAAGTTTGGCCAAAAAAAAAACAATGCAAAACAAGCTGCAATAATAAAGCTTACCCTTTTTGTCATTTAAAAATAATGAAAAATTCTGAATATCCACTTAAGAAATCAGGGAAGGCCAACACAGGGTCCTTTACCTGGATACAAGAAGACAGAAATGATGATAATTCCTTCTTCAAGTTGTCTCGAATAATTCCATATATCTTCTCCACGTAAGCCGTAAGCTGCTGCCGGAAAAGCAAAGCAGGATACTTGGCCTCAACTTGGCGAACTACATCATGGCCCCCCACTGGAAGGTTGGCAGAAGAAGGGGAAGAACGGAAACCCTGAAACTCATTATCAGAAAAACCATGACCATTTCCTAATACATTACCTGAGTTCAAAAACAGCATCTTGTATTATTTCTTAAAAATTGGACAAAAATGAATCAGAGATTCAAGTACATTGCTGCATCTTCCATCTTAACAATTTCTATTTTCATCTTTAGGAAATTCACGATAGAACTAGATGCTTTAACTGTAATCTACCCCAGATTACCCTTCTTCATGCTAAAATGTCTAGAACAAGATATTATAAACAGGACCAAAACAGGCACATATCATAAACATGATAAACTGATGCACAAGAAGTAGCATCCCATTACCTGTGTCATCCTCTCAAATAACGACATGGGAGGGGAAGCCTTTTTTGTTGGAGTTCCACCAGTCCCCTTCAAGCTACGTTGAAGCAAAATCAACAATGTAGAACTATTCGATAGCCAGTATGCCATATGTTCATTATTATCCTGGTTCTGCAAAAAAATACAATTACACAGTCCACAAAATTAGATTCCACTACAGTGAACCTCAAGATGAATTTTATCCTTGATCGATCAATGAAAACCTAATCGTTGAAATCTGAGCATGGCCTTTACAAGCTAAAAGGGATAACCAACAAACAGCAAATTAATACAAACAAAGTACATATAAAACACATATAAAATATATAAAACAGAGCAATCAAAAAGACGAAAAGTAGATAATAAAAGTTATGTCCCCTTCTTGAAATTTTGCATAGCACTTATCAAGCAAAGAAAGCCAAATTTGATCATTGACTAGGAAAAATGAGCAGCAAATGGATAAATCACCTCTATCGCAGATCCAATCATCTGAATAAGACGGTCAAATACGTTAGTTCTTTCTGCTTCAAGTGATCTCCAGTGTAAGAGACATTTGTATATGGTGAATGCAGCAACTGGTACTCCTTCGCAAAAACCAAGATCTTGAGTCACACATCTCATAAGGGCATCAACATTTTCCTGCAGCAGTCAAAGCATGGACATACAAATTAACCAACACGTAACATTTAGGGGAAGAAAGGGATGAATGAAATCTAAGACTTAGATTGAAGGAGATAAAGAAGAAGCTGAAGCATTAAGTTGGATTTGCTACTCTGAAGTTACATACATGCTGCTTTTCCACAAAGGATCTCCTAAGTTTGTTGTCGGACTCTCCATCAGCTTTTTTTGCGGGAGTTGCACTTTGTGGATACTGAAAATTTAGGCTCAGTTTCGTCAACAACAGATGAAACAATCTACTAACAAATGCACTGAAGAAAATGCTTGGATCTCATCTCACTTACATGATGACCATTTTCCCGTGCCTGCAGATCATTTGAAGGAAAAGAATCAATTAAAGTTCCACTAAGGAAGCAACACACAGAGATTACTTACAGAGGCATATATTTACCTGATCTTTATTGATCAATAAATGTTCTGACATTTTCTTGACAGGTGCATTCATTAAAGCTTGCCGCCGTAGAACTTCCTCATCGGCTTCCATATCAGAAAGTTTCTCTTCAAGCCTGAAAACATGATCACCCATGGAACTATTCAAGCTTAGTTGAACATTTAAATGATTAAATTCCTATTGGCATATCTAACAGATCAAGAGAAGCAGCCTAGGATGCATCTTTAAAAATATTGAAAGAGGAACAAAATATTAAGCAGAGACCTCTGCATGTTCATCTTCAATTCAATTATCTTGGATTCGGCTTCCATAGCTTGCTTCAATCTCTCCTCACTAAGCTTGTTCGTCTCTTCATACTTTCTCTCTGTTTCATCAATCTTCTTTTCCAGTGAACTCACAAGAGCCTGCAATGCCACAGTGTCCATCACAATTGAAGAGTCGAAGAACTCTTTCTACATAAAATGAGATCCCTTTACCTTAACACGCAGCAGTCATAATCGACATCCTTAATAAAAAGTATTTAGCATCCTAACCTTGAGTTTCTCATTTTCAGCCGCAAGCTTATCCATCAATTCATGATCAACAACTGGAACCTCCTGAATGATGGGCTCTTGTTCAGCTGCTTTTTGTGCAGCCTCTCGTTCCTTGATCAACATGGCTTTTGTTTCTTCAAACTGAAGTTGCATCTCTTGCAAAGCAGACTGCAACTTCACATTTTCTTGTGTTTTTGCTTCCTCAATGTCAGCCTACAGAAAAAATTACCAAAAAGAGAAAGCTAAGAAGTAAGAATGTGGCTGTGAAAGCACCTTTCACCACAACAGAGAACATAAGTTTCATTTTTAACTGCATTCAGGGCATTCTCCTCACACTGTTTCAATTGTTGGGATATTGGTCAAAAATCATTAACGTCCACAGATGAAGCCATACCATTCTAACATGAGTTACTCAATTATAGACAGACAGACACAGAGAGTGAGAGAGAGACCTAGAACTCAATATATGATTTCACAATCTGAACTTAAGTACTTATTAGGTGTTCTACATTATCCCAAATGATGACCACATCCATCACACCCTCGTATCAGGTTCCCTCTCCAATACTACCACAACAACAGGATGTGCATTAACAATATTCCCTGCCAATCATAAAAAAAGCAACACATCATTCATCACTTAAGGATCATCTTACCCTCATGCACTTCTCCAGCTGCAACCGCCAGGTTAGTTCTTCAACTTGCTTTTCCAACATAGTTTTAGCAGCTTGAAGAGCACCAGTCTCTTTAGCAGCCTGAATTAAAATACGAAGAAATCAATGCACCGTGCACAACTAAAACAAGGTTGGCACATAACACAGGATCGCTATCAAATGGCTCAGAAATCTCTAAAACACCAGATAATTCTGGCAGAAAAAAGAAGTCTATAACCTAAAGGATTTGTTGAGCACAGATATAAATCCATAGTGGATTTTTAATAATTATCTAATAAAAAAATTTTAAAAACAAAGATTGACCAGCTAACTTAAGCCAATGATGAAACTACAAAAGAAGCAAGAGTATTTACCAACTTAAGTTTCCGTAACTCTCTCCTGGCAACCCTTCCTCTCCAGGCACTTTGTGTGGTAATTGCTGCTTTCTTTAATGTAAGGTAAGAAGCTCGGACCAAATATTTTCGACAATGACTCTGTAATAGAATTCAATTGCTTTTAATATTAAAAAAGCAAAAATTAATAAAAGGAAAAGATTAGAAAGCAGGGAAATGTCTATCAACATGCATTTTCTCAAATGTTACATACTACAATAGACATAAGCAATTCAAAGATGGGAAGAGACCAATTGAACTCTCTAAAATCAAAATGACAATAGTCATGTCTCACTCAAATGAAAATTTATCTTTAAACTCCTGATAAATTTTCTTTGATTTTGGAGACACGATAATTATAGAACCTAAGTTAATATTGCTTGAATGCACCAAGAAGAAAAGCTTCTAAATAACAAGAAACCTGCAATGAAAACGACAAAAATAATGGCCAAATTTTGTGATACCCAAACAGCAGAATTCAAAATTCATGCTTCTTGACTTCACATCATATAGTGAGAAGGATCTTTTTTTTTTTTTTCCTCCTGCAAGTATCACAGATTTTTCAAAGAAACTTCTATTTACAAGCTTCTGGATTTCTTTTTTTTTTTTGGTAAGGTACAAGCTTCTGGATTATCTAGAAAGCAAACAGGAAAAAAAGAAAATCAGAATCAGGAAACATCTATCAACAAGAAAGAATTAATTAAGCCCTCTGGGTTTGCATCAGGTTAAGATTAAACAAAGAACTGCTGGTCCTTGCAGCGATTAAACCTCTTCCTGGTGAGGTAAGGCCTTCACTCATAATATATGTTCATGAATATATCAACTTCAACAATTCAGTAGGTGTCTTCACCTGAAGAACAATGGCAGCCGTTGTCTGCTTTCTATACCGCAACTCATCACGGGCAGCCATCCCACGTAAACCAGTTTGAATAGAAAGAGCAGAAGAGTACAGATTTTTGTACGCTTGCCTAGCAAAACACATGCGCCAAACTCTCTGGATCTTCAAACAAGCAGCTTCTCTTCTCATGTTCTCAAATCTACAGCGTGCAACTTGTCCTGCAATTAGCAAAATATTAATGATAACCAACTTGTAAGTAAATCAACAGACCATTAGATAAAAAACATTTAATTCTTTTAGACAGTGGTACTCTGTACCTCTTGAAATGGCTTGGATTTGGATTGCAGTCAGGCGCAACTGGATAAAACTTTTGCGACTCAAATATGAACGAACTTTTCTTTGTATAATACTAGCAGATCTACCAAGGACCTTAATTCGGCGTGCATCCAGTTCTGCCATCTGACCTGCTCTAAGAAACACTTTTGTCTTGCCAACCTGTTGATAGAAATTCAATCAGTCTCATGCTTGTTACATCATAGCAAATTCAGTCTTAATTAGCACAACTATTGGCCAATGATGGAAATACACCACATCAAAGGAATAATAATGAGGCCAGAAGCATATATGATCCCCTGATTGACGGTCAGAGATGACTATGGTCATGCAGACTTGTTACAAGAATAAGAGGAAAAAAGCAATGCCCTCTCCAAAAAGTCAAAAACTTAGAAGATGGCACATCACAAAGACAAACGTCACAAACCTGATAACCTTCAAGGTTCACCCTCTCCAATATCTTCTTGCACCCAGTGATCTCATCAAAGCTACCAGCATGTGGATAACAAATAAGTATGCATTGATGAATCAGATACGCGATAAAGAAAACTAAGGCTAGAAAACAAACAAAAGAAGGAAATAATTTCAACGGAGATGTCAATAAACTGTTAAGGACCTTCCGCTCAGAACATCAGGTGCCAGGATGCCAAATCGACCAATGAACTCATCGAAAGTCTTCCTAGTAGGATATCCCGCACAGCTGATCCTAATTGCCTCCATAACTCCCTGAAAAGTGTACAAATAAATCCAAATACACTCATAGTAGCATCTGCCTGTATAAGAGAATCAGACAAAGAAAACGTAACACTAACCCCACAGCGGAGTTGCTGCAGGACATTACTGCTTTCAAAAATTGCAGGCTTAAGAAGATTATTTGGCTTTACACATCGGATATAGTGGGGCTCAGTAGCACTGAGCGTTTCAAGTAAAGCTTGTAATTGTTGCTGCAGAGAAGACACAAGCAAAGAAACATTAGGGAAAGCAAAACACCAAGAAAAAGACAATAAAACTCCCAGACCACTCAGCAAATCAGACCTTAAAGCGAGAACCTATAGATGAGAACTTAGATGATTTGGAAGATTCCTCGGGTAGGGGTGGGAACAAGCCAGACACAAAGGTGCATCTTGACGCACTCAGAAGTGCCTGATGCTCTGCAACAACATAATCTTTATTCTTGTCCAGAAAAAACTCTGTTTGGTAAGTAACCTGGCAAGGAGATTTTCCACAAACCACAACAGCCATTTAGCATCTATATGCTAGCAACGAACTAAAAAAGTGCTAGGAGGGGAACTATGGAGTAAAATTAGGAAAATAGGACTGGCATATCCAGTGAAGTGCTAAAAAGATACTCACATCACCCGCATAATGGGAAATGGTGAAATCGCTCCTCGACAATTTTGGTTTGCTGAAGCGCTTGTGATCCTTAAATGTCTGGTAAAGTTTCTCTGCAAATGTCTCATGGGTGGATTTTGGAAACATGCTACAAAAAATATCAAGTTAAAGTTAGGGTCTCAGACATAAGAAGCGCCATTCATAGCTGCAACATAAGACAATTTAACGACATACCAAGCCTCATCCAAAAGAGCAATGATGCCACCTGGTTTCTGAAATTACAAGGAATAGAGTAAACAAATACTACTATGAATTACTCAGATCAAGAAAATTATCCAAGCCTTATAGTAGTTTAAACTCAACAAAAAGTAAATGAAGTAAATTTAATAACAGCAGTGGGAAAAAAAGGGGAAAAAAAGTTGTAATGACTTAGAGCGCATTCGGTAACCATTCTATTCCAAGGAACAATTTTTTATCAAAAATGGTTTTTTTTTATTCTATTCCCAGGAACAATTTATGAGCAAAAAAAGGCACTTGGTAACTGTCCAAAATTTTTATTCCCGAGATAAAAATGCATTTAGTAAGATTCTTAAATTCTTTTGTTTCTTTTAATTTTTTAATACTTTTATTATTTTTTTCTTTTTTTTTTTTTTTTTTTTTTTTTTTTTTCTTTTTCTTTGTTCTTTTTTTCCTTTTCTCTTCTTCCTCCTTCTTGGCTAGGCGAGGCCGAGCCTCGCCCAACCACAATGAGGCTCTGACCAATGAGCCTTGTCATGCCTTGGTGTCACGAGGGCCAGCAACTGGCCAAAGGGAAGAAGAAGAGAAAAGAAAAGAAAAAGATATGAACTAATTCTAGGAATTGTTCTAGAGAACAACAAACTACTTTTTTATACATCTTGATTATGTTCCAAATTTATTCTTGTTTTCTTGTTCCTAGAAACAAAAATTTTACCAAACGAATTTTTGTTCTTTTTTCGTTCCAGGGAACAAAAGAATAAAATCAGACACTATTTGGAGTAAAAACAAACAGGCCCTTAGTTTCAACTGCTGCATCTCTTAACAGTGAATATTTTTTATTTTAGCCATAAGATGAGCTTCATGTGAAAAACAAAGGAATCAAGGACCCTAACCAGAGAAAGTATTTAAAAGTTTGCCACTCCAATGGCTTCTGGATATTTACAGCACTAAGCCACCACCAAAAATTCAGATTACTCTTAGTTCAGCTATTCCCAGGTCCCTATTTTCAAGGTTGTCTTTAATTGGCTCACTCTTCTTAAAGCAACCTAGCCTCCATTCAGCCATGATGCTGTAGTAATATATAATTTCACTACTTATAAAATAAATAAATAAAATTTACTGAGATTGATGGCCACTACAAAGCAGACCAGCAGACCTTGTTTTGCCATACCTAAGAGACTACACATACCAGACAAGTCCACTGATAATTAGTTGCTGATTGTCAACTAAGATCATTCAAACAATTTTGTAAAGAAACCACAAATACTACATTGCTTTCTATGGTTTTCACATGAAATTGAGAACTTGTTGACAAGGCAGTACATAAGAAAAAAGAACTCCTTCATTGTTATTTTACACAACTCTAAATAATTGAAACATGCCTTGCAACCAATAACTTTCGCACTATACCAACACCTATGTGTACAACCACTGAGTACATATGTTGTGTCTCCATGAACTATTTCTCGCAAGAAAAAGTAACATACCTTTTCTAATAGATCGAGGACATCTTGATTATCAATGAACTCTATGTAACTCCAATCAATTTCTTCCCTTGTATATTCGTCTTGCTCCATCTTAAAAACATGCTGAAAAGCAAGAAGCATTGACATCATGATAGATTGTTGAATTACAAGTAGTAGACACTTACAAAAGTACTTCTAGGTGCAAAATTCATCCATCGGGTCACTGAACTTTAGAGAATTTTGCAATCAAATAATCGGATAATGATATCAATCACCCTCATATACTAATTTTCATTTCTTTGTAATAGATTCACTTGGACTGAAATCCAGAAAATTCCAACGATCTACAGACGTGCAGCCACATGGCAATGAAATGCCTTCCAAAAAAAATGGCTACTAGTCCACAATGTCAGCAATTTGCTGGAAAACTGACCATATTTACATCAAAATGCATCAATCGCCAAGAAATTTATTTAAAAAAAAAAAAAAAAAAAAAAAAAAAAAAGAAAACAAAGAAAAACAAAGAAAGATCATTGCATTTAGTGATCAAAATCAATGTTTAATAACCAAATGGCAAAATCTACAAAAATCTAGTGACCACATCTAATAACCAACAGCTCTATATATATTCCATTCAAAACCTGATTGAAATGTTGTTGCAGCTTTTCATTGGTCAAGTTTATGCAAAATTGCTCAAAGCTGCAAGGAACCACAAAAAAATGAGGTAAGCATTCATGGAAGTTGACATCAATGCAAAAGAAAACAACCAATGTCTTTACAGGAAACAAGAAGTATGGATCAGCAGCTTATGATCAATACTTAAGCCATAAATTTCCTGATAGAACTACATAAAGTAATATCGTCTTCACTGCAGATATGCACAATAACAGAAAGGAATTACTACTGCTATCCACAAAGAAATAATATTGCATTATTTATGTGACTGGTGATAATATTTGAAGTATGACCATCAGGTCAACCAGCATTATTCCTAAATACCCCAAATGGAAGGCTTTATAGTGTTAATAATCTCAGTCAAAGTTACCCAGGTGAAGATGAGCACAGTCCACCAACTAAAGCCATGCTAAACACAATATTGCTTGCACACACCAAGTGAAAAGCTATAAGATTCAACAATTAGCAAATTGACCCAACATGATATAAAATAGCAACTTTTGTAATATCTCAAGGACAACTACATAACTAAACAAAACACAAAAGCATACCGGTAAAGCACCTGTTTGTCTTGAAACTCTCAAATCCGTAGATATCCAAAACCCCAATTAAGAATTTTGAGTCAGGATCTTGCCCAATCGAGCTATTGATCTTGTTCACAAGCCTAAAGCATTCAGAAAAAGAACATTAAAGAACAATAGTATTTTGACGCAGCATTGACCTTTTTATAATAATTTTGCTAAACTACAGATGAATGCCATAGCCTCACTTATAACAACACAAAACCAATCTTCATTGGATATTTTTTTCTGTTTTGCATCTTTAGTTCCTTGAGTCACACCAATAGTTTCTAGCATTTAGCAGTTCATACAACTTCAAAATTTATTTCATTAAGGTATCCTTACTCCCTTGAGTCACATTGAATATTATTATCCCATTTAGCAGTTCATACAACTTCAAAATTTCCTATACAATGTTGAATGACTTCACTAACCCTGGGTTCAAAGTTGCAAAATTCTATAACATGCAGATATCATCTCCTATTAGAAAGGGCGTCCATTTGCGTATTAAGGAAACAATTGTCCATCCAATATGCAATTCAATTTGTTATCCATAAAATCTGGAAATATTCAACATCAAAGTTAAAAGCGAATCTAGGTAGAAAGAACAAACCTAAAAAAAAAAAAGTAAACTCCCCACAAGGTATGGTGTGAGGCCCTCTGAATTCCAGAGATGTAAGATTTGCCCAAGAGAACCCAAAAAATAAATTTAACACAAAACAATTGTTGAGTTATGTTCAAGGGATATCATCAATAAGAAACAATCAAAAACCCATGCCAATTTTCTTTAAGTGAAATTGGCATAATTTGCTTCTCCTAATCAACAAAGAATATGTGTACACAGCTGACAAGATATGACGTAGATGTTTAGCTTCCAACAAGATTAAAAACCTACCAATCAAATAATCTTGAATACACAGTTTTCGCCAAAGCATCTCTGTTGACAGCTGCTGCCTCTGGGTTCATCCATTTTGTTATGGACTCATCACGGGTCACAATCACACGTTTGCACAAAGAATCTTCAAGAGACTTCTCATCACACCTAAACAACAACTCTGCAGCTGTTAACTTCTTGTTTCAAGCACATTTCATCTAATTTAAAAGAAGAATTCTAAAGCCTATCATAAGAGTAAACATACATGAACAATTCAGCTGCCATTTTAAGATGGAATCGTGACTCATCATCTTTGGGTTCGGAAGAATCTGCTTCTTCACCCTTTGCAAACTCAACATTCCCTAGATGAAGTATAGCAGCAACAACTCGGAAGACCGCATCCTGGGGAGACAGCAGCAACACTTATCACTACAAACACCTTTTCCTAACAACCAACTTCTTTCCACATATTTCAATCATTAACAAACTACCTGCTCATCCGGACTTATGCCAACAACTTCCATAGCCTTTCTAGTCGCAATATACTCCTCAGAATCATTCACTCCATCCAGCTCAAAGCAGTTTGATTGATTCAGATAATGAAACCTCCTTGGATTCCCCAATTTATACCTCTTAACATCCTGAGAGCCAGCATCATTGCCATTAAGTAAAGAACCTTTTTCCTCGCTAGATAATTCAAGAATTACTTCAAAAGCATATCTTTTGATGCATAAGAAATTAAATATGAAACTCATGGAATATCACCTATTTATAAACCCACTATTGAAAACCTAATGAGATTCAAAAGCTAATTGAGCATGACATCAAGGCATAGGGAATCAAGATAAATCACGGCAAAGACTTCAATGCAAAAGACTTTCAATAAAAATGGCCCAGCTGCTTCTTGTTGTACAATATTCATAGGACATTTCCCTTCAAGCCTGGAAATCAGAGAAAATGTGTCATCTTGAAAAGTATAGCTAAAGAATGACATGACCAAAAGCTGCCTATAACTGCATTAAGAACAAGTCAGCTGAGTTTCTAGGATTAAATTTAGCCAATATCTAGACCCTAACAGAAAAATACATTTATCACATGATTTTTAATATGAAACAACATAAAACATTAAAAACAACAGATGCTCTGCCATTTGGAACTTGCCAATCAAAACAACAACAGAGTGACTGGTTTTAAAAAAAAAAAACACATTAGACAGCTAAGTATAAGGATGAGAAGTCGTAAAATAGCCTGAAGCAGCAACACAACTGTTAAAAGCATCACAGCTATCTATCACAAAATGTTCAGTCAGTTCAATTCTTGGGAACTACGCCTTTTATCAGGATGGAATATAAAAGGATTATTTGCATATGCCATGAATGCACAGATTTGCAGCAAGAAACACAATTTTATAACTCAATACGTGCCATTTGCGCTCACAGCAAGCTGGACTGAAACAAGAAAACTCATGGATTCAAACCTTGCAAGATTTTTTGGAGCAGGAGCATGAAGGGAAAGTAAAGCCGCCAAAGAGCAATGAATGAGGTTAGTTTACCTCCTGTGGTGCAGCACAAAGCATATAGAAGCAATGGTAGTTTCTCTCAGGATCAGACACTTGGCAAACACGCGACCGCTCTAGCAAGTATGTCCTTATTGCAGCTCCCGAAATTCTTCCTCTTTGATCAAATTGGATTTCCACAAACTTACCAAAGCGACTGCATGCAAATAGTGACTTCCGATCAGTATGCAGCCTCCGATAAAATTTTAAAAGGAAAATGACAAAACTACATTACATAATCAAAAGAATAAGTTCTGACCTTGAGTTATTATTTCTAACTGTCTTGGCATTACCAAATGCTTCCAAAACAGGGTTAGACTGCAAAAAATTTAAGCAATGAGATTACATTGGCAAACCCTCAGAAAGAAAAATTCATATAAAAGATAATAGACAAGGACAGTAATCAGGTATTTTCCAGAGAAAAAAAAAAAGAAATAACAAACTGTCTGTAAT
Organism: Eucalyptus erythrocorys; assembly: GCA_014182555.1. Taxonomy (NCBI): domain Eukaryota; kingdom Viridiplantae; phylum Streptophyta; class Magnoliopsida; order Myrtales; family Myrtaceae; genus Eucalyptus; species Eucalyptus erythrocorys. The sequence continues at coordinate 36,607,585 of CM024604.1, forward strand.
CAGGACTACTACCAATAATGATCCAGCAATAACTGAAAAGTTTACCTCAAGAACTTGCTGCTCCACAGTTCTTCCCTCTGCTGCAGCTCTCCCACCCATATAAGCAAGATAGCGCATAAGCATCTTAGTGCTTTCTGTCTTACCAGCTCCGCTCTCTCCACTTACTAAGATGGCTTGGCTTATTCCTTCATTGATCATCTGTCTGCAAAGACAGATGTCATCAGAAGCCTATCAATACTTGTGCAACATGACAAATAGTCAAATAATTACCTGTATGCAGAATCTGCAACAGCAAATGGATGAGGGCTTAATTCACCAAAAGCAGCCCCTTTATATTGTTCCATCATGTAATTGTCATATAAATGAGGTAACCTCCGAAAAGGGTTCACCGCAATCAATATATTTCCCGTATAAGTCTGAAAAAATTAAACATTAGACTTAGTCTGTGGCAACAGACCCGGAGAGACTGCTCCTTCTTACCTAAAAACAAAGCAAACTAATATGTGAACCCTAGACAGAAACAATTAACTGTCAATGCAAATGCTAAAAATGCCAGCAATCAACTAACAACTGAGAAACCAGAAACCAGCAGCAAACGCTAAAAATGCCACCTTGTAAAAGATTTTGTGACACATGAAAACTCAACAAAAAGATTATAATGCAACGCGATATCAAGTTGTCCTTACATATATCTCATTGAGATCATATCTGCATCTTAAATTATCTAAAACCCCAGGCTCATGCAGATAAGCAAGCCTCGTCATATCATCCACGCCGCATTGAGGAGCTTCGGTATCTTTAGCATAGACAGTAGAAGCGTTGGCCACAACCTAGAATGCGAAGAAGCAAAGTAATAAGCACATTATCCTGCCTTTGAGATGGAACTGTAAAAGATCACAAACGAAAGAGCAGAACCATGAAGAAACCACAGATGCTTCCCTACTAAACAAACATCATTTGATCAAGGATACCAAGGGGACAAATGAAATTGCAAGAAGGCAATATCACCATCATTACCTAGAGCATGTGAACAAGACTTCAAAAAAGGCACCCTCATATTTAAACACTCACATTATAATGAACAGCCTTGAAAACCAACATAATTACACTTTCCTCTGGATAGGTGACATGATGTTAGTAAATGTATTGGACGAGTGACAGGTCATGCGACTAAAAGGTCTAATTCTCCTCTCTTTTGGATAGTAACAGAAGAAAATAATTGTGTATGGAGTGAATTTCATAACTTTTTGAGTTACTAATATTTTCCTTCCAGTTGGATTTTACTTAATGTCAAACGCTTGCATAAAAAAAGAAAAAGAAAAACATTCGCACCTAAAGTCACATTAATATTTTTCTTAATCTCTTAAAACTTAGAACATCCTGCTGGTCAGGGCAACTTTTTTGTTTGAGTTCTTATTTAAGTGGCCCAAACTCATGTCTTAAAATCTATAATTTGATATGTTGCCTAGAAATGCGGATAGAGCTGGACTACAACAATCCTTTAAAACAAAACTTAACAGTAAGTAAGCATTCTAACAGAAAACATATCTGCTTACAATTCGAATCTTAATAAAATTAGTGAGCTTTTAATTAGCTTCACTATAATGACCTGACTCTCATATGACCAACTTTTTGCATACTTTTGCAATTGATATGACATAAAACCTTATATCTCAAATGCAATACAATCAATCTCACCCATATAATCCTTCCATGAAACAATTATGAACATGTGCATGGTAAGGACACTGCACAATATAATAATGGCTATTGTCAACAGACACATTTGCTGAACTTACCAAGACAACAATCATCTCAGCATAAAGCAATTAAAGTACCAATTAAATCCTGAAAGCCAAATTCTTTTTAAATACTTTGTGCACTTGAAGAAAAGAGGAGAGAAAAATTTAGAAGTTTTAAAAAGGATATGACAAAGGGGAGAAGAAGGATCATAGAAAATAGGTGCAGCTAATAGTCCTACACAATCAGGAATCACATTGGAAGGAAATCCTTTTGTAGGCACCTGAAGCACTGACAGATAGTACAGAGTTATCAAAAAGAAGATATCCTTATGCATCCTCCGAGTTTGTGAAACAGAGCACTGCAGTTTATGCATCTTGACGACCCACTCACAATAAGCCGGAGACCACCCACCCATCCCAATGAATGCCAGATGTTTTCACATCAGTAATATTTTCTGAAACTCATCTACAGTTATAAAGCTCCCAGAAGCTCCTCAATCAGAATGATCCGCAGTTTCTAAACTGTCTCTAGAGAACGATTGATGAATTTAAAAAACAATTCTATCTTGATCATCTGAAAAAGAAAACTAGGCCATCCAAAATCACAACTCTGATACCTGGAATTAGGCCAAAGATAATCCTCTATTTGGCGAGTCCAGAGGCACTTTTATGCAATCGACACAAAAGCCCAAACTAAGACAGAACTAAATCATAAACCACCCAAAGTGAAATATGGCAATATCCTTTCCCTAACATATGTCTTCAGATCATTTTGACTCACATAGCTTATAAATTCTTTCAAACACCACAGAAGCAAGTCTAATTGAATCAGCTCACAATCAGTCTAACAGACCAAGTCCAACCATCACCCAGAAAGGTACAAATTAATCTTGATTATAGGATCCCATGGCATTGATGAAGCATTGGTGAAAAAGCCAGTCATTAACCTCATAAAAAGCATGCCGTCCAGTATTTAATCATGACTTCAAGCATCTTGTCCCTCTAATAACCATTTTTTGCACTTGCTCAGGCAGAAAACATAATATGGAAGAGGAGCACATTCATTCTACACTCAAGTCAGGCAAATATGCTCTGGCCGACAACAATCTTCTGGCATAAATGCATCATTTTGTTGGGACGCTAAGACATTAGGTAAATTTTGTGTAGCTCTCATATTGTTCGCCCTGTCTAAGAACCAGACTAAAGTACATTACTGAAAACAATAACTTGAGAACAATACACGATGCACAAAAAACTGTCAGGTAAGTGAAACTAAACAAGTACACACAACCAAATCATATACAGGGAATCTTGCAATCAACTTCTCCAAAAATGTGTGTGTGTGTGTGTGTGTGTGTGTATAACTTTTAAAAAAAGCAAACAATACTCGATAAAACCCTGCTCTCTTAAATATCTGGGAAACGTAAAACATACCATCCTTCCTGATGTCAAATTTATTTTAATCTCTTCGCCATTGACTTCCACAACTTCACCATCCATCCAGGCTACCTCAGGATCCTCCACCCATACAATAGATCCAACTGCTACAGCCATTGAAGTGGCCTGTAAAACAATAAAAACACTTCTAAATGCACAGATTGGAAAAACAACTGCACAGTTCATCAGCTTATCTAATCCAAAATAGTCTCAAGCATGCGTGACTGGGACTGCAGTATTATAAAGAACCCATCATTTAAGGGGTGATCTCCAAAGAAAGCCTGCATGCTAATTAATGCAAAAAAAAATTCCATCTTGAAAAAGAACTGCCATAGCAATTCCAACGTAATCCTTTATTACTGAAGCACTGGATGCTTCACTCCACATGCTAACAAAGAGTGGACGCACATTTCCCGGACATAGTTTAAAGTAGCTAAAGTTGTGACAAACTACCAGAAGTACTTTCGACATAAAAGGAAGTCAATCATTTCCAAATGATTACTCTGCACTAGACTAAATGCAATTTTGAACTGAACCTCTCATCATCGCAATCAATCAGAAACAACACAATCATCTTCTGCCGAACCATATAAAATCTCCAAATCTCTGTGGACTATACAAATGAATAACATCTCAGCAAAACCTCCAAATTGAACAGCCTCAAACTAAAGAGGGAAAAAAGAAAAAAGTCAACTTCCATATGCGCTTATAGAACCGCATTACTAATTACAAATGCCGACTGACGCTGACAACATAGAAAGCACGAAAACGGGAAATATGAATAAGAAATACCATTGCTGGCGAGATTCAACTCGACTAAGGATGCAAGTACGAGCTCGCGAGTATCCACACCGTCACCAGCAACGGCCGCTCAATGTCGTGGACACCATAACATAGGCCAATGTCCAAAATAAACGCCAGACGATGCAGAAAAGAACCAGCTTTTGGCGTTACAATCGAACGAACCAATCACTCGAACCACTCTGAATCAATCTTTCGCCAGCTGCAAACACTATATTGCTGTATCTGCGCGCCTCCTTCGAGGGTAGCGGAGTTGCTTCGTTGGGTTCTTGTGCGTTCGTACGAGAAGGGAGGTAAAACGGGAATCGGAGAGGAATGCGTCGGAAATGGGAAGTGAAACGTCGCAGAGGACGACAATGCCCAAAAGGGTCTTCGAGTTTCCTTCTCCTCCTCCTTGGGATGTTCTCGGGAAAGCCCTTTGCCTCGATCCTCTGCAACTATCGTCCCCTTCCCCCCGCTTATTTTCTCGCGGTTTCTTGCGTTTTCGCTCTCTCTCTCTCTCTCTCTCTCTCTCCTTCTCTCCCCAAACTCCTATGTGGTTCTTGTTCGGATGTCAAAACAACGCACAAAACACAACAACGTGAACGCGTCAACGTTGATTTGCCTCGTTCCGTAATTGCCCCTGGTATCTCGTTTATTTGCGGATACGGCCACCGGAATATTTGATCTTCGACTTTCCTTTTTCCCATGTTTTCCAATGTCCATGGGATTTTCCAACCAATCTCTTTTTCATGGTCACAAATACGGACATCATCTGCATTATATTTTATTAAATTTGTATGTGAAGAGGTTCATAATTTGTCCACCATCAATCAAAAACGTGATAGGAGGAAATTTTGCGCTTTTTCTTATTGTAAAATGATGTTTAATTCTTCGACTATAGCATGTAATTGCCGAGGCTCCTCTAAGCACTCCGGTAGCCAAGATGTGTAAGATATAAAGCAACATTGACTTTAATAAAATTAATATGAGAAGATAATTTGGTATATCGTTGCGGCTTCAATTATGAAAATAAGTATCCGGCTTTTGTAATGTGTTTGCCAAGTATTTCAAAGTTACATCACCTTTAGAGTTACAACAAATTCCAATAAGCTATCTCACACTCAATCCTAAAGCGCTATAAAGTTAAAACATAGTTTATCGAATACTTGAATTACGACACTTCGCTGCGTGGTTAAAAGTTAAAACATAGTTTATCAAATACTTGAATTACGAAGCATGGCTCTAGTGCACCAACCACTCTATTACATGGACTCTAGAATATGTGACAAATTGATATGAGATAAATAAACAAGACAATATCTAAATCCATGCAAATTGCTAAAGAAAAGTACAACTATGTTACCTTTAGTTTTATGTGAGAGAAGAATATTTGTCATACTCGTAATTCACACACATACATTACTACCTTCACTCGCAAGTCTTAACTCCATAGACAGTAGGTGCATCCCGTTTTGGTATTTTACTTGTGTGGATACATGTGATCTGTTATTTTATTAAGGTCATTCATGACATCTATTGAAAGAATAGTATTATTAATGAGTTACCCACTTATACTTATGTCATTTTAGTGGGATAATTGCCCAAAGTCTTTAAAATTATAGTACGAAAGTCAATTCAATTTTAAACTTTTTAATTTGACCAATTTAACCATAATTTTTTTGATAATTTTCCAATATAAGACCTTCCAGTCAATTTTAATCAAAAATTACTTTAACACCAATGGTCTTACATAGTATGGGCAATACTGATGTAAACAATTTTTACAATTTCTCTTTAATTTTTAATTTTTTTATGTTTCTATTGTTTCCTTTTTCCTTTCTTTCTTTCTTTCTTTTTTTCCATCATAGGCAAGGGTTGGGATGCCCTACCGGCCATAGGGGAGACCTTGTGAGCCCTCACTATGGCCTATCAAGGCATTGTGGCTCTCGCTAGATTTGGGCAACCCTTACCGGATCTAGGCAAGGTGAAGGGTGTCCCAGCCCTCATCAATGGCTTGCAACCTCCGCCACCTATCAGTGAAGTGCAACATCGATGGAGTCAAAAAAGTTAAAAAAGAAGGGGAATTTAGAAAATTAAAAAGATTAACAAAAATTTTCCATGTCAGAGCACGCCGGGTCACGTAAGATGCTTAGTGTCTATATCACTAACTTTAGGCAAAATTTGACTAGAAAAATCACATTGGAAAATTGTCAAAATGTTTATAACTTAATTAGCTAAATTAAAGTGTATAATTAAAAAATTGGCCGAAAAGACTGCCTTGCAACAATTTCATGATACTTTGGATAATTTTCCACATTTTCATTGACTAGTTAAATGTTGATTTTAAAATCAAAGTCTTAGGAATCAACTATTATGGACCATAATATGCATGATCTCACTCACAATTTTTCAACTTAAAGAATAAGAAGTTTATGTATGGAAAGAAATAAAGTTGATATGTATGCACTTTTGTTATTAAAAGCTGATTTAGTACCACATAATTTTTACTAAGAAAGTTTTACCTCGAAAAGGACATTATGAAAGTAATTTTTGGGTCCTTATTAGTTTTGCGCATAACGAGACATCGTGTCCAATGGTTAATCAGATGGATATCCTCTACCTCCATTCGTGCCCCTACTTGATGATTCAATTATGTCACTTTGATTATTACCAGTTATATTCTTCTTGCCCAATTTTAGTCTGTTCTCAATCATTATCCTATGCAAGAATGATTAATTAGTCCTAAGATTCATCACTCCATGTATTATCAGTTGAAATTCATTGAGACATCGTGCGGATTAGCGGCGAAGGCCCTCCATCCACTCCGACGAAAGTCGACACTTATTGTGTGTGAGACAACGAGGATTTTTCTTCTTCAGCGTCTTAATGACACTCCTATCGAAGATGAGGTCATGGATTTGCAGATTTAGAAAATATAATGCACAAATGTTTCATTAAAAGACAATAATTTTTTTTTAAAGCCAATTAACTTTTAATTGACTGTTGAAATCATGGAATAGGAAAAAGAAAAGTGATATCGATATTCAACTTAACATGGTAGATGCTTAATTTTTATCGAGGCTGCGTCTAGGTGGCCGCTACTCTTATAGAGAAAGCACCAAAATATTTTCTTATCACGAGAAAATCATTATAGCAATATACAATCCTAGATAGCGTGCTTAAAGGCGCGAGTTAAAGAGACTTTTCTATAACATACTTATATACAATAAATGTTGCTTGAAGTGACCTTGACGGGACAATTTAGAAGGATTAATTGATATAGAGATTAAAATAGAATCGATGAATACCCAAGCTTCTAAATATTACAAGTCAATTAACAACTCTAATCCCCACTTTTAAATAAGGTTATGTTTGTTTTAAAAAAATGCATTGAAAAACATTTTTTTAAAATTAATCGCTTGTATTACTTAAAATAATTTGTCAATAATAAATATTTTTGTTATCGATAATTATTAATATATTGAACATTTTTGTTGACTAATAATATTTTTTGCTTGTTCATCTTTAATTATAAGCAATCTAATCGATCATTTTTAGCAAATTTTTTTTTTTTTCAATTTTTTCAAAACAAATGAACTTTAATAAGGGCTAATACCACGAAAAACCTAAAATTGATATACCTATGATAAATTTATCACAAATTAAATTTTTTGACACCCATACACCTGTGATAATTGTGAAGGGTAAAACCTATAATGAAAGGTAAAATCCTAAAATGGTATATTCATCAACTGCAATTTGATAATAAATTAAACAAAATTAATGAAAGGTAAATTTATCGTAGGTTTACTACTTTGGAGTTTTTCTTAGTACTAAAGCATTTTAATAATTACCCAACCATGGACAGGTTGTGTTGGTATACATTTCCCCTTCATCGCCGAGGTCGAAAATTCGAATTTGCTAACATGTCTTAAGTGGGGGTCATGGTATTGGGATCCTGTGTACTAACCTCCTTCCAAGTATAGTTGGTGGTCTCTGTTGGGCCTGTCAGGATGATGGTGGCCGTGAGCACCCATACGTGTCAGGTTGAATCTTGGATATCAAAAAAAAAAAAAAAAAAAAAGCGTTTTGATAATTGAATCAGATAGCAATGTCATTCACGTAATTGTGGCGAAATCGGCGAGCAATTTGCCCATCCGATCCCGCCATACTCCCTCGCGCGAGCGAACTGGGGGCATGTCGAGCCCCGTCCTCCCACAACGCCGCCAGCGGGACCCACCCTCGCACTAGATCGACGGCCCAGAAGAATCCCCCCCCGATTTGGGCCCCACAATTTAGGAAGCGAGATCCGCCGCATGATCCGGTCGTCTTTTCGGGTCACGTTTTCGTGCTTTCGCCTTTTCGGAGCTCGACACACACCCTATCTCTTGTCGCCTAGCGCTGACGTGTTTGACGGACCACCAGGCTTATCGTGAGGTCTCGCTCCCCATCAACGGCCCCGGGCGCGTTTCCTCTAATCCGTGAAACGTGGACCGCGAGATCGGTTAAAAAAAGAGGAGATGCTGGAGTACGAGAGGGTCCACGGTTTGACTCTCTCCCCCACAACCCCCCGCCCCCCGGGGGGGCCCGGGGGTAGCTGACGCAGTCAGCTTGGGTTGTAGGCCTAGGCGGGTCTTTACATCGATAATAGGCAAAGTCAATGCGACTTTTTCAAATGGAAGAGATCGACGACAACGAGTTCTCTACTTTATCTTTAATTCCCATAATCCCAAAGGAAGAATAGATTCTTAATTGACAGAAGGCGAGACGAGAGGAGATTTGCCAACATAAAGGGGAAGAGATTCGATGGCCATCATTATGTTGGTGGAGCTATGGTGACGGATTTGTCGTCTTCAATCTCTTAAATCACAAGTCATATAAAAGATAATTTTGATTTGAGTCGGATATTTTGTGATAAATGTGGAACCATTATGATAAAGCTTGGAGGAGATTAACTAGAGTCGATTGCGCCATCTCCATCCTCGATGAGTATTGGCGATATGTTATTAGAATTTGAAATCATGGTGGGAACTTACATTAAAAACAACCCAATTAGGTGCGATAATTAAAATAACATTAGTCACTAGGAATGAAAATTGCTTATAGTCCGGTTTTTAGATGATCTTATTCACTTGGACTAGTCTGAAACTCGTACCTAACACTACTATTGGCACTTTCAATTTCATAAGGAAAGATTTTCACTTGCTAGATCTAATGTTGTCGCTCGCAATATATACTCCTTTCGCTAATAGCAAAGGAAAAGATCAATAATTTACCCTTCCTTTTAGTTTCCTTATGATAACACGACATGGGTTTTGCCAAATAAGAGCTTTTGCCCATCTGGCCTATTGAAAATAAAAATAAAAATGTTGCAACTAGGTACTATATAAATTGAATTTCTCTAATAATTAAACAAAAACCACATGAATGTCTCTCCTTTATTTTAATCAAGGAATGTCTCGATGATTTCATAAGACACGAAATCTAGAGTAATGAAAATCTTGTTCACATGGTTTGAGACTGATTCATCCATAGTAGTTACATCTAACATTAAATTAATGGAGGTATTATGAAACCCTAGATGATTAAATAGAGAGCATCCAAATGTTGGCTAACTCTAATAAGTCATTTAACACGAAGCAAAGGTGATGACCCTTTCTTTTTGTAGTGACAACATATTACATGTTCACACGAGGTTGTCCCAACCAACTAATGTCTCAACTAATGTCTATTTACATTAGATAGCCCAAATGAAGCCCTTCGTCACTTTCTTTCATCTAAATGTCGAGCATATGTTCTTTTTTCTTTGATTGTCGCGACCAAATTTTCGGGTGCACCACTTAAGGTTTGGCTAATGGATTATTAAGCCTAAACTTAGCTCGGGTTTTCCCAAGCCCATACCAATTCGCGACTTAGGTTTAAGTTATTAACATACAAATGATTTTTAATTAGGAGTCGCCACTAATTTATTTTTTGTGGGTCGATTAGAAACCCAAGTAAAGTAATTAGAGTTTTACTTTATTCCTACGAACCAGAGATTGTGAGTTCGGGGACTTGGTTACACTAAATTTCTCTAACGCCCTTTTAGTATCTTTCTCTTTTATTTTGAAAAAAATGTTTGGCAGACAGCTTGAATTAATTTTAATTAATCTCCCTAACATGTGAGGTGATCATGCGGGTGTACAAACCATCAATTTAACATTCAAGAAAGTAATGAGTAATTTATTGGACTTACATTGTAGCAACGAAAGTACCTGCGTCGTTAGATCGGAATTTACATCATCAATCCTATATATGATTTCTAATTAACACGCAATTTCTTCTTTTTTGTTTTTGTTTTCACTTATTTAATGAAAATCATGCAATTTGCAATGCAATATAACTAAATGACCTAATTCTAATGTCATGCAATTTCTAATTAAGTGAACCTAATAACCATATCTAAATAACATGCATTTCATGAATCTAATCCTATATGACCTTTACATGACATTTTTTTTTCCTAAAAATGCAACATATCCCAGAGAATGGAACTAATTTATTATAAGACATTTTTTGTATTTTTCATGAAATTTGGAATTAGGAAAAATGTGAAAATTATCTAACTGGATGAAGATTCTATTCAATTTGCATTAGGAATTAGGTTAAGCCAAGTCCTAATTTAAACTAAAGCATTATCTTAACCCAAGTAACCCTAAAATGCAATCTATCTAATATCTAAACTTATAATAAGTTAAAAAATATTATCTAGAATTAAATTACGTGCAATTTTACCCTAATATGCAATGACGTACAAAATATGCCTTAATTCCACATGACATATGCATAATGATTTTTTGTTTTTTTGTTTTTATTTGTTTTTATTTTTTATTAATTTCGAAATTAAAATTGGCAAATAATTAAACATGCAATTTAACTTAATGAAATGAAAATCTAACATCCTAAATTTATGCTTTTGATATTTTTTATTTCAAAAATTCAGAACAAATAAAATGCTTAGTCTAAATATGCAAATTACCCTAAAGCATGTAATATTCTGATATGAACCTAATCTAACTCAAAATATTTTTCAGGATATATAAAACAATCAAGACGAGACAAGCACCAAGCTATTTGGAATCATCAAAGATACCATACATAGTTCAAATCAAGGAATAATATCAAACTTGATTTTCTCGCTAATAAAATTGATAAATTGGTCTTAAGCCTTAAATATCAAAATATCAATTTTATTCCCACTTGATTAATTATTTCATCTAAAGCTCTATAGATGGAATAAAAAATTGACGTGCGGCTGCGAATTAGACAATAAATCTTAAATGAGGATGTCTATCACTCGAATGTATGATTTAGATATCAACACACATCAAATAGACAATAAAATACTTAAATCAACTTGGGATGATAATTTCACCTAATCTAAAGGACATGGTTTCCAAATTCAAACAGGGCGACGGATTACAATCGATAGTTCAGACAGCAATCACCGGCAATCCAGGGTGATACGTGACTGAGAAGGGACTACTTCGCAGTGTGTCTCATCAAAATAACCTGTAATAATAGAAATCGATACAAAAGCAATAATGCTTGGACTCTTCGTTAATTTATATTTGTCCGAGTTTTCACTGAAGACTTGGTACTTTGATCGGCAATCCACCATCACATGCATGGTGATGATGAGGCCATGGGGGCGCAGGTGGTGATGGCTCTTAGGTTGGTGGGGGTCCACGCGCGCACACTTCCTTCGTGAATGGGTCTCACCCTTTTGCTGTTTTCTTTTTCCTTTTTATTATCTACCCCCAGAGCACTTGACTTTGGGGATTTGTTGCAGGTGGACATATCCTTCCGGACAAACGACAAAAAGGAGCGTAACCGATGGCGGAGAGTCGGAAGTTGCAGAACTGGTCATCAATGTGACTAAGACAAGTCGAACACCTGCAAAATAGAAGCACAAAAACGTCGCTAACTCAGTTAGGGAGCGATCTCTTCGTCGTGGGCCGAAGGGATCTGCGACAACTCCTTAGCTCGAGAAAGCAGCAGGAATCCAGCGGATTTGAGCAAACAGCAGGGGCGTCCCGTGTTGAACTCAGCAGCAACGATGTCTTCGCATAGGGATAGTCTCGAGCGGCGTTCACTGGCGGAGGATCGGCTCGCGGCTGAGGTGCTCGAACGGAAGATGGCCGACGACGCGGTGGTCTGGTTGCTGGCGGCTTGAGCACGGTGATGATCGTGCGGTGGGGCGGATCTCCGGTGCTGGTCGTGCCGTGGTCTTACTGAAGAAGAGAAACAGTGCTGGTCGTGCGGTGGGCTCACTGAAGAAGAGAAATAGTAAAATTGATTTTACTTTCCTCTCTCCTCTATTTTCTCTCTCTGCCTTCTGCTCCTTTGACTTTTCTTCAAGCTTTTTCTTCACTTTCTCTCGAAGACCGATGGACGACTCCCTCTCTCTTCCTTTTGCGAAAGAATCCCCCCTTCGACCTGAATAAAAAACTTTCGAGTGGCCGTGTATTTTTCTTGTGTGGCTTCCTCGAAACCTACGCGAATCCTCTGAATGGCCTTGTATTCAATATGTGTGGCCTTTTTTTTTTTTTTTTTTTTTTCATATGAGTACAACCCTTTTTATAAGTGAGAAATTTAGGTTTTGATGTAATATTTCATTTCTTTTTTTCAATACACAAGAAAATCAATTTCGTTTGTGCGTTGCCTCTTGAATATATCGCGTAATATTCTCTTTTATTCATTTTTTAAAAAATTCCACCTGAAACCTTCCTTTTCGCTCAAAATACACTTGTATATTGCTTAAATATATAAAAATCTGAACGGAATATGTTAAAAGTCTTTTACTCACCGGCGGTCCAAAATAAAATAAAACAAAACAAAAATGTTCCTAAACTATATGTCATGTGATTTTTTTATCTTCGTAAAAATTATCCCAAAAAATTATGCAAAAATTTAGGTGTTAACATTGATAATTCGAACCACAACCTGCGGTGGCCCAGTTGGATAAGAGCTCCCATAATCCTTGCGCAGAGAAGAGGAGTTCGAATCCCACTGGCTGCATGGGATCTTAAGTGTGATGTCGGGGTGGTGGGTCCTCCGCTAGCGTCGCTCCAGGGTTTACCCCCCGTTACCCTGGGCCTGTCGGGCTGTCCGCGTTGGTACGATGCGCGAGGTTCCCTGGATCATCAAAAAAAAAAAAACCATCGATAATTCAAAGATATGGGTGAGGAAACTAGACCACTTAAAAACTCATGAATTGGTAAGTACAAATCTTATCTTGTACCGACGACAGTATCTAGAGCCGTTTGGTTGGAGTTGATAGAATCCAAATGACTAATCTTTCACTTCCTAATTAAAGATCTCCTGAAAACTCAACTAATTGCTTCAATCCTAGGTTTCAGGAGCCCTTTGTTTTATTTGTTGGGTAGAAAAAATGAATAACCTTAAAGAGGATTAAGTACTATAAGAACAAATGAAATGCTCCCTTCTTCATCGCATAACAATGTAGCAGGGACTCAAAACTAAAGGACTAGAATTCGAACAGAAATCATAATTAGTAGGCCAATCTGGGCATGGATTTCCTTTGCGAAAGACATGCTCAATATAAATTTGCCAACCCTGCTTAAGTAGATCATGGAAATGACGGAGTGAAAGCTCACAAGTTTTTGGTAATCCATATGACTGTTTTCTTAAAATACTTATTTTAAATAAAATTTCCCATGGATGAGAAACATGAATTTTATCAAGTAAGCTCACCCTTAAATAATTTAGTAGAGCACAGGTTAATGTCCATGTCTCGATTCGCACTCCCTTTAGTAAAGAGCACACTTGAACGATCAATAGTAGATAACGTGATCATAGATCCAGCAGCTTTAATGTTGCAAATTAAAAACTATTGAAAATTTTTATTGTGTTTTTTTTTTTTTTTTATCACTCTTACTATGAACTATTTCTTTGGTATTTTCTCTCAATATTACGATAACGTAGTTGATTATTTGAAATTTTTCTACGTCATATAACAACAACAGCTAAAATTTATCAAACGAGTAATTTATGCTAAAAATTTTACACAAGTGAAATATATTCACATCGGTACAACGTATGGATGTACTACCAGTTAGTAGGTAATTTGTTAGCCAGCCTTGTCCGTTTGGTATGTCTATGGTACACACTTCACGATTCTTTCTTTTCTATAGAATTTATCAAATCAATGTCCCATCCAAAAACTTCTGGCAAAAAGAAGAAGCCCGCCCAATCCAAAAGTTTATAATGAAATGATAGGTCATAATATATTTAGCATACATTCTCGCAGTTAACCCCAGCTTAAGTATATAGGTATTATACGTATGCAAGAGTTGTATTTTTCCAGCCAAAGTACATAATTAAATTATTCTTTCTCAAATGTAGAGAAGTCCAAAACTTATGATTCTATCGTCCTTCATCCTTATCGAGGGAGCCAGTTTCTTGCTCATGAATTCAAATGAATGTTGAAGTAGAAAATTTGAATGGTTGTAAAGTCGATAACCGAATAAAGTGAAGATTCCCTTATATGGAAAAGTTGAATCAAATGCATGGATTACAACAATGAAGATCCTATGGAAGTCATAACGACTTCTTAAGAAATTTGGGTTTTGTAGCATGTTGGGATATCTTCGAAATCTCTAATGACATCAGAAACCTAAGGAAGAAGTACACTCTAAGTACCAAAACTTGACATGAAGAAACACTTAAATGTCAAAAGTTAGGAAAGTGACATTTTTGGTAACGTTTCTGTTAAAAAATTATCCGAGCTCGCCCAGCCAAGGCAAGGCCGAGCCTCGCCAGTGGGCCGGCAACGCTCCGGCGAGGTCGCTAACCCTTTACAGTGTGATCGCCGGCCAAAGAAAAAAGAAGAAGAAAAGAAAGAGAAGGAAAAAATAGGAAAGAGAAAAATTGTTTCTCGGAAGTGTTCCAGGAACAAGAAATAAGTTTTTCTTGTTTCTTATTTTTGTTTCAAATTTGTTCTCAGGTACAAAAGCGTAAATAAACGTGATTCTGTTCTTTTTTTATTCCTTGGAACAAAAGAATAGAAATTGTGTTCATGGCAACAAAAAAAGAACACAAACAAACAAGCCTTTAAGGGCGCGTTTGGTAACATTTCCGTTTAAAAATTATTTTTGGGAACAAAATAGAAAATGTATTTCCTTCAGGGGAACAATTTTTGAACAAAAAAAGGCGTTTGGTAAATCTGTTCCAAAAATATAAAAAGAATAGAAACACGTTTGATAAATTTGTATAATTTTATTTATTTATTTTAATTTTTTAATTTTATTTTTCTTATTTTCTTATTTATTTTTCCTTTTTCTTTTCTTCTTTTGGCCGGTCGCCGGCCTCGGCCATGGCCGGCGACCACCGATGAGGGCCGGTGGCCTCGCCCAGCCACGGCGAGGCTCGCCGGCCCCGGCGAGGCCGAGCCTCACCTTGGCCGGGCGAGCTCAAGCTCGCCCTGCATCCGGCGAGGCCGAGCTCGCCTGTGCCGACGCGAGGTCGGCCTCGCCAGGGGCCGGTGATGCTCGGCCTCGCCGGGGCCGGCGACGCCGGCGAGGTCGCCGGCCCTCGACGGCCGGTCGCCGGCCATGGCCGAGGCCGGCGACCGGCCAAAGAAAAAAAGAAAGAAAGAAAGAAGAAGAAAAAGAGAGGAGAGAGAGAAAATGTGTTCCTCAAATCCGTTCTAGAAACAAGAAACAACTTTTTTTGTTTCTTGTTTCTGTTTTAGATATGTTTCTAGGAACAAAAATACTTTTGGAACAAAAACGCACCCAAACGCGTTTTGTTTCTTTTTGTTCCCGAAACAAAAACAAAAAAAAGTGTTTCGGGAACGAAACACTTTTTACCATGCAGCCCCTAAGTGCCACTTCCAACGAACCTTGTTAGAAATCTTATGTGCGAATTTTTTTTTCTCGCTTACATTACTCGTCTAAAAGTTGACTCAACAAAGAATCGCAAAAACGACGTCGTTTTGGCAAGGATTTGAATTTTAATATAAAGTTTAATTAAATTTAGTTATAAAACTAATTAAAATTAAATAATAATAATAATTCTTTTTTTTTTTTTTGAATGGAAGAAGGCGGTTGAGGGTTGAGCCTTCATCACCGTTGCCTCCTCGCCGTCGTCGGGAAGGGCTTGCAATGGTGGGAGGGTCGGTTGGGGTTGCCGAGCCTTTCCCAACGACGGCAGGGAGGTGAGGTCGGCGAGGGCTCAACTCAGCCCTCAACCACCTCCCTTGGCTTTTTTAAATATATTTGTATTTTTAAATATTTTAAATAAATTTTGTTTTAAATTTAATTTAATTAATTTTTATATTAATTTTTTACCATGTCAATAGTAAAATGATGTTATTTTGCACTTACTTTACCATAAAATTGCCACGTCAATATTTTGGCCGGATCCTTTCGGGCTGTCCGTGGTTGGAGTGCGGGATTCCCCTCGGTCACCAAAAAAAAAAAAAAATATATATATATATATATATATATATATATATATATATATATATTGGCCGGATTTTCTCATCGTTGGCACTTAAATGATCAATTTTGCTTCGATTTTGGTATTTTAAGTGTCACTTTCTTAACTTTTGACATTTAAGTGTCCTTCAATGCCAAGTTTTGGCACTCCAGGTGTCCGGCAATCGAAACCTAGGGTATCCTCGCCAATACAACGGGATTATAATTTATTTAATTATATTAGGCATAGAAGGTTTCACGAAAATGGGTACATGGGGGACGACGTTAATTCCATCTCCTATATGACTAAATCCAACCTATTTTCAACTAAAAAGACAAAGTTGCCGTTGATCATGTTGTAATTTGTAGCGGTGACCCCATTTATGTTTTCTCATTATTTATTTCTATTTCTATTTAGGATCTAGTTGTTATAATTAAGTATTTCATATATTTTACTTTTGAATATTGTGGTTACCCCAAATATATTAAAGGCGCTGCTATATTTCTCCTATCGAAGGAAAAAAGACACTGTGTTATTTATTTTATATTAGATTTTACTTCCATATAAATAAGTTTGGTTGAAAAGAGAAATTAACTTTAACATTAAGAAAAAAATGGTGCCCGCACTGAACAAAACAAAAAAAATGTGAAACTCTAATCATGGCAACCAGATCATACATAGAAATGGAACAAAAATTAAAAAAGAAGGAAAGTAAATAAGTTTAGGACTGCCACTTTAATTATAATTAAATGATTAGGGTCATTTTGTCTTTTTGATGAAAATTGGGTGTATTTAGTTATATAAGGGGTTGAAATACTACCACCCATATGTCACGGGCTGATCGATTGGGATCGTGACTGCGCGGCGACTTGGACAACTTTGGATCACCCAACCTAAGCCTTACTCGATCGAACACTCACTCACTCGCACAATTCGGAACTTAGAAAGAGAAAGTTTAGAGAGAGGAGCTCTAGAAAGAAAGTAAGTTAGTATTACTGAAATGTTTGGATGGATACAAATAAGGGAGGACACCCCTTCTTATAGTTGAGGGCCTCGGCTTACAACCATTGATCTAGAATTTGACCGGCAGACGAGATCACACTGCTTCAACAACCGACATGAATATCAATTACTAGCGTTCGACATAAATAGAATCTACCAACTACCAACATAAATAAGAGGACTTCTAGAATCAAGCTCAATAACGGTTTCGCCCGCCCTTTGAAACTTTGGGGAGAAGACTTGGTGGAAGTCCGAGCGAGCATAGAAGATTTTGCACAGACGTGTCACAGTCGTCCATCGGGAACCTCTTGAATCGGCCTTCTTTCGGATTGTGACACATACATATAAGTTGAGTGAGAATATGATAGGATCAAATAGAATATTCAAGCACTTACCATTTGTAGTATATCTGATGTAACGTGTTCCAGAGAAACCGTGAAAATTGGCTTTTTCCCAAGGGCCCCCTTTCTTGGTCAATGGGAAAGCCTAATAATAATATCACTAGGCATCATATAATTTCTCATGCTTTCTTTTCGAATAACATCATTGTTCCAACCTCAGTTCCTTTTCCACTCACCTCTTGTTATAGTGCTAACTTTAAAAAGGCTATGAGGACCATCGAGTTCTCTTATTTTTGCCTGCTAAAGTTGGGTCATCTATCATTCGCGACCCTTCCATCTAGTGATAGCAGTAATTATAGCATATAAGATTTCTATAGACTTCTCTAGCTTTGACAGATTACTCAATGTCTTTCTCCATCCGACGTGTCTCTTATTGGTAGATAACAAGTCATATTACACTATTCATGTATAGAATAATATCTATATTTGTAATCTACCAATAAAAAATCTGATCTCTAGAAGTGATTTTTAAACTTGGATTTACAGTCACACATGACATACCATACATGCATATATGTATATAATCTAATGGAATCAAATGATGTTAACCAAATACTAGGCTTTTAGAAAAAAAATTATATGGTTCATGGATCACCTATCTATGAGTAAATGTATATTTTAGAAATGTCATGTAATCATGGATGCAGAGCTCGATCACCATGATGCACCATCGATCACGATTCTTGTTAAAGCCATTAATTGTATGTAAAAATATTACTATTTTGAATTTAAGTATCGGATGCAATATAAAATAATATTTATGTCATCAAACACTAAATGTTCTTAGCTCTTTGCACTTTATGGGGTAAGCTAACGATAGGATAGCTCTGGCCAAAAAGGTAGAGGTGGCAAATGGGTGGGTCGGGTTGAAAATGGGTCGACTCATATTCGACCCATTTAATCCATTTTGACCCATATTCTTGTAGTTTAAACTTAATGACCCATACCCGACCCGACCCGTATCCAACCCATACCCGACCCGACCCGTATTACTAAAATCTATTTATTGTTAAAACATTTTTATGTAATACAAATAAAAAAAAATTTATGCAATACAAATTTAATGAAAAATTTTTATAATTCTTTTTAAAATATTTTTAAAAATTGAATTTTTAATTTTTTAATATAATTTTTTTAAAAATATATTTTTACATTTTTTTAAAATATAATTTTTATATTTTTATTTTTTAAAAATATATTTATTTTTTATTTTTTTCTTTTCCTTTGGCCGACCGCCCCACGATGACGGCCGGCAACCGGCCGAAGGCGAGATCGAGCTCACCGGGGTCGGGCAGGGCTCGATCTCGCCGATCTAGCAAGGCCGAGCCTCGGCCTCGTCGACGACTGGTGAGGCCCGAGCTCGCCGGCATTGGGCGAGGCCTCGGCCTCGCAGATCTAGCAAGATCGAGCCTCACCCGACGCCGGCAAGCTCAAGCCTTGCCGGCCCGGATCCTAAGCAAGGTTTAACCTTGCCAACGACTAGCGAGGCTTGTCGCCGGCCGGCGCCTTGCCGACCGCCGGTGAGGAATGAAGAAAAATAAAGAAAAAAAAAAAAAAGAAAAGAAAAAAATTGAAATATAAAAATAATTATAATTTCAATTTTTCATTAAAAATATTTTTATAAATTTAAAAAAGGCCAAGGGTTTAAACTTTAAAATGGGTTTCTTTATAACCCATTTAGATTATTTTTTTGTGTGTTTTACATTCACTGACCCATTTTTGACCCATATTTAATTTTCACTTGACCCATTTTCAATCCATATTTAACCTTCACTTGACCCATTTCCGACCCATATTCAACTTTCACTTGACCCATATATGACCCATTTTACTAAAAATGGGTCATAAATGAGTTTTTGATCCATATTGCCAGCTCTACAAAAAGGGTGGCTTTATTTATCTTAATCTACCAAGTGGCGATTTGTCTTTTTAAGGTCTTGGACGTGCGTAGTATTTGCTTTCGTGTAGTAAGAAATTAAAAGAAAATAAGAGAGAGAAAGGATTTCTAGGATGCCTACGGCGTGAACACGTTGTGCTGTCCGTGTCCATTGATAAGCGTGGTGATCTCATTCTATTTTTGTTCCAAAAATAAGTTTGGAATGTAACTCCATTTAATAACGCAATATCATTTTTTTATTTTTGAAATAAATTTTTTGTTCAAAAATAAATTTGAAATAGAAGTGAAATGTAAATATTTTCTACTTTCCTATTTTTAAATAGAAATGAAAAATAAAAACTCTTTTCATCACTTGTTATCATCACTAGCTAGCCGCCCACCGGTTATTGTTCGCCGACTTATTGCTAATCATTGCCACGGTTCGCTCTAGCTACTTGGGAGGGAGAAATTTTGAATTTCAATTCTGAGAGCATAAATTCTATATCGTTATCAAATGCGTATTTTTATTTAAAAACTTATCCATGAAAAGAAATTGAAAAATTTATTTCCGTTCAAAAAATCGATTTCTACCTAGAATGATTATCATTTTTGCCCTAAAGAGCTCATGTGCGTTTCTTGTTCCGACAAGAAATTGGTTTCGGTGGACTCCATAGTTTTGGTCGAGTAAACCCAATCAATGAAAAGCTTCTACGAGCAGCCATGCAGTTACAAGTCTCATTGAAATCTCATAAAAGCTATCATTGTTGCCATTGTAGAAAGTGAATGATCAACCTACGTCCACGTCCACGGGAAGAGCGACGACAAATTCACTATAGATCAAATGATACAACGAGATTAGACACTCTAATCACTTAACACTCATAGTTTTCCTCAAGCCCCAATTACATCTAATAATGTATGTAGTGTTTAACCATGAAGTTCCTTACGAAATGGTCTCTTAATTTCGTGAAAGAATTATACACACAAATCTTATCACAAGATTTAATCGGCAAAACACTAATTCTTCTCATATGTAATGTACGAATGAAATTGACGAAGAAACCTGCGGCCAATCACTCTCTTTGAGACGGCACTTCAAGATTGCATGCATGAAAAATTGCTCCCTCAGAAAAGTCCCACCATCCTATATATAGAAGCCAAGGGTTGACCGAATCAAGCAAAGGCCCACGCTAAGTAGAAATTGGAAACAAAGTCCAAAATTGGGACTATCCTTTTATTGATTTCTATATTATTTTCTTCTCCCCAATCCGGTGCAGAATTTACTTAAAGATAAGCCACACTTAGCAAATTTAAGTGGGATTTGGTCAACAAGTCCAATCTTGGACTTTTCTCTTCACCCCTTACTGCTTTCCTTTTTCCGCGACTTTCACAAGAAATAGGAAACGATATCCTTTTATTCTTTCTACTTTCCTTTTCTTGTCTTTATCAATTTTCAAAATTCACATTTTCGCTTTGTACTTAAACTCAAGATATATTTTAACGGTTGCTATCTCAGCTGCTGCTGAACTTATCTCTTGCTGCCTCTTGCTGCCACGGCTTTGTTCCGATGCTTGTGTGGTACGCAAAGGATCATAGCCAGTGATCGAGCCAGCCAAATTCAGTTTGAGAGGGAGAGGATAAGCGAATCTCTGGCGCTCGTGGCTAGGAAGCTCAAAATCAACATCAATAGTCAGACATATGATTGATTGATCCCATTGCAACCATCACCACAGCGACTAAAGAAAAACTTTAATTTTCATATCAAATGGTTTCTTGAATTTTCAAAACGATACTACCAAAACTTTTCATTGCATGTATTAATCCCAGGCGGCATACTTTACTCGCTTCATGGGGCTTCATTAATTTTCAACTCACTTTAAAAATCAGTGAAATTTATAACAGGGGTCGCTGAGGGCATTCGAGGTGCGGCTATCCGCTGTCTTCTAGGCTATTTGAGTCAAAAGTAAATGGGCTTTCAAATCAAGCTCGAAAATGACCTACTTAGGGCCCGTTTGGTTCGGCTTTTGGGGAATGCATTTGCCAAAATGCAAATACCTTTGGGTGAATGGGGTTTTCCGAAATGCAAATATCGTTTGGTAAAATTTGCATTGAGATACAACTTTGGCCAAAATACCGTTTGGTAAAATTTGCATTTGTAAAAGATTTTTATTAAATTAAAAAAACAAAAAAATTTGTATTATTCTTTTTTGAAGCCTCGCCACCGGATCGCCGGATCCGACGGCCGGACCGCCGGATGGCGGGCGCGACGACCCCGCGTCGGTCGCCTGGGTCGCGCGACCCCGGCGACCGTCGCCGCGAGGTTGCGTGACCTCGGTGACGCCCGGGTCGCGCGACCCAGCCATCGGTCGCCCGGGTCGCGCGACCCGGACGTCACCCGAGGTCCAGCGACGGTCGCCGGGGTCGGGCGACCCTCAGGCGGCGGTCGCCGGCGCCTCGCCGGCGCTTGGGACCCCTCGGCCGGCGGTCGTCGGCCTCCGTGCGGTGGTGTTCCTCGCCCGATGAACAAGACCTCGAAGATGAACATGACCCGAACTTGCATTCTCAAAATACAACTTCCCAAAGTACCTCCGACCCGCATTTGGCTAAAGCGCCCTTAGAGCCACTTGGAGATGCACCGCATCTCGCCAAAGCCGCCCAAAACCGAACCAAACAGCTTCGCATTTGCCCAAGGGACTTTAGAGTCCCAAAGGACTTTTGGAATGCCCAACCAAACAGGGCCTTACTCCACTTTAGAAGGCAAATATCAAATCTGGTAGGCTTTTAACATTCTAGGGCCCACGTTACGGGTCCCCCACTTTCTTCCTCGGTAGATTTGGCTTCTCTTATGGACAATAATACTGAGATTGGATTCCATAAACAATAAGCGAGCGTTTGAACAAGCAATTCATTTTCAACAAGGAATTAAAATATGCTAATCTTAGTATGTCGCGATCCTCTTTCCGACAACGCAATTGAGGAAAAGACAAGTTCAGAGGTGATGTCAAGTTGGTCTTAAATCGGTTTAGGTTCTCTCCAACTCATAATTCACACGATTTTGGGAAACTATGACCAAAATAGATAGATCTTAGAAGTCCAACCTAAACAAGAGTTGCCACTAGCCTATCAAAGGCCGGCTATAAAACCAATTGAAGTACGGAAGTATACTTCACTTTGTACGAAATCAAAGAATTCGGGGTTAGGGAAGTTCTCTTTCGGTATCTTAACTTAATTAGTATGTTACCTAAATGATTCAAGCAATCGTTGACCATTTTCTTATCCTATATCACTAAATAATGTCCATGGTAAAGGGAAAAGAGACAAATACAATCAATGCGATAAAAATAAAGTGCAAGAAAGTAAACTCGATAAAGCACCAAATATCGAATAAATATGGCATTGTTATTAAGCCTTAGAACATCGACCCCATGAGCTAAGTACAAATTAAGTCCAATTTTTTCTCGAAGATCAATCTACCTAAACTCAAGTTATATCAAAGGTAACCACTAAAACCCCCAAACTAAATGCATGCTACCTAAATGAAACTAGGCTAATTTTAATACTAAAATCTGTCAACCTAATCAAGGCCAATTTCTAGGCTATTTTTTTTTCCGATTTTTTAAATATTTTTTTAACTCCGTCAATGGGGACTCTAGGCGGGGCCCTTGGACCCGGTCCACACGGTGACCTAGCGGGCCTGAGTTACGAACACAATTGGGCTTCATTCTGAGCTTTTTTATAACGGACCTAAGAAGCCCAATTTGTTTAAATTGAATTAGACCCAAACTCACTTCTATTAGCCCCAGCCCAGATCCAAGTACTCTAACCAAACCCAAACTCTCTAAGGCCTAAGCTAGGCCCATCCTAATTATACCAAGCAGAGCCCAAGACTAATCGAACTAAGTCCAAACTACCTTAAAAAACAAAACCAGCCCATGCCCACTAAAACCCATCTCAAGCCCATTTCATTACCTTTCAGCCATTTATTCTATTTTTTTTTTTTTTTTTTTTATCACCACACTCATATATCTCTTTTTGATTTCATAGTCTTCTTCACATTCATATTACGACCTAAGTTCAAGCTAGTCTCAAGCCAAACATTCATAGTACATGAATCGAACTCGTATGAATCCACTTTCTATTTCAACACAAAATCTACACTCTTGGTACTTCTTGTTCAAAATAGTGTATTTTCAAAACAGACATTATCTTATCAATAAGAAAAGCTTATTCATGAATATTGGTCGAATTTGCATAAGGAGGATTTGGAAAACATCGTAGGTAAGGACAAGCACCAGTAGTGGATCAGGGGAGATTTGGGGCTGTAAGGTGGAAGAGCGGCTTCGGATGATGTTCACGGCAATTGTAACAGCTCCAACTAGACTCAAATCGGCGAGGTGGATTGAAACTCATGGATTTGGTGTGGTCTGGGAGTGAGCATTTGGCTTTTCCCACTTAGACCAAATTGGAGCCTTTTAGTACCTCTTTTCGTCTCTTATTTTTATACAAAAATATATGCTTGATATGTCTAAGAAAATTCTGGGCCAACATAGTATACCTAACATTATTCCATGAGTAATAGGAAAGATGCTTAAGAGCATAAATAATTTATTCCATGACCCCTCGATGGGTTTGATTTATGTTGATTCGACTATTTGAGTGTATAGGAAGAATGTTTTGGAGGGATATCCTAAGTTATGCCAAAAGTCTTATTTACACCCAGTCTTTGAGTCCACTCCTTTATTGCTCAAGAATAGTTCACTATTAGTGCAACATATTTGCCTATTTCATTTTCCTTTTTTTATATAATAAGGAACATTCATACCATCATACTTGACTAGTTTTCACCATGACAAATGGAGAAAACGAGCTCAGTTTCAAATATTTCAGATAATAGATGGAGAAAATGAGCTCAGTCCCATATATTTCACGTCACTTACGGACAGTTCAATCTTAAGAGTATAAATCTCATCCAGTTTGATCTTTACATTTTGGTTTGTAATCATTGGATATTTAAGCCATACTATGCACAAGCTACTAATCACCTTTCTTACACAATATATATATATATATAGTACATACAGTATCTGAACGTAAGCTCTTCCATGATGGTGTTAAATTTGAGGAGTTGCACTAGTGATATTTTGTTTTTTGGTCTCCAAATGTGATTTTTGAACTTGGATTTGCGACGCATGACATAACCATTCATGCAGACATTGATAAACTTGGTGGTGATTAAAGAGATCATTTGTGTATATTGTCTGAACAACAAACCAAAATTTAGGTAGTTCGCTTACTTTTTGTCGGCTAAACCTAATGTATGAAAGGGTTGTGTGATAAAAAAAAAAACTCCAAAAATCGATAATTCATTCTCTCACTTTTTAGAGCCAAATATTTATCTGTTGGAGTAAAGGAGAAGAATTATTTACATGGTCTACATATCATGTAAACCAAACACATCTCATTCATTGACCATGTACTTCCATGGTGGGAGCCACATGATTAATAGCTAAGAAGATATCAGTTCAAATGATCTATACATCATGTGATAACTTCTCCACACGATTAATAGTTAAGAAGATATCAGTTCTTTTTTTTGGTCAGTAGAAGATATCAATTCAAATGATCTATACATCATGTCATAACTTCTCCACATGATTAATAGTTAAGAAGATATCAGTTCTTTTTTTTTTGGTCAGTAGAAGATATCAGTTCAAATGATCTATACATCATGTGATAACTTCTCCAACACAAACAAGATATTGATCTTTCATATAACCCATCAAGTGATTGATCTAATGGGCCAATATATACCAACTATAATGAAACTATAGGCCCATCATGACTCTGGCCCGTTAGGAAGTCGTATAGAGAAAGTGCAAGGCTGAATTTTCTTCTACAAGCCATTTTTTCCTTCATTTGCGCGTTGAGGTATGTGATTGATGAGTTACAAATATAGATATCATTTCAACAACAATTCATTTATTCACAATTCACTAATTAGAAGACTGGGTAAAGAATCAAGGATGGGGGAAAACATAACCAATTTATATATCATTGAGTAAGTGAGTTGATAACCTCTCTATCGAGATTTAATATATATTGAAGGAAGAAAGACCTCTCTCTCTTCTCACTCTTCTCTCTCTCGACATTGACTATCACCTAACTCTCCACTTCTGCCCCAGAGTGCCGAGCATTGCCATCAACTCCTCTAGCCACCTCTCTTGTTGATGCTAACTCTTACCTCAGTGGATGCGTGCTTGTGCAAGTGGATGTGTGTGTCACATCTAAGTGCGATGCATCACTCGTCACCATTGTTGGAGGAAGATATCCTCGATGGTGCCTTGAGCTCTGCGCAAGAGATCTGTCAAGGGAACGAGAGCTTTGGCCTTGTCCACATAGCTCACTAAGCTTGCGCGATGACTCAAGGGGTTTCCATGATGCATCGCAGAAGCTTTGCAGTTTTCCATTGTTTTTTAGGCTATTTGAGTCAAAAGTAGATGGGCTTCCAAATCAAGCTTGAAAAAGGCCAATCGTTATTTCTTTACTTTACAAGGCAAATATCAATCCGATACACTTAACCTTATTGAGTTGAGATTTCTGGCCCCAACTTTCTTCTCGGTAGATTTTCTCCTCCCTCCATGTAACATCAAGGAGAAATACTAATATCGGTTTACAAAGTGATTCTGCAAAGAGAAATATTTATGTTATTGTCCTTAATCTACTATGAGAATAATAATTTGTTTTGAGCTATAAGAAAGTAAATAACAAATAATTACATTTTGTTGTGGGATTCATTCCTTAAAGAATTTATGACTCACAACATATTGTTATTCTCATAATAGCCTAGAGATTATTACGCTAATAAAGCCTTACCTAGCATCATTCCACGTGGAAGAGGTGGGGGTGCACAAGAGAATCAAATCGGTCCAGTCCATCTTGATCTGAGCATATGAATAGAATGCTTTTGAGAAATGTTTGTAACAATGTGAAATGTCTTCCTTATGCCCAAGTCTTCATGGACTGGACTAATTTGAGCCATTAGATAAGTGTGCCTTTACAAGATTTATAACATGTCCCAATGGCTCTTATCGATGTGATCGATATAGACATGGATCCATGGAAGAATATTCCTTCCAAAATCTATAGGGCTGTCGAGAGGTAAGCTACAATTCAAAGACCTCAATAATTCATTGCTCTTCAAATATTTCGATACCATCAAAACATATTTGCCTATCGTCGAAATGCATTTGTTTGCTTCTGTTTCCTTTTTTCTTCTTCCTTTTTCTGAAATATCAAGTATCCAAATCTTCCTACTCGAGCAATCATCATGATAACGCTCGGGTCGCTCACACGGTTACTCCAACCGGCGTCCATGGCTGTATCGATACATGTAGACATTCTTGGGAATATGTTCTCAAATGCTGTCCCCGACCGCCTTAAATGCATGTCCTCCCCCTTCAAAGAATCCAATGCTTTTGGCGGTAAGACTTCTAGTCGATTGTCACGGTCACAAGCATGCATTATAATTACAATGCGAGGACACCGGCAATGATGATAATGATAATAATAGAAAAACTCCTTCAAATAAAATCGAAAATCCTTATTCTTATCAAAAGTTAAAAACTTATAAGAATAATATCATGAAAAATCTTAAATCGATATATTTGTTACAAATTTGTTTCAACTTAATTTTTGTAACAAGCAAACCTAAATTAGTACACTTTTGATAAATTTACCCTAAGCTAATTTTTTTATTGCAAAGAAAAAATTAAATTAATACATTTGTGACAACTTTACTTTCTATTAATTTTTTAATTGGATTAATATTACAAAAATCACAAATTGATAAGCTTCCCCAAATCGGTACACCTATTAACTCTCACAAGTCATTTAATTCGAGTAATTCGATGGTAAAATTTAACAAAAACTAATAAGGAATAAACTGATCACAAATATATTGATTTCAAATTTTTTGTTAAAAAATTAATTATTTAAAATTTTTCATGATATTAATTTAAATTCATAACTTCTTCCCCGCATGAGTTGGCATAATTGCCACATAAAAAGAGGGAAATTAAGTCATATTGAATTGCCTTTGGTTATTGGTCTCTCATAATTGATGACTATATGAAAAATAAAAAAAATATACTAATATGATATACTTAGATTTTATTACATGATTTATAAAAGTCTAGTATTTTTACCGTCACACTTGATACGATTATAAAATTTTATTATGTCACCGAATTGTCAACCCAAGTCACATTTTTTTCACAGCTTGGAATTTATTTGGATATTAAAAGCTTGAGCTGACATTTTGTCTCTATGCACTCTCTTTTTCCAAATGAAGTTAAATGAGGGACAGCTGAGACTGTAGCCGTCAAGCCCCACCGGTCATGAAGGATTGTCGGCGCGGGGGATAACTAGTCCACTTCAATGAATTGCCAAATTATGATTTTTTTTCTTTTTTCAATAATCTATGAATATCTGAAATTTTTAATCTATTTATTCCCACAAGAAATGACGATTCCTCCCCGTGATTCCTTTCTTTATTAGACTCTATTAATTAATTATTATCTCCGGAAAGAAATCAACTTTAGTTATTAAAATATTAAATCATTATGTGGTCTAATATTGGTAATTGCAGAAATAATGGGTTAACATATTAAAGCACAAAATTGAAGATCATATAATTCAATAAATTAATCATGAATAATAAATTGATAATTATTTCATCAATTAAAACTTTTTCTTAAGATTGCACGTTGTTGCTCATTGGCTTTAGGGATTATACCAAATACGTATTGTGATAAGTTTAAAATAATGTCCTAACTTTAGTAAAACAATTATCAGCATTATTATATCTTACGAAAATAATCATACCAAAATTTATAACATTAAATAATTATATTATAGAATTTTTATCACATTCCACAAGTTTGCAACCAAAGAGCTATCATTTCATTCAATTCCATAACTTATCAAAAAAATACAACGGGCTCGTTGCAAACCATTTCTTATTATAATTAGTTGTTCTATTCTATAACATTTCACCGTGTCAAGTATAATAATTAGATGTTTCAATTGATTTTTACTTTCAACATCTACAAATCTTATTTACCTATTCTTTATGCTTCAAAACTGTTAGCTTATGTAATTTGACTTATTCTCTTCTGTCTATTACCGATCTTAGAGTCCTCTTTCTAACTGTTCTCCTCTTCTTCTGCTGCTCTGCGTTAATATGTTAACTCAACAAAACTCACCGGGAGAAGGATGAGTTTTCCCAAATAGTAATTATAACGCTTCCGTACTAAGGTGAGTTTTCCCAAATAATAATTATAACGCTTCCTTACTAATTCTGTCAATCGAAAAGCCAAAGACAAAAGGCTGTGTCAGTCATTATGAAAGCATCTCCATAAGACTAGACGCCACCTTGTCCTTATCTCACGAGTAATGTCAAAACAGACATGGAAAGCTCCTCTTGCCTTAGGAATTATAATAGAGTTAAATTATCAGGTACGAAAAAGTAGGATTCCACCATCTTTAAGTCTTTGTTCCGTCCCTTTTTCTTTTTTGGCCAATTCCACGTCCTTATTCCCCAAAACATGTGAAGGTGTGTCCGTTTTGTGCGATTTATGACGTGCCTTTCTTGTCACTATATGAATGACCTACAGAGACAAGGAGGTTTGTCCCATCTGAGCGGCGCAAGTCTTCCTTGATTTCCAAATAGGTACACCGGCAGATCAGAAATTTCTTATACCAAAACGATCCTCATCGACTCACGGATGCGGCCGATGATGTAATAGATAGTCATAGAAAAAGAGTTACTTGATTACGGTAAAAGAAAATGCCCATGTCGTAATTGTAGTTTCCTTGTCAAATACTTCATATGAATTGTTCGGTATAAATATATTTGCCCCTAATAAACCGCATTTGCATTGCGTAGGAATTCCACGTTTCTTTGCCCGATTCAAAAAAATATAATATTACTGATCATCGAGGAACTTATAAAAAAAAAAAGCCAATTGAATTATAAATCTTTTTTTATTATAATCTAACAAATTTTGACAAAAAATTACTAACATAAATATCAATTATCTTACGTAACACAATCAGCGCTGAGGTGGACATTTTAATGATATCTTAATAATTTTTTGAGTTTTTTTATATTTTACTTTTTTTATTTTTTGTACTTTTTTTATTTTTTGGGATTAAGGGTAGGCAAGAGTCGCTAACTAACCTTTGTTGGTCATAGGTGAGGGCCACGATGCCCTTACCCAATCTGGGTGTCATGACCTTGCCAAATCAGGAGAGGATGTCATGGGCGACGCCTAGGGCATTGAGTGAGGGCCACCATGCCCTCACTAGCCACAACAAGGGCTGACAAGGGTCGCGATGCCTGCCTTGTGCCACCGATAGCTAGTAGTTCTCACGGTCTTTGTCCAAAAAAAAAAAAAGGAAAAGAAAGAAATTATAAAAAAAATTATAAAAAAATTATTTAGAAATGTCATTGTCAACTGGCTATGCCACGTAAAATAGCCGAAATCCACATTAGTAATTTATGGCTAAAATAAGCCAAATAGACTTAACTGACAAAATGTGAAAAGTGTTTAGCATTCAGTTGGTACAATCGAAATTTTTATAATTGAAGAAGTTTAGAACACCTTCTTTTTTTTCTTTTTCTTTTTTGTTGTAATTGTCCGAATGATAGTCGGCTGTGTGAATTTAATCTACATGAGGATAATAGGCGAGGGTAGTGAGAATAGAACCAAAGTCTGGGAAATTTGGCTAATAGCTCCTTAGGCAAACATGTGAGGCTTGTGACCTTCGTATTTGGATGCGAGGGCCGAGGGGTATTGCGTGTGACCTTCAGATTTGCGTGACGCGTCCACATGGTCCCAGAAAATGGGTAGGTCCCTCAACTCTATCGCAGGGTTGCGACAGGCCACCAAGTCCCTCGTCAAGGCTGGCCGTTGCTTGCGTGCGCGCATGTGAGAGAGAGAGAGAGAGAGAGAGAGAGAGGACGAAGTCGAGGGGGCGACGGGTATGTCGGCGGGGCAGTGCGAGACAGCGGAAATGATGGCTAGTCTTGGTTTGAGAATTTGGATGTGCGCGTGGTGTGAAGTTTAGGGTTTTTTGGGAATTTTACATAAAGGATGGTGTTTCAATCCTTCTAGTGATATACGTATGAAACTTGCATTGTTGAAAATATATATATACTTTTAGTATTGGAATAGAAATCAGGTATACTATTTTCCATTTTCTTATTGATAAGGTTCAAAAGCAAGTTCGTAAAGTAGCAAAGGAAGATAAATATTAATGAGAAAGTTTTTTTAAATTATTAATTATAGCCAGGGAAATTATCAATTTTTTTTAATGTATTATACTTGTACCAATTAAGTCCTAAACTTCTCAATTGTGCAAATTCAATCATAAACACTTCAATTGTGCCAATTGAGTTCAAAACATTTTGATAATTTATCAATATAGTCATTTTGATTAATTTTGACTGGAAATTATTAATATGAATGATAATCATCCTACGTGGCACGACCAATGTTGACATGGACAATTTTTACATTTTTTTATTTATAATTTGAACTTCAATTTCTTTTCTTTTCTTTTCTTTCTACCTTCACCAGTCATCAAGTCTTGGCAAGGGCCAAAGATTGGCCATGGGCGAGGGCTGACCTCACCAACTTCCGACAAGGCTAGTGAGGTCAGCCCTCGTTGGCCCTCTCCTACCAACGATTAACAGAGGAAGAGAGAAAAAGGCAATGAAAGAAAATAAAAGAAGAAAGGAAAACTAATAAATGAATAAGTCATTAAAAATCAATTTTGTAAAAAATTGTACATGCCACATAGGATAATTGACGCCAACGTCAGTAATTTTCAACCAAAATTGGCAAGAGATTTCTGACTCAATTGGCACAATTTAAAGGTTTCAGACTAAATTAATATAAGTGCAATAAGTTTCTGACTTTAGTGATAATATTTCCAATAATAGCCTAAGTTGGATCCATAATTCATACTTTATGTTGGAGGGTTTTTAATTAGTAATATGCATTATAAGTTATTAGGATGACAATAATTTCATTACTCAAAGGATTGCATAACAATAGCAATTTACATAGTCTCTAGTATATATACCTTTGGAATTGCAAGGTCTAGTCTTGGATAAGTGATCAATTTTGATATCTTTTTTGGGAAGTATGAATAGAGAAGAGAGTGTAGGATCGTTACATTCAAAGACAAAAAATATGGGAATTTTACATAAGTAATCTGACCAAAAAGTTTAAGCGTGAGAACCAAATGAATTGAAAGAATTGTATTTGGTTCAGGAAGGGATTATGGAAGTTTTGAAATGAATTGAAAAAATTTACTTTCATGTGATTTGTTGGATAATCGAAAACAAAGGATCTTAAAGATACCATTTGAAATTCAGAAGAATTATGTTTGGGGGGCGGCATTGAATAGTTGGAAAAAGCCCGAGCCTATTTTTGGAATATGGAAATGGATTGGTTTTGAGTGAATTACTTTCGGTAGAACAAGAAAAGTTGAATCTGATAATTCAACTTATAAGAACAATTAGAAAATTATAAAAATAAAACCTTTCATTTTGAACGATAAGGAGTGATTAATCAAGGCTAATAATGGAATTTTTCAACAAGTCTTACAAGAGCTCCAGGAACTTTAAATAGCTGATGGAATAATGAGTTACATTAGTGTAATATCAGTGCTAATATTGGCATGTTTGGGGCGATGAAAGAAACAACTCATTAGTCATTCTACTATAGTCATTATCTTTCTTTCCTGCAAAAAAGAATTAAGAAATACTCATGGTATTGTAATGCCTTCATATTAGTGAAGAAAAATAGGATATATAGGGTATTTTGCCATAATGTGGATCTTTGATTGTGACATCCTGGAATTTCAGTCATGTTTTCAATTGAATAAATCGGACCTTTCATCGATGCGCTTATAGTGCTATTCTCAGGACTCTTCACTCTTGGGATAACTAGACCATCTGGGGAAGTCATGAAAGGATTTTAATGTAATAGACTTGGGAATTTAACCAGGATTCGACCACTCAACCGTGCTCATCTATAGAGATCATTACGGCACAATTAAAAGTCGATTTGAGATCAGAGATAGGTCGATCTGATTGAGATGTGTGGCTAAACGTGGGTAATTTCACTGAATTGCAAAATTCTAGTCAATCGGCATTAGATTGATTTTTTTGTCGTTTTAATACCCTGTGTCCGTATTTGAAATTTCGAGATTTTCATGATCACCAAGAGTCGCCAATGTGTTGAAGAGGTTCATTGTGGTTCGAAGAAAATCGATCACGAGTCATTTGCACAAAAAATTTCTAAAAGTTACCCGATAGCCTAGGTCACACTAAAATCGCGCCAGATTGAAATTAACTGCGAATTTGAATCCAATTTCAAAATTTGAAAGTTGTGACATGTCACAAGTCATTTTAGGAACGTTAACTCATCCTCTGAAGATTTTTCAGTGAACCGAGATTTTTGGCGAAAAATCGAGATAGGGTCGTTTTTGTCTAGAAAATTCAGGGGACCATTTTTAATCGCGAAATTGGGATGTAAGTTGGATCTATTGGTGAGGAAAAATGTCAATTTGATCGTGAGTACTTTGGTTGAATTTATGGGAGCCGAATTGCATTGATTCAAGTGGGATTTTGAGTCCAATTTGAGGGAAATACCTCCAAATTTGTAGCCCCCCTAGACCACCACCTTTGGACCATCTCCAAAGCTTCTAGAGGAAGATTGAGGCTGGAAAAATTGCTGAGGAAGCCAGCTGCTTTGGTGGGACCAAGTCAAGGGGACAAAGGAGATAGAAGGGAAAGAAGTGGCCCCCTCAAGCCCAAGGATGTCCCCACTTTCTTCTTCCTCCCATCCGTTGACCCCCTCCATCCATTCTAGCCCCTTGAAGCCTCCAAAAAGCCAGAAAACCGAACCAGCAAGCTAGCCAGCCCGTCCAAGCCTGTTCAGCCACCGCTCGCGCCAATAGAGCCCGTTTGCCGTCCGCTTGCTTGCGCGCCAGACCCGCGTGTCCCTGGCAGCCGTTCCTCCTCTACCGTGACCCTAGGTCGTCCCCCGAGTTGTTCGCATCTCCCTTGCCATCGCCAAAGCCACCTAGTTGCCCGCCGAGCTCCCTGAGCTTCGCCAAGCCTTGCCGCAGCTGTCCCCCAACCATTGTTGCCATTTCCAGCTCGAGCTGAGCCCGAACAGCCCTTTTGGCCCATCGAACAAAATTGAGAAGCCCTCTATCCTCAGCTCACTGTTTAGCCCATTTCTGAGTCCTTCCAGACCTCGCTTGGTGCACCTACTTTGGAGTTCATCACTCCTTTCCACCTTACCGTCATTTTGGTGCGACTGGATCATTAATCAAGTGAGTTTACTCACTAATCCTCTCTTAGGGAGCTAATAACGCTTAAGAGTTGATTAGATTAAGTTAAACTTGGATCATGTGGTTAGTCAGAACGAATTAGTGAATTAGTTGATCGTTAATTTATGTTAGGTGGTTAGAGCAGTGTAATTAGCAACTAGATAAGTTGTAGTATATATCTAGTGAGGTTCGAAAATTTTCTGAACCCGTATCAGTATTTAATTAGGCTTTTACGGCCTAAGTGGCATTTATTAATTATTTCTGTAATTATTTAATTAATTATTATTTTCCGAAAATTAGACTGGAATAGCTGGTGATTGGAATTTTATGCCGATTGTAATGGTGTAATTGATTTATTTATTTGACTGTTATTTGGTGCAATTTGAGTGTTGATTACAATTTTGGGGTATTTATCTCAAAATTTATTATTTTCAGTATTTAATCAGAAAATAACCGAACGTCGGTTCACAATGCCAAAAATATTTTGGTAGACCATATTAAATGGTGGGATTTATGAACGGGAAAATATTGTATTTTGGTTAAGACCGACCGTGTACTCACACACGTGTATTTTTATCATGAAGGATAAAAATGGTTGCATTCTCATATGATGAGAACAGTATACTATATCAGCCTACGAACTTTGATATGTTAGCTTAGCGTGAGAGTATATTTTATTAGTCTAGAGTGAGCATCATGTATATACTATATCAGCTCGATGGCTTGATATGTCAGTTTAGTAAGACCAGTATATCGGTGTACTATATCAGCCTACGTGCTTGGATATATCAACTTAGCGAGAGCAATACACCTTGGCAGCTTTTGGTGAGCATTATTAGTATACTATATCAGCCCAATGGTTTGATATGTCAGCTTAGCGAGAGCAGTATACTATTTATTAGCTTAATATGAGCTATATTATCTATTTTCAGCTTAGAGTGAGCAATCTTTGATATGATCAGACTTTATAGATAGTATTGAGTGGATTGACCGGGAGATGGTCGTGACGACATAGAATCGACTGGATCGATTGATTGATGATTCGATCTGATGTGATGATTTGATTGGTTGATGTAATTCGATGAATTTGTGAATTGTGCTGATTTGTAAGAAGGAACTGAGATAAAGGTAAGTCCTTTAGCTTGTGCTTGTGTTTAGACAGTCCTTGAGGCGTATTTTCTTCCTAGTCGGAACTTGGGGGGTGAACTTGCTAAGACGTTGTCTCACCTTGTTATGGGATAACATTTTCAGGTCCTTAGATGACAGCCCCTCCTCCTAAATGTTTTGGTAGACCAAAGGTCACTAAGCAGAAGAATTTTATCTCACTGCATGGGAATCCAAGAGGGTGGGTCTATGAGTTGGTTAAGACTGTAGTCTAGCTTGATGAGGCCTTACCCCATAAGGTACCCCACTAATACTAATCATGGTATCGTTAGAAGCAGAATGGAAATAGAGAGGGCCCTATACTTGAGTCTAAGGTCCTTTTGTATGTGCTGGAGGGTGCCTTTTGTAAAGACACGGCTAACCCTCTAGGTGGATCAGTGGTGGATCCGTATCAATCGTACCTAGGGACCCCGGAGTATTCTGAGGAAGACTTGAACGCCTGAAGACCTGTAATCTCTATTCCCCCCCTATTTTGCAGACTTTATATATAGTCGGCTAGTAATGTATATTACATAACTCAATATGTGTATACAAGTGTGGTTTGGTTTTCAAGAAAATTGGTGGCCCTGCTTTTCTATCCCATCTTGTTGTGTTTGTGGATTTAATTAATTGCTTTCGCATGTGC
Source organism: Eucalyptus erythrocorys (assembly GCA_014182555.1). Classification (NCBI taxonomy): domain Eukaryota; kingdom Viridiplantae; phylum Streptophyta; class Magnoliopsida; order Myrtales; family Myrtaceae; genus Eucalyptus; species Eucalyptus erythrocorys. The sequence goes on from CM024604.1 coordinate 36,643,510, forward strand.
ATTAAAATGAATGGGTCGGCGACGCGTCCTGGGATGTCGTTATTTAATTGACCAATGAGGGATGGACATGCGCTCGGAGTATTGAGGCATGACATAGATTGAGTATGCTATATATTTAAAGTTAGAAACCTTAAGTTCTTTCATAGAAAGACCAATTTTATTGAATCTATACGTTTTGAAAAGTTCTTCCTCAAGAGAACATGGAAAAATAAAATAAAATAGATGTTAATACTATACCTAGATTTTTATTTCTTTCAATAATAACCGATATACAATTAAAGCAGGATCAATATTGATATCACTAGGAGACTAGCATTGGAAAAATTATCTAAAAAGTCATAAATCTATTATACTTTTGCCAATTCAGTCCTAAATCATCTCGTGAACATGACTTTTGAATCTCTTTACTAAATGAGTAGTGTCTCTCTACCTCCTTGGTAGCTATGGCCTCTTCTTTAGCCTTAAACCCTAATCCATGCCCCACCAAAACCTTTAATCCCCCACCATGAGCTGACTCCCCCATTTGTTGGTTCTTCTCTTCATCACACCTGGCCCTCTTCCCAGATTGTGGATACTCCGTTAAACCCTACATTCCATATCTTGGTACCCATCTTTCTGTCCATGACTGCCATCTCCCTTCTGCCCATCCTCTGCAAATACCCACGATCCCCACTCTCGCCCAACTCTCATCTCAAGTCTTCACTGCCTAGCCTATTTACCAAATCCCATCTCCCTCTCCAATATCGTGAATGTTTGCTTGTTCCCAATATAAATTCCATTTATATTCTCAACCCTTCCAGAATTAGTTGTGTCTATCACAGTTTATCTCAAGAGCTCCCTTCAATCATCCAAAAGATGCAACGTTAAACTTCAGCTTGTATGAAATGCTCTAATCCAGTTTTTGAGGAGGTGGACAATGCAGATTTTTATAGCTAAGTCTCATTCTTTTTTAGGTAGTCTTTTGAGTTCAATCCTAGTAGATTAGACTCTGAGGTTTGTCATTTTTTTAATCCCTATTGGCCCAGCATCATTGAAATTTAGAAATGGATAATAAGTACAATGATGACAAAAGACTTGTGGCACTTTGTAAAAGCCTTGGCAATTTATGGTCCAAATATGATGTTGTGGATTTCAAAGAAGGCATTTTGAAGAGAAATTGAAAGAATGCAAGATAACTTTGTTTGGGAGTCTTTATTCTAAACCAAATGTGAACTTTCAAGCTGTCCTAAATGCAATGAAAAGGGCATGAAAGACTAAAAATGTTACATGCACCATTCTCCCTCTTCCTTAGCTTTGATGATTATAGAAAAACAAAGAAACACAAAAGAGAGGAAGCGGTTGCCTAGATGATGAATCTACTTCGGTGCTCTACAAGTAATAGTCGAAGGATTCGGAAACTAACATGCTAGAAATTCCAAAAACTGAACAAGGGCTAGTAAGGTGCGAATCTAGAGGCACCAAGCTTCCCTTGTCCAAGAAAGGAAAGAGCTCAATCTTCAAAAGTATCATTAATTGATAAAACTTAGCTTATGGAGACCCTTATTGCAGTGGCGGAGAAGTTGACTCAGTGGGCTTTGGTGGCTAAACCCTAATAAGCCACCGGGTTACTCATGAAGATCTTAAGTTGAAATTGTCAGGGGTTGGGCAAACCCCTGACAATTCAAGCTTTGAGAGTCCTAGTGACTCAGGAAAGGCCTAGTATTGTATTTTTAATAAAAATTAAAAATCAAGAGTGAGTGGTGCAACGTTTAAGAAGGTGGCCAAAATTTCAAAATAGTTTCTTGGCAAATCTAGAGGGAATTATAGGGGGGCTTGGCCATTTTCTAGGATGATCAGGTAACATTATCGATTGAGTCGTATTCAAATACTTTCATTAATATTCAATGCCAAGTTCAAGAGAGTAGACAGCTGATGAGAACTACATTTATGCATGCCCCCAATGAGTTCAAAGAAAGAGTGTTATTATGGGAGGATATCCATAGAGCGAGTATTACAAATCATCTACCCTGAATATGCATTGGCGATTTTAATGAAATATTGTATTATTGGGAAAAAGTGGGTAGAAGGATGGCACAACAGTACCAACTCATAGCTTTCGGAGAGTTTTTGCATTCTTGCTCCTTAATGGATTTAGAATGTAAGAAATGTGTATTTACTTGAGTAAATAATAGAGGAGGAGATGCATTTTGTTAATAAAAGAATAGATAGAGCTTTATGTACAATGGAGTGGAGAGTCTATCCAAATGCCGAATACCTAGCCTTACCAACCATTGGTTCTAATCATAGTCTACTTATTCAGTCATTATCCCCAAAGACTAAACATAAGAAAAGAAAGTTTAGATATGAAGCTTTTGGCTCGGAGGATGATGAATAAGCACATATAGTGAATAGAGTATGGTCTTTAACAGATTCCCAAATGATGAACATTGTAGAAAAACTATATTTAATGGCATAACAGCCGGCTGAATGGAGGAAAAATAGATTATCTAATGCACAAAAGAGAATATCTTGGCTAAGAAATGAACTTCAAGCATTGATGAATAGTCCCAAAGTGTATAATGATAGTGAGAGAGTATAGAAGATAAACCAAGAAATCGAACTTCTATGGCAGTAAGAGGAGATGTATTGGGGAATGCGATCTAGAATTAGCTGGCTTAAATGGGGTGATAGAAACATACAATTTTTCCATGCAACAACCATACCAAGAAGAACTTGAAAAAAAATTACTTTGCTAAAGAATATGGAAGGGGATTGGATGAGAGATAAAAAAAATCTTAAGAAGATGACGAGGAATTATTTGAGAAAACTTTACAAGTCAATAGGGTATAGAAATTTTTAGCCTATCTTCGACCAATTTTCATGCGCGGTCAGTGCAATTATGAAGCAAAAGCTAATAGAACCTGTCATTTTGAAGGAAATCACCACTGCAACACATCAATTAGGAGCTACCAAAGGCTCCTGGGCCAAATGGATTAAATAGATTGTTCTTTTAACATCATTGGCAGGATACATCAGGATATTTTCAGGGAGTTGCAAAAATTCCTTGACGTTGGATATTTAAATCCTGATATGAATAGGACCTTAATCACTCTCATCCCCAAAACTCCTAACCTAGAAAAGCTAGAACAATTTCACCCTATAAGCCTATGTAACTTTATTTACAAGATCATCTCCAAGATACTAAAGAACAAGCTAAAGCCATTGCTACCAAATCTAATTGTAGCAGAACAAAGCGCATTTGTGGGTGTTAGACAAATTCAAGACAATATCTCAATTGTGCAGGGGGTTCTTCATAGATTGAGAACCCAAGAGAGGAAAAGAAAGTTTCAAAGCTATTTTAAAGTTAGACACGCAGACGACTAATGATTGAATCGAGTGGGATTTCCTCCGGGAGTGCTTGATCAAGATGGATTTCTATGAAAAGTGGTTGCATTGAGTGATGCAATGTGTTTCAATGGTATCTTTTAGTATCAAATTCAACGGGGAACCTATGCCACTCTCCAAGCCAACATGAGGTATTCACCAAGGCGACTTGTTCTTTATCTCTTTATTCTAGTGACAAATGTACTCTCTCACTTGATGAAGCAAGCAATTGCAGTAGGTACAATTCGAGGAATTAAACTAAATAGTAGTTGCCCTACTCTCTCACATTTATTATTTGCAAATGATTCTATTTTTTTTACTTGGATGATACTATAGTGGAATGTCAAAATCTTGTGGCTATCCTACACTAATATTATTTTGCATCAGGCTAGGCTATAAATCTAAACAAATCTGGAATATATTTCAGCAAAAGTTATCCAGAAAGTTTGAGGAGGAATATGATTTTGGAGTTGAGAGTTTCGAAAATCGATAAAATTGGAAAATATTTAGGAATTCCTTTGGAGTGGGGTGACTCGAAGAAAGTAATGTTTATTTGGATCCTTGCTAGAGTTAATATGAAATTAGAAAGTTGGAAGAAAAACTTATTGTCAAAAGTTGGGAAGGAAATATTGACAAAGATAGTGGTGCAGGCTCTTCCTATATGCATTGTCCATCTTTAAAATTTCAGTTTCAATTTGTAAAGCCATCGAGAAGAAAATAGCCAACTTTTGGTGGAGGGATAGCAACAAAACAACCAATTTACACTGGAGAAAATGAGAAGTTTAAAGCTTAAGAAGGATGAAGGGGGGCCTTGACTTCAAAGATCTATTAGTATTTAACGAAGTTATCTTAGGGAAATAAGTATGATGAATTTCCTAGCACCTTGAGACTCTTTGGAGTCAAGTTATGAAGGGACTCTATTTTCCACAATGTGATTTTTGGCAAGCCAGAAAAGGTTCTCGTCCTTCCTTCACAAGGTTGGCAAAGCCTTATAGGAGGAAGAAATGGGCGGTTAGGAATGGTAAGAAAATCTCTATTAGAGAAGAAAAATAGATGAAGAATGGAACTACTAAGGTCCATCGACAAGGAATGAGCCACTTAAAGTGGTTGACTTAATAGATATGGAGGTGGCGAATTGGAATGAATCTTTATTTAAAAACATGTTCGATGATCGGAGAGTAATGGAAATTCTTGCTATCCCCATAGGCCTTCCAACTATAGAGGATAAATTGGTTTGGACAAACAATAAATCAAGGTCATATATGGTGAAAAGTGGATACTTCAGCAATAGAGATACTATAGCCAGCTTGCACACAACAGTAACAACATCATTGTATCAAGCCAAACCAGAACTTTGAAAATATATATTGCAATAAAGAATAACCCCCAAAGTCAAAATTTTCCTTGGAGCGCATGCCAAAATGCGCTGCCTACATTGGACAACTTACATAGGAAAAAGATAATTCCTGAACTCGTATGCCCTATATACAAACAAGATACGAAATCGATCGAGCACATCTTGCTGCTTTATCCTTGGACATCCCAAATTTGGCATAAGGATCCCTTGCAAATCGGCATAACAAGAATGGGGTTAACTTGGTTTGATAAGTGGCTACTTAAATTTAAAGAAGACCCATAAAGTTCACCGAAATTTGACCTAATTGCGATGACCCTTTGGTGCATCTAGAAGGATCAAACCACTCCATCTTCAGGAAAAAACCCTTGAACCCAAAATGAAAAGTGTATAGAGCCATGGCTTTACATGAAAATTTTGCGACTTGGAATGAGAAATCGAAAGGAAAGGCGAGATGCAATGACCCAAGTCAGAAATGGGGACCTCCGAACTCTAGAACTCTAAAGATAAATATTGATGCCTCCTTTGTAGGTACCACCAAAGTGTCCTCTGTAGCCAACATGAACAGAGAAGCAGTTGCCTACATCTGTCGAGACTTCTTTAGTAGATTGATTGATGGCTTCTCCAAATCAGTGGAAGCAAACTCGGCAAAATAAGTAGAATCCTCAACACTCGTTGAAACCTTACATTTCCTCTTGCCCAAATCTAACTCAAAGATGCAAGTACAATATGACTACAGTGCATTTGTGAGAAATGTTCTCACTTTAAACTCGTTGAACTGGGAAGTACAAGCTCTGGTGGATCGGGGCAAGAACATGTTGAATGAATTTTCGGGCCTCACTTTGGCCCATTGTAGCAGAGAAACAAATAAAGAAGCAAATTGGCTAGCCAAATCCCAACAGATGAATAGTCTACCTAGTAATTGGGTCGCGAATCTCTCGCCTGCTCGTTTTGACTTATCATGTGTTGATGCTCTTGATGTGTATTCAACGAACTTGGTTAAGCAATTAATATCAATCATGTTTTCAACAAAAATTTAGTTATCAATATTTCAATTTTTTCAATTGAGTCATAAATATTTTTATATTTTATCAATTGAGTCTACCCAATCAATTTTGACGTGGATAGCCGACGCTGATATGACACTTTTTAAAATAAAATTTTAATGATATTTTAATAATTTCTTGATTTTTTTAAGGGTTTTGGAGAGAGGGCCAGCAAGGGTGGCTAGCGAACCCTCGTTGGCCCTAGGGGAGGGCATCGGGGCCCTTGCTTGCCCTGGGCGAGGGTGTTGCCCTAGCCCTGCCAATCCTCTCTCCAAAACCCTTAAAAGAAAAAAGAAAAGAAAAAAAAGCATAAAAATTCAAATAATTATTAAAGTATCATTAAAAAGTGCCATGTTAATAATTTCTGGTCAAAATTGGCCGAGTAAACTCAATTGGCAAAATGTGAAAAGGTTTAAGACTCGATTGATAAAATTGAAAGTTTTAGAACTGAATTGGCAAAAGTGTAATAGATTTATGACTTTTTAGATAATTTTCCTGACTAGCATTAGAAGTGAGTATGATTCATTTGGTCCAATTCCAAGACTAGAATCAAAAACCAAACTGGATCACATAGGCTTCCGAATAACCCGAAATAGGGAATCAAATGGGCCCAACTTGAAACCTATGTAGCACGGACACTCTCCGGAAGCCTCCGTGTCGTGTCCGACACTCCGACACGTGTTCGACACGCTCCGACACGTCTCGACACGCTCCGACACGTGGTCAACGAGTGTCGAAAAATCCAACACGTGGTCAACTCTCTCCGACACGCGAGTCTAGAATTTCGACACGCGACTCCGACACGCACGGGGTCAATTTTAAAAATTTCTAATACTTGAGGGGTCAAAATATAAATATACACAAAAGAAGTAATAAAAGAAGTAATAAAATTGCTATAAATATACACGCACGGGGTCAATTTTTTTTTTTTTTTCAGTTTTGTCTTTTAGAATTGTTTTATTTTTTTAAAAGTCTTTTACTATGAAAGAAGTAATAAAAAATGCTATATATGATCAATAAATAAATTTCAAAATATCATTTCAGCATTTTTTTCAAACAATGTTTTTTTCCTTTGAGTTTTATGAATTATTGTAACAAATTAAAATAATGAATGATATTATTTAATATTTTTTGTGTAAATTAATTCTAGGTTATTTTTATTAGGGAAAATGCCACCAAAAACCCTAAACTATGCACAAAGTGACAAAAATACCCCAAACTTTTTTTTTTTTCACCATTAAAAACCCCAAACTTTGCCATCCGTGACACATTTACCCCAAACTATTTTTGTGACACAAAAAACCCCAAACTTTCATTTTTGTGACACATTTACCCTAAATCTTAGGGGCATTTTGGTCATTTTGCTTTTAAAAACATTTTTTCTCTTTTTTTTTTTTTTTTTTTTTCTCTTCCCTCCGCCGGCTCCGGCGGAGGGAAGCCGGGCGTCCGGCGAGGGCCTCCCTCGCTAGCGGCGAGGGCGGCCCTCGCCGGCGTCGGGCGAGGGCGGCCCTCGCCCGGCCGATGCCGGCGAGGGCAGCCCTCGCCGGACGCCGGCTTCCCGGAGCCGGCGGAGGGAAGAGAAAAGAAAAAAAGGAAAAAACAGAAAAGACGAAAATACCCTCAATGGGGTAAATGTGTCACGGATGGCAAAGTTTGGGGTTTTTGGTAGTGCAAAAAAAAAAGTTTGGGGTATTTTTGTCACTTTGTGCATAATTTAGGGTTTTTGGTGGCATTTTCCTTTTTTTTATTATTTATTTATGTATTTATATATAAAAATATATTTAATATATAACGTGTCGGAACGTGTCGAAATTCTCTATTTTTAAGAAATGACGTGTCGGCGTGTCGTGTCGCGTGTCGCGTGTCCGTGTCAGTGCTACCTAGCTTGAAACTGGCATAGAATTTTTTTTTTTTTTTGGTCAAAAAACTGGCCTAGAATTTAATTGGTCAATTCTTGGGTAGAATACACAATTTGAATGTTTTTTGTAATTTAAATTTTGTTTGCCCCAGTTGGGCATGAGTTTTAGTTTGTGGGCCTTTTTATATGAGGTTTTAGACTTTAAGGGCACGTTTGGTAACTAGCCAAATGGTATTTGGTTCTATTCTTTTATTTTTGGGAATATATTTGGAATAGAAACCCGGTTGGTAAATTTTTTGCTCCTACAAATAGATTTAAAGTAGAATCGAGAAGTAAAAAAAGTTGATTATTTGTTTTTAGGAACAATTCCAGAATCAAGCCAACCAAATTTTTTTCTTTTCTTTTCTCTTCTTATTTCTCTTCCTTTTTCTCTTCTTCTTCCACTGTCACCGCCATCAGTTGTCGCCGCCACTATCCACCACCATCAATTGCCAACGATCGGTTGGGTGAGCTCTGGTAAACTTACTGAAGGCTCACTAGGCCAAGGCGAGATTCGGTGAGCTCGTTGAAAGCTCGCTAGTGGCCAGGTGAGCCTCACCTGGCCCTCCCTCAGCCACCGATGAGCCCCACCTAGCCGAGTAAGGGTTGATCAAGCTCTAGCTAGGTTGAGTGAGGCTCCGCCGACAAGGCGCGGGTAGACCTTAAAGAAGAAGAAGGGAAAGAAAAAAAAAGAAGGGAAAAAGTGATAAAATCATTAAAAATTAAAAGAAAATGGTTTGAAGTAGAAATTTTGAGGATGGTGTTAAACGTAATTCTATTCTAGAAATAGAAATTTTGGACAGTTACCAAACGTCTTAAAATAATTAAAAATTATTTTCGAGAGCTGAATAAAAAAATCATTTCTAATAAAAAATTATTTCTAGGAATAGAATGGTTACCAAATGTGCCTTAACTATCAACCTTTTATTTATTTATGTTGAACAACCTTTTATTTGATAAAGCAACTTTTTCACAGAAAAGTGTGTCCTCCAAGTTCAGAGTTGGTTTAAAATAGATTCTACTCAAGAAAGTGGCCTACTTAGTTTGGTGCACAAGTAAAAGCAACAGATTCAAGGATCAAATCAGGAAGCGAACAAAACTTGTTGATTTATAGATTTTGTCTCAATGAACCTATTCTCTTCTCCTATAAAAAAAATCTTCGAACAGGGCTGGCTAGGTTAGTTTCGGCTAATTTCTAGATCGAAATTGAACGTGACTCGCCCTAAGTTGACATAATGATAAATTGTTATGTATGTATTAGACGCCTGACATGATCTAGATTCTTCATCATCGATACCAACAATTTCACATGCGAACTACTCACTCGAGTTTTGGCTTTTATCTTATCTAGTTCACAAAAGTGGACAGCATTATATAGGCTCAAATTCACTTTATTAATTTAAAATAAGCTTTTTCCTCGTAGAAAAAACGATAAAGAAAAAGCAAATGCGGTCCCGATCGTGGGCATTACTCTGATACCATGCATCTGCTTGCCTTCAGAAAATAGAACACGTCGGAATTGAAGGTGAGATTAGACTTGAAAGAGCCAAAAAGGAGCAAAAAAGCAGAATAAACAATGCCAGCAAAACCATCCTCCAAGTGCGAGCCAATTGTCCATGTCGGAGACCCACCAAAAACATTGCTAGAAAAGCTGCTAATAATTGAATCAAAAACATGTACTAGGACGGTAGCTAGAGGTCCCCATTGAAATTCTATAGCCATTTGCCTTTTTCTTTTCTTTTCCTTTTCTTTTTGTTATCACTAAGATACAATACTCGAACTCTTACAACAATTCAAAGCCCCCCCAACTATCGAGACACGCGTATCTGCACTACTGAAGGTTGCCCTAAGAATAATTACTAAGTGCTCTGATTCGAATGGGGATGTGAGGACTGAATAGGTATAATATTGCGCAATCCTTGTCCACGGTACATAGCTTATCCCCAACAGCATAAGCGTGCACACATGCAAGGTGAGTCCATTCTTCATTTAAGTTAAAACGTTGGCACAGTCAGCTTCACGGGCATCTTTGACTCTTCCATAAATGATTGAAGTCGCAAAGAGAGAGAGAGAGAGAGAGAGAGAGAGATTGCAGAATTCCATGTGCATAGGTCTCTTTGTGGTTTAGAGGAGCCTCTGCTGCAAAAATTTATGCCCAAGGCATACTTTTTGTCCTCCGGCCCAGTTAAAGCCCCACCAACGGATAAAAGAATAAACCCTTTTCTTTCTCACTTCTTCACTCTTCTCTAGATATCATCGCCATCGCCCGCACAAAAAGAGAGAGATAATTTCTCATCACTCTATTGGCCCCCAGAGAAAGAGCGCGCGCGCGCACCCAACGCCGACATATATTCCATATGGGTGTTGCTAGTTCCAGCTCTATGAGCAAGAAGGCCATCAGCTCAAGCAAGAGCAAGGAGTTGAAGGGCCTCTTCACGGAGAGAGTGAGGCTGCTCCAAGAGGAGATCAATGGGATAGTGCAGGAGAGAGAGAAGGAGGTCAAGTCCTACAGGAGGGAGGTCATGGTGTTTGCACTTAAGGAGGGTGAGTGGAGGAGGGAGAGGAAGAGGCTGAGAGAGGAGGTGAGGAGGCTGAGGAAGGTGGTAGAGGAGAAGGACGAGAGGCTTAAAGGGATGATGGAAGGAGGAGGAGGAGGAGGAGGGGGAGAGATGGTGGTGGTGGGTGAGGAGTGGGGGTTGTGGGTCGAGCAGATGAGTGAGGAGAGGGCAAGGAGGGACGAGGCTGTGGAGAAGTGGAAGCAGCTCTACCTTACCATCAAGATGGAGCTTGACGATCTCATTCAGACCGCTCATTGCGGTCAGCTCTCTCTCTCTCTCTCTCTCTCTCTCTCTCTCTGTGTTGGCTGCTGTACAACTTGATTAGCTTTGGTCACGACTCACCCCCTCCAGTACTGCTTCGAAACGCGTGTGCTGATTTCAGGTGGCACAAAATCAATCCACCAATGTAACAACCCAAACACTGAGCGAGGAAGTTTTGATTGGAACTTTCTCAATACTGACTCCAGGAGTCATGTTTTTACTCTTGATGATTACTGCAATGAGTGCATAACCCTTTTGCCACTTGGAGTCAGCTGGCTTCATGAATGGTTTCTCCTTTTGTTTCTGTTCATTTTGGTGTAAAAGAATGAACGCTCGCCTTTATTAAATTAGTGGGTGTGCCTTTTGGGGTAACATCCAACGCACTGTAGATAGCATATTTTGTTAAAAAGAAATTCTGGGAAGTGAAAATAATGCACAATATGGTACGTTTATCAAAGCCCTTTTTCACTAATTAGGTTTGAACAGTTTGATGGCAGGGAACAAGAAGTTCAGAAATTTACGATCTTGTTCTTTCCTTTTCTTCCGTTTTATGTGATGAAACTATAATTCTTTTAATCTTTAGCAGTGATCCAATAATTCTTATGATCTTAATTTTTCCCCTGAAAACCAGAAGGAGCCTTTTCTTTAACAGAACTTCTCTCAAAAGGTTTCCTAGGCAAACATGATTATCTCACCATAACATATGATTAACCACAGGAAATTTTGTGCAGGAGAGGGAAGACTGTGTTGGAGACCGGAGGAAGAAGTGGTGGAAGAGCTGAAGAGGGAACTGAGAGCCAAGGAAGAAACCATTGAAACTCTCAAGTCTCATCTGGCATCCTTGGAACAAGACAAGCACAAGAGCGAGAGAGAGGCGGACATCCTGAGGCAGAGCCTGAGAATCATGAGCAACAAAAATGGTGCTCACACCACCACTGGGAAACTTATTTGATGTTTGGTGGTGATTAGGAGGAAGAAAAGAATTTCTTGCAAGAACTAGAGGATAATGAAAAACGAGTGAATTTACATTTTTTTTTTTTTTTTAGCATTGTGGAATCACAGATAAGAAGTTAATGCGACGGACCGACCGTAGAGCTGGGATTGGGTCGTTGTGAATGTATAATTATGGCAAATTGATATGATCAGAGATGAACTGTTGAATTTGCTCTTTCTCTATGTCAAGACAATCCCTTCTTTCAGCAACTTTTTGGTTTTCAGTGTTTATTCAATTATAAAGTTTTTAGTTTTTTGATATAGCAAAGCTTCCTCAAACATCAATAACGCTTTTTCTTTGCTAAACTTGCAATTTTCGTCCATTTTTAGACAATGTAAGAAATAGAACTCAATCAGGTATGTCCTACTTGATTTCTTAGTGCACCCTCTGGTCGTCCAGCACAATTACAAGGACTAGCTTCAAACGACTTTAAGAACCCACTTCCCAACGTCGACGTAATGCATTTAAAGTTTTACTTGTTGAGTGTTTTCAATAAAACTTAAAATAAAGATCACAAAATATTAGGAAAAAAGAACAACTATTTTAAATAATAGAATGAAGTGACAACTAGGAAGCTAACGGTGCACATGATAAAATTTCTAAAATAGAAATCAATTTATAGTCCTAGATGAGTTTAGAAACAAAAACAAGTTTGATAACGACTTCACATTTCTATTTTTAGAAAAGAAATTTGTTTGATATTAAAATAAAATTTCAATTTCTAAGAGGGCCAACGTTGGCTGGCATCTCACAAGTGGCATCTAGCAGTCGGCAACGAGCATCTAGCGTCCCACGAGCAACGAATAGTTATAAGAGTAAATGGTGAAAAAAGATTTTATTTCTCACTTTTGTTCCAAAAATAAAAATGTTGAAAATTTTAATTTTTAATTTCTATTCCAAATCTATTTCTAAAATAGAAATTTATTCTAGAAATAGAAAATTGAATTTGCGTTATTAAATAAATTTATATTCCAAATCCATATTGGGAAACAGAAAAATAACAAAATAGAATAACAAATTTTTTTTCACCCTAACTTTCTTCGGTTCATATTTAGATAATAAGAATGTTAGAGACAAACTGAAGAGTAGCAGAAGTCAAACCCCAAGAAACCTACCCTGACATTTTTCTGGGCCATAGCTACAGTTTTTCAACAGTGGTTGGACAAAACAACTTCAAGTTTTGAAATTATAACGATACTGGGGAAGAAGAACCCAAATTCAAACCTACCCTTTCCCCTTTTCTCAGGTGCAATTGGTATTTTACCTGAACCGAGGAATCTTCTTTAACACTTCTTATTTGGTAAGTTAACAAACTGTTTTTCTGGCAAAGTCTTCTTTCAGTTTTTTCCTCTTTCCGCGTCCACTGGAAAGGGCAAAATTTCTTGATTAAATTCTTTGCCCCAATATATACAAATAGATGTTATGATCTTCCGTTTGAAATTTGTCTTATATTTTATTTAATTCATGATCTTAAAAACGTAATTCATGGAATCAGAGTTAGCGCTTCCTCGCCACTAGGGCCATCAATGGACAAGTCAGGGCGGGTAAAAAATAATCTAACCCATTTAATCCATTTTGATCGATTTCTATGCAATATAAATTTAATGATACATACACTTTTTGATCAATATTATCAAAACATAATTAATATTACTCAATCTAAAAAAACTCACACCCGCACATTTAACTCACTTTAAACTCTTCACATATATATGTTACTTGGGTAAAAATTTCACATCCAACTAAAAAAGAAAATTAAATAATAAAAAAATTAGTAAATAAAATAAAACACATGAAAACCTATAAATCAAAATACTTATAAAGAACTTAGTGCTGCCAAGTTACTCAAGTTTAACGAATCAAATTTAATTTTTAACAAGTAACTCATTTTTTTTTTTTTAAAAATAGGTCATAAATGGGTCAAAAGTCCAAACTCAAGCCCACACACTCAACACCCATTTAAGCAAGTCATTTGTGATTTAGCCATTAACATCCTAACTAAGAGTCAATTACTATTAGCATGTTTCAGTAATATGTCCTTAAAAGCAAATTCTTTAACGATTTTCTATTGTCATATAAGAGCACTTGTTAATATATATATATATATATATATATATATATATTTTTTTTTTTTTTTTTTTTGGTAAAGAGCACTTGTTAATATTGTTATAGCGATCATTCAAATATGAACAAATTAATTTAATTTATTCCCATTCTTACAAGTGCGTCTCAACAATTAAAGTTTGTGGGTTATCATGATTTTAGAGCTCTAAAATTCAATCGTATACGTAGAGGATTTTCAACCCCATATTTTGATTAGGTTTAAGTGCATCCCAAAAAGAATTAACATAAACAAACTTATAAAACCACACAACCGTGGAATTCTCAATTTCTATCTGATCCCACAAGACTGCTGGGTATTACAAGACACTTGACAATAATAAAAATAATTTAATAATACTCCATCAAATGATATCTGCCTGCAAGTCCATTAGATGACGGGGTTGAGGACTGGCTTCCGCCTATACTCCCACCTGGCCATCCCTGCCACCGGGGCATTGATGATCACAGTGCTGTCGTTCGGCAGCAGCACCATGTCGCCCATGACCTGACCTTGGGGCATCGACTCCATGGCCCATCTTAGGTTCGGGTCAATTATCTTAGGTCACCACCGGCTATTGTCAGGTACATTGTTCACGTAATTGAACAACATCATAAGGTCTGACATGGACTTGGGAAACTCCATTGCCAAACCAATATGGTCTTAAAAAAGCTGATGGATCTACATATGCAGAAACAAAATAAAGAGACATGCAGCAAAGTATGTAGAAACGGTATGGTCTTCTTAAAAGACAGAATGCGATATGATAAATTAGAGCAGATGTATCTTGCATAGATGAGACAGGATCAGTTTCACGTGCAACCCAATGCACCTTTATCGCTGATCTTAGCGAGGCGTGGAACTTCCATGTACCATGAGTGGTATAGAAGCAGAGAAACTTAAGCAATTTCATAGATTCATCATTTTCTATCCCAAAAACCCAATATAACCAGCAAGATTGCAAAGCGTCATTGAATTTTCAAATATTTATGCTAATGCACAAATAGACAATAACAAATCCACAACTTACCTTCAATTTCATCAGATATTGTTAGTTTGATTATCATAGCTCAAAAATATCCATAACACACCTGATGAGCATCCAGAAGCACTCGGCCAAGATGTCAGATTGACACACGAAAGAATCATAGGTTTCAGCAACTCCACATCCATCAGCTTCTAACTAATCTAAGATTCTCTCAATGTTTTCCTTCCCCTAGAGTACTTAAAGTCAAAACTTCCTCCCCGGTATACAGAAAAGAAAGGAAACTGGAACAATATAACTGCCATACCTGAACAATATGAATTGACGTGGAACCTGAAAAGTGTTGCAACTTATTATATTAGAAAAAAAGCAGCACTCTACGTGACTTCTTAGGCAAAAAATGCGCTAAAATCCTTGATGCCAACAGACCAAAAGAAGGGCCTAAAAACGATTAAAGGTGGACAGAGAACTGCAGAGTACTAACCAGTTATTCCATTCGCCCCAGTGTCTTGTGTGATCAAAAAATGAACTAAAATAATAAAATCGGGACCATTGCATGAACGCACGTTGGTAACTGCAATCTCCCCACCTTCAATTTCAGCCAAATTGATACCATTAACCTGACAAAGCACAAAACATATATTATGGTGCAATAAGCCTACCATGATGTCCCACTAAGAAATGATGGGTACTATCTGTTCTACAAACCATGCACTCCGACCAGCTCATAGCTTAAGCGTCTAAATAGCAAATCATCTCATTTAGGGTCCGTTCGTTTCGCAGAAAATGTCATGTTTCCGGAAAACATTTTCATAGAAGTCATTTTATAGGAAAATGACTATTTTCCGGTGTTCAGCTAAAATCTAAACTTTGAGTGGAAAATATTTTCCACTGTTCGTTAGCTAATTGAATTGTTTGGGAAAAATTATCAAAAATTGAATTTTAATATTTTTAATTGACCAAAAAATTAGTTTTATTTTTTATATTTCTTTAAAAAATGAATTTTTTATTATTTATATTTTAAAAAAATCGAAATTTTTATTTTTGTCTTTATTTTTTTTTTTTTTCCTTTTTCTTTTCCTTCCTCCTTCCTCCGCCGCCTTCGTCCTCCCCCGGCGATTCTCAATCCACGAAGATCGGCCGGCTCTCGGCGGCGGCAAAGACTTCCTCACACTGATTGGCAGCGGTCGTCGCGCAAGGCGCTTTTCGCTTTCCCCAAATTGCCATCTTCCTCCCTCCCTTTCTTCCTCCGTCCCTCCATCTAGCCTCGGGGGTTGACTTCGGGGATCGGCAATCGGGTCCGTCGGCGAGATGGGCGCCCGCCGACGGGGAGTCGGTCGATTTTTGCGTCGCAGTGGTTGATCCTCTGTATTTTGCGGTTGCACCTACCCCCTCTCTCTCTCTCTCCCTCCCTCCTCTCCGTGTCGAAGCTCGCGGTCGGCGGGCTCACCTGGATCGGGGGCCCGAGCTCCGCCATCAGATCCGGCGAGCTTGCGGCTTGCTAGAGCTTGGCGAACCTCTGGCAAGCTCGAGCGAGGCCGAGCGCCACCCAGCTCGCCGGATCTGGCGAGGCCCGAGCTCCACCCCAGGCCGGTGAGAGCTCTGCCTTGCCCAGGCCCAAGCTCAGCTTCGCCAGATCAGCTAGGCAGAGCCTCGCCGGCTTGAGGCGAGGCGAGGCTCGAGCTGGCTTGCGGCCGGTCGCCGGTAGCGACGGCTGCTACCGTGGCTGGCGACCAGGCAAGGCCAAAGAAGATGAAAATGAAAGAAAGAAAAGAAAAAAAGAAAAGGAAAAAAAATTAAAAACTCGATTTTAAAAAAGAAAAAGAAAAAAAAAAAAGAAAGCATAAAAATAAAACAAAAATGTACTAATAAAAAGAAGGAAGATAGAAGAAGTTATGAAAAATGTTTTCCACTTTGTAGAAGTGGAAAACATTTTCCTCACTTTTAAAGGTTGTGTTTTCCATTTAGAAAACATTTTCCTTGACTAGTTCATTTTCCGTGAAACAAACGCTGGAAAATCTAGAAAACGCTTTCCCAGAAGTCATTTTCCGCGAAATGAACAGACCCTTAGTTCATATAGTAGTAGGCATACGATATAGTTAAATAGCTGGATTGTGCCTTATCTATCCCAATCTTAGTGCATCTTCACTGTGAATGAAAAAGATAAAACCATCATGTGGCTGAAGGAGTTAATATTAGAGGCCACTGTACTAACAGTGCATTTCATACGTCAGAAAGGACCTGTCTAGTTGTCCTCCTCCTCAAATTGTATGAGGACCACACTATCAACAATCAAAATGATGAGATAGAATCCAATTCAGGCATCCTATGCGATCCTTATAGAGAAGACGCGAACTTCCATAACCCTGAAAACACTATTTTACCTAGTACTTGCTCTCTTAATCATTGCTCGACTTCGATATCGCCAGCAATGATGGCAAATCGCTAATAGTTATGAACTCACCTGTGAGGAGAACTTATTACATAGTTTTAAATCAAAGCCAAAAGTGATAATCTCAATGGTATTGACCAAACCCTTATCCCACATTGGCAGTGACTACTAACTGAATCCAACTTTGTGGTCTAGTGGCAGCATTTACAAACATTTTGCAGTGATGGCGTTATAGAATTATTGCATATGCTATAGCAGCGACTTTTCGTAGCAGCAATAAACGAATTATGATACCAGATCAATAATATCTGCCAAAATCAAAAGACAAGTTTAATTTACTCCAATTTCTGCATTACTAAAACTTTCCACCAGCAAAACTACAGGAAATCAAAGATGACATCATTATCTGCTAGGCATCATCTAATATTTGCGATGATGCAGATCTGTCAGAAAAATCTAGCAGAACTTTTTGATTCTCTCATTCTATTTACCAGGATTCTAATTTTTCCATATAAACTTCAGATTGTGAATGTAAATATTTTAGTTAGCTAATATCATATGCATTCCATATCTTTTGGTCTGTTTGAGGGAACTTTGACATCAAGTTACTTTAACGATGTGGGAATATCTTAGGATTGATAGATTACTTGACGATGACTTAATACCTGATAGTAAATCAATATTTATGATTTGCAATACCACCACAATAACAGCATTGATGACTTTTTTGGCTACTTAACTTAGGTTGGAGAGAAGGGTAGGACAATCATATTTTAAGATCGTGGAGCTCATTTTACTCTTGTGCATAACGATATGACACAGCTGGCGATACACTAAGTATGTTTATAATTTTTTGTTGTGCTCTTATTGGTTTTGTGGTTATCTTACGTTATGCTCTTTATTTTTTCTAGGTCATTAAGCAGTTGTCTTACCTTATTGATGACAAGTGTGTCTTGTTCTCAAATTTACATGGTGACAACTCACTAGAGTGCCTTGTTGAGAAGTTAAATATTGCTCAAGTGCCTCTTTGATGTATTAAAATTAGTCTTTTCATCTCAAATCTTTACCAGTGACACACCAAGAGAGTAATTTGATTCTGATTTGTAGGTTAATTCGGAAGCGAAAAGAGCCACAATTCTGTCTTGTGAATATTATTGTGACACCTTATATCTACTACCTTACTCGACTATAAGATACATTGCCTTCGGATGTCCTTTTCTCTTTGGATACCCGTACCATTTTCTCCTCATGAATCGGATGAAAACACTAGGAAATCATTTATTATCATTTTTTATTTTTCGTTGGGTTAGATACCTGAGGTCTGATTTTATATTGCAAATCTTAGGCGATGTTTGTGAGACTTCATCAACTCAAGTGATAAGGTTCACATAGTTGGTTCAACATGTGAGGTGAACTCCAGGCAATTTTCCAAAAGAATAAAAGAGGAAGGTTGCATTGTTTGATATGTATTCAGGTTGTGGTGCAATGTCCACGAGCTTATGTCATGAGGCAAATCTCTTTGGAAATCTCCTTGGAGTTCACCCAAGACATATGCCAGTAGACAGTGCACCCAACTTGAATACATATCTAACAATGTTAGATCCCTTCTTTTTTTTTTTTTTTTTTTTCCCTTGAAAATTTTCTTGGAGTTCATTTCACATGTTGAACTAGCCATGTCAGCATCACCACTTGAAATGATTGATAAAGTGTCATAACATCCATCTAACAATCTACAATACAAAATCAGACTTCACACATCTAATGCAACAAATAATAAAACATATATAGTGATAATTAAAGATTCACTATCATATTTTCGTCTCATTCATGAGAAAATAGGTATGGGAATATGGATATCCAAGAAAAAAAGGATAAATATAGGCAAGTTTTTTATGGTTAAGGAAGTCAATAGATATAAAGCGTCACAAAAGCGGCCACGAGGTCGAATTGCTGCCCTTTCTGCTTCCTAATTAATCTAAAAATAGACTCAAATCGCTCTGTTGACGTCACTATAAAAAGATTCCATTTGAAAAAACTAATATAAAACATACATCGAGAGGCACTCAAGCAATATTTAACTTCTCAAAAAGGTATTCTAGTTTGTTGTCATCACATATTTCTAAGAAGAAAACATGCTTCTCATAAGACAACTACTTGATATCCTATAACAAACAAAGAATATAACATGCAATAACCATAAATCCAATAAGAACATAACAGAAGATCATAAACATACTTGGTAATATTGTGAGCTTGGTAATATCGTTGCACACGAGTAAAATGAGCCATCGGCTGCCTTGAACATCTCCAAGATATTAGAAATATGTTTGTCCCTCACCTTATCTCCATCCTAAAATAAATAGGCAAAAAAGTCATTAGTACGGTTATTGTGGTTTGCAAATCCAAGATATTTGTTTATGATGAGGTACTAAGCTATTGTCATGCAAGCTATCAATCCTAAGATATTTCCACATGGTTAAAGTAATTTGCAACCAAAACTCTCTCAAATTGAACAAAAGATAAGGAATGGATATGCTATTTGCCGATGAAATATTTACATTCACAATCTGAAGTTTATACCCAAAAAAAAAAAAAAAAAAAAAAAAATTTACAATCTTGGAATATAAAATTAGAGGTTTAAAAAGTCTGCAGTAATATAATGCCATGGTGACTTTAGCTTAAGCATCTGATGGAGAAGATTGTGTAAAATTAGTCCAATTTAACTATTGGCAGTGTGATGCACTTCAATAGTATCATTCACCTCAACAAAAGCTAGAAACCTTTGACTTTGCAATTGCCAAAATCTCCAACTATGAAAGATAATCCTTAGAATGTAGCCTCATCAAAAAATCCGAGTGAATGTGATGAGGAAGAAAAACAAAGTCAAAACCAACATAGATAGATCCTTTAGCTAGAAAGTACTACATCTTCCAAGCCAAAAGATTGTGGAGGCCTTACAGATTAATTAGCCAATGTACAAAAATAGACAATTAAAGAAATCACCTCAATCATATGGACCAAGAAAATGAGACTTGTGTTATGACTTTGAAATTGACAGTTTTTTCCATTTATATCACTACTCATCTAACAAAATTCACGACAATTTAGACAAGTACCTTCCAAACACTTCAATTACACGAAAACTAAATTATAGTGAAGTGACTAAGCCCACCCAATATAAACATAACATTGAGCTCAACATTTCTTATACTTCACCAATATAACTTAAAACCAACCGTGTCCGTTATTTCCAACCGACCTATTGGTAGAGAGCAAGCGACAGCAACATGCGCTAGTTATCCCTTCCCACCCCTTCACTTATCCTAAAATGCTAATTTTAGCCACTCGCAAGCCGCAACCTCCAATGATGATCAACTCAAAATGCTAATTTATCCAGTTGCTCCCAAAGGCAGGAAGTTATCTCCAAGTCGAACAATAATTACTTGCCAGGAACTTAAGGGGACGCATGAAAATTCAAAAACCTTATGCAAGCCCTCATCCTAATTCGCTTGTGAGAATATCATCGAACAGTTCGTGACTTGCGATGGGTTAGAATTAGCATGTTAGGATAAGTCAATCAGATTGCATAAGAATCTACAATTGAACAGAGATTCGAGCCCAGCCTCTCTCAAGGTAATTCCACGTACGTAATAATATACTCGAATCACGATCCTGATCCGGCATTAAATGGGTGCTCAGCATCGCAACTGAAAATTCCCAAATCAGCGAGGGAGACGAACAAGTCGAAACAAAACGATGGAAAGCTTGAAGCGGACCTGAGGAGGGAATCGAGGAGGGAATCACGAGATGTACCTTCGAGGGACGACTGCTCGCCCGACATTGGCAGCGCTGATCATCAAAGAAACAAGAAACGAGAGAGAGACCAGACTCAGGGGACAGGGTGGTGCCCCTGCTTCGTGACTACGGAGCGGACGAGTTTGGGTTGAATCAGGGTTTATTACTTAACCCACTAAAATCATTTTGTTTTTGTTTTTTCAGAATCCATTTTTATCTTATTTTAAATTGAACGGCGATATTTTCATCCGTTATATCACTAACCCCACGGCAGCGGACGAGTTTGGGTTGAATCAGGGTTTATTACTTAACCCACTAAAATCATTTTGTTTTTGTTTTTTCAGAATCCATTTTTATCTTATTTTAAATTGAACGGCGATATTTTCATCCGTTATATCACTAACCCCACGGCACCCCCCCCCCGGGGAAATAATGTGATTGCAAGTTAATTTGGTGCCGCAAATTTATTTACTTTCTTTCTTTTCTTAGGGCTTCTAGTTCTACGTAGGATCAAACTGTCATAATTAAAAATTTGACATATTTTGTTTTCCATGCCGTGGTCATTAGGTTTTCTTTTATATTGTTAGATTTTACTTCCTTAAAAATTAATTTTTTTGTAAAGAAAAAAATTCAAGAAACGTAATTCTTTTTTACGCCATTGATTATCAAAGAAAAAATCAACTCTTTTTATGATAGACAATTTTTAATTCAAAGATTGTTTATAAACATTCATTTTTGTTGTGCATATCACCATCAAATCATTTATTATCAATTGTCTTTTATATATACATATATCTAATGAGATGATATGATGAAATATTAAATAAAAAAAGCCCTTTAAATTTTTTCGAATTTCACAATTATATTTTCTAACGTAAAACTTAAAAAAATGAAATCACAAAACAATCTTTTTTCCGAATGAAAATAAACTGAAGCATGCATCAAGTATTTATGATAAACATATCAAAATGCCTCATTATGCATGTTAATGTTTTTAGTGTACTCCTAAATAATCCTATAACGTCTTACATTCTTGATGTAAAAGTATCTCACCAGTAGCAAGTAAATAAAGAGACTTGATACATATTTTCTTCAAAAATTTTATTTTACACAAAACTTATTTCTACAAAATTGAAATCTAAAAAGAAAAAAATAAAACATAGTACCTTCAATAAATATGAAATACTCACAATAGATCAAAATGTGGAATATTTAATTATGACAACTAGATTCTAAATGGAAGTGAAAAAAAAAAGAAAAAAAAAGAAATGGGACCCCTACTTTAAATTGCAAGTGAATGATCGAGAACAATATTGTCAAATATGGTGAATCTAGTTATATAAGAGATGGAAATCGCGCCACTCAAATTTAAACTGATTCATTTGTAATTACTTTCACAAATATAAGTTAAAGTATGGGTTTGCCACACGACCAACAAAATTGCCACACGACCAACAAAACCATTTATCCATATGTCACGAGCCGATAATTTCCTTGGCCGCGGAACGACCCGTGCGGCGCCTGGCAAGGGAAATTCGCTAGGCTAGCCTTCGCTCTATAATTATTCCAACAAATAATACAGTGAATGCTTTTTTGTACAAGATCGTGCCACACCCAGCTTTGCTTAGGCATCTAGTCCATCAAGTGAGATAGCAGATCTCTTTAGACTCATCAATTGGTTTCGGCTTGCCATGGCCTTGTTTGGAGAGCGGTGTTAGGTGCACAGGAGGCCAACCCCACCTTCAGAACTCTTAGGTAATATAATCCTTCTATTGTAGAACACCTAGCACCAAGAGGCCACTCCCACGGATAAGTTGTGTTCGTCCCCTCTGCCTCCTAACTCTTCACTCAATAATCCGAAGCACCGCTCACAAGTGTCATGAGTACGGGAGGATTCACGGACCGTGACATTCTCCCCCACTCAATTTCGCAACACCATCGTTGTGATCTATTTTGTCGCTTCTTTGTGTCCTTTAACCATCGATGCGCCACTTTTGGGATTTCGCGTCAAATAGTCACGCTCGCCTAACAAACTAGGTTCTACTCCATTGGTAGCCTTTTTTTATCTCAGCTGTTCAGGCCATTCTTGGTCACCTGCACTTTCTTTGGCAAGTGTGGCATTTTTCGCCAACCGCATCTTTTGACAGCACCATTTTTGCCTACTAAGCATCTTGACCCCAGCAAAACAAATGGAAGTTCTTTCCTTGTTGAAAACGTGGCAGTAAACATCTTCTTTGAATTCACTAATCGATCTAGGAACGTTATCCCAATTCAGCGAAGATTCAGTTCTTCTCTAACTCTCTATTCGCTCGGCGAGGAACTGACTCTTCCTAGTACCCCCATTGTCATCCTAGAAGCTTAGTCGAGAGTCGCGCTTTGTCCAAGCACCTTTTGCCCCGGCAATTCACTCTCTACCCTTGTAGGACTAGGTAGACAACTAGTACTCCCCAGATTAACCCACATTGGAGCGAGGAGTTTGATTCTCTGGCTCACCCACTTACTAGAGGGATTCCTGCTTTGATACCATGTGTCACGGGCCGACAGTTTCTTTGATCGCGGAACAACTCGTGCGGTGCTTGGCGAGCGGAATTCACAAAGCCAACCTTTGCTCTATAGTTATTCCAGTGAATAATACAGTGAATGATTCTTTGTACGAGATCATGTCACACCCAGCTTTGCTCGAGCATCTAATCCATCGAGTGAAATAACAGATCTTTTTAAACTCAACAACTGATTTCGATGTGCCATGACCTTGTTAGAAGAGCGGTATCAGCTCCTGACCAGTTTGTACACAGGAGGCCAACCCTGCCTTCAGAGCTCCTAAGTGATATAATCCTTCTATCCTAAAACTCCTCGCGGACCAATTGTGTTTGTCTCCCCTGTCTCCTCATAACCCCAAGCACCACTCACAAGTGTCACAAGTAAGGGAGGATTCACGGACTGTAACACATAGGCCTCGGTTGACATTTTCTTTTTTGGTTAGAATGATATTGACACTATTGACAACCTAAAAGTTTTGATATTTTATCTTTGGGTCGGGTCAGGCCGGGCCTTTTAGGTTTCTTAACTCTAAGCCCTATTATATGGGCCCTAAAACCCGAACCATCTCGGGCCTGGCACGAAACGGCCTACTCGGTTCGACCGTTCGAGCTAAGGGCCAAAATAAGCGCCATCGGCGAGTGCAATTCCTTCAGCTGCTACAGCCGCTTCCCAAGAACGGATATTTGCATGCATCATCTGGACCAAATAAAGTAACCGTTTCAGAGGGAACGGGCCACATTTTAATACATGTAAACAATTCGCAAACATCATGTGTAGAAGCCAACACCATCAGTTTACGTAACTGTTTTTTGTCTATCATGAGTTTTCATGTAAAAAAGGATATACCTTTGCGTCCGCCTTTGGTATTAAGGGCCCAGACTATAACATAACATTGTTAGTATGTTCTCATATTCCTCTTTTCGTCGTGTCATGGTGAGGGAGCATCGGATTGCCTCTTCCATCAATTAGAGCCAACTTTTGTGGGATCATCAATTTCACCACCCCACACAGTGCACCAATACTGGTGCGCGCTCGTGTGTCACACTTGCATGCGATGGCCAGAGCGGGGCCGGTGCACACAGACAATTATACACAAGCACTGAAATGTGAATGCGAATCAAGCAAAAAAAGTATCTTCGGTTCGTGTTTTGCTTTCTTCAGCCTTCCCTTATCCAATCTCTCGAGGATGATTGAGTCCTGGCCAAGGTCGAAACCGAAAGACTATATACCGACACTAGCTGGCGCCGTCTGGATTACACAAAATAATGTTAATTGCACGACACGCTGTATCCATACAAAACATACACATGCACATGCACATTCCGTTCACCTCACTCTTCCAGAGAAAATTAAAAGTTGGCATTTCACAAAAGCAAGAATATGGAAATAGATTTCCGATCCTAGGTTTTAGAATGTTGAAAGTTATTGCCACAGTTTTGATCATTTTATGAATAGGTAAGGTCCCCAATGTATACATTTATTGAAGGGTCCTGATGCTATTCTTCTCAAAGTCTGTAGTTGAAACATACACTAAAACAGAATAGCCCAGAACCACACACGATATAACGATCTCCGTGTGAGATTTACATGGAGATGTGTATTTTGGGGGCCAGTGATAGGGTGTGGTGGCTTAAATAAGAGCATATGTGCATTTACCACGGCGTGCATGCTGTTAAGCATTTAGCTGTCTGTCTGTTGCTTCGTCACTTGTCTGCAGCCTTTCCGCAGTTTGGTAATTTGATCTGACGCTCTGATGAAAAAGAGGAAGTATTTTCATTTCCAAAAGGGCTAACAGATAACATAGCACATGGGAACAACTTCTTCTGGGGGTGTTTTCCCCTTTTCTCTTTGCTTTTTCAGGATGTATAATTAAAAATGAACAGAAGATACAGGAGGCTCTAAACTTAACGTACCTCGAGCAGAGTGATGTAATAGAAATCTTCCATATGTTGCATCAGCGCACTTCCATCTCTAATTGCACGATATATGTTTATTTCAGTTTCCAATATCTTTTCTATGAGTTCCTTTTCACCTTTCATCTGCAAAAGAAGTTTGAGACCTGTCACGTTGGACTTGTGCACCAGCAATGGGTTTAACTCACCAATTCATTTACAGTTACTATCTCAACATACAGTAGAAGTAAATAGACATGAGCTGTTCTGTCCAGGGTAGTTCAATGCAGACATCTAAATCAAGAATCAAAAAACTGACAAACCAGATAATAAGCAGACATGTATCGGCAAAATTCATCAAGACTGCTACAATTTTGCTTGCATGTCTGTAAGGTACTCTAAAATGAGATATATAAGAATGTTCTGATATTAAGCATATGGAAATATCGATTTGTCTATTTAAGGAACTTTCAGTCACCGAGGAAGAAAAGTGAACTTACAAATTCACTAATTAAAACATCTGGCGTGGCTTCACCAACAAAGTCACCTTGGTAACCATCAGCCAAGGACTGCACATTTACCTGAACAACATCAACCAATTGTATAAGTAGTTGATCTGGGAAAATCTGTACAAGTAAAACTACTGCTTTCTCATATTAGCAACAGAAAAGAATACTAGTCATGATCCACTTTCCTACTGATGCTTCCCTTGGTAAGTCCACAAGTAACAAGACTCGAACACTTGAAACCATCAGCTAGTTATTTATTAATCCAGAGTATTTCACCATGCAACAGAGTTCTGAGTGGAATAACTGCACCACCATATTCCTCAAGGGAATGGGTTGAAGAGCTTAAATAGATGAAATTTGTTCACTCATTCTGGGTAAGAAGGTTAAAGCTATATAGATACC
Source organism: Eucalyptus erythrocorys (assembly GCA_014182555.1). Taxonomy (NCBI): domain Eukaryota; kingdom Viridiplantae; phylum Streptophyta; class Magnoliopsida; order Myrtales; family Myrtaceae; genus Eucalyptus; species Eucalyptus erythrocorys. The sequence goes on from CM024604.1 coordinate 36,669,600, forward strand.
AAGGCATCCTTAACATCTCCTGCTGCCAGATAGACAGGTTGGGCCACATGGCAATACCCCATTAGGCGTGGAACTGACGGTATGATATCCCTGTGATTCACAACTCTCCAGCTGTCCTTCACTTTCTGCAAAGCAACAGATTGCATCACACATACTACGTGCGGTACTAGAAAAATGGATCAAAAGATTTTCCACTAATAAGGGGGATATCATGCTTAGGCCACCTAAAAGTCTGCTGACATGAATCGATAGAATTATAAGATGCCAAATTTTTAAAGAGATAGCAGCAATCATAGCAGAAGCTCAGTTGGAGGAGACATTGGAGTGTGACCACAACATCTAGAAAAGAAGTCACTTAAATGAACAAGAAAGCCCTCCTTAATGAGTTGCGTCACTAAAGTAAGTTACTGCAATAGGGAGTCAGAACAATCCTCTCAACTTGGAAAAATAAGTACCTTCCAGGAATAAACAAGAGGGTAGTAATCCATAGAGAATCCTTGAGAAGATTTATAATGATGAAAGGCATGAATAAAAGAACAGAAGAACTTCATTTTATGACAATCGTTGCTGATGAAAATAAGTATAATTGTATCAGCGTTTTCACATGTGAAGAAGAAATCTTAAGAAAGTTGCTGTTAATACAGGAAAGATGCCAAGGTTGTTCATCGAAGAGTAATATGTTTCATGAAATTTTTTGTCTTTCTTTTTTTGTTGGCTTATACTGGGTTTCAAACCCGGCCAATGACCCTTGAGCCCATCCCACCCTTGCGAGAGGACTGAATGCGTTTTGGCATGTTTCATGGCAGTCAATCCTAACAAATATTTACAATAAAGGTAGAGCAGCAACTTCCATGCCACTATGCAAATATGCATGGGCCTGTTTATATTTGCACACAGAGAAAAGATTGCATAAAGGAATCAGGAAGTGGTAGCCATCACTTAGTTTTCTCAAGGATCTGAGTACAGATGACAGGGCTACGGGGCACATATTTCTCTCACCTCATTATAGAGTTCTGCAAATCTCCTGTTACCAACTCTAGGAGATCCGAAGTTGTACATAGTCACATAAATTGCTCCATGCCTAACATAAACAAAATGCATTAGTCACATGCCATAGGGAAAAAAAAGATTAAAAACTCTACTCCAATGATTTTAATTTAAATGGCCTAAGACACTTCAGAGTAATAAAAGAGGCCACTCAAGTCGCTGCTTACAGATAAACTCACGATTGAAGAACTCTAGCTTCTCATGGTGTGACCTACTTTACACATATAGTATCTCATGTCGTCAGCACAATTCAGTTACATAACATGATATGAACTATATTCAAACAGCTTAAGCTTTTGCAGTAAGTCGGTTGTGCACAAAACTATAACATGGTAAAACAGCCAAAGATCTCACTAAGAAAATGCAATCTACCGAGACCAGAAAAGCATGAAAACTATTCCATCGAACTTTATCCATGCCATACCAAGAACACCAAGAAAATTGGGCAGGTCCTCACAAGTACCATAGACAAAAATTTGCCAAGAGTCAACACACAAAAATCATTATTTATTAACAATAAAGATCTCATGATTCAAAGACAGTGGATTTTTCTTTTCCGGATTATGTAATACATATTATTCAGGTTTTTATCAAGAAAATAACACAATGTTCTTTTCTTTAGTCCATCATGTGTTTACCTTTGAGCTACCTGCAAAAGTGCTAGTGCTCACATGCCCACATGCATGGAACAACCCCCCCCAAAAAAAATAAAAAAAAAAACACGCGCACACCTCATTCTGCAACATTGTAAAGTCCGGAGCGGGAACAAATTCTACAGCAAATGTCGACTAAACCCAATAACTTGGCAGGGGGGTTCCCTTAGCTAATAGAGAGTCTTCAATGTCACAAGTGGTGCTTTTCCCTGTGTACTTCAATTAGGGCAAACTTACTTTACGTGATGTCACAATTCGATTAGAGCTAGCTCGACCAGCCCATCCTAACATTTCTTTTCTTCGCTGATTCATTCATTCGCTTTTTTGGGTGTTTTTAGAAAGCCAAAAGTATAAACCAGCTGGCACCTCCTCTTGTAAAAAATGTCTCGCAGACTCCTAAACTCTACCAAAAAACTTCTCCACCACCATTTCAGCCCCTTTTATCAGCCTCAAACGCCCGCCGCCCCCAGTGATACTATTGGTCCATTCAATTTAACAATAACTTTTAATCATTGAAGATCACGACATGTGTCAACTACTTAAAAGTATAACTGCAATCAAATGCATGCCAGCATTTTGCAGCTGGACAAATATCTGAGGCAGAAAAGTAAATATAATAGTTATCTTTAGTATGAAAGATGTGACTCACTTTGCTAATTGACTGGATGAAAGCTCAAGAGCAAGGAGAGTAGCTAGAGCACCACCTAAACTATGACCAGTAACATAGACATGCCACTTGTACTCTGGCTCACAACCATCGTCCCTGCAAGAAAACATTTCACCATCAAGTTATCACAAGACAATCAGCTCTTGGTGATAACACAGCATGGTAGCCATTTAGTAATGGAGAAAAACTCGTTTGAATGCATGGCCTTGGTATATGACAAAATGAAAGAAACACTAGCAGTTAAGTTCGCACTGAAGTAAGATAATGCCTGGAGGGCAAACAAACTGTTGAAGAATATCTGTCTACATTGAGACACATATGGTTAGTACACAAGTGTTGGGAATTTTAAATAAGGTAGTCAAGGATTTGGGTATTAAGTAGATTGTCTCCCTAGGCTTGGCAAGTGAAGCATCAATATACTTATAAACATAAAGTCAAGCAGGTATTTTGTGTTCTCTCCTTTCGTATCTTCTGCAATTTCTAAATACCAAACATGGAATTAGATCGACCAAGTGAGAGAAAACCAACAAATGTGGGACTTCTTTGTTAACTCTCACTCGCTAACACAGCTTCCTTATTGAGTTCTTTGTCATCTCTCATGGGTAGCGACCATGAACTAATGCTACTCATATCCTCTCCCTTGGGGCCACCACCTCTGTGCATCAAGCCTCTGACTCTTCATCCAATGCTACTGTCTGCCTACCTATCTCTGCACCTTGACATAGCTTCAAGGAGTCCCTCCTTTGTTGTCCACTTGCCTGTTTTCCGGCTCTCAATATCCTGACTATACCCCCCACTGCAGGGATTCAACTCACGCCAGCCAGGTGAGTCCCAATCCACATGGATTTATTCTGGGCTCCTTGGTGTCACTCACAACTTGAGGACCGCTAATTCTCGAGGCTTTGCAACTCCAGAACCACAAAACTTACTGCAAAGAGCACAATGCAGCTCATGCAAGATACACCTCAACTCCATCACACAGCGATGCTCAAGGAGAATATCAACCGAGTTCATGGGGTCAATGCCTACAACTCTCTGAATTCTTTTGTGGTGTTTTAAGAGGAGCAAGCATGATTAGTTTATAATATTTTTCTAGGAACAGCGCTTACACAAAACCAATTGCCATTTTGAGGAGTGATAAAATTCTTATTCTCACTGAATCATATGCACTTAAAAAGCCACTGTGAACCTGGAAAACAAGCAACAAAAATTTTGTAAGCAAGGAGAAGCATAATGGACGGATTCAGCAAAATACACATCTCACAATAATCAACAAAAGAAATCAAGATCTAGAATAGCAGTATACTTGAACTTCTTCCTTGAAATCTCCACCAATCCTTTCGGGGTTCAAACTGTAGGAGCACAACAAAATAAACATCAAGAAAACAAAATCAAGATCTAGAATATCAGATATTACATCAGCCCAACTTACATAAATATTACAGAGGATAAGCATATCAAACAGCCAAAAAAATTGGTGAATTTGCATAGTTGACACAAGCAACAAGCAACAACCAAAAGAATTAGTGGATTTGCACAATTCAAACAAGCAACAAGCATGGACATCTTTTCACATAGAAAAGAAGACACCAAAAAGAGCACTGCTCGAAACCTATCTGCAAACACAGATGTCAATTGGCATATATCACTCACCAATTCCCAGGTATCATAGGATCATTAACGATAAGCCCTGCTCAATGTAACAGAACTGGTTTCAAGCCTAATCAGTTATTGCTTAGCACTGCAAATTACGAGGAGACAAAAGGACTAACATCATATCAGACTTGGACAATCTTCAAGCTACAATTCGTTTTTCCTAGTGAGAAACTAAAGAAGGTCGCAAATTTTGATTTTGTACTTGTTAAAGCTAAGATAAAGATGATGATGTAATGGCATTTATGTTGAGAGAAGACTATCCAGTGAATTAATTGATTTTTCACATTACCCAGCAGGGGCCATCATCAAATCAGTCCGCAAGTCCTTCCATCTTGACTGGGAATAACAGACAGAAAAAAAAAATTAATAAATAAATATCTACCTCATAACCACATAAATAAGTTTGCCAAGGAAAAGATAGTGAAGCTGATTACTTGTTCTGTTCCTCTAAATGCAACAACTAATCTTCTTCGTGCAGAATCACGCCAGATTGCTGCCTGCAGTAACCTTACTTCATTCATACATGATTCCATCCCCAATTAAAAATGCATGAGAAAAAGTAGATTAGGAAGCAGCTTCCTCAATACAGGAAGACAATACCTGTGTATCAGTGGATGCATTATCTAGGAAGCAAATTTTCTCAAATTCAGACTTAACGAAACTAGGATGACCAAGGGAAGTGGCAAGCAGCGCCCAGGCTTCCATGGCACTTTCTGCAGTAGAGAAAAGAGTTTTCATCTCCTCCGACTTCTTTTCATCCAATGATGATACGTCTGATGAGACTGCAAGATTCTCACTCTTAGAATACACAGAACCATCACTTTTCATTTTATTATCATTCTTTTCCATAGAACGCGCTTCCTTATTTAGCCGAGAAACTGCCGCAGTCAAAACCATCAATGCCCCCAAAACAGAATCAGTTTGCTGCAACAAATCTTGTGTCACTTTTTTTATATCCGGAATTGAAGACTGAATTGCACTTATTGGAAGTGGCCCACTCTCTGTGGAATCATCAATATCTTGGCTACTTGGCGTTGCAAGCCCAGATTCAACGTAACCTTCTTCTGCAACTTTCCGGGATTGTATGCCAATCTTATTTAGTACATCAAAACTGTCCCATTTTACATTCTCAGGGACAGGAAGACCAAGTTTCTGTACAACCTTCTGATTGATAACATCTGCAAAGTTCTTCCAGAAATGTTTGTCAAACTGTATGGATTCACCAACTAGCATTTTTTCTCCATTAGCATTCTCAAATCCAGTTGAATCAGGGGAAGACTCAACGACAATGTTCTCTTCATTCAGGCTCTGGTCATTCAGCGATGGAACATCTACAGATGAAGATTTCTCAGGTGCAGCAGTGGCATTGACCGATTCCCCTTCTGCTACATATTTACCACTATTTAAAAGCTTATCCTTCCAAGGATATGTCTCATTAAAGGATTTCAACTGCCCAAAAGCATATTCAACAAACTGCCGCGCCGGCACCCTCTCAGACCCAACAATTGATTTCAAAGTAGACTCAAACCCATTTTGCCTGAGGAACTCTGAAACAAATGGGAGCTTCCACCACTTCTTTCCCTCATCAATTTCATCAAAACTTTTATATCTAACCTGAAACATCATCACCAGTGAGCTTGCTCATTTTTCCAGCATAACACGCAGAAGGATGCATAACCGGTATCTTAGTAAAGCATGGAAAGAAATCCACAATAACGAAACCAAGGTTAGAATTCTCATAAATGGAATTCAGATACTCATCACCCTCTCAAAATTAAATTAATTTTGCCTGGTTCAGATAGAATTCCCTAATATTCCTACCAAAGTCCAATAGTGGAAATATTTTTTCTCCTCCCAGCATTATCATCTGGTTTCTGAAAGATTGTTATTAAACTTGTTTATTAGTAGTTCTTATTCACACTTCATACATGTGAGACAATATACAAGCACTGCGTGTTTGTATCATATGCATCTCAGTAGATACTCAATTTTGACATACAAGATCAAATGGACAAACAACCCCCATGATTGATTCAATGTCTTTGAAACAGATAAGAGGTTTACTTTGTATTTCAATGTCGTCTTTTCCACCAATATAATAAAGCAAGTATGTTTAGCCTATTGGAAAGGGTTGAGCTGGAGTATGTGCAGACTTAGATGTCCAGGGTTCATAGCGTATTGGTGTAAACTGGTTCTTCAAGCATCTAAGATTTACCCAGCGACTGATTCATAATAACAAACGAGAAACGACATTACACCATCTTGGAGAAAGCTCTTCTACAGTAATTGCCAGGTACTTAAATAAGCAAACATTAAGAAAAAGCTCTTGCTAATGCTCAATGATTCACAGATAGATGCCGGAAGCTCTAGGCCTAAATGAAAACCCTACCTTATAATTGGAACTTCTTTTGAACAATTACAAATCATATATAGATGTTTATTTCAAGAAGTCAAGAGTCTTCAAACAGAAATCCTAATCATCCTTTTAAGAGAGCTTCCTACTATGTGATTGTTATAAAAATGTTTCCGCACTTACCTCTAACTGTATCTTCCCTCCACCACCCATTCCTTCTAATTCCACGACCATTTCATGTGAATCTCCTGGAAACAGACATGCTCATCAAGAAAAAGTACAATTTCCATATGGTAGTCATTTCATCCATTGCCAAGGTCATAGAGTATCAAATATGTTTCACAGGAGAAAAACCGAGCTGATATGTTGCTCATTTATTTGACTTCTGAACCACCCAACTAAACCACCACCAGCATTGCACAATAAAGTTCAAAATAAAAAATCAACAACAAATTCAATGATTCTCACCATCACACAGAAGCTCCAAACAGATTCCTGCATTACCCATTCGCTTGTGTGGAGTTACCAAGTTTGCATCCCAAGCTGCCACCTAGCATCCACACCACAGTGAACAACAAAACGATCAACAATTATTCAGCTTCAGTTTATGCATCAAAGGATAGCTGAATCTATGAGTGCCAAAATCAGCAAGGACTTGTACCCCAAAAAAAAAAAAAAAAAAATGGTGGAGTTGCTTGCTTCATGTTATGTTAATGCAAGATATATGGCACAATCAACTTGGGATAACATCAAATAAGGCAACAAATGAGCAAATCTCCTTAGCACGTAAAAGAGGAGTCCAAAAATTGATGCAGCAGTTGGCCCCCTCAAAATGGCGTTCATTCATTTATTACAAAAGTAGCATCACATAGTTTTAGGATAAGTCCTTCCTAAATATGCCAGCAATTCGGTCTCCAGTTAGTCCACAGATGCAAATTGGAAAGGAAGTAATGGATATCACTCTGGTAGAGGCTTAACCTGGAGGTTTTTAGTCGGAGGGAGCTTAATGTTAAAAGTGAATTCCTCATTCCATGTTGGCTCTTTCTTCCTGTCAGCAAATTTGATTGACAAATAAAGTTGCAATAAGTCTGTAAATCCAGAGTAAACTTAATTTTTCCACAATATGCATCATATGCTCTCATCTCCTGTATTCTGTATACCTGATAAACTAAATTGCAATTAGCCAATGTAAAAAGAGCTAAAGATTATTGCTTCAGAAGCTTCAGCAAAATCGTTTTGCCGAAACTGATGGGGAATGCTAATAATATGTTTTATCATTTAGGTCATCATGCGAGAAGCAGAAAAAATAATTAGTAGCCGATATATATATTGTATTTCTCATTTTAAAAAGTGAAAGTACCCTTTAACATATTAAGGGAAGGAATTCTATAACCTGCACCAACTTAATATAACCACTCCTTGAGTACGACTTTGTAAACTTGGGAAATTACATGGGCTGTGTGGGGTATGTTAGAGAGGAATTGCTAGCTACGTTTTGTGAAGGTAGAGATCTTTTTTGTTTTCATTCCCTGCATTTTTGGCTCATATGAAAGGAAAGAAACAAACCATAGGAATGTAACAGAAAAGAAAGAATTACATACTCTCTTTGAAGAATTTGATTTTAATGGAGAACAAAACAAAAAAATCAATATTATGAAAAGAGGTGAGTTACAAGGGCTTTCAGAAACGAGGAAAGTTCTGCAGGTTCTGCAAAGACTTTCTGAAAAGAGAGAATTTCTACAAGTGTGACGAAAGACAGATGGCTTAGCACTTTTAATGGGGTAGCAAGGGATAGATCCTTAGATGCTCAGTATTTTTTATAAGTAGATCTTTTCTAAATTCCAGGCTGTGAACGGGAGGAACCCTCCCCTGTTGCTCCTAAACATACTTGTTCAAAAATCTACTCCTACCATGTATTCCTAAACTAGAGGCAGAAGCAAAATATCCTTTCTACATGGGGTTGGAAAGGGGTCATATGCCTTAATACTTATAATTTCAGAGATACTTTTAATAACACGATATTAAAAGGAACTTGCCGTCATTCATTTTTTTACCTTAATATGAAATGCAATGCCACTACTTACTCAACTCATGTTCATTGCTTACCCCCATTTGACCTTGCTTTTCACAACCTGACCATCCAATTGCATGACTACATATGGATCACTTGTCCCCTACCACACATTCATAAAAAAGAAATGGAGTGGCATTGTCAAAATCTGGAAGGAAAGATTAATTTCCATTAGTCTAAACTAAAATTTATTTAATGGAAGAAAGCAAAAATATTGCTTCAGAAGAAAAAACACTTCAGGCATTCATGAAAGACATCACAAAGGATACAGCGGGAAGTAGAAATGCAACAAATAGACAAGCATAAGTTCAAATGTTAAGCATAACGTCTTATCCCACAAGAAACTAGCATACCCACGGATCCATGGCAGGAAGCTTGATACCCTTTTTGAGCTTTACGAACAACTGACCGTCGTATATTTCGCGGACAAATGACCTACATATGTAAACTCAGTATTTCAAATCTTTGCTTTCCATCGACCAATCCACTTTAATCTATTGGGGAGCAAATACATAAACCCCTGGATATATTACTGGCCAAAAGTGCACATAAACATGCACGAAATACTCGTACATACAAAGTGCGGATGCCATGCAAATATACGTAAGCAGTACAAGTATTCAATGGCAGAACCCCACTGAACCAAACCAAACCAACCAGACAAACAGAAAATTAGTTTTTACCCCTCTGATTATTCGGAAGAAATGATCACGTACTCTGAAAGATACACTGTCTTACAACCCGCAGCATCCACTTCTCGCCTTCCAATGTTTTGCTAACCGATCCACCCCAAAAGTACAAAGTACAAATTAGTCTTGAATAAAAGCATTATCACAATAGGGACTACCCTAAATTAAACTATGTCCCCCCAACAACTAAATAATACAACCCGAAATCTAAAAACTTATCCCCTCTCATCCTATTTTTGTAGCTATCAAGGACCACAGCAAAGCCCCCTAGCTATACAGCTTTCAATCAGTTCCCTCGCCTTCGCCAACGGAACATTATCACTTCTTAAATTCATGCAACTCCAGAAAGACTAATTCAAGAGTTCCAATTACAGGAGGAGTGGTGTAGGCTTCGAACGCGAAACCGGCGAGGATGACAGCAAGGTTGAGGTCGAACGGTAGTCGCTCGTTCTCCTCCGAGACTTCGACCTTCGCGACTTCCGCGCTGCTGGCTTGGCAGCAGCACTCGAACGAGCTCCTCCCCCCATCCCTGCCCCCGCGACTTTCCGGAATCTCCGGAGCCCTAATTCTCCGGGCAAACGAGGCCGGAGGGCGCCGCGAGAGCCCGAGAACCCTCCTCAAGGCTCTACGCTTCGGAGAGAGCGGGGAGAAGCGACGGTGGAATTGGAGATTGAGCTGGTGCGCTTGGAGAGAAGCCATTGGCGCTTGCGGAGCGCGAGCGGAGGAGCAAAAGCGAGCTTGGTCTGCTTCAGCAACGTTTTTTCAGACGGCCGGGAAGGTGAGTGGCAAATCCGCAATTTCGGAGGATATCGACGGTGGATCGTTGTGGTCGTACGGGTGTTCGGTGCGCGTGCACGTCAGCCGACGAGAAAATCGGAGAAGAACCCAGATGCCACGTGGCAGGCCGTCATATTGCGCGGGAAGAATTATACGTTTGGCCGGTTATTCCGATTTCTTGACCATTGGGCATTAACAGTACTGGAAATTCGAGAAACTTTGGGTCTGTTTGACAAACTGTGATAATTTATGCCCCTTTTGTTTTTGGGAGTAAATTTAAAATAAAAATTCATTTGGTAGAATTTTTCTTCTTGAGAAATTTTTTTATTCTCGAAAGTAAATTTGGAACAAAATCTAAAAGTAAAAAAAAAAAAAATGACTTTTTATTCCCGAAAATAATTTTAGAATCAAGCACCTATTTTCTCTCTTTTATTTTCCTTTTTTCATGTTCTTCTTCCCTTTTTCTTCTTCTTCAATTGCCCCCACCGCCGTCGCCATTACTGTCTGCTGTCTATCGCCCACCACTGCCAATCATTGGCAATCGGTCCGACAAGCTCGTCAGAGGCTCGCTATGTCAGGGTGAGATCCAACAAACTCACCAGAGCCTCCCTTAACCACCAGTGAGGCTCGCCTAGTTGGGCAAGGCTCAACCCAGCTATGGCTAGGCGAGGTTGAGCTTGCTCAGCCGTCGGCAAGGCTCATTCTCGCCAGATCTAGGCGAGACCGCTCGCCCAGCAAAGACTCAACTGATGAAAAAAAAAGGGAATAAAATAATAAAATCATTTAAAAGTTAAAAAAAATGATTTGAAGTAGAAATTTTGAGAACGGCGCCAAATGCAATTCTACTTAGGGAATTGAAATTTTGAACAATTATCAAACGGCTTAAAACGCCGTGCAATGCATGATCACCTTTGCTTGAGTTTCATGATGAAATACTCAAATTCCGGTGCAATCAATGTGGGCAAGAAGGACCAACCAGTTAAATTTAGTATGCATCTGCTTGCTTTAAGTAATGAAAAATTACTTTAGTTGTTTTTTTTTTTTAATAACCGAGGAACCATTGGAGATTACCCTTCGAAGATCCCACAACCCTCCAGTGCCCGGTTGCACCGTCAGCTTTCGCCACAAGCTGCTATTTAGACGTAAATCTCGAGGGAGGCTAGCCTAGGACCTCAACATCAAAACCTCCCGCTTACAACAGAGAATTCGAACCCTTGACCTTTGCAAAGAGAGAGAGAGAACTCATACCAACTATGCTGCTTATGGTTGGGTAAAATTACTTTAGTTGTTAATCATCAGTTAACCATTAATTTTTATTTAAAAGGGTCACTTCATTTATGTTTTGTCCAGAGCGGAATTCACTAAATTATAGATTTGTATTTCTTCATCCCTGGTTGGACCAAACATCCTCTAACCAATTTTCTTATTCCTCCAATTAATGGAGAAAAAAAACATAATTGCAAACTTACGCCTATTCAATACATGATTGGGCTAGATTATGGCATCTTCACCATTAATATAAGATATTAGTGACCATATGCTGAAATTAGATTTCTTCTTCCAAAACTATCATCACGAATATTTTAATATTCCATTTGTCCCCGTTACTGTTCATCTTTCGAGGTAAGCATCAGTTCAGGATGGACCCTAGACCGACCTTGATCGGCCCAACTTGACTTGTCCTAATCCAATCCTTAGGGGATTGAATTGGTCTTTGGTCCTAAGATCCCTACACCCTGCACTATATGGGTTGATCCTTGATTTTGGGAGTTTAGAATTGATTTAATCCGGACCAATCATGTACATAATGTATTTTATATATATTTATATATATAACACATATATTATATAATATATGCTTTTGTCCATTTTTAATTCCGGCACCTCTTCCTCAATTCTCATCGTAGTTTAATTTGTCATGTAAATTAGAAAATAGAAACTCATACCAAATTCGACCAAAAAAATAAAAAAAAGAAACCCTCTTCACTCGCTTCGGCCTCGCTTGTCCGCCTTGGCCTTGCTTGCCTTGGTCACGACTCGTCTCTTTTCGCTTGCCTCACTCACCTTGTCGCTCGCTTCTATTCTCTTGCCTCACATTTTCGTTGTTATGATTTATTGTTTTTAGCAAGTGTAAGTTCCTATTGTTACCTTATATTTATGTTTGATGCATTGGTGTTTATAATTTGATTGTTCAATGTCACATTGTTGATGAATATGTAATTTAAACTAGTACGTTTGTCCTTTTAAGTAATATATAAAAGGAAACAAAAAAATTAAATGGTTGGTCTCAGGTTGACCTTGGAGGCAGATTGGACCCATAGGGTTAGGACCGGTCCTTAGTCTTAGGCTTCATAGGATCGGATATTGAAGACCAACACCATACAGGTTGGTCCCTGGATTAGGTGTTGGATAGGCCTAACTCAGACCATGCTTCCCCCTACTCATCTTTTTTTTTTAGAAAGTGCAGTCGGCGAGGATACCTAGCAAGGCTAGATTGGACCAATGAGGGTTGACAAGAGGCCAGTGACGGCCTAATGAAGTCGTGTGACAACCACTTGGGTCACACAACCCCAAGCAACAAGGCCTAAGGTCATGCGACCCAAGCAGCGAACACTAGGGTCACGCAACCCCGACCAGCCACTAGGGTCGCACAACGAGGGTCCCATAACCCCTGTTGGGGTTGCACGACCTTGGGCGATAGCTGCCGACGCCAGATCTGACTCACTAGCGACAACCAGATCCCAAAGGGTTTTTATTTTTCTAAAATAATTAGACCAAGAAGCCCTTTGCAAAAAAATATTTGCCAACCTCTATTTAGGACATAGCAGCTTTGTAAAGGATTTTTCATCAGACGCAATTTGCATTTTCCCAATGGGTTTTAGGTCGAAGGCATTTGGCCGAACCAAATGCACCTAATCTAAGTTAGGACTACATCCGGCAAAAATTATCCCTCACGATCAGATAGAAGGAATTTGTAGTTTCCCCGGTCAAAAAGGTGCACAAAATGGTCAGTCTGCATAGGTCATAAATTCACCCAGTGAGAAGCGATATAACAATTCATCCCTCGCATTGTAAAGCCTTAATATATTGATGCATTTTTGTTGTCATCAGGGCAACATCTCAAACCGTCTATTTCATATGTTTATCTAATTTGTAATCTACACATAAAAATAGATCCAAAAGTATAAACTAAAGCCATTATGTCGTAACCATAACGTTCTCGTCCAGATTATGATGACTGTATCGTCACCTTCAAAATTGCTCAATGCAATGAGTCACTAGACGCCAAATCAGCTCTTTGCTTAGATAAGCTTGTATCAGGTGAGCAGGCAAGGATAATAGGGCACGGTGCTGGGACAAGTATTGGCTAGAACCTTAACGTTTGAGATTCATTCACGGAGCGCAAGACAATGAAAAGATTAATAGAAACTGCAGGTCTATTTGGTAACTGGTCAAATAATAAGTAATTCTATTCTTTTATTTCCTAAAATAAAAAAAGAATAAAAATCCATTTGATAACTTTTTTCTTCTTAGGAACAAATTTATTTTCGAAAATAGATTTAGAACAAAATTAAAATAGAAAAAGAAAATTATTTTTTTATTCCTAACAACAATTCCATATTCAAGCCAAGTTTTCTATTTTTGGTTTTTTCTCTTTTCTTTTCTCTTCTTCTTTCTCATTGTTAATCACCGATCACGGCGATGGGCGGCAATCGGTTGAGTGAGGCTTGGCCTCGCGGGTGGTTGGGCAAGCTCGCCAAGCTATCGGCGAGGCTCGACCTTGCCCTAGCTTGGGGAGGCTCTGGCAAGTTTGTGGGCCTTGCCCAATCGATTGTCGGCCATTGCCATGGTCGATGACCGGCTAAAGAAGAAGAATAAGAGGGATGGAAAGAAAAGAAAAAAGAGAAATATTATAAGAGTGTTGAAAATTAAAAGAAATTCTAATTCACAAAAAAGTTTGAGATTTTACCAAATACATTTCAATCTTGGGAATATAAATTTTGGACAATTATCTTTTTTTTTTTTTTGGATACCCAGGGAACCCCTCCCCGTACCAACACGAACGGCCCGACAGGCCCGGGGTGACATTGAAGGTAAACCCTGGAGCGACGCTAGTGAAGGACCCACTACCCCGACGTCACGCTTAAGATCCCGTGTGGCCAGCGGGATTTGAACTCCTCCCCTTCCGCTTAGGATCATGGGAAGCTCTTATCCAGCTGGGCCAACGCAGGCGGTGGTAATTTTGGACAATTATCGAATGCTTACAAATGCTCAAAAACCCATTCAGGATATAGAATAAAAAAAAAAATTAAGTAGAAATTTTTTTCGAGAATAGAATGATTACCGAATGTACTCTACAAAATCTAGCAAATAATACGAGTAAAACAAAGAACTTGAATCTTTAGCCACTTGCGCTAGCACCTCCATTTTTGTATTCGACATCCTACAATACACTCAAATGTGGCTAATGCCCCCAATCGCCTACATTGTTGCTCCTGTTGAGTTTCGAAACCTAGATCAAGGCAACCAAGTAGAATTTTTCTCTCAACGTCACTCAATTACATGAAAGAGCAATAGATGAACCGTCACAAAATATTTGGACCACGCATGATAACCATTCTATTTGTGTTCCAAAAACTATTTTTCTATTCCAGACTTGTTTTAGGAATAGAAATCCGTTTAGTAGAATTATTTTATTTTTTTATTTCTCGAATAAATTTATATTTTAGAAATAGATTTGGAATAGAAATGAGAAGTAAATTTTTTTACTTTTCTATTTCGAAAACAGAAATAAGAAATAAAAACTCTTCTCAATATATGTCCTCTTTATTAATTGATTACTCATCCGTCATCACCAATCGTTGTTTACCGTCTACTGTCACCACTCCTAGCCGCTGGTCGCCGCCACCGATCGTTAGCTGCCATCGCCGGCCATCAGTCACCGGCAGCTTCTATCGCTGTTCACCATTTGTTGTAACCATTCCCCATTGCTAGCCACCATCACCGGTGGCTACCAGTCGCCGTTCACTGTCCTCTGTCGTCACTCCCAGTTGCCAGCCACCACCAGTGGTCATTCACTGTCCATTGTCGCCACTCCCAGCCGTCGGACGTCGCTACTCCCAGCCGTCGGACGTCGCTGCCAATCGTCAATCGTCGTCCACCAGCCACCGTTGTCGAAAATAGAGAAATTTTGTATTGTTATTAAACAAATTTCTATTCTGAAAATAAAAATTCCGTGTCATTATTAAATACGTATTTTTTCTTAGAAACTTATCTAGAAATAGAAATAAAAAAATATATTTCTCTTTTGAAAATCAATTTTTGGACAAAATGATTATAATTCGTGCCCTTATACTCGAATTCGACACCACTAGACCAGCTTATCGAGAGAGCAACGGTTCATGCCCATTAGGCGCAAGATCACCCTCAAGGCTGCCAGAGTGAGAAGAAGGGACAAGAAATTGAGACAATGATATACCCAAAATGATTGTTCACACCGTGGATAATAAGCAAAGTTATCGTATATATTATGGAAATGAACAGTATTTTGGTATTCTCAATTACTACATACGACTTTGTAGTTTTCTACGCCCATCCTATCTTAAAAAGGGGATGGGACAACATCAAACCATGGAATCTATTATACACCGTGCGACACATCTGTAGACATACTCTCAGTGCATAAGTGCAACGGCTGCTTCTTGAACCAGAGGCTGAGTGACATGAACAAAGTGCTCAGCTTC
Organism: Eucalyptus erythrocorys; assembly: GCA_014182555.1. Lineage (NCBI taxonomy): Eukaryota > Viridiplantae > Streptophyta > Magnoliopsida > Myrtales > Myrtaceae > Eucalyptus > Eucalyptus erythrocorys. Next base: position 36,685,257 of record CM024604.1, read on the forward strand.
CCTCTCGACCTGCTCCCAACATCGGTGCAGGTTTTTCCCTTCTTTCATCTTCTTGACAAACGCCACGAACCGCCTCCAGTTGTCGGCTTGGAATAAGTCCGGGTTCATCCTCAGATATGTGAATGCGCACATCTCCTTGTCCTCCTGAGGATAGCCATCGATGTTCAGCAATGCGGACCGCAAAATCTGTTCATGTGCATAATCATCATAGCGTTGCAGTGCGTTTTCCCCAGCAAGAGGAACTTCTGCCTTCTGGGTAGCCAAAGCTACTTGCTTCACCAGCTTCTCAGGTGCGCAGAGCGCATCTTGGGGTTGCTCGTGGTCACGCATTTCGATGCAAGTGAAGTTGAATATAGCACCGTGCCGTGCCAACATCTGGGCAATGGGAAGGTAACCATCCCGAAAACGTGTGTTGTAGTATCCTGCTGTCAGTTCAGGAGCATGCGAACGCGTCCCATAGTGCCAGTGAATTCCTGCAACCTTGACTGAAATCTTTGCTCCTGTATTCTCGAAGACAGATTTGGCAGATGAGAGTATTCTCTCACCATGGTCCAGTAGCATCTGAGAATACCACGACAAGAAGAATTCACCATATTGACTGTTCCATCCTCCACCTTCCTTTTTGAAGAATGGGGCATCCTCCGGCCAGTTGTTATAGTGACCAGCATCAGTTGGACCGGTGTGGCCCCATTCTGCTTTGCCAGCAGCCTCGGCTGCAGCTTTCAAGCTACTCAGCATGTACTGCATCAAGAATTTAAAAAATCAGAATATAATGCATTAAAGAAGCAGGGAAAAAAAAAATAAAAAACTTACTTGAGAAAGAAAATGACAGGGCATACCTTGTCGTAACATTGAAAAGCTCCAATTCCTGGAAATTTCCATGTCCCATTTTGCTCGGGGTATGATGGATAACGAAGTTCGCCTGCTGGCCCCATGCCTACTTGAATTTCCTGCGGAATATGTAAGACAGTTCAGCATATGCTCCACTAGAGCGGCTCATGGCACTACCTATATGACATGTCAAATGACAAAATGTCTTTCGAGACAAGGACTCACCACAATGGTTTCACCTAAAAGGTGCTGGAAGTTGTCTCTAAATGCACGCATGAAGTCTGCATAACACTGTACAGGTGTTCGTCCTTTGAGAACTGGGAGGGTGTCACAGCCAAGCGATATGTACTCATAGTTTCTCCTACCCCACTGGTCTGTATATGCAAGATCAGGATCTTTATCAACTTCTTCCACAACCCACTTTGGTAGAGGGATGCTGAAAGAAGAAAAACAGCGCCGTCACAACAAAAAACAAACACCACAGATGGATAAAAAGACAAACAGTTCCTATTGCACACCAGTTCAAATGTCAGACAGTGACTCGAAACATACGAAAAGCCCTCATTCCTAAAGCTTAATGACACAATAATAGTGACACTCATAGATCCTGAGCAATGTCAAGCCACGTTAATCTGCAAGAGGCATTCAACTTATATCACTAGGTCTTGAGTACATAAATAAAAGTTAGATCCCAATAAGAATAAATACGCGCAAGAACCACACCAAGATCAGATCCCCAATTTTTTTTTCGGTCCAGAAAATTGGGTCCCAATTTAAAAACCGAGCATTTATACGTGCAATCCAATATGTTCCAAGCAGGGGAATCTGTATAGATCTCTAAGGATCTAATTCTCGGGAATGTGGTGGTTGTTGGAACAAACAGGAGTGCATCTCATCCAATAATCGTAAACTGTTTAAGATTGTGCGTATCGACACACTTTTTCTATAATTTCTATAATTAGGACCGGGGAGATCAGTCTCTCCTGGACTATGCGCCTCCAAGCAGATAATACCGACAGTACAGTTATGCACAGCAGCAATCAGTATGTCACTTTTATCATGTCAACGTCTAAGACATCCCAGAATCCTCTCTATTTGACAAATGAAATCAAGAAAGCAGCTTTATATGATATCATCAACGTATCAGCATCCTCAATGTCTGTTTCAACATGATCCCATCCCTTCCAAAACGATTATCACATCCAAAAAAGGTTTCGGAAATAAAAAAAAATCTGCACAAATGCAACCCTATGCCTAGGCCGAGTATACCAAATCCTTACGCAAAAGCAATTTGTAACCTACCAAAGCACCACATCCAGATATCACCCCAATTCCGATATTCCAAAGCAGAGCAAGCCAAATTAGATTAAAAGAAAGCCATTACAATCGCTCATGATGAACAAGGAAGCGAGATAACTTACGAGCAAGAGTCACCAACGTTTCCACCGCACTGATGAAACGACATCACAGCCTGCACTTTCAACCCATGCTTCTTCGCCATCTCCAAAAGCTCCGCATAACCACCCCAATTGTAGCTCCCAGGCTCTCTCTCCACCAATCCCCACCACACGTCCATCATGATCCCCTCCACGCCAGCACTCTTCAACGCCTGCAGACTCGCGTTCATCGCCTTCCTCCGGTTCACGGTGTTATTCATCGTCACGCTGTCCAACGGCATCATCACAAACACCGGCACTCCTCCGCTCCCCTTCTCGTGGGAAGCCGCCGCCGGCGCCACCTCCTTGTGCTCCCTCACCGCCGCCTGCGGCAGCGCCTCCATCTCCGCCGCCAAGGCCTGGCACGCGACGGACAGATCCGGGCGGATCCCTCCCCGGGCCGGCGACCTGCACGGGCTCAGCGGCGGCGATAAGGCGTCCAACGCGTCCGGCTTCTGCGCCCTGCACCGGATGCTGGGAGCCGGCGATTTCCACACCGCGGCCACGCTCACCGTCGCCGTCGACGGCTCCCCGGCGCCGCTCCCGGACTCCGCCTGGATCGGCGTCCCGGCGAGCGTCCCAATCTGGTGAGTCATGCTCAGCGCCATGCTTGGTGCTAACTTTCTCGGGAAAATTCAATCAAAACGACGGAAAATCAATTTTTCTCTGAATCGAGTTTCGTTGCTCAGTGGAATACTTGCTTCGAGATTTGAACGTGAGGTGGAGGGAGGCCTGACCGCATATATAGGGACAAGAATTGAGATAAGTTTTTTATTAAAAGCAATAAAATGAAAATTGAATAATTTTGAGCCATTCATATCTCGCCACGTGTGATCTCCACACGTGGCCCAACTAATCAAAAGGGCGTGGGAGGAGGCGGCGGCTGCGAGCGGGCGATGCACGTGACGATGGGCGGTGGAGATCCGGAAGCGCGTGAAGGTTCCGGCTAAAGCGGCACGGCGTTTATGGAGTTCACGAATAAAAAAATCTAGGATTAATGCAAAAAAAAAAAAAATTCATAACCTCTGTTGGGTTAATACTATAAAATTATATACCAATATGTTTGTAACGAAGACTTTAGATTTATACAACGGTGACAAATTTATTTTATATTATTTTTATTAAATTTCATTATTGAATTGTTAAATTGACTAATACATGATAGTTGATAGATGTATTAATTTGAAATTTTATCATTTATTAGTCACATATATATTAATTTATAATTTTTTATAATATTAATCTGATTTAATAAAAATCAATGAAAGGTAAATCTATTATAAATATATCAATTTGAGGTTTATAATAATCAAATAAAATAATTTTTAATAAATTTATCATAAGTATATAAATTTAGGATTTTACTAGATATATTTGTCGTGTGTGTATTAATTTGAAGATTTTGTGATACTATAACACGTATAAAACCTCACCATGACAGGGAGTATGTATTACATATATACATATGTGAAAAGATTTGGGATATTTGCGTTAACGGGCAAACGAAATTTGCATTTCGGTAAGCAAAACTTGAATTTTTTCGTTGGTATTCACCGTGAAATTTACACGCGGCCCCCAATGGAGATGCGACTCGTTTGGTGGGTGTTAGAGGATCACGTGTCATGAGGCCTTTGAGTTTCAGCCACGAGTTTGGGCTTTTCGTTGTTTTGCTAGATCAGGCTCGTTCGGCGTTCGGCGCATGGGAGTGGGGGCACACGTGTCGCGAGGAGGGGGAGTGAGACGGTGAGTCGGTGCCACGTCTAGTGCAGGTAAGGACACGGGCGGGCCAAGAGGGATGAGATGGTTGCGTGTCGGCCTCCGCGACGATCGAACGGTTGCGATTGGAGCGCGTGATCTGCGGCTGCGATTGGCTCAAAGTGGGGCCCGCATTGTCGCATATTTCTTTCTTTTTTTTTTTTTTTTTTTTTGCAGGATTAGGCTTTGATTTCGAGCTATTGACCTTGACGTTTGTGATCCGACCGTGCCCTGGCGTCCAATTGATTTGGACAGTGGGACCCACGCAGGACCACTCCTTTTTATTTATAATGACAGAAAACGTTTTTGTTTTGTTAATACAAAATCACGAGAGGAAATTATTTTCCTTTTCTATTATTCTCTTCGTCCTGTTTTTCTTTTCCTATCAAATAATGAGAGGAAATTATTTTTGTCTTAATCCAAAAATTAGGTCGAAGATATTTTCATTATTTGTGTTTTTTATGTAAATGCACAATAGTATCTTCGGCACCATAGAAGTAATAGCACACATATTTTTGTTTCGTTCAATAATATTTAGAGGGAAAAAGTACATCAATTTGATTTGCCAAATTTATGTATAATGAATTATCTAATAAATCACAATTTCATGATTTTTTGGTTAATTATGTTGAACTATTTGATCTCGAGCAATACATTACTCAAGCATGTATTCATATTTTTTTTTTTTAATTGAGCTTGCATTATCTTTCACATGAACTTAATTAGTACGGATGAATTTCATTAACTTCTGATTAAGATTAAGTGTGTTTATGTCGGAAATTATGGCATAGAAGTTTATAATAAGTTAATTTAATTGTGTATTGAATCATGAATAGGATTTATGTATCTTATTCTCTAATTGCACATAAAGATTAAGTGAGATTCTTATATAATAACTGGTGTGTCGAGCAATATCATAGTAGTATGACACGTATGATAATATGCATTTTTAGATGGTTAAATAAAATTGGAAAAAATATTGGCATTGTTAATAAGAGAAAACTAAACAAATGGAGTAATCGGTGATATGATTAAACTTGAGAGTAAATCTGCGATCATACTCTCTCATTTATGAAAATCAATAGAAAAGCCAATTATGAATAAATTTATGCGACACATCAATTTGACAACTCATTTAATCATTTATAATTGCATAGAAAATTCTTTTTATTTGTTTTAATTTTTAGTCCATAAATAAAAATAATCTTAATTAAATTGCATGCTATATAAATATTAGGAGCATTTGCATCGATAGCAATAGGATAAAAAAAAAGAAAAAAGATAAAATAATAAAATAATATATGTGTCTTGAGCTCGGCCTTCGTTTGTTTCCCCACTTCTTCCTCTTTCCCGCATGGGCCCGGCTCATTTTAATTTTCTTTTCCCCCAAGCCCGGCCTCTTCCTTCTTCCTCTCCCTCACGCTCTCATGCGTTCTGCAGAAAAAGCGAAACAAGGACGACAGGGCAGAGGGCAGGGCGTCGGGTGACCCTCGGTCGGGGGCAGGCGCGGCAGCGACAGCTGGCGTCGCAGGAGCCATGTACGTCTGCCAGCCGAGCTTAAAATGGAGAGAGGGGTTCGAGAGAGAGGGGGGTTCGGACAGAGAGAGAGAGTCCGAGAGAGGAAGAGGCTCGCTTACTTGACGTATAGAGAAAGCGGAGAGAGAAACAGAGAGAGTGAGGAATTTGTTCCGCTTGCCGGTGGTTCGCCTGAACCGCCCTCGACCTTCGTCGGAAGCCAATCGCTCGTCATTGTTCCTCACACAGCAAGCTCCCGAACTAGGTAACCCCGGAAACGCTCCGCTTCTCCCTTGCTTATTGAGTTCGCGAACGTTGGACCAAACCGACGAGATTTTGGGCAAATCGTAACAAAACCCAAACTGATATGTTGCCACTAACGTTGATTTGGAGCTTAATATGCTGGGTTCATGCCACGAACAACGTTAAATCCGAACGTGGAAGTGGTATGCCGCATTGCACATAACCGTTTGACAAAATGTTTGAAAGAAGTACCGTTCTGCGCTCGCTTTGTTCTAATATTATCGCATTATCGGATAGAGGCCGCCATAGTCAGTCCATATATGCGTTTTATGTATCTGGTGAGCTTAATGTCGGCGTCTGTTTTTGATGTAGGTTTCAGGTGAGATTAATGTCGCCGGTATGAGTCTAGCGTTTGCTGGAGTAGTGGCCGGCGACGATGACTTGGTGATGGTCAGCGACGTTAGGTGTTGACGTCGGATCAATTCGAGTTCCAGCACGGGTTCGTGCAGTGAAATTCCAGTGTGGAGTTCACCTTTGGGGAGGCTTCGGCGAGGGCGTGAGCTCGTTGAGGAAGACCGCCCAAGGAGGAAGCCGACCTGTAGAAAAGGTAAAGGGAAAAGAAATAAAAAAGGAAATTGAAAACAAAAGAAATTAGAAGAAGGCGAGAAAATGGGCCAGACGTTCGTGAGAAAGGATGGACAGCTGGGCTGGTTTTTTCAGTTTCTAAGGTAAATTTAGTTTGGTCCTTGGGCTGGGCTTGGTTTTAATTTAGGGTTTCTTATGCAAGTAGCTCTAGGTGTAAATTTGTCTCAAATCAACCAATAAGTGGTTGCCGCTCTGCCAATTTTAGTCCGCGATGTCGATGATAGGTTGTAGTATCTAATAGCTTATCATACAACTATAAAAGAGGGTAGGATGTATTGCTCATTAATAGACTTTAGCATTAACGCTTGCAGTTTATTAATTTAGGTATGCTTCGATTTGTAGAAGCTTGTAGGCCCTTTGAAAGTGTTACTTTTACTTTCATTCTTCATAGGATAATCTACTTGCAAAATGTGTATTCATCATAATAATGTCATGGGAATGCAATGTTTTTTTATTTGCAATGATTTGTGACACGAAATGGAGTTGTAGATAGAATAAGGTGCATCACACTAAGACTTCCGCTAGTCTATAGAATCATGGTTGTTTTTGCCATACATGTAGCTTGAAAAGTCTAACGTTGAAGATACATGTCTTTTGGTAAGTCTAGGGCTCTAATCTATATCTCCCTTGCTTATGTTCTTCATTTTGGTAGACAATGGTTACCTAAACAGGTTTGCATTATAAATGAACATTTAGATCAATTATGATTGTAAATATTTTCTTCTGTCTGTAGGTTTATTTTCTTCTGTCTGTAGGTTGTTTTGTGGAGTCTTAGGCAGGGATGAACTTCTAAAAGAATTTATTAAACTGAGACGAGAGATGCATGCAGATATCTCCATGTGAATAAGAACTAAGCAATTCCAGTTCTCTTCTTGCCTCAAATTAGATATGTAATTTCCTTGGAAAAGAAGTCATTGCTTCATTAATTCGATACATGAGAACATGTATCTCTCGAAAAGAAAGTTTTAGTATGTGGGTTCTTAAAGATCCCACACCCTTTATTTATGGTTGAAAAAAAAAAAAGAAGAAGGCATTTTGGCGTGAAAATTTTAATTTATTAGTCTCACATGATTTCCTAGATCTATTTTAAGTAGCAAGGGCCATATATTTTTAATCTTGATGTTTCCAAATGTAGGAGTCCTTGCTTATTTCGCAAAGAAATAAGATAATATATTGCTAAGGCGTCCCTAAATTTTCTGGGGTCAAAGCCTAGTTACTTTAAGGGAAAATGTCACAAATAGTCCCTATACTTTCACTCAATGTCCAATTTCGTCCCTGAACTTTCGATCGGCTCATTTGGTCCTCGAACTATTGATAAAATGTCGATCTAGTTCTGAATTTTCGAACGGCTCAATTTAGTCCACGAACTATGATGAATTGTCCAATCTAGTCATTCGTTCTTGTTTTTCATTTTTTTTTTTTTTTTTTTTTTCATTTTTTTCCTTTTTTGCCCTTTTTTTTTTTTTTTTTTTTTTTTGCTTTCCCTCCGCCGGAGCCGGCGGAGGGCCGGCGTCCGGCGAGGGAGCCCCCTCGCCGGGGAGAGCCTCCCTCGCCGATCTGGCGAGGGAGCCCCGGCGAGGGAGAGCCCCTCGCCAGATCGGCGAGGGAGCCCCTCGCAGATCGGGCGAGGGGCTCTGCGAGGAGCCCCTCGCCGACGCCGCGAGGGGCTCTCCCTCACGACGCCGCCGAGGGAGCCCCTCGTCGGCGTCGGGCGAGGGGCTCCCTCGCTAGATCGGCGAGGGGCTCTCCCTCGCGCAGTCCGGCGAGGACGAGGGGCTCTCCCTCGCAGAGCCCGAGGGGCTCTCCCTCGCAGTCCGGCGAGGGGCCGCCCTCGCCCGGATCTGCGAGGGAGAGCCCCTTGCCCGACGCGGCGAGGGCTCCCTCGTAGAGCCGGCGAGGGGCTCTCCTCGCGAGCCCGAGGGGCTCCCTCGCCGGCGTCAGCGAGGGAGAGCCCCTCGGCGGCGTCAGGCGAGGGGCTCCCTCGCCGATCCGGCGAGGGGCTCTCCCTCGCCAGATCGGTGAGGGAGGCTCTCCTCGGCCGGCCCTTCGCCGGCTCCGCGAAGGGAAAGCAAAAAAAAAAAAAAAAAAAAAAGGCAAAAAGGAAAAAAAAAAATGAAAAAAGGAAAAAAAATGAAAAAAAAAAAATGAAAAACAGTAATGAAGGACTAGATTGGACAATTCATCATAGTTCAGGGACTAAATTGAGCCGTTCGAAAGTTTAGGACTAGATCGACATTTTATCAATAGTTCAGAGACCAAATTGAGCCGATCGAAAGTTCAGGGACGAAATTGGACATTGAGTGAAAGTATAGGGACTATTTGTGACATTTTCCCTTACTTTAAGCGTGATAGTTTTCCTTTGGGTTGATGCTACAAGATGTACTGACATGTCTCTTATTGATGAGGGAACCTTTCATTTGCATCAAACCATGGTTTATCAAATCATAAATTAATCAGTGGAAATTGCCACAAACATGTATTGTCATTATACCAGATTTTGTTCGTGCGTATCTTATACATGTGTCTTTTTCCAGCAATGGCAATGTCTTTGAATGCCTGGCACGAAGAGAGGTCTCTCCATGATGAAAACATTCTTTAAAGAAGTTCTGGTGAAAAGCCTTGGGAGTGTCAGCTCTATCCCTTCCAGCAACGTTGCAAATCAGTAAGAGATGTTAGACGAAGTCTCATCTCGTGGTATTTTCTCAAACCTGGAATGTAATTTTCTTTTGGGAATGTGGGCTTGGGTATATTTTTTGTGTACTTTTCGTATGTTGTTGCACTTGATGGCAATCCATGGCATACAGCGATTTGCCAATGTTCTATCGGCTGTTTTTCAACATGCTTATTTTGGCAGGGTGGAGCCATTCTCGCTGCGACATTTGTTTGGCAAATATTGTCCCCTTGTGCCTCCTTCAAGATCAACAATTGCTGCAGCGTCTAGCCCTGATGGAAAAATACTTGCTTCTACAGAGTGAGTAGAAGATCCTTATATGTTTGGATAACGGTGGTCACTACTAATATTGATTCTTATGCCAGCTTAAAACGGAGCATATATCATTTATGAAGTTGGAGTTGATTTTCTTGATTGCAGCGGAGATCATACGGTCAAACTTATTGATTCTCAGATGCGGACTTGCTAAAAGGTGTTAAGGGGTCATAGGAGGACACCGTGGGTGGAAAACGACGGCCACAAGCATCTTCATGAGATCAGTATGATGAACCGAAACCAAGAAAACCATCCCTCCCAGACAGCTAAAGTTGAAAATGGCCACATACTCTCTCATTCAAATAGAACTCTGCCAGGCAAAATATAATTATCCTCCGGAGAACATCTTCTATCCTGCAAAAGCAGCAAGTTCCATTAAAATAGTCACGCGTAAGTGGCTACTTCAGAAGCTCAGCAACAATTGCGCAGACACGGAGGGATGGAAGTACAAACCATCATCTATAACTGGTTCACTGAACCATTCAATATCACCGATTTCTGGGAATGTTTGAATGGCACATATGGTTTCTTTCGATGGTTCATCTTCTAAAGAGAAGATTGATTCAAGGTCACCTTCTTCGAGGGACGCCCCAATCTACTTCTCGATTTTCTGCAACAAATGCGTGCCTTCCTTCTTAGCCCGAGGACGATTTTTGGCGAAGTGTCCTCTTCGTCCATGGACGAGCCATCTTTTCTTTTTTTTAATCTTCGTACTTGGGAATCTCGGTTTACGAATGAATTTCCGTTTTTCTCTCCTTGTATAGAAGATCCAAATTGAATCTTCTTGAAATGTCGTTTCTTCTTGTTGTAATAGTTACAGTAAGAATCTTTATTTGAACACTTGTTTCCAGGTCGGGCTTCTTGCAAGTCTTGTCATAGTCTCCATCATCGAGGAAGTAATCCTTAATTGCCTGTCTTCGTAGACGTGTCTCTTCCGTGGTGCTTTCAAACAATGAAAAGTTGGGGTAGAATTTAAATCACCTGATTGAAGTCATGCATGACCAAAAAGGCCTTCTGGTCCTGTTTAACAAAAAAAAAAAAAAAAGGATGTCTACTCGGGGACTTCCTGTGAGCCCGTTAAGAATTCCGTAAGAATATGTTAATGGGCTAAAATTAATTGTTCAGTAGATATCCGGAAGCATTCGTCGACAAAATCCTTATATTAAATATGTATTAACATTATTGAAGAACGGCATAATTAGGCATGTTAAAAGTGTTCATAAGTGCTTTATTAGTAAAATCCACGAGTCAATATTACTTCTCTAGTACATGAAATTGCACTAAGCAAATTAAATCTATAATAATGTCGGTATCTTAAACTTAATGGTCTTTTAGTTAAAGATTGTGCGAGCTTTAGTGCAAATGGACGGTTGCATGCTGCACTTTCAGTCAATCTCCACCTTTGGATTTGATGAGTCGAGCGAGATTTAACGGTTTAGATGTTCACTAATTTACACCTTTGCATTGCGATACATTAATCTCACCAGAGAGAGAGAGAGAGAGACGATTTAGCTGAAGAGATGTGCAAAATGGGGGCCTCTTCGGCTAGTTCGGCTGAAAGCACATATTGGAGCTGTTTTCCTCCGTCTCGGGCCGGCAACACGGGCTTCGAATATCCTCAGGCGCACTATTTATGACTTTCTTTTTTATACTTGATTACGATGAATCTTTTTGCCTTGTGAAATGACTTTGTATTGTGTTATGGAGTTTAAGTACTTAATTATATGACAGACGAGCCGTATTACTATATATTACATTTGGGGTACTGTAGAAGTGCCCATGCATGATCACTTTAAAAAGAAAATTAAATTCATATAAATATATTTAATGACAAGAATAGTACCTCTTTGTCTCGCTTTAGATTTCCTAAATTATCCCTTGCTTTTTTTTTTTTTTCCTAATAGCCACCAATTTCTTAAATAGCTTCACACTTTCTTTCTCTGTTCTCATTATTAGATTTTCTGAAGTATCTAATTTTTCTTTATCTTGTCCTAATTGATCATACATAAGTATATATTCTCTTCCTATAAATAGTTAGCTAATTATGCGTATGTGCGCGGCGCGTGGCTTAACCCTAGTTTTTTTTTTTCGGTCATTAATATATGATAGTTGATATGAATGTCAATTGTCAAGGAGCAAAACTTCTTCAAAACTCAATAAAATTCTTCCTTTTCTTTTCACTCCTCTTTCATACAGTGGATGGGATTTTATCATAAACACATTCTCTTTGAAAATTTTATTTAGACTCACCTTTCTCTAAGAAGCCAATAATTCTGGTGAACACCTTGTAAATTTCAAGAAACTCCATTACGACCATGGCAGAATTTGATCAAGCGATAGTTGGATTTCGTCTTGGAGCTCGATGAATTTCAAGCGACCATGGCTGAGCTCGAGGAAGCTCAGACGGCCATAACCACGAGCACAAGGAAGCTGCAGCTGCCATGGCCCTAAGCTCTTCAGAGTTCGATCTTGAAGAAGCTTCGGCCCCCACGGCGACAAGGCCCAAATCCCGACCTCTCCCCTATTCTTTGCCGGCTCTTCTTTTATCAATATTTATATTGGCTGAGGCGGCGACGTTAAATAAAGGAAATTTCGCGTCTTCTAACAGGACGCGTGTATTAAGACATCTAGTTGAAGGATCCGGCTGCCCATGTCAGCAAAAATCGACAGGCGACTAAAAAAAAAAATTGTAAAGAAAAACTAACGGTGGCAAATTTCAAAAAAATATAAGGACGGTATTGAATAAAAAATTCAAAAATAAAAGCGACGGTTTTTGATTTTCGGACAAAAAGTATTTTGGGAGACATTTCCCCGAATCCCTCAACGGTTTTCCTCGCCCCTGTTCGGAAAATCCGAGGGAAAAATAGGTTCGAAACCTGCCTCGCCTCAAGATGGGATCGAACCGCAATGATTAGACCCTTGATTAGGGTTCTCTCAGTTCGATCCCCTGAAATTATCATCATCAAATCGAATCCATTTTCAGGATCATTTTGAGTTTCGAGCTGTGTTCCCAGTTCGATCTCCATTGCCGATCCGATCTCGGGAGGACGAGAAGGGACGCGGGCGCGAAGAGGTCGTTCCGGGGACAACAAATGATGAGGGGCTTCTCGTGTACGGGAGATGGCGATGCGCCTTCGACCTCGAGTACTTCGCCGCCGCCGCCGACCCATCGACAGCAGATGCAGGCGCCTCGAGCTTCTTCTTCTCCTGGGCAGCCGACGAGCCATCGGAGGTGAAATTCGAGCTCTCCCCTGTTTTGAGCCTGTCGCGTGTTGCTGCGGCAATTTTCGATGCTGATGAGTGCGTGCGCGAGCGTTTAAATGCGGGGGTCGATGGTGAGGTTATGAGAGACTTTGGGCGATGCCTGTGATCCGGAATGACTTGAGTTCGCGGTGTGAGGATCCAGTGTGTGAAATTGGATCCGTGTGTGTGTGATTTAGTCCGGTTACCTTGGTCCGTGAGGGAGAGGGGCCAATGGAGTTCTTTGAAATGAATTCCCTTTTTGATAATGCGGGATGCTGTGGGGCGATGTCATTGATTTTTGGTTTGAGTTCTGCGAAATCTGTTTGAATTTAGAGGATCGTGTCTTTTAGTTGGATATGGTCATCTAATTATAAGAAGGATCCTGCCATTCTATCGAAACAGTTATCCAGGCCATGCTCTGTTTAGTAATCTGTCAGTTTTCCCAATCAGCGGAAAAATTGATCAAAGCGTTGTCTATATCGTGAATCTTAGGATTTTGGTGATTATGCTTGCTTGTGTGAAATAATGATAGTTCTAGATATTTAACATTGTGTTATGAAAACCAAGACTGGGGAGGTAATTGATAAGGTTACCACAAATGATGTCACAGGCCAAATTCTTTCTGACTTGTAGAATGATTTTTTATTTCCAAGAAAACAGGGCGCTTTTTGTAGCGTGAACGTTTGAGGCTGCAAGTTATCAACAGATGTTGCGTTGTAATCCATTGGAAATAGGCAATTGGTTGAATGTTTTAGGAGGCCATTGTGGGTGTTATAGTTGAATAATATTGTACAGCAAGTTTAATTACATGTTGACGTGGGTCTTTTGTTGAATTCTATTCCATGTTCCACTAGTTCTTGTGGGATATCCAGGAAAAAAGGGATCATGGAGTGCATGATTATGGGGTTAGGTCTACAAAATAATATTTGATTCCGTTAATGGAGTCTAAAAGGATCTCTATTGCATGTATATCCAACATTTGATAGATCTTAGGAAGCGGATGTACTAATAAGAAGCTATTGCTACTTTTATTTTCTGTAATTTTGTTAATGCAAGAATGGACTCGGATCGCTACTTTAGCTGTTGCTGGCCGGCAGGGTTGCTTATGCGAGTTACTCTAGGTGTAAATTTGCTTCTCTAATCAACCAAGAGTGGTTGCTGCTCCACCAAATTTAGTCCACGATGATGATGAGAGAGGGTTTCAATTTAGGGTTTCTTATGTGAATAACTCTAGGTGTAAATTTGTGTCTCAAATCAACCAATAGTGGTTGCTGCTCCGCCAAATTTAGTCCACGATGATGATGATAGGTTGAAAGCATCTAATATCTGATCGTACGACTATAAAAGAGGGTAGAATGGATTGCTCATTAAAGGATTTTAGTTTTAACGTTTGCAGTTTATTAATTTGGATGTACTTCGATTTGCAGAAGCTTATAGGCCATTTGAAAGTGTTACTTTTACATAATTCGTAATTGTATAATCTACTTGAAAAATACATATTCATCATAATACATAGAGTCAGGGAGGTAGAAAAGGAGATCGATTAATTATTTGTAATGTCTACTTGAAAAATATGTATTCATCATAATAATGTCATAGGAATGCAATGTTAATTATTTGCAATAACTTATGACACAAAACAGAGTTGTAAATAAAAATAAGGTGCATCACACCAACACTTCTGCTAGTGTATAGAATCATCGTTCTTTTTGCCAGACATGTAGCTTGAAAAGTCTAATGTTTGAAGATGTACTATATCATTTGGTAAGTCTAGGGCTCTAATCGATATCGATTTCTATTTCTCCCTTGCTTTTTTTTTCATTTTTGGTAGTCAATGGTTATCCATTTCTTCAGGTTTGTATTATAAATGAACATTTAGATCAATTATGATTATAAATTTCTTCTATCTGTTGTTTGTTTTGCGTAGTCTTAGACAATGACATAGTTCTGAAAGAATTTATTAAACTGAGACGCGAGATGCATCCATGTGAATATGAATTAAAAAATTCCAGTTCTGTCTACCTCAAATTAGATTTATAATTTCCTAGGAAAAGAAATCGTTGCTTCATTAATTTGATATGTGGGAACATATATCTATCGAAAAGAAAGTTTAAATATTGGAGTTCTTAAAGATCTTACACCCATTATTTATGGTTGAATGAAATAGAAGAAAGGCATTTTGATATGAAATTTTCAGTCATTAGTCTCACATGATTTCCTAGATCTATTCTAAGCAGCAAGAGCCATATATTTGATCTTGATGTTTCGATACGTAGGAATCCTCGTTTATTTCGCAAAGAAAGTACATAAAATATTTCTAAAGTGTCCCTAAATTTTCTAGAGTGAAAGCCTAGTTATTTTAAGCATAATAGTTGTCCTTCTGGTTTATGCGACAACATGTATTAACATGTCTCTTATCAATGGGCGAACCTTTCTTTTGCATCAAACCATGATTTATCAAATCATTAATTCATAGGTGGAAATTACCAGAAACATGTACTGTCTTATACCGAGTTTTCTCCATGCATTTATCTCCTTATTATATATATGTGTGCATGTCTTTTTTCAGCAGTGGCAATGTCTTTAAACTCTTAGCACGAAGAGAGTTCTCTCCGCGTTCAAAACATTCTTTGAAGAAGTTTTGGGGAGAAGCCTCAGAGTGTCAGCACTGTCCCTTCCAGCAAAGTTATGAAGCAGTAAGAGATGTAAGACGAAGTCTCATCTCATGGTATTTTCTCAAACCTAGAATGTGATTTTCTTTTGAGAATGTGGGCTTTGGTATGTTTTGTGTGTACTTTTCATATGATTTTGCACTTGGTGGCAATTTATGGCATACAGCAATTTGCCAATGTTCTGTCGACTGTTTTCAACATGCTCATTTTGCCAGGGTTGAGGCATTCTCACTGCAACATTTGTCTGCCAAATATTGTCCCCTTGTGCCTGCTCCAAGATCAACGATTGCTGCAGCCTTTAGTCCTGATGGGAAAATACTTGCTTCTACACAGTGAGTAGAAGATCCTTATATGTTTGGATAATGGTGGTCGCTATTAATATCAATTCTTATTCCAGCTTAAAACAGAGCATATATCGATTATCAAGTTAGAGTTGATTTTTTTGATTGCAGTGGAGATCATACTGTCAAACTTATTGATTCTCAGACGGGGAGTTGCTTAAAGGTGTTAAGGGGTCATAGGAGGACACCGTGGGTGGTAAGCTGCCTCTGTTATAAGGCGCCTTGTGTATTCATCGTTTTGATGCTGTCCTTTTAGCATCGCCTGAGTGGTTTTTCAAATTTGCAGGTAAGGTTCCACCCCTTATACCCAGATATCCTTGCGAGTGGCAGTTTGGATCATGAAGTTCGCCTGTGGGATGCAAATACTGCAGAGTGCATAGGATCTCGCAATTTTTGTAGTTCTCCTTCTGATTTCCCTTTTCTTCCCATATCTTCAAGAAACTGTGTCAATGTTGGGACTTGTTAAGAGGATTACTTGTGTGTTTGTCTTTTCTGCAGACCGTCCTATTGCATCCATTGCATTCCACGCCCGAGGAGATCTTCTTGCTGTTGCATCTGGTCACAAGGTGCAGATTTTTAATGTGGATTTTTGTGGATTGTGAACTTTGTATTACTTATAGGGGATTTGACCTTAAACTTCTTTATTAGTTGTACATTTGGCACTACAATAGAAGTGGAGAGACATCATCACCAACCATTGTTCTGAGGACACCGCGATCTCTTAGGGCTGTGCATTTCCATCCACATGCAGCTCCATTTCTTTTAACAGCCAAGGTGAAGTCTTTATGGTTAACACCTTTCTTTCTTCAACCATAGCTTCTCTTGATGTTATCATCTTATCTATTTGCAGGTCAATGACCTTGACTTGACAGATTCAGCTATGACCCTTGCAACTTCTCCCGGTTATTTGCACTACCCTCCTCCTACTATATATCTTGCAGATGCTCATTCTAATGAAAGATCTAGGTTGGCAGATGAACTGCCTCTCATGCCTTCGCCATTGTTGATGTGGCCTTCCTTTGCTAGAGATGATGGAAGAGCAACCTTGCTGCACACAGGTGGGGATGTTGGTCTTAGTGGACAGCAGAGGGTAGACTCGTCGTCTTCAGGGCAGTATGAATTCCATCCATCTCCAATTGAACCTAGCAGCTCTCCTTCCTTGCATGAAGAGACAGGAACTGATCCTTTCTCTAGTGTAAGGGAATCTGAAGTAACTCAGTCTGCAATGAACAGTGTGGATAATACTGAAGTGCAACCTGAAGAGAGAAGTACTCATATTTTCTCTTTTAGCGACCCAAGGTTTTGGGAGCTGCCTTCGGTGTATGGATGGTTAATTGGTCAAACCCAAGCTGCCCCTCAAACTGCACCAAGTCCTGGAGCTCTTGAAACTGCATCTGCTTTTGGTGAGGTAGCAAGTGTTTCACCTGTCAGATCTGAATTTATGCCAGGTGGCATGGACCAGTCACAGCTTGGTGGAAGATCTGGGTCTGGATGTCGGTCTTCTGGGTCTCGGATGATGCGCACAGCTGGACTTAATGATCGCCCACATGATGAGAACTATCCTCAATCTGTTGTTAGTAAACTCAGGTCTGAACTTGAAGCCTCGCTGGCTGCAGCAGCATCTACAGAGTTGCCATGCACAGTGAAGCTTAGAGTATGGCCATACGACATGAAAGATCCTTGTGCACTTCTTCGTTCAGAAAGTTGCCGCTTGACTATTCCTCATGCAGTTCTATGCAGGTATATCCTCTAATCCAAGATGTAGGCTTTTGTCTTACTTTCTAATTATTCCAAGCAAAGAATTAGTATTTTCTTTAGAGTGTTTTTTTTTTTTTTTTTTTTTTTTTTTTTTTTGGGGGGTGGGTTTGGGTTTGGAGGGAAAAGGAGGGACTAGAGGGAGGGAGGAGGGGGAATAAGGCAATTGGAGGGAACAGGGAAGCTAGGTATGAACCAACTACCAGCTAAGACCTCTTGGTCCTTTGTAATGGCCTACCATCAAATAATGGCTAATTTCCTGGTGTTGCTATACTTTCCTGGTGTCCTGCTTATGCTTGCATTAATACTGGCTAATTTCCTTTTGATATGCTGCAGTGAAATGGGTGCCCATTTTTCTCCTTGTGGCAGATTCTTTGCTGCCTGTGTTGCATGTGTGCTACCTCAGTTGGAAGCTGATCCTGTATTAAACGGCCAGGTCGATCCTGATGTCACTGGAGTGGCAACCTCACCTACTAGACACCCTGTTTCTGCTTATCAAATCATGTATGAGCTTCGGATTTATTCCTTGGAGGAGGCAACGTAATGCTCTAGTCTTCCACCTTACTTCCATGGCTGACTTTATATGTATCCATCTTTAGATATATTCTTATATTCTTAATGTGATATGCTTTTTGATCATCCAGATTTGGAATGGTGCTTGCATCACGATCCATAAGAGCTGCTCATTGTTTAACCTCCATTCAGGTCAGTTTACACAATTTGGTTTGAGTTTCACAACAGTGTCTGATTACTAATGCTATTATTCGTCCACTTATCTATGAGTTTCCTCAATAATACTTGTCTGAACACTGAAGTCGTTTCAAGTTAACCCTGCCAAATGTTGTATCATTTGGCTTCTAGTTTATTTAGTTATCTGACTTATGCAGAAATAGTCTCCCTATCAGTTGATCATTTAACAATCTTAGCAATGACTCTGGATATTATAAGCTGCTGTATTTTGGAGGAGGGGAAATGCTTGGATGTGTTACTTTCTTTTGCAAGTCCTTGTTTTCTCGACACATACTTTACTGATATTTGAGGAAGTAATGTATGGAAAGCTTTGCACACATTTGTCAATCTCCCATTGATCTTGAGTTAATTCATGTTTATGCAGTTCTCTCCAACATCTGAACACTTACTGCTCGCCTACGGCCGTCGGCATAATTCGCTTCTTAAAAGTATAGTCATTGACGGAGAGAATACAGTGCCTATATACAGTATATTGGAGGTATAATTGAAATGCTATTTAGATGCAATTTTGAGCTTCTAGCTCCTCCTGCCTTTGGAAAGACCCCCAGTAAAGGTTTTTTATTGATGGAGAGCAGTGTGTTATTTTTATTCTTTTTCTGTGGCTCGAATTACTTGTGTGCTTCTTGATGTATATGTCGATGCGTCATGCTTATTGATCTCACTGCAGCTAGTTTCCCTTTTCTTCCCCTCCTATTATATCACTGAACTCCATTCTGCTATTCTCTTATTAGATTGAATGCGCAACATATGAGATGAAATCAATTATCACCTACCGTAAATAGTTTCTAATGTCCCCATTCTGCCCCGTTTATTTGTCTACCTTAAGCCCTCTGTGCGATATGTCCATTGTTGATGGAGCCTTCAAATCTACATGATCATGCTAGAAGGAATGATAATTTCTGTCTGATGAGATACTAATGTCCCCATATCATTGATCCATTCTGCTATGAAACAACGTGAAACAAATAAAGGGAGAGGTGTCTTTTTTTTGTCCTTTTTTCCTGCAACAAAATTATTTCCTCTTATATGGGTCTTCAGATGAGTTGTGAATTAACTTTTCATGCGGTTTATGTTGTTGAAGCAATTACAAGGATGAAGAACTCATCTGGTATTTATTGGGCATGAACGCATAATGATTGAATTCAAATTAGGGATCAGAGTTTATACAGTTGCAGTGATTTAAAATTCGAAATGTTGTACAGTTCCATTATCTCTCATCTTGCCTAGAAAGCAAGAGACTTATGAGTGAAAGGACTCTTTTCCTCTCTCCTTTGCCTCTCAATTGGAATCTGTTAATTCAACTCTATGTGTGAAAGGTTTTAATCTCTTTTGGGGTAACCAGTTTCCAGAGTCCAAATCTAAGATGTCATTTGTACTTGTTGACAAAGTCGATAGAGATCTTGCATGTATCTATATCCTGCATAAAAAGGGTAAGGATGTAGCTTTGGGGGACATTATCACCTGTTTTCCAGCATGCAGCTCAATCATGCCAGTGCTAGTGATTCCCGATGTGAAATCATCCATTCATTTGGCACTAAATAATTAGCAATCTGTCTGCTTTGTCATATCATTGGACTGTCATTTCATCAAAGGACGAGGCCATTGCACTGACTGTTAGAGGGAAGTTATGCACATTTTGAAGGAAAGATAAGGATTATTAGACTTATTGGCATGAGAACTTCTTTCTAGGAAATTCTAGGAAAAGAGTGTGATTAAGGATGATGTCTCTAAGTATCGTTCCAATTGTTTCTATGATTTATTTGCTTCACCCATAGTCACCATCCATTTCAGGAAAATTTATATGCCCAGCGCTTTCATTGCTTGCAACTGTTGTTTTATTATCAGAATTGGATTGCATGCCTGCTTATTTTGTATACTTGGCAAAATCTGGAATAACCATACCTATGATACGAGCCCTTTGATCAATGAGCAGAGAAGATATGCAAAATCCATACAGCAATGAGAAGCAGGGTCATATGTACGAGTTTTTAGTCTTCATCTCCATCTTTTCATCTGGGACTTGAGTTGGGATCATTGTCACTCTCAAGTTTATTACAGAATGACCTAGTCGAGTGGTTGCATTCAATGGTTGAATAGCCTAGAACTGCCTCAGAAGTTGATGTTATTGGGCATTGTTTGATGAGCATTGCTTGATGAGTAGTCAGTTTCCCGATCATCTTATGTAGGTTAGACACACAGGTGATCGTCCAATCCTGGATGTTTTGTTTTTTATGTGTCCCCTCCCCCACCCCCCCGGGGCCCCTCCTCCTCTCTAAAATTTAGCAGTGAGCACTGTTCACATTATTTAGCATGGCATGATATACGTGGAAATTATTCTGAGAAAAATTTATCATTGTCTGAAGTGCTGTTATCTGGCTGTTTTGTTGGGTGTTTCCTTGTCCTTAAGCTGGTTTCTTTAACCAGGTCTACAGAGTTTCTGATATGGAACTTGTGAGAGTTCTTCCCAGTGCGGAAGATGAAGTAAATGTTGCATGCTTTCACCCTTCAGTTGGAGGTGGCCTGGTTTATGGAACAAAGGTGAGTAAATCTAATCTAGTATGACTGGACGATCATGGGCTCAAAAGCTATTCTTAAATACTAACATTTAATTCTCTAAAATTCAGGAAGGGAAGTTAAGGATTCTCCAAATTGACAGTTCTGGGGGCTTAAATCCAAAATCAACTGGTTTTCTTGATGAAAACATGGCAGAGGTGAACAAAGATCCGTGCTTAACTGCTGTCTGTTAGATTTATGCATTGACAGATATTTATGAAGCAAGGCCAGGCCTTTTAATTATTGTTGAGCTTCCAATTTGTTGAATGCTTTGTAATTTTCCAGCAACGCATGCAGTGCAATATTTTAGTTGACCAGAAATCACCTGCTATAGTTGTCTATTATCTTTTGTTGGGGTGCTGGAGGGTGATTGTGGATAATCTTTTGCAATGATAATTTACCTCTAGTTCTCAAACTAGGTCTTCACGTCTCTGTTAATGAAGTTTGTGCTCATTGAACTTGACCTTGTTTTATTAGATTGCTTTATCAAAATGACAACGTAAGGCGGCATTTGATTATGTCCGAATGTCTGTTGTTGGTCACTGAGCTGAATGAAGTTTTAATTACATTGTGGGGGAGAGTAAGTGTGTATTTACATTTGAGTGTAGCTGCATAAACTAACCTTATCTATTCCCTTTATAGGTGCCTACACATGCTTTAGAATGCTAGTAGCTTGGAAGTGCAACATGCTCGTGAAATTTACTGCTCAACCTTGAAGGTTTGTTTCTTGGTTTTTTTTTTTTTTTTTTTTTTTTTGGTTGAAATGAATTCATTTGAGTTTTATGCTCTATTTGTGTCACGGAAAATAAATGTTTTGGAAAATATTTTCCTAAAAACGATCACTTATACCGATTACAAAAATGAATGAATGAAAAATATTTTTATTGTTCACGAAAATTTTTAGACATAAATTGTTGTTGATAATAAAAACATTTTATGTTGACTAATTATTTCAAGTGATATGAGTGATCATTTATGAAAAAAAGAATTCAAACCATTCATTTCTGTGAAACAAATGGAGCCTTAGTAGTATTTGATATCCAAGAATAATTAGTGAGTTTTGATATCCAATACTACAGGGTTGTGATGCACAAATATCATTCTGGAATGAATTTGATTTCTTTTGGGTGTATCTCTCTCTTTTATCTGTCCAAGAACCTACATTAGTTTGGTGCAAGTGTTAATGTGCTATTTTGAGTGCTTGCCTTGCATCTTACAAAGACCTAGGTCCCTTTGGGAGGTTATACTTGGATAGGGGCATAGTACTTTCGACATGAATTGCATATATGGGTTTTCTCCTGTGGAAACTTAAACAGTTTTTCAAGCCTAATTTCAGATGTAGCACTAACTTTGTCATGTTGGGATTTATGCTTTCTTCTGTTAGCTGTCTTTTGAAGCATATTATGTCGAAACTGGGAAGAAGTTCATCAATTATGATATCTGAGGTAACTCATTTGAGTTTTTATTAGGTGATAATTTTGCGGATGAGATGATGACATGTCACTTGCACTTCCCAAGCAGTTTGTGGCTTGAGTGTAGCTGTATCTGTTTTTCCACGACTGTAAATCCTCAGCCAGACCGAGGTCCTTGTTCCATTACCTGTCAAATGCAGTTATGTACAATTCTTTGCTATTTGTAAGAGATGTCTTCCACTGTCAAGAGCCTTAGGCAGTTGATCTAACTTGGAAGTAGATGTGTTAGTGCAAGACGTCTCGGGATTTATGTTATACGTGTATGTTCATTTTGATCCCACGGACTATTGTATAGGGGGAAAAAGGAAGTTGATCTAACTTGTATGGATTTGTTGGTTTCTGTTCTTTCTTATCATTGTAAGGATGTTGTTTATAGATCAAATGAAAAGTATTCTTAGCTAATTACCTTGCTGTAGAGGTGATCTAGTCTATGTGAGTTAGATCTTTTTTTTTTCCCTTGCAACTTCAGCAGAATCAGCACCAATGGATTTTTTTGCATTAGCCGCTCCTAAGAAATGAGACCGTCCTGAAGATTTGATATGGTTTGGGGGCTTTTGGTTGAACGTGGAAATAACAGAAGGAAAGATGTGGAAAATGGCGTAGCGAGCAGTTCTTGCCACAAATTATAGCAAAGATCTCTACTTATCCTTGGAAGAATATATGAAGTCTGTGCACTATTCAGCACCTCTTAGTTTTCAATTTTCCAAATCATAGGTCTTAGCACACCAGTCTCAGGACTGGAAGTACTGATCCGTGGACTGGTGATTTTCTTTTGGGAATGCATGCGGAGTGAGGAGAGAGAACGAACGGTGACTTGCGTTGTTACCATTCTCAGTTCTTTCTGCTTGAATTGTCAAGATTATCGACCAGCTCATAAGTTGGTTGCCTCGCTCAATTTCGAGTTTTGCCGATTCTTAAAAAGAATCCTTGATGAGAGCCAATTGGCAAAGTACTCGACATCCCCTAGTCGCATAAGTGTAGCTTTCATCCCGCCTTCCAATTAAGACCCAGTCTCGAGCGTACCTAAATTCTAACAAAACCTACATTCCGTATACTCCCAATTTCATCGTGCATACTCCAATTGTCGCGAGATAAGGGCAATTGATTGGCGAAACCGCGAAAAACTTAAGAGAGCAAAATCATTGACGACTGACACATAAATAACATTATCACCAGTTGGGACAAATTCCTTTGATACTTCATCTGTTACCCCACTTTACTGTATCACGACATCATCCATTTACCATTTCTCAAGTCTGCATTTTGGCAGCTAAACTTCCATAAAATGGAATTTCCTTTGGTTCATGGAATTGAGCAAAACCTCTACAAATCCACACCAGACACTATATTCTGATCTGGAAAAATCTTCTTGTTACAACTCAGTGCAAGTACCGCCGTTCCTCACGCTATGAAGCCTTCAATCACTAGATCACGACTCTATGTTCCTTACCCATTCAAGCCAGCACATTGACCTAATTACCCTCCGTCCAATCCCCACATGGTACCTAAGTTCCAGAGATTAACATGAAGCAAACATCGTGGTGATGATACCATCTCTTTCTAACAAACTCCGCATCAGATAACAGCTGAACATGACCCTAATTCCTCTACTAAGTGCATAATTCACCAGCTGCAACATCAGCATCATCTTAGAACACCTCCATCCATCTCCCACTTCATAATGCCTTCAGTTAGTCACCAAAAGTTTTTACTTTATGGTATTCCATGCATTGGCACAGTGCGACTAACCTTCCTAAACCCTCTGCTGCCACCTGATATGTGTCTTAAGTTACAGACATTGTGACGCTTGAGCATCCCTCCACAGGCAATCCTCAAATCTGAAGGACAAAGAGAGCACATAACTCCTCCTGGAAGACACTGCTTTTTCGAAAAGCCAATCTGGCATCGTAAACCACACTCCCCCATAGTAAGCTGAACATATTAATGAATCCATCTAGTTTTCACACGTCAAACCAAGTGGATTCATGACCTGACTCAAGACTCACTCATACAATTCATCACCACGAGGCGACACAATTCATCTAGCTGTGAGAGCATATCCAGTGAAAGAAGGATATACTCCCGGAGCTGTTTGCCACTTTACTCTATAGCTTGCTACCTTCATTACATCATACGCATGCAACTGTCCCTAGGAAGATAAGTCAAGAATGCGTGAACATTCAGGATAGAGAATTAATCCCGACAATTGGCTAAAACCCTTAAAAGCATTCATGAACCCTGCACAAGGGCCAGCATCCCTTGCCCCATATAGCTTACCGATCTGCAGAAGGGGAAAAGGCGACCCCGTCTCCCCGAAAACTACCTGGGACCGTAAAACAGAAAGAAACAAAAACACCATACAATCTCGAATCTGCGTACTTCATGTTCGCCCCCAACGCATTAACATTGCCTGGACATCGAAAGCGAATTCAATAATCTAATCGCAATGGAGGGTTTCATACGCGGAATCATCAAAGGGCCGGGCCAAGAACCATATCATCGAGACACAAATTAGCAAACGAACAATCAATTTCTGAATATATTTTTATATCGAATAAGCGATTAACAGCAATCCATCACACCGAGAAGGAGGACTGACGAGTTTCTCTCCCCTCCTCCTTTCGCGAAGGAAAGGGAGGGCGAATGAACCCTAGGGACAGAGAAAGATGCGAGGCGCGGAGGGAGATGATGGAGAGTTAAGCGATTACTGATGACAGCTCGCGGGGCGGGAGGAGGTGGGGGCGGGATCTCGAATCAGTTGATGTCGGCGTCGTCGAAGTCGTCCTCGAAGGCGTTGAAGAAATCGGCGTCGGCGAGCTTGTTGTCGACGGAGAGGACGCCCTCGCCGCCGAAGATCTCGAGCGGGTCGACGTCGTCGACGTCCATCGCCACGGTCGTGCCCTGGTCTTCCAGCTCCGCGAAGTAATCCATCGGCGTCGGTCTCATCTTCTCTCTCGCTCGCTCCCGCTCCCGCTCCCGCACCGTCGTCGACTCCGTTCCGCGCTCCAGCTGCTTGTGCAAATGCTCGTGAGGGCGACTCCCGAGGTGAACAGTGCTTTTATACAAAAGAGCTATTACCTATTACAATCTTTTCAAAAATTAATTTTTTAAATAAAAATCTCCAAATTAATACACCTGATAATAAATTTATTTTCTATTAGTTCAAATTTAATTGTCAAACTATTAAGTTGAATAATACGAGACAATTAATGTTATACATTTGATTTTTGGTGATATTAATTTAATTTAATATAAATTAAAAATGAATTTGTTATAAATATATCAGTTTAAAATTTTTTATTATCAATAATTTTGTCACAATTATATTAATTTGAAATTTTTTATGATAAAAAATTAATTTCTTATAAATTTATCCTAAGTACATCAATTTAGAGTGGTGAAGTAATTATTAGGATGATGACATGGTAAGTGCATGAGAAATTGTCATTTTTGCACTAAACTAGTTCAATATTTTTTTCCAAATTTGACTCGATACGAGGGATCTTGTTGACTAAATTGTCGTGTCAATTATGTTGCATAACGCGTTCACTAATTATAAAATTTGCCATCTTTGTTTAGATGTCAGGCGATGAGGCTTAACCGCTTGACATGTCTTTGGTGACAGGAGATGCTTCTATTTATATATGCTTGCTCTTAAAAATGTTTAAGCTGTATCTACTTTCTTCATATGCTTTTCTTGTCTTCGGTGGAAGAATTTTCTGTCAATTGGTTTTTTGAACTTTTACACATTTGATATCTGAAAATGATTCGTCAATGAAAAATGAGAAATTGTTGCGTGACAGTCTTTAATATATCATGAGAATAATAGTTTATTCTGGAAATTATAAATAATTATAAATTATTGTGAAACTTATTTTTTCAAGAATTTATGATCCGCAATAAATTGTTATTTTCACAATATCTCAAATATTATTATACTTTTTTTTTTGTTGGTTCTACTCTACTTTTACTTTATTTCTCATTCTTAGACTTTTGCCATATCTCCTTAAGGCGTGGGAGTTGAAATCTATACCTAAAACTAAATCGTCATCACCAAAACTCTCCTAAGAAAGTAAGGATTCGCACTTCTCACCTCCCCCTTCCGTGTTGGAAAGGTGGCCAGTAAACCCAGTAGTTACTCAAATATTGTTATGCTAGCAAAACCCAAAATGAGAAATCACTCATGGTTAAAGAAAATATGAGTGCTTAGATATTTAATTCCTAACATGAAGAAGGGAAATATTTTCTTAAAAAGTAATTTTTAAAGAAGCATATTCATTAATTATGAAGTTTTCTTCAAACAAACATATTCTTTGGAGTTAATACCCTAAAAATCCTAAACTGGTATACGTGTAGTAAATTCACCTCAAATTAATATTTTGACCATAAAAAAACTCCAAACTAATGTACCTGTAACAAATTTACCCTAAATGACTATAAAAAATCTATAACTGGTACATTTGTGATAATTTTATCTCATATTGATTTATTTGATTGCCATATATCTTATGTTAAATTGAATTAAATACTACAAAAGACAACAAAATTTGTACAACTGTAACAAACGAAAAGTAAAATCTCAAATCGATATCTTATTAACTATCACATATCATCCGACTTAGCAATTTGATAGTAAAATTTAACGGAAACTAACAAAGAGTAAATTTGTCACGAGTGTATCAGTTTGGGGCAAATTTGCTAAAAATGTACAAATTTAGAGTTTTTGGAAGTCAAAAAAAAAAGTTTTAAGTAAATTTGTCACAAGTGTATTAGTTTTGGGTTTTTTAGGATATTAACCCTACTCTTTATATCGTCATATTCTCTTTTTTTTTTTTTTTTTCTTATGTCAAAGTTTACTCATTCTTGATGTACAAAATATAACCCTATGAATTTATTACAACCATCCGAAGTAACAATTTGGCACCCGTTTTCATCCTTACACATGTTGTATAATTATTAACATATAGAGCGAGTGCTTAAATTAACGATTAGGAGAACATATGTATATTGTGAAATTATAACTCAAGGTGTTTTAAAAATTTATGAATAGCTGACACCTTTAAATAAAAGAGAAAAGACCACCAAAAATCTCAAATTTTGCCCAAAGTAATATATTTATCCCAAACTTTTTTTTAGTAACATGAAAACTCCAAATTTTACAACCTGTGACACATTTATTTCACCAAAGGCATTTTCATCTTATCGTTATTGTTATTTTTTTTTTCCTTCTTCTTTCTTCCCTCCGCTAGCTATAGCGGAGTCGATGGAGTTAGGTGAGGGTTGTCCTCGTCGGCGTCGAGCAAGGGTCACCCTCGCTTGGGCTGGCTAGGGCCGCCCTCGCCAACATCAAGCGAAGGTGGCTCTTGGCTATGTCGGGTGAGGACCTCCCTTGTTAGATCTGGCAAGGGCCACCCTCACCCCGACGCCGACAAGGGTCTGGCGAGGGGTGCCCTCAAACAATGCAAGCGAGGGGGCCCTAGCCAGCCCAGGCGAGGCGACCCTTTGCCATGAATGGTGGAGGGAAGAGAGAAGAAAAAGAAGAAAAAAAGAAAAAGAAAAAATTTTAAAAAAGTAAAAGACCAAAATGTCCTATAGTTTAGAGTAAATGTACCACACGGATACAAGTTCATGATTTTTTATGTCACGAAAAAAGTTTGGGGTAATTGATCATGATTGGCAAAATTTGGGGTTTTTGATAGTTTTTTCCCTAAATAAAAATAGAGTTATGATAAATTTGGTGTTTTCTAAATTTTTTCTCAATAGTTTTGATCCCTGAATTAATTTAATTTAATAATTCAATATCACATATTTCTTTTCTCATTGCAAAGTGCCACACGAATGCAATTGAACCACAAGAATGACATGAAGTGGTAGCTTTGATTATGGATATGTGAACTTGTTGTTTTACAAATTGGACAGCAAAAGTCTACATATATTTTTTTGGGTAATGGTAAGAATTTATAATTAGCTTACACCAAATATACAAAAGATTCGATTCGCGCCAGAAACTTTCACTCAAAGTGATAACAAGTTAGAATAAGTGAAAGGGAGCCGATGTATATTAGGAGTGGCAAAACTTGACAAAGTAGACATTTAATGGACACATTAGACACTGCATTGTAATGTTTATGTTTCTTTGCTCTTTTATTTTTTTTTTTTGTTTTTAGGAATAGAAAAAGAACATAAATTCATTTTATAACGTCAAGTAATTTTTCTATTCCTTAGAATAAAAAAGTATCTGGGAATAGATATGGGACAAAAATAAAAAAAATAGAAAAAAATAATTTCTTATTTTCTAAGTAATTTCTAGAAATAAATCATTTTCTTTCTTCTTTCCTTTCTTCTTCTTCCTTGCCGCCTGCTGCCCCTCGTTGTTCGCCACCTTGCGCATGTCACCGGTCGTTGTCACTTGCTGTCATACGCTGCCCCTCATGCGCCGCCCTACGCATGTCACTAGTCGTTGTCACTTGCTGCCGCCCGCTTCCCCCATTTTCCTTTATTCTTCTAAAAATTTACCAAATATGTTGTTTTATTCAAAAATTGTTCTGGGGAATAGAAATAAAAAATAACTATTTTTGAAAACAAATTATTCCAAAAAATAGAAATGTCACCAAATGTACCTTAAGTGCCATTTTATTTTTTTTTGAAAATTTGGGCACCTAATGTCAATTTCGGTGAGGGTAGCTGTAAATTCGATGTGGCTTATTTTTAAAACTTGCTGGAAAACTTACTCGGCCATGAAGATGCAAAACGATGTCGTACTATTTTTTTTTTTTTTTAAAGATCAATTTTGGGGACAAAATAACATCATTTGGGATAAGCTAGTCACGCCAACGCCACATGGATACTCTTTAAAAAAGATAAATGCCACCTTAGTAAAAAAAAAATGTAGCAAGAAAATGTAATGTTTGCATTTTGGCAAGAATTTCTCGCTGTTGGCATTTAAGTGTCCATTTTTTTCCTCTGATTTTAGCACTTAAAGTATATATTTTGGAAGTTTTAGGACTTAAAGTATCTGCCTATGCCAAGTTTTGGCACTTGAGGTATCTGACACTCCAAATTGGGCAGAATTATTATTTATTCTCTCAAAGTCCTTTTCATAATAAAGATTTCTTAATTTTCTAAGCAATATTACTAATCATTTTTTGAAACTAATTTTCCAAATCTTAAAAAAAAAATTCATGAAACAAGCGCATCCTGAGTAGAATGAGAAATTAAGAATTTACTTTAATAGCATGGAGTGTCTACTTGTGTCAATCGTAATTATAAAGGGCTAATACAATTGGAAGTCTCAAATCTCAAATCACAACATATTTTTCTCAAATTAATTCATCATCTCACAAAGAATTTCAAATTAGAAATCCAACGACACATTTACTATAAGTCAATCTTGTTTCATGAAGAATCCTAAAATAATGCTTCGAATATGAATCTACCCTTCTTCACATCAAATCTTAAATTTAGGATGCATCGGGTTAGGCTATTGACTTGAGATTTCTTGTGAGACGGAAAATTAATTCATTTTAAAATGTGCCATGACATTGTTGGTTTGAAATTCTTTTAGACTAATATTAGTTTCGAATAAATAACTCAGGTGGGTACTAATTTTTGGGAGTTTCGATGGAATTAATTTTAATTAAAAATTGCAAAAGAGACAAGAAAGGAAAAATTTGTGATGACCAACACTAAACGAGGTTTAGAGGGTATCATTAGATCAAACGTCCTTAAAAACCACGAAAGGGATGGGATTATAATATCACCCTACTCGTCCGATTATGCGCCACACAAGAATCTGAAAGTCGAGAAAAGAAAAATGGAAGAAAGCTCGAGGGAAGAAGAGCAGCAGATAACACGGAAGGCGCGGGCGACGGATGGAGCTCTTGCACTTGCAGGTCTTCGCTCCTCCCCCATGGAAGCTCTTGCCCTCTCCGCCGCTGCTTCCGCCGTGCGAGCCGAGGAGCCTCGCTTCCGGGCTGCCCACGAGCTCGACCCTCCTCTTCTTCCGTCGCCGGAGGAGAATCGACCGGACCCTCGTGGCCAGGTACGGCGGGTGGGGCTTCATTGCTGGGAACCGGGGGCCGGGCGGATTCGGCCACGACCCTCGAGACGACGGCGTCGGGTTTGACAAGTGGATCAGGAGGAAGGAGAAGAGGAGGAAGAAGCGTTGGTGGCCGTGTCATTATGATTCCTCGAAGAGGCGTTGGTGGTCCGACGACGATGGAGATGAAGACGAGGACGAGGAGGAAGAGCCTGTTGGGATTTGGGAGGAGGTGATTGACTCGCTTTGGATCCTCAAGGTATGTTCCAATGATTTCTTTCGAGTTCTTTTTGTTGGCCGAACCATTTTTTTCGATTTAGCGGATGTTTCGTAATTTTCTTGAATTCGATGAATCGGGTCTCGTGCGTTGTGATGATGTGCTACACAAAAATGTCTGCTTTTGCTTAAATTCGCCACGCTCGTGTAATTTTGTATCATGTGCGGCAGCATTTCCTGATTGGAAAGAGTTCGCTAATGAACAAAGCCTGAAACTCGGTTGTCCTGCTGGGCAAATGGTGGTTGTTTGCTTTTAATTTTATGCTGGAGAGTTTCACGAATAATGACAAATGTGGATTGCAGAGAGAAGTTTCGATGTCCTGTTTTGCTTGAGTATGTTGAGGCATGCGCACGTTTCAGTTGTCAGGATTGAAGATTTCACCGTAGGGAGTCAGGGACCGGTAGACTTCTTAATGTTACTGTGGTGGTTGATGTGGCGTGGTTAAGTTGACAATCAATCTGACTGACAAGGGCATTAAATGACTTTTTGTTCCCAACACACGTTGAAAAGTGTGGTACTGGGATGAGCTTTGTGTTGGAGCAGACTGAACTTTTGTAGTTGACGGTGGGGTCCCTCATGAATTTTGGGTGGAGATGCTTAGATCACCGCTGCATAGTGCACATCTTAAACTTCATGTCAACGCGTTTGCTCCGGCTTATTATGATCTTCTAAGAACTTGGATGCCTCCTTGTGTCCAAATTCGACATCTTACTGTTCTCACAGTCAGGGCCTGCAGATTCAATCTTCCTGCCTTCATTTACTATCGTCCTTGGGTGGAGGGCCGTTGTGGTTATGCCACTGGTACTAAGAATGACTAGATGAGCAGGAGTGTGGACTTTGATCAAAATGTTCTTCTCTTCCAGATGCGTATATTGCAGAACGAACTCTTGCATTCGTAGCATTTCCAACTGCACTGCCAGCTGCAATACCCTTCTCTACTAGTCCTGCTCTTATGCTCATATTCATCAACTAATCCAACGAACAAAGTTAGTAGCCCATTTTGATATCTCTTCTACTTTTGATTGACTTGGATAGCTCCTTGGTCCATCTATCCTTCCTTATCCTTGTACTTTGAAATTGAGAACCATACCAAAGTCCATCCTCACGTAAAAATCAGTGCCTTGGTGCCTGTTACATGACTAATTGCTACAAATTATGGAAGTTGATGAGTTCCAAAATGGCGCCAATTGTTCATTTCTCTGTTTTTTTTTTTGGTAAGATTTAAATTTCTTTCGAGTTGAGCAATACCCATCAAAGCTATTTCAATCACGTCTGTGTTTTCACATGCATGGGATCTGTTTCTGTGGTTTCTCATTGGTGGTACTTAATCTGCATCATATTGGCCTGGCAATTCCCTCATAGTGCTTGGTTGAGCCTCAATCCTACCCAAATTGGCCTGGTACTTTGCGTAACTTTGGCATTCGATGGGCTGCGATGTGGATGTGGCTTGAGATTGTCAATTAACTAACCAAGAAGAGGGAGGGATGATACTTGTAGGCCCCGCTGATATCTACACTTGATAACTATTCCAATGTGTTTGCTATTATCAAATTATTTAAATGTGTATTTGTCTATGCACATATCAAGTTAAGTTTTCTTTGGTTGATATTTGCTTTAAACCTTTTTGGTTAAAATTTTGATTTCAAATTTCGAAATTTGATTTTTTTCTAGTTGTGAGTAGTTCATGTTTATAAGAACATATGAATAGCAACATCTAATGTTATTAAGTTGTGTGAACTTATTCACGGCTTCTCTGTTAAAAACAGAAGAAATGTAGCTGTTATATCAGGAAAGCAAAACATGCGTGCAGTAACTAAAAAGCACACCAATAGCATGTGAAAATTCTTAGTATGTAGGCAACACATAAATCACAAAGCATTTGCCTTGCAATGTGCATATTGTTGTGTACTTGCTATATGTCAAGTTCGTCATCAACTATTATTCTTACTAAACTTATATAATAAGTTCTCATCTAGCTCCAAAGATTATGGTGTTCTAGCCTCAAGTTTTGTCAATGTTATATAGAAAGCATTTTGCATTTTTTTTCTTGATATTGCTTGTTAATAACATTGTATCATCTAATTTTCCTCATTTAAAGAAACAAAAATCTTAAATAGATATTGGATATGAGGCATGAATGGAGACTTGCCTCTTTGGATGTTTGACCATGAGAACCTCTGGAGGTGAATTTGTTCTTGTAGGCAATACACAATTTATAAGAAGTTTCTCAATTCAATTATGTGATTTTTTTTAAGGAAGAATGCAAGAGGGTTCTTTCCCATTATTTTTGCAAAAAATGATTACTGCAATATTTTCCCCTTGTCTGTTTCAGTAAGTTTAGTTAAGTTTAGTGTTTCAACTGTGATTTCTGGCCAGTGTAGGTATTCAAATCCTATGGTTGGACGCTTCCTATCATCCTCATCTCATGGCTGATAGCTACTGGTCCAAAAGCTTTTCTCATTACTCTGGCTCTTCCTTTTGGACAATCGGCCCTTGCTTTACTAATTAAGAAATTGTGGCCTGGAAAAAAGAACAAATCAAAAAGTAAAGCCAGGAGAAGGAGAAGGAAAAGATATTCTTACCGTGCAAACAATATCAGAACGAAGGAAGAACGAGATTGGAGGAGATGGAACAGGAAGGATAAGATAGAGTATGAATCGTGGGAGTCTGAGGGAGATTTTTCTGCCCCCGAGTATAAGGGAGATACAAACGGTTTTGGTGGATGGGATGAGCTGGAGGGGAAGCAATTCACAGGGAAGTCGTCCCCGGTTTCAGAGAGACCGCAAAGACCACAGATGGATATTGGCAAGTATAGTAGAAAGGCAAGCAGAGATGATGTTCCGTTGCTGTTGAGACTTTTGATTGCGATGTTCCCATTCCTCGGCTCTTGGACTAAAATGTTCTGGTGATTTGCTAAAGTGAGCTTGAGTTTATGAGCAGTTTTGTTTGATCTTGCTTGGTTGCGAACTCAGAACGAGTCACTGCCTGAGGTCAGGGAGCTATTAGCTTGTTGGTAAATCAGATACTTTGATTGTTGATAATTTTCCTCGTTGAGGATCATTTCTTTAATCTGTGATGAAGAAGAAAGCACTGTCATATTCGGGATACCAATATGCGTGCATCTCATTGTTTAAGACTTAGAGCTCCAGATAGAAGCCAAGTCCACTTTTCTTTTCTATTCTTTAGCCTCTAAATGGCATTTTCAGATTCATCCTCTCCTGTAACTTGTCTTCCATTCTCTACGTGTAGTGAGCAGTGGCTTTTGGTCACTTGTATCGTGACCCTTATAGGTTTGAGGAATAATGTGGCGAATTACCAAGCAAATGATTTGTAATGTTAACATGTTACGGAACATTTTACTTTTTAAGGGAATTTTGCTCTATTTCCTCGAGTATATGCTACACTGTTAACGGCCTTAAGCTTTGCCAGGCGTTTCACTTCGAAGAATCATGTGGATGAATGCAACAATGAGCAGTTCTGAGCCCAAATTCCTACTTGGGCTTGGATGATCTGTCGCGTCATTAGCTCATGAGCCTCCTTCCTTAAGAGGGAGGGGTGCATGACAAAATACAATTTCTGTTCCAAAAATAATTTTTTATTTCACTTATTTCTGAAATAGAAATCTATTTGATAAAATTATTTCATTTTTCTATTTCTAAAATAGTTTTTTATTGTGAAAATAGGTTTGGAATAGAAATCAGAAGTAAAATACTTTTCTATTTTTAGAACAAAAATGAGAAATAAAAATTCTTCTTATCATTCGTCCTTGCTATGAACTGATCATCCATCCGTCGCCGCTGACCATCGTACGTCGATCGCCGGCGCCGCTGTCACCATTCGTTGTTCGCTGGTCCGCCACTACCGACGTCCACCGGTCGTTGATCGTTGCCTCTGTTCGCCGTTGGTTGTAGTCCGCCGTCCGAAAGAAAGAAATTTTGTATCGTCATCAAATGAATTTCTATTTTTACAAAAGTAGAAATTTTGTGTCATTATCAAACGAATATTTTTACTTAAAAACTCATCTAAAAATTAAAATAGAAAAATCAATTTTTCTTCCGAAATCAATTTTTGCCTAGAATGGTTATTATTCGCACTCGCACACTATAGCAACCAGGAAAGCGTAGCCAAGAAACGGAGAGGAGAGGGGGCGGCGGTGGAGTGGTTGGTTTGGGTGGGTCTGGGTGGCCGGGGGGAGGGAGAGGAGAGAGAATAAGGTACTACTTTCGATAAACCATCATCAGTCAAATCAAAGGCAGCTCATCCAAGATACCAGCCTCCCAGAACACTTCAGACCATCAAGGATTGATGAGATGTGGTAATTTCGCAAATATAGTGTAATGAGCATCATGTTTCTCCTTGATCCATTGCAAAGAAAATGGTCAATGACAAGTAACCTGATGAGGACTGCGCTGCCCCAGCAACATCTAAAAGAATGTTAAACCAATCAAAGAATGTAGCCTGGAGATGGCTTGATTTGTTAAGCTTCGGAAGCACCCGTCATCTTGTAAACAGTAGGTTTCTGTTCACATAGCAACTTGATGCTGGATCTTGGAGGCAGCCACAAAATGCCTCCTCATCTTTGGGAAATGGCTTGGGAAAAGGATGATCGGGAATTACACCCACCTAAATAAGAGCAAGGGGACTTAGCAAAGACCAGATATTACAGAGAGACAGAGAGAGAGGGAGGGAGGGAGAGAGAGAGAGAGAGAGAGACCTTGTCAATATCATTGTGCGCGGGAGTCTCATAACGAGCAATTGTGACTGCTAGCCCAGAGCCGTCAGATAGCTGGAAGACTGACTGGATTTTGCTGTAGAGTTGGTAAGATAAATTGATGTCAGAACTATGCGATGGAATGCATGGAATAGGGATAAAAGCCATCACCCTTTGCCAAATGTGGGTTCCCCAAATAGCACTGCTCGTTTGTTGTCTTTCAATGCTCCTGCTAATATTTCGCTTGCGCTTGCTGTGCCCTTGTTCACCTGAGAGAAGCCCCACAGACATGAGTAATTTACTCTGGAAGATGATGAGTACCATAATTCTGTTCACTTTAGCGAAAGCATGCATGCAGCAGAGCTGCCCTGCCTCACCATGACACACTTATATTGAGAGAGAGAGAGAGAGAGCAGAACTTTTACTTTTGAAAGTCACATACTGCAGTCTAATGGAAAAGAAGACTATGGCATGCAGATAAAAGAAAAATCTTCCAGGCATTATCTATTCTGCTCAAAATAAACAGATACCGCAGCTTTAAGTTAGCTACATTCCTTATACATGATATACATCAAATGTAGCAAATCATAGTAATAGAAATATTTACAAAATTCAACAAGCCCCTACCAGAACAGCCAAGGGTTCTGATGCTGCCATAGCTTTGCCTCCATCTGTGTCATATATATCTCGAACGCCACGACTATCACAAATATAAACAATGACCCCTTTATCCAGCCTGGGATACAAAATGAAGTTAACACTAATGCCACATTTGGATGAATAAATTGCTTCAATTTAAGTGTTGCAAGATATTATGGCAGATACCATGCTCTTTGTCATCAAGGCATACCCAATCAACCAAATAATCATCAGCAAAGAATGCAAGCATGGGGGTGATTTGGTAAATGAATTAGCGTGGAAAACAAGTTCATTACCATATATTGGTGGACAGGCAGGATACTTCCATAATTTAATATAGTTAAATGATGCATCATTATATAAGATGTGTCACAATTGTGGCATTTACTCTGGACGGCCATGTGCTAGCTACTTGAAGTTCATGCCTTGCTTTGCTGAACACAAATCATACAGATTCCACTTTATCAGCTAGAATAGAGAAGAAGAGCTTACCAGAGTTTAGCAATTTCAACACCCTCAGGAAAAAGGCCCCCACTGCAGCAAGATAAAACCTTCAGAAGCCTGATAAGTCTATGGAGCAAAATCAATGACAGAGCAAGTAGCTAATTACCTATTGTCTCGAAGGTCCAATATGAAGGCATTGACATCATTGCTCCTTAGTGTCTCAATAGCTTCTTTTACAGCACCTACAGCATAAAAAACTGTGCGATGACATCCCCTGTGCGTGCTCAGAGAGAAAGAGAGAGAGAGAGAGAGAGACTTCATTACAAAAATTTATGGACGCCAGAAGCACACATGGGAATCATAAGAAAGTTAAAATAAAACCGTACTTTCTGTTTATTGCGTAAGACCTACGCAAAAACAGTTTGAACACAAGTTCCACAGTAGTGCAACATGGAATACTAAGCTTATCCAGGTCCCGAAGAAGGTTTTTAGACATGCATTGTTATAAAACTCTTGATACAAAACAATATTCTTATATCCATTTCTGAAAGTTCAATTACATCAATGTGACATTCAAAGAGGTCAACAGCAAATAATTTCAACGAGCCAAGATTTCAATTTATCTATTTATTGAATAAATCGTAACAATCAGTTATCAGGCCACCCTCTCAATAGCCTTCCCTCAACATCTCTGATAACTTGAATGTTAACCATTTGTTCTAAAAACTCAAGCTTTTTAAGAATGACACAGACTATATTTTAAATCTTAACACCTCTTACTCAAAGACCGGTATTATGACAAAGGACTTAAGGTGGGAGAACTTAATTCAAGTATGTGAAAGAATTCATGGGAGCCCAAGACGAAGGGAAACTCATAAATAGATGAAGGCGGAGTACAATGAACCAAATGGGAGACATCTTGCACTGACATAATATTAGAGTTTCACACAACTATTTATCTAAAAGCTTAAGTTGTGAGATAACGCAATATAATTTAAATCTTAACACCTCTCCCTCCCAAAGTGTCCATGAATTGGCAATACACACAACCTCTCAGTTAAAGAAAACATTTATAAACTCGTGAGTAGAAAGATTTTGACAATTACAGCATAAACATTACGGAACAAACATGATAGCTTCTAGTGCATGTCTTTCTTTTTGGCAACAGGAGCTTTTCATGCATGCTTTGTCAAGACAAAACTAAGGGTGCTTACCAGAAGCATTTTGGGTAAATGATGTTAGCTTGATATACCCAATTCGTGGCGAATCTTTTCCGGAGCCAGGTACCTCACAAAGCCTTGATTTAACTGGGTTTAGTGATACCTTCTCTCTCCTGGAAAGAGGCAGTTTATTATAGAGACCCACTGCTCT
Organism: Eucalyptus erythrocorys; assembly: GCA_014182555.1. Lineage (NCBI taxonomy): Eukaryota > Viridiplantae > Streptophyta > Magnoliopsida > Myrtales > Myrtaceae > Eucalyptus > Eucalyptus erythrocorys. The sequence continues at coordinate 36,722,934 of CM024604.1, forward strand.
AGATTTACATAACCAATGAAAAAGAGCCTGTAGCCAGAATAAATGTAATACTGAAACTCATTTTCAGTGATTATTTAAAGCTCACATGGGGTATCTAAATGCTTTTACTTGCCTAAGTCGTTGTAAAAGTTCCAACTCTACCAGAGATGAACATTATATCAGTTCTCATTAAGCAGCACTGAAATTGAACTTACGTGAGGGCTAGATGCTTTATTTCATTTCCACTTCGAAGAGTTAATTCCACTGTACTTCCTTCAGGACCCCTGCAATTCATGATGAAAGTTTATGGAGACTCTCGGGCAAGTTTAATAATTCTTACTATGGCACATTATTTTGAATTTAAACTCAATATTATGGGCACTCAAAGAAGGAAGATGATAATCTGTGTTCAAGTCTCATGATATAATAGATTCAACCATGGCATGAATATGCATGTAAGTAGTTATTATAAGGATAGACAGAGACTACATAGATGAACCCCCAGGCATCAGTCTGATAGCCTTTGGGGGTATGTTTGGGGTGGGAGTGTGCTAGGATCAAATCCCAGCAGGAAAAAAAAGAACTGACCAATGGAAAAACTAAACTACTCACTGCAATTTCTCTGCAGCATCATATATTCCCATAGTTTCTGTACTTGAATTATCAATCGCAAGTAGAACATCTCCGGATAAAATGCCAGCTCTATTTGCAGGACCTCCTGGAGCTGCAGAAATTACTACCAGCCCAGCAGGTGAATTATCAATTCGAGCTGGATACCCAATCGAGAGTCCTACACCCGTTAAAGCACCTTGAGTTCCAGACTGCCTTCACAAAATTCAGAAAAATGACTAAATATTTTGCTAATCTCTACAGTGCAGAGAAAAAATGTGTTCCCTATTTAACAGAAGAAAGGATCTAGAATGTCAGTGAAGAGAAGGTATGTACTCTCAAACTCCTGAACTTTTCAGGTTCCAGGAAACGGGTAAAAGGATCATCCAGTGTGGCAATCATCTTCCTTATTGCAGTATCTGATATGCCGATGAAAATGATGATCAGACTGGTTATAAACAAGAAACTCCAGTTTCATATACTGTTATTTGATTACTTCATATTTCGCTATTTCAGTTTCCCCTGTTCCCACCACTTGGTATTCTGTTTTGTAATTATGCCGCATGTTCACATCCTTAGTCAGAACATCATCCTTTCTCATCTAATCCTGGAGACAAATTTATGTCTCACCTGTAAGAGACAAAAATGCACTTTGGGCTGCAGAACACATCCAAACCCACTCTCTCTATCTATGCATCTAAACTAGGTACAACTTCTCTACTCCTCTCTAAATCATAGCAGCACCAGCAAACACAAAAAAGAAGCGAAGGCCAATATACATACATGTCTCTTCCCTCGTATTCATCGGCTCGTTGCGCAGCGCATTCTCTCTATACCTAAACCAACTCTGCCCATTGAAATTCTTGTCAATGTAGGCGCGGTCGAGAGTCCTCCACGCCTCTAAGAAGAGCAAATTCTCTTCACTGAGAGCCCCTGCACCGCATCAGCATCACCAGAAAAAAAGAAAAAAGAAAAAAAAGATTCCTCATTTCAGCCGCCAACACCGAAATTTTTCCAAACAGCACATAAGCGACGACAACGGACTCACACGAAGGAGTATTGCTAACGGCTAAAGAGAACGACATGACCAGCATCGCGCCGACGAGCAGCTTCAGGAACGCCCGGGAGAAGCGCCGCTTGAGCCCGTCCAACGACGGGCACCCGTCGAGCCTCCACACCAGCGTCCTCCAAAACTCGCGACCGCGACCGCGACCGCCGGCGCCGGCGCCCTTGCTCAAGCTCGCGCACGCTATCCGAGCTCCTAGGTTCGTCGCGGACCGAGGCTTCCGTTGGCGGCGGGGACGCGATGAGAGATAGCTCGATCAGAATCGCTTTCCACGAACCGGACGGCGACCGATTGCGGGAGTGAGAACGGAGAGATCGGGGAGAGGGTTACCTGAGGAGGAGCGAGCTTGAGAGCAACAATGGCGGCGGTAGGAATCGCGCGGGGTCTGGCGGCACCGGAGTGAACGAAGCGCGGGCGGAGAGTGGATAGAGAAGAAGTGGAGGTCGCGAGGACTTCCATGGCCTTCGATCTTCCGTTGCTCTTTTTCGGTCGTTGGTTTTTACGTTGCTCCTTATCAGTTTGCTTCCCGGTTCGGTGGAGTCTGGATCCATGGAGGCTCGGTCGGATCGAGTCGGGTCGGGACAGTAACGGTCTCTATGGTTGCTATTTTCCTTTTTCCGAAAATATGAGAGAATTAGCTTTTACGTTTTAGAGTTAATATCATGAAAAAAATCTAAATTGATATATTTGTGATAAATTTATCTTAAATTAATTTTCTGATTATAAAAAAATTTCAAATTAGTTTACTTGTGATAAATTTATATATTATTTTTTTTGGTAAGGACAAATTTATATATTGTTAGTTTCCATTAAATTAGATTAATATTATAAAAATCACAAATCAAAACACCCATGACAAATAGAGAGCAAATCCCCAAATTAATATATCTTTCAACTATCACATATTATTTAATTTAGCAACTTGATGGTAAAATTTTGATAGAGGGAAGTGTGTTTATATATAATCAAGATCCGATGCAAATGCTGAAGAGATTTTGTCCAGGTTACAATTAACCTAGAAGGTGAAGACTTAAACCAGCGTTGATTGACCGAAAAATAAAAGGGATAGCAAATTGAAGCCAAATCACTTCTGTTAGTTATTGCTCTCCAACAATTATGGTAGAATGAAGCCACTTTTGATGCCACATTCTGCATCATTCATGTGTCATAGTGTCAAGGTTCTCCGAGATCAAAGTACCGTATAACATCCAAGGAGACTTAGGGTTTTTGAAACATTCCTAAAATGAGCAATACAATAGATGTTCTAAGCTCTAGAGCATTTTTGGCATAAATACTGGTAGTTGGTAGATGAAGAGATGCGATATTCATCACTAAATCGTAAGCCATTAAAGAATATAATCCGAGGAACTCTTATATAAATAGGGGTGTCCTTCCTCCCATTTATATCCATCTAAACTCTTGAGCAATGTAAAGCATTCTCTCCTAGAACCCTCTCTTTAGAAAGTTTCTTTCTCTACAATTTGGCCAAGGCAAGTGAGTGATCAATCTTGGGAAAAGACCTAACTGAGGCACTTCCATTGATCCAAGGAAAGTTGCAACACGGTTCCAAACCCAATTAATTAACCTGTGACAAATGTCCAATGAATGATTTGGAGGTCACCCAACTCTTTCATCATGAAACCAATGTCGCATTAAATTATGATGCACACGAGATTCATTTTCTTGTGAATTATGGCCAATACCAGGGCAAGAAGTCATTGATGATTCTTCCTTCCGCAACTCATTGCACTTCCGCAACTCATTGAACCAACCCGTGTTGCTATACCATGAAATTGAAGAAGACCAAATGAAACCCTCACGCATTACAATACTAAAATGTAATGAATTTGAAGAAGACCTAACGCTTTAATTATCAAAACTCCGGTAGCCATTAACCAGATGAAAGGTTGGTTGGAATTTGTTAACGTGAACACTAGCCATCTTATTTAACATGGCCAACACTAATGCCTCCAAGTCTTCTGACTAGTCAAGAGCATTTTCGTCCAAAGTTTTCTTTTGCCATGTACATCTTCTTGTTAGCCAATAGGACAAATTATCCCGAAAGTCTACAAATTAAATGATTTTTAATCCTATATTTGCATAACTAATGAAAATGCAATCTAAATCCTAAGTGCAAGATGACATAGGTTTATTTCTAAGATAATACATGCATGTAATTAGTAGTGATTTCAAATCAAGAGGTTAAGTGTATTCCGGCAACTAGTAGAGTTTAGTTTTTGGGTGACAGATAAAAAGTTGACAGATAAGTTTCCTTTCCTGCCACTCTATGGAATTGTACATGAGATTTTTAGCTCATATAACTTCTCGTTCAATTCTTTTGAAGTCACTAGGTGCTTTTCATCTACTTCGTCTCAAAGAGTAACTAGAATTAATTTAGTTACGTTTTCATATTCTAATTGAACATTTTTCATTTGATGTTCACAAACTACCGGTTGAACACATGATTATTTTATTTTGGTAAACTAGTTATCTTTATAGCATAAAACTGAAAAATGTCCAACACAAACCTAGAATTAGCAACTAGGCTGACGTATTGTAAATGAAACACAAATAAATACTAGTAGAAGAATGATTCAACATGACATTACAAACCTTCAATTTGCCATGCTGCATAAAAGGTGTTAACGGATGATCCAAACTCAAGGACATCTTCACCTTGACAGCAAACACTATTTAACACCCCCATCAACTAGAGCAGCAACATTATCATGAAGAGTTGCATTCCTCTCTCTTCAAGTAATGTAGGTAACACCATTTAAGGCCAATTTCAACAACTTCTTTAGCAAAGTTTGACCGGGAAAAAATAAAAATTTCTTTGCAAAGGACTTGCCTTTTAAATATATCACTTCCTAGTCCAACTCTGAATTCCAATGTCCATTAGCAAGATGAACCCCGGCAAGGAAAAGAACGATTCCAGACTATCTTCAGAAAGGGGCAATCAAAGTACAAATGTGATCTTAATTCAAGAGCCAAAGCTATAAAGTCATATCTTAACACATTTGGATACCAAATTATGCCAAATAACCTACTTTCTCATCCTAACTAGAGTCCAGCAATCACTAGAAGGGAAATCACCATTACAAGTCCTATAAGCACCACAAAGTCCTCAGCTTCAGAGCAGGGAACAGTAGCACCAAATAAGCAGCCCGAAATATCAACAAGTGCATCAAATCGACCTGGTGGTCGATGCCACTCATTTCCCCTTACAACTAAACACGCTCTTGCATGTATGCCCAAACCAGAGTCATACTTGACCCTATGAGGGAAGACTAAAGAAAACACACCAAAGGTTTCCAATTATCATGCCGCTGTTGTTACCAATCAGATAATTTTTGTTGACTACACATGGCTGCCAAGGTATGCGTACTAAACCTTCACGCTCATCAGCCCATCGGCTCATCAAGATTGCATCAAGATTCTGGATTTGCCTCCTAAGAGCTGCCTTGCCAACTTCTGTAGCCCGACACTCCTCAGCTCCTCTCGACCCAGCTCCCTTGCGGCTAGGAGTCCCCATCTTGGTAACGTCGAGGCGGTAGTCACAGAAAACCTTCTTCACGTCTTCGTGGATGCTGACTCCGACGAAGAAGAGGCAAGAGTCGCAGAGGAAGTCGGCCAGGAACTTGGCTGTCGTCGGCTACTCAGTGTGCAAGAGGAAGAAGAAAGAGAGAACAGAAGAAAAGGGAAAAAAAAAAACATAAGAAAAATATGTCAAAATGCTGATGTCGTTACGACTAGTTAGTAACTTCGCGCATGATTCTATTTCTATTTCTGGACGAGTTTCTAAGCAAAAATAACCGTTTGATAATGACACAAAAATTTCTTTCTTTCGGACGGCGGCGGCGGCGACGGCCCGGCGATCGGCGACGGCCGCCGACCGACGGCGGCGGCGGCGCGGCGACGGCGGCGGCGGCGGTGTGGTGACCGGCGAAGGCGGCGACGGCCGGCAGCGGTCGGCGGTTGCCGGCGGCGGCGGCACAATCGACGGCTGACGACCAGAGGCGACTGGCGGCGGCGGCGGCAATGAACAATGAAAATTTTTTTTATTTCTCATTTCGTTTCGAAATAGAAAAATAGCTTTTCGAAATAAAAATATAGCTTTTTTCTATTTCTAATTTCTTGTCCAGATCTATTTCTAACCAAAATCTATTTCGAAATAGAAAAGTGGAATAATTTTACCAAACGGATTTCTATTCCGAATTGTTTCGAAATAGAAAAACAATTTCTGGAACAAAATAGCGCGCAATCATGCGCGTCCTTAGTGAGTTAGGCTCTTATAGGAGACTGTATTGGCTACTTTAGGTTTTTATTTAGAACAAAGTTCACTTTGAACCTTTTTTTTTTTTTTAAATTGAAGCCATTTCAAATCCTTATTTAGAATTATTCTCCTTTTAATGGACAAAAAAGTTCATTAAAAGGAGATGTGAACTAATGCAGAAGAGATTTTCCTAGAACTGGGCAGTATATGTACAACTTACAATGTTGGTTCTACATCATTGCAAAATCATCTACTTGATGCATCATTAAAGTTTTCCTCTTTTTTTTGGATAATTGCCAAAACCACTTCAAACTTGGGTGACGTTGTACAGTAGCTCCCGAATTTTGAAAGAATACAGATTTTACCCTCATAATATTTGATTTTATTGCGGTCACTAATTTTTCTGTCTATAATTGCATAGCCATTGGGTGTAATTTAAAATTGGACTTATCTTTTTCTTTTTTTTTTGTAGACCAAAATGAGTCTATTACCTGATTAACAAATCGAAACGTAGGAGGGCTAATTTCTAACTTTTCCAAGTTTAAGGTCAATTGTGCAACGATGTTAAAGTTCAGGAGGGTAAGTTTATAATTTTTCAAAGTTTAGGGGTTATTATGTAATGATGTCAATGTTTAGGAGGATGTTGAGCGATTAACTTTTTTTTGGGCCTGCGCAGCTTATGACTCATATTAAAGCAGCATGCTATCGGCTCGCATTTGAAGGGCTTCGTTTCGATTTGACCTCGTTCATAAACCCACAAGAAATAATTTCCATCTTGAAAGTGGAGGTGGCTTCGTAGGGTAGCAATAGCATAGATACGATGATAATCGCAACACCTTGAAGAAAATCGGAATGAAAATCCTACGTGTTAAATGTATTCCTTCTCTTGGCGAAGTAAAAGTGCATCATGCCTTAAGATGACTCCAGTCGATTTTCCACTGTCGTTTTAGGATTACTTGAGGACATTCCATCCTGATCATCACCTGATCCGTTAACTTGTCCTTCGAAGAGCCGAGTCCTAATAATACCTGTACACCCTCTTTTACAACTCGGTCAATGCCGCAGATGCCGATAACTCCTCACAAAACTAGTATCAGACTGATACATGAACGATAGAGGGAGGAGGGATTGATTCAGGGACGACCCATTTCACCAAATCTAGTTTGTATTAATTTGTAGACTGAATGAATGTGGGACTTGGTTTAGCACTGAAGGATAGATAGTGGATTCAATTGGAGGAAATCGAAATATTTAGGACTCCATTGATTCGCGGAATTTTACCATAGGATCATTGTCCTTCTTTACCGTATTTTTTACAAACATGTCATCCCTTGGGCAAGGCTGAATCAATCGAAGGCGAGGCTACTGGTCTGGACTATTTTCATCGCCGTTGAGCCGCCGTCAACTGGTCCTTCACAGGGCCCGAGATGACAATGGGCCTCAACTTATGTCAAGATTTTTGCAAATGCAACCGATGTGATCAAGTTGCCAAAGTTGTCCATCGGGCTTTTGTTGTATCCTGGAATCGGATAGTCCATAGGTTTGCTTGTAATAACTATTGCAGCATCCCCTTGTGTAATTGCTATTACATTATGCTTGTAATAGTTATATTCAGTTTAAGCACCTTGGTTTGAGTCGAAGAAGCAATGTCACTTGATTATTATCAAACTGCCTACAATCTTTTTTTTTATTTGCAAAATCTCATAAATTATGATCAATTCATTCCGTATTTCCTTTTTAGAGGACAAATTTTCACATTTAGATGATGTTTTGGATGTACTAATACCCTATCACATCCACCTAGAAATCTTGGTTCAAACCCTTTGCTACTTGGTGAAGGCAAGCCTATTTATTTATTATCTATGTTACACCAAATTTTCTATGGACTTTTCATTGTGGATGGAATCGCCCTAAAAGGGTCGAACATCAATCTACTGTCTATTAAGGCTTGTTAGTTAGACTTCCGAAATTCTAAATGCTGGCGGAAACTCTTTACTTGCTTAAGCGTTCATAACACAAGACTTTGCTACTCAAGCTACGTTATATACTCATCACTAATACATCGCAAGATTCATCATGACAGGGGCTTTTGCTCATGGGGTTCACTAGAGATTACAATTCGGAACAGAGCAAGGATAATGTCTTTGCAAGAATATTATACCATAAAGAAACTATCATATCCCATTTAAGTTGGGCCACCACACATTGGGGCTTTATGTTCAAAATGATGTCATGCTTGCTTTTGGCACTCCACATAAACAAATCTTCATCGAACCTATATGTGCCCAACGGATACAATCTACTTATGGTTAAACCATTTTTGTTTGGTAAGATACTAAATTAGATGATTGACTCATTCTCTATTAGAAATAATCGTAGGAAATCTTTCGATAACATGGATTTGTATTTCTCAATGATATTCAACAGTCAAGATAGTTGGCTAAATCCGTGAAACCACTTCATAGAAGTTCATTGATATTTTCTTTTCATAAAGCATCTTCTTTTTATAAAGTAAATCGACTTGGATTCTTAAATAAGCCACATCACTTTTGCTTTTATTGTAAAAAAAGATTCCCCTTTTACGTGAAATGGGCTTGTATCAATAATTATGATTTTACATTTTCCATAAAATGTCTGAGTTGGGATTTTAAAAGATAGGATTTGATTAGACCCAGCTTGGATTTGAATTTCGAAATTAGAGTTTAACTACTAGTTGAAATCATTGAGTCTATAACGAACACATCTTTGCCAAAAAAATATTCACGAAAAGAAGGTACAGTCATCTAAATTATCATATAATTCATTGTATTTTTATAAGATAATTATTATCCTAGTCACTAATCATATTATAGTCGATGCTCAAATTGTTATTTAATTATTGTTTCAATTATACTACTAATTATGTAATGAATAGTATTATGAACATATATATGACATTAAAATCATGAATCTTAATTAACTATCGGAATAATAACTATTACATTCTCTCTAATTCTGATGTGAAGGTTATTCTGAGAATTCTGATACTACTCCAGCCTCATTAGACATGTCATTTATAAAATCAAAAAGTTTAATAGGTGTAACATTACTTAAACCAAATGGCGGAATAGGAACTTCATTTATACTACATCGCAATGTAATAACTATAATGGACCTCACTTAATTTCCATCCACCATCGATGATATATTCGTATTTCATGAGTCTATAGTGATAAGAAAGAGAAATTAATTTGAAAAAACAAGATTGAAGCTGAAAAGAAAATGGAGATTTTGTTTGTTTTGTAGAAAATGAGTGATTTAGAAGACTTTTTCCTAAATATGATTGTTGGCGACAGATGTTATGGTTAAGTATGTAAGTCATTGGCTATAGACGCTTTTGGGGTACCACTTCTCGATGCACTGATAAGTCACTTCCCATGAGACCGAAGCGACTTTTCCTTAAGAGCTGAGGGCTCCTAGTGCTAATATAAAAATGAATAAATGAAAAATATTTTTATCGTTTATGAAAAGATAATGAAAACATATCTTGTTAACTAATTATTTCAACTAAATAGGTAATTATTTTTTTAAATAATTTTAAAATTATTTATTTTTCGTGAAATAAGTAAAGTTGATTAAACCTAATCAATTAATTCCAAGTCAACTATACAATGTGTGGGCGCCAAAATTGACCTAGACGGCGAGTATTAATTTCTTATTAAAAGAACGCAGATGGGGCCGTACACATCGAAGTGGAAGCCACAATCGATAGACGTCATCTTCGTTGTTCTCTCTGGTCAACAAAGCAAAACACCAAAAAGTCAAATGAAGACGCCCACCTAATTTCCTCCCCATTGGTTCCAAAGAGAATGATTGCTGTTGCTGGCTTTATGAATTCAAAGTTTCATTCATAAGATATAAATAATTTTCAAAATATGTTCTAGAAATGACGGTCAATATTACTTATAAAAACGTAACGAAATTTCATTGATTAATTTATATAAAGCGGTACAAATAGTTATATTAATGAAATATTTTTCATTAGCAAAAACGCTAGAGGGTGGATTTTTTAAGAGATCGACCATGTCACGTATCGAAACTTAGTGCTTGATTTGGCCGTTTTTCTCCTCCTAACGCGTTAGCCTTGTTTTCCACCGCTATGTGAAAGGTTAACTTTCTTTTCCCTTCTCCCTATCTAGAAGGCTAGAAAGTGGTGCTGAAACGCAAAAGAGACGAGGATAGATGGAGCAAAGCCGAAAGCAGAAGTGCGACGTAAAGTGTTTTTGGCTAGTTGTGCCCATATCCTACTCTCCACGATGTGCAAACGAGCAGACATTCACTGGCCAGAGTTCGAAATACAATGAAAGAGAGAGGACTCTATATAAAACCCTAGCCCCAAGTACCCTCAGAAGCTCTCATATACTTTCAAGATGTTATAGAAAGAAATGTTTGTGACAGAACCCTATAGGAAAATACCAAACATCTGAATTGATCCACATCGCATAGGGCGGACCCCTCGCACCCATTGAGACCTTCCAATCAGGTTATTACAAAGTTTATCGGATCAGATGGACCGACACACAAAAAGGTTGCAATTAACAAAAGGATTCATGTGGTGCTGGCCAGAATTATTAGATTATTAGCTGGAGAGCAAAGTCTTGAAATGATTGAACACAACTATCAAGGGGTTGAATTGATTGTAAATTTAAAAACTTTTTTGTAATGGAAGTTTATAATATGTTTCTCAAATGGAAAATAGTTATGCAAATAAAAAAGTTGAAAAGATATAAGAGTTGTAAAACAAATTTACAGTGGTTTGTCTTTCTATTTGACCTACTCCATTCTCCTAACTCTAACATTCTCATTCTACTCGTGTATTACTTGCTTTAGTTGCTATGTGATCTCGAGTTAGAACAATTAAATGCGAAAATAATGATTCTTCATAATAAGTTGGATAAATGAAATTATATGGGTCAATGAAAGAGATTTGCTAGTTCAGAGAAGGTTAATCATATTTGCTTATGAAAAAAATCTCTTTCATAGTTAGTCGAGACTATTCGAAAAATCCGCCAAATAGCTATTTACTTAGAAGTTTAGAAAATGGGTTTTTGATTTATTTGTTTTTATATTATGTTATTCAGACTTCAGCTACAATTTCATCTTATCAAGAAACGGTTCTTTCGTGACAAAACTTAAAAGAAAAAGGGATGTCGGTTCACATTTCAACACGGTCTGAGACATACATTGAACCAAATTGATTTGGTCACGTCGAAGAAGATTCTCTCATTAAGGTTCGTGTCTTGAATTAATGCATTCGACTTTTCGTTTTGTGGTACATGTGCATTAGCTGTAAAAGATCTTGTCTAGCTCGCAACATAACTGGAGAAGCAAAAGAACAAATTGCAATCACATCCGCATCCTTTTTGCATGATTAGACACGGAAAGCGAGTAATATTGGAAAAGTTCATATTTGATCCCACACTTCCATATTTTTCCAAAAATCAAACTTATAATTTATTCAAATCAAGTTCATTAAATTTACAATTTTTTTTTTTTTTCTGATCAAGTCCTTCTGCGGATAGTTCTGACAACTTGAAGGAGATGTGTGATGATCAATATGCATAAAAAGTTTGATGTTTTGAAATACTCAATGTCACCATAGCACATAAAGCTATTGAAAATTTGTTTAACTGTGTCTCGAGTTATTGACACTAGAGTCAAATCAATTGTCCAAGTTGCCCGAATTTTGTCTATATTTAGCTCCATCGATATATGCGACATTTTCAATTTGGCAAAACAAAAAAAAAAAACAAGTGACTTGATTGGAAAAATTCGACAAGTTAAGCAATTTGATCGCGCAAATTACAAGTTTGAATATTGTTATAAAAATATAATGCAAATGCTTATCAAATAATGAGAGAGAGAGAGAGAGAGAGAGAGAGAGAGAGAGAGAGAGGAGATTGATTTATTAATAGAACATAGTACTTCATCATCAATCATTTTGTCACTAAAAACAAAAAAGAAAAAGTCGACCGATTGATAAACCTCAATCATAGAACACATAACATAATACATAGTTGGACACTTCTACAATACAATATAATTTCATACAATATCAATCATCAATTATTTGATGGCACCGATCGACGAGAAAATCAATTGCTCCATAAACTTTCCAAGTCAAATGACAATGATCCGGTACATTCTTGGGCAATTAAATTTTTTGGTTCAAAAAAGAAAATTCTCGTTTCGCGATTGGATTCTAACCGGCAGCATCAACGCGAGAACAAGGGTACTCATGATTCATTTTAATTTGCGAAATTGAGGAGCCAATGAGACTGCACTATGTGCTTTGTCCCTTTGTGACTAAAGAGCAGCCGGTCAAATGTGTCGTCTCCATAGACGGTGATGGTCAGTCGCGGGAGAAAGCATGGCCACATCTCATCCTCTCGCCCATTATCTTTTTGGGAAAAGCAATTCCATTCATTAAATCCTGAAAATATAACGGATTGAAAAAGACCCTTATTTATTGTGTATTTATTATGAAATACATGAATAAATATAAATACTCATCTTATCTAATATACTTATCATAACACATTTGTATTCTATATTCTTTTTGGATATATGTATTATTTAATACATTTTTTTTGTCAGTTATTATTTAATACATTGATATTAATGATAAATGCATCATTGTTTTCTTATAAACAATAGCTTAGTTTTTGTCATAGGCATAAGGTGATATAATGAAAATAAATAAAAAAAAATTCTTTAACTTTTTCTACGATCTTTGGTGTCTGACTTTCTCTACTCAATCTCTCTATTCTCTATTATATATTTGCAATGTAATATTTTACAACATTACTGAGTTTTTCTTAAATTGTTCTATTTTTGGATTATATCTTGGGTTGGTTTGTATCGCGAAAAAAATTGATACTGCTAAAGATGAATAACCAAGAAAGTCTTTTTTAGGTAATATGATAGTCGCTCTTTTGTATTTTGACGGTCCTTCAAAATGGTGTTCAAGATCATTTACTGTCATTTATTCCATTAGAATAATAATTATCAGTTTCTCTCTAATTCTAATGTTAAGGGCATTCTGAGAATTCTAATACTATTCCACCATTATTACATATATAATATATGAAACCAAACAGTGTAATAAGCATAACATTACTTAGACCACATGGCGTGATAGTTACTGCATTAATATTGCATTGCAACGTAAATGAATACATATATGAATGTTAGACCATTGTTAGAAAGCTAGAGTTTACGAGTTCAATTTTCTAGGAACTCCAAACTTTATTGCCAGCACATAATAATGCACCCCCACTTTATTTCCGTGCTTTATCAATGATAAATCTATCTATTATGAGTTTTTTTTTGGTAAGGTCTGTCTATTGTGAGTTTATAACCATAAGAATGAGAAATTGTTCTTAAAAAAATGGAATAATGACATGAATAGTTCTTAAACTTTCATTCAATGTGTAATATAGTTCTCAAACTTTTAATTCATTCAGCATGGTCCTTGAACTTTATGTCAATGTGCAATATGAACCCTGAATTTTCAATTTGTTTAATATGTATTGCATTTAATATTTATATATAATTTATGAACTAAGTTGAATATGTACAAAAAATTCATGGATCACGTTGAATAAATTGAAAGTTCAGATTTCACTTTAGGATGTGTTTGTTTCACGGAAAACGTAATGTTTTTCGAAAATGTTTTTCGGGAAATCATTTTCCAGGAAAACGGTTACTTCTCTTTTGTTTGGTGATATGTAATTGAAAGTGCTTTCTGGTGTTTGGATCACATTTGAAAAATGATTGAATGACATTTGACCTAATAATTGACAATAGTGTGCCTCTTACTTCCAAATTAATTTGTTGAGTCCATGACCTTTTTACCTTTATAAAAACATTTTTTTATAAAAATCGAAATTATGATTATTTTTCATATTTCAAAATTTTTTTCTTTTTCTTTCTTTTTATTCCTTCCTTAGCCAAAGGTGGCCAGGGGGCGACGGTCGGCCGCCGATCGGTGACGAGGCTAGGCGAGATCGAGCTTTGCCCGATGTCAACAAGCTCGAGCCTCGCTAGATCCGGCGAGGCTCGGCCTTGTTGATAACGGTGAAGCTCGAGCTCGCCAAGATCGGGCGGGCCTTAGCCTCGCCGAATTGGCGAGATTGAGCCCCGCCCGACACCGACAAGCTTGATCTCGCCGTGGCCGGTCGCCGCCCATCGTCGTGGCCGGCGATCGGCCGAAGAAGAAGAAAAAAGAAAAGAGAAAAAGAAAAAATAATGATTATAAATTAAAAATTATATTTTTTAAAAATAATTAAAAATTACATTAAAAATTAAAAATTCGATTTTTTTAAAAATATTTTAAAAAGAATTATAAAAATTTAAAAATATATCTTTATAAGAATAATTATTTGTAAAACAAGCATCAAATCTAGGTTTTGGTAGATTCGGAAAAAGTTTTCCGGTCATTTCAAAGGGGAAATCATTTTCTTGAATTTAAACTTTATTAGGAAAATATTTTCCGTTGACTAGGAAAACATTTTCCGTTGACTTATTTTCCTGAGTGAACCAAACGCCGGAAAATGAGGAAAATGTTTTCCCCGAAAATGTATTTCGTGAAACAAACACACCCTTAGTTATAATTCAGGAGTTACATTGAATAAATTGAAAATTTAACGACCATACATGAACTAGTTCTCTAATTTCCCTTAAGACTAAAACAATGAGAATATTGGGGGCGCTGCAACAAATGAAAGGCAGCAAAAGAGAATCGGAGCAAGCAAATGCTCGTCAACCATACCGTGTGAACATTGACTTTGACCACGAGAAAATTTAACTTTTCCAATTAAATGTAGTGCACATAGACGGGGGCCGTACGCATTGGAGTGGAAGCCACGATCGATAGACGACATCTTTCTGTACTCCCCCGGTCATCATTCCCATGCGCACCAAATCTACTCCCCGCGATTACATAGGGAAAGATTGCTTTTGCCCGCTTCATCTTCTGGTTATTTGGAAGGTGATTGTTTATATTACTTACTTTTGAAAATTGGGAAGACCAACAAACGGATTTATAAATTAAATTAACTAGGCCTAATTACTCATATCCTAACCACTTCTATTCTCCTAAAAAATAATAGTTTGTATTATTTTGGGTTAATATCTTGAAAAACCCCAAACTGGTACACTTGTGACAAATTTACTCCAAACTTTTTTTTTGACCATAAAAAACCCCAAACTGGTATACATGTGACAACTTTACCCCGACTAATTATAAAAAACCCTAAACTGATATATTTATGACAAATTTACCTCAAACTAATTTATTCGACCAAAAAAACCCCAAACTGGTAAATTTGTAACTAATATACCCCTCGTTAAATTAGATTAATACCACAAAAAAATCACAAAAATTGTAAACTGTGACAAATAAAGTGTAAAATCCCAAATTGGTATATCGATCAATTGTCACGTGTTATTTAACTTTATAATTTAATAAGAAAATTTAACTAAAACTAACATAGGGTAAATTTGTCACAAGTGTACCAGTTTATGGTAAATTTGTCAAAGGTATACAAATTTGGGATTTTTGGTGGTCAAAAAAATAGTTTGGGGTAGATTTGTCACAAATGTGCCAGTTTGGGGTTTTTCAGGGTATTAACCCTTACTTATTTGTATCAATCACGAAAATAACTAGATATAAATTATTAAAAATAAAATAAAATTATTGATTAATTATTTTAAATAAGGTCAATATCCTTAAAAACTCCAAACCGGTACACCTAAGATAAATTTATACCAAACTAATTTTTTTGTCACAAAAAAATCCAAAACTAGTACACTTATAATAAATTTACCCTAGATTAATTTGTTCGATCGCCAAAAATCTCAAACTAATATATTTGTGACAAATGTATTATTCGTTAAATTAGATTAGTACTACAAAAAATCATAAAAATTATTTAATTATTAAAGTAAATCCCAAATTGATACACTAATCAACCATCACATATCATTCAATTTGACAATTTGACAGTAAAATGTAATGAAAATTAATAAAAAATAAATTCATCATAAATATATTGATTTGGGGTAAATGTGAATAAAAGTTAATTTAAAAAATAAATTTATCATAAAGATATCAATTTATGATTTTTTAATATTTAATCCTTTAAATTATATAAATAATCATTTAAAAAAATAATTCTTAATTTTGTTTTTTAATGAAATAAATGAAGCCCATGTGCAGAAACTTTTCTCTGGCAACAACCCTCGGTAGTCGATCCTCGAAGAGATGGACCATGTCACGTATCGAACTTCGTGCTTGACTTTTGTCTTTTAGTTCTCCTAACGTGTTGCCCATGCTTTCCACGGCGACGTGAAAGGTTTTTTGACTTCCATTCCCCATCTAGAAGGCTAGAAAAGGAAGATGGGAAAGCTAAGGTAACGAGAGAATCCATAAACTAAAGTAGAAAGCAGCGACTTCCTCTTCCATTCGTTACTCTCCGCACGAAAGAGAGAGGACAGCTCTCAGAAAACCCTAGCCCCCAAATTTTCTCGATGTCTCTCTCACATGCTGTGAAGATGTTAAGAAATAAATGTTTTAGACATGAATGATCTTTCGACGTTGATTGATTAATAGAATATGATCATTAGATTTTGAATTTGTTCAATATAATTATCGATCTTTAATTTCATATATAATGTAATTCTTGAACTTTTTATATACATTCAACTTAACTCATAAATTATATAAAAATAATCAATATTATCTTTAAATTTAAACTAATGAAAGTTGAAAAGTGTGGACTATATTAAATATTCACAAAAATTTAAGAACCACATTACATATTACATTAAATTTTATGAATTATATCGAATAAATTAAAAGTTCAAAAATAATATTGTGTATAGATCAAAAGTTCAAGCATCATTTTTGTAATTTTCCCATTTCTATAATGGAGTACTGAATTACTAATCAATCCAATCGACCCCCATCACAAAGGGCAAACTCCTTGCACCCTTTAAGACCTCCGCCTCCCCCACGCTACTCATGAAAAGTTCTAATTGGATTGTCAAAATGTCCAACTGTCGGGTCGACTAACACATGATAACAAACAAACTTACGAATAACGAAAAGGATTGATGCAGTACCAGCTAAAAATTATTGAATTTATCAGCCGAGGGTAAAGCCTTGAAATAATTAAGCACAACAAACAAGATTGAGTGAATTGGTTGCTCTTGAAAAGTAGAAAAACTTCTTCGTGAAGGACGTGTACATTGTTCTGCGGGAATGAAATGCAGTATCTTCTATTAAACATATATTGGAGAATTCAAGAAAATAGAATAGATGCAAAACATATTTACAGCGATTTGGTCTACTCCATCCTCCTGGATCCATCAGCCTCGTATTGTTCGAGTGTTGCTTGCTTTAATTGCGGCACAAGATCTAGCGTTGAAGCAAGTAGACATGAAAAATGGTGGTGTTTTATCATAGTGCATTGAAGGAGCGGACTTTCATGAGACAACTAGAGAGATTTGCTTTTCAGAGTAAAGTTGACCATATTTGCTTATCAAAGAAATATTTTTCATGACTAGTTAGGACTATTCGAAAAAGTTAGTTAAATAGTTATTTACGAGGAAATTGAAGGATGGGTTTTGGGTTCATCTGTCTTTACAAGAAAATTATTGAAAAAATCACAAATATATTATACATGTGTCAATTTAGTCTTAATCTTTTTAATTTGATCAAATTAATCATAAACATTTACACAATTTGCTAATTGAGTCATTTTGACCAATTTTAGTAAAAAATTGCTAATACATATGCCAACTGTCCTACCTACATGACACAATAGGTGTTCACATGAATAATTTTCAAAAAAATCGAATTTTTTATCGTTTTTATTTTTTGTTTCTTTTTTTCCTTTTATTTTGGAAGGTGAGGGCTAGAAAGCTCATGCTAATCTTTGCAAGGGTTGTGACCTCGCCGGCCGCAAGTGAGGCCTTCGTAGCTAATGAGGGCCTCACCTAGATCAGGCGAGGGTGCGCCCTTGCTAGCCACAGTTATAACAAAAATACAAAAGAAAAAACAAAATAAAAAAAGGTAAAGAAAAATTTAAAAATTGCTCATGTCAATATCGGTGATGCAAAGTAAGATGACTTACGTCCACATTAGCAAATTTCAACCAAAATTGATTAAAATGACTCAATTTGTCATTTCTCACATTTTTATGATTAAATTAATCAAATTAATTTGACATAAATTCAAGAAATTTAAGATTTTTTTGATAATTTTTTCATTTTTATATATTATTCAAAATTTAGCTACAATTCCATCTCATTAAAGAAAAAAAAAATGTCTTTGGCGACAAAACAAAAAGACAGTCACACTTTAACTCCGTCTGAAAAGCACATCGAATCAAAATGATCTTGTGTCGAAGGAGATACGGTCCGTACGACAAAATGCATTCGACTTTTCGTTATGTGGTACATCCCTTAGCTGTAAGATATCCTTTTTAGCTTTTTCTTTTTTTTTTGCTAAAAATATCCTTTTTAGCTTGTCAGTATAATTGGAGTACCAAAAGAAGGAAACTGAAATTACATCCGGCTCCATATGGAATGCGAGTAACATGGGAAAAGTTCTTCGCAGTTACAAGTTTATCTTTTTTTTTTTTTTTTTTCTTTTTCTTTTTGTGTGTCCTTCTTGTGGAACTTTTTCGGTGTCTCTAAAAAATCTAAATTTACCTATAGTGACACGAATACCTGAAAAAAATTGTGTCATAAAAAATCTTGAATTTATACCAATATAACAAATATATTCTGAATGAAACTAAAATAGAAGCCTATAAGATTTTTTCATGACACAAAAAAAGTTAAAGGTATATGGGTCACAATGGCCAAGTTTAGGATGTATATGTGTCACAATGGATATAGTTTAGCTGTTTTTTGTGATATTGTCATATTTGTTTAAGTGTATCTAGAGTTATATACATCTTATAGTTTGTCAACTCAAATTAATTGTCCATAGTCGCCTTGCCTTTACATACTTGCATCTACCATGCACCGATTTCAATTGGCTGATACAAAAAGCCGAGGGACTTAATTAGAAAAAGTCAATAAGTTGGGCAATTTAATTGCACAAATTATCAGTTCGAGTATTGCTTTGAAAATATGATGCAGGTTGAAAATAACAGAAATTCCTAAAGGCATACCATCAGTAATACTTTCTCGACCAATTGGATAGAAAAGAAAATACTAGTAGCAGCTGCAATTCTCAAATAATGAATAATCAAATCGGGAGAGAGGTAAGCCGACTAATTGATAAATCTCAACCAGTAGAAGCCGCAAGATATCGAGTACAACTTGCAAGGAAGATCACAATCCATATGTATTGCAAAAATGAGGAGGACGATCACTCTATGCTTTGTCCATTTGTGACCAAGACCAGCTGGTCAAAAATGTCGTCTCCATAGATAGGGAAAGTCCCATCATGCAAGAAAGCACGGCCACATCTCATTCTTTTAAGTATTCTGCACCTCTGACCCTTTATCTTTGGGCCAAAGCAATTTCACTCATCTTTATAAAGACGTCATCCTGAATGATTTGCGTACCAAGTTTCGCGTTATTTGTGCTGTTGTCCGATTATATATGGGGTCACTTTGTTTCATGAAAAGATTCATGTTACTGAATATGATTGAACAAAAGTATCACTCTTAGGCGAAATGACAGTCATTGCGTTTGAATGGACTTTCAAAAATGGACCCTAAAATCATTTATCAATGTTTATTCTGTGGACTCAAGTTCCAACCACTGGAATTTCGGGTTTGGGCAAAAGACAGAATCCCAAATCCTTGGTCCTATCGTTGGAATATAAGAATTTGCCAATTATTTTAAAATTTTAAATTATTACCGTGTAATATTTTAAAGAAACACTATCAATTATTAGATGAAGATGTGATTATACCATCTTATAGAACCACTTTCTAGATGAAAATATGATTTAATATTCATATTTTCTTTCGCTCTTTCCATATTTAGTTTGGTCTTTTCGTTTAATATTAAGTGAAAATATTTTATTGAAAAGGAAAATATATTAATTTAATATTTGAATATTCTCTCTCCCCTCCACACTCACTCTCGTATTCTAGCTTTGAGTGTTCGCAACGGATCGAGAGTTTAGGATGTGTGCATGCGTAAAGTGAGGCGTGAGGCAAAAAATGACATTTCCGTAAATCGAGGACACAAGGACAATCAGTATCAAAATGCAAGTGACTTTCGAAGATTAAACTAAAGTAAAGTATGTAAAAAGTTATTAGGGGAAAGGTGAGTTGTATTTATTTTATATATTCTTTTAATTTCTTTTATATCACTGAAGCGTGCGAGACTTTTTCCTAGTGTTTGCGGTTCTTTTATCTGTTGCAGTCTCGATTTATTGAAAATTGATTTTGGTGGAAACCCTAGAATTCGTTACCCATCGACTCGCAACAGTTCCAAAACTCTAGCGTCACAAGATTCTTTCGACCTCGTTATCCGGGCCATATCAAACCAACGACACATGTTCCCAAGCGCCTTCCTCCCTCCAGTCATTGCTCCTCCTTTTACCAAGGAAACGTACGAAAAACATTAAAACCACCCACGATCTCCGAGAAAATATTGGGTAACCCATGCCATTCGTGAAGTGTTGTTCACTTCAAAAAGAGACTCGAAATTACATAAACAAGAGGGGAAAAAAACAAACTCCAAAATGGACCCAAATTTCAATAATTTGCGCCCACGTATATCTAAGAATCAAACCCGAAATTTAAAAAAAAATCCAAGAAAAATCGCCCCAGCAGACTCTCCAACCTCAATCACCAAGAGAAAAAGATAAAATAAATAAATGTACATCTTTCCACATCCCGTGAATTGTGAAAGAGAAGACAAGCAACACTAGCAGCCCGAGCCCTCCATCTCATCTTCAACAAGATCCCACCCACCAACTCATCAAATCACATCACACATCAACACCTCCAAGACCTTAGTAAAAATTACCTAATCACATGTCTTTTTATTTTTTTCCTTTTTTTTCCACCTAACTATAGCAGAACACACCACAACAAAAAAGAAGATGGCAATTGACATATCTTATGATCTGAGGAGGAAAAAAATCACGTCTAGACTCTCGGCGTTGTGGAGGTGGGCTCGACTTTCCTCAATTGAATCCCGTTCTTCAGCAATTCGTCGTCGTCGTGGTACACGTAGGCGAAGCCGCCGTGCCGGGTGAGGTCCATGCCGGACATCTCGTCCTCGGCCGAGATCCGCAGCAGCTTGAGCTTGTGGAGCACGAAGAAGAGCGGCCCCATGGTGGCGCTGACCCACCCGGTGATCACCAGGATTTGGATCACGTGAGCGGCCAGGAGCTTCCCGCCGCCGCCCATGAAGAGCCCGTAAGGGCGGTCCGCCCCGTAGACCTGGGCCACGTAATCCTTGGTGGCGAAGAGCGCCGTGAAGATGACGCCCCACGCGCCGCAGCCGCCGTGGAGCTGCGCGGCCTCGAGCGGGTCGTCGTATTTCACCTTCTCCGCGATCTTGTTGCAGCTAATCAGCACCAGGGCGGCTACGAACCCGCAGATGATGGCGGCCCAGGGCTCGACCACCGAGCAACCGGCGGTGATGGCGGCGAACCCGCCGAGGAGGCCGTTGCACACGTCGGTCACGTTCCAGTGCCCGGAGAGGAGGCGCTTCCCGAACAGCGTGGTGAGCGCGGCGGTGCAGCCGGCGAGCGTGGTGGTGACGGCGGTCCGGCCGACGGCGCTCCACTGGCCGTAGTAGCTACCGCTGCCGTACGCGCTGTACACGACGAGGATCTTGTTGAACGAGCCGGGGTTGAAGCCGTACCACCCGAACCAGAGGAGGAAGGTGCCCAGGACGACGAGGGAGGCGGAGTGGCCGCGGAGGGCGACGGAGCGGCCCGAGTGGTCGAAGCGGCCGATGCGGGGGCCCTCGATGAGGGCGCCCCAGAAGCCGGCGATGCCGCCGACCATGTGGACGACGCCCGACCCGGCGAAGTCGATGACTCCGGACCCGAACAGCAGATCGTTCGACTTGAGGGCGGTGGCCCACCCGTCGGTGGACCAGAACCAATGGGAGACGACCGGGTAAACGAAGCCGGTCAAGAAGGCGGAGTAGATCAGGTAGGCGACGAACTGGGTGCGCTCGGCGATGGAGCCGCTGGTGATCCCGGCAGCGGCGATGGCGAAGGCCCACTGGTAGAGGAAGTTGCTGTAGTCGAAGGTGGGGGAGGGGACCTCCTTGAGGCCGAAGAAGTGGTGGCCGATGAAGCCGTTGGAGGGGGAGCCGAAGGCGAAGGCGAAGCCGAAGAGGTAGTAGAAGAGGCCGCCGGCGGCGGCGTCGAGGACGTTGGTGAGCATGATGTTCATGGTGTTCTTGGCGCGGACGGAGCCGGCGCAGAGCATGGCGAAGCCGAGCTGCATGGAGAAGACGAGGTAGGCGGAGAAGAGGAGGTAGGTGGTGTCGACGGCGTAGGAGGTGTCGGAGAAGCGGTCGCAGATGTAGGAGGCGGCGGCCGTGGCGTTGGGGCCGATGAGGGGCCCGAGCTCGGCCGCGCAGTTGCCCGAAGCCATGGTTGATTGATTGAGAGAGAGAGAGAGAGTCGTTGGTGTAGTGAGAGAAAATCAGGGGAGGGACATGAGGAGGAGGAGTTTAAATAGAAGGGCGACAGAGAGAGAGAGAGAGAGAGAGAGGGGACGACTTTTACGCCGCACAGGAGGAGATGAGAAGCTGCTTGGAAAGAGAGAGATTCTGCAATACACTACTTCATCTATTTTTTTTATTTTTTTATTTTTATTATTCTTTTGACAGGAGGAACCGGCTTGGCCGATAGCCGTAAACCCCCTGGCGACACGTATTACCATCACACACGCGTCTTGGCGGGATAAGTTCACCTGGTTTGCTTAGTTAGCCTCCATGTAACTTACGTCGTAGGGGCTTCAAACGCTCGACCTCTCCAGCAGAGAGGGAACGCCTACCCAACTGAGCCACTGCGGTGGGTGGTTTCATCTATTTTATTTACCTACCCTGCACCCTAAAGAAAAAGATTCATCTAATTTCCGTCCCTAAAGTTACATATATGCATGGATGGCGCCATTCTCACCTATTATGTAATTAAATCCACCCAATTGAGATTTCCCTAAATCATTCCATTGCAATTTAAGTGGTCGCCCCAGAGTAATTTGACTTTCCTTTTTTTAATTAATTTTTCTCATAATTAGGAATTTCACATATTTAGCTTTCCTAATTTTAGGCATACTAGATATACTAAATGCACTATTTTTTTTTATTTTCAGATTTTACTTCCATATATGTTAGTTTTGTCAAAAGAAGAAATTTCTAAGAAACCGATTTCTTTTCTACATCGTCCAACAAATTAAATAATAAATTATAAGTAAAATCTAGAAGAAGTTTTTATATAGATGGTTTTCTTTTTAAAAACATTCACTTGTTTAAATTTTTTCACTTTTTTTTTATACATATTATTAGCAAACCCCTTCTTATTGATTTTCTTATATATCCATATATATAATGGGATGATCGGATAAAGCAAAACAAATCCTCTGGGAAGATTCTCGAAAATAAAATCACAATTACAATCTCCACCGAAAGAATTTAAAAGATAAAATTTAGATAAATAAAAAATAGTTTAAAAAGAGTAATAACAAGCAGCAAAATCTCATTATTTTGAATTGACAGAAATTAATATCATCGACAAAGTGTGTGTGAAAAAATATCAAGATGCCTTATTGTAGTTATCCTAGATATAATGAAGGCACTCTGTTTCTTTCCTTTTCATTGTTAGAATTTATTTCCAAATATATTGGTTTTGTTGAAAAAAATCTTCCAAGAAAGTTAATTTTTTTCTGCGTCGTTGAGCCAATTTAAGGATAAATTGTCAAGTAGAACCTAGAAAAAGTTTTTATATAGACATTTTTAAAACACAATCACTTGTTAGCAAATTTTCACTTTTGTTGTGCATAATTTTATCGAACCCCTTCATATCAGTTTTCTTTTATTGCATGGGATGATCGGACGAAGCAAAGCAAACCCTCTTTGAAGATTTTTCAAAATAAAATCGCAATTACATTTTCCAATGGAAAACTTTAAAAGATAAAATTTTAATTAAATAAACAAATTGCATGAAATAAGTAACTTTTAAAAATACCAGTGAAATCTCATTATTTTGAATTGACATAAATTAATATCATCCACAAAATGTGCATAATATTTTTAGTATTACCCCTAGATCTTTTATAATGCTTTACGCTTGTGTAAAAGCATTTCACCGATGGTGGAGGAAAAAAGATAAGTTCTTTAATATAATAAATAAAGAGACTTGATATATACTTTTTATAAATGAAATTAAAAAGTAAAAATATATACCAAGAAGTGAGCTTTTGCAATAAGGGGAGTAAGTATAGATAAATTTTTATAAAAGCAATTATGAAGAAGAGATTTTCAATCTTTTTATTAGATCAAAGAAAAGACTAAGAATAGACTAAAAGAAGTTCCTTATTGCACTAAAAAAAAAAAAAAACATGTGAAATGGGTAATTATGATGATTAGATCATTAATTGATATAAAAAAAGAAGGAGAATGAGAAGGAGGGGGAATGGGGCATTGACTTTAAACTGCAATCGAATGATTGTTGGTAATTTAGTCTTTCTTGCGTAAATAGGATTGATTTAATCATATAGGAGTGGAAATAGTATCGCCCTATATACAATTAGTATAATTTTGTTATTTCTTACACAAACAACATCATTTATATTTTATTTAAAATTATAACTGCCCTCTCTTTCAAATCAATAGTACATAATATCACTTATGTAAGTAGTCTTTACAACAATCTATTTCAATATGTGCATCGTGAGAAATTATTCAAGAAACCTTAATTTTTTGGGAAAAAAAAAAAAGAGGGGACTTTCCTACTTTCGAAGTTTCACTTTTCTTTTAACAATTTCAAAACCCACTCTTGGCTAGGAACCATCAAGTGTAGGATGAAATATGACACGGAAAATTCTGAAAAAAAGAAAAAGAGAGATAATTATGCCATCAGCGAGCAATGCCTTTTTCGGTGTGAATAAAGACTTTTCAAATTTGATAGAGCTCAGGGTGTTCAGAGGGCTGGGTCTGTGCACGTAACTTTGTTCTATTAAAAAAAGTTAAAATATTTTATACCATGATAAATTCTTTCTTGAAAATATTATTTATTAGTTATCAAATTTGCAGGTTCGAACATGTAAATATCAAATAATTAACCCGAACTTTCAATTTCATATAAAGAAATAAAGTACAATGCTCTAGAAGGCTTATATATTTAGAGCTAATGGTCATAGGAATTTAGGCCATTTTAACCTTGAAAAATAATCTGTTTCAGAATGTTTCCTGTCACTATATTTTATTTGACCCGTACCATTGTTTTCGATCCGTTTAATATTTTATGGTTAATCTAAGTCTTTTTACTCTACTAAGGTTTAAGGTGGATAAATAATTCGTTTATTACTTTAATATTCTTTTATCTTTTTTTTTTGGAAAATTACTATATTTGTTTAAATCCGCTATATTTTGATTCAGTACCAACCTTTCGGCTTTCTGTCTTATGCCTAGGGTGAACTTAAAAATAAAAGAAGAAATAGAGCCCTGAATAAGTCCGTCTGTTGTGGCTTCATGTAAGAAAGGGAAAATTTCACCAGCGATGCCCGGATAGGGCTAGGCAAGGTCACTCACAAAAGCCATAAGTGAGAAGTTGTGAATGAAACAATTACTTTTGTTTGGACTTCATTATTTGGTTGAAGGAAGACATATCCATCTCAAATCTGTCACACTTCAAAAGAGGTCAAGGAAAATGTATGTTCTACTTGATTTGATCAACATCTTATCCTTGCTACCACAGGCAAACTTGGCCCTCATCAAATTTGGGCGAGGGTCGCCTTGCTCTCGGCCAGGGAGGACCTAGGTGAGGTGACCCTTGCTCTCTTTACTAACTTCGTCTAATTTAACTAACAGAAAATGCTAACATGATCTTTTCTAATATTTATCTCTCCCACGTGGCATCCTACATTAAGGTTAATTAAAGCACTAAAATGATGCCTTTTTTATATGAATCCTAATTATTACACAAAATCTTAATTAAATTAGGTTATAAAACCAAAATAATGTCCATAAAAAAGACAAACTTAGAAGATAAAAAAAGGTTAAAACTTAAAAAAAAAAAAACACACACACAAACAAACAAACAAACAAAAAAGGAAGAAAAACCCAAGCCTTCTGCTTGTGGACACAACCTCATCACCGGTGGGGTGTTGGGGATGGCCGGCAGGGTCACCAACGACTCTTGTCTACCAAAACTGAGGGCCTGCTAGCCTTCGCCCGAATTGACAAAGGGCCGCGACCCTCTCCTAGATTTGGGTGAGGGTCATTAGTGTTGGAAGTTTGTTTGTTAAAACAAACTGAGAGTGTCTTTTTCACTTGTCCCACATAGGTTTTGTGGGAGCAAGTGGGCTTATTTAAAAAGTGTGAATTTCCTTTGAATAATCAAAGGAATAATTGGGCGAGGCTAGGCCTCCCCATACCCGCGTGCGGGTGCACGGATAATTGCGCGATTATTTGGCGCACTTGGCACTTGGCACTTGGCACGCTTGCGCGCCCGCGGTTTAATTAGCACTAATCCCTTCTATTTTCTTTTTTATTTTATTTTCTTTCTTTTCCTTTTTATTATTTAAGTTCTAAAGGTTGTTTTTCCTTTTTTGAGAATTTTCGGAATTATTAGTAAAATAATAATAAATTCGAAATTTTAATTATTTAAAAAAATTAATTATTATTATTCCGAATTTTCTTTGTGTCTTTTTAAAGACAACCTTTGGAAAGATACTTGTTCGGTTTGCAACTTTCCTGAAGAGTTGTAATTTTTCCGAAGAATTGTAATTGTTCGGATTTTCAACTATTTTCGATCGGACACCTTTGTTCAAGGTGTTGACAACTTGGCCAGTGATTGCCGATACCCCACCAACAATGGGATGTTGGCCATAGGGGGAGGGCTAGGGCTACTATCAATATTTATTTCTTTTTCTTTTTAAACTTTTAGCTTTCTTAATTTTTAATCTAATTTAACTAAAATTTAAGTTAAAATTGTCTTTGAATAGAAATGCCCTTAATCGGTTAATGAGGTGAGGCACTTATCTAAAATTCCCACGGCCATTTCAAGTTTTTTTTTTTTTTTTTTTTAAAACAAGATTCATTTTAAACCCTTATGTGGAATTTTTTGAAAAGAAACGAAATAACTTTCTATTATTTTGCCAAAATCCAAAACACTAATCAACTCTTAAAAAGTTATAAAAAGAGTACATGAGAACTTATGTTAACATATGTCTCTTGTCGACATTTAGGGTTTTCGGATTAAAAAAGTGAAAATACGTAAACCTCAACATTTAGATTAAGCAAACAATATAAAAACATGTTGTGTGCCAAAATTTTGTAATTACTTTTAAGATATATTGTTTGCGCAAAAAAATATTGCCAACTTTTATTAACAAGTACTGAGATTGGCCCACTACTCAAAGGTCTTATGTGAACAAGGGAGGTTACTTGAAAGGTATTAATGGACAACTTATTAGTAAGACTCTGGACAATAGAACGAGAGGAAGTATCGACAAGAAATATTGCTGGTTGACGTCAATAATTGATGATACGTCGTTGCAGATTATGCTTTAGTGTTGAAATTAGAAGACAATTAGGAAGGACTAATTTCAGTACAAGGTGACGGTTATAGTATCAAGCGCGGTTTCAATACCAAGTGACGGTTGATTATCGTAATGGATTTGGAAGTTGTAATTTTTTTGTGGATAACGATTCTCAAAATGCGAAAGGCAAGTTTGTAATTTTGGAAGATTATGCAACAGTAACTGTAGTTAGTAATGATAAATGCTAATGTGTAATTGTTGTTAGTGGGTTATGAATACCCGCAGTAAATATTTTAAAACTCTCTTCTACCTATTTATCTTTCATTCATTTTTATTTCGTACAAATTTACTTTCCAGCATTTTGAAATTCAGAACTTGTTCTTCAATTCATCTTTTTTAGTCAAGTAGAGCTTGCATGGTAACATTTCTATTTCTCCCGATTTCTATTTTTTTGTTCTCCAAAATAAAAAAGGAATATAAATTTGTTTGGTAACGCTAACTTATTTTTCTATTCCCCGGAATAGAAAAGTAGTTGGGGAATAGATTTGCAACGAAAACAAGAAATAAAAAAAGTAGCTTTTTGTTCTTGGGAATAATTTCTAGAAATAAGTTTTTTTTTTTTTTTCTATTTTTCTTTTGTTCTTCTTTCTTGTTGTGGCC
Organism: Eucalyptus erythrocorys; assembly: GCA_014182555.1. Taxonomy (NCBI): domain Eukaryota; kingdom Viridiplantae; phylum Streptophyta; class Magnoliopsida; order Myrtales; family Myrtaceae; genus Eucalyptus; species Eucalyptus erythrocorys. The sequence goes on from CM024604.1 coordinate 36,751,273, forward strand.
ATCGCCTGCCGCTTGCCAACCGTCGGCCACCTCTTGTCGCCCGTGGCCACCGTCGGCAGCCGATCGCCAGCGACAATTGCCGCCGCCCGTAATCCACCGGCCGCCGCCCACAGCCCACCGGCTGATGATCACCACCGTCCGCTGGTAGCTTGCCATCGCCAACCGCTACACGACCGTTGTTTGTTGCCACACGACTACTGACCGTTGTTGTCGACCATTGCCATAGGATCGCCGCCCACAGCTCCCCGGCCATCGCCCCCTCCCGCAGTCGGTGGGCTGTGGGCAGCAATCTTGTGGCGGTGGTTGGCGATGACGATTGGCGGTTGTGCGGCAATTATGCGGTGGTCGTGCGACAATCGTGCGGCGATCGTGCAATGGCGGTTGGCGGTCCGTGAGTAAAAAGAAAAAAATAAATATAAAAAATTTATAAATTTTTATCAAACGCAATTCTATTCTTTTTATATTCCAAGAATAGAAATTTTGTATAATTTCGAAATACCTTATTTTACTCATAAATTATTCTTGGAGTAGAAATTAAAAAAAAAAACTATTTTTGAAAAAAAAAATAGTTCCCCGAAATAGGAGCGTTGCCGTGCGCACTCATAATTTCTTATCCAAGATCAACATAGAATTTTTTTTCTCATAAAAAAACCAAAACCAACCTTTGGACAAAAGATTTTCACTTTTTGGTTGAAACTAATATACAATTTTATATAAACCTAAATTAAAACTTATTCATGTCGTGAACAATCTTTGAGTTTTGTAAGGCGCTTTGCTAGAAATTTTTTGCTAGCACTTTTTACAAACAAATCTCCAAACCCTGGCTCATCGCATTTCATTGAAATTCATAATAAAAAGAGTCATGACGAATGAAAGCTCAGAAACCTATTGGTTTCCTAATTTATTAAAAATGTATAGAAATGACATAAATGATCCGTAAATTTTGACTTAATGTGCAATGTTATCCCCAGACTTTTAAATTGTTTGATATAATTTCTGAACTTTTGATAAATATTCAATCTAATTCTTAAACTATCTGGATATGTTCAATGTTGTCCGTACATTAATTCAAGTTTATGGACAATATTGGACATATATTAAAAGTTCAATTATCACATTAAATAAATTAAAAATTTAGGAATCACATTTACACATTAGACTAAAGTTTATGAATAACATTGAATTAATTAAAAGTTAATCGATCATATTATATATTTGGTCAAGGTTTAGGGATAATTTATTTCATTACCCCATAAATCTATCAATTGTAGAATTGTGATTGTGAGGAAGCTTCTCTTCTTTCTTCCTGGACTTCTTTCCAGTGGGGACAGAATCTTAGACCATATTCCCACGAAATCCAGGAGGAGACTCATCGTTCACCAGTCTCGCTACAGTCGAAGTTGTCAAGCCACATGATATTACTTAACAATAACCGCTATAAATGCTACTCCTATATTTCAGCGAAAAGAAAATGCTGCTCCGATATTTTTTGTTCTCAAAATATTAGCATATTGCGAAAGATGTCGCAAGAGATATTAGCGAAATGAAAATTACAATATTTTCTTATTGAATGTTTCACAAATGTCCCGACTATTGAGCTAATGAATTACTACTGCTTCGAATGCACCGCACTCGATGTGATTAGCTCCTCCACCTTAGATTAGTTGATCCTATTTAACCTTTTCAATCACCACCTACATACCATCTTAACTTGGTAAGTCTATCCAGTTTAGTAGAGGAAGTAACACAGTTTATTGATGGATCAATACATGAGAATTGTAAGAAGTTTGATAGAGGAGACCTATGTCCATGGGTGATGCTAGGAAAATCCCTAAACATTATATTTGTACCCAATGCTTCTACCACGAGTCTTATTATCTCAATTGGGTCATTGCAATTCTATCGAATCGGGTTAGAAATAGGGACGGCTCATCCTACTTAAGCTGTATAAAATTGCAAAAGAATACCACGAGCACCTCTATTAGTTCGCATGTCAAATCGCACATTGTAAATTAAATTAATGAAATTGCATATGAAGTAGAAGAAAACAATTATGGAAAGGCTCAACGGTGTCACCGGGCGCCGGCGGGTCAAGGTAGAGTTCTCGGTTTTAAAAAAAAAAAAATTATGGAAAGGCAAAAGACTGCCATTTTTCTACTCTCCCCAAAAAGCGGTCGGCTGGCAATTTTGACCCAAGTCTTCGAGGTCCACCCAATCGTGAAACTAAAAACTTTATAATTGGGAAGAACTTTTAGATTTCCCAAGACAAAAAATAATTTATCGTTGGTCTAAATATATGGCCGCTTAAAATATAATAACTCTGCCATAGATTGCAGTGCCACCGCCAACCCGCCGCCGCCACGCTCCGACCATCACCGCCGCCAACTTCCCTTCCTCGCCACCGCCACCATCTACAGTCTCAAAATGCCATTGGATTACTGTCCGCTAACGATCACCTTCAACACACGTTTTTTTTGACGAATTCTTTTTCATTTTATGCCCGAATTAATTTTTCCTAAATTTGTCCTTACCAATTTTTTTCCCTAAATTTATTATGACTTTAGTGGTCTATTTATTTACTAGTTACTACAAGATAACCGTCGAAATAAAAGAATTGTACCGAATTAATATACTTTGCAAAAAGTATTCTCGATATGCCAATAATTCATGCCGATCGCCTTTCAATTTATTGTGTATTTTTATTGCAAAATGGGGTGAAATATAGGGTGTCAATAGATCAATTCGATTATTGTGAAAGGAATCAAAGTAAAAACTTCATACATTTATGTTTCAATTCGACTCAAAACATGAGTTGTCATCACCCAACTTAGGCCCCGTTTGGTTCAGTTTTCCTAAAGGGCCCAAAGGCCCTTGGGGAAAATATTAGATGTTTGGCAAACATTTTTTAAAACTCATTGGCCGAATGTCAACATTGGGAATGTTAAAAGCCCAATACAAGTTTGGACTTGCTTTGAGCTTTCGACATTTTGGAAATGTAAATCCATTGTTCATTTGTGTCATTGTTCATCTTCTTTCCCATTCATCTTCATCTTCCTCGATTTGCCGCCTGAGAGTCAGGCTTCTTTAGCAACCGCCATCGCAGCCTGGGGGTCACATGTCCCCGGTGACCATCACCTAGGGTGGTGTGACCCGCGACTTTAGGCCGCCAGATCTGACCATTTAGGTGCTGCATGAGAACATTCCCTGGCCAAAGAATTTCTATCCTTTGGTTCCCATGAACAAAAAAAGAATAGAAATCCGTTTGATAACTGCAAGTTGGTTTTTTGTTCCCGGGAATAAAAAGTTAGCATAGGAATGGTTTTGAAATAGAAATGAGAAGTAAAAAAAAGTTGCTTCTTTTCTCGAGAACAAGTTTAAGAAATAAGTGAATTTTTTTTTCTTTTATTTTTTTCTTACTGACCGCCGTTGACCGCTGCCCGCCGTTGCCCGCTGTCGCCGCCGGTTGTCAGAGGTTGACTGACCGCCGCTGCCACCGGTTGTCGCCAATCGTCGCCGGCCGCCACCGCCGACCGACAGCTGGTCGATTGCCGGCCGACTGTCGCCGGGCGACATGCGGCGGTCGGGGACGGTCGGCGGCGGCGCGGCGGCGCGGTCTACCAGCAAAAATAAAAAATAAATAAATATAAAAAGTAATTATTTTTTATCAAACGTATTTCTATTCTTTTTCTATTTCTAAAGTAAAAAATTTGTATAGTTACCAAACGGGTTTTTTTACACAAAAATTGTTCCTCACAATAGAAATAGAAAAGAACTATTTCTGAAAAAAATTGTTCCCCGGCCAAGAAATGTTACCATGCACAGCCTTAGAGGCCAAATCTAGCGATCGGAGGTAGGATTTGGTTATCCAAAGGTTGGTTGGCAATTGGATTTGATTTTCAAACTTAATAATGATGATAATAATAATAATAATAATAATAATAATAATAATAATAATAATAATAATAATAATAATAATAATAAGAACAAAAACTCTTTACCAATGTGGGTTTTGCCGAACAAAAGTATTTATTTTAAAGATACTTTTCAATGTCATTTGAGATTACAATTTACTAAACGGTGTAGTATTTCAGAAAACTCCTTTACCTCAAAGATATTTACATTTTCCAAAAATCATTTTCTCAAAACTAGACCAAATGTGCCCTTACAAATGTCACCCAACTTAGAAATGTTAGGTATGTTCGAGTTAGGCTTTGATTTGGAAAAAAGTCGCAAAAAATCTCAAATTTTGCTCAAAGTGACAAAGTTACTTCCAACTTTTTTTATGACACAAAAAATCTCAAATTTTTCCAACTATGACACATCTACCCAAACTTTTTTTTTTTTTTCGTGACACAAAAAATCCTAACTTGTACCTTCGTGACATATTTATCCTAAACTATAGGGCATTTTTGTCTTTTACTTTTTTTTTTTTGGTTTTCTTTTTTCTTCTTCTTTCTTCCCTTCGCCATAACCGGCATAGGGAAGCCAGACTTAGGCTAGGATGGTGAGGGTGGCTCATGCATGGACTAGCAAGGGCAGCCCTCATCGGCATCAAGCGAGGGCATTCCTCACTAGATCTGGCCTAGGCGAGGGCCACCCACAGCTAGGGTTGCCCTCGCCCAAGCTGGGGAGGGCCGCCCTTGCCTGAGTTGGGCGAGGGCCACCCTTGCTTGAGTCTGACTTCCCTCCGCCGGAGGGAAGAGAGGAGAAGAAAAAAAAAAAAAAAAAAAGGAAAATAATAAGATGAAAATGCCCTTGGCCATAAAATTTGGGATAAATGTGTCATGGTTGACAACGTTTGAAATTTTTTGCATTATAAAAAAAAATTGAAATAAATTTATCATTTTAAGTAAAGTTTGAAATTTTTAATGATTTTTTTCCTTTTGATTTTAGGGTCTAGTGCCTTTTCCTAAACATTATCACAAAGGTCCTACACTTATCACAAGACATTCTTTCCGTATTTTGGTACCAAAAAGGATCAGTGGTTTTGAAAGGCCACTGAGTTTGTGGCCAAAGAGAGAGCCCTCTGCCTAGCAGGGAACCACCCCACGAGAATTACGTCCTTTTGCCTCAAGTCCAGGTCACGTGCTCTATCGTATCACTGTCATGAAAAAAGATAAAGATGATTAGACTCCATTCATAAGTTCAGTGAATTTATCCGAGGACACGTCTTATAGTTCAGATATCATAATCTTCATTAACTTATGATTCATTATCCCTTGAGACATCCAAAAATTAATGTTGAAGCTTGAGAGTACATCGATTTTAATAGGATCATTAATATCGTCTCTATAATCCATCGATCGGGAATATTTTTAAGACTCAATTTAACTATAAACTTGTTATACATAATCTTAACACCTTGAGAATATGTTCATTCGCAACCAATCTTATGAACTTATTCATATAAACGTGACAATAAATGAATATTTTTTAATGCACTAAAATCCTGACGGGTAACTATTACATGATTGTTTTAAGATATATAGTCAACATTAGGGGTGTGCATGGTCCGGGCGGACGGTTCCCGACCTAGAACCGGGAACTGCCCGCTAAGGACCGGTTCCAAAAAATTGGAACCGGGATCCACCCGTTTGTTGCATGGATCCACCCGAGAACCAGACCGTCGGTCCGGTCCGGTTCCCGGGTGGATCCATGGAACCGGTCTCAATGTACATAATGAAAGAGAGAAATACTGTGGGTGATTGAAATATGCACTTAGTAAAGGAAATGCCCAGTACATTTTCTTGTAAAATTTGTAAATTATATATTTGGAAGATGTAGTAGAGGCAACAGGGAGGCTAGGTAATATGTTACTGTTCAAAGCCAAAACATATCCAAGCTTTGATGTTGCAAGTGTAAGAGTATGCAGATCAGCCACAAAAGTCTACAATTAGATAATGATCAAAGCTAATAAAGAGTGCATACGTTACAAATACAGGAGTTGTACTCGAATACCTGGTTGTAGTACGTGGGCATCCATGTTAGAAGAATGAAAGTTCCCCAATTATGGCAGAAGTGTGAGATTATTAGAGCCCAAACAGCCGCTTTTGATAAAATTTGAATTTGCACTCTTTCTTGGCATCCAACTTCCGCAGACAATTAAGTCCCACTTAACAAAATCATTAACCAGACAAGAATTCTTCATGCACAAAAGTAACTTTTCCATATCCAAGTACTGAGATTAAACTGAAAAAAAAAAAGGCATTTTTCAGACCCCCTTACCGGATGAAGTCAAGCTGCTGATTTCCTACTCAGCATCCTCCTCATCCTCGTACTCGAGTTCCTCATCGGCTGTTGCATCCTGGTAGGCTGGTACTGCTAATACTCTCATTTTATAGTAGTACTAACTGGGGCATTTTCACAAACAGTTGACGTGTGCTACCGAATCATTATGTTTCCAGCTCAACTGGGACTCGGATGCGCGCTGGAGATCTCAACGCACGATGTATGGGGACTATGGAAACAAAATGCAAGGGCAACAAAGCCCGGAGCTCGCACGAGCTGAACAGCCGCGAGCGCCGACGCAACGTCACTCAAAACGGGGCAAAACTGAGGATTCGCAGTAAAGGGAAAAACAGGGGCGGTCGCGCGGCCCTACTCGGCTTGGCGGCGGCGGGTGAGGACAAGCTTGACCAGATTGGCCACGCCCAATCGTCTTGCACACCTCCAAGCCGGGATCCTTGGGATATCCACACAACCCCACACAAATCAAAGAGAAACACACCGAGGCCTACCGTGGGGGAGAAGAACGAGTCGGTGAGGGTCGGTGGCCGAGGTCCAGACGCAACGGCTAGCGGAGGAGGCCCTTCACTCACGGCCTCACTCTTCTCTCTCTGCTTCTCGCTCTCTCACTCTCAATCTCGTTCTCTCTCTGAACCTAGACGAGGCGGTTAAGTGTGTTGGGGTAGAGTGCAGAGAGAGCGTCGAGCGTCGTCGTCGTCGGAAGAGAGAAGACACAAGAGAGAGAACGCCCGCCCGCACGCCGGCGGCTCCGTTGGTCGTGGCACGACGAGGGAGGAGCGGAGGTCTGGCGGCTGCGGGGGAGGAGGAAGTGGAGAGAGAGATCGCAGAGGTTAGGGTTGAGAGTCGAGAGAGTCGAGAGAGGGTTTAGAGTTTTTACTAGGTATATTTTTAGTATTTTTTTAAATATTAAAAGGGAACCGGTCCAGTCCGGGTGCGCGGGCGGGTGGATCCGCCCACGGAACCGGAACCGGACCGGTTCCCCAAGAACCACCGGTTCCGGGCGGTTCCGGTCCGGTTCCGGGCGGTCTGGGCGGTTCCGGATATTTTTGCACACCCCTAGTCAACATGATTTATAGTGATACTATACACTGACAACATGCACAAAATGAAAACATCATTCTCGATTCTTCAAGAATTTCCATGAAAGCATTATGCTAAGAAAAAACTACAAAATGAAACAAAGGTTAGCAATATAAAGCATGATATTAACACATACCAATCTACATGGCTTGGCATTTGCCAACAGCCATAGGGAAGGGAGAAGAAGCAAACACTAAATTAAGTCTAATCCGTGAAAATAAATAATTTACAAAACATGTTCCTTAAAATAATGTTTTATATCGCTTACAAAGATAAATGAATAAAAAGTATTCTCATTATTCATGAAAAATTTTAAATATACATTATAATAAGTAATGAAAATATTTTTTATTGGTTAATTATTTTAAGTGGTATCACACTTTTAAAATTCATTATTTTTCGCGAAGCAAATGGAATCTAGATAAAGAATTTCGTGGAACCAAAAAAGTCTTAAATAACAACTAACTGAGAATTTTTTTTGGTCGATAACAACTAACCGAGATTAATCTGTTAAAAAACTGCTTTTCGGGAGCGTCTCGATTTAAACCCGAAACCATAAACAAGCAGACTCGCCAATATCGCTGTGAAAACACCAACAGCCCCAACTCCTACGTCACTGACAAGTTTGGAATTTTAGTTTGGAATTTTAGTGACGTTCATAACACATATGTCCCTTTCGACTTCACAATTCATTTGGGTTGGGACCGTTCAACATGTTCTATATAAAAAACATCAACAGCCCAACTCCTACGTCACTGAAATATGGAATTAGTGATGTTCATACACGTCCCTTTCGACTTCACAACTCATACCATTGTATAAATTTTATATATATACACACATACATACGCACATATGTACATACATGTAGGCTTAGGTCAAGAAAAATCTCAAATTAGTACATTTGTGATAAATTAACCAAAAACTAACTTTTTTTTACCACAAAAAAATTTCAAATTAGTACATTTATGACTAATATATCTCCCCATTAGTTTCCATTAAATTGAATTAATACTATAAAAACTACAAATTAAAATGGAGAGTAACCCCTAAATTGGACACTTGTCAATTGTCACGTATCATCCAACTCAACAATTTGTCGGTAAAATTAAATGGAAATTAACGGAAGATAAATTTATCACGTGCATATCAGTTTGTGATTTTTGATAGTTTAAAAATTAAATTTAGAGTAAATTTAATACTCACGTGTCAATTTGAGATTTTTCGTAATATTAATATTATATATTATATATTTATGTTGATTTTGATTGATCGATTTCTTACAAGGCTCCAAACAAGGGAGAGCCCCAGCCAGCTCGTCGCAATTCCCGAAACATGAGAGTAGAGAAGCGTCCACCACCTCGCGGGAACGTTAGGAGACGAAATCGACAGGAAACGGCAAGACGACGGATGTCGAAATTGGATTCCTTCCTCCATGGGCTTCTCTTCATTGAAATTCTGAAATTAATGGACAAGGTTTCTCAACCTGTGAAATCTCGTGGTGGGGGATTCAACATATGCGTATCATCCACACTGTCCGCTAGACACGTTTCTTGAAAAGGCGACGTATACTTGTCATCTCCTAAAAGGATTATCTAAACTTTCCATTTTCATTGGTCATGAAGATGAATAGGACCGACCTTTGCTCATGATTTATTTTGAGCATTACATAAGAATTTCGCTCTTATTAAGAGATGGTTAATTTGAGTTATATTTACTTTTACATTGCCCATGACTCAAAGGTTCAAGATGGATGACCTCGTCACTATAACCTCATTAGCACAACGAGCATGGTTCAAGATTGATGACCTCGTTACTATAATGTCGTTAGCACAAAGATATGTTGCAGTTAAGTGAGGCAGCACAAGTCATTTGGAGTTTCACTAATGTGTGAATTGAACTTGTAATTTCATAGAGAATATATTATCTCTTTACCAATAGGCTAACAGTCTCGATGGTAAGAAATTTAACATATGATTAAGTAGATATTTCATAAAAATCAAAACCTTTTTCCTCTGCTTATTGTTCTTTTTCTAAAATGGTCATTGTATCTTTTCAAACAAGACCATCATTCGTCCCTAAGTCGTTTTGGTAAGAGAATTTGCTGACAAGCATTGAAGCTGTTGACATTTTGCTAACTTGTTTTTAAAAAACTGGATGACCATGAAATTTCCTTTTTCTCAAAATAATTTGGATTCTTTCTTTTTCAAACCCTATCATCATCACCATAGCTCCGAAGAAAAAGGTACTTCGCGTGCCTTCAAATCAGAATGATCTTATAGATACATCCTATTCATCTGTATTTGTCAGTTATTTCTAGCTTTCGTATGAAATTTACCCTTCAAATTTTAAAAATAAAAAACATTACTTAAATTTATGAAAAATTATGAAGTAAATTCTATATGATTTTACTTATAAGACTCCATCTGTTTCATTAAAAAAAATGATTTGGATAATATTTTCCTAAATATAATCAGTTGTATTATTTATAAAAATGAATTAATGAAATATATTCTCATCATTTTCGAAAGTAGGTAGATATAAATTATTATTGATGATAAAAAAATTTTTGTTGACTAAATTTTCAAATTAAGATAATCAATTATTTATAATCTTGAATTTTTTGTGAAGCAAATATATCCTAATACAAGTGTTTTTTTTTTTTTAAATTATTTGTTTGACCTTCTTTGTATGTCCACGAGCTTTCAGACTGTCTTCTTTCTTTCACCGTCATTCAATTAGTTCAAAAAAAAAAAAAAAAAAATAGTTCAAACTTTGTGATCAATCTTTGACCATACAGTTCCGTACATTGACTGCAAACCGAAGGACAAATTTGCTGTCAAAAGGTAAGTATAATTGAATATAGAAGATCGAATAAAATCTTGTGGTCCGTAACGCAAAGATTGCCGGGCTGTCTTTCCCCCTTTACACTTTATGGATATTGTTTGTGTGGATGCGATTGCCGCATGTTATACGCCATTCTCTTAATTAATGATATCTGGCTTTTCTGATAAAAAAAAAAAAGTATAACTCAAATTACTCAAAGTGACCGTTGACTTGCATGCATGACGTTGTGATAAGGTCATTGCCTTGAGACAATGACCTTAATCATGGTTGATAAATTCAAACTTAAGAGAAAAATCATGGGTTAGGTTGGGATTTTAACGTCAGGATTTCATTGAGAAATTCATAGTAGATTTGGTGGGATTTTTCTTCTTCTCCATATCAGATTCTGACTTTTAGGAAAGAGAGTTTTACGGCTGAGAAATAGAAAATTAAACGTCGTGAACTTTTTGCTCAATCGATGCTTTAAATCAAAGTCAAACTTAAATACTAAACTTGGAAGATCGCTACAAAATCATAGCCGTACACACACAAAAGAAAAAGCCGCCAATCCAGCCTGCATCGTATGAACGTTGACCAAGATTCCATCAGTTCATATACATCGTGGAAACGCTACGAAAACCCTAACATTAGTTGGCTCCCAAAAGATGCTCGCGGATTGAGAAATTCAAGCCAGAAAAAAAGGGGTTTTTTGGATTACTTGTGAGGTGCACACAATCGCACATGAATGAAACCAACCCATGATCAATTCGATATGTCAGTCTAATTAATATAACAACGGCACAAAGACAGGAAGCTGAATCTGGGTAATTTACTAGGACATGGAGAGTTGCGGTTTGTCAAGCCAAGGCTTGGGATCGAGCGTTGAAACTGCTGCCTAGGACTAATTTCGAAAGATTAAAATATTAGGAAATTGGGTCGATATCATATTTGTTGGCCACTGAAATTACCTTGGTATTTGTTTCCGTGTTAGAGATCGAGTTATTGAATTGTAAATGGTTAGTCATGCCTCTACATGCCTATCAAACTTGAGCTTTTTAGATGGATTAATTGGCAATTATTCATAATTTTACATCATACGAGAAAGATCTTGTAATGTATATCATTTTTCTCCCTCTTTGAAATAGAACATCACGCCGCCAAAGCAAAGGCCAGATGCCCGCTTACAAGTCAAATTGTTGGCCAGTTGTCCCACAATTTTTCGAATCTCTTGAGATGTACGAGGAGAGGAAAAGAAAATTATATAAATGAACATAAATCAAACACGTCTCTATTAGCGATAATAAAACACAGCTTTATAATTGATAAGTCAAAACTCCTTGTGGGTCTCACAAGAAGCATTCTCTTTGTACATACGGAAGGGCTGGATGATTCAACTATGTCATATGAAACGTATACATGGCACGTTCTTTGACAATTGCTTAAAGCTCTCAAGCTGATTTCACACTCAATTAAGATAATTCAGAGATAGGAGGTCTTGGGATCGATATTATTCTATTTTCCAATCTTTCACTGAGTTTGCACGTTTAAGACATTTATCACCACGCCATCTCTCTCTCTCTCTCTCTCTCTCGAATATTTGCCCTGTCGATGGCGCCACCACTCTCGGTCACTCATCCGTTATTTTCATCGTTTGACCAAAAAGTGACAATTAAGATTGTTTGCCTAAGGTGACCTGCTAACAACTTTGGGTTAGAGGTTGTGACTGACCTTTGATTGATCTCAAATGCCGTGTGCAGAGTTTGGGACACCTGGAGTGCCATAACTTTTTTTCGGTACACTTAAGTGTCACTTTTTTTTTTTAAATGGGACACTTAAGTGCCACCTCCGGCGACCTTGTCGGAAATCCTACGTGGCACGTGTTTATTATTTTTTAATATTTGCGTGGCTCGCCGGGAGAGCTGAGTTGGCGCCGACTCGGCTGAAATGACGTCGTTTACATAATAAAAAAATTAATTAAATTAAATTAAAACTTAATTTTAATTAAAAATACTCTAAAATTTATATTTAAAAAAAAAAAAAAGGAGAGACGAAGGGGCGGGCGGCTGAGGGTTGAGCCCTCGTCGCGCCGCCGCCCCCGCCGTCGCCGGAAGGGCCGGCGACGGAGGGAGGAGGGTTGGCCGGGGGCCGGCGACCCCGGCCGACCCTCCCCCTCCGTCGCCGCCCTTCCGGCGACAGCGGGGGGCGGCGAGGGCCCGCAGCCCCTGGCCGGATCGCGGTGAGGGCTCGCGGCCCTCGCCGGATCTGGGCGAGGTCTCGCGGGCCCTCACCGCGATCCGGCGAGGGCTCGCGGCCCTCGCCGCCTGTCGGCTGGGGCCGGCGACCCCGGCCGACCCTCCCCCTCCGTCGCCGGCCCTTCTCGGCGACGGTGGGGAGGCGGCGCGGCGATGGCTCAACCCTCAGCCGCCCGCCCCTTCGTCCCCATCTTTTTTTTTTTTTTTTAAATTTTTAGAGTATTTTTAATTAAAATTAAGTTTTAATTTAATTTAATTATTTTTTTATTATTTTTACACGTCGACGCGAAACGGCGTCGTTTTTGCATTTTTTTACCACGTCGGCATGCAAAAATGACACCATTTTGGACCTCCATCGCCGAGAAAATTGCCACGTCAGTAGTTTGGCGGATTTTCGCCGGAGTGGCACTTAAGGCCCCGCATGACAAAATTTCCGTTTCCCAATTTCTCAATTTCTTTCTGCAAGAGGTTTGGAACAAAACCCATTTGGAACGCAAAAATGATTTCTTTTCTTAAACAAATTTCTTCTTCGAAATTGTTTTGGAGGAAAAATCGAAAATTTAAAAATTATAGGCTTTTTATTTCGTTTGAGAAATAGAAATTATTTTCTTTCCCATACCCACTCCTTCAGTAAACAAACCCTAGTCGACCCTCTCTCCTCACCTTTCCCATTTCTCCCCTCCTCAAACTCCGAGTCTATTTTTTATATTATTTTATTATAATTAATATTTTAATTAATAAATAAAAATAAATAAATTATTTATTTTCAGAAAATCAAAAAATAATTTATTTTCGAAAAATAATTAAAAAATAAAAAAATATTTTATTTAAAAAAAAAAGAAAATAAAAATATTTATATTTTCCAAAAAAATTCAAAAATAAAAAAAAAGTCAAAAATTCATAAAAAGCCAAAAAGACTTGTATTTTCTTTAAAATACCAAAAAATAAAAAAAAAAAGTCCCTTTTGTGTTCAAAAAATAGAAAAAAAACCCAAAAAATGTTTTTTTTTTTCCTCAAAATGCATGGAAAATCCCTTAAATATCCAAAAAACCTTAGGGTTTAAACAATATTAGGTACCGAAAGGGCATTAGTGATTAACTAAGTGTAATCAAGTCCCCGATCCTAATTTCTCTAGTTGCGTAGGAGCGAGTATTTCTCCCAATACTTCGCATGGGTTTCTAATCAACCCACCCCAAATTGGTTAGTGGTGACTCCATTTTAAAAATTAACTTACAAGTTAAAAACTTAGATTATTAAAGTCGTAAATTGGTGGACTTGGGAGAGTCCGGGCCTAATAAATTTAGTCGAACCATTAGTCTCCGCCGACACTTGTACCCTATCTGCGGGTGCCGAAAAAAAGGTCGCGACAATTTGTAAATCAAAAGTCTATTTGAAGAAATTGTCTAATCAATCTTAAATCTAGATGCCAAAGTTCAAAATTTTACCAATTTAGTCCAAAATCGACATCCGAACCCCTAGAGTGCTAAAAGTTGGCACAAATGGATACTTAAAAGTCAAAAGTTGCGAAAGTAACAAATCTTGAATAAGGAGAATAAATACATTCACTATTTGCATATTAGCATTTGAAAATACCAAATCTTTTATAGTTTGCATATTAGCATTTTTTTATATTAATTACTAGCTTTTATTTACATAAATTGCTAATGTTTTGAAGTTCCTAACTACTTTATCAAATTACCAATCTAAATTAAAGTGATTTACCAACTTTTATCAAATTAAATTACCATGACAAACATCAAGAAGGGTGAGGTAAAAGGATGGGGACAGCATGATTCATAGAAATAGAATTTTTTTTTTCTATTATCAAACGGATTTCTGTTTCAGAAATAGAAATTTTGAGTTGTTATCAAATGGGTTTCTTTATTCAGAAATTTGTCCGGGGAATAGAAATTGATTTTTCAATTTCTGACGAGAAATCAATTTCTTCAACAGAAATTTTGTCATGCGCAGCCTAAATGTTCCATTTTACTCCGATATTGACACTTAAGTGTTCCATTTGCAAAAAAGTGACAATTAAGTGTACCGAAAAAAAGTTATGGCACTTAAGTGTCCCCCCGTGCCAAGTTATGGCACTCCAGGTGTTCTTTACTCCCGTGTGCGTGGAGGGAGAGAGAGGCTAAGTTGATTACACATGAGGAGTAAAGGAAAAAAAGAAAAAGAAAAAAAAAAGAAATATAAATACATCTCAATTGTTAAAATCAAGCATGCTGACGTGTTAAATTTTTAAGGGTGTAAACTAAATTTAAAAAAAAAAAAAAAAAAAAAACTAGTCATTTTTAGATTTGGAGGATCTTTATAATCACCAAATAAGAACTCCGTTGATACAACAGGGGAAAAACAAAAAGAATCATGAGTGATCATAGCCATGTGACGATAATAATGTTCGCTGAAGTAATGGAGAAAATTACGATTCCTTCCTTTTATGCTGTAATGAAGTCATTAGTTGGATTAGTCTCACGGATCCAACATCTCTGGACGCAATCAAAGGATCAAGATTATCTTCACTCCGTTGCTTACTGCAATTTCGGAATCTCCAGGTGCATCGATTTGATGATAATTAAGATTCTTTATGGCTTACGAGGAGCTACACACGGATTCATGGTGCCTAAATATGATGTTTGTCCCAAACTACAGCTTGCCAATGCCGACAAATTTGGATCCAGAGAGACTTAACATTAAAGGGGTATTTCAAATCATTGAATTAAGCACTTCGAGTTGGAGAATAACTGAGGAAAAGGACGAAGGAAGGGTACTTAAAGGAAGTAACTAAACAAAGAAACCAGCTAAGCTAGAATAAAACTGAAATTACAAAGTCTTTACTGAAAAATCTCAAGAAATTAATATCTTAAGGCAACAAGTGTGGCAGCTAAAGGCAGCCACAATTGCTCCTATATGTTGCGTTTAATGATATTTGTACATCTCTTTGTAAGGGAACAAATGAGAATAAATACAGGAAGAGGAGCAGGGCGAGGGCTTCGATTATAGTAACAAATTATAGAAAATATACATAGAGACTAATCAGGGAAATAATCATGAAGGAAATCTCTACTAAGCTATAACTTTGCTGTCTAACAATTACAACCTCGAACCATCTGACGAAAACTCATAAATATTCAGGCATGATTCTAAACACCCCTCGAAATTTTATCGGAAACCGGTTGAAGTTTGGACAAGAAGCTAAAAATTGCGCAAGAGGAGGAGCCTTTGTGGACCATCCGCGGTTTGAATCCGATAAGAGATATGGATAAGATCGGTAGTTCCTCGACGAAGATGCTGTCGAGTAAAGTGCACTATGTTCATTGCGCTCACGAAATACTGCATTTTCGGGCGATCTGAATGGCGGCTTTGTAGGTGCACTGACTAATAGTGGGTGAATTATGAGGAAAAATCTGTCTTCCAAAGGCCAAAGCAACAAACTTCCGCAGCACTAGTATTGACCTCCGTGAGGTAATAAGCAGGAAATTAAAGAGCCACCACGAAAGACACAAAACCCTGTAGTAGAAATATCATCATTGATGTCCCCAGCATAGTTTGCATTTGAGTGGGCAAGTAACTTTACTTTGAAGTTAGAAGGATAGTGAAGACCATATAATAATGTCCCTCCGCATAATGCAGAATATGTTATGTCAGCATAGTGAATGGAGCATGGAGGATACATAAATTGACTCAGTGGATGAACCACGGAGGCTATGTCACTATGGATAACAATGAGATATACTAAACTGCCAACCTATTACGATAGATTATAGTGTCTCATGGCAAGGTGCCATCAAGAAGGTCCAGCTTGGCATTGGGCTCGGTGCGGGTACAAGTTATCCCATTGTTAGTCAAACTTTGCTCGAAAGATTTCATTGGAGGCATATTTGGTTTGTGTGAGATGATCGCATATGAGTCAGAAGAAACTTACATGCCCAAGAAACAACGAAGCAAGAAAATTTTCAATCTCAAAATGGTGACTAAGATATTGCTTCAGATGTGTAACTCCCCTGACGTCATCTCACATAATGACCGTAACATCCAGATAAAGGAAAATCAATGAAATGTCTTGTTCTGACGAACAAATAATTTTTCGTCGTGATAGCTCAATTGGGATCCAAATAGTCCGGATTTGGCTAACCATGCATGCCGTGCCTCTTTCAACACACAAAAGGGATCTTGAAAGATGACAGACCTTATTATATTGTTACGTTTTTCACTGTACCCTCTATGGTTTTAGGGGCATTACGTTTTTCATGTACCCTATATAGTTTTAGCCTTTTAGGAGCATATCAATCTCTGGTGAAAATACTATATCAGTACATTTTTCTCCGTAATTCTAAAATAACGACTTGTGGTACTCTCAACTTGAGGATACTACGCCAACGAGTTGGTTGAGAGACACTATACAAATTATAAATTAACTCGATAGGAATCCTTTCAAATTCCATCTTCTCACTCAAACGTGGAAGGCTATTATAATTATCTACCCGACATTAGCATCTTTTTAGCATCTTTTGAAGAATAAATAGCTAGTCTACCTTCCTCTGAGAGCCCCTCTCGCTTTCAGGTGAATCTTTTTCTTTCCTACCTAGGAGGAAATACTCATGAAAAGTTTAATGGACACTTCTTCAAAAGCCAATGAGAGAGAGAGAGATTTGTGACGCTGATAATCTGATGAATAAAGATTGGACATGGACGCTTCTTCGAATGCCAATGCGACATAAGATGTCGATTCTCGTGCTCTTAACCCTAAAAAATAATCAAAGCTGCCACTCAATAAGCAGAAGTAAGTAATTAATACCCGATTAGCCCGCACGAGAGGAGAATCGGAATAAAATCAAAATAAATTATCTGCTGACAGACTGGGTTAAGGAACATTCATCTGATGAGACACTCGCATCTTTACTCTTCCTGAACTCAGGCATCTAATGCCCGCCCCTTCCATGGGGACGAATAGACTAAAAGAAAACAAAAATGCGGACAAGTTCAGAGACCAATATGGCTGATCGAGACTTCACGAGCATGCAAATCTACTAATTCACTTACAATTTTGTTCCTTCAAATGCTATTACTTCTTTGGAAAGATTATACTTGCATGATAAGTTAGTGTACACTATACAAAAATTCATCCAACAAAGAGCCTCCCTTGCAGTTGCGAATGCTGCAAAATATAGACAGAAACGACAGCATTTTCATCCCTGAGCTTCTGCAGCTGTGGTATGCTCAAAGCCAATAGATGACCATGAGATGACAAAGAGAAGTCTTTTGCATACTACTATAATGCAAACTTATGACTGTGCAGTCATCCTCTCATAAAGAATTTGCCCAAGCTTCATGTACAGGGTTTGCTGCTCCTCCAAAGTAAGGTTCATTAGAATCTGCAAGATATCAACAACAAGCATAGACATTCTCAATGAGAAATTTGAGTTTCAACAGAATAAATTAGACACTAGATGGGTATTTATGTATATTGCCGTACCTGCTCCAAGATTGTGTCGACCATCAAGTTCTGACCCACTACAAATGATTGATGGTAGATATATGCAAACACAGCCATCACCATCTAAAGTAGAGAAGCATGACTTAGTAAAGCAGCAGAGGCACGAAACCGAAACCTATCTCAGACAACATGCACACTAACCAACTGAAATGTCAAATCTAAGACAGAAATGCAATAGATCACATGAAAAACGCTGATCCTATGCAGCTTCAAGTGATACAAAAGAGAGTTTTGAGTTAATGGCCATGTTACCTGACAATCCATTCTATCTGTTATACCACCATGTCCTGGAATACTGTCCCCAAAATCCTGAGGCACAAAAGAGTAAAATGCAGTGTCAAGACCTAAGTATCGCATGAGTCAGCCCAATTAAGAATGTTCTAAATTACAAACCTTGATCTTAAAAGCACGTTTAAAACCACTTGCGAAGAATCCTCCAAAAGGTGCTATAATAGATGCGAAAAGACCAAGACAGAGAGCATGCCATTGAACTGGCATTATTGCCATCTCTTTCCAAGGAAACTGCATCATTAACAAGTAACAGGGTCATATTTTAAGTTTAGTGCCAAGTCTCTTAAGTACTGAATATTCTAGTTTCCATTTTGCAAACCAATTGCTCAGACAGCTTAAACATGCAAGAGATTACTAATCAGGCCAGATTTTTACAAGCTACCGAGGATACTCACAAACCAACTGAATTGACTTCAGAATAGACATCATTCATTCCAAAAATCAACTCACAATGGACATCTCCACTTCAAGCATCAACATGGTACAGAAAGCAATTTAAGAATATAGCTGAATCATTGAAAAGCCACATAGCACAATAATTAAGAGCAAGTGACTCACCCACTCAGGAAACCATTTGGGTACAGTGTAATACTCTGGCCTGAATAATGGACCAGGATCACACTGAAGCCAACTGGTAGATAAATCCTGCATCAAACCAGAAAAGAAATTAAAGGCCTGGGGTCATTCTGAAGCAGAAAATGGTGCGAACAAATGTGTATGAGTAATTACCTTCCTTGGACATGTCAGCCACTGGAAACGGCCCATAATATTTGCAAGCTGCATACACATGGGAACATACCATGATCACCACTACAAAACTGAATATGGTAAAGGTCACCAGCAGGAAAATTATGTAGAAACCAATAGGTGAACAATTATCCTCAAAGCATGAAATTCTTAACAGAAGTTACACGACCAGTCCAGACAGGATCATATGCACAACAATCTCAATAGTAAAGCAATTTGCCTAAATAGAGTATGAAAATGGAAAACAGCTCCTTCCAGGAACCCCTGTTGGACAGCTGACTTATAAATTGCATAGATACCAACAAGGATCTGGAAAGGTAAAAAAAAACTCCATTTTTGGAAACTCACTGGAATGGAGTCAGCACAAGTCCAAATATATTATCATCCCACAAGCCACAAGGACAAGCATGTGTTGGTGGACAAGTAACAGAACATGTGATGTGCAAGGGAATTAATGTCCTTTATTGATTTTATTCATAAATGTAAAATACACTTACGACAGAAACAAATTTTTAAAGGCATAAAGAGCAACATCATGAATACTAGTCTTGCAAAAACCAATATAGACCTCAAATCCTATCATGACACAAATAGAATTGTGAAGAGCATGACTCCCACAAAGGTCCATTTCCACCACCCCAAAGCAAAACACAGGTACACACTTAGGTTATTACGCACATGCCATACAAGTCAAAATGCTGTAACACGAGACATTCCTTCCATCCTTTTGGTATGGTAAGATATCTTGACAACTCACCACAAACGCAGAGATCATAGTAGTAAAAGATGCTCCTATAAATCCCTCCCAAGTTTTCTTTGGAGATAATTTGATCAATGGGGTTCTTCCAAAAAAGAAGCCAAAGAAATAAGCGGCAATATCGTTGATCACTATGAGTGTTGCTGGAAGAAGAAACCTGCAGGGCCAGTTATAAAATAATCTTATGAGAGAGATATTACAACGAACTTGCAGCACTCCTAGATGTAAAATAAGTCATGTCATCAATTTCCAAATAGGCAACTAGGAACTGAAAGTTTTGTTAACAAAAGTAACTGCTTAAAGATACACTTGAATGCTCATTATGACAGATCACTCCTCATAGCAAGGGCACTTGACGGACAAATCAAAACCTTGAGAAAACTCCACCAATCTTAAACCACATGAAAAATGTGAATAAGACATCGAATTCTCAAATGTCGTCAGTCCTCAGCAAAAAAATCTCTACAAGGATAGAATATGTAGTATGTCCTTATTTGGAAAACAAATCAAGGGTGAACCCAAGCTAGTGATTTTCGAAAGTGATTATCGCAATTTCCTTCAAGATACCTATCAAATCCCTTCATGATGCAATGATAGGATAATCCACGCTTACAGACAAAGTTCACGTCCAATTTCTCCTAATTAAAATAGAAGATGTTCTTGAAGAATCGTTCATAACTGTGATTATATAAAAAGAATGCAAACAAGAGATGGGGATACCAACATATAGAGATGGATTTAGAGATGCTCATAAGAAATCCTGAAGGCAATATCTTAAAACATTATCTTCAATCTCAGAAAAGCATAAGATAAAAAAGAGCCTGCTTTTGTTTTCATGGAAAATTAATGACAAAAAATGAAAATTTCAACAAATGGAGGAGCTTGAGAGGATTTGTATCATTTCATTTTTATGATAATTCTTTTGACTATACATAAGTTCCACACTGCAATGCAAGAAGCCACAATGAGGAAATGAGAACATCATAACTCTCTTAACCATGCACCTTGCAAAACTCAGTGAAGAACCTTAGAGCAGGTACTTTAATCTTTTCTTTTGAATAGAAAGTGGACAGTTTAATCATGAAGAATAGATAATAAAACAAATTACATGAGGGTTTCAGGCACACAAGAATAGGAAGTGGACGTAACAAGCACAGATGGGTGACAAGACATGTAAATTAATTATCGTAGTGCAGGGCTCAACGACACTATGACAACACTGGGCTCAGCATACACATAACTTTGACATGCATTTCACATGCTTTCATATAGATGAAAGGATAGGAAAGATTTTTCTTTCCCTTTCTAGAGGTAAGACTCACCAGAATACTCCCTCAAAAATGTTGGCAACAGTAAAGGCTGACTGAGTAAACACCACAATGAGAATCATGTGTGTCCAAGCGTACTGGCCAAATTGATACTTGTACATCCCCCTTTTTAACGTAAGGATGAACCACACGAAGCCTGATTCAAGTTAACAAGGATCGCCCGTATCAGCAATTTTCCAAAGTCAAAAGCTGCAGATGAAAACACCAGCAATTGTCCATCTATATTATCCATAGGCATGCTAGCAAGTCCAATACATGTGAACAATATGAAATACCATCCTGGGCCAACAGAGGCAAAAGAAGATATTCTATTCACATCTCATTAATTTGAAGACCATGTAAGAGGATTTGTTAGGATTTCTTCATGAAATTAACAAATAGAGTTAGCCTGATTAGGATGCTTGCTATGTTTGCACATGCCTAACCGTTGTTGACCGGAGCATGGCATTGACAGAACCATCATGGTTAAGGAAGTGTACTTGTGATGAAAACTGCCCTTAACTAATATCCAGTACCTTTAATTGCCTCGTGTTCTTCCCCAGCAAAGTATTTTCTATGGACAAATCATGCAATTTAAGAAAGAATTAAGTCCACAATGACCGGCATCAATTTCCATAATAAACAGTAAGGTACCCAATGACATCGTAGAGAACACAAGTCAGACAGACGACTCCAGAGTATCCACAGAGACTTTAAGAGAGAAAAGTAGAGCCATTGCAAAGGCTCAAGTTATATCTGAACATTTGACACGCACCTGCAGTGTACAAGGAATAACAGGCGATCATGTGATACTTGATAAGTTTGCTGACAAGCTGATATAAAACCTTGTCTGATGTCACAGTGTTGACAAGTCGTTGACTGAGAATGCGTCCATATACAAATAACATAGCCGTGAAGAAAAAGTGCCTGAACAAAGACATCTGAATAAGAAATGATTACCATAATCGGCCTCACTAATGCTGGTCAGTTGCATTATCAACCCTAAACATGAATCGGTACTTGTAAACATAAAGCAACGCAGTACCAATTCAACATCCTAAATCCTGGAAGACATCTATCTTCATGGGCTCTTCTTAGTAGATTGAAGAGTTCTCTCGCCATAAAAATTTGTATAACGACAATCATGGCAGTGATGTATAGGTGACCCATGTAAATAATTAACACAAATCCCCCAATCATCCAAACAGATGAGTATGCCCGGACCAACATCGACCGGTACTTTTTTTGATCGTTAACAAGCAAATCGGTTTCATTTGCTTTACTAGCTTCTTGAACACCCTGACAATACGAAATATAACCCCGGATTAGACAATAGTAGCATTCAAATGCACCAACAGCTAATCAAAAGAACTTATATTCACAGACCTCATTGGAACGCCGACGATGCCGTACCCAAGGTGTTTGAGAACTGCCGTTCTGCATAGCCATACTTTCCAATTATCACTCAATAGCAACAGCTTATACTCTTGAAGTGGTTGTGACTAATTGCGACTAATGAGCTGCCACATGATAATACAAGTTACCAAATATGAATTACTTGAGACAATTCATTACAATAGCACAATCAGATATAGCACAATCAGATAGCATAGTCAGCAATGGGAATGATATGTCAACAAGAACAATGGAAAAGAAT
Source organism: Eucalyptus erythrocorys (assembly GCA_014182555.1). Taxonomy (NCBI): domain Eukaryota; kingdom Viridiplantae; phylum Streptophyta; class Magnoliopsida; order Myrtales; family Myrtaceae; genus Eucalyptus; species Eucalyptus erythrocorys. The sequence goes on from CM024604.1 coordinate 36,773,936, forward strand.
AAATGCACAAACTGAAAAAACCAAGAAAAGCATATTCCAAGTCAGATAAACATGTCTCTGACAACTAAAGTCTACCTTACTCCTCTTGAAAGCAACACAGTTAAGCAATGGGAATGATATGTCACATAAAGAATGGAAAAGAACAAATGCACAAACTTTAGTATAAACCAAGAAAGACATATTCAAAGTTGGATTAACTTGTCTCCAACAACTGGAATCTTCTTTACTCCTCCTGAAAGCAACACAGCTAAGCAAACTACTACTAGTGTCTTGGCGGTTTAATTTCCTAAAACAGCACAAGTTTAGCCCAATTCTGGCATTAATTTTCATTTGTTGCAGAAAAAGCCCAAACTTCTTATATTAAAATGCTGACATGGTGATGGATTTGCATTGTGTACCCAATGCTGTTTCTGAACTGGCATCCAAATCAAAGAAACGATGCCATTTCCTTGAGCCTTCATTAAAACTAACAGCTTCTTCTCTCTCTGCAGCCGAAATTGGGAAAATCCCCCAAAATTTCCCACAACTGATATAGCTTGCACCTTGAATTATTTGGAAGAAACGACACCATGAACAGTGACAAAAGCTCCTTGACGGCTTTGTTTCAGTCCATGTAGTGTACAGAGTCATGAGCAATGCCCTGGTGAAGCTGTTCAATGCCCTGCTACTTCCGTTGCTACTTACAATCAATGACATGATCGCTGATTTCCTCTTCAAAGAGTAAAAGCATAAGTTTTTGCCCCCCAAACCCAATTTTTTCCCTAAAATCAACAATCCCCAAGTGATGAAAACTATTTTTTCTCCCAATTGGCCACGCAGAGAGAAGCTGCTAGTTTTAATGAAGACTTGAAGAAACAGCATCATTTCTTTAATTTGGACACTAGGTGAGCAACAACGTGAGTCGCACAGTCCTCATCCAATGCCACGTCGGATTTGGACAGAAATTCAAAGGGTACCAGATTTGGACCCCTAATAAGAAGTTTGTGCTTTTCTTTCGGCAAATGAAAGTTCATGCCAGAATTGTGCTTAAACCAAGTTTGTGCTTTTTTAGGGAATTAGGCTAGTGTCTTCAGTCACTAGTAATAATTTATCCTCATCTCAAGAAGCACAAATCCTAACACAGAGCAACATTAGGTAAAAAACACATGAATACAACATCTAATATAAATTCCATTAAAATCATGCTCTGATGCAAGAGAATCTTAGAAAACAACACATCATGGTTCAATAACAAACTGAACCAAACATAAGAATTAAGGGGAAAAAAAGCAAACAAAGGCTCAATTTGCATCTAAATCACAAACTTTTTACATATACCTAAGAGTTGACATGAAAGACGGCCAAATTTCTGTGTGTGCATGATAATACCTGTGATTGAATGTATAATAGAGTGATTAATACCTAGTTTTGAGTCAGGCTAGGAATGGGAATCGGAGACACTCCATTGACAGACCTAGGAGTTCAAGTAGTTGTAGGTGTTATTTTTCAATTTTCACTTTCACCTTAAGGGCCTCCATAATCGGTGAGCAAAGACATCTAAGCATTAAAAAGGAGAAAACAAGCACGGAACACAAAATCCAAAATCCAAAATCATTCAATCGAATTCAACACCAAAATCAACAATGCAGCAACCCCAGCCACACCCACCATCTCATCCAATCCAACATCAAAATCAACGACGCAGCAAACAAAACAAGCATCAACCAACTCCAAAATCCCTCCCCTTAAAAAGTCCATTCACCAAATTACCTTGAAATACTAAGATTACACGATTATCATCTCAATAAGATATCTATCTCGAGAAAAATTCCTCCCAGAAATAATCCCCCACGTCAGTCCAACCAGTCACGACACGAGAAAACAACGCTCGACAAGGTCTGTCCCCAGAATTGGCCGAACAGGAATAAAAGAAAAGCAGTTCTCGTAAAGACAAAAAACCAACCTCGGTCGGGGGCGTCGCTCGTGGTGGCCGGCGCGGCGGTCCCGCGAGAGGCCAAAAGTGTCGAGAGAGAGAGACAGAGAGAGAGAAAGAGAGAGCCGCGAGGTCGGTCGTCCTCGCTGGCGCCTCGCGGAGCCTGGAGGCCGCAGCGCGGCCGTGCGCGGTGGTCGGAGAGCAGCAGCTCGCGGCGGTCCGGCGAGAAAGGCGAGATGTTTCCGAGAGTCGAGGCGAGGAGGGAGGAAGGAAAGGCAAGCCTGGCCTGGACTGGAGAAGAACTTTGGAGAAGAGAGAGGGCGAAGGATAAAAAAATTCTAGAGGATTCCGAAGGTCCTGAAGGTTACGTACCATGCAAAGTTTTCGCGCTCCTTCCATAAAAACTCGATTGCCGTTCAAATTCTCATTCTACTTCCTTTCATGGGTAGCGGTAAAGTACGAATTAGCCCTTCATTTATTCAAGCTGCTTGTGTACATTAGGGACTATTTGGTTCGCATTCCAAGTGCTCATTTAGACTCTAAAGTTCATTGACCAAATATAAACGCATTTGGTTCGATTTTTTGGGTGACTTTGGCAAGATGCAATTGTATCTCCAAGTGACTTTAAAGGTTTTTAGCCCAATGGAAGTCCGAAGGTACTTTGAGAAGTTGTATTTTGGGAATATAAGTTTGGATACTGTTCATTTTCGAGGAAAAACCACCGCACGGAGGCTGAGGACCGCCAGTCGAGAGGTCCCGTGCGCCGGCAACGCGCTGGTGACTGCCGCCTGAGGGTCGCCCGACCCCGGCGACCGTCGTCGGACCTCAGGAGACGCTTGGGTCGCGCGACCCAAGTGACTGATGGCTTGAATCGCACGCCCAGGCGGCCACCGGAGGTCGGGCGACCTCAGGCAACGGTCGCCAAGGTCGGGCGACCCCAGGCGACGGGTTAGGCGATCATCACTTGGGGTTGCGCGACCCAAGCACAACCCAGGCGACGGCCGCCTGGGTCACGAGCTACTTGAGGTCGCGGGATCTCAAGCGGCCATCGCTTGGGTCTCGCGACCTCGGCGATGGCCGCCGGGGTCATGAGACTCGGGCGGCCGTCACCGGGTTGCGTGACCTCCGGCGGGCATCGCCTGGGGTCGCCCGACCTCCGGCGGCCATCCGAGGGTCGAGATCCGTCCATCCGGCCGCTAGATCCGACAGTCCAGTGGCTGAACTTAAAAAAAAAAAAAGTACAAATATTTTCTTTTCTTTTTTTTAATTTAGTAAAAATTATTTATAAATGCAAATTTTACCAAACAAGATATTTTAACCAAAATTGTATCTCGATATAAATTTTACCAAACAATATTTACATTTCGAAAAACCTCTTTCACCTAAAGGTATTTGCATTCTTGCAAATGCATTCTCCAAAAGCAGAACCAAACGGGCCCTACATCCAACCTGGAGCGATAATTATTTCGCCAACCATACAGACCAGATCGTACCTTGATAATAATCCACCGGTATTTAATAGCGCAAGAGAGGATTGCCGTGTCCCGATATGGATTCATCATAAGCTTTACCAGAGTCGGGAATATTTAGGAAAAATTAGAGTCCAAAACAGGGTAAAATGCCAGATGAATTAAAGATCACCTGGCTTGGCATCATGAATCCTCTACTTGCTTTCTAGATGACAATATGGCTAACGATGACACGAGAGAGAACCTTCTTCATCTTCTATAATTGACCGTGACCAAGGTATCAGGGTCACCATAAAATCTTCAAAAGATGAAATAAACATAGCTAAAATCCCGTTACAAAAACACACACACTCTCTCTCTCTCTCTCTCTCTCTCTCTCTCTCTCTCTACATTTTTTTTCCCGAACAATTCATGTCGCCAAAAAAAAAAAAAAGAGCTATTCTAATCACCGTTTCCTCTCAATTTTTTCCTCTGCTTCCTTCGCTGGTCATGTAGACCTGCAAGAAATAGCAACAGATAAATAAGGTAAATCAGCCTCTGATCCTGAATTCCCAACGAAGAGGAATGGAAGGGCTTGCATCGAAAAGAATGGTATAGTTTTTGAAGAATACGTTTTTTCTCCGCCTTTCTTTCTCTCTTCCGAGTTTCAATGCCTTTTCTTTTCTCTGCCGTCTCCTTCACATCAACGCGTGTCTGAGAGAAGCTTAGAACATTCAAATGGCCAGACAATAGAGAAATAACAGCACAGCATGATTCCATGAAGGCGCAAAGTAGGATAAGTAAAATTCAATCACTAAGAGACGATGGCAAACTTGCTCTCAAGATACACTCTCGAGCAAATGAAAAAATGCCAACTCGACATCATCAATTTTCTGTCAGGATGGAAGGCAAGCAATTAAACACAAAGAATTCATTACTGTGGGTTGCCACCATGGACTTATAGCACAACTCATGCACATTTGGTTCTCCATTAGACCAAGAGATCACACATAAGTGGAAATGACAACAAAACTATGAACTAAAGAACATATGGAGCTTCCCCCCAGCAGTCATCAGGAACAAAATCTGGGATTTAACTAGCAATTCCAATAAACAGCATTGTCTGTCCAGACATTAAGCTTAGCATAGAACAAGTATATTGCTCACTCATTACCTCATCACCAGCATTACGGAGTGCCTGGAGTGGCTCTACACAATCCTGACCAATGACCACTAGCTTCCCTTTTCCGTTTCCACTGGACTGTGTACCTTCTTCTGATTTTTGCTTTGCTATTTGTTCAAATTGATGTTGGAGGAGAGGTGAAACACCAGCCTAAAGGGAGAGAAAAACATCCAGTCAGTTTATCCAAAACCATCTGATTACCTGCGCATAGCCTGAGAATCACAAATTATGCACTGCAGTCCCCAAGGTATATTTTCACTAGTCACATGTTAAATGAGGAAAATCAAATCAAATGTGGTAATGAAACTTCAGAAATGAAAGAGTTACAGAAACTAATAAAATAATGACATTGAGTCAACTTGAAATTTGTGACTCGCCCCAAGAAAAACTAGAGCTGGAACTCATGACTCTTCAATGAGATATAGCACAATGACATACCATCCACAGTAAACCCAGTAACAGAGCACTACAGAAACAAATAGAAATGCCTTCTAGCTTGTGCAAGTCCTCACTTTTTTGTTTCTAGAGGGTAAAAGAACATAACAATACATAGAAGTAACAGATTTGACCAGAGCTGAAAATAGCTTTAGTAGAAGATCCCATGTAGAGCAGCCATATTTGTCATAAACATTGGTTGATTGCAGAAACCCCCTCATAGGATCGGTTGCACTTTAAAATCTTTGCAATTACCCATGCACACCCAATCTTTCAAATTGTTGCAAATGCCCCTTGTAAAATTTCAGCCCCAAAAGTGGATGAATGTAATCCTAAAATGTTAAAAATATCATTTGTATGTTTCATTTAGAGAAGAAACGTGCATTTTTTTCATAAAATTCAATGTTAGCTCTTAGTTTTCTATTACTATCCATTACAAACGAAGAACAGAGATTTCCATACAGAGAATTATTGTAGCCAATTAATAATAAATATATGACCAAAAAAATAATAATAAATCAATCTGCAAAATCATTGCCTGAGATAGATAAGATTCCAAAGAAGAGGGAGCTGTTTGTTTTGTCTGAAAAATAAATATTTCACTGAAGGTTTCGCAAATGACAGTTTTTACATTTTAAAATTATCTTCAGAAGTTTAATACCATCCTTTCAGAGAAAAGCAGAAGAGAACCCGCTAAATATAGAGAGTGAATGTAACTACAACAATATGAAAACATAGATTGTATTTGCAAAGATTCAAAGTATATGGCGAATTCACAACAGACCCCCTAGGTTTGGAGGGATTTTGAAATAAAAACCAAACCATTTTTCTGCAACCACAAAGACGTTAAGGCTTTGTCAATTGCCCTCTGCGGGAAAACACTCTGTTGTTGCAAAAATGCATTAAAAAAACTAAATAAATGACAGTAAATATGAAAAATTAGGCTTACCCCTGCCAAGAAGCGATGTGAGAATGTCTTTGGTTGCAATGGACGTGAAAGGAGATTTTTGAGGTCCTGCAATATGAGACATGTCAAATATGATTATATGATATGAAGCTGAACTGCCGAAATAAAATTAAAGGGAACACAAAATTAGAATATATTATCAAGAAGCCCTGCGGACAACCAACTGTTACTTATTAATAGTTAAGAAAGAGGTCAACCTGTTGCAACTGCTTTAGTTTGTTGGAGCTAGCTTTCCGCTTCTTGTGAGCATTAACTCTCTCTTCCTCACTGTCATATTTCTCCACATCTAATTGCAAGGCCTCTGCATTTCGTTCCAACCAGCTTTTCTGGGCCTTCTCCTTTTGAGAGAGAGAGAGAGAGAGAGAGAGAGAGAGAGAGAGAGAGAGAACATCAGATGCATAAAAAAATAAAGATCTAAAGTACAAAGTTTTGAAGCAGACAATCAATGAAGTTCCGTAATGTATAAGAAGTGATTTATCTACTAAAATGGAAGTGTCAACAAAAAGAAAACAAAATCAATTGCTATGGCTTGGTGGCCCCTTTAGTTTCTCCAAATAGCAGTCATCCAGTGAAACGTAATCTTATCAAGTAACAGAAACAGCTCTGCTAATGCTTCCCACTACATATAATAGGTAAATGAAAATGGGAGCAGCTAAGAAGGGGAGGCACAAAAGGGATGTAAAAGTAGACAAGTCTTCAAGAGTTTTTCTCCCTTCCAAAGTTATATGCATGCTGAGTATGCATGTCCCAAGCGGTAGCAGATGTCCCACATCCATTGATGATTTTGATTGGATGGTGGCATATAAACTAAGCTGATCCACGTTTCCAGAAATTGGCTAATACATATGAGGGAGGTGCATCAGCCTTTGATTCCTTACTCCACTTTCCCTTCCACACAGTAGCATCCAGTTTCGAGTAAGTCTCAAAATCAAGAATTTTAGTTATTGCTCACCCGTGTGCCCTCTTTCCCCACCACAGCTGAGCTTTTCTTCTTTCTTCTTGAAGGATTCCACAACAGTTATATTTGATGGTAAGAAAGGGAAAAAAAGGGGTGGAGAGAGAATACCACTGTACAAAGGAAAAGCTAGCATAGGCAGACACTAAACTGGGGCTGCTTGCAAACCTTGAAAAGGGACTTAACTTTTCATTTCTCACTAAAACAGAGGAATCAAATACAAATGACTCTATATGCAAGATTCAAATGTTATTGAGATTTGACACGTTACAAATTCAAATAGAAGCCAAATTCCAAAGCTACAAGTGCAAAGCTAAAGCCAAAAGCCGAAAGCCATCCCAGGCACCCACTTGATTGCATATCCAATGCACCATCTTTCCGTGACCGGCTTGGTTTGATGATGAGAACTACTATTTATCAATAGATAAAAAAGCACAGTACAGAATTCTCAACACCCATATGAAACTTGTGTCAGACAGCTCTGATATTAGAATTAGAGGCAGGGTTTTCAAAAGGCAACGCTTGTCAAATCAGCTGGTTGAACCGTGGAGGAGGTTATTAGAGCATACAACAACAATTAAGCGTTCCTAGCCTTAGAGCAGAAAAGGTGGATGGTTCAATTTGTGAGCAATGCTACAAACATTTCACAATGTCCATGAATCAAGTCTCTCGAGCATTGTTTCTATTTGGCATTCCAAATGCTCTGGTTCTGATACTATATAAATTGGCAAATATATACGTCAGAATGACCTATTTAAACAAACACGTACATGAGAATAGCTCTGGCTCAGTCCATTCCATTTATATTACTGGTTAGGGGTTGGACCCCTGCCTTGTGCATGCCTAAAAACACTTTTTTTCCCACAGCCATTCCTGACAAACCAGGTTGATCTGGTCCACAGGTTCAGAAATCAAATTCAATGAGAAAATCAGACCAGACTACAGACTGCTTCGCGGTCAAACCAGTAAAACCACAGGTCCAGTCCAGATATCAAATTATAGTCAGAGATAAATAAACTACTGAATCTTATAGACTTCCTACTGCAAATGCATAAGACCTCCGCATCATATATTACCTGAGAGTCTTTCCGAGAAATTTCACCGATTTGGCGTGCCAGAGATAATCTTTTCATGATCTCTGGCATGTATGAGTTCTCCAGAGGAAACCGCTGAAAAGAATCCTGAACATAAATAGAAAAAGTTAATTAAAATACTGTTCGTCCTAATCTAATTGAATGAACAATCAGGCATGAAAGTAAGAGATCTCGCATTCCTTGCTGTGAATCAACCTATAGTTCAACTATATTCATCCTACATTGAAATCAAGCCAAAAAAATTTACTAGTCTTCATGGAATTTGAATTTTCATCCAAATTGGTACATCATGACAGGATTAAGCATTATGGAAAGACTAATTTCTCCTACAATATTGTGTCACATTTGAAATAACTCTTTTAAACATAACAAGCAAGTGGCATTATAATGTAGAGGAGCTCACCAAAAAGGAGCTAATGCACAAGTTGTTGCATTATTATAGAAACAATGTATATATCAAAGAACTAGTTGGACGAATACAACATCAAAAATAAACAGTAAAGAGTGAGTGGGTCAATCTCAAAGCATGTGAACAAAACCTTGATAATAGAACCTCAATCTGTCAATTCATGCAATTCAAAGACTTTATACCTCAAGCTAATGATAATACCTTGGAAAATGATCTACATAGAGAGGCAAATTTTGATGTCTCGTCAGGGGATATTAGTGCTATGCTGCATCCATCAGAAGACGCTCTGGCAGTCCTTCCACTTCTATGGACATAAACCTAGAAAAATAGGAATATGCGTCGAAACAAGTTATGTATAGTGCAAAGAATGGCAAAATACATCAGCCGGGCTTGTTTATCATACAACAAAGAAAATGGGGGAAAGTTCTCTACACTTACTTCTGCTGAATGGGGAAGCTGATAATGAACAACAGTTCGAATGCCTGGAATATCAATACCCCTAGCGGCAACATCAGTAGCAATAAGCACACCATGCTCACTTCCACGAAACTGATCAATTGCCTGAAATGATTGAAAAGGAGGAAGGGAAGAGAATTATTCAATATATTTACACACACAGAGGGAGAGAGAGAGAGAGAGAGAGAGTTTTACTGCAGATCCTTGACACATTGAGAGAAGAATTTGCCAAGAATAACCATTATAACTCAGAAAACCATTCACCTGACACTTACGAAGTCTGATGACCTATAACTTTATGCTCAGAAGTTTTAGAAAGAGTTCTTGATATTTCATTTCTAATAAATCATAATATGAGAAGACATCTCTACTGAAAAGTGGAACGTTGGGATAGAATGGTCGATTGTCAATTTCTTAAACGCCTACATGTGTTCAAACCTAAAGCAGTTATCACTGACCAAAATATTAAAGAACCTTTAACGGTCATTCCATCTTTTGCAGTTGACCAATGTTCTCAAACCACCCTGACCCCTTCTCTCTCTCTCTCAACCAGGTCAACTTTTAAGAGTCTACTATTCAAGCTTTCTTTTCTTGTTCAAATGCTGAGAGTCATGTTAACCAGCTCCAGTGGTATGTTAGCTCCAATTATCCAGATTTAAAGCCATAGAGACTTATTTAGACAAATTGAAAGTTTAAAAGACTTGACTGGAGAAAATGTGAAAGTGCAGGGACTAAAAGTGGACTTTTACCATTCAAGTCCAAGTGCGCGCGCGCGCACAACCAGATCAAAGAGTCCACTCTTCACATTTTCTTTTCTTAGTCAAGTGCTGAGAAAGTCATGATAACCAACTCCAATGGGTATGTCAGCTCCAATTATCCAGATTTAAAGCCATAGAGACTTATTTAGACAAATTAAAAGTCTACAAGACTTGACTGGAAAAAATGCAAAAGTTCAGGGACTAACTTTTACCATTCAAGTGTAAGTGCAACTTCCATTTATCTAGACTACAAGGCATTACAAGATGAAAGCACTCTTTATAATTTGGAGGCTCATGAATATTTTTTCAGATTCAATTACGTTGATTGTATATTTCATTATCCAAATGATGACAAAAACTTGGGGGAAGGGGGAGGGATCTTTCGCATTCAACTCAAAATGACCTTTTCAGTTCCTCAATAACAAATACGATCAAATAGTCCACACATTTTTTCCAAGTATCAACATCACTTTAAACTGATGACAAGCATGTTATTTACAATCCTAATATCCATAAAACATGATGATAATCGTAGAAGCAATAGATGACAAATATATATGAACCCAAATTGAGAAAATTCCTCTTGACCGACCATATATGTATACTACAGAAAGTTGTAAGCAACTTAAAAAAATAGAAAGCAAGAAATATCTTCACCAATCCAACACAAGTTCAATAAGTAATGAAAAATCAAACATCTGATAATGTTAACAATTTAGTGACAAGAAACCTTCAATCGAGCTCTTTGCTGCATCTGCGCGTGCAGAGTCCATACGTGGATGCCAAGAATGCGTAAGATAGAGGAAATGTGGCGTAAAGCTGCAATTGATGTGCAGAAAACAATCGTGCGACCTAGTCCATGTAGACTCAGAATATAATATAAGTGAGCATCTTTATCATTTTCCCTGCACCTGCAATTTCTAAGTGTCAGTATTGTTGCACAGAATACACAAAATTCAGATTGAATGTAATGTCTTATAGTAGAATAATAGTTGAGCAAAAGATACAAGTAATAACAAGTTGTAACTCAGTGGATGGCTTGTAATCAGGCGAGATAGTACATAGGGGTATATTTGTCAAATAAAGATGTCTTGACTGCCCTCATACAATGACTAATAACTAAAGACTCATGAATGTCCTCAATCATCATAGCCAGATTTTTCCTCATCTATTTCACCATTCTCACTTCTCACATTAACAGACCTCATACTCTGCAATTGTCACAGCCTGCAAAAGAAAATTTGTGATGACAACAGCATACTAACAACTAAGCATTAACAAGCTGAAGAATGTGAAAATGCTCATTTTGCAAAGGGAGGGTGGAGGAGAACAAAGTGTTGAACACTTGTGGGCATGAGACACTAGAAAACTCATTAGGTGCTCCAGAAGAATGCATCAGCATCTACTCAACTAATCACTAAGTACCACATGTCATTTCTGAGTGTTCTTCAAAGAAAATATTTTGAAAAAAGTTCAGCACTAGCTCACAACGATCCAATAGAACTTTTACAGCGCAGAGGTAAAATCATCCACAAGTCGAGCTCTACCAAATCTAATCAAAAGGCATTAGCCTAAAAGATACAAAACCTAAGTCAAACTGATCTGCAATTTCATGACCTCTAATTATCCCTAAAGACACTCCTCCAATATTCTCTGACCATATGAAAAATGACGTTTCGTACAACTAATCATGCAAAAATTCCACTACTTTAAGACATGATCTTTTGTCAAAGCATCCAGCGCAGGCTCAGTCAAGGCTTTCTTTTATTTGAACCTTTTCTGATTGGTAAAAACAAAGTAAACTTACTTAAAAAGACATAAATTCTCTGGGCACCAGAGGAATAAACCAATAATTCAAAGCTGCCTGATCTTTAATTGCAAAAGGTGAACTGACAAGTTTTAATGACCCCTGCAAAAACACACACAACGCAAGCACAAATACACAATTTAAAGGCCAGCAGAATGCTTACTCAATAAATGACTCCTCCAGCTTATTTGCCAAAATTGAGGAATTTGTCAGATCAATTATAGCAGCATCTTCCCGCATTCCAGCTCGCTCAGAAAGAGTCTCTATGGAGTTCAATCTACCGCTTGTTGACTGCTTTGATCTGGCAATACCCCGCTTCAGCTTCTTACGAAAATCAGCAGATAGAGCAATAGTTGCAGAAAAAACAAAAGTTTGTCTTTTCTTCCTCTGGATGTTAGCTATTGTTACACAACTTTGCATGCTTTGAGGTCTTTCCTCAACAGAACTATTAGTTGTTGGAAGCATGTCAATAATTGACTGCAACTCGCGGAAATGCCCATCTTCTATCATCCGATCAGCCTCATCCAACACAAAGAAGGACAAGGAATGTAACTGTAAAATCAAAAGCACAAATTCAACAACAGTAGTATAAAAAAAGGCCTTGTTGACTATAGTCCGAACTAACTATTAACCAAGAAAAAACAAAAAGAAACAAAAGATGACGCCACAGAGAAAGAGAGTTAGTTGAAGAGATTCGTCTAAGTAGAATTTTTTATCTGATTCAAATTGGGCTCACACTTAGGCCCTTATATCCATCACATCCCTTCGCATAAGTATTTGGCGACAAATTTATGATATGCTTCTTAAATATCTATTAAACAACTAAGCAAGTCCTCATTCGCCAAAAACTATCATGATAAGTTGAAGTCTTTAGACAGGAAAATACAGAACAATGATATATCTATGATCCTGATGATGCAAATAAGCATATGCAGTACAGCACACTATTCATGTTGATAAAAGTAAAATGGACACATATTAAACAGGAAAACACATTATTGATGAGGCGATAATTGCACGAAAACATAAATTCTATGAAGAATATGCTTCCAAGCTAACCTCCACGAGATGGATTTCTCCTCCTGACATAAGTTCCCATAATCTCCCAGGAGTTCCAACAACAATCTCAGGCCTTGCTTCTAAAAGCCTCTCCTGTTTTTCTGTTGACATCCCACCAACAATGGGAACTACTCTGATTCCTGCATCCTTGGCAAATTCCTTGAGATGATCGGTGACCTGGAAAACAGACCATGATATATTATCAGAAGCATCAAAAAGTAAAAAGCCATCTAATCGAGAAATTCTCTTAATTGGTTTGATGCAGCCGTCATGTGACATGGAGTGTCAACACAGATGCGGGGTATTGTCAGATCAAAGCAATCAAATGCTACATCTCAGGTAAAATGGATTGAGCAACACAGATGCGGCAAACTTGTACCTGAAGTGCGAGTTCCCTGGTAGGTGTGATAATAAGGGCCCGTAAAACACCTTTTGGAGCATACTTTTCCACTTCCTCTCCTTTTTCTTCACGCATCTTGGTTGATTTTTCTCTTTCCTCAAGAAGCCTTTGCAGAATTGGTAAGCCAAAAGCAAGTGTTTTCCCAGACCCTGTCTCTGCAGCGCCTATAACGTCCTATAAAATCAACAATGAAAGGAACACCATAGAATTAGATTTGTGCTTAACAGTCAGCATAAAACTTTAAAATCTTCAAACTGACCTTTCCTCGATGAGCAGCAGCAGGAATACAAGCTTTTTGTATTGGTGTTGGTTCCTTGAACCCAAGCCTTTGTATTGTTTTCATAATAAGAGGATGCAACCTCAAATCATTCCATGCATAGAACTCAGCATCATCAACGTGGTCGACTTCAGCATCATCCACTTCATTGAGAAGCAATGTCATCAACATTTCAGACGATCGATAACATTTACAAATACATCACGGCAATGAATAGATAGGCTTCTCTCCTAGCTCACTAATGTTGTTTAGGCTAGTCTAAAGGCCATTTTCATCAACCAAAAGGAATTAGACTGCCACACGTATTAATGGAAGCTACCCCCATTCAACCAAAAATGAAGAATAGAATACTAATAGAGCACGAACCTGCAGGCGATTCATCAACTTTCTTGGTCTCTTTCTTTTGTTTCTTCTTTTTCTTTTTCTTTTTCCTTTCAGTCATCACATTCTCCTGCTGCTGCTGCTCCTCCTCCTCCTCCTCCTCCAAATTGCTTGCAATCTCAGCTTCAACCCCACGATCCACACTGTCTCGTACATTACCATCCTTATTTTTCTTTGATTTCTTTGCTTTCCCTGATTCTTGCTTCACAGCTTTCGGTATATCCAAACCATACTCAGATTCATCAATCTCTTCGAGAGAAAGAAAGCCTGCAAATTTTTTTTGCCCAAACAAACCAATGTGAACAACGTAGAAAGCTTAAACCCTATAAACCCTTCTATCCTAATCGGTTCAGAATTCGCATTCAAGATAATATACAGAACTTCAAAAGTCCAACCACATAACTATCAACCTGCATTCACTTCTAAATCCCTAATGTCCAGAGAAGTACCCCAAGTTCATTTTTTTTTTTTTTTTTTTCTGTGTCCTTTCCTCAGGTTGTTCTCCCATATCCTTTCTCATAGCTCAATTGGCACAAGCACCAACCACGCATTCGAATGTTATCATTGCACCAGCTAAGAAGACGCCACTGTCCGAAGGTAGTCGTTTGCTTCAGCTCATTTTCCCATTCATATTCATATTCATCCCATCATTCTCTCAGCACCCCACACACACACACACACACACAGAGCACGAGCGAGCGAGCGAGCGAACGAGCGAGATTGCGAGAGAGAGAGACAGACCTCCTTCGAGCTCGTTGGAGCCGATGAAAAGAGAGAAGGCGGACCCGTCGCCGTCGCCGCCGCCGTCGCCGTCGTCGGGGAGGGAGCGAGTCCAGGGGAGCGAGTCGAGCCGCTCGATCTCGGGCCCGTCGCGGCTTCTCTTCCGCTTCGTCTTCTTGCTCCTCTGCGCGCGAGTCGGCGCGCCGTCGGCCATGGCCGCTGCTGCACGTCGTCCAAGTTGCTCGGTTCGGAGGGCAACGACTTGGAGCGCTGAAGAGACTTGAACTGAACGGAGGCTCGGCCCGCGAGCGCTCGTTTTTTTCTTATTGAAACGATTTTAGGGCGTAAACACTAAATTTTAGGGCAAAATTTTAAATAAAGTTTACAATAAGGTTATTTTCTCAAAAAGGACCACGAAATAGACTTTATTTTGGGTTATGCAATCCAAGTGATCTTCGACAACCTAAAGAGAGCAGACCTCAATACCAAGGTCCGAAAAGAATAAAAGGCACAGCTCGATAAAGGTCAAATGTTGATCCTAAATCAATAGCGTCGTTAGAGTTGTAAGTGGAATCAAAGTCGATCAAGGGAAATTCTAATGACACCCGAAATATTGAAAAATTTATGTCATTTATTGAATAAAAAATGAAAAAAAAAAAAAAAAAACGACACCGAGAGATAACACATTACCTTTACAATTCTGTTGGAGCAATCGAATAATTTTCTAAACACAGCTTCAAGTTGTTGAGGGTCTAGATAATAAGGTCGATTTCATCGATCGAGTATAGATTTGAAACTCAAGTGTCGAGAACATCTTGATTCGAAGGGCACAAATGTGGTAAGAAATTGAGATCGTGAGGGAATTAGTGGAAGATGAAATAAGAGAGCTAGAATCTCCAAAAAAAAAAAAAAAAAAAAAAATTCTCAGAATCTAAATTTGGGACTTGACTGATCTGGTTTGGTGTGTTGAGGTCTTTTTATACAAAAAATATTATTTGCTAGCAACGCGGACAAGGATTTATAATTTTTTTTTTAAATGAGGACAGAAACATCAAATCAAACAACAATTTGCAGTCAAGATTGATTCTATTGGTAGCCACTAAATTTTGCCTCTATCCAATAAATGCACCTAGAAAGTCACAATTCAAGGAATTGGAAAAAATTACAATTAAGGGCCTAAAGTGTTATAACGTTTTCAAATAAATGTCTAAAATGAACCTTACATCAAATAAAAATCTAAAGTGATCATATCAATTTCAAATAAGGATCTAAAGTAATTATAATAATCTCAAATAAGGGCTTGATCTTGCCGGTTGGCTAAATATTTCAACTGGTAAAATGATATTTTCGTCATAAGACCATTTTTATTAAATTATATATATATATATATATATATATATATTTTTTTTTTTTTTTTTTTTTACTTTTTTCCTTCTTTTATCATTTTCTTTTCCGACGAGGGTTACAACCTCATCCAAGTCCTTGTTGACCACAAGCGAGACCACCCTCACATGTAGCTTTTGAGGGCTGCCTCGCCAAGGGCGAGGGTCACCTTATTGAGGCAAGGTCGTCCCTCATTAGCCATTGGCAAGGTGACCCTCCCCCAAATCTGGAGAGGGCCGGCCTTGCCTATGGCCGATGAGGGCAATCCTTGTCCAGCTCTCTTCGAGCATCACCAATAGCTGGTCTCGGCCACCAGTGAATAAGAATAGAAAACCCAAAAAAAAAGAATAAAAATAAAATAAGAAAGAAAGAAAGAAAACATTAAAATAAAAAGGGCAAAAGGACGAAAATGCCCTTGACAAATTAGAAAGTCATGTTCTTATTTGAAATTGATATAGCTACTTTATATTAATTTGCGTTTGCATATTAGGAGTATTTTCATAGCATAAGCCCACAAAAATTTCAGTTAAATTGGATTGGTGTTAAATGACATAAGCAGAAATTCTTTGAGTTTGATTATATTTCTGGACTATATAACCCCTGGAACACAAAGTTCCGCCAAGCCCCATTAGAGAGCTATGCTGGGCACGGGGGAGGCACATGGGGAGTGCTTCATTTGGAAAGATTAATTTATTTGACTAAATTTGGAGTAAATAAAGTTATTAACCTTGGGAATTTCAATTATACGGAGATCATTAGAGGATGGTATCTTAGTTTGCTAAGACAAGATAGTCGATATACTCCGCCCCCCACTTTGGTCTAAAATAGGAAAGTGAAAATTCTTGTTGTCATCAGAAAAGCCTAATCCTAAAGCCTATATAAACCCATTAGGGACCTAATTTACATAACAAATGTGAGGCACGATACGAAGGTAATACACAGGGTACAAACAACTGAGCTCTCATCTCGCCGTGTCTTCAGCAACGTCGTCACCAATCCAGCAGCTCCAGCGACTCCTAATCGAGTTCTTACAGGTCTTCCGGCGTTAGTTCGGCAGCTGTGGTAGTCCGCCACACACGACAGCGGCCTCTCGATGATCTCGGCAATCTTGCAGCGCCTCCGGATCAGTACGCTCTGCTGGACAACCCTCGCGGCCTGGTTGCCACTCGTCGAGCTGTCCTCACTGTCCTTGCTGGCGCCGGTGACCCTCTCCGCTTGCGAACATACTCTCAGGCCTTGGGTTATAGATTGGTAACTTATTGGGTTATCTAATTTTAGGGAAAAGTGCCAAAACAGTCCTAAACCTTTTGCCTTTGTGCCGATTTAGTCCTAAACCTTTTTTTGGTGCCGATTTAGTCCTAAACCTTTTTACGTTGTGCCAATTGAGTCCTTTCCGGCCAATTTGGCCGGATTTTGCTTGGCGGACACCGGCCGGCCGACGTGGACAACTTTTAATAATATTTTAATATTTTTAAATATTTTTTATTTTTATTTTTGTTTTTATTTTTATTTTTGTTTTTGTTTTTTTCTTTTTCCTCCAACCGGTCGCCGGTCCGGCGACCGGCCGAGGCGACGGCCGGCGAGGGCGAGGTCGACCTCGTCGGCCACCTCGCCCGATCCGGCGAGGCGAGCCTCGCCCATGGCCGGCGAGGCTCGACCTCGCCGATCCGGCGAGGCGAGCCTCACCCATGGCCGTCCCTCACCGGGCGAGGACGAGCCTCGCCCATGGCGAGGGCGGCCTCACCCAGTCCGGCGCCATGGCCGTTCCTCGCCGGATCCGGCCTCACCCTCGCCGGCCGTCGCCTCTGGCCGGTCGGCGACCGGCGACCGAGGGAAAAAAAAAAATAAATAAATAAAAAAATAAAATTTAATAATAAAAATATTAAAATATTATTAAAAGTTGTCCACGCGCACCGATAAGGCCACGTCAACCGGACGGCGTCCAGTCAGCAAAATCCTGCCAAAATTGGCCGGAAATAATTGAATTGGCACAACATAAAAAGGTTTAGGACTAAATCGGCACCAAAAAAAGGTTTAAGACTAAATCGGCACAAAGGCAAAAGGTTTAGGACTTTTTTTGGCACTTTTCCCTCTAATTTTATAGTATAGCTTTATTGCATATTATTCAATAGTAAAATGATACGTTTATTTGTCATATCTTAATTGTCCCATTTTATTAGTAAAGACATGTTAGGGTATCGGACCTTCGAGACTAAAGGTCGGACCACTAATAATGTATTGTGTGATTTTATGAATGGTCAATTCATTCAATTCTTGGTTGTATTGAAATAACATGTAATGGGATAATATTGGTGAATTTTTTATATAACATATATTTTAGTGCATCCTTTAAGTTTATTAATCATAATGCATGTCTCACGTCACATATCAATTGCATGTTTACAACTTGGTGCATACAAGATTTAGGACTTTGATGTTCCGAATCATGCATTTAATTCATATAGATTTATGATAGTTTATAGATTTCATTAAAAAAATTTAAATAAAAATGTCATCGAAATCATACAGATTGCATATAAAAATGTTTAATCTCATGACAATCATGTCATACACTCACCTTATTTAATGAGTCATATGGCATAGGGTTAATATTTTGATAACTACGCCATGTAGATTAATGATTGCATATCATGCATTGCATATAGTTTGATTTTTTTTTAATAAAAAAGTAGAGCACAAAAATAATTTCGCTTAGTTTAGATAATAGGGTTATTTCATCCTATTTCATGTTATTAGAATTGTATATAGCTTGCATTCGATTATATCATAGCTTACAGGTTTCATTCTAGTTCATTAATGCATGTTTAATTAGACTAACATGTTACTAAGATTTCATTCCAGTTCATTAATGCGTGTTTAATTAGACCTCACATGGTTATAATATTTGAATTAAATTATATTCATGTTAGACCAAAAAAAAAAACTAAGAATTGAATGACAGGGGTGTGCAAAATACCCGGGAATCGCCCAGACCGCCCGAAACCGGACCGGAACCGCCCGGAACCGGCGGTTCTTAAGAGAACCGGTCCGGTTCCCGGTTCCAATTTTTTGGAACCGGTGGGTACCGATCCGGTTCCCGGTTCCATGGGCGGATCCGCCCACCTGAACCGGACTGGAACCTTTTTAATATTAAAAAAAAAATTACTAAAAGAAATCCTAGATTAGATCCCATCTCCTCACTCCCTTCGTCTTCGGTTCTCTCTCTCTTTGTCTCTTCCTCGGTTCCTCCTAATCCTATCGCCATTTCGATTCCTCCCCGAGTGTTGATGCCGTTGCCACTACTCCTCCGCCGCTATTATTTGCCCCCTCGCGTCGGCCGCCACCCGCCACAGCCGCGGAAAATTGTTTTGCGACTGTTTTATGTTGAAACCCCGACCATAGATCTCCTCCCCTCCTTCCCAACTCATAGACCTGACCGTTCTATGTTGAAAACCAAAATTGTTTCGCGTCAAAATCGGTTCCATGGATCCACTCGGGAACCGGACCGAACCGGCGGTCCAGTTCCCGGGTGCGGTCCAGTTCCCGGGTGGATCCATGCAACAAACGAGTGGATCTCGGTTCCAATTTTTCAGAACCAGTCCTTAGCGGGCGATTCCCGGTTCTATGTCGAGAACCGTCCGCCCAGACCATGCATACCCCTAAATGACATTGCATTTAAAATTCGTGTTTAGGTCACGCTACACATTATTGGATCTTTGGTTAACATTTTGCAGAAAGCTTGATATATTGGACATAATGGAGCTTTGCTTTTAAATTGCATGGGCGCATCAAGGTTCATTAATCTTTTTTAGCAATTTATTTATACGATTTGATTATTGAGAATTAAATTCACTTGCATACCCGCATGATAATTCATTGCGTGTTAGTGGTTTAGGAATAGAATTGACAAAAACTGTTTGCAAAATATTTTTGAAATAAAGAGAAAAGGTATTTGTTTCATTGAGAATCACATCCGAGGTTGGCTTTTGACTTTTTTGTATGTATTGGGTTTTGTATTAATTCAGAAAGTAAATAAAAGATTCTAATGGCAATGACTATGGGTAAAGGAGATAAATATACCCAATATACTAGAAAGTGAATAAGGGATAAATGCAATGCGAATAACGAAAAATAACATCTGTGTTATTGGTAGTGATTTTTTTTCTCCATCCTCTTACAACAATCCTTTGACGGCTATTTTATAGTCAAACTAAGTAGATAACCGCTATATTATTTCAAATTCAAACTATTCTTGGGATTTTTGAAAGAATTTAAGTAATCGCATTGCCTTATTCATAAGGTGGTTGAATCTTGTTATTAACTAGCGCCTTAATAACTTATTCACCCCTTACCTTATTACTTCCTGAATTTTAATCGCAATTATGATTATATACAAGTTCCTTTCAAATCTATAGGCCAATCGTCAAGTGGAATTTGATGGGCCTAATTGATTAGGGGCAGCCCGCAAAGATCAATTTTTGATATCAACATATGCCTCATTTTAAAAGAAAGTTGTGAATATACATAGCAATTATTATCCTTTTTAGGGTTCTAGCAAGTCGTCGGCTCAACTTTTGATCTCCCGGCTGATTCTCTAGTTTCTTCGAGTAATGATTTGACCTACTCCATCTCTTAACCTTTTTGTCCTTCACAAGTATTGCCGAGAGCAGTGCCCAGATTAGACTTTTCACCTTGTCAAAGCTTGGTTTCTACAACCTCTCTTTCTTTCGGGTTTCTTCGCTCTTCTCTAGGCCCTACCATGTCTCCCTCTTTTGATCCTTTAGCCTTTTCAGCTCGTCTAAACCAACTTCAACAATCGGAGAATAAAGACAATTCCCCTTTTTTCTCTACTGAATTGTCTCGAGGTGGCGCAAGAAGAGATCGTCCTTGGGCCCTGTTTTCTTACGCCGCGCATCCCTGAGTTTCTCCGAGGTTGCTTTGTTTTGAAAATAAGAAAATAGAATAAATGGATAAAAAAATTATGAAAAGCCTCGAGATGGGTTTTATTTAAATATGGGCTGGTTGTGGTTTTAAGTGAGTTTGGGCTTGGTTTGATGGAGAAACTTTGGGCTTGGCTTAGTATAGAGAGGTTTGGTCTGAGTTGGGCTTATTCCTAAATGAAAAGAGGGGTCTAATATTAATAGCATAATGTCGTGTCCATGGCCTGGATCTGAGAGTCCACAACAGCTCCTATTCAGACTGGGCCCAAGGGCCCATTTGAGTCCCTACTTTTCGGATTAAAAAATTAAATAGTAAAAAAGTTAAAAAAAATCGAAAATAGTTTAGAAGCAGGCATTGATTGGGTTGTTAGATTTAGCTTAGTTTCGTTTTTAGTTAGTATATGTAGTTTAGATATTTTAGCAAATGCCTTTCGTATGGTTCGGTTGAACTTTTTCTCTGAAGTCTAGTCAAGATAAATTAATTTTTTTGGAAAATGAACTCAACTCGAACTTGGCTCAGGGATTGCTATCATGGGTCTTAATGACAAGGTCATGTGTCATTTGTTTTACACTTTATTGGGTTTACTTTCATGCAATTTGCTTTTATCATATTGATTGTGATTGTCTACTTTTCTTTGATTGTGCACTCATGTGTGGACATCATTTCGTGGCATAAATTAATAAAATGGTCAAAGATCGCCTAAATCATTTATGTGACAAACCCATTTAAGTTAAGGTATTGAAGGGCACCAGTTACCAAATTCTCAGCCCTAAATATGTTACATAAGGAAGTAAGTGATGCTCTCATACTTTACTCGATTTCTAGCCAACCTTTGTTAAGTTAGTGGTGGCTCTTGGTAAAGTTCAACTTCATAGATAGATCTATTCCAATTGTAGTTTCATAACGTTGTGGGAGGTAAGTGTTTAGAAGAACCCATTTGATGTTGCCTCTAAATCCCGCTTTTCTATCAAACTCGTGTCGGCATGCAACAAGAGCTATGACACTAATTGTTAAAAATTTTACCCATTATTGCCGTTCCAAAATTTTTTTCTTCGATTCTCCCTAAAAAGAAGTCTGTAAATTAATTTAAGATGGTCCTTCCATCAAAAGCAAAATGGTTAATATCCTGAAAAACCCTAAATTGATACACTTATGATAATTTTACCTCAAACTAATTTTTGACCACCAGAAATCCCAAACCGGTACATTTTTGACAAATTTACCTCAAACTAGTATGCTTGTGACAAATTTGCCTTTTGTTAGTTTCCATTAAATTTTACTATGAAATTATTAAATTGAATGACATATGATGGTTGGCGTGTCAATTTGGGATTTTACTATCCGTTTGTCACAGTTGTACAATTTTTGTGATTTTTTGTGGCATTAATTCAATTTAACAGAGAATATATTTATTACAAATATACTAATATGGGGGTTTTTGGTGGTCGAATAAAATAGTTTGTGTTAAATTTGTCAGTGTACCGGTTCAAGGTTTTTTATGGTCAATTGGGATAAATTTTGTCATATATGTACTTGTTTAGGGTTTTCATGATTAAAAAAACAATTTGGGGTAAATTTGTCACATTTATACCAATTTGAGATTTTTCAATATATTAACATAAAGCAAAAATACCACCCGCCGTGGTGGCTCCGCTGGATAGGCTTCAGACTTCCTTTCGCTAAGAGGTCTGGAGTTCGAAACCTGCGTCGCAAGGAGGCCTGCGTCGCAAGGAGGTTGGCGTGAGACATTGGTGACTTACCCGGTAGCATGTGTGTGGTGGCTAGCACGTGTCGTCTCCAGTGGTTTATCTCCGGCTGCCGGCCGTGCGGGGTTCCCTGGGTCATAAAAAAAAAAAAAAAAACATAAAGCAAAAATGTGAAGTTCCCGAGAGAGAGAGTATCTTTATGTTGCCCACATCATTCTACCATGTTGAACCGTCCTCAACCTATACACATCCAACCACCATCACCATGTCCTCAACAACTTGTGAGTGTGCAATCACCATCGCAATTTGCCCTACTTTAAAACTATAATTGTTAGATGCATCTGCCTTTCTAGTCCAATCAATGCTATTGATGAACCACAAGTATCCAATCACTAAATACATCAAAATAGGTGAATCATATTAGATTTGGCTAGGTCGAAAATGGGTCCAATTTTGATTGACCCATTTTATACTATTTTAGTAATCTATACTCAACCTGACTTAGATTTATTATTAGTTTATTATTTTAAATTCCCTCTCTAACCTTCTTCTTCCCCGGGAACTAAGGCAGAGGAAATGAGAGAACAATTGTAAATGCCAACAATTGAGAGTGCATTTGGTTCAGTTTTCCTAATGGGCTTTTAGCCTCCAAAGCCCTTTGAGGAAATGCCGGGGTGCTTGACAAGGATTTTGATACCATATTTATATATTACATTAAAAACAAATACCATTATAGCGGAGATTATATTCTTTGAGAGCAAGATTTAAACATTGATAATACTCTTTTTACTAGTTAATATCACGGAAATTCTCAAATTGATATAGTTGTAATAAATTTACTTCAAACTAACTTTTTAACTAACAAAAACCCAAAGCTAGTATATTTATGATAAATTTACTATTCATTAATTTTTGTTGAATTTTACCTTCAATCTTTAAGATGGATGAAATGTAGCAGCTTAGGGGTGTGCAAAATACCGGGATCCGCTCGGACCGCCTTAACCGGACCGAATCGCCGAACCGGTGGGTCTTGAGGGAACCGGTCCGGTTCCCGATTCCAATTTATTGGAACCGGTGGGTACTGGTCCGATTCTCGGTTCCATGGGCGGATCCGCCCACCCACCCACCCGGACCGGACCGGAACCTTTTTAATATTAAAAAAAATTACTAAAAGAAACCCTACATCTTATCTCACTCCTTAGGGAACATTTACCTTTGGTCAAAGAAAATTTAACCATCTATGGTTATTTTGCAAGTAGAAAATGGAAGAATGTTGCATTCCATGTGTTCGTTTTTTTTTTTTTTTTTTTTTTAATCTACGAGATACATTTATAATTACAATAAATGAATCTTTGTTCCACGTACTTAAATTTGATTTTTCTTTCTTTGGCTTGCTTTGATGTTACGTAGTCGTTCTATGTTGAAAACTAAAATTTTTTCGCGTCAATATCGGTTCCATGGATCCACCCGGGAACCTGATCGGACACCGGTCCGGTTCCCGAGTGGATCCATGCAACAAACGGATGGATCCCGGTTCCAATTTTTCGAACCGGTCCTTAGCGGGCGGTTCCCTGTCTAGGTCGGAACCGCCCGCCCTGACTATGCACACCCCTAGTAGCAGCTTGTCAAATGTACCAATTTGAGATTTTCCCTTCTTTTTGGCATAAGTGTACCAATTTTTGACTTTTGTGATATTAATCCATTTTGATGTGAAGTAATTGATGATAAATGTGTCATACGTGCATTGATTTTGAGACTTCGGTGGTTGAAAAATTAGTTTGGATCATGGTTAAAAATTAGTTTGTGATAGATTTATCTACGATGTATCATATTAAGGCTTTTTATGATATTAATCTTCTCTTTTATCTTATTTTTAAGCACATGACAAATTGTTTTTCTTGAAAAAGATTATCAAGAGGGGTTCCGAAAAAGAAAAAAGAAAAAAAGAAAATGATTATCAAGAGAAAATTCGGTATTCACCCGCCACCGGTGAATCTCCGGTCGTGGGTTCGATCTTCATAGTTTCCCCCGAGAAAAAACACAAAACACAGGAGTCGTATATTCCCTCCCGATGTCCGCCCCACTCGCCGCTCGCCACTCGCCGCTCCTCACACTACCGCGCCCGAAATCCCTATAAATATCCGATCCCCGCGCGCTTCTCGTCCTCCCGTTATGCGCTCCCTCCTCTCCAGATCCCTCCTCATCCTCCCTCCCGCCTCCCGTCGTCCCCGCCCGCGACCGTTCTCCTCGATGGCCGCCGGCGGCGGCGGCGGCGGCCTCCTCGCCCCGCGAGCCCGCCTGCGCGGCGTCGTCTTCGACATGGACGGGACCCTCACCGTCCCCGTCATCGACTTCGCCGCCATGTACCGGGCCGTGCTCGGGGACGACGAGTACCGGAGGCTCCGGGCCGAGAGCCCCACCGGGATCGACATCCTGCACCTCATCGAGGGGTGGAGCCCCGAGAGGCAGAGGACGGCCTACGAGGTCATCGCCGATTACGAGCGCCAGGGGCTCGATCGTCTCCAGATAATGCCCGGTCGGTGAAAAAAGCTATGTCGCATCGACGATTCTGTTGGTTCTTTTTTTTCTCTTCGTGTTAGGTCTGTCGGAGCGTGATATGGATTCTTCGTGGGGGAATTAGTCAATCCGTGATACTGGCTTTGTAGGTCCTCTTTTGAGTTTTTGGGGTCTGTTTGGTTGCTGAGACGATCCAGGGTCTTCGTGTGTGAATTCTTGACACGAGAAGTTGAGGGCTTCATGCTTGCTCTCAGTCTTTAGTCATCCTCCGGCGTGTGAGTTCAGTTCCATCTATAGAATTCTGGCATTCGTCACTCAGACTTTGCAAATTTGGCTCTGTGCAATTGGTTGTTTGCTAATGACATTGCTTGGTCAGCTGTCTATCTTTAGTGAGGTGACATGTGTTTATGATATGGCCTGAGATATGTTCCTAATGGGTCTCTTTCAAAGTGTTGTTGATGCATTATGATTGGATGTTGTCTGCTTGCGCGATGGAGATAATGTTTCTCATTCCTTTTGGTGTGTGGGATTGGGTCACCTGTGGCTCAGTATTAACTTAGTGGAAAGTTACCTTCCTAGAGGGCATGCATAAGCACGGTGCATTTTTTCATGTGAGGCTAATTGTCTGTTGCATTTAATTTAGGCATTTTTCATTTGAGATAAGTACAGCCAAAGAGGACCTGTTTCATAGGCCGAATATAGCATGATACTTCTGTTAAGAACTACGAATTTTTCCATCCTAACTCTTAAGATGCATTCGTGCAACTCCTGTTCAGTTTTCACATTCACTTCCTAATTTTGGGGCAGGGGGCTTCCTCTTTTGCCACTCCAAGTGTGGATTCCATCCACACTATCTGTTAGAAGAAATCTGAAATCTGTCATCTAAACGTTGTTCAGCAGTGACGGGTGGATATCGTAACTATTGGTCTTGCTGAGTCATAAGGGAGATAACTGGGCAGAGATTTTGCATTTACATGAAAAGGAAAGGAAATAAAAATTTTGGAATCTTACTGCTGTGAGTATGTTCTTGCTAATGGGGAAGACTTGGTTTGTGTGCTCTTGTTTATGGTATGAGCAATTATGTCCTGGGCTAGGGCATGTCACTTAGACTAAATATTACTTCCTGACAAGGGCTCGAATTATCACTGGGTGATGCATCACTGACTGATATTTTCTGTATTCCTTGTAGACTAGTTGTCATATTACTGTGGTCTGGGTGGCTTAAGTTGTAAGAATAGCACTTTAGGTAGGAAGATGCAATACACCTAATTAAAGATGCAGGCTTACTGTTTAATAGGAAATTTGGTCTCAAAATGTCACAACTGAATGAAAATTCTTTTATTCTTCATTTAGTTGATTTTCACCAATTTAATGTGCAGGGGCAGCCGAGCTTTGTAGTTTTCTAGATTCAAAGAAGTTAAGGTCAAGCCTCTCAACCAAACATTGTGTATTTTCAATTCTGTTATGTCTGAGATGAAGGATATGCACGTGCTTCACTGTAATTGTTATCATAATTGTAAGGTTCCACTTTGTTGACCTCTTCCCTTGGCCATTAGTTTTCTCCCCTTCTGGGTTAAATCTCCTAAACAAAGTTAAATAGCTGATTGGTTGAATAACTCTTAGATTTTCTTTGTCCTGGTAGTTCTTAAGCTCATAGCATCATCAATGCTGCCATTACTAGTTTATCATCCAATTCTCCCAACATTATCCGATTCTAAAAGAACATGTTGGTATAATTATATTGGGATTTGGGAAGGTTCTGAAAATCATTAGCCTGGCCTTTTGCTTTTCACTATTAATGCTAATTGACTGTATGTAATTAATTTTAACGATATTCTCACTCCCTCTTCTGAGTTTTATTCAAATGGGTCGGAATTTGTTTGTTTATTTTTCAGTCCTTTTGGGCTTTCTTTCTGACTTTAAAGCTAGCTGGATCCTGTCTTAGCACTTTACTAATTATCTTTAACCTATTAAATAAGTCACTATTATTATTTCCACTGTCTAGTAAATAGCAAGACTGGTCTTTCTTCTATAAATCATTGGTCATGGGGCCCTTTCTTCTCTAAACAGATAATTTGGTAGTGGATTCTACTATATCTTCTTGAAGAAAGAGTGTTTCTCCATTTATTTTAATTGGATATGCATACTTTGTGGATATTGGCGGTTTTGATTTATCAACTTCTAAAGCTAGTGCCATGATGATTCTGGGTGTCTTGAAACTGCTGCATATTAACATTATAGCCAGCTCTGGCAAAAGGATGCTATACCAACCCTGCACTTTGCTAATTGAAGCTGTTCCATGGGGATTGAGGTTGCAAGAAATTCCTTTTTTCTTGATTCAATAAGCTAAAGTAGTTGTCTGTTGATACTTGAATGAAGTTTATACTTTTGTTTGATTTATATCATTGAGATTGTTGCTGAGTCTGTTGTTTGCAAGTCGTGGTTCAGGAGTTCCAAATACTTCCCTCTGGTGGTAATAAACCGGGGCTCTCGCTGTTAGTAAGCAAACCTACTTTGCAGCTATGGGTTCCTAAGCTTGAATATATCCCAGTTTTCTTTCCCTTTCTCATAAAAATTCACTTAGTGGGCATCTCTATATGTGTATCAGATGCATGTTTTTATATGTATATAAGTTACGAATGTGTCTCGTAGAACCACGCATTCCCTTCCCCCACCCTAAAGAAAACCATGTACTGTGGCATATGCACACAGACTTGCTTGTACGTTAGATGAGTTTTCTTTACGGAAAAGATTTTGACATGTCAAATACCTACGTTATGCAGCACCTTTTCCTGCAATTGGTGGTGTAAATTAAGATGTTTTTGCTTTCACATTTTAGTTTCATGATGATTATGACTGATGGGACTTATCTATCGACTTTTATACAGTGGATTTGATTCCTCTTTCTTTTTCCCCCTCTTTTGCCTTTTAGAAGAGGACTAATCACAAGAAATATGAGGACAGCAGTTGATTTGTTTCACCAACGCTTCGGGGTAAGTTACTAGTTAAACTTTCAGAGAATCATTTACTTTTAGAGCTGGGCCTTCCATTGAGCTTGAGTTCACAGAATTATAATCTCTCTATGATGCACTGCAAATATGTTTCCTATCTAATATGGACTTTCTGTGGAAGTATCTGATTACAGTCTTGATTTACTAAGAGACTCTTATCAAATGAATGCTATTACAAGTTTGATGAGCAAGTGCATGTTGAATATAATATACCGCTGAGCAACACAGCTCCTCTCTCCAATAGGCTTGGAGTACATACCTGACACATTGCTAAGTCATCTTTATATTATTCATACATTTTTGCAGTGTTTTTCTCCTTATTGTGCCTTGCATGAAACTTGTTGACACCATTACAAGAGCCTTACTCTGTTTCTTCTTTGGTTGCTTAGATTATATTTTCTCCAGCATTGAGCAGAGAATTTCGTCCCTATAAACCTGACCCAGCTCCACTTCTGCATATATGTTCTAGTTGGGAAGTCCAACCTAGTGAAGTAATGATGGTCGGCGACAGCCTGAAAGATGATGTGAGTTCCATTGCCTCTTAATATCTCCACCTATAGAATTCTGTTTTTTTTTTTTGGTTTTACTTGTCGAGTCCTGGACCTTTTCTTTTCTTATGCAGCATTTAAAATTTTTTTCTGGAAATGACGCTAAGTTCATTTTCATTTATTTAGCATGTCTTTTTTTTAAATATTTGGAGCAATTATATGGCCTTTCTGATTTGTGTATGTGCACCTTTACTGAGCTTCTACCGGTAAATATCCCTTGCTTAATGATGTATGATTTTGGTAAATTCTATTGAGTTTGACTTAGAGAGATCATTTTATCAAAGAATGACTCTGGAGGGGCGACGCTGAACATTTTGGATCACTCATGGATTGTGGATGATTTTAACTTTTGTCAAAACCTGCGTGATCAGGATGTGTACCTTGTTTCTACAGGTGATTTGTGGAAAACGTGCTGGCTCGTTCACTTGTCTGCTAGATCAGACTGGCAGATACGACGCTTCTGAGTTTGATAGCGCAGATCTCAAACCGGATTTCAAGGTGTCGTGCCTTACTGAAGTTTTCCCGCTGCTGGAGGCAAATTTCGACCTTGCACCCTGATTTTATTCCCAAAAACCCCTTCCGAATAAAAATGAAAGGGGTTATTCTTCTACATGATTCGACTATTACAAGTTCGCCGTAGACTCTCCAGTAGAATTGTGGTGTCTACGATGAAGAAGAGAGCATTGGAGATGCGTTTGAGGAACATACATCCTGGGGATTCAAGGATGTAAAATGGGGAAAGAATGATATGAAGTTGTTCTTGCATGGGTTAGTTTTTTTATATCTCATTCGCAGGGCTTATGAATCATGATTAATAATAACATGGGAATTGAACAAGCAAGCTTCTATCTCTAGGTGTTGACTTAGAAGTTTGAGTAAACTTCTAGGGAGGATGACTTTCGCAACGCGAGAGATAACTGCATCCGAACTCCTCTGAAAAGAAACTCCTAATTTTAAGTCAAATCACAATTTTACCATAATTCTTTTTTCCTACTGTTGATAATCTTAAAAAAATTGATGGCAAGTTTTGAGTACGTAATATATTTGACACTTAGTGAAAGTTAGAAATTTTTTATAGACTAGATATAAAGTTTGGGATTCATTTAGGGATTATTAGTCTTTCAAATATGATATACAATTATCTAAAAAAGAAAAAAAAATTAAAAGTTGCAGCAATTTAGAAATCAAAGAAAGGACGCCCACCGTGGGGCTTGAACCCATGATCACAAGGTTAAGGGCCTTGCGCTCCACCGGGCGAGGTAGACAGGCTTCAACAATGACAAAGCAAGCTGTAAACTAAAACCAAAATTGAAAATAAAAATAACATAAAAAAGATAAAACAATTGAAAATGTAAAATAATATGAAAACATGAAGTACGCCCACCGTGGGGCTCGAACCCACGACCACAAGGTTAAGAGCCTTGCGCTCTACCGACTGAGCTAGACGGGCTTTGATGACAGCACCAAGCCAAAAATTAAAATGACATAACATGGAACCACAAAAAAACAAAATAAGAAGTTAAAAAACGCCCACCATGGGGCTCGAACCCACGACCACAAGGTTAAGAGCCTTGCGCTCTACCGACTGAGCTAGACGGGCTTTGATGACCACTTTCGTCGTCATATTCTTTATGCACAAATTTTCAACCCGATGGAAACAAAATCTCCAATTTTCGACATTTAAACGGACGGCGTATCGTGCGGCTCCTCATCCACATCCTTCTCGCCCAGTCGCCGGCCTGGGCGTCCGACTACACCGTCGTGGCTTTGGCAAGATCGCTCTCCTTAGTCATCCCATTATATGTATAGGTATATAAAAGACGAGATGAGAAAAAGTTTGATTGGTATACACAACATGTAACATCCTCAATCCAACCGCGATTTTCAGAACATAATTACATCGGTGGCCATTCTTCGGACGGGATTACAATAGGGATTGCTAGACCACGAAAACGCCAAAAATGTCACTTTAGGGTGAAAACTCGATTTTTCATTGGTGGGATAGGTTATCAAACTTTGGTTATAAGTTATCACATTTATTCAATAAGCTATCATTATGTGATAAGTAGTTATGTGATAAGTTATTATGATATGATAAGTGAACGATGATAAGTTGTTATGAATCTATGATAGGTTAAAATGAAGTGAGGAATTATTACGTGATGATTTGTGATGTGTGATTTATTGCGGTGATACGTGATATGTTATAATGGGAGATGGATTATTGGGCACTTATGATAGCATGTGATAGGTTACTCTAGTAACTTATGTTCAATTGCAATAACATATCTTACTTGATGAGTGATTTATATGCCATAGGCTTGTAAAGGGTTTGGTGCATTCATATGATATAATATGAGACACGAGTATGACATGATGGTATATGGCAAAGGTTGTTGCATAATGCATCGACATCACACATTGATTAATGAGAAAGATATGAAAAGAGTTGTGTGATGGTATGCTCATGTAATCACCTAAAGACCCTGATGCGTTTTACGCGGAATGATGTTTGATTTAGTTCGGATGCCCCTAAATCAACAAGATGCCATTCATGGATGGATTTCGTAATGAAGTTTCTTACATGAATGTCGTCCTGATGTGTTTTACGCAAGAAGTTGCTGTGCTCGATGGAGTGAGACGATGTTCAATTATACCGGATGACTACTGACCTTCGGGTTGGCTGTGGTCCTAAGTGGTTGTAAGAATCTAGACATATATGTGTGAAAAGTACATGAGATGAATATATGATTATGTCTGGATTATTGCATGGCATGAGTGCATGACCATACTACGTTGCACGTTCTTGTGTTCGACTCCAGAGTAAGGAAAGTGTTATAAGAATTATTTATGTGCTTTTATTATGATGTCTTGAGAAGGTGAAATGTCCATTCCTATATATTAATAAGGCATAGCATGAGTTGCTTTGCGATTAATCTACCATCAAAAGAAAACTTGCATGTTTAGGCCGTTCCCAAGGTGAATACTCCCTTGTGTGAGGTATAGGAAGTTCACTCATTGAGTTTATCTCACTATTATTTGTTGAATGTTTACAAGCACAAAGAATGGCCAAGCCTTTTTGCCAGATCTGATTCGAACTCCTTGTAAAGCATAGCTAGGTGGTGGTCAATTATCCGATAGGTGAGATTGATGCACATTACACATGCTATGTCACAACTATTTGGGTTGACGAGGGACTCCTTGATTTAGTGACTTATCGTTTCATGGTTTTGTACTTTTGGGTGGGGGATGAGAATCACAGACCCGTTCGCGATTTTGATGGTCCACTAGGTGCCAAAGGATCAGAGGGAGACATTAGCCAGGATGCCATGGACGTGGACATTTTCGATGGGGAGATGTTTGATCCTGAGCTCGATCCCAATATGATCGTTAAGCCGTAGCTTTGGATTATGGAGCCTTTAATTAGTTAGGTGGTAGTGGGGTTAGTAACACTTTTTGGAACAACCCTCGTAATATTAGAGGTACTAGGTTTACCCCAAATCCCTTTTTGATGAAGGTCGTAGTTGCGTTGTTGGGCTAATTAGATGTGGCAAGCAAATTAAGTCTAGTTTGGTGCGTTTAGATTATGTGAAAATGGCTTCTATTATATGATGACCTTTTGATGCATGTGTATAACTAAGTATGGTTTGATCTATCCATGTTTGTTGGTTGAGTGATTTGTTTATACTTCTGCTTGCGTATTTAATTGATAAAGTGATTGGATTGGTGATGCCAGGGTTGGCAGTGCCTCCTGGCATCGTTGATCCAATCGAATGACCTTTAAATAAATGAATGACAATAGCGAGGGTTGTCGTGCGATCGGAGTGGATTGGGGTGTGACACAACAAAAATAAAAGTTTATAAGTATGAACCGTTTTTAAAAAAAATTGTTTATCTTAAAATTTATCTAGATTTTATTACACAATTAATTTGCAAGTTTTCTTGACTACGTAGTAAAGAGTTACGTTTTTTGGAGATTCCACTTTGCAACAAAGCTAATTGCTCCAAAATGTTTTTTGAAAATATAAATGAAAATATAGTGCTTTAACGAGAAAAATTGTCCAAAATGTCATAAATATATAGCACAACCACCAATTCAGTCCAAAACTTTTTGATTTGGCCAATTTAGTACTAGATATTTGGACAATGTTCCAATATAGGTTGTCCAATCAATTTTGGCTGAAAATCACTAACTTTTAGACATTTTTAGCAATTTTTTAGAAATTTTCTTTTTTCCTTTTCCTTTTCTTTCTTTTTTCTTTTTTTCTAGTCATCTTTTTCGATCGGGGGGGCCTCAATAATGACGAGTGAGGACGTCGCGACCATGCCTATGACCCGACGAGGGTGGATAAGCCTTCGCCTCTCTGCACGCCGTCAAAGATATGTAGGACGCAAATTGCGCAATCCCAAGATCTCCATAACTAGAACAAGAACACACACCCAAGAGTAGAAGATTAACGCACCTGTTTTAGGATCTCGTTCTTGAAATCGGAAGCAGAAAAGGATTGCCTACACTCAAGGGGTTTATCCACGCATCAAATCCTTTTCCTCTATTGCCCTCTGAGTCACTGGCTCAATGAGGTGGCCCTTCACGATTGACGTTAGAATAACGTCCCTTAGGTGAGGATATATGAGATTAGGGTTAGAGGAGAGACTCGAGCACTATTTATAGAGTTTCCAGCCAGTCCCCCTTATTACGGGCTAGGCTCAACTTGGCCCACACTAGCCAGTCCCATATTAGACTAATTGAGAAACCTTCTATCTCACCTAAGACCAAATCTCGTAAAACGGTAAACGTTACACGGTAAATAACAATGTCAATTAATTTAGTCCACATTAGAGGAAAACTCTTACATTCTCCCACTTGGACTATATTAATTGAAATTGTATTGTATGTGCGCACATTGGTCCAGAGATAATTTTTAATAGTCAATCCTATCCCATAAAGCCTCCAATACTGAATCATGGCGATAACTGCATGTATACACACAGAGCCTTCCATGGTTACAAGTGCTTTCAACTTTATTGATGTGGATTAAATATGATAGTGTGGCAAATGTCTAACATCTCTCATAGAGAGATCCATTTGTCAGTCACCATTCTCTTACTTAGGCGACACAAAAGTTTGTGCCACAAGAGAATGAAATTATGGTTCTAATGAACCCACATATGTTTTGTCCTTATGGTTAACCTTTTACAAGAACATATGCACAAGGCTAATAACCGGATGCCCCTAGCCTTCACTCAAGGTAATACCTTGAGACTTTATCAATATGTATTCAACATGATAATAACATATTCAAAATTATTTTGTTGAATGCAAAAGTTGATACATATAAAACCGTTACTAAATGTAATGAACCACAGATGTGAATTTTATCAGAGTAAAGCCAAAATAGTTCCCACTAAACAACAATATCCGAAGATACTCCTAGGCCTATATTGATGACATGTCACTCAAATACTCATGGGCGTAGATCTTTAGTTAGTGGATCTGCAATCACATCATCTGTGAAAATATGTTATATTATAATAAGTCACCCTTTCTGTACCGTTTCTTTTGCCATATATTTAGACCCCTTGAGACATTTGTTATTAATACAACAAATTTATTGTCTCAACTTAACCGTATGGGTCTATCCATAAAGTCAAAACAGTCAACTCCTTCATTAGGTTCCGAAGCATAATAGCTCAATTAATAGCCTAAAATAAAGTTACAAACTCTACTTACATAGTAGACATAAAACTTTATTTACTGCACTGCACTTCCTTAAAATCTTTTGGTAGCAACCCAGTGATGCATCCTAGATTCAACTTATATCTGCCTAGAAGTCCCGTCGCAATGATGATATTTAATCTAGTGCAAAATCAAGTATATATATTATACTTTTAAATGCACTAACACAAGGTACACCATTTAATTAAATTTTCTCAATATCTAAATAAGGATAATGTGATAGATTCAGTCCATCACGCTTAACAACAGGAGTAATTCCTGACTTGTAATGATGTATACTGAATATTTCCAAAATACGATCAGCAATTGTCCTCCAAGAAAATCTAATAAAATATGGTGAGAACAATCCTTACGGACCTTAGTGTAAAAGAAAAAAGATGCCTCAAGGTCACAAAAGATGCCTCAAGGTCACTTCTTGTAAACAAAGTATCATGTACATAGAGTATGAGGAAAAATAAATTTCCTCCCACTGACCTTGCAGTGTATTAAATTGCTTTGTTCTCAATTGAACAAAATAACAACACTATGAAATTTTATTAATATTGTCTGGAAACTTGCATAAAATTATTAATAAGACTCTTCAGTCTACACACAAGTTTACTTAAATCTATTGCAAAATCCTTCAGTTGCACTATATAGATTATGTATCTATTTGGCGTAACTCCAACCCAAAATAAATGCCACATTTACTCTGAAAGAATCTTTTAAAGAAATAATTATTTCTTCACTATTAACTATCCACCCCTCTTTCAGAGTAAAAACTTTAACTACAAATTTAGTTTGAAACTCCACAATCTTTATTTGAAATCCTTTTAGTTTTGTACGCCAATTTGCAACTAAAGAACTTGTGATCTATAGACAAGTCAGTAAGTTTCCAAACATGTTTCATAGATTGCATATCACCTTTTATGGCATCTAATCACATACTTATTTGAGGATAAGAAACAACATTTATTTATGTCGCTAAATCAACCATGTAGTGGATATTGTGGTCATGCTTTCACAAATAGACTATACAGTCTAATGGAATAACTGATCGTCTTTCCCTAACAAATCTCCCGAGTAAATCTACAACCACTTCATTCTATACTTGAGAGGAAAATTTCATCATAAACTGTATCAAGAATAGTACTTTGAACCTCATCAAGTTTAGTCTATGGTACAAGAGATTCCATATTTGTATGTTTAGACAAAGATAAAGATGCAGTAATTTTCCATTGTACTATTATCCTTAATAGTCTGAGAGCATCTATCCTCTGCAATTACGGTGCAATTATGCCTTTCGGCCAAATCTTTTGTCAGGATTTACAAGTATAATAATTAAGCTACCACCCCATAATCTACCAAATATTTGACAAATGACCCTTTAAGCTATTTCGCATTGTCATACTTGCCAAAATGCTCACGGCCACTATTAAGCCTGACAACCTTTTAACCATATACCAGATGTATATGTCATTAGGACTTAAACGTAATTTTTGCAGATGTGTCCTAATTTCGGTATTAGACAAGACATAATTACAAGCCACTGCTTCCATCATCTTTTAGCAGTGCAGTCAGTAGGCAATTCAAATTTCAAGTGTTCCAAAATGAAACGCTTCATGGACAGTAAGCACATTTTATTGCTCTATTCTCAAGCAATAAATCATATGTCCACAACTTAAAATTTGAAGCAGTAAAAACCTCTATAATAGTGGAGTTATTAATTACAGAAAGGTGACTGAAAAACAAGCAATGTATATAATTAGCATCGTGTGAGCATCGTGTAACTTGATGTCCAAGTACACATCTAGAGAGTTACACGCATAATCATATAATCACCTTTGGGTAGAATACATGACATGCAGTTGTAAACTCCCACATGATAGCGGTCATGAGAATATATTCCAATCTTCGTGAATTCATCACCTTTGGGCAGATGAACCATTAGGACTGATCACTCCTCCACCGCACCATCATGTATCCCTCCATGAATTAATACACAATCACCTCCTTTGGGAGTATGACCATGCATTAGATCAGGAGACATCCCAATCAACATATGAGACCGAAATTTCTCAAACCCAACCAAGCGTGCCACTTGGGCGGTCACTACTCAATTGAATCCTTGAAACTCTCTCATACCAAGGATATATTTATACCTCACATAAACCATATACATGTGATTCGAACTTCAGTGATAGGGGCATATATCACTCAAATCACATATCATGCTAATTACATCGCCTTATTCATTAATAAAATTAATTATATAGATAAATATAAATATATATATATATATATATATATATATATATATATATATATAATCTGAAAAATAGATTCCAATGAGATCACCAATCACAGCAACACAGGAAACTTCTCTTGTGTACCAAAATTGCAGATTCCAATGATTCTTTTAATGTTGATCTAGAGAATCTATCATAAATCAACATCAATAGTAATACATGGTACACCAGATCGAGAAGCCTGATAGCTGATCCATTATAGCTCATGAGTTTCATGAGGCAAAACATGACTCCAAGGCCAACAACTAATTTATTAGTTAATTTTAAGTAACAAATATCATTACTTCAACCATTGGCCTATAAATTGAGTCAAATCACAGAACCAAATATCTAAACTATAACAGTAGATACTATTGCTCTGTATAAATATTGCCATACTCCTTAACCATAAAAATATTCAATTTGATGGATATTAACTAGTGACCAGATGATTTTCTGTAGTACAATACACAATGACTTAACTGACATGCATTATCCACATTCGGCAGATATGTAAATTAGTACAATCAATTTGGTCACAGATTCTTAAGACATCCATCATTCAAATGTTAAAAGGATAAGCCAGCTTCTCATAGGATTCCGTTTCCTAGCTTAAACGATTTTATCCAAAATATATCTCTACATATTTTAAACAAAATCCAAGTGCTAGTGAAAGTTGGACTTTCCTATTTTAGTGGTCAGACTCTCCAACGCATATTCAAATTTTGAGGATTTGATCTTCGAATCTTCTTTGCTCGATTTCAAACGTCCGTAACATATCCACAAAATCAAAAACTGATAGCTCTCTAATGAGGTTCCTCTGATGCAATCAATTGACATCAATTGAAGATCCAAGAAGCAAAATTAATAATTACTGCAGCATATCGAATCTAACAAGCTTGAGCTTGCACACAAAGCCCGTGCCCGCACACACAGACGTGCAAGCATGCCCCTGGCACGCACATGCAACTACACAAATCACCCCCGTCTCGTCTCGCCCAGTCCAAATTTGTGATTTAATTTTAATTTTTATTGAATAAAAAATTTTGAAAATCACAAATTAGGTCAGATTCATACTAATCAGGGCAAAATCAATTAGGGTTCAAGTTCTAGAGTTATGGAGGCTCTGATATCACATGTAGGACGCAAATTGCACAATCCCAAGATCTCCATAACTAGAACAAGAACACACACCCAATAGTAGAAGATTAACGCACCTGTTTTAGGATCTCGTTCTTGAAATCGGAAGCAGAAAAGGATTGCCCACACTCAAGGGGTTTATCCACGCATCAAATCCTTCTCCTCTATTGCCCTCTGAGTCACTGGCTTAATGAGGCAGCCCCTCACGATTGACGTTCGAATAACGTCCCTTAGGTGAGGATATGTGAGATTAGGGTTAGAGGAGAGACTTGAGCACTATTTATAGAGTTTCCAGCTAGTCCCCCTCATTACGGGCCAGGCTCAACTCGGCCCACACTAGCGATCCCATATTAGACTAATTGAGAAACCTTCTATCTCACCTAAGACCAAACCCCGTAAAACGGTAAACGTTAAACGGTAAATAACAATGTCAATTAATTTAGTCCACATTAGAGGAAAACTCTTACAAGATACCGACATTTCTCGTCGATCCTCAGAACTTCAGCAACATTCCGGACCATTAGCTTGCCATTCCCACCCTTGATTTTATTTCCATTCTCGACACGCAGCTCTTGATCCATCTCGACTCTTTCCAATTTCAGACCCGCCTTCCATGGAAGCCCAGGTTTTTCTCATATTCCGAAATCTGCAAGTTAAAGTTACGTGCGGAGGAATTTGCAACCGGAGAAGATGAATAGTAGTGTGGAAAAGGAAAAACAAGAAAATAAAAAAAAAAGCTATAAAAGGGCATGTTTCGCCATCATCCCTGTCGGACTCGGTTATGTCACGAAGGACAATTGGCACTGATTGGACCGTCGGTCTTAAATTTAGTAGAAAGACTATATTGAAAAATTTTCAAAAAATTCAATAATATATTGGCTAAATTAGAAAGTTTAGGGCTGAATTGGTATCCATATAATTTTTAAGTAATTTTCCTTGGATACCCACAAATAAACCAAAAACAAAACTGTGACTTTCTTAATTATGGTAATTATAAAATAGAAAAACTAAAACGAACAAGGAAAGTAAACAGATTTGAAGATAGAACTCCTCTTCATTCAGCAAAATGAGGAAAAAAAAAAAAACTGTCCTTACCATAATTTTCCAAGAAGAAGACTTTGATTTTTTTTTTTATTTTATTGCCGAATACGCAATTAACTTACTAGAAAATCAACAAATGCTGAATAGACACTTATTCATTTACCCAAACAAGCATCCCTTCTTCCTTCTTAAATAACCAACTCTCTACATGGTCTTCATCACTGCTCTCTCAGACAAAGAAAATGGCCAGGAAAATGTGTGAACCCTCGAAGGTTGTTTTGGGGGCCATATGTGCTCTCGTGTTATCAGGTCGTGTGTGCCAAGCTATTGAGACGGACGCTTTTAAGCATGCCAAGACTACCGTTCATATCACCAACGGTTTGCCCGGCGGGGTGGATCTGACCCTCCATTGCAAATCCAAGGACGACGATCTAGGCGTCCATGTGATCGTCCCCAATTTGAGCTGGTCCTTTCAATTCCGACCCAATTCCGTTTTTCTCAACACTTTGTATTTCTGTAGCTTCGCATGGCCGAATCACGATACCCCTACAAGCATTTGACGATTTCTCTAAGTGGGGTGAGGCGAGGAAGTTTGCCCATTCTTATTCCTTACTTTTGGCATGAATGGCATCTAATCGAACTAAGTACTTAAACTTAATCTCAAGCGTGAAAATAAGTCATTGCATGATCAAGTACGAAAAGAAAAATATACAGAATTATAAGAAATCAGGCATCCACAATTGCTTCAAGTCATTTGGTGTGAAAAAGTTAAAATTGCATAAATTAGGAATGAGAACCACATGAATCATGAAATATGAACTTGAATGTAAACATTACACGTGAATTTAAACCCCAATGTGTTAAACCAAAAAAAAAAAAAAAAAAAAAAAAAAACACACACACACACACACAATTTCTATGTAGAAAATTAATTAAATTATTCCAACCAATAAAAAAGTAAAATTACATTAATATGTGAAGAGTTTCCATAAGCGTGGCATGAATAGGGAGACACATGTGTTGGGTTGTTTTTATGGGTTCTACTTGCACGAGAGAATAGACGCGCTTCACAAAAGTTTTTTTTTCTTTCCTTTACGACATGACTTAGATTGAAGGTCAAAATATCTGACGCGAATGTTTAACCAATTCAAGATTGTGTTTGGTTATATGCTCCACTAAGTGGAGGGGGGACTCCAACCTTATATATGTTCAAATGTTTAGGTGATCATGATAGAACAATATTATAAGTGCCAAATATAAAACGCTCATTCTAATACAAAAAGTATTGCCAAATCATTTAAGTGTTAACAGCAAGAAAATCTGGCCAAAATAGTTCATGGCTTTTACAATAAAAAATTTATAATGGCTTGGCATATTATTTAAAAAAAAAAAAAAAAAACTAGTCCACAAGGCATATTTGTCACTGAAATGATTGCTTTTTATCAATGACTAGCCTTGAAGTGATCACTTTTAAATAAAAATTGGCATTCAAATGATCACTGTTTGCAACTTTTAGATGACATCGTTTAGTGATTATACTGATTGAGCATGACGGCGAGCCACATAAGACCGGAAAATTAATAAATATGGTCATATTGGATTTTCGATAACCTAGATTGGAGTTGGCACTTGAGTGATCTTTTTTTTTTTTTTTTTTTTTTTTTTTTTTTAAGTGACACTTAAGTAATTTGAAAAAAACTATTGACACTAAAATAATCACCGTACACAATTTTTGACCCTTTTAGTAGTCTTCTTTCGAGGATCACCTATGCCAAAACCACAAACAAAATTGCATAGTAAAGGCTCACAC
Organism: Eucalyptus erythrocorys; assembly: GCA_014182555.1. Taxonomy (NCBI): domain Eukaryota; kingdom Viridiplantae; phylum Streptophyta; class Magnoliopsida; order Myrtales; family Myrtaceae; genus Eucalyptus; species Eucalyptus erythrocorys. Next base: position 36,814,298 of record CM024604.1, read on the forward strand.
TGCCTGGAAGATCCACATTTTACGACACCTCACGTGTACGTCATCATTGGTCCTAATAACATATGGCATCACTACAAAAGGTTTAATCTTGTGATTTGGATTTCATTATTATTGGTGTGAAGGTATAATATTTCAGGCTCACCGAAAATAACCCGTAATCACTTAAATTCACCTAGATTTGTCAAAGACCATATCTGCTTTTTGACTAATTGAGTGTGTTTCTTCTAAGACAACAAGGTTGAACTTCTAAGTAATGTATAGTACGACCAGTGAACAAAAGGAAGGCGAAAAATAATCAAGAAAGAAAAAGAGGGACTTGTGGCCGAGAGCTCTGCTCTTAGAGAATGAATGATTTCTGACTCTGAACGTTGTCAAATCTGCATCAAATTTCGATAACTTGAGGGTAGCAAACATAAAGAACAAGGTGGCGGTGTCTTTTGTAGCGAGTTCTTTCATCTAAGATGAGGTTTATAGTTAAATTTTCACTTGAAGTTCCATCAGTGGAGTCCTATGTTGATGTTATCCCAAAACTTGCATGTAGGGAATAGTATTGCAGAGTTTTGAGGACGGAATTTGAGTTTGGAAGTGGCATGCCTTGTGAACAGGTTCATGCAAATGGTGAGCAACCATCCGAGCTAAGAAAGAGGCTGTTGGTAAGGTCTTCCCTCTTAAGCTCTTAAGTATGGAGGAAAGTAACTTTGAAGGGAAGAGCTAATGGAGGTGCTCTGTATGCGAGAGATGTGTAGACTACTCTGGACAAATTTTGTGGGGCTGTGGATTTACAATATTGAAGCTTAAATAAAGATACTAGGTAACAAATTGTTAGTAAAGGAGCACTTTAAATTTGTTGTTTAGGTGAAGGTATGCGGATTATTGCTGCTGTCCAGTTAAAATTGCAGCTTGGGCTTTGAGGTTTGGTGAGGGAAATTCTTGGTTTGAACTTCAATTAATCACCTCAATTACATGGTAATCGAATGGCCTAAGTATATTTTGTTGTGGAATTGTCTAACGGTGAAAGTTTGAACATTAAAGCTAAACATGTACACACATGTGAGATATCAAAATCTGTTTGATTTGATACTTAGTAGATTTTATAAAGTAAAAATGAACGTGTCTATCAAATCTCATATATATGTGCATTCTGTCTCAAATAGAGCAAAATGTGTAGAATGATTAGTCATATTATCTCGATTCATTGGAATACAAATGTCACTTCTATTTGAATTAAATCTAAACGAAGTATTGGGAATGACTGATATGGAAATGCACTGACTGAAATTATTTTCACTTAATCGACATGATAGAATCTCTGTGAGACTTGTGATTTATGCCATGTATATTATTGTCAAAACCTAGCCTTAACCTTCTTTAGATCCTTGAGCTGTGCCCCCTACTAAGGGAGACCAAGACTTCATTTATTTCGTGGAAAATGAATAATTTGAAATACATTTTTCTAAAAATGATCACTCGAGTCGCTCACAAAAATAAAAAAATGAAAAATATTTTCTTTATTAACAAAAATGTTTGATGATGCAGTCAAGATGAAAATCCAGGAGATAAATTGACTAATTGATGAACTCATTTCTTTGCGGTTTTATATATTCTAGAGGTGTATTTATTTTAAACCAAACAGAAATGATAATAGGGACAAATAATATCTTAAGGATAGCAATTGTCATCCTGCATCAAAGCATCAAAGAATTATAAACTATTGTATTATCTTTATCGGCAATCAAATTTCCCCAACAATTATAACAGACCAAGATGCAATAATTACTAAATTTTTGGAGCTTCTTAGTCGGGTATATCATTAAAATGATGATCTTAACAGAGAACAATCGTGTACATCATCCAACCACCCCGGATCAATCGACTCGGAGGTACAAATCCAATTTCCACCATGCACAGTTACCAAAGTACGTCCTTGATTATATGACGTCCGGTATGGTATAAATCAACGGAGAAATCGGTTCATCGTGCTATTTGCGAAAGGGGATAAACGAGGAAATATAGCTCGTGATTGTGAACCTACTGGGATATGGTATAAATCAACGTAGGAATTGGTTCATCGTCCTATTTGGGAAAGGAGATAAGCGAGGAAATATAGGTCGTGATTTCACACCTACTGGGCTTGTGGTATGTTAGCCGCTAACTTTTATGCATTGTCTGTTCACGTCGATTTCAATGCTCTGTTCCAATTAGTTTTCTTCTGCTTGTTCTTTATCCTCTGACCACATCTCTTGGTCATTGAAGTAATGACATTATCTGTTGGTTGCTGCTTCACGACAAGGTCAAGCCATGGGGAGGCCCTCAGTTAAAAATTGCAAGTTCGTGATTGATATGATACACTTAGTTTATATTAGATCAATCAATAATTTTATTCATTACTGAGCTCGTGATCAAAGTACGAGCATTGATTTTAGGATTGGTCTACTATCAAGACCATTTGCTGATGAGGCTCATTTGAGAAAACGACCCAACTCTGATACTTATCGAAATTTTACTCTATTCCATTAAATGATTTAAACCACTTAAATCACTTCTAGATATTCAAGGAAAAAAAATAATGTTTTCATATATGTTAAATAATTTGCAAGTAAAAGACATCGCTATGTTAAAAAAAATAAAGTTTCCATATATGTACAATAATTTCTACCAATACCAGGTGCGAGAATTTGCTTTCTTGGACACTTATTTACAGCTTCCACTTGCAAGACATACTGTTGTTCTACATTCTTCATTCTTTAGCACATACATTGCGTTACTCGTGAATACCTAATTTCTTGTTACTTGAATGACGTGGTATATAAAAAAAATTATTACAATCCAAAAATGGATGTATCATATTCGGATAAAATTTTCATTCACTCGTACACCCCCATCTCTCATCTATCTCGCGCCATGAACCACATTCTTACCCCCTCAAGCAGCACTTTTTCAACAAGCAGAAGCAAATCAGCACCCAAACCCAATAACAAGTCACCGAGCTGAATCGGACTCGAGAGAAAATGACTAAAAGGAAAAGCGATAACAAGGACTACCCTACTCAAACCAAGATACAGTCTTTGGCCATTTCTGGGGAGCTTCCTCATTGGGGATAGGAGCCAGCGATCCGGCGCACTGACTCCTCATCATCGTCGTTGGCACGAGCCCTCATTGAAGGGAGGTCATTCTAGGCGTGCGGCTCCACCTCTGCGGGCACCTCCTTTGGCTTCCCCCTCCTCTTGCCAGAGGCGGAAGCTGCTCCGGCACCAGATTCTAAGAGAAAACAATTGAAAAGAAAAGAAAAGAAAAAATAACAAAAACTGTTAGGAAAATCCCTTATGATATTTTGAAGATGACAAAATAAATCAAAGGCTACTAATGTATTTGATTGTTGAGTAATAGACTATGCAGATGATAAAATATGTAAATGATATTATCAAAGTCTATACTTGGAAGAACCAGAAGACTGACTCTATATTGAAGCTGAACTTATTCAGACTGCATCCAGGCCTTAAAGCTAAATCTGTTCAGAAGCAGAATATATTCAAACTTACGTTCAGATTGTAAAATATAGTCTGAAGACTTTTAGACTCTACCATCAAAGTTTGAAGATCGCCAGACTTTAGATTCAAAGTCTGCCCACGCTGACGAATTCCAGACCGAACACGATGAAGAATGAAGATAGAGACAGTTTCAAGTTTATCTTCAATTCTTCAAAGCCTTGGTTTATTACAGGATGTATAACGGCTAGTGATTTAGTTTGGATTCTACATCAAGATTGATTTGATTCACTCAATCTAATTGATTGACAATTGGATCATGAAGACAAGAACTTTTTATACGAAGAAGCTCTACTTATGGAAACCAAGATTCTATTTGTATAGGCAATCAAAATCAATTTGGGATTCTACTTTTGTCACTCAACGGCTACCAAATCTTCTAGATACATATATGTCGAATGGATAGATTGGAAGACGATCCTCAAGATACTGTCCAACGGCTAGTTTGGAAGTGGAGGAGTATTTAAGAAGATCAATGACCGATGAGCAAGTAAGAGACAGAGCGTAAAATTTATAATTCCAAAGTTTAAGCGACTTTCGATCATACACTTGTCTCTCGTGAGCTTAAACATTTGTGATCGTGAGAGAAATACCAAAAGAGTGACTTAGTGAGATAGTGTGATCTACTACTAAGTAGTGTTTGCACTCAAAGTTGTAATCTCTTGTTGATTGCATAGTGGAATCCAGCAGAAGGTTGTTAGCGTGGGGGAGTGGACGTAGACTTGGATTAAACCGAACCACTATAAACCTTGTGTTTTTATTTTCTTCCCTAAACTCTTTATTTTGTTCGTAGTTCTATTTAACTGCTAAAGTCTGAACTCGCTCAAAGTCTATTGTTCTTCAGACTTCGTTTAGAAAGTCTGTTGTTCATCAGACTCAGATTCCAAAGTAAAACATTTTTCTATTGTTCTTTGCGAAAAATTTTCTTCACACCTATTCACCCCCTCTAGGTGTTCATACTAGCACTTTCAAGAACTACCTTCCCAAGCCAAGATACCATCTTGGCCACCTAATCTCTCTCTCTCTCTCTCTCTCTCTCTCTCTTCTTGCGGCCACCCACGACAAAGTAGAGCAAGCGGAAATCTGATGCTAGAGCAGCTTCAGAGGCGGGGGAAGGCGGAGAAGTTGAAGGAGGTGCCACTGGAGGTGGAGGTGCGGCAGCTCAAAAAGTCAGGTCACGATATATTAAATGATGCCAAAGAAGCATGCGCTAAGAATGGTGTCCCTTCGATGAGGGCTCATGTTGACAATGACGAAGAGGAGTTGGAGTGCCTGTTCGCTGGGGCTCCTATCCCCAGCAAGGAAGCTCGCCAAAAATGGCCAAGACGATTTCTTGGCTTGTGTAGGGTAGTCTTTCTTGCCTTTATCTTTTCTTTTGAGTTGTTTTCTCTCAAATCCGATTCAGCTCAACAACTTATCATTGGGTTTTGGTGCTGATTTGATTCTGCTTGTTGAGAAGTGTTGCTGCTTTAGGGGTCAGAATGTATCATATACACTTCTTTTCTTCCCCCACCAACCCGCCAATCATCTTTAACACCAACGCCAATTCTGGAGTTTGGGACACCTGGAGTGCCATAACTTGGCACGGGGGGACACTTAAGTGCCATAACTTTTTTTCGGTACACTTAAGTGCCGCTTTTTTTTCAAATGGGACACTTAAGTGCCATCTCCGGTGACCTTGCCGGAAATCCTACGTGGCACGTGTTTATTATTTTTTAATGCTTGTGTGGCTCGCCGAAAAGCTGAGTTGGCGCTAACTCAGCTGAAATGACGCCGTTTACATAATAAAAAATTAATTAAATTAAATTAAAACTTAATTTTAATTAAAAATACTCTAAAATTTAAAAAAAAAAAAGAAAAAGAAGGGAGATGAAGGGGCGGGTGGCCGAGGGCCGAGCCCTCGCCGGATCGTGGCGAGGGCTCGCGGCCCTCGCCGGATCGGGCGAGGGCTCGCGGGCCCTCACCGCGATCCGGCGAGGGCTCGCGGCCCTCGCCGCCCGTCGGCCGGGGGCCGGCGACCCCGGCCGACCCTCCCCCTCCGTCGCCGGCCCTTCCCGGCGACGACGGGAGGCGGCGGCGGCGAGGGCTCACCCTCGCCCGCCCGCCCCTTCATCCCCCACTTTTTTTTTTTTTTTAATTTTTTAATTTTTAGAGTATTTTTAATTAAAATTAAGTTTTAATTTAATTTAATTAATTTTTATTATTTTTACACGTCAAATGCGAAACGGCGTCGTTTTTGCATTTTTTTGCCACGTCGGCATGCAAAAACGACGCCGTTTTGGACCTCCATCGCCGGAAAATTACCATGTCGCCGTTTGGCCGGATTTTCGCCGGAGTGGCACTTAAGTGTTCCATTTTACTCCGATATTGGCACTTAAGTGTTCCATTTGAAAAAAAGTGGCACTTAAGTGTACCGAAAAAAGTTATGGCACTTAAGTGTCCCCCGTGCCAAGTTATGGCACTCCAGGTGTTCTTTACTCCCAATTCTGTCTTGGCCTCCATCACTATTTTCATCTTGACCTACATTGATGATCTCTGCGGTAACCTTCTCATCCTCTTGATCACGATACTTGACTCCGTCTTGTTTGGCATGTGATCGCACGTTGCCCGTCTTCATCCAAATCGTCATCGGCTGCCCTCATCTCGAAATATTAAATGAGAAGGAGACTGCGTCCTGCTACTATGACGGCCACATAATCCCATTCATTAGGATTTGGCAACCCAAAATTTGGAAAGTCAGAGATTTTGAAGCCCGTATATAATCATAGAGATATTGAAAAGCAAATTCACGGGTATTATTTATTTTATTATGGAATGACAAGATCCTGAAATATTGAACCCATAAATTTTTTTGTAGTTCCTTCTAATGGAATTAAATATGGTTTCCCTAGAATACTTCCCCGCCAAATACCCACCTCCACAGCGCCCCCCCCAACAAAAAAAAAAAAATCATGAATTTCATACATGACAAAGCTATCCTCATAGGTTTGGCCCTAACAGTTCGAGTCCTAAAGGCCCTTGTGGCAAAAGAAGAGCCTGATCTTGTTTTTTTTTTGATGGAGACCAAAAATCAAGAGGCAGTTTTTCAACGATTGCAGTATCGTCTTAAGTTTCAGAACTCTTTCATGCTCAACCCACTTGGCCTAGCAGGAGGTATGGCTTTATTTTGGCTTGCTCACATCAATATTCGATGAATCGATCAGACCAGAACTTGTTTGATTTCATGTGTATGGATACAAGAATTGGTGAGTCTATGCATCTTACTTGCATACATGCACCTTCAATCTATCAAATACGTCAACTTTTTTGGAATGAGCTGAGACAAATTGCTCTATCTAACACATTACCCTGGATTTGTGTTGGTGATTTTAATGAAGTCCTCTACCATTGGGAAAAAGAAGGTAAACGACTGGCTGACCCGAACAGAATGCAATCTTTTAGAGACGTTTTATATGACTGTTCGTTAATGGATATAGTTAGTACGGATTGCGCCTTTACTTGGATGAATAATCGAGAGGGTGATGAATTTGTGAAAGAAAGGTTAGATCAGGTACTTTGTAATATGGACTGGTAGGTTACTTATCCAGAAGTTGAGGTTACTTATCCAGAAGTTTGATCTACTGGAAACATCTTCATGGGCATTGTGTCTAATTCAACATATTTTGGTTCTACTACCTTTTCATGCTTTGTCTAACGATCCTTGTACATCTTTTCTTCATGGAATACCACGTTCCGACTGCGGATGACTTTGTTATTATCATAATCCCAAAGCTTATAGCCATACTCATCACCACCGTATCCGACAAAGACGCATTTTCTGGGATTTCGCATCAAGCTTTTTCCTATCTTCCCTGTCAATCAAAGCATATCCAATACAACCAAACACCTTTAGATGTGAATAATTAATCTTTTTATCTAACTATCGCTCTTGTGGTATTTCTCCATCCAACACACTAGATGAAATTCTGTTGATAAGATAAATAGCTACATCAACTGTGTTAGCCCATAAGTGTAACGGGAGACCCACCTGTAGCCTCATGCATCTTGCACGTTCTAGAATAGTCATGTTCATCCTTTTAGCTACGCTATTCTCTTGAGGAGTTCTAGGAACAATCTTTAACCCGTGTATGCCTTTTCAACTTAAATATATTGCAAATTTCTTAATCATGTATTCACCACCATTAGCAGACTTTAGAGCTTTAATCTGATAACTTGTCTCTTTTTCTACCATGGTCTTCCACATTCTAAACATCTCAAATACTTCTGATTTTTCTCTAAGAGTATAGACCCAAGTCTTCTTTGTCGTATCATCAATGAAGGTGACAAAATTACTACCATAAGAGAGTTCTTGAGCATGTCCACATATATTAGTATGAACCAACTCTAAGTTTTGGCCTTTATTTTGTCGCCCATTCAATTGAAAACTAACAATCTTCTGTTTTCCATAAATGCAATTCTCACAAAAATCTAACTCAGCTTCTTGCAAACTCAGAAGTAATTTCTTCGAGTGTAACTGCTTTACACCTTTTTTCACTAAGATGTCACAAATGCTAATGCCAAAGAGTAGACAAATTACCCGTAGCCATTGTAGTTGCAACCATATTACTGATATTGTCTCGTTGGAAAAGGTAAAGTGTATCCATACACTTTTCCTTTACTACTACTCTTGTTCCTGAGGTTATCTTCCACTCTCCACATCTAAAGGTTGTTACCAAATCTTCTTGGTCAAGTTTACTACTTGAAATCGAATTTTTCTTTAATTCTGAAATATGCCTAGTTTCACGCAAAACTAGACATCCTCCACTTGAGATGTTCACAGTCACAGTTCCTTTCCAACAATGGGACGCCTGTGGCCGTTTCTCACAACCACTTGTTTAAATTCTCCACCGGCATAATCATTAAATATGTCTCTTTGCGAGGTGCAATGAAAATAAGCACCGGAATCACTAAACCATTTGTCTGTTGTCAAGTCACACCCTATAGACATACATGAGTTATCTAGCAAAGATTCATCACTAACCACATTGGCTCCTTGATTCTCGTATTGCTGCTTCTTTTTGTAGGCTTCACACTAAAACCTTCGATGTCCAGTTTGTTGACAAAACCAACACTTATCTTTTGCAACCTGTCTCTTACCCCTTGATTGTGATCTGCCACGCCCACTAAATTTTCCTCTACTTTTACTTCTTTCACGGTTCTCCACTACAAGTGCCGTTGAAGTAGATGCCGAAATATTATCTCCACCTACAACTTTCCTTCGCATCTCTTCATCCATGATATTACTCACAGCATCATCAAGAGTTAAATCATCCTTCATGGTGCTCGAAATTCCCTGCACTGTGGTATTATAGCTTTCTGGAAGAGAACATAAAAATAATAAGGCTTGAAGTTTCATATCTAAATTTATGCCAGTAGATTCCAATTGATCTGTGACCTACGTGAAACTATTAATATGTTCTACCACAGAACCTCTATCAGATGACTTCATATTAACCATTTTCTTCGGCAAAAATACCTGATTTGATGTGGACGGCTTCTCATAAATATTCATTAGAATATCCATGGCTTCTTTTGCAGTTTTTGCTTTTGTGATGTGGTATCCTGTCTTTTTCGTCAACCCTAGACTAATCGCACCTAGTGCCTTTCGATCAAGAATTTTCCATCTAACTTCTGCTATCTGATCCACTTCCCCCATCTCGGGTTTCCAATCCTCAAGTGGTGCATAGAGATCTTTTTGATAAAGATAATTCTCGATTTGTAGTTTCCACCATCCGAAATCCTGCCCATCGAACTTATCGATTCTGATTTTAATCTTTTGCCATATTGTTTGCTTTGAATCAAACGTCACCGAAAAACCCTCGATGTTCTCGATTAGCCAACCCATGCTTTGATACCAGTTGTTACGAAATCACACGTCAATTCTAAAATAATAACGCTCGCAAACAATTCATCAAGTGGAATATAATAATAAAATAACAAAATCAGAATAACATGTCAAAAAAATTGTTAACAAAGTTCACACAAACTTGGGTTATGTTTCCGCACAGAGGCACTTTGCGAATCCACTAGACTTCGAAAAAAATTGGGATACAATAATGATCTTCTCTCAAGATCAGGGCACAAAGATATTGAGAACTCTCATAAAAAAAAAAAAAAAAAGACACTTTTTCTTCTTTTTTTTTTTTTTTTGGGTGAAATTTCTTCTCTCTTTTTCTTCCCTCTCTATTTTCTTTTTTTAGCATCTTGCCGGCTAGCCTCTTGTCATCGCTAATATAGAGGTATAACTTTAACCTAAAAACAAATCTAATAGAAAAAACAAAAAAAGCCTCTAAAAATATTTGGCTTCATCTATAACATAGATTCTTGTTCCACTCTTGTTACAAGAACAGCTTCAAGTTCAGCGTAAGTGAAAATTGGAAAAAAAAAGAACTGACATTCACGAATATGTTTTAAGGTTTTAACTGAGGAAGAAAGACGAGTTTCGGCGAAAATGGTGGTTGTTCGGCTGTTGCGGAGTGGTTGCGTCATTCGCTCAAACAGCTTGAAGGTCAGTCAAGGCACGACCATCTACACGGCCAGCTGCCGCCATGCATTCCACTTCGCATGTGTAGCGTCGCTCATGCTGGGCACGCGTTCCAGCTCTTTCAAGTGCCCACTATGCAACACGACCTAGAGATATGTCCTTTGCGATTGACTGAGATCCAAGCGTTACTTGTAAATTTAATATGCTTTAAAAAACACTTGATTTTGAAAGTGTTCGATAAAAGTCGGAAAAGAATCGACTAACCTCTGGATACACAACAAATCGACTAATTTCTAGATACACAACAAACAAACTAGCCGGGAATTACGTTGAATCATTAACGAGTAGTGGACGAATCTGTAACTCACGATGAATCATTAATGCTGATTGTCTTCTCGAAGTGATGATAAAATCCTTTGTGTGTTTTTTAGTGGAGAGGAAAAGAACTTTATATCAACTTACGTTCTATTTCTGTATCTTTATTTTTTTCTCCGAGGAAGTTACCTTAACTTTCTTTAAGAGAGAATCACTCACACCTTTTCAATAGATGCCTCTCAAACAAACCCCATTATAGATAAATAGATGCCTCTTGAGCACATCCCATCACGAGCGAACCACTCTAACATAACAATAGGTGACAATCATCCCAAGTTCCACTCTAGTACTAAAACCGTCATTTAATATTATTTTAGTCCTAAAACTTGTTACTCTCCTTCATTGGGAAAGGAAGAAACGAAGGAAGAAGCTTCGAATGCAAGCTCATCAACCCACATTCCACCCACTTTGTCGCCTTCTCGAACCGATGGTGGCACCAAATATTGTGCAAGTTTCGAGATTTTTCCATCTCATCTTCCTCGAATTGCTTCAACCAGTCTCGCGGGGGACTCCCTTGCCCTAACCATCGCCAGCCAACTCCGGGTGAGGCCGCCTTGCCAGGGCTTTCTGGTCGCTAACAAAGGCGGCCATGGCCGCTGAGCTTCGGGTAAACTTGCCCTGTGCTTGCCGACCACCGGTGAAAAAAATAAAAGAAAAGAGGAAAAGAGAAGGAAAAAAAAAATGAAAAGGGGAACGAAAAGAAAAAATTAATAAAAATTTTAAAAAAATATATATTTAAAAAATATTCACATAGCACCGGTCATATCACATTGGATACTCGGCATCCACATCATCAATTGTTTGTCTAAATTTGTCAGATTGACTTAATTAGTACCAAAATAAATAATTTTAAGATTAAAACAGTTCAATTGAAATGTTTAAAATGGAATTAGTGTCAATCAATGGATTTATGATTTTTTTGGATACTTTTCCCGAAAAATAAAGCAAAGTGACAAACAAATTGATTATTCATTGCCTAAATGAAATGAAAGCAAAAATCAGTCATTTTCACCGCATCACTTTTAAGATGCCAAACTTTCGCCTACCACAGTTTGGCAGACGGCATTATGGAAGTTGTGTTAAAAAATTGTACAATCTACGTTAAATGTAAAATTAAAAGAAATAAAATGCCATAAATTAGAAGCCAGACATTTTTAATTTTATACAAGGATGACTACCTAATGAAGAATATAATTTTCACAAAACAAAATACCTTACTAATCTCATGGATCAGGTGAGAACTAAACTTAAGGTTGGTTCGATGGACAATACAAATCTCGTATTGGGCTCAGATTTTTAAAGAATATTGTGAATGGATAAGCATCTATTCTAGCTGAGTAGTACCTTTTTTTCTTTGGCTAAAGAGAACTCTTTTTGGGAGCCCAGGGAACAGGATTCGGAACTGTTAAAGTTAAACGGAAAATTCAAAGTGATTGCTTTTGCTGGTGGCGAATCAGCATATAATCGTGCATTGCGTTGATCATGAGGCAGCGCCAAACCATTGTCTCAAAATAAAAGATTGAGCTTCGCAACCTCTTCTCAAACACTCCTCAACTCCAACATTTGCCTTTCGAAATGGCAGAAACAGTGCTCTTTAGCCTCGCCACTGACATACTGAAAGGCCTCGCCATCGAAATGATGAAACCTGGGAGTTCCTTCGCTTTTCGAAAGATTCAGTTGCTCTCCGGTGCCAAGGACGAGCTCCAAAGTCTTAAGGACACCGTATAGACCATTCAATCTGTGCTTTTGGATGCCGAGAAGCAGCAATGGCACAATGACCAGGTTAAGGCCTGGCTCAAGAGGCTCAAAGACGTGTTTTATGAGGTACAGGACTTGCTCGACGATGTTGCAACTGAAGATCTGCGGCGAAATGTCACTTCCGGCAACAAGATGTCGAAAGAGGTTCGTGTTTTCTTCTCTAAATCAAATCAGCTTGTACACTGCCTCAAAGTAGCTAATAAGGTTCAAGAACTTAGAAAGAAATTGGATCGGATTAAAAGTGATAATAAGTTCCATTTTGAGCGACATCTGAGTGAGGCGACTGTTGCTATTGGGAGGAGGAGGACAACTCACTCTTTTGCCCGTGAAGAAGAAATAATTGGCAGAGAAGATGATAAGAAGGAAATTATTGCACATTTGTTTGATTCCTCCTCGAGAGAGAGTGTTACGGTTGTTTCCATCGTAGGCATAGGAGGACTTGGAAAAACCGTGCTTGCTAAACTGGTATACAATGATGACAAGGTGAAAAGCTACTTCGAGCGTAGGATGTGGGCGTGTCAGGGGGACACTGAAATCTTTGATGAGGAATTGGTCATCAAAGAAATACTGAAATCTGCCCAAGATCCTAGTATGAGGAATCTGCACGATATTGAGAATAGATCTAAGGAGCAGTTGCAGCAGCTCCTCCGGAATGTACTAGAGGGGAAAAAATACCTACTTGTTTTGGATGACTTGTGGAATGAAGATCGCCTAAGATGGTTGGATTTCCGATCTTTGCTAATGGGTGGTTCGCGTGGGAGCAAGATACTCATAACAACACGCAGTCAATTGGTTGTGCAAGCCACAGATGCGAAATCAGCCATCCATGTTCTACGGGGCTTATCTGACGATAAGTCATGGGACTTATTCAAGAAAATGGCTTTTGGAGATGGGGAAGAATCAATAGACCTGAAATTAGAGGAAATAAGTCGAGATATAGTTAAAAAATGTGCTGGTGTTCCCCTTGCCCTCAAAACTATAGGCAGTGTTTTATATAACAAAAACAAAAATGAGTGGCTCTATCTCAAAGAGCATGAGCTTTCAAAGATAAATAAATTGGACCATGGTATTATGGAAGTCCTCAAGCTCAGCTATGATCATCTCCCGTTGGGGTTAAAGCATTGTTTTGCATATTGTGCATTGTTTCCAAAAGATTATGTTTATGATAAACAAACAATGATCCAGCTTTGGATGGCATACGGCTTTATTGAGTCATTGGACAGGAATGATGACCTAGAGCAGACCGGGGATAGTTATGTCTCAGACCTATTAAATAGGTCATTCCTTGAAGTTGAAGATGTAAGAGTTTTCCTTATGTGGGCTACATTAATTGAGATTGTAATTACCGTTTTTACGGGGTTGGTCTAATAAGGTAAGGCATAAGGTTTTCTTAATGGTCGAATATGGGCCTGGCTTGTGTGGGCCGAGTTGGGCCCGGCCCGTGATGAGAGGGCCAGCCCAAAACTCTATAAATAGCGCTAAGGTCCCTCCTCTAGCCCTTAACTTTTCCAAAACTCTCTCTGAACTCACATAAGGCAAGTCGTGAGTGGCGGTCTCATCGAGCCAGGAATCGAGGGTCATAGAGGAGAAGATCTTTAGCATTGAAGGCCGGGATTGCTGTCGTTTTGCTCCAAGAACAATGAATTCAAAATCAGGTACACAAATCCTTGTCAAACCTCATGGATGTTTGAGTTTCTAGCTATGTAGATCTTGGGAAGCCGTATTAAACGGCCTACATTTGGTATCAGAGCCTGCATAGACTAGAAATGAGTCCTTTTATGCCTGTTGAGCCCGTCGCCGGAGCTAAATTGGCTGCCTACGGCCTGTTTTCGATTTTCTCCCTAGCTCCGAATCTTTGCCTTGCTTTTTCGTGATTTTTGGTCCAATAAAAGTGAAATTTTATTGCATAAACGGATTCTACTCGTCCATACGAGCAAAATGGTGGGTCGAACGTCGCCGGAGGAGGTCGAAATAGGCCGCACGCGCCGCCACGCGCCCGGCGGTCTTGGGCGCCGACGGCACGCGCGCCGCGCGGCCCCACGCGCGCACGCGCGCCACGCGCGCCGGCGCGTGGGACCGCCACGCGGCCTCACGCGCGCGCCTAGCGCATGCGCGCCGACGCGTGGCGGCCACGTGGCCTCGTGCACATACGCGCGCATGTGCGCGGACACGTGGTGCCACGCGTCCCGATGACGTCACGGTGACGTCATCTCCACCGCCTCACGCGTGACCGCCACGTGGCGGTGACGTCATCGATGACGTCACGTGACCCGACCCGTTAACCGGTTCGACCCGATCGGTTGACCGGGTTGACCCGACCCGCTGACCGGGTTGACCCGACCCGTTGACCGTTGACCCGATCCGGTTGACTGGGTTGACCCGACCCGGTTGACCGTTGACCCGACCGGTCTGACCGTTGATCGGTCGGACCGTTGACCGGTTCGGTCCGTTGACCGGTCGGACCGGCTTCGGACCGGTTTTGTACGTCGGCGCGTGGGGCTCACGCGCCGCGCACTCAAGCGGCGCGCGAGGGCGCGTGCAGTGGCCTTTTGGAGCGTGACTTGTACCGCCGTGCTCGTATGTGAATTTCCTACCTTGTGGTGTGCTTATTTGCATTTTTTGATGCCTTTAAGGATGTGAAAATGCATGTGAAAGCCTTAAAGTATGTGATTTTGGGTTAATTTTGGTATATTCTCATGTATTTCTCTATGTTTTTGGAAATGCAATTGCATACTTACAATTATATCATCACTTGAGGAATATATATGGTGTTGATTTATTATCGGTTTGTATTAATGGATGGAGCAATGCAATTAGCATGTTTTGTGATTTTAGTGACAAAAGACCCCGTCATCAAGTCGTATGTGAGTTATAAAGTTATATCCTTGATATGAGAGAAATTTTGATGATTCATTTGGGTTGTGACCGCCAAAGTGGCACACTTGATTGGATTTGAGAAATATCTGTCTCATATTTAAATGGGATGTCTCCGATCTTATGTATAATTATACTCCCAAAGGAGGTAATTGTGCATTAGTTGATGGAGGGATACATGTACAGCATATGGTTGAAAAGTAGCTAGCCCTAGTGATTTATACACCCAAAGGTGATGAATTCGCGAAAGGTTAGAGCATATTTTTCATGGAACCGCTGTCATGTAAAGGGTATACAATTGTATGTCATGTATTCTCGCCCAAAGGTGTTTATATGATGATACGTGTAGCTCTTGTATATTTAATACTCACATGATGCTAATTACATGTATTGCTCGCAAAACCAGTTACATTCTCTCGTGAATGGCAATTCTAAAGCTATTGAGGTTCTTACTTGGGTCAAACTTCAAGAAATGGAAAGAGGATTTTCTGTTTGGAATGGAGCTTGCGGATGTTCATATTGCTCTTACGAGGATAGACCGGCGGACCTTACCGATGCAAGTACGTAAACCCGAAAGTACGTTTTGCTGCATGGGAAAAGAGTAATAGAATTTGCTTGCTCATTATGAAACGGTCAATTCGGAACATTTGATGAGTGGCTTGCCAACCGATTGTACCGTTAAGGAAATGATGGAAGCTTTGGAGGCTAGGTATCGTGTTTCTACCAATGCTTTGAGATAGGTACACTCATGCAATCACTCTTTAATATGAAGTATGATGGTTCAACTGGAGTTAGAGATTATGTGCTTAGGATGGTAGATCTTCGGACAAAACTCCGAATCCTTCAAGTTGATATACCTGAAGCTTGCATTGTGCATCAAGCATTAAATACTCTTCCTCCTGATTTTGGAATTATCAAGACGAACTATAGTTCGCAGAATGAATCTTGGTCCATTAATGATCTTATAGTTAGAATTGTGGCAGAGGAAGAGAAATTAAAGAAGGAGAGAGGGCATCTTGCCTTGTATGCCTCTAGTTCTCGCCAAGAGAAAAGGCAAATGGGTTGCACATCGAGAGGAAATCCTAAAGCCATAAGAACTTTTAATAATACAGCTCCCAAGAGAGGGGATCCCGAAGCCGTAGGTCCCTCCAACTCTATGGCTCTTAGAAAGGCACCCTTTGCTGGTCCCTCCACTTCTATAGTTCCCAAAAGGATACCTTTTAAAAGGGAAGGTGTCCTTTGCTACTTTTGTGGAAAGAGGGGACACATAAAGAAATATTGTGAGAGATATAAAGCTTGGTTGTCTAAAAATGAGCATAAAGGTAATGATTCTTTGGTACTTGTCTGTGAATCCAACCTATCTCAAGCCCCATCCAGCTGGTGGCTAGATAGTGGTGCAACTAATCATGTTGCGTTTACCATACGAGGATTCACAAACGAAGGATGCCAAATCGGGATGAATCATCGCTCACTGTGGGAAACAACGATAAGATCGATGTTGAGTTCGTGGGAGATGTCATTTTGAATCTAGACTCGGTTTTAATATGATATTAAGAAACACTTTCTATGTACCTTCCTTTAGACGGAACTTAGTTTCCGCATCATGTTTGGATATGTGTGGTTACTCTTTTGAAATAAAGAACAAGATCAAGTTTCTATGTTCTTTAACTCAAATAAGGTTGGGTGCTTTGCAACATGTTCAATGGATTGTACAGATTGTGTTTATCTCCCAATGATATATACGTCGCTAATACAGTTGAAAATGTTGTTTCCAAAAGACCTCTACCTAAGGAACAATCTTATGTGTTGTGGCATAAACGGCTAGGTCACATATCCAAAGAAAGAGTAGAAAGGCTGATAAAGACACACATCCTGCCTAATCTTAAAGGTGACCTAGAGACTTGCATAGACTCGCCGTAGAGGAAAGATGACTAAGATAAAGAAGAAAACCGCAGCTTCGAAGTTACGGATTACTTGGAGGTCATTCACACCGAATATCGTGGACCTTATACTGCAACCTTGTGTAGAAATTTTCATTTCATCACGTTTATTGATGATTATTCTCGGTATGGTTACCTTTTCCCGATTAAGGAGAAATCCGAATCTCTTGACAAATTCAAGATCTATCGGACTGAAGTTGAGAAACAGCTTAGGAAAGGTAATAAAGGTGGTCGATCTCGATCGAGGTGGAGAATATTATGGTAGACATGGTAATGCTTTGGGCAAATTAAAGGACCATTTGCCAAATACTTAGAGGATTCTGGATAGTGGCTCGCCCACTATGCCCGGAAGTCCTGAACAGAATGGTGTGGCTGAAAGGCGCAATCGTACTCTCATGGATATGGTAAGATCTATGATGAGTAGAACTAATTTACCTGATTTTTTTATGGGGTGAGGCATTAAAAACAGCCGTTTGTATATTGAATCGTGTTCCTACTAAAGCTGTTGCATCAACTCCTTTTGAGTTATGGACTAGGCGCAAACCAAGTTTGAATCATTTCAAGGTCTGGGATGTCCTGCGAAGTAAGATTGTATAATCCAACATTGGGTAAGTTGGAGGCTAAAACCACTCGATGTTACTTTGTATCTTACTCGTAACATTCAAAGGGATATCGGTTTTATAATCCAAGTGGAGGAACAAGGATTGTGGAATCACAAACGGCCAAGTTTTTGGAATTTGATGTAGCTGAAAAGCATGATTGTTCACAAATTAGTGAACATGACAACATCATGAGACCCGCTATATCTTTCTCCTTACCTATGCAAACAATGATAGAGCCTACTATGCCACAAACCGAACCCATCAACGCCGAGAATCCTATTGATGAAATGACCACAGATGAAGTCCTTGAAGTTCCTCGGACTCAAAATGAGCCTACAAAGGTGGCTCCACTTAGGAGGTCTACTAGGGAAAGGCGTTCAGCTATACCACCGGACTATATGGTCTATTTAGGAGAACATGATTATGATATAGGATGCATTAAAGATCCAAGTGACTTATACGAGACGCCATTTCCCGTCCTCAATCTAGTTTATGGCTGGATGCAATGAGAGATGAGATGCGCCTATGAAATATAATGGCGTTTGGGAACTTGTTGAATTACCGAAAGGTTGTAAGCCCATAGGTTGCAAGTGGGTTTACAAGACTAAAAGAGATTCAAAAGGAAAGATTGAGAAATTTAAAGCCGACTTGTAGCCAAAGGTTTCACTCGAGAGGGAAGGGATAGACTATGAAGCAACTTTTTCTCCAGTTTCCTCTAAAGACTCTTTTAGAGTGATCATGGCATTAGTAGCTCATTTTGACATGGAATTACATCGATGGACGTTAAGACTGCTTTTCTAAATGGAGACCTTGATGAGGAGGTTTATATGATGCAACCCGAAGGTTTTGCAACAAATGACTCAGGTGTGTGTAAATTAAAGAAAGCTATTTATGGTCTCAAACAAGCTTCCGACAATGGTACATGAAGTTTCACCATGTTGTTACTTCTTTTGGTTTTGTTGAGAACAAAGTAGATCGGTGCATATACCGCAAGGTCAAGTGGGAGGAAATTTATTTTTCTCATACTCTATGTGGATGACATTTTGCTTGCAAGTAGTGATTTTGGATTACTTTGCATGAAACAAAACAAATGTTGTCAAAGAATTTTGACATGAAAGACTTGGGTGAGGCATCTTTTGTTCTAGGCATTGAAATCCATAGAAATCGTTCTTGTCGTATGTTAGGTTTATCTCAAAAGGCATATGTTAATCGTATTTTGGAGAGATTCAACATGCAAGATTGCAAACCAGGAAGTGTTCCCGTCGTTAAGGGTGACAAGTTGAGTCTCTCACAATGTCCTCAATCGATTTTGAAAAAGACCAAATGAAGGACATACCTTATGCTAATGCACTTGGAAGTATTATGTATGCTCAAGTTTGCACTAGACCGGACATTGCCTTTGTAACAGGACTTTTAGGCGAGATATCGCCGAATCCGGGACATGATCTTTGGGTTGCTTCCAAAAAGGTCTTGAGATACTTAAAAAGAACAAGAGATTATATGTTGGTGTATAGATATGTCCATGATTTGCAATTGGTAGCATATTCGGATGCGAGACTTTGCTAGTTGTGAAGATGATAGGAAGTCGACAACATGATATATCTTCATGTTAGCGGGAGGTGCGGTATCATGGAAAAGTGAGAAACGAGAAATCTATATCTTCCTCTACCATGCAAGCAGAATTTATAGCATGTTTTTCAGCCGCTACTCAAGCCGTTTGGCTCGGGAACCTCATTAAGGAATTGACCGTATTTGATTTTGTGAATAGACCCATACGGTTGTATTGTGATAACAATTCTGCTGTGTTGTTTGTCAATAACAACGAAGTCTCAAAGGGTCTAAGCATATGGAGGTCAAATTTTTGACCATAAAGGAAATGGTACGAATGGTGATATTATAGTAGAGCATGTTTCTACGGACGATATGTTGGCGAGATCCATCGACTAAAGGCCTACGCCCTTGTGTATTTGAGCGACATATCATGAACATGGGCTTGGGAGAATCAAGGATAATATCGTTTAGTAGGAAGTATTTCAGATTTGCTCTAATAAAGTTTATGTCTCGTACCTTGTTACTTTTTGTAACATTTCGATATATGTCAACTCTTTTCTTTGTATAAGTTGTTATTGAGTTGTGCACATATATCTAAGGAAAATCTCAAGATACTTGTGTAAATCTTGAGTAAAGGCTAGGGGCATCCAAGTTATTAGCCTTGTACATATGTCTTGATTACACATAAAGAAAGGTTAACCATAAAGATAAGACATATGTGGGTTCGTTAGAACCATAAAGATATTCTCTAGTGCCACATCCGGTTTTACGTGACACTTAAAGATAAGAGAATAGTGACCGACAAGGGAGATAACACATAAGGTATTGCTCTTTATGAGGTGTTATCTATTTGCCACACAACCATATTGAATCCATATCAATAAAGTTGAAAGCATTCGTGACCATGGAAGGCTCTGTGTAAATACATGCGATTACCGCCATGATTCGGTGTTGGAGACTTTATGGGATAGGATTGACTATTAAGAATTGCCACTAGACCAACATAAAGATGTGCACATAAAGTGCGGTCTCAATTAATATAGCCCAAGTGGGAGAATGTAAGAGTTTTCCTTATGTGGGCTACATTAATTGAGATTGTAATTACCGTTTTTACGGGGTTGGTCTAATAAGGTAAGGCATAAGGTTTTCTTAATGGTCGAATATGGGCCTGGCTTGTGTGGGCCGAGTTGGGCCCGGCCCGTGATGAGAGGGCCAGCCCAAAACTCTATAAATAGCGCTAAGGTCCCTCCTCTAGCCCTTAACTTTTCCAAAACTCTCTCGAACTCACATAAGGCAAGTCGTGAGTGGCGGTCTCATCGAGCCGAAATCGAGGGTCATAGAGGAGAAGATCTTTAGCATTGAAGGCCGGGATTGCTTTGTCGTTTTGCTCCAAGAACAATGAATTCAAAATCAGGTACACAAATCCTTGTCAAACCTCATGGATGTTTGAGTTTCTAGCTATGTAGATCTTGGGAAGCCGTATTAAACGGCCTACAGAAGAGACCGATGATTCCACAAGCGAGGTGAAAATGTTCAAGATGCACGATCTCATGCACGATCTTGCCTTGAAAGTTGAAGGAGATAAGTGCAAGATGGTTAATCTTGTGAAGGCGGCAAATATGAAGGAATTCGACATGCATCATTTGCTTCATCCTCACTAGAGGAATTGACCCCTCTACTTGAAATGGCCAATCTACGAACCATCCTCTATTTGAAGAGTAGAAAATCGGTGCTGAACTTGTTCCCAAATCAATATCATGGGATTTTCTCCAAGTTTAAGCATTGTCGAGTGTTAGGTTTGCACTATGCAAATTTTTCCATTCCTCCCTCCTTAGGGAGTCGGTTGAAGTACTTAAGATTTCTTGATATTTCTGACAATCAATCAATCAAGAGTTTGCCAGATTCAATCACTGATTTGGTGAATCTGCAAGCTCTTAAACTCTCTGGTTGCAAGAAGCTTACAACACTTCCAAGTGATTTGAGGAAATTGATCAACCTTAGGCACCTCCTAATTGATGGGTGTGACTCATTGAACCACATGCCACATGGGTTGAGTGACTTGTCTTTGCTTCGAACTTTATCACAATTTATCGTACAAAAGATAGATCACAAAGTGCCTGGTAGTGTGGGGAGAATAGATGAATTGGCTAGCTTAAACAAATTGGCCGGTTCCATTACTATTCGAAGGTTGGAGTTCCTTCAACTGTCACCGAGCATGGGTTACTTGAGGGAAAAGCAACATCTTTGTTCATTGAAGTTGGAGTGGTCAGGAGAGCATCAAGATGATAAAAGCGAGAGTGATGAATTGATCATATGAGAGAATCTCAGACCGCACCCAAATCTAGTCCATTTGACAATAACCTCTTGTATGGGTAGGAGTCCGCCAAGCTGGCTTTCCTCCATCAGGAATCTTGTTGACCTTGTACTTTGGGAATGTAGAGGATGGAAGTACCTACCACCCCTAAGTGAACTCCCCTCCTTAAGGAAGTTGACTCTCGTGGGCTTGGATGCGTTAGAGTTGGTTCAAGAGATTGGTGACCTAGAGCAATCTAACACTACACGCTCCGTCTTCCCATCTCTGGAGGGATTGTTTCTTCACTACTGTGACAACTTGAAAGGCTGGTGGGGAAAAAGGCAACTAGGTGGTCCAAATCAAGATCATTGCGAGTATGATTCTCAATCATCATTCCCAAAACTCTCATCTTTGGAAATACCGTATTGTCCCCACTTGAATTCCGAGCCGTCGTTCTCCTGGATAGAAAACTTGAGCTTAATTGGAGTTAGCGTGAAGATCATGGAACAACAATTGATGGCCTTTCAAAATTGTCCATCAGAAGCAGCAGTATCATCCACGTTCGTCCCTCTCTCTAAATTAAAGAAGCTATTGTTTGTTAGCAACGAGGATCTGGAGCACTCAATGCTTGAGATTTTACTTCGATTCCTTGGTAGTCTTGAGTCCATGGGCCTCTACTATTGCTTCAAACTAAAGAGTCTCTCTTGTAGCATGCAATACCTATCCTCACTCCGGCACCTCGATATTTGTGGTTGTGAAGAGCTAGATTTGTCAAGCCATGACGATGAGTATGGCACCCAATGGCGATTCCTCACGAAACTCCGTGATCTCAGAATCAGACAACTTCCAAAACTAGTGGCTTTACCTGATGGGATTCAACATGTCACTACTTTGCAATTTCTTCACATTTCACGTTGTGAGAATCTAACGAGTTTGCCAGAATGAATGGGCAATTTTTCTTTGCTCCAAGAGCTTCATCTTTTTGGTTGCCCAGGTTTAACGTGTTTGCTAGACGGGATGTGCCGCCTCACCTCATTGAAGAAATTGACAATCATTCAATGTCCCGCTCTGGAAGAAAGGTGTCAAAGGGAAAGGACTCTTTCATGTCTATCATTTGAATTAGATGTATAATTCCAATTGAAGAATTGCTTGTATCTCTACTTTTGTTTGAGAATATGAAAAACCTTAAGTAGGTACAAGAAAACACTATCACTTCTGTATGTAAAGTGCATTTGTGTACTCACATCTGATTGATGGTAAGTTATTTTTCAGAAATAAAAAATAAAAGCAAAGGAAGGTGAGTTGGCAACCATCTAATGGGGCCACATGTCAACTTTCCATAAGGCTTTTAGGGAGCACCAAAATAATATAATAGTACCATATCGGATTAGAGACGTGACTTCAAAAAATTCTCTAATGTCGTTAAAAAGTTGCTTTAGCTAGGGATTCGTGTTAGCATATCTATCTATAGACAAAAAAAAAAAAAAAAAAAAAAAAAAATTGGACTCAAAAGACTAGTCGGTTGATCCTCGACTCATGCTTGATATATTTTCTCTATGATGGTTTTTTTTTTTTTTTGGTAAGGATATTTTCTCTATGATGATTGAAATTTAAATTCTCTTTTCCGTTGCTTGTCCATATATTTGAGTTCCACTTAAAAGATATTGGTAATTGACATACTCAAGAGAGATCCCGATCAACAAAATCACTTGATTATAAACAACTCACTCAGAAATCCCGAACAAACTAAGATATATTAACATGTATTGTGCCAAAAAAAAAAAGCGCTAAATAAGTTATTAGTCTTGAGAAACGTACAAATCCATTGTTTAAACTCTGAACTCTATTTGGATTGCTACTCCAACTGCATACACTTGCTTCAAGCTCAAGTAAGTAAAGATGTTGTCTGACTGGCTTGCAACGCCGAAAGGGATCGCATCAACTTTCTGAAATATTCTTATTCATTGGTGCTACTCGCAGTTCATGAGAGACACATCGATTTATTCGATATTACTTTTACATGACGACATCTTATTGTATGTCATGACGAAAGTTGTGCTTACTCCCTTTTGAAAAGCATCACCGGTGGAACGAGAGAATAGAAATGTCCCAACTTTCCAAGAGTAATGAAGTCGGCTTATCTGTTTCACACACCAAGTTCATCTACTGTCCCCACTCCACCTGGTACTTGTGGGCCATCTTTTGTACGATGAAATGGAATAAAGTTTGAAACGAAAATAAGCGATTTAACTCGCTAGGCATGTTTTCCAAGAAAACAAAATGCCACGCATGTGGTTGACTCGGTCACACCCATCAATTAAGGAACCCACTCAACATACAACGCAGGTGGCGTTTTCTCTCTTTTTTCTTTTTTGATTTTTCAATTTTTGTCTTCTTTTTTTTTTTTTTTCAGTTTTTCTTTAAACAACAAATAAATTAATTTCCTAAAGCGAGCCTCTAATAATTATGGAAAATTACCTTCATATTCTCACATAATTAGCTGTGTTCGTAATGCTGGGATACCCCTAGGCTTCTGTATGAATGTCATTGACATATTTATACAAAAAAGAAAATAATTATGAAAACTTAACGCAGTGCGATCGAAAAAGGAATGCAATCCAAAGAGAATAAATCAAGCAAATATATAAATAAATCTCAATTTCCATAATTACACCCCTGGACATATTTTTGTGAATATTTTTGTATACGAAGAAGCAATCTGAAATTACTAACATGCAAGATGTTTAAAATCCTATATTTTGTAGAAAGCCTCCTAGAAAATGCTAAGCACAAAAAAGAAAGATATTTCACCATTGATCTAACATTTCCCAAATGCAGGATTGGGAGAGCAATTTCTGAGAGGCCTCAGATATTGGGAATCTCCGTGATTGTTGCTTTGGAATCTTGGATGAAGATTGATTTTTTTTTTTCATCGTATACTCTATTAAGGAAAGAAATTGGCAGAAAAGGAAAGAAACAAGAAGATAGGCACACCGAATTGGATACCGGACAAAATTAATCCCCGGATACGTGGAGTCTGGTGCATTGACCGTTGATTTTCTTTGCCAAGCCTTGTATAAATAATCCTTTTCTATTAGGCCCGCCGCAAATTACTTAAATATTCACAGTTGAAATATTGATAAGTGAAAGATTATTATTGCCAAATTAACTTGTTCTTTTTCTTAGTGGATTGGGGGGAGTACAAGAGGAGGGAAGTAGTTGGCGGAAGGAGTTAATTTTTTTTCTCTTCCTTTTCTGTTTCTGTTTTCTCAATCTCTTCCTTATTTTAAGAACTTTTGGTGATATCAGACAATTTCTACCGGAATTAGATAGGAGAACTTGCTTTCTCGAACATTTTTATTTGTCTGTCACATACAGTACGTATTACTGTTTTCCAATCTTTAGCATATGTATATATTATTTTCACTAGCAGTTGATTTTTTATGCTTTTTTTATTTTTTTTATTGTGCGGCCGGATAGTACGGACCCCTGGTCAACTCTCTCGCCGCCCTGGAAGGGGGATTTGTCTCAATGAGAAACTTTTCCCCCGACAACAGAGCAATGGTGAAGGGTAAAAACGCCTTTGCGTACCTTCAACAGCTTCTTTTTTTCCGCTGTACTGCTACGGAATCAAACAAAAAGAACGGGGTGAATAGCTTGACAGTTTTACCTCATTTCTCGGAATTTGTTCATCTATATAAGCAGGCCTATGAACGCTAAGGTTGAGACTTACTATCACAAAATAATATGGACTCCAAGATTAACCGAGAGAGGATAGCAGACAACACTGCACTTCTTAAGGATATCAAGAGAATTTTGAGCCCCCATTTTGAGTTTAAAATTCATCATGTTTTTTGAAAAGGCAATCGGCTTGTGGATATGCTTGCCAATATTGGTACAGTGAAGAATTTAGATACCACACTCTCCTTGCAGCCTACTAGGGAATTTGCTTATGTTCTGTTCAGTGATAAAATTGGGATTGTAGATTTTAGATATTAATTTTCTGTACCTTATTTTTAGCCCCCAAAAAAATAAAAAATAAAAAGAGAAGAGAAGAGAGGAGAACATATGGGGATCGTACGTTAAGGGTTTAGTGAGGTGGACCACACCTTATCGCCTACCAATGCTTAGAAAAACGAAGGGCGGATGGGGCTCAACCCCCTTGTGCCCCCCCGGTGACATGGCGAGATTACGTGACAGTCATGTAACCGACCGAGAGGGGGAGAGAGAGAGAGCTTGACGATTGCAAATGGCTAATCTATGTAGTGTATACTGATTTTTGGACAAAAAATAGCAATAGGGTATTCCTCATTTCAATTGATATTGATGTCGAAGCTCGATATTTGAAACCCGAGCTTGCCTCTATTAAAATTTGTGGCTAACTTCAAGTTAGGTCGCAGGCGTTACTATTTAGTGGCCGTCATTAGAGATGAGCAGTTTCGGATGCATTTGTGCGACTAACATTTGGTGCTACATGTAATTGTGAATTTGTGGTTGATTTCGAAATAATATGGGGATTTTTTGCATGTGTTTGATGAGATTTGATGGGTCTTCTCTGTCGTGGGTTTTTATTGTTGGCAGTGAATGCTGACGAGTGCTTGTTGATTAGGATGCAGGAGATGTTGCTGGACTACCATTTCAAGAGGTGGGGTCGGCCGCGGATGCCTTCTTCGGCTTCAACGGTCAGTCCGAAGCCCTCCCAAGTCCCCCTGTTCTAAGCATTTGTCTTCTTCATCTTCCATCGGGGAAAGACTTGTACTCTGTCGGTATGGAAAAAACTTGGAATCACATGGCTTCTGAAACATAACAATTTCCATCCCAAGCATTGGAACTGTTCGTAGAATCCAAGGACTCGGAATCAATTTTTGACCCTTTAGTCAGTACATATTACATGTATAGTCTTTTCTGCTAGTTATACATATTACTGTTTTCCAATCTTTAGCTCTACCGGTACTAGATATGTCTTGTTCTTCGGCCTAAGAGAGAAATACATACATACATTCATATATATATATATATATATATATATATATATATATATATATATATAGACATTTTTCAGTGTTGAGTACTAGTAGTGAAGATTTAGTATTCTATGAAAATTAATTGAAGTAAAAAAAAAAAAAAAAAACTTGTATGAAAACATGTGTTCTTTTTAGGTCCTTAGGTGAGTCCAAAAATGTCTTCATATGGGAATAAACTATCTTGTCACTAACAAGAAATGTCATGTTTGCATTTTTTATGTATGAGGGAAAAAAAAGAAAAAAGGTAAATGGAAACATTTTAGTATCTTGTCAAATAAGTAGAATGGTCATCTTAAAAAAATTTAGAAAGTCGTAAATATCATGGGGAGGGAGATATCGATGTACTTGACACTATAGTTATGTGAAACATTTTAAATATGCATTAACACTTGATTTTTAATTAACATGTCATATAAAACTAAAAACTTAAGGATAGAGATTCCTAATAGTGATAGCCCGTTTCTCGTCAAAAAGAACCTTTAAGCATTTGAATTTTTTTTGTTGGTTGAAAAAATGGAAACTATATTGAAGAAGTAAACCCAGTACAACCTGCAGCTAGTGCATTAGCACATATAAGGTCGATCAAATAAAACAGGGGAAAGACAACCCAGTTCTGAAAAGAAAAGGCGCAGTTATGGGCCTTTGCAGCCCAGTCGGCAGCCACATTGGCCTCTCATCTGCAGTGGGAGAGTGTGAGATTAGGGAAACATGAATATAGAGAGGCGGCTCCAGAGAATAGAGAATGCTCCTCCCATGGTGGCTTCCGGTGTCGATTCAGCGTCTTAACAAGGGTTAGGCTGTCTGATTCAACAAGTAGATTCACATGATTAAAGCCTTGGCAAAGTAGGTGTTGTAGGGTGAGAGAAAAAGCTTGGATCTCTACCTGTAGCGCCGAGCTTGCAGCAAAGTGTTTGGAGAAGCCATTGGTAAGTTTCCCATGGTGATCTTGACAAACACAAGCCATAGTATCTTCCTTGGTGCCTGGCTGATGGGATCCACCTATGTTGACCTTCAGGGCACCTAGATTTGGTGGCTTCCAAAGCGTTCCCCTGTTCTGGAGCGACCTGCCTTTGCTGGTCAGAGATCGAGCAACCAGCTGAGCAACATGGGTATGAGTAAGCGCTACCTCATCCACATGTATTGGTTCAAGTCTCTCACTTCTGAAGATGAATCCGTTCTGAGCTCGGCAGATTTGCCAAAGCACATTCGCTATTGTCTCCAAGCCAGGTAATAAGTTCTGTCCTCGAACTTTCTCTGTGATCGAGGCATCTATTCTCTAAATGGCATGAGGTGAGATCTGAATATCGATTTAGGGATGAGACCAAATGCGTTGAGTCCATGGACAGAGTAAGAACAAGTGTTCTAGGGTTTCTGGTGCTTACTAATTGCATAGAATACAACTCGGATTTGCAATGATATGTCACTGACATAAATTTGCTCTTGTGGCTAAAGCATTGTGACATAGCAACCGTAGGAAAGTTCAAACTTTTGGGGTTGTTTGCATTTTCCAGATTTTCTTCCATAGCCACCTCGGATTCTAATAAGATGTAGAAGCCGTGTTGTCTGTCTGAGTTGTTGCTGAATCTATGAGTGCATGATATGTAGTATTGACAGTGTAACATCCATCTTTGGTAGCAGTCTAGATAAGTTTATCCTTAACAAAGTTGGGTCTTACTGGGATGGTAATGATCTTATCTATCACCTGCGAGTCGAAGAGTCTGTTTAGCAGATTAACATTCCAGGTGTTGTTGGTTTGATCTATAAGGTCAGCCACCATTTGAGGTTCTTCGTGGACTGTAGGTTCGCCTAATATGCCAATAGGTAGCCACCTATCTCCACGAATTTTGATAGATCGCCCGTCTCCTACAGACCAGCAAATGTTGGGTAGAATTGCGTCTCTTCCAATAAGAAGGCTCTGCTAGCCCCAAGATGGGTGAGAGCCTTTTTCTGTAGTACAGAAACTCTTTGAATGGAAGTGAAGTCCTTTAAAAACTTTGCTCCATAAAGATAATGGCTGATGAAGTAAACGCCATGCTTGTTTTCCTAGCATGGCTTTATTAAACTTCATAAGATCTCGAAATCCCAAACCACCATCCTCTTTTCTTCTTTTCATAACTTCCCAACTTTGCCAATGAATCCCTAATTTGCACCTGTCATTTTGCCACCAAAACCTTGCAATTCTTTTCTCAATAGATTTGCAAATAGACACAGGTAACCTAAAAATAGACATGGCATATTGTGGTATTGCTTGTACTACAGTTTTAAGAAGGATCTCCTTCCCACCTTTTGAAATGAGATTTTCTTTCCAGCCTTCCAATTTGGAATGAACTCTCCCCATTATCCATGAAAACATATCCTTTTTCGAACGCCCCAATTAGATGGTATTCCCAAATATTTGCTAGACCTTTGCAAAATAGGTACTCTCAGCTACTTGGCCATATTCTCCTGTAATCTAGCAGGGCAAGTTTTACTGAAAAAGATTCGCGATTTATTTCGATTGACTTCTTGCCCTATCGCTAAGCAATACTGATGCAATATATTCGCTAAATTCTAACATTCATGAACAGTACCATCTAGAAAGAAAATAGCATTATTTGCGAAAAACAGAAGTGATAGAGTAGGACACCACCTATTCAGTTTGATACCCTTGAGGTTTCCCATGTTGACGGCGTTGTTGATAAGAAAAGATAATAGATTAGCAATCAGGATGAAAATATAAGGGGATAAAGGATCACCCTGTCGAAGACCCCTGGTAGGATGGAAACACTGTAGATGTTCTCCATTAGATTTAACATAGGATGATGGTGTTGTTAGACACTGCATAGCCCACTGGATCCACATGGAGTGGAATCCTAATTTTAGAAGATAATCGTGTAGAAAATCCCATTCCACCCTGTCGTACGCCTTCTACATATCCATTTTAAGAACAACTTGATAATGTTGCTTCTTTTTCTTTGTCTTGAGCTGGTGAAGAACCTCTTGGACTATTAAAATATTGTCTTATATTTGCTTACTACCCACAAAAGGACACTGTTCTTCAGAAATCAAATCTGGTAGCATAGGTTTTAATTGATTGGCAATCACTTTGGAGATAATTTTGTAAGTGTAATTACATAAGCTGATAGGGCAGTATGAATCCAAACTTTCGGGGTGGGGAGTTTTAGGAATCAAGGAGATAATAGTCCTATTTAGAGCGGAGGGCATAATTCCTTATATAAAAAAATTTCGAACTGCTATGAAGAGGTCGTCTTTAATGATGTTCTAGTGCGTTTGATAAAATAAACCATTTAGACTATCTGGACCCGGAGCTTTGGTAGCTCCTAACTGAAAAGTAGCCCGATGTACCTCTTCTGGGTTATCGTTGCTATTAAGGCATCATTCATCTCCTTCATAACCACACAAGGACATTGATCTAATAAAGGTCCATAGTTGCGACTTCCCACTGTGGTATATAAACGTGAAAAGAATGCAGTCGCCATCGCTTTTAATTGTGTGGAATCCTGCACCCAAGTGTTGTTGTCATCCTGCAACATACTGATTCGATTTCTTTGTCGACGTCGGACAGTAGTGGCATGAAAAAATTTGTGTTCTTATCGCCCCATTTCTGCCAATTGATCCTGGATCTCATTGCCTAATACTGTTCTTCTCATTGCCACACCTTTTGTATCTCCTCCTTCAAAGCTGAGGCCATCGATTTGTCATAAAATCTATGCTGTTGGTTTGTAAGTTGCTACAGTTGTTGTTGCAATGTTGCCACTTTGAGCTGATTATGCAAGATTTTGTTGCGACTCCAATTGGTTAAAGCCCCTGAAACTGCCTGAATTTTATGCAAAAATTCTATAACTTCTCAACAATCACAATCTTGGTTCCAAAAAACTTCAAACACGAAGTGCCACTGTTTTTTTTCCAATAGCAGCTGTGGTAGTTAATAAGAGAGGGCTGTGGTCGGAACCCATAGCAGGTAGTGCATAAACTTTAGCCCTAGAATGAGCGCCATTCCATGGAACATAGGACTCTATCAAGATGTTCCTTTATGAAATTATCCCCTTCTCGATTATTTATCCATGTAAAGGCACACTCCTTTGCTTCTATGTCCATTAGAGAACAATCATTCAAAACAGCTTGAAAAGATGCTAAGCGATTAAAATCTACTGGTCTTTTCCCTACCTTTTCCCAGTGATAAAGAATTTCATTAAAATCGCTTATGCAAACCCATGGTAGATGATTGCCATTGCTGATTTGACTGAGATCCTACCATACCTGTTGTTGTAGGTGATAAACTGCAGGGGCATGGAGACAAGTAAGACGCCAGGTACTGTCCTCCATTTCTTCCTTACATGTCATGTCAAAGCAGTCCGAAGTAGACCTGATAATTGTTAAAGTAAGCTTGGCATTCCAGAACACAGCCAAGCCTCTAGCTGAGCCAACCGAGTTATGCACATGAAGATTCAAAAAGTGTAAACGGCATTTCATTCTATGAAGAACAACTTCTTTATTTTTAGTTTCCATCAAAAAAAGGAGATCAGGCTTTTCTTTTGTCACAAGGGCCTTTAGTGCTTGAACTGTCAAGGGATTGCCCAAATCCTAACAGTTCCAACTTAGGATTTTCATTTGTGAGTAGGTGGCTGTTGAGGGCCAGCCACCTTAGCCCAACTTCCGTCTTCACTTGCTTCCATGATGGGTGTGTCTAAGAGTAACAATTCGTCTATGTTGTCTTGAGTTGAAATTCGCATGTCATAGGGGTTGTAGCATTTGAGCTTCTTTGCAGGACCAATCTTTGGCGCGTGGCGAATGTTTTTTATTTTCTTGGCTTGCGGTAAGGTGATTGACTAAACCTGAACCCCCTTCATCTTTTTTGTTGTAGGTATTAGTGTTGTGGAAATAATGCTACTTGACAGAGCACCAGCTTGACCTTGGTGATCCTTCAAAGCTATTGATACAGTGCTGGTTGCTGTAATAGGCTACAGCAGGGGAGCTGCTTCTGTGTTAACTGTCAGCAGCATTAAAGGGAGATGGTGAGTGGTTGTGGGAGGTGTTTCAGGTACTATCTCTTCCGATGTTTCCTATTTATCCTTCGTTTCATAATAGATCTTCCAGTAAGGGCTATGCTCCTTGACTTCCTCACAAAGCCATTGTCCATAAGCCATCTTCTCCTTTCCATCAAGTTTTGCTTCGTCGAATGGAATTTCCTTACAATACATGGCATAATGCCCTAACTTTCCACATGAATAACAAAAATGTGAAAGCCTCAAATAACGAAAATCTAGCCATAAAGTCTTGTTATTGATTCTAATTAGTTGGCTTGTCTGCAGTAGTTCATGTAAATTAAGTTCAACTCTTGCTCGACCCAATCTTAGGGTAGAACCTTCTTTTGTTTCAGCTTTCACTTCTATCACTGTGCTGACATTTTTGACTGCCTTGGAAATCATTTGTTTAGTGCACCACTCCAACGGCAGACCAAAAACTTGCACTCAAAAGGCGCAGGTGGAAAAGTCGTAGCAGTGCAATGAAGTATTTGGAATCCATGATTTAAAAACTACGAGATGCCCAGAAAATAGCCAAGGTCCGCCCTCTAGAATCCTCTGTTTATCTGTCTCCAATTGAAATTTTGCCACATATACACCATCCTCTCTCTGTGAAATGTCAACCTGTTCTGTTCTCCATACCCTCTTCAACGTGCTTTAAAATGCTTGGAAATTGATAGAGGGATTAGAAAGGATTTTACCTATGAGAGTTAATTTGCATTCCTCCAATTTTTCAGGGGATGGTTCGTTGTTCTAGACCGATATTTCTTGTTTCAGGTGTTGACAAAGTGCAGCAAGTTAAGAAGAAGTCTCGTCTTCTCATGGTCCATGGGTTTGCTGGACAAAATCGAGGCGAAAGAAAGAGAAAGCTAGGTCAGAATGAAGTTGCTAAAGCAAGGGTAATCAAACGGTGTGTAAATGTCACTGGGTATTCTTGGATATGGCCAAAAGGAGCCATGCAAAAAGCAAAAGAAAGTTCCGAAGATGTAGAGCGAATGGAATTGAGGTGGAAGCAAAGTCGGAGTGTTTATGGCGTCGATGGGAAAGAGAGGATCAAAGCGCAGCGTGACTCATTCAGGTGAATGAAGCAATTTCGATGAGCGAAGATGCTAGCTGCAAGGGAGAATGTGGATGAAAATTCAGGGTATATGAGTTTCCATGGCCGAGATATAGAATTGGTGAGAGGAAGGTATTAGGGTTTAGGGTTTGAGCTACCATATCAGTAGAGGAAGGCTCTACATAACGAGAGAATTTGACAATTCAAATCTTGGTGGATGCGAAACACAAATTTTAAGCATTTGAATTTACATTGACCTCTCATGTATGAGTCATTTGTATTTTAATATTAAAAAGTCAAAAAGCTGACTTGATCAAACTTTGATCAAAATTTCTCTTTACATAAAAGGTACCAAAATAGTGTCAATTTCATTTCTACACTTTATATCTGGGATAATGATATAAATAGTCCCTAAATTTTGATCCGATATGTAATTTAGTCCATAAACTTTTTAATTTGTTCAATATAGTTTATGATTTTTTTGTATTTCTTCAATGTAGTCCCCGAACTAAAAGAAAACATGTAATGTAGTCGTTGGCCTTGAATAATTATGGAAGGACTACATTGAACATTTTTATACGGTTCAGGGACTTGATTAAATATTTACCAAAAATTCAGGAACTATATTGAACAAATTAAAAGTTTAAGGACTACATTCCTCATTGGGTTAAAATTTAAGGACTGTATTACACATTAGGCTAAATTTAGGGACTACATTATATATTAATCAAAGTTCATGGACTATATTGAACAAATTAAAAGTTCAAGGACTAAATTACACACTATGCCAAAGTTCATGGACTATTTATGTCAATTTCCCTTTCGATTTTAGAAAGGAAAAAAAAAAGTAGTTGGACCTTCAAATTGACATTTCCTTAAAAGTTAACTTATGGTCAACCACTGGGATTCGCCCCAGTGACCACCCTTCCAACATGGAAGGGGGAGGTGAGGGGTTCAAACCCCCACCTTCTCAGAGAGGGATGGGGTGGGAACGCACAAGTTTCAGGAGTGGGTTTCGACTTCCACGCCCTGCAAGAGGCAGGGCAAAAAGTCTGAGAGTGAGTGTAGAGTAGGTATAGAGTAAAACTGACAAAAAAAAAAAAAACTTATGGTCAACTTTTTCCAAAAAAAATCAAAAAAAGGAAAAGCTCACGAATCAACTTATTTTTACTTCAAATTGATTTTTGCATCATCAATTTTACAAAAATCAATTAGGAATCGACTTTTCCACAATTTGAGAATTTCAATTCCTAATTGGCCGACATCAAAATTAGTTCATTTCTAGTTGTCTTCTGAGATAGTTTCTCTTATGACATTTAATCTATAGGTCATAGCCCATCTAATTGTTAAGCCAATTTTGAAATTACAAGTCATTGAAAAACTCCAAAATTTTGACCTAGTTAGGGCTTTCAGATTGATTCTTCATGATTAGTGCAAATTAGCGAAAATTGGATATAACTGATTGAATAAAAATAATTTATGATAACAATTTTGACAAAATCACAATCATTTGACTTAATTTGACCAAATTAGTGAGTGTGCATAGATTAATTCTGGGACGGAATGCACTGATTGGCCAAATTCCATTCAACCCATTCTAGAGTAGCATTCAATTTGATAAATTGAGATTCAATTTGGTCAATTGAGTTTCAATTGTCCACATTTGTCTTGAACATGATGCTATTTTTGATCAATTGGGAGAATTAAAGCCTTATATGTCAAAATAATCCAACCACATTCATCTAGTTTAATCCAATCGCATTCAATTTTGGTCCAATTCACTTGGAAAAATTTTAATTCAGCCTAATTGGACAAAATTGAAAAAAAAAAATTGAAACAAAATTAAGACAAGAATTGAATTAGTTCAATTCGGTTAAATTCAGGTGCAATCAATCCAATTGGGTTAACCCGATTTGACCAGTGTTGATCATCCAAATTATTTCGGCAAATTTTCAACCTAGTTAGCTGCCCAGCTGGCATACATGGTTGACTAATCTTTCTTACCCTTGTGCAAAAAATTACAAAAACATCCCCTTTTGCAAAAATCGAAATATCCTCAATCCTTGTCGACTTAAATCAACCGATGGGAGCTTTTGTTAATAGCTAATCAAATAATCTCAGCCGTTCATCATGAGAAAATCCAAGCCACTCATTATGCCAAGTCATCAATCAATGTGACTTGGAACGAACCAATGGAATGAAAACTTAATCAAGAAGCAATCAATAGGGACTATTGGATTAATCAAAGGGATAAGATTCAAAGGTTAGGGTATATATATTGATTTTCCCTCCAAAAGTTTGGGGGTAGCCATTTTTCAGATTATAGACTCTCTCTCTCTCTCTCTCTCTCTCTCTCTCTCTCTAACTCAGTTGGCCGAATCTCTTCCATTGCCCTTGGAGGCTAGCCGCCAACCTTGTTATGATGAACAACCACCACTCTGACATCCCACATGAAGCACCATGGCCGATTGTAACAACCATCCCATCTGAAGATTGCCAGATAGTTGCCGATTGAGCCAATCTTCTTCACAACTCAAAATACCGATATTCACACTGGTGAACAATCCAGCTAGCTTCAACACCGATTTCGACTGTCAAGACGTGCATTGGCCTCCCTCAGCATGCAACACTTATCTTCAACTTGTCCTTGAAGTCTCGATGACCAAATTTCACCAAATCGGCCACTGAAATCGCTTTAATTAACTAAATTCAATTAATTGCTCAGGTGGTTTTATTGAGTTAATTTCTCACACTATCGTTCACTTCATTAATTTAGAGAGTACTCGACCTATTCTTGACTGATCCAAGAAGTTCATTGAGGTGGTACGACGGCCAATTAGCTTGATTGAGCATTGCAAAGTCCAATAACAAAGTTAGTCTCTCTTAAACTTAGTTTTGGATGATGGAGGATGCATGTTGAGGCTAATTGCCTATAGGTGGCGATAATGGCCATATATGCTACTATGTTGATGATTATATGCTTAGAATGGTGTATATACTGTTAATCCAGTGTAGAAATCAATAAGTGCTAGGATATTGGTTGATTAATGGATGTTGATTAATCCTGCGTGCTCGGAGCCCAATGAGTTAGTATAACTTGATGGTTCGAGCTAGCAAACTTTGAAATTGTGAAGAATACTCAACAAGAGAGATGATCCTGACTTCCTGAGCTTCAATTTTATAGGTCACATGTTAAAATTGAAGATCCTTTGCTATGTCAAATAGGCCTTGAAATCTAAGACTAGAATCTTCTAAAATCAACTTAGGGTGCGTATGATAATGCTTCTTGGCGGGGAATAGTTTCTTTTCAGAAATAGTTCTTTATTTATACTCCGGGGAATAATTTCTGAATAAAATGAGATGTTTGGTAACTATTAGAGGTGTGCAACTGGACCGGGTATACCCGGTTCCCAGACCGACCCACCCGGAAAACAGAGTCGGGAACCGGTTCCCGTTGAAACCTGTCCGGGAATTGGTTACCAAAATTCGGAATCGGTTTAAACCGATTCGGAAACAGGTTCTAAGTGATTACCCATCCAGAAACTAGTTCCTGCACTGGTTTTTGAACTGGTTCCCAGACCGATTTTGTAAGTAGAATTCCAAAACCTTTTTTTTTTCTCTCGATTTCTATTCTTTTTCCTACAATCACACGACGTTTTTCCTCTTGGCTCTCTTAAACACGCACGGGAGGACATTCCTCTTCCTCACTTCCCTTCCTCACCGGCTCCGTCTTGCATTGTTCGATGGACAGATGGTATTCGTCGCCATCAAATTCTTGTGTATCACATGGATTGGCTCACCTAATTTTTCTTTTGTAGGAGGAGTTATGCTTGCATAAATAAGTAGTTTCATGTAGTAGTTGTGGAAATAAGACTAATATTAAACCCATAATTGTTGCTAATTCTTTACCTTATGATTTTATTTATTATAATTAGTCTTGTGAATCCTTAATTTTTCGTTTAGTTAAAAAGTTCATGTATTTATTTATTACAAGTGCTTTATATTTCAATACAAATTAGGAGAATTACGTTATTTTCTCTCGTATTAATATAAAATTCGAAGTCATATAGAATATTGTGAGATTGCAAAACAAGTTCTAGTGGAAATAGGGTTGACCTTGGAACCGGATCGGAAAAATAGGGTGGGTTGAATACAGGGTCCAATACAAATAAGGTCGGGTATATGGTCTAGAAAAGAGGAATTGGTTATAACAGGGTCGGGTACAGGGTCCAGGTCTAGACCCTACCCACCCTGGACCCGATCACACCTGGTAACTACACAAAATTTCAATTCTTGAGATAGAAAAATAATAGAATTGCGTTTAGTACGATTTTTTTTTATTTTTGTATTTATTTGTTTTTTATTTTTGCTCATGGACCGTCGACCATCGGCCATCGCCGCTCGTTGCTCGTCGCCGTTGCTTGCCGCTCGTCGTTGCCGACTGCCGATTGTCGACCGTCGTTGTCGGCCACCGATTGTTGCTGCTGACTGTTGAAGGCAGACGAGCAACCGCGGGAGGCAATCGGTGGGCTGTGGGCGGCGATCGTGCGGTGGCAGTTGACGGCAACAGTTGGTGGCCGACAGTGATGGGCGGTGGGTAATGGTGATGAGTGATGGGTGGCAGCAACTGACGGTTGGCGACCGCGACGACAGTCGAGTGGCAGCGACGACAATGGCCGACGATCGGTGGTGGTGACGGCGGTTGGTGGTGGTCATCAACGATCAGGGGTGGCTGGTGGGTTGTGGGCGGCATCGACAACAATCAGACGGCGGCGACAACGATGGTCGTCGCTGGTGGGGCAGCGATCGGCCGATAGTGGCCACGGTCGACCGGAGGTGGCCAGCAATTGGCAAGCGGCCACCCAAGGCCGCAACAAGCAAGAACAAAAAAAGAAAAAAAGAAAAGAAAAAATTGGCTTATTTTTAGAAATTGTTCCCAGGAACAAGAAATTACTTTTTTTGTTTCTTGTTTCTATTTGAAATTTATCCCCCGGCTGCTTTTCTATTATAGAAAATGGAAAAATAAGTTGGCGTTATTAAATGGATTTCTGTTCTTTTTTTGTTCCGAGGAAGAAAAGAATAGAAATTTGGAGAAATGGAAACGTTACCATGCAAGCCCTTATATTCTGTGATTCTAGTTTTTGACCTGAGCTTGCTCTATTCCCCGACTTTTATGAATTTCTATGTTCAAAATTAAGAAAAACCTCCTTCATGAAAGATGTATCTAGAATCTTAAACTTGGGAAAATTCCAAATAAGGACCTGAAGTGGACCAATTTTCTCAAATAAGGATCCGAAATGAATTTTATGTTAGATGAAGACTTAAAGTGAACCTATTATCTCAAATAAGGACCCGAAGTGATTAAATGAATTCCAAATAAGGACCTAAGCTTGCTGGTCAGCCAAATATTCGTCAACTATCAAGCATGTGACATTTCTGACGACCATAGTTTGGGCAATTTTGTCCAAAAAAATCTATGGAAAATTAACAAATTCTGAAACATTAAAAAAAAAACCCTAGGTTTTCTACAATCTCCCTGTTCCTTGTACCTATTCTCTATAAAGTCAAAAACTGAAGTTCTCCCCATTCTTTGTACCCATCCTTCGCAAAGTCGAAGATCCAAATTCTCTACCGGTTAAAGCACGAATTCAAAAACAAGCAGAAAACCAGATTCTTCTTTCTTTGTTAGCGGTGACCCAAATTCTCCGCCAGTTAAGTAAGGTGAGGAGCAACGAGAATCGAATCATAATAATGACCGGATAGCAATTTGGTTGAGAAGCACGAGGGAGAAGAAAGAAGAAAACTTAAACATCTAAATGAATAATCTAAACTTAATTAATTTAGAATTTTCCCTTTTTTTTCCAAACAAAAATTTCTGACAAAATTGTCCCTTTTTAATCACCGGAAAATGTCTGCTGGTGAGCTAAGGTCCTCAATAGAGATTAACTTGATCACTTTGGGTCCTTATTTGACACAAAATTTACTTCGGATCCTTATTTGAAACAATTGATCCACTTCGGGTTCTTATTTGACGCAAAGTTCATTTTGGGTCCTTATTTGAGAAAATAGATTCACTTCGGATCCTTATTTAAAATTTTCCCCTTAAGCTTTCCATTGATATCAAATTCGTCGAAATCAAAATTAATTTGGTTAGCCAAAGATTTGATCAATGTGTCAATGACCAAACATGTTTTTGCACTTTTGAGGTGTTTGAGTCCTTCTTTGCAAAAATTTAAAATAAAAAATTGTTCATTATAGGGGTGTGCAAAAGAATCAGGGCCCGCCTGAACCACTCGAAATTGGATCGAAGCCACCTGGAACCTTGCGGACCAGTGGCTCTTGAGGGAACTAGTTCGGTTCCTAGTTCCAATCTATGGGAACCGGTGGGTACTAGTCCGATTCTCGGTTCTATGGGTGGATCCGCCTATCCGAACCGAACTAATTATATTATAATAATATATTAATTTTTAATATTAAATAAATTTCGAAATTACTAATTAGCAAACCTAAATTTTAGGGCTCCATGTCCTCTCACAATTTCCATGTTTTTATAAGAATTTAGTAAAATGTATAAGTTGCCTTTCAGCAACTCAACAAATAGCTCCTTCAAAGGATACTTCCGGGACTCACATAGGACACTATATGTTCAAGAGTATGTGGAGCATCGGTGGAATTGTTTCTGTAGAAAGAATTCAGTAAAGCAAAGGTTGTAAGAGATTGAGCACTGTTAAGGGATAAAGGAAAAGGCGATCTACATATGACAATCATCAAGAATCTTGAACTTAAAGAATATTTTAGATTTCAACTGAAATTATTCAAGAAAAGGAAAAAAAAAAAAAAAAAAACCTATTTCTCTTCTTTGGTCGTGTTTTCCGATAAAATAAAGAAAAACGGTATTGTTAATTAAGCCGGTTTGATTTAAAGAAAAATATTATTCGATATGAAGAGTACTCATGGCGAGATTTGGAAAACAATATTATTATTGATAAGACCGGTTCCATGGATCCACTTGGGAACCACATTGGACGGTCTGGTTCCCGAGTGGATCTATGTAATTAATAGGTGATTCCTGGTTCCAATTTTTCAAAATTGGTCCTTAATAGGCGGTTCCCAATTCTAGGTCGGGAACCGCTCACTCAGACCATGCATACCCCTAGTTCGTTAGGATCTTAATTGGTAAACTGTGAAATTTGAGGACTTAATAGCAAGATTAGGAGGATCTTATGAGCAAAAAATCTGACAAGGTTGGGCTCAACCTCTAGAACAGTTTTCAACTGAGTCCCGGAGCAAAACTTGCAATTATCACATAATTTGAGGGCCTTTTTGCAAAATTATCAAAAATAAAAGTTGTCAATAACAAAATGAAAGAGCTGTCTCTAGAATTTTGGGGATTTTGAAACCTCTAGATATTTTTTTTTTTTCCATATTTTTAAACTTGCGGGTGAAAACCGAGTCAAAATATGGACTGTTTGGCCAATTTGCCTAAATTTGGATTTTTGGGTTTAGAATCGAGTCAGGTAGTCTTCATGAACTTTGAACCACATGTCTTGAGCTTTCTATTGATGTTTGAACCATTTCAATCGGACTTTTTTTATGGATTAACTGAGTTAAAACATTATCGGTCTTGATTTTATAATAAAAGTAAATAAGTGAACCTTCATGGTTCACTTCCCTATGTGTGATTGATTATGAATCGAGATCAAATGACCTAAATGCATGATTAATTTGATGCTTATGCATGTATTTGCTAGATGAATATTAAAGTGTGATGCATGCTCGATAGGTAGCTTATGGGGGATCGATTAAAACCAAATTAGGGGTTAATCAATATTGATCATCATTATGCGAATGTAAATGGTGGCCAATAATCATTAACTATGAGTCAATGAATCTTAGTCAATTAGGAGGTTGGAGATGATCGACATGTGTGAGAACCAAAGGTCCATCACGTGGCCATTTCTTGTTTGTTGAGTGAATGTTGTTAATCTACTTGATTGCTGGAGTGCATATTATGTGAATGGATGATGGGTTATATGGAAACCAAGACCACCAATGGCGGCCATGTGAGACAGTCCATGGAAGAGGCCGTCCAAGCTCTCGAAAATGGCGAAGACCAATGTCCATTTCGGTCTAATTTTGTAATAGTTTAGTTCAATCAACTTAGGATTTGCTTCTATTTCAATTCATATCCTCGAGTAATAAAATCAATCTAAACTTAGCATCACTTTTTAGATAAATAGCTTAGGCTTACCTTAAACACATTAGATAAATTTAGGCTTGCCTTGGTCTTAATAGCAAGTTTCCAAGGGCACATGTCTCGAGGCTTAATAATAAGACCATGTCTTTTCTTTGCCGGATGTTGTATAATGTTTTCATTTTGCAATATTCAACTAGTTGCGGGGTTTCCTTCCTCATACTTAGATTGGCTCGTTCTTTTAAATCCCTTGGGTGTTTACTTTCCGCACCACAATTTCAATAGTTTGATCATTAATTTGTTTCCTAGCATGGAATTAAGATGAGCTAAGAATTTTAAATAAACCTCTCTACAAAAACATTTGCATGGACACTTAGTGACTTTGAGATCTTCTGGGCTCTAAAAGGTCAATCAAGATTACGTGATCTCATAGAAAACAACCAACTTAATAGGTACCAAAAGAACACTAATAGAAATATTAGCGAAAGCAAATCCCTAAGCCTAGAAATCTTTAGTTGCATAGAATTGAGATAGTCCTCCCATATCTCAATAGGGTTCTAGTCAACCTTGTAATAATGGCTAGCGACGACTCTTAATAAATAGGTAGGGTGTTAAGAAAGATCTAAAACAAATCTCATACACGCGAAGTATGGTCATAAGAGAGATCGCAGTTGTGATAGATGATCCGTTTGCGGTGTTATCAATTAATGGTTCATATGAGAGCATCACTTGTTGCAAATCCAAGGACAACAACTTTTTTTTTTT
This sequence comes from Eucalyptus erythrocorys, assembly GCA_014182555.1. Lineage (NCBI taxonomy): Eukaryota > Viridiplantae > Streptophyta > Magnoliopsida > Myrtales > Myrtaceae > Eucalyptus > Eucalyptus erythrocorys. The sequence continues at coordinate 36,855,823 of CM024604.1, forward strand.
GGCAATTCGGGAATCGCCGTACAACCGATAGCCGGCAATGTAAACTCGAGGGAATACTAGCATGGGGACTCACCACCCACGGCACCTCACTTAAGTCACGCAATGTGACGAGTGGGGAATCGAACCCTAGCCTTTCATGTGGCCAGTATTCGCCCTAACCAACTCGCCCATCATGGGGTGAGTTGGACAACAACCTTTGTGTCCAAGTGATTGCCCCCAATTTGACCTAGTCCTTTCAATACTAGCCTAATGCCGTTTTCCTCGACACTTTGTATTTCTTTTCTTATTAGATATGTTAAAAAATCCTATGCAACACATATTGCAGCTGAAACAAAAGGACGTGTCTTTGTTTCCTGGGAAAAAAAAAAGCCTTATCTAATCTGATTTACTTGATAAAAAGGTCCCATCATTATTTTTTATTTTTTTTTGGTAATTTGGGAACCGCCATATAGCCGGAAGCCGGCAACATAAATCCGAAGTGACGCTAGCGCGGGGCCCCACCTCCCACGGCGCCGTTCTTCAATCGCGCAAATGACGAGGTGGGGAGTTGAACTCCGACCTTGCGAGTGGCCAGCGTGTGACTCCACCATCTTTGCCACCAACGAGGTGGGTAAGATGTTGAAGAAAGGGAAGAAAAGAGTGGCTATAAAATAGGAAAATGAAACGAAGTGTGCCTAAGATGTTGAAATTCAAACTTTTCATCACTTGAAAATGATTTGGCTACTTGTTTTGGGATCATTAAACTAATGACTTAGGGTCCGTTTGTTTCGAGAAAAATACACAATCCTAAAACATTTTCCTAATAATGATTGATTATATCATTTGTAACAATTAGCTAACAATAAATATTTTCATTATCGATAATAATTTATGTATAAAAATTTTCATGAATGATAAAAATATTTTTTTATTCATTTATTTTTTGTAAGTGAAACAAGTGATCATTTTAGGAAAATATTTTTAAATCACTCATTTTTTGTGAAACAAACAAACCAATCTAAACATGTTTTTCTTGATCAATCACATTATTGATATAAAGATTAATTACATATACGATGGCGTTTGACAGTAAAATTAAGATGCATATATGTTACCCTAATTTCTTTTTCATTCTATAAGTAGATTGGAGAAAAACGAAATCATTTACTTATATTTGGATTTGACTGCAAATATTTTGAGAAAGCTATCAAAAAAGAGAATAGATAATATCATAAAACACACATGAGCAAATCAATTAGGAAAGAAAAAATCAAAAGTACAATCATATGTATAAAGATATGTTGAAAAATAAAATAAGCAGAAAAGTAAACTAGTCTTCAGTTTAATTAAAAGAAAAAAAAATGAAACGAAGAAAGAGCGGAGAAAAGCAAAATGATGCAAAAACAAAAAACAAGCGTCACCTTTATTTAGGGCCGTACAAGAAAATTGAGAAAAGACAGAAAAATATGGAATAATTAGAAAAAGAAAAGAAAAAGAAAAAAAAAAAAAAAAATTGCCTACTGCATTGTATCTTGAGTGGGACGCACTTTTTCACGGTCAATGCTCTTTAAAAGGGAATAGCAGATATCGTTCACAAAACTTTTTCATCACTTGCCATATGATATCTTCACATAAAAACAGTGTTGAATAAATTGATATCTCTCTCCATGATACGTACGACTTTCGAATTTATTAATAAGATAACCATCCCAATCATTTTATGGTGTATTTGATAATCATTTTATTCACATGAACAATTTATACTCAGAAATTGTTATTCCACTCCCTAGATGAGTTTTTGAGCGTTTGAAAGTATAATCGTTCAAAATTTATATTCTTGGAATATAAATGCGTTTGGTATGACTGTTAAATTTTTTTTTGTGACTTTAAAAATCATTTAATTTTTTAATAATTTATTATAATTTTCTCTTTTAATTTTTTAAATGAATTTATTATATAACTTTATTTTATTTTAAATTATTTTATTATACTTTTTATCATACAAATTTATAATACTTTTAGTATAATTTTATCATGCAATCTATTATATTTTGAATATAATTTTATGTTATAATTTTATGATTTTCTTAAAATTTATTTTATTTTTTAATAATTTCATTATAAAATTTTATTCTATTTCTAAATTAATTTATTATTATTTTTATTTTATCATATTTTTAATATAATTTTTGCTATGTAATTTTATTACATTTTAATATGATTTTATGTTATAACTTTATTATATTTTTCAAATTTTCTTTTAATTTTTTAATACTTTTATTATATTTTAGTGACTGGTTAGAGGAAAAAGAAAAGGAAAGGAAAGAAAAAGAAGGAAAAGAAAGAGAAAAAAAAGAATATGATTTGACTTAATTATGGAATTGTTCCCGAAAACAAAAAAAAATTAATTTTTTTCTATTTATTAATTTTATTATAAATTTGTTCCTGAACAAAAAAAGTTATCAAACGGATTTCTATTATTCTTTTATTTTTTTTCAGGGATCTAAAAAAATAGAATTATATATTAATTGGCATGTTACCAAATAGACCTTTAATGTTGCTCATACTCTTATGTGCTTTTCTGTTCACGTTGTTTGGTTTTTTTTTTTTTTTTTTTTTTTTTTTTTTTTTTAAATCAAATGTAAAAACTACCGACATTACATCTCTTGTTGGCGACAAGTTAGTGCTTTCACTGCTTTTCCATATGAAAAAGTTTTAGGACTTGTGTTAGGACTGACATTAGAATGCACGAAAAAGATATGTTCTCGTACAAGTTTTGCACTGTAATTAAACTTTCACCGAAACCCAAATCTTCATTGGTATAACTCAACATTGAAGAAAATGTGTTAAACAAATATATTTTTTCGGTCGGGCTAAAAAATAATGGTTGAAATTCTTACTGTATTAACTAGCAAAAAAGACATACACATGCATAGGTGTGATAACAGTAGTTTTTCTTGTACCCACTAGATACAAATAAAAATGTTCAAGAAAGTAAATTCTAATATCTAGAAATTGTCTGATATCATCAAACGTATAGAAGTTCTTAATATAGGAAAGAGATTGAGAAAATAGAAACAGAAAAGAAAGAGGAAAAAAAAAATTAACTCATTGTGCAAACAAAATTCCTTACAGTTCCACTTAAAACTTGGAAGTTATCTACTGGTATATATTTCTCATTTTTTTGAAATTAGAACCTACCCGTTAGAACTTGGAACCCACCCCGTTATAGCTCTTAGTGTCCAATGGGTTCCTTTTCTGTGTTAATTCATTTTTAGTTAAGTAAAACAAAAATGAATGTAAGAACGAAAATGAAAGCTTCTCATTTGTCAATAGTAACAATCCATAAAAGATGAACACGTAAAATTAAATAAATAATAAAAAGTTCAAAATATGAAACATAAAACTTATATTATAGAATTTCAATCCTCAATCATCCATTTTTTTTTTCAAATTCTAACCACATGAAATAAATAAATAAATAAACAACAATCATAGTTGATCACTTGATAATAATTTAAAATCTAAAATTACCATTAACTAGATTAAAATAATTATAAGCAAGCCTTGCTACGTATATTCATTCTACTTCAATAGGTAAACTCTATTTATCGATGATAATTTCCTCATTAAGACAATTCATATCTAAAAAGAAGAAGAAGAAGAGATTAAATAAATTATTCAATTATTCACTTGTTAGATATATATATATATATGTGTGTGTGTGTGTGTGTGTGTGTGTGTGTGTGTGTGTGTGTGTGTGAATTATAATATATAAAGGCAAAAATGAAAAGTAGAAAGGACACACACTACATAAAACAAAGTGAGTCAAGGAAGATAATAAGGGATTTTAGGGTTTACGGTTCGAGAACAGCAGTTTCCAAAAAAGTGAAACTAGAAACTGGACCATCTCTCCTCAAAACTTGGAAGTCGATGATTCCACAGTCCAATTCTTTGATTTTCGGTTCTGGCCTAATCAGATGCTCACCTTTAGGTAACGGATAGTTTTATCCCGAAAAGCTTGAGCAAGTTTTTTCGAATTAGCGACAAACTTGTGGCAGTTAGAAGTGATTACGGCTAGATGCATTGCCAATGTAACAGGAGAATTTACACATTCACCGCTGGATAAATAACCTGTGCGACTAAGTTTGGCACTTAAATTCTTTTACGTGTCAATAATTCCAACTTAATTCGTTAGTTATTTGTACCAGGCCTAACTAAGAGAGAATTATACGGTGCTCCGGCAGAGAAAATCAACGGTCAATTCATCAGATTCCACCACGTGTCTAGGGATTAACGTTGTCCATACCATCATCAGACAGAGATAATTGAAGAAAAAGAAAAAATATGGAAAGAAACTTAAAAGGAAAAAAGAAAACAAAGGGCCAACTGCATTTTTATGTTTTGGGGAACGCATCGCGTGGCTAGTGATCTTTAAAAGGGTGTAAGCAGTTATTATTATACACATTTATTCATGACATTCCATATGATGTCTTCACATGAAAATAATGTCGAATAAATTGATATATCTCTCTTCATGACACCTATGAATTTCTCAATTCATTGTCAGGATAACATTTTAATATAATATTGTTTTATGTGTTTTTTTGTTCCTGTTGATCATTTCGCCAAATATTTAAAAAAAAAAACTACGGACATGACATTTTTTTGCCAAGGCTAAGTTAGTGTTTTCACCAGCTAATTATTAATGTGAAATGAAAAAAAAAATAGCAATTATTTCAATAATTTAAATTGATAAATTGATTCGGTGTGTATCCTCTCTCTCTATATATAGTGGCCAGTGCTTGTGATCCTCACCATGTTGGGGAGCGTTGCGAAGGCCGCCTCCCTTTTGTCTCCTTTTGTTAATGCCCATGCATGATGTTGACATGAAATTCAAGGGCAACTTACCGGTCATGTTAGCATCTTGGCTGAGATCAATAGAATGGAAAAAACCATATATTATGAGGATCAATGGAAAAAGTTTAAGCATGATATTGAATAATCAAAATTGAAGGACAATATGGCAGATTCTTCTTTCTTTTTTACCGCCTCTTTGTGTATAACTTCATTAGAAATATGACTTGCATAAGTGCGGACCATGTCCATCGAAGCCATTGATTATGTCTATCACGGCTACCGACCAAAAAAGAAAAAATGTCTGTCACGGCTCAAATAAGGCCTAGAGGGAATGTCTATAATATTATTGTTGATAGATTAGGAGATATCTATATAATGATTCTTGAACTTTAACCAAATGTGCAATATTGTTATTAAATTTTTTATTTGTTTAATGCAATCCTTGAACTTTAGACTTTGCAACGACGTCTATAAACTTTTAATTCGTTCAATATAATTCATGAACTTTTAATTAATTTAATTTAATTTATGAACTTTTGATCCACGTTCAATCTAGTGCCAACATTATATGAAAATATCCAACAATATCCTTCCATTAATTTAAGTTCAATGATAAGATTGAACATTTTCATATAATCTAAGGATAAGATTTGAGCAAATTAAAAGTTTATAAAACAGTATTGAATATTGAGCTAAAATTCAAGGATCATTATTGAACAAATAAAAAGTTCATTGATGATATTACATATTATGGCTAATACCCTAAAAAACCCCAAACTGGTACATTTGTGACAAATTTACTTCAAACTATTTTTTTGCCAATGAAAAACCCTAGATCGGTACACCCGTGATAAATTTACCCCGATTGATCATAAAAAACCCTAAATTGGTACTTTTATGACAAATTTACTCACAAACTAATTTATTCAACCGTAAAAAACCCAAAATTGATTCTTTACCCAAAAAAAAAAAAAAAAAAAAAAAACCCAAAATTGATAAATTTGTTAAATTGGATAAATATCACAAAAAAATTACAAAAATTGTAAACTGTGACAAACGAGGTGTAAAATCTCAAATCGGTATACCAGTTAACTGTCACATGTCATTTAACTTAATAATTTGATGGTAAAATTTAATGAAAACTAACATAGGATAAATTTGTCATAAGTGTACCAGTTTGAGGCAAATTTGCCAAAAGTTTACTAGTTTGGAATTTTTTGTAGTCAAAAAAATAATTTTGGGTAAATTTGTCATGAGTGTACCAGTTTTGGATTTTTTAGGATATTAATCCTATATATTATGCTAAAGTTTGAGAGTTTTTTTTTTTTTTTTTTTTTTTTGTGGGGAGAAACTAAAGTCCGATAGTTATCTTTATCATTTTCTCATGAATTAAAGATGAAATGATAGTACAAGCGTAACGAGTTTGCTAGTGATTGAACGATTAAAAGGAAACATGGAAGCTCCCTCGGTTTAGGCGTCGTAGAGCTGTTAAACGGGTGGGTGGGGTCGGGTTTGGGTCGGGTCATTAATGGGTCGACCCAAATTGACCTATTAACCCATTTATGACCCATTTATGTCTAATGTAAATTTTTCAACCTATACCCGACCCGACCCATATTAATAAAATATTTTCATATTTAACCAAATTTAGGAAAACTTATTCTTACGTTTTTTTTAAAGATTATATTACTAAAAAACTTCAAAGCAATACAAATCCAATCAATAATTTTTCAATTTTTTATAATTTTTCAAAAAAATTATTTCTTATATATATTTAAAAACTAAAATAGCTTTATACATTGGACAATTTTTATAATTTTTAAAATAATTATTTTAAAAATCGAATTTTAATTATTTATATTTTTATTAAAAATCTAATTTTAATTATGTTTATTTTTAAAAAATTAAATTTTAAATATAATTTTTAATTTTCTTTTTCTTTTTTTTTGGTAAATGTCTTTTTTTTTTTTGTTCTTCTTCTTTGGTCGGCCGCCGGCCACGACGATAGTCGGCGGCCAGCCACGGGCGAGCCTCGAGCTCGCCCGACTCGCCGACGCCGGCCACTCACGGCTCGCCCCTCGCCGGATCCGGCGAGGCTCGTCGGCGTCGGGCGAGCTCGAGCTCGCCCCGGCTAGATTTGGCGAGGCTCGAGCCTCGCCCAACGCCGGTGAGTTCAAGTCTCGCCCGGATCGGCGAGGCTTGAGCCTCGTCGGGCGTCGGCGAGGCCTCCGCCTCGCTAGATCTAGCGAGCTCGAGCTCGCCCAACACCGGCAAGCTCGAGGCTCGCCTGGCCGGTCGCCGCCATCGTCGTGCTTGGCGACAAGAGGAAGAAGAAAGAAAAAAAAAATTATAATTTCGGTTTTTATAAAAAAAAGATTTTCTAAAGTTAAAGAGAGGAGAGAGAGATGGTGAGGTTTTGAGTGAAAATAAATGGGTTCATTTTTAATGGGTTGATAAATGGGTCATAAACGGGTCAAAGAGCTGACCCATTTAAAACCCATATATCTTAGTCTTGACCCATTAAAACTCATTATGGGTGCTTTATGAAATAAAGCTTGACCCATTAATGACCCATTTAACCATAAATGGGTCCATAAATGGGTTGCACAACCCATTTAACACCTCTAGGCGTCTGTGACCGTAGAAAAAAAATAATAATAAAACGACAGCGAAGCAGATGAAATCTCGAGAACAACAAAGCCCACGCGCGCTCCCAGTTCTTGCGCCAGACTCCACCGTCAGCCTCTTTCGGCGCCAGCAAAGGCCGCACGTGACGCATCCCGGCGCGTGAAGATCTCCTCAACTCTCCCCCTCCTCCTCCCCTATGATGGGTAAAGATCCGAACAGCGTTTCTAAGGAATCCAAGCATGCAACCGGGCCGAGCAAAAGAACGGTGTCGGATCCACGCAGTGCAATGAAGACGAAGGTAACGATGATGATGATTTGGATGATGATAGCAACATGTGGTTGCGCCCATAACAAGATTGAGTCAAGTATCATGATCAAGAGGATAAAGACCACCATATAATTCATCGATGCAATTCTAGATGAAAATTGTGATGAAAATCGAAATGATAATTAACTTCTATAGAGAATCAAATCTTCACTAGTGAAATTCAATATCGAAGAAAGTCTATGATGTGTCTATATATTTTTTCTCTTAGGCTGCAGAACAAAAATTGAAATTTTTATCGTACAACTAGCAAAAAGGGCTTACAATACATGTTCTACGAATTGGAGAACAATGATCTGCTTTATTCGTGACAGATACAAATAAAAAAATGTTTGAAAAAGCAAAGTTCTCGCATTTGGCAGTGGTAGAAATTGTCTGGCCTCATCAAACATATATAAATTCTTAAAATAAGAAAGAGATTGAGAAAACATGAAACAAAAAAATATTGATTATATTTATATATGAGAATTCAAAATAGAATATATATTTATACATGAGAATTCAAAATATTGGTATGATTTGGGAAGGTTGCCAAAGTAGGAAGAAAAGATTGCCATCTATGTCTATGTTTCTGACTATATATACACAAGTACATGTATTTATATACGAGAATTCAAAATAGTGGTATCAATTTGGGAGGGTCGGGGAGGGGGAATAAATAGGTTTATAAGTAAAACCTCGAGCCTTTTTTTTTTTACACTAAACTTGTGACAGTTAGAGATGATTTTCAAAATCTAATTTTAAAAAATTGACTATAGTTAGGTCCATCACCAACGTAACAATAGAACTTACACATTCATAGCTAGATGAGTAACATGGGCGATTGAATTAGCTTAGCAATCGATTTTCTCACACGTCCATAATTCAAAGATAAATAAGTAAATTATTTGTAGTGGGTCTGATAGAAAAGATTATTCATAAAGTCCTCTGGCGAAGAAAATCAAGGGTCAATGCACCAGACTCCACTATGGGTCCAATATCCATCGCGGGTTGTGCCTATTTTCTCCATTTTTTGCTTTTTTGTCAATATCTTTTCTTAACAGAGTATAAGATTAAAAAAAAAAAAAAGGGAAAATGTCACGAAAAACCCTGAACTTTGCCCTGAGTGACACATTTACCCCAAACTTTTTTTTGTGACACCAAAGCCCCAAACTTTCCAAACTGTAACACATTTACCCCAAATTTTTTTTATGACACCAAAAACCCTGAACTTTTGTTGTGTGACACATTTACCCCAAAATTAGAGGGCATTTTGGTCTTTTCATTTATTTTTTTTTTTTTTTTCTTCTCTCTTCCCTCCACTGGAGCCGACGGAGGGAAGCCGGCGTCCGGCGAGGGTTGCCCTCGTCGGCGTCGGGCAAGGGTCACCCTTGCCGGCGTCGGGGCAAGGACGGCCCTCACCTGCGTTGGGCGAGGAGTGCCCTCGCCAGATCTAGCGAGGGGTGCCCTCGCCGGCGTCGGGCGAGGGGTGCCCTCGCCGGATCTTGCAAGGGCCGCCCTCACCCGACGCCAGTGAGGATGGCCCTCACCCGACGCCGGCAAGGGTGACCCTCGCCCGACGCCGGCGAGGGCAGCCCTCACCGAACGCCGGCTTCCCTCTGCCAGCTTCGCCATGGCCGGCGGAGGGACGAAGAAGAAAAAAGGAAAAAGGAAACAATAGAAACTAAAAAGAAAAAAATGCCCTTATAGGGTAAATGTGTCACGGTTTAGAAAGTTTGGGATTTTTAGTGTCACAAAAAAAGTTTGGGGTAAATGTGTCACTTGGGGCAAAGTTCAGGGTTTTTCGTAAATGTGTCACTTGAGGCAAAGTTCAGGGTTTTTCGTAAATGTGTCACTTGGGGCAAAGTTCAGGGTTTTTTTGTAGGTTTTTCCAACATTCTCGAGCACCAATTACGGAGGTTGCCAAAATCTGAGATCTCTCAAAAATTGCTTCCCTTATTTTGGAGATCTTGAATTGGGATTAAAAAAAAAAAATGCCGCCCCAACCAGTTAAATCATGCGATTAACAAATATTTCAAATCGTTGAAAATATGGAAAATATTTATAATTAATGGCCATTAGTATTTATTTTTGTATATTTATCTAGTTATAATATTTCATAATTTTTGGGTTAAATCACAAATAACCCTAAATTAGTGCACATGTGACAAATTTACTCAAAATTAGTTTTTAATTATTGAAATCTCTAAACTAGTATACTTGTGATAAATTTATCTAAACTAATTTTTGACTACAAAAAATCTCAAACTAGTATATTTATGACAAATATAATATCTGTTAATTTTTGTCAAATTTTACTATTGAATTTGTTGACATGGATAACATATGATGACGTGGTGGAAATTGATAAGATTAATATTAAGAAAAATCCCAAATTTATCATAGATGTGACGTCAAATTGGTAATAGATGTATCAATTTTGGGTTTTTTCGTGGTATTTACGTAGAATTGCCACATAAGCATGTGTCATTCACATCAGAAAATTTAATAGTAAAATTTGATGGAAGCTAACGAAGGGTAAATTTATCATAAATGTATCATTTTGGATTTTTAGTGGTCAAAAAATTAGTTTTGGATAAATTTGTCACATGTATACAAATTTGAAGTTTTTTATAATAAAAAAAATTAGTTTGGGGTAAATTTGTCATAGGTGTATCACTTTAAATTTTTTTGCTATATCGACCCTAATTTTTTTTTTCTTATTAGATATGTCAAATTGTTTTATGTAACGCATATTGCAATTGAAACAAAAGGACTTGTCTTTGTTTTCTGGAAAAAAAAAAGTCTTGTCAATCTAATTTTTTGACAAAAAAAGGTCCCATCTTTATTCTTTTGGTTAAATAATGAAGAAAAAAATAAACGAAAATGTTGAAGAAAGGGACGAAAAGAGTGCCTATTAAATAGGGAAATAATATGAAGTCTGCCTAAAGGTGCGTTTGTTTTCAGAAAACTCAAGATTTAGAAAACATTTTTCAAAAAATGATCGTTCATTGCTTACAAAAATAAATGAATGCAAAATATCATCATCACCCACTAAAATAGTAATATGTAAATTATTTTTTATAATGAAAATTCTTTTTGTTAACTAATTTTTCTAGGTGATATAACCAATTACTTTTTGAAAAATATTTTCTAAATCTAGAGTATTCGGTAAAACAAACACACCCTAAGATGTTGAAATTTAAATGTCTCATCACTCGAAAATGATTTGGCTACTTGTTTTGGGATCATAAAACCAGCGACTTAATATGAAATTTTTTTGCTTGATCAATCACAGGAATTTCATATACAATAGCGTTTGATAGTAACATTAAGATGCATTTATTTCTATCATAATTATTTTTTTTTTTTTTCATTCTATAAGTAGATTGGAGAAAAATGAAATCGTTTACTTATATTTGAATTTGATTGCAAATATTTTGGGAATCAAAAAAAGAGAATAGATAATACCATAAAACACATAGGAGTAAATTAATTAGGAAATCTGTGCAAAAAAAAATAATTAGGAAAGACAAAATCAAAAGTAGAATTATATGTATAGCGATATGTTGAAAAATAAAATAAGTAAAAAAAAGAAAAAGAAAATTTATCTTCAATTAAATTGAAAGAAAAAAGACTAGAAGAAAGAGCGGAGAAAAGCAAAATGACGCTACAAAAACAAGCGTCGCCTTGTTTAAGAGCCATATATAGAAAATTGAAAAAAAGACAAAAAAAGAAGAAGAAATAATTAGAAAAAGCATAGAGAAAAAAAATTGCCTATTGCATTGTATGTTGAGTGGGACGCACTTTTTCACGATCAATGCTGTTTAAAAGGTAGTAAGCAATTATTATTCGCAAAATTTCTTGATGACATACCATATGATGTCTTCACATAAAAATAGTGCCGAATAAATCGATATCTCTCTCCATGACATGTACGACTTTCCCAATTTATTATTAAGATAACAATTCTAATCATTTAATATTGCTTGCACTTTATTTGCGTTTTTATTTATGTTATTTTTTTCTCAGATATAAAAAGTAGTGACATGACATTTCTTGTTAGTAACAAGTTAGTATTTTCACCACTTTCCCATGTAAAAAAGTTTTAGGACTTGTGCTAAGACTTACATTAGAACCCACGAAAAACATCTATTCTCATACAAGTTTCACACCGTAATTAAATTTTCATAGAAACCAATTCTTCATTGGTGTAAGGCAACATTGAAGAAAATTTATTAAACATATATATTTTTTCACTTAGGCTAAAAAATAATGGTTGAAATTTTTATTATATAACTAGCAAAAAAGATATACAAATTTATAGGTGTGCTAACAGTAGTTTTTCTTGTACTCGCTAATGTTCAAGAAAGCAATTTCTCATACCTGGTATCAATGGAAATTGTCCGATATCATAAAAAATATACAAGTTCTTAAAATAAGAAAGAGATTGAGAAAACAAAAACAGAAAAGAAAGAGGGAAAAAAATCGACTCATTGTGCCAACCAGATTCCTTATTCCACTTAAAACCTGGAAGCTACCCATGTACAGATTTCTCATTTTTTTTTTTTTTTTAATCTAAAACTTACCCGTCAAAACCTGAAACCCATCTTTTCACAGGTCCTAGGGTGCAATGTTTCCTTTTTTTGTTATTTCATTTTTTGTTAAGCAAAACAAAAATGGACGTGACAACAAAAATGAAAACTTCTCACTTGTCAATAGGAACAATCCATAAAAGATTAATATATAAATTTAAATAAATTATAAAAAGTTCAAAACACGAAGCATAAAACATAAATTATAGAATCGAGGTCCTTAATCATCCATTAAAAATTGTTCCAAATTCTAACCACATGAAATCAAAAGAAACAACAATCATAGTTAATCACTTAATAATAATCTAAAATTTAAAATTACTATGGACGAAATTAAAATAATTATTAGCAAGCCTTGCTACATATTCATTTCACTTCAATTAGTAAACTCTATGTATCAATGATAATTGCCTCATTAAGACAATTCATATATATATATATATATATATATAAAATATATAAAAAGAGATTAAATAAAACATTGACTTGTTAAATATATATAAAAATAAATTATAATATATAAAGGAAACACACCACATAAAACAAAGTGGGTTGGGATAAAATTAGGGTTTCCAATTCCGGTTCCCGATTCGAGAATCGGTAATTTCCAAAGAAGTGAAATTAGGAACTAGACCTTCTCTCTTTAAAACTTGGAATCAAACCAATCTCATGGTTTGGTTCTACTCTAAGGCTACGTTTGGTCATTCGAAATTCTAATCGAGATAAGACTGGATAGGATAGGATATAAAATTCTGAGATTTTTTTATATTCTATCACTTGTTTGGTGAATTGTAGTATTAAAATCGGATATGTTCACATTATATCATGTACATCTTTTTATTTATTTATATAAATAGCATATCATTATAAATGAATCTAAATGTTCATAAACAGAGATGATGAAAATCTCTCGTAACATTATTCGTTAATTTATTTTTATTTTATTTTTCCTCTTTTTCATATTATTTTCTTTATTATTTCTTTTTTTCCCTTTCATCATTCTTTAATAAAATTTTATCAAATAGTAAACTATACTAACATACCTAAAATACAAAAATACCTAAAATATATAATAAATATAAATATTTAATTTATAGATTGAATCTTTATTATAAGATAAAATTAAAGTTGAATATAAATTAAAATAAGATTAATTAAAAATAAATTTTTATTTTTGTTATTTTTAACTTATTAAATTAAAAAAGAAATATTATTTATATTGAAATATAATTTCAATTTTATTAATTTAATAAGTTTATTATTTGAGAAAATAACTTTCCTATTATAAATATTAAAAATCTTATCTACCTTTATTCCACCTTTCCAATGGGATAATTTTATCTCGTCTATATTCCCTTCATATTCGACTTTATCCTGTCCTTAACAAGCACCAAACATAAAATATAATAAATAATATCTTATTTTGAATTTTATCCCGACTGTCAAACGTAGCCTAAATATATGCTCACCTTTAGGTAATAGATAGTTGGGATAAGTGTATTGGAAGTCCTAAAATTTGTTATGAAAATGCAATTAAGTCCTAAAACTTTCAAAAAGTGCAATTAAGTTCTAAAACTTGTCATAAAGTGCAATTAAGTCCTAAAACTTTCAAAAGTGCAATCAAGTCCTAAAACTTATCAAAATGGTTCAATCTAAATCCTTCCATTGATTGCACTTTTAGAAAGTTTTAGGACTTAGTTGCACTTTTGAGACAAGTTTTAGGACTTGGTTGCACTTTCGAGACAAGTTTTAGGACTTTATTGAATCTTTTGAAAGTTTTAGGACTTTATTGAACTTTCATAATAAATTTTAGGACTTAATTGCACTTTTTGAAAGTTTTAGGACTTAATTGCATTTTCATGATAAGTTTTAGGACTTCTAATGCACTTATCCCTAGATAGTTTTATAATGAAAAGCTTGAGCAAGTTTTTTCAAATTAGCGACAAACTTGTGGCAGTTAAAGGTGATTACAATTAGTTGCATGGCCAATGTAACAATAGAATTTACACATTTCACTTATAGATAAATGTTGTGTGTGACTAAGTTAGTTTGGCACTTAAATTCTTTAACGTGTCCATAATTCAACTAAATTCGTTAGTTATCTGTAGCGGGCCTAACTAAAGGAGGATTATTTATACGGTGCTTCGGCAGAGAAAATCAACGGTCAATTCACCAGATTCCACCACGTGTCTAGGGATTAACGTTGTCCATACCATTCTCGACAAGTATAATTGAAGAAAAAGAAAAAATATGGAAAGAATTTAAAAAAGAAAAGAGAAAACAAAAGGCCAACCGGATTTTTATGTTGTGGGGAACGCACTGCGCGGGTAGTGTTTTTTAAAATAGCGTAAGCAGTTAGTATTCACATAATTTGTTCATGACATTCCATATGATGTCTTCACATGAAAATAATGTTGAATAAATTGATATCCCTCTCTTCATGACACCTACGAATTTCTCAACTCATTGTCGGGATAACCATTTTAATTTAGTATTGTTTTATGTGTTTTTTTTGTTCCTATTGATCATTTCGCCAAATATTAAAAAAAAAATTTACGGACATGACATTTTTTTTTGCCAAGGCCAAGTTAGTGTTTTCCCCGAACTAATTATTTATGTAAAATGAAAAAAAAAATATAGCAATTATTTCAATAATTTCAATTGATAAATTGATTCGGTGTGTATCTCTCTTTATATATATATAAATCGATATCCTCCTCATGAATGGTCAATGCTTGTGATCCTCGCCGTGTCCGGGGAGCCTTGCTAAGGTCTCCCTTTTGTCTTCTTTTGTTAATACCCATGCATGATGTTGACATGACATTCAAGGACGACTCACCGATCGTGTTGACATCTTGTCCAAGATCAATAGAAATAGAAAAACCATATAATGAGGATCAATGGAAAATGTTTAAGCACAATATTGAATAACCAAAATTAAAGGACAAGATGGCAGATTCTTCTTTCTTTTTGTATCACCTCTTTTTGTATAACTTCATTAGAAATATGACTTGCATAAGTGTGGATCATGTCACTAATCATGTGTGTCACAACTCAAATGAGGCCCCTTGTGCAGCCCATAAGAGAACATCTACGGTATTATTGCCCATGGATTAGGAGATAACTATACAATAATTCATAAATATTGACTCAATATGCAATATCATCCTTAAAATTTTCATTTATTAATGCGATCTTTGAATTTTAGACCTCGTAATGTTGTCTGTGAATTTTGAATTTCTTCAATGTAATTCTTGAAATTTTGTTACATGTTCAATTTAGTCCCTACATTATATGAAAATATCCAATATTATATTTTCATTAATTCAAATTCAAGGGCAAGATTGAATATTTTTCATATGATATAAGGATAAGATTTAACATGAATTTAAAATTTCAAATATTGCATTGAACAATGGATAACAAATTTAAAGGTTTTCTTATTGATGATACCGATATTGAGGATAGTGATGATATTGTTAAAATGTTATAGACGATGTTTCTTATAGGCTAAAATTCAAGAACCACCATTAAATAAATGAAAAGTTTATGGATGATACTTATCATGCTTTAAGTCCAGGAGTTCTATTTTTTTTTGGGGGTCGTAACTAAAGTCCGAGAGTTATCTGTATCGTTTCTCGCGGATTAAAGATGAAACGACGGTCCGCGTTACAAGTTTGCTAGTGATTGAAAGACTAAAAAGGACTAACAGAGGCTCCCCGGTTGGTGCGTCTGTGTCCGTCGAAAAAAATAATAATAAAACGACAGCGAAGCAGATCAAATCTCGAGAACAACAAAGCCCACGCGCGCGCCCCGTCCTTGCGCCGGACTCCACCGTCAGCCGCTTTCGGCGCCAACCAAGGCCGCACGTGACGAATCCCGGCGCGTGAAGATTCCCTCAGCTCTCTCTACCCACACGCCCCATAATGGGCAAAGATCCAATCCAGACAGCGTTTATATGAGGAATCCAAGCATGCAAACGGGGCAGACCAAAGGACGGTGTCAGATCACACTCCATATCAGTCTCCATCCACCCATCACCTGATTTCCTGGTCACACTTTTTGGGGAGATCTCGAATTGAGCCTCACGCGCGTGACGTCTTGTTGGAAGCACCCCACCTCGACATCTCCATGCGAAAGAGACCGACAGGAACAGAGGGCGGCGGGAGAACAAATGCGAAACCCTCCAAAACAAGGTTTTCTCGAGAAGCGCGGCCCCCCCACTTTCCCCTTCCTCTCGCTCTCCATATTATGCTCTAGGCGCTGCAGGAGAGTCCGGGCGTCCCGCTAGACTCTTCTAGATCTAACGTGAAATAGGGGAGATTCCTTCCTCTGCCCTTCTCTGGTTCTTTCTCCAGACTCGTTCTTTCGTCTACCCTTTTGTTTGTCTTATGGTCAATGCGTTATATTATTCAATTCTCGGGTCAAGGGCGTTTGCCCAGTTTTGCCACCCGGAAATAAGGCTTCTGCGGTTGGGTTTTGACCCCTCGATATTGGGTTCCTGGGCTCTTCTTAGTCTTCCTCTCGATCTGAAGGGGGGAAAAAACAACCCAGGAATAAAGAAAAAGACATGATTTGTTCGACAGTTTTGGCGGACAAACCGTCCATGGCGGTCGCCACTTGCAAGATGCTAAAACCTCCGCCAAAGCCATCGCCTTTGTGTTCCAGACCTATCCTCTGTACTCAGAACAAGAACCCCGACACCGTGAACGAGCCGTCAAAGCCAAGACTGACCGTCGCCACCCCTATCCTGGTGATACCAAGTCAAGTCTCCGTGAGGAGATCAAAGAAAAACAGGGGAGGGGAGGTAAGGAGGGATTCTTCTCGAGTGGGTGGTCAGCAGATGCTTGGCTTGTGTGGTTTTGGGTATTGGGTCCAGGGCTTCAGGTGCTTCCCTTGGTTGGCCTTGAATTTCCACATGGCTCACAATCTCAAGCTGCCTCCCTCAACCTTGCAGCTTGTGCAGAATTCTGGGAATCTGCCGATGGTGGTCAAGCCTCTGTATGGGATCTTGTCTGATGCTATTTACGTTGGTGGTTCTCACAGGCTGCCATATATTTCAGCGGGAGGTCAGTTGACACATTTCTCTGATTCTTAAATATGTCTCGCTCTATTTGAGTTGAACTACTGTATGTTCTTCTGCTGACAATTTGCATCTGAAGCAAATTTGTAGTTTTTTAGAGTCTTGCATTGTTCTAATTGGAATTTACAGCTTCCTTTGCTGTTTTTCAATGATATAGTTAGTTATTCTATTGACCTTTCCTGTGACGAGTTCCTGATGTTGGTTGGTTCCTTTTTTTTTTTTGTGCACTGGGAGATATGAATTGTATGTCGCCTTGGATTAAGTCCTTCAAGAAGTCTGTTCATAACTAGGGTTGGGTAGCAAGTTACTGACATATGTTTGTAGATTTATGGTATGTGATTGTAATAGATAATGGTATTAGCTTATATTATGTCTTGATGTTTGGAGGTCGAAATTAGAGATTCATACTCACTTGTTAGTGAAAGACATTGTTCACACCGGCTATTCTACTTAATTCTCTAGAATCTCATCAACCATTATTGAGTATGATAATCAGTGGACAGCTTTAACGTGGTTGTATCTTCAGTGCTTCTACAGATTCTGTCTTGGGGACCATTGGCATTGATCCCTCTTGCTCGTGAAGCTCTTCCAAACCTCATGGCATGTGTTCTTCTCAGCAATATAGGTGCATCTATTAGTGAAGTTGCTATGGATGCTCTTGTTGCAGAGTATGGCCAGAAACACAACCTACGTGGTCTCCAGTCTTATGCATTCATGGCTTCAGCAGCTGGTGGAATCCTTGGAAACTTGTTAGCTGGATATATTCTTCTTAGAACACCACCAAAGACCATGTTCTTCATATTTACGTCCCTTCTTTCCCTTCAGTTTGCCATGTCATTGATGACAAAAGAAGCATCTCTTGGAGTATCTCAGCCATCAGTTAACACTCAAAAAAAGAAGTCGATCTTGCTTAGCATTAGAAATCAATTCTCAGACTTGTTAAGGGCAGTTCGTGAAGAGAGTATTTCCGGCCCTCTTACTTGGATTGTGCTTTCTATTGCGACAGTGCCAATTCTGTCTGGTTCGATTTTCTGCTTTCAAACTCAATGTCTGCATCTTGATCCTACAGTTATTGGGATGTCACGTGTGATAGGCCAGTTGCTCCTGCTTTTCACATCGGTACTTTTTGACCGGTTCTGGAAAAATGTTTCAATGAGGAGATTAATTGGAGTGGTGCAGGTTCTGTATGCAGGCTTGCTTCTTCTAGACCTAGTTCTGGTGAGGCAGATCAATCTGAAGTTGGGAATTCCCAATGATGTGTTCTCCCTATGTTTTTCTGGTCTAGCGGAGACAATCGCACAGTTTAAGCTCCTTCCGTTCTCAGTGCTGTTTGCGAATTTATGTCCACGGGGTTGTGAAGGATCCTTGACATCTTTCTTAGCATCGGCCTTGTGTTTGTCGTCAATAGTTAGCGGGTTTCTGGGTGTTGGATTAGCATCACTTATCAGGATCACCTCTGGTGATTACTCAAGCCTGCCTGTGGGGATTCTGATACAGTTTTTGGTGGCTTTGCTGCCCCTGGTGTGGATTCATCTTTTGCCCACGTCACTAGATACTGTTGAGAAGGACAGAAAAAGAGGCTTGAGTAAAAGAAGACGAAGAAACAGAAGAGTAGGACGAGTGGTGTTTGGCTCAGTAATATCTTACCGGCGTGAGAGAGATTCTGAGACATCGAGATAGAAATCACCAAGAAATGTCTTTGCACTTTTGGAATCAATAATTGAAGTGCTCGTGTGGTTACTGATACTTGGCATCTGTCGTTGTCCGGTGAAGGAACTCAGATTGGATGACCATTTTAGAGACTGAAAACAATTGCTTCTCCACCCAAAAACTTTACTTTCTTTCTCCTTCATCACTTCAAAGTCGTTATCAGGAAAAAAGGGAGGTTCGTGGATGTTCGAACAATTACATTAGTTCTTCGTGATCCTTAATTTCGGGAAGGAATTTGGTTCCTCCATATGGAACGCTTGAGGAGTTTTTCAGGCCAGTGAACCATTGACAAGATCTTCAGCACCTGAACCTGCTGCAAGAGCTTTCTGAGGAAATAGGTGGTGCTGGACTTGACAAGTAGTCCTAACATCAGTATAAAGTGAGATCCTGAGGTTTCCTCCTCCCATTAGGAGCTCGAACTTTGTCGATGTAAATAGTTTTCTGACTTATAGGAGGTTATGGATGGTGATTTTGGAGTTGAAAAGGAATTGCTTTTGTAGCTGCCATCCATATCTGGCGTTAGCTTCTTCAACCAAACGCCTTTAGGCAGGCCACATTCAAAGAAAATGATCTCTGAAGTCATCATACTACTGACGAGACAAGTCTTTAAGATGTCACGGTTCTGCCAAAAAGCCTTTAGTTTTTACTTCTTTGCCTGACAATCTTTACTCGTTCTTTCTCATAGTTTTGTAGGAGTCTTTTCTTTCTTTCGGTTAGATTAACGAATGGAATTGGATAGGGGAATATGGCTCTGTGCTGCGCTGAATCCTAGCAATATTAGCTACAAACTGCGGTTGTGTTTTCACAGTTTCCTTTTCGAAGATCTTTTCCAATATAATGAGGCGATCTTGAACCATTCCCAAGCAAGTTATTTGTTGAGATCGCAAGTGTTGATGCATACTTCTCCAATGAGTTCTCTAGGGAAACCCTTAAACAAGTTATTTTCCGTTCCTGTAGAATAGTAGAATGAAAAGCAAGATAAGCACGATGTGTTCGACGTTGTTCTGGAAAAGCATGACTGAACATCATATACAGTTCTAAATTAAATAGTGCCAAGAGAAAAAGGAAGTATTTTCACCCTCGATGTAGCTGAGAGCACCCCTTCTAATGGGGACTGACCGGAAGTACCTTCTACCTCTCTTCTTTCTCCATCCTGTTTCGACCCTTTTACTCGCATGTGTCTCCCAAGCCTCTCTGCCTCATGCTCTCAGATCTGCTTCTTGGCCGCCACTGCCTTGCTACACTGGCGCCACCGCCCACCTCCATTGCCGATCATCACTTTGCAGCCCTCCTCCTGCCTCGTGCCCTCGGATCTGCTTCTTGGTTGCCGTCGCCTTGCCACACTGGCGCCACCGCCCACCTCCATCGCCGATTGTCACTTGGCAGCTCTCTCTCTCTCTCTCGGTCATCTCCCTGAATTTGTCTCTGCACTTCTAGTACAATCAAGTCAAAAACGTTTTGTGCAATGTCTCAAGCATTTTGAAATCCCTTAAGCCCTAAACTTTCTAACCTTTTTGATTTCTCACAAAATACTATAATCTTTTAGATAACTTTAAATATTATAGTTAAATAAGTTTGATCTCCTCTTACCTTGCGTTTCCTATTATAAATATTACTAAAAATATGTGTACTTGTCGTTAGTAACTAGTTACCATCCAAGAAGTAGGGAAAGAACTCTCCATCGACTTGGTTAAATGGGTATCTCACTTACTTTTCGAAAACACACATAGGCCCCGTTTGGTTGCGTTGCCTGGGGTCCGCGCGACGCCTAGCTCGCGCGATCTCAGCCGCCAAATCTGTCGGTCTGGTGGCCAGATCTGGCCTCTACGATCTTAGGCCGCCAGATCTGGTAGTCTTGTGGCCAAATTGTCTGGCAATTGGTCGGCGGTTCGCCAGCCGCCGGATTTTATTTTCAGACTTTAAAAAAAAAATAGCAAAAGTCAATTACAAATGTAAGTTTTGCCAAATGGTGTTGTTGCTAAAGTTATTTTTTAATGCTATTTGAGATTGTAATTTATCAAATGGTGTAACATTTTGAGAAACCCCTTTATCTCAAAAGTATTTGCATTCTCCCAAGGACATTTCTCTAAAGCTGAACCAAACGGGCCCATAGAATTGATTGGTCATTTAGGAAAAACCCACGGATATATTTTATTAAACATATGTCAGTGAAAATCCTTAGTATTAAGAATTTACACAGATCAATTGGGTTAAATGAATTACAGCGATAAAGCATGAATTAAGCGGTGAACTCTCCTGCAAGACCCGAATATGCATAACACTTTTCGTAAGATCAAGGCAAATAATTTATAGATTGAATTAACTTCTTTGCCTGACAATCTTTACTTGTTCTTTCTCATAGTTTTGTAGGAGTCTTTTCTTTCTTTCGGTTAGATTAACGAATGGAATTGGATAGGAGAATATGGCTCTGTGCTGCGCTGAATCCTAGCGATATTAGCTACAAACTGCGGTTGTGTTTTCACAGTTTCCTTTTCGAAGATCTTTTCCAATATAACGAGGCGATCTTGAACCATTCCCAAGCAAGTTATTTGTTGAGATCGCAAGTGTTGATGCATACTTCTCCAATGAGTTCTCTAGGGAAACCCTTAAACAAGTTATTTTCCGTTCCTGTAGAATAGTAGAATGAAAAGCAAGATAAGCACGATGTGTTCGGCGTTGTTCTGGAAAAGCATGACTGAACATCATATACAGTTCTAAATTAAATAGTGCCAAGAGAAAAAGGAAGTATTTTCACCCTCGATGTAGCTGAAAGCACCCCTTCTAATGGGGACTGACCGGAAGTACCTTCTTCCTCTCTTCGTTCTCCATCCTGTTTCGACTCTTTTACTCACAGGTGTCTCCCAAGCCCCTCTGCCTCGTGCTCTCAGATCTGCTTCTTGGCCGCCACCGCCTTGCTACACTGGCGCCACCGCCCACCTCCATTGCCGATCATCACTTTGCAGCCCTCCTCCTGCCTCGTGCCCTCGGATCTGCTTCTTGGTTGCCGTCGCCTTGCCACACTGGCGCCACCGCCCACCTCCATCGCCGATCGTCACTTGGCAGCTCTCTCTCTCTCTCTCTCTCTCTCTCTCTCGGTCATCTCCCTGAATTTGTCTCTGCACTTCTAGTACAATCAAGTCAAAAACGTTTTGTGCCATGTCTCAAGCATTTTGAAATCCCTTAAGCCCTAAACTTTCTAACCTTTTTGATTTCTCACAAAATACTATAATCTTTTAGATAACTTTAAATATTATAGTTAAATAAGTTTGATCTCCTCTTACCTTGCATTTTGTATTATAAATATTACTAAAAATATGTGTACTTGTCGTTAGTAACTAGTTACTATCCAAGAAGTAGGGAAAGAACTCTCCATCGACTTGGTTAAATGGGTATCTCACTTGCTTTTTGAAAACACACATAGGCCCCGTTTGGTTGCGTCACTTGGGGTCCGCGTGACGCCTAGCTCACGCGACCTTAGCAGTCAAATCTGGCGGTCTGGTGGCCAGATTGTTCAACAGTTAGCCGACGATTTGCCGGTCGCCAGATTTTATTTTCAGACTTTAAAAAAAAAAAATAGCAAAAGCCAATTACAAATGCAAATTTTGCCAAATGGTGTTTTTGCTAAATTTATTTTTCAATGCTATTTGAGATTGCATTTCGAGAAACCCCTTTATTTCAAAAGTATTTGCATTCTCCCAAGGGCATTTCTCCAAAGTCGAACCAAATGGGCCCATAGAATTGAGTGGTCATTTAGGAAAAACCCACAGATATATTTTATTAAACATATGTTAGCGAAAATTCTTAGTATTAAAATTTACATAGATCAATTGGGTTAAATGAATTACAGCGATAAAGCATGAATTAAGCGGTGAACTCTCCTGCAAGACCCGAATATGCATAACACTTTTCGTAAGATCAAGGCAAATAATTTGCCAGCTTATCATTACACAACGAGTAATAGTATACATCACACATGTAATCGAGCTCTCAATAACGCAACATAGAAATTGATGCGTAGATAGATAGAAATAAAGGCTGAGAACATAATTAATGTCAAATGCCATGGACGCGATCAAATGCTAGCCGTTCGAAAAATGGAAAATTAGAGCATGCATTGCCTATGTAAACCGCCATTGTAAACAAAAATTTACACACTCCATCTTATCAACCCTTGATTTAAGGCTTAGTGAGAGAACGGCTTGTTAAAAACCTCGAATCAGGTGAATAATATAAAATAGCTAAATTTACTGTACCAGGTACTGAAAAATAGAACAAATGGAAATTATTTACTTAGTAAACTCTAATTAGTAGAAGGAAATATACATCTCGTGGGTGAATTTCACACCATTGCTTTATCCCGTTACTCAAATTTTGCACTCCTGAGTGCTACTTGACGAGACCAAGCAGAGCGTCAGGTAAATTAATATTATGAGGTTGGAACTTTTGATTTGTTTGCCACTCGGCAGCGCCATCACTAGAGCGATTACTGGTCAAGCTGCAGTCGGTTCTCCTCTTAGGGTTCACAACCCCAGCATTCGACATTTCATATTGGAGACCGAAGAAATCCTAGGATGTGAATATGTCTGAAGGCTTCATTCTGGGATAGCAACAGAGAAATTTTAGGAGGTTTACTCCACAGGAACTGCTAGTAGCACCCGGAAATTTCAATGAGCGCAAACCTTGGTTAAGGTGGATTTTGTATGGCAACGAAGGATGCCTGTGTGATGGATCTTTAGTCGCAATAAAACAGACTAAGCAGATCTCAAAGCATGGTTTGCCACAACTCCGAGCAGAGCTACAGGTCAGCGACATGGCCGTGCATTGGAATCTCCTTCAAGTTACTGGCTCCGGTGTGGTATCTTAACAGCAAGAACCTTTGCTTGTATGCCATTTATAGTACAGGAGCGTGGCTTCTCATTTACATAGTCGCCCTAATTGCAGTCTTCTCTCGATTGGGGTACCCGGAAGCACATGGCACTGGGATTAGCAAGAGGGTTATTGTATCTCCATAAGAATGCAGTCTTTTGATAATTTGCTGTGATATAGAACCACCAAACATTTTGTTGGATGAGAATTTTGACCCTTCTACATGTATTGGCAGAATTCACGAATCACAGCTATTGACATCATCACATTGAAATGCGGTCTGAGGAGGTGGGATTGGGACAATGTCGGCCTCTGGACGACATAATAGCAGAGTATTGTTCTGAAGGTGTCGACTTTGATTTAATTAACTCAGCATGTACACCAGGCCATAGTGCTTCAAAGTACCTCCATTAGGTGGGCTCCGTGAAGAATGACATGCATGGACATGGGATCATGCTCCTTCAAATCCTACCCGGTTGCAGCTCTATTGATCTTCAGCAGCTTACAAAAGGAATCAACATCACATCATAAATTGAAATGATCAAAATTCCTTTTGTATAAACAGTTAGGAAAGCTTACTGATCCCCATATGCAGGGAGACTGGTGAGAATGAGGCAGAAAGGGATTCTCAAACTCCTCAGCAAAACAAACCCAGCATGCAGTAGGTGGACACAATGGTTGAGGGCTGTAGCTCAGCGGAAAGATAAGTCTTGGAGAAGATGGGTATGGTCATCCAACTCCCATCTGGAAGCACGAAAAACAAGATCCTCGAATCCTCGATGGCATCAGTCTTTCCTCCAGGCCACTCCTCAAGTAGATGGAGAAGATTTGTCCTATGCAAGATAGCAGCTTTGAGCTGGCATTCTAGTTGCAACACATTTCACATAAAAACACATAAGGGAAGGCAAATTACTCACATCTGCCTGACAATAAAGATAAAACCTTGTAATAAATCATGATCTGGAAACTGGAACAATGTTACCAGAAGAATTTGCTACTACCAGAACCTATGGAAACATTTCTCTAATGCAGATGCCTCCAATCAGTCGCTTCCGATACATGAAATTTTACTTTTGAGAACTAGGATATAAGCCACTTGTAAAGACATTTTAGCGACACTAAATGGAAGTACCACTTGTATCCACTTTAGCTACAAAGATATGCAAGAAAAAGACTTGTTCCCTAGCTCAAGCATCTGCTCAAGAATTACTATATCTGCATATGGAAAGCTGAACCTGAAACCCGAGCTGGGATAGATAGGGCAGTTTATTTCATCATTCCTCCATCTTGCTTCAAATTGCTGATTAGCATGTGGGATTTGTGATTTGACATAAGAGAATGGTGTTAAGTCACAGCAAATCAACTATAAAGGTTTATCAATAATCAAATATTTAGCCCATGGCAACATACAGAATTGGAGATGCCAAAGTATCTGTAGAGACTCAGATACATACAAGTCAAGAGGGATGACATTAAATAAACTGTATTGAAGAATTCTATTCATGAGAAGGAAAATTCCTTAAAGATCTTGAGGAATTGAAATTACCTTAGACCATTCCTCACATCAAAAGTCCATTTTGCAGTATGGAGTTCTCTTCAGCTAAGACTCCCATCAGCATAGATTATTATAACCACAAATGCTGAAATATCTATATCTGATTCTCGTTGTCAGCATAACAAACAATTCCTTTCATTACCCCCATAAGGCTATCCAGCATCTCATAGATGGAATGAGAAGCAGCATGTACCTTATCAGCGACATAGAAGCAGTTAGTCCTACCATTAATAACAATCCAACTGCATCCAGGTTCCTTCCTTAAACCCTTTTGGTGCATCATTTTCCTCACTCCAGCTACCATATCCCATTTCCTTGAGGAAGCATGCAGATTAGATAGGGATACATAATTTGAAGGGTTCTCAGGTTCCATACGAACAAGGAAGCTATAAGCCAAGTCTCTCATCTCATGGTTCCCATGCATTACAGAAGCATTGACAAGAGCCCCCCAAACGCTTGGACCAGCTTCCACATGCATATTTTCTATAAACTGTAGTGCACGGTCAAGCTGGTTTGACCGACCTAATATGTTGACAACACAAGCGCAGATCTCCACTGTTGGTTCAATCCCATAGTCATTTATTGCTGAAGCATATATGTTTAGGCCTTCATTGACCAATCCTGACCGACCACAGGCAGCAAGAACCCCTACTACTGTTATCATGTCAGGCTTGATTCCCAAGATTGGCATCTCATTGTATAGAAGCACGGCTTCCTCACCCTTCCCATGAAGTCCATATCCAGAAATCATGGAACTCCAAGAGACTGCATCCTTAAAAGAAGCAACATCAAATATTCTCCTTGCAGCAATCAAGCCCCCCGACTTGCAGTATGCATCTATTAAAGCATTAGATAATGAGACACCATGATCTATTTTCTTTCTGATGGCAAAACTGTGAATTTCTCTCACAGCTGATAAACCAGCATGTGTTACGCAAGCAGGGAGAATGCTTACAAGAGATATGTCATTGGGTTCTATATCATACATAACTACCATTTTCCTAAAAAGAGAGAGGGCTTCCTCTGAATCTCCAAATATCACATAACCATTGATCATTGCTGTCCAAGCAAATACATTTTTAGATTTCATACGTTCAAATATCCTTCTCCCAGCATCCACCTTGTTGTTCTTTGAGTACATGTCTATCAAGCAACAACCCAAGTGAACATCTGCATCCGGAAGAATCTCCAACTCATTCCTCAATATATAACCATGAAGCTCCTTCCCGTGGTTATATTTCTCAGAATCACCAATGCACAAAGGCAAAAGACTTGACGCCGTGAATGCATCTAGTCTTAAGCCAACTTTCTGCATGTTTTGTACGACGTCCCATACTTCCTTACCCTTATTATCATCACTTAAGCTCGCATACCCTGTTACCAGAACATTCCAAGAAGTGATGCTTCTGTCGGGCATTTCATCGAACAGTTTCCTCGCTTCATTCAACTCTCCGCATTTACAGTACATCGACATTAGAGAATTGGCCACAACCACATCCAAGACAAACCCAATCCTCGCGCTCTTCCCATGAACGACTTTCCCAGCAGCCAAGTCCCCACACTCGCTCGCAACTTTCGACAACGTCGCGAGCGTGTAATCGTCGGGAGCCACATTCCCCCGGCACATTTGATCAAACAGCTCGAAGGCAACCTCGTACGCACGACTCTTCGCGTACCCATTAATCAGCGTGTTCCACAGATAAACGCCCTTGTCGTCAAACGAATCGAAAACCAGTTTCGACTCCCGCGCGCTCTTGCAGGCGGCGTATGCAGACATGAGCTTGGTGCCCAGATAAGGGTTCCCAGCAAAGCCATCGACGAGAACACGAGCGTGGGACTGTCGGGTCAGTCTCAGAGATCGGTCCTCGATGCAGAGCTGAATGGAATGGAGGAGGGTGGAAGGAGAACAAGGAGAATCAGCTAGAATGGCTTTGGAGTAGCATCGATAGGTTATGTTTCTGAGTGTTTCCCGTCCAGAGAAGGAGATCATGAGAAAAAGAACTTCACGCTTTGAAGGTTCCGGCTAGAGAGATGCGAGTGCGACTTGGGACGAGAGGGAGATGGCGGACATGGAGGAAGTCCGTCGCTTTTTTCTTCTTGATGATGGGGGACATGTGATTTCTAGGTTGTTGATTTTTATGCTGAGAGGGACAAAATAGAAATCTTGATTTTTCGAAATTTTTACGAACTAAAAAACATTATCTTGGAAGTTTTAAATAATAATTAAAAGATACAATAAAGTTTTAAATGTTTCAAAAAATGACATAAATAATTATTGAACTTTAAATCAATATGTAATATGTATAGTTTTTAAACTTTAAGTTTGTGTGCATCATTATTCGGGAACTCTTGATATATATTCAAACGAGTTCATGAATCGAATTAAAATGTCCAATGTTATCTTTGATATTAATTTGATTAACTTCATATAGTTTAGAGACTAATTTAAAGTCATATAAAGCTCAAGAATTTCATTGGATAAATTAAAAGTACCAGGATTATATTGCATATTTGATTAAAGCGTAGAGATTACGTTGAATAAATTAATAATTGAGAACTACTTATGGACTATTTGTGTTGCGTCCCCAGCGGCGCCTTCCTATGGCTGCAGTGGCTCCTTTTTAGTCCTTCCACGTCCATTGTGGAAAGCTCGCAACAAGTTGCATTTGTCCTTGATCATGCTCCAGCCAAGTTTTGTTAGCAGTGCTTCCTTAAAGTCCCCCTCTTTTTTAAAACCCAGTTCTCCTTGGCTTTTGGGACTGCAGATCATCCCAGCTTCTTAAGGCCAAGCAACGTTGCTTATCGTCTTCGACTCCCCACCAAAAGGGTCGGATAATTGCCTTGAGTTTGTCGCTAATTCTTTCCAGGAACTCTATTGGCTAGTCCAGTAAATAGAGATACTTTGGGCGATAGGACGAATTAGTATGGCTCGTCCTGCCTTGGCAAGAGTCCTCTTCTTCCACAGTCCCATATCATCGCCCATTCTCTCCGCGAGGAAATTGAAGTCCTGCCAACCTCTATCAGAAGCCAACAATGGGTTGCCAAGGTATTTAGTACCGCTGTGCATGGCTCATATCCCAAGGAATTTTGAACAATCTCTCCGGACGTTCCGTGGCGTTTTCCTGGAGAAGAAAATGAAGGATTTTCCAGTGCTTAACAACTTGGCGTGTGCAGGAGCAGTATGAATCTAGGCAAAGTCTTGATGGCAGTAATCTTTGTAATGTCGGCTCTGGAGAACGGGAGATAATCTTCCGTAAAGATCAAATGGTTCATCACAAGGCTTAGTCTCCCTAGTTTAATCTTCAACAAATCTAAGCTGCTTAGCTCTTTGTAGAATACTTGAAAGGGTCTCTGAGTATAATATAAAAATATATATTGGAGATAATTATTCAACTTGCTACAGCCCTTGGGAGACTATGAAGGTGCCTGCAACCCAGCCATTGAGGAGAAGGGTATAGCAACAACATAAATACACTGCTCCATTGAATTGCAGAAAGGCTTCGCAACCCATTAGCTCTCAAGATAGCAGTGAGTATATTTCGTTCAACCCCACAAAAGGTTGTCAACATATCGATCTTAATTAAAGCGGGCAAGTCCAATCTTCTTCTTTTCTACGTACAATGTGCAACTTCTTGTGCATTGATTGAGTTTTCAAAGATAAATCCATTCATTACAAAGCAGATTGATGACACGAAATTATTTTGTCTAGTTATTGCTCCAAAGGATTATTGATGATCTTGGAAAAATTGTGTAACACTTCCAAGAAAAACAATATAGGTTTGATTAAAGCTCGAGCACAACTTTCCTATTCAAAAGAAATGTTGAACAAAATTTATTGCCTAATATTAATGTCTCATATGAAAGAGTTTTTTTAATGTGAGCTACATTAATTGAAATTATAATTTACTGTTTTACGGGGTTGATCTAATAAGGTAAAATATAAGGTTTTATTAATAGTCAAATATGGGCCTAACTTGTGTGGATCAAGTTGGGCTCAGTTCGTAATAAGAGGGCACGTTCAAAACTTTATAAATAGCGCCAAGATCCCTCCTCTAACTCTCGTTCTTCCACAAACATTCTCTCACCTTACATAAGGAAGCCGTGAGGGGCGATCTTATCAGGCTAGGATCCGAGAGCCATAGAGAAGAAAAACCTTAGCATCGGCTCTCATCAATAAAGCGTTGGATTGTCACCATTCCACATAAAGAACGATTGATTCTAAATTAGGTACGCAAATCTTCATCTACTTCTTCAACATGTTTGAGTTTTTAGCTATGTTGATCTTGGGATGCTGCTTCGACAGCCAACATCATAAAGTTCTATATAGAATAAAATGGGGTAGCCATTCGGTGCTTCCAGCGGTGCTATAGCTTTGAGACATGAATTTCGGTTGGGGCAGGGATAACCATAAGATGCGCGCTCTCATCTTGTGATACTCAAAGTGTAAAGAGTTCCTGGATGATGGTGTTTAAAACTAGTTTTCGTGAAGTAAACAAGGCGTCGTATTTCTGTAGAAAATAACTCTTCGCCCCTTCCATCTTTGTTGTCTAACGACCCCCATCGTTTTTGACAGCTAAAACATACTTCTGTCAGAGACGAATGCTAGTAGACAAGCGAAAGAAGTTGGTACTTCTATTCCGTTCCCTCATCGAAGTCTGCCAAGATTATTGCCACCAAATGGTTTCCTCTCGCATCCCCATTGTTCAATCAGCTGCTCCTGCAACTCCTTGATTTAGGCCTATGAAGATTCAGTGGGTTGAGCTTGCTGTATGGCATCTAACCCATTCAAGTATATCTTGCAGGCACTGCTAACAAAATTCGGAGTGTTCTCTGTTCTATTACTTAAGTTCCAACGCCAGTGAAGTCACTTAGCAAGTTGCTGCATAGGCCTCCCTCTCTGTCCAATTTTCCAGACAACTTTGATGACTTCCGAAGCCAGCATCTTGAAACCAAGTTGCTTCGAGTTTGAATGGTTGGGGTGATCTACCCCTCCAAGGCGAAACATGATCCGAGACAGGTGTTCATACCATTATGCGGAGCAAATGACCCTGTCTCCACAAGGGTACATTGGCCAAATCGTGACGATTACTACACCAAGTGAAAGACCACCCGTTAAAGCCAAGCTCCACACAATTGAAAGGGTCCAAGAAGGTCGCTAGTAATTGACGTCAGGTACTGGCGTCTATTGCTCTTTAAAATCATCGGTTCCTAGCCAAGCCTTAGCATCTTTTGTCTCCAGCTCTACATTTCATCCCACGAGTTCTATTTTAGTTGGTAATATGGGGGATTCACTGTCACCAATCTTGTTCATATGAATTCGGTGCGAGGACAGTTTCCGTGTTCCAGTTCTTCATCCGAAACCCTGCAATCCCTTCGACCAATCCCTAAGATCATATGCTAAAATAATCGGTTGATTCAGAAAAAAAAAAAAAAAAAAAAAGACTACAAAGAGACCAAAATAGCGGATTTTAAAGTCAAGGAGAGATCAACCGGTTTAAATGGCTAAGATAAACAATACTAAGGCCTATTTGGTAACTATTATATTTTCGAGAATAATTTCTGTTAAGAAAAGATTCTTTTTTATTTTTTCTTTGGACAAGTTTCTGAGTATTTAAAAACATTCGATAATTGTCCGAAATTTCTAATCTCGGAATAGAAATACATTTGGTAGGACTCTTTAAATTTTTAGCCAGAACCATTTTCTTTTAATCTTTTAATAATTTTATTACTTTTTATTTTTTTGCTTTTCCTTTCTTCTCCTCCCTCTAGTCATTAGCCATGGTTGGCAACTTCACCGGAGCATTGCTAGCCCCCAATGAGGCCTAGACACAACAAGTCTCAGCCTCGCTTAGCCAAGGCAAGACCAATCTCGTGTTGGCTAGGGTGAGGTCGAGCCTTGATGGTTGGGCAAGGCTTGTTTGGCCATTGACGAGGCTCTGGCGAGGCAAGCCTCATTGTGTGGCTAAGTGAGTTCGCCAAACCTCACCTAGCCAATTGGCAACCAAGGATGACGACAACGATGGTGGTGGCTAGTGGGCGATAGTGGCTAGTGACTGGCTAAGAGGAAGAATAAGAGAGAAGGAAAAGAGAAAACAAGAATAGAAAAGAGAAAAGGGAAAAAACCACCAAAAACCCTAAACTATGCACAAAGTAACAAAAATACCCCAAACTTTTTTTTTGCACCACCAAAAATACCAAATTTTGCCATCTCGTGACACATTTACCCCAAACTATTTTTTGTAACACAAAAACCCCGAACTTTCATTTCGTGACACATTTACCCTAAATCTTAGGGGCATTTTGGTCATTTTGCTTTTAAAAACATTTTTCTCTTTTTTTTTTGCTTTTTTTTTTTTTTTTAATTTTCTCTTCCCTCCGCCGGCTCGGAGAGGGAAGAAAAAAAAAAAAAAAAAAAAAAAACAAATAAAAAGACGAAAATACCCTCGATGGGGTAAATGTGTCACGATGATGGCAAACTTGGGGGTTTTTGGTGGTGTAAAAAAAGTTTGGGGTATTTTTGTCACTTTATGCATAATTTAGGGTTTTTGGTGGTTTTTTCCCAAGAGAAAAAGAAAAATAGGTTGACTTGATTCTAGAGTTATTCTCAATAATAAAGAGATAATTTTTTTCTACATTTTGATTCTATTTCAAATTTATTCCTGAGAATAAAAAATTTACCAAATAGATTTAAGTTCTTATTTTATTCCGAAATTGGGTACTATTTGGCTGATTGCCAAGTAGACCCTAAGTTATCCATATTCCGTACTACAGTGGATTGATAGAAGCGGATTTAGCTAATCACCAGGATGTGCGCCACATGTCCTCAAATTATTCAACCGGTAATGTGACATGGCCCGACGGCCAGGTCCTTGGAAAAATTACCCTCAGATGGCAAGCTAAATTGAGCATACTCAATGGGGTTCTTCATCAATCAAATCGTCACGTTGACCTCGTTCCGCTGGAGGTGATGACGGTATTGCCACTGTTGGAAGACTGAGTGCTCATTGATCTTTAAAACGGTTTGACCACCGGTCACCATGATATGTCGTCACTTGTCTCGACAAGTCACCAATTTTCAAGACGCGCCGGTGCTTGTGCTTTCTTCTACTCCCCTCTTCCTTCGCTGTACAATTATATTCTCACTCCTTCACATATAAACCAAAAAATTGGAGGCCTTGATCTGACTTTTTGGCGCAGGTCCACTTTCAAGTCTGGGTGTTCGATGGTTTCTCAACACCGGATCGCGCATTAACATGAACAACAAAGAGTAAATTATTCATGTGGTTACTGGACTACCATATACTCTTTTAGATTAGACGCACGATACAGTTCGAATCAAAGCGCTATCAAGTACAGACGGCATTTAGACCCCAAAAAAGAGTACGGACGGACGGTACATTTGAGTGATCTACCCAATTTTAGCCTGCATTCTGACATGGGAGAGAATGTTGCTCGGTTTTGAGGAAGAAATGATATGGATGAGTCTTTATTTTTGACAAGAAGCCCACTTAAATGATAGGCCCTGAGTTTTTGGGTATCTCACTTAATCCCTGAACCAATAACGTACTTTTTTAGTAAGCATGAACCGTCAAACGTGTATAACTACATTTTTTCAGTTTCTTGTATTCCTTAAATTTTTGTTAAAAAATCACTAAAGACCTTAAATTATACCAACTACGAGACATTTGCCCTAAAATTTATTGTGATACAATTTTTTTTTAACTTCTACTCATATGACACATTTACCGTAAACTTATATTGGTTTGTGATATTAAAAACTTCAAACTTGTATTCATGTAATACATATACCTCAAAATTTAGAATAAATGTGTCACATGAGTACACGTTTGGGATTTTTTGTGTTATAAAAAATAATTTGGGATAAATTTGTCACATGAACATAACGTTGTGATAAATGTGTAACATGAGTATAATTTTGAATTTTTTGCGTCGGGAATTTTTTTTTTTTATATGTGTCACAATGACCATAAATTAGAATTTTCTGTAGTTTTTTTTTTGTAAAAATTTAATGAATATAAGAAACTGAAAATTGTATTTACACATGTCTGACGGTTCAAACCTACTAAAAAGTATTTTACTGGTTCATGAGATTAAGTGAGATACTCAAAAACTCAGGGCTAACGTATTCAAGTGGACTTTCTATAAAAATAAAAGACATCCGGATCGTTTCTTCCTCACAACCGAACAACATTCTCTCCAATTACTCATTCAATTTTACTCCCTACAGTAAATCTATTATATGTGCATAACGTCGGAGCTAAAGAGAAAATTCACTCTCGTGATCTTCCAGTGATGGTTTTACTTTGCGTCCGTTATTGCCACGTGGCATGTAAAATTGTATCACTAACCATAGATATGGGCTACTTGTGATAAGGGGTGAGCAACAAGAACAAGCTGGATAGGGAATTGTCCGGGCCAGCATGTTCTAGGTGGTTTCAAGGGACCGGTCCAATACTCGGTTCCATAAAATTGAAATCGGTGATTTTCGATTTGGTTTCTTGTTCTAAGGGTCAAACCGCCCGTCCGAACTGGCCGGACCGGATTTTATTATTATTATTATTATTATTATTATTATTATTATTATTATTATTATTATATTTTTTCTTAAAATTTTGTAAAGAAACCCCTAATCTATCTCTATCTGCCATTTACTTCTCCGAGACACACCACACGCGCACAAATCAAGTCTCTTTTACACTTTCACAAACCCTAATCGCTCATACCTCTCTCATTGGACTCTCAATCGCTCTCTTGCGCGATCGTAAGTCACGACTCATCTAACATTCCTCTCGGTCGAGATCCAAGCCTCCCTCTCTTGCTCTGTTCTTTTATTTTCAAAGATAAGTGTGTGTGGGTGACCCTCACTTTCATGGAGCGCGAGAGACATAAGAGTTTGGGAAGGTGATTGGTGTGTTGGTCTGGGCAAAGAGAGGAAGGAGTATGTTGGTCTGGGCATTTTTCCATAGGGGCTCAACCCATACGAATTCTCATGGGTGTGTTGGTCTGGGTAGAGAGAGGGTGAACGTGCCGCTGGTTCCATTAAACTGCTCGGGAACCGGATCAAACGGGTTTAAGGACCAAGTGGTCTGGTTCCCAACTTCAAAAATTGAGAATCGGTCCTCCTGGTCTGGTTCCCGATTCCTGAGTGGGATAAATTCGAATTGAGAACCAATCACTCACATTCGTAATCATCCAACATTATTATTTATTAATATAATTAAAATAGATAAACAGAAAGTATATTCGAAGATATTTTTAGACGTAGATAGATAATAATAAAGATAAATACAACTTGAGATGCTAATCATAAACTTTCAAAACTTAACGTGCAAATTGACTTGAGGATGCTTTTCAATTTTTTCCTAGGATTTAACTTCATTTGATATTAGAGTAATCGAGTTATTACAATGAAGTTAGTCCAAGGACACTTATAGAATGAAAACCAAACAATATAAAAAATGTCTCTTATCAAATTATTGCTAACTAAATTTGTATTTCATTACATAGTTAAATCTAGTTAACAACAAACTCGTTTTTTTAAAGGATGGTAAGAAAAATGAATAAATAAATATTTTAAAGTAAAACTATAATATATAAAATATACCTTCCCAATAAAAAGTAAGTATAACACAAAGTAGACCACCTACGCACAATTAAGTGGTAAAGTTATACTTCATTCACTTGATCTAATTAATGAGTAACGTAGCTTAATCATAGGTATGCTGTTTTACTTCTTATTCCTTGATCTGTTTAAATTAAACCAAATTTGAAATTAGAATAATGATAAAAAAAAAGTTGTAGCATATTTAAAAATGAATCTTGATTTAAAAAAGAATGTAGAATTAATAAGTTATAGCTATTTTAGATATGGCCAACTATATTTCCTATGAGTTAACATCATGTACAAATTCTTGGGAATGAGTTATTTATAGTTTAATTGTAGTTCCTATATTTACTCTTACTTTTTCGACATTAATGTTTCATAATCTAGCAATTCACCTAAAATGAGGGTATAGCAAGATAATCTTGAGTTTTAACTTAATCTTTGTAAAATTTGAACTAAACTGTCAACCAACAAATATGACACTAGCTCAGGATATTCATATTCTAAGATAAGAATAAACTTGCATTTGCTCTTATGCCAATAGTTTTCAAATTATTCTTTTCCAATTTTTCTATCATATGACCAGTTAACTAACATTTAATTTTAAAAAATTACATGATGCCTTTTAAACGTTTAACTTTAAGCATATTCCTCTTTTGTACGTTTAAGTATTCTCCTTTTTGTATGTTCAACTTGATAAAATTGTGGGACAATACTACCAAAAATTTCCGAACCGGTAATCGGTGACGCATTTAGGGTCCGTTC
This sequence comes from Eucalyptus erythrocorys, assembly GCA_014182555.1. Classification (NCBI taxonomy): domain Eukaryota; kingdom Viridiplantae; phylum Streptophyta; class Magnoliopsida; order Myrtales; family Myrtaceae; genus Eucalyptus; species Eucalyptus erythrocorys. Next base: position 36,891,793 of record CM024604.1, read on the forward strand.
GTTTCGCGGAAAATGGGTCATCTCCGGAAAATATTTTCCCAGAAGTCATTTTTCAGGAAAATGACAATATTTTCTGGTGTTCGACTAAAACCTAAAAGTGTTTCGGAAAATATTTTCCAGTGTTTGGTAAGGAAAATATTTTCCGCTCACCAAATTGACGAGCGCGAGTGTCAAGCTCGAGGCTTGCCAGATTGACGAGCGTGAGTTTAAGATCGATGAGTTTGAGGTTCACCTGGTTCAACGACTAGCCAAGAAAGAAGAAGATAGGAAACAAATTAAAAAAAATAAAAGGAAAAAGGAAAAGAAAAAAATAAAAGAAAAGAAAAAGGAAATTAAAAATAATTCAAATTAAAAAAGACGAAGAAAACTAAAAATAATTCGAATAAAAAAAAAAAGGAAGAAGAAATGAGAGGAGAAAGTGAAGATTTGTATAGGTGTGAGGTAACCGATATCAAGTGAGGAAAATGTTTTTCACTTTTCAAAAGTGGAAAACATTTTCCAGACTTTTTTCCTTGGATGGAAAACATTTTCCCCAATGAATTCATTTTCCATAAAATGAACACTGGAAAATCCGGAAAACGTTTTCCCGGAAATTATTTTCCGCGAAACGAACGGAGCCTTATTCTGAACTAATTTTCTTATCATAAAACATCTGAAATCAGTAGATTCATGATAAATCTCCTTTTTGTTAGCTTCTGAACAACACACCCGTTGACAAACTAAGGTGAAAACACACATAGCAAGCAATTATTGTGACCTAGATCCAATGTTGAACTTCATATAAATGGCTCTTTAAACAATGTCCTTGTAGGGAAACCAATTTGAGAAAAATGAACAGATCGGGAATTATGAGGATTGAATCTATTCCTTCTTTCTCCCAAATCAAAGTTAGGGCAAAATTACGGATTTCAGCAAATTTCAGAAACAGGAGGGATCTCTTGTCTAGAAGGGATGCTGCAGGAGATGGCAACAAAAGAGAGGAGTTCATGTCTATGGCCATCAAGAGGGTGCTCAATAGAGAAAAGGTGAAGAAGAATCTGCGAGGCTTTATAGATTGTTCGCCCCAGAGTGATTACCTTGGGGCATTTTCAACGGCAGAGCTTGCGAAGAGATACTTGCCAACATGTGAATGCTCACCTCGAGATGGCCGAAGTTTCATGACTCTTTTCATGATCTTCTCTTCCTTGCAAGATTGGGATCCACTGGGCAAGCTCAAACTTCAAAGACAGCGTCATTATTAGGACGGTGCTTGTTAATTCGCCTTTCCCGTGGATGGAGAAGGAATTCGAATCCACTTGGCTCATTATTCTGTTGATATCTTACTAGCCCTATAGGGATGAATCTTCCTATTGAGGGAGGGAGGGACCTTGTTTTTGTCATCCCTGCAGATTTCCAGTTTTTGTAATACCGATTTATAGGATTAACCAGAAGACAAGGATCAATAATGCAACCTCCATTTAGCTCATTCATGGAGTTATATAAGGGCTCTCGCTATCCCTAGTCTATGGGAGTAACTTTCACCTTTCCTTTTGCCCTTGGTAAGTCTTTACTTCACAAAGTCAAAAGGAAGCGCATTTCAGCACCTTCTCAAGCGCAACGCCGGTCGGTATCATTGAGTCAACTTACAGGAGATGAAATAAGCAATGGTCTGAAGTTACAAGTGAGATAGATGTGTAACTAACCTATGAATTGGAAGACAGCTGCAACAAGGTCCATATGCTTATGTTGAATTTCCACGTGGGATGCACATCAGATGAGTCATGTCCGGGTGTTTTATTGCATGGACAATCTAACAGGAATAATGGACGGAATTTAATGAATGATAAATTTGTGGTGAGCGTAATTGTTTAGAAGTTTTTGACAAAAACATTAGTTTAGAATAAATGTGTCTCGAGTGTAATAGTTTGACAATTTTTTATGGTCTCGTCCCTCAAGTGTTTTCTTTTTGAGGTACTCATGCACAGGTATTTGTCAAACACATTTGTAAAACTAACATAAGTAACAAAATTCTTGAGATCATAAGTGACATCATTTAATATGCTAACACGAATAGAAAAAACATGTAAAAAATCCATTTGAGGTCATATAAAACACATGAATCCAGATATAGGGCGGAAGGATCCGTACCTAGTGACGAGCTAATTGCTTTTCATCCTTTCAATATTAGCCCATGCGGACACGTAGAGTTTGGAGTTTCTCCTTGGTCCGTCCTATGATTATCTACCTTTGTCATTATAAATTACAATGAAAGCGTGGGGTTTCAGATTGAATAAGATTCGGGTGTCCTTCTATAGATTTCCAGGATTAGAAAGCACGAGTCACCACTCACCGAAATCCACATATCTCTGTTCTTTTGTAGAGAATGGAATCCTACACTATACGAATCAAGAACCTGATGAATAGGCAAAATTCTGGGAAACTTCTGCAGAATGTCAAAAACACTCTGCTTTTTGATTAATTGTTCATGAAATTCGAACAAGGATGATTTTTGAACTGTAGGTTTGTCACTTTCAAGGGAACATAAGCATAATTAAAGAATTATGAGGACAGATGACATGGGAATATCAAGGTTATTTTTTTTTAAGGGTGTTATACTCACAGAACCTCAGCTTTTATATGCTAATTAGCATAATGGTAGAATTTTCAACTTAGAATCAAGTGTTTTAAGACACTTATCAAGTAAAGAAACTTTAATATTTTTAGTACATGCTTTTGTCATATTATATTACAAATGTTAGTGGATTTAATTAATAAGTGCCATGAGAGTACATGTCACGAAGATTCTCAGGGAAATGGCAAATCTATGCGCTTTTGGCACAAAAATCATGCTATATATATCTGATAGCCAGGTCTTTCTATTTTTTGATCTTTTTTGTCATTAAAGACATCTAATGAAGGTAGCTTCCTAGGCAGGGTATCGTTTGCGCTGTTTCTATTATCTTAATTATATTATGAAGGCGGAGAATTCTGTCCGAATAAGAAACGGATGCCTTCCTGAGAAAGATTGTCCAAAATGCTCCTTGCAAAAATCTGATGCTATTTTTTCGACAAGTCACAAAGTTATGCTTAGATCTTGATAACAGTTTGGAAAAACAGACATAAAGCTCCAGCTTTAGAGCTTCTGCAATAGTAATTTAATTGATGACCCAGCAAAACAAGAAAGGTTCTTAACAGAAGGGAGCGACCAGATTGTGCATAGTGGCTTTACTCGTTGCATACGGAGCACCGCAGTTGATCCCATGCACATCTTCCATGGTCCACAGGCCATCCCACAACGTATCCTCATTTGTAGATGTTGATGATGAGGCCTCAGGAAGGGAAGCATTATTGGCATTGAAAACAGAGTAGAAGAAGCACTGGTCATAGCCAGAGCTATTGGGGTAGGCCCCTGCAATCTCGGGTCGGATTTGGGGTGTGTACGGGACTCTGTGGTGGTCGTTTTCTTCGAGCAGGGACCAGATGCTCTTCATGTCGACCTGAGTCAGTTGCAGATGCTGCTGCAGTTGGGGCAGCTGCTGTTGTTGCTGCTGTTGCATCTGCTGATGTTGCTGCTGCTGCTGTTGCTGATGATGATGAAATTGTTGGCGACGCAGGAGACGTGCCGCTTTTGATCTCTCGGGGTTGGTGGGAGAGGCCTTGGCCTTGTTCTTGAAATGTGTCCTCCAGTAGTTCTTGATCTCATTGTCTGTCCTCCCTGGCAAGCTTCTTGCAATTGTTGACCATCTGTTTTTCATTTTTCCAGTTTCATTCGACAAGTTATTATGGGAACATCTTACTATTATCGAAAAACTCAATCCAGAAAACTTGAGAAAGTTGAATTTACCTGTTTCCCCATCTAGCGTGGAGCTCTAGGATGACGCTCTCTTCTTGAGGGGTTATCTGACCTCTCTTCAGGTCAGGCCTCAAGTAATTCACCCACCTCAATCTACAGCTCTTCCCGTTCCTCTTGAGCCCTGCACAGACAAAACATATTAATTTCCTTTTACTTCCCATAATCTCAAAATTCAACTCTATGCTTTTCCTTCCCTTGATGCAAAAGCCTAGTGGTAAAAGCTCATGCCATTAGAAACAGAATGAATTTGAGGAAACTAGTGTGGTTTGTAGCCCCTCAAAAGAGAACAAAATGAGACTTTTCGGTAAGTTTTTGTGGGTGATATCTAGGTAGTAATAAGTACCAATAATGCATAGATAAGAAGGCAACGAATTCAAGAGGATCATAAGGATTACTCCACTAAAAGAGAACAGAAAAGATCAAAAGAGAAATAAATTAATTTAAAAGGATTGTGAGGATTGCATCGCTTAAAAGAAAACAAAAACCATGAAAAGTTTCAAGAGGCTTTTGTGGGCATCCTAAGTTCTAATGGTGCATAAACATGAAGGCAACTAACTAAAAGAAAAGATACATAAGATCCATAGATTAAGAGGTTTATCATGTGGAGATGCTGATTGATTGAGTAGTGACTGATATTGAAAGCATGCATATGTATGCGTTACCTGTGAGCCTAGCTACAGAGTTCCATCTTCCTTCCCCATGCAACTTCACATACTCAATGAGTAACTTGTCTTCCTCAGCAGTCCAGGGACCTTTCCTCCACGCCTCTTCCATGGAGTTTGAGCCCCACCCAAAGTTCCCCGTCATTGCTACCCAAGACATGTAACTCTAAAGGGCTCAAAAAGAGAAAAGGGAAGGAAAAATTATTCTTGCTTAACTAAACAAGGTGGATCCTGAATTGGGACTCTTTTGGTTTGGTTGGGTGTAATTCTTTTCCAAAGATCTTCTGTGGCAATATGAGTTGGTGTGCATCCCATATTTATAGTGGCACTTGCGCAATGTGTTTCATGGCATCACCAAATTTCTGTCGCTTTCAAATCATCCCTATCCTTTCCACTGTTCAAGGTACCGGGGGGGTGATCACTTGATAAAAACAAACCATCCACAATGACCCTTTTAACCCCTTTTCATTTTAAGTTGGTTTTGTTCATTTTGTTTAGGCATTAGATAATAAGGTCACCCCAAACCCAATGTCCTTTTTCGAGTTCAATCGAAAGGACATACAATGGGCAGCAGGAGAATTCATTCACCTGTTCTGGCATTGGGTGACATGCTCTTATCAAAGATTATTCACATCTGATTTTTTACACATATTTTTATGATGCTAAAGCAAGACAAAGTGATGGAGTAATCTCTTGCCATGAGGCCACGTATAACTAGTGATTATGAATCTAGACACAATAGGAGCTAATTTAATCAATCAATTTAGATTTTCCAAGCAAAAGCGTGAGAAAAGCTAGTGCACAAAAGAATACTAGGTGGATGGGAATTCTTTACTACTGAAAGCCACAAGGCCACCAATGACTCTCCACCAGCTGTTGTCCTTATATACTAATTAAGGAGATTGATCAATGTAATCTACAATAAATCTATTATTTTATTGTATTGCTGGATGCCAGATTGGGTTTTGTGGCCATTAAAATAATGAGGCATGGATGGATGGACTCTAATTGCGTCACCAGGGACAGGTGTTGCATTCTGGGTCATTTTTTGTGCTTCTGGAAACTTGCGGGCCATGTTTTTTTTTTTTTTTTGCCTTTTTAGTTCTGTACACACCATGCTCCTTGGTAATGAGCTGACGCCCTATTTTTCTAAGCTTGATTTTGAGAATTGATGGTCATGCCAAGCTCTCTTTTTCCCTTATGATTCTCACATTTAATAAGAAGTAGCTAGGGTTTAAAGTTTCCCGAAATTAAGAGGTTTATTATTCATGTATTCTGTAGAAAATGAATGATTTGAAAAATATTTTCCTAAAATTAATTTTTTACATCGCTTACAGAAATGAATGAACGAATTTTTTTATCATTCATAAAAATATTTATATATAATTTGTTGTCAATAGTAAATTTTTTTATTGACTAATTATTTCAAATGATATAAATAATCTTTTTGAAAAAAATGTTTTTCAAATTATTAATTTCCTGCTAAATAAATGGAATCTTAGAAGGAAAATTTTATATCACTTTGAAATTGGAAATTGAGAGGAATTGCGTGGTCCCCTAAATGATTGTTGCCATGAACAGTGATAATACCTTTATATGTCGAGCAGCACAAAGTATTTCCCTCAATGAAATGATTAATTAGATTTATAATTTTATAGGTCGTATGTAGATTGCTACCAGAATATTCTTAAATAGAATATATTTATGATATCCACTTTTTGATATGTAAATAGGTTTCATTGCAGAACGACATCCTTAAGGAGAGTCGACTCTCTTACAAGCTCAAAGAAACTTCCCCCATCGCATGACCAACAAAACAAAGAACAGAATTAATCTACTAGAACCAATCAATATCCCTAGACAAGTAATCCCCTCGGCCTTAACCATAGCTGTATCAATCAAAACTAAACAAAATATAGACCCTGCATCAATTGCAAAGACTTCCAACACCATTTTTGGAAGCACGAAGGAATAAAGATGCAAAAAGAATGATCTCATAATTCTAAAACATGTCTCCTTTTCAAACTTCGAAATTTTTTGAAGGTTTTCGGAATTTTCCAACCCAAATTTCTTACCCCCAATTACCCTAATTCCACAGACAGAGCATTAATCATATGATTTTGCTAAATAAATAGTTAGTATCATTGATTTATTTAACTACAAGTGCTCCTAATAAAGTGGGCATCCGAAAAAATCTGTTCTTGATACTAAAAACTTGTCGAATTCCTAAAGCTCGTGTGCCCTACAAAGTACCACCTTATGAATAGAGAGATAAAAGATCATTGATTGTTTGTGTCGTGATGTAATGAACAAAATCTTGTACGAATGGTACCTTATCATTCTTTTTAACTTTTCCTAGGATGTCTTGTCAAGATTGATCATAATATAATGAATGAATATCTAGATGTTGTGGGGTTACAATGAAAAAATAATTACTTATCTTCTTCTTTTACAAGCTTGAAAAGAACAAAAAATCTTGAAGCATAACCACGATGTTCTAGAAACAAATGCTTTTTCGAAAATTAATTCTAGGTACACCGTAAAGTTACACAAACAGTCATAAATAAAAATTCTCATTCACTGACGGAGTAATAAAGTTACCAGAATTGAAAATTGTTTACATGTTGAATTTGGTCTCTACTTGAGTTTAATAATACACCGTTTAAGATACCAAGTAAGAGTCCGCCTCTTCGACGGCACCTAGTTAACTCTCCTAACATATTATTAAATAAATCCTTGACAGCACCGAAAGTTGCTGCTCTTTTAGTTCTCCTTCGAGGTCACAAATCTCGATCCGATTTCTCATATCTGATATAAAGTTTTTTGTTTTGGCCAGATGTGTCATCATAGAGCCAGTCAGAGACTAACCTATGAAAGTCTGAAACAGATCCCAAGAAGTAAAGTTTTTATCAAGCTTTCTTTTCTTGTTTATTATTTTTTGAGATGAATTCTGAATTTTTTGTTGTTAAAACCTTTCGTAAAGAGATTTTCATGGCCCAATTTTAAAGTTCATATAATAGTACTAGCGATAAACTCATGACTCTTGCACGAAGAGACTTACAAGACAAAATCTTTTCCACCCTTTTTTAAGATCATAGGTTGTATTTTTAATAAATTTTTAATGTGCATCTAAGAGGGAGATAGTTATCTAATAGAATTATTATTATATCATTTTCGGCCTGCAAGCGTGGTTCTTCGCCACAATCTATCATTAAAATATCGTACTTTTAGTCTCTTTTTGTGAGATAAGTACATATATATTGAGGATAGTTTTTTTTTTCCTTTAATCTTTTAGCACGAAAATTTTCTAATACGCGAGACATCAAAAAGGAAATTCAAAGAACCACTTGTTTAATATGATAATTTACGTTGAAAGTAGCTAACTAGCAACGTGCCTCTCATTAAAGCACTTTTTTTACGTGATAAGTTTAGAAACATATAAATGAATTAAAAGACAACGAACAAACATGATATCAGTCGATAATTTTGATCCCATTACAATGGTGATGGAACACACTTTGTTAGTTTTACGTCAAGAAATTAGTAACGCATTCACATCTAGTAAAAGTCAAATTAAGTGTGAAAACACTTATCAACTTTAATGTATTAAGATATGCAACTTGTCGTGACCGTGAAGTTCATATTATAAAGAATACAATATGCCCCCTTTTCACTTATATAATTACTCAAAAGAAGTTGAGAGAGCCCCTCTTGTTTATATCTTTTGGAAGTCACTTTCTAAGTAACTCATGTACGATTTTATGGAACCACTGTCAATTATTCTAAATATTTAGACTTTTAGATTAATGCATGATTTATTATTTAAATGTTCTAATACTCTTCATCACGTTTAGTGTGTTTTTTTTTTCCTATTATTAAGTGTGAAAATTTAATTGGAGAATCAAATGAGGTCTAGAAAGACTCAGGACCTTCAACTCAATATCTTGTGAAATTTTATAGAATTACCGTCAACTCTTCTAAAAGTTTAAATCTGTTAAATGAATGTGGTTTATTATTTAAATATTTTAACAACTTCTATATCCAAATAATAGAAAACACAAATTCATTTATTTATTTATTATTAAGACACATGTATGAGGGTGTCAGGCAAAAGAAGTCCTACATCAGATTCTCTCTTAATAATCTCTGCAAATGAAGGTACCGGGCTTTCTATGGCACAATTTGACAATTATCTATTGCTAAACGAACAAGAAAATCTTGGTATCATGCATATCTACAAGACACTAATAGATCCAGAATCCAATACAATAAAACTTGTGGTGAAAGAGAATCATCTCCATTTCTCCTTTGAATAAATGATTCGACATACTATTCAAAGCATGCCGGGATATTTCTCGGGGAATTAATTTTTTATACGTCAGTGGAGCTACAAATATTAAATTTTGCGAGATAGTTGCCTGTGGGACCCTGCGAATATTTGCATGTAATTGATTAATAGATTGAATGCTCAAATTAGAATGATTACAAGATCTTTTAAGTGTACTGCTATGTTAACTTTCCAAGCGAAAGAACAAACAAAAACATCTAACTCCAAGGCTTAACATGCGTAGAAGCTAAGGATGTGTGACTTTACAGCAACTAACCATTACGCTTGGAAGATTATCAACTTTACAGCAGCCGTGATTGATATGTCCGATTCCATGGGATTTGCCTGGCTTATTTTATCGGAAAAGTTAAGAAAATACTTATTTTTTTTGTGAAGTGTACCCTATTTATCTGGGTAAATATCAACACATTCTAATTTCAGTGATGTAACTAGATTTATATATTATTGGCACCACATCAAATGTTGTCGTACTAGTATCAAATTCATCAAGTGCATTTAGTGCGTTCACTTATGATCGGAGATAAGCTTCCTACATAGTATATAGTTCATCTTTTGTTCATTTTGTAAAAAAATTGGTGGCTAGCGGAGGCGTGCGAGGGACCATAAGCCTCCTAGATTAATAATTCATGCTAAATTGCATCGTGACATCCCAAATCTCATATTGGTAGGAATATCATTCAGAGATAAGATAGATCCCTACGAGTTCACGCCTAGGGATAGAGCTCTTGACCCCCTTATATCCTGAGGGGACATATATCGGAGAAGTCACCAAAAAAAAAAAAAAAAAAAAAAAAAAAAAACCTAAACATAGTGTACTGGTGGTAGGTCAGTATTAAACTTTTCAATTTAGCCAATTGAGTACTAAACCTTTTGATAATTTATCAATGTAGTCTATTCGATAAATTTTGATTGAAAATCGTTAATATAGATCTCAGTCATTTTATATGATATGATCGGTGCTAATATATAAGATATTTATAATATTTTATTTTATTTTCATTTTCTTTCTAATTTTTCTCTTCTTCCTCCACTCGGTCGCCGGGCCACAGTGATGTTCAGTGACTAGCCACAAGTAACAACTAATAAGGGGTGACCTCGTCGGTTGTTGTAAAGAAAATGTAATGTATTGAGTAGAGTCCCTTGAAGTAAAGTGTGTGTTTGTAAAAATTCTAAATGTTTCTCTAAACACCTCTCCTTCTCCAACGTGATATGATTCTCTGAGAAATGCAGCTTGGCTAACTAGAAACATTACCATCCTGGCACCCTTGAGTGTCTCTATGCTCTAAACTAAATCTCTGGGTAGTTTGCTGCTAAAAGACTATCATTGAAAAGCTTGAACAAGGTTTGCTCACTGTGGGATGACATACCTACGGCAAGCTTTCTCTGGTTCCGTGGTTCTAAGCAGAGGTTTCCTTATAGCCAATCGATAAAGGAATAAGGAAAAAATAGAAAGAAAAGAAAAGAGTAAATAATACAATAATTTAAAAAAAAAAAATCAACGCCAGTGTTGACTATGTCACGTAAGATGGCCAGCATCTACGACGGCAATTTTCAGCCAAAATTGACCGGATTGATTACATTGACAAATTGTCAAAATATTTATGATTTAGTTGATAAAATTGAAAGGTTTAAGACTAACTTAGCATAAATGTAATAGGTTCAAGATTTTTTTTGATAATTTTCCTAACTTAAATGGGTAGCAGGTTTGGAGAAACGGGATAAGATATTGCTAAAATCCCTATAGGGGCTTGGTCTTTATAATTGGCCAACCAATAGCCGAAGCCCATATTCATAGCTGTTAAATAGTTTTTGGGATTTTTTAAAGTCGTTTTTACTTTTTTAAAACTCGAAAAGTTACATACTCACACAAGCTTGCGAACGCTAATAATTAAATTATGTATGCATAACATTTTTCAACGAAAGTCATCATTTCACACCTAACTTTTAATTATTGTTAGACCTATGATTTTATGATCGTTGATATCAAATTCTTCAATATTATTTTCAGACTCTACTGGTCTATAATTGGATATTTACAATGCATAAGTTTCAAACAAATAATTGCGTTTGCAAATTTGGGTTGTTCATCATAGGTTAAACATAAAATTAGTGTTTATTACAAAAACTTATGGTGAGTGGTAGGAACGAGGATGAGTAAAGGAATACTTTAGTGAGATGAGTTTGGGATATAATATCAAATTCTATAGCGGGTTTGGGATGGGTGAGGGGAGTAATGGGAAGTTAATGAGACCAGTTTGGGATGATATTAGCTATCCTGAACATGTCTCACTTCCATTCCTAGTCTTGTGTGATTGTTTTGAGTATTCCTTTTCGAAAAAATTAGTCTGTGGAATGGACTAAGTTCTAATAATAGTATCAGAGTAGAAGCTAAATGTCTTATTAATGAAGTAGACCTAAGAGCCGATTCAATGAGGGTGGGAAAAGATGTTGAGGTGAAAGGGCGTGGATATGGTGTGGCTCCTAATAAACTCTTAAAAAAAATTAACAGTCGCGAATAGACTATATTGTATATCGAATAGGAGTATTGCCAGGCAATACGAGTCAATGCTAATGAGAACGTCAATCTTTTAAGCTAGGTAGTCTACGACGTCTCAAGCCTCACATTGATCACATTTGCCTTGTGATATTATTCATAAGTAAAATTCACTTCAAATGATCGCAACCTTGTGTGCATACTTTGAGTATTTTTTTTCTAGAGACTTGGCTTGCATGGAATGGGTCGGATCATTATAATTACATGGCTGTTTGAAACATGTACTTTATGTAGATAAAGATATGCTTTGTATCATATACAGAACATAAATTAGACTAATGTTTAGTGCCCTAATTCAACGTAGACCATGTTGGTCAATTATGCATAAACTCTTTAGAGCACACACAAGAACGGTCAATTCAATGGTAGGATTGAATTGGGTGTTATTTAGAAAGTTTGGGGTGGAATTTATGGCGTCAACCTATAGTATGGGACATTAGTTCTTTCTTTCGTGACAATTGAGGTGGGTGTTGTCAACTTCAGCATTCGCTTCATGGGTTACAGTACATGATAGAAACAAAACAGAAGAAAAGGAAAGGAAATCCCAGTAGTGTGAGCAGTCAAAAAGTAGCAATTTGCTACCCGCGCACTAAGCTTGTCTTCGACATGTCCATGGCCATATAGATACAAAGAAACACGCTTTGTGTTTCCATATTACTTGGGGAAGTACTTCTATTGGTTGCTTGATCCATAAAATAGCTTCATTCAAGTCGTGTCTTGTGTCGATCTCGTATGGCGACTGTGATCGACGTTGTCATGCGGTGACGCGGCCCATGGAGGAGACGACCGTTGACGGACGGAACGGTAAAACATGGTGGGTGCTGCGGCGATCATGCTGGAGCACGAGAGAGAAAGAGAGAGAGATGGTTCAAAACATGTGATAGTAATCAAAATTAGCCGGAAGAATTTCCTCCGATCCTAACAGCGAAAAATGGCATAACTAAAAAAATTTACTATTCATATCAATTTCGAAAGGTTTTATGTTTTTTTTTTTTCTTCTGTTCTTGATTGGAGGGATTGGTAGGTTACAAGTATATATGTTACCCATGTGCTAACTTAACCAAGAGCAAACATGAACGACATCTGTATATCTTTAACTCATAGATGTGGGCTGCTTGAGGGCAGTTTTCTCTAATTAGAGATGGAGAAAAATATGACTAGTTAACAAATGGGTTATGTTCGACATTTTCCCTCCAACTAGACCTTTGATTCGTGGGTTATAGATATGGACATTCCAATGACTGAATTTAATTTAAAATAAACGTGGGCCCTATCCATATTGGTAATCCACTAATCATATCAAATCATCTCATGATGTGGTATTCCGCAGAATAGGTTCACCTGGTGAGCTCTTTACTAAGCATGCAATACTTGGTGATGGTGTTTTGATCACAGACGAAAAGGTTGCTAATGAAAAAGCGCAAGCTTTGTCAAAATTGGGTATTCAAATAAGTTATCAAAAATCCCTAATATCTAACATTGGTTGTGCAGAGTTCGCTAAGCGCTTTTGATGCCATGGGTTGAGAAAGGATTTATCTACTGTATTAATTCAAGAGTGAATGGGTGGAAAGTTTTCTCCAATCAGAGTTGGAGGAAAATATGGCTCTTGTAGACCTATTTAACAAAAAAAAGAAAAAAGAAAAAATTGATATATCTAAATGATAATTATATTATTAATCAAGTATCTATCGAGTTCTGAAGATATTCTTCAAATAAATGTATCCAAATTATTATATTAATTAGTAGTGTATGATATTATCATATATGTAGATAAAATAAGAGATGAAACTTAATAGGTACATTCAAATTTCACGGCAAATGAAGCGTTTGGAGAATGGATTTCTTAACAATTTATGGAGAAAAAAATTCTAAAAAAGAGGAGAAATGCTTTATTAATCTGAAAAATGTATCTAAAATTATGAAACGATGAGGAAGAATTAATTAAAATCTACAATTCATGAGAAGTTTATGGATACAATAATTAATGTCTTAAATAACTATTTTGTGTTCCTTATTTTATAGTCGACAGAACCATCATTCCTCTTGAAATTTATTTTCATATCAGGATATATTCTCAAGCTAAAGAGTTGCTTTTGGTGACGTTCCATTATGCAGAGACGATGAAGAATAGCTTAAAAAATAAAAATAAAAAGCGAGCTGATGAGCTAAGCATGCTTGTCACAAAGAATGGACTGACGATCGAATGCCAGCTTTTGGTACCGAAAGGGAGAGAATCTGGGGGACTCTTATCAGATTCTTTTGTGCGCTTGAGAGATGATAAAAATAAATTATTATATATCAGGTAGGTTGGCTGGCTACGCGGTTGAACCGAGTTTGACCGATGAATGTGGAGTTGACCGTACCTATCAATGCAGGCCTAAAAGGGGATTGGAGTCAAATGAGCAGAAACATTTGAAGGTCCAAATTAAATTGCGCGTGTGCACCGCAAAGACCAGTCTTGAATTTGGGTCAATCTCTTTGACCTTGTTAATAATGTACCGGTTTTTCCCATAATGTCGCTAGCAAGTGGTCCTAGGAGACTGCCTGAAATTCTTAGTTTCCACTGTTTACCAAACATTTAGTGGTTTATTAATTTATTAATTTATGGTTATCTTTTTCCCTCCTATAATTTGTGCTTATGTCGAAGCTTTTTATTTTTATTTTTAATTTTTTTTATTTTTAACGAGTCTCTCGAAAACACTTGTTAAGCATATAAATAAGAAAAAATTGTCATATCTAAAGCGCAATTTCTTTTTTCCTCGTTCCTCACGTCAATATACCGAAAATGAAATATTTTTAATAGATATAATTAATCAATACTTCAATGATATTCTTTAACAAGATCTTTAAGTCAATGCATCAACAAAGACTGGCACTAAAATGTCCATTATCATTTTGAGATTATCCTTGCATGATGATTTACATGTAAAGTTTTCATGAAGCATTAAGCATATGTGCTCACTAGCCACACTAGCCGGCCTACCTGGCTAGTGATAGCTAGTCATAAACACTTTTATGTCCTTTTTGACATTGAATATTATGGTCACATATTCCTTCCAAATGAATAAATCTATTTAATATTTACTTCCGAACCCCAACTTGCATCGTTTTGTTGCCTGTCTATTTGCTGTTTACTTATTATTTTCAGTTTTCCCACTTTATTAGGCTCATTTTAACGAGTTTGCGAGGGTTAGGGATCATAATTTCGTTTTCCAAAAAGTTAAGCTTTTGCCTTCGTTGATAAAAGCAAGTTGAAAGAAATTCCATTATCTTTTTGCTTTCAATTGATACCCAAAAACCCATAAAATACCCTATAAGAATTTTGAATGGGTTGAGCCTAGACGATTGAGCTGTGCAGATGGTCAGAGCAATTTACATGCAATTGCAAGTTCCGACTATGAGCTAATTCAATTTCATGAACTTATATATGCTTTTGTTATGGTCCACAAGTACAATCATGGAGGCTCGGCTACCTAGAAGCCCAAAAACAATTATAAGTACCATGAGCTGTTTAAGTCTAAAATTTTAATATATACAAATGGCTTTGATATAAAATAGCTGGTATATAGTTAATGGGTTTTGAACAAACGATTGTCAATTATTGATTTGAAAGCCGATCCTTTGGTGTATTTATTCTTTATATATGAAGAATAAATGGGCGTGAACAATAAATTGGAGATGTTCTTGAGGAATTTACAAGGGTTTTCAATTGTTTTTCTCAATTTCCCACTTTACTACTTTTTAACCAACCCAAAATAGTTATATTTTTCGGGAAAACATTAAAAAAAATTATTAAATACAGTGGATTTAAATAGAGAGGAAAAGATAGGGCACGTTGAGGATTCTTTTATTGTTTGATTTTCTTTTTCCAATTACACACATTACTTTTCACAATCTTAGATATATATGTACTGTCAAACATTTTGCCATTTATTCAAATAAACTTTATATATTAGATGAATTTTAGTAGTACAAAAGTTATCTTACCTCTCGATTGGAGATTTCATAGAGTTTTGATTACTTTCCTATACTACATTCTTTAACTAATGTATGAATACCCTTATCATTTTAACCTAAAGTTTTTATTCCAATGCATGTTACAAATTTGACCCTAAGATGAGATGGGGAATATGAACCGCATTTCATTGGAGTGGTCTTCTTAGAATTATGGGTTGATTTTTTCTTTTTTACTCATATTTGGAAAATGAGAAAGTAAATATCATATTTTACTCATGGCGAGTACTAAGCAAGTTAAAAGATAATTGACGTAATTGGAAACTTGCCACATAGGATCTTTGACTCTAACTATAAATACATCTTTCTCTTTTTTCTGTACATACTACTCTACAATAAGGAGGCCGCATCTTAATATTTTTTTGATATACACATTACCTAAGTTTAACCACTTAAGAATCTTCATCATAAACTTTACGATGGATATGATCGATTACAGCTCATTTAAGTAACAATGCGATTAAATATGATCGGTTACAACTCATTTGCACTTTATTATTATCTATATGAGGGGTTTTGAGAAAGAAAGTTCAAACACAACTTAACCAATGAAGATAATATTCGTTTAAAAAAATCAATTTTTATATATGAGTAGACAATTCTATTGTTGATTTGATACATTAAGATAATCGAGATTAGATGATTACAAGTATAAGTTTTGCTTGATTGATCATAAAAACATTAGATTTATTGGTTATTTTTTGGACAAAATTTGATTTTTTACAATAATAAGACCATTTGGTTGTTTTTTATATGTCTAATATATTTGATGTATATTTATTTTCTTTGCAGTCTTTTCATATTGTTATTCACTTCTAAGTTATCCTCTCCTCTCACCATCACTTACTTTCTGCCGCGTAGGTGTACCACTTCCGTCACTTTTTCTCCAAAATCCTCTCTCTCTCTCTCTCTCTTTCTCTCTCTCCGCTGAGCTGACATTGATGGAACGGATGTCTCCTTAAGCTTGGACAGCGTGGGGGGAAGAAAAGCTCGCGATTGCATTGCCAATTCACGTCCGGAATCGCTCAAGATATACTACTTTAATGCAAAGCTTTCGCCGAAAAATCAAATAAAATTCCATGCTGTTAAGCGAACTGAACAAAAGGCGTTCGATTCTTATCCCATCACTGGAACTTTGACTCCAATCCGAGCCCGATGCGCTTTTCTAAAGATGCCTTTTTGACCCACGTGTGATGCCCAAGGATCCCTCCCATAGGCTGGTCAACCGGTCAGCCCTCTCGCCTCTCTGGAAAACACGCTTTGAGGGTCTCCCCTGTATTTCGGTAGGCAGCCATTGTTGTCATCCGCACGAGTACCCACCACTATCGGTCGCTGAACCGTGGTCAGGAGAGGGAGCTTGACACCGCCATTGATCACTTCCCCTTTAGTTTATTCGATTATCCGCTCGGCTTTTTTGAAGGAGAAGCACTTCTCATGATTGCTGAAATCCCAAAGGATACAGTGGATTCATGAGTCTGGCCCCGTTTTGTCGGTTTCTCCGTGCGCTTTTGGTTGTCATGATTGATGACGGGCAACGATTTGCACGAGGCCCGGCCAAAGTCTCTCGCCAATGGATTCGACGCTGAATCGTGAAGAAATATCTCAGGTCCAAGGTTTCGGTCATGTCGACGGAATAGCTTCTCGACCGGAAAATATCATCAAGAATAAATATATAAAATCGTGGGTTTTTATCATCAGGAAGGAAATCCAACCGTAGTCATATGTGAAATCATTGTCTTTGGTCGATTAACTCATGGGTTTAGTTTGAGCGTGCTTCTATAGTCTCCATAAGAAATATTTACGGGAATTGATAATCGTTGGATCACAATGTGGCAGGTCTCATCCATTGATTCAGAACTTTTCGAATTTCTACTTATGATAACGACTTTTCAAAATTATAATGAAACGCATGTGATTATAATGGTTTACCATAAAGGTAATTTGGTTCCGAATCAAGAATTTGAAACCTACCTTATTATGGTCACTTCCTAATTTGTAAAATCGAGATTCGAATCATGATGTTTAAGACATTGATGGATTTCATAGCCTTCCTAGGATTGAAAATCATCTCCAACTTATCTATCTCTATTTTAAAACAAAGTAAAAAAAAAGAAAAAAAACTTAGAACGGATTCCACCCGAGAATATAAAATTGAAAATCAAATCGGCCAAATTCCATGATAGTTCACAAGGGATAATTACTATCTTACATTACACAAAAAACAAGGCTTGAAAAAAAAAGCCTCTCTCTCTCTCTCTCTCTCTCTCTGATATATACAACTTTAATATATACTACTTCTATAAACAATCCTATTTAGATAGAGAAAATGTTCTAAAGAGATATTTCGAATAAAAAAAAAGAAAAACAAGAATACCTCTTCTTTTGAAAGAGTATTTTTTTTCTTTTCACGACCTAATCGGGCCACTATCGAAATAGATACTATGTTTACATATAGATTTATATTTCGTTTCATTCCATTTAGGATTAGGAATATGCGTAATCAGACCCGCTCTTTAAATATCTCTCCTTATTTGGGACTCTATTTAACTCTTTTAGCTTCTACTGATTCAAGAAGTAGGCTTGATTGTCCATCTTTTTTGTTTGATATAATATGTATATATATATATATATATATATATATATATATATATATATATATGTAAGCATTCGAACCATTGACATAATGATTTATAGTCCTTTGCTTTGTCCTCATCTAAATCAATCTGGAACCAATCAGATAAAGCCTGTTCAGTTTGGTTCAGTTCTTAAATTGAACAAGATCGGTTGCGCTCCCCAAATTTACTATCAGGGGATTAGCTACTCAAGGAATGATATCAAGAATGGGGCTTGGTTTAATGGATAATAATGAGAAATCTATGTGAGGATTTAATGCACATCATGATATCCATTTTCCACATTGGCTAGTGCAACAATCTCGAGTTTGAGAAATCTATTTTTATTCCGACTCACATCTTATATGGTCCTCTTATGGTCAATGGGTTATCTTCTAAACGCAAGTTGGCAATTGAATCTCTAACATTAATAATATAGTATGTAACAATCAGTCCCCGTCTAGAAGATATCCACTTTTTAGTTCGTGAAAATCACACTGGAGGTCACTCAATCTAGTCATTTTCCAAATAGCCCAAATGTAACTTCGCTTTCATTGAGGGTTCCTCTGTCATGGGCCCCACCGACAACTCTTTAGGAATTTGGCAACTCATTAAGCTTCTTTCACTATCAATCTAACGTGACAGCTTCAATGCGATATTAATTTCCGAAACGTAAGAAAAATTGAGTGATCTATAGTAAAAGTTATCCAAATTTGAGTAAAGTTTATTTGAAACTTGATCTGCAACAAATTTGTCATAGAGTCAAATACGTTAGCGAGGGTTTTTTTAAAAGTCAACGTATGATTATACTAGCCCATGCAAGTCATCTACGCTTTAAGAGGTTGGTTGAGTAATCGATCATGCAGTCTGAATGCAGCGGATCCTCTTATCGAGTCGCAGGTTTTCCTCACTTAATCAAATTGACGAGGACGACTATATGGCACTACAACAGCGGCTGTGCGATTGTGATGCCTATCCTTGTTGAGAGAACTGTCATGAAAACTAAAACAGTCTGCTGACTCAAGCCGCATACAAGTTGAAAAATGCACTTCAGAGCATGTAGCTGCACTAGCTATTTGTGTCTATCAGTTGAAACTAGCTACTAAACAGATGCAGAACACAGTTCCCAGTAACCAGGGCTGACGCCCGTGAGACACAATTCTAAGCTCATATTCATGGTGAGCTGATGCTAATCTCTAAACAACCAATCACTGTTTAAGTGGTTCTGGCACAGTTATACTTAGTGCTTGGCAGAATGAGCGATTTGCGTTAACGACAAAATCCAACCTGAAGTTCAGCAACCAATTTTAGTTGCTAAGGGGCACTATAGAGTTAACAGTGCAGGTACATGTACAAATTGATACGAGTTTGAATATAAAAGTCCGAAGTAATCCGGCTTTGATCAAATGTGAACAGGATCAAAATATAAATAGACGGATGCAAAAAAAGAAAAAAAGTCAAAACTGTAATATTCTTTGCGATCAGACTGCTTGAAGATGAGTTCAAGATCAGTAAGGGCAAGAGACATGAAGCTGGTAGCATCTCTATTTGGTCTGAAACAGAAGGTTGCAAGTTCAATGCCCTAAAGTGCATCTTTCCTTGCATTAGAATTGACCCGCCTTTTCTTTTATAGTTCCCTTGGACCTTGTTAATCTTAAACAAGCCAACATACACATTTTTATTCCCCTCAAATAATCAGATTAGGCTGCTCTGTAGTTCCATCTTCTTTGCTGTTACTTTCTCGAATGGAATTTATAATGACCAGATGTTAATTATCTCGGATTGGTAACTGATGAGGTTCGCTTGGCATGAATCCGAACTGCATGACTTCAATGCCAACTTTTCACTTGTGCTAATCGAACATTCTCCAATCTAAACATGCTTCACTCTGCAGTTGGTCTGATAAACATCGCTGTGGCAGAACACCCGCCAGCTGATAAAAGAGACACCAATTAAGCCACCCTCGTTAATATGGATGATGTTAAGGAGTCATCCCTTGCTCAACTATCTATTTTGAAATTACGGTTGATCGAATTAAGCTTCATCGTTGAGGAAGTAAAACTGTAGAAGATTCTTCCAATTCTGGTATGATGACTAGGTTCTTCCTCTTAGCATATCAGCAATCAAACAGAGGTATTCACTTCGCTAAGTAGATATCAATGAGAGACCCACTTTTAGTCAGTGTCTAACACTAACAGCATTAGCATATACAAAACCACAGCCAAATACAGAATGAACACTCTCAGTTATGTGGCCTTCGATCCTCAAATCTTTCTGTTCAAATAGCCGAATCCGAATCCAAGATTTCTGCATTATCACAATCAACAAAATCGAACTCATGTCAGCAAATTCTTTCATTAACTTTTCATCCCTTCGAAGTAGAATGAAAAAACGAATAAACACTTGATTGTATTGAGGGACAGCGCAGTGACTCTATATGAGGAAATATTGTAAACTCTTGCTAAATATCATGAAATATTAGAAATAGCATTATTTAAATATGCACTATTTACCAATATATATATATATATATATATATATATATATATATATATATATATATATATATATATATATATATATGCACGATGTCTCAAACCGTGTAAGAAAAAACATTGTACAGGTTTCAAAAAGGCCATAAATTATCGAAGATTAGATTTTTTTTACATATATGATGTTTGATACTGGGTTACGATACATCTTAACTTATCCTTTCCGGACATATTCTACTCTTTTCAAACAAAAATGTCTCTACTTCTTTGTCTAAATCATGGAACTTTGCCTTCCAAAGCTGTTAGAAAGAGGACAAATGACATAATTGTGCAATTAGTGTAAATAGTTGACTATTGCGCAACTTTCGAATCCATAGTGCTGCAACTAAAGTTGAGCCAAGTCATTCCCAGTTTTACCTAAAAAGGGGAAAAGCCCGCTGAACTCAAATATGGACCTATCAATGCTAGAAGATTTGCTAAATGACATGCACAGTAAGTCAACAACGTTGAACGCATATTATTGGATCTGCAAGGAGAAACGGGTATCGCTAGTAACTTCATCACTCATCCCTCTTTGACAATCTTGGCTTGAAGGTGGAACTTCGTTGAATTTAATCGAAAACCAAAGAAGAAAGGTATTGTCGCCACAATGTCGTCTTTTAGTTCCTGTAACATCGTCATAATGAAGGAGTTGATCACTGAAAAATACCTACCTGTTAATCAGTGGACTAAATTAAGCTTACATCAGACAGCGGCCCTCATTAAGTTTCACTATCCTTCCGTTTACTTTTGGTAGTCACTTCAAGAAAGTAAGTCGTGTATCATGTGACCTACAAACTCGATGTCATCGATTCGAGCGTTGAAGCGCCCTTGTTTTCCGTCTCAATGTCAGCGTGAGAGTCCTGTGATGCTGATGAGGTCAAAGCAAGAGCTTCCCTCGAGGAACCGAACCGGATCTTTTCTCTCTCAGGTGTAGTAAAGGGATTTATGGAGTTTAATAGACAAAGAAGTTCACCCCTGCTAGATTAGAGAGAGCCATATCTCATGTTAACTAGTGGGACAATGTTAAGAAGAATGGATTTGGAATGCGTTTTTAAAGTCTTTAATGTAATCCAACACAATACTTGACAAGCCAAATAGATCATGTATGAATTATTAACGCCTTGAGGATTGTCAGTTTCGAGATAAGCCTCGGGGCCGGCCTGAAGTTTTATTTTATTCATTTGCTGCCCACCTTTGGGGGTTGAAACGAAATACATCGCTTTCAATCGCTTTAGCGATGCTGATTAAAACCCAACCACACCTTTTCTTTTTATCCATCCGCATGATCTTACGAGCAATCATGGCCTCCAGTGCAATTATTCATAAGAGGAAGAGAAAGCAAAGAAAGAGGAGTTGAATCAAAGGCACAATTCGGGCCACATGAATCCAAGGTTGGTTCATCACTTTCATTATTTCTCCCTGGTATCGCCTGCGTCTATAGATCAAATCTGAGCTTAACAAGTGTTTCTGCCTAATTTCTTGTTATTCCAGAATATAAGGAGCTCAGAAGAAAATTCCATAAAAGAAAAGGACTAAAAGTGAAAGTTATAGACATTAAAAAGCCCAAGTGGCATAGTTTACTTGTTATCTTCTTCATTTTCTAAATAACTAAAGAGTTGGCTTACTAGTAATGATCTCCATTTTTCTTGGTTATTATAAATAGGGTTAATATCATTAAATATCAAAGTTAGTCGTTCCATGATATTTACTTTAAACTACATTTACTTTAAATTGAGGGTA
Source organism: Eucalyptus erythrocorys (assembly GCA_014182555.1). Taxonomy (NCBI): domain Eukaryota; kingdom Viridiplantae; phylum Streptophyta; class Magnoliopsida; order Myrtales; family Myrtaceae; genus Eucalyptus; species Eucalyptus erythrocorys. The sequence continues at coordinate 36,914,089 of CM024604.1, forward strand.
CGATTGTTTTCTTCATGAAAATTGTTTGCAAAAAATTTTGTTAGTTTTCAGCTTAGTTTTCATGATAAAATTTTCTTCAGACGAACCCTAAATTTATTCTTAGATTTACTCTTATAAAAAATTAAGCCGACACCTCAAACTGATTTAATCCAACATCCCGTCAAAATGCTAAGATAATCCGTCTCATCTTAACAAAATCTCGGTGTAAATGCTTACGGAAGTACCTTGAACACACCGATTTCATAAATGGAATCAACCCTCAAAACTCCTTAGATTATTTTTAAAAATATTAGAGGCCTCGGGTTATTTGGATCTAGAGGAGTAACGGCGGACTCCTAATACTCGAATTCTTTACATAGAAATGTTAAAGAGTGAATTCATGGCGAATTTGGGTTTAGTAATTACTAATTATAACTTCGATTGGAACTTCTCAGGAACACATGCGATCTATAAACGGCACTTATTCTTCCTTACGTTTCCGTCCCTCGTTGAAGAAACTTAACTTCGATCCACATCCGAAGAATAAACCGACAAAGCATACAAGCCATATGCATAACCTGATCGTGAAAGTTAGATCCATCGCGATATATTACAGCAAAGGAACTTTCAACTCACAAGTAGCAACATTCCCAGAAAATCCAAGTCCCCAAATAGACTCTTATTTGACAGTACTCATTTTTGACCCTACACCCGAGCTCCGGTCACTCCCCCGCCGCCGCCCTTAGGCTCGATGCCGCTGCTATAGGGAGTGTCCCGGTAGCCCGGCCCGTACCGGCTGCTGAAATGACCCGCGTGGAGCGCCAGGATATACAAGAACTGAGTGATCGTCACGATTATCACGAAAGCTTCCAACACTCTCAGCCTCCATCCTCTGTACCCTCCCACATTTATCTCTTTCCACGCCAACCTACGCATGCCGACACGATTAAGAAACAGGGGGAAGACTTCACTGACTTAATTGACTATGTATGATTCTCCCAGAAACTAGGTCGCTGTTTATTGGTCTCTTACTGTCTACTACCTTTTAAATTAAAAGTTTGACATGTTATCATTATCATAACCAGATTCTGCCAATTTATTTTGCATTTATGGAATCAAATTCACATCTCACATGTCATTCCTACTTCGAATTGGAAGTAAGAGGGTGGGTCAAATTGCCCCACAGGATTTATATATTTCTTTATGTGTTGTGAGACTTCATCTATAAACTTCAACTTTTTCTATTGGACTTCTCTACTATTCGTAATTATAATAGCCATACTTCAAAGTCTGAAAATTAGTTTGCCTATTCATGTAGCTTGGCAAACCGTCAAATCTTAATAAAACTTAATCTTTCGTTTTACAATCCATATAATCTCTTTTCCTAGCTTCAACTTTATCTCAATCATTTTTGTGTGTCGATCTTATACAGGCTTACACCTTCTATGTCGGACCCTGATCTATTTCTCTGCCAAACTAGATCTCAACCATCGGAGGAAAAGAAAAATGAAATTGAAAGAGAAAGATAATCTGGCCTTGTATCTTGAGCCAGATAAGTTAAATCTCGTTTTGCTAAATAAAAATGAATTAGAACTTGAATTAGCCAAAAGAATTTACCCAAAGGCAAGAGCAGTGAGGGCGAATGTCACCACTGAAGAAGAAGCAGCCGCAGCCAAACTGTCGCCCCGCCATGCCCTAATGTGGAGGGCACCCGGCAACTTCGAGACTATCCCGACCACTCCTGCCGAAAGCGCGAACACGAGGAAGAACATCGTGGCACCATTTCCCCCGACACCTGCCCATCATCTCTCCAGGTCAAATGGGGAGAAAACAATAAGAGACATCATAATCTAAGCTACTCATTTCCTAGATAATAAGGATCGGTTCTCTATTTCCATGATTCAACGTGTACGTCTAGAGAACTGTCGTAATTATCTCCATGTAGAACTAATCGAGTCGAAAAATTAAGAGGCGCTCTTATGTTAAAAGAATGATGTTTCCCAAAGATCTCGACATAATTCAAATTTTTCCTTCTCTTTTTCTTTTCGTCTTTAAAGCTTTCCAGAGCAGTTATGAGCTGTGAAAACTTCAGCTCAACGAGAGAGAGCTTAACCGGGATGAGCGGATTGGCCGTTGATGTAGCGGTTGATGCACCAGCTAGCGAAGCCCACCACAATGCAGTACAACACCAGGTTCAGGAACAGCAATGGCCCTGCCATGTTCCTCGCCATTTTCTCCTCTCCTTTCTCACCCCACCAAAAACTTCACAAGAACTCGAAAGGCTCGAACCCTCTCTCACTCGCAGAAACACGAAGATCGCTTCATATCATTTTTGCAGGTCCTATATAGAGGACGAAGAAGAGGATGCTCCGGCATGAGACCCTAGGGACTCTCTGCATGCACTGAACACGCGTCGGCCTTCTGGGCTCTGCAAGTGTGCTCCTTGCGTACAGGTGTCGGGGCTACCTGTCGAGTTCCCGTCGAAGATGCCTTAGGCTTTATTCTTGTTTGCTTTCTTTGCCGCAGTACGTGTAATCTACGAAATGACGATGCGTTGTCTTGAGTACGTGCACCCGGCTCGTATCGACCGTTTTCCAAGTATGCAGAACATGCTCTCAATTCGCGTAATAATTTATCTTAAGAATGATTTGTCCTGATATGGTACATGAAGAGGGGCCCACAGGATCGGCTGTTTGTTTACAAAACCAGACCAACTTTGTGCTTTAGTGTCCCTTGGTAGATAATAGGAAAATCCAAGAACAAACGCCCTGGTAGAGCACCCAACTGCATTTTGCATCGGAGGTATAAAGAACTTTGTGGTACACAATGTAAGTTTCATATGGAATGTGCAAAAAGATGACAAACAAACAAAACCTAGCTTTAGAGAAATCGACGTTGGCGGGAGTAATTTTTTTCTTTTTTTGGTAAAAAAATGACAATATTATTGCAAGCTTAAGAGTTTTTAAATAAAATACCAAAAGATGGGCCATCCGGACAAAGTAAATCCTGAAGGGGTTAGGGGGTTGGGCTACCCAAGAGGAGGGTAGGAAATTCATTTTATGGGCCTTGGCTACCCAATTGGCAACATGATTCGCGGACCGAACACAATTGGCCAAGGTGAGATTACAACAATAAACTCATTTGATCACTAGTTATATAAGTTCAATACCGTTAGATTACAACTGCAAACTCATTTTTTTCTTCAACTGAAGTAGCTTCAAGGCTTCGGCTATGGCCAACACCTCCATTTGAATCGCTAATGAGGCTAGTACAATCTTAGCAAAACCGTTGAGGAAGGTCCCTTTAGCACCTCTAATAATCCCTACAATGGCACCTTCCATAGCTCCTTCAGGATAAGCTCCATCAATGTTGATTTTCAAGGTGAGTGCCTTCGATGGGATCCGACTTTGCATCAATTGACTTGTTTCTAAGTGAAGTTTCAATCTTTGATTGTTCCATTTGCTAAAATCCCTGAGTGACATTCTTGCTAAGCTAATTAGGATCTTCGACGACTTCTTCAAAGGTCCAAAGTTCTCATGCTGTACCATTTGGCCTTGGAGCCAGAATTCTATTTGCGTGATATTTTGACAGGATAATTGGATTTTAGCCTCAAGATCCGACCAAACTAAGTTGGTCCATGAATAGAGCAAGAGTAGATGTTCAAAAGATTCCACCTCCTATTCACAAAAAGGGCATGCTAGCTAAGATATAACTTTTCTCTGATAAAGATTTTTGTAGCAGGGGGTGCATTTTGACAAATGCTCCACAAACAGACTTTAAATCTAGGGGGTATTCATATTCCAAATACAATTCCATAATTAACAGGGTGGCTGGAACGAAGATGTTGCTTGCATGATGTGTTATGGACTTTCTGTTTTTCGAATCATATTATAAGCACTTTTCACTGAGTAGGTACCAGACTTGAAAGCCATCCAATTCAATTTATCTTCAGTAGCACAAGAGCTGAGTAGCACTAAGAGAACTTCCTTCACTGTTTGTTTATCAAACATTCTTTTGAGCATGTGAACATCCCATCTATTCTCTTCTTGTATAATCAAATCAACAACATTAATTGGATCATTAGAGTTGGCTGGTCCCTGATAATACCTCGTTTTAGCCACTTGTCTTCCTGGATATTAATATTTTCTCTTGTGTCTACTAACCATATGACCAACTCTAAGATAGTATCTCTTCCAATCAACAAACTCTGCCAACCCCAAGAGGGCCAGAATTCCCTCCCTTCATGCCAAAAAGACCTCATAGGGAAATAAATTCCCTTGAGGATTTTACACCATCAAGATGATTGACCTTGAGAAAGTCTTGTTAAAATCTAATGAGTCTCTAAAACCCACTCCCTCACTATCTTTTTCTATTTTTAAGCACCTCCCATCTTCTCCAATGAAGGCCTCTTCTTGATTCACTATTCTTCTACAAAAATGCAGCAATTCTTTTTTCTATAGATTAGCAAATCGAAACTAAGATTTTTAAAACAGACATCACATATTGAAAAATTGCTTGAATCATAGCTTCGATCAAAAATTCTTTCCTTGCCTTCGAAATTAAGTTTTTCTTTCCAACCATCAATTTTCATGTTCACTCTATTCGAACAAATAAAAAATGATAATAAACTTTGGAAACTTGGAATAAAAACACTAAGAATTGGAGGGAGAACTTTTATTGAGAACGCTTTCTTTTCTTTGTGTCTTTGTGGACTATGGCTTGATTTACTACTCATGATTTCATTCCTTCATATATGAATTGAATCTCACAAACGCCAATTATTACATTTAATAAAGAAAAAACATAGCAACCCACACATCATTAACAAAGAAAATGAAACGGCCCCATGTCAAAGAAAAACGCAGCCGTCTTAAAATCTTTATGGCTCTTCTTCAATGCTTGCATGTTTCTCATCCAAGAGCCGTCGTCCAATAATTAATTTTATTTTATTTCAATAGCCTCCCTTAAAATTGATTTTGGAATTCAACAACTCCAAGCATCATCTTCAATTTTTCAAACAAATCCGCCTTCAATGGTTTAGTTAAAATATTTACAATCTGATCTTCTGATTTGCAGAAATTAAGCTTAATTTCGCCATCTTTTTGACTTGCTTATGAATATAATGATACTCGACATCATGTTTTTGCTCCTGCCATATAAAAAAAAGGATTTTTGGCTAAAGCCATAGCCGATTTATTATCACACATTATTTTGGTAGGGCATGCATGTTCATGCATCAATTCACATAGCATCTCACAAAGCCATATCGCTTGACATGCTTCAAAGCTATATGTATTCTACTTCAGCTGTCAAGAGTGCAACAACTTGTTTTTTGAGGATCAAGAAATTACTCCTAATCCAAGACAGAATGTATATCTAGAAATACTCTTTTGAGTTTTGATATCACTTGCCCAATCACTATCTATGTACTCAACCAAAGTGAAATTGTCAATATAAGAATATAAAATTCCATGTTCACAAGTTGCATTGACATAGTGTATAATTCTTTTCGTTGCTTGCAAATGTGATTGGTATGATTTCTCCAGTAATCAACTAATAATTCCCAAACCATAGGTAATATATGGCCTAGTAGAAGCCAAATATCTTATAATGCCAACAATACTTTTGAAATAAGTGATTTACTAGTTTACCGGTTCCTTATTTCTTTAGCTCCAATCATTCTGCTAGGTGAATCCGTATCGGTTTGAGTGATTCCAACTTCAATTGCTTCAAAATATTATTAGCATATTTCTGCTATGAAATAAATATGTCATTATTTGTCTACTTCACTTAGGCTTGGAAAATGGGCATCAATCCTAAATTTGTCATCTCCAAATGACTAGTCATAGCCTCCCTGAATTTGACAAACATCTTTTCATAGCTCCTTGTAAATATCAAATCATATCGTTAGTATTTGACTTGATATACAGTGTATGTTCATACAGACACTTTTGAAAACCATGCTCTAACAAGTACATGTCAATCCTCGTGTACCATGCTCAAGGTGTCTGTTTTAGCCCATATAATATTTTCTTTAATTTGTAAACTTTATTTTCTTGCCCTTGCTTCTCATAACCCCGTGGTTGCTCCACATAAACTTCCTCTTCAAGAACACCACTGAAAAATGCTAATTTCACATCCATTTGATGGATCTTCCAATGATTCTGAGCTACGAGTGCTAAAATCATCCGAATGGTATGCATTAGAGCCATTGGTGCAAATACTTCAAAATAATCAATACCTGGCTTTTGCTTGTAGCCTTTTACAACCAGCTTAGCTTTATATCGCTCCACCTAATCGTATAGCTTGTGCTTCATCTTGTACACCCACTTGACACCAATGGACTTCTTACCAAGAATTAGAGAAGTTAGCTCCCATGTGTCATTGTTTTCAATGGAGTGGATTTCTTCATTTATTGTTTAGATCCACTTCTTATCTTTTGCTGCATCATCATAGGATGTTGGGGTCACATTATGCAAATAAACAAAAATTATCATAGTTCATTAGTCATTCCTTCATTATCGCCGTCATAATCTCTTGTGACCACATAATCCTTTACTCTTGATGACGTCTCCCACAATCACTGTGAATGACGTATGACTATTCTAAAATTGCTATTGGTGAAGAAATTAAACTACTAGGCAAAGATGATGTGTTTTTTCGGTTGAAGATTTTTTTGTCTCTCCCGCTAATTGTTCATCTTCAATGGTGATGCTCTTCTAGTCAATTATATGATTCCGGTCCTAGGCTTCATCTTCAAGAAATTGGACATTCTTACTGATGATTACTTTCTCAATAACTAGATTATACAGCTTATAACCCTTAGTTATATAATTGAAGCCAATGAAGATGCACTTTTGGCTTTTGTTGTCCAACTTTTTCCTCTGTTCATCTAGTGTATGGGGATATGCCAAGCAACCAAATACTCATAGGAACAAAAGATCTGGCTTGTTGCCACTTCAAGCCTCTTTTAGGTTTTTCCAAGAACATTCCTTACTGGACACCTGTATTATGACATTCTGAAATTCCAATTCTGTTTTCAATTAAATGAATTGTTCATCGACGTGCCTATAGTGGTATTCTTGGAACCCATCACTCACGAGATAACTAGAATATCTGGGGAAACCATTAAGGGATTTTCATGTAAAAGACTTGAGAATTCGATTAAAAATCGACTACTCAACCATGCTCATCTACAGAGATCATTATGGCACAGTTAAAAATCGATTGGGGATCCAAGATAGGTTGATTCGGCGAGATAGGTGATCAAAGTGTGGTCGATTTCATCAAATTGCAAAATTCTTATCGATCGGCACTAGACCGATTTTTCTGTCGTTTTGGTACCCTGTGCCTATATTTGAAACCTCGAGATTTTCACGATCACCAAAAGTCGCTAATGTGTCAAAGATGTAAATTATGGCTCGAAATAGATCAACCACGGGTCAATTGCATCAAAAATTTTTAAAAGCTACCCAAAAAAAGTACGTCACGCTAAAATCGCGCCGGATTAAAATTAACTGCGAATTTGAATCCGATTTTAGAAATTAAAAGTTTTGTCATGTCACAAGTCATTTTAGGAACGTCGACTCATACTCAAGATTTTTCTGCAAACCAAAATTTTTGGCGGAATTTCAATATAGGGCCATTTTCAATCGGAAAATTGAGGGGTTGTTTTTTATTGCATTTTTAGGATGCAAGTTGGTTCTATTGGCAAGGAAAAATGTCAATTTGGTTGAGGATACCTTGGTGGAATATATGGGGGGCTGAATTTAATTAATTCAAGAGGGAATTGAAGTGGATTTGGGGAAAAATGTTGTAAATTCCTAGCCCCTTTGTCCTCAACATTTTGAACCACTTCCTTAGCTTCCTAAGGAAGCTTGTTGGTCTGCAAATTGACTGAGGAAGCCAGCCAACCAAAGTGGGACCTCTTCAAGGGGACAAAGGGATAGAAGGGTGGCTTGGAAGGACCCTCCACAAGTGCAACTAGCTTTTTTTCTTCCTTCAACTTGCTTTCTCCACTTTTAGACACCTTGAAGCTCTAAAAGTGCAGAGGAAACCGAGCAGCCCCTCCCCTTGCCCGTCGCACGCCTGTCCGACCAAAGCCAGGCCCATCGCTCTTCGTCGCTCGCTCGTCGTGTGCCGTCTGGCTGCTCGCCTTCAGCCTACCATCTCGTGTGCTCAACTCATTCCCTGAGCTCCCTTGGTCCACATTGGAGCCGCCTGAGCCACCGTACGTCGCCGTTCGCCTCCACCAAGCCCTACCGAAGCCGTCCGCTCGCCTAACAGCCCGCCTGGTTGTTTTCAGCCCAAGTCAAGTCCCACACCTCCTCTTTCGGCCCAAGAATAGAACCGAGCCCCCTTAGCCCAACTGTGTACTGTTAGGCCAGTTTTGAACCGCTTCCGGGCCTCAAAAAGTGCTGCTTTGGAGTTTGTCGCCCGTCTCTGCCTTAAAATCGGTGAGTTTACTCACTAATCTTTGCTTAGGAGTTAATGATGCTTAAGATTTGATTAGTTTAGGTTAAGCCTGGATTAGGTGGATAGTTAGAATGGATTAGCGATTTAATTATTCATTATTGCATCTTAGGTGGTTAGAATAGCTTAATTAGCAACTAGATAGGTATTATTTATCTAGATTGGTTTGAAAATTTTTCGGGCCCATTTCAGTATTTAATTAGGTTTTTCCGACCTAAGGTTGCATTTATGGTATTTAATTGTATTTATTTAATTAATTTTGATATTTATTTAATTAATTATTACTTTTTGGAAATTAAACCAGGATAGTCGGTGATCGGAATTTCGTGCTAATTGCTAATTGAATGATAAATTGTGTGATTTGAGTAACAATTGTAATTTTGGGGGAATTTATCCCAAAATTGAGTAAATTAAGTATTTAGTCGGGAAATACCGAGCGTTAGTTTATAACGCCAAAAATATCTTTGAGGACTATATTAAATGGTGGGATTTTTAAAAATGGAAATATTGTATTTTGGCTTAAACCGACCGTATACCCACACACAATTATTTTATCGGGTATTATGGAAATGGTGAAATTGTCAGTTGATTAGAATGGTATACTGTATCAACCTATAGGCCTCGTATATCAGCTTTGGTGAGTAGTATACCCTAGCAGCTTCGGTGAGCATTATTAGTATACTATATCAGCCTGCAGGCCTAGATATATCAGTTTCGGTGAGTAGTATACTCTAGCAGCTTCGGTGAACATTATAGATATTTATCAGTTTTGGCGAGCTATATTAATTATCAGCTTCAGTGAGCTATATTATCTAGCAGGTTCGGTGAGCAATTATAGATATCTATCAGTTTCGATGAGCATATACTATTTATCAGCTTTGGTGAGCAATATAGATATATAGCAGTTTCGGTGAGCATTATTATAAATATCTATTGTCAGCTTTGGTGAGCTATACCATCTATTACTTTCAGCTTGGGTGAGTAGTGTTTGAATCAATCGAATTTTACGGATGGTATTAATGGTATGGAATCGATTGGATCGATTGATCGATGTCATGATTTGAATTGAAGTGACGGTAGAATGTTTGAATTGTACCGACTTGCAGGAATGATCGAGGCAAAGGTAAGTCCTCTGTCTTATGCTTGTGCATAGGTAGTCTCTGGGTGTATTTCCTTCCTAGTCGAGGTTTAAAGGGTGAACCTACTGAGACGTTATCTCACCCCATCGTGGGCTAATATTTTCAGGTTCTTAGATAGCTGTGCCTCTTAAGCGCTTCGGTCAATCGAAGAAGGTCACCGAACAGATCTCTCGGATTCCCCTCCTTGGGAGCCAAGGAGCCTGAGTCTACGAACTCATGAGATCCATTGCCTGGGTTGATGCGGGTCTACCCCAGAGGGTACCCAATCAATTCAGATCGTGGTATCGTTATAAGTGAGATGGACCTAGGGAAGGTCCCTGACTAGAGTTCAAGGTTCCTATGTCGGTGTTAGAGATCGCCTTTGGCCTGGGTACGGTTGATCCTCCTGGTGGGTCAGTGGTAGACCCTAGTTCCTCGAAGCCTGAGACCCCGGAGCCTTCGGTGGAAGATTTGAATGCTTAGAGGACTCGCAGCCCTTTTTGTTTTGTAGACCTGTGAATATAAATTAGCACTGTATATATGACTTAGCCTGTTGTGCATAAAAGTGTGTTGTGGTTTTCAAAATTTGTGACGCTACTTTCTTATCCCATTTTTATGTTATCTGGGGATTTATTTAATCGCTTCCGCATGCGCATTAAAATCGAATGGCTCGGCGACGTGTCCTGGGACGTCACAATTTAATCGATCACCGAGGGATGGGCACACGCTCGAGGATCGGGACGTGACATGTATAACAAAAATATAACACACGCAACGGCTTTTGCCCAAAACTTCTTGGGTAAATTTTTAGCCTTTAGCATACTTCTTACCATTTCAAAAATTTTCATGTTCTTTCTTTCTACTATACTGTTTTGTTGAAGAGTATAGTTGGCATTCAACGATGTTTCACTCCATGAATTTTATAGTATTAATCAAATTCATTCAAAGTGAATTATCCTTCTTTATATGATCTCAACGTCTTTAAAATAAAGCCACTATGCTTTCAACATAGACTTTAAATTCTTTAAACTTGACAAAAGCTTCAAATTTTTCTCTCAGAAAATATACCCATGTTTTTTTGGTAAAATCATCCACGAAAATTCACATGTACCTTTTTTGTCTGAATGATTCCAACTCAACAGGGCCACATATATCTATATGTACTAACTCCAAAGGTTGTTTTGCTTTTCTATCTTTTCCAAATGGAAATGATTCTCAATGTTGTTTTCTAACAAGACATCCTTTGCATGAGCAATTTGGAATGCAAATCAAAGGCATGCCAATCACCATCTTTTTCTAGACTAATAATTTTAGTCCACGAAAGTTTTGATGATCGAATCAAAAAAGCCACAACTAGTTATTGTCTTTCATCACTGCTTGAAAGTTCAATAGATTCTTCGTTTGAAGAGTAAGGGGGAACATTTGATTTTTTGTCATATGCACCGTGGTGATCAACTTATTGTCTACACTCATGATGGTGCAGATTCCATTTTCAATGTGGCCTTTGTGGCCTCTTTTGGAAAGTTGCCCAGACTTAGAATAAACATCTACAATGGTAACACTAGTACCATCTTTTGAGTTGATATTAATGTCACCTTTGTCCATTACAAGAACTTGGATTTATTCCCAAAATTAACTTCACCGTGAACCGTCTCGTTCAAGTGTGAGAATAATTCTTTTCGGCTTATCATATGTTTACCGCACCCAGTATCAAGGTACCCAAGTTTGGTGTCCATGGCACTTGAGTCATCCTTCTTGCATGCTAGCACCATGTTGTCCTCATTGTCAATGGTATGCGCCTATTCTACCTGCTCATATGCCACCTTTGCTTGACATTCGAATTTGTATTGTCTGAATTTGTTACACCTAAAATACTTGACCTTTGATTTGTCTCATGTTTTATATTTTCCAATGGAGTTGAAATTTCCACATCCGCATCCTCAACCACCTCCACGACCTCGACTAGCGTGATAGCCTCATCAACTTGATTGAGTGACCCGGCTTTGCAATGCTTGCTCAAGATTCAAGCTGACAGACTTTTCATTCATTCTTTGCTCATGCAAGCATAATGAACCTATCAATTGCTCCAACGTCATGGTTTACACATCCTGTACTTCTTTGATTATTGTGACTATGTAGTCGAATATTTCAATCAAAGACCTCAAGATCTATTCTAGGATTTTCACATCTTGGAGTTCTTCACCATTAACCCTCAATTGGTTAACAATGGTTTGCACGCAATCAAAGTACGCCAAGATTGGTTCAGAGTCATTTACACATAAAGACTCAATATCACCTCGAAGTGTTTGAAGCCACATCCGTTTGACATGATCATCGCCTTTGTAGGATTGTTGAAATATATCCCATGCTGCTTTCGTGGTCTCCGTGCTTGATATTTTTTCAAATATCATTTCCTCCCGGGTTTGAAAGATCTCAAACAATGCCTTTTGATCTTTCTTCCAGGATTCCAGCAAAATTTTTCTCCTCCTTTCTTAAAGCATTGAATGCTTCAGCATCAGCCACTTCGGTGTAGCCATTCTCCACCTACTTCCACAATCTTGCGATTTGAAAAGAACCTTCATCTAGACGGACCAGTTATTGAAATTCTTCCCATTCAACTTTGGAAGTTGCAATCGAACAAAATCGGTGGATGTTATTTATAACTCTGATACCAAATGTTGGACCTAAAAAAATGATAATAAACGAGATCCTAATCCCTGAAGTGCCAAAACTTGGTATGAGAAAATGCTTAAATGCTAAAAGTTAGGAAAGTGACACTTAACTATCAAAATGGATCATTTAAGTGCCAGCGACGAGCAAATTTGACAAAAATGTTGACGTAATGATTTTTCGGCGAGATAAGTGCAAAACGACGTAGTTTGGCTTTTTGATGTAGCTAGACAAGTGCAAAACAATGTTGTTTTACTGTTGACATGGGTAAATAATTAATATGTATTAATTAATTTAAATTTAAAACTAAGTTTAAATTAAAAAAAAAAAAAAAACTAAGATGGAGATTGTAGGCGGTGAGGGAGAAAGGTCGACTGTGGTTGCCGAGCCCTCTTCCCTCGGGAGAAGTACAATAATGGTGCCATAAGTTGTGTACAGTGCTCACTTTGGTGCCAAAAGTTTCCGTCAGATCACTTAAGTGCCAAAAATTTTGAAAAACGATCATTTAAGTGCCAACGCCGATGAACTTGGCCGGAAATCCGACGTGGCCTTTTTTTTTTATTAATTTTTTAAGCCGACGTGGCTCGTCGAAAAGTTGAGTTAGCATCCAAACACCAAAACGACACCATTTGAGATTTTTCCCCCAACTTCGAAACCCTAATCCCCAAATTGAGAGAAAACGACGTCGTTTGTCTTCGTCTTCTTCTTCCTTGAAGACCCACACCAGCAACAGCAGCAGCATGGCAGCAGCAGCAGCACCGGCAGCACACGAGCAGCGACACCAGCAACGCACCAGCGGGAGCAGCACACTAGCAGCACTTCCGACCCATCTTCTTCTTCCTCCTCCTCCGCCCTCGCCTCCGATTTTTCCTGCGACTTCTTGCTCGAGCAACAATCTCAATTTCTCTTCGCTCACCTGGTCAAGCAATTACAATGGTGACTGAGCGATGATGGCCGAGCGACGGTGGCCGAGCGACGGTGGACGAACAATGGCGGACGAATGGCGAAAACCCTAGTTTCAATCCCCATTGAGCTAAACGGCGTTGTTTCCATGAAGCCATCCACGTAGGACGGCAAAACGACGTCGTTTTCTTAAGGAGGACCGAAAATGACGTCGTTTAGAGGCCCCATCGATTTTTTTTTTTTTAAAAGCCACGTAATCATTTTGGCCGGAATTTGTCATTGGTGGCACCGAAGTGATCGTTTTTCTTCCAATTTGGCACTTAAGTGATCCGGCGGAAACTTTTGGCATCAAAGTGAGTGCCGTACACAACTTATGGCACCATTAGTGTACTTCTCCCCTCTTCCCTCATTGTTACCAGCCCTTCCTAGTGACGGTGAGGAGGTGATGGCGAGAGCTTAGGTGAGGAGGTGACGGAGAGAGCTCAGCCCTCGCTGTTCTGCAATTGTCTTTTATTTATTTAAATTTGATTTTAAATTTAATTCAATTAATATTTATATTAAAATTCAAATCCATGTCAAAACGACGTCGTTTTGGTGTTTCTTTACTAAGTCGGCTCTTCGGCGAGCTATGTAGGCAAAAGATATTAATAAAAATTGCGATGTAGGATTTTCGGTGGGGTTCGCCAAACTTGATAATTAAGTGTCCCATTAAAAAAAATGACATTTAAGTATCACTTGTTGCAACCTCTTTTTTCGGCACCCATTAGGGATGGGGGTGTTTGTCGAGGCTAATGGTTCGGCTAGGTCTACTAGACTTAGCCCCGGCTCTCCCAAGCCCACCAATTCATGACTTATGGTTTGAGTTCTTAACCTATAAGTTAATTTTAAAGAGGAGTCGCTACTAATCAATTAGGGGTGGATCGATTAAATCGCTCCTGCACAACCAAGAAAACTAATATTGGGGATTTGATTACACTAGTTAATTACTAATGTCCTTTCGGTACCTAATCTAATTTAAACCATAAGGCTGTATTTGGCGGTCGGGATAAAATTCGAGATAGAATATGATAAATCATATCTTACGTTTGGTGCTTGTTCGGGGACGGGATAAAGTCGGATATAAAGGAAATATAGACAGAATAAAATTATCCTATGGGGAAGGTGAGATAAAAGTAGATAGGATTTCTAATGTCCATATTAGGAAAGTTATTTTTCTCTAATAACAAATTTATTAAATTAATAAAATTAAAATTATATTTTAATATAAATAATATTTGGATAAAAATTTAAGAAATAAAAAATAAAAAATAACAATTTTTTTTAATTAATCCTATTTTAATTTATATATTCAAATTTAATTCTATCTTATAATAAATATTCAATCTATAAATTAAATATTTATATTTATTATATATTTTAGGTATTTTTGTATTTTAGGTATGTTAGTACAGTTTACTATTTGATAAAATTTTATTAAAGAATGATGAAAGAGGAAAAAAGAAATAATAAAGAAAATAATAGAAAAAAAGAGGAAAAATAAAATAAAAATAAATTATGGAATAGTGTTATGAGAGATTTTCACCATCTCCGTTTATGAATATTTAGGTTCATCTATAAAGATATGCCGTTTATATAAAAATATATATGTATATAGACATGGTATAATATACATGCATACATACATACATACATACATACATACATACATACATACATACATACATACATACATACATATATATATATATATATATATATATATATATATATATGATGACCAAACGTAACCGATTTTAATATTGCGATTCATCAAACAATAGACATGATATAAAAAAAATTCTATGATTTCATATCTTATCTTATCCAGTCTTTTCTCAATTAAAAATCTAGATGACCAAACGTAGCCTAAGGCTTTTGGATTTCAAGGGATTCCTCATGCATTTATGGAGGAAAAACATATATTTTTTTGTCATTTTCTATTTTTTTGGGACATAAAAATGCATTTTTTGGATTTTTGATCTTTTTTTGAAAATATTAATCCTTATTTTTGAGTTTTTTTTCTTTTTTTTGGGCTTTTGGGGAAAACATGGCATATTTTGGGATTTTTCTAATTTTCTAAAAACTATGTATATAATTTTCTATTATTAAAATATTATTTTTAATTATTGTATTATAATATTATAATATTATACGACCTAGGTCAGCTTTTCGGGTCGAGCCCAACCCGGGTCACCCATGGCTGGCCTTACTCCTCTCTCTCTCTCTCTCTCTTTTAAATACTACGGGTCCTCAACCAAAAACAGGCCCACCTATGCGAAGTGAGCCCATGTGCAAACGGGTCCAATTGGTCGAAGCCCACAAAATCCACGCTCGACCGGGTTCCGGTCAAAACCCTACCTGATGGGGCTTTCACCTGAGCCGGCCCTAACTCGATTTCACAATCCTCTTTCCAGTGCTTCTTCGCGGCATTGAGGAGGGATGGCTAGGACATCGGCGGCTCGGCTGCGGCGACGGCGAGCGGCAGTAGCCGGCTGTCCAATGGGGATGGTGTGGCGGATGCAGCGCGGAGGCGGTAAGCAAGAAGCCGCTCGGCCAGTCGGGGCAGCGGCTAGGGTTTTGAGGGGCAAATGACAGCGATAGAGGCGAGCAGAGCCGGTTGTTACCTATCCGTAGTGAGCTGTACTGGTTAGTGAGGCACGGCGGCGAGATGAGGCATCGGGACGGGCGGCTGCGGGGACATCTTCATTGGGGGGTGGTTCGAGATGAGTGGCTGCAGGAACGTCTTCGTCGGGCAGTGTGTGGTGGTGGAAAGGTAAGAAGCAATGGCTCAATGTAGCAGGGTTCGAGGAACCAACAGCCCAGCATAGGTGACTGAGTAGCGATGGCGAGGTATTTGACTACCCAAATCTGCGCGATCTGCGCGAACACACTCAGATCTGACCTCTTTTCTCCTTCTTTGGCTTGCTCGCTCGACCCTTGCTTAAGCCCATGAGCTCCTCCGATCTTCCCCCTCTCCCTAGCCGACCTAGATCTTTGGCCGGCCAGCTCTTAGACCTCCCCTGATATCTCTCAGGGGAAGTGGTTGAAGCTAGCTGCCTCGTATCTCTCTTGGCCGTGGTTTTGACCCTCCCTTGACGCTCTATTTATAGGCTGGGGGGGCGGTTGATGAAGGTCTGGCCGGCGGTCTTTGGTGCATCGACCGGCCTTCCTTTGCCGGCTAAACCGGCATCAGTTCTTCCACTTCCACGAAGGCCTATTTGCCATCAATTTCGCATTCCCACCGAGGCTTGCTCGCCATCAATGCCGCATCCCCACCGCATGCGTTGTACATCGTCATCTCCTCCTGTGTGCGTCCGCTTCCTCTGCGTGTGCTATAGAGATGAGGAAGAAGACAAGAGAAAAGGGGGCTGGGCCTAGGGGAGAAAGGGCCGAGCCCCAGGCCCTTGCGTGGAGGGGGAAAAGAAGAAAAGTGGGCTAGGTGTGAAGGCACTGCCCCCGGGATGGCTGCTTCTCCTTTTTTTGTTTTTATTATATATTTTTTATATTTTTGGGTTTATTATTATTATTATTATTATTATTATTATTATTATTATTATTATTCTTATTTTTATTAAATTATCCGAAAAAGTGAAAAAAATAAAGATTAATGGATGCAAAAGAAAAAAGAATTAAGGCCTAATTGATGCAAAATATTTTTATTAGGGTCAAATTGATTCCTAATTTCCTATGCAAATTAATTTAAAAAACCTAGCCAAAAGTTAGGTGTCAACATCACTTTCATAACTTTTGACACTTAAATATCCCCTGAACCAAATTTTGGTACTTGGGTTATTCTTTTCCTATTAATAAACTTTGAAAACTTGGAATAGGAACAGTAGAAATTGGAGGCACAACTTTTTTATTGAGAATGCTTTCTCTTCTTTGTGTCTTTGTGGACTATGGCTTGATTTTACAACTCACGATTTCATTCTTAGAGACTGTGGGCAATTTGAATTAAATGAGATACTAGACTTTCTTAGATCTAAAGCTTGCCCAAATGCATAGCAAATTGATTCAACAACAAGGCTAAATTCTAGCATTGCTTCACTTTTTCATCCACGAAAAAAATTGAGTCATTAGCCGAAAAAAAATTGAGTCATTAGCCAAAAAAAAAAGATGAGAAATGACTGGATATAACCTATTTAGCTTTATGAGAAATGAGAGTGTGTTGACCATCGGTATAAAAGATAAGGAGGCATGGGGTCTCCTCGTCGAATGCCTCTCATTGATTGGAAAAATTCCAATGACACTCCGTCAAACGTCACATTAAAGGAGACTAAGGTAATACATTTTATAATCCTCTTAAACTACCAATCGCTTAAACCCATTTTCAATAGGCGTGTCTCTAAAAAGTCCCATTCCACTCTATTTATGCCTTTTTCATATCCAATTCAGTATAGCCTGCCATTTTTTGTTGGAAGATACACGTGATTAATAGCGTCAATCAAGATCAATTAAGGATCGATATAGTCGGATCAATTTTTCTATATTCCACTTATATTACATGATGTATGTAAAAGAATCAAGAAAATATTTTACAATTTCAATCCGATTGGATTCGATTAGATCTGATCCTTAATTGATCTTGATTGATGCTGTCAATCACGTGTATCTTCCAACACTCCCCCTCAAGCTGGTGGCTTGTAGATATCCAAGACACCTAACTTGCTTAGGAGATACACGTGCTGGCCTTGACACGAGGGCTTAGTGAAGATATCCTCTGGTTGTTCTTCTGTTCGGATCCCCAGTGCCTAAATTATCCCTTGCTGGATCTTCTATCGGGTAAAGTGGCAATCCACTTCTATGTGTTTCGTTCTTTCATGGACTATCGGGTTTGAGGCAAGTTTGAGGGCTGCATCATTATTGCAAAACAGCCTTGTTGGTCCTTCAACCTGCACTCCAAGATCTTGAAGCAGTCCTCGTAGCCACACTACTTCACATGTTGTCTTTGCCATGGCTCGATATTCTGCCTCTGTTGAAGACAAGGAGACAGTTGGTTGCTTCTTTGTCTTCCATGATGATATAGGCTAGTGAATCCACCTAGAGGGGTGAATAGGTGCTTAAAATAAACCTTGGCAAATATATGCGGAATAAAATAAACTTTAAGCAAAATAAAGGAGTTAAGGGAAGAGAATAAGAACACAAGAGGTTTATAGTGGTTCGGCTTAATCCAAGCCTACGTCCACTCTCCCACGCTAACAGCCTTCTGCTGGATTCCATTATGCAATCAATAAGATATTACAACTTTGAGTGCAAACACTTAGTAGTAGATCACACTATCTCACTAAGTCACTCTTTTGGTATTTCTCTCAAGATCACAAACGTTTAAGCTCACGAGCGACAAGTGTATGATCGAAGTTGCTTAGACTTTGGAATTATAAATTCTACGCTCCGTCTCTTACTTGCTCATCGGTCCTTCATCTCCTTAAATACTCCTCCACTTCCAAACTAGCCGTTGGACAGCATCTTGAGGATCGTCTTCCAATCAACCCATTGGACATATCTGTATCTAGAAGATTTGGTAGCCGTTGAGTGACAAAAGTAGAATCCCAAATTGATTCCGATCGCCCATACAAAAGGAATCTTGGTTTCCATAAGTAGAGCTTCTTCGTATAGAAAGATCTTGTCTTCATGATCCAATCGTCAATCAATTAGATTCAATCAAATCATCTTGATGTAGAATCCAAATCAGATCACTAGCCGTTATTCATCCTAGAATAAACCAAGGCTTTGAAGAATTGAAGATAACTTGAATCTGTCTTCGTCTTCATTCTTCATCGCGTTCGGTCTGGAGATCTTCAGACCGTAACTCTGGGTCTGATTGTCTTCAGACTTTGATTTGGGTCTTGACGGTCTTCAGACTGAAACTGAGTCTTGACAGTCTTCAGACGGAAACTGGGTCTTGATATCCTTCAGACCGAACTTTGGGTCTGAACCTTTTTTGTGCGATAGACTTTACAATTTGATTCTTCCAAGCATAGACTTTGATAATATCATTTACATGTTCCATCATCTGCATAGTCTATTACTCAATAATCAAACACGTTAGTAGCCTTTGATTTATTTTGTCATCTTCAAAACATCATAAGGGATTTCCCTAACAATCTCCCCCTTTTGATGATGACAAAACAATCTCTGAATATGCAGATGTGTAATCACACTTTCTAAAATATTGATAAATCAAAGTAATCGCATCTCGAAGATAGCAGATATCTTGAGCATAACAATATATAGAAAAGTAATCGCAGCTCAATATTATGCAACAAATAATATGAGCATAACACTATATAGAAAAATAATCACAACTCAATATTATGCAATAATATCAACCAATCAACACATATGCATATTTATATTCTCTCCCCTTTTTGTCATAATCAAAAGCGACAATAATAAATATAGTATCACGTAGAGAATATAAAATGATAATAAATGTGTCTTGCATAATTTTCAAAAATCGAATATCAAAGATATGCAATATGGCTCATTTCGATCATATATATCAGCAACTAAAAATCACGGATGCATTATAAAATCCACTTATCCTTTTTGTCATAATAAAATGATAATATAAATAAGAGATTTGTTAATGACAAAAGGTAATAAAATATGCACTAACCGGATTTTGTAGAGCTTAACAAATTCTGACACATTTACCTTTTCATTCCTTCCATAATAATTAAGATCACGATCAATTCAAAAGATTTTTCCATAATTGATCAAAGCTCCCCCTCAATTTGATGCCTTTTGAGGTGATCACGATTCTTTTCCTTTTTTTGGATTTGCTTTCTCCCCTGTCATCATGACAATATTTCCAAATAGAAACAATTGTTGCTTGTGCACGTTGAGCAGAATATTTTTCCATTATTCTTTTTGTAGCAACAATATCCACAATGATCATTTGCATTTTGAAATTTGAGGCAAAAATTTTATTTTCTTCTAGCCCATCTCGAATTCAACCTGCATTAACTTAACAAATTTTCGTATGACACATAAGGGATTTCCTCAAAAATTTGCAAAAGCTTTGCACAAGGAATAGCATTTTTGAATAGTATAGAATCTCCACGATTTTCAAATCGAGCTTTCCAAAATTCATATGAAAGATTCTTTTGCCACCTGCAAATCCTTGTATAATAGATAATAATCTTTGCAAAAATGTCACGTAATACCTTTCTTTGATTTGCGGATCAAACTTGCTAGATATGAGATATCTTCTAAGAATATAGCAAGAATACCCATAAATATGCAGTAATATCTTTTGAGATCAAAGAGATTTCCTTGAGCATAAAATTTCAGATATGCATTTTGCAAAAGGAAAATAGATATTTCTGTTACGTGCCAAAGTTGTAATACCTTATATTTATGACAAAAGATATTCGCAATATAATAAACAATTATCCAAAATCATGATAAATGCACGTAGAAATTTGCAAGGTGGGATGATAAAAAAATATTCTCTTACCCATGGTATATGTTTGAAATATACCATAAAAAGAATTTCATTACCAATCTTCATAGGAGATATTTTTCTGATTGCACCAAAATTTGCATAGATTCGCAATCATTCTTGCCTTAATGAATTTCCTGCAATCAACTCTTTTCCTTTTTGGTATCCATCAATTTGGATCCTTCCATTTCGTTAGAGAAAAATATAAAATCCCCATAATCAAATATTCTTTCTTAATTCATCATAACAAGTATTCAAAGAAAGAATATTATGCATAATGATATTTTGAAAAATAAATTCTCACTTAGTCATAGTATGATAAAACGTAGAGAATAAAATCCTTGAGCATCTAAGAATATTTTGCATAATTAACATCACGTAGAATCAGATTTTTACTTTGCAAAATATGATAAAATCTGATAGTATATAATCAATCCAAATAAATTCATTTATTTCTAAGCAGGATATCAAAAATAATCACACGTATCAAATCAATCCAAATAAGTTCGTATTTTAGCATCTTAATCTCCTTCTCACTATTCCGAAATGTCTTTTAACTTTACTTGGACAAATGTTAAGAGACTTTTTTGTTTTTTTGTGCAAGATTAGTCTCTTTTAAACTGGATAGATTCCATGATCATTTAATAATATTTCCACACTCTTCATGTTCCAAACAAAAGGCTTCGAATCTAAAAGCCTTCTTGCTTCTCACCTTGTCAACTAATAATAACAGTAAGAGGGGACTATAGTTTGACCCTAAATGCGAAGACCTCCACTTCTGGAAATAACACTTTCTATTCAATGCTATAAACTGCTCTACCACGCCTCTTTTCTCACAAATGTCTATCCTTCTTGGTTTTTTGCCTGTGTAAATGCTTAGCCTTTACTTTCTAAATCCATGAAACCACAAGCATTATGGCAATATCTAAATGCATTCACACGATATTGCTCAGCCTTTGTTTTCCCCTCTTTTTCCCAGTGAATTCACGTCATTCTGCTGTTGAATTTTTTTCTCATAACCTCAATCTTTTCAGGAAAATGGTTGGTGCGTAAAAAAAAAAAAAAAAAAAAGCAAAAGTAGCTCTAAAAGATCTCTTCATTTTGGTATCCTTTAGTATCACATCAATGAATTCATTAGGCACTAAATTCAAAGATATAGAATTCCCATCCTTCCAAAGCATAGCCAAACCGCCACTACTCCCTATTGGATTTATTACAAAGTAATTTTGAAAGTCTATCCTTTTGCTAGTTCTATGAACCACTAACTCCTAGTTTTTAGTTTCCCTTAAGAGCATCACATCGGGCCTACCTTGAGCCACCATGACTCTTAAAGCTTGGACTGTCAAAGATGCGTACAACCCTTGACAGTTCCAACATTAAAGTTTCATTTGTAACCCAAAGGCTTATTCGGGCTATCTGTCAAAGCCCATCTTCCACTTATTCGGCAATATGAATTGGAGTTTCTAATAGTTGGGTCTCATCCAATTTATGATAGCCTGACAACCGTTGATCATAAGGGTTGTATCTTCTATCCTTTATATCATCCCTACCTTACGACCTTCTTTGCTTTTCATGCATAAACAGCCTAGCATTATGTGATGAAGGGAGTTCTATCATCAAGGGATACTCAAAATCTAAGTTAGTTTCCTCTTCCAATCCTGGGGGTTAGAATCAACCAAGTCTTCTTTGTTGGACAACTTTCTCTTTCCTCTATCCTCTTGCAAAGTACCCAAACCTTTATGAGGCTTCCTAGATCCTCTTAAAATCACAGTAATTTGTCCCTCATTCACTAGGGTTTTTGGTATTATATCCTCCTCTACCTCCCCATCCACATAATCTTCATAGAATGCCTTCCAAAAAGGGCTACTATTATTGGCCTCAACCTTCAGCTATGATCCATATAGCACTATTTTAAACATGGAAAAAAAATTCTTTGTTATAAGGCACAAACTCACTACTCTTAACGTAATCTCTATTCTACCACACAAGTAACAAAAGTGACGAAATCTTTCCTATCTAAAGTCCATCTAATGTTCCTTGCCCTGAAAACTTGAAATCCTGCTGGATAGTTAAAAGGGATGATAACTTTAACATTACTTTGGCTTGGCTTACAACAATGGAAGTAGACCCATTTCTTTCAATTCTTACTTTTGAAACTTCGTCTACATTTTTCTACAATCTTTTTAGTGGCTTCTTCCATTCTCCCTTCAATAGGTAGTCTGTGAACTTGCATCCAAGGGAACAAGAGTCAGATGATATGCCAAGTGGAGGGGTGCTTGGTTCTCATGGTTATAGGACCAGCAGGTGACTAGAGAATGATCATGTCCCTAAGTTTAAAATTTTGTTTCTTTTCACTAGAAATTTGAAGATAAAGGAAAACAATCCATGTTCTAAATGCTTGTAGATGACTCTCTTTGCTTTCCACGCTTTCTTCATAGTAGACTAAAAGCTTGGAAATTAATCGAAGGGCCACTTGAAATTTTTCTAGAACAGTACATTCACATTCCTCCAACTTTTCCATGAGAAAGTGCCAGCGAACTAGGGGAACTTGTCCATCACTAGTTTAAGAAAGGGAATGGAATTCTGAAAATAAGAAAAATACCCATACCCAAAGAAGACTATCTAGATTGTCTATGAGTTATCAAGAAGAAACGGTACAAGTAGGTCTCCTTTCATCACCAACCCAAAGAAACCTTATAGATACATTTGCAATGTTGACGCTTGCAGCACAGCTTTCTGATGTCATACTGTGGATAAGAGACCTAGGGTTTTTAATATTCAAGAGTAAACCAATAGGAAACCGTGATTGTCTAGTGAGAATCATATGAGAGGGATAGGGATCAAAGCAGCTCCATTGTAAAGAGTGAGGGCTTCGTGTGAGATGGGAAATTAGAGCAAAGATATCCAACCAATAGAGAGAGCTCCCCAAATGGGAGAGTGAGTAAGTAATAATGTTTTGGCAGTTGTAATTTACTGATTAGTAAATGAAAGAGAAAATAGTCATTACTTAATAGATGAGGAGGTACTTTTTGTGACAAATACGTTATGTGACAGTAACATGTGACATAACTGACCAACCAAAAGTGAGATTTATACATGTACAACGGTACGTAAGATGAGATTCGTAATACGTAGAGCAACACATTCTCTTAAAAGACCCACACTACAAAAATGATTACACGGGGAATGGAAATGATGATGGCAAGTGATGGGGTTTGTGGGATGTAGAGTTTGCAATTGAAAACTGTAAACAATGGGAGGTAATTTGTTGTTGAGCGAAGTTTGAGATGGAGATGATTTAAATAAAATTCACGCAAATAGTAGGTTTTGTGTTATAATAAGGCAAATTTGCCCTTTCGCAGGGGAGACCCACTTGAGAATCTCAGGCTTAAAAGGTATTATAAGTATCTAGTGAAAGATTATCTAAAGATTTTCCAAAGTGGGTACTAAATACACTATAAGACTAAGGATCATGGACTGTACTTGTAAATCATCTTTTTTTGTCCATAGGGTGTATTCCCCTTGAGCAATCCAATGATTTTCATCAGGCATGGCGGTCTTCCCGTCCTTGTATATCATATGATTATTGGGCATGGTTTTGTGCTCGCGAAAGTGATATGCAAGTACCATAATTCGATATCAAACGCTACGTGAAAAGGATTAACATGCTTATCAATTGCGTCATTCATTGGGATGACAAGTCGTGGTCATGTAAAACGAGACCCATCAAATGGATGGGTGAAGTCGAAAATGCTACAATATAAATTGACCCATCTAACTTGGGTTTATTCATTTTCATGTAATACAAATCTAATAATTTATACCCGACACGACCCATATTATTAAAATACTTTCATATTAAACTCAATCTAAAAAAACTCATATCCTAACTACGGTAAGAACAATGACTGAGCAAGCGCAAGACTAAGTGAAGGTGAGAGCGAGAGTCATGGGTTGGGTCAAAATAAGTTGTAAACCCTTATAACACTCATATTATTTAGACTTTGCCATTGTAAACCTATTATGATCTATTTACTTAATATAATTAACCCATATAACAACCCAGTCCATAAAAAATGAGTTAAGAAATGAATTTATGATCCATTTTAACTGGTCTATGTAAAAACACATAATAAATCGGGTGTGATTGAGCAAAGCAGTAATGAAGTAGGGCTTAAGAAATGAATTTATAACCCATTTTTGATAGGTCTATGTAAAACACACAACATCAGGTGTGATTGCGCAAAGTGGTAATGAAAAAGGGCTTAAGAGGATGACATTGTAATTTATGTTGATAACTTAATCGCTGATGGGAAAGAGGAACATAAATTCACTAATAAAATTTGAATCCTACCTTCTTAGACATAGGAAACTCTCGGTCTGAATCGAAAAAATTTAGGATTCTATACGTAACAACTGTAAGAAAATAAAGAATAAATTCCTTGGAGGAGGGATGGATATCAAATGTCTCATGTTGTGATACCATCCACGATAGTGGTTGAAGCTGTGACAATGCGCGCGAGCGACAAAGAGTTGACCACGACGATGTGACTTTAATTATGTTTGGATAAGCACATGCTAAAATATTCGACCTAATCACTTAAAAATCATCAACTTTAGATTTAGTCCCAATTATGCTCTAAACTTTTTATCTTGAAAAGAGCACTACTTTAAATTCAGTCCCAAATCTAATCTGAACTTTTATCTAAAAAAATTACTAAAATTAACTCTAATCCCAAATCTACTCTTGTTAGCACTCCGTCTAAAAATTGCTGCTAGTTGTCTTTGATTTCCCTAACGTTCATATCAGAAAACAATTCATTTTGAAAAAAAATTTCTATGTCAACTTGCTAATGTCGATTTGTTACCAACATGAAAATGCCACGTCAAACAACTAATGGCAATTTTTGGATTGAGTGTTGACACACGTAGATTTGAAACTAGATCGAAATATTATCATTTTTTTAAGACAAAAAGAAAGTTTGGGGCAAATTTGAGATTAGAGTTAAAGTTAGTAATTTTTTTTTTGGACAAAAACAGTTCGAGATAGATTTAAGACTAGACTTATAGTTTGGAGTTTATTTTAGACAAAAAAAAAAAAAAAAAAAAAAAAAAAAAAAAAATTCGGGGCAAAATTGATATTAAACCTAAAGTTTGGGATTATTTTTAGACAAAGGTTCGGAACGAGTGGGCCCGAGCCTAAATTTGGAGATTTTTTAGAGAATTAGGCCTAAAATATTCATGTCTTGACATCTGAGGCTTGTGAGATCATATATATATATATATATATATAAAGAAAAAGACTAGCAATCCATATTCTCTTAATGCAGAAAAACTTGGGAAAGTTACAAAAAAAAAAAAATTCTAAACATATTGAATTTATGCCAATTCAGTCCAAAAATTTTTAATTCGGACAACTAAATCTTACACTATTTGAAATTTTATCAATGTAGTCCATCTAGATAATTATGGTTAAAAATTGCCGACATGGACATCAGCTGTCCTATGTGATACTATCAGCGCTGACATAAACAATTTTTGAAAATTTTAATTTTAATAGATTTTTATCTTATCTTTTTTTTTCTTTATTGCAATCAGTGAGGGCCCAATGACTATTGCCAACCACTAAGTGAGGGACTAAAAGCCCTCATTGGCCATGCGAAAGGCTACCCTCGCCTAAATTTGTCAAATTCCCTCTCATGATATTATCATAGGTTCACTATACTTTTTGTTTTTTTGGTCAAAAAGTCTATTTCATTCATTGTCGGAATGCATCGAAATATGATAGATGAGTCTTAAAACACAACATATTCCAGAGAGGCGAGGGGGATAACACAACTAATTAGGAGGGAGGGAGTTCCTACAATGGGCTTTGGAAGGGTTGGCCGTGTGTGGGCGATAATTTACTTTCACTTCCTTCATTTGGGCTAAGTACATCTGACAGTATTCAATCACATTTTGCAAGGCCCATGGGCTTCGGCTTTCTCCTCAAATGAAAGTGCACAATTGATTACCTATCACATTCCATCTCCATGCCCTCATCTCGAGGATTCCACAAATCAGTTCTCTCCTTCAAGTACGACAGTCCTCCTTCGTTTGCTGTGACTTTGATTTGGCTCGCAGAAGATGCACGCACTGTTTTTGCAAAACCAGCGATAAACTACCCGTTCATTGTACTTACAAAGTGCAATAATTATTTTATTTTTTTCGTTACATCGAGTACAATAAAGAGACTAGAATACATCCATTAGAAGTCCCACTACCTCCTATTGCTACATTGCAGTGTTAAAAGACATTCCTAACAAATTCAACAATCTCACATTTTGAAGAACATTGATGAAGCCCTACTAGGTGTGTGTGGGCTTGGCGGGCTCGAACTGGGCTGCCCCAACCCAAAAGAGAAACCTGATGCCCAGCCCGCCGAATTTGTTTCCTAAGATTTCATTTTCATCTAATTTTGTTAGAGGATATGCAGGAGATAATTGGGATCAGATTAATTCGATCCTAATCTCATGCAATCAGTCTTAGAAAATATATTGAGAATTAATTGATCTGTAATTCTTTTATTCCTTTTTGAGTATACAGATTGTATTATAATTATACATCAAAGGAGATACATCAATACATAGAGAAAAACAAGAAATTCTCTAAGCCTTCTTTCCTTGCTCTGTCTTGCTTCTTCCATCGCAAATCACCTTCTTACATGGTATCAGAGCCGAGGCTCTTTTTTCCAAATTCCGCACCAGATTGCTCTCGGATTCAACTGCCGCAAAAGCAAGAATTGCAGATTGTAACGAAAGAATCACTTTTGATTCAAAGGAAGAAGAAGTCGATGCGATTTCCTTACCATGAACCCAGAAAGCCATCCTTCTGCTGGGATCGAAACTCCATCCACAGGAGAAGTTACCTCAAGCACAGAGATGCAAGGACCAAGCGCCGGAGCAAATCCTGCAAATCCCACAATGCAGCAACAGACACGAGATGCAATGGGGAGGGTTCCGGCTCGGGCGAATATGGGGCAACCCATTTTGGGTCGCCTTACCAATGGGTACCATATCCATGGTACGTCGGGCAAAATCCGAATCCATCATCGCCGGGGGTAATGACTTACCAGAGCGTTATTCACCTCGATGGGAATCTACCAACCGCAAGCGGGGCAAATCCAGCCACCGAGGGAGAACTGAGGAGCGGGTCTGGAGAAACAGGGCTCGGAGCGAGTCCTCACCCGAATCAGTTTAATGCGGGGGGCGGATCCGGGTTCGATGGGTCGGGTACAGGGATAAATCCCTACCCGAACCCTAATTTTCCACCCGGGTTTTTTCCATATCCGATCACGGCGGTCACCGGTCGACCTGAACCAGGAGATCCCTTGCATGTAACCACCGCCGACGGTCCGAGAGATTCGACTTACCGGTTTTCAACGGCCGGGCCATAAAATTACAGCAAATGGTCACGGGACTTCCGGAGGGCCCTCGCGACCAAAGACAAGGAGGGTTTCTGGATGGGACGTTGCCGATCCCGTCGATGAGAGGCTCGCAAGGTGGGAGGAAGTGCAATCGCCGATCCGCACTGGATCGGCAACTGCGTCTCTCCAGACGTCGCAGCAGGGCTCCCACCAACGGAGGATTCCAAAACCATGTGGGACAACATCAAAGAAATGTACGGGAAGTTAGATCGAGCGAAGATTTTCTGCCTCACACAAGAACTCACAGATCTGAAGCAAGAAAATATGTCGATCACGGCGGATACAATAAGCTCTCATCGCTCCGGAACGAGCTAGAGGCTGCAGAGGAAAACTCGAAGGATCCCCGGAGACACTCCGACGGTATAGATCCATCAAAGACGAGAGAAATCGACTCGATTTCTCCCGATATTGAACGAAAGTTACGACTTTCGGATCTCGGATCCTGGCGATGGATCCCGTGCCACCCCTCATTTGGATCTTCCGGTGGCTATCCAAGAGGAAAGCCGGCGGCTCACGGCCCCGGAGCAAGCACAAGGAGACACCGTAGCCCTCACCCTCCGAGGAGATCGTCGTGGAGCGAATCGGGAGCGAAAACCCTAGCTCGAGAGAGATTTGGGGGCGAGGGCTAGGGTTAGGTCACGAAATGGTGGACCGGCCCTTTAAAAAGGATCGGCTCTACGGTCAGGATCTCCCGAGGCAATCTGATGGCTCGGATATGTTCAGGCAATCCGACGGTTCGGATTTGATGAGGCGATCCGACGGCCTCGACTTGTCAAGGAGATCCGACGGCCAATTTTTTCCCCGAAGATCTGACAGCTCACAAAGAAGCGATCCATCAGCTGGATCGGACGGTGGAGATTATTCCTCCATTAAGGGATCCGACGGACAGATTTTTCCATCGGAATTTTAGCCAAAGTTCAAAAATAAAAGGTAAATTATATTGCGAACATTGCAAACACCCGCATCATACCATAGATAATTGCTGGAAATTACATGGAAAGCCGGTAGAAAAAGGAAAAAAATATTCTGCAGCTTATCAAGTGACTGGACCAACTGGGGCCAGCAGTGACCAGCCAATTACCCACGGAGAATACCAGCAATTGATGTAGGCATTGCAAAGGCAGATATTGGAGAAAAAAGGGGAAGCTATTCAGGTATATCTCATTGCCTAATAAATTCCATTTCAAAAAAGGCATGGATAGTGGACTCAGGGGCAAGTGATCACATCATTTGTGATGCAAGTTTTTTCTCAACAAGAAATAGGAAATTCGAGACACTTGTTTCTGTGGAACTTCCAAATGAAAATATTACTCATGTCACATCAACAGGGACAATTCAATTGACTCCTGAAATTCTTTTGAAAAATGTCTTATATGTCCCACAATTCCAGTTCAATCTCATTTCTGTGTCCAGAGTCAGCAAAGAAAATTCCTGCCAAATACTCTTTGATACTGACAAGTGTTTTTTTCAAGCCCTTTGGACTAGGAAACTGATGGGCTTGGGTAATGTTTCTGGAGGTTTATATTTCTGGGCCGGCACTCCAAGTCCGAAACAAACCATTTCCTTTAATAAATCATCATTGTGTAATGCTATTGCCAATGATAAAGCTTTTCTTCTTCATTCAAGAATGGGACACAGTGTTTTTTTTCCTTATTCAAAATGTCATGTTTGCCCCTTAGCAAAACAGTCTCGTTTGGCATTCCCTTCCAATTCGAAACGTTCAAATCATGTCTTATCCTTAATTCATGCGGATGTTTGGGGTCCATACCACACAACACATCGTGATGGTTCCCGTTATTTCCTCACGATTGTTGATGATCATTCTAGAGCAACGTGGGTATTCTTGATGCAATCAAAAGCACAAGTTCCAGCTCACTTGAAGACATTCATTATTCTGGTAAAGAATCAGTTTGGAAAATCGATTCAGCGAATAAGGACTGACAATGGGAAAGAGTTTTTCAATCATGAATGCAGGTCACTCTTCTCAACCCATGGCATTCTACATGAGAGCTCCTGCACTTACACTCCACAGCAGAATGGGGTGGTGGAACGTAAACATCGTCACCTGCTGGAAGTTGCACGCGCCCTTAAGTTTCAGGCTTCTATACTAGCAGCATATTGGGGAGATTGTGTTCTCACTGCAACTTACCTTATTAACCGGATGCCCACTCGAGTATTGGCTGGTAAGTCACCCTTTGAACTACTTTATGGGAAAAAACCAGCAATAGATCATCTACGAGTCTTTGGCTGTCTGTGTTATGCTACGACTATGGGACATCGAGACAAAATGGGACCACGAGCAAGGCAATGCACTTTTATGGGATATCCCAACTTACAGAAGGGGTACTATCTCTTGGATGCATCAACAGGAGAATTTTTTGTGAGCAGGGAAGTTATATTTCATGAAACAGTTTTCCCATTTCAGGAAGCCACTGGGGATTCAAACGTCTCCACTAGCTCCCATCCACTCATAATTGAAGACACTCAATCTCCTGAGTACCTCCTTGCTGCATCCCCAGGGCAAATGATTCCTCTACCAATTGACCAGCCTGAAGAGAGATTGGAAAGCACACATCCTGCTCAATCCAATCTTGAGGAATCATCAGATACTCGAGAAGCAACCATTCCTCCGGAGAAGTCTCCTTCCCCATCAATCGATCCTCCTCATCGGTCGGGAAGAGCCACGAGACCACCAACATGGACAAAAGATTATGTATGTGCTTCCCTCAATGGACCAGGTATCAACTATCCAACATCTTCCTATGTTTCCTTTGAAAGACTTTCATCGGAACATAAATGTTGCATTAGTCGTATCTCCGATGAGAAAGAACCATCCACCTATGATGAAGCATCCAAAGATCCACGCTGGCAACAAGCGATGGCAGCAGAACTGCAGGCGCTGGAAGATAATCACACTTGGCAGATAGTCGATCTTCCTAAAGGCAGGAAAAGTATAGGATGCAAAGGGGTGTATAAAATAAAATATAGATCAGATGGGTCTATTGAAAGATATAAAGCTCAATTGGTGGCGAAAGGGTATACACAACGAGAAGGCTTTGATTACAACGAGACTTTTTCTCCGGTAGCTAAAGATGTCACTGTCAGGTCTTTTTTCTCTGTAGCAGCAATTCATAACTGGTCACTCCATCAAATGGATGTCAACAATGCCTTCCTTCATGGTGATCTGAATGAAGAAATTTATATGGACATTCCTTAGGGTTTACGGAGACAGGGGGAGGACAAAGTGTGTCGTCTCCACAAATCCCTTTATGGACTAAAGCAAGCTTCCAGACAATGGTATGCAAAATTTGCCAATGCTCTCATCAACGCAAACTTCAGACAATCAAAGTATGACTATGCATTGTTTACATGGGCTAAAGGTACGTCATCTATTTACTTGATGATTTATGTAGATGACATCCTTATCATGGGAAATGATGAAGCTGCAATAGAGAGTCTGAAAAAATACTTGCATGCCACTTTTCACATAAAGGATTTAGGAGCACCTAAGTATTTCCTTGGAATTGAAATTGCACGATCCCATCAAGGAATTTCTCTAAGTCAGAGGAAGTTCGTATTGGAAATCATATCAGAAGCTGGTTTATCAGGATGCAAGCCAGCTGTCATTCCAATTGAACAAAATATCAAGCTGACTACAGCAGATCATTCCGGGGGAGCATCTCAAGATGATCCCGTATTAGAGGACCCGACAAGCTACCGAAACTTATAGGGAAGCTTATATATCCGACCATGACCAGACTCGACATATCATATGCAAGTGCGAACTTGAGCCAATTCATGCACAAGCCAAAAGTATCCCACATGAATGCAAAGATCAAGGTCGTCAAGTATTTAAAGGGGTGCCCGGACTTGGAATACTCTTATCCAGAAGTGCAATATGGAGATGACAGCTTTTTGTGATGCGGACTATGCGACATGCCCCATGAGTCGAAGGTCCGTAACTGGATTCTGCATAAAGCTTGGTGACTCGCTTCTCTCATGGAAAACCAAGAAGCAAGCAACTGTCTCTCTGTCCTCAACTAAAGCAGAGTATAGAGCTATGGCAAAAACTACATGTGAAGTTGTCTGGATACGAGGTTTACTCAGTGATCTTGGAGTACGATTGAGAGGACCTACGAAATTATATTGCGACAACGAATCTGCTCTAAAGCTTGCAAAATAATCTGTGATGCACGAGAGAACCAAGCACATAGAAGTGAACTATCATTTCACTCGAGAAAAAATCCAGGAAGGTGTAATTGAAACAATGGGGATTGGAACCGTTGAGCAGCCTACAGATGTGTTCACCAAAGCTCTTTGTCAAAGACAGCATGCATATCTCCTAAGCAAGCTGGGTGTCTTGGACATCTATAAGCCACCAGCTTGAGGGGGAGTGTTAGAGGATATGCAGGAGATAATTGGGATCAGATTGATTCGATCCTAATCTCATGCAATCAGTCTTAGAAAATAGATTGAGAATTAATTGATCTGTAATTCTTTTATTCCTTTTTGAGTGTACAGATTGTATTATAATTATACATCAAAGGAGATACATCAATACATAGAGAAAAACAAGAAATTCTCTAAGCCTTCTTTCCTTGCTCTGTCTTGCTTCTTCCATCGCAAAATCACCTTCTTACAAATTTCACTCCACTTTGAATGGCAATTGAGAGCAACCGAACGGCTGATAATTAATCATTTTCAGTTTACTATATAGCTTTTCTCCAATTATGAAAATAACTATATGTATATCTCCGTGCTAATATCTAAGCATCGTGAAATTTCAAGAGTTTTGAATCTAAGAAAAAGTTAAATTGGGTAAGCCACAAAATCTAGATTAAGTAAAGAAACAAAAAGTAAAAGTCAATCCGAACATAAGCGTGAAGAAAAACCGTTTTAGAACAAAAACCAACCAGGTAAAACTAATTGTTGGACTTGAATATGGAAAGAAATTAATCTGCTTTAAACATACCAAATGATTTCTAACTTTTAAATAAGTATATCCGAAAAGAGATTTCTCAAAAGTGGCAAATGGGTTGAATGACCATTAACATATTCCAAAATCTTGGCTCGGTTATATCTTGAAAAACGGATGACTTAAAAAATATTTTCCTAAAAATAATCGCATATATCACTTGAAATAATTAATCAATAAAAATATTTTTATTATCGACGACAATTATGTCTAAATATTTTTTTGAGTGATGAAAATATTTTTCATGCAGTAAATTTTTGTAAGTTATGCATGTAATTTTCTAAGATTTTTTTTTTTTTTTAAATCATTCATTTTTTATGAAACAAATGTAGCGTTAGAATCGCATCACGTGAGGCCTATGATGTGGACATGTGGATGATATGCGAATGCCAGGACATGTTATTTTGATCAATGGATGAATGCAGCAGCAGCCTGTTTTGATTCTTGCATGGTATTTTACCGCATGAATTCGGGAATCGTAGGATACGTTGTAAATACCTGCGGCTGATGAGGCATGGACATATAATTGTGATCTACGTGTACTTAAAGTGCAATTTGAAATGCCTATATTTTTAGAGATATATTTAAGAGATATTTCATATCTCCCTTGATATTTCATATTTATACATAGGTTGTGCATACATCCCTCTTATGTGCATATCTTGATTTATTTTATCATCAACATTTATAGCCTATAATAATTGGGATAACTGTCCAAAAGGTCCTAAACTTATTATACATCAGCCAATTTAGTCCTAAACTTTTCGATCATGCTAAATTAGTCATAAATCTTTCAATTGTGCCAATTTATTTATGAACTTTTTTATGATTTGCCAATTTAATCATTCTTACCAATTTTAACTAGACTAGATTGTCATTCTCCGTGGCATGGCCAAAAGTGACATAGACAATTTTTCCAATTTTTATTTTTATTTTTTCCTTTTCTTTTATTTTTTTCCTTCTTCCCTTTTTCCCTCTAACCTCACTAGCCTTAGGCAAGGGACGCCTAAGCCTATGCTAGCGAGTGCCACCCTCGCTAAATTGGGCGAAGGCAACCCTTGCTAGCCTAGGCGTGGGCACCCCTCGCCAGAGGTCAATGATCTTTGCTAGCCATTAGTGAGGCCCAAGGATGGTTGGCGGAGGAAAAAATGGAAAAAGAAAATGAAAAGAGGAAACAATTTAAAAATTAGAAAATTATTCACGTCAGCTATGCCAAATAGGATGGCTAACATTAACTAGATCGTCATGTTAGTGATTTCCTACTAAAATTGATCGGAAGAATTAAATTGACAAATCGTTAAAAGGATTAGGACTAAATTAACATATAATAGAAAAAAGATTATAACTAAATCGGCACAATTGAAAATTTTAGGATTAAATTGAAAAGTTGTCCAAGATTTTATGACTAAATTGGCAAATTTGAAATGATTATGACTAAATTGGCTGATGTATAATAGGTTTATAACTTTATGGACAATTCATGTACTCTGCATTATTACCTAGCTTTATAGTTTCTCCAAATTCTAGTGGATTCATTGAAAGTCACCTTGAGTTTGAGAGAATGTTAGATTTATATCTCTGATTGTGCATATATTTTCCTTAATTGTGCATATCTGTGATTTGTTATTTGATATCGTAATATTATGTTAATTTAGATATCTTATGCCGTACACAATTCTCTTTTCCGCATATTCTTCTCTTGGTATAAAGTTAGCCGATCTTAAAAATATTTTGAGTCACACCAAATTTTGAGTGCACTGGGTGCAACTCAAAATCTTCCTCAAATCATCTAGCTCTTAGATAATATGTCGAAAAGATAATTGTGTTAGTTTTATATGTATAACAATTAAGAATACATTAAGTATTTATGGACTTTAAAGGTGAGTTTAAGATAACATAAAATTATTTCTAATCAATCCGGGATGCTTAAAATTGAAGAAAATATAGACATAATCTTAAAAGATACGAAGAATTAAGGAAAATATGGAGAATTTCTTAAATATATATGTCAATCATGCATGAATATCTTGTCAAGTGAAAGGATGGACCTAACCAATGGGGTTTGCCTTAGTAGGCAGGGAAGGGTAGAGGTTGAGGGTTTGAATTCCCATCTTCTTAGAAAGGTTGAGATAAAGATGATTTAATTTCAGATATGGATTTCGACTTCCATACCCAGCAATAAGGCATGATAAAAGTCAAAAATTTATAGTAGGAATGGACCAAAAAAAGAAAAAGAAGAGAAAGGATGGGCTTGGCCCATGCCCAAAAATTGAAAGAATGGGTTCTTTTTGTAAATTTCGGATGTAAGTGGTAAATACTAAATCAAACCAGTTCCTCTTTGACAATTTTCAACAAGCATCGTAATTATAAATATTAGATATGCTTTTCATGCCACATTTTTATGAATGTCCATTTTTCCTTGCATATTACATAAAACAATACACGTGTTTTTTTTTTTTTTTTTTGGGTGACCAAGGAACCGCCAGAGTATACACGTGTTTTCTTGTCTTGGGCAAAACATGAAAAAAGAAAAAGCGAGGAGTTACATGGGCTAAAATGCCTGAAGGGGAAAGTATAGGTGAGAACTTTGTGAAATTAGAAAGTTTTTATTAATTAG
Source organism: Eucalyptus erythrocorys (assembly GCA_014182555.1). Taxonomy (NCBI): domain Eukaryota; kingdom Viridiplantae; phylum Streptophyta; class Magnoliopsida; order Myrtales; family Myrtaceae; genus Eucalyptus; species Eucalyptus erythrocorys. The sequence continues at coordinate 36,949,774 of CM024604.1, forward strand.
TCCTTTTCGTCTGTTGTCAGTTTTTCCACAAAGATCCCTCCTTGTTCAATATCTAAAAGTGACATCAAAATAATTGGACTGGGGTCAAAGCCCAAAGTTCACAGGCGTCCATGACTAATTAACAGCGTTAAATGTACGAAATTTGAAAAAAAAAAAAAAATCATCTCAAGGGTTTAACATCACCACTGATGAATGGCGTCTATGTTTGTAATTCACTAACAGAAGACTTTCCTCTTATCGGTAACGAAAGGGAAACATAACTCACTCTGTTTTTCTTATCGAATGTTATGTATAATTATGGTTTTTTGCATCTTCCGAAAGTTCCATGTTCAATGAGTTATGCTTATTACAAAAACTTAATGAAGATCGTGAAACTTCTTGATGACACGAATGTTGGGAGGGGAAATGAATAAAAAAAGTCATAAACATTTTAATTTGACCAATTTAATCCTAAATATTTCCACATTGGTATAAATTTAATCCATCCAATCAATTTTGATCGGCCAGCACTAACCTACATGCCAACCAAGACGACCAACACCGATGTGGAAATTTTTAAATAATTTTTTATTTTGATATTTTTGTTAATTTTTCCTTTTTTTTTTTTTTTCTTTTTTCTTCCTCCTTGGGCTTCTTTTCCCCACAATGGCCAATGAGGTTCTGGCGAGAGTCCTAAAGCCCTCACCAACTGCTGGCCTTTGCCCATGGTCCTAGGAGAGGTTGGCCGAGGGTTGTGACCCTCGCCAGCCATTGCGGGAAAAGAAGCCAATATAGAAAGAAGAGGAAAGAGAAAAGGGAAAGGAAAAGAAAAAAAAAGGAAAAAAAAAAATTCAAAAATTATTTAAAAATTACCACATCATGTATTAGCCAACGTCCACGTCAGCGTTAACCAATTAAAATTGGCCAAATAGATTGACTTAGTAACAATGAGAAAATGTTTAGGATTAAATTAGTTTAATCGAAATGTTTATAACTAAATTGATATCAATGCCATATGTTTAGATTTTTTTTTTTTTTTTTTTTTTTTGGGTACTTTTCCCTGTCAAAAGTGCAAGTAGGTGCTCTTATTTTGAAAATCGGATTACCGATTTGGTTCCAAGTTGGATTTGAAAACAATAACTACCTTTGACTATATAAGTTCCCGTTTCAAATAACTACCCTTTGACTGTATAGGTTCCCCGGTTGAATCAATTTTGAATCTTGGTTATACATAAAAATTGTTCTTACCAAGATTTAATTAGGAGCTCTACGATGGATGTACTAAAGAGGCACATGACCGGTTGAGGAATATTTCACTACCCGATTCTTAGTTGGAATCAGCCCACTTGAATATTAATCACCCTTAGTGCATACTTGATGTTAAAGGTGATAATTATGATGTCATGTTGTCCAAACAAGGAAAAATTATTCAATCAGTTTTAAACATATTGTACAGCTACCAATTTAGCTATAAATTTTTTAATTTGGTCAATGTATCCCTAAATCTTTTCATGATTTTCCAATATAGTCTATTTAACCAATTTAAGCTAGAAAATTATGATGCAGATGTTCGATCAACATGGCCAGTCCTATGTAATAGCGTTTGATATTGCAGTGAACGACATAGTTTTGAGTTTGTTTTTTCAATGTTCTTTTTTTTCCTTTTCCCTATTCTTTCCTTCTCCTCAACTGTTCATCATCTTCCCTCCACCGTTTCTTCACCCTCAATGTCCTTGCATGACCTTAGGTAGATAACCTCAAAAAATTCTATATGCTCATGTATCGACACCATATGCCTTCATGTCCTATATTTTAGGACAAATCTGATATGCTAAAAGCTTTATAAAAAAAAATGCCCATGACTCCTTTTTTGCCCCCGTTAATTCTTTAATATTACCTAAAATATTAAACGAGGACTATTATTGCTGAAATTTACACGAAAGGTTAGGTTGCTATTAACCATAGGAGGTAATTTTACAGGTTCTTTTTCTCTCGATCCACTAGCTTTAACTAGTCATCCATCATCTCCTTCTCTAACCTCTCTTTCGTACAATCATTCTTCTTATTGATTTGTCAAAAAAAAAAAAATATCGTTAGTTTTTATAAACTCTTAGTGTTTTTAAGGAAAAAAAAATGTTATTTTTTTTAATATTTACTGTGGCCAATGATTTTGTCTTTATTTTTTTTAATATTTACTGTGGCCAATGATTTTGTCTTTTTTGCACACATGGCGCATACGCATCAACACTACTAAATCTACAGTAAATTAGCTTACTTTGACTGACGAAATATTCGGCATCCAATGATTTGATACAAGACTGTTCAATTAAGTTCGAGATCTTAACAATCTATAACTACTAAGTGAATCTTTAAAACATTAAGTCACAAGTGGAATTATTGATTTATTTCATCATTTTTTAATTTTATATGAATTTTCATTTTATTGATTCTCATAACAATCTATGAAATTATGTATTCCTCTTGCTGTATACATAATATATATTTGACGTTATTGTAGTGTAATGCTTACATAACCAAACTTTGTAATTTATAATGGAAATACTGATAAAATATGACATATTTGTTAAGAAAAGCAATGTTTTCCAATACCTTATTAACTTAAGATATACTCAAACAGCCATAGTACTTAAAATTAAGATATCTTTACTTTCTGTCATGAAATTCAAAAAATTAAAGAAGTATGCATCAATACCAGCCAACAGCCAATATTTACATCAATGGTTCCCGATAAATTAGTCGATGGACTTAGTTAATGAAAGATGAAAAGATTTATAACTAAATCAGTGTGATTAAAAGATTTACAATTAATGACAAATACAAACAGTTTAATTTTTTAAAATAATTGTTGCAAATTGAATGAGTACCTATTTATAAAAAGTATATGATTGTCAACGTCATTGATGAGGATGAAAGCCTTTTCATATAGGCACTCAATGTAATGGTGACACGTCATCGAAGAGGAACACCATAACTTTATTGGTGGCAATATTCTATTTTCGTAAATTTATATCAAAGTTTTAGCTTATTTAACCTCCTGAGTAAGAAAATATTGTTATTATGATATAGATAGTTAACAGATTTATTTATAAATTTCTAAGGAATAATTGAAAAAAGATACCATCTTTCAATTATGAAGCGATAACGACCCCATCATGACAACAACAGAAAAACATGGATGTGAAATATGAACAACCAACTTAATATATCTTTTCCCGGCAAAGTCAACTAAGTTGATATGAGTAGCCTTCGCAATTACACTCGTACGTATGATAAATTGACAACAAAATTATACAATAACGAGCATCGACATGCGCAGCAGCATAACAGAAAAAAATGAAAAAAATTTAGTAGAAAACAAAATAGAAAAGCTGGCTAAAATAAGTTTTTCGTAATAAAAGTATAGCCTTTCTTGTTCTAATAATGTCTTTGTCGGGACCCGATCTTGCCACCACCTAGCCCTTGGGGAAAAGAAAGGGGGACAGGTCAGATTTAAGGGTACTTGACCATCACCTCACCTTCTAGGTGAACCTCTTGTGAGTTCCCACATACATAATCGTGAGCTCTAATAAACTCAAATCCCGCGTGACTACAGAGTCGCGATCCATACCACTTGAGCGACACACTTCTAAAGAGGAGGTTGGGTGTGGATATTGGATTTTGGGCATCTTTACCACGATAGCACATTTTACCTATAGGATGGCATCATTTCATCCTTTTAGGGTATTGCCACATTGAGTATGCTAAATCATGGTAAGCCTTCATCTAGACCCATAGCCCTCGTGACGGGTTCAATTATTCAATCTAATTGTTCAAGACAACCTATAAATAAGACGGAAGTCGCTACTAGCCTCATTTTTGGGGGTTGGCTAGAAAAACCTAATCAAGGGTCAAGAGTGGTCTCTTGATTCCTATGCAACCAAATATTTAAATTCAGGAACTTGGGTTATGCTCATATTTTTATCAACGCCCTTTCGATACCTAACAATATGTCGTGTTACCTAAGGTGTCGATGTGTTTTTTTTTTTTTTTTTTCAAGGTTGTTTTATCCTAAGTTGGGCGATTATGCGTGGATGGTCACTTTCTTGTCATTCTATTTCTAAAAAAATGAAAAGAAAGCAATCAATTGAATTGAAAGTATAAAACGATAAGTAAACAACCAAAGAAATCGGTAAATCTATCATGTAATCCTAAGAATATGAAAATTCAAAAAACATTAGCGAAGGTAAAAAATCCACAACTCGCCAGGTGTTTATACAAATAATGAGAGCCCACGACATATATTGAGGATGAATGGTGCAAAATAATGGTCAAAATGGATATCGACCCTCCACTATCTTTGCGTCATATCTATCTTCGGAATCTTAATAGAATTATGACTAGGTACATAAAATGGAAAGAAACAACCATGCAAGTCAAAACAATCAAAAACATGGTACAAAGGCAATATCAACAATCAAGTGAGAAAATTTAAAATCAATCAAATTTGGACCTCGGAGTCGGCTTTTATAGTTCATGCGTAGGTCTCTCTAGATGCCTACTCGATTTATTTTTCATGACTTATAGTCATTATTGACCATTTGTGCTCTCGCACGACCGATAATGCTTGTAAGTCCCTAATATGATGTTTTATGTAATCCCTAAAATTTTCCCTCGATATCATGCATCGCCTTTAATATACATTTAAATCACACGCGCTGCACGAATTAAACATGCATGCAAGCCTTTTGAGCCTTATTTACTAATCAATCAACCAGGATGAGTGAACTGTCAGTGGGTCACTTATTGTCAAGGCATGTGTCAATCTAAGCACAAACATTTCTAATGAATGATGTAATTTTATGTATGAGGGGACACATATGATATTTCAAAAAATGGTTTTGAAATCATCGAGAAGTCTTTAAAGACAAAGTGATATCTTGGCTATAGAACGCATTTAATTGCAAAGGATAGCCTTGGGCTAGCATAAATGCACTCATAGACATTGTAGACATTTTAAATACGGTTCAAACCGTGACTTCCACAATTTCAAATCGAGTGTTAAAAAGAATTTAAAGACATTTTAAACTAGGGAAAATCTAGGCTATGGAAAGCATTTAATTGCTAAGGCTAGCTTAGGGTTCACATAAATGCACTCACAAGCATTGCAAGCATTTTGAATACAGTCCAAACCGTGATTTTCCTAAATTAAATCAACTATTGAGGAGAATGTTTAAAAGATTCACATTTGGAAACATCACATGTACCACCAAGGTAGTTTCAAGGTGCCATTTGGAAAATCTATTTATTGAAAACCATTTGACAATGAATCTCAAAAGATTTGAAATCAACTTTCATAAAGATGATATGCCCTAATATCATGCACAAACTAACCTAAAAGATTTAACTAAAACAATCACAACAAGAAGTTCATATCTAGAAATTTCAGACCAAGCACGACATGTCAGCAAAATTGGGTAATATCCATTGATGATTTGGCTATGAGAAAGTTACTTAACATGTATAACATAATATGAAAAAATTTGTAAAGAAAGCATTTCTAAAAGAACTAAGCATTATTTTATAAAAAGCAGACAACAAGCAATAATGCATAAGGAAATTGTCAAAACAGCAGAATACTCAGTTACTAATGCCAAAATTTAACCTACCAGATGAGGTCTAAAAATCATGAAACTTTGTCACAATATAGCGAACATGACAATAAACAAACTTTATTAAGGGATCAAGTCAAGAATCCTTAGAGAAAAAGTGGTAGAAAAATGGCATTTGTCTATCTAGACAGGGGTAAAAACAGGAGTCCGAATTTAACCCTATGTCCAAGTTCTAGTCTAGCTTAGAAAAATGAAAAATTGGACTTATTGATGAGTAATTTGTATGAAATCAAAGGCATTTGAAAGCTCTAGGTGTACTTTACAACTTTCTAGAAAGGTTTAGGTCCGATCAAGATCAACTTGGTGTTCTAAGACTGAGATTTTTAAAAGTGTACATATCAGCCATTAAAAATCAGAACATAGTCATGCATTAATGAACCTCAAAATCATTCATGTAACGCACAAATGACATAAAAAAATCCGACATGACTTATAATCGGACATGACAAGCAATTTGGGTAATCATTTAGCCCTAAGTCGGCAAGCAAAAATATCATAAAATTCAATGCCAATACAAGATGATTTATGATTCATTATAGCACGCTTGGAAGTTCCCAAGTGTAACAAGCATTATTATGACATGAATTTTACATATGAAATGGCATTCAATTATGTAGAACAACATATGCACACAAAACTTGCTATATTTAGTTCAAATGTCAAGAAGGCACTAACATGAATTTTGGCCTCTCAGAGACCCAACAAGCATGAAAAGATGGGCACATATCAAGGCTTCAATTATATAACAAGAGTTGAGAGCATGCATAGTTTCACTCACTTAGAGATAGGCATAAATCTAACCAAAAATGTGCCATATAGAATGAAGGATGACAAATATTTCTCGTTGAGAACTCAAAACCTAGTTGTGATCACACGGATGGTGAAGAAAATGGCAAAACTTATGCACCTTCTTAACTGCAACTGCACACATGCACATTTACACATGCAAATGACGTATAGAGTGACATCAAAATCATGTAAATCTTACATCAATAGAAAGCATATGACATAAATTTCATTTTTCATGAAGACCTTAAGGTCAAACAAACTCAATTTCATGCTTAAATTTGCCTAAGTTCACCTCGGATCAATGTAGGGGTAGACAACTACATGTTCAGATCTAATAGGTTTTGAACTACTAAAACATATCCAAAAATTCTGAAAAAATAATATGGCATTCTCGTGACAAAGAGGAACAAGTTTCATGTAGATGACTTCATCAAAAAGTCATCACATAAATCAAAGAAAATGAAAAGGTGCTGAGGCGGACTACAGCCAAAAACCAAAGAGCACAAAAAGTCTATAGAAATCGAGCAGATTGCGTCATGTTGATCGGGACTATGTTGGCAATCCAATCAACATAAAGAGTGACTTCAACAAAACCCACTTTCAACAGTTGCGTGACTTCCTCGTCAATTTTCTTGGACAACTCAAGTTTCGTTATTCTGAGCTTTTATTGCTTGGATGGAATATCAGAATTGAGTAGTGAAGCGTGTTCCACGATCGCATGATTTAGACCTGGATGTCAACATAAGATCAAGCAAAGATGTCTTGGTATTATTTCAAGAGTTCAATTAATCTATTGGCCTCTACTTGTGAAAGACTTGCCACAATCTTGGTTTCTTTAGGGTTTTTTGAATCTCCAAAATTTATGATGATTGGTTGTTTAGTAAGAGGTTTGGATTCTTTAAGTCTGAGTCACTCTCTTTCAATGATTCCAAGATGATGATGCAAATAATTGAGTTCACTAAAGTCTCTAGGATGCGAATCCAAGCCATACACATGACAATCATGATGATGCAAATTGTTAAGCCTAAGATGTAACCGAAAATGGTTAGAATGTAAATATAACAAATGCAATGCATGTAAATGTCACAAAAAAGTTGTTTTTGAATTCTAGGTTTTCAAAAAGTTTATTGGAAACTCACCCTTATGTCATTGGATATCCTTGTTCCACTTAAATGTTTTGAAACCATCAATCATGTGGAGGCCAAGCATCAAAGCATCATCATAGGACTAGTTTTGGATACCTCAAATGTCTATTAACAATAAGTATGAATTTTATTGATATGCAAAGATTGGCTTTGGATCTATGGAGTTTGTGCTCTAGACTATTACAACATATGAATGAAATGAATAGATAAAATTCCCCTGTAGAGGAGAAATGAATGGAATACAACTATTATGAAAATATATATATATATATATAGATATTTATAGGATCATCCCTTGCAAAGCGAGATCAGTAAGCCCTTCATCTTCGCCAATAGTGCCAACTTTTCCATCTTCAAATAGATCGACAAAGTGATCGACAATGGCTTCTTCTTCTCGCAAGAGCTTCAACAGCCCAAGGAAGAAGTCTTTCGAGGGAGGAGGTAGAAAGCGTCAATAACTCTTAGGTTTAATGTTTGGGCCATTTTGGTTACCTCAACCCTTTTGGTCAACCTAGTAACCTAGGCCTTCATGTTTTTTCCTCTAGATGGTTTCAACAAGGCTTAGAATGCCTCGGACAAGTTTGCGCAAACCCTTAACAATAGTGAATCCGTTCTTGAGCAATTATTTGCTTGACATTAGGGATGTTTTTAAGAACTGAGGCTCCCTTATGATTGATCCAGTAGGCACGTGGGTGACAAACATGAACTCAAATGAGCGATAACTTGACTCTTCCTTAACTTCAGGTTTGATTTAAGGTATGGTAGTGTTGTGGAAGGCCTCCACATCCCTTTCATATCGAATGGTTACAATCTTATCATCGACAGCAAGGCGTATCATTTAATAAAGGCTTGAGGGAATGATCCCTGCAGTATGGATCCAAGGACGTCCCAAGAACAAGCTAAAATTGCTTGGGATATGAAGCACTTGAAAAATCTAAGTGATGGTGATAGGGCCAACCATCAATGGCAAGTCAATCTCACCTAATGCTTCCTCATCCCATCAAAAGTTTATATAGGAGTTTTTGGAGGGTGGATGCTATCTATGCTTATCCCCAACTGAAAGAGGGTGGATAGAGGGCAAATGTTCAACGCAAAGCCATTATCGACCAGTATCATTGAGATCCCGGTACCAAAATATTGGACAGACACATATAACGCCTTAGTCTGCGCTTGGCCTTTAGGAGGAAGATCCCTCTCGGAAAAGAATATTTGATCTCTAAAGAATATGGCAGCCACGAACTTTTCCAATTGCACCTCTCCAACAGTCTCAAGCATATGCACTTCATTCAAAATCTTGAGAAGTGCATTTCTATACTTCTTAGAAGACTTGAAAGTTCCAATAAGGAAATTTGAGTGGGCATCTTTCACAATTGCTATATTATTTCCAGCTCGTTTGTCTTAAGTATCTTGAGGAGTTGTTCAACTTCCTCATCGGTCACAACCTTCTTCTCAATACCCTCATGGGGCTGATAAACTCGACCCAATTGGATAACGGCATCGATTTCATTTGCATCATAAGCCCAGGGAGCTACCTTGGTATTGTAGGCGAGAGACGCCATAATCTTTGAGCATTCACCTATTTATGGATGTAATTCTATGACCATGGGCTCAAAACCCACACCTGAAATCTTCTTGGCCTCAAAATTGTCAACCGATAGACCAACTTCAATGACACTCTTGTCGGTTGTACCAGTTCCATGAGAAATACTCTCTTTGGTCAAATCAATCATAACGGGCTTGATTATAACTACGAAGTCATCTTTGAATTCATCTCCCCATCCATTGGGAACGATGTCCTTGGAGTCTTGAAAGTAGCTCAAGGGAGGAGTATAATCAACCATAAAGTCATACTTCCCACTTAGTTGTCCAAGGGTATTCACTACTTCCCCTTTCTCGCAGGCTTTTCTTATAAGTTTGGTCACAATGGGAAGTTTTGTATGCAGGCTCATCGTCATTGGAGAAGATTTCTTCATCCTTTGTTAGAGGTTGAGCGGGACTTTCCTCATCATCCCATCCACTTGGGACAACGTCCTTTATATTCACCAAGAAGCTTAGTGGTGGTGTGAACTTCACCTTGAAATCGTATTTGCCACTTGGTTGACCAAGGATATCAACCACTTCACTACTCTCGTGAGCCTTTTTAATGGACTCACAGTCCATATGGGAATCTCAATGCTTATCCTAACTTTCAATGTTAGTGTCTTGGTACATAAGGGCTTTCCCTTTTAAGGCTCGATAGTCCTTTTTTTGGATGTCATCCTTGCTTGGGCTTTGAGCTTCTCTTATGATCCTTCAGACCATATCTTCACCAGCCAAATCAACTTCCACTAGGATCATCTATTATTGAGCGGGTTCACCATCTTCGTATTGAAGGACTCCTAGCTTAGCCAACTTTGCTAAGCAAGCTATCTTCTCATCTATTACTGAGCGGGTTCGCCATCTTCGTATTGAAGGACTCCTCACTTAGCCAACTTTGCTAAGCAAGCTATCTTCTCATCTCGAGTTATGCTGCCTATCATCTAGTAATAAGCAAAAGTCATGATCTATCTCAATTTGTGTATATCCACAAGGAATGGATTTTTGTCATCATCTCCAAAAATGACATTGACGTCCTCAGCATGTTTTTGGAGAGGATTCTGCTCAACATTCAGCATCGAGTCCTTAAAAGTAAGTAACTTATTGTCCAACAAATTCTAGATCTCCAGACGGAGGACATAAGGGGGCACATGTGATATTTCAAAAATTGATTTTGAAATCATCGAGAAATTTTTTAAGATAAAGTGATGTCTCGGCTATGGAACGCATTCAATTGCCAAGGTTACCACAAGGCTCGCATAAATGTATTCACAAGTATCACAAACATTTTGAATACGATCCAAACCGTGACTTCTATAATGTCAAATTGAGTATTGAAAAGAATTTAAAGACATTTTAGACTAAGGAAAATCTAGGCTATGGAAAACATTAAATAACCAAGGCTAGCTTGGGACTCGCATAAATGCACTCATAGACATCATAGGCATTTTGAAAATGGTGCAAACCATGATTTTCCTAAACCAAATCAATTATTGAGGAGAACGTTTAGAAGATTCACACTTGGAAATATCACATGTACCAAATCAAGGTGCCATTTGGAAAATCCGTTTATTACAAACCATTTGATAATGAATTTCAAAAGATTTGAAATCAAATTTTATGAAGATGATATACCCTAATATCATGCACAAACTAACCTAAAAGATTTAACTAAAACAATCACAACAAGAAGTTCATATCTGAAACTTTCAAATCAAGCACAACATGTCAGCAAAATTGGGTAACACCCATTGATGATTTGGCAATAAAAAAATTACCTAATATACATAACATAATATGAAACAACTTCCACGAAGAAGGTTTTTCTAAAATAACTAAGCATGATTTTATACAAAGCAAACAACATGCAACAAAGCATTAGAAAATTGTCAAAATAGCAAAACACTCAATTACTGCTGCCAAGATTTAACCAACTAGATGAGGTCTAAAAATCATGAAATTTTGTCACATCATGGCCAACGTGATAATAAACAAACTTTTTTGAGGGACCAAGTCAAGAATTCTTACAGAAAAAGTGGTACAAAAATGACAAATGTCTGTTCAGATTGGAGTAAAAACAGGGTCCAAATTTGACCCTAAGTCCAAATTCTAGTCTAACTTAGAATAACAAAAAATGGACTTAATGACGAGCAATTTCCATGAAATTAATGGCATGTGAAAGCTCTGGGTGTGCTTTACAAAGTCATAGAAGGGTACGAATCTGATCGAGGTCAACTCAGTGCTCTAAGACCGAGGTTCCTAAAAGTGTGCATATCAACCATTAAAAATCAAAACATAGTGATGCATTAATGAACCTCAAAATCATTCATGTATTGCACAAATGGTATGAAAAATCGCACACTACTTAGAACCGGATGTGACAAGCAATTTGGGTAATTATCTAACTCTAAGTCGACATGCAAAAATATCATACAATTCAATGGCAATACAAGATGATTTAGGATTCACTATAGCATGCTTGGAAGTTCCTAAGCGTAACAAGCATTGTTGTGACATGAATTTCACATACGAAATGGCATTCAATCATGTAGAACAACATATGCACACAAAGCTTGTTATATGTAGTCGATGTTAAGAAGGCACTAACATGAATTTTGGCCTCTAAGAGACTCGACAAGCATGAAAAAATAGGCATATGTCAAGGCTTCAATTCTATAACGAGTTGAGAGCATGCATACTTTTGATCATTTAGAGGTATGGATAAATCTAACCAAAAATGTGCCATATAGAATGAATGATGATCAATATTTTTTTATTGAGAACTCAAAACATAATGGTGATCACACAAATGATGACAAAAATGGCAAAACATATGCACGTTCTTAACTTTGTTAATTGCAGCAACACACATACATATTTATACATGCAATTGACATATCGAATGACATCAAAATCATGAAAATATTACATCAATAAAAAGTATATGACATGTATTTCATTTTTCATGAAGGCCCTAGGTCAAACAAACTCAATTTTATCCTTAGATTTGCCTAAGCTCACTTTGGATATGTGTAGTGGTAGACAGACACATGTTCAAATCTAAGAAGTTTTGACCTACTAAGCATGTCCAAAAATTCTGAAAAAATACAAGGACATTCTCAAGACAATGAGGAATAAGTTTCATGAGACAACTTCATCAAAAAATATCACAGAAATTACAAAAAAAAAAAAAAAAAAAAATGACAAAGTGTTGGGGCTAACTAAGGTCAAAAACTTAAGAGCATCAAGAGTATGTAGAAATCGAGCAGATTGTGATTTGTTTTTCGAGGGGCAAATGTTAGTCGTTCGGGCCGTATGACTTATCGATTCAAAGCTCATGAAATCCATTTTCTATGTCTAGAAGAGCTCGAACTGAAATGAGGCCATCTTAGGCCTCATTTAAGTCAAAACAGAATATTACATTTCAGAGATACGCAATTATTGATCAAGACAAATCAAATAAGTTTAAGCTCAAGTTCATCATTGATAATCATCAACTCATAGCAAACCATCTCATAATATTCTAAATCTCATATCTAAGCATAATATGTAATCTTAGGGTTGAATCCTAATCCCGATCGGCTAATTTGATCTCGCTTTACAGGATTCAAGCTCAGAGGATTACCTTTTTGCAATTTTGGTCGAATTCAAGCGTGATTGGATGAATCAAACTCGCCAGAGCACGATTCAGAGGAACAAGCAGCAAATCAAACCACCTAGGGATTGGCTCAAGACGACTAAATCGCTAGTTATGAACTTACATAGAAAAGCAAAATCGGTCCAAGCTTGGACCGGTTCGAGTGCTGGTTAGAAAAAGAGACACCGAAGTTGGTTCGACGGCTGATCAATGATTCTTCGACCATAATGAGGACAGAGCTTCTCCTTGGGACCAATCAGAGTGGATCAGCAACTCCAAGGTCTTCAACAGCTGCTAATTTAGCATCCAAAGTGAATATTGATTCGATCAAATTGATCTTCCCTGGTTCGAAAAGGATCAGGCCACCGGTACTATTCCGATGGCCGATCTATTAGTTCCTGGTCATTGTGAGGTCGGGAACAACCTCAACATGAGATCGCCAATCGAAACCATTGGACTAGCGAACAAGCTGGTTGAAACTCAAACCAACTTAATCGTTGGTTCTTGAACAGTCGCTAGATCGAAGGTTGAATGGGCGGCTTCTACCAATGAAGCGATGACCTGAGCCTATAACAGTGGAGAAGAGAGGCTAGGGAAAGTGATTGGAGTTGGTGTAGTTGCCAGCGAGACCTTGGTCGGCGGCAAATGACGCGACGGTGAGGGAGGGGACATGCCGCAAAGAGGGGAGAGAGATAGGGTTTTAGGTGTGAGAGAGAGAGAGAGAGAGAGAGAGAGAGAGAGAGAGAGAGAGAGAGAGAGCAAAGAGATATGAAAAGAGAGGAAAACTATGCATGATGAGGGCCCCTTGATTTTGGAGGGAAAATAGTATTTACACTATCCTCACATCAATCGATCTCGGCTGTTGGTTCGATCCAACGGTTGAAATCCTAATCTAACAAACAAAAAATGATTTCAAAAGTTTCATTATCATCTAAGTATTGGATAATTGATTGGATAAGCCCGATTTGCAAAAATGCAAGCCAAAATTGAAAATTGTATTAAAAGGCCTAATTAAGGGTCAAATTGTAAATTTGCGAAATTTGAGAGCCAATCTACAAAATTTTGGAAAATTGAGAGTGTAGAAGTAAAATTAGTGCAATAAGGATCCTAGAATTGGTCGCCGGAGGTCTAGAACTAACTAGTGAGGGGCTGAACTAGCCTACCCTGCCGATGGCTGGTTAGACTGTTTTGACGGTTTTGTGCCGATTTGATCGATTCTTAATCAATTTTGACCAATTCTACCTAACTCACGCACTTGTGACCCTTGTAGGTCCAAAATTTATGGCCCCTTGAGGAGAAAATTTGTCCGATTTTGAGAGGAAATTACCTAATTACAATTCAATTAAGCCAATTAAATTTCATAAATGTGATCTAATAATTAAGCAATTATTATGAAAAACAATGGACCAAAATCAAGGGTACTTAAAATTGAGCCTAAATGACTAAAATGAGCAATTTTGCGATTCAATAACCAAAAATTGTAAATTAATTGAAATTGAGTCCAATCAATGCTGCAATTGCCCTATCCGACTAATTACTTATGTGTAAGATCACCTATTGTATTCAAATTGACTTTAAATTAAAGTGTCGAGACTTAGGCCAAAAATGAATCGAGGTATAATGTTGAAATTGGACCTGGATTCGTGTAATTGAACCTTAGTCTTGAATGGGTAAACTCATATTTTTTTTTAATTGAAGCTCAATGGCTCAATTTTCTTGCCTTCAAGAAAGTGAAATCCCTCATATTGGGAAGTTTTATGCAAATTTCTTGAAATTGATCCTAAATTTAGACTTATCTTAAAAAAATAAGTGAAAAATAATTATTCGTTCACAAGTCATGAAAGATCGATTTACATCCCCTACTTAAGGCATTCAACATGGTGATTTGCGAAATCAAACACTTGAATAGATTTAGAATAGCCCCTAGACCAAATCTCCAAAAAGGAACTACAATTAATTATGACCAAAACAAAAGTAATTTTATTTGTTTGTTGATTTAGAACCTAAAACCCAATAAATTCGAAAAACAAGATTCTTAATCGAATTTTACCAAATTTTTGACATATAAGTCAAACTAATGCTAAACGAAATGTTTTGTAGATTTTTATTTTTTTTGTTCTAATTTTTTGGTTAAAGGTTTGATCAAAAATTAACTATTTAGTTGGTTTTTCTTAAAATATTGAATTTTGAGCCAAATCTTTAGATTTTGAGAAATTGATTTAGAAAAAGTGAAATTAAAATTAAATGGCATCTTTTTGAATGAAAAGCCAATTTTTTACTCAAGATTGGCTTTTGATCAAAATATTGACCAAAAAGTCAATCTAAAAGTCAACAATTTGACTTTTCAGGTTTTTTCTTGAAAACAAGTTGAACATTGTTTAAAAATAATAATGCAAGTAAAAAGAAATAAAAAATGACATTTTTTAGCCGAAAAATAAACTCTATCGTGATCAAAATCCCAAATTACAATTTTTTTTTTTTATCTTTTGACATGTTGGCTAAAAATTAGGTATTAACAGTCTTAAAAGACTTTTTGATACATAAATTCCACTAAACTTTTCAAGATTTATAGATGTTTTACATAAAATTTTAAGTTGACTGGAAAGTGTGTGTTTATGTCTATATATATATATTTAAATATCCAAATAGAAATGCAGCGCATTCCTACTGTTGGGCACCAAAAGAAGGCGAAAAAAAAAAAGTTTAAATGCGTAAAGAACGAGAAGCGTTTTTCAGGATCTCAATTCTTTAAATTTTAACTAGTCATAAGACGAGGGAGATGTAATTTGGAATGTCCGACACAATTATACAAAGAAACTCTAGTTATCTTGGCTATTTTATAATGTGATTTTTAATATCATAGTTTTTTTTTTTTTTTTTATGCCGAGAATCCAGCTTAGCTCACCTTACGGGAGCACAACACCGACTATATCTCGGGGGAGACTAGCCCAACAACCCACCAGCCGGGGCACCCTGCTTAAATTTTTTTATACCATAGTTTGTTTTCAATTATAAGTATACTTTTCAGTAGATGTCAAAAGTACAATATATATGAATGATAAAATAAAAAATTATTATATGAATTGGGAAGAAAAATTGAATCAAAACCATAACATTTAGTAAAATACATTAAATTAGTTTTTTTCTCAACGTGGAAAATTGCAAATAAAGTAAGATATATTTAAGAAAAATAGAAAATTGAGTTAAAGTCATTCATTTTTCTAAATTTTTTTAGTGTTTTCCTTTTTTCTTTTCTTCTCTTTACTTTACTTTTCTTCTTTTGAGATTGAGGGCCAGCAAAGGCATTGTGGCCCTCAGAGTCTTTGGGCAAGGGCTACAATGCCTTGACTAGCCACTAGGCGACAGCTTACAGGCCCCTTGTTTGGTCGGCAAGGGTTTGGCAACCCTCACACCTTACCTTTGCCTAGATCCGGTGGGGGTTGCAACACCCTCACTCCCTCACTATGGCCAAAGTGGGCCTAGTTGAGGTCCAAGGGCATGTGGCCCTTGATGTAAATTTGGCAAAGGCCATGATGCCTACCATGGATATGGGCTTGGTTTGCTCACCGGTGCCGCGACCCTCGTCTATGGGTAGTAACCCTTGTCAACCCTCGGCCCAAAAAAAGTAAAGAGAAAAGAAAAACAAAACAAAACAAAATTATTTAAAATTTTCATTTTTAAAAAAATATATATAATTGAAAATATCCATACCAGCACTAGCTAGAACTTGAAGAACCTACTACCTATTCTCTCATTTAACGTTCCTTTTTATACAACGGTTTATTTTATATAAAGTTAACCGCCCTCTCTCTTATGGGCCATCCTCTTACAGGTTGAGTTTAGCCCAATATTGGCGGACGAACCTAGCTTGGCCCAACATGTTTTATGAAAATAAAAAAAACCATCACATTCAATAACAAGAGTATGCGCATGTCATAACATATTACAGCAGGCAACAAAAATGAAGAAAATGAGATAAGATCTTTCAATTTGATACTCTATACGAGAAATTTTTATTTTGAAATCTTCCTAATCGTGCGGTGGATTTTTTTTCAAAGAATTACTCGTGGTGTGCACTGACAGCTAGAGAAGAAAAAATCTCCAAGTTGTGATTGTGCAATTAATATTGGAGAAGAGACCCCGCAAAAGTGTCAACTTTGGAGGAGACCGTATTCTAATTTCAGTGTCTACAGATGAGTCGCAATCCGGTGAGCATAAGTATTGGTGTTCATGAATGGGAGCAAAGAATAGATAGATTGAGAGCACTAGAGCCAGTAAACGGACCATAACGATGCGTAGAAGTTCGTGAAATTCTAAACGCAAGTGCACGTGTCGAACAAGTAATATAATGATGAGAAAAAGTATCGTCCCATGAAGATCGATGATTAATAAACCAATTAAATACTAAAATAGACTAATTCTAAAATTTATCTAACAAATCAAAATATAATTAAGAATAAATTAAAAACGACAATTGTAGACTAAATGCAGTAAATCGATCGATAAATATGTTAGAGCATCCGATTTCACCATAACTACTAGATATGAATTTCAGATTATTATGAATACAAGAACGATATCAAACATGTGATAGCGGAATTTCCTAACCTATTTACTATCCTATCTCTAGGTATAGCAAATCTACTTAGCTTATTAATCCACTATATCTCTATGTGAATTAAAATAAACATGAGTGCATTAAAAACTATGAATATTCCCGGCTTACAATGAGTCTTTTGGATCACTTTATCACCGAAAGCTACACAAATAACGCGGTATATTTATATCCACGTTTAATTCATGGTTATACATTATAATGAGCAATTGCATATTATCACTTCTCGCCTCAAACATGCACATCGATCATCTAAGTGGTGGTCGTCACTTAAAAGCATTAAACACAATAATATATAACTCACATGAATGAAATCAATTGTAAAACATAAAAATCATGAAATTCACATCATCATGGTTAGGCTACATCGTAGCCTAACAAAAGAAAATTAGAACATAGTAGAAGAATAAATAAAAATATAAATCAAACCCAGCATCTTGAATCAAAGAACAAGAATTATGTCACCACTTTTGTCTTCTCTTCAAAACACTTGAAAAATTCTCCTCAGAAAAATGAAAAACGACCTAACCCCCTCTCTCTCTTTCCTATTTATAGGAGATCCAAAATATCTATCTCCCAACGCTTGCAGATAACATTAGGGAACAAAATCAAGAATTTCCTGATTTGATATCCATCTTCCACTGCTGCTTTTATTTGAATTCCCGATATTTGCCATTCTTTTCCTTATCTTCTCCATATCTCATTATTCTGCATAAACAAAGAAAATTCAAATAATCAGAAGGAAATCCAAATATTTTCTCTAAGATATTGCATTAATTGTTGCTTAAAATAGGTAAAATAACTCTATTTTTATAGAGTTATCAAACCCCCAAACTTAACATTTTGCTAGTCCTCGAGCAAAAGTAAGACATAACACATAATCAAGCTAGCAACCTCCTCCATGACATCTTTCCATAATTGCTCAAATTCACAATTCAAAGAAAAACACAAATTTCATCCAAACATTGAAATCGATTTATAAGTTAAGACCAATTCTAACTATATGATCCAAGTGTGTGTGTGTGAAAGTCCTCATCTTTTTCGAATTATATGCAATCCAGATAAATTCACATTAACATGTAACCTCTCAAAAATTCTCAATAATTATGACCAAATCTCATAGGTTTGCTTTTCATTCCTCTCTCCACTAATGTAAGCTAATTATCCAACCAAAAATCAATAGGACTTTTCTCGGGTTGCAATGTAAGGCTGGGCTAAAGGTGAGATAATGGAAATTTTAAGCTCAAATAACCCATCAACACGTTGATTTCTAGGATCTAATTAGAGCCAATGTCACTATCCAATTTCACTCATTCAAGATAATATTTCTGCCACCATATATCACCATTCCTTTTTTTTTTTTTTCTTTTTCATTCTTCTTTTTTTTTTTTTTTCCTTTTTTTTTTTTTTTTTTTTTTTTGAATTGCTTTATGGTGGAGTTTCTCCCAAAGTCCCTCCTAATATAACATGAAAATTTCCAACCTATTGAGTATCCAAAAGGCTCACTCAATTGAAACTTGGATAGGGAACCATAAAAGCAATTTTTTTTTTTATACACCCCAACAACCATAGCAATCACTTTTTTTTTTTTTTCATACTCCATCATTCCTCCCAAATTTCTATCAAGCTCAAATAATTTTTTTTATCCCAAAAGAAAATCAACGTGTTCATAGGGCATGGGATAAGGATATAATTTGATAATGGCTAGGCTAAATATATATGGGTGCCAATGAAAAATTGGGTAATAATTAAGGCTCAACGGGGTGACTAGGGATAAATAAACGGGGTTAGCTTGAAAGGCTCAATCGATCCAAAAATTGCCTAAATCATTTTCTCAGTTAGATTTAGCTTAGGATTTCGCCTCAAGAGAAAATCAAACAAATTCTAAGATTTGGGTGAAATTTAAGAAAATCACATACTTCACATGAATGTTCTCTAAATTTACACACAATTAAAAAATTAAGGACTTTTAGTGCTCAAAAGTAAGTGGATCAACATAATCGAATTAAGATTAACTCACACATCAATTGCAAGTTTAAATAAAATTTAAGTTTTCCTAAGAATCGTAAAAATTCACAATTAGGACAGCAATCATGATAAAAAATAGATTTAGCCAAAATTTTTTATCTCCCCCAAAACTTGAATGATGCAAAGTGTCCTCAATGCGAAAAATAGAATAGGAAGAAGAAAACTCCCCTGGTTGTAGGATAAGTCCATAGATGACCTTGATGATTAAACTCTTGAAAGGTGCTCCCTAAAAAGTTAACCTGGATAAAATAGAGAAAAATTGATCTTTTTTTCTTTTTTGCAAAACATAAACTTAACAATAAATAAATAAAAAATTGCAAAATTAAAATGCTTGGGTTGCCTCCCAAGAAGCGCTTGCTTTATAGTTTTCAGCCAAACTAACTCAGATGTCACTATTTTGGAGGATGAAGTTCAATGGTGGTCTTCTCCTTGTTGTAACCACCATCGAAGTAGGGCTTTAAATGTTGACCGTTCACTTTGAATGTGCCCTCGGTGTCTTGTGCAACTTCAATTGTTCCATATGGGAATACCTGTGTAACTGTAAAAGGACCAGACTATCGAGACCACAACTTTCCTGGAAAAAATTTAAGACGAGAGTTATAAAGTAAGACTTTTTGACCAATTTGAAACTCTCTTCTGAATATGTGCTTGTCATGCCATCTTTTTGTACGCTCCTTGTACAACTTAGAATTTTCATAGGCCTCATTGCAAAATTCCTCCAATTCATTCAATTGCAATAATCTTTCTTCACCGCGCATCTGCATGTCAAAATTCAGAAATTTCAATGCCCAATATGCTTTATGCTCTAATTCCACTGGTAAGTGTCAAGCTTTTCCAAACACTAGCCTAAAAGGAGATATCCCAATTGGAGTTTTGAATGCTGTCCTATAGGCCCAAAGTGCATCATCAAGTTTTATTGACCAATCTTTCCTAGAGGCATTCACTGTTTTTTCTAAAATTCTCTTGATTTCCTATTTGAAATCTCTACTTGACCACTAGTTTGAGGATGATAAGGGGTTGCAACCTTATGTGTGACTCCATACTTACTCAAAAGTGCTTTAAATTGTTTGTTGTAAAAATGTGTCCCCTTGCCTTAGGAGTGCCGAATCGGGTAAAAATATTTTTCTTCAAAAATTTGACCACAACCTTAGCATTATTAGTTGGCAATGCTACAGCTTCTACCCACTTAGACACATACTCCACGGCCACTAAAATGTATAAATTTCCATAAGAAGGTGTAAAAGGTCCCATGAAATCAATACCCCAAACATCAAATAATTCACACACAATAATGTTGTTTAAAGGCATCTCATTTTTTCTTGAAATATTTCCAGTTCTCTGACATCTATCACATGAAGCTACATAGGAGTATGCATCTTTAAAAAGTGTAGGCCAATAAAATCCAGATTGCAAAATCTTAGCTGCAGTTTTGGTGGCACCAAAATGGCCACCTATCTCTCCATCATGACAATGATGTAAAATGTTTACCTTCTCTTCGTCCGGAACACATCTCCTTATGACTTGGTCTGCACATACTTTAAACAAGAAAGGTTCTTCCCAAAATAACTTTTAACATCGAAAAAGAATTTTTTTCTTCTGTTGATATGATAATTCAGGAGGAAGAATATTACTTACCAAATAATTTACAAAGTCTGCGTACCAGGAATTTTTGTGGACTTCATGGAAAATATTGTCTCATCGGGGAACTCTTCCAAAATTGGTCTTACCTCTTCCTTTGAATTTGGAATTCTTGATAAGTGGTCTGCAATTAGATTTTCAGTCCCCTTCTTATCTTTGATTTCCAAATCAAATTCTTGCAATAAAAGAATCCACCCGATCAACCTTTGGGTTTTGATTCTTTCTTTTCTAGCGATACTTAAGAGCAGAGTGGTCAGAATAAACTATAACTTTTGAGCCAATTAAATAAGAACGAAATTTATCAAAAGCAAATACTACCGCCAAAAGTTCCTTTTCTGTTGTTGAATAATTCAATTGTGCACCTGATAAGGTTTGACTGGCATAGTATATGGTTTGGAAAATTTTATTCTTCCTTTGTCCCAAAACAGCTCCTACCGCAGAATCGCTAGCATCACACATCAGCTCAAAAGGTAAATCCCAATTTGGTGCCGCCATAATTGGTGCTGATATTAACTTCTCCTTTAAAGTTTTAAAAGCCTGCATGCATTCAACAGAAAAATTAAAAGGAGCATCTTTTTCCAAAAGATTAGAAAGAGGTTTAGCAATTTTGGAAAAATCTTTTATAAATCGCCTGTAAAATCCTGCATGTCCCAAAAATCCTCTGACAAGTTTCACGATGTTGGCGAGAGGCAATTTTGCAATGACCTCCACTTTAGCTCGATCAACTTCTATTCCGTTTTGAGAAATTTTATGCCCGAACACTATTCCTTCTTGCACCATAAAGTGACACTTCTCCCAATTCAAAACAAGGTTAGTCTCCTCACATCTTTGTAAGACCAAAGCCAAATTATTTAAACAAGAATCAAATGATAAGCCAAAAACGGAAAAATCATCCATGAAAATCTCAATATATTTTTCAACCATATCAGAAAAAATAGCCATCATGCATCTCTGAAAAGTAGCTGGTGTATTACAAAGACCAAAGGGCATTCTTCTAAAAGCAAAAGTACCATAGGGACAAGTGAAAGTAGTTTTCTCTTGATCTTCTGGTGCAATAGGAATCTGATTATACCCTAAATATCCATCAAGAAAGCAATAAAACTCATGTCCTGCAAGTCTTTCTAACATTTGATCAATAAATGGTAAAGGAAAGTGATCTTTTCTAGTGGCATCATTCAATTTTCTATAATCCATACATACACGCCACCCAAGAATCGCTTGTTCTAGTTGGAATCAATTCATTGTTATCGTTTTTCTGAACAGTCATACCACCTTTCTTTGGCACAACTTGTACAGGACTTACCCAAGAACTATCAGAGATAGGATAGATGATACCTGCATCAAGTAGCTTAATTACCTCAGCTTTTACTATTTCTTGCATCTTCGGGTTCAAACGCCTCTGAGGTTGGATAGCGGGTTTATATTGTTCCTCCATCAAAATTTTGTGCATGCAAATTGAAGGACTAATTCCCTTGATATCAGCTATTTTCCATCCAATTGCACCTTTATGCTCTCTTAATACTCGAGCAATTTCTCCTCCATCAAATCTGTCAAAGAAGAAGATATAATTACCGGTAAAGAAGAAACTCCATCTAAATAAGCATATTTCAAATGAGAAGGTAAGGGTTTGAGTTCAAGAATTGGAGGCTCTTCAATTGATGGTTTAGGCTTTGTAATGTGTTGTCCTAACTCTTCGAATTTAATTGCCTTTTGCCTTGAATATGATGGAATTGCGTCCATGAAATTTGTGTACTCCTTTATCTCCTCATTCTGAATATCTTTGTCCATTGGTTGAATCAGACATGCTTCAAGTGGATCTTTAAAAATATTTTCTTGAAAAACCTTATTCACCAACTTGTCAACTGTCTCAACTCTAAAACAAGAATTATCATCAGATGGATATTTCATTGCTTTAAAAACATTCAATGAAACAAGATCATCTTGAACTCTAAGAATCAACTTCCCTTGTTGTACATCAATAAGAGCTCTTCCTGTTGCTAGAAAAGGTCGATCTAAGATAAGTGGTACCTCAAAATCTTCCTCCATGTCAAGAACTATGAAATCTGCAGGAAAGATGAATTTGTCAACTTTTACCAAAATATCTTCCACAATACCTCTCGGATATTTAATTGATCGATCAGCTAGTTGAAGTGACATTGTGGTTTCTTTTACCTCGCCCAATCCTAATTTATTGAAAACGGAATAAGGCATCAGATTAATACTTGCACCTAAATCACATAATCCTTTTTCAAAGTAGGAATCTCCAATAGTGCAAGGAATAGTAAAACTCCCTGGATCTTTTAATTTCGGAGGCAATTTGTTTTGTAGGATGGCTGAACACTCCTCATTTAACTTCACAGTTTCATAATCCTCTAGTTTCCTTTTGTTTGCGAAAATTTCCTTCAAAAATTTTGCATAACTAGGCATTTGCGCTAAAGCATCTGCAAAAGGAATGTTAATGTGCAATTTTTTAAATACATCAAGAAATTTAGAAAATTGCTTATCTATTTTGTGCTGCTGGGAGTCGCCGAGGGAATGGAATTGGCGGCACATATGGCTTGAGATTATCTGGAAAAAGTTTACTCTTGCTTGTCTCCTTTGATTGTTTATTGATCACATCTTCATTGTCTTTGACAATCTCTTCTTCTCCAACTTGTTTACCACTTCTCGGGGTAATAGCCTTTATGTTTTCAATTGGATTTTTCTCGGTGTTGCTCGGCAAAGAACCTTGTTGTCTCCCGACATCATGCTTGCTAACCGACCAACTTGCATCTCCAGTTTTCTGATTGAAGCCTCTTGGTTTTGAAATCTCACATCCGTGCTTTTGATGAAGTCATGAGTCGTATTAGCAAGTTTAGTGACTATATCTTCCAAATTTGACTTTGTCTCCTCTAATTGTTTGAATCATGGTGGTCTTGTCACATTCTGATTATTCCATGAAAAATTTGGATGATTGCGCCATCCCGGATTGTACGTGTTGGAATAGGGATTATTTTGTGACCTGTTAAAATTTCCAACAAAGTTAGAATTTTCACTAGATTGTTTAAAAGTATTACCTACCTGACATTTTGTGCTAGCATGTCTTCCACTACAAAAATCACATGTCAAAGTCTGAATTTTCATGGCTGAAACACTCATATTATCTAGCTTTTTGTTGAGTGCTTCAAATTGTGCAGCAATTGCAGCAAAAGCATCCACTTCATGAACTCCATTAACTTTTTGCATTGATAATCTCTCAGTAGGCCACTGATAACTATTGGACGCCATCTCCTCTAATAAGTTGTAGGCTTCTTCTGGTGTTTTATTATTTAGAGTTCCTCCCGCAGCCGCATCAATCATAGAACGAAGATTTGCATTAGAGCCATTATAAAAGTTTGTACCTGCATCCATACAGGTAGTCCATGATGTGGGCATCTCCTAAGAAATTCTTTGAATCTTTCCCATGCTTCATATAATGATTCATTATCCATTTGCATAAAATTAGTAATATCGTTACGCATCTTCGCAAACTTTGCAGGTGGAAAGAACTTACTAAGAAATTTCTGAGTCATATCATTCCATGTAGTGATTGATCCTGCAAGAAGAGAAGAAAGCCAACTCTTAGCTTTGTCTCTAAGAGAGAATGGAAATAATCTCAATCTAATAGCATCATCTGTAACTCCATTATATTTAATGGTGTCACAGATTTCAAGAAAAGAATCGATGTGAGCGTTTGGATCATCGCTTAGTAGCCCACTAAATTGCACTAATTGTTGAAGCATCTGAATGAGTGATGGCTTGATCTCAAAATTGTTTGCTTGAATTGCAGGTCTTCTGATACTTGATGTGGTTCCTTGAATTGTTGGCGCAGCATAATCTCTTAAGAGTCGACGTGGATTTTCATTCTCACCGTCTGCCATCTTCTTAGCGTGATTTCTCTGTTCTCTCAGTCGCCTTTTGAATGTACGCTCGATTTCTGGATCAAGCTCAACAAGTTTCCCTTGTTGGCTACGTGTCATAAACCGACGTACACCCTGAAAAAATAAAACAAAACGAAAGCTAGATTAAACTTAGAATTATTTGGTATCAATATTAATTAGTATTAAACAAATGATCCCCGGCAACGGCGCCAAAAACTTGTTCGTGAAATTCTAAACGCAAGTGCACGTGTCGAACAAGTAATATAATGATGAGAAAAGTATCGTCCCACAAAGATCGATGATAATAAACCAATTAAATACTAAAATAGACTAATTCTAAAATTTATCTAACAAATCAAAATATAATTAAGAATAAATTAAAAACGACAATTGTAGACTAAATGCAGTAAATCGATCGATAAATATGTTAGAGCATCCGATTTCACCATAACTACTAGATATGAATTTCAGATTATTATGAATACAAGAACGATATCAAACATGTGATAGCGGAATTTCCTAACCTATTTACTATCCTATCTCTAGGTATAGCAAATCTACTCAGCTTATTAATCCACTATATCTCTATGTGAATTAAAATAAACATGAGTGCATTAAAAATTATGAATATTCCCGGCTTACAATGAGTCTTTTGGATCACTTTATCACCGAAAGCTACACAAATAACGCGGTATATTTATATCCACGTTTAATTCATGGTTATACATTATAATGAGCAATTGCATATTATCATTTCTCAGTCTCAAACATGCACATCGATCATCTAAGTGGTGGCCAGTCACTTAAAAGCATTAAACACAATAATATATAACTCACATGAATGAAATCAATTGTAAAACATAAAAATCATGAAATTCACATCATCATGGTTAGGCTACATCGTAGCCCTAACAAAAGAAAATTAGAACATAGTAGAAGAATAAATAAAAATATAAATCAAACCCAGCATCTTGAATCAAAGAACAAGAATTCTGTCACCACTTTTGTCTTCTCTTCAAAACACTTGAAAAACTCTCTTCAGAAAAATGAAAAACGACCTAACCCCCTCTCTCTCTTTCCTATTTATAGGAGATCCAAAATATCTATCTCCCAATGCTTGCAGATAACATTAGGGAACAAAATCAAGAATTTCCTGATTTGATATCCATCTTCCACTGCTGCTTTTATTTGAATTCCTGATATTTGTCATTCTTTTCCTTATCTTCTCCATATCTCATTATTCTGCATAAACAAATAAAATTCAAATAATCAGAAGGAAATCCAAATATTTTCTCTAAGATATTGCATTAATTGTTGCTTAAAATAGGTAAAATAACTCTATTTTTATAGAGTTATCAGTAGAATTCAAATGTCTTGCACCCTTATACACCGCCGCAAAAGAAGGCGACTTGGACGAATTCATCAAAGCCCTCGAAGGGTATTCCGCTGAAGAGACGGCCTCTTTGTACTACGTTATCAGCACATAGAGGCCTTATAGGAACTCGTTGCTCCACGTACAGTGGGTATCGAGAATGCCGACATCCTCCAAGCCCTCCTCGAGGTCGTCCGTGACCCACAGCTCGCCACCCAGGCAAACTACAGTGGGGACACAACCCTCCACGCCTCGGCAAGAGCTTGCAGGATCCGCACGATGACGCTCCTCCTCGACTTCGACACTATCGTGGACAAAGCGAACAAAGCCGGCAATGAGGCGTTGCATGAGGCTGTGAAGAACGGTGACTACGAGTTAACCAATCTGCTCCTGCGTCAAGGCTCAACATAAATGAATAAGGAGAATAACAAGAGAAAGTGCCCACTGTACTTGGCAATTGAGACGGGGAACTTGAGGATTCTCTTGCATTTGCTGCAAGCGGTGGATGGGAATGAAGTCCTTTCGTCCTAGATTGAAGGCATGTCACCGGTTCACGAAGCCGTGATGCATCGAAGGAAAGGTCAATGATTTGTACTTGATGTTCGCACTTGGGTAAATTTATTAGTCAGACCATTCATATGTGTGTCTAGTTTGGATCCATATGAGATCTTTGAACCTATAAATCTTATTCATAAAGCAGCTAACCTCACATTTTTTATTTTTCCTACTAAAATGGTTTCACCTTTTCCTAGAGCCTGCATCATTTATAGAGGTTTTCCCACAAATTTTAGACTTGGAACCTGACAAGACTTACCCCCCCTGAAGATTGTCATCACTTTAATACTTCGGTAGCCGATAGTCATAGTATAAACCATTGTAGATACTACACTGATTACATTATTGTCCAAGGACCTTTTGCAAAATAGGAAGGGACTCGTGTCATCGTTGCCCTTAATTACTCCCATATGGTAAAATACTACTTGGAGACGAATGTCTCTATGCTTTGAAGCAATCTCTAATGTCTATACTAAAATTATCCCCCAAAAGTTTAGAATTCAGTTACATATTCCACGAAATATTAAGAAAAATATAATTGATAGAGGATAAAATTACCAAAACCTTTGTTATGAGCATGACTTCATTTCCTACTCTCTAATGATATAGATATGCTGAAAAAGATGTCAAAGAATAAGAAAGAGCTGTTTGATTTAAAAGATGCTAGAGAGGATGTGCCTCTTCATCTAGCAGTACGCAAGAATTATGTTGATGGAGTCAAATTCTTGGTCAACAAGTTCACTTCAAGCGCCTTCAAGCACAATAGAGATGGCTATTTTCCAATTCACATGCGTGTAAGATGAGTCATCTCGAAACAGTTAAGGTGCTGTGTCAACATTGGCAAGATTGGTTAGAACTAAAAGAGTTGCTTACTTTAGAGGAACAGCAAAATATACTTCATGATGCAGCAAAGTACGGAAGTGCTTCCATAGTGAAGTACATACTTGACGATCCCAAGCTTGAAAAGCTTATAAAAATATGAAAGACAATGAAGGAAATACGCCTCTCCATATAGCCATAGAGGAGTGGCAACCTAGGATTCTGCTCTCTCTCACTTGGGAAAATAGAGTCAATCTTGAGCTTGTAAAAACCATCACAACTTCATGACTCTAGACATTTTAGATGAAGAACCGAGAGAAATCAATGCGCCACTTCACTAGGTAATGATATCGACGAAAGAAATTAACAAGTTATCTACTTTTATTTTTCAATATTGTTTTGATTACTTCTTTTTTGGGAGAGACGAAAGGAACTAAAGTTTACTTTGACCCGTTGGACTCACCTTGAAGTTACCAAGTGGAATTAAGTTTCCATAGTAAGCTCAGAAAGATTGCATTTGCAAGCCTGTGTATCACTTGAGAAGGTTTTGTGTTTTTGAATCCTAAACCTTTGATTGTGAGTCCATCTTCATGGATAATAATGGCCTCTTTTTTTTTTTCCTATTACTCCTAACCGGAGCTTGACACTAACAATTTTACTATCTGCCGAGGCACCAAAAGCAAAGGCAAAGCAATTTCACAGACAAGAAGCTTTGGCCCGTGGAGAGAGCCTCCGGACATAAGTATACTAAACAGGCATGCTGAAGTCCATATGGTCGTGGCAACGCTCATTGCCAATGTGACATTCGTCTCTGGCTTTTCTATTCCTTGAGGATATAATAGCTCTGAACCAGATGCTGGAATCGCTACACTGTTGAATAAGCCCATGCACGACGTCTTTGTGATCTGCAACTCCATTGCCATGTACAACTCGATAATTGCAGTTGTGATCCTTCTTTGGATGCAAATCAATGATTCACATGCAGTTTTTCATGTCCGTAGAATGACAAGGCTACCGTTGCTCATAACTCTTACCACAATGTCCATGGCTTTCATGGCAGGGATCTATGTGACTATAAGCAAAGGCACTTGAGTTGCGGTTGTCGCATTGGTCGCTGGAACCACTGCCCTCTTTGTTATATTGATTATTTACATTGCTTTTTTCGTTCTGCTTGGGTACAAGTGTCGTCTTGTACAGTTTTTTGCCGACTACATCATCAGAGCTGCTATATTAATTTCAAACAGTGCGACTGAAGGAGCTTTCAAGGAGGACGACTTTGCATGGGCCAAAATTGTAAAAATAGCTACTGCTCCATCTGATTTAGTCAAGGAGGACAACATGCCGGTACTTAGCCATAGCCGACAGGTGAAGGTCACTTTCGTCGAATACGGCCGCAAGCTAAGGCAGGTGGCGCCCTCATCGGATCTGGCGAGCCCTCACCAGATTCTGAAGCTATGTTGGGAAGCGACAACATTGAAGCCACAGGGAACCTCAAGGATGCGAGGGCTGAGGTAGGGATCGAGGTCACGGACAACGAGGGCCTTGGCTTTGTTCTTGGATTAGGGGCGGCTTTTAGGGAGGCGGACGACTTGTGGAGGGAGGCGACAACATCAGAGCCGCAAGGGACCTCAACGATGCAGGGGCTGAGGGGGAGACTTGGACTTATTCCTAGACCCGGGGGCGGTCGCGAAGGCGATGAACGACCTCAATAGTTGAGCAGTTGCCTAAGGGGGATTGGTAGACGAGGCAATGGCAGAGGCGATGGACGAGGCCTAGGTGAAGGCTGGAGGTCGATGAGAGAGAGTAGAGCTAGGTCGTCGGGAGGGAAAGAGACAAAGGGCAACACATGAGATTACAAGGGAGGGAGAGAGACTATGAAGAGAAGAAAGAGACAAAGGGAGTGAGAGATCTAACAGGTGGGCCTGTGAGTAGACTATTATTTTGATGACGTAGCATCATTGTGGTACCTAACATTTTTTCTTATAGACATACATCCGTCATTTAAAATCATGATTCGAGGTGTGTGATCATTTTTAAGAAAATGGTATTTCCCCCCACTGCACTGCTCATAGGATGAGCAAAGTTGCTTCTAGGATAAAATAAAACCACCAAATCATGAAGAGCCTCATTCGCTAACTTCCTACTTCTTGGATTTGGATTGACTACACATCCTATTTTTAGCAAATACTAGACTTTGATGTAATGGATGATGAAAAAGGTGGTGATGTGATGCTAATGTAATGATTTTATCATCAGAGGCGTTTAAATATGTTAAGCTCTGCGATAGTAACTCATATTTTGGTTATTTATATAAAACATTTGATGCCCATTCTAATCCCCGATTGATGAGAAAGTGATTTTGAAACTAGTAGATAATTTTTTTTTTTATCGAAACTACCCACATATATTAAACAAAACACGAATTACAACCATAGGCTAAAGCATCACAAAGGATTATGTCTTGCAATACAAACGGAGGATAACTATTCCAATTGAGGGCCCGGTTTTGATGTTGATGGGCCTTCGCGGCCCAATCTGCAGCACGGTTGGCTTCTCTATTGCAGTATCGAAGGCATAAATTAGGGCATTGAGATAGTTCTTGCTGAAGCGTTGCGATTAGGGTTCTCTCCGTCCATGGCAGTGGTCGCTGCTTCTGCACGATTTCTACAAGAATCAAGCAATCAGATTCGAACTCCACTTGATGCATTCGCATCCCTTGACTGACAAGATGCCGGATCGACAGAAGAAGGGCATAAAGCTCGGATTGAAAGGCTGACTGTGCGGGTACCGTCTGTGTAAATACATCGGTAAGTAATCCTTGATACTTTCTGGATATGCAGGCGATCGAGCCTTCGCTGTTCCCTGGTTGATAAGCTCCATCCACATTACATTTAAGAAACCCTTTTGCAGGCGGTTTCCATCTCCGATCTGGGTTCCCAATTGAAGAGGATGGTCTTTTCGCTGACAAATTGGCAAGCGACCAGATCTGATGTGAGATCTAAGCCACTTCAACTGCTCGAGCCGGATCTGGGGCCTGATGACGAAATATAGCTGCATTCCTGCGGAGCCAGATTTCCCACATCAAATATGCAATTTGTTCTAACGATGGAGAAACATGAGGGTCAGATGCTCTCTCAGAAATCCATTCATCCAGTCTTCTGATGGTTGAAGGTAAGATATGAACCTGAATCGAAGGATGCCTCCAGATTTCCTTTGTCCATGAACAGTAGAAGAATAGGTGCTCGTGGGTTTCAGGAACTCCCTGAGAACATAAAGTACAAAGGGGGGTAGAGGTAATATGTCTTCGAAATAGGTTATCTTTGGTCGCTAGAGCATTTTTACATGCCAGCCACAGAAAATTGCGAAGTTTTGGAACTGTGCGCATATGCCAGATGCTTCTCCAGAGTTTAACAGAATTTTGATGGGAGGATGAAGGGCCAGATGGGGGTGTGGGTGTTGTGATAGACAAATAGTGATAACAGCTTTTTACTGAGAAAACACCCGAAGCAGAATGGGTCCATACTAATTGGTCATTTAAAATTGCAGGGTTTATGGGCATGGACAGAATCTCATTACATACCTAAGAATCAAACAGAGAGGTTACAAGATTTGCATTCCAAGCTACATGGGAGGAGTCCAAGAGATCAGCAACCATCTGTGGTTCCCCTGCAGCAGCAAAGCCTCCAATTTTGCCAGATGTGAGCCAATTATCCTGTCTAATGTTAATTTGTGAACCGTCACCTACTAACCATCTTAGTTTTGGAATGATAGTGTCTCTCCCAAGAAGCAAACTTTGCCATCCCCATGATGGCCGATATCCTCTCTGAGCAGCTTGAAAGGTAGAAGTTCTAAAATAGAGGCCCTTGAATAGTTTACTCCAAATAGCTTCTGGGTGAGTTAGGAGACGCCAAGCTTGCTTTCCAAGCATCGATTTGTTGAAGTTGAGTAAGTCTCTGAAGCCCATTCCGCCTGAGTCTTTAGATAGCTTAAGTTCACTCCATTTCTGCCAGTGTATGCCTGATTTACTCATATTTGAGCTCCACCAGAATGCTGATATCTTTCTTTCTATAATTTTGCAGAGAGACAGGGGGAGCTTGAAGATAGACATGGCATACTGAGGTAAGGCCTGAACCACTGCCTTAAGTAAGACCTCTTTCCCACTCTTTGATAACAGTTTCTCCTTCCACCCATCTAATTTAGCATTTATTCTGGCCAGAATCCAGGAAAACATCTCTCGTTTGGATCTACCCCAGTTCGAAGGAATACCCAGGTACTTCCCATACTTACTCAATAGAGGAATTCGAAGTTCACTAGCTAGGTTTGCTTGTAAAGTCTGAGGACAATTTTTGCTAAAAAACAAACCTGACTTGTTCCTGTTAATGATCTGACCTGTAGCCACACAGTACTGATTAAGAATGTTGGCAATATTTTGAAAAACTATTAGATAATTAAAGAGATCGATTAACACGAAATTAATCTTTTGATGATGAATAATCATTGTTTTATTATAATCACAATGTAGGAAATTCATGATTTCCAATTGAATTCTCTAGTCGATCGCGTTTATATCCCTTAACGGCCTCACTTAATAGATTAATTAACTCGCGAGTGATCAGCTCCGAGTAAAATGACCATAAACGTGTCGACAAAACAACAATTTCATATATTCGTAATGGGCCAAATTTCGGGATGTCACGGTTGTGGCGCTTGGCAACTCTAGGCAAGGGCTGCAACATCCTCATCGCCCATTGGGCTAGGGTCAAGAGCTCTCGATGTGGCCGATGAGGGCGTCATAACCCTCACCTAGGCTCTTGTGTATATTTGGTGAGGGTCTCCATGCCCTCACTGTGGCCAATGAGGACCAAGGTGAAGGTTGTGACGCTCTCATTGATCAAAGGGCATGTGGCCCCTTATCTAGATTTGGGCTGGGGCAGGGCAATGCAGCCTTTGCCGACCCCAACAATGCCCTCGCCTATGGCTGGCAATTATGTCGGCTATAATACTAGAAAAAGTAAAGAAAAAAAGTACAAAAAATTATTAAAAAATGAAAAATATATTAAAATATTATTAAAAATGTTTACTTTAGGGCTGCCAACTCTATAGGGCGCTTTGGCATTTACCTCTAGTGATTTTTTTTTTTTATCAAAATTGACTAAATGGACTTAATTTACAAAACATAAAAAGATTTGATGGCACAATTAAAAAATTTATGATTTAATTAATAAAAATATAATAAATTTAAGACTTTTTTTAAATAATTTCTCCCTTTCTATTCAATTTTATTTTCTTATGTCATCCTTTTCCAAATAAGGTTATCCCAATGCACATCAATGACGTGTCACCGTCAAAGTCAAAGTTTGTGAAAGCAAAAGCGACATCTTTTTATTGTAAAAATTATTCAGGTCTCCATCAATGATATTTCATGGTCAAACTGCTTTTCTATAAAGAAAATACTCATTCAAATCCATTTCATTATTTTGGGTCGTATAAAGTTATTCCATCTATCATCGCATTATCAAGTTATTGTTGAAATTAGGTATTCTAAAATGGAAAATGTCTTTCCAATGACTCATCGTTTGTCGAGCGTGATGATTTTATTACTCACCAATTACATGTCACCATCGAAAATTAGATGAAAAGTGAAATATTCATTTAATGGAAAAAAAAATTCAACTATCCTCCAGAAGTGGGCTTTTTCTTATAAAGGACCCCATGAATTTGACTTTGTATCTCAAGAAACTTATATTTGACAAATGCGTATCGTTGTGCCCCTGATTCTAATTGCCGGTGGAAAAAATTGGCCGGCTGAGGCAGTTGGGGAGGGATGAAACTCAGCAGCGGCAACGACAGCACCACCTAGGCATCGGCGAGGGTCCCTCCCTGGGCTTAGGCGGATAGGCTCGTAGCCGCTTCTTCCTCGTTTCGCATCCACATTCCTCCACATTTCCTCACTTGTGACTGGTGATCTTTGCCAGCTCTTAGCTCAAAAAATAAATAAATAAATAAATAAATAAATAAATATTCAAAATATATCAAAATATTATTTAAAAAAATGTTCATGTTATGGTGTTGACGCTATATATAGCGATTTATGGATAAAATTGATTGGATTGGCTTAATTGGCAAAATATGAAAAATTTTATAACTAAATTGTCACAATTAAAAAATTTAAGATTGAATTGACACAAATACAATATATTTAGATGGATTAACGAAAATAAAAAAAAAAAAATACAATATATTTAGAATTTTTTTGATAGTTTCTCCCATTGTATTCAATTTCATTTTCTAAAGTCATCCTTTTTCAAATAAAGTTATTCTAGTGCACATCAATGACACGTCACCATTGAAGTCTTGAGTGTTATAAAATAGTGAAAGCGTTGTCTTTTTATTGTCAAAATTATTCAGATCCTCATTAATGATATTTCATGGCCAAAGTACTTTTATAAAAATTAAAAAAAAATACTCCTGCAAATCTATTTCATTTTTTTTTTTTTTTTTTGTCTCGTGTAAAGTTATTCTATTCATCATTACGTTTGTTGGATCATTATTGAAATTGGATATTATAAGATGGAAAATGTTTTCCTAATGACTCATTCTTGCAAGCGTAATGATTTTATTACTCATTAATCACGTGTCAAACTTCACCGGAAATGCTGGAAAATGAGTTGAGTGGAATCTGCAGGTTGAGATCTTTCTTTTAGAAAATTTACCAAAATAATTGTAAATTTATTATATTTATACTAATTCACTTATGAACTTTTAATTTGGACAATTTAATTTTAAATTTTTTGATGATTTATCAAAAAGAAAAAATTCAGAAGTTTAAAAAAAAAATTCACGTTAGCACCGTCTCTATCATGTAGGATGTTAGGAATCTGTGTCATCGATTTCTGATCAAAATTGGTTGAATTGGCAAATCGTTAAAATATTTAGGATTAAATTGATTAAATTTAAAAAGTTCAAGATGGAATTTGCACAAATATTATAAAGTTAGGACTTTTTTGGGTGTTCCTGCTTTTTACGGCATCAAATATCCATTAGTTATTGGAAATTTCCAAATTGCTTTTTCTGGGTTCAAGCTTGGATTGGGAGATTTTGATTCGACGGATGAGAGCAACCATCTGAAGGCGGAACGAGATATCCCTCTCTTTCTCGATTTTTCCAGGAGGGAAAAGTTCTGCAGTTTAAAGCAACGAAACATTGGGCGTCTTAAGTTGCTTTCCCCTCGGTCACGTGACCTTAAGTGGATGACCTCATAAAATCCGACCTACCCTCACCTCAACACCATATGTAAGGGTAAACTTGATATCCTAAAGCTCTATAAAAAAATGAAAAATGACATAAATAGTCTCTGAATTTTGATCCAATATACAATATGACTCTTAAAATTTTAATTTGTTCAATATATTTCATGAATTTTAACTCAATATACAATGTATTCCCTGAACTTTAATAAAATGTACAATGTGTTTCAGAACTTTTAATTCGTTCAATGTGATCTTTGGATATTTATATATTTTTTAACATTTTCATATTGTTCAAAAACTAAATTGAATATGTACCAAAATTTAGTGATCTCATTGAATAAATTAAAATTCATGGACTACATTATACAATAGATTAAAGTTCATGGATAACATTGAATAAATTAAAGATTTATGGACCGCATTGTATATTGGGCCAAAATTTAGGGATTGTTTGTGTCATTATCCCTAAAAAAAATTGCCGACTCCTTTTTGTCCCCGCCAATTCTTGTAATGACTAACATATTAAACGAGGATTATTATTGCTGAAATATACACATAAAATTTCACCAGGTAACACTTAAGTAAAATGTAGTCGTGCTCAAATCATAAGGACAAGTTGCTGTTGACTAACGCAGGTAGTTTTATTGAATCTTTTCCATCTCTATCCACTAGCTTTAACCAGTTACACATCATCTCCTTCTTATCCCCCCTCTCTCTCTTTGTAAATTAATTCTTCTTATTGTGTTATTCAAATCTCTTCGTTATATTCAATTCCTGAATTTCATCAAACTCTTAATGTTTTTAAGAAAAAATATATATATATATATATATATATATTTTTATATTCACTATGGCGAATGATTAAGTCGTTATTGCAAACATGGCACGTACGCATCAACAATAGTATATCTAATGCAAATCATCTCACTTTGACTGACAAAATATTTGGTATCCAAAGAATTTGATGCATGACGGTTCAATTAAGTTCAACATCTTAACAATCTATATCTGCTAAGTGAATCTATAAAACATTAAATGATAAGCAAATTTATTGATTCTTTTCTAAATTTTGTAATTTAATGTGAGTTTTCAATTCTATCGATTCCCATAACAAACTATATTTTAATATACCTTTTTGTAGTCTTAATGCTTTAAGTCAACCATACTTTGGAAATGCGGATAAAATGGGCACATAAAGTTTTGGTTATTTATGTTTAAATGCGATATATTTATTAAAAAAGGCGATGTCTTCCCATATATTATGAACTTAATGTAAGAATTTTTTTTAATATGGGCTACATTAATTAATATTATAATTTATCATTTTACGGAATTGGTCTAACATGAGGTAAAAAGTTTCTAAATTAATTTAATATGAGATTAGCTAGTGTGGGCTAAGTTGAGCTTGACCTTAATGAAAGGGCATTGCTAAAAACTCTATAAATAGTGTTCAAGTCTCTCTTCTAATCATAATTCTCACAATTATTCTCACAAATGGCATTTACGTAGCGCTAAAGGGTGGAAGGCCGTCTCATTGAACCAGTGATACATAAAGCAATAGAAGAGAATGACTTACATGTGGATTGTCACTTTTCCACTTTTCCACTTCTATACTAAGATCGATGGATCCTAAAACAGGTGCGTTAATCTTTCTACTTGATTTATATGTGTTCTTATTCTTGTTATGGAGATCATGAGATCATGTTTTTCCACGTCTAACATGTGGTATCAAAGCCTTTATAGATTATAACACAAACGTATAGTTTTTGCCCATTTTCGTGATTTTTTGTTCTGCAAAAATCAGTTTTTATTAGATAAACAAAAAGATCTCGTCGAGACAAGCAAAACCACGTGCTGCCGGAGGAGGCCACACGCGTCCCCACGCACCGCCAGGACATTAAGCATGCACCCTCACGCACCTTCGCATGCGCTCACGCATGGGCACGACTTGTGAGTGCACTACACGCGCTAGGGTTGACATCTTCGTGACATCAACAGCCTGGCAACCTGCAAGACCCAATTCAGTGACCCGCCCAAACTGGGTTACCATTGTCTAGACCAGTCGATCGGTCAGACTGTACGGTTGAACTGGGAACCGATCGAACTGCCACTAGTCGGACCAGATTGCAAGGCTTTGATCTTGCCTGCATGTGTGCTCCACGCGCTATGCACTCAAGTGGCGCGTGCGGGCACATGGAGCTTATAATTGGTGCGTGGTCAGCGGCTACATGGTCATATGGTCATTGTAGTATATTTATTTTAAATGTTTAATGATTTTATGGATGTGAAAATATATACATAACCCTAAATACATGTATTTTAGTGTATTTTTGTGTATTTTTTTTTATGATTTTGGAAATACAAATGCTAATTTACAGGTATGTCATCACATGCATATTGTGTAAAGTGTGATTTATT
This sequence comes from Eucalyptus erythrocorys, assembly GCA_014182555.1. Lineage (NCBI taxonomy): Eukaryota > Viridiplantae > Streptophyta > Magnoliopsida > Myrtales > Myrtaceae > Eucalyptus > Eucalyptus erythrocorys. The sequence continues at coordinate 36,987,162 of CM024604.1, forward strand.
GATAATATATATAAAGTTCAACTTGTATCAATAAATTAAGTAATGTAATTGGTATGATATGTGCTTTTAGTGATAAATTGCCCGTATTACTAAAGTTGAAATCTTATGAATATGGTGTATGTGAGTAGTAAAGTTTATATCTTCGATATGAGAAAATTTCAAGGATTCAATTGAATTGTGATGGCCAAAGCGGCACATTTATTTTATCGGTTTCATAAAATGGGATGTCTCATGTTCTAATGCATGGTTATACTCTCAAAAGAGACGATTCTATATTAGTTCATAAAGAGATATATGACAACATAACGGAGGAGTAACTAACTTTAGTTGTTCATACACCCAAAAGGTTATATATTCTCATAGCTACTGTCATGTGGACAGAATACAATTGCATGTCATTTATTCTACCTAAAGGTGTTTATGGTATAATGCGTGTAACTTTTTGGATGTGTATTTATGCATCTTCAAGTTACACAGTACTCACATTATACTAATTATATACAATACTTGGTTTTTTCCAATTACATTTTCTTTAAATGGTAACTCAATTATTATTGAGGTTCTTAGAAGTTCAAATTTTAAGAGATGGATAGAAGATTTTTTGTTTGGTATAGAGATGGTAGATATTCATATGGCTTTTATTGCCGATCAGCCGACAGATCTTACTACCGAAAGAATGAAAGCTCAGAAAGCACAATTTACTACTTGAAAAAGAGCAATTGAATTTGCTTGCTGTCCATGAAGCCTTCCATTCGGGAACACTTGAAAAGTGGCTTACTTACAGACTACATTGCTAGATAGATTATGGAAGCTTTGATGGCTAGAAATCATGTTTTGTTTAACGCTGAGATAGGGACCCACTTGCAAACACTCTTTAATATAAGTATGACTAGGGATTGTATTTTGAGAATGGTAGATTTGTAGATAAAACTTTAGGCTCTCAATGTTGCTATTCTTACTACTTGCATTATGCATCAAACTTTAAATACTCTTCCTCTTGACTTTGGGATTATGAAGACCAATTATAGTTCCCAAAATGAGACCTAGTCAATTAATGACTTGATTACAAGGGTGGTGGTAGAGGAAGAGAAATTGAAGAAAGATAAAGGGCACATTGGCCTTTATGCTTCTAGTTCTTGTGATGATAAGGGTAAGAAATTCAAAAAGTATACTCATAAAGAAAATCATGAAGCTGCTAGTCCTTCCAATTATAAAGGAAATTATAAAGTTGCTGATCCTTCTAACAATTTGGTCCTAAGAAAGAACCCTTCAAGAAGGATGGTATTCTTTATTACTTTTGTAAGGAAAGATGACACATAAAGAAACGCTGTAATAAATATAAAACTTGGTTATCCAAAAAAACCAAGAGTGAATCTGAAGGTAATGATTCTTTTGCATTTGTTTACCATATAGGGGTTCATAAGCCAAAAGACGGCAAATCAGGATGAATCAAAGCTCACTATGGGAAACAACATTAAAGCTAACGTTGAATTCGTGAAAGATATTATTTTGATTCTAGATTCTGGTTTTAAGATGATATTAAGAAACATTTTTATGTACCTTCTTTTAGAGGAAACTTAATTTCTGAATCTTGTTTAGACATGTGTAGATACTCTTTTAAAATAAAGAGCAATAGTATTTTTATGTTTTTTAATTCAAATAAGGTTAGGTGTTACAATTTGTTCAATGGATTGTACCAATTATGTTTATCTCCCAATGATATGTATGTTGCTTATCTAGTTGTAAATGTTGTTTCCAAAAGACCTCTATCTAAGGAACAGTTCTATGCATTATGGCATAAATAGTTAGGTGACATCTCTAAAGAAAGAGTAGCAAGACCGATAAAAGTTGACATCCTACTTATTCTTAAAAGTGATTTAGAGACTTGCCTAGACTATTGTAGAGGTAAGATGACTAATATAAAGAAGAAAATTGCAATTCAAAGTTCTAATCTATTGGAAGTCATCCACACTGATTTTAGTGGATCATACATGGCAACTTTGTGGAAAAATTATTATTTGATCACATTTATTGACGACTATTCCCGACATGGATACCTATACTTAATTAAACAAAAGTCTGAGTCTCTTGACAAATGCAAGATTTTTCATAATGAAGTATAGAAACAATTGGGAAAAGTTATAAAGATTGCCAGATTTGGTTGTGGTAGTGAGTCTTTTGGGAGGCATGGGATGCTAGATAACTTAAAGGAACATTTGTCAAATATTTAGAGGATTCTGAGATAGTAACTCAATTTACTATATTTGGGAGTCTTGAACAAAATGGTGTGGCTGAAAGGCGCAATCGTTTTTTTATGGATATGATGAGGATTATAATTAGTAGAACATATTTACTTGGTTTTTTGTGGGATGAAGCTTCGAAAATAGCGCTTTATATTCTAAATCGGGTTCCAACCAAAACGGTTCCATCGACTCCTTTTGAATTGTAGATTAGACATAAACCTAGCTTGAATCATCTTAAAGTTTGGGAGTGTTCTGTAGAAGTGAAGTTATAAAATTCAACATTTTGTAAGTTGCATTCTAAAATTGCTTGGTATTACTTTGTATCTTACCTAAATCATTCAAAGAGGTATAGATTTTATAACCCCAATGGAGGTGCAAGAATTGTGGAATTGCAGACAACAAAATTTTTCGAATTTGATGTAGCCGAAAATGGTAACTCTTCACAAACTATTGAAGATGACAATATAGTGGAGATAACTAGATCTTTGTCTCTTCCTATACAGACAATTATGGAGCCTCCTACACCACAAACTAAGCCTATTGTTGCTAGAATCTTATTATTGAGGCAGTTCTCAATGAAGTTCTTCAAGCCCCTCAAGTTCATAATGAGGTTGTACTAACTCCACTTAGGAGATCGACTAGGAAAAGATGTTTAGCTATACCACTAGATTACATAGTCTACCTAGGAGAATATGATTATCATATTAGTTGTGTTATTTATCCAGTGACTTATACAAATATTATTTCTTGTCCTCAATTAGATTTATGGCTAAATACAATGAAAGACGAGATAAAATCCATGAAACACAATAGTGTTTGGGAGCTTATGCTTAGGTTACAAGTCCATCAACTGCAAATGGGTATACAGGACTAAAAGGGATTCCAAAAGAAATATTGAGAAGTTTAAAGGTAGACCGGAAACTAGGGGTTTCATTCAAAGAAAATAAATAGATTATAAAGCAATCTTTTCTCCAGTCTCTTCTAAAATTCTTTGAGACTGATTTTGGCATTGATAGTTTATTTTCATATGGAGTTATACCAGATGGATATTAAAATTTCTTTTTTAAATGGAGATCTTAATGATAATATCTATATGATAAAACCTAAAGATTTTACAGCAGACGATTTAGGTAAGCTTGTATATAGATTGAAAAAAGTCTATTTATGGCCTCAAGCAAGCTTCTAAACAATGGCATTTAAAGTTTAATAGTATTGTCATTTCATTCGGATTTATTGAAAATAAAGTAGATCAATATATATATTGCTCTTTACCAAAAAAAAAATGTATATATTGCAAAGTTAGTGAAAGGAAATATATTTTTGTCATGTTTTATGAAGATGATATCTAACTTGCAAGTAGCAATATTAGATTACTGCATGACATAAAGTGGATGTTTTCGAAAAAGTTTGATATGAAAGACCTTAGTGAAACATCTTTTGTTATTGGCATTGAGGTCCATAGGGATTGCTTTCGCCATTTATTGAGTTTGTCTCAGAGGACATATATTACATTTTAGAAATATTCAATATGCATCATTACAAGCCAGGAATTGCTCCTGTTATTAAGGGTGATAAATTGAGTTTCTCACAATACCCTAGTTTAGATTTTGAGAAAGCCCAAATGAAAGATGTACCTTACATTAGTGTACTTAGAAATATCATGCATGCTTAAGTTTGTACTAGACCAGACATCGTTTTTTGCGATAGGACTTCTAGGTAGATGTCGGTCAAATCCAAAACACGATCACTAGGTTGCTGCAAAGAAGATTTAAGGTACTTAAAGAGGACAAGAGACTATATGTTGATTTATGGACATGTTCCAGACTTGCAACTAGTAAGGTATTTGGATGCAGACTTTGCAGCCTATCAAAATAATACAAAGTCGACAACGGGATACATATTTATGTTTGCAAGAGTTGCACTATCGTGGAAGAGTAAGAAACAGAAATTTTCATCATCTTCTACCATGCAAGCAAAGTTTTCAGCTGTTACTCAAGCTATTTAGCTCCAAAATCTCATTGTGAATTTAACTGTTTTTTATTTTGGTGAAAAAACCCATACAGTTATATTATGACAATAACTCTGCAGTTTTTTTTTTTTTTGTCAGTCTTACTCTATTCCTACTCTAACACTCACTTTCAGACTTTTGCCCTGCCTCTTGCAGGGCGTGGGAGTCGAAACCCACTCCTAGAACTTACTCGTCCACACCCTATCCCCCCTAAGAAGGTAGGGATTCGAACCTCTCACCTCCCCCTTCCATGTTGGAAGGGTGGCCACTAGGGCGACAATATAGGTTTCGAGAGGTCTAAGCACATGGTGGTCAAGTTTTTTTACTATAAAGGAGTCAATACAAAATGGTAATGTTGCAGTAGGTCATATTCTTACGGATAATATAGTTGATAATGTACTAACTAAAGGCCTACGCCCTTGTGTGTTTGAGCGACATGTTATTAGCATGAGCTTCGAAGCATCTTGGGATGCTATTATTTAGTAAGACCTGTTTTTATTTTTTTTTAATAAAGTTTACATCTGCGTTTATTACTTTTAGTAATGTTATAATATGTATCAACTTTTGCATTCAATAAAGTATTTATGGATGTATTGTTATTATGCTAAACACATATTGATAAAAGTTTCAAAGTACTATATAAATCTTGAGTGAGTGTTAGGGGCATCAAGTTATTAGCCGTGAGTATACATCTTGTCACATATAAAAAAAGGGTTAACTATAAATATAATATATATGTGGATTTATTAAAACCATAAAAACATTCTCTGGTAGTATTAGGTTTTTGTGATAATTAAGGTAAGAGAATGATAACTAACAAATGAGATATCTTTATGAGAGGTGTTATTCATTGGCTACATTGTTTTATTAAATCTATATCAATAAAATTAAGAGCACTCATGACCATTCTCTATCCTTTTGGGTTGAATGCAGATTATCCATTCATTCATCCTCTTACCTGGAAGGAAGATGATTTCCCTGATCAACTCAAGAAGTTATTATGGTACTTAACCAACAAGTACTTAATAGCTATTGAGATCCCAACCAGAAGATTCATTGCCAACCTCACAAGGATTTTCATGCTCGGTAAAAGTAATGTTGAAAGGGAAAGTGACAAAAATCTCTTAGACTTTCTCAACCGGTTCTATCCTCCGACTCATTGGAAACATTTTTTAGAAAAAGAACTGAGAACCATGACACCTAATCCTGAAGTTCATACCATCCTGTTTTTTAAGCGTCCATGGCATTTTTTCATAAACAATGGTAGCATAATTAATGAACCACAGGATATAGGAACCACATCCTATAAACCATATTTGGATAGCAGAGAAGCTCGAATTCACAGATCATATTCAAGATCTGTTAGATATTCTGAACATCAGTACCGAGAGCTTCAGAGAATTCTTTGCCAAGAAAACAAAACTGTCCCTCAAGAAATATGGAATTATAATGCCCCCGCCACTTGGGATCATTATGAACTCACACCAGAAGCCAAAGAAGCACTCGATGATTTCAGACAAGCTGCGTCATCCCAGGAGCATGAAATGACAGATGCAGATGACATTGTCCAATCCACTCAAGACCCCTATGCTAGATGGGGAGGTCCTCTGTCCCAGACCCCTATGCTCCAGATCCTCGTCCTTATCTCAAAACATGAATGTATCCTTCTACAAGGATCCAGCCAACGGCCTCGCCAAACATCCCTGATCCTGACGACAACACCAATTGGGCACAGGAAGAAGCCTCACATTGGGCACATGAAGCATCCTCGTCACGACAGATTCTCTCACCAGCAGATCTTGAAGCTCTTGAACAAAAGTATGAAGAACACTTCTTTGCATCAAACTACAGCTCAGATGACTCCCACAACAGCTACAATGCCCGTGACGGACGAGACCGCTGAAAATGCCGTTGTCCTTACAAAGTCACTGTAGCAAAGTTACTGTTCACTAGGCTAGGGAAAGTACTGTAGTAGTTTACTGTTCATAGTACGGGTACTGTTCATAGTGTGCAAATAATTCCCTCCCGAAAATTTTGTTCCGGAGCCTTTGTTCTGTTCCCGGACCCGTTAGTTGGTCTTTGTTTGTTTGTGTCTCCCTTTCACCTATATAAGGCAAGGAGTCTGTAATGTGTTGGGCAGAGTCCCTTGAATGAAGTGAGTGTTTTTGTAAAAAATCTCTCATCTCATGGCTTTCTAAACTCCTCTCTTCTTCTCTCGCCTGGTAGGATCCTCCAAGAAATGCAGCTCGAGTATGTTAGAAACGTTTCCATCTTGGCATCTCTGAGTGTCTCTAGGCTCTGAACTAAAGGACTAAGTGGTTTTCTGCTAAAAGGCTGTTCCTGAAGGGCTTGAACGGGGTGTTCGCCTACTGTGGGATGCATACCTGCAGAAAATTGACTTCATCTTCCCTGGTTCTAAGTCTAGGTCCCCTCACTGGAGCCCCTCAGACTGTTGACTCTGTTGCTGAATCATGCTCTTGATCTGAACTTCAATAATGGAAATGAAGATGCCTTGTTCATCTCCATGCAAAATGATCAAGCTTCATGTATCCATGTTCCCAAGCATATTCCAAATGAGAAGTTAGCCACTCTTCTCCAAGATACATGGATCACAAACTATGAAAAGCTGCATCAAAACAGCAAGCCTATCCAGTCCTCGGATTCTGAATTCATCCGAAAGAAGGATGGAACTGTTTCCATCAAGTTCGGCAAGGAAAAAGAAGAAGGTAGTCCATCTATCTTCCAAACTCTTTTCATGATTGAACCATGTGTTCCTGAAGCCATTTCCGAACCAGACCCAAAAAAGTTTGTCAGACATTCCATTACTATAAAGACCCATATGGTCATTGCTTTTGGGATCATTTTTGTCAATGCTCTTCTTGTACAAAATCTCCTGATGAGGTTGATCCATTTGAAAAACCCCCACCTCGGAGAAAGAAATGAAGAGATCCCTTGTTCCAACAGTACTTAAACGAAGAACGATCCGTTGATACTCTTGGTGAATGTGACAAATACCAGTACGTAGTTTCCTACGCACCTCCTCCACCGCCAAAATATGTTGTTCCACCTTTAAGCTCTCCGCCACCATCTCCACCTTCTCCTCCTCAGAAAAAACCAACTCTTTCCCCGTTTTACAAGCCTATCCTGAAGTGGGCCAAAAAACACTCTTACCCACTTGAAGTTCCACCAGAAAAGCAACCTATCTCTTCCATTGCCATGTTTCAAGATACGAACTTCCCCCCTCTTGTCCGTGAACATTCTAAACTTACATTCCCTGCTCCAAAAGAGTATACTGATCCACAAAAAAGGTATCGTCATACTCCTAAAATATCTACCCCCACTGAGGTAGATGAGCATGGAAGACCAAAAAGAACTACTGCTGCTGAAGCTGTTCTAAATTGGCAATCTGAGACTTTGTTGGCACAAAACAATGCTTTCAAAGTCATTGATTACAAGATAGGAAATGTGCAACAAGACCTTCAAAGGCATGATGAGTCCACCAAAAAACTGCTTTTCGAATTCCAGAAAAGGCTTGATGCCTTGGAATTAGGACAACGGCTTGGCTATCATCACCTTGAAAGTCCACAGTCGGAGATAGAGAAAGCTCAAAAGGCAAATTCAAATCCTTGAAGAAGGAAGGTTTCGACCTTTCGATCCGTTAGCACCCACTGTCAGAACTGGGTATGTGCCTCCCCAACCTCAGAAGTCCATCTTTGCTGCCATTCCAGAAGATCCTTACAGGAAGGAACCAGACATGGCAAGCATGAGAGATCGTCTCAAGGATCTCACGCGAAAACAAAAGGAGAAAGGGAAAGAAAAAGAAAGGCCAGAAAGGCCAACTTCTTCTGTTGTCATCAAAGAAAGACCAGATCAAATGATGATATCTAACCCATTAGAATCATTTTTAAAGGATTTAGGTACTCAGAACCAATCTGATCCTGATCCTGAGAATCAACAGTCTGATCAACAGCCTGATCTAGCTGTTCAAAATAATCAGCCCCTTTTTTCCACAGAACAAACTTTTCCTGATATCTTTGACTCCGAATCAGATTCGGTGTCCCTTGCATCCCCTTCATCTTATTCGATTCCTGCTATTGATTCCCCCCTGGTCGCACCAATCACTTCATCCATATTCATGGCTGATCCTCCAGCTCCAGATATTGATATGGAATCCAATTATTCTAAACCAGAAGTAGTTCAGATTAATACTGGACAACATGTGTCCATGGCATCAAAACAGTTTTTCACCATTGATGATATTCCTTATCACAAATGGCCAGAAAGACTTGAAGAATTTCATACTTGGTTGAACACCCAATCCATCACCAACCATGATATGAATGATGTCCTTTATAACTTTGTCACGAGGTTTACAGGAAGCCTCAAAGCCTGGTGAAAATCAGTATCTGAATAAGATCAGATTCATTTTCTAATGTCACCAGATTTTAGCCATGCCATCACCATCCTATATCATTTCTTTGTGGGAAAACCCACTGATCTTGTGGAATTAAAAAGAAGAGAATTCTTTGAGAGAAAATGCTGCTCTCTCCAAAAGAAACATCTTGATAGGCATTATCGAGAAATGCTTAAGCTTTTTTATCAGGTTGGAGCTGATCCAAACCTAAAGCATGTCTTCCTGACATCCATTCCTAAAGAGTTGTCCCAGATGGTTGAAAGATCCTTTTTTGGAAAACAAAAAAGGGTACAAGACATTCCCTTGGGAGAAATACAGCAAGAAATCCATCTGTGTCTTGAAGAATTTTGTCTAAAACGCCAGATGGTTCGTACTTACATCATGGAAGACAAAGGCCTTGAAGCAGCCTGTTCTCGTCAAAACTTGAAGATAAAGTGTTCCAAATACGATTGCGATGGCGACTGTGGAAAATATTGCAGGAAGAAGAAACACTTCAAGAAACTCAATATCAAGAAGTACAAACATAGCCCCAAACACTTCCGAAGAAAAAAGAAATGGCGATACCTACGCAAGAGGAAAGATCGCACAAGCCACAAGAAGTCAAATCGATGCTTCATCTGCAATCAGAAAGGGCAATTTGCCAAAAATTGTCCTCAGGCTAAAAAAGGTCAGAATCGTTTAATTCATCATATTGAGAATGAAACTGGGATTTCTCTTGAAAATGATGATATTGAATCCCTATTCTCTGCTGATGAAAAACCATCGGAACAAACTCTTTGTATCATCCCTTCCTATCAAACTTCCAGTGAAACTGAATCTGACATAGAATCTGAAGAAATTTTTCATATATCTCTTACATCTTCAGAACAAGTTCCTGACATATTCTCAAGCCAAACCCAGTGTCCTCATTTCATTGTAAAAATCTTCACTTCCAAATTTACAAAACCTATCAACGTCATTGCTCTTATTGACACTGGAGCAAGTTGTTCTATCCTAGATACCAAAATTCTACCTGAAGAATATTGGACTTCTCATGTCCGATACTTCAACTCGCTTCGGAGATACTTTCTCCACAAATGTCCGAACTACTCCCGTGACTGTCCAATTTTTCCCTCGGTTTCCATCACTACCAAAATCTTTGGATCTAGTCTCCCCAATAAAGATTTGATAATTGGGTGGGACATTATGACTCAAATTGCTCAACTTCGAATCATCCCTGGAAAAGGTCTTAAGTATAAGGACCAATTATCTGAGTTTGTCAATATTTAGAGACTTTTTTCCATTCATATGAGTCTATTAGATCCAATCATGCAAAAGTTGCTTGAATCATGTTCAGAATCTCACTCTGAGTTCGCTCAAAAATGTTCTCATCCCTTATGGAAAAATCCAAAGTTCTTTGTTCGCCTTCCTTTCAAAAAGAATGAGGATATAAATCCAACCAAGGCGAGTCACTCGGGAATGAATCCAGAACATTTAACTTTAGCACAAAAGGAATGCTCGGAACTTCTCCAGCAAGGACTTATTGAACTTTCCAACTCTCAATGGGCTTGTGAAGCCTTTTATGTCAATAAGCGTCTTTGAGCAAACCAGAGAAAAATGAGATTAGTGATCAACTATCAATCCCTCAACCTTTTTCTCCAAGATGATAAGTTCCCTTTACCTTCAAGAGATTCTCTTTTTGCTGGCCTAACCAAGGCTCACATCTATTCCAAATTCGACCTTAAAGCTGGATTTTGGCAATTGGGCATTCATCCTGATGACAGACCCAAAACAGGGTTCTGTATTCCAAACCAACACTTCCAATGGAAAGTCCTTCCTTTTGGCTTGAAGGTTGCCCCATCCCTCTTTCAAAAGGCCATGTGCCGAATTTTCCAGCCAATCCTGTCAAGCGCTGCAGTCTACATTGATGATATTCTGCTCTACAGTTCTGATGAGTAGTCGCACTGCCAACTCCTTGAACAGTTTGCAGAAATTGTGAGGAAGCATGGCATTATGCTTTCTCAGAGGAAAATGAATATTGCCCATACAGAAATTGAATTTCTTGGTATGCACCTCAACAAAGGTACGTACTATCCAGGGCCACACATTGCACAAGAATTATTGAAGTTTCCTGAGGAAAACTTCACCACAAAACAAGTTCAGCAATTTCTTGGGATAATTAATTATCTCAGGGATTTTGTTCCAAACATTGCAAAACTGCTGATTCCACTCTAATCGATGCTGAAGAAGAATCTCCCATCTTGGGGAAAGATCCAGACTAAAGCAGTTGCTGAACTTAAGGAGATTATGCAAAATCTCCCACCACTGCAAATACCATCAACAGGAAAAAGAATCCTCCAAACTGACGCCAGTGATGAATAATGGGCAGCAGTCCTCTTCGAAGAAATTGATGGTAAGTGACACCTTTGTGCTTATAAAAATGGAAAATTTTCTCAAGCTGAAATGCATTACCATTTCACCTTCAAAGAAATCCTAGCAGTCAAAAACGGGATCAAAAAATTTGAGTTCCATCTCATCGGTCACCATTTCTTAGTGGAACTAGATATGGCATATTTTCCACAGATGACCAAATTCAAGAAGAAGCAAATCCCGAATTCCCAGTTGCTTCGATGGGCTGAATGGTTTTCAAAATACTCTTTTGAGACCAAACACATTCCTGGAAAAAAGAATGTGCTTGCCGACTTCTTGTCAAGGCCGAAAGCACCCTTGCAGAGATCAACATGTACATCAAGAGACCCGCTTTCCATATACTCAATTATGGAAAGAAATACAAGATCAAGAAGATCAAAGATCTGCCCAACCGGAAATATCCCAGAAATCATTGAAGAAATCCAGCACGACCGTCTCAATGAAAACATGGATAGTCTCATGTGGCAATGCCATACTTGAACTATTCGATTCAACGGAGGTTCCATTCTCTATCCTTTTGGGTTGAATGCAGATTATCCATTCATTCATCCTCTTACCTCGGAAGGAAGATGATTTCCCTGATCAACTCAAGAAGTTATTATGGTACTTAACCAACAAGTACTTAATAGCTATTGAAATCCCAACTAGAAGATTCATTGCCAACCTCACAAGGATTTTCATGCTCGGTAAAGGTAATGTTGAAAGGGAAAGTGACAAAAATCTCTTAGACTTTCTCAACTGGTTCTATCCTCCGACTCATTGGAAACATTTTTTAGAAAAAGAACTGAGAACCATGACACATAATCCTGAAGTTCATACCATCCTGTTTTTTAAGCGTCCATGGCATTTTTTCAGAAATAATGGTAGCATAATTAATGAACCACAGGATATAGGAACCATATCCTATAAACCATATTTGGACAGCAGAGAAGCTCGAATTCACAGATCATATCCAAGATCTGTTAGATATTCTGAACATCAGTACCGAGAGCTTCAGAGAATTCTTTGCCAAGAAAACAAAACTGTCCCTCAAGAAATATGGAATTATAATGCCCCCGCCACTTGGGATCATTATGAACTCGCACCAGAAGCCAAAGAAGCACTCGATGATTTCAGACAAACTGCGTCATCCCAGAAGCATGAAATGACAGATGCAGATGACTATTAAGAATTATTTCTAGACCAATATATGCACATATGGTACAATTTTAATTAATATAGCTCAAGTAGAAAAATGTAAGAGTTTTCTTAATGTGTGATACATTAATTGATATTGTAATATACCATTTTACAAGGTTCGTCTAAGATGAAATAAGAGGCTTCTTAATTAGTCTAATATGGGCTGGTTAATGTGCGTTGAGTTGAGCTTGGCCCGTGAGTGGGCCTAGTTGGAAAATCTATAAATATTACTTGAATTTCTCATTTAACCTTAATTCTCACAATTATCCTCACAAAGGGGCGTTTACGTAATGCTAAAGAGTAAGGGAGCTGTCTCATTGACCTAGTGATACAGAGAGTAATAAAAGAGAATGACTTTTGCATAAATTGTCACTTTTTTGCTTCCGCATCAAGATCGATGAATCTTAAAATAAGTGCGTTAATCTTTTTACTCGATTATATGTGTTCTTATTCTAGCTATGAAGATCATAAGCTTACGTTTTTCCGCCTTTAACACTTAAAAATATACTCAAACAGCCATAGTACTTAAAATTAAGATACCTTTACTTTCGATCATGAATGAATGACTTTAACTCAAGTTTCTATTTTTTTATTATATCTTACTTTACTTGCATTTTTCTATGTTGAGAAACAACTAATTTCATGTATTTTATTAGAATCTTATGATTTTGATTCAATTTTTTCTTCCCAATTCATATAATAGAAATTTTGTTTTATGATTCATATACATTGTAGTTTTGACATCTACCGAAAAGTATATTCATAATTTGTAATTAACTATATCTTAAAAAATCACAATAATAAAAGTAGCCAAGATAAATAGAGTGTATTCCAAAAATTGAATCGTACATTCCAATTTACATCTCCCTCATCTTATGACTAGTTAAACTTTAAAGAATTGAGATCCTAAAAAATGCTTCTCGTGATTTACGCCTTTAAACTCCCCCCCTTCTTTTTGTTCCCAGGGCTTGGAATGCATTTGCACGTTTGTTTGGAGATTTTAAAAGAAAATATTTTTTTTTTTTGCTTTCCGGTCAAATTCACAATATTATATAAAAATTTGAAAAATCATGAAAATTTTAAAGGCAATTTACATATCAACATTATATATCATGAAAATATTTAGATATTTTGGGTTAGAAAAATTCAAAGTAAATTGATACTTGAAAAAAATTAAAAAGTTAAAAAAGTGAAAGTTGTTTAAGACATTAAAATATGAAAGACTACACTTCTAAGCATATTTCACCCACTTTTTCTTTTTACTTTTCTACTGTAGCCTTTTCATTTCTTTTTCTGTTATGCTACTTAAATGTTGATGCTCGTAATTATATAATTTTGTTGTCGATTTATCATATGTACAAGTGTAACCATGACGACTACTCACTTTATGTGTGGGTCAACTTAATTGACTTTATTGGAAAAAAAAATATTAACAATGTTTTTGGTAAGATTTTTGTTCTCGAAAATAATTTTTGTCTAGAAATAGTATTTTCAATTTCTATTCCAAATATATTTATGGCCCTTTTTTTATCACAAGGAGTAGAAAAAGTAATTGACTTTACCAAATGGATTTATGTTCTTTTTTTGTTTAGAAAAACAAAAAAAAATAGAAAAATAGAAAAACAGTAGTTACCAAACAACCTCTAAATTGGCGGAACATAGAAAAACAGTAGCTACCAAACAACCTCTAAGTTGGTTGCTCATATTTGACATCCATATATATTTTTTTTTCATGAAGTAATGATGAATAATAAGATAAACTAACGCAAGGGGAGGAGTTCAAATCCCTCACGGTCGCTAGGGATTCTTAAGTGTGACGTCGGGGTGGTGGGTCCTCCGCTAGCGTCACTCTAGGGTTTACTCTCCGGCTGTCGGCCGTGCGGGGGTTCCCTGGGTCACCAAAAAAAAATAAAATAATAATAATAATAATAATAATAATAATAATAATAATAAGATAAAAGGTCGTTATCGCCTTATGAATTGAAAAGACCGCAAATTCTTTTCTTTTGTCATGATAAATAATAGGTTAAAAGGTCATCGTCACTTATTAGATTAAAAAGAAGGTAACTTTTCAAAATCTTCCCTTAGAAATTTAAAAAATAAATCTGATAAGTGTAACCATCTATAATATCATAACAATATATTTCTTGCTCAGGAGATAAGATAAGCTAAAATTTTAATAACAATTTACGAAAAATACAATAATTTCAATAGACAAAGTCATCGCGTTCCTTGTCAATGACCTGTCACTATTACATTGAGAACTAAGAAAAAGGTTTTCATCCTCATCAATGACTCCGATAGTCAATATACTTTTTTTATAGGAAGATATTCATTCTATTCAGGACTATTAATAAAGAGTTCTAAATCTATTGAGTTAGTGTAAATCTAATTTTGAATCTTTTCATATTTTGTCAACTGAATTTATCTTAGCTAATTTTAGTTCAAAATTAGTAATGTGAATGTCAATCATTTTATGTGATACAATCGTTACTGACGTGAATATTTTTGTAATAAACTTTTAAATTTTTTCATTTTCTTCTCTTTACTTTTTCTTTTTTTCCTTTTAGGGCTAAGGGCCGTTGAGGGTCGCTAAGTCACCACTATTGGGTGGGGGTCTTGCAACACTTAGCGGCTCTAGGCAAGAGGTACAACACCTTCACCAACCATTGGGCGAGTGGTTGTGAGTCCTTATTGTGGTTGGTGAGGGCATCGTGATCCTCACCTAGACCCTCATCCAAATTTGGTGAGGGCGGCAATGCCAAAGTGAGGCACATGGCTGATGAAGCCCTCGTCAGCCAAAGTGAGGCACATGGCCCCATGTCTAGATCTGGCCTAGGCTAGGGTGTTATGACCCTTGTTGGCCCCAATGATGCTTTTGCCTATGTTAGCAACCTTTGCTAGCTCTTAACCCCAAAAAAAAAAAAAAAAAAAAGTAAAGAGAAGAAAAGAACAAAAAAGAAAGGAAAATTATCTTTACCAAAAAAAAAAAGAAAGGAAAATTATTATTAAAAATGTTCATGTTAGGGTTGCTAACTTTTGGACGGTTGGATTGACTTAATTGATAAAATATGAAAATATTTATAACTAAATAGATACAATTAAGGGTATAATATATTTAGAATTTTTTTGGGTAATTTCCCCTCTTTTATTCAATTTCGTTTTCTAATGTCATCCTTTTCCAAATAAAGTTATTCTAATGAGCATCAATGACGTGTCACGTCAATGTCATGAGCATTGCAAAATAGCAAAATCGTTATCTTTTTGTTGTCAAAATTATTCAGATCCTCACCAATGATATTCATGGTCAAAGAGCTTTTCTATAAAGAATATACTCATTTAAATCAATGTCAATTTTTTTGTCTCATATAAAATTATTTTATTCATCATCACGATTGTCGAGTCGCCATTGAAATCGGGTATCATAAGATGGAAGATGTTTTCCTAATGACTCATCTTTTGTCCATGGTAATGATTTCATGACTCATCGATCACGTGTCGCTGTCAAAAATTAGACCAAAAGTAAAATATTCACCGGGCCAATTCCTCTCCCACCTCCTCAAACTTCACGGGCCTCGCTCTCTCGCTCTTCCCTCTCCTCTACAGCGAACGAACTGCCAGTGAGAAAAAGTCAAAACACTGGAAATAAAAAGAGGACGTACCATGGTGACCGTGCATTTGGAGGGCACCGTTTAGGAGACATTATGACATGCTGGAATTTGGAGTTAAGTGGGAATCTGCAGGTCGTGCTTTTTAGGAAAAATTAATGAAATAAATTTTAAATTTATTATATTTATGTCAATTCAATCATAAATATTTTAATTTAATCAATTTAATTTTAAATTTTTTGACGATTTACTAATTTAATCTTTCAAGCCAATTGTGATCGAAAATCATTGAGATAGGTACCGACAATGCCACATAAGATGGACAGCACTTATTTGGATAATTTTCATAATTTTTTATTCTATTCCATTCTATGTTTTCTTTTTATTTCTTTCTCCCACGTAGTGCTACTCTTTCTTTCTTGTTGTTGAGAAATCGCTCTATTGCCTACCCATTTTTTTAGGTATGGAAGACAGGAAAATGGGCTTCAGGTTCCAATTGCCTCGAAGAGCATAAAATGAGGTCACAATGAGGTCCGATGACCCTTATAGGTTTAAGACAACAAAAATGAAGAAAAAAAAAAGAAGAAACATTATAGGAAAAATTTTAATTTTTTTAATAAATTATCTATGTAAGTGTCATTCATGTCACGTAAAACGATCAACGTCTATGTTAATAATTTTCTATCAAAATTGATATGAAGAACTAAATTTACAAATTATTAAGAAATTTATGGCCAAATCAAAGGTTTAAAATTAGGAAATAACAAATATAATAAATTTATATTATTTATTTTTTTTGGTAACTTCCCCGCTTTATGTGCCCACGAGTATGGATTAGTTTTCGAAAGTTGCTTTTTCCGGGTTCGAACTCGGACTGTGAGATTTTTTGATTTGATGGACGAGGAGCAACCGTCTGAACGTGTCACCGCCTCGGATGAGATCTCTATCTCTCTCTCCCCCGTGGATTTTCCCAAGAGGGGAAAGTTCTGCAGTTTAAAGCAACTGAACTGCCCCAGGAAATCATTACCACCCGAAAAGAGGGGCGAAAATGGAAGTCCGACGAAACGTTGGCATCGATGAAGCCGCCACTTCAACCGTGAGCCAAATCAACGATTTGCTTTATTGCCTCCGGGAGAGCCCCGCCGCGGTTGGCGGCGGAGAACGTTGGAGGGATGTCGGGCCGTCGACGGTCCTTGGCAAGCATCATTGTTCTTGCCGTTGTCTGACCTCTAATACTTTTTGCTTCTCTGATCTCAAGTTCAATTGTAATTATAATTTTCTCCTATAATGTATAAAAATTAATAAAAATGATTCATAAACGTTGACTCAATATATATTACCATCTTTGAATTTTAATTTATTTAATGTTATTCATGAATTTTAGTCTAACATGTAATATCGTCATTTAAATCTGAATTGTTCAATGAGATCTTTAAATTTTTTTGTAGATGTTCAATCTAATATCTAAACCATAACTCTAAATTTGAATTAATGAAATTAAGATATTCAATATTTTCATATAATCAATGGATTAAATTGAACAAAGATTGCATTTTATACATTGGACTAAAATTCAATAATCATATTAAACGGATTAGAAGTTCAAAGAAGACATTGTACATTTAGCTGAAATTTATGGATCATTTATGTAATTATTTCATGTGATTTTTTGACAAAAATGCCTTTGAGATTAACACATGAGATACACGTATGTGCTAACCAATCATTTTTTTTATTGACGAATCAAGAGGATAGATTAAAATGCGCAAAACAAATTTAGGGTTCATTTGAGACAAACTCAAATTTAAGAGCAAGTGACGAAAATCAGACTTCTTCAAGGGGTTTTTGGGTATTTCACCCCCAAGAAAGTTATTCCATCTTTTAGCTATGACTTTGTAACTAGTAGTTCTTTTTATAACGTAAAAGGAAAAAGATAATTATTCCATTATATTTCATTTTCCACTCAGGGAAAATGTAACTTTATTCCCCATCGGCGACGGATGTCATTGTCGAATTAAATTATATAATTCGGAATAATCATTTTATTCCATTCCATTCCATTTCATTCCATTTTATTTTCCAGAGGCATCCTTAGCTGGCATCCACCTACCCCTATAGAAAATAGTATGATAATGACTAAGATTGCCCTCATATCCAGCAAGCACCATGTCCGACCAAAATTCAAATTCAAAATAAAGGCAAGGCTCCAACCTTAAAAATTGTTAAAAATAAAACCATAGGGGAGGGCAAATCCGTCAAATCGCATGAACATTAATCCTCATTTCCTCAAAGTAACGGAGCAAACCTGTCCAAAAAAGAATTCATCCCCCTCTCCCTCCCTCCCTCCCTCCCTCCCTCTTCAGAATCCGCCATTGATCTAAGCTCCAATCCTCACTTCTCCCTCTCTTTCCGGTAACGGACAAGCGAAATCCACTCCCGACTGCATCGAATTCCGTCCCTAGATTGTGTCCTGCGATCGCCTCACTCCCTTCCCCCTCTCCGAAATGGGTTCTCTGGTCCCGTTCCAAGACCTCAACCTGCTGCCGGACCCGCCCACCATGGCCGCTGCCCCCGCCACCCCCGCCGCCGCCACCGCCACCGTCACTCCCAAGATCGAGCCCAAGCTCGAACCCCTCGACGAACCGCCCCAGACCCACGTCCCCAGCCACCCCCAGCGGCCCCCCCGCTGCAGACCCACGAGCTTCCCAACCCCCCGCCGCCCCTGAATTCTTCCTCAGCTCCCCGAACGCCCCGCAGACCCCCTCCCCGGACAGCGGCGGCGGCGGCGGCGACCAGCTCTTCTCCGAGTTCCACCGCGTCTCCGAGCTCTTCCGCAACGCGTTCGCCCGGCGGTACGGCCGCGGGGGCGGGGGCGGCGACGTCGACGTGCTGGATCCCAAGACGCGGGCCATTGTCCCGGTGAAGAGCGAGGAGGCGCAGGTCTCTCCGTTCGCGGCCTCGCCGAGCAGCGGCGGCCGGCGGCACCAGCTGCAGCCGCGGTCGTCCGAGCTCGTGAGGGTCGCCGATCTCAGCGACGAGGACAAGAGGTACTTTCGCGAGGAGGTGCGCCAGGCCCGCCTGATTTACGATAGCCTGCGTGTTTTTTATATGTCGCATGAGGAGGGTCTTGACGGGAGGATGAGGAGGGGTGATTTGGCGGCCGCTTCCATGATGAGAGGGAAGGGATTGTGGGTGAATCGCGATAAGAGAATCGTGGGACCTTTACCTGGTGTAGAGATAGGCGATGTCTTCTTCTATAGGATGGAGTTGTGTGTTGTTGGTCTGCACGGTCAGCCACAAGCTGGCATTGATTATTTAACTGCTAGCCAGAGCTCAAATGGTGAGCCAATTGCGACCAGTGTTATTGTGTCTGGAGGGTATGAGGATGATGAGGATGCAGGGGATGTGATTATATATTCTGGTCATGGAGGGCAGGATAAGCTCAATAGGCAGTGTAACCACCAGAAGTTGGAAGGTGGTAATTTGGCTATGGAAAGGAGCATGCACTATGGAATCGAAGTTCGGGTTATAAGGGGGATAAGATACGGGGGCGGTGCGACACCCAAGATATATGTGTATGATGGGTTGTATAGGATTCTTGATCATTGGTTTGATGTTGGGAGGTCTGGTTTTGGGGTATACAAGTATAAGTTGATGAGAATTGAAGGGCAACCAGAAATGGGTAGTGCTATCATGAGGTTTGCTCAGACTCTTAGGTCAAGGCCTTTAACAGTTAGGCCCAGGGGATATCTCAGTCTTGACATTTCAGCGAGGAAGGAATGTGTGCCCGTTTTTCTGTATAATGACATTGATTCTGACAGCACTCCCCTGCATTATGAGTACCTAGCCAGAACTGCATTTCCTCCGTATTTGATGCTTCAAAATGCTAATGGCAGCGGGTGTGAATGTGTTCTGAGCTGTGGAAGTAATTGCTTTTGTGCTTCGAGAAATGGGGGTGAGTTTGCCTATGATCACAATGGGTTACTTACGAGGGGAAAGCCAGTTATTTTTGAATGTGGGCCATTTTGTAAGTGTCCTCCGACCTGCCGTAATCGTGTGACACAGAAAGGTTTAAGTAGTAAGTTGGAGATATTTAGATCAAAGGAGACCAATTGGGGTGTTAGGACCTTAGAGCTGATACAAGCTGGTGCTTTTATCTGTGAATATTCAGGAGTTGTACTCACGAGAGACCAAGCCCAGATTTTCAGCATGAGTGGCGATCCATTGGTCTACCCAAGCAGGTTTACTGCTAAATGGACCAAGTGGGGAGATTTGTCCAAAGTGTTTCCAGATTTTGCACGCCCTGCTTACCCATCAATTCCTCCTTTGGATTTTGCTATGGATGTCTCAAAAATGAGGAATGTTGCTTGTTATATTAGCCATAGTTCAACTTCTAATGTAATGGTGCAGTATGTATTGTATGATCACAATAATGTTTCGTTTCCTCACGTAATGTTGTTTGCATTGGAGAATATTCCTCCTCTGAGGGAGCTCAGCCTTGACTATGGTGCTGCGGATGAATGGACTGGGAAGCCTCCTCTTCTCTGTAACTGAACTGTTGTGGAAAGTTGGACAGACTGAATTGAGGATGGTGCCCATTTCCTATATCTAAATTGGAGAAGTGATGCATTTCGAAAGTGATGCAGTGCAGCGTTACAAGGGCCGAGGTAAACTAAATTTTATGTTCTGCAAGCTTTGAAAAACTATGGAACTATGTAGAACAATTATTTTCATCTTTGGAGATGGATTCTTTGTGTTTCATATATTAGCTGTCTTCGAGATTCTTACTTCTTGTCTTGTTTGATCAATTGTTCTGTCTTTTCTGCATTTAGATCAGTTGCTGAAAATTAACTCTGCCGTGTACATTGTTGATGACTAGATTTTTTTGGCTGTGGTCAAATTATTTATCTATGACGATGGTGATGATTATAATTATTACTATTTGAGAAATGGTGGCTGCATAAGTACGTAGTTTCATGTTCCTTGATGGGGAGCTACTATTGCTTTTGCATTGAGGAAGATCTTAATGATTTGTTCTCATTTCTCTCTGCCCTTCCTTGATCTGGTGAATTTGTCTCATGTAATGGTCCTGCGATGGAAGAAGTTTCATCTCGTGAAAAACGAGGACCCCACAACATTTTTTTTTTTTTTTATAGTCCCGAACAAGGTCGTGAAAGTCTGAATCTATTTCTAATTAATATTGTTGTTTGAAAGATTGGGCCTTGTGATCGGATCTAAGATCACAATGTTGTTTGTTTTAGATATATATAAACTTTTGTGTAGAAATGAACGAATGTTTTTAACAGACCATAACTTCAAAGAACTGGTATTGCCAAGACCTATATGATCTCTAAAATTATGCCGATAAGTCTTTTTGCCCTTAAGTGAAAATCTCAAAATGTAGAAAATTTTATTAAAATTGAATTGGTAGAATCACTCCAACCTAAGGATATTCATTCTTTGATTTTGCATATCGCAATGAGGAGACCCAAAGCACCACAGCAGGCAAATTTAATTGGAGGTCACTTTTAGTCGTAAGGAATGGAAGTGAGACATAATGAAATAAGATTGGTAATGAATTCGAGTAAGATGATAGTGGAACAAGCATCATTCCTTCAGTTTATGGGTGCGATATTTAAAACAGCTAGATTTTTGGTTTTTACCCCTTCTACTAGTTGGTCGTAGAAGTAATAATACAAATTCTTATACATCTCTGATATTGTCCACACATTACTTGATTAAGGCATTACTGAAGCCAAATCCTGTCAAAACTGTACATTCCATGCATTGACATTTCAGATCACCCAAAGCCATCATTTTCATCGTCAAACCTTCTCCATTCATGTTGTGCAAATCTTTGTAAAAATGAGGGCACTGTGTTTGGGTTTTTAAATAACAAAATTTTTGGAAAGGGTTAAAATAGAAGTATGTATCTTTTTTTCTGCAAAACAGGAGAACAGAATCTGATTTTGTTTTCCAAGTGCATTGAACGAAAACAGTACTTAATTTAGCAGGATAATAGAGTGATATTTGATTGTCTTTTGTAGGGCATAACATGATACGAACGAGTCTAGTGCTTAAGTGGTCGAATGAGCATGTGAGAGCATGGAATTGCCTCTCTGTTGCTAGTAATGTTCACTATACATTGTTCCAGCCACCTTTGATAGGATCATTAAATAATAACCTCATTGAATGCTGATTCCTGTCTATCAAATATGGAATTATATCTTTTGGCAGTCAATTTTCATTTGTTGCGCTTTTCAATAGATAAGCTGGTGTTTATAAGTTTAAAATCCCAGTGGGATTGATTTCCGTAGAATGGCTGTAGCTTCTTAATTTATATGAATTAGAGGTGTCAAACCATGTGTCGATGTATACATCCATACAACTTACATAAATTGTGCTCAAAGTTTGCATTTTCCTCCGTGTAAGATTTATGCATTGTATTTTTTTCTTAGAAGATGGACACCCAATATTCAAGGATTCAGTGAAATTGTATCTTTTGGTGCCAAGAATGAGCAAAATGAAATACTGCTAGTGAAGGAGCTAGGAGAGTGGGGCAGGCGATGATTATTTGGCCAATTGCACTATTTTTTTCAATTAATGATCTTATTCAATAGATGAACCTTGTTAAATACGTTGTCACGTAGCGTATGCTTTATGGTGGGTCTTAACTAATGACATGATTAATATCATGCTGAACAAAGGGAAATAACCTTAATTATTACCACATTTTGGTTTTTGCTTGACGTACGTGTAGATGAGGATGTTGAAAGTAGCTTATAAGATTTTTCTTATGTTAGCGAAGAGACAACTTCCATTTGTAGCAGTTCGTGCTTTTGAGGCTTGGCCTCTTGCTTTCTTGTTGGTATCTACTGATATTTTATGAGGTATAGGCAGTCTTCCCAGTTTTATTATCTCGAATCACGACTGTCATGGATGAGGTAATTCAGTCTTTGTCAATGCAAAATTTGGTTTGCTGTCACCAGACATCCTGGTCCGTCTCATCTGGTCCCAGCTAATATTTGTATTGTTGGTTTCAGCTATCGGAATACGGTGAAAATGTATTAGAATTACCTCATATTTATTACTTGTCGAATATGGGAAAGGTTCAGCATGGGGTAAAGTTAGCTTAAGCCGGCTGAACTTAAGAGGAAAATTCAATTGTTTTCCTTTTTGCCTCGATTAGTAACCTTACTCATGCCTGGAAATGGCTTAGGGAATGGATGTGGAATATAATTAATGGCATTCTGCATTTATGCAGTTGGCATCAGTTTTGGGATCTAATCTTACACCGTTCTGTCATTTTAACTGCACTCTAAATCCTAAGTTAGATGTCGTTCATGTCAGTGTCAACATAGGGCCATTAGCCGCCTTGGTACCTTTTTCTTTGTATGGATGCTTTTAGTTGGCTGTATGGTACTGAGCTGATTAAATGGGTCTTCGTGAAATTTCATGAGATATGATCAGAAGGATAATAAGAGGAATTATGGAAGCTTCTTTAATATTCTGTTCATCCAGGATGCCCAAGATATGAAGTTGTTCAAAGGGAATGTTGGAATAAAATGGGCATTCTGCTAAATATTTTGAAGTGTTGTGAGATAGCTGCATTGACGTATTGAACATCTCTGCAGATACTATGCTTCTCTTTCTCCTGTGAACTTATGATTCACCTCCATTTTGCGTTGACCCGCGGAAAAGGAGATAAATCTCATGATTTTAGTTTGTGGATCAGATTGAAACACTTAATTCTTCTTGTTTCTGGTAGAAGGCTTGCTATGACTACGAGCATTGTAAGTTTCTTCAATGTTTTTTTCTTCAAATTGAATTGGAGTATCTCTTTAGTTCAGCAGCTTGTAATTCACTGTCTGTATGTTGTCCACTTAAACCTCAATACCATATTGACTCGGTAAACACAAACATATTTGAAAGTTGATGGTATGTGTCTGTTTTGTGGTGCGCAAATTACTTGATTGATTCACCACACATGGTATTGCTTGTGCGTGGGATGTGGTCATTTCCTACAGTTGCTTTTCATTTCGATTTCTCCTCTTCATGTAGCACAAAGTGTTTGGCTTGCTTCTTGTATATAAGATCAAAGCACTCATGTCTGATGACAATGTCACTCACCTCCATAATTTCTTACACGCAGATTTTGGTTGGATCTTTTGTGGGCATGTGTCTGCCGATGCTGCTTCCCTGTTCTGTCCCCATTTTTTGTGTGCGAGCTGATGCTGCCAGTGAATTTATTAGAAACAACAAAACTGGCGGTCCATCAAATTTTTGGATGTGATTACCTTGTAAGAGAAATTTTTGTCGAGGACTGAACTTCACGCAGATCGGCTGCTGGCGAAAGTACTGATAGCTGTTTTTGCTGACAGTGCACCTTTTTGTACTTGTAGGATAAGGCCGCTCCATGCACTGGTCGAAATTGTGGACGACCAACATCTGTTGTACTTGTAAACCCATAAATGCCAAAATCTATTGTATGGTTAACTTGTATATAAAGTTCGCATCACGGCTGTACAGTTGACATATCTGTTAGTGCAGGCATAGCAGGAAGTCATCTCTCTCTCTCTCTCTCTCTCTCTCTCTCTCTCTCTCTGTGGCTAAATCTTTCTTCGGCTTCCTTGTATTCTTCTTCTATTCTGGAACTTTCGTTTGAGGACTTATGCTTGATCAATGTGCTACGTAGAATTGAATAACAGGGGCATGACATTGAATTCATCTGCATCTCTGAACTGATTGAGAGGCTTGAAATGAGATGGAAATGTGTTATACCCTTTGTTGCCGTGTTAATCAGAAGAAGCTTGTCATGAAGGGCGCGTGATGCTGCCTGCGAGGGTATTGAGTTTATTCATTGTGGAAGAAAATGGCAGTGGGAGCAAGATGCAGCATGCGAAGGAAGAATCAGGACTCCAAGTTCATTTGGAACTGATGAGAAGAGAATGATATACAGGAACTGGCAGTGTTCCTGACTCATTGAAGATATTGATGCATCAAAGAGGTGGAATTGCTGTCACGAGAACTAGTTCTTGATCTTTCTGTACGAATCTTTCCCCTTCTTGTCTTGGGTTGGGTAGGAAGGAGAGCCACTTTGCATGAGGTGAAGGCTTTCTTTTAGGCACTGAATGAAAACGACGGGGTTTGGACGAGAGTACAGAAATTTGCAGGTCAGAAAAATCTTGAATTACTAAAGCAGGCATCTCGTGCATTTGTCGTATCATTTAGGAAAATCCAAGTGTCCCGTGCGTTTTTTAAAATAAAAAAGAAAATAAGAGAGAACGAAATTATGTGATGGGTTGATTCCTGAAAACGATAACAGGTTTAGATAATGTTGATAAAAAGTATGCTACTGTTACATCATTATACCGTAAACTGTTAGTAAATTACCCATAAATGATGAGTATCATCAATGTTTAAATTTACCCAGCTACGACAAAGCAAAATATTACCGTCAAATTGGTAACTTACGTCAGAATTTAGCAATGTGTATTCATTTGCACTGGTAGCAATTCAAGCCATTTTCTGTCAATGTCAGCAACGTAAACCTAGAATGATAATAGCGAGTTACCAACAAAGAAATGAGTTTAAATGTCATTGTCAATAGTTAGTTATCGACGTGTCTTGTAATTTTCTCTTTTTTGGTCGGTAACGGGTTTTGTAATTTGCAAGCTACAACAAAATGGTACTCATTAATATATCAATTATTTTAGCCACATAACCATAGGGTAGATTCCTTTCACTCTAAACCTTTAGATCTTGTTGACATTTAATTTTTGTCCAAAGATCATGTTTAAATATTTTCGAAAGAATTGGAACTTGTTTTTCCATAAAAATATTTCATATCAATTTTTTGCATTCAGATTGCCTAGGCATTTATTATAGTTTTTAGATGGAATTATTTTTCTCGAAATCTACTTTCCATAAAAAAAGTTGGGGCTGAGAATCTGAATATGTTTAGCTAAGCCTCCTCATTTTTGGGCAAGAAAATGGTCAATTTTGATGAACTTTCTTGCAAAATCAGATGGAGAAACTTGCAAAGTCTAGCTAGCGGCTTAGAGTACTATACATGGACTTGCCAATTGATAAACTAAGAAAAAATCCAGAAAAATTGATGGATTAAAGCACTTAAGTTAGCTGTCGAAGCCCAGTCCATGATTTGGGCACAATATAAAACTTCCAAGTAAGCAATTTCACAGCCCCACCATATCCTATTGAGCTGCCCAATTAGACTGATCTCTAGCTGAGGTGGAAGACGACCATTAGATGTGCAGATGGACAAAAAAAAATGGCCATGGACAAGCTGAGGGAAGAGGGCGAAAATCTCAACCAAATTAGTTAGCTCAGCGATGGTACAAATTTGAAAATTTGACAAAGTCGAAGAGTTAGTGAAGCAGCTCAGTTGGCGACTAAAGGGTGGATTAATTTAGTGGATAGCCTCTCTGAAGCACACTCTCTTGAGGCATAAAAAGTTGAAGACAAGAGGCAGCTAGCTCGGGGGGCTCTTGGTGGCTTCCAAAAGTATATCCAAACAACTGCATTTCAAACTCAAGGACTAAAAGAAGTAGCATTTGAAGGGGTTTTTCAAGAGCCATATCTTGCACACCAGAAATAATCGTACCACACCACTACTTGGATTTCAAAGGGGGACCTATCAAGCTTCCAATAGAGTCTAGTATTAGTCCCCAGAGAGTTTCTTCACGACCCCAAAAACAACTCAAAGAACTAACATTAAGAGAAAATGCAATTTTCACAAACTTGCAATCAAAACTAGCCAAAACCTTCAACTAAAGAGTGAAATTATGCTCATGTATCTTTCCAACCATAGGTCGCCCATCCCAGTGGAGACTGAAAGGGCCTTCTATATCCCCTCATAAAATACCCTCTTGGAGGGTGAGCGAAGAAGTCTAAAATTTTTCCAGGTGTTGGAGGGTTGATGGTGAGCTAGGAAAAGAGTAAGAATTTGAAAGAAATGAGAGAATGTTGAACCACAACACTCATTGAGGGTCAAGGTAGGAATGCTATAGTTTAATAAAAGCTTTCTTTTTTCTCTTGATCTACTCTAGATTTGTTCAATTTAAGGTGAGAAGAGCGCATCAGAATTAGCTTACAAACCTAAATAACCCGTAAGTTTTTTAAGTCTTGAGCCTAGAGAGAGAGAGAGAGAGAGAGAGAGAGAGAGAGAGAGAGAGAGCACGATCTTTTTATATAGATAGTTCTCATCATAGAAATACAGATTATTTCATTATTCGAGCATGATCTTTTAATATAGCCAGCTCTCATCATGGAAATATAGTGCAATTTATTTTGTTGTTCTACAATGGCCATTGCTAAATTGATTATAGATTGGCATTGTTGAGTCGTTGTTTGAAGTTGAAAGATAGAGTATGTCTAGTTTGATGTTGATAAATCTTAACTCTTGGGATCTTTGGTTACCTAGTTATTATGGTTTTTAGAAATACAAGAGTCGGGCGGTCAAGTTTAACAAATTAAGAAGGATTCTCACTAACCAATTTGAAAAATGTATTGTATGGTTGCACCACTTCTCCAAATAGTTTGTCAAGGCGGCGTAATTACTTGATCAGGCGCTGGAGGGAGGATTTCGTTGTAGAGTCCCCTCATCGTCTATGAAATTCTATCTGGAAAGCAGAAGATGATGTGGTAATGGAGAGTTGCTTCTGAAAATTTCTCCTGATGCAGAAGATTTAGCTCAATCCTTATGCAAACTGGGCTTGAAGAAATGCTTTTGTTGGTTTACCTTTCATTTTTCGATTCAATCCACTTCCCTGTTCTTCTGGGTCTGTCGTTGCTAAGAGAACGAATTTAGTCACTGTGGTTTGGTTTCTATATGAATGACTACAAGCTCATTTCCCATCCGAAAGAAATGTCGGGCAAAAGGGCTATAGGGATCTTCAAAGGACCCTTTAAGTCTTTAACATATAGACTCGTGGGTTGGCATGTGATTTTGTCTTGTTTTTGCCCTTTCAGTCGTTTGATATTACTCTTTTTTGAACGGAGACTGATAAAATACATAATCAGAGTAAACATCGGTAGACATTTTATCTCCAGTGAGGGCCCTTTTGGTTGAAGCATTTTCAGATTCCCTTTATTGTGAAAATGAAGAGGGAAAATCGAATTTTGATTTCTAAAATATTTGTTTTCTTGAAAATGGGCTTAGAAGGTAAAAGTGGCACCTTTTTCCATTTTTTTTTTTTTTTTTAAAGCAGAATCCAGTGAGAAAAAGAAAGGGACAGTGGAAAATCCCCAAAGAAAAATGCATGAAAACGTGGTGACGTGAACATCAACTGAGCCCTGAGACGACACATGGACACCGAGAATTGTTTCATCTCAAATTTCTCAAGGAGATTCCCGCAGGCGAAACGATTAGTTCTCACTATTCACTGGCATCGCCAGTACAATTAGAGACCCAAAAACAAGGAAAAACAGAAACATAAACACAAGAACAATGTCGCAGGAAGAGGAGAGGGTAGCTGCAAACGGAAGAAGGGCATGCATCTTTTACAGGTTGATGGTGGACTCCCTCATCCATGAGAAGCAGCTGGTAATTTTTGAACTGATCATCATTGTCACTCACCAGTCACCATGCTTGTGTTTGTGTCTTCTTCTTCTCAAGAAATGAACTCACGCAATTTCTTGAGCCGAGGAAAAGAAATCCATGCATGGCTGATTTTTTTGTTCTTTTCCTTTTCTTTAAGCATGTTGAGTAAAAAGAAATAACACAGGAGAAAAGATCATGCTGGTGAATGGTCACCTTCTTAAAAGACTGAATTTTTCTGGGTCGAATCGTTAGGCAGCTGTTTCCTGAATTTGAAAATGTTGGGAAATGCCGCATGAGAGGAGACTGAAATTTGAGCCTTAAGAATGGAAGGCTAAAAATTGGGTCTTTTGACTCAATTAGTTGGACCAACTTCACGCAAAAGTTTGGCCCAGTCGGAGCCGAATTAGAGGATGACCCAATTTCTCTTAAGATATCAATAGCATTTTCAATGTGGATTTTTCCTTTCATTCATAAAGTGAAGAAGGTTCTGCAAGAGGAAATTTGGCCTATGTACTTATGCAGTATGTGCGCAGCTGTTTTAATTTGTTCCTTACACTTGCTCACGTTCTCCGTACTTATGGGATTCATGAACTTCACTGGTGATTCAACATCAGCTTTTTAGCCCTCTGGTAATGGTCAATTCTAGGAAGAATGCCATTAAATTTCTTTCAATCTGCAGGGGATTCCAAAAAAGTTTGCTCGGAAATATGGGGACGAACTTTCTGATGTCGTTAGGCTTGTTGCTTCTGATTCTAGTATCTGGCTAGTCGAGTTAAGAAAACATGGCCGCAGATTATGGTTCCATGATGGTTGGCAGAGATTCCTGGAACACCATTCCATTCATTCCGGTCAGTTTCTGATTTTCAAGTACGAAGGGGACTCCACATTTCATGTTTACCTATATGATCTGACTGCTTCCTGGGAGAGGAATTCTCACAATCCTCATGGTAGCAAAGAATCTATTTCGAGCAGGCAAATTCCAATGCATACGAAGAAAAATCAAGATACTGACAGTGTTGTTGAAATTAGAGACCTTTGCTGTGCATGCCCGATTTGTAGCTGTTTAAAGTACAAGTGTTTCCATGAATGTTGGGGTCGGCGAATGACAAACAGAATTCATGATTGTGTCAACATCATTAAGCCCAAGCCTGTAGCTGATTGGGAGGTCTTCCATCAGGATAAGGGGGTACAAGTCGACGAAGTTGAGCTCCAAAGTACATTCGATGGAGTCGGGATAGAAAGGTTGTTTCAGAAAAACCGATACCGGAAAAGGAGAAAGCAAATAAATGAATCTAGTAAGCACCATAATCTCGATACCTATGTCAATGCTTTATCCTATTTACTTTCTCTTTACACATATGAAGTTGCAGATGAAAGTGAGCCATTGGTGATGAGGAAAGATGGAGGTGAACTGCCTACTGTCAAGGCATCCTATGGAAAATCTTCAAGGGAGTGTAATGCTGCCATCACTGAGGCAAGAGGGATGGCTATCCGTGCAGCTCACACGTATGAGCCCAATAATCCTTTCTTCCGAGTAATCATGCGCCCATCTTATGTGAGAGAGAAATTTCTTGTGGTAAGTCCTCTTTGCTATGGTTTATTCTGATTTTTCCGTTTCAATTTAAACATTTCACAAAAAGGACAAGACTAGTAAGACAACAACAACTATGCCTACATTCTCCATGACATCCAGAGACAGAATTTCATATTAATTTCAGTTCATATTCACTGCAATACATACTGATCATAGGAAAAGCTCTTTTCCCCCTCATGAACAGAATCTGCCAGCCTCTTTCATTGGGATGCATCTAAAGGGGGACTCCGAGACATCACTCTTCAGGTTTCAGATGGGAAGAAGTGGCGCGTTCGATGCCTTCTCTTCAATGGCAAAGGCAAGATAAGCAGAGGTTGGCGTGAGTTTGTGGCAGACAATAAGCTGGAGATAGGTGATGTCTGCATCTTTGAACTGGTTCAGAGAGAAGACATTGTGCTTAAAGTTACCATATTTCGGGTTCCTGAGATTGGGATTGGGGCCTACTGTTGCGCATCCTATTCAGGAGGAAGCTCTTCAATGAAGCTGACTTTTGATAGTTCACAGGTAAATAAATTCCAGAAAGGCGGTGAGCATCTCCTGGTACCTGTATTCAATTAGTTAATTTCTTCCATGTGACTTTGAAATTCATATTGGTATATTGGAAGTCCAATGAGTAACATGTTCAAGCTTCCCCAAAAAAGCAAGGTGTTCAACCCCTGAAAGAGCTGTATAAACTTTTGTCTGCATTGGCAGGTCATTTAGGCCAAGTCAAGGAAAACTTGCCGGTTTATATATTAATGGTTGAGAGACTTTGGTTGATCTGTTTCAGTAAGACTGCACAAATGCATGCCAGATTCCAGTACCTTCTTGCTTGTCTTAGCAAAAAAAATTAAAAAGAAAGAGAAACGAACTATTTGTAAGAGCTCATTATTATGACTTTGACCATTATAATTGCCTAGCAAAAACATATCGCAATTTTGACTAATTAGAGGTTGAACAGTTCAAATCACACTATATACTTTTATAAGCATTGTGAGGGAGAATTCCTTGTTTTGTCATGGCGATGCTAATGTTTGTGTTTCTGTACAGGAGTCAGCTGAATGTCTCTATCCTTCTAAGGCTCTTACGTAGCCAGATTTTGACAAACCTTTTTGTACAGTGGGATTAACTTTTGCTAGTTAAAGTGGATGGCAATGCTCAGCTCGTCCACCGTGATGGGTTGGTGCCCTCGGGGATTATCGCATTTTGCAGCATGTAATTCCTTGTTTTGTCACGGCGATGCTTATGTTTGTGTTTCTGTACAGGAGTCAGCAGAGTGTCTCTGTCTTTCTGTGACACTTCCATAGCCAGATTTTGACAAACCTTTATGTACAGTGGGACTGATTTTTGTTAGTTAAAGTGGATGGCAATGCTCTGCTTGTCGACTGTGGTCGGTTGGCACTCAATGCCCTTGGGGAGTATTGCATTTTGTAGCATGTAACGTCGGTTTGCTCCATGGACCAAACTCCGCGGTGATATTCTGGTCAAGAAAACTTGGGTTGTGGATGTCTGTGCAATGGCATTTATGCATAGAATGGCAGTTAAACATGTCTAAGCTTCCTCCTTCTCACGGTGCATGCTGTTGTAATTTGAATATAGGGCGTGACGAACTGATGATGTATTGCTAAGACGATTAAATGGCCAGTAGCGCCTGATCCTGCGGAGAGATTCTCCTTGCACTCGGAGCATGCCGGTTTTAGCCCACACGAGCCGATTGTAGCTTTGCTGAGATTGCAAAGTTTCTTATCCCCTCGAAGAGGATGGAAATATGGTGCTCCTAGATTGCCTAAAATTATCATTGCTGTGCTCCATGGAGAACATGGTTCTTGTCATGCTGAACGGGATACATAAACTTCCTTCAGTCCATCGGACCATAATTAGACACGCTAACAAGACATGCAATTCGAAAAAGTTGTGGAAGAAAACTTTTGGGCCGAGGAAATATCACTTCTCATTTTCTAAATTTTTTTAAAATTTATTTTAGGATTTTCGCCCTACTCATTAGTCATACGCCTTTGGGATTTTTTTTTTTTTTTTTTTTTTTTTTTTTTTTTGGTTACAGAATGAGGCAAAAACCTATGGAAAAAGTAAAGTAGATGAGGAATATATTAGTGGATACATAATCATCATAGGATGAGAAAGACATTAATAGAGGTGGCAAAATGGACCCATTTTGCACCCATATTTTTCACAAATGAGTCGAATGTAAGTTATGAAATGTAAGTTATGAAGTTGTAATGGCCCACAACCCACATTCGACCCATTTTAAGTTCAATTTTATATGGTCGAAAATGGATTAGAGAAAATGAGTTACACGTTCGACCCATTTTTGATCCATTTTTAAAATCTAAAAATGGAGGTGGCAAAATGGGTCATGAACCCATTTTGCACCGATATTTTTCACAAATGGGTCGAATATGGGTTATGAAGTTGCAATTGGCCATAACCCACATTCGTCGACTCTTCATAACTCACATTTGATTCATTTTAAGTTCAATTTTATATGGATCGAAAATGAATCACCCATTTTGATCCATTTTCGACTCATTTTTAAAATCTAAAAAACATGACCTTCCACACCAACAGGCATTAACAATTGCATTTCACTTGAGATTTACTAAATGTGCTTTTCTTATCAACTTTTTAAAATTTTGAAATGTATACGATGCAAATCACGGGATTGAAAACTAATTAAAAGGTTGGGATTCAAGTCATTAAAAAAAAAAATAATTCCATTGTCGCGACTTTCTTCTATTATGATTTTGATATTTAAATCAAGAGTGTAAATTTTTCCAAAATTTCGCTTTAGAATTACTAAATGTGCTTTTCTTATCAACCTTTTAAAGTTTTGAAATGTATTTGATGCAAATGATAGGACTAAAAACTAGTTAAAAGGTTGGGATTCAAGTCATTAAAAAAAAAAAAAAAAAAATTCCATTGTTGCAACTTTCTTCTATTATGATTTTGAAATTTAAATCAAGAATTTAATTTTTTCCAAAAATTCGAATGATTTGAATTATTCCCATAATATTTCATCTCATTTATTAATTTTAAAGAACCTGACCTTTGTGATTGGGGTGGTGGGTGTCGCCAATCTGATTTTTCTTCTTTTTCTTTTGATCCCACTCCCCTCTTTTATGTTCATGTGCGTGTGATGCTCATAGGAATCGAACCTCGAACCTAGTACTCTTTATCAGAAGGGCCACATGCTTCTAGGCGTTGTTGATCTGATCTGAATAACCATGAAATACAGAAAGTACTTTTATCCCTTATAGATGTGGATCACTTATTCAAGTAAGAGTTGGTAACTCACTCAAATATAGAAGGATGTACTTAAATATATATGGGTGATTTAAAATAAGAATTGATAACCTACTCAATTGATGTGTTTTTTTTTTTTGTCAGTCCTACTTTATACCTAATCTACACTCACTCTCAGACTTTTGCCCTGCCTCTTGCAGGGCGTGGGAATCGAAATCCATTCTTGAAACTTGCGCGTCCCCACCCCATCCCTTCCTGAGAAGGTGGGGGTTTGAACCCCTCACCTCCCCCTTCCATGTTGGAAGGGTGGCCACTGGGGCGAATCCCAGTGGTTTACTCAATTGATGTGTTTAGGAGCTGGTAATTGACTCTAATATAAGTTCGTAGGGTGTGAAAATAAATTATCGTCATTTAATAAGAGCTAGTAACTTATTTAAATATAAGTGCAATCGATAATTTAATATGAGCCAGTAACTTATGCAAATAAGTAGTGGCACTTTAATAGGAATTGGTAACTTACTCAAATAAGGGTGGCTCCGATAAGAGTTAATACTTCAAGGAGTTGATTATTTACTAAAATAAAAAGTGATAATTT
Source organism: Eucalyptus erythrocorys (assembly GCA_014182555.1). NCBI lineage: Eukaryota > Viridiplantae > Streptophyta > Magnoliopsida > Myrtales > Myrtaceae > Eucalyptus > Eucalyptus erythrocorys. Next base: position 37,021,014 of record CM024604.1, read on the forward strand.
TAATAAGAGCCGGTAAGTTACTCAAATAAAATTGATAATAATTTGCACATTGAACTGCGTAACAACTGACACTCAGGATGAAAGCTTGAAGTTGGCAATTTACCCAGCTTTAAGACAAGTAATACTGAACATGCTTAGAGAAGCAGTCCAACGCATGGATCATGAATGCTTTTAAATTTTGTTATGTTCATTACAATGTTGTCTCATGGATTCTTAATCCATTCATGAGTAGTTTAGGTCTGTTCGTTCCAATTACAGCCAAAAATTTCAACTGGTATGCCCTAAATACCAGACCAGTAAAATTTACAAAGATCATGCCTGAATCAGAAAGTCTTCACTATATATTGCTCAATTTTGAGTGGACTGTTCTGCATTATGTACATTTACACACAGTATGCATTATAAAACCAGTCCTCGTATACAGTAATGTAAAATACTTCAACACAGGCAGTTGCATAAGGTTTACAAGTATCGCCCTAAACATTTTACAGTGGCAGGAATTTTGCATCAAGCTTGGAAGGCAGCAGTTCCATTCCTTCCCAACTGTCGCTGTCTCGCTCTCTCCATCTTCCTCTTACGCCACTCCTCCAGAGCTATCAGATAGACATCATATATCGGCAAAATGTTCTAGTCAGAGACGTCGATTCGGGATAACAGAACATGATAGAAACCCTCAAAGATGCTGATATTCTATACCAGGAAAAGAAACTAATGGTTTCTGGAATTAACAAGATAGCTTCGTATGTTGCCTTCTAAGGATTTCAATGCGCACGAGGTGGAGGTGGAGCATTATAAAAGCAATTTAGTAGGACTTTCCAGAAAGCACATGCACATTCAACAAAACAGAATTTGACTGCATTCTGCATGACTGGAACTGACCAGGGGCAGCAGTATGTAGTAGGAAATCCGAAGCAAATATAATCACACCTGACTAGGTATTGCAAGAATAAAAAACCATAATCACATGTAACCAACATGAACCACGAGACTCAAAATGCACTTACGTTCCATTTGATCTCAAGAAGTGACTGATTATAAGATGCGTGTACTTGTACAATTTGCCCCCCTCAAAACCACAACATAGGCGGCTAATTTGCATTTGTTAATGGATGATGTGGAGAGATTAGTAGCTCACGGTTTGAGGTTAAAAATTTTAGAAGACAAGAGACAAATGCAACAAATTGTGTTTGCATGATAGAGAGCACTATCAGAACAGTGCACACAGAGAAATTCCATGTTGTCGAAAAATTGTAAGGGTAAGCAAGAAAAGAACAATGGTAAACTTAAACTATCTCACCAATTCCGACGTATTGGACGCATGCATACACTTGTGTGAGAGAGAGAGAGAGAGATTGACCTACCTTTCATGCTGGCAGCATCATTAACTGAATGGAAATCCTTTAACCGCTTGGAAAGATCAAGAGCAGCAGTCTGCTTTGGCTGAACCATTTCAGGTTCAGTATAAGCTTCTTGCTGAATTTCTTTCACCTGAAAATGGAAACAGATGATTCTCAAACAACGACCATTTCAGCCAACTCAGAATAACATTATGTATGCTTGACTATGATTAATTCAATAGCACAAACAGAAAATTCCGGAGTCAACTGACTGACAGTGCACATGTTCAAAGATGATCTCTACTCTGATCGCACTACAGAATAGAATGAAGCATAAACCTTCAGTTGGGACTAGTACGTCTTAGCATTTCAATCATGAATATTACATCGGAAAAAAGTACAGTTAAAGGGAAAAATCTTACTCTTTTTATCTATTCCCACGGCTGCATAGAAAGACGAATTTCTTTGCATTCCTTTATATACATAATGTTGACTCGGAATAACATTATGTATGCTTGACTATGATTAACTCAATAGCATGAACAGAAAATTCTGGAGTCAACTGACTGAAAGCGCACATGTTCAAAGATGATCTCTAATCTGATTGCCCTACAGATTAGAATGAAGCATAAACCTTTGAATGGGACTGGTAGATCTTAGCATTTCAACCATGAACATTACATAGGAAAAGAGTACAGTTAGGGAGAAAAATCTTACTCTTTTTATCTATTCCAATGGCTACTCGATGTATGAGTCAACATTATGTATGCTTCACTATGAGTAATTCAATAGCACAAAAAAAAAAAATTCCAGAGTCAAGTGACTGACCGCGTACATGTTCAAAGACAATCTCTAATCTGATCGCCACAGAATAGAATGAAGCATAAACCTTCAGTTGGGACTAGTAGATCTTAGCATTTCAACCAAAAACATTACATAGGAAAAAAGTACAGTTAGGGGGAAAAATCTTACTCCTTTTTTCTATTCCAACAGCTGCATAGAAAGACAAATTTCTTCGAATTACTTTATATACATAATGTTGACTTGGAATAACATTATGTATGCTTGACTATGATTAATTCAATAGCACAAACAGAAAATTCCGGAGTCAACTGACTGCCAGCTCACATATTCAAAGATGATCTCTAATCTGATTGCACTACAGAATAGAATGAAGCACAAACCTTCAGATGGGACTAGTAGATCTTAGCATTTCAACCATGAAAATTATGTAGGAGAAGAGTACATTTAGGGGCAAAAATCTTACTCATTTTATCAAATTCCAATGGCAGCATAGAAAGACGAATTTCTTCAAATTACTTTATATACATAATGTTGACTCGGAATGACATTATGTATGCTTGACTGTAATTAATAAAATAGCACAAACAGAAAATTCCGGAGGCAACTGACCTAAACTGCACATGTTCAAAGATGATCTCTAATCTGATCGCACTACGGAATAGAATGAAGCATAAACCTTCAGATGGGACTAGAGATCTTAGCATTTCAACCATGAACATTACGTGGAAAAGAGTACAGTTAGGGGAAAAATCTTACTCTTTTTATCAATTCCAACGGCTGCATAGAAAGACGAATTTCTTCACATTCCTTTATATACCGGAGCATGGCTGTAAATCAGAGTATTGAAATAATCAGCAAAAAAGCCACATCAAACTGATGAGTAGTCCATAAAAGGAGAAAAGAAACAGAAATGAATGTCAAAACCAACAATTATTGACAATCTGTTGTTCATGGTGCTGAATGTCATGCTGAAAAATAGAGATACATGCTATGAAATTTGCAATATATCATGCCATTTACACAAATACAATTCCATTTTACAACCACCAAATGATTGCGGATTATTCGCTAATTGCCATCGCAACATCTAGAAATTCTAGTGACATCAAATTATAGACCATGGCTGCACAGATTGTGCGAAGCATACCCTCCAAGGTAAGTTTACACTTTGCTGCCTAGAAAATCAGATAAAAAAATTGAAAAGAATCAAAGCACTAGCGTGCAGTTTGCTTAGGGAAAGAGGAACTTCACCATTTAAGAGATCGGAAGATGGTAAATTAAACTGTACACAACAGTCTTGAGACAGCAAACACCGTAAGATCTTCCTCAAATTGAAAAGAAGATCCTTTTCCGATAAGTATCAATATTCAAGAACAAGAAATCTACATGTAACTTCTGATTGCCAAAGAGAAATAACATGCTGTGCATCCAAGACAAAAGCTACAGCTACTTTGACCTTTTCTTGTATTTGGATCTACAGATAACTCTCATGTAAAAACTGCAGGATTTGTGAGCGAAGCAATGGGAAAATTTGGCCTTTGCATCTTTTTTTCACATAAGGTAAAAATCCCTTTATAGGGCATTAGGCCGAACACGCCCTTTTTTGTCCAGGGCATGCGCACGAAAGAACTTCAAAGATTCAAGAAAAATTTCGGTCGAAATCGAGCTCCCACCAAGTGCAAAATGAACATATGAATCAAAACCCACATGCAATTCCAAATCTTTTACAAGAGCGAATAGGTACAGATTGTCAATTATTACACAAATCGTCATGAAAACAACGCCTTGAGTCTAGGCACTCAACCATTCGGAGCCTCGCACAATCCAGACCATACGGAGGCATGTACAAAAGGGCGCAACCAGTACTGAAGAAGAGACACAAACCTTAATCGCCTCTCAAACAACAAACGAAGACCCAAGTTTACACAGATCAAATCGAGTCCCTTCGTCACGGCAATTCAAAGCAAAACATCAAATCCAGCAGGCAGGAGAAAGAGAAAGAGAGAAGGGTATAGTGACCATAATTAGATCGAGCCGATCGCGAGGAAGCGGAAGAAGAGCTGAAGAAGCCCTGGAGCAAGAAGAGAGCAGCGACGACGTTGAGGAAGCAGACGAAGAGGGTCGCGTTCCTGAAGGAGAACCTCATCCTCCACGACTGCTGCGTCTCCATATCCACACCTACCACCCCACCTCTCTCTCTCTCTCTCTCTCTCTCTCTCTCTCTCTCTAATACTCACCCATCAATGTCGCCGCGACGGGGATGCCGTGGAATGCGGTTGCCGCGGCGGCGACGAAGTCCAAGAACCGCCACCAATTGCGTCTCGGACAGAGGTCAAACTTCGAATCGCCGTCTGGCGTTTCGCACGGGTGGAGGAGGAGGAGAAGGCGGAGGAGACTCGAATCACTGAGTGGAAAAAAAAGGACGAGTTGGGAGTCAAAAGTCAAAACGAGTGGAAAAGATGGGAGATGTTGGTTTTCTAATTCGAGCCATTATCGAGTAAACCGGTTGTACTCCAGATTTTAATGCGTCTCTGATTCCGCATCATCGCTTGTCTCGCTTGTACAAATGAACTAGTGAGTGATAATGGAAATATTTGTCATTGGCTAATTGTATGAAGTAATACAATCAGTCATTTTAAAAAAAAAAAATGTTGTTTAAATGATTTAATTTATGTGGAACAAGCAGACTTTTAATATTTGCATGAGTTGACTAAGTACTTTGTAATAGTTATGGAGTTAATGTCAAGAATAGAATAATGCTCTGTAACGATTACAAGGTTAATACTCATGATAATATTCTGAAATGGTTGGAGAACTGATGGTCGAATTATTCTTCTAAAATGGTTTCAAAATCAGTGGCTGAATTGATTTAAATTAGAATTGAGTATGATGTAAAACAAGAATGAGTATGATGAAGTGATCAATGATCATAAATAGAAAGTGAGAGAGATTAGATTAAAAAATGGCCCACACACACAAGAACAGTCACTAAAACAATTGAAGTGGTGAACTCTCAGTACTTTTCGAATTGTGATTGGTGGTGTGTATGATCTAAGGTTCAACATTTGTGGGGCTAGAATTGAAGTCCATTTGAACAAAAATTTCTTTGTGCATGCGTCAAGGTTTGGGCACGCTACAAGGAACGTTTGGACCGAATGACTTGAGCATGTAGCAAGGATAATACGTTTAGCCTCTTTTTCATTTTATCCTTATGTTTCTATGGATTTTTAATTAAACTTTGGGAACAAAGCTTATGGAGATACATGTATTGGTTTCTACTTTCGCTATAAGTTGTGGATTTATTTTTACCAACGCATGTTTGTCACCAAATCCCAACAGGTGGCTGGTTAGGATATGGATTGGAGGTGTTATTTCATATATCTACTTCCTATGGCGTTCATTGTTGATCCTATTTTTTGACGGTAAAATTCATTCCTCTTGCCTTTGTGAAATCATGTTGATTCAACTTTCAATTAGCTGAGGAAGATGTCGACGGCTCAGGTAAACGTCAACAGGAGAAGACGATAGGTGGGAAAAAGGGAAAAAAAACAAAAATCACCGATAAAAAAATAAACAAAAAAGAAATAAAAGTTATAATAAATCTGAGTCGTGTCGGATTTGGTTAATTGGGTCGGATCAGGTGGCCGAGGTTGGAACAAGGACGCTGTGGGTTCGAGGCCGGGCTAGGTCAAAGAATGTAATGGGTAGGATTGAAATGTTGTGGGTTCAATAACCTGGGCATATTTTAGCAAAATTGAACTGGGCCTTTGGGCTAGTCTCATTTCAAACCCAACGTGGACTGTTAGGGTCAGACAGGCGACTCGGAGCAGGTCCCTAACCCGATCCGAAATCCATTTTTTAGAATAAAAAATAGAAAAAATAGAAAAAACAAAAAAAAAATCCTAAAAATTAGGAAAAGGTTTAGAAATTTTATTTTGAATATTTTACTATATTTTAGAGTTATTTCTAGTTAAGAACTAGTTTAGCATGAAAAAATGTGAAAATCGAACTCAAAATTGAACCAGTTTTTATGGCTTTATGATAGAATTTTTGAATGTTTTCTTTTTTAGAGGCAATGCTACGTCACTGTTTGCGTACTTTCATTTCAATTTTATTTGATTATGCTCTTTTAATACATTGATTTTCTTTTTCTTTTTTATAGAACGGTTGGGATAAATATTAGGATATTTGTTTAGTAAAAGACAACCCTGACACACCACTTGCTTCGGTGGCTCCGTTGATAGTTCTTCCCCATCGTGGGGGGACCCACTGACCCCTTGCTCAAGGGAGAGGGTTCGAATCACCACGGAATCGCTGCGTCTTACCCGGTGGCTGGGGTGGTGGGTCCTCCAGATCGCCCCCAAGGTTTACTCCAGCCATCCGCAGTGTACGGGGCTTCCCTGGGTCATCAAAAAAAAAAAAAAAATATTATCCTGACACTTTGGTTAGCAAATAGTCAAGTTTAAATATCGAAATGACACTTCTTAGATAACTAGTGTAATTAAGACATCAATCCCTATATCTATGGTTGGTAGAAAGTGAGACATTCTCTCATATTTTAATTGGTTTTAACACGACCTCATTAGGTCAGTGGCGACTTATAACATAGAATTTTTAGGATCAATTCAAATTTAAATTGCAAATCACATGTCACGTGAGATATGTTTTTAGAAGAGACCACGTCTATGATTGAGGGTCCATTTGTAGTGTGATCAAGTGAGGATCCATCTTAGACCTAAATTTGTATGTACCATTCGGATTGTCTCATAAACAAATACATCTAAACCTATTTTCTGAGGCAACTCGAGGGTAGGTTGCGAAATGAGGTGATGCATCCCATCAAGCAAATGCGTTATACCTAAACAGTCAACAATAAGAATATATTCAAGCAAAGAGAGCTTGTTAATCCATTCTGGCAAACTCATAAGATTCTCACAATATATAATCTTGAGAACTTGCAATATAGTGACATTGAATACCCTCGAGTAATGCCACCAGTTTCAATAATTTTATGGCAAGTTTACAAAGATTTGTGAGGGATCACTGTTGCGTGTCGTGTCGTCATCATGGCTTGACAAATCGAGTTCTTTACAAGCAAAAAATGCCAAGGTATTAGAGCAAGGACAAGTATTGCATGTCTTGAGAGACACACCTCAGGGTGTCATAATGTAGGAGGGTCATGCTTTCAAGATTCGGAGGAATGGAAGTAGAGTATCGAGCATCGAGTGCTCCAGATCCAATAGATAAAACAAATCTAGATAGGGAAAAAGGCACAAATAGTCCCTATATTTTCACTCAATGTCCAATTTCGTCCCTGAACTATTGATAAAATGTCCAATCTAGTCCCTGAACTTTCGAACGGCTCAATTTAGTCCCTGAACTATTGATAAAAAGTCCGATCTAGTCCTTCATTGCTGTTTTTCTTTCTTTCTTTTTTTTTTTTTCCCTTTTTGCCTTTTTTTTTTTTTTTTTTTTTGAGCTTTCCCTCCGCCGGCTCCCGTGGAGGGCCGGCGTCCGGCGAGGGAGCCCCCTCGCCGGAGAGCCTCCTCGCCGGATCGGCGAGGGAGCCCCGGCGAGGGAGAGCCCCTCGCCGATCCGGCGAGGAGCCCCTCGCCGGCGTCGGCGAGGGCTCCCTCGCAGAGCCCGATCTGCGAGGGAGCCCCTCGCCCGACGCCGGCGAGGGCTCTCCCCTCGCAGACGCCGGGCGAGGACGGCCCCTCGCCGGATCTGCGAGGGGCCGTCCTCGCCGGCAGCCCGGGCGAGGGCCTCTGCGAGGGGCCGTCCTCGCCGGCGTCTGCGAGGGAGAGGCCCTCGCCGGCTTCGGCGAGGGGCTCCCTTGCGGATCGGGCTCTGCGAGGGAGCCCCTCGCCCGACGTTGCCGGCGAGGACGGCCCCTCGCCGGATCGGCGAGGGGCCGTCCTCGCCGGCGTCTGCGAGGGAGAGCCCCTCGCCGGGGCTCCCTCGCCGATCTGGCGAGGGAAGCTCTCCCCGGCGAGGGGGCTCCCTCGCCGGACACCGGCCCTCCGCCAGAGCCGGCAGAGGGAAAGCCCAAAAAAAAAAGGCAAAAAGGGAAAAAAAAAAAAAAAAAGAGGAAAAAAAGGAAAAAAAGGAAAAAAAGGGCAAAAAAGGAAAAAAAAAAAAAGAAAAACAAGAACGAAGGACTAGATCGGACCTTTTATCAATAGTTCGGGGACTAAATTGAGCCGTTCGAAAGTTCAGGGACTAGATTGGACATTTTATCAATAGTTCAGGGACCAAATTGAGCCGATCGAAAGTTCAGGGACAAAATTGGACATTGAGTGAAAATATAGGGACTATTTGTGCCTTTTTCCCATCTAGATACTTTAATTTAGAGAGAGGGATGAATGCGGATACTACTGCTTCTTATGGCGAATAATTTGGAACGACCATCACTTGTGGTTCCAAAAACTTCTTGCTGAGACATTATATAAGGTCAAGCCTTCTATCTAAGGGAGCAATGGCATAGAATTCGAGTTGGGACAACCAAGTAAAGAAGGTCGAAGTTTTGGGGATGATAACTGTGAATTGTCCTGTTGATGATCCCAATCTACTCCCACCAGTTCCCTTCTTGCCACCATCCTTTTAGGTTGCAATCGAGATATAACATCTATAGAGATGGGAAGAAGGGGCACAGTATTAGATAACTCTGGGTTACTTATCTCTTGCATCTAAGTCCTAGAGATTCAAACACCTTAGCAATGACATAGGATTCAAGTTGGGACAACCAAATAAAGAAGGTCGAAAGTTTTGGGAATGATGACTGTGAATTGTCCTATTGATGATCCCAATCTACTCCCACCAGTTCCCTTCTTGCCCACCATCCTTTTAGGTTGCAATCGAGATATAACATCTATAGATATGGGAAGAAGGGGAACGATATTAGATAGCTCTAGGTCACTTATCTCTTGCATCTAAGTCCTAGAGATTCAAACACCTTAGGAAAGGGAGCTCACTTAACGGTGGCAAGTACTTCCATCTTCTACCTGCATTGATTTTGAGTTCAACAAGATTCCCAATGGAGGAAAGCTAGCTTGGCGAACTCCTACTCATACAAAAAAGAATATGGCCAAGTGGGCTAGATTAGGGTGGGGCCTAAGGTTCTCCCACATGATGAATTCATCGCTCACTTTTTGTCATCTTGCTGTTGTCACGCCCCGATCCTCGGACACTCACACATCCTTCTACTTGGTCAATTTTAGAATGCGATATCCCAAGACTAAGTATTGCCGACCCATTCTTTAATTAAGCACATGCGGAAGCAGTTACAAAATCCCAAGACAATAAAACAATGGGATGGAAAAGTAAGACCATATTTTTCATATTGAAAACACATAACCAAACTTTTATACATATCCAGTTATATTATACAATGCTACCCGATATTTACAAGTCTAACAAAAAGACTAGATTCTCGAAATTTTGGTCCCAAGTCCAACTACTCCGACTCGATGGCTGAACCTTCGGGGTCCACGAGATCTGAGTGAAATGGTGGATCGTCAACCACACCATCAGGAAGACCAGCTGCCTCCCCATCCAGAGCTTGGGCCACATCAATCACTTCCACCGGAATGTCAAACCTATAAAGGGGACCTAATCTAAGGTCATAAGGAGTAGTACCAAGCCCTAAATCTATGAGGTATCTCTCGATTTTGAGCTTCCATGACCCAGACAGTAGACACGACCATCTCAAACGTCCAATCACTCTTGGGGTCTGGGAAGACTAAAACACACTCCGTCACCCTCAGGGGACGACCGTAACGTCTTGGAGGGGTCGTCATCGGCAGACCTGAAAATATGATCCCACGACGGGGTGAGACTACGTCTCAGCGAGTTCTACCCCCTAAGACTCGATTAGAAAACCAATACGCCACAAGGTTGCCTAGTGACAGCACAAGTCAGAAAATATACCTTGGCATCAGTCCCAACCTGGAACTCAAGGTTATGTACACGTCTCATATAGTGCGATGAACACAAATCAATTCACACAATCAAGTCAAATCATTGATCAATCGACTTAGTCGATTTCATGCCAACCAGTATCACGCGTTTCTCAAGATGCGGTATCTAGTCGTCGAGTCCATGTGCATTCTCCAGGATGACATACCAAGTCTCCGAGTGCACGTGCCTTTTCTCATACGACATACTTACTCAACGGGCCCACGTGCATTCTCTCAGGCGACCTCTTCGCCAAGACGATGCATCAATTCACCGAGCCCATATGGCCTTTTTATGATGCCCGGGCCCACGTGCATTCTCTCAGGCACAGATTCGCCAAAGTGATGCATTGACTCACCGAGCCCACGTGGTCCTTTAAGATGCCAAACTTAATCACCGAGCCCACGTGCATTCTCCCAGATGATAGGCTAACTCACCGAGCCCACGTGCCTTCTCCAAGGTGATATGTAACCTACCATTGGTTCACTATGAACAACATGCCCATTCTCCTAAATAACATACTTAGTCATTGAGCCGGCATACATCACGCATATTCACTTTCATTCCACAATCTCCACTATAATTGGTAGTCTACCACGACACTTTGGCACTAACAATCGATACCCGATTATTCATTAGTCAACTACCAAAATCAATTCAACTTAATCACCGACCAAAGCAGTGCAGATGGTAAAGCTTCTGTGATCCTTTCGCCTAGAGGTGAGGGGTTCGAATCCTGCGGCGAAATGGGGTCAAGAGCTGTGTGGTGACTTGCCCGGTGGCACGGGGTGGTGGTTTCACCCGTGCTGCCCCCAGGGTTTATCCCCCCGTTACCCCGGCCCTATCGGGCTGTCCGTGTTGGTACGGTGCGGGGGTTCCCTGGGTCACCAAAAAAAAAAAAAATCAATTCAACTTAGGAACCACTCCTCAAATCCCACAATTAATTCAATTTCACGCAACATGGAGCTCAATTAAATAAAAAAATTGCACCACGACGATTGGTACGAAATTCCGATCACCGGCCATCCCGTTTGAATTTCCGGAAAATAAATAATTAAATAATTAATTTCAAAATTAATAAATAAATAAATACAATAAATTCAATAGGACAATATCAAGCTCAATTAAATAAACGGTCTGCACCACGATCATCAGCATAAAATTCCGGTCACTGGCCATCCTAGTTGAATTTCCGGGAAATAATTAATTAATTAAATTATTTTGAAAATGAATAATTAATTCCTAAAAATTCATTTTAAGCCCGAATTATTAAATTAACACCCGATAAGGGACGGAAAAAATCCCTAAAAGCATCCAATAATTAATAGGACAAGTCTACTTGCAAAATACACCTTCAATTTAACTAACATGTATCAATAAGTATTTAATTTAATTATCTTGATCTAATCTAACCACCTAATTGCAATTAAGTAAATCTAAACAACCCTAGACATCATTAGATCATTAAGAAAGCATTAGTGAGTAAAACTCACTTGCACAACACGACGACCGGGACACCATGACGACGACACAACGGCGGCCGAAAACGGGCTTGCGATGACACTCCCGGGCTTGGGCCGGGCCTCAACCTTGGCCTAACAAATCTCAGCCCAACTGAGATTTAATCTTGCACTGGAATGGGCTGAATCCAAATTGAGCTGGGCCTGCTAAATTTCTGGACTGAACTAACTTGGGCTTCAAATTGTGGGCTGAAGTTGGGCCTCAATCCTGCGGGCTTGAAGACTGAAATTGCTGGCTAAGTCGTTGGATTCAACTAAGCTGTTGGTGGACCAAAAGTGCTGGAATTCTGTGGGCTGGAATTGGCGACTGAGACGCTGGGTTTCCACAACTCGAGTGGGCTGAATCTAAGGAGTAACGACGGAGAGGAAGCAGCTTCAATCGTGGAGTTGGACGAGCAAGGGAGAGACACACGTTGGGCAGCTGCTTCGTTTATTAGTGGAACATGCGGACGCGGCTGATGCTGAATGAAGACACGAAGGCTGGTGGAAATTGCAGAGGTCAACCGCAAGACCTCGATGGAGTTGGAGTTGACCGCGTGTGTTTGATTCGGTGGAGACGCGTGGCGGAAGACGGCTGCACCCGGGGAAGCTTCGCTCGATGGTCTTCGAGTCAACAAACGGCAAGGAGACAAGAATAAGTGGAGAGAAACGTGGACGTGGGGGGGCTGCGAGGTGTGCGAAGATGAAGCAACTTCGTGGGGGCGTTGGACGAAGACAGGGGCGCTTCGTGGTGACTTCTCTCAGTGGATCTTCAGTCAATAACCAAAAAAAAACTTCAATGGAGAGCTGTGTGGATTGAGCCGTTTGATTGGTGGGCCGCGGCAGAGAAACAGGACAAGGAGGGAGAGAGTGACCGAATAAATAAAATGAGGGAGGGTTTCTAGTGGTCTGCTTGGTCTTCGGTTTGTGGGCTTTCCACGGTGACTCACTTGAAGGTTGAATTGAAAAGTAAAAGAAAGATTGAAGGGGATGCGTCGACAGTGCCAACTTGCCGAGAAGACTTGATGGGAGAGAAGCCAAAAAAATCCAAATTCTTAGCCAAAGCATTGAATGCTTGGTCCCCTAAAAGCACCCAAGTCTATCCCTTGGTCCCCCTAATACTTTCCAAAAATAATTTTCCACAAATTAACTTAAATTGAAGCCAATTTTTGCTGCCCAAAATCAAATTCCGAATTTCCTTTCTTTTCTTCGGTATCCGATTTTCCGAACGAATAAATTCGATTGGGGTCCAAATTGAAGTCAGAAAAAGCCCAAACAACTTTCATTCGCCGAATCACATACACAAGATGCCAAAAGTCTCTTCAAAATGGCCAATCTGAGTTTCCGTTCATTTTCCGCATCGTTCAACCCGGTTTTCCGTAAAAATCTCGAGATCTTCGAAAAATCTTCTGAGACTGAGTCAATGTTTCTAAAATAGTTCGTGACATCACAGGACTTTCAATTTCTGAAATCTGGCTCAAATTGGCGGTTAATTTCATTCCGGCACGCTTTTAGCGTGACCTAGACTATCGGGTAGTTTTCAGAACTTTTCAAGGCAATTGACTCGTGATCGATTTTCTTCGAACCACAATAAACCCACTCGACACATTGGCGACTCTCGATTGTCGTGCAAATCTCGAGGGCTCAATTACAGACATAGGGTACCAAAACGACAGAAAAATCAAATTAGTGCCGGTCGACGAGAATTTTCCAATTTAGTGGAGTCACCCAAGATCGGCCACACATCTCAGTCGAACCAACCTATCTCTGATCTCAATTTGATTTTTAATTGTGCCGTAATGACCTCTAAAGATGAACACGATCGAGAAGCCGATTCTTGGTCGAGTTCTCAAGTCTATTGCCCTAAAAGTTTTTAATGGCTTACCTAACTAGTCTAGTTATCTCAAGAGTGATCAGTTCTAAGAACAACTCTATAGTCGCGTCAATGAAATGCCCGATTAATTCAATAGAAGACAATACTGGAAATTCTGGATGTCACAGCTGTTTCCTTGACCACTCTAGGTTCAAAGCACGCAAACATAGCTTTTCTTTCAAGTGACCTTTGTTCGGTGCTAGTTGAAGGAACTCCAACTTTGAAGAGTAGCGGACCAGGTCAATTTGTTTAGTCCACCCAATACATCTATTGTCCCCATACCACCACGTACTTAATGATCCATCTTTAGTATGATGAATTGAGATAAATATGATGCAAAGATAAGTGGTATGTGATTCATTAAGACACACTCATCAATCTAGAAGTGTTTAAGGTTGACCATTTTTCTCAAATCTCTTGGAAGTGTGATAAGCTACCAACATTTAGAGAGTTTAAGGTTTACAAGTTCTCCTTATTCGTGATTGAATTTGGCAATTTTTGGATGAATTGGTTTCCAAAGATATCAAGAATTCTTAAGTGCTTCGACCGACTCCCCAAGAAAGAAGGGATACAAAAATCTAAATAGCCCAAAGCCAATGCTTAGCATTGCCTAAACTTGAGAAAATCCAATGATATTCATTTGGGGACCAGTTTTGGTCATATATATGGCCTTGAAAGAGAGAAATGTTTGCAGATGGTCACTTCAAGTGGAGAAGTCATTTCTTGTAGAGAGGATGATCGTGAAGCAAATTATGCATGTCGAATTCCTCCAATGATGCCGCCCTCATTGAGATTGACCATCTTACACTCATCTCCTACGACTTTTAAGGCAAGATCGTGTATGAGATTGTGCATATTGAACTTTTGCACATAGCCTATGTAATTATCAATCTCTTCAACTTGAAAGAATGACCTACATAGAGTGCGTTCTTTTCCAAGCCACTTTGGGCTTTTAAAGCCCTTTAGGCTAAAAAATGGTGTTTGGGAACTTCTTTTGTAAAGATACTTGGGGAGAAGTGAGCCTTTGGAAGGCTGAAAGCCCAAGGCGATGCCTTGGGCATTCGGCCTTCTTAGAATGCTAAGCGGAGGATAAGACAAAAAAATTTTCTTCCACAAATACTCTCACTAACATTTTGTTTTTCCAGTTTTGTCCTCTTGACTATTCACCTTCTTCTCTATTGAGGTTGGCCAGTGGGGTTGTGCGGAGCTGTGAGGGGCTGGCGATAAGTCGGACAGAGGTCGGCGTAAGGTCAATGTTGTTATGGCAAATGTCGGCGGCCAGTCGCGTGACCTTGACAACTAGTTGCGTGATCTCGGTGACCCCCCATGAGTCGCGTTGTCGTGACCATCGCTGCGAACCAAATCTGAGTAGCCGAAGGTCGCGCGGCATCCTCCGGCAACCATCCAAATTTGGGTCGCAGCGAGGCCACTCGACCTTTGACAACCCAGATCCGGGTCGCTTATAGCCCGGTCGGAGGATGTTCCCAAGAAGGCCGAATGCCTTATCCTCCCAGCATTAAGATCTGGTTACTCAGATCTGAGTAGTCGTGGGTGACGGCGAATGCCTTATCCTCCTAACAACGGCAACAATGAAGGACATTCTCGTGGGCGATGGCGACAACAGCAAGAGAGGCATCGGTGACGCGGGGGCAGAGGGAGAGGTCGAGGGAGGTGGCGTTGGGGTAGTGGGCAAGGGTGGTGGGGAGATGCTCGGCATGGAGGAGGCTAAGGGACTTGCGGTGGCGGGTCAACAACCTGGAAGGAACAACAGATGAGGGAGGACCTGTGGTCATTGTCGGCCGCTGGCCACTGACTGCCTTAGGTCTTGCAACCTGAGATAGCCGGCGGCCGCCTAACCTTCACTAGTCAACTATTTTTTTATTTTATTTTATTACAAAAGTCATTTGTAAATGTAAATTTCTCCAAACACTATTTTGTTTAAAGGTACTTCACAATGGACTTTTATATTATAATTTACCAAATGCAATTTGCATTTTAGAAAACTCCTTTAATTTAAAATCCTTTGCATTTTCCGAAAGGCTTTCCCCAAAAATCCAACCAAACGCACTTTTGGTTTAACTTTTGCAAGGGGCTTTCAGCCTCCAAAGCCTTTTAAGGAAATGCTAGGGTATTTGGCAAGCCTATCCAAGGGGTTTTCACTCAAATGTTGGCAATGAGGAAGTTGAAAGCTCGATGTTGATAGGGACTAGTTGTGAGCTTTTAGCATTTGGCCAAATGTTGAAACTACTTTTTTTTCCAAAACTATTATATAAAAATTCTAGTTTTTTGATTTTACCTCTCATCGTTCCAAAACTACCCTTGCCTTCACAAGAGTCGACAAATAGCTTAATCTTTTTTAATAAAAAGAAAATTGAAATCTAAAAGCTTTTTAAAAAAAGATTTGCCAAACACTCTTTACGTCAAAATAACTTTGCAATTTTTTTTTTTTTTTTTTACCAAACGCAATTTGCATTTCCCTAAAGACTTTAAGCAAAAGATATTTGCATTTTCCCAAGACCCATTTCCAAAGATGAACAAAAGGCAACCATAGTAGGTCCGAGACGTAACTATCCCTGATCTCTTCTAGGTCCTCTTTCTCATCTAGTGATTCTGTAAAGCCATGTGCCATTCAAAGATGTATTATTGTTTATTTATCAAAGACAAAATCTTTTAGAAATAATGCACAATATGCAAAATAATGCTTTAACCACGATGGAAGATGATTATAGCTAAGCATGAGGACATTAATCTTTATATCTTCAAAATTATCTATTTTTGAAAGTTCATGCTCTTTGAAATCCTGCTACTCATTTTTCTTTTTCTCATATAAAAGGCTGCCTACGTTTCTAATGGCAATGGAAACGCCAACTCATTTTTTGATTATATCTCGGCCCATCTACTCTAGTCTCGAGTCTAATGAATTTTCCCCATATCCAAAAGCCATTTTCTTGAAAAAATCCTAAGACTAATAATATTTGTCAATGGGGCTCCTCGAGCCACTTTCTTCCAAAAGGTCCATGGGAGAGTGTCTCCATGGCGCTTCACTGTAAACATGTCGAAGTCTAAAGGACGTCAAACCCTTATGGACATTGTGGATCGGTTCTCCAAGCATGCGACATTCGTGTCAGCAACTAAAGATTGTCTGGCCAAGGAGGCGGCCGAGCTATTCATCAAGCATGTCGTTAAGTATTGGTGAGTACCACACATGATCGCGAGTGATTGCGATCCTTGATTCACTAGGCAGTTTTGGACCGAGCTCTTCAAATTGCTTGGGTCGAACATCAACTTCTTCATGAGTTTGTAGCCCCAAATCAATGGTCAAACAGAGAGAGTGAATGCACTAATAGAAATATACCTTCGGCATTACGTGAGCACCATGCAAGCAAAGTGGGCGAAGCTAATCAACATGGCTCAATTCTCATATAACTTGTAGGGGAATGAGTCAATGAACCGAAGCCCATTCAAGATCATGATCGAGCAATAGTCGCTCCAAGCATGGGTGCCTCAGGTTATTGAGGAAGTAGCCCACCAGCATACAAGCTCGCAAAGGAATGACAAGAACAATCAGACTTGTCATGGACGTGTTTATACACTTTGAAGTGCATGAAGAAGTGGCTGATAATAAGCAATGGCATGTGAAGTTCTAGGTTAGGGACCTAGTGCTAGCAAAGTTGCACTTGGTCCTTAGATATCGAGATTTGCATAAGGGGCTAAGCAATCACTACAAGGGCCCCTTTTGAGTGTTGCAGTGAGTCGAGAAGGTTGCATAAAAGTTTGACGCAATCCATGTTGAAGATGTGATGAGGGCATCGACTGAATAGATGGGGGAGATTGACACGGCCCGATAGACGAGCATGATCCAAAACGTTCAAACAACAGGTTGTAATCCATACAAGAGCAAGCCCACGATCCATCCACGATCAATACGAGGGTAGGCCCATAATCAATGCGTGAACAAGCCCACGACTCTTGAACTTCCATGCCAGACATGGGCGAGCGACCCTTCATTTTCCTCTCTCGCACGACTCTTGGGCTTCCCCAGGCTTAAGCGCCCTTGAGTAGTTTAGTGTATAGACTATGTAATGATTATGGGATTCAAATCCCATCGTTGGATCAGGGAATGGATCAACTGTTAAGATTAGACCCACACATGAATAAATAGAGGCCCTTCCCCCTTAGTTGTACAAGCTCGTCCACAAGTTAGTACAACCCGTGCTTTATTCTGCATACATTTCGTATGAGTTGCGTGTCCGTGTGCGTAAGACTGAGTTGGAAGAAATCCTAAGGGCATAGGGGTTTGGGAACATGAGATTGATCGACCCATGAGACTAGCATGTAAGAAGAATGACTTGAACACCATAGACACCAATATATGGTACCTAGATACTGGTTGAGATGAGTCGTGGTGAAGTCAATTTCATAGGTAAGAAGAATGACTCGAACACCGTAGAGACCAACATATGGTACCTAGATACTAGTTGAGACAAGTCGTGGTGAAGTCAATTTCATGAATAAATAAAAATTCCCATGATGGCAAGGGTAACATTAATATCAAATCAAAAGACGATACTAACGTTATTATCGTAAAGTTTATTTTTGCTAGGACTTTTTTGAAGTTTGCTAAGTTTTGGGCAACTTTTTGAAAAAAGGCCTCAAGGTTCATATTGAAATAGGAGTTTGCACCATTAAAGATGATGATAACAAGTTGATCACGACGGTGCAGATGCGGAAGAGCTGGATGTTTCCTCAACTCTTCAGACAATGAGTCTCTTCAGTTTTCAAGTGATGATGAAAAACAGCAACTGGTTGTGGCATTTTTGATTCGGGCATTTGAATTTTCATGGACTAAAAAGATGGTGACCGGCATGCCATTGATTGACTGTCCAGATCATCCATGTGAATGATGTCTTTTTGGGAAATAACATCAAGACTCTTTTTTAGTTGGAAAAACCATAAGAGCAAAACAACCATTAGAGTTGGTACATAGACATTTGTGGCTCTATTGAGGTAGAATCATTTGGATAAAAAAGTTGTATTTCTTAAGAGAAAAATTTGAAGATTTTGGCAATTATAAGGAATTTAAAGTCTATATTGCAAAACATAGTAGCTTTAATTTAGAGACTGAGATCAAACAGAGGGGGAGAATTTACCTTAAATGAATTTGACAAATATTATAAAATTCATTGAGTGGATCGTCAGTTGACATCCAGCAATATCCTTAGCAAAATGGTATGGCAAAAAGAAAGAACATGACAATATTTTAAAATGGCAAGAAGTATGCTAAAAGCTAAAAAACTACCCAAGAAAATTTGGGCAAAAGTGATTGTGTGCTCTATATTTGTACTAAACAGGTGTCTAACAAAGAGTGTTCTTGGAAGAACCCCTGAAGAGGCTTGGAGCCAAATGTTTCATTCCTACGAGTATTTGGGTGTGTGGCATATCCTTATACATCAGATGAATGGAGAAAAAAGTTGGATGACAGCAAGAATTGCATCTTTACTGACTATAGTGACACAACTAAGGGTTATAAGTTGTATAACCTAGTCACTAAAAAGGTAATTATTAGTAATGATGTCCATTTTTTTTTTAAAAGATGAAGCTTGGGACTAGAACCAAAATGGTGACCAAAAAAGCATTTCCATTGAAGATGAACAATTGAAGGAAGAGATAGAAATGTCTCCATTATCTTCAACTGATGGTGCTTCTTCTCCATCATCTTTGACTAGTATTGCATCTTCAAAACCCCCATTACGTTGTTCACATGATTACAAGAGACTCTAGCAAAATTCAGGGATTATGTGGTCATAAGAGACATTGATAGTGATATTGATGGAATAACTAATGAAGTTATGGTAAATTTTTATTTGTTTGTTGAATGTGACCCTGTATCCTATGATAAAGCAGCTATAGATGAGAAGTCGATTCAAGAAATGGATAAAGAGATCATCTTTATTGAGAAGAATAACACATGGATGCTAACTTCTTTACCTCCCAATAATAGGCCCATTTGCGTCAAGTGGATGTACAAGATAAAGTACAAATCTGACGATTAGGTGTACTGTTAGAAAGCAAGATTGGTTGCAAAGGGCTACAAGCAAAAGTTAGATATTTTGAAGAATTTGCACCGATGGCCCGAATGGATACCACTCGGATGATTTTAGCACTTGCAACTCAAAATTGTTAGAGGATCCATCAAATGGATGCAGAAGAAGCATTTCTCAATGGTTTTCTTGAAGTACAAGTCTATGTGAAGCAACCATAGGGTTACAAGAAGAAAGAATATGAAAATCAAGTTTACAAGCTAAAAAAGTCATTTTATGGGTTAAAACAAGCACCTCATGCATGGTACACGTGAATCCACACGTATCTATTAGAGCATGGTTTCAAAAGTACCCATATAAGTATACATTGTATATCAAGTCAAATACTAATGGTGATTTTGATGACGATATTTACGGGCAGCTATGAAAAGATGTTAGTTGAATTCAGGGAAGATATAACTAGCCAATTTGAGATGATAGATTTGAGATTGATGTCCTATTTTCTCGACCTTGAAGTAAAGCAAGCAAATGATGGCATATTTATTTCACAACAGAAATTTGCTAATGATATTTTGAAGTGATTGAAAATGGAATTGCTTAGAGTAATTCAAACTCCTGTAGTAGAATGGTTGGAGCTGAAGAAAGAAAGAATCGGTGAACTAGTAAATCCCACTTATTTCAAAAGCATTGTTGGTAGTTTGAGATATTAAGATATTACCTACGGAGTGAGAATTATTAGCAGGTTCTTGGAAAAACTATACTGATCACATTTGTAGATAGCAAAAAGAATTTTAAGGTATGTCAATGTCATGGAATTTTATATTCTTATACTAACAATTTCAATCTAATGGGGTACACAGACAATGGTTGGGCAGGTGATACCAAGACTTGAAATAATACTTTCAGACATACTTTCTTTCTTGGACTAGAAGTAATTTCTCAATTCTCGAAAAACAGCAAGTTGTTGCATTCTCAACAGCTAAAGTAGAATATATGGCATTAGCTTCAACAGTGTGTAAAGTGATATGGCTTCATAGGATGATGTGTGAGTTGAAAAATGAAAAAACAAGTCCTACCAAAATGATGTGTGACGACAATAAATCAGCTATTGCTTTAGCCAGGAATCTAGCTTTTCATGGCGGGAGCAAACACATTGACATTAAATATCACTATATTCGTGAGCAAGTAGAAAATGATGAGATTGAGCTTAATTTCTACGGATCAAAAGATCAAATTACATATATTTTAACAAAACCGTTGAAAGCAAGGGTGTTCGAAAAAGTGAAGGAGATTAAAGGAGGCTGTTAAAATTTTAATAAAATTGATTGATGTGTTGATAAATCCTCCATGAAGGCCAAAAGAAATTAACAAGCTTAAATTATGTGCATTGTGTAAACTCAAGATCGAAGCTTTCTGTGTGAAGATCACATTAAATTCTAGCCAGTGAATGACGAGGAAGAAGACAAGCTAAAAAGCATTTAATGAAGACATAGGCCATTAGAGAGTTTTTCCATGAAGACCTGTTTTGCAAGTGCATTTATGGTGTGCATTTATTGTATTGACTTTGCTTGTGTCCTTTTATTAGCTTTGTAGACTTTTTGTTGCTTCATTTAATGTTGTCAGAAGGAGTGTCGAACACTTCATGGCTATTTTAATGTGCCTGGGATGATTATCTTCTGTTTTGTAGATGTTCTAATATTATATAAGGACATGAGGGAGAGTGTTGCAATTAGAAGTCATTCGAAAGCATTCTACGAAGGATTTTTCTCTCCAACTTGTGCAATCGTTCCAAATTTTCAAAGTTGTCATTATTTCATTTGCAGATTCATTTGATCAGACAATTCCTGCTGCACTAAGCTGCAACGAATTTCCAAATAGCATCCAAATGGACGCCTAGACAATAAATACATGAAGTAACCATGAGAAAGCATACAAGTTGGATGACAAAGAAAACATGTCGGAGATGCAGCCGATCAACTTGTTTGACGGCACCAGCAATAAAAGGCAAGACAAACAAACTAGACAACTAGAACCGGTTGCACTGAAACAATGTCAGGAGCTAATCCTCCAGGGCACACGTCAAAATAGATGAAGCAAGTTTCATTAGGTAAACTACTGGAAGTCAGCGTACATTTTATGAATGCATATATCAAGGAGAACCAGTAACCTAAGAGCAAGACAAGATCTGCAGATAGATCAACAACTCAATGGTTTAAGATGACTATAGGATGACCGGTCTAACAAAAGGATATGTGTTTACCACAACAATAAAAGTAGATTTTGCAACTGAACCCTGTCCAAAAGAATCGTACATTGGTAACAAAGAAAAACTTGAATTTGGATCATTGTTGCCATTGCTAATCGCTTACAGTAAAACAATCAACAACTACTGCCAGTGTCGAAGGAGTTGCCTAAGTTGAAATCTAACAACGAATGAACCACATCAGAAGCTGTCACTTTTCTCCTTCAACAGCCTGCCTCAGCAACTCATGCCACCTTCACTGAATGTACAGAAGTTCACATAGTGACAATCTTTCCTGCAAGTCCCACTTTCAGTTTCATCTTCAAAGTCTTATCATCTTCTTGCATTATGGTCGAAACGCATTGTGCCATGATTTTGGACTTGCCGGTTCACTTTGCTGTTCCAGTGAAGGTAGCAGTCACAAGTAGAGGATTTTAGGCCAGATAACCTAGCATTATAGTTTTTAACACTCACACCTAACAATAACCATATGTTTTCAAGTAGAAGGCCATTCTGTCGGTTTGTTCATTACATAAGCATTCACAACCATATAACAAAACAATAAAAGCTAAATAAAACTGAGTTATGAATGTATACCCCCTAACCAGAAGAAGCCATGAAGGTCATAGACAATAAGAAACTGATCCTTTATGACCGCCTGTGTATCTCCTTTTAAGTCGCAGATAATTTACTATCCACAAAATGCATGTTAAGCACTAACATTCAGACCACACAATTGACAAAGGCCAAACCTTCCATGTAATCATTGAAAGTATTATAATGACACCATCTCATCCACCAAAAGCAACAAGTGGGCCATCTCCAGCAGCAGATCTGGCCTGGGAATTCATACAGCACATCAAGAAAAAAAGCAACAGATATACCGGCGGATATCAGCATTTAAAAGATGAAGAACAGCCAGCACACAGCAATCTATTGGTAAGAAAAGAAAGTAAAAGTGTATAAGAGATGGTCAAAAGTATACTCTGCTGGTTCTGTCTGAAAAGAAAAATAACTTGCAGAAAAGATAGGGGCGCATCCAGCACCGTGCATTTAAATGGTCAAATTATAGGCACTCAAAAACATTAGTTTTCTCAAATGCCAGAAAACAAAAGGTTAAAAGTGGCTCTATTGTCACATTAAGCAAAGAACAGTCATTAAATTGAAATTAGGCTATGTCCGCGAGTAAGGACTTGCCAGAGTAGTATCTGTTGTCAAGTTCTTGCTTGGTACACCTCGGCCTTGCATTGTTGCCAAGTCCAGAAAAATAGCTTTGCCAGGGTGGTGATCTGTTGTCAAGTTCTTGCTTGCGGCGATTTTCCCAGTAGCATACAAATAAATGCCTATGCAACCAATGCTATCTGATGCAAATAAAACGAGCTTTCATGGACAATTAGCGCCTGATTCTCCTTCAGCAAGCTTCTCCAACTTAGCATCAACCGAACGCCTCTTGGTAACACTGTTCGCTTTTGCCTAAAACCAGAACAGCCCACGATCATCATCCCATCAAACAACATCCAAGTTATCGACTAGATCGCTCCGAAAAGCCAGTGCACACACAACACACACATCATAAAACCTGAAAATGCGCAATGAGCTACCTGATGATGCCCCCAATTCCAAACGGAGACGATGTCCAATGCATCCGCAGCAACGAGCCATGGATGTGTCGGATGCAACTGAATATTCACCATCTTGTTGCCGCTTGGGCAGAATGTTCTCAGCCGCAGAATTTCCGATTGAAGATGAAGCTTTAAAAATGAGCCATTGACGAACGGGCCTACAGTTCCTTTGTTCTTCTCCACAGAGAAGAAAAAGACGCAAAAGATCCATTTACCCACTTCACCATCTGAACAAAATCGAACCTTTATTGAACAATACCATATGAACTCAAGAATTGAACCAGTATAGAAACCCCTAAGAAAAACATCACTCTCGGAAACAGGGAACACTCAAGGACACTGCTGTACCATGCAGTTTTTACAAGGGAAGAAAAAACACTTAATTCATTTTCACGGTAAGACATCCAAAATTCAAGAGCAACAAAGTCGTTTGGATGCCCTCTCTAGATCGGACTGCGTGGCCTCCACTCCCGAGTTTCTCCGGCGAAGTCAGGAAAGCGGTCAACGTGAATTGCAGTCTTCCAACAGATTAACTTGTCCGGATCAAACCCATATCCACCCCCGGTGGCATTTGATCCACAACCCTCGAATTCGAAGGGTGCGGAGTGGAGTCCACTGCCAAACTTCCACCGCCAGCGGACGATTTCTCCGACGACGAAGTCGACAAATCGTCGCGATCACTCTCCTTCGAGAGAGTCGAAAGTACTGGGCACGAAAATTGAATCTTGTCACCAAAGAACGCGAGAATTGCCCGCACCGACCTGACTTGTGAATCATCCGCTGATGGGTCGCCGAAAGAGCAGAGCTTGCCAGCGGGGAGAAGACAACGACGACAACTGAAAGCTTCGGGGGATGATTCGCAAGTCAAGGTCGGTGCGGCGATTCTCGAAGAGGCGATAGATTCAAATTTTCGAGAGTTTTAAAGATTGATGCCCAGCGCTTTCCGGCTACGGTGATCGCGACCGTTTCTTGACTTCGCCGGAGAACTCGACCACCGGCGGCGGAAGTTCCGGAGTGGACTCCACCGAGTGCACTCCGATCTCGAGGGTTGCGGATCTAATGCCGCCGGAGGAGGAAAGATCGGGAGCGGTGTCCACATCCACGTCGCGGTCGCCGTCGACGTCGCCGGAGGAGCAGGGCTTGCCGGGCGGGGAGAAGACAACGACCGCAGTGAAGAAGATGTCTGATGCGCCGTGTTCATTAAGACAATGCGATCGCGCTTGCCGGAAGAGGGGATGCAGCTTTTCTTGTACCAACTTCTGCCAAGCGACCGCTCAGATGCTAATTCTGGACAATTTGACTTGGTCAAATAGTAGAATCTTTGACCACTCTCGCCCTCTTTTCCTTTTGTCTCGCGCCAAGTCCTCTCGATAGTTTTTTTTTTTTTTTTTTTTTTGCTTCCAAAAATTAGAGCTGAGTACGATGGCCGTGGCCGTGGGTCAGCAGATAGAAGTAAAATTTGATTTCGGGGGTCTTATCGAATATTGTTCATTTTGGTCATGGGCCACCGGCATGTCCTAATATGAGTTCATCCTAATTCGAAATGGCTTGATATTTCTTCACCTCGATCCTTCGTTAGTACATGTCAACAGGAAAAAAAAGAAAAGAAAAAGAACCCATAAATCATTGGGTTGCTAATAAAGGTGGATTCGTCTTTAGGCTCGCCATGTTTTTGTACATGCAATCATGTGAGGAATTTTTTTGTTGAGGGGGGTTGAAGAAGTTGCAGTTTGTTGTGGTTTGAAGGACAAGTCAAATCTATGATTTGATAAAAACTTAAACCAAATTAAACTATTTTACTCATTTGGACAGAATTGTTTGGTTTCAAAACATGACAATTTTAATTGCATATTTGTCAATACAAGCACTATTTACTATGGAAGTTATCTTTTCCCTCTAGATGTGGAGTTGATGAAAGTTTTTGAAGTATAGAGCTCTGATTATGTATACATGCTTAGTCTTAATTTTCCCACCTTCCATAGAATATTGATAAGGTGCTAACAAGAGAGGAGTAGAGGTCTAAGTGGGTCTATTGGTGGAAGCCCACTCGAACACATAAGATGGACCAAAAGCTTATAGAATTTAGCATGCCTGAAAGGGTTAACCTTAGGACTAACAAAACCATGTGTAAGTTGGAGGTGGCACTATGGGTTGTAAACCCACTTTTTTTTCACTCATTCTTAATGGGCCGGGTGTGTACGGATTTCCTAAATTTTTTTGCTATAATTTTAAATGGGTTAAGAAAATGAAGTCCACTTGAATGGTCTGAAGGCTTGAAATAAATTCATTTTCTAATCCATTCGGGTAAATAGAGTGAAACTGGTCTCTTTTATTTGGTTCTAATCTAATTTTAGCCGAAAAGTGTTGTGTTTATGCTTTTATGCGGTTATAATTTTTTTTATTGGAGGAGGGGATGTATAGATCATTTGTGGTGGTAAACTTAGAGATTGATTTTTTTTTTTTTTGGGGTCGAAAAAAACAGTTCATTGCATCAATAAGCACTTTTGGAACACAATTATTGAGCTTCTAAACACAAAATATTACAAATGCCGTATTTGGCAATCAAGATAAAATTCAAGATATGATAATAATCATATTTTGTATTCGATACCTATTCAAGACTAGGGGTATGCATGGTCCGGATGGGCGATTCTCGACCTAGAACCGGGAACCGCCCGCTAAGGACCGGTTCCGAAAAATTGGAACCGGGATCCACTCGTTTGTTGCATGGATCCGCCCGGGAACCGCCGGTCCGGTCCGGTTCCCGGGTGGATCCATGGAACCAATCTTAACGAGAAACAATTTTGGTTTTCAACATAGAACGGTCGGGTCTATGAGTTAGGAAGGAGGGGAAGAGGTCTATGGTTGGGTTTTCAACATAGAACGTCACGAAACAATTTTCCGTGGCTATGGCGGGTGGCGGTCGACGCGAGGGGGCAAATAGTAGCGGCGGAGGAGCAACGGCGATGGCGTCAACACTTGGGGAGGAATCGAAATGGCAATAGGATTAGGAGGAACCAAGGAAGAGACAAAGAGAGAGAGAACCGAAGACGAAGGGAGTGAGGAGATGGGATCTAATCTAGGGTTTCTTTTAGTAATTTTTTTTTTTTTTAAATTAAAAAGGTTCCGGTCCGGTCCGGGTGGGCGGATCAGCCCATGGAACCGGACTGGTACCCACCGGTTTCAAAAAATTGGAACCGGGAAACGGACCGGTTCCCTCAAGAACCGCCGGTTCCGAGCGGTTCCGGTTCGGTTCGGGCAGTTCCTGGGTATTTTGCACACCTCTATTCAAGACAAGATATAATTGGATCTCAAGTGAATATAGACTGGATAAAATTATCTCATGAGGAAATGAGATAAAGGTGGATAGGATTTTTAATATACATAATAGAAAATTATTCTCGAATACCAAACTTTTTAAATTAACAAAATTAAAAATATATTTTAATATAAATTATATTTGAATTTTAATATAATAAGTTCAAAAATAAAAAATTAAAAAAAAAATTAGTTTTTTCTTTTTTAAATTTAATCTTGTTTTTATTTATATATTCAGATTTAATTCTATCTTATAAATAAATTCAATAATAAATATAAATATAAATTATATTTATTATATATTTTAGGCATATTAGTATAGTTTAATATTTAATAAAGTTTTTTTTAAGAGAATGATAGAAGGGGAAGAAAAAAATTAAAAAATTTAAAAAAAAAAAAAGAGAGGAAAATAAAATAAAAAAGCGTATAAAAATAAAGTAGGCAAGTCCATTTGTAAAATTTTTGTTCATCTATACTGATATGACGTTTATAATAACATACAATGATATAATGTAATTGTATCTAATTTAATTACTGCAATTACTAAATAGTAGATGTGATATAGCAAAATGCATCTTATCCTATTTAATCCTATTTCGATTAGAAATCCAATAAACTTAGCCAAAGGGGTTTGTGGATTAAGAAACCGGAGATTTGGGAGTGCCTGAAGTCTATTTGCTTCTAGTGGACGTGGGCAATAGATTAACTGGAAATTTCTGAGCTGGGCCATACGTCGCTTGTAGTCATCTACTAAAGCCCGTAAATCCAAACGGGTTGTTCATACCTGAAATAAGCTCCATGAATGATAAGTTATCTGATCGAATGGACACCCTCAGATCAGTACTTCTCCACAGATCGGTTTGCTTCTACATGTACTTCAGAGACTCCAACAGTGCTAGGGCTTCGATGACCATGGCAGAAGCAGCTCTCACCTCTTTTGCAAACCCATCAACAGGAGTTCCTTCAAAATCGCACCTCTTTTGGTTTATCGAGCACTTTTTCGTATGCCCATCTCGTCCCTTGCAACGATATAAAGGAAAACTGTTTTCATCGACATAATTGTAGCCATTAAATCACTGATAGGGCCACTGATGGGGCCATCTAGAACTTTGTTAGATCAATTCAAAAGTACACGTCCCTCGTGCAATAAGAGATCTTGGTAATGTTTATCGATATTATTTGCATATATATCTTAAATTATAGTGACATATACAACAATAAGTAGCTTTTACGACAAGATGTAGCTTCTTCTTCTTCTTCTTCTTCTTCTTCTTCTTCTTCTTCTTCTTCTTCTTCTTCTTCTTTTTATTTTTATTTTTATTTTTATATGTAAGAAGACGAAGAAAAGAACAAAGAGATTGAAGAACTCGAGAAAGTGTAAGAAGATTTTGTATATTCAATTGTCTTCAATGAATTGTAATGATGTACATCCTTAGCTATTATAACACAAGAGTATGAATAAAGAAGGAAACTAATTATCCTATGAATCAATCTATTCTAGATCTAATCCTAATTGATCTGTACAAATCGGATTAGAATCAATTAAATATTCTATCAAGATGCATATCTTCCAACACTCCCCCTTAAGCTGGTGGCTTGTATATGTCGAACACACCTAGCTTGTTTAGAAGATATGTGTGTTGTCTTTGACAAAGAGGTTTGGTGAAGATGTCTGCAGGCTGCTCAATTGTCCCAATTCCTCTTGTTTCAATGACTCCTTCCAAGATCTTGTCTCGTGTAAAGTGGCAATCTACCTCTATATGCTTGGTTCTCTCATGCACTATAGGGTTTGCTGCAAGTTTAAGAGCTGCATCATTGTTGCAGAATAGCTTTGTTGCCCCTTGCACCTGTATCCCAAGGTTCTTAAGAAGACCCCGAATCCACATTATCTGACAAGTAGTTTTAGCCATAGCTCGATATTCAGCTTCGGCTGAGGATATAGAAACAATGGGTTGTTTTTTGGTCTTCCAAGAGAGTAGAGAATCTCCTAATTTGATATAATATCCAGTGACAGATCTCCGGCTCATGGGACAAGTTGCATAGTCTGCATCGCAATATGCCGTCATTTCATGTTACATCTTCTGGATAAGAGTATTCCAAGACCTGGACATTTCTTTAGATACTTCACGACCTTAAATGCAGCATTCAGGTGTGATTGCTTCGGATTGTGCATGAATTGACTAAGAGTCTGCACTGCATAAGAGATGTCAGGTCTAGTCATCGTCAGATATATGAGTTTTTCGACAAGCCTTTGATAGCTCGAGGGATCTTCCAAAGTAAAATCATCTTCTTGTGAAGTTCCCTTATCGAAATCTGCAGTGGTCAATTTGATGTTCTGTTCAATGGGAATAACATTTGGCTTGCAACATGATAAACCTGTCTCTGAAATAATCTCCAATATGAATTTTTGCTGACTGAGGGAAATCCCTTGCTCAGAACGCGCAATCTCAATGCCGAGAAAGTACTTAGGTGCTCCTAAGTCTTTAATATGGAAAATTGCATGCAGATACTTCTTAAAATTTCCTATGGGAACTTCATCGTTTCCAGTGATAAGAATATCATCGACATATATCATCAGATAAATAGATGACATACCTTCAGTTCGCGTGAATAAGGCATAATCATGTCGGGACTGTTGAAAACCTGCTGCCGTAAGAGCACTTGTGAACTTCGCGTACCATTGCCTGGAGGCTTGTTTCAACCCATAAAGGGATTTTCGGAGGCGACATACTTTCTTCTCCCCCTGTCTCCGTAATCCCTGAGGGACATCCATATATATCTCTTCGTCTAAGTCTCCATGGAGAAAGGCGTTATGGACGTCCATCTGGTGTAGAGACCAGTCACGAATAGCTGCAACTGTCAAAAATGAACGTACTGTGACGTCTTTTGCGACAGGTGAGAATGTTTCATGATAATCAAATCCTTCCTGTTGAGTGAAGCCTTTGGCAACCAATCGTGCCTTGAATCTTTCAATGGAGCCATCAGCCCGATATTTTATCTTGTATACCCATTTACAGCCAATGGGTTTACAATTGGGCGGCAGTGGAACAAGATCCCAGGTCTTATTTTCAATCAAGGCTTGTAATTCTGCTTCCATGGCTTCTTGCCATCTTGGATCTGCAGATGCCTCATGATAACTGGCAGGTTCCTTATCCTCTAATAATCTACTGATGCAGCATCTATGTTTTGATGATAGATTATGGAAAGAAACATATGATGAAACTGGATATTTGATACCTGGGGAGTCGAGAGCAGCACATACATAATCTTTGGTCCAGGTAGGGGGTCGTGTTGTTCGACCAGAACGTCGTGGAGGATCTTCTTTTGGAGGTGAAGGAGGTGAAGATGTGGATTCCCCAGCTGATGTAGGAAGGGTTTCTTCAACTTCTTCATTAGTAGGAGAATCTGTAGATGAATTCCTTGAGATATCCGCAGGGACTTGAGTCATCTCAGAAGTGGGTCCTGCCACTAAGGGATTCATCTGTACATAGGGATCATGAGAAGATACTGATAATGGTATGTAATTGAGATCCTGATATGTTGTATCATCTGTCATAGGCTGACGAGGAATATTCAGAGTATCGGATTCCTCAGTGGAGAGTGTTTTTTCATTGAAAGGAAAGATATTTTCATGAAATAAAACATCTCTACTTACAAGGAATTCTCTTGTGGATAGGTCCAAGACTCTGTATCCCTTTTGTAGGTTAGGGTACCCCATGAATACGCAGCGACGTGCACGAGGATCCAGTTTGTCTCGAGGGCCTACGATAGCTGCATAACATAGACACCCAAAGACCTTTAGGTGTGTCCGCTCCGGTGCCTTGCCATATAATGCTTCAAAAGGCGTCTTTCCATTTAGTACCCGAGTAGGCATGCGGTTGATGAGATAGCCTGCTGTGAGAACGCATTCCCCCCAATATATATCTGGAATTGCTGCTTGAAATTTAAGAGCTCTAGCAACTTCTAGGAGATGCCTGTGTTTACGCTCAATCACCCCATTCTGTTGTGGAGTGTAGACACAAGAGCTTTCATGTTGAATCCCATGGAATGAAAATAATGAAGTGCAGTCATAGCTAAAAAATTCCTTTCCGTTATCAGTTCGGATCCGTTTAATTGACTTTCCGAATTGATTTTTCGAAAGAGCAATAAACGTCTTTAAATGAGAATAAGCTTGGCCCTTGGACTACATTAAAAAAATCCATGTCGCACGGGAACAATCATCCACTATGGTGAGAAAATAACGAGACCCATCATGATTTGCTGTATGGTAAGGGCCCCAAATATCCACATGGATCAATGAAAATATTTCATTTGCACGAGTATTCCCTAAAGGAAATGGAGTGCGAGACTGTTTGGCAAGGAGGCATATAGTGCATTGTGCATATGGAAAGAAATTACTATGGCCCATCCTTAAGTGCATAATAAAATTCCTTTCATTGGCAGTCAAGTTACACAATGATTTCTTATTAAAAGGAATACTAGAAAAACTGAAATTACTTGGGAAATGTGTCCAGAAATAAAGGCCTTCAGAAAGATTACCCAAGCCCATCAGTCTGTCAGTCGAAAAGGCCTGAAAGAAGCATGTGTCAGCATCAAAGAATACCCGACATGAATTGTCCTTGCATACTCTTGAGACAGAAATGAGATTAAACTGAAATTCTGGGACATAAAGAACGTTCTCAAGTATAATTTGAGGACTAATCTTTACTGTTCCTGTTACTTTCACATTCGTGATATTTCTGTTGGGTAATTGCACGGTAACAGGAAGAATTAATCCTTCATTCAGACTTGTAAATAGTCCTTTATCACAAATGATGTGATCGCTTGCACCGGAGTCAATAATCCATGCCTTTCTTGAAATTGAATTAACAAGGCTATGTGAGATACCTGAAAAACTTCCTCCTTTGTTGGAGGTTTCCAATTTCTGTAGAGCATGCATCAGCTGTTGATATTGGCCATAAGAGATTGGTTGATCGGCATTGTGGCCGATAGGTCCGATCACTTGATATGCGATCGATATTTTTTCTCCCTTCCATGCAATTTCCAACAGCTGTCAATCATATGGTTAGAACGTTTGCAATAATCGCAAAACATTTTACCCTTTGCCTTAAAATTAGGCCGAAAACTCTTTGATGACGTGGCCAGAATCTGGCCGTCCACTGCTTTGGCCGCGGATTCATATCCATCGTCGGATTCATCCATGCCTTCAAGCGAAAGAAGACCGTCGGATGCACGGGTGCGATCTGGCCCGTCGGATCCATGCGATCAATCCTGCCCGTCAGATCCGCGGGCGTGATCTGGCCCGTCCAATCCACGCGTTGAATCTCGGCCGTTGAAGCTGTCCCTTTTAAAGGACCAAACAGCCTCTCCTCCTGCCAACCCTAATCCGCCCCTCCTCTCTCGATTTAGGGTTTTCGAGAACCCGTCTCTTCATTCTCCACGGGCTGCGAGGGTGATGCTGTCACCATTCCTTGCAGGCTCCGGCGACGCAAGGCATTAGCTCTCCTCCTGCACGGCTAATTGGTAGATTCGACCCATCGGAGGTACGGGATCCATAGCTAAGATCTGTGATCGAAAGGTAATGAAATTTTCGTTCAAAATCAGCAAAAAAAGAGTAGCTTTTTCCCTCTCTTTGATGGAACGATACTGCTTTAATGTCGACTCTGGCCCCTCTAGCTTTTCTTCGACGGCTTCTAGTTTGTTCCATAGTGACGATAGCTCGTTAAAACAAGCCGTGACCGTCATGTTCCCCTGTTTTAAATTGCTCAATTCCTGCATGAGTGAAAAAATCTTGGCACGGTCGAGTTTGCCGTACATTTCTTTGACATTTTCCCACATTCTTTGAGCGTCCTCTGTGGGTGGTAGTCCGGCTGTGACTTCGGGAGAGATACAATTCCTGATCCAAGTTCAGACAAGCTGATTGCACTTCCTCCAGTGTCGTGCCAGGCGCTCATCCAAAGGAACGGGGATGGTTCCATCAAGGAATCCATCTTTGTCCTTAGTCACCAGTGCGCGTCGGAATTCTTGCGACCACCTGGAGTAGTTTTCGTGCCCGGTAAGTTGCTGGCTGATTAACTTCAGTTCAGGTCCATTGGCGGTGGAGACGAACAGGGGGTCGCCGGATTCTGGCCGTCCGGTGAAAATCGATCCTGGAAACGGCATAAATCCGAGTGAGAAACCCGGGTAGGGATTTGCTCCCATACCCGGATTCGAACCGGTTCCAAACTCCGCATTTGCTCCACCCGACCCGTCGGTCGCGCTTGCCCCGCTTACGGTAGGTGGGCTGCCGCCGGGTTGGCCAGAGGCCTATGTTCCTTGGAAAAATGGCGATGATGCATTCTGGTTGGGCCCGAACAGCCACGGATTTGGCTGAAACTGAAATAGTGGCCACTGGTAAGGATGACCCGCTATTGGTTGGCCCGGATTGGGCTAAACCGAGTAGGGTTGCCCCAGAATTGACTAAGCCAGAGCATTACGATTTTCTCCAGTTTGAACAAGTTGTTCGCGAGGTATGGCGACATCGATAGGGGAGACATTGTCCCGGCTTTCTGTGATTTGCGTGGAATCTTCAGGCTGTGGATGTTCACCAGAGGCTGTGGGCAAACTGCTTGCCATGATGATAAAGAATTTGACAGAACGCGATGAGGTGAAGAGGATGGAAGCAACAAAATCTTCTACTGCTCTGATACCATGTAAGAAGACGAAGAAAAGAACAAAGAGATTGAAGAACTCGAGAAAGTGTAAGAAGATTTTGTATATTCAATTGTCTTCAATGAATTGTAATGATGTACATCCTTAGCTATTATAATACAAGAGTATGAATAAAGAAGGAAACTAATTATCCTATGAATCAATCTATTCTAGATCTAATCCTAATTGATCTGTACAAATCGGATTAGAATCAATTAAATATTCTATCAAGATGCATATCTTCCAACATTATAATATAGGTTTTTTATTTTGCTAGTGATCGGATAATGCAGTGTCAGACTCATTCCCTGTTTCTTTAGATCTATATTCACATGAACATCTTCTTGAATAATTATTAATGTCTTACATAAAGGGGAGTAGAAAAATAAGCTCTATTCAATTTAGACAACTTTCATGGATGATCTGTGAATTGCCGATTTCTGGAAGGAACCGCTTCATAATCCATCACCCTTTGCCTGATTGCTAGCTTTGCGCCTTTGTCCATGACCCAACCAGCAAGCTTGTCCACGTAGGTTTTTTTATCCGTTAACGTGGCGCTCATCCATGTCTCCAAGTCGCTCATGTGCCATGTGAAGTCCTAACTCATGAGTGCCAAGCACCTGAGCTCCCTCACCAACTCGGTGAGTGGTCCATGGAATTGCCATTCTTTAAAGGTAACAAATTGGAGTAAAATTCACAAGAATTAGAGCTTGAGTTGGGTCAGGTATGGGTTGAGTTCAGGTCAAATCTAGTATGTTAGTTAAAATTATATAGCAAAAAAACAAGAAAATCGGAATGAAATCGGTTAATTTGGGTTCAATTATTTATGACTTGACCAAATCCATCCCATTTGATGGATCTAGAAATAATCCTAACT
This sequence comes from Eucalyptus erythrocorys, assembly GCA_014182555.1. Lineage (NCBI taxonomy): Eukaryota > Viridiplantae > Streptophyta > Magnoliopsida > Myrtales > Myrtaceae > Eucalyptus > Eucalyptus erythrocorys. The sequence continues at coordinate 37,055,273 of CM024604.1, forward strand.
AATAAGAACCCTGACAGGGGAAGGCCCTCACACCTCCCAATTAGGGGTGACAAAATAGGTCAATGACCCATATTTTAACTCACATTTAATTGATAGGGTAGAGAATGGTTAGTTAAAGTTTTGATATGGGTTTAAGATGAATTTATTGCAATAGAGCCCAATTGGACAATGGATTATAAATGAATATAGGATAGACCAATTTATAACCAATTAATAATTTAACTTAGACCTATTGCTTTCCGGTTTTCACCGCGCCCTAGCACATCACTAATGAGAAACGAGAAAAAATTAGGATAGACCATAAATGTGCCGCACGTGTACCCATTTAGGTTTTTTATGATTGAAAAAATTAATTTAGAGTAAATTTCTCGTAAATATACTTGCTTGGGGTAAATTTGTCACAAATATACCGGTTTGGGGTAAATTTGTCACAAATATACCGGTTTGGGGTAAATTTGTCACAAATATACCAGTTTGGGGTTTTTAACGGTATTAAACTTGTGAATTTCCACATGGCTTGCCACGTCAGCAACCACGTCAGCAAAATTAACGGCAAAATCGAACGGAAGCTAACGGAGGGTAGATTTGTCACATATGTACCAGTTTGGGGTTTTTGGTGGTTAAAAAAATAGTTTGGGGTAAATTTGTCACAGGTGTACCAGTTTGGGGTTTTTTAGGGTATTAATCCAAAAATTTAAAAAGAAAGTTGCAAAGACAATGTAAAAGAAGCCAAGTCACCCCAAGATATTTGCTGATGTGATTTTCTTCAAAAGCACGATGCTGGGCTAAGAGAGAAAAGAGCTGATTTTTTGACCGGGCTCGTTTTGCGCGTCAGTTCCAGTTTTGATCGTTCCCGCCTATGGACAGCCAGGACAAGGGAATGCAGATCCCGGAAACGATGGCATTTCATTCCCATTTCCAGATCCCGGAAACGATGGCATTTCGTTGCCATTTCCAGGTAATATGTGCTGCCAAGTAACCGGATCATTCCTAGACTCATTCTCGTACCCTTTTCCTAAGACTCCCATTTACCAAACAAGGCCGAAGATCGCCTCAGGCAACGCAGAGAGAGAGAGAGAGGGGGGGGTGGGGAGGGGAGGAGAGAGAGAGAGAGAGGTTATGGGGTCCTAGGTTTTCGAGGTAACTAGACAAGGTGCAAGGATCGCTATCGTTTTGCAATGTGTTGTAACTTTCTATTTAGGACCTGTTCTCAAGGTTGGATCTTCTGTACCATGTAGCGGTAGACAGCAAAGCATCATTTACATACATTAAGGAAAAAGAAAAAACACAAACTACAACCCATAAAGCCGATTACTACGTGCGCAGCATAATTATGCATGTCAGCGTGCGCAAACAAACATAGATCAAGACAGCCTCATATTCCCCGTCACCGTCCCCTCTCCTCTTTCCCCCCGTCCAAAGAAAAAAGCACTCCTCTTATCTCGTTGTGGCAGTTTTTGGTTGCGTTATTGATGGTATTAGCAGCGGCGACGGACGTCCCCCACCATGGAAGTTGGTTCCCCGATGACGGCCCCACGGAAAGTCATGGTGGTCGCAGACCCCTCCCGTGAATCGGCTGCTGCGCTCCAATACACCTTGTCGCATGGGGTGGTCGAGCACGACGAGCTGATCCTCCTCCACGTCGAAAACCCTAGTTCGTGGAGGACCACACTCTCGACGCTATTCAAGAGGCCGAGCCATGTGGCCTCAGGGAATAGCCAGAATGGCAGCAGCCGTAGGGGGTCCATGGATCAGAACGGAGGCAGCGAAGGAGGTGGAGGCGGGGGATTGGAGGTGGATTTTCTTGATGAAATGAAACATGCGTGCGAGGTGGCACAGCCGAATGTTCGGGTACAAACAGCAAGAGTAGAACTGGAAGGGGAAAAGGATAAGGCTTCAGCTATTCTCTCACAATGCTCGTCGCATGAGATCGACGTGCTCATCGTGGGGCAGCGCCGGAGTTTTTCCGCAGCAATATTAGGGTAAGATCAATTCTCTCTTTTGGATGTTATTGTTAGGGTACTTTTGAGATTTAGCAGATACCGAGACGATTTTGCTGATGATGATGTGCAATTTGCTTGTGCTTATAGTATCTTTACAATGTCATATTGAATTTGGTTAAGGGCAAGTATTCCGATTTCTTTTACGCTCTTGTTGCATGTCAATTGAGACCCTTTCTATGGGGTCACTGACCCATTGCTCTTTCAAACCATGTTTTTAAACGCTGATACAATGTTATCGTAAATTATGAAGATCTTCGCATCAATATGTCCCTGTCATACGTTCAGTAATTGGAAAAGCTATCATCCACCAGTTGCTAAAGCATTATACTTTATTGTACTTTACCTCGAGTCTGTTGCATTATTACAATTTATTTGGAGAAATGATCTTTACAGCTAGGGTTAAATTTATTGTCATTTTCTGAGGTAGCAAGTGCAATGGATATTTAGTCGATATCATAAATGTCAAGACTCAGAAAGGGCTTAATCAGGGCAAATAACTATTCCAGATTTAAGTAAACTATTCTGCCACAAATTGCAATCGGAGTTTGCTGTCCGAGTAACTAATTCTGTTTTGCATATAAGATAAACAACTTGAGCTCATATACTTTTACAACACGGGTCATCAGAACCCTTTAATTGAGTAATCCCGACAGACGCACACAAACCATTTAGCCATACATGTAAAGTTAATGCTTATATGTGAATTATGTTCTATGCAAGAAGTCACAATCATAATGGAAAACAATGTGGGGCTCACACGTATCCAATTTCTTCAAGCTCCTAGTTCTCTCTGTGTTTGTATTTCTCTTCATTTCTCTTGATGTGGACCCATTGGGTTATAAGAAATGCACATTCAGAGCTTATTTCATTTTCAAAGATTCTGGCTAATCAATAATTGCACAAATTTCATCTTATGTCCGCAAAACCACATGCTTTGCACGTTCAAATGCAAAAACAAGATATGTGGAGCTTGTCGCTAAAGATGTGATTAACCAGTGATGTCATTATTATGGTCCCTGCTGTTATTGCTTATTCTGTTGCCCTTTGAAGCTCCTCTAATTCAAACAGATGTAGGAGCCGCGGCGGGTCGATGATAGGCACTAGAATGACAGACCTGGCAGAGTATTTGATAGAGAACAGCAGGTGCACCTGTGTTGGGGTTCAAAAGAAGGGTCAAAATGGAGGTTACCTTCTCAACACCAAGACATACAGAAACTTCTGGCTCTTGGCATGATGACGACCCGCCTGTGCTTTCGCGTTCACGAAGTGTCTCTTGCTTCAACCAAATGATCACATCCGAAGGCCTAAGAAGCCACAATTCAAGCCCTACACCCAGATCTGCCTTGTGGCCACCTGAATTGAAAGGAAATCATTTCTTGGCATTTCAGTGGAGCTCAGAAATGCTAGAGCAATCTCCGAAAAACTTCCTTGTAGTAGTGAAAACTGTGTGAAACTGTGTATTTCTCTACCTGATTCCACCGCCTCATTACTTCTGTAAATACCAGAGACATGGCTGGCTCCTAGGGAACCAGTCTTTTATATAAAGAAAACTGCAGATTTTCATTCTCTTGATCTTACACTATCATGAAGGAAACACTACTAATCTTCTTCACAAGAAATAGAAAGAAAGTAATAAAAGTGACCATGGAATGATATCATAGACACGGCCTTTGCTTTGAACAGAGACTAATTTCCTTTGCTTCTTCCTTATTAGGGATTCTATTTTCAACAGATTGAAAGCATAGGGTCACCAAATAAAAAACCAAAGTGCAAGGGTTCTTCTTTTTTTTTTTTTTTGGGGGTAAATCCAAGTGACATTGCTTCGAAATCCCTTGTGATGCCCCCACGTCCCACATTACATTGGAGAAGACTTTTGAAGTGATTCACGAGTTAGACTAAATCTCAAATAGTTATCCAACCTCATACCTTAGTGATAGTCGTAGCGGAGGGCATTGCGTATACATGTAATGGTCGATTGAGAACTTTAGATTTAAGAGGACAACATGCTTTTAACTAAATCGTTAATAGGATTTTCTTAAACAAATTTTCTATAGTAATAGAACAAACTTGTAACTTGAGGGAGGAGATAAGTGTGGAAGTCACTGTTAGAATTATTGAGGCCCACATGATTTTATTAATTAATGGTTCAATAAATATTTAATGCTAAAATATATTGATTATGAGAAGTTACGATTATAATGAAATGGTACAATCCTAGTTAAGAAGTTACAATTCTTCCAAAGAAGTGCGACTCTTTTGGAAGTTAAAAGATGCTTTGATGATAGATGCTATTAATGGCATGTATAAATAAGAGTCTGGTCCCTCTCCACCTATGATATAAGAAACTTACGTTGTATTTTATCTTCTTTCAGACAAAATATGTTAAGAAAAAGTGGGTTAAGAGAGAGAAATCAGATTTCTTCATCTCTTCAGTTTTTCATGACAAATATCTTCAAAGGGTACTGCTATATATAAAGGTATGTCTTCATCCCTCTCGTCGTGAAAATCATGAAGATCAAAGATCCTATGTTTTATATCTTTTGTATTACAGAATTACATTATTGCTTACAATTGGTATCAGAGCGTGGTTTAAGATATCATGATTTTTCACTAATTGAAATATTATTGTTTATGGATGAAGATTTATTGAACAACGATGATCCTTTTCATGTCATTTGATGTTGTTGAAATGATTCTGTCAAAGGAAATCCGAATGATGAAAGGTTTGATGGAAAATGGGGTGAAAAACATAGGAAATCATTGAATAGGAGCCAAGGGGAAGAAGGCAAGTGGAAGACATGCACCCCACGAGCTCCCATGCGTGCTGGACAGTTAGGCACGTGGAATCCACACACCACGCACCCACACACATGTTGGAGGGCTTAGCGTGTGGGCACAACAATGAAGGCATGTGGCATGCACGTGCCTACTCCCCTCCCCATATTATTACAGTTTTGCCTCTAGCGTGTTTACTTACGTTTTTGCCTTTGTTGTTTATTTACGATCTTGCCCCTATTTCCACTGGATAAATACTATTTTGCCCTTCTTGATGGTTATTTACATTTCTTCCCCTATCTACTCGATAATTATGATTCACTTATGACTAATTATTTACCATTTTTCCCTAGATGTTAAATTTATGATTGGAGAATGTTTGTGCTTTACGATATTAAAAGTTCAATTAATAATGGTTTGTTAGTCACCAAAGTGGCCAAACTTTAAAGGTCATTTTAATTTTTGATATTGTAAATTATTGTATTCAATTACGCATGATTAATTGATGCTATGATTGAAATTGATATGTTAATATCCTTATTGATGTCATGGGTATACCGAAGTTCATTTACTATAAAAACTTAGGGATTAACCCAAAGGTTAATCAATTTCTTATAATTCATGGACATAATAGTTGGTAACTAATTTTCTTGTTAAATTTGTTTGTGTATACAAAGATAACAAACAAAATTTTAATGAGATATATTTATTATTGCCAAATTAAAGTTATTAGCATCATTATTATTTAATGTTTGTTTGTATATCATAAGATCACCTAAAGAAAAACTATGATGTACATGTATTGTTTAGTTTGAATTTGATTAGGTGATATTTTTAAAGCATTAAAGTATAAGTATTTTCTTGCATATTTGTAGTATATGTACTTGTTTCACTTCATTCACAAGTTTCGTCTATTCTTTTGTTTAATGGAACAAATTTCTTTGATTGAAGTGAATAAGATCAATTTTACTTAGGTGTCTTAGACTTTGATTTAGCACTCCAAACTGAAAAACTAACTGTTATTACTTGTGAGAGTAATGATGGCTAAAAGTCTTTCCATAAAGCCCAAGAAAAATCAAATGGACTAAGCTCAATGTTCATGCAAATGATAGTTTCAAACAACTAAAAGATTATTCTTCCTAAAATTGACAGTGCTAAGGAATTTATGAAATTTGTAAAAGATTATTTTTAGACTGCTAATAAGTCACTTATTGGTACATTATTGAGCACTTTGACTACCATAAAGTATGATGATTCACATACCATGCATGAACATGTTCATGAGATGACGAACTTAGTAGCAAAGTTAAGGACTTTGGGAATGAACGTATATGAGTTCTTTTTATTACAGTTCATACTAAATTCCTTACCTCTTGAGCAATATGGACTATTTCAAGGAATTAAAACACTATAAAGGATAAGTGAAATGTAAATAAATTAACAAGTATCCTTGTTCAAGAGGAAACATGGATAAAAAATCAAAAGCCTCATTCCACTTATCTCTTGAGTCATCATCTCCTAAGTTATCAAGAAATTGAAAAGAATTTCAAAAGGGAAAGTGGGAGGAGTAAGAAGAAATGATTACACATCCCGAACGAATCTTCTAAGGCTTTTTAAATCCACAATCTTATTAATTGTCATTTTTATAATAAAATTGGACACTTGAAGAAAGATTTGAAGCATAAAGTTTGGTTTGAAAAGAAATGTGAGCCTTGTGCTTTAGTATGTTTTGAATCAAAGTTTACTTGTAAAAACTAAAACAACATATCATACTAACTGTCGTGACCAAATTTTCGGGTGTGAACCACCTAGGGTTTGGCTAATGAATTGTTAAGCCTAGACTTAACTCGGGCTCTCCCAAGCCCATACCAATTCGCGACTTAGGTTTAAGTTCTTAACATGCAATTAATTTTCAATTAAGAGTCGTCACTAATCTATTTTTGGTGGGTCGATTAGAAACCCAAGTAAAGTAATGGGAGATTTACTTTACTCCTACGAACCAGAAATTCTAGATACGGGGACTTGGTTACGCTAGATTTATCTAACGCCCTTTCGGTACCATTCTTTTATTTTGAAAAAAATGTTTAGCAGGCAGCTTGAATTGATTTTAATTTATCTTCCTAACATGTGAGGTGATCATGCAGGTGCGCAATCCACCAATTTAACACTCAAGAAAAAAACAACGAATAGATTGCAAAACTTACCTCAAAGTAGCAAAAGCATTTGCAATGTTAAATTAAAATCCACATCAACAATCCTAGATATGGTCTCTAATTAACACGCGATTTTCTCTTTTTTTGTTTTCACTTTATTTAATGGAATTTAATCTATATGCAATGCATGCTAATAACCTAATACGGCATGGCAACATAACCAAAATTAAATGACATGAATAGAGAAGATCCTAAAGAAATGCAGTAATTTAAATGGCAACTTAAATGACCTAATATGCAAATTTTAATTAAATGGCCCTAGAATGCAAATTACTTAACATGCACCTAATGTTGCTAATAAACCTATTATGCAAGTTAACATGCACCTAATGTTTTTGAATTTTTTTTTATCTGAAATTTCGAATCAACAAAAGTCCTAATTGAACTACCCTAAATGAATAATTTTCTAATTCACGTTTGGGATTAATTTGAATTAACCCTATTCTGACTTAGAAAATCATTTCTTTATTTTTTATTTTTTTAAAGATGCCAACTTTTCTAAGGATAAATTTATCTAGATCGACCTAATCTATTTCAAAAAAAGATTTCTAAAAATATAATCCTAAAAAATGTGATTCTAAAAAAAGCCTAATTTACTAGCCTAAATGTCTAATTTACTAAATCTATATAACTAATTTACTAAACCTACATGCACATGCAATAATTTTTTATGATTTTATGATTTTATCCTAAAAATCGCAATTTATCCTAAAAATGGAAGTAATTTGAAATTATGTAAATGTGAAAGTTATCTAGCTAGGTTAAGATCCCATTTAATTTATATTAGGAATTAGGTTGAACCAAATCCTAATTTAAACTAAAATGTTATCTTAACCTAAATAGTCCTAAAATACTATCTATCTAATGTTATCTAAACTTATAATAAAAAACTAACAACTAGAATTAAACTACATGCAATCTTAACCTAAAATGTAGTGACATGTAAAGAATGTCCTAAATCTAATTTTTTTTCTTTTCTTTTTTTTGATTGCAAAATTAATAATTGCCAAATAATTAAACATGCAAGCTGTCCTACATGAGAAAATTCGATTTATTCTAAAAAGATATTTTTGGCATTTTATTAAATTCGGAATTATAAAATAATAAGCATGCAATCATATCTAAGAAATCAATTCTAACCTATATGACATGCAAAAATGCAATTTTTTTTTTTATTTTTGGGATAAATAAAGCAATTAAAAGATAAGCACCAAATAATCCAAGATCATCAAAGATGCTATCCATCACTCAATTTGAAGTCCAATCTTGATTATTTCACTAATAAAATTGATAAATTGATCTTAAGCCTTAAAAATCAAGATATCAATTTTACTCCCGCGTGAATAATTATTCTATCTAAAGCCTTATAGATAAAATAAAAAATTCGTGCGGTTGCAAATTAGATGCTACATCATGGAATCTCAATCATGCATGGGAAAATAAACCAAACAAAAAGACAACACTACAAGATGAATTAAATAAATTTACCTAAATAAGGTAAAGTAAATTTATCTAAATAAATTAAATCTACCTAAAAACAAGCCCATCAAATAAGATAAAACAAATTCCCACCTAAATTTGAGGTTTTTCCCAAAATTCCAATCGATAGGATGCGGGCTCGGCATGGCACGGCTCAAAGGCAGTGGCTGTTGTGGTCGGCGTGGATTGACAAGGCTGCAACAAATTTGATGGGCTGTGGTGGTGAGCCGGTGTGATTCTAAAGAGCCACAACAAACCGTGAGTAGCAGCGTAGATGCAGCAAGTTCAGAGGATTTCACCAACGTTGGGCTGGGCTGCGTTGGACGCGATTTAGGCCTGCGGAGCCCACGAACGCGTCTGCACCAAGGAAGGAATGCTGACAACGCGTTCAAGTCTTCCTGATACGCCCCTGGATTGCTAGTGGAGGCGGTGGGATGACAAAGCAGCAGCTGCAACACCTGGCGTGGCCGATCAGTAGGAGAAACCTGGCGCTCGAAGGTCTGAGCACTTGCTGGAGAAGCCGAGAACTGCAATTGGAACGGCGGCAGAAGACCTAGTTTGATCGAGCAACGAAGGCAGCGAGGAAGAAGTGCAGGCGTGCGTGGAAATCCCTGATGTCAAGGGAGTCCCCTAGCGTTCACGACCTGCCCCCCTTCTACGTGTCTACTCAATTTGTTTCTATTGTGTACTCAATTGTCCTCCCCACTGCCAAGTGATCTCCACGAGAAGACTCCCCCTTCATTGACTTTTAAACACCAAAAGAATCCACAAAATTTCCACCGAAAACAAAAACCTCCCTCACGATTTCTTCTCCTCACACAATTTTTCTCTTAACGCCGTTTCTCAACTGTCCATCATGGCCGGTCCCCTCACAATTTCTTTTCTCTCTATGCTCTCAATTATGGCCGTAGGTATCAATGTGTGTGGCCTCCCTTTAACCCTACGCATTTTAATCTATATATAGGCCACAGAGTAGGGTTTTTTTAATTTTCCAAAACCGTATCAACGAAGATTTCTTTTCCAAACGTAATATTTGAATTTATTCCAAACGCAATATTCGCTTTTGAATTGAAATCTCACAAAGATAAATCCGTAAAATCTTCTCGAGGATATGGGTTTGGGCCAATCTGCTCTCTTCGTGGGCTTAGCCCGACTCATTAGATTAAAGCTCAGAACCACTAATTTGAATCCATCTGCCACCGGTCTAATAAATAAATACAAAAATGCGAATGCACCTAAATCTATATGCTACATTTTTTCAGGGATAAAATTAACCCTTAATTTTTTATGCAATAAATAAATGATCGGATTGCCAAAATTTAGGTGTCAACACTAACCGGTTGAATTGACCTTACCAAAATTCATAAAGAATTGCAATCAAGGCTTTCAAGCTTTAGGACACTTCCATGCCTCATTATATTTACTGAACATCTTATTAATGTTGAAGCACTAAAGTTGTACATAATGCTATAATTAAGCTATACCACATATCATTTAGGTAATATTAAGTTATTTATCAAATCACGGACATGTTGGTCTAAAAAGGATAATGGGTTAATTTATCTTTTAGAGTGATCTACATCTTAATCGCTCACTTATTTAGGTCGGTGTCCCAAAATCAAAGGGTTGGTTTAGTTTTTAAGATTGATTTATGTTATGCTAAACTCAAAAAGTGTCCGGCCAATTTTTAGCATAAATCTTTTAAAGACAAATTTATTCAACGCCTAATGGAAGTCCTAAAGTTATATAAATTTGTCAAATAACTAATAAGGATTTATTATATAATAAAGAAATCAAGAATGAGGAGATAATCGTTAAGTTGCTAAACCAAATACTACTCGCATTAGAGTTGTATTCCTAGTTAGAATCGCTTAATCCAAAAATTATATACAAGATATATGTTATAGTTTTTGCCCATTTAGTCACCGGAGGATTTTTTGACCTTTAACAATCAATTGTATGGCATGTTTGTAAATTATACCTCGGAGAAGAAATCACAAGTGTTTTGAATAAGACTTTATTGAAGTTTCTCATAATACTTTGTAAATTGATTTTGATGCCACCACTCGTGTTACGGGCCAATTGATCTAATGCTCCTTAACCTATGCAGCCTTAAGATTTCTCCCAAACAGCCTTATTCACACTTGACTCACAAGAATTTTTAGAGAGAGAAGCTTTGGATTAATGAGTTGATACAATGAGGGGGATGAGACCTCTATATATACTAATATAGGACAAACTGTATCCGTACATCTCTCATCGCTTATTCGGTAGATATTGTATCTCCCCAGCTACTAACTACCCATATTTATTACGTGTTCGTACATTTACCATATTGCCCGCCCCTAGGAGTATTTTAGAATACTCGAGAAAATCTTAGGACTTAAGGATACCAAGTGAGGGTTGCTCGTCTCAAGGATTGGTCATGGTCGTCGTACCAAAAGCTCTTAGATCATTCATTTCTTTGGGCCATGACACACATATGTGAAATACGATGCAAGGATTTCTTACAATCCAAACCATAAAGGTAAGTGAAAGTTATGTGATTAATGGAAATAGAAAAAAAGCTCTAGTTGAAAATATTGGCACTTATCATTCAGTTTTAGATATTAGACATTATGTAGATTTATTCCGAATTCTTTATGTACCTATATTTTTCCGCAATTTAGTTTCTTTGCCAAAACTCAATTTAGGGGGATTTTCTTGTAAGTTTGATTATAAATCTTTCAGTTTATTTAAGAATAACAAAATTATTAGAACTGAAACTTTATGTGATGGTCTTTACAAGTTTAAACTCAATAATATTTCTGTTAAGATCTTAATGATCTTACATCATCATGTTGGCATTAAACGAGATTTAGTGGATGCGAATTCTGTGTACTTGTGGTATAAACATTTGGGTCATATACTAAGGAAAGAATGCAAAGATTAGTGAAGAATGAAATTCTTTTGAACTTGGATTTTACTGATTTTGGAGTGGTTATTAAGTGTGTTAAATGTAAAGAAACAAAACACATTAAGAAAGGTGCCACAAGAAATACAGAGCTTCTTGAAATTATACACATTGATATATATGATCATTTTGATATTTCTTCTTTTGGTGGAGAAACTTATTTCCTCACATTTATTAATGATTTTCCACATTATAATTACATTTATCTATTGCATAATAAATCTCAATTTGCAAATGCACTTGAGATGTACATGAAAGAGGTTAAGAGGCAATTAGATAAAAATGTGAAAATTAAAAAGTCAAATAGAGGTAGTGAATATTATAGAAAGTATGATGAATAGAGATAATGTCTAAGTCCATTTGCTAAATTCCTTGAAAGAGATGGCATTTGTGCTTAATATGTGATGTTGGATACATTGCAATAAAATGGTGTAGTGGAAATATGTAATCGTTCTTTAATAGAAATGGTTATGGGTATAATGAGTTATTCATCTTTACCCTTATCTTTGCGGATGCATACATTAAAGACTTCTATGTATTTATTAAACATGATTTCTAGTAAGGCAGTTCTAAAGACTCCCTTAAAACTGTAGATAGGAAGGAAATCTAGTTCACAACACTTACATGTTTGAGATTGTCCAACAAAAGTAAGAATTTACAATCCACATAAAAAGAAATTAAATTTAAGAACGACTGGTAGTTATTTCATTGGTTATATAGAGAAATCCAAAATGTGTACATTTTATTGTTCTAATTATAGTACGAGAATGGTTGAATTTGAAAATATTAGGTTCATTGACAATGGCAACATCAGTGGGAGTGAAAGAATGTGTAATGCTTGCATTCAAGATGTAAGGATAGAAGTTCCTATACCCAAAATTTATAAAGTTGTTGTTCCTTATATTATTGTTCAACCCAATAATAATCAAGAATAATAAATAAATGATCAAATACTCCATAATAAATATGTCAACATTGAACCAACAATAGTTGAGTCACAAGAAAGAGTATTAAAAAGATTTCAATGAGAAAGGACGTCGGCTATTTCTGATAATTATGTGGTTTATTTACAAGAGTCAGAAATTAACTTAGAAATTAAAAATGATCCAAGTTCATTTTCACAAGTCATGAAATGTGAATATTCTAATGAATTATTTAATGCCATGAAAAAGGAGTTTGAATCTATACATCAAAATTACGTTTGTGACCTTATTGAATTACCTCAAGAATATAAAAAGTTCGGGTGTAAATAGATCCTTAAGACTAAGCACGATTCAGAAGATGATATTGAACAATATAAAGCCAGATTTTGTGCTAAAGGTTTTACTCAGAAATAATGCATTGACTACGAGCATACATTTTTACTAGTTTCCAAGAAAGACTCACCTAGAATTATTATGGCATTGATGGCTCATTATGATTTATAGTTACATCAAATGAATATCAAAACCGCATTTCTTAATAGGAATTTAGAAGGCCAAAGGATTTTCAATTAAAGGAAAAGAACATATGGTTTCTTAAGTTTAATGATACGATAACTTCATATGTATTTAAGGAAAACATTGCTGATTGGTCTATATATATGAATGTTAGTGGAAGCAAGTTTTTTTTTTTCCTAGTTTTATATGTTGATGATATTTTGTTTGCTACTAATGATCTTAGTTTGTTATATGAAACTAAGAAATTTCTCTCTAAGAATTTTGAAATGAAGAGTATGGGAGAGGCAACATATGTGATAGGAATAAAAATATTCCATGTAGATCACAAGAATTATAAGGGTTATTTCAGATTGCCTACATTGAAAAAATTTTAAAGAAATTCAATATGGATAAATGTCCCATAGGATAGAAAAATTGACGAATTTAGCCTTATGCAATATCCGAAAAGTGAAAAGTATTCCTTATGCATCTATTGTTGGGAACTTAACGTATGCTCAAACTTGCACCAAACCATATTAGTTTTGCTATTGAAATGCTAGGCAGATATCAAAGTGATCTTTAGATTGGATCATTGGAAAGCTACAAAGAAAGTTCTCAAATACTTATAAGGAATGAAGAATTGTATGCTCACTTATAAAATATCCGAACATCTTGAGGTGATTGGATATTTAGATTCAGACTTAGCCAGATATGCTGATACAAGAAAATCAACGTTTGTTTACTTGTTTCTTCCAACTGGAGGGGTAATATCATGGAAATTTGCGAAGCAATCCATTATTACCGCATCCAATATGGAGGCTAAGTTTGTGGCTTACTTTGAGGCCACTATTCATGGATTATAGCTGTAGAATTTTTTTTAGGGCTTGTAAGCATCAATGGCATTGCTAGGCCATTAAAAATTTATTGTGATGATTTTTGCAGCAGTTTTCTTCTCTAAAAAGACAACTATTCTAAGGTTGTTAAAGAAGAAGTTCAGAAACAGAGTGTCAATTGAGCACATTAACACTAACATTATAATAACATATCCATTAACAAAAGGATTGTCGTCCAAGACAATTAATAAGCATGTTGAAATGATGGACATTATAGAATGCCATTAATGATAATATTATGATTGTATTAAATTTAGGTATTTGACACTCTTGAGCTCAATATGTGTTTCTGATTTTTTTTTTCTATTTAGTTTATACTATGAACATAGTTGGCGGGGTTCCCTGGGTCACCAAAAAAAAAAAAAAAAAAACATAGATGAATATTAAACAAGATAGTCTCTAATGGAGATATTATGGTTGGACCATTATTATACTTCTCATATACGAATTATGTTAAGTAGAGAACCACCGCCTGCGGTGGCCCAGCTGGATAAGAGCTCCCATGATCCTAAACGGAAGGGGAGGGGTTCGAATCCCGCTGGCCGTACGGGATCTTAAGCGCGACGTCGGGGTGGTGGGTCCTCCGCTAGCGTCGCTCCAGGGTTTACCTTCAACGTCACCTCGGGCCTGTCGGGCCGTCCGCGTTGGTACGGGGAGGGGTTCCCTGGGTATCAAAAAAAAAAAAAAATTATGTTAAGTAGAGAAATATTGTTGTAGTATATGAAAGGGACTATGTCGATTAATGACATACAATCGACATGACTTGTATTAGTTTTCTTTACTCAATTGTGATTATTATGTGATAGCCAATTTAAGGAAAGTTTTAGTATAATGTTATTGTGCACATCATAGTCTTTATTAAACTATAAAAGGAATCTCATATGGGCTAAATGGGAGAATGTAAGAATTATTGTGGCCCACATAATTTTATTAATTAATGGTTTAATAAATATTTAATGCTAAAATATATTAGTTATGAGAAGTTACGACTCTAATGAAAATATATAATCCTCATTGAGAAGTTACCCTTCTTCTAAGAGATACGACATACGAAACGCCGACACTCTCGGCAAGCCTTCGTGTCATGTCGGACATTTGAACATGTGTCTGACACTCTCCAATACTCAGTCCACACATGTTAAAAAATCTAACACCTAGTTAACTCTCCTAACACTTTTCAACACTTGAGTTGAGAATTCTGACATGTGAGTTCGAAATTTCGATATTAATTTTAAAAATTTTCAATAAATAAAGGGTTCAAATGTAAATATGTAAGAAGATAAAAATAATAAATGGGAAAAGATTAAAATACCTAGCCTTCTCTTTTCTTCCGATTCTCACTTCTCATAATACACAATTCACCTCCCAAGTCTATTTTTTTCTCTTCTCTTCCGACACGCTCTAACATGCAAATCCAAAATATGGATTGATTATTTGTTTTCCTCCAAGTTATGAATTATTGGAGAGAAGTTGAATTTGTCAAATTAAAATGATATTAACAAATTGTCAATTGATGTTTTTAATGTAAATTCATTCTAAACTCTTTATTATTTATTTATGAATTTAAATCAAATTAATTTGATTAAAATTAACTTAGAAGAAGGCTAACCCTTCAATTTCCATATTCCATGGTACATATTTTCCTCCTTTTATACAAGAAGGCTCTAAGATTTCTTTTCCTATTGTTGAAGAATTTACTGATACCTAAGGGAGATATAGTCATGTCCAAAAAATCCCTACTCCAACTGATGTGGATGAACATGGAAGGTAATAGAGAACTCTTACTACCGAAGCTATTCTGAATTGGCAATTATAAAATCTTTTGGCACACAATAATACTTTTAAAAGGATTGACTTCAAAATTGTTGAAGTACAGAGAGATCTCAAAAAAATGATGAAACCACCAAAAAAATATTTTTAGATTTCTAGAAAAGGCTTCATGCCTTGGAATCTGAACAACACTTGGGATATCATTATCTCTAAAGCCCAAAGGATGAAATAGAGAAACTCAAGAGGCAAATCCAATTCCTTGAAGAAGGGAAATTCAAATTTTCTGATCCATTCCCTATTTACCAAGAGCTAAGTATTCTCTTCCACCACCACAAAGCACCTCAGTCTTTGTTGCTATTGCAAAAACCTCTACTAGACGAGATAGCATGATGTGGTAGAAATCCCCTCAAAGAAATGCATAGGCTAAGGAAGGAAAAAAGAAAAAAAAAGATTCCTAATGAATCCTTCAAGTCTGCTAAGGAGGATTTGGACCAAATGATGTTGTCCAATCCATTGGAATCATTTTTAAGAGATCTGAGCAATCTAGAGGATAGACAACTTGATCCTGCTATCTTGAAAGATCAGCATCTTCTAGATTCAATTCTTCCAATCACTTTAGAATTGGGCTCAGAATCAGACTCGGTATCTCTATCATCTTCCTCTTCTTTTTTAATTCCCCCTGTTGAATCATTTCCTATTATACCAGTCACTTCTTCAATATTTATGGCCGACCATTAGATTAGGAAATGGAATTGAATCCCTCTGAACTAGAATTTCTCCAACCAAATAACCCAGTTCAGATTCCTAATTCTTCTTCTAAACAGTTTTCACCCTCGATGACGTTCCCTATTCCAAATGGCTGGAAAGATTTGAAGAATTTCATTCTTGGCTAAACATTCGAGTTTTTACAAATCAAGACAAGTATGAGGTCCTTCTTGAATTTGTTACAAGGTTCACTAGTAGCCTCAAACATTGGTAGCAAATGGTTCCAAAACAAGACCAAGTGTAGTTTATGCTTTTGGTAGATTTTGGCCAAGCTATTGTTTTCATTTACTACTTTTTCGATGGAAAACCTAGTGACCTCTATGAGCTTAAAAGAAGAGAATATTTTGAAAGAAAATATTGCTCTCTCCAGAAAAGGCATATCAATTTAAATATTATTGAGAAATGATCAAGCTTTTTCTATGGCCTCCGAGCTGATGCCAACCTGAAGCAAGTTTTTCTAGCCTCTATCCACAAAGAGCTATCTCAGCAAATTGAGAGATCTTTTCTCAACAAGTAAAGGAGAATTGTAGATATTCCCTTCGGAGAAATACAACAAGAGATCCATATTTGTCTCAATGATTTGTGTCTCAATCACTAGATAATGAAAACTTACATCAGAGACAACCAATAGCTTGATAATGCCTGTTTGCATTAGAACTTGAAGATCAAATTTTCTAAAAAAAATTGTGATGACTTTTGTGGAAAACATTCTAGAGAAAAGAAGCATTTAAAAAAAAAAATACAATGTTGAAAGATCCAAGCATGGATCTAAGCACATTCGAAGAAAAAAATGGCAATTTCTAAGGAAAAGAAACGATCGCACGGATCGCAAGAAATTGACTCGATGCTTCATCTGCAACAAGAAAGGTCATTTCGCCAAGAATTGCTCCTAGGTGAGAAAAACGTCAAAACAACTTGATACATTACATTGAAATTGAAATTGATGTTTCTCTTGAAAATGATGATGTTGAATCATTATTCTTTATCGATGAAGATCCATCTTAACAAACTCTCTATGTTATTCCTTATTATCAAAGCCCTAGTGAAACCGACTCTGATTCAGATTATGAATATCTTTTTCATATATCTTCCAAATATGTAGAACAAGACTAGTATATATTTTAGTCAAGTTCATTGTACTCATTTCACTATCATAATCTTTACTTCAAAGTTTGTTAAACCAATCATAGTCATTGCTCTTATTGATCCTAGTGCTTGTTCTTTAATTCTAGACACTGAAGTTCTTTCTGAAGAATATTGGACTTCTTGTGTTCAGTATTTCAATTTTGTTTTAGGAGATATTTTTTCTACGAATGTGTGTACTATTATAATAACAATCCAGTTCTTTCCTCAAGGTTCTATAACCATTAAAATATTTTAATCTAGTCTTCCTAACAAAGATCCGATCATTGATTGGGACATCATGACCCAAATTTCCCAACTCCAAATCATTCCTAAAAATTGCCTTTAGCGTAAATACCAATTTTCTGAATTTGTCAATATTTAAAGGCTCTTCTCTATTTAAATGAGTTTGCTAGATCCAATCATGTAAAAACTATTAAAATCTTATTTGGAATCTCATTTTGACTTCTTCGAAAAATGTTCCCATCCCTTATGGAAAAATCAAGGGTTTTTTATTTGCATCATTTCAAAAAGAATGAAGATATAAATTCTACCAAGGCAAGTCACATTTGAATCAACCCATAACATCTTGCTTTTGCTCAAAAGGATTGGTCAGAATTACTGCAACAAAACATTATGGAAATCTAAGATTCCTAGTGGGTCTACAAAGTTCTTTATGTTAACAAGCGAGCTGAGTAGTACAGAGGAAAAATGCGACTGGTAATATAAATTCATTTTGCCATTTTGAAATTCCATTCTTGCTGGATTATCCAAAACACATATTTATTCCAAATTTGATCTTAAAGCCGGATTTTGGTAATTGAACATTCATTCTGAAGACAAGCCTAAGATAGAGTTCTATATTCCAAACAACATTTTAAATAGAAGGTTCTCTCTTTTGGCCGAAAAGTAGCCCTTTCCTTGTTTCAAAAAGGCATATGTCGTATCTTTCAACGAATCCTGCCTAGTGCAGCAGTTTACATTAATGACATATTACTTTATAACCCTAATAAAGAATCTCATTGTTGACTTCTTGCGCAAATTGTAGAAATTATAAAGAAATATGGAACCATGCTCTCTTAAAGAAAGATAAACATTACCTAGATGGAGACTAAATTCCTAGGTATGCACCTCAACAAGTTATATACTATCTAGGGGGCAAAGATCTCTTCAAGTGATATAACTTGGTACAAAGGGATACTTTAGTGCCATAACTTATGAAAGGTACACTTAAGTGCCATATTTTAAGGAAAGTGGGACACCTGAGTGCCATCTCCGGTGAAGCCGGCTGAAAATCATACTTGGCAATTAAATATTAATATTTCTTGCCGAGGTGGCTCGCCGGAGAGTTGAGTCAGCTCCAATTCATCCAAAACGACGTCATTTCAGATGTTGGCCGAAATAGAGCCCTTAAATTAGCCAAAACATCGTCGTCTCCCCATTTGCCCTAAATCTAAAACCCTAAATCGGGCAAAATTCCACTGAAGCGCTAGAGTTCTAATCCCGAACCCTAATTCGATTTGCCCCAAATTCTACAGTCAAATATTGGAAATGGAGAGTAGGACTTTCAGCGGCGGCTCAAATTTCTCTAGCCGAAGCGAAGGAGAAGGCGAGCGTTTCTATTTTTGTGGGTTACCAAGTCCAAGAAGAATATCGTAGACTCGAATGAATCCCAGGGAGAAGATTCCATGGATGTGCCCGATACATAGAAGGGTTGAAGTGCAAATATTTCGAATGGGTCGATGTGAAATTCTCTCACCAAGCCACAGAGGTGATATTGGACCTGCTTGATGGATGTCATCAATCTCCATCTATACCTGTGGACGACTTGGACGATGTTGACTCAATGCAAGCTCAAGCATCTTCTCCTAACTATTTGAAGAATGAAGTTTCAAAGATGAAAATTGAATGGAAGTGTTACCAAGTGGTTATTGTGTTGTTGTTTTTTTGTCTATCTTATTTTATGATGAAATGTAAAGTACTGGAAGATGAGAAGAAGTTTCTCCAACTATCATAGTTGTAAATGAGTGGAGAAATGTACTTGTTTTGAATGAAATGCAGCTTATTTTGGCAAAAGATAAGAAGAAGCTTTGTGTTGTCTACAAGATCGTTGTGGCTTTTTTTTTTTGGGTTGTCATGTGTATTATGTGTTACTTCTTATGCTTGTGGGGAGGTCAAGGAAAGGGAATGAATGAATGAATGAGATACTGTTTGTACTATGTTTTTGCTTATTCTTAAATATAAATCGGTGATGATGGAATGTATATTGGGTCAATATGTTGTGGTGACTTCTTTACTTGAATTGAATGTAAACTAGCAGCAAACATTGAATTGAATGGAGTTGCCATAAGTAAAACCGTATATATAAACCAGTAGCTTCTCTGGTTTGCTGCAAACCACTATATCAATAGAACAAACACGAGTGATTACTCGAATGCTATAAGTTGTATCTAGTGATCACTTAAGTGCTAGTCGTGATAAAAAAAGAATCATTTAAGTGTCAAGTGTTTATTAAAAGTGATCACTTAAGTGCCACTTGTGATTAAAAGTAAATACTTAAGTGCTAGGTTTTTTAAAATGTGATCAGTTAAATGTCAATTTTTTTTGTACATTTCCACTATAAATTGCATTAGCCATCAACTTCTACCAGCCACCATTGACCACCATCGGCCTCCAGCCATCACCACCAGCCACACTAAGCATCCCAAGCATCCACTTGAGCCACCACCAGCTACTACTATGCTTGTGGTATGCTGCTGCAGAAGTTGCTAGTGCCAGGTGCCTTACACCAGCTTGCACCAGCACTACTTGGTGCAAGTTGTGCATATTGCACACTTATATCTTGCACCAGGTGCAGCAAAAACCCTTATAATAGACCCACAATTAGTAGGCATCATCAGTCACCACTGGCCACCACCACTAGCAATACCAACATCCCAACTACCACACTAGCACATAGCCACCACCATAGAACCATCATTAGCAGTCACTGTTGGTGGTTGGTCGTGGGTCTGTTGCAAAAGGGGCTCGTGTAAGCTAGGTTATGCACATTGCACTCTTGCACTAATACTAGCTACAACAAGAGGCCCCAACCCAACCCCCACAATGAACCCACCACCACTAGGCTTCACCACCGCCACCACCAGCCACATGAGCACCCTAGTCACCACCATAAATCCACCACTAGAAGCAGCAGTAAGTAAAAGTAAAAACAAAATCAAAAAAATGAAAAAAAAAAACAAAAATGACAAGCAATAAGATCGTTCCATTGATATTGAAATGAAGTCTCACAAACTCAATAACGCTATTATAAAAAAAAAAAATATCCATGGTAAAACAACTGACTCTTCAACCCCACAAATCATATCATATCTCATTTCATCAATCGATATGCATAATGCCCTATGTTCGTGCTCCTTTTGATGGACCTTGCACTTGATTCTTAATCTTTACACTTTTTCTAACTAGACGTGAGACTTCTTCTTCAACTGTCTCGGGATGCATTGATTTTGATGGAGCTGCAATTGTCATAGGCTGAACTGATTCAGAAGGAGCTGCAAATGTTGTAGATTGAACTGATTCAGAAGGAGCTGCAACTATTGTAGGTTGAACTGATTCAGATGGACCTGTAACTGGGTTCTTCTTCTTACTCTTCTTTCTTATTAGCGTAGCCAATGTCTTCTTTTTTGTTGGCATAGCCGTTGATTCTTGAGTTGGGCCTTGAGAGATATGAACCTCTGAACTTCTCCCAAGCTTCAAAAAGAAAACTCAATTATCAACAAAAGTTTGCACTCTAAATTAAATTAAATGCAACCTATAAAACTTTTACATTAAGAATAACTGTTCCAGAATGCTCATCTATATAAAGGCCATAACCATATTATTTTAGCCTCTTCCCAAAAGCCCCTCTTGTTCGAAGGGGAGCATCACTTTTAGGTACTTGTGATTGGTTGGCTATTCTTCTTGCATATGATTTTTTGGGCTCTTGTTGTGGCTGTTCAGCTACAGCAGGGGCTTTTTCGACCAATTCTTCAGCTAGGCGTCTTCTAGATGGCCTTCTTGTAGGTGGCTCTTGATTTGGCTTTCTTCTTGTTGTTTTTCTATTTAGCCCTTCAACTTCAATGACATCTTCGGTTGGCTTTTGTGGTGGCCCTTGTGATGACCCTTCTAGTGGCCTTTGTGGTGACCTTGGTGATGAATTTTGTGATGGCCCTTTAGTTGGGCTCTCTATTGGCAACTGAGCTCTAGTTTGTCTTCTTCGAATCTGAGAAAAAGGCAAAAGACATCATAAATATAATATCAGGCCATATAACAACGTAAAGGAAAACTAAATTCAAATTATTGAACTTACCGGGTATTTTTTTCTCAGCTGTTGTTGAAGAATAGTTGAGTTAACTAGCCCTCCAATTGCTTTAGCCAATCCTGCAGTCGGCTGTCTTCTACCTTGCCTTCTTCGAACAGACCCTTTAGTTTCAAGTATAGCAGGGGCTTCGGCTAATTTTTCACGTGTCATTCTCGTGACTTGATAAAGACGAAAACATTACATGCATGTCACTTATATCTATGTACATATTTGTAACAAACCATAAAGTAATATAAACACAATTATCATGACTTACTGGGTTTATTATCGTCGACTGAAGAACAGTCGACTCACTTCGCCTTTCTATTTCTCCTTCTCCAACTGTCCCTTCACTAGGCCATTCGGCTGGCCTCAATTGTTCCTATTACTTCCTTAATTGATAACCTGTAATATTGTGCCCTGCTACATGGCAAAAAGAGCATTTTATTGGTACACCTGTCCTATTCATCCTACGCTGATATGAGTCATCTCCCTCAGTCATTCTTCATTTTCGCTTTGGTCTTCCCATTTTCTTCTTTAGTGGCAAAGGTTGAGGTGCTTTGCGATCTGTTGGCCCCTAAAACTTGCTAATTCTGATTGGCTGCAACATGAATTGATACGAAACAAGATATTTCGACTTCTTGTACCAATCATCAATGTAGTCTTCTATGTTGTGACCCTTCAATTGAATGGCACATATGGCATGTGCACAAGGAATTCCACTTAGTTGTCATGCTCTACATGAACACTTCTTCGTACCTAAATGGACAACATACTTATCAGAGCCCTTCATTATCTCATATCCTTATCCCCATTCCAAACAGGATGACAATACTTACTTGTAGCCAAGTTGTCATCTAATTTCTTAGCAATCCTAGGACCACATTGCCTAGTCCACTTTGTAGTATCATCTCTTTGTCTGTGCAGCCGAGTCATGATCATAATCCATATGTCTTCAAGCATCGAGATAATTGGTTTGCATTTGGCATATATTATCCTCCCATTGAATGCTTCGCGAATGTTGTTATCGATATTATCGCACTTAAATTCCTCGCTGAAAAATGCCCTACACCAATACTTCGGTTCTATTTAGAATAGTACATCATAACATTCCTTTGTCAACTAAAGTAGTTCTTTTTTGGCCACCCTAAAGTCCACCATATTCGTGCTCTTTGCTAGCTGCCAAAATTGCGACTGCAATTTGTCCTCTTTATAGTTCTTTGCCCAATTTGCGTATATGTGCCGCGTACACGTTCAATGTTCAGCATAAGGCAACAACTCAGCTATTGCTGGAACCAGTTCTTGCAATAATTCAAAATAAAAAATGTAAGCAAATGACATGTTGATATAAACAACTGACCAAATTTTTTAAAAAACAAACATTACCATTTGTTGGTCACTCATGAACATCCATCCTGGCATTTGTTATCTCCAAATCAGTCATCAATTATTTTAGGAACTAGGACCAATTGTCCTTATTCTCTACCTTCACAACAGCCCAAGCTAGTGGAAACATTTGGTTATTTGCATCTCTTCCAATTGCGGCCAACAATTCTCCCTTGCACAAACCCTTCAAAAAACACCCGTCCAATCCTATAATCCGTCTACAACCAAATAAAAATCCTCGTTTACATGCATTGAAGCAAACATATAACTTATTGAACTTGGTCCCAATATCAGGAAGTGATCTCTCCACGACCTCTACATACACTCTACTTGAAGGATTTTGTAGCCTATACTCTCAAGCATAATCCCACAACTGTCCATATTTGCTGCTATACTGACCAATGAGTATATTTATCACCTTTTGCTTCGATCTTTTGCATTGACTCTTGGATATATTGATGCCTACCTGTTCCTTCACCAGCATCCTGAACTGAGTACTATTCATTTGAGGCATCAACTTAATCAATTCAAAGAAGTGCTTGGACAACCATGCACTTGTTAGCCTTTTATTTTCAAAATTAATGGAACAAGTATGTTCCTTGTGGTAGGCTCTAATCTGGAAAGATCCACTTCTCCTAACAAATGCGCCATAGATCTTCCATGGACAATTTTGTTACGAAAACCTAGCTCTTACAAAGGTCTTAGTGTTTCTAATGAAGTCAATATTTCTCTGTGCAACAATGGAGTTTTTCAAAATAACTTCTCTAAATTGTTTCGTATCATGAAATTTCATACCTATCGGCAAAGTAGGAGAAGCAACGGATGGATCATAAGAAGGAAACTTACTTTTCCTTTTATGCACAGCTCCTTCATCTTCTTCAAGCTCATCCTGGAAAGTAGCATTCTTGACGCTTTCTTCATAATTAGTCTTCTCACCAGCAGCACTGGCATTTGCAAAGCCTTCGGCCCTGTTTGGAACTTCATCAGCTACCTGCAAAGCTACAAACTTATATGTCAAAAAATCCCTTCACTCTTTTCTTGATTGTACAAGCTCCTCGTCATCGTTATCACTTATAAAATTTTCAGCAGCCAACCCTTCATCGTCATCATCACTTGATTCAGCTACTTCCTAATTTAATGTAGTGATTGTGACATCACCTATGTCATCATAACTTTGGTGAATTGTATCTACGCTCCTCTCCTGTCCATCATATCTATCCTGCACTCATTCAATCCTAACATCAGTACTACCTTGAATACCATCTCCTTCTTGTCCTACTTAGGCGCTCTCTCCATCATCATCTTCGTCCTCACTTTCACTATTGTACTCACATATACTTTTACCTCTTCACCATGAAGATAATGGTATAGAACATCCCTAAAACCATTATCATCTTCTAAGCATCTCAAACCATCTCTTACGCCTTTCCCAGAAGTACAGTACAGCAACTTCTGAACTTTACAAGGCAAATAAGTGATTATATCCCTAAGAAATCCTATATAAAATGCCTTCTTTATCTCCACAAAAATGGTGCACTCATTTCCACTCTCATACTCCCACTCATCCTCCCCAATCACAAATTTCCCACCGTAGCAAACTATGACGACGACATAATCCTTGTCATAAACCATTTCTGCACCAAGAACAAGAAAAAGAATAATTAGTTTTTGGGACCACATCCACAAAGGGCAATAGACAATTGCACATGGGAATTCCCCCACTCTCTTTATCAAACCGAGGTCCCACATTGACAATATGCCCCTACATGACAGCCAAAAAAGAGGTCGCCACTTTAATTTATGCCTTGCCTTCCCTTAAAATATTAATAAAAAACAGAGGTCCCCACAACAAGCACAAGTCCCTACAACAAGTGCAGTCCAAGCAATTTTGTCTACTATCTTTTGCTGAACTAAACCTGTGATGTGAGAGAACGTACATCAACTTAATCAAATCTATGACCAATGTGAAAACACATATAGAAAATTAAGGAAAGCTCGATATAAAAATATAGGGTGAAAGTTCTATTTCTCATCCAACCAAAAGAAATCATACCCTACTCTATGATGTTTGGCCATTAATATTTTGTGTTAAGAGGTCGTTACACAAACCAAGAGAACAGAGGAAAATCCAAGCCCTAAATTTATCCATAAACTTTAAAAGGAGGTACTTACATGTGGTTCCAAATATGTCCCTTGTAGGTAAATGAACTTATATAATGTATCAAAACAAATTTTGCACTCCTCAATATTCCCTGCATATATGTTGACTATTTGATTAAAAACAACAATCAGGAAAGAAGAGTAAAAGAACCAAAAGATCATAATCAAGGGAACAAAAGCATATTGATAGCAAAGTTGCGTGCTCTTTGCAGAGCACTTGAGGGCCATTATTTCACACCTTCCACCTTAATCTATCTATCATATCCCACCCGATTCATTATTTTGTTTCACTCAAACACACTAGTTCCTAGTTCCACCTAATTCATATTTCGTTTCACTCGAGCATCGACTGTAGAAATCATCGACTGAGGTGAGCATCTCCACACAAGGGAGTAGCCAAACAGAGCGTGCGCATTTCAACAGAAATTTCATCGAAGCCCTAATAAAATAATCGTGCCCTAATTTCATCACAAGGGAGGGGGAGAAGGGGTCGAACTTGGAGGAACGACAATGGTGAGTGGTGACGACGACTAATGATGGTGAGCGGCGACGACGACCAACAACGGCGACTGACGATGTTGACCAATGACCACCTGAGATCTAGTGTGAACGCGGACGGGGAGGAACAGTGACGGCCAGGTGTGCTTAAGCCAAAATGACCTAAACAACATCATTTAACATCAAGGAAAAATGACATCATTTAGGTCAGCTCACTCAGTGTGGATGGACAACGTCGTTTTTGTTGTCCACGTGGGTTTTTTTTTTTTTAGACATTTGCCACCTCAGTAAAAGAAGTCGTCGAAAAATGCCATGTATGCAATTTGACCGGATTGGCACTCAAGTGATTCATTTTGCTCCAATTTTAGCACTTAAGTATACATTTCATAAGTTATGGCACTTAAATGTCCATTTCTGCCAAGTTATGGCACTCCAGGGTTTCGTGTCTCTTTAAGGTCACACATTACTAAGGATTTCGCGACAAAGTAAGGTTAACAATTTTTTGGGATAATCAATTATCTCAGAGGCTTTGTTTTTAACATTGTCAAATTACTGATTTTGTTGCAATTGATTTTGAAGAAAAGCCCTTTACCTTGGGAAAAAACCCAAACTAAAGTAGTCGCTAGACTGAAAGAAGTCATGCACACTCTTTCCTCATTACAAATCCTATCTACATAGAAGAGAGTTCTTCAAACTGATACTAGTGATGAATACTGGACATCTATACTGTTTGAAGAAATTGATGGTAAGTGACAACTTTACGCCTACAAAAGTGGAAAGTTTTTCCAAGCTAAAATGCACTATGATTTCACTTTCAAAGACATATTGACAGTAAAAAATGGTATAAAAAAGTTTGATTTCCATCTTATTAGCCATCATTTCCTAGTAAAATTGGATATGACATCTTCTCCCTAGATGACCAAATTCAAGTAGAAACAGATTCCTCATTCCCAATTGCTTCGATGGACTAAGTGGTTTTCGAAGTATTCTTTCGAAACCAAACATATTACAGGGAAGAAAAATGTGCTTGTAGACTTTCTCTCCAAAGCTCTAGCGAAAACCAACACGTGCCTTCTGAGGCATCCTTTTCCCCAGTCGGAAAAATATAAGATTGAAAGAATTTGGGGTTGGCCAAGTCTAGAATACCCCCGTGAGATTATTGAACAAATCCAAAATGACAGCCTCACTGAGAATCTTGACAATCTCATGTAATAATGTCACACAGATCTATTCAAACTCTCTGGAGACTCAATTCTTTATCTTTTTAGATTAAACTCCGAGTGTCCATTCATACATCCTTTAATTTGGAAGGAAGATGATTTCCCTAACAAACTTCAATGGTTGTTACGGTACTTAACCAATTAATTGCTATTGAGTTTCCCACCAAAAAATTCATTATCAAGTTAACCACACTGTTTACTCTTAGTCATAACATTGAGAATGAAAGTGACAGGAATTTTCTGACTGTACTCAACCGGTTCTATCCTTCGACTTATTGGAAGTACTCTTCCAATAAGAATTGAGAATTGTCGGAGCAGAAATACAAACACATACCATTATATTCCTCTGAAGACCATGAATTTTTGTGCGAAATAATACCCCCTTACTAGAGTTCCAGAGGGGATACGAACCATAACCTACAAACCTCAACCACATCTTCAAGAGGCCCATATTTATAAATCATTCCCTGATTGTGTTGGATCCGTTGAATACAACTATAAAGAACTCCAGAGTGTTATATGTCAAGAAAACATGACCATTCTTGAAGAATTATGTAATTATTTAACACTTGTCCCATGGGACCACTACGATTTTGCACCTAAAGCTAGACAGGCACTTGAGGAATCTAATCAAGCACTAAATCAGGCAAGGATGCCTTCATCGCAGGAGCAAGAAATGATAGATACGGATCATCTCGCACAGTCCTCTCAAGAATCCTATGCTCAAGCATCTTATGCTCAATGGGGAGGCTCCCACTCTCAAGACCCTTATGATCAAGGACCTTTGTCCTTACCCCTTGGATTAGACCTTAGTATAGTCTTCCATTATGCTCAAATATCAAGCTGGCCCCAGCTAGTCATACTTGAAAGAATGAATGCCGATACTTCAAGATCCTCCAGGACTTGTGAAGAATAATCCTTTTCAAACACCATTATATCACAAAGGAGAAGCCTAGACAGTCCTCTTACTCTTGACATTGGACTTGAACAAAGTTATGAGAAAGTGTAGCTTACACACATAGCTCTGATAATTTAGGCCATGATTACAACTCCCGAGACGGAAGATAGGCTTGTAGCAACGTCACTATAGCATAGGTCACTGTAGCAAAATACTGTAACAATAGGCTAAGGAAATCAGTCTTCGTATCACCTAGAACAATTCCTAACTAGGATTCCCAGAGCCTGTGTTTGTTTCAAAACCAATGAGTTTGGTCTTTGTTTTTTGTGACCTCTTGATGCCTATAAAAGGCAAGGAGGATGTAATGTTTGGAGCATAGTCCATTGAAGTAAAGTGCAAGCTTATGAAAATTCTCTCCATGAACTTAATAAGATTTTCTAATAAATGCAGCTTGACTAGTTAGAAATGTTACTATCTTGGCATCCTTGAGCTGTCTATGCTCTGAACTAAATTCGTGGGTAACTCGCAACTAAAAGGCAATCCCTGGAGGTCTTGAAAAAGGATTTGCTTATTTGAGATAGCATATCTGCTGTAATTGACTCGGTGATCTCTATTTCTAAGTATAGATCCCATTTGAACTTGTGAAAATTCTCTCAATGTCTCTCTAAAAAACTTCTTCTTCTCTAGCCTTATAGGATCCTTTAAAAAATGTAGCTTGGCTAGTTAGAAATGTTACTATCCTAGCATCCTTGAGCCCTCTATACTTTGAACTAAGTTCTTGGCTAATTCGCAGCTAAAAGGCAGTTCTTGGAAGGCTTGAACAAAGGTTCACCTATTTGGGATAGCATATCTATTGCAATTGACCTAGTGATTCCTGGTTCTAAGTATAGATCCCCTCATTGGTATCAATCACGTGGACGCTTTGTCAATACCGTCTACTTTCAAACGTCCATATAGGCAGATTTTAAATGGTGTATATTGATGGAACTTTGACGGAGAGTAAATGTGTCAAATGGGTACAAACTTAAGATTTTTTGTGTCACAAAAAAAAAAAATTAGGTAAATGTGTTACAATGGGCATAATTTAGAATTTTTTTGTGGTTTTTTCCTGTAAAAAAAAAAAGTAGGTGCATGATATGTCAACATATGTTTTTTTTTTTTTTTTTCCAATTGTTCCCATTTCTTTTTCTTACAACAATGTCGTTTTAGTCAAAAAGTGATAAATCCTACTCTAATTTAGAAAATTAGATGCCCTTAGTTTCTCCATCTTCTTCTCTCTCTTGCTCTCGATTAGTCTCCACAACCACTACTGTGGTGGTTGATTGAAGGGAAAGTCCCAACAACTTACGGCATGCTTTCCCCCACTTGAAACAGCCTAGTCCATTCATGTTCTTGCAAAATAAGGGGGCTCTCAGCAAAAAATATCCATTTCCTTTTCTTCTTCTTTTTTTGTTATATTTAAAATCCATTTTCTATCATTGTAGGAGTGAGTACTTTGTGATTGACTACTAATAATTTCTTGGGATAATTACACAAATGGTTCCTAGATCTTGGCCCATTGTGCAATTTGGTCTCTTAACTTTTCATTTGTTCAATATGATATTTGAATTTTACCCTAATGTGCAATCGTTTAAGTAATTGTATAGTTGATGAGTAACTTTACTAGAGATGCACAATAAAGTTGGTATGGTTAGGAGATTTTTAGTGGATGCTCTTGATAAAGCAACCTATCTGATAAATATTCCCCCATTTACCACCATCGAATATTGAACTTCTGAAA
The DNA here is from genome assembly GCA_014182555.1 of Eucalyptus erythrocorys. Lineage (NCBI taxonomy): Eukaryota > Viridiplantae > Streptophyta > Magnoliopsida > Myrtales > Myrtaceae > Eucalyptus > Eucalyptus erythrocorys. The sequence goes on from CM024604.1 coordinate 37,084,948, forward strand.
AAGTATGGATGCCAAATATGTGGAATATTTGATTGTCTGCTTTATATTTAAGTAAGTATAGTGAACTCAATGAAAGGACAAGAAATTGCATATTCTTAAGTTAGGTCATAAGTAAGGTGAATGAAGCTATCAACTATGATGTACCGAATCAAATTTACATATTATCAGTTGGGAATTATTATTGAGTCTCCATTACTTTTGAGCAGAAGTGACTGGGGTTATGGCAATCTTTACATGGATGCATGACTGAAAAAATTAGGGAAAATGACACAAATGATCATTGAACTTTAGCTCAATGCATAATTTGATTCCTGAATTTTTAATCTTTTCAATAGGGCCCCTAAACTTTACCTCAACGTGCAATATAGTCCATGAAATTTTTATTTTTTTCAATGTGATCCTAGACTTTTGGTATATATTCAATATCGTCCTTGAACTTCATGAAAATATTCAATATTTTCCTTCTATTAATTGAGGATCAAGGGCAACATTAAACATTTTCATATAGTACATGATTTAAATTGAACGTCTATCAAAAGTTCATGAACCATATGGAACAAATCAAAAGTTCATGGACTATATTGCACATTAATGTAAAGTTTATGGATCATATTTAATAAATTAAAAATTCATTGACCAAATTAAAAATTCAGCCAAAGTTTAAGGATCATTTATGTTATTTTCCTTAATTTCTTCGACCACGCATCCATGTAAAGATTACCATAACCCCAATCACTTGCGTTCAAAAGTAATGGAGACTCAGTAATACTTCCCAACTGACAATATATTAATTTGATTCGGTATATCATAGTCGATGGCCCCGTTCACCTTATGTATGAGCTAATCTAAGAATGTGCACTTACATGTCCTTTCACTGAGTTCACCACACTTAAATATAACGCAAACAATCAAATATTCTAAATAGTGGGCATCCCAACTTTTTCCGAAGTTCAATATTTGATGGCGGCTAATGGGGGAACATTTATCAGATAGGCCGTTGTTCCAGGAGCATCTATCAGGAATCTTTTATCATATCAACTTTATTGGGCATCTCTGGTAACGTTGCTTGTCAACTATACAATTGCTTAGACAATTCTGGAAAATGTTTATGTTGGGAAATTTTTGTGAATATGCGACCAAACCCTTTTTTATATACTATTTTCATGTTCCGATAATGAAAAATTTCCTCTAACCAAATAGGCCGAGCTGCTTTGCTTTTGCCGCATTCTTTTCTGACCCATAGGCCGTTCGGACTTTCCTCTTTTTCACAGGACCCACGGGATCTTTCACAGCGCCTGACAACTCCTAAGGTTGGAACCCTTATTAAGAACACAAACCAGAAGAAGTTAGGCCATATTGAAAATGACTACAACTGGAGAAGCAGATGTCTATGTAGCGTGGTCGCTTCCGTCTCACTCTCTCTCTCTCTCTCTCTCTCTCTCTCTCCCCAAGATAAGTGCCGGAGAACTAGATGTTTATGGAAGTCTGCTTAGATGAAAACCCAAAAAATTGTGGGCTCAGAGGATTTGAGTTCGATTCTTTCTGATGCTGAATTTACCAGTCATTCTCAAAAGATACGGATCTTGTATTCTTAGGACGAATGATAACCATTCTGGTCAAAAATTGATTTTTGGAAGAGAAATAGATTTTTCTATTTCTATTTCTAGATGAGTTTCTGAGACAAAATATTTGCTTGATAATGACAAAAAATTTCTATTCCAAAAATAAAAATTCGTTTGACAATGATACAAAATTTCTTCATTTCGGACGGCGGTAGACCAGTGACCGGCGGGGGCGGCGGCTGATGGACGGCGGTGGACCAGCGCTAGACGCCACCGCCGCTGACCGCCACCGCCATCGGTCGCCGGCTGCCACCGCTGCCGCCACCGCTGTTGCGGCGACCAGCGGCGGTGACAAACGATGAGAAATTTCTCATTTCTATTCTAGAAATAGAAAAGTAGAAAATTTTTACTTCTAATTTCTACTCCAAACCTATTTCTGAAACAAGAATCTATTTTAGAAATAAAAAGGTGAAATAATTTTACCAAACAAATTTTTATTCCATAAACAAGTCTGAAATAGAAAAACTATTTCTGGAACATAAATAAGTGCTTATCATGCACCCTTTACTTTCTATCTTTCCTATTTTTGCTAGAATCATATAATCTTACTTTTTATATTACAACAACCTTAGGAAATTAAATAAATATAAAAATATAATAGATTGAGATGGTTTAAAAAAGGAAAAAGGTTAGTTGTTTTTTCCGTAATGAAATGCTTGAGTGTAACTATTTTTTGAGAGTAGCAAATGGATGCTTGAATTGTTGACAGAATTTTAATTGTTGATCTTTGATTACTATTTTATGCAGGGTAGTTTTGGATGTAAGAAAGAAGGTTTGTTAATTGAGACAATTGGCTTAACATCTTTAAATAAGATTGAAGGAAAAAATTTTGGACGTATGGAAGTGAGGGCCGTGAGAATGTCGAATTAGTGCGAGGGAGCTTTATTTTTTTCTAACTACTCCCAGTTTGTTGTTGTTTAATTCTTTGAAATAGATTCTTAAATGATGCATCAAAATTTGACTTTTTCTTTCTCATTTTTCATCACTATGTTTTTCTTAGCTCCATTTTGGTTGAGTTAATTTTAACAAATAAGTTTGCTCTAACATATAAGTACATAATTCCACCTAAGCAATCGATTTATATTTTTTTGGTTGAAAATACCGAGAGTTTCATTTACTAAAGCAAAGTTTATGGACATCAGAACATAAAATGTTCATAGTGTCCTGTTGAAAATTTTTATTTGGCACTAATTAACAATCATTATTTTTATTTATTGAAAAATTTGGATTTATTTTTATGAAAAACTAATCATAGTATCCCTTTGAAATAGTGCAACTGTTCAGAAGGAGTTATGATTATTTTTATTAATTATTTATCTAATTATGAATTTTTATTATTTCTTTCAAGAGTTATCTCAGAGGTCATATCTGTCCAGACATAACTTCTTAATCCTTGGAAGGTTATGTTTGTTTGGATATAACTTCTTGTTTTTGCTATAAATTACTGAACGTGTTTGTTTAAACACAAATTTTCTTCTTCCATTTTCAAGAAAATACAGTCATCTTTTCCAGTTGTTTCCTAAATAGAACTTGGAAAAATACTAGAATTGCTATATAGTATTATCATTTGAGACTTTATTATACTCTGAAGGAAATTTGCCGATGACTACTAGTAATATTGTAGGGCAAATAAATCCTTAAAAAAAATAATATCATGTCTCAAAGTCTAACTTAAATGCTCTAAAGATCTGATTTAATTGTTCTACTCAATTCGAAGCCATATTTTTCCTAATAGGATACATTGGGTCAAGTAAGATATTCCTTTCAAACAGATTCTTTCTTGTAGGTATAACAAAATATTCTTTCTTGTAGGTAAAGCATTTTGTTATACACTCGACAAAAAGATTTGAATCTTAGGGAGGTTGTTCAAATTTCATATTTTTGTCCATAAAGTTCTGGGGGTTTGGTATGGAGAGGAAGCTTGGTCTGTTTGTTGATGCTAGTGTGTAGAGTATATGGCTTGTTAGAGGCATTTTGCACTGTGAAGGTCCCGCGGATTTACTTCCTGTCCAAACCAGCCGATCCTCCTCTGGATTCTTGTTTAGTGGAATGGCTAGAATTTCACTAGCTATACTCATCAAATAAATTTTGTAGCCAATCAATTTGTATCTGATGTTTACAGTTTAAAGACATTTTTGTCATCAATTAGATTCTAATTATCTTTAAAATCCTATATGAAAGCATAATAAATACCATGAGTGATCGTAATGCTTATAGTAATGCTTGTAGTGCAGGCGAGTTGTATAAAATCATCCAATTATACCAAATTTAATTTAAATGAAAGTTTGAATTCTCATTATACATATGATATTATTGCTCAATGATAAATTATGAAATCATGATGACGTGAGTTTAGGATTGACAAATTTAAGCATTCTACAAAGATTATTACACAAGCAAGACTCAAACTTTGATGAGTACACTTTTAATTTTGATAAACAATTAATAAACGGGAGTTTTAATATGATAACTGTTTAAGTAAAATATATTTAACAGTAACGGTGAACCTCATAAAAATCCAATAATATATAGTTTCTATTTGATCGAAAAAAGAGTGTTGACTTGACTACCACGAAGGTACAAGGATACCAATGGTATCTGAAACTGTAAATGTGGGGAAAAAAGAAGAAGAAGAAGAAGAAAGAAGGATAGAATAGTCTGACTTGAAATCACAGTAACCCGCCGCCTGATGTATGTCAAATCGACATGTATCCTTGAAATTGCGACCACAAAAGTGTCCTAAGTCCTAACCAAACTGGGCAACCCTTTGCATTCTTTTTTAATTGAGATAAATACATTAAAAGTGTCAAAAATTATGTACAATGATAACTTTAATGCCAAAAGCTTTCGCCACTCATTTAAGTATTAAATTGGAGAAAAAATAATCACTTTAATGTTAATGATGAGAAATTCTTGCCGAATTGATTACGTGTCATTTATAATTAAAGTTATAATATGAATTGACAAAATTTTTAAAAAATCCAATCCACGTGGCATTTCCACGTGGTATACTTAGTACTGAAGTGATTTAATAACGACTGGTACTAAAGCAATCACTTTAAATAAAATTTAGAACTCAAATGATCACTTTTAATAAAATTTGGCACTTAAATAATTACTATTTACAACTTTTGAACGATGTCGTTTATAGGTTATATGCTTACTAGGCATGCCAACGAGCCTAGAGGTTATAGGCTACCTTGGGCTTTCAGCATTTGGGAAGCCTCACATTTGCACAAGGGACTTCACAAGAAGTTTGCCAAACACTCACATTTTGCCCCAAGGGCCTTTGAAGGCCTAAAGATCTTTGGAAATGTGGATTCCAAACGCAGCCTTTATCAACCATCCTTTGTAATATTCCATTCTTCATCTCTATAATTGCTTAAACAATTTTTGAGACCATTTTCGAATGTATTTTCATGTTCAAATGGAAAAAGTAAACAAAAAACTGAAAAAATTTTAGTGAAGAAACAAGGCAACCTACTTTGCTTTTACCGCATCGTCAAGCCATAATATAAGACTAATCGATTGCGTGCATGTCAAGCTCGGAATTTGTCCATTGGGACCCTTGCAAAAGTTTTCCACGCGTTGCACATTTTACGATGAATCCAAAAGCACATCTCACAAAGGCTTTAATAATTTCCGCATTTTATGTCAAATCTCACAAAGGCCATATTCCCCTCTCCTTCTTATTGATCAATTCCATTCCCACTAGCCAGAATTTGATTTCCTCATATGATCATGATAATGAATGAGGCTCGGTTTACTCGACTTTCGTGCGTACGGAACACTGTGGGCCATTACTCTGATTTTTTTTATGATATTATGTATTTTCTCATTATTTTTAAAGACTGTTCGAGTTTTCATGAGGTGACGTGGAGATAAGGTTGGCCTTGCTATATATTCGTACAGAAATTTGATCATGAGGCAGCACCAAACCGTCGTCTCCCAACAAAAGCATAAGCTCCGCAAGCTCCTCTCAAACACTCCTCTACCCCTGCTTTTCCCATCGAAAATGGCGGAAGGAGTTCTCTTCAGCCTTGCCACTGACATACTGAAAAGCCTCGCCATAATTCCGAAACCTGAAGGCTGCATCGCTTTTCAGAATATCCAGTTGCTCTGTTGTGCAAAGGGCGAGCTCCAAAGCCTTGAGGGCACCATCCAAACCATCAAAGTTGTGCTTTTGGATGCCGAAAAACAGCAATGGCACAACAACGAGCTCAAGCTCCGGCTCAAGAGGCTCAAGGACGTGATGTACGAGTTACAGGATTTGCTTGATGATGTAGCAACCGAAGATCTGAGGCGGAAGGTCACTTCCGGCAACAAGATGTCGAAAGCGGTACGCGTTTTCTTCTCCAGATCAAATCAGCTTGTGCACTGCCTCAAAGTGGGCAATAAGATTCAGGAAATTAGGAAGAAACTGGATCAGATTAAAAATGATAAGGAGTTCAATTTGGAGCAGCATCCGAGTGAGGCAACTCTTTCTATTGTGAGGAGGAGGACAACTCACTCTTTTGCGCAGGAGGAAGAATTAATTGGTAGAGAAGAGGATAAGAATAAGATCATTGCACATTTGCTTGATTCCTCCTCTAGAGAGAGTGTGTCGGTTGTTTCCATTGTCGGTATAGGAGGATTGGGAAAAACCGCGCTTGCTGATCAGGTATACAACGATGAAAAGGTGAAAAACTATTTCAATCTTAAGATGTGGGTGTGTCATGGGGATCCTAAAATCTTTGATGTGGATTTGATCATCAAAGAAATACTGAAATCTGCCCGAGATGAGTGGCAAGGGGACCCTAAGATGAGAAGCAATCTGAAAGACATTGAGAATAAAAATGAGCAACAGCTGCGGAGGATCCTCGGTATGGTACTTGGCAGGAAGAAGTACTTGCTTGTTTTGGATGACTTGTGGAATGATGATCGCCGGAGATGGTTGGAACTCCAACCTTTGCTAATGGGTGGTACAAGGGGAAGCAAGATACTCATAACCACGCGCAATCGGTCAGTTGTGCAGGCTACAGATGCGAATTCAGTTATCCATCACCTACTTGGCTTATCTGAAGAGAAGTCATGGGAATTATTCAAGAAAATAGCTCTTGGAGATGGGGAAGAATCATTAGACTCGACATTGGAGGAGATAGGTCGAGATATAGTTAAAAAATGTGCTGGTGTTCCCCTTGCCATCAAAACAATAGGTAGCCTTCTATACGCCAAAAAGGAGAAAGAGTGGCTCAATTTCAAAGGGTGTGAACTTTCAAAAATAGATAATTCAGACCACGGAATTATGGAAGTTCTCAAGCTTAGCTACGATTATCTGCCATCACAGTTAAAACATTGTTTTGCATATTGTGCGTTGTTTCCAAAAGATTATGTCTTTGATAAACAAACAATGATACAACTCTGGATGGCACAAGGCTTCATTGACTCATTGAACGGGAGTGAGGACCTTGAAGAGACTGTGGATAGTTATGTCTCAGAGTTACTGTGTAGGTCCTTCCTCGAACTTGAAGAAGTCGATGATCACACTGGTGAGGTGAAAAAGTTCACGATGCATGATCTCATGCACGATCTTGCTTTGAAAGTCGCAGGAGATGAGTGCAAAATGATTAATCTCAATGAAAGTTGCATAAATGGAGGGATTCGACATGCATCATTAGCTTTACAGTCATCCTCACTACAAAAATTGACCTCACTATTTGAAGCAACCAATTTACGAACATTTCTCTCTTTGAAGGGTAGAACATTTGCACAGAACTTGTCCCCAAATGAATATTGTGGGATTTTCTCCAAGTTTAGGCATTGTCGAGCATTGGGCTTGGGCTATGTAGATTTTTGTATCCCTCCTTCCTTGGGTAGTCGGTTGAAGCACTTAAGGTTTCTTGACTTTAGTAGAAACCTATCTATTGAGAGTTTGCCGGATTCCATTACGGATTTGGTAAACTTGCAGACCCTTAAACTATCTGATTGTGTGAAGTTTACAACACTTCCAAGAGATTTGAAAAAGTTGGTCAACCTTAGACACCTTTTAATTGATGGGTGCGCCTCACTGAGACACATGCCATGCGGTTTAAACCACTTGTCTTCGCTTCGGACTTTATCCCAATTCATCATCCAAAAGATGGACCATAAAGTACCTACTGGCGTGGGGAGCTTAGATGAACTTTGTGGGTTAAATAGATTGGCCGGATCCATTACTCTTGGAAACTTGGAGTTCCTTCAACCGATACCGAACAAAGCTCACTTGAGGGAAAAGCAACGTCTCTGCTACTTGGTTTTAAAGTGGTCGAATAAGCAGCAAGTTAGCAAAAGCGAGAGCGATGAATTGATCTTATGGGAGAACCTTAGGCCGCACCCAAATCTGACCAATTTGACCATAGATTCTTGTATGAGTAGAAGTATGCCAAGCTGGCTTTCTTCCATCAAGAATCTCGTTGAGCTCACACTAGATGAATGTAGAGAATGGAAGTACTTACCGCCCCTAGGCGAACTCTCTTCCCTAAAGAAGTTGTTTCTCAAGAATTTGGATGCGATGGAATTTGTTCAAAAGATAATTTGCCCGGAACAATCTAATTTTGTTCACCCCTTCTTCCCATCTTTGGAGAAACTAGAGCTCTTCAACTGTGAGAACTTGAAAGGATGGTGGGGAAGAACGCAATTGTTGGGAGAATATCAGGATCATCGGGGTACAATTCACATTCATTATTCCCAAAACTTTTGCACGTGGAGATATCGCACTGTCCCCAGCTAAATTCAATGCCACTTTTCCCTCGGATAGAAACCCTGATCTTAATTGTTTGTAGCATGAAGTGGTGGGAACAACAAGAGATGGCCGTTCTAAATTATTTTTCAGAAGCAGCAGTATCCACGTCCATCCCCCTCTCCAAATTAGAGTCTTTATATTTTTACTATGGGATGGATCTAGAACACTCGATGCTTGAGACTCTGTTTCCATTCCTAAAAAATCTCAAGTCCATGACACTCTACTCTTGCAGCAAATTAAGGAGTCTTTCTTATGGTATGCAGTACTTGTCCTCACTCTCAGACCTTGTCATTCATAATTGTGAAGAACTCGATTTGTCGAGCCACGATGATGAGCAGGGCACCCAGTGGCGTTCCCTTGTGAACCTCCATGATCTTATTATCTCACGACTTTCAAAATTGGTGGCATTACCCGAGGGGATTCAACATGTCACTAGTTTGGAATCTCTCGAGATTAAAGAATGTCAGAACTTGACGAGTTTGCCGGAATGGATTGGCAATTTTTCTTCACTCCAAAAGCTTGAAATTATTAGCTGCCCAAGTTTAACGTGTTTGCCTATTGGGATGCGCCGCCTCACCTCCTTGAAGAAATTGAGTATTGCTGAGTGTCCCATTCTAGAAGAGAGGTGTCAAAGAGAAAGCAGTGCAGATTGGGAAAAGATTGCGCACCTTCCATGCTTACTGGAAGTACGTATTGGGTACAAAACGAAACCAGTCGGTCCCCAAACCTCCAGTCCAATGGCATGGGAATACCGATAAAAAGAAAACATGAAATGGATGTCATCGGACGACATTGGCCATCAAAATCCCTGGAGATTTTCGTGTTTTTTTTTTAATTGGTGGTGGAGTTTCGTGGTTTTTTTTTTTTTTTTTTGGTCGTTGTTTCGTGGTTGATCTTTACTTTTGCCAAATGCTCAGCGAAATTATATTAAATGTAGAGTCTTTTGACATGGCAGTTGAATGTTCAGATGGAATCCGTTGGCCCAGTGGCAAACACCACGAAATTGCCAGGGCTTCTCTTGGCGTCCAAGTTTTTCTTGACATCTATTTTTTTTTTTTTTTCGATAAAAGGATGTATTTATATAGTAAAAAGAGTACAACCAGATACTAAAGCATCTGCATACACAAGATCCTGCAAAATAAAAGGAGGAAATACATTTCAATTTCAGGCTGGCTTGACATCTATATTCTACATCCCCCGGCTTGGATAATTTCTCTGAGACGGCCCTTGAGAGCATTCAATTTGTCCAATGGGATCGACGGGTGAAGAGATTTCTACCCAGTGATCAATAAAACCTACTTGTTTTATTCCCAAGGAATTACTACACAGATTTGTTCACTTTTATTTAGGCGGCGAACGTTACGTTCTTTTTCATCCAATTTTGGCTCGTCTTTCTCTAACTCCCCGAGGTTGTGGCTCCGGTCTCCGGACTCGGCGTTTGAACAATCTCCCCATTCACAGACTAAGTCCAAAGTGTACACGTATTCTTACGTATAGAGGTATTTCTGAAGTTATTTTGTATTGATCGACAGAAGGTCCTCGAATCTCTTGATATACGTATATAAAACCATCCAAACTTTGTGATACACAATTCTCAATGAATTTGATTATTTTGAGGAAATTTCACTCATAAGCTTACTATTTTTATAAAATATGGTTTTGTTGTTGTTATCGTCGTAGTCGTCCTCATTTACATCTTTAATAGAAAGCCAATTGTTTTGCTAAGTTTAATGTTTATTATTCCCAATATTTGACAAAAGTATTTTTTTCTGGTTTAGAATCTAGTGATTTTAGTTTATTCACTCAATTTCATCGCTTAAGTGTTAACAAAAAGGCCCCGTCCTTTTATTTCCTACGTACTTTGACCAAAAAAAAAAAATTTGATTGATATCTTTTAATTAAAACTGACATAAAATATTTCTGATTTTGAAGGTGTGATATATGAAATGATCATAGTAGCGATCCATGGTCATGTACCAAAGGAAATAATACATTTAATTGAATAATAAAAATAGAGAAAAAATTTGCATGTACTACTGTTCTTAACACCATTATGCGAATTTAAATTTTGAAGTGGATCGGATGTGATAATGATAACAATATAATTATTAAATATTTATCTTAATAAAATTATGAAAAAAGTATTTGACGGCGAACCACAGGTCTTCAACTAATTAATTAAGATGATCGGGATATTGAGACTATTTGAGATAAGTCAATTGCCAACCAAAGCCAAACAAACCATTACTACAAACGAAGTCTGGTTAAGAGAAAATAAATAGCGTGATCAATTTGAACACGAGACCAACATGGCTTTGAGCGATGAAAAGGTAATTTTGGTACTGAATACAAGTGGAGAAGTATGCCAATTGTATGTGCCGCAAGCATGACAAATTGACAATTACAGTAATAGCCTAAAATTTACCACGATTCTGCACTTGAATACTATAAATTTCATTTCAGTTTACGTGGCAAAATTTTTAACTAATTTTTATTCTATATGTTATTCCATTAAAAAAAAAAAAGGGCTGAAATATCAAAAGAAAAGGTTGAAAGTTTAAGGAAAAAAGTAAAGACAGAGAGAGATGCCAAGGCTGGCGACATCTAGATGTAATCGTTTTCAGGTTGTGTCAGTTCTTAGCCTAGACTAGAACCCAATCTTGTGACTCTCGGTTTTGATCCCGAAGTAGCTATTGTATGTTTTGGATAAAAAAAATCAAATTGTTATAATAAAAAAATAAAAGTTGCGCTATTTCACTATAATTTTTTTTGTTGGTCAAGTGACTATGTTGTTATCTTTCATGTTGAACACTACGTTCAATTTTAAGTGGGTGTAAAGCATTTAAAAAAAATTAAAACAAGTGGTTCAGAACCGGTTCAACTCAGGAACTAGTTGGTTCCAAGTAGAAGCGGTGGTTCTCACCTTAGAATTAAGAACTTAACCTACCCCAGGCCAGTCCTAAATTTCAGAGCTCGAAATTGAGCATGTCCTGCCTAGAATTGACTTTGAACCAATCAATTCAGACCTATTCGTTTGGTTGTAGGGTGAACCTGGCCCAATACTCACCCATAGCATCCGTAATTGGATGAGGGTTGCTGGCCCTCACTAGTGAATGGGAGGGGTTGCAGGGCACCCTTTATCTCCTCCCCTTAGGTCTCTTTCTTTGTGCCAGCCTTTTTTATTATTTTTTATTTTTTCTTATGTGGCAATCACGTGGTGACATGTCAACATCCAAAAAGGAGGAAATATAAATTTAAAAGGCCAACTATGATTTCTATCCGCTAGAAATTGACAAATCTAAAGGACTCCCTCAAATGCTTTTTTGTGCAATTTTCAATACTTAAATGAACACATTAAAAATTGAGAAAATTTCAAATAAAGGCCCCAAGTACCATCATTTTCTCAAATAAGGACATGAAATGGATATTATTTCAAATAAAGAGCTGAAGTAGCTGTATCAGTCCAAAAAAAAGTCAAAAGTGATTATATCTATTAAAAGTAAGGGTTTAACTTTGACGATTCTCCAACCGGCAAAAGATTCCAGCTGATTAGGGATATTTTCATGAAAACACAATTTAATTTTAAATTAAAACTAAATTAGATCAAAAATTTTAAAGAATTTTTTAAAAAAAAAAAAAATATAGGCGGGGGCTAGCGATGACTAGCCAAAAACGAGAGAGGGCAGCAACCCTCTACCAAATTTGCGCAAGGGTTGCCTGCCCTCACCCAAACCAAGGGGAGGGCGGGCAACCCTCACCTAGTTTTAGGAGAGGTTGCCATCCTCTCCTATTTTTGGTGAGGGTCGACGGCCATTGCCATTGCACCCCATCTACGATGAGGCAACAGTCACAAGTGAGAGGGAGTCCTTCCGCTTATATTTTTTATTCTTCTTTTTCCTTAAGTTTTATTTTTTTTATGGAAAGAAAAAACAAAAAAGGAAAAAATTTAAAAAAAATGTAAAAGACAAGATTACCCTTCACTAGCCGATGAGTTCAGGTTTTTTTTTTTTTTAAAGACTAATATGGCCAATTTAGGTCCCTATTTGAAAAAAAAAATGAAGGCACTTTGGACTTTATTTGATGTAATGTTCATTTCAAACCTTTATTTGGATTTTCCCCTTAAAAATTTTAGGACGCAAATGTAGCAATGCCACAAGCACTCCGGTTGTCACTGTCCTGCTATTTGTAAATTTCACACGCAAAAGCAATAAAGATGTATAGAATGAAAGCAGTGTGACAAGGTTATACTACACGAGTTTTATAATGGAGACGGAAATATTTGTAAACTAGTAGCATATTCGTGTGTTTCGCGGGCTTGATCTTTTCCTTAACGTAAAAGGGAGGATAAAGCTCTTCGTATAAATAATTCACATCTTTTTATCATTCTTGTGATATGAATCTTTTCCACGTTGGCAAAGTAAGTAAAATTTCTTAGTCGATGTCATATATGAATTTAAATTCATTAAACATAGTATTAAAGAAAAATTACTAATACTCATAAAATTTACAGCCAATAATTTTCTTCCGCCACACATCAATGTAAACATTCGCAAATGTTAGGTTGGCCAATTTCCTCTTCATTTACATGTGCTTCCATACTCACCTCCATTTTCTTCTTTTCTTTTGGGTGTAATGTCAAAAATGAGCTGCACCATAACGTTTCTCCCCAAGGGAATAACAACACTCGTCCTTTCTTAAGAAGCATAATAAGTCAGTCGCAAGTAAATACGAAAGCGTCGTAATACCATCGTAAAATTGCAAGAATAATACAGTCAGAAGTAAAGTGTACAATGCAATAGGGTCCCTTGAAAATCCTGGCCTCGGGGTCGCTAAAGATGCCCAAGGAAACCTCCAGAAGATAGAGCATAAAAAATAAGAGGTGGAAAGCAACGCGAGCACCCTCTCTGTGGTCATAACATCGACCGTGGTCTCTCCAGCGACCGGTAAGCCAGCGAAGCACCCACAAACCGTTAGTTTATTGCTAAAGCAAATAGATTGATCTTAAAAGAATCGGCACTAAGTAGTGTATAATTAATTGCAAAAGAACGCACATCCATTATAAGAATTTTTATGATGTGGACTATATTAAATGAGATTGTAACAAGATTGGTCTAACAAAATAAGATATAAAGATTCATAATTAGCCTAATATAGAATAACTGGTGTGAGCCAAGTAAAGCCCACCCTGTGATGAAAGCACATGCGGTTTAAAACTTTATAAATAGTGAATTAACCCAGATGCTCAAATAACCTCACTTAAGGAGCATTTATTGGACGCTGAATCTAAGGGATAGTCTCATTGAGCTATATACAGAGGGCAATAAATGAGAAACATTTTCAATTTTGGATTATTGCTATTCTGCATTAAGAACAATGGATTCTAAATCAAGTATGCAAGTTTCTTTTTCATACCTATCCTTCTTTGGGTCAATCTTATCATCATCATCATCATCATCAGGAGCAAATATTCTCTCAGCCAATCATGGCGTTGGACAATGTGTTCACATGCCATTGCGTTGGTAGAGAATTTTATTGTTCCTAACTAACCCATGCGTTGGTTAACCCATGGCCTAAGTTTCACCTTATACAAAATTGGTAAGATCACTTCCAAACTATCTAATATCTATGAAAATGTCAATATAGAAGAAGAAGAAGAAGAAGAAGAAGAAGAAGAAGAAGAAGATTTTATTGTTCCTAACTAACCCATGCGTTGGTTAACCCATGGCCTAAGTTTCACCTTATACAAAATTGGTAAGATCACTTCCAAACTATCTAATATCTATGAAAATGTCAATATAGATGTAGAAGAAGAAGAAGAAGAAGAAGAAGAAGATGAAGATTTTATTGTTCCTAACTAACCCATGCGTTGGTTAACCCATGGCCTAAGTTTCACCTTATACAAAATTGGTAAGATCACTTCCAAACTATCTAATATCTATGAAAATGTCAATATAGATGTAGAAGAAGAAGAAGAAGAAGAAGAAGAAGAAGAAGAAGAAGAAGAAGATGAAGATTTTATTGTTCCTAACTAACCCATGCGTTGGTTAACCCATGGCCTAAGTTTCACCTTATACAAAATTGGTAAGATCACTTCCAAACTATCTAATATCTATGAAAATGTCAATATAGATGTAGAAGAAGAAGAAGAAGAAGAAGAAAGGAAAGACTTGCGAAATAGGAGAAGATTATGGTAGAACTGGTGCAGCCTCAAATGACTTGAAATGTTAGTTTCTTTTTCCATACGAAATCACTAAACTTTAAACACCAATCATATCTTTCTCTTCAAAGGTCTAAACTTTTAGGATAAAACACCTTTAATTACACAATTTTCTTTGTCATTTCTTCAAATAAACTCTCTACAAATTTAAATATTTAGCCGGAGTACATATCTTATATCCTTATTAAAATGGTTTATCTATTTATCAAATCAAATATACATTCAATAATTTCATCAAATGCCATGCAATAAACATAAACTACTTGAGTCGACTTCATTGCTTTATATATTTTATCTAGACAAGATATTTCCTGTTCACATTGTATAAAGTTGAATCCAATGAACGCAAATTCCCCACAACTCCAAATAATTAATAATTTTAGACCCATTTTTCATGGGCTTTAGGATAAATTATTAAATATAAAATTCTGAAGCAAATTCAAATGTCCCGAGAGAGAGAAGTTCGGTTTTGCCGTCGCCCGGGGGAGGGGGGAGAGGGTGAGGGTGAGCTGGGGCGCATGATAGATACAAGACTTCCACTAAGAACAGCACTGAAGGTTCCTCACTCTTTTAGGCCAAATCTTCGGTCTCTTTTGCCAACCAAATGAGCATTTCATTCTCATCTTGTCTTGTGTCCATTTCACATTCTTGACATCGACTTCCAGCCATCTGATGCGAGCAATAACATGGGAAATAAATTAATTACTCCATAATAGTACCGCAAAATGAACGGAGAAATGAATCACTTACCCATCTTGGAGAATGCATTCTTCAGAGATGCTCATATCTAGTTATCTCCAGTTGGGTCTGTTGCTGCATCGCTTTTCGCTTGTTCTAATAACCATGGAAAGCATGACATCATCTCCTAAGATGTTTGCCGCCATTACTGCCCACAGCAGGAGATTTTTCGTCCGGTTCATTCTCCAGTTCTTGAAGAGGCCGTGTTAGTTACCCATTCTTTTCTCCGACCACCCTCATATCGAGGCTAAAACTATTGACAGAACCTTAATGAACAGAGTGTCTTGGTTCTGCTTCTTGGCCTCATTCACTACTTCTATCAACATGGCATGTGAAGTGAAAAGGTCTGGTTCCGACTGCATCTTGCTGAGGTATTGTTGGAAAAACACCAATGTATGGCATGGATTGTGTATTGGCCAAATGGTACCAAGTATCGACCATGCCTTCTCCATGAGCTCGTCGACGTCATCGAGGACTAAGGTCTTGTCCCTGTTGTCCGATATCGACTTCAGAGTTAATGTCCAGAGGGAACCCCCCGGCCCAGTGACAAACATCAGTAGGAGTCCGGTGGCACTTTGCCATGACAGCAACACCACAGAAATTGCCGAGGCTTCACATGGTGTCCGAGTTTTTCCCAGTGTCTATGGTCATTGTCTCGCTGGCTTGGATAATTCTCTGAGACAAGACCTTGAACTGTCTCTTTTAGCCAGCCCTGATATTCCTACGAGTCGTTGAACTCGGATTGTTTCTAGGTGGCGGAGAAGCTCGAGCGGAAGGATTATGGTTTCTGCCGGCATACCCATTTACCAAGATTAACAATGGCATGAACGAAGCAATATACACACAAGATGCACATTTGAAAGAATTGAATCTTCCGATTAACTCAAAAAAAAAAAAAAAAAAAAAAAAAAAAAAAAAAAAAAAACTTGAGCGCTACAGTTAATTTGGATAAGGAATTGCATTCTTCAAGAACTTATAAGAACCTACTCTTTCCACCCCGAGATATGACTACAGAGTTTTGTTCATTAATTGGTACCTCCAGCCATTTTCTCCAAGCGGTCAACCTCGCGTGCTCGTCGTCGGATCTTGGCTGGCCTTTGAACAATCTCTATTCTCTTCTGTCTCCCCGGTGGTCTTTGAACAATCTTCGCAAAATATGCTTTGAATTGTAACGTCCTATTCTTTGTTGCAGCAAATCAAGTAACCCATGAGAAGTAGAAAACATGGACGGGAAATAAACGAACAAAACAGAATCCACATGCCTACAATGTCACTCTTTTACAATTTTTCTTGGGAAAAATGATATTATAAATGCCATAACTTCCATATGAGGCCTACTTGAGTGCCGGAATTTTTTTTTCCCCAATCACTTGAGTACCATCACTTACATTCGGTCACTTAAGTCTCATAATTTTCAAAAAGCGTTCATCACAAGTGCCATGATACGTAGATTTCTAGCACTTGGATGAAGGTTTCTAAAATATTATGATAGTCAAGTGATCAATGGAAAATTAAGGTGCTTAAGTGAATTTTTTTTAAAAGTTGTGGCACTCAAGTGATCCAAAAAAAAAAAAGTTATGGCACTCAAATAAGCATCCTCTAAAAGTTATGACACTTGTAGCATTCTTATCCCCTTTTTCTCATATTTATGAAGGGCAAAGTGTTGGGGCGAATATGTGGCATCCCACGACTCGTCGAAGGATTCTTATGATCGGCTCCACTCGTCCCGTATTCTTGGGAGTCTTCTACGCCAACCCTGCAAGGGTCGCCTCTCGATGTCATCTCGTTAACGTGGGGAGAGCAGTTGCAATTTCGCTTTGATCCTGCATTGAAAATTTCCAAGAAATGATGATATCAAGTCCTGTTGTTCAAGAACACCACATTATATTCTTAAATATGATATTCTAGGAAACTAACAACCGTTTCTCGACTCTTTCAATAGATTTGCCGCACTTCCTCTTCACTAATGAATAGACATCCAATGTTTCTGCAATAAAAGAAGAATCTGACAGTCATTTCTTTCTTATTTAATCCTAAAACTGGCAGCGTAAACATACATCAACCATTGACCAGGATGAACGAGGAGAATGCAATAGGTACAGAGTGATAACCGAAAACGAACTATATGAAAGGTAGACACTTACCACATGATGCAATAAATGCAGAATAGCCCTGCAAGAGACTCCATAAACTGTCAGCAAGATCTTTAGCGAACTTGATTACGTCTTCAGCAGATTCCGCATATGGCTCTGCCAAGATTGCTTGGATGGAGACTTGTTTGAGGTAGTCGACGGGATCAACCTCAATCCAAGGTTGTCAGGGCTCAGCGGCAGCCTCCATTTCCAATCACGAGGAGGTGTCAGCAAAGAGGAGATACGGAAGAGAGAGATATCGGGCATATAGAGAGAGAGAGGGGCATGCGCTACAGCCTTTGCCGCCCCTGTTGGATTGTTATGCCTCAGTGCTGCTGATTTTTACTGATGTTCCTCTGTTCTGTCTTTCTTCTTCTGTTTTATTTTCTAGCTAAGTTTGTTTAATTATGCAGCTGATATTTTCGTTATTTTTAGGAAGTGCATTAGCACGTTTAAGTGCAGTTATATGCAGCACGTTTAAGTGCAGTTATATGCTGCACGTGTGTAAGTACTTACTGCTTGTATATAGGTCTCGTACTCGACAGTTTCTTTGAAGTAGAACTGACGTATGCAAGTTTTGTATTCTGTTTTCTTCTGTGCTATCTTCCTCTGTCGAAGACCATAGCCTCTGGTTTCTGTTTTGTTCATTGTTTTGATCAGTCACAACAGCCCCTGGCTCCCCTCCCGCCATTTTCAAACAACTCGCTCCCAGCTTCAAGAGTGAAGACATTGTCCGAACCTTTGATGCTGGTCGTGCTCAATCACTGGCATCATCACCTGATCCACACTTGATGGGGCACGTTGTTATCCCTGCGAATAATGGGGCTAAGCATCGCCCGCATCATCCTCGTCATGTGGCCGGCTTCTTCACTCTCAACTTACCACCATGCCCGGATGTGTCGATGAAGTTCCCCAGCCATAGCCGCATGCATCGCATCAGATCTCGCATTGCCATATCTAGCTTAACTCATCCAAGTGATCACAGTGGGGCGGGCTTGGGGCTTGAGGCAGTGAGGGGTGGCGGACGAGGACGGAGGTGCACACACGAGTAGCATGGAGAGAATTGTGCTCAACCACAAGCTTCCTGTAATTCCAAGTGGAGTAGTACTCTGGATTGATCTCCAGGAGCTTCGTGCTCATCTCGAGAGCCTCCTTTGTGTATCTGAGATCAAAATCGCATCACTAAAGCACCTGATCAAAGGAAATCAGTCCGTTCATACGATGGTAGTGTTGAGTACTTCAAACAGGTGCCATAAGCCAGACCATAAAGAATCCTGATATGTGCCTCTGGTTACAAAGGGAATCAAAGCATATGTAATAAGGAAGATGGTATTTGGAAGACGTGACAAACCAACAAAATTGGGATGAATGAAGCTTCTACAATCAGTAGAAACTCAATGCCAGCCAGAATTTGACATTTATGAGAATAGATTTAGAATCCGCAAGTAGAGTCTTCTCAGGATCTGCACCTATCTTATACAGGAAGCGCATGAACATGGACAAAGATCATTGAGAGTCAATGACCAGAATTTTTATTCTTAATGAGTTAAGGAAGCTCAGTGTTCAAAAGGAAAGGAAAATTCCCCTATAAAATTAAGAGAATAATGTACACTTATGTCAATCACTACAGCCGAATTTACAAAAGTGCATGAAGGAATCCCCTAACACCAGTCAAGACTGGTTCTTGACGATTTTTACGCTGTTGTAGAATTGCTTGAGATCTTTCATAGCCTTCTCTTCGATTTGGATCACGCGAATAGATGAGGGTGCATCAACCTTCAGTTTGAACCAGCGGTTCATTCAAGCAGAATCTGAAGGCGAGCCCTGCCCGGACGTGACTGCAAATCTGGTCGTCCACGTCTTTGGACCATGGGAGAGACTCTGGTGCTCTTTACCCTGAGTTAAATAAGAAGCAAAAGATGAACATCCCAAACATCATAAAGCCATTAACAGGGCTAAAATATATCAAACTACTGAACTTATAAAAATTACTACAAATCGTATGAAGCATGTCCATTGGAATTACCAAATGAACATAATATAAGCATGCTGTGTCCATGTGACCACCTAACGAACATAATACACTTCAGGCCATGTAATCATGTGGGCACCGGTGGCTTATCCTTTCTCTTTCTTCCCTCCCACATGTAAACATCACCTGAAATAGTAACTGCAGCAGACCCATACTTTCCAGTAGAAAAGTTTACGATGTTCCTTTGACATAGTGAATACAGCTATACCATGAAAAGATGCAAGCAATCAGAAAATAGCTGAAACACCCAAATATAAGTATACAGAGCTACCAGGAACCTATTAAAACCTGTTGGCATCTAAGGTTGGGATCGGAGGACACCCAACAAAATAAGGCTCCATCATCTATAAGAGCCATGTTGTGCACCATCCCTACTGCTATAGGTACAACGTGCAGTCGTTCCTTGTGATGAAACTTCTAAGGCACGCTCCCACTTTTCTTAAGATTCCTAGCAACAACCACACATCTTGGAGTAACAAGCCTATGACCCCACTTATAAACCCGCAAAACATACTAGAGATTTAGTTTTTGTAAAACACGTATGGCAGATCATATCCAAAACAAATAGAAGGATGTCACTATCAAGCCAGACAATTTCCTAATGCATGGTTCGATACAACTACACAGAATGACTCGAAGTCTGCAGCAAATGTGAAACTGAGATGTTGAACAAAGCCAGCAGAGCAAGTTAAGCAATATCATGACAATGAGTTACAGTGCAAGACAATGACCTCCCCATCTGCTCCCGGAACAATTGTATGATACTTTGCAGCTGCAACTCCAATAAAAATGATAATTTATCATGTATATATAAAAATATACATTTAATATATAACGTGTACCAACGTGTCGGAATTCTCTATCTTTTATTAATGACGTGTCCGCGTGTCGTATTGTATCATGTTGTATCATGTGTCATGTGTCACGTGTTAATGTCACTGTTACTTAGGGTGCAACTCTCTTAGAAGTTAAAAGATGTTTTGATGGAAGGTGCCTACTAATAGCATGTATAAACAAGAGTTTGGTTATCTCTACACTCACAATGTGAGAAACTTACGTTGTATTCTATTCTCCATCAAACATTATACATTAAAGAAAAGTGGATTAAGGGAAAGAAATCAGATTTCTTTATCTCTTTAGTATTTCGCTACAAATATCTTGAAAAGGTACTGTTACAAATAAATTTATGTCTTCATTCCTCCCATTGTGAAAATCAAGAAAATCGAAGATCCTGTTTTTTATATCTTTGGCATTATAGAATTATATTATTGCTTAAAGCCATGCCACCCATGCTAGTGGGCATAAACTTGCCCCATCTACTAGGCCACATGTGAGACTTGCATGGTCAATGACAATGATGAATTCGATGGAGCCAAGTCTAAAACATGCTAGTATATAAAGTCATTTTGAGGGATAAAAGCACTCGCAAAGGTATGTAGATGTGGAAATTTTCTTTTCTTTTTATTATCCATATTATTTTCACTGTTTTGTAGATGTGTGCAGTGCCTTCCAACAATCAGGGCCCAGAAAGTGCTGTATGGGGAAAGAAAACTTCCCATTAGCAGAAAGACCAAAGAAAAGTGGTCTAAGGGTTTAGTTACATGTGGAGAGGGATTAGCTTCCCCTCAATGCCTTCTTGATACCACACTTTTCCATCTCCGTCATGTAAATGCAACTATCAGAAAACTTCCTAATATTAGAAATTCGATTTTGATTTTTCCAAAGAAGTGAGCAAGATAAATATCATATCGCATTATGCCTCGGCATGAATCAAAGTGCTTAGTCTTGTTTTTTGAAAGAATATTTACGAGTCTTCAGTGCATGCGGGAGCAATTGACTAAATGATGTTTATTAATTCAAAACTGCATGCTTAAATTTGAAATTATCAAAGCCATGCTATTATTGACCTATTTAGACAGTAGCATTTCCTCCTTCGGCCGTATATATATTATAAGAAATTTCTTAGATTTATTTCAGCTAAAGAACGACTATAAGAGCACATTTTCTTTTGTTATAATAGCCTATTTATTGGTGAAAAGCCAACTTTTAATCGAGGAGAGTAATAATTATATTATCTAATCGTCTACCTTTGTTCCAGCAATATAACCGACTATATCTTCTTTCAAAGAGGGTTTACTCCCCTTATTCGGACGTCGCACCACCTCTACCTTAGACCAGATCCGCCTCAAATTCGCTGGGGCTTCGTTCAAATTCGCTGGGGTTTCGTTCAAAATAAGAAGCAAGTTTTTAAGTAAACAATCAAGAGAGAGAATTCAAAAGTAAAAGTGAGATGAGTGATTACATTCACGAAAAATGGCCAAGTGAGGCTCTAATTACTGTGCAAAATCAAAAGGAAGTGGAAAATACTGTTCAAGATCTGCCCAAGGCCAAAATGATGCTCGCAACCTCTAGTTAGTGCAATTTCTCATTGTGTCTATCGAAGTCTTGAACTGTTATTGTTGTTGTACTCTTTCTCAAGCAAAAAGTGACAAGACAAAGGTGATTTTGATGATGTACGAATATAAGCAGAGATTAATCTGGTTTTGCAGATGGCTCAACCCCTAAAGCTGCTGCAGAGGACTTCATCGGTTGCCAGCTATGTAGCATGGACACTCTCCGGAAGCCTTCGTGTCGTGTCCGACACTCCGACACACTCCAACACACTCCGACACGTCCCGACACGAGGTCAACGAGTGTGTCGGTGGTCAACTCTCTCCAACACGCTCCGACAACCGAGTCCAGAATTCTGACACGCGATTCCGACACGCACGGGGTTAATTTTAAAAATTTCTAATACTTGAGAGGTCAAAATATAAATATACACAAAAGAAGTAATAAAATTACTATAAATATACATGCACGGGTCAATATTTTCTTTTTTCAGTTTTATTTTTTAGAATTGTTTTATTTTTTTTTAAAGTCTTTTATTATGAAAGAAGTAATAAAAAAAAATGCTATATATGATAAATAAATAAATTTAAAAATATCATTTCAGCATTTTTCTTTAAACAATGTTTTTTTCCTCTAAGTTTTGTGTATTATTGTAACAAATTAAAATAATGAATGATATTATTTAATATTTTTCGTGTAAATTAATTCTAGGCTATTTTTATTATTATTTATTTATGTATTTATATATAAAAATATATTTAATATATAACGTATCGGAACGTGTCGAAATTCTCTATTTTTAAGAAATGACGTGTCCGTGTGTCGTGTCGTGTCGTGTCGCGTATCGCGTGTCGCGTGTCAGTGCTACATAGGTTGCAAGCGCATCCCTGACTCCAAGATCAAGCAAGCTCGGAGCAGAATTCTAATACCCTGGTGTTGGCATCTGATTCTGTTGATGGGTTTCGATTTCGACTCCATGGAGGTTGGTTGGTTGGAAATAATGGTTAATTTTGTTCGCATTGCATGCATTTGAATCATTTCGATTCTGGGAATGTTTCTACATTGGAAATTGTTTAGTAAAATTCAAGTCCTAAATTTGATGGATCTAAAGTGCTTATTTGTTCTGAGATTTTTGAGTCTTAAGTTTCCCAGCTTTCAGGGATTTTTATGTACTTCTTATGTTTGAAAATGAATGAAATTTCTTTTGACCCAATTGTTTTTTTATTCTAGTGAGACTGATCTAGGTTATCCATATATCAACTATAGTCGCCTCTGCTATATTTCTTCATTGTTTTTGTCGTGTTCAGATCTCTTCTAGTTATTGCTACTACTGAATTTGGTCTTGAACCGTTCTTGTTTTTTTTTTTTTTTTTTGGTCGGAAACTGTTCTTGTTGATGTTCTCTAACTTTAGCTAACAAGTACGAAAAAGTGGTTATTTTGTTGGTGTACTTACGAATAAGTGGAGTTGATTTTTGTTGACATCTTTACTTTTCATCTCGAGGATTATTATGCACATTTTGTAAAATCAAACATCAAATTTGTCGATAGTTGGAGATTGACCCTTGACAAAAAAAATTGTGTTGCGTTTTTGCATTTCGCATATAGGAGACGCGTTGGAATACAGTTTTAGGGTTGCATTGCTGTCAACATGTCTCTATGTTGGAGTTGCATTCGCTCGCATTATATGACATTATCATCTCATAGTCATAGTAAGCTTCATTCACATGTCATTATCTATTCAGATGTTTACTACAGTCATGAGTATGTTATCTTAAATGACCAGGCATATTAGAAGATTGTACACATCGGGTAGATCATAATCACACCAGGGAAGCGAAAAATTGGGAGAATCAGGAGACAAAGGGGATCACACCCATTGAGAAGCCTTCATTGTTGAACCTTCGCCATCATCAATATATTTGGTCTTTCTCAGGATCGTTGCACCTAATTTCTCCATGAAGGAATCCACCACCATCTGTCGTTTCATTCTAAGGAAAAGGTCTTGCCAAAATCACGGCACCTTCGGAAAGAGACAGAGCAGAATCCATGAGAGATCAAGAGGGTGGCTGAATGTTGGGGGATTTATGGTTTGGTTTCAATGGACTATAAAAGAGGTAATGAAAGAAAAGGAGAAAGGAGGGAAGTCACGGATTATGAAAGGAGGGAAAGAGAAAGAAATTGACTCGCATTTTGGAAAGTGGAGAGAGAGTGAGGTCCGATGGAGAGATTTCAGGGAAAAAATAAATGGAAGATTGGACCGAGATTGAGAAAGAACGAACTAAGGAATTTCGTCATAGAAAGATTAAACATGATGCACCTCTCGCTTTGGCATGGTTTGGGCGAGTTTTTGGCAATCACCAATCACCACCATTTACAAAGAGGGGAGATTCACGTCAGCATTTAGCCATAGACACAGATTATCATGCACGCGCGAGTGTGGCTGGAAAAAGGGAAAAAGAGTTTCATGGCGTTTCGGGTTTTGTCTTTTGTCTTTATTTAGTTTTTCGCATATTTTCTTATGTGGAACCCACTTGGCAGCATATGAGCGCCATGTGGGCTTGAAATGCATTAATAAATGCCATGTCACCAAATTCGGATGGCGCTAACGGAAATACTTAATTTCACTAATTAAACAAGTAAAACACTCTCTTTCTACTATTTCTCTAGTATTGTATTCTTGTTGTCTTAGATATTGTACCAATGATTAAGTGCACAATAGTAAGAGCAATAGCCAAGTCTTAATAGTATGATTTATCATGTAAAAGGATTAGTGTTTGCTGATTGTAACCTTTCTGAGCAAATTACTAATGAAATCCAGCCCAATTTGTGATTGTAAATATGAGAAGCGAACATAGACTTGGAGACAAAGCTAAACAACTATACATTTTTCTATGCCCCCTTTTGTTTTAATTACTTTCATAGGCATGCAATAGACTCACGAGTTTTGAAACATCACATTGACCAAAACATTATTTAGATTCAGCTATTATCCATAAAAAAAAAAAAAAAAATGTCAAGATTTCTAAAACAACCTATCCACCCTCCCCCTCTAGGTTGTATTGTTAGCCCTAGTAGAGTGAAGGCACAACAAAAAATCTCTATACATTGACACCATAGAAAACATGTTCATTCATCTTCATTTCATCCAAAAGGGAGTTGCAATTTCATCTTAACCATAACCAAATGTCAAAATACTAGGATCTTCTCATGCACAAATATAGTAGTGCTGTAGATTTTAGGATTTCTATTTTTCACATGGATATTGATGTAAACACGGACCACTTGGTACTATAGACCACAATAAGTATCACATCAAAATAACCTTAAACTAAACATATATGGACATAATGAGACTCCCCAGGCCATTGCATGTTGCAAAAGAATACCACCAAAAAAGTATGGGATGGAAGCTAAAACTCTAGAAGACACTGGGATTGATATGATGAATTCCAAGATCGTCTTGTTTGGATTTGCAATGAACCATAAGAATTGCTCTGCCCGCTCAATTGTTGTATATTTGGATTGCAGTTTCGATCAAAATATTTTTTGGAGCTAGCTTGTCGGAAGACAAGAATAATCATAACACACTAGAGGTGGCAAATGGGTGGATTGGATTGAGCTTGGGCTGGTCATAAATGGATTCAACCCCTATTCACCCATTTAACTCACATTCCATTTACTTTCTAAACAATTTAGATACCCATACTCAATCCAACCAAACCATGCCCAAACCAAACCCACCCATTTTATTCACATTTTTCAATTGTACCGATGAAGCATTTAGCAGATTTTCAAATAAAAATTAATAAGAAAACAAGTATGCAACCGCCCTTCCACAGCCAACTAGGGAAATGAGCATCACCTCCACCTCTTCCTTCGCCATCAGCACCATCTAGAACCACTACATCGCCTCGGCCACCACCCTCTTCTTTTGCAGGTATGTGAAGGCATCCCTCTCAACGAACCCTCACCATGCATTGCCCTCAACCAACACTCTGGCCGAGACTCCAACCAGTCCTTTACCTACATGTCCTTCAACCTCCCCATCACGAATGTATAGTAGTGTCGTCTATCGTGCAAGGTGAGAGAAGTGTTGAAGGATAGGCTCAGGCATGAGCTGGCGGCGTCCTAAGCTAGGTTAGAGGAAGAGAAGACAACGAGCACAGAGAACGAAGAGGGAGAGAGAAGAAGTCTGAGCCCTATTTTGAATGGGTTGGAAATGAGTTTATTTTACAACCCGTTTGAATCAATTTATTTTTGATTTTCCATTTTAGGACCCATTATGATTAGGCTCTTCAAATTTAAGGAAACCTACTTATGACTTATCCATACAATTTTGGGTTAATAAATGAGTTTAAGGCCCATTCAGAAAAGTGCTCTTTTTAATTATAGGGTTAATATGAAGCAGCAAATTCAATTTACAATTTCCAATAAAAAGGAAAAAGGTGTGCTATTTCAATTATATTTGAGTAAAATCTTACTTTTTTTAGATAATAAAATTTTAAGTTTGCTTCTCCTAGCAAAAAACATGTTATTAACTAGATTAGTCTATATAAGAGATGATTGGTAATAAATATTGTGATTCAAGTTATTCTACCTTAAGTTTCTTTCCTTTGCAAGTTCTGATGCGAATTAACCTCTAATCTCTTGACCGATTCATTCATGAAATTTTTCATCTTAGAGGGAGGGAGGGAAGGAGGGAGAGAGGGAGAGAGAGAGAGAGGAGTGTGAACATGCTATCTCCACAACCACGAAAACTATAGAGAGAGAATCCCGGAACAAAATTTGAAAATGCACATAGTATTGCGGCCACTTATGGGTTAGACACAGATCCACCCTTCTCAATTCACTTGGGTTAAAGTAGATCATAGACGGTTTGGTTGGTTATAACATTTTGTTGTGTATAGATTATGATTTTTCAGAGTAATATGGAATTTCTAGTATAATTTCTCTTTTGAAAAAAAAAAAAATGAAGTGAACAAGAGACGAATAAATTACGGTGTAGTATTTACCAATAAAATAAAATAAAATAAAATAAATTACAGTGTAGTATTCTCAGTTACATTTTTGTTTCGCACCATACCTAAAGTAAAATTATACTTCGGATAAAAAATTCAACACCTCATGCGGTAACCCACGCGGAATTGTGGAGTACGGTTTGCTGTCTAGTTAGCAAGATTAATACGAATATAAAAAGAAGAAAATAAATACAGATCAGGCAACATTACGTGAGACCCTCGTCAACAAAATGCTTACAAAGTTTATCACCATGCAAAATCTCACAAGTCTGGGATCATCATCTTCTACAGCTAAATAAATAGCAAATTCAACAAATTCAAAGTTCAATAGAGTACCAGCTACCTTCTAGAGGGAGTCCAACTCCAACCAATATTTGCCACAAAACGGCCCCATCCGCCATAAATATCCGACGGTTGAGGGTAGCCCGGCAGGGGCGACCTGAGAACACATCTGGCACGATGCCAAGTTGCAGCACATCAGAAGTCGATGAACATGCTCGATGTGATCTCATGTCGCTCCTGTAGGGCCCCTCAGCCAAATTATGCACTCAAAATTCTATGGCACCGCGGTTTTTCATTTGTGCATCCTTTGGACTTTATATAGGATGGAGATGGAGCTGACGATCTAGTACTACACCAAAATGTACTTGAAATTTGAGTACCGGCGGTTCCCACGCTCGTAGTGAGCGAGCATGGACTGTGAGTACAAGTTTGTACTTTGAACACTATTGTACTGGAAAATCAACTAGCTCTCTTATGGGAAAAATTGCACTATTGCAGTACTCTGTCGAAAATTTCTTTCTTTGTTTGAATTCCGTTTGGATTTTTCCATTTTATAAGATGTGGGTGGGGCCACCATGAAAAATCAGGAGAAACATTGTCCAAAAAAAATTCTAAATTTATTAGACTTTATTAATTCTATCATAATCTTATAATTTGCAATTCAATCTTAACCCTTTTCACCTATTATCAATTGTATATTTAGTCAATTTTGGTTGAAAATCGCTAATATAAATATTAATTATATCACGTAAGACAACTCACATTGATGAGAACATTTTTAATAATTCTTTTTGTTTTTTCTTTATTTTTTTTTCCTTTCTTCTTCCTTTTGTCAATGGCCGGCCATCGACCACGGGCGAAAGCCGGGCTAGGTGGCCTTGCTTGGACGAGAGTCGCCCTTGCCTGCCATAAGGGAGCCATAGCAAAGCCTCGTCGGGCCTTGCCCTCATCCAGTTGGGCCTTGCTTGTGGTGAGCAACGCCACTGGTCAGTCACCAGCAAAAGGGAGAAGAAAGGAAGAGGAAAAAAGGAAAAGTTCTCATCGCCCAAAGAGGTCTTCTCCAAAAATGAAAACCACTAGGATCGCATAAGCCCCCATGATCCAAGATAGTCTTAATCAGCTGTACATCCAAAACCTTCTATCCTACGAGACTTGGCAATTTCCATTTTCGCCAGAGAAACAAACTGAAGTCAACTTTCAAGAGATGACCACAAGCATCTTACATTTCCAATGGAAAACAGAGACCGTACTATCAACAAGGTCAATAGATGTAGTGGCTATTTCTATCGAGCAGGGAAGATTTGTGATCCTTGTGCAAGATACCACATGCGTAACACAATAAAAAATGAGTAAACATGTTGATTCATAGAGAAGAACGTCCAAGAAGAATCTCAAAATACTGCAGTCTGCTGCAATATTTCCTGGGTTTATCAATCCTCCATTCCTCCACCTTAGATAGTCTTATTACATTTCATGTAAGGAAGTAAGCAACATTGATGTCGTGCAGCTAATATCCAACGTGTTCTCCCAGTTATGCAATTCAAATGTCCTTCTGTTCTGTTCACATACAGCCACTCTTCACTAATCCGACAATTAGCTTTAACTGAACTCTAAAACCACCGTCATGCTCGCCAGTTGAAACATTGTCCCAAACGGATACATGCTGCGTATGGCATGACATCTGCCATATCACAGAGTACATTATGGAAAAATGATGGCAAGAGTGCTCTTCTCCAAGAGTACAAAATTCAGATAACCAATGCAAACAGGAAAGAATGATGAATAACCCTAAAGGTTAGGATGCTGGTCAACAGACAATGCTCGTTCAAAAATTCGCCTGCAGCTGGCCACCACAATGGCCACCCTTGCTAGATCTACATGAGGTTGTGCTGCCCTCGCCAGATCTTAATGAGGGTGTCATGGCTCTCACTAGCCCAGCCAAAAGCAAAAAGAGAAAGAAAAAAAAAATTCAGAACTAAAAAAAGAAAAAAAAAATTTGCAAAAATGGTCTACATCAATACCGCTCATACCAGTAGGACAATCAACGTTTACATCAATAATTTCCGACCAAAATTGACTGAAAGGACTATATTGAAAAATCATCAAAAAATTTATAATTAAATTGACCACATTAGAAAGTTTAGA
The DNA here is from genome assembly GCA_014182555.1 of Eucalyptus erythrocorys. NCBI lineage: Eukaryota > Viridiplantae > Streptophyta > Magnoliopsida > Myrtales > Myrtaceae > Eucalyptus > Eucalyptus erythrocorys. The sequence goes on from CM024604.1 coordinate 37,114,286, forward strand.
ACTAAAAATGGCCAACATACAATATGTCTAAAGTTTAGACAATTTTCCTCGCCAAAACAAATGCTGGAAAATTGATGGGAACAATCGGAACTTTTGGAGCAACTCAGCCGCTCCTAGGCCGAGGCCCTGTTCTGCCAACTGCTATTAGCGTAGCACTTTTTATTTTTTATTTTTTATTATTATTTTTTTTTTCAGGGCTGACTTTGGAGAGTACCATTGATATTACCAGAGGTTGGTTGGTGCATCCGGTAAAGTATTCCGCTAACTAGCACATAGCAATAGCAAGCAAGATCAGATAAGCATTGATTATTGAAATCAAATAGAAGTCGGTAATTTCGTTTGGCAATACATAGTTTTATATGTAAATTGCATAAATAACTACTTGTCGATTATTAAAACAGTTGGCAATTTGGAAACAGCTAAATTTATGTTGATAACTAACTTAGATCAATGACAATGAGGTGGCACAAAAAATGTAGTTAGAATTTTTTTCATGTGCCAACGCAAGCATGAGATTTGCTCCAAGGAAAGACAGCTCATCAGAATTTCAAACCATAATGACAGTGAATGGAGAGAGAGCACTAGTCCCCCTTCTTAAAAAGTAGTGCAGCCTCGAAGGTAACATAATTTTATTAAGAGCAATCAATTGCAACAGTATCCAAATTCCTACTGAAACTGATGCCTTCAAATTATCATGGTCAACATCAGCCTGTTTGGCATGGGTATATTTTGCTACTATTAGATAATGATAAATAGAAAGAAAAGCATTGCCCTTAGGAAATTGAAGCTGAAAAATTGGGAAAACTTCAATAGAGGAATCAACAGTAAAGAAAATTAACATGAGCGTACTCTCGGCCAAAGTATGATTACATGGACTCTGGTCGGCATAATCGACTTACACGGATCAGTGGAGCAACTAATATCAAAAACAAAATCGTTGCGGCCACTGCAGTGGATACTTACAAGGAGTTTTGTACAATTATGTCAACAAACAACATTGCCATTAGAAGACTACCATATTTCCTGCATGGAGGGAGGAAGAGCCAAAATTCCGATGCTTGCCATCAGCCACATTACTCAAGCGAAATCCTCGATTTGGAAGCTGGTTTATAAGGAGAGTTTCCAGCTGGCAAGCCATGCTCTTCCCTGGAACTACAAAATAAATGAAAGACGCATTCTGCATTCCTTCCTTTGACCGATGCGCACGTATCCTGCCCTCAAGATCATCCGTCTAGGCAAAAAGCAAACATGTCATTGAGCTAAGATTAACAATATTGTCGTATAGAGAAAACTCCCAAAGTACCAATGAGAAACTATAATCACTAACAGTTGTGGCCCGCAAGACAAAATGATATAACATGCCCATCCCCATTACGTTCTTGCAGAAAACCCAATACATTGGGAAGTAATCATAACCTACCACGCAAAAAAGGTCGTATGTCCTAGTTTATATCATATGGAATGAAAATATGATTATTCATCATAAAGAAAAAGTTTTTAGATAAAAAAGTCACTAAACTCCTCGGTGCACTCACTATGTTGTGATTCTAAAAAAAAAAAGTTACATACAACACAGTAATAAGCATAATCAACTTCAGAATCTTTTCACTCAAAAAGAGATCCTAACTAGAGGTGGAAATGGAGAAATGGAGAACACAGAAGAAAGATAATCGCCAGCTAAAAACATGGAACGTGCGAAGATAATTGTAAGAGGTTTGGTAACCTTACCATATATGGACAAATTTGGGACATTCCTAAAAGTGAGATCAATCTACCTTTTTTCAGTTATATAGTAGATTAGTGCTGGAAGCAAATTACCTCTCCGACATATATTCTGTTGTCAGGTCTAAACATGACATAGACAACAGAAGCACCTATTGCAGATGGAGGTGGTTGTTCCCTAGCAGCCACAGACACGCAGTGTAGTTCAGGAACTTCCAGTGGGTTCTTCAGCTTTTGGAGCTCCATCAACTTCTTTTGAAATATTGTTGTAACAGCTTTCTTGACGTCTTGCTGCAGGGCTTCCGTTTGCTTTGTTGATTCAATCTCATGATGGAGGGTGTCTGCTCCAATGCGACTTAACTGAGGATGGGCCTTATCAGAACCTTTTACAACTTGTGCAGACAAACTATTTTTTTTCAGGCCATCCATCCCACAAAATTCTTCTTTCTTGTGTTGCACATAAAGTTCTTCCGCTCTTTGTATTATTGTTTCGGGAATTCCTTCTTTCTTAGCTGTCTCAAATGCAAGGCTTTCTTGACAAATTCCATCTATCAATTTCCAAGTTGGCTTTGTCTGCCCATCAACATACGTTGTACCCATGGCTTTGTGCACTGTGTTCTTCGTATTCAAAGGTAAACTAAATATTCCATGCAAATGAGTGGATATAATACCCAGACAACCAATTCTATCAAGAGTTTCAACAATACTGCCAGCAATACAAGTCCCTTTTGCTGTTTCAGTTCCTCGACAGATTTCATCCACAAGCACAAGGCTTCTTGAAGTTGCTCTGGTAATAATAGATCGAATCTCAGACATCTCCACCTAAAACAATTGAAATATGAATGGACTTATCAATACGCTCATGTAAACATGCACATTGGTGCCAATACATAAAGATACAAGCGCCCAAATGCTATTTGTCAGGATCATCATACAAACACATGGTAGTCCCCAACCTAACAATAAATCACTATTTTTTAGTTTTAATCATTTTGGTTTTGGCCAGACAAGGCACTTCTCCATTGTTCTTGTCTCAACTGACTGATTGCCAAATTCCTTTTCCCATTCAAGAGCACCTTCATCACCACTGGTAAAATCAATATGGGATTTATTTGTCCTTGGCAAGTTATGAAAAATTCCTCTCAGAAAGAAAAAAGTTCTGAAAAATTCCTGGCATCAAAATGAACATGTGAATGCACAACACAGCAATGATATCACGCTAAAGAAAGATACGGTATGTGTCAAACTGGCACTACACAACAATAATATCACACCAAAGAAGATACGGTATGTGTCAAATTGGCATGGGCATGTGGTGAGCACAAAGAATTCATTAACCATCACTAAAGAGAGAGAGAGAGGTGTTAGCCCAAGAAGTTAATACCTGAAATGAGCTTTTTCCATCAGCAGGACTATCATAAGATTTCATATGAAGCATAATAGAATCAAAATGTGGAATAAGAGCCGACTCTGCTGGGACCATCAGTCCACAAATTCCAAGTAGAGCAGCTGCACAAATTGATCGCAGCAAACTTGATTTACCACCACCATTAGGTCCTGTCAAGAGAAACAATGACTGCATATCAACTGTATTGTGTACTGCACTGCCTTGCGCTACATCAAACCAATAAGGTGACAGGCCAACTATTTTCAGCCTATTTGATCCATCTGAAACTTCCACATCCTGCATTCAACGAATGTAAATGTGATTCAATGCTTAGGAACCAGAGACAACAACAAAAATTATGCACGGGGCCTCCATTAGGACTTTCCTTGACAAAAACAAGCCAGTAGAAGAGCCAAATGATTACTGGTGACGTCATGGAGTAAAAAAGCATACATCTCACATTTCTCATCTCCATCAAAAATAGTTGAGAAAGAAAACAAAACCCATGTCTTTATCTATTGACCAATCGAACAAGTGAGGTTATGGCATAGAAAGCATTCAGTTAGATTGGGTCACTTAAAGAGGATAGTCAAAAAGCAAGAGACATTCATAAGGGAAAATTTGACCCAATTCGGCAGTATTAAGTGTCAAAATAATTAAGGTAGAAATCGAAATCCATCTTCTTCCCTTAGTAATAATTTTTTGGAAAAATATTCCAAAATACTCTGAAACCAGTAGAAACAAGTCACAAAACATAATTACAAGTCATGCTTCAAGTTTAACCTCACAGCAAAGCGAGCCAACTCAACCCTCAATGTTCACTTTAACAACATGCCGGCTTAATATATGGACATATTTCACCTTGCATATGGAAATTGCACCAAATGGACCCAATTAAATGATACTACACTCATTCTAACACAGAAGCATAATGCAGATTGCAGACTTACTTCTGGTGTTACCTTAGACTTAGAGAAGCCGGCAAGGGTGGGGAAAACCCATTTCCTCCTCCTCCCTTCACTGAAATACAAGAATCATCACAAGCCAAATCAGTATGTAGCAGAGTGAATATATTAATTCTTAAATGCCCAAGCATGAGCCTAGTTATAAATATTAGTTAAGACATATGTCAGATTATGAGAGAGATTAAGGAAAAGAACAATTTAACAAGGAAAAAGATGATTTATGTGGTTGCTTTCTGGTCAATTGACTTGAGAGGAATGCCATGCTTCAGTCTGCAATCCATGACACTAGTTAACCATTTAGTGCCCTTTCAGTACCTAATCTTGATCATTAAGAAAGATTTTTTTTTTTGTCAGGCAATGTGTATTAATTTTATACCTATCCACTAACATGTACATGGCACCCTAACACAGGAAACATGTGTAGCTCAAAATAGTGAAGCAAGTTCATTGACAAGACAGTGTGTTTTTCCCTTTATTCTTCTCTACAGAGAAATGCAGGGATAAAAGAAAAAAATCGTCTGACTTTAACCCTTTATGCAGAAGTGCTATCAATCTGTCATCACATGTTATTATTGGAGTTGCCACAGAGCACAAGCCTTGTAGACAATAGTTACAGATCATATCTAGATGTCCATTCCAACCTCACGTGGGCAAACAATGCTTTTGCAATAACAAGCAACATGGAAGCAAAGACAAGAACATTTGTCTTTATCTGCAGCTCAGCAGAGAGTCCCCGCAATAATTCCAAAACCCTTGCTTTAGCCTTGTCACCAGCCTCATGGTATCTAAAGAAGAAACATTTTGAATATGTTAGCAGTTAAACAGGCTTAAAAAAGAAAGAACAAAAAAAAAGGAAAATGTTCTCCTGGATAAAAAGGAACAGCTACCTAGCCAAGGCCTGCTCCACCTTCAATGTAGTAAACCATTCCTCTCCAACCTTTCTACCTCTTGAATCAGCAGCAGGCTTAAGCTGCTTAATTTGATCTTCCCCTGGAGTACCAGCCCAAACTGTTGGTGCAAACCGTTTTCCCTTAAACCAAACTGCTTCATGTTCTCGAGAATATGTAATTTCTCCCCTTGGGCCCCCAAGTGGAGCCGTCATAGACTTTATTCGTAAAGTGATCGGGATGAAATCTTCTTCAATCTGCAATCAACCGAATATTAAAAATGGAAAGGCTAAAAGAAGTCTGCAAAAGTTCTGGAAGAAACTCACAAGTCACGGAAAAAAGGGAAAATTATATTAATCACGCTTGGAGGTTAAAGAGGTTCTAATGATCTCACTGCTAGTATCAAAATTAGGTTTGCCTAAATTAGAATTAGATCGACCCCTTCTTGTACAAAAGGATCCACTTATCAATGTTATCCACTCTACATGGCGAAATTAATGGCTATGACATCCAACTCTCTTTGTAGTAGGGCCACTACTGCTCCCGGCTTCACTCCCCCGTTTGGTATGCCTTCTCAAAGATTTAAGGACTTGGGCTGGGATAGATAGGTTGACCAGCCACCACCACAAAGCTGAGGTAAATATGGCTTTTCAGGTAACACAACTGAAGGCTATATATCACAAAGGTGCCTGCAGTCAAAATGACAAAGGGATCTGCTGGAGAGGTCAAAGAGATCTGCTCTCTCATTCTCTCATTCCTGTGTCCATCCCCATTCCCAGAAAAAGGAAAGGGGTGTGCTCATGTTTAAGCAGTTGAGTTGATGGAAGACAAAATATCCTTCAGGGATTATTTAATATAAGTATAATATCTCGGGTTTTCATTTGTTTCTACTGGTATCAATTTGCAAAACCAAAATCCAACAAATGGATGAAGACTGGCTATGGCTGGAGTTTGCATAAGATGCACTCACTCCACTTTGAAGTTGCTAATAATGCACCATTGTCGAAAAGCTAAATGCTAGGAGAGGCACAGCTAAACTCACACCCAAATTCACATTGTCGAGGCCCGAATTACCAAACAAATGTTGAGTAGCCTGTGCACATAGAGGAAGCACTTATGTGTATGTAAGGCACATACAGCCTAAATACTTACAGCTTTGGACAAGGCCCCTGCTGCGCGTTCAACCTCTGCAAAAGCTTCTTCTACATGTATCATTTTAATGCGCCCTTTCCATGAAGACTCCATGTCCTCGAAAAATTCAGCGGGAACAAAGGAACAGGAACTAATCTTTTGATCACTTTCACCATCTAGAGAGATCATGCCACCAATTTTACTTGATGCCCATTCACATTCAGAAACCTGGAAAACATCCATCCAATTAATGCCTAAATAACCAACATGCGACCATTATAAATCCCAGCTATCCATGCACTGGAATGAGAGAAAGAAAGAAGTCTGAGATCAGCTGCATGAATTATTCAGTCATAAATGCACTAATAACCCTTGAGTATTGCACATTGTATATCTTAAGCCTAATTTTTTTTCTGCTGGAATGAAATAAGCATACAAGGTTAACTTTCATAAGTGAAGTGTCACCTTTGTTTGATTTAGAGATAAAAGTACAACAATATAAGCATCAACCAATGATATCAAACTTTCCATGGAAGGGAAAATTTTAGCATATCATGAATTTCACAAGAAAGAATATTTCACAAATCTTGAATATGTTTGCAGCGCACTTGATTAATTATTTGACTATGCAAGGAACAGAAAATGAGATAGCCACATAACTGGTGAAGCAACAGACTAAGGCCATAGAAAGGTTGAGTGAAAGCTTAAAATCAGTCCAGAAAAGGAAAACAATTAAAAATGATAGAAAAATAAGAAAAAGAGCAAAAGCAAACGACGCAAAACAGTTTAAAAAGGACAAATTACATCAATAGCCCGGAAGCTGAAGTGCACATAAGAGTAGCAGAGTTCATTCAAATAATAAAGACCGAAAGTTCCAGTTAATAAAGACTGAAAGTTTCAGTAAGACCTGGATAAGAAAACCAAAACATCTAATTAACTGATCATTCATTAGTGGGACAACAAACGGGAAAAAGGTTTCGAGTGGTAAACTGCAAACTAATCATCTAAGGGAGAAACATGTTAATGATGTGACACCGGCGTTGGATGAATCACTTAACCAAGAGCATACAAAGAAGACCAAGTAGACCTCCCTGGCGGTCGCAGGATTAAAAAATGAAAAACTCGTGGATACCATCAAGGATAACGATTCTAGAAAAACATAAAGGTCTCTCTGCTGTCAGAAAGCAAAGCCCATGTATGAGCAGTGAAACACAGAGATAAAGCAACACCAGGAGATGGGCTATAAAGCACTAATGCCTGTCTCTTTTTCCACATTTACTTGCTAAACAGCTAGAGATATTAAGAAACAAAATTTTTGCAGTGGATAAAAAGGATGCCATAAAGTTTTGCTTTAACCAAGCTGAAAACAGTTTATATACCATCAAGCAGGTGTGGACTGGAAAATACTTTGCTAGGCTTAAGCTTCAGTAGACAAATAAGTATGCCATCTGACTGCTGAAATAAATCTTCCACAGATTAGTCAGTGAGGATTTTAGTTTTCATTTATATTATCCAATTTATAAGGAAATAGAAATCTGAAGGCTGCAATTTGAGCAAGATCTATAAGATTGCAATGGTCCTAAAGTTTATTGAGTAGGATCCAAGTTAAGGACTAGTTGGTTCATCTCGTCTTTCATCACAAGCACAGTTCAAAATTGGCCATGTCTTTGTCTTATCCTCCAAAATAACTAAACAGTGTATCCATATCATAATTAGGACCTAAGACTCGTTAACAAGAAGATGATAAATTAGAAACTAAGACCAGTTCTCTGGTACACGGAAGGCAGACAAAGACCAGATAAATGGACTTCACTTTCTTCTCTGTTCTACTTTTTAATCCCCCTCCTCTGGGAAAAAGACCAGCTAGAGGGGCTCAGCTCCTATGAAATAATGAAATGTCTCATCAAAGAGTCATTAAACCGCACGTCTAGAACTCCTGAATAAGAAAGAGCTACACATTTGAAATGTCTCATTGAAAAATTGTTAGCTTGAGGTCAGACCTCTTAAAGGGTTAATCAAATAATTTATAGAGACCTCAACATAGAATACAATGAAAAATGCATTGGTTTCTTCCCATGCAAGGTGCAGGCTGTCTACATACTAAAGCCTCAGATCAGCCACAAAATATACTGTGCACACGTCTTAAACTTATTTATTTGCATATATTGTAATGTGTAAGGAACACTAAGTTTCTTCCAATAACATTGTCATACAGATAAAGAGACATGAATATCTACAGATTGAGAGCTTCATAGTACTCACTAATGTCTGAAAGTCGACTTTTAACCCTGTTGCGACCCATGTTGGATCCATTAATAGCTTTAGAATTTCTCTGAGCTCACAATTTCTGTACATGTGCAGTACTTCATCCAGAACATTTTTGATTCTGCAGAACTCAATATGATTGGCCTCCCTCAGTTCAAGTAGCTTCACAAGCTGCATAACAATGAAGAAAGCTTTCATTAGGTCCTCCAGGCCTACCCTAGCATATGTGAGGTATATAAACAAACATATCAAGTAATTAATTTGAATTATGAAAAATTAAAATTGCAGATTGCAATTACTTAAATTATAAAATTTAAAAAAAAAAAAAAAAAAAAAAAATCAAGCAACACATGTCTACAAATTAATGCTTCAATGCTCCACATCTCCCTCCAGCCACCTAAAACAAGTAGATAACTAAATACCACCTTTAACCGCACACCAGCATAAAGCATGACTGCAGCAACCTTAGTTATCATGATGCTTCTTTAGAAAGACAAAAGTAAAACACGCAAAATTAGCAGACCTCAATCATAGAAGAAGAAACTTGAAGGGCAACACATTAAATGGAGGGATGGAACTTGAATACTCAGACTGATAAAAGCAGAAATGACAATTATGAACATATCACCTGTACACAATCATACAAATAAACTGGAATCTAGTAACCTAGCATTGAATAAATGATTATTGCGAGAAAGATGGGGATGAAAAGTTTATTATGTGCATGCAGAAGTTCCAATAAGCACAAGAACTTTGTAGAAAAGGAGATGACTAGAGACAATGCCAAACTACTAAGAAGCCTGATAAAAGTGAGAATTGACCTTTGCAGATGAGATGCAAGTAAAGTCAGGAATTGAGCAATTTATCTCGTTCATAAGTTTGCAAGTAGCTGCCCAAACAGTAGAAACAGCAGGACTTAGCACAGAGTCTTAAACAACAATATAAAGAAAACATCATTGTTGTAAAGCTAGTAAATGTCGACAAATGCAAGGTAATATTGGAAGAGAGCTGGTCTCCACATTCCCCATCAATAATCACCACGAGAACAGAATTGTTACAAAATGGCACAAACCTTCTTGCCAAATGTAATGCCATACCATGAAATCCATGCACAGAACTAATATGCGCCTATATTCCGTAGTTATTGCACATATAGTCTGTTTGGTATAGCTATGGTTGTTCTGTGCTGTGTCAATAAACATAAATTAGGCGACAGATCTTTTCAAGGTGTTGTGCTGAGGCTATGAACAACTAATGCTTTGGCAAAAGCCGCTGCAAGATTACTATGGTTATCAAAATGATGAAAAGACCTATAACATTGTTGTAGAGTTGTTACCAATGATTATATTTATATTGTTAGAACGTTTGCAATAAACCTATTTAACCTTGTACTAGTAGGAGGAGGAGGAGGAGGAGGAGGAGTAATAGCAGTAAAAATAATAACAATAACAACAAAAATAATAATGACAAAGTTGTTGTTAGTATTATTATTTTATGTCTTATTATTCTTATGATTGCTGTTATAAATTAACATAGTCATCCTATATTATTTCAAATTTCTAAAAAAGTTTCTATAACTTTCCTTCCCTTCTAGGGAAAGATATTAATGAAAATTTGAAATTTGTAGAACTATGATCATTGATAGTATTATTAATATAATTAACACTTGCTTTTATTATTTTAGAGTTAACATATCGATATATATATATATATATATATATATATATATTAATTTCAAATTTCTAGAAATGCATTTGATGACGAGAAAAAAGTAGGATTTTCATAAGGGTACCTAATTTAATCTTCTTTGTAAAGTTTAAAATTTATAGTAATCAAAGCTACTAGAGGCAGCTTTCAGACGCTGCTGTGAAAGTACTATAGTTGCAAAGGTGTTGCAGCTGTGAGATATATACCAAATGCCTCAAAAAGCCGAAGCACCCCATTTTACAATTGTAGTAGCTAAGGAAAACCTAAAATAAGATCTATTGGTCTATCTTTGAGTTGTCACCCAAGAGATTGTGGCAGTTTCTAGTGTGATCAGGTGATGGCCACTGATGTTGGATCACCGGCGGCTGGACAGTCACAATCTGGCCATGTTTTTTATTTATTTAAATAATGACTTAATTTATGTAAACTATGTTTTCATTTAAGCTAGTCATATTTAATTAACACCAAACATACAACAAGATGCTACATGCCAATGTTTAATCTTACATGTAGGAATTTTCGAACAAGGTTAAAGATAGAAAAGAACCAAGTATTTGTCTTCATAAAATATCCTATCCTATTTAATAAATCCCAAAGACGGAACATAGCCTTAGATCTTCTACTATCTTTCCCATCATAAAATTAAATTCCACTCATTTGATTATCAAAGTTACATCATTGAAAATGTCAAAACCACCTCAAGTACTTTTTCTCATCTCATCCTCAATCAAGGTCACCTCAATCATTTCTCAAGTACAATCAATTCTTAAGCATTTACATATGTACAAGTATTCTAATATGCACCGCTCTCACTCTAAGTAGATATGTAACCAGAAGAAAAGCAACTGGCCTAATATCTAACGAAAAAAAGAGTTGGTCTTTCAAGGAAAAATAATGTCCAACTGGGCATGAGAATAAAATTCGCATAGCCTAAGAATGAGGTCTTCTTGAGATACAAAACCAGGAATAAAACTGAAATCATTCATGTAGTTTCTCATCACTCCAAGATAAGGCCACAAAAATGTATATGATAAAACAAAATTTTGAAAAGTATATATATTTACACAAGCATGTCCAATACCATACTCTATAGATTTACATAGTGGGGGACAGATTGCTGGAGGATGGAAGTTTGAGAGAGGGATAGAGAGAAGCACATTTAAATGTTCTGTTAAAGTGAAAGGACCGTCAACCTAGATCCAACATTGTTCATGAGACCTCTTTCTATGAGTTGATAGCACTCATCCAACTAGTAGGAGTCACAATAAGCCCCCTGATCCAAGATAGTAACAAGCATCTGTATCCAATCCTTCTATCCTGCGAGACTTACAATATCCACTTCCACCAGGGATACAAACTAAAATATTTTTTTTTTCTTTTCTTGAATGACGAAGTGACGTTGTCACAAAGCTTAGGAGGAAATTTTCAAGTGATCCCCTTTTTGCCAAGAGAAGGGGACTATACAACTCTTAACTGCCAATTCTTGATTAAATCAACAGCAAAAAGTATCACTGTTCCCATTAATTTTCAAGAGATGACCACAAGCATCTACCTTTTCCTAGGAAAAAAAGATTTAATGATCCATAAGTTTAATACAAAGGATGCAAACCATCAAGCAGGGGACTTAGAGTACATCACAGCACCTTGAATTGTGATTGCAATCTCATATGCAGGAGGATTAAGAACAAGATCTCTAACATACCTGGCAATCAACAACAAAAGGGGGCAAAAAGAAAACACATGCATTAGAAGAATTTATCCTTACTTGCTTCTTAACAGACACTAGCAAAAATATTAAATGGACTTCCATGAATTATGACTTGCACTAAAACAGGTTAATCGGATCTGCTTCATTTAGATGAAATCTCAATGAAGAAGAATCTCTTTTGCAAGCTTCATATCTAATAGAAACATAAATGTGAGTAGTTAAATAAGCAAAGGCTCAACTAAAATGGGTCCTTTCATCACATCTTTATAAACCACTTCTAAAGTCAGCTAGTCAAAATAACTGCAGTAGCTTTTAATCACAGCGGGTGTTCCCATTGAAAATCATACTACATGCCATGTCTTAACCACCACTGGTACTTAAATAGACTTTTAACACTTATTAGTAACTGACTGTTCCTTATCTGATTATCATAAAAGTAATATCATCTGATTAATCAAACAGACACCGACTCACCACCTCTTAATCAATGCTACAGCTACAGAAGGACTTCAGTGTCATGTAAGACAGTAATATTAAAGGATCATTTCAAATTCACATTTGTAAACCAAATTGACCTTGCAAGCTATATGTCACTGAATCCATGTTATTCCAACAAGATATACTTGTCAAACATTAGAAAGTTTGTAGATCCAAATAATCCTTTTGTCACGCTTATCTAAAATGATTACCAATGAATCAATCCATACTCCATAAGGCCAAGCTTAAATCTTTCACTTTCCTGTAGTGTTGTATAGAGGAAAGCATGATAAACTGTGCATACTCTGCTGACAGCTGACAAGGCCCACTGAGGGATTATTCTGGGAAGATTATACTAAAGTGTAAATTGGCCAACTTACAGTGCAGGCAGACCAGTGCAATTTGATGGGAGCAAAACCTTCAACAAGCAAGGTATGCCTTCTGTTGGTATGGCACCTGTAAGATGCAGTTGCGTAATCATTACACACAATACAACTCACATGTGCAAAACCTTCAAAGCATCAAAATATCCAGACCAAATTACACCAACCAATTTGTGTCGCTGTCCCCAAATGCAAAGGCTGAGGTCTGTTTTCTGAAGACACGGTAACATTTCTAAATTTAACTTCATCGTCAAGTCCATAAAGCTCCTTTACCTAAAAACAGAAAGAAACTGAAATGAAATAGAACAGTTTCTCATTAACGTTTGGATATTAGCCCAACGTGGATGTAGCACTGAAGAAAACCTTAAACAGAAGCTCAGGCACCGGATCGCCTTCCATCCATTCAAAGTTTCTGGAATTACATTCCCCCCACAGTAAGCCTCCCTCGCCATATTCTCCCCAGCGGAAAGTGCCTAAAAATTTCCACATGTCAAATTATTGCAATAAATAATGGCTATTGTCATCAAGAAGATAACAACTGTCTATTACAACAAAAAAGTGAATAAACATGTACATACATAGAAGAATGTCAAAGAATAATCTCAAAAGACTGTAGTCTACTGCAATATTTCCTGAGTATAGCAATCCTTTATTCCTCCACCTTAGATTGTGTAAAACATTTTATGTAAGGAAGATTAGCAACACCGCTATCACGCAGCTAATATCCAATGTGTTCTCCTGATTATGCAATTCATGTTTTTTCTGTTCTGTTTATGTACAGGAACTTTTCACTGAGCTGACAATCTGATCTTAAAACCACCCTCCTGATGCTTGCTGCCAGCAATATTGTCACAAATAAATACATGCAGTATGTGACATGAAATCTGTCATATTGCAGAATACGGTACAGAAACATAGGGCAAGATTGTTATTCTCCAACAGTACAAAATTCAGATAACCAACACAAACGGGAAAGACTGATAAATATCCCAAAAGGGAGGGATGCTGGTCAACGGTTTTATAAAATTAGGCAGTTTTTAAACAACAAAGTTGTAGTACTCAGCAATTATGTCAAGAAACTACTTAGGGATGTAAGGGAAAATAAAAATATTCTGCCAAAACAGTAAAGGCTAGTGCTACGTTAATTCAAGGGGCTTTTGCTTTAAGTACTGTCCAGATGCCTTTTATAATCTTTGGAAGGAACAAGTGAATAGTATACCAGTTCACTCTTAGGCTTTGATTTTGTTGTTTGTTTTTTACTTCTTTTTTTTTTTTTTGTTGGGGGGGGAATGGATAAGAGAAGGGGCAGAAAATTCATAGAAATTTTAAATTTCTACCTCAAAAGAATTTCAAAATGTAATCTATTATCTCCCCCCCTTCCCATCACCCCTTCTCCCGAAACAAAGCAATAGAGTAGTCAATATTGACTAGATGCTCGAATAGAGGCATGAAACGCATCAAAGCCAAAAATATTCTGTAAGATGTATATTCCAAACAATTCTTTAACAGATTTTTTTCATACCCTAAGGAAATAAGCTATGCCACTTGACACTAGCATACCTTCATATATCCTTTTGTGATAGGCACGTGATAGTGTGCACAGATTCCCATCTCTTTGTAAGAATATTGGACAAGCTATTTGGCACATGATAGTGTAGGACCTGTTTGTTTATGTTTCTTCCAAAACCAAACATAACTTTTTTTGCTTTCCCACCATTCAAACACTATCTGAGTTTTGAAAAATTATGAAGAAACTGCATGTAAATCTACATGTCAACATTTGTATATTGAAGTTTCAGGTGTTTTAGGTTAAAAAGAAAAAGGTCAAAAGTACATCAGCCACAAGATTTAGACTAAGCAAAAAGCAGAAGTCTATCCAGACAAGCCCATATGCTTTTGCTAATGACATAGCTTGTTGAATGAAACCACAAAACAAACACATGTAAAACTCAAGTTATGAAGAAAAGAATTTGGACCAAGCAGTGCATCATTGTAAAGGACAAAAAATTTCGTTGACAAAACAAACAGGGACCCTGAAGATGCACATAGCTCAATGAGTGCTTTTAAAATTATATTCTCCAACAAGTTAATTACAAGGTCTAACCAGATGAATTCTGCCTCAAGGATGTATGCAGAAATAAATGGTGGTACTGGCAAGTTCGCAGTTTTGTAACCAGGGCCTCTTCAGTTAAACCATCCTCCAGCGAATATGTCTTCATAGTCTCTAAAACTAGAATCATGGAATATCCTCTAGCTGACCGAGATATACCTGAATTTTTACATATAAGGAAAAGTGAGAACTACATTACCTTTCACGCCAATTGCCTTGCATAATGCCAAAGCAAAAAGCATTCATCCAAGAGAGAAGTCCCACCACAGAGGGAGGACAAAGAAAAGAGAAAGAACATGCAGGTTATACATGCAAACTATACTGCATCATAATTGCCACTCATTCCGGGATGTGAAGAAATCACTGCCTAAAAAAACATGATTTTTCTGTACATTTACCAGTATCTCAAATTATGGGCCTCTCAAGGAGAACCCCAACATCTATGAGATAAAATGCTATAGAGATGGGTAGAAAAGCACTTAATGGCACAATCCTGCATTATTCACACAATGCATTTTTTTCAAAGCAAGTAAACTTATGAATCTGATGAATACTTACATTCTTCTTAACCAACCAAACATTTTGTTAAATGGAGAGAGTTTGTTCAGGATTAAAAAATTATTGGTCAATTTATGGTGGTATTCCAGTTTTTGAGAGAATTATCGTGCTGCCTGCTATGACTCAGGGGGAGCACTATTTTCTGTAAGTTGCGAACAGGCTCCCAATGAGATATGAGATCATAAGTTCTTCATCCATAAACTTCATAAGCTACTTATGAAGATAGTGATAGTCGTTCATTTCTTCAGTCTTGCTGTTTTTAAGCAGGATAAGATTCATGCTCTGTCTCACTTAGTAGCAGTAGTGGTGAAGTATGTCTTCTTCATCTCTTCTGATATTGCATGATTCAATGTACCAAAACAGTTTCTCTTTTAATAATGCAGAATAATATATACGAAGGTTATGTGCTTATTGACCATCCATTAAAAAAAAAAAAAAAAGTAGCTTAAGAAACCATGGAAAATTAAGGCTTTATGCTGCAATAAAGCCTAAAGGCATCCAAGAATCGTAAGAATTGTAACAATTGACTTTATGGAAGAACAAGTAACATGCGCTTACCAATAACTGGCATTGGCTCTGGAAACTCCAAATCATGATCAATACCAACAAGCCCATATACATAGGGACTACCAGGATGAGCATGCCTAAAGACGGAAAAAGAGTGAGGAGAAGAATTTGCACATTGAACATTGATAGACCAAGAATAGATGATGAGATAGCAAAGGATACTATCGTATACATGGATGGGCCCACTCATAAAGGCTTCATTAAACTTCAAATTGTGAAATACTTTTACTCAACAGCACGTATCAAACAATATATGACCATATCCTTTGCTCGCTCTGGGGAATACTCAACATCATAAGGAGAAGGAGAAGCCCCACTCTCTCCCATCCATCAGCAAACTCTTTTTTTACAGCAAACCATCAGCTTTGACATAATATCAGCCTATGGTATGGACAGCAGAATGAATACTTATCTCAAGTATAAAATGGTGTAAAAAATTTTGTTCAGCTGGCTTCAATTAGTCAGTTAGACATTCAATCAGCAGAGTACGAATAGCTATCTCAACTTATTGCTTACTTTCACCAAAAAAATAAATAAATAAATAAAATAGCTATCTCAATTTAAGGCTGCCCAAGTTGACAGACACTTATTATCATATCATCCTAAATTAGAACTTAGGATAGCTGACTTCTGTTTTTTTCCTGTAGTTCTCATTCAATAAGAGCTTAGGAAAAAGTCCATGATAATTAAACTTTTCTCAATGATGAAGTGTAGGAGCGCAAGCAACAGTATTTAATATCCAACCAAATGTGCATGGGAGCATCATAGTTTACAATCTCCATGACATCCTTCTTCATTGCAATATGCCTAGTGGATGTGCACCTCCCATTCAGGTAAAGCATAGGAAAAATTTAGCTAAAACCCATGGTCTATTCACAGCTGGTTTCTATCCACCTCAGGAAAAGAGAAACAAGAAAACTAGCCTAAAAAGATGTCCAGAATCTAATCCAGATCTTCATTGTACAAAAGAATAACACCACCACTACTGCCAAAAGCTGTTAAAAGTCAGAAAGAAACCCTACAAATGCTTCTACCAGATGCCTCTCATATAACTTCCTAATCATCTGTTCTTGGATATAGATAACTTTTCTTATTTACTCATTCAGACATAACTTGGTGAATACTTACTCTTTTTCCTATACCAAATTTAATCTGAATTAAACCTTCTATAAAATGCCTGCATATCTACCCAAGCATCTCTACCTCCAGCACACTCATTTCACAAGCACAACGGAACAAGATTGAATGAGAAAAATTTTATCCAAAAGATCACTAAATCACTTTGCACTTACCCTGATATAAAACGACTCTTCCGACATCGAGCTTGAGTTGGACCCTGAACTTCTTCTACTATGCACTGAATAAACCAAAGCCAGACACTTCAATGAACAGTCAATCCAAGGCAGGTCTATATAATACATAGCCGAGAAACATATGCTTTTCACACAACTATACCAATAAACATACAGACATCTGAAGATGGACTAATAGGAAAGAAAAGAACAAAACATAGTTCAAGCAGCAGCAAGAAGCAGATATGTGAGGCATGATCAAGAAGGCTCAACAAGTCGGCATTGAAGATCATGAATCACCAACCAGAGGTCATAGATGAAATCACTAAATTTCCATGTCCTTTTGCAATTGAGAGGTAGCCTGTTTCAGAATTTGTTAAAAAGTGCCCTAGGACACTAAACAAGATGTGTTAATTATGCTTGAAACTTATGGTTTTACTATGACATGCTAAATAGAAAATAATTTTCTATCTTCAACGTTCTCTAATGTGCACTGAAAATTATTCTTATGTCTTTTTGTTATTAGGTGCCCTTTGGGCACTTGTCAACAAGACCCTTATTTCTTTCACCGAGTTCTTATCATGCCTCTGCATTCAAATATCACATTTGGACACATTAAATCAGCAATCAAACTTTTCAAATAAAAAAGCGCTATCATATGAACATCTAGCTATATAATCGTAAGACACCTGAAAGCTAGGTCAACTGGATCAGAAGTCTAAATGCCATGCCTTGAAATCATATAGTAAAGTGAAAAATGTAGAGGGAAAAAGAATAAGCAAAAACTGGTAGAGATTCAAATACTAAAAAAGTCTGATCCAATGGGCAGACCTCCGCTAGACATGGCCCATGTATGAGAGATGGCTGATAATTCTAGTCTTCAAAAACAATTACCCAGATGAGATCTGTAAGTACATCCATGGCAAGCATTTGGGACTTCATGCCTCATCTGGAGAAAAATCCCCATAGAATATGGACCATTTGGACATGAATTATTGACCATGAGCACAGCAATATTATTTAACCATGTCAATAGAACAAGAACCACGACTAAGTATTGCTCTTTTATTTATTTGAATTGGGCAAAATATATATATTTTGTGGAGCATGATGAGTCAATTAATAGTGGCATAGTTCATGGTGACATAAACAATATCTTGTTTTGGGTTTATCTCAAAATGAAAGTCAGCTACTTCTTTATATGAAAAATGAGCTTAAGTTCAAGAACATGATAGCAGAGTCTGCAATCTATCAATCTATGCAATCCGAGACCATAATAAACATATGAAAATCATGCATTCAGAAAATAACTCCGGATATCCCAAACAAACCCCACCCCCCCCCCAAACAACAGCACAACAGCAGGAGGCATTACTTAATATAGGGAAAAAGACAGGAACAACAGCACCATGATCAAATATCCATAACAACAGTAAAAATCCACTAGACTGAGGAACAGTTGCCCTAGGCACATTGAGTAGCACAAGAGAACAAAGTCACTCATTCTTACCACGGAAAAGCCATTCCGAGTGAGGTCATCCAGAGTTTGTCGAAGATTCTGCAAACAAATCATTTTCAAAATCAATTGAATTCTTTTTTTCAGAAAATCAACAAAAATGAAAGACGAAATGAACATCCATAACAATTGTGCTATGCCTGCAAAACTTCATACAGAATCTTCTTAAACATCAAAAGCAGTTTTAAGGAAGAGTATCATGATCAAGAAGTAGCTGTGATAAGCAAATCTTTTTATCTATTAAGTGCTTGGATCTGTTCCATCCATTCCAGTTATATGACACCTAGAAAGCACAGGAGATTTAATTCTGCTCCATTTGTTCTGAGATTGAATTTATTAGCCAGTTCTTTTCTTAATAAAAGGCAACTGCAGTAGGATTACAGGGAGTTGCCTAGGGTCAATAGTACAAAAAATGCTGCCAGGTCCTATGATACTGGCATTGTAAAATAAGTCTCTGACATTCATGGAGCTAAAAAGACGAATTTATTAATAATTACGCTCCCCAAGGGTATGCAGCCAAATGACAAAGAGTTGCAATAATCTCTTCGATTTGTATTTAGATGCTGCACGAATGCCACAACCCATGTAAGATTTTATGGGACCGCTGCCAACTATTCTAAAATCTCAAAGGTGATTTATTATTAGCCTAAAGCATGGAAATATTCAATTGGGGAGGCAAATGGGGGCATGGAAGATGTGATCAAGATCTCCTAGCTCTAATACCATGTAAGATTTCATGGGACCACTGGCAATTATAATAAAAGCTTGAAGCTGTTAGATGAAGGCGTGGTTTATTATTCAAATGTTCTAACAACCCAAAAGGGAGAGTGGCTTGGATGGCACCATTTCCTTTTATCTATGGATAAGCATAACGATTGTAAGCAAGGGTTATAGCGAAGACATCAGCATGGGTACCTGCAGCATAGATCACCGAGTACACAGAATAAAAACAGACACACAGAATGGCCCTTGTGTAATATGGGTACAATAGAGGTAGCCATCTTAGTTTATGTTGTTGAAAACAAGATTATTTTAACTTCTTTTTAGGAAAATAATCATACCAATGTACTTGATGCATAGCTAAAAAATCAGCGTCACATATTAAAACAAGAAACTCATGGATAAGTATATGCTCAGAACTTAAATTTGTAAATTTGTTAATAGTTCATCCAAAATGTTGGGAACATTGATAATAATTAACAGCATTACTGGCATAGTCTCTTTCTCTATTTTTCCTTTATTTTATAGCATCCTTGAAAGAATCCAGGTCTGCCCATTTTAGTGCTTTGAATTGTTAATTTCCCCATTGAACAAGCATTGCAAATCAAGGATCACTCGGAAATAAGTATTTAAGTGTATCATATCAACCATGTTATAAGTCCACTAGGCCCTCAATAAACTTCAAAAACATTCACGTTGAAGTTGCATGCGTGACCAGTAGTTATAAAACTTAAAGTGTCAGAGAAGAGAACAGCTCGCTTTATAATTTATATGTCAACATTCAACACACAGGAAGGCCAGTAGAATGACCAAAG
Source organism: Eucalyptus erythrocorys (assembly GCA_014182555.1). NCBI lineage: Eukaryota > Viridiplantae > Streptophyta > Magnoliopsida > Myrtales > Myrtaceae > Eucalyptus > Eucalyptus erythrocorys. The sequence continues at coordinate 37,134,496 of CM024604.1, forward strand.
CCCCACATGTCTAAACCTTATAAGTGATAGTGGAAGAATTTGTAGAAACCGATAATGTGAAAAGAAGCGAACTTCATACACGAGTGAGAAGAAAGTATGACTCGAGACTATTGGCTTCGCTATGCATCTCTGTGCATGTTGTGTGCCAAAATATTTTTTCTAAAAGCTTCAGCTATTACAGAATGGTAAAGAAAGTTAGAAATCCCATCCATGGTGTTTCCATTGTATGGAGCATCTACGCTCGAGCAGAAAGGTAAAATACAAGGAACTCAGATGGAGAGAAAAAGAAAAAGTTATGATGAGAACAAGTTTTGATGAGATGACCTAAGATGGCCCTAGGAAGATCATGCTGCTCTTGACACCAAGTCATTTTGCTATCAAAGAAGATGTCACTTTATCTTAACATTAGATATCTATCATTAAAAAATCCACAATCGCGCAGAGAACATGACCATTTATGTATCAGATAAATAGCTAGAAAAGTGGGATCATAATCCCAAATTATATGCTTTAATGGCCCATTAGCAGAGGAAAGTATCTAGCAAACCAAAATTGATAACGTCAAAGACATAACAAGACATGCACGTACAATAAAACAATACCATGACAGGGCATCCAGCCCTTGGAATGCTATCCAAGCGCAAGCCTCCAAAAGGATTCAGACCAGCATATTCAACGAGAATACAAGCATCTATCCCAATTGCCTCATAAAAATCTCCAACCTGAGGGAAGAAAATGATCAAATTATTGTCATGAGAAATGCCAAACAGGTTATTGCATTTCAACTTGAATGGCACCACAAGCACATTTAGAATATAAACATACTCTGCATAGTAAAACTTCTCGAGGAAACTTTGACTTGAACTGCAAAATTTCCGAGTTTAGCGACCCTTCTTTTAGACTACATAAAACACAACCAGGGTAAATATCAACTTGCTCTTAGATTAACCAGAAGTATCTATCAACCCATCAACAAAGACGAGGAAATATATTCATTTATCTGCCAGTGCAAACTCAAATAAGAAAAAAGAAAACTGTTGTGTGCTCTGGACATCAATTGATTCCAAGCAAATGGCAGGACATATCCAGTAATGTCCCACAAATCCATGAAGAATTGGTTGTCTTAATTACCAAGTTTCTCCCATTGAAAAGATACGTTTGATCCATAGATAGTGCATATGCACACTTTAATTCACAGCAAGCCTCAAAAGCATAGAAAAACGGCATATCAACATTTCTACTCAACTTGAACTGAAATACTACAGTCACAGCTCCATCCTACATGGCTAAGAAAAGTTTACGGTAACTTATGGATACTGCTCACTAGTTCACGAGCTTAATGATAGGGAATTTAATTAAAGATAGACTGTAAGAATAACTAGCCCACTCAACACGTGTAAATGGAATTTGACAATGGATGATCTCAAATATGAATTATTGAAGGTGCAAAAGGCCTTAGGGTTGTATAACAGTCTAAAGAGTCTGCTGGAGATACTTTCTTAGAACTAAAAATAGGATCCCCTGATTTTGCCCATTTAACCACCATGTTTTATTTTGAGACTGATCCACTCAGTACAAGAAACAAAGACCTGCTTTTTTCCCTATTATAATAATTTTACTCATCAACCAAGTTATCTACACAAGCCTATCAACATGTCACTGGTCCACGTTTAATCACCAAATATAGAAATGGAGAGTCAAAACCTTGCTGGTATCAAATTTCCACATGCAGAGAGCTAAATAGGCTCGAAAGCAGTGAATGCATATTATAAACGTTGCTAGCGAAATATGCCATTTTTGTTTCTGAAAAAACAGTTTTGACCAGGCAAACGTAAAGTGCATGACTTAGAATCATGAAAAATCACCTTCCATTTTTCAAGTTAACATCAACACCTAGCAAATTGGAATATACAAGCCTGCTGACCAGTTGGACTGTGGAATGCTTCCTGCAAATCTGCAACCTCTGCAGAAAAAGATATAACACAATGGGAATCATTCTCTTTAAAACAGAAAGGAAAAAACTGTACAAGCCACTGAGAAAAAAACTCCAAGCTCGTATTTGATATAATTATACTTCAACCAGCAAACCTCTTTCCACCATTGCATGTGAGAAATGTATTTGTCATCAAGGATGTCATCAGATGTTCTGCTTTTCTTGGTAGATTTTGTGCTTCCTTTAAAAATCTTCTGGTTTCGGTAACATCGGATTTGCAAAAGCTGTCTGCTTCGGGGTGAATAACTAGAAAGTGCCGAATTGAAACAGAAACACAAACAGAATTAACTCATCTTGAAGTTGTGAATTTATAGCAAATTCATGCATAGATCCTATTGCCATGCAGACCATTAGTCAAATCAAGATCCATGCCAAAAATGGATCCCATTCTCCACTGAGAACCAAGAACCAAGGTCACAAGAGTCAAGTACTAAATTCAATAACCTTGTGGTATAACTACAGTTAGTGAATAATAGGATGACATTTCAAACCAGAATATAGAATGATGCAAACTCTAGTGCGCTCGGTGATTTGAAACTGATTAGGTGATTACCCACATGATAACATGCTAGAATTGAGGATTAATGTTCCAAAATGTCCAATTAAGTCCATGAAGAGAGTAAACGGATGCGACAACCGCAATTCAACACGTGCCCCTATATTCCCATTTAACGACTCGACAGCTCCAACCCTCCAAAGGCCAAAAGAGAGCGACCCAAGGAACAATGAGGCCAGCATTGCATTGCGATGTCCATTCAGCTTTCTGCGGAAAACCCACGTTTCCACAGCATAAGGCGCAACTTTCGCCACGACTCAAGTCCCGAGAGAGCACAACCTCATCAACTTCAGGCGCTTGCCGCAACACTTCCAAACGAACAACAGTTACCGAACCCAAAAAGGAAAGACAAAAACACGCACACGCCCAAAAACACGGGGAGGGAGAGAGAGAGAGAGAGGTGTTACGTGAAGGGTGGCGGGGCGCCGACCGAGCAGTGCCTGGGAAGAGGCAGAGGAGAGCGGAGGAGGAGAGACAGGGAACGCCATTTGGGCAGCGAAACGACGGCGTTCCGGGTCGCGAGCCAGCACATTTTCGGGGGGGCGTCCCCTTCGCTTCGCCCGGCGCGCTCTCGCGGGGAGAGAATCGCCGCCGCCGCCGCCGTCCGACGGGCTCCGGCGAGGGGATTCCGTTTAGGGTTTTACGAGGGGGCCGAACCGACGAACCCCACTCTCCAGTCCCGCTCAGTCGCGCAGTTCCTTTCCCGCCACTAAGGAACGAGAAGCTCAGACCGGAAGGCGAGAAGACAAAAAGGCTTTGCTTTTGCTATATCTTCGGTCCCTGTCGTCTGTACGATCCTGAGGAGAGGCTCGCTCACGTGCGATGGCGCGAGAGATTGTCGGGGGACCCAATGCAATCACCGCCGTTGATTTATGATTTGATTTTTTGTCAAACGTGCAACCCCGGAAACTTTTCAAAAATATACATATGCCCATAAAGCTCCTTTTGCGAAGGCCATAAATTATTACAGAAGTTCTGAATATTCCTACTTTTAGATTAGAAACTCTGGCCATCTTCACTCAAGTTATCTTGGTAGCAGCAGCATATACTGGCGTACCATATCCGGCAAATAAGATTGATATCCAAAAAAATCCTAAATTACTACACGCATATTAAGTTTATTTCAAACTAATTTTTTAATCATCAAAAATCTCAAAATTGTACATTTATAACAAATTTATCCAAAATTAATTTTTGTTAAATTAGATTGATATCACGAAAAATAACAAAATTAGTACACATGTGACGTCGAAAAATAAAATCTCAAATTGATATAAACATCAATTATCATGTTTCATTCAACTCGGCAACTTAATAACAAGTGATAATATGATTTGCTTAAAAACGAAAAATAAAAATCACTAATTTATTATTCTCCTAAAAAAGAAAAACAATATTGATAAAGAAGATCTACATAACTCCTCCTTCACTACTAAAACTTCGGAAATATTCTTAAAAAAGAAAGAAACGGTTTTCTCGATAAAAATTGACGACTTGCAATTATAGGCATGGCTTCACACGCGAGCATTAATCTTCCTATATCTGTTCTGTATAAAACGTCACATGGCTTGCAACTCTCCGCCGATTCAAATGCTCATGTCTGTTACCGACATGGTTGCCGTAACCAATCGAGAAAAGAAAAACGAGGCATGGTCACCTTCGTACTGGTAAAGGTTTACATTCATCTTTGGATGGGTGCATCGGGTGGTTCCTTAGGTTAATGACACTGTTTTGACTAGGATAGTGATGATCTATCAGGCGGGGCGCGATCCGCTTCGTGCCTCGCTCGATGGAGGGACGGCCTGTGGAATTCAACCGTGCTGTAAAGCCCCCATAGAAGGGGACGAAACTCTCCCGGCCAGCCCAAAAGACCATCGTACCTCATTAACTTCGGAAGAAGGAAACCGGTTCAAAGGCCAAGTGATGAGATGTTTCAGTGGCTTCGTGGAGCAGATTCTAGACATTACCGTGTTGAGCTTTCGTTCTCAATCAAGTGGTCCATTTGGCTGAAGTCCCTGGACTGAGTTGAGGTTTTGCACGTATGGTCTAAGCAGTGCCTTCGCTAGTTTACAGAATTCGAGTATGAGTCTGGAGTGTCGGCACTTGATCAATCCGATGTTTATATTCCAATGTTAAGGCAGCCAAAATGCTCACTGGCTAATTACTCGCCACTCTTGTTCTTCATGATTGATGCTTGATTCAGCAACAGTTTTATGTTCACTATTAGTTTTATGTGCTGTATTCCAATTCCTTGGCGTGATCCATGGCGCACAAGTCTCGACTCGTTTGATATCGTTTTCACTTATCAATTATTTCCACATTACGTCTTTTCAGCAACTTCTTTTTCACGTCGGGCACTTGTTCGTGTTTCTTGCCATAAGTAATATGTCTGCAGCTGTAAGCTTAGCAATCGCACCTGAAATCTCCAATGGTCCGCTGTCGATTTCTGAAAGATAATCACACGCTTTTGATCTAGATAACACTTATTTTCAGGTGCTTTGCCATGACCATATGCTGCTTTCGGCTGCAGACCGGTTTGATGGACTGCCAATAAGCTTTAGAGAGCGATGGTTCCCTGGCAGGATCAATATCAAGTGGAAATTTGCTTGCTGAATCTCATCTCGAGCCTCAGAAGGGACCTGAACAGGCATCAACCAAAGTTGTGACCTTTTCAGCGGCTACACATGGAAAGGGAAGTTTTCTGGGGCCCTGGGGGGCTTCAGGCAAGGTGAACCAGACCATATGAAGCAACACATCCTTATGGATCAAGATTGGCATTTTAAAGGTTCTGCTACACAGAATAATCCTCAACAACATGAACATCTCCGACAACCGGTGCATCCATGTAGGACACGCCGGTCTCTAACCTTCCAAGTACAGCAGATCTGTGATCACTTGATATGCTGCTTCCCAGCCAAAATATAGTGCTGAGCACCTTTAATGGAAGGCAACCCCTGTAAAGGAACCAACCTATTTCTCTGCAATGAAAAGCTCTCACCAAGTACCAGACCCAGTGTAATCCAGATAATTCTACCTCTTGAGACGGTTAACAAAGAGATGACTCATGGATTGGAAATCTCAGCAGGTTTTCATAGAAGCCACAGCATCAGGACTGACCTCGTGTGCATATTGCACTTTGCACCATCCGAGCTACCGATAATGAGATTTAACAGCTCCAGTAACTGAGGAGAGCTTTCAAATCCGATTTCACACCAAGTTCTCAAGCCAAGGTGCACAAACAACAAGAAGATGCGTGTGCTGTGATTAGAAGCGAAGACAGAGGAAGCCAAAGACCAGCTTCATCCTCTCAAATGAGCAAAGCCGACACGTGTGCGCATAAACTAGATCACAAGCTTTGTTTTGCCGGAGTGAGCGCAAAAGTCATTGGCTGTGAAGATTCCTCGCTTTGCAGATACAAAATGTTTTGAGCTCTAACAACAGAAGCGAAGAGGAGCAGATGTAGACGAGCAGACAACCAGATGGGGAAAAACCATGAGCAGTGACGAAATGAGTAGCGAAATCGTGCCGTTTGAGCCGATAATCGAAAACCTCAAAAGACAAACATGTAAAAAGTCTTAGAATACTTCAAACAAAGTAACAATACGACTGCTAAAGCAACATAAGCATAAAAGCATCAGAACATGGCAAACTAAGTATGGAAAACACCTTCAAAGTTTCCGTAGCTGAAGAGACCGAGCCAATTACATGTGGCATCTATGCACCCATTGCTAAAATACTTGTAGAAGCCATGCCAATCCAAGTTCCTAACTACTTCACTGTCAGGACACCAACATACGTAACTCGATCCTCAAACCAGGCTACATAGCTGAAGGTTCAGCAATTAGCAACTCCATTTAATATAAGCCATGCGCTTCTACCAAGATGCAGCCTTAATCCCTGCAGAAATGAAATAAATATTATACTCCTTGAAAGGCATTGAATCTTAACCTTGACATACTGGAGAAACCCAATGCTCTAAGCCTACCATTAAGGGGTGTCATTTGTTGGAATGCACAAGAAAAAGAAGAAAAACATAGAACCTGACAAAGACTGTGACAACCCAAGTCATGTTCCCCAAGTAACGTTCCTAGATAGTTCTCTAACAGCTTGTGGTTCTATTACCACAGGGACTGTCACAAAGTAAAAGCATCTATGGGTGAACTTAAGGCCTACCCATTGGCATAAGGGGAATCACGAGAAGCACGGCGCTGCGGAGGGGAACGGCTATAGCTGCGGTCACGTCGAGGAGGTGTGATGCTGCGGCGGCGCAGAGATCTATCCCGGGGGCTGTAGCTCCTGCAATTTTATGCAGGTTGGATGAATATACTCACATAAAAGAAAAGGCCAAATGTACGGACAGCAAACAAGACATGTAGAACAGAAAGTTCTAAAGGAAAAATCAAAGTATGACACACACTATGTTCTATCAAAAAGAATAATCACCACTGTGATCTTATTCTCCTAATCTTGTTCAATTGGAGACTTTTACCATAAAACACAAACAGCTTTTATATACTGTAAAGTATGGAAAGAGTAGATCATAACAGAGCACAAAATGAACTAGAAGCAGTATTAAAAACCTAGATGACTGTTCTTAAAACATGTGGCCAGCAATGGCGATTTTACCAAATATCAACCACCACACTTTGCACTTCAGGGGTCAAAGCCATGGGGTTGGACATCTCAATCACTAAGCTAGTTGCATTAGACAGATGCATCAGTCAAATTTCATTTTTTACAGTTGAATACAAAAAGGCCAAGATCCATGCTAACTCTGCATATCCTTTCCCCGTCCAAAATCTGCTAATTCTTCCTCTCTCAGCATTTCAGTGGGTCATCTAGAAGCATTATTTCATTCCTCAATCTTTATTTCTATTTTTCATTAGTCGATTTCCATCCCCCTTTTGATTATCATGGTACAACTGCTGCCATAAGAGCAAACCAATCAGATTGAAAGTTTTGTTTTTCTCTCAAAGAGTTATTTCAGTCTAGCTTTGTTTCCCATTACCATAGTTGAGCTTTTTCCCAAATGAGAACTAGAATGGACATTTCAATTTAAGTATTGCCAGCAAATATCATCTGAACACAAGACACTGGGACCCCATCAAGCCCATTCTACAAAAAGCTAAAACATCATCAAATGATTGTCAGCAGAGACAATCCTGTTAGAGTGAAAAATGGAGCGTTGACATTTAGGAATGAAACTAAAACACATTGCAGCATAATCAGAAAATTAAGTCAATCACAAAAAATAACTAATTCAACAGACCTTCTCCCATAACTGGGGCTCCTACGCCGCCTAGGACTGGGGCTCCTATGCCGTCCACTTCCCAAGCCTCTTGAACCAATGCGAGAGCGACACTCTCTGGCAAAATGACCTGGCTCCCCACACTCATAACACTTGGAGTCCTCACCTCCGCCATAGCCACGTCCACGCCCACCACCACGGCCTCCACCACCCTTGTTGTGAGAGACTTCCACACGCCAACCATTCTTTCCTGTATATACAGCATTAATACACGGAGATTCTCAAAAGACACAAGCACGTTGTAAGTGGGATAATAATGTAAGTAAGATTAAACTGTAGAACCACCAAAGGATGTCCATCATGCTCAACTTCACTTTTCCTTAGTAAATTAATTAAAGATGCATCGCTGAATTTATCAATTCCTCCTTAGTCTGTTTCAAAGCGAGTCCAATGACACGCTCTATTATTTAAAATGCCCAAAAATTATCAGCTCCTTCACTAGATGAAGAAGTGAAGAACAATAAATCACAGATCAATGCATGATGAAGACAGAGATGGTTTATTGAAAAGGCTCTCCCAGTATAACATTCAAGCATGCAAATAACATTTCTAAAACAGCAGTCAAATAAATAAACAATGTCTGAGCCATCATAACTAGACTAATGACTGTAACCAAGCTTTCATTCATAGATCATTTATACATGCTTAGATTTTCTTGTCAAAAAGGTTTTATTTTTTAAGCATGGTGGTAGTAGCATTTCAACCACAGTTCTCTAAACAGACACTTCAGCTGCAGCTTGTTTAATTCGCTGGAAAATACAGGTACTCCCCCAAATGAAAAAGTCTATACCAGTCACCTGTACGAACTATCCCAGTAAAGATCACAAAAAAACAATTGCCATATGAAATTAACAACTTGTGAGTGCATACAATGGAAGAAAATTTGAGAGATCTGAGCCAGAGATGAGGGCAGGTCAAAGAAGACATCATACAAAGAGGGGAAAAAAAGGATCTTTTTACCGACCATCCAATGAACGAATAGCATCTAGAGCATCTCTTCGATCATCAAACTCGATAAATGCATAACCCGGCGGCCTCCGAGCAACCCAGACACTGCATTCATACCACCCAAGAAATCAAAATCTAGTACCGCATCAATCAGCAAAACTAAACAGTAGACAAAAATGAAGGGTTTTCCGCAATACCCACAAAACCCTAACTGATAACGAGACAAACAGAATTAGTCAGCAACGAAAAAGGAGGAAACCCGGGCAGAAAAATCCATCCTTTTAGGTCAGAATCACCTTCTAAGAACACCGAAAGTACGGAATTCATCCTCTAGATCCCTCTCCGTCACCCGCGGGTCCAAATTCCCGACGTACACTCGGGACATTGCAGCAGCCACCAGCTTCAAACCTCCACAGCCAAAAAAAGCGAACAAGATCACCAAAACAAGATCCCAAAACCACAGCAAACCATCTCCCGAAGCACCCAAAGAAGGAAACAACAAAAAAAAAGCAAACACCAAACAGATTCAAGGGTCGGAACGAAGACAAAGCAAGCCGCTCAAGCACGAGACACGACCGGACATTTCGCTTTGAGCTCGAGATCAACGATCGTACCTAGGATTCCGAAATGAAACGGACCGCGAGACGGCCAGCCGAGGAGGGATCGCGCGAATCGAGGCTTACCTCACGAGGGATTCTCTCGACGATTTCGAAGGGGATCGACTGCAATTTTGAGCGCTTCTTCGATGTCGCGACCCCGGTGAAGAGTTGACGAAGCTCGACGAGTCTCCTCTGGAGATGTCGGCTCGAGACGAAGACGTTGGGCCTCGTCACGCTCTGGGCCTGCTTTGGTTTGAATATGTATTATGGGCCCTTGGAGAGCTCGACGCACCGGGCCTTTTTTTTTTGCCTGTTTTTGTTTCAAAGGCTTCATATCATGGCAATATGTACAGATATATATCTCGAGGACTCAAGAGATATGAAAGAAAGATCTCTCTCCGAGCAGTGCATATGGCTTTTTATTGAATAGGACTCGAATGGCAAAGCTTTTTTGAATCGACATGCTGCCGATGTAGAAATCGATGTTAAGTGGTTATACCATCGCCAGATCGCCAACAACAGGGATGCTTATTGATATCGACAGTGCGGTTACTGATATACTATGATGATTGGTCAACAATTGACATTCGGATAAATTTAGATAAGCGTTGAATGAAGAAACCGAAGAGGTGAAGATGTCGATTGATGGTTAAATCTAGCTATGATCAAGAAGTCATAATTGCTTGTAGATAATGCCGACATGCAATCATGGAGAGTGATTGTGGAGCCTAAAATTGTGGAGATGTAGCTAAGCAATGGCAACTGAAGAGTTGTATCCACTTGTAAACAAAGCCAGACGTGAAATCATAGAGTGTGATCATGGAGCCTGAAATTATGGAGATATGGTTGTAACTGTTAATTTGAATATTAACTGTTTAGAAGGGGTTACAATTTGTAACAAAGCTATATAAGCCATGTTGAATATCGTTGAAAAAGGCAACCATCAACAGAAATTATGTGTCTCTCAGTTTATCAATTTATCGTTCAAATTTCTGCATTTGCTATCCTTCAGAGTAATTAGTTTAAGTTTTTACTTACACATTTTATTTCCTATTCAAATTGTCATGGAACCCAATTCAATAAAAATGGAAAATCAATTTTCGGTGAAGTTTCGCTATGGGGAGCGATTCTCAGCAAAATAGGAGTAGATGGGCCTTGCAAAAGGATGATGGTGCGCTGCTCTAGAGAGCATCTAATATTCTTGATTTTCATGTGTGCAACAAGGGTCATTAGTAATTTGCATGTTGGAGACAAATATTTTGAAATTTGATTGACTGCATAATATAATTTTACAGAGTAAGTAGAGTTTTTTTTTTTTTTTTTTTTTTTTGGTCGTCTCTACTCTATACCTACTTTACACTCACTCTCAAACTTTTGCCCTGTCTCTTGCAGGGAGTGGGACTCCTGAAACTTGCGCGTCCCCACCCCATCCCCTCTGAGAAGGTGGGTTCACCTCCCTCTTCCATGTTGGAAGGGTGGAATCCCAATGGTTGAGTAAGTAGAGTTTAAGTAAGAACAAATGTTAACTGAAGCATTTTTCCTTGTTTTGCCCATAATTGATTATGTGCGATTCTTTAAACACTCGATTAATTTGTCCAATAGACATACTTTTAATGATTTTGGGACGTGGTGGAGCCAACAGGATCTGCGAACGTAGTAAGTTTTTTATTTTTTTAATATAAAAAAAAGTATGATGATTTGAATCAAAGCTATGATGATTTGAATCAAAGCTACGAATGAGGATGGTGAACAAACTCTCCATTTGAAAAACCTCTTCGCTCAATTTAGATGGAGAAACATATTTGAAAATAAAAACCAAACAAATGAAGAAAGTTACTGTCACTTAACTAAAAATGGTCAAAAACATTGGATGAACTTGTTGAAGATTCACCTTTTATGACATATAACATAGAATTAGGGGACAATAACACTATAACTGTCCGTATGACACTCACTTGAATGTGTCATAACTTTTTTTTTTTAACCATTGCATACCGTAACTACTTAAAAACGATTACTTGAGTGCCAATACTTTTAAGAACGTTTACCCAAATGTCATATCACATCGGATTTCTGATATTTGTGGGTGTTTTAAAAAAATTATAACATGCAGTTAATCGTTTGGAGATCATGGTATTTGTAATGGATGCTTTGTTTATTAGTAAATCTGCACTTAATTCTCTCAATCTCACGTGTGTGAATGCATGTGTATATCGAAATGTTATGGATTTATATTTTACTTTTTATTTTGTAATCATTAATGTTTTGAGGATGATAAATATTATAAGTATATTAACATGCGTAATTAAATGTACAGAACATATTCATATACATATGGTATTAAAAATAAGACGTCTAAGCATGTATAAAGACCATTGTTCTACAGGAGGTGAACAAGCTATTGGACGTAAAATCTGTTGGTGGCTAGATTGACCTAGCAAATGCTTCACAAGTTGTTGGATAAGGAATATATTAATGTTCAGAAAGATCTGGAGGATGGTGAACAAACTAGAGAATGCGTGATCGTTGAAGAGTGTGGATGAATTAATAATAGAAGGCAAATAGACTAGAGGAGGACTTCCGTTTTGTAGAAGAGTTTGGATGGAGTGGAAAGTCTACAGAATATTAAGGACGTTAGTATGCATGGAAGTGCCTAAAAGTTCAAAGGAAAATAAACTTGTTTATTCATGAGTTAAGTTGGACCTGTCTATGGAAGGTGTTCTCGCTACAAACAGAGTAATAATTTTAGTAAGAGCCTCTACAATCCTAAAGAGAAGATCCAGACTCTCAATTTGACTAAAGTTACCGACCAAAAAAAAATTGACTTGAGGTCATATTGATGTTTTACACATGGTCTTAGAAGTTGGAATCCCTAAAAGCGGACCGGAGAAGATCAAAATAATTTACCATATTTGGGTAAGATAATAGAGGGTAGTAGACAAACTGTTGCAGAAGCAAAACCGACTATTTATTAGGAAACTATCTTTATGGAGTCTTAGAGCGATTTCTGTGACTGTATATGATAGAACCAACGGCTATACGTGAGATTTGAATTTCAAGTGGTCATTGAGGTATAATGGCAATATATTCAACCCAATTGATAGTTTTTCTTTCGTTTTTTCTTTTGGATAGACCCACGACCAATAGCTGAGTTGGGGGAAAACGAACGAAACTACTCTTTGCTCTGAGTGTGTATCTTCTTGTTGTGCTTGTATGTAGAAGCCGTGTAAACCTAATCATGTTTTTCAGCAGAAATTTGAGTCTCTATAATTTGTTAACATAATGCTAAGAGTAGTAAGGATCGGTCATATCTGTAAAAGCCAAGCTACAAGAAGAAGCACACATATTAATATGTTGTGCTAGCTCAAAAATTACACAGTGGATTCCAATCTTAGTTTTAACTGTTAGAGTTGACGAGTGGAACATGCCGAGTGGAAAGGCTAAATCGCCATAAATATACTTTGACTCTCTTATCCCTTAATTTCCTTTTATATTTTGCTGACGGAAGATAACTGTTTCTGTATATTCACAATCGTTCTACAGTAAAGTGCACGTTTTACACATTATCCAACCTTTGAACATGAAAAGGTTTAAAGTTTTCTTATATAACTAATTCACTACCTCTTAATTTTTAGTGCCTAATCCATTTATCATAGCAAATGATGAATTAATACGCGCTAAAATAAAGTAGGACTATATTAACAAGTGCTTCTAGTTAGTAATTACCTACATAGGGAAGAATCGGACTCGTCATGCATTTTCTATTTTTTTCGGTGAAGTGTGGGATAAGTATTTTAAAAAATAAAACTTCCAAATAAAATATTTATTTTTGTTAGAACTTCTAAATAAAGTATGCTTAACAAGTCATTGGCACATTTTATAATGCGGCCAATTACTAGATGAGATTAAATTCGGGCAACGAGTTGCTTAAAGTTGTTGGGTGGGCATGGACAAGAGAACCTATGAACGCATGGAACATGCAAAATTGGTGAGGATAGGAGGGATTTGACTTCTAGGGAAGCTTTTAGGGAAAAGTGTCAAAATGGTGCTAAATTATTGCATTAATGCCAAATTAATCTTAAACCTTTTAATGGTACCATTTAGTCCTAAATTTTTTGACTTTGTATAAATTTAGTGTTAAATCTTTTTACTAATGCCAATTTAGTTATAAATCCTTCGACTTGGTACCAATTTAATTCTTGTGATTAATTTTGGCCGAATTTTGTTGACGTAGACGTTGAGTGAATTATGTGATACCGCTAACGTTGACATAAATAATTTTTAATAATACTTTAAGAATTTTTCGATTTTTTCTTTTTAATTCTCTCTTCATTTCCTCTTCCTCCAAGTAGTGGCCAGCTAGCAGGTGATGGCTAGCCACCAGCCATGGTCGAGCAGGTTGGCCTCGCTAGATTTTGCATGGGTGAGGATAGCCTCAATGAGGGATCACCTTCGCTCGGGCGATGCCCAATGACGCCGGCTTGCTTGGCCATCACCTACCAGCCGACCAGTGCCTAATGGAAGAAGAAATGAAGGAGAGACAAAAAAAGAAGGAAATTATAATAAAAAAATTGGAAAAAATTATAAAATTATTAAAAATTATCTATGTTAGCACCGGTGGGGCCATGTAAGCCGCCCGACATCCACGTTAGTAAAATCCGATCAAAATTAGCTAGAATGACTAAGTTAGTACTATTAAAATGTGTAAGATTGAATTATCACTAAATCAAAAGGTTTATGATTAAATTGGCACTATTAAAAGATTTATGACTAAATTGAAGTTTAAGACTTTTCTGACACTTTTCTCATAGCTTTGGGTTTCAAAAGTTTGAAATGCAAGAAAACTTTTAAAGTATGACGAAATCCTATATCCTATATCCTATGCAAGGTTCTAGGCAAAAAAATACAAGGTATATGTAAAAAGTTGAGGTATCAAAAATTGAACCGAACCAAATGAAAAATTTGTACATATTCGATTCATTTTCATTTTCAGTTTGAATGATAAATAAAGGAATTTAGTTGGTTGATAGTTCGGTTTGGATTGAATTAGATTGCTCACTAAGACCCTTTTTAGTAACCATCCTAAAACAACTAATTCTATTATATTGTTCTTAAAAAAAAAAAAATTCGTTTGGTAAAATTTTTGTTTTCAAGAACAGATTTAGAATAGAATCAAGAAGTAGAAAAAAATTATTTCTTATTCCTAAAAACCATTTCAAGAATCAAGCCTAATTTTATTTTTTCCCCATTCTTTTCTTGTCTTTCTTTTCTCCTTCTCTCTTCTTCTTTCTCTTTCTCCCAATCGTAGTTGGTTACCGACCATTGCTGACCATCACTACTGCTGCCACCGCAGGTAGGCAACTGACTGGACAAGGTCCAACGTGCTCGCCATGGTCAGGTGAGCCTCTGATGAGTTCACCAAACCTTGTCTAGCTAATCGCCAACCACGGCGATAAGCGATTATTATTTTGCCAAATGAGAAAACGGAAAAGAAAAAAAGAAAAATGGGAAAAATGTAATGAGAGTATTAAAAAATTAAAAGAATTATAAAAATTAAGAATTCTGCCAAATCATTTCTATTTTAAGAATAGAAATTTGTACAGATACAAAATGTATTATTTTGCTCAGAAATCATTTTTGGGAACAAAATCAAAAAATTTTATTTTTAATCAAAAATTATTTTCGAAAATAGAATTGTTATGGAGTGCGCCCTAATTCATAACTACTCCTCTCTCTCTCCATTTTCTACTTTATTCTCTCTCTTCGTCTATTTTCGCACCGTCACTATCATGCTTTAGTCCCCCTCACTTTCTCTCTTTTTTCGTTTTCTACTTTATTCTCTCTCTTAGTCTATTTTCGCACTAACACTATCATGCTTTAGTCCCCCTCACTTTCTCTCTTTTTTCGTTCTCTGCTTGATTCTCTCGCTTCTTCTCCACTCATAGCATTTTCATCTCCAAAAAGTGACAAAAACACAAATATTAACGGTCCTGACATCACTCCTCCATCTTCCCCCTCTGTAAAACCGAGAGATTGATCCTCTACCACCATTTAGAAAGCACCAATAATGTTTTCAAAATTATCAGTATCGTGACCATTCATAGATTCACTATTTAAACCTACATCTTCACCAATACTTTAACTCTTGTGAGGAACAATAATACCCTTTCGATATTAATAATTTTGAAAAAATTAACCGCCGTTTTTTGATACAGAACAAAATTGGGATGGGACTTAATTAGGCCTTCAAATGGATATGCACATATTTTATAGTGATAGATAAATCATGGATCAAACACAACAAGAACAAGGGAACGAGAACTCCCCTTGCTTCTTTATTTCCAACACACAGCACACAACACACTGATAACAGAACACTGGAACTTTCTTCTTTTTCCCCGAAAGGAAGTGGCGGTCCGTTTCTCCAACAGTGGCGACGGGGATTGTAGCTCCCCTAAAGGATGGAGCATGCGTTCTCGTTCACCCACTCTTCAAGCTTGTACACGCCCTTTAACTTGCGGTATAGCCCTAAGAAATCGCCCGTGGTCCATCTCCTCCCCTACAAAACCGGTACTTGTATCTCTCATGCCGTCATGGAAGCGAGGAAAAATTACCAAAAAAGTCCTAAACCTATTGCAATTATTCCAATTCGATCCTAAACTTATTTTTTTGATCAATTAAGTCCTAAACAATTTACAATTATTCAAGATTAGTTCATCCGGCCAAAAATGGTCGGCCGGCGCTGACGTAGCAGCTGGGCTGGCACCGGCGACATTTTTTAACAATATTTTGTTTTTTTGAAATATTTTATTAATTTTTTAATCTTTTTTTCCTCTTTTTTTCCCCCTCTCCCTCCCTCCTTTTTCTCCTCCTCTCCTCCTTCTTCCCTGGGCTTTGGCGACTGGCCAGAGGGGAGGGCTGGCCGATCACTGGACTGAGGCGGCTGACGGGGCGAGCCCTCGCCAGATCTGGTGAGGGGCCCTCGCCGTCGCTTGGTTTGGCAAGGTGAGCCCCGCCCGATCCGGCGAGGGCTCGCCTCGCCGATCGGCGTGTGCCCGGCGACGGCAAGGCGAGCCCCTACTGGATCTGGCGAGGGGAGCTCGCCAACAGTCTCGGAACTGATCTAGAGGAAGAAGACCTTGGAGTTGCCGACAGAGGCGGTGGGGATGAGGCGGGAGTCGAGGAGGCCGAGGATGTCGCCGTAGATCTTGGAGAGCTTGGCCTCAATCTTGGCGTGGTAGTCGTGGATCGCGTCGGCAAGGCCCTCCTCGCCGGATCTGGTGAGGTCTTGCCTCACTTGGCCTTGCTAGACGCGACGACGAGCCCCCCTCGCCGGACGAGGCGAGCCCTCGCCAGATCAGGCGGGGCTCGCCTCGCCAGACCCGGCGACAGCGAGGGCTCGCCCCATCGGCCGTCTCAGTTCGGCGACCGGCTAGCCCTCCCCTCTGGTCGGTCGCCGGAGCCAAGGGAAGGAGGAGGAGAGGAGGAGGAGGGAGGGAGAGGGGAAAAAAAAAAAGAGGAAAAAAGATTAAAAAATTAATAAAATATTTCAAAAAAACAAAATATTGTTTAAAAAAATGTCGCCGGTACTGATCTAAAATAATTGTAAAAGGTTTAGGAGTCAATTGGTTAAAAAAAAATTTATGACTGAATTGGAATAATTATAATAGGTTTAGGACTTTTTGGTAATTTTTCCTGGAAGCGAAGATTATGTAGGAAGGATGAGACAAATTAAAGACAACTGAATTGGATTATGTCACGGTGATTCTGTCCACTTGAGGTGGTGATTTCGTGTGAGAGAGAGAGAGAGGGAGAGATCTTACTTTGTCATTAGCTCCTCCTCCCGCCGTCCTACGGCCTATTCTCCCCTGCATGAGAGTGTTCATAAGTAAATACATAGTTGAACTCGAGTGATTCCTTTTTTTTTCCTAATAATAAAGAATCGAGTTTTCTTTTTCTCTTTTTTTGAGGTGAATATCATGTTTGGGTTTTGTAAAACTCTTTCAGTATTCAAGAATCGCTTTACAAACGATACTATTAATTTCTGGACCAACTTATGCAAACCATGTTTGTACATGTTGTCTATGTAATCGGGGTGAAAATCTTTTTGAAGAAGAAGATAGTACTTCTGATCTCGTCATTAGTTCCAACTTGATGAAAGGGAGGTGGACATTCCTCTTTGGAGGTAATTTTATTGAAAATGTAAATTTTAGTAGAGTGTTGAATTTTCTGCATCATATACCATTTTGCTATACTAATGCACTCGGGCGTTGTCTCTATTTGGAATCATCTTGTGGGCTGCACCGGCCAATGTACAGATTTAGTCTTACCCGTTGTGCGCAAAACAAAAAGGCGATTTAAATATATCTTCTAAATTATGAAGAATCAAGATCGAACGTTTATCTGTTTTAATTTAAACAGTAATTTTTACCTTTCGACCGGGTACATCAGTACTAGGCGTGCGTTTCAGTAGGTGTTTATACTCATCGCGGCTGAGGACATAGAAGAAGGTGACCAGTTCCTTAAAACTGAGAGTGCCGTTGTTGTCCTTGTCCAGCTCTGCGAAGAGACTATCAGCGTCGACATCTTCGAGCCCAGCATGGCTCAGGAAGGTCGTGAACTCTTCGACACTTATGTTGCCGCTCTTGTCCTTGTCCATGGTCTCGAAGAAGCTCTTGGCCGCCTGCTTCTGGTCCTCCGTCAAGTCATCGTAGTGAGCAGATGCAGCCTCACGGACCTTTTCTATATCTATGTCTGCCGAGACGGGCTTGCCGCGCTCGGTCGGCAAGGCCTCCAAGGCCTCCAAGGCCATGTCCATCCCTCTCCCCCTCTCTCTCTCTCTCCTTCGCCTCCCTCTTTGAGGATGTGTGCAAGTGCTGTTGCTATGGAGGTTATTGAAGTATTTATAGAGAATTACAGTCGAGCGTTCCATGAGTTACACACACAAAAGAAAGAAAGAAAAATATGTGAATGATTATTAAATTTTAAATGTGTGTACGATCAACGTCAATGCATGTGAAGCACAAAGAGAGGAAGCAAAATAAATTCGTGGACTTCAATTAGGACGTACAAGTCCCTACATTTGCTAAGACCAATGTTACATGGACGAGAAAATCTTCCTAAAACATCTTTTTTATCTGACGGGTTATTATTTTCATTGAATATTTAAAGAAACTAGTAGTCCAATGCATGGATCCCACTAATTTGATTTGATTGAAACTTTCGAATATTTTTTATTGTCACTATCTGGTCACTTGTTGGACATCTCACAAGTCAAAATCTAAGCCTTTGATATTTATGAATGATTCTTACTGAGAATAGTTAATACTGAATTGGTGATATTCGAACTAGTGATTTTTAATTTTTAAGCCAGAAATCTCCTTATGCTATGACCTAGAATTCTCTTTTCCCAGCTATTTTGTTCTCTGAGCAATTTTAGTCTCCACCATGCCTTGAATGAGTCCATAATGGTCGGTGAGTGAAGAGTACTGATTCAAAACCTTGAGAAAAGTAAGTGTAGGGGAATGCACTACGTCGGTTCAACTCGGGAATCTAACCGAACCTGCCTGGACCTATCAGTTCAAGATCATTGCTAAGGAGAATTGGTTTAATTCTCAGTTTTGCCTCGGAAATTGAGAGGCAAAAATTATTCGAGGCAAAATCAACAAATACCCTAGGATAGCATTGGCTTCTTTACGGGGCCACCAAAATGGACAAATTACACGCGTCATACAATCTTTGCAATTCCCATAAATGAGGTCTATGCCTATTGAAATTCAAGACAAGACAGCATTGATGTACATTTGGACCGTTTCCTAGTTAAACCACTTTTGAAGCATCTTTAAAACAATAGATATTTTTGCACCCTTATAAATTGAATCGTTCTCTTCGACATGAACAGAAAAATAAAATAGTCACTTGACTGACACATGTCTTATAGTAAAATTTTGCAACTTTTATATCGTATCATATAAATTATATTTTTACACTATATAAAAATAGACTGGTTCTCAGATAAAACTGACAATCAGACCAAAACTAGTTGGAAATCGATCTACTCATGTTAAAGAAACAACTCCATGTGTTTTTTATAATTTCCAAACTATTCTCGATATAATATTTACTATGAAATGTGTAGATGTTTGTGCCAAAGGACTAGATAATATATCCATGGTGTAATCCGGTAGAAGGAAGTATGCAATAAGTCTCGATACGGTTTTTCGATGACAATGTCTATATCGAAGTTGTAAATATCGAGTCTTTGGTGTTATGGCAACCACATACATTTAAAGATATTCGTTGGATTAACAAACTAGCTATTATGGCTCTGAAATCGCACAATAGTAAAATACATATGAAACTAATAATCAAGAAATTATGATGTCTGACAAATTTGTCAAAGACTGCAACAAAATAATAGCAACATATGCTATTTGTAGGTAGCTTGCAAATGCTCAGGAAAAAAGATTTTATGGACAGGTTTATCTCTGGACAACAGTCCAACAGTAACTCTAATGGCTCTTTGCTTCTCCAATCCGCCGATAGTTATAAAAGAGAAGACCTTAGAAACCAAATGTTATAGAAAGCAACATATCAAGATCTAAAGATTTGTTACTAGCTGTGTTCCAAGCAATATGCTCTCTTCCGATTGTTTCTCTGAGCATTGTATTTGTGTTGTTTAAGTAATTGTGCTAAAGATTAAGTGGACAAGGGTAAGAGTAGCAGCTAAATCCTAATAATGTGATCCATCTTATGAAAGGATCAATGTTTACTGATTGTAACTTTCTCAACAAATCACTAGTGCAATCTACAAGAGTGGATAGGGTTTCGAGAGAAAGTCGAACCACTATACTTCACTCTTACTAGCACATGGTTCCATCACAAGTTATGAAACATCATGTTGACTTGATCTTAACTTAGCACTAGCTAATTCTCGAAAAAAAAATGTTCAGTTTTCTAAAACAACTTATTCACCTCCCTTTATATTGTATTATTAGGCCCTAACCACCCGAACCCAAAAATGGGCACCAGCCACGAGCTACACATCTATATACATTCACACTTTGATGACATGTGGTGTGCTTCAATGTGGTAAAGTCTTGTGGATTGATCTTAGTAGTGAGCATGGTTCTGAATAACTAGATTGGTGGGATTTGTCCGATTCTAGGTTCCAATGTATGCGGGGTAAGTTATAAATTGAAAAAATTGGAGGATTTCTTTTGATGGGTAGGTTCCAAGTTTTAGGTAGGTGAAACTTAGAATCGGAACTTGAACTAAGTTCTCATGTTTTTCTTAGTTTATGTCTTCATACGATCTTGCAGTATTTAATGATATTTGATAATAAATGTATGATTTGGAACCACTAGTCTAAATTTCTATTTTATAACTGAGACTTTTACATTATTAATATTTCATATTTTTTATGTGTCTAAATATAAATTATGATAAGTGGATTATAATAGCAAATTATTGGTGAGCATGGTTTTAGGACAAAACCTAAAATTAGAGAACCGGACAGGTTCCTAACAATCCGATTTTAGGATCCAAGGTATGTGCGGTATGTTCCGGGTTCCGAAAATTGGGAAATCTGTTTTAATAAGTAGGTTCCAAGTTTTAGGTAAGTGGAATTTGGAACTTGGAACTTAAAACTTGAAATAATTGTTTTTGATATATTTTATAGCGTTTGATGATGAGTATTTAATCATAGATCAATTGTATGAGCTTCCATTTAATGATTGAGACTTTTACTTTATTAATGTTTCATATTCTTCACGTATCTAAAAATAAGCTGTGGTCAATAGATCGTAGCAATAAAGGGTGGTCATTACAGATAACGATCCATTGAAATCGTTCAATTAATAATATAAGTGGAATTTATAACCCATAATAGGATAAGTTTTAAGTTCTAGAAAATGTATAGTAGGTTCTAAGTTTGAAAAAAATAAAGAATCCCTTCCGGCAAGTAGGTTCCAAATTCTAGGTGGAGCTTATAAGAAACTTGGAACCGCTTAGTTTTATAGCAAGTAGTGGTCATTAAAGTAATTATTCATTACAATCATTCAATTATTAATATTGGTGAAACTTGAATAGAGCTTGGAATCGACCTTAAAACCTATGACATGGTAGGTTCAAGTGTATTTAGGTAGGTTATAGGTTTCGAAAAATAAGAAACTTGTTTTTTAAGTTCGATGTGGAACTTATACGAAAATTGGAACCACTTACCCCTTATTAATTCACCTATAAAGTCTTACGTGATCAAATCTCCAAAGAAAGTGTGAAAGTTTTTCCATGATATTAGAAATTGAATGCTAGCAATAAATATGATTAAAACATAGATACCTCCACATTATGGTTTTCAATGCTTTGATCGCTTAATTTTGGATGTTGCGTATTTGGGGTTCAAGTCACTACATGTCCTACTTAGCATGACTTGGCACAATGCTTGCCACCCTATGCATGGAGTGGTACTCGGTATATGTGGACAAAGAGATTTATTTATAATGATGCAAGTCAAATTGAGAAAATTTCAATATCCATTATTATTTGTAAGTGAAAGTATTGAGTTATGGTTCATATAAGAAGGCATGGGGTTCTATTCCTCGATGAACGTCAGGGGGTCTGAGGGTAGTCTGACGGGGTTGTAGGAGCAGTGCTTTCGAGATGTCATAGGACATTTATAATTTGAGCGCATATTTTATTAATATTAGATTTGTGCTCATGAATAACTATTGATTATATAAATAGTCTCTTTTTTTTTTAATAGTTAAGGGTTATAATATAGAATACACTGTGTTAATTATAATGGAATTAGGATAAAAATTTTGGTGTCTCAATTTTTTCTTAACTCGTTTTTGTTCTTTATTTCTTCGTGATCGGCCGAATCATGACAGAACGAAGGCGAAGGAAAGGAAGATGGAAGCCATTTTTCCATCGCCCTCGGTCTTGCTCGTTTCTAAATTCGTCAACGCGCAGGTCGTCGAGCGGATGATATGATTGCAAGAGGCCAAAACCGTCAAAGTGAACGGTACCAATCGCTTTGTCTTTTTCTCGGTTGCGTGCAGGATGCAACTGATGCCGCCCTGAGCGTTGGGGTCCTCCGCACATGAAAAAATCTCCCCGACAAAATGTAGTGCTTATAAAACTGCTTTTGTGCACTATTTTCTCGGTCTCCGTAAGTTAAAAAAGATCTCCACGACAAAATTTACTGTTTATAAACATGCTTTTGTGAACATTTTCCTCTGCCTGCACGCACGAGAAAATCTCCACCATAAAATTTGCTGCTTACAAAAGTGCTTTTGTGCACAATTGTCTCCGCCTCGTAGACGCACACGTAAGTCTCGCCACGTGTTTCTACTTTTGACCATAATTATCAAGTCGTCTCATGCTGACGTCACGTGGGTGACGTGTGAATCCTTCGTTAGGAGGGTCGGCTGGTTGGCTAGGGTTTTGCTCTTCAGGTTGGGTTGGATTTTCTTGGGTGGTCCTTCCTTGGAGATCCTGAGCTGGGACTCACAGCGAAGTCAATGAATAGGCACATGACTAGAGTAAGCTATAAGTCATTGTCGATGGCTATAAGAAACCCCGTTAATAGTGATATACGCTAATGACTATTTGATAAGTTGTGATAATAGATGATATGATTGATGATTATCGATAAGAATATTGACTAAATGAGTCAAATGGATTACCAATTAAAATGCCACAAAAAGATTGGATACTTAGAGGGTATCGAGATGTAGATATAAAATTTCAAATTTGAAATCACTAATGAGTGGAGCTACAAAGACCAATAAATCATGAAGCAAGAATGGATGAGGACATAAATAATCAAAACACAACTTTAAAGGAGCAATCACTTGAACAAGATCATGGTATTGTTAGAGTATGGGCACAAAATTCTCGAAGATGTAGAGACATGGAGACATGGCTACGACTAAAAGAGAATTGCTCTTACATGGTTATGGCATGAACACTATATATACCATCGTTAATCTACTAGAGAACTCGTGAACACACAAAAGAAAAAAAATGTTATCTTGTAATTACTCTTCAATTGATGCATCGTAGTTTTAATTTTCAGACTTGTGTCATAGATTAAATTCTAGTGTGTTTTTTAGCTATAGGTTTTAGATTTTCATCATCGCTTAAATTCCAGCGTTGCCTCTTCATGTTCTTGAACTTTGTCGTCAATTAATTCCAACATAATTTGTATACATTTAGTTATAGTGGCTACATTCTCAAGTTTTGTCGATATAGGTTGTATACGTTCAATTCCGTTTAAAGTCAAGTTATTGATTATCTCATCAATAATAAAAGAATAATTTGCACATAATTGATAATATTCGAGCTAGTGCTTACCACAGTGAAAACTTTTCCAGCCCAATGAGTCCTCTAGAGATTTCGGCTCGAGACAATGAAGTTGGGCTTCATCGGGCACTGGGCCTACTTTGGTCTGAATACGTATTTTGGGCCTTTCATCTCTCTCGCTCAATCTTAGTATTAATAGTTCTGACGTCACTCCTTCATCTCCCCCCTCTGTAAAACCCAAGAGATCAATCCTCTCTCTCTCTCTCCCCTCGCCCTCTGAGCGTCTGATCCTCTCCCCCTCTTCCTCCCTCTCTCCATCCGTTGATCCATCCAATCCAGCGGTCAATTTCTGCATCTCCTGCACATCGCGCGCGTCGTCTTTCTTCTTGCCCGACTCGAGAATCATATATGTCGCGAGTGCTTGATTTTGAGACTCTGATTATTTGGGGCCCGTGAGTGAGGGAGAGTAGAGCCCAAGTGGTCCATTAAGGTTGGCGGGTTTTGGGATCTTATACATGGCGGACATGCCGAGTATCCACTAGGTGAAAGACGCTGCCTTCGTCTAATGGGGAGAGGGGGGCGCGAGTGGAAATTATCATCATCTAAAATCTACCACCACATCCAAATATCGCCAATGATTTTTTTTTTTCGAAATTATCAATATAGTGATCATTTGGATGTTCATCATTTGAACCTACATTCTCACCAATACTTTTACTCTTGTGAGGAATAACAACTTTCTCATATTGATAATTTGAAGAAATTAACCGCCATTTTTAGATGCGGAGAAAAATTAAAATTGGACATAAAGTTGATTTTTTTTTTCAGGATATTTAATAGCGACGAAGTTTCGATTTGTTTCTCCTTTTTTGTCATTATTCAAAATTCTCACCATGAACTCATGAAGTTGCATTATGAGATGAACCATGGATGGGAATGCAACAAAGAACAAGGGAACAAGAACTCGCCATGCTTCCTTATTTCCAGCACACAGCACACAGCACACTGATGACTCAACACAGGAACTTTATTCTTTTCCTCGAAAGTAAGTGGCGCTCCAAGCCTTCAACGGGGCGACAGTGCTCGTAGCTCCCCTAAAGGATGGTGCATGCGTTCTCGTTCACCCACTCTCCAAGCTTGTACGCGCCGTTAAACTTGTTGTACAGCCCTCGAAAATCGATTTCGTTCGATTTCCGCCCCTGCAAAATCGATACATGTATTCTCTCATGCCGTGGAAATGAGATTATGTAGGAAGGAATAAGGATGAGAAGAATCAAAGACAATTGAATCGGATTATGTCACGGTGATTCTATCCACCTCTTTTTGGTTGATTTGATTCTGTCCACTTGAGGTGGCGATTTCGTGCGTGTGTGTGAGAGAGACGGATCTTAGTTTGTCACCAGCTTCTCCCTCCGTCCCACAGTCGGTTCTCGCCTGCATGACATAATGTTCATAAGTAAATACATACTTGAACTCGAGTGATTACTTTTTTTCCTGCTAATAAAGAATTAAGTTTTCTTTTCTTTTCTTTTTTACGGGTATGGCAGAGGCGAATATCATGTCTGGATTTTGTAAAACTCATTCAGCTTTCAAAAATCGCTTTGCAAACCATACTATTATCTTCCGAACCAACTTATGCAAACCATGCCTGTACATGTTGTCTTTGTAATCGGGGTGAAAATCTTTTTGAAGGAGAAGATAGTACTCTTGATCTCATCATTAGTTCCAACTCGATAGAAGGGAGGTGGACATTCCTCGTTGGAGGTAATTTTATTGAAAATGTAGATTTTGGCAATGTTGAATTGTCTGCATCATATATCATTATGAAGAATCGAGATCGAACGTCTATTTATTTTAATTTAAACTACAATTTTTACCTGTTGACCGTGTCCATCAGTACTAGGCCAGCGTTCCATTAGGTGTTTATACTCGTCGCGGCTGAGGACGTAGAAGAAGGTGACGAGTTCCTCAAAACTGAGACTCTTGCTGTCCTCCTTGTCCAGCTCTGCGAAGAGATCATCAGGGTAGACAGTATGGAGCCCGGCATCGCTCAGGAAGGTCCTGAACTCGTGGAGACTTATCTTGCGGTTCTTGTCCTTGTCCAGGGTGTCGAAGAGGCTCCTGGCCGCCTGCTTCTGGTCCTCCGTCAAGTCCTCGAAGTGAGCAGATGCAGCCTCGCGAACCTTTTCTAGATCTATGTCTGCCCAGAAGGGCTTGCTTAGCAGGGCCTCCAAGGCCTTCATGGCCTCCCTGGCCTCCAAGGCGATGTCCATCCCTCTCCCCCCTTTCTCTCCTTTGCCTCCCTCTGAGGATGTGTGCAAGTGCTGTTGCTATGGAGGTTATTGAAGTATTTATAGAAAATTACAGTCGAGCGTTCCATGAGTTACACACACAAAAGAAAGAAAGAAAAATATGTGAATGATTATTAAATTTTAAATGTGTGTACGATCAACGTCAATGCATGTGAAGTACAAAGAGAAGAAGCAAAATAAATTCGTGGACTTCAATTAGGACGTACAAGTCCCTACATTTGCTAAGACCAATGTTACATGGACGAGCAAATCTTATTAAAACATTTTTTTTATCTGACCGGTTAATATTTTCATTGAATATTTAAAGAAACTAATAGTCCAATGTATGGATCCCACTGATTTCGATTCGATTGAAACTTTCTAATAGTTATTGCCACCATCCGGTCACTTGTTGAACATCTCACGAGTCACGTTAACTGATTAAGTCTAAGCCTTTAATATTTACGAATGATTCTAATTGAGAATAGTTAATACTTAATTGGTGATATTCGAACCGGTGATTTCCAATTTTTAAGCCAGAAATCTCCTTATGCTATGACCGAGAATTCTGTTTTCCCAGCTATTTTGCTCTCTGAGCAATTTTAGTCTCCACCATACCTTTAATGTGTCCTTATTGTCTGTGAGTGAAGAGTACTAATTCAAAACCTTGAGAAAAGTAAGATAGTGTGGGGGAATGCATTACATTGGTTCAACTTGGGAATCTAACCGAACCTGCCTAGACCTATTAAATTATTTGAGGCGAAATCAACAAATACCCTAGAATAGCGTTGGCTTCTTTGTGGGGCCACCAATATAAACAAATTACACACATAATATAATCGTTGCAATTCCCATAAATAAGGTCTATGCCTTTTTTTTTTTTTTTGGTCAGTCCTACTCTATACCTATTCTACACTCACTCTCAGATTTTTGCCCTGCCTCTTGTAGGGCGTGGGGTCTATGCCTATTGAAATCATTAAAATTCAAGACAAGACAGCATGACGTGCATTTGGATCATTTCCTAGTTAAACCACTTTTGAAGCATCTTTAAAACAATAAATATTTTTGTACCCTTATAAATTGAACCATTCTCTTCGACATGAACATAAAAATAAAAAAGTCACTTGACTGACACATGTCTTATAGTAAAATTTTGCAACTTTTATATCATATCATATAAATTATATTTTTACACAAAATAAAAATGGACTAGTTCTCAGGTAAAGCTGACAATCAGACCAAAACTAGCTGGAAATCGATCTACTCATGTTAGAGAAACATCTCCAAGTGATTTTGATAATGTCCAAATTATTCTTGATGTAATATTCACTATGAAATGTGCAGATGTCCGTGCCAAAGGACTACATAATATATCCATGGTGTAATCCAATAGAAGGAAGTATGCAATAAGTCCTGATACAGTTTTTCGATGACAATGTCTATGTCGAAGTTGTAAATATAGGGTCTTTGGTATTATGGCAACCACATACATTTAATGAAGTTTGTTTGATGGTTAGTCTTATGGCAACCACATACATTTAATGATTTAATGATGTTTGTTGGATTAGCAAACTAGCTATTATGGCTCTGAAATCACACAATAGTAAAATCTAGCACATCTCCTTCGAACGCACAAAAAGCACACGAATCAGGGGAATCATATCCCGGCAGAGGACTCCATCAGAATGAGGTCACTGCATCCCATATAGAGCTCCTTATCGTCCGCGACTCGCCATCAATACCATCAGAGATCTGAAGCTCAACAAACTTCACTTTCGAGAGCTCCGTCTTCCTTGAATTCCAAGCAGAGAAACGAAAAACCTAAGCTGCGCAGAAAGTTACAGGGTAGAGAGAGAGAGAGAGAGAGAGAGAGAGAGAGAGAGAGAGAGAGAGAGAGAGAGGAGAGAGGGAGAAGAGGGAGAGATGTCAAAACGGGCAACGAAAACTTAAAGGAGGTCTTAGAGAGGGAAAGTGGAAGAGAGAGAGGGGGGGAGGGAGGAGAGGGAGGAGAGATGAGCGGCGATTTGGAAATATTAAATGGGGAGGGACACGTCACCCTCCCCCTCCCCCTCCTCCCTTCCTTGATGTTTGTTGGATTAGCAAACTAGCTATTATAACTCTAAAATCACACAATAGTAAAAGCTAGATGAAACTAATAACCGAGAAACTATTTCACCAAAAAAAAATAATAATAATAATTGAGAAACTATGTTGTCTGACATATTTGTCAAAGACTGCAACGAAAGAATAGCAACATATGCTATTTGTAGATAGCTTGCAAATGCTTAGGAAAAAAGATTGTATGGACAATTTTATCTCTGGACAACAGTTGAACAATAACTCTAATTGCTCTTTACTTCTCCAATCCGCTTTTGAAAGATAGTTATAAAAGAGAAGACCTTAGAAACCAAATATTATAGAGAGCAACATACCAAGATCTAAAGATTTGTTACTAGCATGTTACCAGCAATACGCTCTCTTTTAATTGTTTCTTTGAGCATTGTATTTGTGCTGTTTAAGTAATTATGCTAAAGATTAAGTGTTCAAGAATAAGAGTAGCAGCTAAGTCATAATAATGTGATCCATCTTATGAAAGGTTCAATGTTTACTGATTGTAACTTTCTCAGCAGATTAGTAGTGCACTCAGCAGATTAGTAGTGCAATCTACAAGAGTGGATAGGGTTTCGGGAGAAAGCCGAACCACTATACTTCGCTCTTACTTGCACATGGTTCCATCACAAGTTATGAAACACCACGTTGACTTGATCTTAACTTAGCACTAGCTAATTTTTGAAAAAAATTGTCAAGTTTTCCAAAACAACTTATTCACCTCCCTTTATAATGTATTATTAGCCCCCAATAACCCGAACACAATCACTTCTAAGATAGAGTTAATCCAAAAAACACAAGATAATTTCCAGTTAGCGGTGAAGACTTGAGAGCACATAGCATGAGCCTTCGATGATTGATTGCTGTAATTCACAATTTCTGCATTTAGATCATGGAACTGGTAGGGATCCAACTATAGGATTATTGAATTTCTAACTTGACTATCTATAGAGTCTATCGACCTCGAGGAGGAGACAGAGAGTCATTCCACAATTTGGGAACAATCTACCTTAAGATTGAGTGAATTTGATGACTATTTTCTTAAGCCGAATCTAATTTCAGATTTCTTGCAAGTTCCAGATATTCAAACGAATCTTGGAGGTTGAAAACTCTATGATGAAACAGGAAAGAAATGAGTCCCTAAAGCAATAAATATTCTCTTTCAAATTTTAGGGATGGGCATTGGTTTAGACCTTAGATTAATCTTGGATTAGCACAACCTAGTCGGTCCTGATTCGGTTCTCAGGGGAAGTGGGTTGGTCCTTGGCTTTGAGATCTTTAGATTAGTACTGTACGGATTGATCATCGATTTTTGGAGTTTAGAGTCAGTTCAACTCAGACTAAGACCGTATAAATTATCTACAATATATCTAAAATACATATATATATATATATCTAATATATTATTTAAAATCTTTTTATATAGAGAAAATCTAAGTTACACGGCGTCAATAGCATAAAAAGTATCCTCAGCGAGAAGTCTAAGTAATTTTACATTGTTCTTTAATATCTTAGACTTCTAATGTTGTTTGCAGCATCAACAGCCATTTTTACAAATGAGAAAAATATTTGTGTGAGGAGTTCTCACAGCATCTAAAACAACGTAAATAGATTCTCACGGTATCCTCCTTCAGTACTTATTCTCATTTGTCTTCTTTGTCCACTTAGTCTTCAATTTGCCAAAATCAAAAGAAACAGCTTCCCTACTTGCCGCTCGACACTTGCCTCACTCACTTCTGGTCGCTCATGCCGCTCACCGTTTGCCTCCCTTGTTGCTCACCACTTGCCCTGCTCGCTGCTTGACGCTTGCCCCATTTGATGCTTGCCGCTCGAACTGCTCGCCTCTCTTCATTGACCTTGCTTGTCGCCAAACTCATTGGGCCGGTTTGGTCCTCTGTCGCCTTTTCGAGGAGTACAAAAATTAAAACAAAAAAATTATCGTTTAGTGCCGGGTTAACCTTGGAACCAAACTGAACATATTGGGTCAGTCTTATCCTCAATTTCAAAAATTGAGGATTAACACTGTGCAAGTTGGTTCTAGGGTTAAGGGGGTGGACCTGCTTAAACCGGACCATGCTCACCCTTCTCCAATTTGATACCAAAGCCTTTTTCCTATTGATCTTAAAATATTTTGTCAATAAATAAGTCCTTTTAATCCTTTTATATGATCATGCTCAATTATTTTGATGAAGATTGAGAAGTTACGTATGGTAGTTGGAGAGGAATCCAATATTTTAACCTGGTAAATACGAGTGTGAAAAAGAACGGATGGAGTCCAAGCCACAGTCGTGCTTGGGATCAAATTGACTTGTGTTACGTTGTAAGGAGTTAGCGACATTCTCCTGTGCCCATTTTGAAAAATCAATGAAGAATTCTCCACAAGCCTCGAGTGTAATAATGGTCTGAAGCATAGCCAGCAAACATGAAGGGTTATGTTTTTATTCTTGGAAATAATTTTTATTTCGAAACATTTTTTTTTTTTATTTCTGTTATCAGGAACAGTTTCGAGCATTTTAAGCTGTTTGATAAATACACAAAATTTCTATTTCCAAAATAAAAATATGTTTGGTACGATCTCAAATATTTTTATGACTTAAAATTTCTTTTATTTATTAATGATATTACTTTTTTTTTTCTTTTTCTTCTCCCTTCTCTAGCTAGTCACCAATCTTAGCCATGGCCAGGGCTGAGGGTTGGTGAGGTCGCCAACCTCAGGGGAGCCTCGTCGGCCACCAGCGACCTCGCCAAACCACCAGTGATGCTCGACCTCGCCCAAACTTGGTCGAGTCAACCTCGCCGTGGCCGAGCAAGGTCAAGCCTCTCTAGTGGCCAAGTGAGGCTTGGGGTGGCCTAATTGGAGGTTGGTGAGCTCGAGGGCACCTTGCCAAGGGTCAATGAGGCTTCAATGAGGTCACTGGGCCTCGTCTGACCAGTCGCTAAAAAGAAGAAGAGCGGAAGAGAAAAAGAAGAAAATAAAAGAAAAGAAGCTCATTTCTTGAGTTGATCCCGAGAACAAAAAAATAACTTCTTTTGTTTATTATTTCTATTCTAAAGAACAAAAAAATTATCAAACGTGTTTCTATTCTATTTGTATTCTAGAGAACAAAAAAACAAAAACACATGTTCTCAGGAGCATTACAAAAAACACCTGAAGATACCACAAGATTTGGTAGGTTGTTCCATCTGTCTCCCCAGTTTCCAAGAAATCAAAATGTGATTACTTTCTTCAAAGTGAAACGCCCACTTAGTCTGATCCGGACGTGGAACAATGATGCCTTCTTCTGTGATGCCGTAGAGTTTAGGCCAATTTTGATCCAAAGAGGCCTAAATTATTAAAAAAAAAAAAAAAAACTCTCAAAGTTTTGGTGTAGTCTTAATTCTACTCCAAATTTTTTTATCTTGGAAAAAATTCAATTTTAGGTCTAGTCCCAGATATATCCCAAATTTAGGTTTAGTCCCAAATTTGTCCCGAATTTTGTTTTGCCTAAAAAAACACCAACTTTTAATCTATCCTTAAATCTACCTCGTGGTTCAATACTAATTTGATGTGGCATCTCCACATCGACGACAAATCCACATCAATAAGGTGACATGGAAAATTATCTTCAAATTATAATCGCTCTAGGATGTAAAAATTTGGGGACGACTAATAGAGATAGATTTAGGACTAGAGTAAAAATCGATGATATTTCTTTTCGAGGAGAAAAAAGTTTGGGATGGATTTAAGATTGCACATAAAGTTAGGGTTTTTTATGAGACAAAAAAATTCGGGGAAGATTTCTGACTAGACCAAAAGTTTGAAGCTTTTTTAAGACGAAAAAGTTTAGGACAAAATTAAGACTAGAACTAAAATTTGGAGTTTTTTTTTTTTTTTTTTTTTTTTTTTTTTTTTTTTTTTTAGGGAAATAGGCTAATCCAAGGATTTAGGCATTTTTATTTGAATTTGGCCTATAAATTGACCCAAAAATGGCCACCAGCCACCAGCCACACATCTATATATATTCACACTTTGATGACATGTGGTGTGCTTCAATGTGGTAAAGTCTTGTGGATTGGTCCTAGGAGTAAGCATGGTTCTGAAAAACTGGATCGGTGGGACTTGTCCAATTCTAGATTCCAATGTATGCAGGGTAAGTTACAAATTGCAAAAATTGGAGAATCTCTTTTGATGGGTAGGTTCGAAGTTTTAGGTAGGTGAAACTTAGAATCGAAACTTGAATTAAGTTCTCATGTTTTTCTTATTTTATGTCTTCATACGATCTTGTAGTATTTAATGATATTTGATAGTAAATGTATGATTTGGAACTACTAGTCTGAATTTCTATTTTATAACTGAGGCTTTTACTTTATTAATATTTTATATTTTTCATGTGTCTAAATATAAATTATGATAAGTGGATTATAATAGCAAATTATTGGTGAGGATGGTTTTAGGACAAAACCTAGAATTAGAGAACTGGACAGGTTCCTAACAATCTGGTTTTAGATACCAAGGTATGTGGGATACATTCCAGGTTCCAAAAATTGGGAAACCTATTTTAATAAATAGGTTCCAAGTTTTAGGTAAGTAGAATATGGAACTTGGAACCTAAAACTTAAAATAATTGTTTTTGCTATATTTTATGGCGCTTGATGATGAGTATTTAATCATAAATCAGTAGTATGAGCTTCCATTTTATGATTGAGACCTTTATTTTATTAATGTTTCATATTCTTCACGTGTCTAAAAATAAGTTGTGGTCAATAGATCGTAGCAATAAATGGTAGTCATTAAAAATAACGATCCACTGTAATCGTTCAATTAATAATATAAGTGGAATTTGAAATCCATAATAGAGTAAGTTTTAAGTTCTAGAAAATGTAGGGTAGGTTCTAAGTTCGAAAAAATAAAGAACCTATTATAGCTGTCACGCCCCGATCCTCGAGCACGCACACATCCTTCCACTTGGTCGATTTTAGAAAGCGATATCCCAGGACTAAGTATCGCTGACCCATTCATTAATTAAGCACACGCGGAAGTAATTATAAAATCCCCAGACAATAAAACAATGGGATAGAAAAGCAAGGCCATATTTTCATACTGAAAACACACAACCAAACTTTTGTACATAGCACAAGCCAAGTCATTCACAACTATTTACATTCTCCAGGTCTCACTAAACAAAGAGGATATACTCTCAATCCTCATCAGGGTCATAATCAGGGTCATCCTGATCCCCTTCTGGTTCTTCCTCGTCTAGCTCATCCTCATCAAAATCCTCATCTACCGGCTCCTCTTCCACCGGTTCTTCCTCAGCAGGCACCTCCTCAATCTCCTCCCACTCCTCATCCACTCCCCAGTCTTCATCTCCCGCTGGACCTTCTGCCTCTTGATCTGGAATCACTGGTTCTTCTCCATTATGATTGGCATCACCTCCAGAGTGCACAGAAGAGGTATACTCACCCGCCGATGCAGGATCATTAGCGTCAACCACACTACCGCCCTCGGGATCAGCAGTCCCAGCCCCAAAGGCCTCCTCAAGGACGATGAATGGTATCTTCTCTTCTGGTATGGGACCTACCTGCCTCCCATCAAAATAGTGGCGATACCAAGCTCTGTACTCATAGGGCACCAGATCATCCCTACCCTTATCAACCCAAACAGTGGTCTCGACCAACACATACTCTAGTTCCTCTGGGTCAGGGTGAATTTGAAAATGAGAGGTCTTCTCGATGATGTTTTCTGGGATACCGGATTCTTCGGGAGGAGGGATAGGAGGAGGTCCTGGTGCTGCCATCTAAGGGCCTGAAATGGTTTATATCAACTAATGAGACTATGTCTCAGCAAGTTCTACCCCCTAAGTCTCGATTAGGGAACCAATACGCCACAAGATTGCCTAAGAGCACAACATGAGTCAGAAGACGTACCTGGGCATCAGTCCCAACCTGCAACTCAAGGTTAAACACACATGCTTCACATGTTGCACAAACAGCAATCAATTCACATATATAAACCACGGTCCTTTGGACATAGCGTATAATAGGTGGGAATCACAACTCCACCAAACATATCTCAGTACTTAATGGCTTTACGGTCCCACTCAACCACTTTCAGAGTTCAATGGCTTTATGGTCCCCACTCGACCTTCTCAAATTTCAATGGCTTTATGGTCCCACTCGACCTTTTCTCGATACTCAAATGGCTTTATGGTCCCACTCGACCTTTTCTCTCAATCATCAAATCAGTATGAAATAAAGCTCAATTAAATAAAAGGATTGTACCACAGCGATCAGCACGAAATTCCGGTCACCGGCCATCCCGGTTGAATTTCCGGAAAATAAATAATTAAATAATTAATTTTTGAAAATTAAATAAATAGATAAATACAATAAATTCAATTTAGGACAATATAAAGCTCAATTAAATAAACGGTTTGCCCCACCATCATCAGCATAAAATTCCGGTCCCTAGCCATCCTTATTGAAATTTCAGGAAATAATTAATTAATTAAATTAATTTCGAAAATTAATAATTAATTCCTAAAAATTCATTTTAGGCCCGAATTATTAAATTAACACCCGATAAGGGATGGGAAAAATCCCAAGAAGCATCCAATAATTAATAGGACAAGTTTACTTGCTAAATGCACCTTCAATTTAACTAACAAGCACTAACAAGTCTCTAATTTAATTATTATAATCTAATCTAACCACCTAATTGCAATTAAATAAATCTAATCAACCCTTAGGCATAATTAGATCACTAAGAAAGCTTTAGTGAGTAAAACTCACTTGCACAAAACGACGACCGAGACACCATAACGACGACGCAACGGCGGCCGAACCAGGGCCGAGCCAAGAGCTTCACAAGCCCGAAGAAACATTAGGCTTGGGCCGGATTAAAACTTGAGCTGCTCTTAAACTTGGGCTGATCTCTTGGGCTTGAAAACACTGAATTAAGGGCTGCTTGAAGACCGTCAGTGGACGCGTGGGCTTCGGGCTTTGTTGGCCGATCTACGAGCTGACTTCGTGTGGGGTTGAACACGGTTGTTGTTGACTGAGGATCCACGGCGTTGAGACAAATGGCGCGAGTGTATGCGGCTTGGCTTTGCTGGGCGTGAAAGCATGAAGCAGTTTCATGCACGTTAAGGTGGCCGACCACGGCTGGTGGACTCGTGCGGCTCCTCTTCAGTCTTCAACTCGGCTATGTTGACCGAAGGAGGCCAAAACGTGGGCAGGTGGCAGCTTAGGGAAGGGGAGGTCGCTGAAGTGGAGGTGTGGGCTGCTCTCTCTCTTCTCCCGAGTTCTCTGTTTCGGTGTTGAGCAAGATGGGGCAGCAAATTTGGGAAAGTAACGCACGCGGCCTAGAGGAAAATCAGAGCTGAAAGTGTAGCCGTAAGTGGATAGGAACGGAGGGGGAAATGGCGCACGTGAATTTCAGTCCAAGGGGCCCCAAACCAGCCACTCTTATCTCTTCCATTTAATGCCTTGTCTCCCCATTTATTTTTTTGATTAAAATTCCTCAAATAACCAAGTTTCCAAGCAATTTTCTGCTGCCCAAGAACTTATTCTGAATTTCCTTTCTTTTTCTCCGGTATCCGATTTTCCGAATAAATAAATTCAGTTGGAGTCCAAATCGAAGTCAGAAAAAGCCCAAACAACTTTCATTCGCCGAATCACATACCCCAGATGTCAACTGTCTCTTTAAAATAGCCAATCTGAGTTTCCATTCAATTTCCGAATTATCCGACCCGATTTTCCGTAAAAATTTCGGGACCTTTGAAAAATCTTCTGAGACTGAGCCGATGTTCCATAAATAGCTCGTGACATCACAGGACTTTCAATTTTTGAAATCTGATTCAAATTGACGGTTAATTTCATTCCGGCGCGCTTTTAGCGTGGCCTAGACTACTAAGTAGTTTTCAGAACTTTTCAAGGCAATTGACCCGTGGTCAATTTTCTTCAAGTCACAATGAACCCGCTCTACACAATGACGACTCTCGATTGTCGTGAAAATCTTGATGGCTCAATTACAAACACGGGGTACCCAAACGATAGAAAAATCAAATTAGTGCTTGGTCGACGAGAATTTTCCAATTTAGTGGAGTCACCCACGATCGGCCATACATCTCAGTCGAACCAACCTATTTTTGATCTCAATTCGATTTTTAACTGTGCCGTAATGACCTCTAAAGATGAACACGGTCGAGAAGCCGATTCCTGGTCGAATTCTCAAGTCTATTGCCTTAAAATTCTTTAATGGCTTACCCAGTTAATCTAGTTATCTCAAGAGTGATTAGCTCCGAGAACAACCCTATAGACGCGTCAATGAAATGCCTGCTCAATTTAAAAGAAAACAATACTGGAAATTCTGGATGTCACAATAGCAGGTAGGTTCCAAATTCTAGGTGGAACTTATATGAAATTTGAAACTGTTTAGTCTTACAGCAAGTAGTCAAGCGGATGACATGATTGCAAGAGGCCAAAATTGTCAAAGTGAACGGTATGAATCACTTTACTGATCGAAAAAAAAAAAAAAAAAACAGTACGAGTCACTTTGTCTTTTTCTTAGTTGCGTGCAGGAAACAACTGATGCTTCCCTGAGCGTTGGGGTCCTTCACACATTAAAAAATCTCCACAACAAAATCTAGTGTTTATAATGGTGCTTTTGTGCACAATTTTCTCTGCCTCCGCACGTGAAAAAATCTCCATGACAAAATTTACTGTTTTTTTTTTTGTCCTATTTTATTTATACTCTAGCACTCACTTTCAAACTTTTGCCCTACCTCCTTGCAGGGCGTGAGAGTCGAAACCCACTCTTGAAACTTAATCGTCCTCACCCCAACCCCCCTGAGAAGGGGGGGATTCGAACTCTCCACCTTCCCCTTCCAAGTTGGTAGGGTGATTACTGGAACAAAATTTACTGTTTATAAACGTGCTTTTATGCACATTTTCCTCTGACGGGAAAGTACCAAAAAAATTATAAACCTATTGCATTTGTGCCAATTTAGTCATAGGCCTCTCCTAGGCTCCCGACAAGGCAGCTTTGCTCGGATCTGGGTGAGGCCAGCCTCGCCCGCGGCCTTGGTCGAGGCTGAGTGAGGGCCGTAACCCTTGCCAGCAGCTCGCGAGGGCTCCACGGCCCTCGCCGGCCATGGCGATGGCCACCTTCGCCCGCGGCAAGGCCAGGGTGAGGCTGGCCTCGCCCAGATCTGGGCTAAGCCGCCTCGCCTGCGTCCCTGGTCAAGGCCAAGCGAGGGCCGTGACCCTCACCGGCGACTGGGGAGGGCTTTGCGACCTCGCCTCCGCCTTGGCGATGGCGCCATGGCCTTGCCAACCATGGGAGAGGCTAGCCTGCCCAGATTCGGGCGAAGTCGCCTTGCCGGCGGCCTGGGAGAGGCCGGGTGAGGGCCGCGACCCTCACCGACGGCGGTGAGAGTTTCGGTGGCCACCGCCGGGAAGAAGAAGGCAGAAAAGAAAAAGAAAAAGAAAAAAATTAATAAAAATCAATAAAAATTAATAAAAAAATTCGAAAAAAAATAATAAAAAATCATAAAAATTGCCACGTCAGTGTCCGACCACTGGCCAACATCCACGTCAGCACCGGCCAGCCAAAATTGGCTGTATGGACTAAATTAATACTAATATTAAAAGGTTTATGACTGAATTGGTCCAATTGAAAAGTTTAGGACTGAATTGGTATAAATGCAATAGATTTAAGACTTTTTTGGTACTTTTCCCTCCTCTGATTACACGCACGAAAAAATCTCCATGACAAAATTCACTGTTTACAAAAGTTCTTTTGTGCACAATTTTCTTCACCTCATAGACGGCACATAAGTCTCGCCGCGTGTATCTACTTTTGTCCATAATTTTCAAGTTGTCTCATGCTGACGTCACGTGGGTGACATGTGAATCCTTCATTAGGAGGGTTGGCTGGCTGGCTAGGGTTTTGCTCTTCAGGTTGGGTTGGATTTTCTTGGGTGCTCCTTCCTTGGAGATCCTGAGCTGGGACTCACAGCGAAGTCAATGAATAGGCACATGACTAGAGTAAGCTATAAGTCATTGTCGATGGCTATAAGAAATGCTGTCAATAGTGGCTTACGCTAAATAGATGATATGGTTGAAGATTGTCTATAAGGATATTGATTAAATGAGTCAAATGAATTACCAATCAAAATGCCGCAAAAAGATTGGATACTTAGAGGGTATCGGGATGTAGTGAAATCACTAATGAGTGGAGCTACAAAGACCAATAAATCATGGAGCAAGAATGGACGAGGACATAAATAATCAAAACACAACTTTAAAGGAGCAATCACTTGAACAAGATCATGGTATGTTAGAGTATGGACACAAAATTCTCGAAGATGTAGAGACATGGAGACATGGCTACGACTACAGGAGAATTGCTCTTACATGGTTATGGCATGAACACTATATATACCATCGTTAATCTACTGGAGAACTCAAGAGCGCACAAAAGAAAAAATATTATCTTGCAATTACTCTTCAATTGATGCATCATAGTTTTAATTTTTAGACTCGTGTTATAGATTAAATTCTAGTGTGTTTTCTAGCTATAGGTTTCAAATTTCCGTCATTGCTTAAATTCCAGCATTGCCTCTTCATGTTCTTGAACTTTATCGTCAATTAATTCCAACATAATTTGTATACATTTAGTTCTATTCATAGTGGCTACATTCTCAAGTTTTGTCGATATAGTTTGTGTACGTTCAATTCCGTTTAAAGTGAAGTTATTGATTATCTTATCAATAATAAAAGAATAATTTGCACATAATTGGTAATATCCGAGCTAGTGCTTATCTCAGTGAAAAATTTTCAAGTTCAATGAGTGCTCTAGAGATTTTGGCTCGAGACAATGACGTTGGGCTTCATCAGGCACCAGGCTGCTTTGGTCTGAATACGTATTTGGGGCCTTTCGTCTCTCGCTCAATCTCAGTATTAATAGTTCTGATGTCACTCCTTCATCTCCCCCCTCTGTAAAACCGAGAGATCGATTCTCTCTCTCTCTCTCTCTCTCTCCTCTCTGAACGTCCGATCCTCTCCCCTCTTCCTCCCTCTCCCTCCGTTGATCCATCCAATCCAGCGGTTGATTTCTCCATTTCCTGCACATCGCACGCGTCGTCTTTCTTCTTGCCCGCCCGCAAATCATATATGTCGCGAGTGCTTTGATTTTGAGACTCTGATTATCTGTGGCCCGTGAGTGAGGGAGAGAGGAGCCCGTGTGGTCCATTAAGGTTGGGGGGTTTTGGGGGTCTTATAAATGGCGGATACGCCGGGTATCCACCAGGTGAAAGATGCTGCCTTTGTCTAATGGGGAGAGGGGGGTGCGAATGGAAATTATCACCATCTCAAATCCACCACTACATCCAGATATCGCTATCGATTTTTTCAAAATTATCAATATAATGATCATTTAGAGGTTCATTATTTGAACCTACATCTTCACCAATATTTTTACTCTCGTAAGGAATAACAACCTTATGATATTTATAATTCGAAGAAATTAACCGCCATTTTTAGATGTGGAGCAAAATTAAAATTGGACTTGAAGTTGATTTTTTTTTTTCAAAAATTAGGCCTTTAAATGGATATGCACATATTTAATAGCGTCGAAGTTTCGATTTGTTTCTCCTTTTTTGTCATTATTTAAAATTCTCAACATGAACTCATGGAGTTACATTATGAGATGAACCATGGATAGGAATGCAGCAAAGGACAAGGGAACAAGAACTCGCCATGATTCTTTATTTCCTACACACAGCACACAGCAACAGCACAGGAACTTTCTTCTTTTCCTCGAAAGGAAGTGCCGCTCCATGTCTTCAACGGGGCGACAGTGCTCGTAGCTCCCCTAAAGGATGGTGCATGCGTTCTCGTTCACCCACTCTCCAAGCTTGTACACGCCCTTAAACTTGTCATACAACCCTGACAAATCGCCTATCTTCCATCTCCGCCCCTGTAAAATTGAAACATGTATTCTCTCGTGCCGTCATGGAAGTGAGATTATATAGCAAGGATGAGACGATTTGAGGACAATTGAATCAGATTTCGTGTGTGTATGTGAGAGGGAGAGAGGGATCTTACCCGGTCATTAGCTCCTCTCCCCATCCCACGGCCGCTTCTCGCCTGCATGACATAGTGTTGATGGTAAATACATACTTGAACTCGAGTGATTACTCTCTTTCATGCTAATAAAGAATTAAGTTTTCTTTTCTTTTCTACGGGTATGGCAAAGGCGAATATCATGTCTGGGTTTTGTAAAACTCATTCAGCTTTCGAAAATCACTTTACAAACCATACTATTATCTTCCGGACCAATTTACGCGAACCATGCCTGTACATGTCTATGTAATTGGGGTGAAAATCTTTTTGAAGGAGAAGATGGTACTTTTGATCTCGTCATTAGTTCCAACTCGATAAAAGGGAGGTGGACATTCCTCGTTGGAGGTAATTTTATTGAAAATGTAAATTTTAGTAGAGTGTTGAATTTTCTGCATCATATATCATTATGAAGAATCAAAGATCGAACGTCTATTTATTTTAATTTAAACTACAATTTTTACCTCCTGGTCGCGTACATCAGTACCAGGCCCACGTTTCCATCGGTGTTTATACTCGTCACGGCTGAGGACGTAGAAGAAGGTGACTAGTTCCTCAAAACTGAGAGTCTCGCTGGCGTCCTTGTCCAGCTCTTTGAAGACAGCATCAGCGTCGACAGTTTGGAGCTCGGCATCGCTCAGGAAGGTCTTGAACTCGTCGAAACTTATGTTGCCGTTCTCGTCCTTGTCCATCGTGTCGAAGAGGCTCCTGGCCGCCTTCTTCTGGTCCTCCGTCAAGTCCTTGAAGTGAGCAGATGCAGCCTCACGAACCTTTTGTATATCTATGGCTGCCGAGACGGGCTTGCTTAGCTCGGTCGGCAAGGCCTCCTCGGCCTCCTCCAAGTCCATGTCCATCCCTCTCCCCCTCTTTCTCCCCTTTGCCTCCCTCTTTGAGGATGTGTGCAAGTGCTGTTGCTATGGAGGTTATTGAAGTATTTATAGAAAATTACAGTAGAGCGTTCCATGAGTTACACACAAAAGAAAGAAAGAAAAATATGTGAATGATTATTATATTTTTAATGTGTGTACGATCATTGTGAATGCATGTGAAGCACAGAGAGAGGAAGCAAAAAAATTCGTGGACATCAATTTGGACCTGCAAGTCCCTACATTTGCTAAGAGCAATGTTACATGGCCGAGAAAATCTTATTAAAATATTTTTATTATGTGAAGAGTTAATTTTTTCATTGAATATTTAAAGAAACTAATAGTCCGAATGCATGGATCCCACCGATTCCAATCTGATTGAAACTTTCTAATATTTTTATTGCCACCATCTTGTGACTTGTTGGACATCCCATGAGTCACGTCAATTGATTAAGTCCAGGCCTTTGGCATTTACGGATGATTCTGATTGAGAATAGTTAATACTCAATTAGTGATATTCGAACTAGTGATTTCTAATTTAAGCCGAAAATCTCCTTACGTTATGACCAAGAATTCTCTTTTCCTAGCTATTTATTTCTCTGAGCAATTTTAGTCTCCACCATACCTTGAATGGGTGTCCATAACGGTATGTGAGTGAAGAGTACTAATTCAAAACCTTGAGAAAAGTAAGATAGTGTAGGGAAATGTGCATAAGGTCGGTTCAACTCAAGAATCCAACCGAACTTGCTTGGACCTATTAGATTAAGATCAGTGCTAAAAGAAAATTGGTTTGGTTCTCAATGCCAACTTGAGAAATTGAGAGTCAAAAATTATTCGAGGCGAAATCAACAAATACCCGTAGGACAGCATTGGCTTCTTTACGGGGCCACCAATGTTGACAATTACATGCGTCATAAAATCTTTGCAATTCCAATAATTGAGGTCTATGCCTATTGAAATCATTAAAATTCAAGACAAGACAGCACTGACGTGCCTTTGAACCGGTTCCTAATTAAATCGGTTTTGAAGCATCTTTAAAACAATAAATATTTTTGCACCCATAAAAATCGAACCATTCTCTTCACCATGAACAAACAACAAAATAATCACTTGACTATCATATATTTTATAATAAAATTATGCATATCATATAAATTATATTTTTACACAATAAGAATGAACCAGTTCTAGAGTAAAATCGACAATCGAATTGGAACTGGCTAGAAATCAACCCACCATGTTGGAGAAATATTTTTAAGTGATTTTGATAATGTTCAAATTATTCTTAGTATAATTTTTACTATAAAATGTGCAGATGTTCATACCAAAAGACTGCATAATATTCATGGTGTAATCCAATGGAAGGAAGTATGTCACAAGTCCTGATACTATTTTTCCGTAAATAGTATAAGTGGACTTGAAGATAAACAAATGTTAATGTCTATGTTGAAGTTGTAAATGTCAAGTCTTTGATGCTATGGTAACCACATACATTTAATGATGTTCGTTGGACTAGCAAATTAGCCATTGTGGCTTTGGAATTGTACAACAGTAGAATCTAGATGAGACCAGTAATCAAGAAGTTATGTTGTGTAACAGGTTTGTCAGAGACTACATCGAAAGTACAACAACACATACTATTTGCAGGTAGCGTGCAAATGTTTGGAAAAAAAAGATTGTATGGGCAGTTCTATCTCTGGACAGTAGCTCAACAGTAATTCTAACGGCTCTTCACTTCTTTAGTTCGCCTCCACTGGATAGATTGCAGATTTGTTAGAGAGCAACATACCAAGATCTAAAGATTTGCCACTAACTGTGTTCCAAGCGATACGCTCTCTTTCAACTATTCTTTTAGCATTGTATTCGTGGTATCAAGTAATTGTGCTAAATATTAAGGGTGCGTTTGGGAGTAGCTTCTCAAGGCTACTTTGAAGCCGCAAAGATCCTTGGGCCAAGGATGGGGTGTTTGGCAAAAAATTTTCAAACCCCATTTGCAAAATGTTAGCCTTGTGAAGAATGAAAGCCTAAGGCAGGTTGGGGGCTGAAAGCCCGCCTTGGGCTTTCAGCATGCTGAAAATGTTGAGCTTAAGGGCTAAAGATTTTTTTTCTTCCCAAATTATCCTTGTCGATTTTTCATTTTTCTGGTTTTGCCCTCACTATTTATCGTCATCTTCTTCTTCTTCGCAAGCGGTCGCCGGTGAAGGGCAGGCAGTCGCTGGCAAACGATGCCCAAACGAATGACGTCGGGGGGTGGTGTGACTGACATCGGGGGGTGGCGCGACCGACAGGCCATCTGGGTCGCGACGAGGTTTGGGTTGCCATGACCCAAATCTAAGGTGATAGGGTCGCCGGCGAGGTTTGGGTCGCCTTCGATCGAGGTCGCGCGACCCTGTCACAACCCAGATCTGGGGCAACAGGGTCGCAGGAGGACCTTGCCACCCCCGATCTGGGTTGAGCGACCTCCCACGACGCCGCCACGACCTAGATCCGGGGGCGGCGAGGTCGTACGACCTCGTCGTGACCCAGATCTGGGGTGGCGAGGTCCTCCCACGACCTCGACGCCTCGGATCTAGGTTGCGGCGGGGGCGCCGGAGGTCAAGGCGGCGTCGCGCGACCCCGTCGTGACATAGATCTGGGGCAGTGAGGTCCTCCTGCGACCTTGACGCCTCGGATCTAGGTCCGGTAGGGGCGTCGGAGGTCGAGGCGGCGTCACGCGACCTCGTCGTGACCCAGATCTGGGGTGGCAAGGTCCTTCCGCGACCTCGACGCCTCGAATCTAGGTCACGGCGGGGGCGCCGAAGGTTGAGGCGGCGTTGCGCGCCTTGCCGTCCCAAATCTGAGGTCACCGGAGGTCGAGGCGACATCGAGCGACCTCGCTGCCCTAGTTCCGAGGTCGCTGAAGGTCGCCAGTGGCCGCTTGCCCTTGCCATTCAAATTTTTTTATTTTTTTAATAATTTATTTTATCACAAAAGTCATTTGTAAATATAAATTTCTCCAAACACCATTTTGCTTAATGATACTTGAGAATGGACTTTTACATTGTAATTTACCAAATACAAATTGCATTCTAAAAAGTACCTTCAACCTAAAGTCCTTCATATTTTCCTAATGATTTTCCCCAAAAGTCCAACCAAACGCACCCTAAGTATGCAAAAGCAAGAGCAGCATGTGATCTATCTTGTAAAAGGATCAATACTTACTGATTGTAACTTTCTTAGCAGATTACTAGTGCAATCT
This sequence comes from Eucalyptus erythrocorys, assembly GCA_014182555.1. NCBI lineage: Eukaryota > Viridiplantae > Streptophyta > Magnoliopsida > Myrtales > Myrtaceae > Eucalyptus > Eucalyptus erythrocorys. The sequence goes on from CM024604.1 coordinate 37,178,816, forward strand.
AGCTCAACTTGTAACTATTAGTCTCAAGAGTGGATGTGAGCTTTGGGATAAAGCCGAACCACTATAATTCACTCTTACTAGCACACGATTCCAACATCACATTGACCTATTCTTTACTTAGCACCAATTAATTTTCACGAAAAATTGTCAATTTTTCTAAAGCAACCTATTCACCCCCTCTAGATTATATTGTTAGCCCTCAGCAACAAAAACCCAATTACACCACCCGCCGTGGTGGCTCCGCTGGATAGGCTTCAGGCTTTCTTTCGCTGAGAGGTCTGGAGTTCGAAGCCCCTGCGACGCAAGTAGCAGGGAGGCTGGCGTGAGACATTGGTGACTTACCCGGTGGCATGTGTGTGGTGGCTAGCACGTGTCGCCCTCAGTGGTTTATCTCCGGCTGCCGGCCGTGCGGGGTTCCCTGGGTCATCAAAAAAAAAAAAAAAAAAAAAAACAAAAACCCAATCACTCTTGAGATAGAGGCAATCCAAAAAACACAAAATAATTTCCAATTAGCAATAAAAAATTGAGAGCACACAGCATGAGCCTTCAATGATTAATTGCCATAATTCATAATTTTTGCGTTTAGAACATGGAACGGAGAGGGATCCAACTATAGGATTATTAAATTTCATACTTGACAATCTATATAGTCTGTCAATCTCGAGGAGGAGACAGAGAGTCATTCCAAAATTTGGGAACAATTTACTTTAAGAAAAAATTGAAAATTTAATGACTATTTTCTCAAGCCAATTCCAATCTCAGATTTTTTGCGAGTTCCATATAGTCAAACAAATCTCGAAGGTTGAAAACTCTCTGATGAAACGGAAAAAAATGAGTCCCTGAAGCAATAAATATCCTCTTTCCAATTTTATACCAAAGCCTTTTTCTTGTTTATCTTAAAATATTTTGTTGATAAATAAGTCTTTTTAATCCTTTTATATGATCTTCTTCAATTATTTCGATCAAGACCGGGAAGCTACGTACTGTAGCTGGGGAGGAATCCAATATTTTAACCTGGTATACGAGTGTGAAAATGAACAGATGGAGTCCCAGTCAAAGTCATGCTTGGGATCAAATCGACCTGTGTTAGATTGTAAGGAGTAAGCGACATTCTCCTGTGCCCTTTTTGGAAAATCAATGAAGATTCCACCACAAGCCTCGCGTGCAATAATAGTCTGAAGCATCGCTAGCAGACATGAAGATACCACGAGATTCGATGGGCTGTTCCATCTCTCTCCCCAATTTCCAAGAAATCAGAATGCGATTACTTCCTTCGAATTTAAACGCCCGCGTAGTTTGACCCAGACATGGAAAAATGATGCCTTCTTCTGCGATGCTGTAGAGTCCAGGCCAATTTCGATTCAAAGAGGCCTAAATTATTATAAAAATCTCAAATTTTAAGTATAGTCGCAATTCTACTTCAATTTTTTTTTTTTATCTTAGAAAAAATTCAAATTTAGATATAGCCCCAAATCTATTTCAAATTTTGGATTTAGTCCTAAATTTATCGCAAATTTTGTTTTGTCTAAAAAGATCACTAACTTTTAATCTATCCTTAAATCAACCTCGTGGTTATTCCTAATTGGGCGTGGTGTTTCCACATCTATGACAAATCCACATCAATAAGGTGACATTGAAAATTATCTTCAAATGAAAACTACGTAGGATATAAAAATTAAGGACGACTAATTGCTACTTTTGGATAGAGGGCTAACGGAGGCAGATTTAGGACTAGAGTAAAAATCAATGATATGTCTTTTCGACGAGAAAAAGTTTGGGATGGATTTAAGATTGGATATAAAGTTTGGGATTTTCTCTGAGACAAAAAAAAAAAAAAAAAGTTAGGATAGATTTATGATTGGACCTAGAGTTTGAAGTTTTTTCTAAGACAAAAGAAAAAGTTCAGGACAATATTAAGACTAAACCTAAAATTTGGATTTTTTAAAGGAATTAGGCCGGTCCAAGTATTTATGCTTTTCTAGTGGAATTTGGCGTGTAAATTGACCCAAAAATGGGCATAGTCTATATATATCCGCACTTTGATAACTTAATTACTATTTCGAACATGTGGTGTGCTTTAATGTGGTAAAGTCTTGTAGATTGATGTTACGGGTGAGCATGGTTCAGGGTAAAACCTGAAATTGAAAAAAATGGACTGATGGGACTTGTCTGGTTCTAGGATCCAAGATGTGCAAGATAAGTTACAAGTTTAAAAAATTAGAGAACCTTTTTTTATGGGCAAGTTCCAAGTTTTAGATAGGTGAAACCTAGAATTGGAACTTGAAATAAATATTTGTGTTTTTCTTAGTCTATGTCTTCATATGATCTTGTGGTATTAAATGGCGTTTGATGGAACCGCTAGTTTGAATTTTCTATTTTATAATTGAGACTTTTACTTTATTAATATTTCATATTCTTCATGTCTCGAAATATAAATTGTGGTAATTGGATTGTAATAGCAAGTTATAGGTGAGCATGGTTTTAGGAAAGAACTTGGAACTAGAGAAATAGACAAGTTCTTAATAGTCTGGTTGGAATACATTTCAGGTTCCAAAAATCAGACAACTTATTTTAATGGGTAAGTTCTAAGTTCTAGGTAGGTGGAACCTAGAACTGGGAATCTAAAACTTGAAATAATTGTTTTTACTGTATTCTATGTCATTTAATGATGAGTATTTAATCAGAAATTAGCAATATGAGCTTCCATTTTATGATTGAGACTTTTATTTTATTAACGTTTCATATTCTTCACATGTCTAAAAATAAGTTGTGGTTAGTGGATTGTAGTAATAAATTGTGGTTATTAAAGATAATAGTCCACTGCAATTGTTCAATTAATAATATAGGTATAACTTGGAGCTCGTGATAGGGTGGGTTCTAAGTTTTAGGAAATGTAAGTTAAGTTCTAAATTTGAAAAAATAAGGAATTTATTCCAGTGGGTAGGTTTCAAGCTCTAAATAGAACCTATACAAAACTTAAAACCGCTTACTCTTGTAGCAAGTATTGGTCATTAAAGTGATGATTTGTCACTATCGTTCAATTAATAATATAAGTGGAAGTTAAGTAGAACTTGAAATCAACCCTAAAACCTATGACACGATAGGTTCCAAGATATGTAAGGTAAATTCCAGATTTCAAAAATAAGGAACTTGTTTCAATAGATAAGTTCCAACTTTGGCGTGACACCTCTATGGAAATTGGAACCTTGAAACCACCCACCCCTAATTGATTTACCTCCAAAGTCCTACGTGGTCAAATCTCCAAAGAAAATATAAAAGTTTCCATGGTATTAGAATCTTACGTATTGAACGCTTGAAATAAATATAAGTAAAACATAGATGCCTCCACATAATGGTTTTCAATGCTTTAATCGCTTGATTTTAGATGTTGCGTACTTGGGGTTTGAGTCACTATGTGTCCTACTCAGCATGACTTCGGCATGATGCTTGCCACCCTATGCATAGAGTGGTACCTAGTATATGTGGATAGAGCGATTGACATACAATCATAAAATTAGTTGAGCTGAGAAAAATTTCGATATCTATTCTTATTTCCAAGTAAAAGTATTAAGGTATGGTTTATACTCTTCATCAATAAGAAAGCACGGAGTTCTACTCCTTGGTGAATATGAAGGTTCAAGGGCAATTTCGATAGGGTCATAGGGACAGTATATTCATGACGTCCTTAATTTAAGTTCATTTTTTATTGGTAATTTAGATTTATGATTATAGAGAATATCTTTTTTATTTATAATTAAGGGTTGTAACATAAAGGTGCAATGTATTAATTAGAGTAAAATTATCATAAAAACTCTGATATCTCAATGTCTCTTTCGCTCGTTTTTATTTTTTTATTTCTTCGTGGTGGTGTGTCGAATTCCAATAGAAAGAAGGGAAAGAAAAGGAAGATAGACATCGTTAAAGACATCGCGAGGACTGAGGGGCAATCTGCCAAAGATCTTTTTATCGCTCTCGGTCTCGGTCGTCTCTAAATTTCTTCAACGCGCGGGTCGTCGAGCGGGTGATACGATTGCAAGAGGCCAAAACTGTTAGAGCAAACGGTACCAATTTTTTTTTGTTTTTTTCACGACGTGTCCTCCCCACTTAAAAAGTGACGCCGGTGCTGGTCTCTTTCTCTGCAATGCGCTTGCCAGCTTTGAACGAAATAGAAAGGAAGTGTCTCTGAGGCGAAAGCTACTTTTTACAAAAGCAAATTTACTTTTGTGCACAATTTTCTCCGCCTCTGTAGACGCCATCAAGTCTCACCACGTGTATCTACTTTTGTGCACAATTTCAAGGCGTCTCATGCTGGCGTCACGTGGTGACGTGCGAACCATTCTGTCAGGAGGCTGACTCGCCAGGGTTTTGTCCTTCAGGTTAGGTCGGATTTTCTTGGGTGCTCCTTCCTTGCATTTGCTGAGCTTTGGACACACAGCGGGTCAATGAATAGGCACGTGACTAGAGTAAGCTATAAATCTTTGTTGATGGCTACAAAAGAAAACGTTGTCAATATTGATATACAGTGATGATCATTGATAGGTTGTCGAATGGTTGATTGTAGACAATGATATTAGTTAAATGGGTCAAATGGATTACCAATCAAAACGCCACAAAAAGATCGAATACTTAGAGAGTGTCAAGATGTGGTGATAAAATCTCAAATTTGAAATCACTAATGAGTGGAGCTAAGAAGACTGGTAAATCATGGAGCAAGAATGGACGAGGTGAAGAATTAAAACACAACTTTGAAGGAGCAAACACTCGAAAATAACATCATAGTATTGTAAGAGTATGGGCACAAGATTCTCGAAGATGTGGAGATGTAGAGATATAGCTACGACTGTAGGAGAATTGCTCCTAGAAGGTGATGGCATGAGCACTATATATACCATTGTTAATCTACTGGAGACCTCACGAGCACAAAAAGAGAAAGAAAAGAAAAGAAAACAAACAAACATGTTATCTTTCAACTACCCTTTAATCGATGCATTGTAGTTTTACTTTTTAGACTCGTGTCATTAATTAAATTCCAGTGTGTCTCTTAACTGTAGATTTTAGATTTGCATCGTCGTTTAAATTCCAACATCGCATTTTCATGTTTTTGAACTTTGTCGTCAATTAAATTATGACATAATTTGTGCACATTTAGTTCCGTCCATAATAGCTACGTTCTCAAATTTTGTCATTGTTCAAATTTTAATTAGGGATGCTCGGTTTTTGGTTTGGTCTAGTTCCACCTAGGAATTAGAAACCGGACCATGAGGACTGATTCCCATTTTTTGGGATTGGGGACCGAATTGAACGGTCCTAGGACCAAGAACCAAACCGGACCAACTGACCGACTCAGTCTAATGGAACTGACCACTTAGCAAAAAAAGAACTAAAAATTTTTAAAAAGTACGAAGAGTTATTACTATTTCAGGATTTATTATTATTTTTAAGAAATAAAAAATATATTTTAAAAAAAGAGTTGGTCTAATAAGTTTTTCCCTAGAATAGGGAATTTGGCCGAAAATCACTAGTTCCATTTTTATGAATTAGGAAATGGACCAAACCGATTGGTCCGGTCCGGTCCGGTCCGATCCAAGCGGTTCTCGGTCTAGTTGGTCTAATATGCTCACCCTTAATTTTGATATAGTTTGTTTATGTTCAATTCCATTTAAAGTGAAGTTATTGGTTTATCTTATCAATACTAAAAGAATAATTTGCACATAATTGATAAGATTCGAGCCAGTGACTTTTGATTGCTAGCATCAACAGCCAAACTAGTAAGGTTATATTTGAGCCAGTGGCTTACCTCAGTGAAAAATTGTCAAGCTCAATGAGTTCTCCGGAGATTTCGGCTCGAGATGATGACGTTGGGCCTCCTAACGCATCGGGCTTGCTTTGTCCAGAGACTCCAACCATATGAAAGAAATATCTCCTTCCAAGTAATACATTCGACGTTCGTTTATTGAATAAGGCCTGACTGACCAAGTTTTCTAAATCGACATGGTGCTAATACAGAAATCAGTGTTGATTGATTATACCATCAACAAGTTGTCTATAGTAAGGATGCTTATTGATGATCATAGTACAATTATCAATATACTATAATAATTGGTCGACAATTGACACTTATGGTTCGTTTATTTCACGAAAATGTACCATTTTTAGTCATTTGACTTCTTGGAAAATGAGTAGAGAATTTGATTTAACTTTCCCGGAGAAAATTACTAAAAAAGTTGATTTTTTTTTTTTTTTTTTTGTTCTCTTTTTGCCTTCTTCCTCTCTATTATTCCTCTACTTCCTTGCCATTATCCCAATCTCCTTCCATTGTCGACGAGGCCCAATGATGGCCATAGGTGATGTGACGACCCAGACTCGGGGCAGTACAGAGGGATGGACTAAGATCGCCTTGGCAGTACGCGGGTGAGGTTAAAGGCATATCTCTCTAGTCCCACATCGCTTAGGGGGGAGTCATGGAGGGAGTCATGGGTCTAGTTTATAAAAGATTGGGTCCTTTTAATCTGCATAACATGTTTTAAAACCGTGAGGACTCAATATCCAAGGCGGACAATATTATACAGTGGGACCCGGGTCATTACAGGTGAGTTGTGGGCTTGTTGAAGTTGTGTCTTGGCCGATTCTTTGGGTGGCCGATCATTGTCGAGGCATGTGATCGGTGGAGGAAGTAGGAGGAAGGAAAAGAAAGAAAAGAGAAAGAAAAATGGAAAAAAAGAAAAGAAGAAGATGAAATGAAAAGAAAAATAAAAAAAATAAATATTTAAAAAATTAAAATTTTGAATTTTTAGAAAAAATAATAAAAATATAAAAAAATTATTAAAAATGAGTTCATAGATGATAATATATTTGGTTCGGATGAAAGAATGAGGAGGAAAGATGAAATCATTTTCTCTATTTTTAAAGGTGATTTTCCTATGAAGGAAAAATATTTTCTTCAACTTGTTCATTTTTTGTGAACCAAATGTGTTTTCTCGGAAATGATTTTCCATGAAAGAAACAGAGCCTTAGATAAATTTAAATAAGTGTTAAATGCAGAAATTGAAGACAGTTAGGATATCCATTAATGATTAAATCCAGTGATAATTGAAAAGTCATAATCGCTTGTAAATAATATTGAGAGTGATCGTGGAATCTAAAATTGTAGAGTTGCAATTAAATCCACTCACAATTGAAGAGTTGTAACCTCTTATAAATAAAATGGAAATGCAGTTATAAAGTGTGATCATGGAGCCAAAAATTATAGAGATACAGTTGTAACCATTATTTTGAATATTAACAGCCTAGACCGCGGTTATATTTTGTAATGGGCTAATTGAATCACTATAGAAAAGACAATCATCGACGCAAATTATTTATCTTTTAGTTTATCAATTGATTTTTTTAGTTCATGCATTTACTTCCTTTAGAGGAATTAGTTCTAGTTCTTGGTTATGCATTCTATTTCCATTCGAATTACGGAACCCGATTCAATAAAAATCGAACTTGTGGTGAAGTTTCGCCATGTGGAGGAATTCCCGGCAAAACAGGAGCAAATGGACCTTGCAAGAGGATGATGATGTGCTGCCCTAAAGAACATCTAATATTCTTGATTGACGTGTGCCATTAGTGTCATTAGTAGTTAGCATGTTTGAGACAAATATTTTAATTTGATTGACCACGTAATATAATTTTACCAAGTAAGTAGAGTTTAAGAAGAACAGATTTAACTGAAACATTTTTCCCTGTTTTGCCCATAATTGGTTATGTGAGACTCTTTAAATACTCTATTAATTCGTCCAATAGACGTACTTTGATACTTTCGGGAGGTGGAGACATGAGAATTTGCATAGGTGATGACTCTTAATGTGATGATTCTTTGCTTACTTATGAAAACAAATAAGTTGATTTGAATCCGAGTTATAAAAGAGGATGACGAGCAAACTCTCCATTTGAAAAGCCTCTACAATCAATTTAGATTGAGTGACCTGAAGCGAGAGGAAATAGAAAAAAAGAATATTTGAAGAAAAGACCCAAACAAATGAAGATGTTTACTGTCACTTACCTAAAAATGATTAAAAAAAGTGGATAAAGTTGTCGAAGATTCACCTTCCAAGATATATGACACAGAATGAATTAGAATATGGCAAATCAAGAGAAGAGAATACATGGAAAAAATGAAAATCGTGTAGAGAAAGGTGTGTTTTACCCGTAAAAAGAGAACAAGCGTCCATAGAGATGGTTGCATGGAAGAGAAGATAAAAATATCTGTACATCTTTCACAATCCATTTGGTTCGACATAGTTAGGATTGTGAAGGACCAAAGAAGATCGGAACAACTTACCATATTTGGCCAAATAATAGAGGGTGGCAAAGAGACTCTTGTTGAACTGATTATTTTAGGAAACAATCTTTAGGGAGCTCTAAAGTGATATCTGTAAATGACAGAATCAATGGTTACTCGTTAGATTTGAATTTCAAATGGTCATTGAGGTCTAATGGCAATTAATTCAACCCATGGGCAATAATTGAGTTGGGGGAAAACGAACAAAACTAGACTTTGCTCTATGTATGTATCTTTTTTATTGTGCTTCTATGTTGAAGCTATGAAACCCAAATTGTATTTCTCGGTAGAAGTCCAAGTGTCTATAATCAGTTAACAGGGTGCTAAAAGCCCAGCTTCTAGAAGAAGGAAGCATATTAAGAAGTTATAATATCTGGTGAATTTCAACTTTGATTTAAGCTATTAGAGTTGGGAGAGGGGAAGGGTACCAAAAGGTTCAGTCATAAACAATTCAATTGGACTAATTTTTAACACTGTGTAGGGCAAGCAAATCGTCATAAAAAAGGACAAGATCACTAGCATCTGCCAAATGGCGCTGCCAATAAGTCCAAATCAAATTTTTATCCCTCTCAGAGCAAGATAAAATTGGATCTATTCAAGAGATGGCATAAGTTGGATCCATTTAAAACATAGCACACTTCTTACCCATTTCATTAAAATGTAAGACTGAAGTTTAAGAAAAAATTAGCAATTTCCGCGATGATGCTACATTGCATCCAAGTCTTCCAAATCCCACTAGAAGAAAGTTAATTTGCCAAAAGAGACTTGAAATGCAAGGCATAAAAAATAATAATAGGCGACTTTAGACAAGATAAGATGGATTCAACCACTGGAGCTGTATATTTTATATGCGTATTTGTCTTTTCATGTAGACGAAAAAGATAGACGGTGGGTCGTTATATTCAAGCCATGTCCAAATAATGAACAAATGAAGCTTCCACTAAACTCCTTGCGAAAGCCCCATGTAAACGCAAGGAAGGTGAAGACGTGTGTAACGACGACTCAGTTATTTTGGTCAAGAAGCCCACTCGAGGCTCCACCTCGTCTAATCCAAACAATCAAACCATCCTTCTTGAATTATGTACTTATTTAATTTCAATCAATTCAACTATTTCTCTACTCATATCTAATTTCAAAGAAATATATTAAAGAAAGGGATTTCCACAAGAAACACGCTCAACTCCGCCACAGAGAGACAAATCACCAGCCCAAGTCGGAAGTTCTTGTGGACAAGCAACTTATCATGCCAGCTTTGTACCGAATAGTCTGTTTTTAAGTATACTTGGCGCCATTGATGTTACTCTTTGGCTGACATGCGCCTACACGATCGGCACTAAAGATGCGATGACAAAATTTCTTGAACAAAAATAATTTTCTGGTGATAAATTTATTATTCCTTGGATGAGTTTTTGGGTAAAGAAACGCATTTGATAATGATTTAAAATTTCTATTTCTGGAATAAAAATATTAATTTTATAATAGAATAAAATTTCTATTTGTAGGGGTGGTAACGGCTGGTGTTTGGCGGCAGGTGGCTGGAGTCTGGCATCCAGCGTTCAGCATTCGACAGCGAGTGGCCGACGATGGGCACAGGCGATTAGAGTCTGACAGCCGACATTTGACGTTTGGCGTTTGGCATCCGATGACAAGCGATTGACAACTAGAGGTGGGTGGCTGTTGAGATAGGGCGATCGATCGAACAATAATATAGCAGAAGAAGAAAAAAAATCGGACAAGGATTTACGTGGTTCAGTCGTAAAGACCTACGTCCACGGGGAGAGTAATAGCGAATTTCACTATAGATCAAGTGATACAAGGAGATTACACACTCGAGTCACTCAAACACTCACTCGGTGTTTCCCAAGCCCCAATTACACCCAAAAACGCACACAGTGTTTGGCCCCAAAATTCCTCACAAAATAATCTCTCAATCTCACAAAGGAATTTACACACAAATCTTACCTCAAGATTTGTATCGGCTACAAACACTAAATCTTCTTGGATGTAATTGCATGAACAAGAACGACAAAGAAAATCTCTCCCAAGCACTCGACGACGAGACGGCGCTTCAAGACCAATTCTTCATGATCAACGGCGGAACACCAAGCACTCACGCGGCGCTTCAAGACAATTTGTGATCCACACCTACCACCCATGGCCACAGGTCTATATATATAAGTGAAACCTGCCAACTTCTTATAGGATTATGTTTCCTATTTTAAACGATTTCATCCAAAACAAAATCCAAATCCAAGTCGAAGTTGGACTTTCCTATTTCAGACGTCCGCAACATATCCAATTCAGAATATTCAGAAGTTCACATTGGACTCAAACTCGAGACATATTTTAACAATCTCCACCTTGGCTCGACGTTTGAGCCAAGTTGCAATCGTTTCATAAAAATTCAAATTCTGCTGCTACTTTCCCATTGCCCCCGATGGGCTCAATTGCCACAGATATTATCCAAGTCCAAGTCTCGCTTGAACTTCGCCATAACTGAGGATCTCATCAGGATACCAACTCCACATGCACCTTTAACTGCTCCACAAGGATTTTCTGACACAACCTCCTTAACCGCAAATAAAGCAAAACCATTGTTACATCCATATCTGTCAGGAGATTGAATACGTACCTTATTAATTTCAGCAGTTACAGCAACCATTGGCTCTATAGGCTCCACCTCGCTATGAGCACCATCTGTGTCGATTACTTTGCTAGCACTCGTACTCACTACCTCAGGAGTTTCTGGTTGCAACTCCACCTCAAGCTGAACACCATCTAGATCCGTATTAACACTGCCACAAACACTCCTAGCCAGAACTATTGGAGACTTGTCAAGGGTAACTTCTCTGCTGTCAACAGGTGAATTTATATCCGGGCTCCACAACTGATCACCCTGCTCACCTTGTGCATAGCCATGGAATATGCACATTGCCCTCCCATCGAGCTTACCATCACTCACTCGAAAATAACACGGGCAACCAAACATTCTAAAAATAGAATAATCAGCAACGTTACCTGACCATACTTCTTCAGGTGTTCGCCATTCAATGGCAGTTGATGGGGATCTATTCACCAGGTAGCTTATCGTACTTAGCACATCAGCTAGGATTCTCCTAGCAACACCAGCACTAGAGATAATTTTTCGGGCCATCTCTAGTAATATTCTGCTCATCAATTCTGCAAATTGTTGTGATTTACTGGCACTAGTGCGGTGTTTCACTATGCTCCCTTTCATGCATAATTTATTTGTCAGCTCCGAGCAGAACTCCATGCTATTGTCAGTCTGCACATGCTTGATCGACTTACCAATCTTCGTCTTGATCAAAGCTCTTGGCTGCAAGATCCTGACACCAGCATCAAACTTGTGCCTTGGCACAAACACCCAGGTCTTCCTCGAGCAGTCCATAGACCCTCGAACAGATGCATCCGACATCTCCGCAAATAAACCCGTCATTGTCTCACCTTGAAGTTTATACAGTCTTCATGCTTGATTCCTTTCATTATCACCAGGGCACCTCGAACAACCTTCAAAACTCTACCTTTTGAAGAATACTTGCAACCAGCTGAATCTAGGGCACCCAAGGAAATTAAGTTCTTCTTTAACTCTGGAACATGCCTCACTCCAGTCAATGTTCTCACGATACCATCATGCATTCTGATTTTAACATCACCAACACCCACAACATTGCACTCAGCGTTGTTCCCTAACTGGACTTTACCACTACCCGTGCACTGATAAGTGATAAACCAGTTTTTATTTGGTGTGACATGAAAAGAATAACCAGAATCCATAATCCATCCATCAAGTGATGAATCATTAGTGACAGACAAGACATAATCGGCATTATCTGCTACAGCTGCAACATTATCTGCAGAATCAACCATAATTCCCTTACCCTTCTCATTCTTCAGCTTAAGGCAATCCCTTCTAAGATGCCCCCTCTTGCCACAGCTCCAACAGACAACATTAGCAGTCCTAGACTGACTATGCCTGTTCATATTAGTACTACTATTACCCACACGTGTTCTAGATCTTCCTCTATTTTCACCCACTAAAGTAGCAGATACATGTTCGCCAGATTCTCTTCTACGAATGTCCTCGCTCAGAATCAAATCTTGAACTCCATCAAACGTCAAACTTGTTGACCCAGAGGAATTACTAACAGCAGAATGTAACGGTAGTATTTCAACCATCGTGCAATGAGGATAATAGAATCAAAGCACGTACCTCATCTTCAAAGTCAATTTCAACTGAACTCAATTGACTAACAATCACATTGAATTCATTGATATGATCTGCAACTGATGCACCTTTGCTCATCTTCAAATTAAACAGACGTCACATCAAATAGACCTTGTTGATCGCAGAGGGCTTCTCGTACATATCCGACAGGGCTTGCATCAAATCAGCAGTGGTCTTCTCCTTCAGGATGTTAAACGCGACGTTACGAGCCAACGTCAGTCGAATAACACCCATAGCTCTTCTATCCAACAAATCCCAATCAGCTTTCTTCATCGTCTCTGGTTTCTCCCGTATAAAGGCAAGTGCATTCATCCGATAAAGATAATCTTCAATCTGCATCTTCCAAAAACTAAAATCCTTCCCATCAAATTTTTCGATTCTCACTTTTACTTCTTCTGTCGCCATCGATTCGCTTCAACTTAATCAAGCCTGGCTCTAATACCACTTGTTGAGATAGGGCGATCGATCAAACAATAATATAGCAGAAGAAGAAAATAAATCGGACAAGGATTTACGTGGTTCAGTCGTAAAGACCTACGTCCACGGGAGAGCAACAACGAATTTCACTATAGATCAAGCGATACAAGGAGATTACACACTCGAGTCACTCAAACACTCACTCGGTGTTTCCCAAGCCCCAATTACACCAAAAAACGCACACAGTGTTTAGCCCCAAAATTCCTCACAAAATAATCTCTTAATCTCACAAAGGAATTTACACACAAATCTTACCTTAAGATTTGTATCGACTACAAACACTAAATCTTCTTGGATGTAATTGCATGAACAAGAACGACAAAGAAAATCCCTCCCAAGCACTCGACGACGAGACGGCGCTTCAAGATCAATTCTTCATGATCAACGGCGGAACACCAAGCACTCACGCGGCGCTTCAAGACAATTTGTGATCCACACCTACCACCACGGCCACAGGTCTATATATATATAAGTGAAACCTGCCAACTTCTCATAGGATTATGTTTCCTATTTTAAACGATTTCATCTAAAACAAAATCCAAATCCAAGTCGAAGTTGGACTTTCCTATTTCAGACGTCTGCAACATATCCAATTCGGAATATTCAGAAGTTCACATTGGACTCAAACTCGAGACATATTTTAACAGTGGCAATGGACATTTGACATCTGATGGCTAGCGGCGAGCGACTGACAATCGATGGCGGGCGGGTGGCATCCGACGGGAGGTCAACAATGAGAAGTCAAAGTTTGGGGTTGGTGGCGAGTGGTGGGCGAGCGGCGATGAACGTCCGATAGTCGATAGCAAGCATTAGGCATCCCATGGGCGACGGGTGAGCGATGGGCGATGAAGAGAGTGAATGATGATGAGAATTTTGGTTTCTCACTTTTGTTCTAGAAATAGAAAAATTAAAAATTTTAGCTTCTAATTTCTATTATAAATCTATTTATGGAATGCAAATTTGTTCTAAAAGTAGAAAAATGAAATTTTATTATCGAAAGGATTTCTGTTCCAAACCTTTTCCAAGGACTAGAGAAACAGAGAAATAGAGGAACATAAATTTTGTCATGCACGCCCTAAGATTCATTGCTTGATTTGGTATTTCCACTGGTGCAACAAGTGTCCTCGCAAAAAAAAAAAAAAAAAAAAAGGGCTTTCCAAAGTGCTTAAGAAATTAAAAGAAAAGAAGACATCAATGAAAGATTGAATTAGAAAAAGGTGTCATCCAAATTAAAAGTGAATAACTTATAATCTGAGCCAAGTGAGAGGGACTCCTCCCTCCCTAAATAGTAAATACTATACCTAAAGAATGACTAGACTATGCAAATGTCATTTTATTAGTTGCAAAGTTTAGCATGAGTAAATTGCATGAAAATTACATGCACTAGCCTGTACATTTACGGTAGTCTCAATCATCCATCCTCAAGATCCTTCATACAGAAAAGATAACACGCTGGAAAAAGTCAATAGGGAGACACCTGGATGGCTCTACCTTTCGTGTTTTTCCACAACCTAGATTCCCGATGCAATTAAATTGCAAGTAAGTGGGTGAGACATATGTAAAATATAAGAGAGGAAATTAAGAGGACAAAAGACTTTTTGCAACGGGGTCGAAACTTTTTGAGGCTTTATAGTTTGCTTGGTGACTTCAGGATAAAGTTAAAAATGAGAGGAAATGATGGGAGGAGGTGAACACAACTACTGGAATGCAGATTTTTTTGCAAGACAAACTTTAAAGTATTTTTTTCTTCTAAGAAGACCGAATACATCCAGATTTAACAGCATCTGTGTACAAAAGAGTAAGGAATGGAACAGGAAAAGGGGCAATGCAAAGCTAGACTGAGTTATCCCGCGCATGGGCCTTTGCGGCCCAGTCGGCCACCACATTCGCTTCCCTCCAGCAGAATCGCAGATCTAGGGTTTGGAACGCAGAGAGAAGCGCAGCAGCCTCTACAAAGAGAGGTCTGAGGCTCCACGGAGGCGTCATCTTCTCAGCTAAGGAGTCAACCAAAACGCTGCAATCTGAATCCATCACCAACAGGGTCTGACGAAGATCCTTTGCTGAGAGGTGCTGCAAAGCCAGGATTAAGGCACGAACTTCCGATTCCAAAGTAGAGGAAGTCGAAAAGCTGCTAGAATAGACATCTAAGAGCACCCCTCGGTGATCTCTGCCAATCGCCGCCATGGATCCCTCAGAGCTGCCGTGAAGGTAAGAGGCATCAATGTTGCATTTAATTACCCCCTGTTCGGGAGGTCTCCAACTCTGCCAAGCATTTAACGATTTTTCCGCTTTACTGGACTTGAGCGATGCCGAAGAGAGGACTAGATGATGCTGGGACAGAGCTACTTCGACTGCATATTGCATATTCAGGGGACGCTGTCGAAATATAAAGGAGTTCCGTTGGCGCCATACATTCCAGAGGAGGTATGCAATCACTTCCAATTTCAGTGAGTTCAGAGCTTCAATCTGTGACATTAACCAGTCGTCAAGGCGATTAGATCTGTTAGGCTGCATAATAATTCTGATGGAAGGGTGAGACTAGACCGTTCTGGTTTTGGTACAAGATAGGAATAGATGCTCTAGGGTTTCTGGGCTTCGATTTTTACACAGCTGGCAGGAAGGGTTGTCAATAATATGGCGACTAAACAGGTTAGCTCTAGAAGGGAGGGAATTATGACAGGCTGACCATAAAAAAATATGGACCTTAGGCTCCACCTGCATTCCCCAAATACGGCTCCATAATACTATGGGAGTTTGGTAGGATGAGGAGGTTGTTTGAGTGCTAGAATTGTCTGTCATTTGTTGAAGTATATGGTAACTGCTCTTAACAGAATATAGACCATTCGCCGAAGCCGACCAGATTAACTTATCTGAAGTGTATTGTGGTCTGACAGGAATAGAGAGGATCTCATCGATAATCTGGTCATCAAACATGCTCTGAAGGACTGATACATTCCAGCAATTGTGGTTAAAGTCTAATAGGTTGGCGACGAAGACAGGATCCTGACGGTTTGCTGGGCCACCTATAATACCCCAAGGTAACCATCTGCCTTCTCTAATTCTGATCGCTTTGCCATCACCCACTGACTAGCGCACATTAGATATAATTGAATCCCGACCTAACAGGATACTTTGCCAACCCCTTGACGGTCGTGAGCCCCTAACAGCAAATTGAAAATCCATAGAGTGAAAATATAAACCCTTAAAAAGTCTGCCCCATAATGAATGAGAATCCTATGTAGACGTTAGTGAACTTTAAACTTCTCTGTACACACTGAACTTTCTGATCATTATTTTTTGATTCCATGAGTAACACCAGCTGGGGTTTCTCTTTAGCCACCAGGGCCTTGAGCGCATGAACTGTCAGGGGATTCCCCAAACCCTGACAGTTCCAACATAGGATTTTTATTTGTGGGGTGGAGGCTGTTGAGGGCCAGCCGCCAAAGCCCAGGATCCAGCTTCTATCGCATCAAAAATCGGGTTCTCCATAAGATCAGCATCATCTAGATGATCAAATAGACAAGTCTTTGCCTCAACTATATTCGGCCTTTTCTGCTTCTTGGAGATGCCTACCTTGGGAGGTATACGAGAGATTTTAGACTTCTTCATTTTGGGGGTGGGGGTCTCCGGGCTCTGAATTGCTTTCATTTTCTCAACTGCAGGGATCAGAGCAGTGTGAAGAGCATGTCCCTGGGACGACCCTGGATGAGGAGTATACGGCTCACCCCCCTGAGATGGGGGTATTGGCATATTTGCTGAGGGATTAGGAATTGTCCCCGTGGGAGTGGGTGCAGGGAGCAACAAAGGAATACGGGGAATCAGAGATTGAGGGGTTTCTAGAACACGCTCCTCAGGTGGAGGCAGAGGAGGCTAAGGATCATAAAAGGTACGCCAATAAGGACTATGTTCCTTGACCTCAGCGCGAAGCCATTGTCCATAAGATAAATGTTCATCAATTCTTGCTTCTGCTAACAGCATTTTCTTACAATTTGCCGCATGATGTCCTAATATCCCACAGGTATAACAGAAATGACAAAGCCGCTCATAACGAAAATCCAACCACAGAGTCTTACCATGAAGATGGATGAGCTTCCCGGTACGCAATGGTTCTATGAGTTTTAATTCCACCCGTACCTTGCCTGCGCCAATAGAATTGCCATCTCTATTGTCTAATTTTACTTCAGTAACCTTCCCAAGGTCTTGAACTGCTTTGCGAAGCATATGCTTTGTAGTCCATTCTAATGGAAGGCCGAACACTTGAATCCAGAATAAACAGGTAGAGAAATCGTAACACTGCAAGGGGGTATTAGGTATCCATGGTTTAAAGATAACCAGGTGGCCAGAAAACAACCATGGGCCCCCCGCTTCAATCCTTTGTTTTTCGGCATAGGACCGAAATTTAGCGACATATAAACCAGTTTCCTTCTGAGTAATATCCACTTGATCTGTGCGCCAAGCACGTTTGAGGGCGATTTGAAAACCGGGGACATTAATAGATGGGTCAGAAATAATTCGACCTACCAGACTTAACCGACAATCTTCTATTTTCTCAGGTGGTGGCGTATCATCCCAAATCTCAAGATTCTGTTCAGTAGTCAGCCGACCTAGTTTAGAACACAGCGCCGCCACACGATCATTCTCATGCAAAGCTTCCGGATTCATGATTCTCTACTACAAGGCTCACCGCAACTATCGACTAGGAGAAAAGACCAAACAAAGAAAGTAGAGGGGCCGAACTAGATAAATGGCATTACCCATTATATTTGGAGTCCATGCACCGCCAATTTCTAGAGAAAACCATCAAGAACAGCCGTCTGGGACCAACAGATGAGGAATCAACACAGCAAAGATAGCTGAAGAGAGTAGAAAAACCAGGCCAAAGAGAACCTCAGGGCAAGATTCCAACATGCAGAGCAGTAAGACACCCACCCAAGCCAGCACTCCCTCCGCAAAGCCCTTCGGAGCTAACCATCAGAATTGAGCGCCGATGGGCCATAAAGAGAAGTTAGGAAGAAAACGGAAGGGAAAGAAGTCAAGAAGGACAGATTTGCACTCAACGAAACTCGTAGAAGAACTCTCGACAAAACCGAGAGAAAAACTTGCTAACCAAGCAAGACTAGCAAACTTTAAAGTATTTGGTTATTTATATTTGCAAGACAAACTTTAAAGTATTTAATTGCTGGAAATCAAATCTTTTACTTGACCTGGAATGTGTGATGAATGTGTTATTTCAAAGTGATCTAGTTGCATTTATTCATTCATTCTAAAAAGAGACGCAAATTATGACAAGATAAGGGTCATATTTTCTTTGAAGGAAACATTCTCCAGCTATGCCTTTGATTGTTAGGTTACAAGTTATGGGCATTAGTCACATGTAAACTTAATTAGATTTGAAAAGATGATGAAATTGAATCAGTTCAAGAGATGTCACAAATTAGATCCATTCAAAACATGATACAATTCTTACAACTTCATAAAAACATTCGATTGAAGTTAAACAAAAGAAAAGCCAATTTTTGTGAAAACCCTAGATTGCATTTTTAGACTTCCGAATCTCACCAGAAAAAAGTTAATCCCCCCAAAAAAAATTTGAAAATGTAAGGGATCAAAGCTGGCCCGGGCTATCTCCCTCTCACGAAGGGGAGAAGTTCGAATCCCAAGGCAGTGTTAGGGATTCTTACCTGGAGTACTATGATGATGGGTCCTACAGTCATTTCCCGAAGGTTTGCTTGCCGACTGTTGGCTTACTGGATTCCCTGGGTTACAAAAAAAATAAAAATAAAATAATAATATGTAACTTTAGTCAAGACAAGGTGGATTCAACCACCAATGCTGCCGCCCAGCTCCTTGCGAAAGCCCATGTAAACGCAAGGAAAGTGAAAACACGTGGCCTGACTCCATTATTTGGTCTTTAGAATCCACCTTGTCCCATGCCAACGTTGAATCATCCTTTAAGTCTTAAATTTTTTTATATTGATATTAATTTGGTCAACTTAGCCAATTTAGTCCAATAATCATTGACGTAGACATCGATTGTCCTATATGCCATGAACAGATATAGATATTTTTATTAATTTTTTAAATAAAAATTTCGATTTTTTAAAATATTTTTTCTTTTTTTCTTTTCTCTTTTCTTTTTCTTTTCTTTTTGTCAGTGGCCAATGGCTGGCCACAGACCATGGAAAGGCTAAATCACTTTCATATACTTTGACTCTTCTATCCCTTAATTTTCTTTTATATTTTATTGATGGAAGATGATCCTTTCCGTATATCTACTATCAAATGCACATTTTACGCCCTATACAACATTTGAGCACGAAAAATATTAAAATTTTCTTATATAATTAATTCACCTTCCTCTTAATTTTTTGTGCCTAATCTATTTATCAGAGAAAATGGTTAATTAATGTGCACTAAAATTAACTAGGACTATATTAAGGAGTGTTTCTGGTCACTTATTAAATACCTAAATAAGGAAGGAAGTATTATAGTTATCGGATGCATTTTTTTTTTTTTAAAGAAGTGTGCAATCAATGTTTTAAAAATAAAACTTCAAAATAAAATATACTTAAAGTTGGCACATTTTGTAACATAACCAATTAAACTAGAATAGTGAAATTCGGGCCACAATAATGTGTTGCTTCAAGTCATTGAGTGAGCATATAGACATGAGAACATATAAAGGTAAGGAACATGCAAAATTGGCGAGGATAGGGAGGTTTCACCGTAGGATTTGACTTCAAAGGCTGCTTTCAGGTTTCAAAAGTTGGCATAGGTAAAATATAAGGATTAATACCACAAAAAATTCGAAAATGCGCAAATCATGTTTGTACATATTATTTATGTATTAGGGATTAAAATCTTTTTAAAGGAGAAGATAGTACTTTTGATCTTGCCATTAATTCCAACTCGATAAAAGGCATGTGAACATTCTTTCCAACTTGATGAAAAGGTATGTGAACATTCCTCAACTGAGGTAAATTTTATTGAAGATGTAGATTCTAGTAGAGTGTTGAATTTTCTCTACCCCACATACCGTTTTGTTGTACTAGAGTAGTCTTATCTACTTGGAATTATCTTGTGGATTGCACCTGCCATTATGCGGATTTAGCCTTTCCCGTTGCTCATGAAGAGGAGACGATTTATGTCAAAAACTTTGAAAATTCCAGATTCAACATCTATCTTTTATTCTAATTTAAACTATAATTTTTACCTTCCGACAGGGTACATCATTACTTGGCCTGCAGTTCAATAGGTGTTTGTACTTGTCGCGGCTGAGGACGTAGAAGAAGGTGACTAGCTCCTTGAAATCGAGAGTGCCCTTGTTGTCCTTGTCCGGCTCCCTGAAGAGCCAATCATGCTTGTTGGCTCGAAACCCGGCGAGGCTCAGTAAGGTCGAGAACTCGTCGATGCTTGTGCTGGCGCTCGTCCTTGTCCATGGCCTCGAAGAGCCTTTGGGCTGCCTGCTTGTGGTCCTCTATCAAGTCCTCGAGCTGAGCCGAGGATGTGTGCAAGTGCTATTGCTACGGAGGTTATTATAGTATTTATAGAGAATCTTGATTGAGCGTTGCATATGTTGCAGAAAAAAGAGAGAAAAGAATGTGAATAATTATCACATAGTTAATATAAGCAAAATTACCAAAAAAGTTTTAAACCTATTTGTACTAGTTCAATTCTAAATCTTTAATTGTGCTAATTTAGTTTTAAACATAAGTAGAAACTAATGGCATAGACACTGGCTATTTCACGTGGTACAACTGACATTAATGTGGACAAAATTTACTAATTTTTTAATATTTTTCTTTTCTTTTTTCTTCTTCTTCCATTGGTTGCTAGGCCTTGATGATGGTCGGCGACTGGCCAAAGGAAACTACCGGTGAGGGTGGTCCTTGTTGAGAACTAGCGAGGGGCGAGGTCGCTGAGGTTGGCGAGGGCTAGCCTCTCTTGAAGCCGGCGAGGCCAACCCTCGCCAGGCTTTGGCAAGGCTTGACCTCACCAAATTTGGCTAGGGCAAGCCTCACTTGAGGCCAGTGAGGTTCCCTCTCTTTAGATCTCGGCAAGGGTGACCTTGCTAGTGATTGACAAGGGTAAACCTAGCCGATCATAGCTTGTGACCGGTCGCCAGTCATCGTTGAGGCCTGAGACCAACAGAGGAAGAAATAAAAGGAAAGGAAAAAAAGAAGAATGAAAATATAAATATAAAAATCTCCCACGCTATAAAAAAGATATTAGAAAATTAATAAATTTTATTGACGCCAGCGCTAACCATGTCATATAAGATGATTGGCATTTATGTCAGTAGTTTCCAGCTAAAATTAACCAAATAGACTATATTGACAAAACGTGAAGATGTTTATAATTAATTGATAAATTGAAAGGTGTAATACTGATTTGTCATAAATTCAGCATGTATAAAAAATTTTAAGGTAAGTTTCTCAGTTAATGTGCGTACAATCAATGTCAATGCATGTGAAGCAAAGAGAGAGGAAGCAAAATAAATTCGTGGACTTCAATTAGGACGCACAAGTCCCTACATTTGCTGAGATCAATATTACGTGGGTGAAGAAATCCTTTTAAAACATTTTTACTATGCATGAATCCCACTTATTTCAATCCGATTGAAACTTCCAAATAGTTTGATTGCCACCACCTAATGGCCTATCTTATATCCTGTGAATCACATGAATCAGCTTTTCATATGTATAAATGATTCTGATCGAGAATAGTTTTTACGCAATTAGTGAGATTCTAATTAGTGACTTCCAATTTTTAGGGTGGAATTTTCCTATGGCTCTTATTAAATTATGACTCGAGTTTGATTACAAAAGAAAAAATAAAGAAAGAATAAAATAGATATGAATTTCCTCTTTGCTGCGGAATCGGAATTGAAGAAGCGAAGGATGAAGCGCCGCACGTAAATTGGAAAGTGGTGGGCCCAAGGTCAAAAGTTTGACCTTGGGCACACACGCCTCTGCAACCTTCGCGTGGATTTATCTTTTATTCGGCCACAGAAACAAAAGGTTACGGAAGACCGAAGACCTCTGCACGTAAAAGCCAAAATAAGGAAATAGGTGGGCCCAGGTCAAAGTTTGACCTGAGCACGCACGTATAAATAGAGTGGTCTTCTCCCTGCTCTTCCGAAAAAACGCCACCGAAGCCCTATGTACGTGAGAAGACGTCCACGCCATTTGAAGAAGAGCCGCAAGATCTTGAAGCCTCGTGAAGCTGTACGTAGAGAGTTTTATCGCGCAGTAATTTTGTGCCATGAGTTTATATCCCATTTAAGTTGTTTGTTTATAAACACTTTGGGTTTGGGGTTAAATCTAGATATGAGAAATATTTGAGCGTGTGAGTGATTGTAAACTCTGATTCTTCGATTATAGTGAATTATTTGTTACTGGTTCTCTCCGTAGATGTAGATACCGATACTCAGACTGAACCACGTAAATTTCTGGTGTCCTTATTTTTCTCGTTAATTTCTCTAGCGATTTCTTGTTGACATAAATTGCAAGATCCTGTCGTTTCCACGTAATATATCCCAACAATTGGTATCAGAGCTTAGGGTTGGATTTCTTGATTGTGATTTGGAGCTTTTGCTTTTCTGATTATTATCTAGAAATTCTGTTACTGCAATTATGTCTAAGAGGAAATATGAAATTAAGAAGTTTAACGGGAGCAATAACTTTGTGTTATGGAGCATTAAGATGCGTGCCTTATTGACAGCACAAAGTTTGGCCAAGGCACTAGATGGTGAGAATGAATTGCCAATTATCATGAAAACCTCTGAGAGGGTAGAGCTAATGGAAAAGGCAAAGAGCACGATCCTGTTAAATTTGTCAGATGAGCTCTTAATAGAGGTTGCTGAGGAGAATGATGTCACAGCATTATGGGCAAAACTTCATACACTCTATGTGAAGAAAGGTTTGACCAATCACTTGTACATGTTGAAGAAGATATTTCAATTTAGATATATTGAAGGTACGTCTATCAAAACCCATCTAGATGAATTTAATAAACTCATGATGGATCTGAAGAACGTCGGTAAGATACTTGATGATGAAGAACAGGGCATGATGTTGTTAGCCTCTTTACTAGAGTCATGGGAGCACTTTACTGATTCACTGTTGTAGGGGCGTACTACAATTACCTTAGAGGAGGTAAAGTCCGCCTTATTCTCTAAGGAGTGGTAGAGAAAGTTGCGAGATGACGGTCTAGTGCAAGGAGTAGCGCAAGCACTAACGATTCGAGGTAGAGAACAACATCGAGGGCCCAGTAGCAACAGAGGTAAAAGCAAATCAAAATCACACCATAGAAAGTCCAAGGGATACGTAAAGTGCTTTGAGTGTCATGAGGAGGGCACATCAGGAGAGATTGTCTAAAGCGGAGGAATAGAGTTGATAAGCAGAATGCCACAAGCAGTGCGGCAAACGTTGCTGATGGGAGCAAAAGTGATGCAAAAGTTGTCCTATGTGTGACTGCTATTTCGTCAGGAGACAAATGAGTGCTGGATTCGGGATGTTCTTATCACATGACGCCTCATAAGAACTAGTTTACTACTTACCAAGCTGCAGATGGTGATAGAGTTCTTTTGGGGAATAATGTAGTCTATAAGACTGTGGAGATAGAGACAATTCGGATCCGGATGCACAATGGAGTGGTGTGCATATTGACAGATGTGAGGCATGTACCGGACCTCAAGAAGAACCTTATTTCTCTGAGGACCCTCGATGACATCAGGTGTAGGTACACCGCTGAAGGTGGAGTACTGAAAATCTCTCGAGGTGCTATGACAATGATGAAAGGGAAAAAAGTGAATACTTTCTATCATCTACTAGGAGAGACCGTGACTGGAACCACTGCAGTTTCATCAGGTGAGTCAGACTTTAACTTGACTCAGTTATGACATATGCATTTGGGGCACATGAGTAAGGCAAGTATGACGATGATGAGTAAAAAGGGGTTGTTGAAGGGTCAGAAGACAGGCTTATGTGAGCACTGCATCCATGGGAAGTAGCACTGAGTTAAGTTTACTACAGTTATCATTCGACCAAACGACCAGTTGAATATATTCATTCAGACATCTAGGCCCGTTTTCGGTTCCTTTGAAAGGAGATGCTTGATATATGCTGACATTTATTGACGATTATTCGAGGAATGTATGGGTTTACTTTCTGAAGCACAAATATGATGTGTTTGATCGGTTCAAGAAATTTAAGACATTAATTGAGAAGTAGTCAAATAAGCAGATCAAGTGCCTGAGAACTGATAATGGCATGGACTTCTATGGTAAAGATTTTACCAAGTTCTGCGAGAAAGAATGTATTGTAAGACACCGCACAGTACCTGGGACACTACAGCAGAATGGCGTGGCAGAACGGAAG
Organism: Eucalyptus erythrocorys; assembly: GCA_014182555.1. Classification (NCBI taxonomy): domain Eukaryota; kingdom Viridiplantae; phylum Streptophyta; class Magnoliopsida; order Myrtales; family Myrtaceae; genus Eucalyptus; species Eucalyptus erythrocorys. Next base: position 37,203,246 of record CM024604.1, read on the forward strand.
AACATAACTTTGCTTAAGTGAGCTCAATGCATGCTTTCGCATGCAGGACTTGACAAGGAATTTTGGGCCGAAGTAGTTAACATGTCGTGTTACGTGGTTAATCGATCTCCATCATCTACTATTGAGTGGAAGACTCTTGAAGGAGTATGTTCGGGAAAACCTGTTGATTATTCCGGATTACGTATATTCGATGTCCTATATATGCTCATGTGAGTGATGGTAAGCTTGAGCCAAGGGCGAAGAAGTGCATATTTCTGGGTTATGCACATGGGGTGAAAGGCTACCGACTGTGGTGCATCGATCCCAGATCACCCGATTTTCTAATCAGCAGAGATGTGATCTTCGACGAGACTGCAATGCTTCAACAGATGAGTTCTTAGACACAACAAGCAGAGAAGACATATCATGGTGTCATTAGTGAGGTGGAGCTTCAGGTGGAGACTCCGGAGACCTCAAAGGTAACAGAAGTTGAGACTGCAGATGAAGCCGCGGTTCCTGAAGTCAGTGATAGTGAACAACCAGCAAAGCTGCAGCAAACTATAGTCGCAAATAGACAGAGAAGGAAAATTAAATCACCGGTACGTGATGGTTATACAGATATTGCTTATGCATTGACTATAGGTGATGAGGTGGAGACAGATGTGCCTTTGTCTTACTCTGAGATGATGGCTAGTTCGGAGTCGTCGCAATGGCTAGGGGCTATGAGTGAAGAGATGGAATCACCCCATCGAAATCAGACATGGGAGCTAGTCAAAGTACTAAAGAGCCAAAAGATTGTTGGAAGTAAATGGGTCTTCAAACGGAAAGAGGGCATTCCCGGTGTCGAGGCAGCGAGGTATAAGGCAAGACTTGTGGCGAAAAGATATACATAGTTTGAGGGCATTGACTACAATGAGGTGTTCTCTCCTGTGGTAAGACATACTTCTATTCGTGTTTTACTTGCCTTAGTTGCTTCGCAAGATCTCGAGTTAGAGCAGTTAGATGTGAAAACTGCGTTTCTTCACGGTGAGTTGGACGAGCAGATTTACATGAGGCAGCTAGAGGGATTTGCTATTTCGAGTAAGGAAGATCATGTTTGCTTGTTAAAGAAACCTTTGTATACACTGAAACAATCTCCTAGGCAGTGGTATAAATGTTTTGATACTTTCATGGCTAGTCAAGACTATATAAAAAGTCAGATGGATAGTTGCGTTTACTATAGGAGATTGGAGAATGGTTCTTTGATTTATCTACTCTTATATGTTGATAATATGCCGATAGTAGCTAAGAATATGTTTGATAATGATGTGTTGAAGCAGCAGTTAAATACTGAATTTAAGATGAAAGATTTAGGTACTACAAAGAAAATTTTGGGTATGGAAATTTTGCATGATAAGGCTGCAGGAGTTTTATGTCTATCTCAAAAGAAATATATTGAGAATATCGTAGCATGTTTTAATATGCAGTCAGCAAAATCTGTAAGTACACCTTTACCGAAGTACTTTAAACATTCAGATAAATTATTATTGCAGACTGAGGAGGAGGAGGAGCATATGTCTCGTGTTCTTTTTCTAGTCCTGTGGATAGTATTATGTATGTTAAGTGTACACTAGGCCTGATATTTCATAAGCTGTGAGCGTGGTTAGTCACTATATGAAGCGTCCTGGTAAACTTCATTGGGAAGCTGTGAAGTGGATCCTCAGATATTTGAAAGGGACAACAGACGTGGGTATAGTGTACCGGAAGAACAGCAATGGTAGTGAAACCACTGATTTTGTGGATTCAGATCACGCTATTGACTTGGATGATTGCAGGTCTTTAGTAGGGTACATGTTTACGCTAGTGAGTGGTGCGGTTAGTTGGAAAGCGTCCTTACAGGATCACATTGCCTTGTCTTCGACTGAGGCAGAGTACATGGCACTAACCTTTGTAGTAAAGGAGGCGATATGGTTACAAAGTTTGCTCTCGGACTTTGGGTTAGAATAGAAAAGTGTGGATATACACTATGATAACCAAGGTGCAATATATTTGGCGTATAATCCAATTTATCACAAGCGAACGAAGCATATCAACATCAGGTATCACTTCATCCGAGATGTCTTAACTAAGGGTATTGTTATTGTTAAAAAGATTGCTACAGTAGATAACCCGGTAGACATGATGACTAAGTCTGTTCCTTTGACGAAATTCAAGCTTTGCTTGAGCTTAATTGACGTTTGTAGAAAGTGAGCACCCATTAGAGTGTTGGGAGAGTAGCATGGATAATAGGCACTATAACTTGGTTTCAAACATCGAGCCAAGGTGGAGAATTGTTAAATTATGACTCGAGTTTGATTACAAAAGAGGAAATAAAGAAAGAATAAAATAGATATGAATTTCCTCTTTGCTGCGGAATCCGAATTGAAGAAGTGAAGGATGAAGCCCTACATGTAAATTGGAGAGTGGTGGGCCCAAGGTCAAAAGTTTGACCTTGGGCACACACGCCTCTACAACCTTCACGTGGATTTATCTTTTATTCGGCCACGGAAACAGAAGGTTACAGAAGACCGAAGACCTTTGCACGTAAAAGCCTAAATAAGGAAATAGGTGGGCCCATGTTAAAGTTTGACATGGGAACGCACGTATAAATAGAATATTTTGCAGGTCTTCTCCCTGCTCTTCCGAAAAAAGCCGAAGCCCTACATACGTGAGAAGACGTCCACGCCGCTTGAAGAAGAGTCGCAAGATCTTGAAGCCTCGCGAAGCCATACGTAGAGAGTTTTGTCGCGCGGTAATTTTGTGCCGTGAGTTTATATCCTAGTTAAATTGTTTATTTATAAATACTTTAGGGTTTGGGGTTAAATCTAGGTGTGGGAAACACTTGAGCGTGTGAGTGATTGTAAACTCTGATTCTCCGATTATAGTGGATTATTTGCTACTGGCTCTCCCCGTGGATGTAGGTACCGATACTCGGATCAAACCACGTAAATTTCTGGTATCCTTATTTTTCTTGTTAATTTCTCTAGCGATTTCTCGTTGACGTAAATTGCAAGATCCTGTCATTTCCGCGTAATATATCCCAACAGCTCCAACTAAAAATTCACCTTGCTTAGTTATTTCTTCTCTCAGCAATTTAAGTCTCCACTGTTCCTTCAATGTGTATTGAGAAATGAGGATTACCAATTCAAAAACTCCAGAATAGTAAGATGGGGTAGAGGTATGTGCCAAATTCGATTCAACCAAGGAACCTGATTCAAATGACTAGTTCAAGGTCGATGCTAAGGACAATCAGTTCAGATCCCACTTTTGCTTCTGAGATTAAGAGGCACATCATCTAAATTGTGAACGACAAATACCCATAATATAGTATAGGCTAAGGCTGTCAAAACTGAATCGTAATACTGAATTGAAAATTTCATATATTTCAGTTTGGTTCAATTACAGGAAAAATCATCATTCTTTTTGTCAGTTTGGGTTATTTCGGTTGGGGTAATGAAACGAACCGAACTGCTGAAACATGATATAAATATCCTATGGACTGCCTTGCGGCTTAACTTCTCAAACCCTAAATTCGTGGACACGAGCTCCTCGTTGTAATGAACAAACCTGAGCTCCTCATGAACCCCAAGGCTATGTTTGGTAGTCGGGATAAAATTTGGGATAGGATATGATTTATCCTATCCTATGTTTGGTGCTCGCTTAGGATAAGATAAAGTTGGATATAAGGAGATATAGATAGGATAAAATTATCTCATGGGGGAGGTAAGATAAAGGTAGATAGGATTTCTAATATTCATAATAGGAAAGTTATTTTTTCGAATAACAAATTTATTAAATTAACTAAATTGAAAGTATATTCACTATTCTTTACCAAAAAAAGTATATTCACTATAAATAATATTTGAATTCTAATTTAAGAAATTAAAATAAAAAATAAAAAATTATTTTTAATTAATCTTATTTTAATTTATATATTCAACTTTAATCCTATCTTATAATAAACATTCAATCTATATATTGCATATTTATATTTATTATATATTTTAGATATGTTAATACAGTTTACAATTGAATAAAATTTTATTAAAGAATGATGAAAGGGGAAAAAAAGAAATAATAAAGAAAATAATATAAAAAAGAGGAAAAATAAAATAAAAATAAATTAAGGAATAGTGTTACGAGAGATTTTCACCATCTCCGTTTAAGAACATTTAGGTTCATTTATAATGAGATGCCGTTTATATAAAATATATATATATATATATATATATATATATATGTGATATGATGTAAATATATCCGACTTTAATACTACGATTTACCAAACAATGAACATCATATAAAAAAATCTCAGGATTTCATATCCTATCCTATCCAGTCTTATCTCGATTAGAAATCCGGACGACCAAACGTAGCCCAAGTCCTCTCTCAACTCGACTGTTCTCTGGCCAACCGACTCGCTCACACGCCAACGCACATACAAGACGCCAAAATCGTCAGAATGAACATTATAAATCTCTCTGTTTTTCTCTTCTGGAAGCATGATTTTATTCATGACAACGATCGATGCACCAAGCGTTTGCGTCCTCCCCCTTAAAAATGAAGAGAGCTCAGCAAAGGTAGATGAGCTGGTCTGGGTGACGCTCTTGCCAGCTTGAAGAAATACAAACGAAATTGCGCAAAACCTTATCTCTGAAGCAAATCTACTTTTGTAAAAAACGTTCTCTCTCTCTCGACACCGCATAATGACTCATGTCATGTCTACCTTTTCAAGTTGTCTCATGCAGAGATGACACATGGCTTTGTTGTTGCAGACTCGGTTAGCACGGTTCTGTTCTTCAGGTTAGGTTGGACTTTCTTGGGTCTTCCTTCCTTGGAGATGCTGCTGATCCTAGATTACGGCAATCTTCTTTTCGGCTTCCAAAACATGAAGCCTGAAATGCAAGTGATCTTGCCCAGTCACTATCAGAATACCCCTACAACTTAAACTCCTGAACTCTACAAAACTTAATCCCATATGAAAGAGTACCTTTCAAGTACCTCAACACCCTCTTTGCAGCTACCATATGCAACTCACTTGCACAATTGAGAAATCTAGATAAGACACTTACAAGAAACATGATGTCTGGTTTAGTTGCAGTGAGATACATAAGATAGCCAATCAAACTTCTATAAACTCTTTCATCTGCAAGTGCTGATCCATCCTCCTTTTGAAGCTTTTCCTTATGACCCACTGGAGTACTCACACTCTTGCACTCATCCATGTTGAATCTCCTTAGGATCACCTTCAAATACTTCTTTTGACAAATAAAAACTTCATTCTGAGTCTGCCTAACTTCCATTTCTAGAAAATATGACATCTCACCAAGATCAATCATTTCGAACATCTTCATCATCTCTTGCTTAAATGCAGTAATCTGAGCACTATTACTCCCTGTCACCAGCATATCATCCACATAAAGAGACACCACCACTAAGTCAGATACTAACTTCTTGACATATAGAGTGGATTCATTGAGGCTTTTCTTGAAAGCTAGACCCAACGAGTGCTTATCCATCTTACTGTACCATGCTCTGGGAGCTTGCCTCAAGCCATAGAGAGCCTTTCTCAACAAATAAACTTTCTCCTCCTGGCCTGGTGTGACAAAGCCTTCTGGCTGCTCAACATAAATCTCCTCCTGCAATAGTCCATTCAAAAATGCATATTTCACATCTAACTGATATACCTTCCATCCTTGTTGAGCTGCCAAAGCAAGAATCATTCTTATTGTATCAAGTCTTGCCACGGGAGCAAAGGTTTCTGAGAAATCAACTCCCCAAACCTGTGCATATCCCTTCACCACCAACCTGGCCTTATGCTTATTCACTGAGCCATCATGATTAAATTTGGTCTTGAAAACCCATTTTACTCCAATCACCTTCCTATCTTGAGGCATCTCCACTAGCTCCCATGTCTGGTCTTTTCTATCATAGCCAACTCTTCCTTCATTGCATTCATCCACCTCTGATCGCTTTTAGCTTCCTCATAACCTGCAGGTTCCAAAATAGCCACACTACACCTTTGATATATATCAGTCAAAGTTCTGGTACCTCTAATTGGAACATCATCCACAAGTTCGTCAGGTTCCAATGAGACCTCTTTGTGCTTGCCTTGTGGCTCATTTGTCCAATCCCATTTCTCATATTCTAGGAACTGAACATCCCTGCTAGTGATCACCTTCCTTGTCTGTGGTTGATAGATCCTATAAGCTTTTGACACTAAACTGTAGCCAACAAAGATCCCACGTTCAGCTTTCTCTCCCAACTTGTCTCTCTTGACCTGTGGAATATGAGAAAAACACAAACAACCAAACACCTTCAAATTTCTTAGAATTGGCTTGACATCAAACCAGGCTTCAAAGGGTGTCTTCATCTCCAATACCCTCGTAGGTAATCTATTCAGCAGAAAAACTGCTGTGTTTGCTGCTTCTGCCCAAAACTCTTTTGGTAGACTCTTCTCATAAAGCAAACACCTAGTCATCTCCATAATGGTTTTATTCTTCCTCTCACTAACTCCATTTTGTTGTGGGGAGTAAGGAGTAGTAAGTTGATGTTCAATTCCAGCCTCTTCACAAAAAGATTTAAACCTCTATGAAGTGTATTCCGTTCCATTATCAGATCTAATGACCTGAATCTTGCAGCCACTTTGGTTCTCAACCCATTTCTCAAACTTCAGATATACCTCAGCAACTTCTGACTTTTGCTTCATAAAGTAAATCCAACACATTCTAGTATAATCATCAATGAAAATAATGAAATACTTGCTGCCATTTAGTGAAGGAGTCACTTGTGGACCACATAGATCCGTATGAATCAGCTGCAACTTCTCTGTCGCTCTCCAAGTGGATTTCTTGAAGGGAAGTCTTGTCTGCTTGCCCAGCAAACAAGCTTTGCACCTTGTGATCTGCTCCTCTGGGCTTGGTAATCCAGTTGCCATTTCATTCCTCTGCATGAACAGCACACCTTTATGATGAAAGTGCCCCAACCTCTTGTGCCATAATTCTGAATCATTAGCCTGACACTTGAATGCCATCTGCTCCTTCTCAAGAGGATTCAAAGAAAAACTTTTCTGTTGCATTTTTATCTTGAACAACTCCTGACCATTGGAGTCAAAGATCAAACACTTCTCCTCTTCAAATATCACCTTAAATCCCTTTTCTACCAACTACCCCACACTCAGCAAATTCTGATCAATTTTAGGCACATACATCACATCAGAAATTAGCTTAGTTCCAGCACAACTCTCCATTGCTACAGTCCCTTTACCTTTCACTTCTAAGTACTCCCCATTCCCAATCCTCACTCTTGACTTCAATGACTTGTCAAGGTTTATAAACAGCATTTCATCACTTGTCATATGGTTTGTGCAACCACTATCAACAAGCCAACTATCATATGGAGTACTAGAGGAGAAACAAGAGGCAACAAACAGTTGATCTACCTCTTGCTGAATTGCAGCATGTGCCTCACCCTGCTGTTGATCTCTCTTCTCTTTGCAGAACTTCTCAATGTGTCCAAGCTTATGACACTTTTTTGCACCTTACATCTGGCCTCTTCCAACACCTAAAGTGTGGATGATTCTTTTTTCCACAGTGCTGGCATGAGGAATATCTTCCCCAATTGTTCTTGGAGTTGCTCGCACTATTCTCTCCCGCAGCAGCTTCTGAACCACTGCCATTTCCTTTTTTCCCTTTCCACTTCTTAACTTTTCCTCCTACATTCTGCTATTCTTTGGCTAGCAAAGCTCCTTCTGTACTTCCTTCCACCCTCATTAACCTCCTCTGCTCTTGTGCTTGCAAAGCACTTAGCAATTCTGCCAACTTGATCTGAGACAAATCCTTGGTATTCTCCAAAGAGGCAATGGTTGCCTCAAACCTCTCGGGCAAAGAGACAAGAATCTTCTGCACTAGCCTATTATCAGAGAGTTCAGTGCCTAGAACTCTTGCCTGATTTGCAACGCTTATCAACTTATCAGAATACTCCTTAATTGTCTCAGACTCCTTCATCTGCAGTCTCTCGAATTCTGTGATCAGATTTAGCCCCATCATGCTTCTAATCCTCTCATCTCCTTGATACTCATTTTTGAGGAAGTCCCAGATAGCTTTGGCTGATTCACAAGCCATAATTCTGCTGAAAATGGCAGGTGAGACAGCAGCATATAAACAAGACTTTGCCTTTGCTTTCCTTATTGTCCTCTTCTTGTGAAACTTGATTTGATTGATGGTTGGATTATCAGGAAGGGGAGCAACTTCATAATCTTGTTCCACAGCTACCCAAAAATCACAACCCTCTAGATAGGCTCGCATTCTCACTGCCCAGGCTTGATAATTTTCTCCATCAAACTCTGGCGGAGCCATTGCTAAAAAACCACTCGATCCTACCTCCATCTTGCTTTTAACTTCTATGGATGCATACACACCTCTCAATCAAACTCACAAGTCACTCACAACCCCTTAAGATCAAGAGAGCTCTGATACCATTGATATTTTTTGAAAAGAACAGAAAACACGACGCTCTGCTTCTGCTGAAAACTTGTTCTCTGCTTCTGCTGTAAATTTGTTTTCTGTATTTGCTGTCTACGTGTTCTCTGTTCTTTTCAAAAAACATCAGCAAGGTTTTGATATCTACCAAAAAGCTCAAAGTTCACCTTAGGACCACGACGAGGGTTCTTCCATCACCCAGTAAACAATAGCTGTGCTTGTTACCTATTACATGCTCCAAGACAGCCTTGAAGAACTCCATTTTTAGTGGCCTTGTGAATAACTTTCTAACGATAATACGCTTGCTATTGCATTTTCATGTTTCTTTTTGTTTTGTTTGGTTCTTACAAGGTGTTGTCCTTCGACAGGATGAATTTCCAAACATTGATAAGGAAATAGCTTATGTCCTTCGTCATCCTGATTTATCCTCGTGGTGGGAATACTTGCTGTAGCATATCTTTGTCCGTATCCTGGACATCTTAATGCCACTTAGGCTTATGGAGTTTTGGATAGAGTATAAAAAAATAAAAAGTGATTCCATTTCTATCATTATTATGATATTGTATACTCTAATCTGATTGGGTACCAGAAAAAGAAATGATATGTATCCACTTAATATAATAACCAAACATTTTTCTCTTAATACAAAGAGAAAGAAAAACAAATAAAAATCAAATAAAAAGGAAAGAAGGCTTTCCAAAATGATCTAGAAAACAATTGATACAGTTTGATTCCTCGCCTCAATTAGTATTCACAATATAGATGATGATATATGAAATTGATCACTGCAAAGTTTTCTCTTAACAACCTAAGACCATCTTTGAGAGTATTATTTGTAGGAACTCTGTAATAGAGTTTATCAATTTTACACCAAACCTCTGTCACAATAGGGTCAGTAATATGAAACAGTGAACCCTAGTCTAGTTCTATTTCGATAACATTGTCTCTTTTACTTCCGCATTCAAAGGACCAAAGAAAACTATAATAGAGACACTGTGGTACTAGTCGGCCATTAGACCTACAATCAACTCTCTCAAAAATGGAATCTATTCCAAACATAAATGCCATGGTTCCTTACCTCGACAGGGTACAGATATCTAAATTGGATATTTTTATATACTTTTTCAGACCTATTGTCGATACTAAGTAGCGGTCAAAAATTTGTATCCATTATAGCCTATATGCGATGGATAGACTCCTGTGACCATGACATATTTGCTACTTGAACATAAACATAATTTAATTTCCTTCTAAAAGAAATTAATGATTAATTTCACAAAATAAAGAAGTCTTTTTTTCACGAGGTCCAACTAAAAATTACTATTTCTTTTTTACTGAACCGACCATAGACCAATCCCCTTGGAATATTTTATACACCCATAATTCTGAGCTTCATGTTACTCCTTTCACGAGACATGTCAGATCTGGGGCATCCAAATTCAATTGGACAAATTACTTTTCTTTTCTTAGGAACACATACAATATTCGTCACTACAAAAAGGATAATGGTAACCCCCCATTAACTATTTCATTTATGAATTTCATAATAATAGAAATACATATCCTACCGAAACAGAATTTGTAACTTGCTGTCCTCTTGCCTAGCAAGCAAAGATTTACCTCCACGAAAAGGATGATTCATTCATATCAACACGTAACACAGTACAAGTTTAGAATAAATGTGTCACAATAGGTATATTATAGAGCTTTTGGTAGCTTTTTTTTTTTTTTTTTTTCCCAAAATATGAAAGAAAGTGATAAAAAAATGAAAGAAAATGTTGAGTTTTGGGACACGACCTCACGCGTGGCCTAAGGATGGGGTGAAGGTCCGGTTTAGAGGTCTTTGATCATCAGAGTTCCCTCGCGATTCGCATCCACAAAAATGCCATCATTCCGTCTTTTGGGACGAACCATTTTTGAGTTCCCTCGTGTATGGTCGCAAGCTCCCAAGATGAAGGTGTCATGATTCGTACCCACATGAGCAAAATACCACGAAAGAGGGAGTCAGATTTGGATATCGAATTTTAAGGTGCCTTTACCATAATAACTCTGCCATTAATACACGTTCCCTTGGATGGCACAATGAGTATGCTAAATCATAGTGAGCTTTTTTGAAGTCCATACCCTTCACGATGGGTTTATTTATTAACTAATTGTTTAAACAACTTAAAAGATGGAAGTTGCTATTGGTCTCATTTTTGGGGAACGGCTAGAAAACCCAATCGAGGGTTGGGAGTTATCCATCAATCTACTCAATTAGATATCTTGGTTCAGGGATTTGGGTTATGCTAATATTTCTACTAACTCCCTTTCGGTATCTAACAATTTGTCATGTTACCTAAAGTGGTCATGCGTCTCTTTTTACTTTTTTGGGTCATTAAAACTACCTAAGTGACCATGCGTTGATGATTTTCATGCAATTGCTATTTCTTTGGGAAAGAAAAGAAAACACACAATTGAATTTAAAAGACGAGACAAACAACCAAGTAAAGTAGTAAAGAAAGCAGTAAATCTAACATGCGATGCTAATTAGCAAACAAAAATAAGGCAAAAGAAAGTAACACCCGTGCCTTGTCGGGTGTTTATACAGATGAAGAAACCCAAAACATATATTGGAAAAAATGGATATAATAATATGGTCGGAATAGACATCGACCTTCTATCGTTTTCAAGTTTCGTGAGATCTCCATGTTTGGAATTTAATCTAATCCTAACCTAAATCTAGTATGGCTACATACAATAGAAAGAAACAATCATTCACCATCAAAAGCATGAGGAACAATCAATCAAATGAAATAAGGGAATCATGTACATAAATGAACAAATAGGGCCATGGGGTCACCCTTTGGAATTCATGCATCGTCCCTCTAGACATCTACCCAACTCATTGTTATGACTTATAGCCATTAGTGACCATTTGTATTCTCGCATGGCCACTAATACTTATAAGTCCCTAGAACGTCTTCTAGGTGAATCCCAAGATCTGCCCATGATAGGCATCGCGCTTAACACACATCTAGCATTCACATGCATTAGCAAGAATTAAACATGTAAGCAGGCCCTTGAGCCTTATTTTTTGAACAAGCATAGAGTGTGATTGTGGAGCCTGAAATTATGGAGATACGGTTGTAACCGTTAATTTGAATATTAACCGTTTAGAAGTTATTACAATTTGTAACGGAGCTATATAAGCCATGTTGAATACCGTTAAAAAAGGCAATCATCAATAGAAATTATGTGTCTTTTAGTTTATCAATTTATCGTTCAAATTCCTGCATTTACTATCCTTCAGAGTAATTAGTTTTAGTTCTTACTTACGCATTTTATTTCTTATTCAAATTGTCATGGAACCCAATTCAATAAAAATCGAAGATCAATTTTCGGTGAAGTTTCGCTCTGAGGAGCGATTCTCAGCAAAACAGGAGTAGATGGACCTTGCAAAAGGATGATGATGCGCTGCTCTAAAGAGCATCTAATATTCTTGATTTTCATGTGTGCAACAAGGGTCATTAGTAATTTGCATGTTGGAGACAAATATTTTGAAGTTTGATTGACTGCATAATATAATTTTACCGAGTACGTATAGTTTAAGAAGAACAAATGTTAACGGAAGCATTTTCCCTTGTTTTGCCCAAAATTTATTATGTGAGATTCTTTAAACACACGATTAGTTTGTCCAATAGACATTTTTTTAATGCTTCTGGGACGTGGAGGGGCCAACAGGATCTGCGAACGTAGTAATTTTTTTTATTTATTTTTTTATTATGAAAGAAGTATAATGATTTGAATCAAAGCTACGAATGAGGATGGTGAACAAACTCTCCATTTGAAAAGCCTCTTCGCTCAATTTAGATGGAGAAACATATTTGAAAATAAAAACCAAACAAATGAAGAAAGTTACTGTCACTGAACTAAAAATGGTTAAAAACATTGGATGAACTTGTTGAAGATTCACCTTTTAGGATATATAACATAGAATTAGGGGACAAGAACACTATAAGTGTCCTATCTATCGTATGACACTCACTTGACTATGTCATAACTTTTTTTTACCGCTGCATACTATAACTACTAAAAACGATTACTTGAGTGCCATAACTTTTAATAACGTTTACCCAAATGTCATATCACATCGGACTTATGATATTTGTGGATGTTTTAAAAAAAAATTATGACATTCAATTAATCATTTGAAAATTTATATGGCACTCAAGTAATTTGAAAAAAAAAATTTTGATTGACACTCAAGTGAAAGCCCTACATGAGCGCTGTACAAAAATTATAGCACTTATGATTTATTTTTTTCATGAATTAGAATATGACAGATCAAAAGAAGAAAATACAAGAAAATCTGAAATTCGTGTAGAAAAGGTGTGTTTTACCTGTGAAAAGAGAACAAACATCTAGAGAGATGGTTGCTTGGAAGAGAAGGAAAAAAAACCCTCCAGATGGACCAGGGATTAGGAAACGCCGAGAAATTTGAGATTCTAATCCCTTCAAATCACATGTTTATGATATTTCACTTTTCATATTATTAACATAAATATTCTTTATAAGTGATACATTCTTCATTTCTCATGAGAACTACAAAGAGTTATAGATGACAAAGCTACTATTTGCAAAAGGGATAAATGTACTAGAAGTCTTACAACTTATCATAAAAGTGTAATTGAATTTTAAAATTTTCAAAAAATACAATCAAATCCTAGAATTTGTTACAAAAGTACAATTGAGTCCTTAAACATTAAAAAAGTACAATCAAATTCTCGAACTTGTTAAGTTAGTGCAATCAAATCCTTAAATTCATTAGCATTTTCTGCGTGTCAAGTTAGATTGAGTTAATGGAAGAATTTCATTGCACCAACTTAATAAGTTTTAAGACTTGATTGCACAAACTTGACAAGTTTTAAGACTTGATGGTACGAATTTGACAAATTCTAAGATTTGAATGCACTTTTTGAAGCTCTTATGATTCAATTGCACTTTTGTGATAAATTTTAAAACTTTTTGTATACTTATCCCTTTGTAAAAATATATTAAATCTATTATTATCTCCTGCTGTGTTTATTCGGCACACTTTATAATGGAGATCATGGTATTTGTAATGGATGCTTTGTTTATTAGTAAATTTGCACTTAATTCTCTCAATCTCACGCGTGTGAATGCATGTGCATGTCGAAATGTTATGGATTTATGTTTTATTTTTTATTTTGTAATCATTAATGTTAGGAGAAATCTCATTAATGTTTTGAGGATAATAAAATATTATAAGTATATTAACATGCGTAATTAAATGTACAGAACATATTCATATACATACGGAATTAACAAGAAGACGTCTAAGCATGTATAAAGACCATTGTTCTACAGGAGGTGAACCAGCTATTGGACGTAAAATGTGTTGGTGGCTAGATTGACCTAGCAAATGCTCAACAAGTTGTTGGATAAGAAATATATTAATGTTCAGAAAGATCTGGAGGATGGTGAACAAACTAGAGAATGCGTGATCGTTGAAGAGTGGATGAATTAATAGAAGGCAAATAGACTAGAGGAGGACTTCCGTTTCGTAGATGAGTTTGGATGGAGTGGAAAGTCTACAGAATATTAAGGACGTTAGTATGCATGGAAGTGCCTAAAAGTTCAAAGGAAAATAAACTTGTTTATTCATGAGTTAAGTTGGACCTGTCTATAGAAGGTGTTCTCGCTACAAACAGAGTAATAATTTTAGTACGAGCCTCTACAATCCTAAAGAGAAGATCCAGACTCTCAATTTGACTAAAGTTACCGACCAAAAAAAAAATTGACTTGAGTTCATATTGATGTTTTACACATGGTCTTAGAAGTTGGAATCCCTAAAAGCAGACCGGAGAAGATCAAAATAATTTACCATATTTGGGTAAGATAATAGAGGGTAGTAGACAAACTGTTGCAGAAGCAAATCTGACTATTTTAGGAAACTATGGACGCGCATGAAATCATTTCTATTCCAGAAATAGTTTCTGGAACAAAAATAGATTTTTCTATTTTTAGTTTTGGATGAGTTTCTAAGCAAAAATAATCGTTTGATAACGACACAAAATTTATACTCTAAAAATATAAAATTTGTATGATAACAACACAAAATTTCTTTCTTTCGGATGGCGGCGCTGACGGCGGCCGGCGACCGGCGGTGGTGGCCGACAACCGGCGGCTGCGGCGGTGGCCAACGACCGATGGCGGCGGCGGCGGCTGGCAACTGGCGGCTGCGGTGGTGGCTGGCAACCGGCGGCAGCGGAGGCAAGCGGCGACCGGTGGCGGCGACGGTGATGAACGATAAAATTTTTTTTTATTTCTCATTTCTATTCCAGAAATAGAAAAGTAGAAAAGTTTTATTTCTGATTTCTAGTCCAAACCTATTTCTGGAATAAGAATCTATTTTAGAAATAGAAAAGTGAAATAATTTTACCAAACGGATTTCTATTCTAGAATTGTTTCTGGAATAGAAAAATTATTTCTGGAACAGAAATAGCTGCTTGTCATATGCGCTCTATCTTTATGGAGTTCTAAAGCGATTTCTATGACTGTATATGATAGAACCAACGGCTATTCGTGGGATTTGAATTTAAAATGGTCATTGAGGTATAATGGCAATATATTCAACCTAGTTGATAGTTTTTCTTTCATTTTTTCTTTTGGATAGACCCACGACCAATAGCTGAGTTGGGGGAAAACGAACAAAACTAGTCTTTGCTCGGAGTGTGTATCTTCTTGTTGTGCTTGTATGTAGAAGCCGCGTAAACCTAATCATGTTTTTCAGCAGAAATTTGAGTCTCTATAATTAGTTAACATAATGCTAAGAGTAGTAAGGATCGGTTATATCTGTAAAAGCCAAGCTACAAGAAGAAGCACGCATATTAATACGTTGTACTAGCTCAAAAATTACATATTGGATTCCAACCTTAATTTAAACCGTTAAGAGTTGACGAGTTGAACATGCCGAGTGGAAAGGCTAAATCGCCATAAATATACTCTGACTCTCTTATCCCTTAATTTCCTTTTATATTTTGCTGACGGAAGATAATTGTTTCTGTATATTCACTATCGTTCTACAGTACAAGTGCACGTTTTACACATTATCCAACCTTTGAACATGAAAGGATTTAAAGTTTTCTTATATAACTAATTCACTACCCTCTTAATTTTTAGTGCCTAATCCGTTTATCATAGCAAATGGTGAATTAATGAGTGCTAAAATAAAGTAGGACTATATTAACGAGTGTTTTAGTTACTTAGTAAATACCTAAATAGGGAAAGAATCGGACTCGTCATGCATTTTCTTTTTCTTTTTTTTTTTTGGTGAAGTGTTTGATAAGTATTTTAAAAAATAAAAATTCCAAATATATATATATATATATATATATTTTTTAGAATTTCTAAATAAAGTATGCTTAACAAGTCATTGGCACATTTCCTAATGCGGCCAATTACTAGTTGAGATGAAATTTGGGCAATGAGTTGCTTAAAGTTGTTGGGTGGGCATGGACAAGAGAACCTATGAACGCATGGAACATGCAAAATTGGCGAGGATAGGAATGTTTCATGGGGGATTTGACTTCTAGGGCAGCATCTAGGGAAAAGTATCGAAAAGGTGCTAAATTATTTCATTAATGCCAAATTAATCTTAAATCTTTTAATTGTGATAGCCTGAATTTTCAGAATTTGTTTTCGATTAAATAAATCGGGCATTTCGTCGACGCGCCGATAGTGCTATTTGAGCTGATCACTGACGAGATAACTGGACTATCTGGGGAAATAATTAAGGAATCTAAATGCAATAGACTTGATAATTCGATCAGGAATCGATTACTCGACCGTGTTGATCTGCAAGGGTCATTACGGCATTGTCAAAATCGATCAGAGACTGGAAATAGGTCAACTTGACTGAGATATGTGATCAGAATGTGGGTGATTCCACCTAATTACAAAATATTTGTCGATTGGCACTAGACCGATTTTTTTGTCGTTTTAATACCCGATGCTCGTAATTAAAACATCGAGATTTTCACGACAACCGAGAGTCGCCAGTGTGTTAAAGATGTACAGTGTGACTCGAGATAAATTGATTACGGGTCAATTGCACCAAAAATTTCTAAAAGTTACCCAGTAGATTATGTTACACTAAAAGCACATCGGATTGAAATTAATCGTGAATTTGAACCCAATTTAGGAACGTCGACTCATCCTCCGAAGATTTTTAAAAAATTCTGAGGTTTTTATGGAAAATCATTTGGGATGTTGCGAAAAATTAGCAGAAATTCGGATCGGCCGAATTGAAGAGATTTTTGACTTGCAAACTGAGCTATATGGCGAAGGGGACCTTTAGAAATTATGTGAGCTTCTTCTACATCAAAATTTGACATCAAATTGAAGAATTTGGGTGGAAATTGAAGCTTAAATTGCAAAATTCGGATCCATGGTGAGGGCAACATATATTGGCATCAAAATTTAATGATTTGGTGGAAATCACACTAGAAAGTAATAGGAGACATGCCATAAATGGAGGGGATAAAACTTGCTGACTTTAGGCCCCCCCTCCTTGGCTTCCTCCTCATGCATAACCGCCTCTCCCTCCTTTGGACATCTTCTGTCCCTCGATCGCTCTCTGCTCTGTTTTATTTTCATTTCCCTTGCTGTTCCTTTTCTTCCGGTTACTCTTCAACCGAAGCAACCTAGCCACGATCGCCTCCCGTGTCTCCATTTGTGCTTGGTCAACCACCGAAGACAACCTCAGCATCTGCCACCATCGCCCGAAATTTCCATCAGCCGAATACCCCATCTCCACATCGCCCACACGCCCAAGTCTTCATTCTGTTTGGTCCACTGCAGCGCCTCCACCCAGCAGCGACGTCTACTGCTTTCCACCGAGATTCCAGTCAACCTTGAAGCCCAAAGAAGCCCTTGTTTGACCAAGCAGCAACCGAAGCAAACCTGCAGCTGCCACGTTCACTCTCTCCATCGTGCAGCTACTGCCGAAGCTTGCCGCTAGCTCACGTCCGTGCCTTCAGCTCCTTGGTCAACTTCAGCGACGTCTTCGGCCCAGCAGAAGGCCACACCAGCTTAGCTGTCTTTGCTGCTCCTTCGTTCGCATCCCTCGTGCGAAGTAGCTCGATTTCCATCAAGTCCAGCCCAACGGAAATTTCCAGTCCAGCCTTTGAAGCCCAGTGAGCCCAGCAGCGAATCCAGCAAATTGGACAGCCCATCTGCTTCTTTATTCAGCCCAAGAAGCCAGCGAGCAGCCCAGCAATTCTAGCCCAGCGTTTGGCCCACCCTTCAGCAGCAATTCGGCCAAAGATTTTAACAGTTTGGTCTAGCTTTTTGAAGTTAGCCTAGCCCAGTGAAGCCCAGCCCGATTCAGCAACAAATCTCAGATGGGCTAAGATTTGTTGGGCCCGTTTTAGGCCCAGCCCGAGTGTCCGCCGATGCTGCCGAAGATTTGAATTTCGACCGCCGTCGCGTCGTCGTCGCGGTAAACCGGTTTCTGCAATAAACCAATGAGTTTATACTAGGGGTGAGTGGTTCCAAGTTCTTTACATGTTCCTTCTGGAACCTGGAACCTACCTTCGGGGACAGGTTCCTTATAGGTTCCTCATTCTGTGGAATCTAGAACCTACCCGTCAGAATCTGGAACCTGGAACCTACCTTGTCACAAGTTCCAAGATTGGTTCCAGGGTACAATAGGTTCCTTTTTTTTTTTTTTCATTTTTAATTAAGCAAAACGAAAATGAACGCAACAATAATAAACAAGCTTGTCATTTATGAGAGAGAATACAAAACAAATAAAACTGAATAGTGACACGTGGGACTTTTTTCCATGGCAGCTCGTCGACACGCGGGCTGCTCTTCATCGAAGTCCAAACAGCAGCAGCATTGTTGACGGCAAAACAACGATGGCAAAATAACAAGGTCCAGAAAAAGCACTAACAAAAATTTGACATTCAAAAACACTAATCTCAAGTTCAGAGCATTTCTGTGGAATAATATCAAGGCATCCTCTAAAATCAACCAACTCATTATCGGCCTACTTTGGAAATGTGAGAAAACTTATTAAAAGCTTCCACAAAGAGACACCAATCTATGGAGAGACTAAATATAGACATGGCATTCACGTTTTTGTATTGCAAATCCACACTATACAGTAGAAATCCTAAGAATTCAACTCTACAGAAGCAATGGCAACAAAAATAAAAGAGGTCTCTAACCTGCAATGCTAAGTCCCGAATAGGTAAAACCACTAATGCACGTAGACATCGGGAGTGTCATTCTCTGGGTTTCTATCTGCTTGAAAGAATGCCTCGAGAAAATTGTGTCCTGTCCCAGATGTAGCTACAGAAGCAGCAGCAATAGTCCCAGCAAAAGACTTTATTCTAGCAACACCAAAAAGTGCTATGCCAAAAAATCTTGATAACATTGATCTTGACCAGATGGCTGCATAAGGGAGCACATAAAAAAGTAGTTATGCAATTATAATAAACCAAATGGCTACAGAAAACAGAACTAAATACCAATTCAAGAAAACAAAGTGAAATATTTTCAAATAATTTCATAATCAAAGAACTCAGAGAGACAACTAACACAAGTGAAATATTTTCAAATAATTTCATTTTCCAATCAAACACAACCAGAAGATCAAAGGGATTTCAAAGCATGACTCAAATTATTACAATATTTCAAAATAAACACCAGCAAATCTAATTAACAATATTTCTAAACACCAGCAAGGACAGGGAGTGAAATACCATATGTAAGAGGTGGAGGTTGAGGCGGAGGCGAAAGGGTGTGGAGTTAAGGCTGATTGGGGGGCTAGGCGAGCGGCGAGCAGCGTCAGGGCGGCTGGGCGAGCGAGTAGCCTCCACCAGTGAGACAAGCGGTGTTCGACGGTGACGTCGACGACAAGCAGCTGAGTGACGAGGCGAGCGAGGGGTGATGGCGTCCAGTGGCGGTGTCGAGGGAGGTCCGGCGACGGCGAGCGCGCAGCGACGGCGGTGCGACAGCAACGAAGACACGAGTCTCATGGCACCAACGGCGGCACGGACGGCGCGGCGAAGATGGCGGCGGTCGCGACTCAACCCATGGCCAAGGGGGGAAAAAGCTCAGTTCTAGCGAAGGCGGTGGCGGTTCGGAGCAATGACGGCCTGGACGACCGAGCAAGCGGCAGTAAGAGGTGGTGACGGTGGCTTGACGATAGCGGCGATGGCTCATGGCAGCGAGGGGCAGCGCGGACGACGCGACAGCTCGTTGGGCTCAACGGCGAGACGGCTCGTCGGACGATCGGTGGGTGGTGGTGGTGGTTCAGTGGCCAATAGGTGGTGGTAAGTAGGACGTGGGGCAGTAGTGTGGTGGTGGGTGAAGCGGCAGCCAGCAAGAGGAAGGAAGAAGAAGAAGAGAAGAATGGGGGGTTTCGGCCAAGACAGGGGGAAAGAGGAGAGAGAGAGAAGAAAAAAAAAAAGTAGGGGTAGGGAGCAGGAAGTGACATGTGAGAAGGAAAAAGAAGAGAAAAAGAGAGAAAAAAAAAAGAAAAGAAAGGGGAAGGAGGGAAAATCGAGGGGGAAATCACGTGGGGAAGGGAGGTTTAGGGTTTTTTTTTTTTTTTTTTAATTTGACCGGTTTTGGTTCTGGTTCCGGTTCTTGTTCCAGAACCGAATCGGAACTGAGAACCGCCAGTTCTCAAAAAAAAGGAACCGGAAATCGGATCCGGCCACTTTAGAACCGAGAACCAAACCGGACCCTCCTCCGGTTCAATTCCGGTTCCCGGTTCTACCCGGAACCACACTCACCTCTAGTTTATACTCTAAACTCTTCTTAGTAGGCTAATGACATTTAAGGGTGTTTAGATTTATTTAATTAGGAATTTGGTAGTTAGTTAGATTAAATTAGAAATTTAAATAATTAATTGAGCATGTTAGGTGGTTAGCATGGTTTAGCTAAGGCCTGGATTAATTGTATTATTTACTTAGAAGGGTTCGGGAATTTTCCGAGTCCGTATTGGTATTTAATTTAATAATTTTGGCTTAGGTTAATATTTTTAGAAATTAATTTGAATTATTTAATTAATTTTCGAAATTAATTAATTAATAATTATTTTTCTAGAAATTAGGCCAGGATAGCTGATGACCGGAATTTCATGCTGATTGTAATGATGTGGTTAAATTCTACAATTGAGTATTAAATTATGCAAATTGAGTGCTGATTGGATTTTCGGTATTTAATTCCAAAAATTTTGAATTTCCAATATTTGTTCAGAAAATACTGGGTATGGGATTTCGACAGCGAAAATAGTTTTTAATACTATATAAAATAGTGGGCTTTTAAAAAGAAAGAATGTCAATGTTTCTGGGTCAAGTTGACTGTATATCCACACACAAATATCTTCATGTATATTTCTAATATGAAGAAAAATGTTAGGTGCATCATTTTAATTGAAGCATTTGAGTGCAATGCACGGTGCCCTAGGCCATATTTGAGTGATCATGTAACGGTTAAGAGAAATCATCCCAAGCTATTAAGTTGGACGTTATCCCTATTTGGGATATCCCTTGGACAACAAGAAGCCGGTCGCAATAGATTCTGGACCCTATGCTCCTTTGGGAAAGCCGTCTAAAAGAGACGTGCCGTGCTCAATGGGTCGAGACGAAGCCTGGCAATGCTAGAACACTGCCGATAGAGAGTAGGCCATGCTAATATGCCAAGATCAAAACTAGGAACACATGTTAAATTAAGTTGATTGCGCCGGATTATGGGACAAAATTGTATGGCATGGCATAAGACGTGTCATAACGATTTGCCCTTATAATAAGGACTCCTGTGCTTACTTGAGAATTTTAGTATGGCGTTTCAGTTGATTGAGCTCAGTTGTTGCTTATGCTTTTTTGCTGTCTGAATTATAAACTATACTGACTTGTAGGGTGAATCTGAGGCCAAGATAAGGCTCTAAGATTGTATGGTTGCATGATTAGGGCACTTCTAGGCGCATTTCCCTCAGAATCGAGATTTAGAGCATAGACTTGCTGAGACATTGTCTCACTGGTTATTGTATAACCATCTTCAGGGTCGTCGAGTGGAGGACTTGGAGCTGAGAGGAGGTGATCGGAAGCGTAGGTCAGTTAGGACCGCTTCTTTTTGGAAGGCTAGTCTTTTGTAGTCTTTTGGCCATAGACTTTTGTACATGACTCAATGTGAATATAAAAGCATGTTTGTTTGTGAATCTGTTGTCCTCCTTTTCTTTCCCGAGATGATTACTGTCAGGGGATTTATTTTCGCTTCCGCATGTGTAATAAAATGAAAGGGTCGGCGACTCGTCCTAGGAAGTCGCAAAACTTTATCGACCAAAGAGGGATGGGCACGTGCTCAAGGTTCGGGGGTGACTTTAATGGTGCCATTTAGTCCTAAACTTTTTGATTTTATATAAATTTAGTCTTAAATATTTTTAATAATGCAAATTTAGTTATAAATCTTTTGACTTGGTACCAATTTAATTCTTCTGATTAATTTTGGCTGAATTTTATTGACATGGACGCTGAGTGGATTATGTGATACCAATAGTGTTAACATGAATAATTTTTAATAATGCTTTATGAATTTTTTGATTTTCTTCTTCTTCTTTTTTTCTCTCTCCTTCATTTCCTCTTCCTCTAAGTAGTGGCTAGCCGATAGGTGATATCTAGCCACCAACCATGGTCGAGCGAGTTGGCCTCGTTAGATATTACATGGGTGAGGGTAGCCTCGGCGAGGACTCCCCTCAGCAAATCCAATGAGCCCAACCCTTGCCCAAGCCAAAATGACATCACCTGCTAGCCGACCAATGCCTGATGGAAGAAGGAATGAAGGGGAGACAAAAAAAAAAAATAATAATAATAAATTGAAAATAAAATAAAATATTATTAAAAATTATCTATGTTAGCACTAGTGGAGCTATGTAAGCCGCTTGACGTCCATGTTAGCAAAATCCGATCAAAATTAGCTAAAATGACTAAATTAGTAATATTAAAAGGTTTAAGATTGAATTGGCACTGAGTCAAAAAGTTTATGATAAAATTGGCATCATTAAAAGATTTAACACTAAATTGAAGTTTAAGATTTTTCTGACACTTTTCTCATAACTTTTAGGTTTCAAAAGTTTGGAATAGTTAAGTGCAAGAAAAATTTTAAAGTATGATGCAATCTTGTATCCTATATCCTATGCAAGGTTCTCAGCAAAAAAAATACAAGGTTTATGTAAAAAGTTGAGGTGTCAAAAATTGAATCAAACAAAATGAAAAATTTGTACATTTTCGATTCTGTTTCGATTTTAGTTTGAATAATAAATAAAGGAATTTAATTGGTTGATAGTTCGGTTTGGATGGAATCAAATTTGCTCACTAAGACCCTATTTGGTAACTATCCCGAAACAACTGATTCTATTATATTGTTCATGGAAAAAAAAAAATCCGTTTGGTAAAATTTTTGTTCTTGAGAATAGATTCAGAATAGAATTAAGAAATAGAAAAAAAAATTGTTTCTTATTCCTAGAAACAATTTCAAGAGTAAGGCCTAACTTTTTTTTTTCCCTTTCTTTTCTCCTTCTCTCTTCTTCTTTTTCTTTCTCCCAATCACAACTGGTTACCGGCCATTGCCGACCAGTTACCAGCCATTGCGGACCATCACCACTGTCGTTGTCGTAGGTAGGCAACCGACTGGGCGAGGTCCAACGTGCTTGCCATGGTCAAGCAAGCCTTCGGCGAGCTCACCAAACCTCACCTAGCCAATTGCTAGTTATGGCGACAAGCGATCAGCCACAAAGGAGGAGGAGGAAGAAGAGGAAACGGAAAATAAAAAATAAAAAATAAAAAGGAAAATAAGGAAAATGTAATGAAAGTATTAAAAAATTAAAAGATATAAAAAAATTAAGAATCCTACCAAACGCATTTCTATCATGAGAATAGAAATTTTGTATAATTGTTGTGACCTCTTTTTTTTTTTCGGCGCCCGTTTTGGGACGAGCGCTGCGGAAGCTAATGGTTTGGCTATGTCTATTAGGCTTAGTCTGGACTCTCCCAAGTTCACCAATTCACGACTTAATAGTTCAAGTTTTTAACCTATAAGTTAATTTTAAAATGGAGTCGCCACTAATCAATTTATGGTAAGTCAATTAGAAACCCAAGCAAAGTATCTAGAGAAAAACTCGCTGCTGCGCAACCATAGAAACTAGGTTCGGGGACTCGATTACACTAGTTAATCACTAATGCCCTTCGGTACCTAATCTTGTTTAAACCTTAAGGTTTTTTGATTTTTGAGGGTTTTCTCCATACATCATGTGGAGGAAAAACATTTTTTGGTCTTTTCTCTATTTTTGGAACATAAAAGCATTTTTTGGACTTTTTTTTATCTTTTTTGAAAATATAAATCATTTTTGGCTTTTTCTGATTTTTTTTTTTTTTTGCTTTTTTGGGGAAAACATGAGATATTTTTTATTTTTTGATTTTCTGGAAAATAAATTAGTTTTTATTTTTTTTATTTATTAAAATATTATAATATTATAAAGGCAACACAGGTCGAATCCCTAGGTTGGGTCCAGCCCGAGTCGTCCGCCTGATCAGGCTCGGCCTGGCTTTTTTTAATAACAGGAAAGCCAAGCCCGTGTAACGAAAATGGGCCTGCTTTTGAATGAGATGGAGCGCCCGACCCAAGCCTGAATCCAACTTGACCACTCGACCTGAATCGACGAAACCCTAGAGAACCGAGTCAAGAGCTCAACTCGGTTTCGCGGCGACGGAGGCTAGGGTTTCGAAAAAAGGGGGAAGCCTTCGAGCGGCGGTGACAGAGGTGGCGATGGCGTACGGTGGTAGATGGCGTTCGAGCTCATACCTATCTCGGGGGGCTGCACTAGTCAATTCTGCGATGAAGGGCTTTGATTTGGCTAAGTCTTCGAACAGCTGTGGATCTGCATCGAGGAAGCAGCGGTCGGCGTTGGGGGAGACAGTAGCGGCGAGGCGTGAAGGCGGCAGCACGGTTTGATGGCGTTGGGACTGGTGCTCAGTCACAACGACGATGACAGCGACGGCCTAGCAAAGATCTGGTGCTGTGACATTGAGGACTATGGCGGCCTGGCTCGGGGCGACTTGGAATGGTAGATTTCCAATTTTGCACCCAAATCTCGACCCTTCTTCCTTTGCCCTCTACTCGGATCTCGAACCCCCTTGCTCCGGCCGACCTCCGTTCAAATCTGCGCTCGCTCGCTCTCGAGCCTCCCACAAAGTCTCTCGGTGGGAAGCTTTTGGAGCTTGTGTGCCTTCGATCTTCCTCGGCGTTGCTCGTTTGTCTCTTCCTCTCCGATGCGCTATTTATAGGCGCAGAGGCCGGTTGACGGAGGCCTTGGCCAGTGGTTTTTGGCACACTGACTGACCTCTCCCTCAGCCGAACCGACGTCTTATCTTAGCATTAAAGGTGCCCACGAGTCGTCTTCTCCTTCGGTGGCCTACCTTTGTTCCCCTCAGCCGTAGGCCGCCCTCGAGCGCGTCGGCATTGCTGCGCGTGACCTACAGAGGCGGAGGGGAGAGGGAGCCAAGGAGGAAGAAGACAAAGCAAGAGGGGTCAGGCTTTGGGGGAAGAGGGCCGGGCCCTGGGCTCTGAGGCCTGCGCAAGGAAGAGGAGCAGAGGGGGGGCTGGGCGCAAAGGCCCAACCCTGATGGGCTATTCTTTCTATTTTCTTATTTATTTATTTAGTTGTTTTTGTTATTATTTATTTATTATCCAAAAAAATGAAAAATAATTAAAAAATAAGGAAACTAAGAACTAATTTAAAATTTAATCAAAATTTAGGTGTCAACAATAATTATCAAACGTGCTCTTTTGTTCAGAAATTATTTTTGGGAACAAATAAAAAAAGACCATTTCTAATAAAAAATTATTCCCCGAAATAGAATTATTATAAAAATACGCGCTAATTCATGACTATTCCTCTCTCTCCATTTTCTGCTTTATTCTCTCTCTTCGTCTATTTTCGCACTATCACTCTCATGCTTTAGTCCCCCTCACTTTCTCTCTTTTTGCGTTCTCTGCTTGATTCTCTATCTTCTTCTTCACTCATAGCATTTTCATCTCCAAAAAGTGACAAAACATAAATTTCAATGCATCTCTCTCTCTCTCTCTCTCTCTCTCTCTCTCTCTCTCTCTCTCTCTCAATCTCACTATTAATAGTTCTGACATCACTCCTCCATCTGTAAAACCGAGAGATTGATCCTCTCTCTACCATCATTCAGAAAGCACCATTGATTTTTTCAAAATTATCAATATCATGACCAATCATAAATTCACTACTTAAACCTACGTCTTCACCAATACTTTTACTCTTGTAAGGAACAAAACATCCTTTTGATATTAATAATTTTGAAGAAATTAACCGCCATTTTTGGATACAAAGCAGAATTGGGATTGAACTTAAAGTAGTTTTTTTTAGAGAATTAGGCCTTCAAATGGATATGCACATATTTTATAGCGATAGATGAACCATGGATGGAGCACAACAAGAACAAGGGAACAAGAACTCCCCTTGCTTTTTTATTTCCAACACACAGCACACAACACACTGATAACAGAACACTGGAACTTTCTTCTTTTTCCCCGAAAGGAAGTGGCGCTCCGTTTCTCCAACGGTGGCGACGGGGATTGTAGCTCCCCTTGCGTTCTCGTTCACCCACTCTTCAAGCTTGTACACGCCCTTTAACTTGCGGTACAGCCCTAAGAAATCACCCGTGGTCCATCTCCTCCCCTGCAAAACCGATACTTGTATCTCTCATGCCGTCATGGAAGCAGGAAAAATTACCAAAATGGACTAGTTCTCAGGTAAAGCTGACAATCCGACCAAAACTAGCTAGAAATCGATCTACTCATGTTAGAGAAACATCTCCAAGTGATTTTGATAATGTCCAAATTATTCTTGATGTAATATTCACTATGAAATGTGCAGATGTCCGTGCCAAAGGACTACATAATATATCCATGGTGTAATCCAATAGAAGGAAGTATGCAATAAGTCCCGATACGGTTTTTCGATGACAATGTCTATGTCGAAGTTGTAAATATCGGGTCTTTCATGTTATGGCAACCACATACATTTAATGAGGTTTGTTTGATGGTTGGTCTTATGGCAACCACATACATTTAATGATTTAATGATGTTTGTTGGATTAGCAAACTAGCTATTATGGCTTTGAAATCACACAATAGTAAAATCTAGCACATCTGCTTCAAACGCACAAAAAGCACACGAATCAGGGGAATCATATCCCAGCAAAGGACTCCATCAGAATGAGGTCGCTGCATCCCATATAGAGCTCCTTATCGTCCACAACTCGCCATCAATACCATCAGAGATTTGAAGCTCAACAAACTTCACTTTCGAGATGTGGCATCCTAAAATTTGCATGACAACCTCTAGATACACAACGGCCACGACTAGGTAATGGAAGTACTATTGGACCATATTATAGTCATTAGACCAATGAGTTACAATTAAGCATAGCCTGAGTATTGAATGGACCATTGTTTTATTGAAAATGTAACATACGCTCATGTGAGGCCGAGGTCCGTTTCAAGTAAGGTGTCGACAAGATGTTTCCTATATTAAATTTGGCCGTCCAATTATGTACCCTATGAATCGAATATCCCTTGTTCATTTTTGTGACACCATGCGGCTTTGTAAGTAAGCCGTGATTTACTGACCAAAAAAAAAAAGTAAGCCATGATTTAGCTCATGCACATGTGTTGATTAAGGATTAATATTCGGAGAAATTGGGCCACACACGGAGACCATGCGGCCACGCATTGTTGGCCCAAGTTGCCAAGTTTCCCCCTCATTCGGTCGACAAAGGAGTCAACAAAAGAAAAGTCCATTGACTCAACAGCCACGTGGACTCATCGGTTGGTGGACAACGCATGGGAAGGATCGAGCAAGAGAGGACACGTCCCTTGCATGGAGAAGCAAGGTGTCGTGCGGCTGAGGGAAAAATCTTATTAGCTGAACATATGTAATCTAGCTGTCTCTCGCCTAATCAAACCATTGAAAATCCCCTCTTAGTTGACTGGTTTTGGTGAAAACTAGTGATTAATCAGCTCATTCATACGAACAACAAAGAGAAGAAATCGAACAGAAAGAGAGACCGAACAAAATTGGGTAGAAAGAGGGAGCATCGGTGAGAGAACGACGAGCGAGCGTGAGGAGGAGGACTGTTGACACCTAAATTTCGCCATTTTATTAATTTAATCACATACAAAATTAGGAATTAGTCACACTAAAAAAAACAACAAAAACAAAAACAACAAAAAAAAAGAGAAAAAAAAAAAAGAGAAAAAAAAAAGAAAAAGAAAAAAGAGAACGCAGAAGGGGCTGGCCGGATCTCACCTTGGCCTGGCCCATGCCACCTTCTCCCTCCTCCAACTCGCGCGCGCACCTGCAGAGGACAGAAAAGAAATCAGCGGTAGAGGGTAGAAAAAAAAAAAAAAAAAAAAAAAAGGAGGATCAAGCATAGGGGGGAGGTAGAGAAAACCCTAAAGAGAAAGACACCACGGAGAGGAAACCCTAGACACCGAGAGGAACCAGGGGGGAACAGAGAGAACCGAGAGGGAGTAGGCCGGAGAGGGAGCCGAGGAGCCCCCGGAACATCCAGCTGCCGACCGCCGCTGTAGTCCTCGGAGCCTAGCAGCACAAAGAGAGTTGAGAGCAAGTTAGAGAGAGTGTGAGATTGGAAAGTCCTTGGCCGTTACCAGAGGCCCGGTCGTCAATCGCCGTCCATCGCTATGTGTCTCATCCGAACCAGGTAGGCCTTCCCGAGCTACATCTGTTCATTTTTTAGGCGTCGGGCCGGAGCTCGTGTCCAACCAGTCCGCGCGAGCTCCGGTTTCGTTGGTCCTTGGGTTGTGGCCGAAGTTGTTTGTCCTTCCTTCGTATCTGTTATAAATGTGACCAACTAGCCTTTGAGTTGATCTTGAACGTTGCTCTCACATGTCGTGTTGATGCTTGCCTCAAATGAGTCTGTTGGCCGGTGCATCCCAAGTGTTTGATAAAATGCTCGAAAGAGAACCGAAAGAATATTTCACGTTTTGACATGGGATCGGTTCATTCTTGCTCCTATATCCGCAGAATTATACTTGTTTTGCTTGTGTCCGTTGATTTTTTTTTTTTTTTGTATGTTTATCGTGAAAGAATCATATACCGCTGAGTGGTCGTGTTTCTTTGTTCCGGCGAATGGGTTTATGGTCGCCGGAGTTCGTGGCCGACGGTGGTCTGTGTTGGTTGGAATGGACGACTGGTAGAGGGAGGTGGTTCGGCGGTGGAACGCCGGTTGCTTCGGTCGGTGTTGCCGTTTGGACGAGCTTCGGTGAGGAACGAGATCTCGGTGAAAGAAGGGGCTTCGAGAGTGCAAAGAACCCACGAAGAAGAAGGAGGCCAGAAGAAGAAAAGAAAAGAATAAAAAGAAAAAAAAAAAAAAAAAAAAAAAAATAGAAAACTATAAAAAAAGGTTAAAAAAAAAAAAAAGACTTCGGGAAGGAGGAGTCGTGGGAGGAGAAAATGTAGTAGAAGAAGACGAAATAGGGAAGAAGACAAAAGTTTTTTTAAATATATTAAATTTTTGCAAAAAAATTTAAAATATATATAAACATGCCTTTTTATCCGTTTGGGTCGGGTCCTTGTTTGGGCTGGGTCAGTGGGTCGGATCAGGTTAATCCGATCCGAACCCACTCCCATGAATATTAATATTAAAAAATTCAGAAAAATTAAAAATTCAAAAATCAAAAATCAAAAATTCAAAAATTCAGAAAATGATTAAAAAACAAAAAATTCGAAATTGCAGAAATTTCATAAAACATTTTTTTAAAAAAAGAACTTAGAAAACATTAAAAAATTCGATCTTTTTTAAAAAAATCTTAAAATTAAAAAAATTAATTAATTTTAATTTTCAAAAAATCTCGAAAATCCAAATTACGAGTTTGGTTAGGAATTGTCATGTCTTACTTTCTTAATGTAATTAGGCTTTTATTTACTCGTATATCGATCATATCGCGCGTAATTTGCATATTTAATTATGTTTAAGTGCACGTGCTCAATTTTACTGCAATTAGGATTTTGGTAGCCATGATTGTTACTTTGATGATTACGCACCCGCATGATTACCTCACATATTAGTGGATAGGTATAAAATCAATCCAAATTGCCTACCAAAAAATCACTTTGCTAAAATGAACAATATTAGATACCGAAAGGTCACTAATTGGTCAATTAGTGTAATCAAGTCCCTAACTCTAGATTCTCTGGTTGCATAGGAAGTGAAGTACACTCCCATATTTCACTTGGTTTCTAGCCGACCCTAATAAGTTAGTGGCGACTCCTTTTATGCAAAATTCTAAAAAAATCCCAATGTCACGCAAGATATGGGCTTGGGAGAGCCCAGTGCCTAATCAAGGGCCATAAATCTGTTCTTTAGGCAATACCCCTAAACCTGTTCCCTCCCCCCGAGGGTAGGTCGCGACAAGGACCATCCGCCGTGAGCACACCTGCTGCCACTGTCGACGCCGCCTAGCTTCGCTATTGACCGTGTTGTGTTCGAAGTCCCCGAGTCGCCATTGCTTGTTTGATTTCGTGGGATCTAAGGCAAGTAGAGTCCGTTAATCTACACTTTGTTTGCTGTGGTTTGCTTGCTGTGATGATGTGTGATGCATGGTGGAATTCGAATGGGTAGAGGTGAGTATTTTTGAAGATGAAGAAGTTGTGTTCTAAGCTTAGAATTCTGTTTTCTGCAGAAACAGTTTATCCCTTGATAATTTCGTGAGCTGCATGTGATTTTTTAGTTGGAATCTCACTTTGACTTTTTGATGAAAGTTGTAGAGGACTTCTTGATGGTTAACATACTAAAATTTGAGACGAAATGGACAAGTATTGAGTGGTGAAACCCTTTTTCTTCGAAAGTACTAAATCTGGAAAACTGCTCTGTTGACCTCTTATGATTCTGTGAATTTTATAAAATGTTCCAGTCCGAATATGACTTTGTGCTGTTGACAAAAGTTGTAGATAACATCTTGAGGAACAACATACTGAAATTTTTGAATAAATGGACCAGTAATGACCAAGGAAACGATTTTTCTTCAACACGGGTAGATCTGAAAAACGGTACTGAGAATAGGAAAAGTAAATCGATTTTAGCTTTTAATACATAACAAATTGGACTTCGATTTCTTCATGAAACCTGTACCTCTAGATCTTAACTACAACATGTCCAAATTTCAGAATTTTCCGAGTTCATTTAAGGGTCTGATCAAAATTGTTTTCGAAACTGTGTATGTGTGATGTTAAAAATCCTTTTTCGGTGATATATGGACCTGCACGTATTCTGTGAAGCCTTGTTTGGTATGGTGTTCTTCACGAAATGTGTTTTCTTAGATCTTATCTATAATGTGATAAATTTTCAGAATTAATTTCCATCGTTTACTAATTTTCCAGAATTTTTCATGAACAACACGCATTCTGTTTAAGCTAGAAACTGTTTTATTTACAGGTTATTTGATTTGTTATGTAAATCATGATATCTTGGTTGATTATACTGCATATGTGGTGACATATGGCATATTATATGACATCAAAAGCTGGTTGAGACCTTTGATATTGTTGCATCAAATGCCATGTTGAAATTGAGATACATGTGAGAAAATAAATTATGATAATGATGATACCGTCGGAGGTGTGAGCCGACGATGCCCTAGGAGTGTTGGGATGCCCGGAGTGTGGGTGCCAGATACCTGGAGTGTGTGTGCCGGATGCCCCGGGAGTGTCGGGATGCCCGAAGGTGTGTGCCGGAAGCCCTAGAGGTGTGTGCCGGGGGGATTCCTCGTGATACCAGTTGGGGTATGAGATGCCCAGAGTGTGTGTGCCCAATGCCCGGAGGTGTATGCCGGAGGCTCCTCACGATGCCAAGTTGGATGCGAGCGATAAATTGTGGGATGTAAACATTGGGTCCCTGGGAAGAAAAATTATGTGATCAAATTGAAATATAAAGATCGAGAATGGAAATCATGAACACAGATGTGTACGTATGGCATGGGATGAACCTCATGGGAATGCAAGCATGGAGTGCATGGTGATATATGCACATTGCATGGTGATACATGCATGGCTGCTTGATGATACATGTATAAGTGCATGGTGGTATATGCACTTTGCATGATGATATATACATGGTTGCTTGATGATATAAGTACAAATGCATGGTGATTTATGCATGTTGTATGGTGATATATGCATGGCTGTAAGGTGAGGTATGCTTGAATGCACGAATGATATGTGTATATTCATGATATCTTGATTGCTCTGTTTGATGCATTGTGTAGTTTGGTGGATCTTTACTGCTGAGTGTTGTACTCACCCCTTGGAGATCAACATTTCAGATTAGAAAGATGCCTCTTTCACCAGTCGTGTGTGGAACCTTCTATGGCATACCTACTGACATTAATGTGGAGTGCTCAGAGCATGCATGTGTTAGTGTACCTGGTCTAATGTTTGTTCGAGTTCTTGTGTTGGTGATGTACAACGTGGGTCTTGTTGATGGCCCTGTTATCCAAGAATTTTTGTCTATTCACGTTCGACACAATGGGGTGATGGTAAGGATGCTGCCGCCATCGCTGCTCGATGCACCGAGTTGGATGTGATGGCACGTATGACTGGAGGGAGCTGACACTTTTTTTTGGGACAGCCGACACTTGTTGATGGATGGATGTACATGTTTGAAGTAGGGTCGAGTTCTCTTTTGAGTTATAGCCAAGCGTGGTTAAAAATCTTGGCCTTTTGCTGTATCGACCCGAGATGTCCACCATGAAAATGTAAATAAAAGTGACTCGGCTTTGTCTCTTCATTTGGTGTGTAGTTGGTGTGCATTGCATTATTGTCGTTGGAGTAAGGGATGGGAATTTCGATTATGCTTCCGTTATATGAACTGCGCTGGGACCTTTATATATTTATATATATATATATATATATAAAATATATAAAAAGAGAGAGTAAAAAGGGGAGAAGAATTTTATTAATCAACCCCTATGAGCTATGGTTCAACTTTAATTGAAAAATTATTAGATTGGTACGTAGTAGGATAAGTGATAAGTACCCGTGGTGACCCTAGCGTGCCTATGGTTCAACTTTAATTGAAAAATTATTAGATTGGTACGTAGTAGGATAAGTGATAAGTACCCGTGGTGACCCTAGCGTGCCGAGGGGGGGTGCCACACGAGAGCTCCGTCTTCCTTGAATTCCAAGCAAAGAAACGAAATACCTAAGCTACGCAGATAGTTACAGGGTAGAAAGAGAGAGAGAGAGAGAGAGAGAGAGAGAGAGAGAGAGAGAGAGAGAGAGAGAGAGAGAGAGAGAGAGAGAGAGAGAGAGAGAGAGATGTCAAAACGGGCAACAAAAACTTGAAGGAGGTCTTAGAGAGAGAAAGTGGAAGAGAGAGAGAGAGAGAGAGAGAGAGAGAGAGAGAGAGGAGGGAGGAGAGATGAGCGGCGATTTGGAAATATTAAGGAGGGACACGTCACCCTCCCCCTCCCCCTCCTCCCTTCCTTGATGTTTGTTGGATTAGCAAACTACCTATTATGACTCTAAAATCACACAATAGTAAAAGCTAGATGAAACCAATAACCGAGAAACTACTTCACCAAAAAAAAAAAAAAAAAAAAAAATCGAGAAACTATGTTGTCTGACATATTTGTCAAAGACTGCAACGAAAGAATAGCAACATATGCTATTTGTAGCTAGCTTGCAAATGCTCAGGAAAAAAGATTGTATGGACAGCTTTATCTCTGGACAACATTTGAACAATAACTCTAACTGCTCTTTACTTCTCCAATCCGCCTTCGGAAGATAGTTATAAAAGAGAAGACCTTAGAAACCAAATATTATAGAGAGCAACATACCAAGATCTAAAGATTTGTTACTAGCTATGTTACAAGCAATACGCTCTCTTTTGATTGTTTCTTTGAGCATTGTATTCGTGCTATTTAAGTAATTATGCTAAAGATTAAGTGTTCAAGAATAAGAGTAGCAGCAAAGTCCTAATAATGTGATCCATCTTATGAAATGATCAATGTTTACTGATTGTAACTTTCTCAGCAGATCAGTAGTGCAATGGATAGGGTTTCAGGAGAAAGCCAAACCACTATACTTTACTCTTACTTGCACATGGTTCCATCACAAGTTATGAAACACTACGTTGACTTGATCTTAACTTAGCACTAGCTAATTTTTGAGAAAAATTGTCAAGTTTTCCAAAACAACTTATTCACCTCCCTTTATTATGTATTATTAGCCCCTAATAACCTCAACCCAATCACTCCTAAGATAGAGTTAATCCAAAAAACGCAAGATAATTTCCAATTAGCGGTGAAGAATTGAGAGCACATAGAATGAGCCTTCGATGATTGATTGCTGTAATTCACAATTTCTGCATTTAGATCATGGAACTGGTAGGGATCCAACTATAGGATTATTGAATTTCTTACTTGACTATCTATAGAGTCTATCGACCTCGAGGAGGAGACAGAGAGTCATTCCACAATTTGGGAACAATCTACTTTAAGATAGAGTGAATTTGATGACTATTTTCTTAAGCCGAATCTAATTTTAGATTTCTTGCAAGTTCCAGATATTCAAACGAATCTTGGAGGTTGAAAACTCTCTAATGAAACAGGAAAGAAATGAGTCCCTAAAGCAATAAATATTCTCTTTCAAATTTTAGGGATGGGCATTGGTTTAGACCTTAGATTAATCTTGGATCAGCACAACCTAGTCGGTCCTGATTCGATTTCCAGGGGAAGTGGGTTGGTCCTTGGTTTTGAGATCTTTAGACTAGTACTGTATGGATTGATCATCGATTCTTGGAGTTTAGAGTCAGTTCAACTCAGACTAACTCAGACCGTATAAATTATATACAATATATCTAAAATACACATATATATATATCTAATATATTATTTATAATATTTTTATATAGAGAAAATCTAAGTTACACGACATCAACAGCATAAAAAGTATCCTCAGTAAGAAGTCTAAGTAATTTTACATTGTTCTTTAATATCTTAGACTTCTAATGTTGTTTACAGCATCAACAACCATAATTTACAAATGAGAAAAATATCCGTGTGAGGAGTTCTCACAGCATCTAAAACAATGTAAACAAATTCTCACGGTATCCTCCTTCAGTACTCATTCTCTTTTGTCTTCTTTGTCCACTTAGTCTTCAATTTGCCAAAATCGAAAGAAACAGCTTCCCTACTTGCCGCTCGACACTTGCCTCACTCACTTCTGATCGCTCACGCCACTCGCCGTTTGCCTCCCTTGTTGCTCACCACTTGCCATGCTTGCCGCTTGATGCTTGCCCCATTTGATGCTTGCCGCTTGAACTGCTTGCCTCTCTTCATTGACCTTGCTTGTCGCCGAACTCATTAGACCGGTTTGGGCCTCTGTCGCCTTTTCAAGGAGTACAAAAAATAAAACAAAAAAATTATCGGTTAGTGCCGAGTTAACCTTGGAACCAAACTAAACATATTGGGTCGGTTTGATCCTCGATCTCGAAAATTAAAGACTAACGCTGTGCAAGTTGGTTCTAGGGTTAAGGGGGTGGACCTGCCTAACTCGGACCATACTCACCCCTCTCCAATTTGATACCAAAGCATTTTTCCTGTCAATCTTAAAATATTTTGTCAATAAATAAGTCTTTTTAATCCTATTATATGATCGTGTTCAATTATTTTGATGAAGACCAAGAAGTTACGTATGGTAGTTGGAGAGGAATCCAATATTTTAACCTGGTAAATACTAGTGTGAAAAAGAACGGATGGAGTCCAAGCCACAGTCATGCTTGGGATCAAATTGACTTGTGTTCCGTTGTAAGGAGTTAGCGACATTCTCCTGTGCCCTTTTTGAAAAATCAATGAAGAATCCTCCACAAGCCTCAAGTGTAATAATGGTTTGAAGCATAACCAGCAAACATGAAGGGTGCGTATGGTTACGTTTTTATTTTCGGAAATAATTTTTATTTCGAAACAATTTTTTTTAATTTCTGTTACCGAGAATAGTTTCTGAGCATTTTAAAATATTTGATAAATACACAAAATTTCTATCTCCAGAATAGAAATATGTATGGTATGATCTCAAATATTTTTGTGACTTAAATTTTTATTATTTATTAATAATTTTATTACTTTTTTTCTTTTTTTTTTTTATTCTCCTTTCTCTAGCCAGTCACCAACCTTAGCCATGGCCGGCCGAGGGTTGATGAGGTCACCAACCTCAGGGGAGCCTCGTCGGCCACCAACGACCTTGCCCGACCACCAGTGATGCTCAACCTCGCCCAAACCTGGTCAGGTCAACCTCGCCGTGGCCGAGTAAGGTCAAGCCTCTCTAGTGGCCGAGTGAGGCTTGAGGGGGCCTTATTGGAGGCCGATGAGCTCGAGGCCACCTTGCCAAGGGTCAATGAGGCTTCGATGAGGTCACTAGGCCTCGTCTAGCCAGTTGCTAAAAGGAAGAAGAGAGGAAGAGAAAAAGAAGAAAAGAAAAGAAAAGAAAAGAAGGTTCATTTCTTGAGTTGATCCCGATAACAAAAAAAAAAAAAAAAAACTTTTTTGTTTATTATTTCTATTCTAGAGAATAAAAAAAAAATTATCAAACGTGTTTCTATTCTATTTGTATTCCAGAGAACAAAAAAACAAAAACACATGTTCTCGATGGCATTACAAAAAACACCCGAAGATACCACAAGATTCGATAGGTTGTTCCATCTCTCTCCCCAATTTCCAAGATATCAAAATGCGATTACTTTCTTCAAAGTTAAATGCCCACTTAGTTTGATCCGGACATGGAACAATGATGCCTTCTTCGCGATGCTGTAGAGTTTTTTTTTTTTTTTTTTGGTGACCCAGGGAACCCCCACTCTGACCAACGCGGACGGCCCGTTAGGCCCGGGGTACAGAGGGAGTAAACCATGGAGGCGACACGTGCTAGCCACCACACACATGCCACCAGGTAAGTCAACACGACGCCGCTGGGATTCGAATGCTGGACCTTTTGCGAGAGGAACAAACGCTTGAGCCAACTGCGCCGCAACGCTGGGTGGTTGCAATGCTGTAGAGTTTAGGCCAATTATGATCCAAAGAGGCCTAAATTTAAATAAATAAATAAATAAAAGAAACTCAAATTTAGGTGTAGTCTTAATTCTACTCCAAATTTTTTTATCTTAGAAAAAATCTAATTTTAGGTCTAGTCCCAAATCTATCCCAAATTTTAGGTTTAGTTCCAACTTTGTCGCGATTTTTTTGGCCTAAAAATAACACTAGCTTTTAATCTATTCTTATATCTACCTCGTGGTTCAATACTAATTTGATGTGGCATCTCCACATCGACGACAAATCCATATCAATAAGGTGACATGGAAAATTATCTTTAAATTATAATTGCTCTAGGATGTAAAAATTAGGGACGACTAACAGAGATAGATTTAGGACTAGAGTAAAAATCGATGATATTTCTTTTCGAGGAGAAAAGGTTTGGGATGGATTTAAGATTGAACATAAAGTAAGGGTTTTTTATGAGACAAAAAAATTCGGGGAAGATTTCTGACTAGACCTAAAGTTTGAAGTTTTTCTAAGACGGAAAAAGTTCAAGACAAAATTAAGACTAGAACTAAAATTTAGAGTTTTTTTTTTTTTTTTTTTTTTTTTTTTTTAGGGAAATAGGCTAATCCAAGGATTTAGGCATTTTTATTTGAATTTGGCCTATAAATTGACCCAAAAATGGCCACTAGCCACCAGCGACACATCTATATATATTCACACTTTGATGACATGTGGTGTGCTTCAATGTGGTAAAGTCTTGGGGATTGATCTTAGGAGTGAGCATGGTTTTGAATAACTGGATCGGTAGGACTTGTTCGATTCTAGGTTCCAATGTATGCAGGGTAAGTTACAAATTGCAAA
The DNA here is from genome assembly GCA_014182555.1 of Eucalyptus erythrocorys. Classification (NCBI taxonomy): domain Eukaryota; kingdom Viridiplantae; phylum Streptophyta; class Magnoliopsida; order Myrtales; family Myrtaceae; genus Eucalyptus; species Eucalyptus erythrocorys. The sequence continues at coordinate 37,240,742 of CM024604.1, forward strand.
AATTAGAGAATCTCTTTTGATGGGTAGGTTTGAAGTTTTAGGTAGGTGAAACTTAGAATCGAAACTTGAACTAAGTTCTCATGTTTTTCTTATTTTATGTCTTCATATGATCTTGCGGTATTTAATGATATTTGATAATAAATGTATGATTTGGAACTACTAGTCTGAATTTCTATTTTATAACTGAGACTTTTACTTTATAAATATTTTATATTTTTCATGTATCTAAATATAAATTATGGTAAGTGGATTATAATAGCAAATTATTGATGAGCATGGTTTTCGGACAAAACCTAGAATTAGAGAACCGGACAGGTTCCTAACAATCTGGTTTTAGGTACCAAGGTATGTGGGATACGTTCCAGGTTCCAAAAATTGGGAAATCTATTTTAATAAGTAGGTTCCAAGTTTTAGGTAAGTGGAATTTGGAACTTGGAAGCTAAAACTTGAAATCATTGTTTTTGCTATATTCTATGGCGTTTGATGAATATTTAATCATAAAATCATAAATCAGTAGTATGAGCTTCCATTTTATGATTGAAACTTTTACTTTATTAATATTTCATATTCTTCGCATGTCTAAAAATAAGCTGTGGTCAATAGATCGTAGCAATAAATGGTGGTCATTAAAGATAACGATCAACTGCAATCGTTTAATTAATAATATAATTGGAATTTGAAATCCATAATAGAGTAAGTTTTAAGTTCTAGGAAATTTAGGGTAAGTTCGAAGTTTGAAAAAATGAAGAATATATTCTAGCGGGTAGGTTCCAAATTCTAGGTGAAACTTATACAAAATTTCAAACCGCTTAGTCTTATAGCAAGCAGTGGTCATTAAAGTAATGATTCATTACAATTATTCAATTAATAATACAAGTGAAACTTGACTAGAGCTTGGCATCTACCTTAAAACCTATGACACGGTAGGTTTTAAGGTATTTAGGTAAGTTCTAGGTTTCGAAAAGTAAAAAACTTGTTTTTTAACTTCAATGTGGAACTTGTACGAAAATTGGAACCACATACCCCTTATTAATTCACCTATAAAATCTTACGTGATCAAATCTCCAAAGAAAGTATGAAAGCTTTTCTATGATATTAGAATCTTACGTATTGAATGCTAGCAATAAATATGAGTAAAACACAGACACCTCCACGTTATGGTTTTCAATGCTTTGATCGCTTGATTTTGGATGTTGCGTATTTGGGGTTCAAGTCACTACATGTCCTACTTAGCATGACTTGGCACGATGCTTGCCACCCTATGCATGGAGTGGTACTCGGTATATGTGGACAAAGCGATTGATTTATTAACTGAAATTAGTCAAATAGAGAAAATTTCGATATCCATTCTTATTTGTAAGTGAAAGTATTGAGGTATGGTTCATACAAGAAGGCATGGGGTTCTATTCCTAGATGAACGTCAGGGGGTCTGAGGGTAGTCCAACAGGGTTGTAGGAGCAGTGCCTTTGTGATGCCACAAGATATTTATAATTTGAGAGCATATTTTATTAATATTATATTTGTGCTCATGAATAACTATTGATTATATAAATAATCTATTTTTTTAATAGTTAAGGGTTATAATATAGAATACAATGTGTTAATTATAATGGAATTAGGATAAAAATTTTGGTGTCTCAATTTTTTCTTAACTCGTTTTTGTTCTTTATTGGGAAAATGTCACAAATGATCCCTATACTATTATTTAATGTGCAATTTGGTCCCTGAACTATTGATAAATGTTCGATTTGGTCCCTGAACTTTCGATCGGCTCAATTTGGTCCCTGAACTATTACTAAATGTCTGATTTAGTCTTTCGTTACTTTTTTCCTTCTTTTTTTGGTTTCTTCTCTCTTCCCTCCGCCGGCTCCGGCAAGGCTCCGGCGAAGGGAAGTCGGCGTTCGACGAGGGTTGCTCTCTCCGGCATTGGGCGAGCACGCGGGCGGGCGGCCCTCGCCAGCGTCGAGCGAGCGGCTCCCTCGCAGATCTGGTGAGGGAGCCCCTCACCCGATCCCGGCGATCTGGCGAGGGAGCCCCTTGCCGACGTCCCTCGCAAATCCGGCCGCCACGACCGTGCTCTGGGGCCCTGGAGCTCGAGCCCCGCCGCGACAAGGCATTACAATTCGCCGTCGGAGGAGGTGGTTTCGACTTCGAAGCGGAGCGGGGTCGAGGGGGGAGAAGAGGGTTGGCTCCTGGAAGGCGACGGTGGCTTCTGGAGGCTGTCTTTCAAAGGAGAGAGGATGTTTGATGAGGAAGGGGACTTCAGCGGAGATTTGCTCGGATTGATTTGGTGTAGATCAGACGGGGACGAGTAGGCCGGAAACTTCGAAGAGATGGTGTTGGGCGAGGGAGCACCCCGGTGTTGGGCGAGGGGCTCCCTTGCCAAATCTGCAAGGGACGTCGGTGAGGGGCTCTCTCGCCAGATCTGCAAGGGACGCCGGCAACGCCGGTAAGGGCTGCCCTCGCCTGCGTCCGGTGAGGACGGCCCTTGCTCGACGCCGGCAAGGGCGACCCTCGCCGAACACCAACTTCCCTCTACCGGAGCCTCGTCGTAGCCAGCGGAGGGAAGAGAGAAGAAACCAAAAAGAAAAAAAAAAAAAAACAGTAACAAAAGATTAAATCGGACATTTAGTAATAGTTCATGGATTAAATTGAGCCGATTGAAAGTTCATGGACCAAATCCAACATTTATCAATAGTTCAGGGATCAAATTGAGCTGATCGAAAGTTCAGGGACCAAATTGCACATTAAATAATAATATAGGAACTATTTGTGATATTGTCTCTTCTTTATTTCTTTGTGATTGGCCGAATCGTGACAGAACGAAGGCGAAGGAAAGGAAATTAGACATGGTTAAAGACCTCACGAGGACTGAGGAGCATTCTATGAAGGTCTTGTCATCGCCCTTGGTCTTGGTCGTTTCTAAATTCGTCAACGCGCTGGTCGTCGAGCGGATGACATGATTGCAAGAGGCCAAAACTGTCAAAGTGAACGGTACGAATCGAATTGTCTTTTTCTCGGTTGCGTATAGGAAGCAATTGATGCTGCCCTGAGCGTTGGGGTCCTTCGCACATGAAAAAATCTGCACGACAAAATTTAGTGCTTATAAAAGTGCTTTTGTGCACAATTTTCTCTGCCTCCGCAAGTGAAAAAATCTACACGACAAAATTTACTGTTTATAAACGTGCTGTTGTGCACAATTTTCTCCGCCTCGTCGACGCCACATAAGTCTCGCCACGTGTATCTACTTTTATCCATAATTTTCAAGTCGTCTCATGCTGACGTCACGTGGGTGACATGTGAATCCTTCGTTAGGAGGGTCGGCTGGCTGGCTAGGGTTTTGCCGTTCAGGTCGGGTTGGATTTTCTTAGGTGCTCCTTCCTTGGAAATCCTGAGCTGGGACTCACAGCGAAGTCAATGAATAGGCACGTGACTAGAGTAAGCTATAAGTCATTGTTGATGGCTATAAGAAATACTGTCAATAATGGGTTATGCTAATGATCATTGATAGGTTGTGATAATAGATGATATGGGTGATGATTATCGATAAGGATATTGATTATATAAGTCAAATGAATTACCAATCAAAACGCCGCAAAAAGATTGGATACTTAGAGGGTATCGGGATCTAGATATAAAATTTCAAATTTGAAATCACTAATGAGTGAAGCTAGAAAGACCGATAAATCATGGAGCGAGAATGGATGAGGGCATAAATGATCAAAACGCAACTTTAAAGGAGCAATCACTTGAACAAGATCATGGTATTGTTAGACTATGGGCACAAAATTCTCGAAGATGTAGAGACATGGAGATATGGCTACAACTATAGGAGAATTGCTCTTACATGGTTATGGCATGAACACTATATATACCATCGCTAATCAATTGGAGAACTTGCGAGTGCACAAAAGAAAAAATTTTATCTTGCAATTACTCTTCAATTGATGCATCGTAGTTTTAATTTTCAGACTCGTGTCATAGATTAAATTCTAGTTTATTTTTTAGCTATAGGTTTCAAATTTCCGTCATCGCTTAAATTCCAGCGTTGCCTCTTCATGTTCTCAAACTTTGTCGTCAATTAATTCCAACATAATTTGTATACATTTAGTTCTATTCATAGTGGCGACATTCTCAAGTTTTGTCGATATAGTTTGTGTACGTTCAATTATGTTTAAAGTAAAGTTATTGATTATCTTATCAATAATAAAATAATAATTTGCACATAATTGGTAATATCGGACCCAGTGCTTACCTCAGTGAAAAATTTTCAAGCTCAATGAGTCCTCTAGAGATTTCGGCTCGAGACAATGACGTTGGGTTTCATCAGGCACCGGGCCTGCTTTGGTCTGAATACGGATTTGGGACCTTTTGTCTCTCTCGCTCAATCTTAGTATTAATAGTTCTGACGTCACTCCTTCATCTCCCCCCCTGTAAAACTCGAGAGATCGATCCTCTCTCTCTCTCCACTCGCCCTCCGAACGTCCGATGCTCTCCCCCTCTTCCTCCCTCTCTCCATCCGTTGATCCATCCAATCCAACGGTCGATTTCTGCATCTCCTGCACATCGCGCACGTCGTCTTTCTTCTCGGCCGGCTCGAGAATCACGTTGCTGCAAGTGCTTGATTTTGAGACTCCAATTATCAGGGGCCCATGTGTGAGGGAGAGTGGAGCCCGAGTGGTCCATTAAGGTTGGCGGGTTTCGGGGTCTTGTAAATGGCGGATAGGGATGGGCATCCACCAGGTGAAAGACGCTGCCTTTATCTAGTGGGAAGAGGGGGGTGCGAATGGAAATTATCACCATCTCAAATCCACAATCATATCCAGATATCACTATTGATTTTTTCAAAATTATCAATATAATGATCATTTAGAGGTTCATTATTTGAACCTACATCTTCACCAATACTTTTACTCTCATTAGGAACGACCTTCTGATATTGATAATTTTGAAGAAATTAACTGCCTTTTTTGGATGCAGAGCAAAATTGAAATTGAACTTAAAGTTGATTTTTTCTTCTTCTTTTTTTTTTGGGAAATTAGGCCTATAAATGGATATGCGCATGTTTAATAGCGACGGAGTTTCGATTTGTTAATCCTTTTTTGTCATTATTCAAATTTCTCAACATGAACTCATGGAGTTACATTATGAGATGAACCATGGATGGGAATTCAACAAAGAACAAGAAAACAAGAACTCGCCATGCTTCTTTATTTCCAGCACACAGCACACAGCACACAGCACACAGCACACAGTATACTGATGACACAACACAGGAACTTTCTTCTCTTCCTCGAAAGGAAGTGGCGCTCCATGTCCTCAACGGGGCGACAGTGCTCATAGCTCCCCTAAAGGATGGTGCAAGAGTTCTCGCTCATCCACTCATCAAGCTTGTACGTGTTCCTAAACTTGTCGTACAGCCGTGGCAAGAATTTGGTCCATTTCCGCCCCTGCAAAATCGATACATGTATTCTCTCATGCGGTCATGGAAGTGAGATTATGTAGGAAGGAATAAGGATGAGACGAATCAAAGACAATTGAATCAGATTATGTCACGGTAATTTTGTCCACTTGAGGTGGTGATTTTGTGCGGTTGTGAGAGAGAGGGATCTTACTTTGTCATTAGCTCCTTGAGCCATCCCAGGGGCGGTTCTCGCCTGCATGACATAGTGTTCATAGGTAAATACATACTTAAAGACAATTGAATCGGATTATGTCACGGTGATTCTGTCCATCGGATTATGTTACGGTGATTCTGTCCACTTGAGGTGGTGATTTCGTGCGATTGTGAGAGAGAGGGATCTTACTTTGTCATTAACTCCTCGTGCCGTCCCATGGGTGATTCTCGCCTGCATGACGTAGTGTTCTTAGGTAAATACATACTTAAAGACAATTGAATCAGATTATGTCACGGTGATTCTATCCACTTGAGGTGGTGATTTCTTGCAGTTGTGAGAGAGAGGGATCTTACTTTGTCATTAGCTCCTCGCACCGTCCCAGGGGCGATTCTAGCCTGCATGACATAGTGTTAATAGGTAAATACATACTTGAACTCGAGTGATTACCTTTTTTCCTGCTAATAAAGAATTAGGTTTTCTTTTCTTTTCTTTTTTTTTTTTGGGGCATGGCAGAGGCGAATATCATGTCTGGGTTTTGTAAAACTCATTCAGCTTTCGAAAATCGCTTTACAAACATAATATTATCTTCCGGACCAACTTACGCGAACCATGCCTGTACATGTTGTCTATGTGATCAAGGTGAAAATCTTTTTGAAGGAGAAGATAGTACTTTTGATCTCATCACTAGTTCCAACTCGATAAAAGGGAGGTGGACATTCCTTGTTAGAGGTAATTTTATCAAAAATGTAAATTTTGGTAGGGTGTTGAATTTTCTGCATCATATATCATTATGAAGAATCGAGATCGAACGTCTATTTATTTTAATTTAAACTATAATTTTTACCTCTTGACCGGGTGCATTAGTACTAGGCCTGCGTTCCAATATATGTTTATACTCGTCGTGGCTGAGGACGTAGAAGAAGGTGACTAGTTCCTGAAAACTGAGACCCTTGCTGCCGTCCTCGTCCAGCTTTGCGAAGAGACCATCAGGGTTGACAGTATGGAGCCCGGCATCGCTCAGGAAGGTCTTGAACTCGTCGACACTAATGTTGCCGTTCTTGTTCTTGTCCATCTCGTTGAAGAGGTTCCTCGCCTCCTCCTTCTGGTCATCCGTCAAGCCCTCGTAGTGAGCAGATGCAGCCTCGCGAACCTTTTCAATATCCATGTTTGCCAAGACGGGCGTACTTAGCTCGGTCGGCTCGGTCGGCTCGGTCGGCAAGCCCTCCTCCTTCTGGTCATCCGTCAAGCCCATGTAGTGAGCAGATGCAGCCTCGCGAACCTCTTCCCTATCTATGTCTGCCAAGACGGGCGTACTAAGCCCGGTCGGCTCGGTCGGCTCGGTCGGCGAGGCCTCCAAGGCCTCCTCCTCTCTCTCCTCTCCAACTCCACTGGATATTTTCTCCTCCTCTCTCTCCTCTCCAACCCCACTGAACATTTTCTCCTCTCCCCCTCTTTCTCTCCTTCGCCTCCCTCTTTGAGGATGTGTGCAAGTGCTGTTGCTATGGAGGTTATCGAAGTATTTATAGAAAATTACAGTCGAGCGTTCCATGAGTTAGACACACAAAAGAAAGAAAGAAAAATATGTGAATGATTATTAGATTTTTAATGTGTGTACGATCAATGTGAATGCATGTGAAGCACAGAGAGAGGAAGCAAAAAAATTCGTGGACTTCAATTAGGACGTACAAGTCCCTACATTTGCTAAGAGTAATGTTACATGGGCGAGAAAATCTTATTAAAACATTTTTATTATGTGAAAGAGTTAATTTTCTCATTGGATATTTAAAAAAAAAAAAAACTTATAGTCCAATGCATGGATCCCACCGATTTAAATCTGATTGAAACTTTCTAATATTTTTATTGCCACCATCTAGTGACTTGTTGGACATCCCATGAGTCACGTCAATTGATTAAATCCAAGCCTTTGTTATTTACGAATGGTTATGACTAAGAATAGTTTATACTCAATTGGTGATATTCGAACTAGTGATTTCTAATTTTTAAGCTGAAAATCTCCTTAAGTTATGACCAAGAATTCTCTTTTCCCAACTATTCTGTTCTCAACCTTGAAGGGTGTCCTTAACGGCATGTGAGTGAAGCGTACTAATTCAAAACCTTGAGAAAACTAAGATAGTGTAAGGGAATGTGCATCAGGTCGATTCAACTCGAGAATCCTTGCTTGGACCTATTAGTTTAAGGTCAGTGCTAAGGAAAATTGGTTTGGTTCCCAATGCCAACTTGAGAAATTGAGGGGTAAATTGTTCGAGGCGAAATCAACAAATGCCCGGAGGACAGCGTTGGCTTCTTGATGGGGCCACCAATGTGGACAATTACACGTGTCATAAAATATTTGCAATTCCAATAATTGAGGTCTATGCCTATTGAAATCATTAAAATTTAAGACAAGACAGCACTGACGTGCTTTTGAACCTATTCCTAATTAAATCGGTTTTGAAGCATCTTTAAAAGAATAAATATTTGCACCCATAAAATCGAACCATTCTCTTCAACATGAACAAACAACAAAAAATCACTTGACTGACATATATTTTATAGTAAAATTATGCAACTTTTATATCATAGCATAGAAATTATATTTTTACACAAAATAAATATGAACCGGTTCTTAGGTAAAATTGACAATTGAACTGAAACTGGCTAGAAATCAACCCACCCATATCAGAGAAATATCTTCAAGTGATTTTAATAATGTCCAAATTATTCTTAGTATAATATTTACTATGAAATGTGCAAATGTTCATACCAAAAGACTACATAATAACCATGGTGTAATCCAATGGAAGGAAGTGTGTCATAAGTCCTAGCACGATTTTTCCGTAAATAGTATAAGTGGACTTGAAGATAAACAAACGTCGATGTCTATGCGGAAGTTGTAAATATCAAGTATTTGGTGCTATGGTAACCACATACATTTAATGTTGTTTGTTGGATTAGCAAATTAGCCATTGTAGCTTTGGAATTGTACAACAACATAATCAAGAAATTATGTTGTGTAACAAGTTTGTCAAAGACTACAGCGAAGGGACAAGAACACATGCTATCCAATGGAGGCGGACTGAAGAAGTAAAGAGTCGTTAGAATTACCATTGAAAAAAAGAAGCTGGACAGTTTTTCAATGGTAATTCTAACGACTCTTTACTTCTTCAGTTCTCCTCCATTGGATAGATTGAAGATTTGTTAGAGAGAGCAACATACCAAGATCTAAAGATTTGTCATTAATTGTGTTCCAAGCGATACACTCTTTTTCAACTATTCTTTTAGCATTGTATTCGTCTATTTAAGTAATTGTGCTAAATATTAAGTGTACAAGAGCAATGGGAAAATTGTCCAAAAAGTCCTAAACCTATTGCACTTTTGTCAATTTAGTCCCAAACATTTTTTTCTTGCCAATTGAGTCCTAAACATTTTATAATTGTGCCAATTCAGTCCATTTTGCCGGCCGGAGCTGATGTGGACGCCCGGCCGTAAACAGTGGCCAACGAACAATTTTTTAATATTTTTAATATTTTTTTTTCGATTTTTTAAATTTTTTTCGAATTTTTTTTTTCCACTTTCTTCCTCCCGGTGCCGGCCGGCCAGAGACAAGGGCCGGCAAGGTCGGCCTCGCCGGCCACTGCGAGGCTCGCCCCCGCCTACCACCGGCGGAGGCGAGCCTCACCCGGCGGACGGCGAGGCTGCCGCCCCGCCCGAGGCGAGCTCCTCGCCACGGCCGGGCCGGCCGAGCCTCGCCTCGGGCGGGCGACGCGACGAGGGCGAGGCTCGCCTCCGCCGGTGGCCGGCGGGGCAAGCCTCGCCGGTGGCCGGCGAGGCGACCTCGCCGACCATCACCTCCGGCCAGCCGGCGCGGCGGCGGCGCGGAGGAAGAAGAAAGTATAAAAAAAAAAAAAAATTCAAAAAATTCAAAAAAATTCAAAAAAATTCAAAAAATTCAAAAAAATATTAAAAAATTATTTTAATATTATTCGCCGAGACAACTGTCTCTAGCCGGCGTCCACATTAGCTCGGCCGGCAAAATGAACTGAATTGGCACAATTATAAAAGGTTTAAGACTCAATTGGCAAAAAAAAAAAGGTTTAGGATTAAATTGGCAAAAGTGCAATAGGTTTAGGACTTTTTGGATAGTTTTCCCCAAGAGCAATACTTACTGATTGTAACTTTCTCAGCAAATTACTAGTGCAATCTAGCTCAACTTGTAGCTATTAGTCTTAAGAGTGGATGTGGGCTTCAGGATAAAGCCAAACCGCTATATTTCACTCTTACTAGCACACGGTTCCAACACAAGGTTCCAACATCACATTGAGAACTTAGTGCTAGTTAATTTTCACAAAAGATTGTCAAGTTTTCTAAAGCAACCTATTCACCCCCTCTAGATTGTATTGTTAGCCCCCAACAACACAAACCCAATCACTCTTGAGATAGAGGCAATCCAAAAAACTCAAAATAATTTCCAATTAGCAATGAAAAATTGAGAGCACAGCATGAGCCTTCAATGATTAATTGCCATAATTCACAATTTTTGCGTTTAGATCATGGAACGGATAGTAATCCAACTATAGGATTATTGAATTTCATACTTGACAATCTATATAGTCTATCAATCTTGAGGAGGAGACAGAGGGTCATTCCAAATTTGGGAACAATTTACTTTAAGATGGAGTGAAATTTAATGACTATTTTCTCAAGCCAATTCCAATCTCAGATTTTTTTCGAGTTCCATATATTCAAACGAATCTCAGAATTGAAAACTCTATGATGAAATGGAAAAAAAATGAGTCTCTAAAGCAATAAATATCCTCTTTCCAATTTCATACCAAAGCCTTTTTCTTGTTGATCTTAAAATACTTTGTTGATAAATAAGTCTTTTTAATCCTTTTATATGATCGGCTTCAATTATTTCTATCAAGACCGGGAAGCTACGTATTGTAGCTGGGGAGGAATCCAATATTTTGACCTGGTAAATACGAGTCTGAAAAAGGACACATGGAGTCCAAGTCAAAGTCGTGCTTGGATCAGATCGACCTGTGTTAAATTGTAAGGAGTAAGCGACAATCTCCCGTGCCCTTTTTGGAAAATCAATATAGATTCCGCCACAAGCCTGGAGTGCAATAATAGTCTGAAGCATATCTAGCAGACATGAAGATACCACGAGATTCGATGGGTTGTTCCGTCTCTCTCCCCAGTTTCCAAGAAATCAGAGTGCGATTACTTCCTTCGAATTTAAACGCCCGCGTAGTTTGACCCAGACATGGAAAAATGATGCCTTATTCTGCGATGCTGTAGAGTCCAGGCCAATTTCGATTCAAAGAGGCCTAAATTATTAGAAAAACCTCAAATTTTAAGTATAGTCGCAATTCCACTCCAATTCTTTTTTTTTTTTATCTTAGAAAAAAATTCAATTTTAGGGGTAGCCCCAAATCTATTTCAAATTTTAGATTTAGTCCTAAATTTATCTTGAACTTTGTTTTGCCTAAAAAGATAACTAACTTTTAGTCTATCCTTAAATCAACCTTGTGGTTATTCTTAATTGGGCGTGGTGTTTCCACATCAATGACAAATCTACATCGATAAGGCGATATAGAAAATTATTTTCAAATTAAAACTGCTCTAGGATATAAAAATTAATGACCTTGTGGTCATTGAAGTGATGATTTGTTGCTATCGTTCAATTAATAATATAGATGAAAATTGAGTAGAGCTTGAAATCAACCCTAGAACCTATGACACGATAAGTTCCAAGGTATGTAGGGTAAATTCCAGATTTCAAAAATAAAGAATTTGTTTCAATAGATAGATTTCAAGTTCAATGTGACATCTGTATGGAAATTGGAATCTTGAAATCACCCACCCCTAATTGATTTATCTCCAAAGTCCTACGTGGTCAAATCTCCAAAGAAAATATACAAGCTTTTCCATGATATTAGAATCTTACGTATTGAACAATTGCAATCAATATAATTAAAACATAGATGCCTCCACATAATGGTTTTCAGTGCTTTAATCGCTTGATTCTTGCGCACTTGGGGTTTGAGTCACTATATGTCCTACTCAGCATGACTTCAGCATGATGCTTGCCACCCTATGCATAGAGTGGTACCCAATATATGTGGAAGGAGCGATTGACATACAATCATAAAATTAGTCAAGCTGAGAAAAATTCTGATATCTATTTTTATTTGCAAGTGAAAGTATTGAGGTATGGTTTATATTCTCCATCAATAAGAAGGCACGGAATTCTACTCCTTCATGAATATGGGCTACGTTCGGTCGTTCGAATTTCTAATCGGGATAGGACTGGATATAATAGGATATTAAATCTTGGGTTTTTTATATGCTGTCTATTGTTTGGTGAATTGTAGTATTAAAGTCGAATATATTCACATCATATCATGTATATTTTTTGATATAAACGGCATATCATTATAAATGAACCTAAATGTTCATAAATGGAGAAGGTAAAAATCTCTCGTAACACTATTCCTTAATTTTTTTCCTCTTTTTATATTATTTTCTTTATTATTTCTTTTTTTCCCCTTTTATCATTCTTTAATAAAATTTTATCAAATAGTAAACTGTACTAACATACCTAAAATACAAAAATACCAAAAATATATAATAAATATAAATATTTGATTTATAGATTGAATGTTTATTATAAGATAGAATTAAACTTGAATATATAAATTAAAATAGGATTGATTAAAAATAAACTTTTATTTTTTATTTTTTATTTCTTAAATTAGAATTTAAATATTATTTATATTGAAATATAATTTCAATTTTGTTAATTTAATAAATTTGTTATTCAAGAAAAATAACTTTTTATTATGGATATTAGAAATTCTATTCACATTTATTTCACATCCTCATGAGATAATTTTATCCTGTGTATATCCCCCTTATATCCGATTTTATCGTATCCCGAGTAAAGCGCTAAACATAAGATAGGATAAATTATATCATATCTTGAATTTTATCCAGACCGCCAAACACAGCCATGAGGGTTCGAGGGCAATCTCAAAAGGGTCATAGGGACAACATCTTCATGATGTCCTTAATTTAAGTTTATTTTTATTGGTAATTTAGATTTACTGATTATATATATAATATCTTTCTTTTTTTTTTTTTTTTTTATAATTGAGAGTTGTAATATAGAGAGGTGCAATATATTAATTAGAGTAAAATTATCATAAAAATTCTGATATCTCAATGTCTCTTTCGCTCGTTTTTTATTTTTTATTTCTTCGTGGTGGTGTGTCGAGTTCTAATATAAAGAAGGGAAAGGAAAGGAAGATAGACATCGTTAAAGACTTCGCGAGGACTGAGGAGCAATCTGCCAAAGATCTTTTTATCGCTCTCGGTCTCGATTGTCCCTTAAGGTCGTCATCGTGCGGGTCGTCGAGCGGCTGATATGATTGCAAGAGGCCAAAACTGTCAGAGCGAACGGTACGAATCGCTTTGTTATTTTATTTTATTTTATTTTATTTTATGTTTTTTCACGGCGTGTCCTCCCCACTTGAAAAAAGGAAGAGAGCTTAGCAAGTGACGCCGAAAATGGTCTCTGTCTCGGCAATGCGCTTGCCAGCTTTGAACGAAATAGAAAGGAAACGTCTCTGAGGCGAAAGCTACTTTTTATAAAAGCAAATTCACTTTTGTTCACAATTTTCTCCGCCTCTGGAGACGCCATCAAGTCTCACCACCTGTATCTACTTTTGTGCACAATTTTCAAGGCGTCTCATGCTGGCGTCACGTGGTGACGTGCGAACCGCTCTGTCGGGAGGGTCGGCTGACTCGCTGGGGTTTTGTTCTTCAGGTTAGGTCGGATTTTCTTGGGTGCTCCTTCTTGGATTTGCTGAGCTTGGACACACGGCGGGTCAATGAATAGGCACGTGACTAGAGTAAGCTATAAATCTTTGTTGATGGCTATAAAAAAAAACGTTGTCGATATTGGTATATAGTGATGATCATTAATAGGTATTGTAGACAATGATGTTAGTTAAATGGGTTAGATGGATTACCGATCAAAATGCCACAAAAAGGCCGAATACTTAGAGGGTGTCAAGATGCAGTCGTAAAATTTCGAATTTGAAATCACTAATGAATGGAGCTATGAAAACTAGTAAATCATGGAGCAAGAATGGACGAGGTGAAGAATTAAGATACGATTTTAAATGAGCAATCACTCGAAAATAAGATCATAGCATCATAAGAGTATTGGCACAAGATTCTCGAAAATGTGAAGACATAGAGATATGGCTACGACCGTGGGAGAATTGCCCCTAGAAGGTGGTGGCATGAGCACTAGATATACCATTGTTAATCTAATAGGGACCTCGTAAGCACCAAAAAAAAAAAAAAAGTGTTATCTTTCAACTACCCTGTAATTGATGCATTGTAGTTTTAATTTTCAGGCTCATGTCATCGATTATATTGCAATGTGTCTCTTAGCTGTAGATTTTAGATTTGTGTTGTCACTTAAATTCCAACATCGCCTTTTCACGTTTTTGAACTTTGTCGTCAATTAAATTCTGACATAATTTGTGCACATTTAGTTCCATCCATAATAGCTACATTCTCAAATTTTGTTGTCAATCAAATTTTAATTAAGGTTGATTCGTTTCTGGTCTAGTCTGGTTCCACCTAGGAACTGGAAACTAGACCATGAGGACCAATTCCCATTTTTTGGGATTGGGGACCAACCAAACGGTCCTAGGACCAAGAACCAGACTGAACCAATCGAACAATTCGATCTAATGGAATCGACCACTTAGCAAAAAAAAAATTGAAAATTATAAAAAATACTAAGAGTTATTACTATTTTAGGATTTATTGCTATTTTTAAGAAATTAAAAAATATTTTAAAAAATAGTTGGTTTGATTCGGTTTTTCCCTATAATAGGGAATTGGACAGAAAATTATTGGTTCCATTTTTATGAACCAAGAAATGGACCAAACTAATTGGTCCGATCGGGTTCGAGCAGTTCCTGATCTAATTAGTTTAATATGCTCACCCTTAATTTTGATATAGTTTATGTATGTTCAATTCCATTTAAAGTGAAGTTATTGATTATTTTATCGATAATAAAAGAATAATTTGTACATAATTGATAAGATTCGAGTAAATGACTTTCGATTGCTAGCATCAATGGCCAAATTGATAAGCTTATATTTGAGCCAGTGGCTTACCTCAATGAAAAATTGTCAAGCTCATTGAGCTCTCTGAAGATTTCGGCTCGAGACGATGACGTTGGACCTGATTACGCATCAGGCTGGCTTTGGTATGAATACATATTTGGGCCCTTTGAAAGCTCGACATACCAAGTGTGACAGTCTGATTTTTCCACTTCTGTTTTCAATTAAATGAATCGGGCTTTTCATCGATTTGCCTATAGCATTATTCTCTGAGCTGATCACTCATGAGATAATTAGACTAATCAGGAAAGTTATTAAAGAATTTTGATGCAACACAGTCTGATTTTTCCACTTCTGTTTTCAATGAAATGAATCGGGCTTTTCATCGATGTGCCTATATCATTATTCTCTGAGCTAATCACTCATGAGATAATTAGACTAATCGGGAAAGTTATTAAAGAATTTTGATGCAATCGACTTGAGATTTCGACCACGAGTTTAGTGCACCAAAAATTCCCAAAAACTAACGATAGTTTAAGTTACGCTAAAATCACATTTGACTGAATTAACCGATGAAATGCTGTCGATTACAGAAATTAAGAATTTTCACGTGTCACAATTAATCCCGGGGAATGTTGTTGCATCTTTCTAAATTTTATGGACGACGGGAATTATTAACGGAAAAGAGGCAAGAATAACAAATTAAAAGAATAAAAACTAAATGGGGATGTCACGACCCGAACTCCGAGTACATGCACATCCCTCCGTGGTCAATATAATTTTGCGACGTCCCAGGGAGTGTCGCCGACCCATTGATTATTATGCACATGCGGAAACGTAAAACAATCTCCATACAACATAACCCAGTGGGATAGAAACGTAGGATAGTATTTTCACAACCACACTTACAATAAAGTAGTACTTAAAGACAAACCAGTTTAACACTCCAAGGTCTAATACAAAAAGTGAAGCTGTTTGATTTCTTATAAGTTAAGTTTCTATTTACAAAACCGAGGTTCGTTAATATATTATCATACTCCTCAACCCTTCTAGGGTGAACTGTCACCCATTCCCAGCCTCGACGGAAGACCCGTCATCACCTGGGTGAAGGTAGAGAGACTTCTATTTTTCCTTCCCTGCAAACCATTGTACATGACCTGGCCTTTCTTCGTCTAGGGACCTGAAAATGTTAGCCCACTAAGGGGTGAGATCACATCTCGGCAAGTCAATCTACTAAACCCAGATTAGGAGAATGGTACATATAACATGCAATCTAGTCACCATTCTTACTCTTTCTCATCACTTGCATTTTCCTGCACGTTAGTGGCATTCAATTATACAATATCACATTGACATCACCTAGCAGTTGAATACTTCAATGCAAATACGGATAGGGATGCGGATGTCGGATCATTGACCGTGGCCAATTTTTAACGAGATAATAGTCATCCGGTATAACCGGGCTTCGCCTCACACCATTGAGCGCGCAACGTCTACATCTAGACGGCATTCTAATTAAGGAGCATCGGCCCGGATCCACTTTGCGACCGGCATCCGTTGACGTGGGGCATTCCCGAAGGAGCATCGTCCGGCCCCAAAGGCACGTGACGGAATCATGTCGTGAATGCGTATGATCGATGTCACATTTCAATAATCAATTATGCACAGCATTCACAGCATCAATTGAGCAATTTCATAGCAAAAATTCTTCAAAACAAGCATATACTCTTATTCACCCAAATTTACAAAAAACTGTCCAATAACGTTCTTCCAGTGTCACAGTCAGAAATTCACTCAAATGATCTCGAAAAATTCTCAAATTCAGAAACGTGCTAGAAAACACATAAAAAAACATTTTTCATGAAAACACCGAGATCCAGATCCCTCTGGATTCGGCCCAGAAATTTCTTCTATCCAGCACAAAAATCGGGTCCAGTTCCAGAGAGTCTAACTCATCAAAATCAGTTCGGTTTTGGGTCGAAATCTTATTCATTTAATTTGAAATTCGAGTATGTTATATTAGAAGTTGTAAGGAACAACTTTCATGAAGGAACCGATTGGAAATTCGACCTCTAAAGGTAGGTAACAACCCTTGGAATCATGGCAGGTCACGGGTTACTGGACTGTCCGAAATACTGTTCCGAGGATGACGTCATTAAAATCGTCACCTATTTAATTTCTAAAAATTCTGAAAAAAATATATGTTATTATTTAGGATGTTCAAAACATTTCTTCAGAAGTAAATTTCTTCAAATTCACATCAAAAGTTGTCCACGAAATTAGCAAAACATACATGTCCTGGAAACTGTTTCAGAAAACAGCCTCTGTTCTATTCCGAATTTCTCTCCACGACTTTTATTTTGCTCCATAAATCCTATCTAAACTTTTCTATGGCCATTATAACATCCCTAAGTAATATTCATCCACATATAACTTCATCTACATAGTTCCTCCACATAAAAATCCCTAAAGAATGTACTCAGCCCCTAATCTACATTTAGGAGACGACTCACCGTTAAATCTAATGGCGATCCTCACTTGTGGCCAGACGGCAACACAAGGACAGCCCTGGAGGTGTTTTGACGATGATTTGGACCCGGCACAACGGCTGGAGGTGTCGTTGAGCGACCACCACAGCAACACACAAAGTCCTGGATTTTCTTGAGGAGGGAGGAATGCTCGAGGCCTTGCTGTTCAGTTGCTGTTTTGTCGTCCAAAGGGGGAGCAAGAATGGCTGAATAAACTAACTTAAAGGAGAAGAAGACAAGGCTTTTTATGGCTGTGAAAGGGAAAGGAAATTGTTGTAAGGCTAGATAAGGGAAAGAGAGAGACAAGTGCACGGCAGCAGGGGAGAAGAAATGAGTGTAGAAGAAAAGAGGGTAAAGCAGAAGTAATTGCAAATAAATTACTCAGCATTCACTCAGCCATTTGCTGCTGCATTTCGGTTTCCTACAGCAAGAAGAGGAGAGGGAAAAGGAGAAGTAATTGCAGATACATTACTTAGCATTCACTCAGCCATTTGCTGCTGCATTTCGGTTTCCTACGGCAAGAAGAGGTGAGGGAAAAGGAGAAGTAATTGCAGAGAAGTTATTCAGCCTTTACTCAGCCATTTGCTAAGCATTTGGCCTAATTTTCCATGGAAAAATGGCTCTCCATTACTACCTTAGGTCCCCCTATCTTTTCCAAGTCTATCTCCATTAAACACCAAGGAAATTGAGGTGAAATTGTAGGAGAGAGGGATTCCTACGAATTTCATTTTGAGGAGACTTCTCTTTTTTTCTTTAATTACCAATCTAACATCTAAATCAATAGGGTCAAGTCCCTTAGTAACAACTCATAATACCTCTTTTAAACTTCTATAACTCTTTTTTTTTTTTTTTTTTTTCAATTGTTTCATAATAAATGCCCAAAACCTATTTAAAAAGTGGCATTTCCTTTTTATTCTTTTAACTTGTTATTCTTGCCTTTTTTCCGTGAATAATTCCTGTCGTCTATAAAATTTAGAAAGATGCAACAACATTCCCCGGGATTAATTGTGACACGTGAAAATTTTTAATTTCTGTAATCGACATCATTTCCTCGGTTAATTTCAGTCAAATGTGATTTTAGCGTAACTTAAACTATCAGTTAGTTTTTGGGAATTTTTGGTGCACTAACCTGTGGTCGAAATCTCAAGTCGGTTGCATCAAAATTCTTTAATAACTTTACTGATTAGTCTAATTATCTCATGAGTGATTAGCTCAGAGAATAACGCTATAGGCACATCGATGAAAAGCCCGATTCATTTCATTGAAAACAGAAGTGGAAAAATCAGACTGTCACACCAGGCTTGTTTTGTTTTCAAGATTTGGCTTTCTGACCCCATATTACGACGATATATCTAGAGACTCCAACCATATGAAAGAAGGATTTCCCTCCAAGTAGTACATTCGACTTCTATTGAATAAGGCCCAACTGACCAAGTGTTCTAAATCGACATGATGCTAATACAGAAATTGGTGTTGATTGATTATACCATCGACAAGTTGTCTATAGTGAGGATGCTTATTGATGACCATAGTACAGTTATCGATATACTATAATAATTAGTCGACAATTGACACTAATGGTTCATTATTTTAACGAAAATGTATCATTTTAAGTCATTTTACTTGGAAAATGAAACCTATGACACCATAGATTCCAAGACATGTAGGGTATATTCTAGATTTTAAAAATAAGGAATTTGTTTTAGTAGATAGGTTCCAAGTTTGATGTGACACCTATTCAGAAATTGGAATCTTGAAACCACTCACCTCTAATTAATTTACCTCCAAAGTCCTACGTGGTCAAATCCCCAAAGAAAATATAAAGTTTTTCCATGATATTAGAATCTTACATATTGAACGCTTGCAATAAATATAAGTAAAACATAGATGCCTCCACATGATGGTTTTCAATGCTTTAATCGCTTAATCCTCGATGTTGCGCACTTGGGGTTTGAGTCACTATATGTCCTACTCAACATGACTTCGGCATGACGCTTGCCACCCTATGCATAGAGTGGTACCCAGTATATGTGGACGGAGCGATTAACATACAATCAAAAAATTAGTCAAGCCGAAAAAAATTTTGATATCTACTTTTATTTGCAAGTTAAAGTGTTGAGGTATGATTAAACTCCTTATCAATAAGAAGGCACGAAGTTCTACTCCTTGATGAATATGAAGGTTCAAGGACAATCTCGAAATGGTCATAGAGACAATATATTGGTGATGTCCTTAATTTAAGTTCATTTTTTATTGGTGATTTAGATCTACTAATTATATATAATATCTTTCTTTTTTTTTTTCTTATAATTGAGAGTTGTAATATAGAGGTGCAATGTATTAATTAGAATAAAAATATCATAAAAATTCTGATATCTCAATGTCTCTTTTGCTCGTTTTTATTTTTTATTTCTTCGTGGTGGTGTGTCGAATTCTAATAGAAAGAAGGGAAAGGGAAGGAAGATAAACATTGTTAAAGACTACGCGAGGACTGAGGAGCAATCTGCCAAGGTCTTTTTATCGCTCTCGGTCTGGGTCGTCGAGCGGATGATATGATTGCAAGAGGCCAAAACTGTCAGAGCGAACGGTACGAATCGCTTTGTTTTTTGTTTTTTTTTTTTCACGACGTGTCCCCCCACTTTAAAAAAGGAAGAAAGCTTAGCAAATGACGCCGGAGCTGGTCTCTGTCTCTGCAATGCGCTTGCCAGCTTTGAACGAAATAGAAAGGAAATGTCTCTAAGGCGAAACCTACTCTTTACAAAAGCAAGTCTACTTTTGTGCACAATTTTCTCCGCCTCTGTAGACGCCGTCAAGTCTCATGCTGGCGTCGCGTGGTGACGTGTGAACCGCTCTGTCAGGAGGGTCCAAGTGTAAATGGTGCAAATCAGCTTACATGGCTAGCCATGGGACAAAAATTTGTTGCGTCATTTACATACTTGTCCCAATCGAGAGGCCAACGTTAATGAGTCCACGAACAGTTTGATCAAACTGTGTTTAGAAGCAAGCTAGCAAAAGCCATAGTCAAACACAATTACACATATTCTTTTGTAGAGCATGAGGCTACCCAGAGAGTTGCTTAGTTATCTTAATCCCAAAGTGAAGCACATATCGAGGAATACAGCAAAAAGTGATGTGATAAAAGTTTATGAGAAGGAGAAGAGAAATTTGAAATCAAATATAATGTCTCTTTCTAGCAGAATTTGTTTAACTTCGACTTGTGGACTTACGCGACAGGCGATCATTATATGACCGTCACGCTCATTACATTGATGAGAATTGGGAATTGCATGCAAAGGTTTTGTGCTTCTCCTATGTGCCACCTCCATACAAAGTGGCGCCATTTTATTGGAAAAATTGCTGACTTTGTTGAGAGAGTGGGGCATTGAGAGGAAAATTTTCAGTATCACATTGGATAATGCATCATACAATGATAGTATGGTTGATATTTGGAAAAGTACACCTTCTATGAGATCGTCTTTGTTGTGTGATGGGATGTTTTTCATGTACGTTGTGGTGCACACATTCTGAATCTTATTGTCCAAGAAGGTCTAAGGATGATTGATGGATTATTGCAAAATATTAGAGAATCTGTCAAATATGTGAGAGCTACACAAGGGAGGAGAGCAAAATTTGTTGAGTGTATAACACGCCTTGCTTGAAGACGAGTAAAAGGTACGGCAAGATGTGGCAACTAGATGGAACTCCACGTACTTAATGCTTGAAGGTGCTTTGGTCTTTGAACATGCATTTTCGCATTTGAAGCTAATTGATTCTAACTTTCTTACATGTCCATCACCTGAGGATTGGGTTAGAGCCAAGAAAATTGCATTCTTGTTGCAACCTTTCTATGATATTACTACTCTCTTCTCTGGAGTTAGATATCCCACGGCAAATTTATATTTCTATGGAGTATGGCAGATTCAACTTCGTTTGATAAATGCAAGGAATAGTGAGGATGTAGCTATTAGATCTATGGCTATGGCAATGCTAAAGAAGTTTGAAAAATATTGGAAGTGTTACAGTGTTGTCTTATCTTTTTGTCTTTGTATTAGATCCTCGCTATAAGCTGCACTTGTTAGAATTTTGCTATTCGAAGTTGGAGATGGATGATCATGTGGAATTTGTACGGAGCATTCGAGAAAAGCTTTATATGCTTTTTGATGAATATGTGACATCTATATCGAGAGATGATCGGTTTGCATCTTCAACTAGTCGAGGTAACATTTCAGTTGAGGACATTGTCGAAAACATTGGGGACAATCTTGACGAGTATGATGCATTTGAGAGTGAACACTTTGGCTCGCAATCTACTAAATCACAATTGGATTTGTATTTAGAGGAGCCCAGGGTTGATAGAAAAAAATTCCCTGATCTCAATGTCCTTGATTATTGGAAAGCTAATTCACATCGATATCCCGAGTTATCTCTCATGGCACGTGATATATTGAGTATTCCTATCACTACTTTTTGCCTCGAGTCAGCCTTTAGCATTGGAGGACGCATCCTAAATAAATATCGTAGTTCCCTTTCGCCTGAAAATGTGGAGGCTGAGCTATGCACTAGAGATTGGTTATTTGGAGTTCCGCCTGAGGAAGATCTTGAGGACGAGTCTCTCATTGTCGACTTCAAGACTATTTGCATTAGGTACTTTCTTTTATTGTTTCTTGGGAAACTTGTTCTTAGATGCCAGTGGAGGAATTTGTGTTGGCTGAATTGAGTGTTTCTTCGCATCGAATTATTTGGGAATTCTTAGAGATTTGGACTAGAAGTGACTTGTAATGTGTAGCTGCTTTTCTTCATCAGATTGCAGTAGTATCATTTTTTTCATGGTTCTTTCAATCCCCTTTAGCAGCATATTCATGTTCCGCTGACTCGCTAGGGTTTTGTTCTTCAGGTTAGGTCGGATTTTCTTGGGTGCTCCTCCCTTGGATTTGCTGAGCTTGGACACAGCGGGTCAATGAATAGGCACGTGACTAGAGTAAGCTATAAATCTTTGTTGATGGCCACAAAAAAAACGTTGTCAATGTTGGTGTACAATGAATGATCATTGAAAGATTGTCAAATGGTTGATTATAGACAATGATATTAGTTAAATGGGTCAAACGGATTACCAATCGAAACGCCACAAAAAGACCAAATACTTAGAGAGTATCAAGATGCGATCATAAAATCTCGAATTTGAAATCACTAATGAGTGGAGCTATGAAGACCGGTAAATCATCGAGCAAGAATGGACGAGGTAAAGAATTAAAACACAATTTTAAAGGAGCAATCACTTGAAAATAACATCATAGCATTGTAAGACTATGGGCACAGGATTCTCGAAGATGTGGAGACATAGAGATATGGCTACGACTGTAGGAGAATTGCTCCTAGAAGGTGATGGCATGAGCACTATATATACCATTGTTAATCTACAGGAGACCTCGCGAGCACAAAAAGAGAAGGAAAAGAAAAGAAAACAAACAAACATGTTATCTTTCAACTACACCTTAATCGATGCATTGTAGTTTTAATTTTTAGACTCGTGTCATTAATTAAATTCTAATGTGTCTCTTAACTGTAGATTTTAGATTTGCATCGTCATTTAAATTCCAACATCGCATTTTCATGTTTTTGAACTTTGTTGTCAATTAAATTATGACATAATTTGTGCACATTTAGTTCCATCCATAATAGCTACGTTCTCAAATTTTGTCGTCGTTCAAATGTTAATTAGGGATGATCGGATTCTGATTTGGTCTAGTTCCACCTAGGAATTAGAAATCGGACCATGAGGACCGATTCCCATTTTTGGGATTGGGGACCGAACTGAACGGTCCTAGGACCAAGAACCAAATCAGACCAACTGACTGATTCAGTCTAATGGAACCGACCACTTAGCAAAAAAGAATTAAAAATTTTAAAAAGTACTAAGAGTTATTACTATTTCAGGATTTATTATTATTTTTAAGAAATTAAAAAGTATATTTTAAAAAGAGTCGGTCTAATCAGTTTTTCCTAAAATAGGGAATTTGACCGAAAATCACTAATTCCATTTTGATGAATCGGGAAACGGACCACACTGATTGGTCTGGTTCGGTCCGGTCCAAGCGGTTCCCGGTCTAGTTGGTCTAATATGCTCACCCTTAATTTTGATATAGTTTGTTTATGTTCAATTCCGTTTAAAGTGAAGTTATTGATTTATCTTATCAATAATAAAAGAATAATTTGCACATAATTAATAAGATTCGAGCCAGTGACTTTCGGTTGCTAGCATCAACAGCGAAACTAATAAGGTTATATTCGAGCCAGTGGCTTACCTCAGTGAAAAATTGTCAAGCTCAACGAGTTATCTAGAGATTTCGGCTCGAGACGATGACGTTGGGCCTCATCACGTATCGGGCTTGCTTTGGTATGAATACGTATTTGGGCCCTTTGAAAGCTTTGTTTTGAAGATTTGACCTTTTGACCCCATATTATGACGATATATCCAAAGACTCCAATCATATGAAAGAAAGATCTCCCTCCAAGTAATACATTCAACGTTCGTTTATTGAATAAGGCCCGACTGACCAAGTTTTCTAAATCAACATGATGCTAATACAAAAATCAGTGTTGATTGATTATACCATCGACAAGTTGTCTATAGTAAGGATGCTTATTGATGATCATAGTACAGTTATCAATATACTATAATAATTGGTCGACAATTGACACTTATGGTTCATTTATTTCATGAAAATGTACCATTTTTAGTCATTTGACTTCTTGGAAAATGAGAAGAGAATTTGATTCAACTCTCCCGTAGAAAATTACTAAAAAAGTTGATTTTTTTTATATTTTATTTCTCCTTTTGCCTTCTTCCTCTCCATTACTCCTCTACTTCCTTGCCACTATCCCAATCTCCTTCCATTGTCAACGAGGCCCAATGATGGCCACAGGTGAGCTGTGGGCTTGCTAATGTTGTATCTTGGCCAGTTGCTGGGTGGCCGATCATCGTCGAGGCATGTGATTAGGGAAGGAAATAGGAGGAAGGAAAAGAAAGAAAAGAGAAAAGAAAAATAGAAAAAAGAAGAAGAAGAAGATGAAATGAAAAGAAAAATAAAAAATAATAAAAAGTTTGATTTAAAAAATTAAAATTTTGAATTTTTAGAAAAAAATAATAAAAATTTATAAAAAAATTATTAAAAATGAGTTCATAGATGTTAATATGTTTGGTTCGGATGAAAGAATGAGGAGGAAAGATGAAATCATTTTCTCTATTTTTAAAGGTGTTTTTCCCATGAAGAAAAAATGTTTTCTTCGACTTGTTCATTTTTTGTGAACCAAATGCGTTTTTCCGGAAATTATTTTCTATGAAAGAAATAGAGCCTTAGATAAATTTAAATAAGTGTTAAATGCAGAAATTGAAGACACTGAAGATATCCATTAATGATTAAATCCAGCAATAATTGAAAAGTCATAATCACTTGTAAATAATATTGAGAGTGATCGTGGAATCTAAAATTGTGGAGTTGCAATTAAATCCACTCACAATTGAAGAGTTGTAACCTCTTATAAATAAAATGGAAATGCAGTTATAAAGTGTGATCATGGAGCCAACAATTATAGAGATGCGGTTGTAACCATTATTTTGAATATTAACAGCCTAGAAGCGGTTATATTTTGTAATGGGTTAGTTTTTTTGGTCAGTCCTACTCTATACCTATTCTACACTCGCTATCAGACTTTTGTCCTGCCTCTTGCAGGACGTGGGTGTCGAAACCCACTCTTGAAACTTGCGCGTCCCCATCGGGAAGGTTGGGGGTTTGAACCCCTCACCTCCCTCTTCCATGTTAGAAGGGTGACCACTGGGGCGAATCCCAGTAGTTGTAATGGGCTAGTTGAATCGTCATAGAAAAAACAATCATCAACACATATTATTTATCTTTTAGATTTTCAATTGATCATGCATTTACTTTCCTTTAGAGAAATTAGTTCTAGTTGTTGGTTATGCATTCTATTTCCGTTCGAATTACGGAACCCGATTCAATAAAAATCGAACTTATCGTGAAGTTTTGCCATGTGGAGGAATTCCCGGTAAAACAGGAGCAAATGGACCTTGCAAGAGGATGATGATGTGCTGCCCTAAAGAGCATCTAACATATGTCCAAAAAAAAAAAAAAAAAAAGAGCATCTAACATTCTTGATTGACGTGTGCAATTAGTGTCATTAGTAGTTACCATGTTTGAGACAAATATTTTAAAATTTGATTGACCACGTAATATAATTTTATTGTGCTTCTATGTTGAAGCTATGAAAACCAAATTGTATTTCTCGGAAGAAGTCGAAGTGTCTATAATCAGTTAACAGAGTGCTAAAAGCCAAGCTTCAAGAAGAAGGAAGCATATTAAGAAGTTATAATATCTAGTGAATTTCAACTTCGATTTAAGCTATTAGAGTTGGGAGAGGGGAAGGATACCAAAAGGTTCTAATTATTACATTAATATCAATTCAATCGTAAATAATTCAATTAGACTAATTTTTAACACTATGCAGGGCAAGCTAGTTGTCATAAAAAAGGACAAGATCACTAGCATCTCCCGAATGGGGCTGCCTATAAGTCCAAATCAAATTTTTATCCCTCTCAAAGCAAGATAAAATCGGATCTATTCGAGAGATGGCACAAGTTGGATCCATCCAAAACATAGCACACTTCTTACCCATTTCATTAAAATGTACGACCGAAGTTTAAGAAAAAATTAGCAATTTCCGCGATGACGTTACATTGCATCCAAGTCTTCCAAATCCCACCAGAAGAAAGTTCATCCTCCAAAAGAGACTTGAAATGCAAGGCATAAAAAATAATAATAGGCGACTTTAGTCAAGATAAGATGGATTCAACCACTGGAGCTGTATATTTTATATGCGTATTTGTCTTTTCATGTAGACGGGACAGATAGACGGTGGGTCGCTATATTCAAGCCATGTCCAAATAATGAACAAATGAAGCTTCCACTAAACTCCTCGCAAAAGCCTCATGTAAACGCAAGGGAGGTGAAGACTTGTGTCCCGACGACTTTGTTATTTTGGTCAAGAAGCCTACTCAAGGCTCGACCTCGTCTAATCTAAACAATTGAACCATCCTTCTTGCATTATATACTTATTTAATTTCGATCAATTGAACTATTTCTCTACTCATATCTAATTTCAAAGAAATATATTCAAGAAAGGGATTTCCACAAATACACGCCCAACTCCACCACAGAGAGACAAATCACCAGCCCAAGTCGGAAGTTCTTGTGGACAAGCAACTTATCATGCCAGCTTTCTACCGAATAGTCTGTTTTTAAGTACTCATGGCGCCACTGATCTTACTCTCTGGCTGACATGCGCCTGCATGATTGACACCAAAGATGCGCATGATAAAATTTCTTGAATAAAAATAAATTTCTGATCAGAAATTTATTATTTTCTGGACGAGTTATTAGACAAAGAAACACATTTATTAATGATTTAAAATTTTTATTTCTGGAATAAAAATTCATTTTATAATAGAATAAAATTTCTATTTGTAGGGGCGGCGACGGCTGGTGTTTGGCGGCTGGAGCCTGGCATCCGGCGTTCAGCATTTAATGGCGAGCGGCCAACGATGGGCGGCGAGTAACTAGAGTCCGGTAGTTGGTGTTTGGCGTTTGGCGTTTGGCATCCAATGGTGAGCGATTGACGATTGGAGGTGGGTGGTGATGGACCTCTAGCATCCAGCGGTTAGTGGCAAGCGACTGATGATCGATGGCGGGCAGCCGGTGTCCGACAGGAGGTATAGTGGGCGATCGGAGTTCAGGGGTTGGTGGCGAGTGGCGGACGAGCGGTAGCGGCGGCGGTGGACGTTTGACAATTGACAGCAAGCATTAGGCGTCCCACAAGTAATGGGTGAGTGATAGGCGGTGAAGAGAGTGAACGATGAGGAGAGTTTTGATTTCTCTATTTTGTTCTAGAAATAGAAAAACTAAAAATTTTAGCTTTTGATTTTTGTTTTAAATTTATTTTGGGAATAGAAATCTGTTTTAAAATAGAAAAATGAAATTGTATTATCAAATAGATTTTTGTTCCATCGGCCTTGGTGGCTCCGCTGGATAAGAAACCCTAACCTTGGGGGAAAGGTCGGGGGGTCAAACTCTAGTGGAAGCATCGACATCTTAAGCGTGACATCGGAGTGGTGGATCCTCCCTAGCATCACTCCAGAGTTTACTTGGCGGCTATATACGGCTGTAAGGCTACGAATGGTTGATGGGGTTCCCTGGGTATCAAAAAAAAAAAAAAAAACTTTCTTCTGGCGGGATTCGGAAGTCTAAAAATGCAATCTAGGGTTTTCACGAAAATTGGCTTTTTTTTTTTTTTTTTGGGTTTAACTTCAGTCGAATGTTTTCATGAAGTGTGTAAGAATTGTATCATGTTTTGAAGGGATCTAATTTGTGACATCTCTTGAACTGATTCGATTTCATCATCTTTTCAAATCTAATTAAGTTTCCATGTGACTAATGCCCATAACTTGTAACCTAATAATCAAAGGCATGGCTGGAGAAAGTTTCCTTCGAGGAAAATATGACCCTTATCTTGTCATATTTTGCATCTCTTTTTGGAATGAATGAATAAATGCAACTAAATCACTTTGAAATAACACATTCATCACACGTTCTGAGTCAAGTAAAAGATATGCTTTCCAGCAATTAAATACTTTAAAGTTTGTCTCGCAAATATAAATAACCAAATACTTTAAAGTTTGTCTTGCAAAAAATTTGTCCTCTCATTTTTAACTTTATCCCGAAATCACCAAGCAACTACAAAGCCTCAAAAAGTTTCGACCCCATTGCAAAAAGTCTCTTGTCCTCTTAATTTCCTCTCTCATATTTTACACATGTCTCACCCACTTGCTTGCAATTTAATTGCATCGGGAATCATAAGTTGTGGAAAAACACGAAAGGTAGAGCCATCCATGCGTCTCCCTATCGACCTTTTCCAGCGTGTTGTCCTTTCTGTATGAAGGATCTTGAGGATGGATGATTGAGACTACCGTAAATGTACAGGCTAGTGCATGTAGTTTTCATGCAATTTACTCATGCTAAACTTTGCAACTAATAAAATGACATTTGCATCGTCTAGTCATTCTTTAGCTATAGTATTTACTATTTAGGGAGAGAGGAGTCCTAAAATGCAAGGGATCAAAATAATAATATGTAACTTTAGTCAAGACGAGGTGGATTCAACCACCAATGCTGCCGCTCAGCTCCTTGCGAAAGCCCCATGTAAACGCAAGGAAAGTGAAAACACGTGGCCTGACTCCATTATTAGTCTTTAGAGTTCACCTTGTCCCATCCCCACGTCGAATCATTCTTTGGTCTTAAATTTTTTTACATTGATATTAATTTAGTTAATTTGACCAATTTAGTCGATAATCATTGATGTAGATATCGATTGTCTTATATGACACAATTAGATATAAATATTTTTTATTAATATTTTAAATAAAAAGTTGAATTTTTAATTTTTTTTCTTTTTGTCGGTGGCCAATGGCTGGCCACAGGCCATGGAAAGGCTAAATCACTTTAATATACGTTGACTCTTCTATCCCTTAATTTTCTTTTATATTTTGTTGATGGAAGATGATCCTTTCCGTATATCTACTATCAAATGCACGTTTTACGCCCTATACAACATTTCAGCACGAAAAGTATTAAACTTTTCTTATATAATTAATTCACCTCCCTCTTAATTTTTTTGCCTAATCTATTGATCAGAGAAAATGGTTAATTAAGGTGCACTAAAATTAACTAGGACTATATTAAGGAGTGTTTCTAGTCACTTATTAAATACCTAAATAAGGAAGTATTATAGTTATCGGATGCATTTTTCTTAAAGAAGTTTGCAATCAATGTTTTAAAAATAAAACTTCAAAATAAAATATACTTAAAGTTGGCACATTTTGTAACATAACCAATTAAACTAGAATAGTGAAATTCGGGCCACTATAATGTGTTGCTCAAAGTCATTGAGTGAGCATGTAGACACGAGAACATATAAAGGTAAGGAACATGCAAAATTAGCGAGGATAGGAAGGTTTCACGGTAGGATTTGACTTCAAAGGCTGCTTTCAAGTTTCAAAAATTGGCATAGTTAAATATAAGGATTAATACCACAAAAAATTCAGAAATGCACAAATCATGTTTGTACATATTATTTATGTAATAGGGATTAAAATCTTTTTAAAGGAGAAGAAAGTACTTTTGATCTTGCCATTAATTCCAACTTGATAAAAGGTATGTGAACATTCCTCAACTGAAGTAAATTTTATTGAAGATGTAGATTCTAGTAGAGTGTTGAATTTTCTCTACCCCACATACCATTTTGTTGTACTAGAGTAGTCTTATCTACTTGGAATTATATTGTGGATTGCACCTGCCATTAGGTGGATTTAGCCTTTCCCGTTGCTCATGAAAGAGGAGAAAATTTAAATATATGTCAAAAACTTTGAAAATTCCAGATTCAACATCTATGTTTTATTCTAATTTAAACTATAATTTTTACCTTCCGACAGGGTACATCATTACTTGGCCTGCAGTTCAATAGGTGTTTGTACTTGTCGCGGCTGAGGACGTAGAAGAAGGTGACTAGCTCCTTGAAATCGAGAGTGCCCTTGTTGTCCTTGTCCGGCTCCCTGAAGAGCCAATCATGCTTGTTGGCTCGAAACCCGGCGAGGCTCAGTAAGGTCGAGAACTCGTCGATGCTTATGCTGGCGCTCTTGTCCTTGTCCATGGCCTCGAAGAGCCTTTGTGCTGCCTGCTTGTGGTCCTCTATCAAGTCCTCGAGGTGAGCCGAGGATGTGTGCAAGTGCTATTGCTACCGAGGTTATTATAGTATTTATAGAGAATCTTGATTGAGCGTTTCATAAGTCGCAGAAAAAAAAAAGAGAAAAGAATGTGAATAATTATGACATAGTTAATATAGGCAAAATTACCGAAAAAGTTTTAAACCTGTTCGTACTAGTTTAATTCTAAATTTGTTAATTGTGCTAATTTAATTTTAAACATAATTAGAAACTATTGGCATAGACACTGACTATTTCACGTGTTACAATTGATGCTAATGTGGACAAAATTTACTAATTTTTTAATATTTATTATTATTATTTTTGAATTTTTTTCTTTTCTTTTTCCTTCTTCTTCCATTGGTTGCTAGGCCTTGATGATGGTCGGCGACTGGCCAAAGGCAACTATTGGTGAGGGTGGTCCTTATCGAGAACTAGGGGTGAGGTCGCTGAGGTAGGCGAGGGCTAGCCTCTCTTGAAGCTGGTGAGGCCAACCCTCGCTAGGCTTTGGCAAACTCGACCTCACCAAATTTGGCTAGGGCGAGCCTCACCTGAGGCCAGTGAGGTTCCCTCTCTTTAGATCTCAGCAAGGGTGACCTTGCTAGTGATTGACAAGGGTAAACCTTGCTGATCATAGCTTGTGACCGGTTGCTAGTCATCGTTGAGGCCTGAGACCAACAAAGGAAGAAATAAAAGGAAAGGAAAAAAAAAAAAAAAAAGAACGAAAATACAAATATAAAAATCTCCTACAATATAAAAAAGATATTAGAAAATTAATAAATTTTATCGACACTAGCGCTAACCATATCATATAAGATGACTAGCATTTATGTCAGTAATTTTTAGCTAAAATTAACCAAATAGACTATATCGACAAAACGTAAAGATGTTTATGATTAATTGATAGAATGAAAGGTGTAATACTGATTTGTCATAAATTCAACATGTATAAAAAAATTTAAGGTAAGTTTCTCTGTTAATGTGCGTACAATCAATGTCAATGCATGTGAAGCAAAGAGAGAGGAAGCAAAATAAATTCGTGGACTTCAATTAGGACGCACAAGTCCCTACATTTGCTGAGATCAATGTTACGTGGGCGAATAAATCTTATTAAAACATTTTTACTATGCATGAATCCCACAGATTTCAATCCGATTGAAACTTCCAAATAGTTTGATTGCCACCACCTAATAGCCTATCTTATATTCTGTAAGTCACATGAATCGACTAAGTTCAAGCCTTTGATATGTATAAATGATTCTGACCAAGAATAGATTTTACATAATTGGTGAGATTTCAATTAGTGACTTCCAATTTTTAGGGTAGACTTTTCCTACGGCTCCAACTAAAAATTCACCTTGCTTAGTTATTTCTTCTCTCAGCAATTTAAGTCTCCACTATTCCTTCAATGTGTATTGATAAATGAGGATTACAAATTCAAAAACTCCAGAAAAGTAAGATGGGGTAGAGGTACGTGCCAAATTCGATTCAACCAAGGAACCCGATTCAAATGACTAGTTTAAGGTCGGTGCTAAGGACAATCAGTTCAGATCCTGCTTTTGCTTCTAAGATTAAGAGGCACATCATCTAAATTGCGATCGACAAATACCCATAATATAGTATAGGCTAAGGGTGTCAAAACTGAACCGTAATACTGAATTGAAAATTTCATATATTTTAGTTCGGTTCAATTAAAGGAAAAATGATGTTTATGCCAGAGCTCTTTCTTGTGACATGTTCGAGTCTTGTTCAATGTCTTCAATGACTTCCTTTAGATTTCCATCCTATTCTTGTTTCTTCTTCTGCACTCTACACTCTGGTTCCATCACCTTTCATCTATTCCATCGACCCACCGATTCTCTGTAATTTCTTCCTTGTCGAACCTTGTTTTTTTGGCTTGACTTGCATGTGAAGTTTCTAGCCTTCCCTGTTGAAATTGAAGTCATTCTCTGCTTCTCTCCCCCGTCTGTTTGCTTCTGATCTTCTCAATTTGTCTCGATTTAGCTGTTTTAGGGTTGTATGTGTTCGATCCTCAACATGCAATCCAAGAGAAAGTCTTTTTGAACTGGGTTTCTGTCATTTAAAGAATATTAGTAATTCGTCGGTTCATCATGGCAACGGATGGAAGTGACAATCCCTCACGCATTGCTGCGCTGTGCAATCGGCTGGGACAATTGTGTTCGGAACAAGAACTCGAGGTTTGGGATGACGTACCTGCATCGGACAAGCTAAAGGAGTGTCGCCTCATTCTGGTGGGTAACATCTTTACAAACCCTGCTGTCAATCTCCCTACTTTTCAAATAGCAATGAAGAGAGCGTGGCATGTTGATCAAGTTGAGATTTCTCCTAGTGATGGTGGGCTGTACATCATTAAATTTAGATCTGAAATGGAAAAACGGCGCATATTAGATGGGAGTCCTTGGTTATTCTCAGGTCATTTGGTCCATTTGCATCCCTGGCAACCAAATACTCCTTTACACTGCTACGATTTTTCCAAGTGTGCATTCTGGGTTCATGTGATAGGATTACCTTTGGAATGGAGTACTGAACAGCTTCTACGTAGGGCTGTGCGGCTGGTGGGACGAGTTCTAGAAGTGAAACCCGATACATCTGGGAGGGCTCGAATTGAGATAGACCTGCATGCACCATTAAAAACAGGAAAGCTCATTAGAATCGAAGGAAAAACTCTCTGGTTAGATTTTCGCTATGAGCATCTTTCCCATTACTGTTATTCTTGTGGAAAGCTAGGTCATTATGAAACTTCTTGTAAAGATTATCCTTATGAGGAAGCTCAATTTGACGATCTAGAGAGAATGGCCTATGGCCCGTGGCTGAGAGTAGAGGTAAGACGGCTTAGCCCCTATTGGGAAGCTTTTTACAATCCTCTCGCACATATAGAGCCGATGGAGGAAGCCGTACCTGAAACTCCCCCAGCTAGGCAAGTCCCTATCCCAGCTTTACCTCCCATCGTTCCTGTTTCAGAGGCCCTATCTCGACTCCTGTTATTCCCTCAGGATCTTCCTCTCGACTAGACCCAGCCATTCCGGCTACGCGAATAACTGACTTGGTACCTGCCAAAGCCAAGATGAAGAGCATTCAACCTCCTCCATTAGACATTCCTCAATAGAAGAAACCAAAAATACCTCAAATGATTACTCATGTCGGTTCCAGCAAGAAAAACAAGAGATATTCACCATATGAAAATCGTGCGGGCTACTCCTCAGACTTGGATGAAACTCAGCTCTCGGATACCCCTGTGTTTGTGGCAGAAGAACCGGCTCATTGGGCTTTGGCGGCTGGCCCTCAACAGCCACCGCTTCTCAAATGAAACTATTAAGGTGGAATTGTCAGGGGTTGGGCAATCCCCTGACAATTCAAGCCCTTAAGGCTTTATTAGCCTTTGAAAAGCCCGATTTGGTTTTCTTAATGGAAACAAAGAATGGAGAGTCAGTTATGAAGAGCTTACAACATCGGTTTCATTTCCCTCACTCTTTTTTGAGGGATCCGGTCGGCTTGTCTGGAGGACTTGCGGTGTTTTGGACTGACCTTTTTGATGTCACTATATTACACTCGGAGGAGAATTATGTAGATCTCTTAGTCCTTGATCCTTCGGCAGCTGCTTTGATGCACTTAACATGCCTGCATGCCCCTCAAATTATCAGGCTAGGCAGGAGTTTTGGGATACAGTCAGGGCAATCTGTGTAGCAATTCCCTTACCTTGGCTGTGTGTTGGGGACTTCAATGACTTCCTTTTCCCCTGGGAGAAAGTAGGAAAAAGACCAGCTATTTACTCTCGAATGGCATCATTTAGAAATTTGATTAGTGACTGTGCTTTATTAGAATTGGAAAGTAAAGGGTGTGAATTTACATGGTCTAATAATCGAGCAAGGGCTAACCTGGTGAAGGAGAAGTTAGATCGAGTGTTTTGCTCGTTGGATTGGAGGTTGTCATATCCTTCTGCAGAAGTGCTAGCTCTTCCACCAATAGGCTCGGATCACTACCCTGTCCTGCTGCACACTTATTCTCAACCTGTAAAGCGAGCAAAGACGTTTCATTATGAAGCTTTTTGGAATGAAGATCTAGAATGTAAAGAGGTAGTTCAACATTATTGGCCAAGAAGTAATACCCCGTTGACTTCTAAATTGTAGACAGTTTCTCTTAAGTTAGCTAGCTGGAGCAAGTCACGATTCAGAAATAGCCATCTGCGCATTCTTCAGTTGCAACAACAACTTCAGACAATTATAAATGGGAAATTCTATTAGACTGAAGATAAGGAGTTAGCCACTTCCATACGAGCTGAAATTCAAAACGTGTGGCATCAAGAGGAGCAGTTCTGGGCTATGCGTTCACGTATTAACTAGCTGAAATGGGGCGATCAAAACTCCAAATTTTTTCATGCTAGTACAGTGCAAAGAAGACAATGAAATAGAATTTGTATGCTTAAGGATGAAAACCAGAATTGGATAAAGGAGCCAGCACAGCTAAAGGCGATGACAATGGGTTTCTTTTCTCACTTATATACGTCAATGGGCTACCATGATTTCAACCCCTTTTTAGAGTAATGCCCAGCAGTGGTAACACAAGAAATGAATGCAAAATTGATGACTAGGGTAACAAAAGAAGAGGTTTACTAGGCTACTTTTCAGCTGGGTGCTTCCAAGGCTCCTTGGCCAAATGGCCTTAACGGCCTTTTCTATCAGCATCACTGGCATATCATCAAAACAGATCTCATCAAAACAATTCAAGACTTCTTTACCTCAGGTTGTCTGCCTCCTAGATTAAACAGAACGATTATTGCTCTAGTTCCTAAAGTTCACCATCCAGAAAGCATAGATCAGTACCGTCCCATCAGTCTTTGCAATTTCGCTTACAAGATCATCTCCAAAATTCTAGCCAATAGACTTAAGCCTTGGCTACCCAGTTTGATCTCACAAGAACAAGCAACCTTTGTTAGTGGTAGGCAGATTCAAGACAATATAATGGTAGTGCAGGAAGTACTTCATCAGTTTAAAGTGAGAACTTGCAAGAAAAGATTCAATCTGATTCTGAAAACTGAAATGCACAAGGCTTATGATAGGGTCGAATGGGACTTCCTTACAGCCTATTTGCAGAAGCTGGGCTTTACCAACAAATGGGTTACTATGGTCATGGCTTGCATCACAACGACTTCCTTTAATGTTCGTTTTAATGGGGAACGACTCCCTTATTTTCAGCCCTCTAGAGGACTTCGACAAGGTGATCCCCTCTCTCCATACATTTTCATTCTACTTGCAAATGCTCTTTAATCTATTATCATGCAAGCTGTGAATATGGGCCAATTATAGGGGTTCAAATTTAATAGGGCCTGTCCTAT
Organism: Eucalyptus erythrocorys; assembly: GCA_014182555.1. Classification (NCBI taxonomy): domain Eukaryota; kingdom Viridiplantae; phylum Streptophyta; class Magnoliopsida; order Myrtales; family Myrtaceae; genus Eucalyptus; species Eucalyptus erythrocorys. The sequence goes on from CM024604.1 coordinate 37,276,217, forward strand.
GTTATCCCATTTGTTCTTTGCTGATGACTCAGTATTCTTCCTAAAAGCCATAGTTACTGAATGCCAAAATCTTGCTAACATCTTAAACCAGTATTGTCTAGCTACGGGTCAGCTCATCAATAGGAACAAATCAGGTATATTTTTCCAGCAAAAATTGTCCTCTGACCTTACAAAACAATTTAGCAAGAGAACTGAGAATACCTGTGGTGAGCAGTTTTGGGAAGTACCTGGAAATCCCTTTAGATTGGGGCTGTTCTGAACGCGAGGTGTTCTCCTGGATCCTGGCAAAAGTAAATGCTGAATTAGTTGGCTGGAAGAAAAAACTCTTATAAAAAAGTGGCAAGGAAATTCTACTGAAGTCAGTAATTCAGGCATTACCTCAGTATGCCATGTCCATCTTTAAGATTCCCTTGTCACTCTGCAGATTAATAGAGAGGAAGATATTGGTATTTCGACATCTGGTTAATTTCAATAAGGCAATGCTTGGTAAGCAAGCTTGGCGTATTTTTCAATAACCTAATGCTATTTGGAGCCAGCTTTTTAAAGGATTATATTTCAGGTTTTCCTCGTTTCAGAGTGCGCAATTAGGCTATAGACCTTCATGGGGGTGGCAGAGTATGTTAAAGGGAAGAGATACAATTCTTCCTAAGCTACGTTGGTTAGTTGGGGATGGATCCTCGATTAGAATTAGAGAAGATATATGGCTTCCCACTGGTAAAGTAGGTGAAATAGCAACTAAGGGTGAACCTGTTGTAGTTGCTGATCTATTGGACTCATCCAAAGCAGAATGGAACGCCAATCTTATCACTACCCTCTTTGATGCCTAGGTCAGTGAAGTGATCTTAAACTTACCTATTAATCCTTCACTTCTAAAAGATCAATTAGTTTGGACAGCCACATCCTCAGGTGAATATACAGTTAAGAGCTGTTACTATTATGTGTCATCGACCCAATCTACCCCTCATCATACAACTTCATCCTCTTATCAGCCTCCTAATCAGCTATGGAGGAAGATCTGGAACTTGAAAACTGATCCTAAGATTCGAGTTTTTATGTGGTTAGCGTGTAAAAATGCCCTCACTACCAAAGCAAACCTCTATCAACGACACATTTCCCCTAACCCCTTATGCACCCTTTGCAACCGCAATGTTCCAGAAACAATCGAACACATCTTTTTCTTATGTACCTGGACAAGCGATATCTGGAATCATTCTAAGGTTAGGGTTTTGATTTCACCTACCTTTGTCTGTCGCTTTGATGAGTGGGTAGTAGCCAGAGCCATTGTTCCTATGGCCTCCCCGCTTTCAACGTGCTAGCCAGTTTGCTATGGGAGATTTGGTGCCAACGTAACCATGCCATCTTCAGGCAGCAGACCCCTGATCCTATCCAAGCTGTGGAGAATGCCCTAGCCCAGAGTCGAATAGTGAAGCTTGTTGCCCCATCTGCACATCGAATTCAACATTCAACAGTAAGCCCAGATCGAAGCTAGAAACCTCCACCAAAAGGTAGCCTCAAATGTAGCATAGATGGGGCTTTTCAACCAGGGAGAGAGGAGGGGTCAGTTGCGTGTATCTATCGGAATTTCAGAGGTGTACTTACTGATGTGGTCACACAAAGTGTTCCGGCTCATTCGGCCTTCCAAGTTGAGATCTTTGCTTTCATTTTGGCCATACAACATCTGATCCAACAGGGGCTTCATCTTGAACGTGTTGAGGTGGAATCAGACTACCTTATGTTGGTAGATCTCGTCATGCAGCAGAAGCCGCCGCCATGGCAGGAGCGCCACCTCTTCGCTGTTCTTCATGATCTGCTCTTGCGCTGTCCTAATCTTTCCCTCCAGCATGTACGAAGAGAAGCAACCCTAGCAGCTGATTGGGCTGCCAAAGCCCATCGGGATCAAGGCCCGATCCGTAACTAGCTTATTTTTCCTCCCTTTATTTTCCAGGATATTGTACTTAGTGATGCTTTAGCATTAGGATGTATCCCCAATTGATCTAATATATGGGTAGTTTTGACCAAAAAAAAAAAAAATTAAAGGAAAAATGATCATTCTTTTTATCAATTTGGGTTATTTCGGTTGGGGTAATGAACCAAACCGAACTGTCGAAACATGATATAAATATCCCATGGACTGCCTTGCGGCTTAACTTCTCAAACCCCAAATTTGTGGACACGAGCTCCTCGCCATAGTGACTGAACCCGAGCTCCTCGTGAACCCCAAGGCTGCGTTTGGTAGTTGGGATAAAATTCAGGATAGGATATGATTTATCCTATCTTACGTTTGGTGCTTGCTCATGACAGGATAAAGTCAGATATAAGAGGATATAGATAGGATAAAATTATCCCATGGGGAAAGTGGGGTAAAGGTGGATAAGATTTATAATATCCAAAATAGGAAAGTTATTTTTCTCGAATAACAAATTTATTAAATTAACTAAATTGAAATTATATTTCAATATAAATAATATTTGAATTCTAATTTAAGAAATTAAAATAAAAATTAAAAAATTTATTTTTAATTAATCTTATTTTAATTTATATATTCAACTTTAATTCTATCTTTTGATAAACATTCAATCTATGTATTACATATTTATATTTGTTATATATTTTAGGTACTTTTGTATTTTAGGTATGTTAGTACAGTTTACTATTTAATAAAATTTTATTAAAGAATGATGAAAGGGGAAAAAAGAAATAATAAAGAAAATAATATAAAAAAGAGGAAAAATAAAATAAAAATAAATTAAGGAATAGTATTACGGTAGATTTTCACCATCTCCGTTTAAGAACATTTAGGTTCATTTATAATGAGATGCCGTTTATATTTAAAAAAAAAAAGAAAAAGAAGAAGTACATGATATGACGTAAATATATCCAACTTCAATATTACGATTCACCAAACAATGGACATGATATAAAAAAAATCCCAGGATTTCATATTCTATCTTATCCAGTCTTATCTTGATTAGAAATTCGGATAACCAAACGTAGCCCAAGTCTTCTCTTAGCTCGACTCGTTCTCTGGCCAACCAACTCGCTCACACGCCAGCGCACATGCAAGACGCCAAAACCGTCAGAATGAACATTATAAATCTCTTTGTTTTTCTCTCCTGGAAGCACGATTTTATTCATGAGAACGATCGATGCACCAAGCGTTTGCGTCCTCCCCCTTAAAAATGAAGAGACCTCAGCAAAGGTAAATGAGCTGGTCTGGGTGACGCTCTTGCCAGCTTGAAGAAATACAAAGGAAATTGCGCAAAACCTTATCTCTGAAGCAAATCTACTTCTGTAAAAAAACATTCTCTCTCTCTCTCTCTCTCTCTATCGACCCCGCATAATGACTCATGTCATGTCTACCTTTTCAAGTTATCTCATGCAGAGATGACACTTGGCTTTGTTGTTGCAGACTCCGCCAGGAGGTCGGCACGGTTCTGTTCTTCAGGTTAGGTTGGACTTTCTTGGGTCTTCCTTCCTTGGAGATGCTGCTGATCCTGGACTACGGCAATCTCCTTTCCGGCTTCCAAAACATGGAGCCTGAAATGCAAGGTTCTGATATCTACCAAAAAGCTCAAAGTTCACCTCAGGACCACGACGAGGGTTCTTCCATCACCCAGTAAACAATAGCTGTTCTTGTTACCTATTACATGCTCCAAGACAGCCTTGAAGAACTCCATTTTTAGTGGCCTTGTGAATAATTTCCTAACGATAATACGCTTGCCATTGCATTTTTATGTTTCTTTTTGTTTTGTTTGGTTCTTACAAGGTGTTGTCCTTCGGCAGGATGAATTTCCCAACAATGATAAGGAAAGAGCTTATGTCCTTCGTCATCTAACACTTATAAGTCCCTAGAACGTCTTCTAGGTGAATCCCAAGATCATACCCATGAAATTAGGCATTGCGCTTAACACACATCTAGCATTCACATGCATTAGCAAGAATTAAACATGTAAGCAGGCCCTTGAGCCTTATGTTTTGAACAATCATAGAGTGTGTGGAGCCTGAAATTATGGAGATACAGTTGTAACTGTTAATTTGAATATTAACCGTTTAGAAGTGATTACAATTTGTAATGGAGCTATATAAGCCATGTTGAATATCGTTAAAAAAGGCAATCATCAACAGAAATTATGTTTCTTTTAGTATATCAATTTATCGTTCAAATTCCTGCATTTACTATCCTTCAGAGTAATTAGTTTTAGTTCTTACTTACGCATTTTATTTCCCATTCAAATTGTCACGGAACCCAATTCAATAAAAATCGAGGATCAATTTTCGGTGAAGTTTCGCTCTATGGAGCGATTCTCAGCAAAACAGGAGTAGATTGACCTTGCAAAAGGATGATGATGCGCTGCTCTAAAGAGCATCTAATATTCTTGATTTTCATGTGTGCAACAAGGGTCATTAGTAATTTGCATGTTGGAGACAAATATTTTGAAGTTTGATTGACTGCATAATATAATTTTACCGAGTACGTATAGTTTAAGAAGAACAAATGTCAACGGAAGCATTTTTCCTTGTTTTGCCCAAAATTGATTATGTGAGATTCTTTAAACACACGACTAGTTTGTCCAATAGACATCTTTTTAATGCTTCTGGGACGTGGAGGGGCCAACAGGATCTGCGGACGTACTAATTTTTTTTTTTTTTTTTATTATGAAAAAGTATGATGATTTGAATCAAAGCTACGAATGAGGATGGTGAACAAACTCTCCATTTGAAAAGACTCTTCGCTCAATTTAGATGGAGAAACATATTTGAAAATAAAAACCAAACAAATGAAGAAAGTTACTGTCACTTAACTTAAAATGGTCAAAAACATTGGATGAACTTGTTGAAGATTCACCTTTTAGGATATATAACATAGAATTAGGGGACATGAACACTATAAGTGTCCTATCTATTGTATGATACTCACTTGACTATGTCATAACTTTTTTTTTTTACCATTGCATACTATAATTACTTAAAAACAATTACTTGAGTGCCATAACTTTTAAGAACGTTTACCCAAATGTCATATCATATCGGACTTATGATATTTGTGGATGTTTTAAAAAAATTATGACATTCAGTTAATCGTTTGAAAATTTATATGGCACTCAAGTAATTTGAAAAAAAAAAAATGACACTCAAGTGAAAGCCCTACGTGAGCACTGTACGAAAATTATAGCACTTATGATTTATTTTTTCCATGAATTAGAATATGACAAATCAAAAGAAGAAAATACATGAAAATATGAAATTCGTGTAGAAAAGGTGTGTTTTACCTGTGAAAAGAGAACAAACATCTACAGAGATGGTTGCTTGGAAGAGAAGGAAAAAACATTGGTACGTCTTCTGCAAACCCTCCAGATGGACCAGGGATTAGGAAACGCCGAGAAATTTGAGATCTGGCTGCGTTTGGTTCAACATTTGTAAAGGTTTTGAGTCCAATCTAAATGCTAAAAGCCTAAAGCTACTTGGGGAAAATACAATTGTGTTTAGTAAAATTTTTTTGCAAATGGACTTTGAGTTGAATGTGTGTTTGGTAAAGAAAACTTTTGCAATGGGCTTTGATGGGCATAATATATATATTTACTTTTTTTCTTTTTTCTTTTTTGAAAATTTAGCTAAACCCTTTGCCGGTCTGGGGAAGGGCTGCGGCCACCGGTGGCCGTCGGTTGAGGTCGCCCGAGGTCGAGCGACCTCCGGAGAGGGTCGCGCGACCCAGCCAAGGGCCGCCGAAGGTCGCTCGGATGACCAGGGTCGCTCGACCTAGGGGCCACGTGACCCCGGGCGACTGCCGCTGGGTCTTGCGGCCGCAGGTGGCCCTCGCCTTGGTCTCGCGAGGGTCGCACGACCCAACGTCGTCGCGTGACCCTCGTGAGACCCAAGCAAGGGCTGCTTGCGGCCGTGAGACCCAGGCGGCGGTCGCTTGGGTTGCGCGGCCCCTGGGTCGAGCGACCCTTGTCGAGGGCCGCGTGACCTCAAGCGACCTCCAGCAACCCTCAACTAGGTCGCGCGACCCTTGCTAGAGGTCGCCTGACCTCGGGGGACCTCAGCCGACGGCCGCAGGCGCCAAATCTGGTTCCCCGGCGGTCGTCGCCCTTCGCCGGACCGGTGAAGGGCTACTCCTTTTTCAATTAAAAAATAAATAAATACAGGGGCAATAACGGAAATATGAAAAATTAGTGAGGGTAGTTTTGGAAGAGAAAAATATTTTCAGCATTTGGTGGAATGCTGAAAGCCAAAGGTTGGTCCCTACTAGCCTTGGGCTTTCAGCATTTTGAAAGCAAAATGAAAGCTGAAAGCCAACTTGAAAGCTGGACTAAACGGTCTAGCTTTGAGGTGAAAAGGCTTTGGGGGCTGAATGGGCTTTCTAAATGTCCATCCAAACGCACCCTCTAATCCTTCAAATCACATGTTTATGATATTTCACTTTTCATGTTATTAACACAAATATTCTCTATAAGTGATACATTCTTCATTTCTCATGAGAACTGCAAAGAGTTATAGATAAAGCTACTATTTGCAGAAGGAATAAATATACTAGAAGTCTTACAACTTATCATAAAAGTGTAATTGAATTTTAAAATTTTCGAAAAATACAAACAAATCCTAGAATTTGTTACAAAAATGCAATTGAGTCCTTAAACATTCAAAAAGTACAATCAAATTCTCGAACTTATTAAGTTAGTGCAATCAAATCCTTAAATTCGTTAGCATTTTTTGTGTGTCAAGTTAGATTGAGTTAATGGAAGAATTTCATTGCACCAACTTAATGAGTTTTAAGACTTGATTGCACAAACTTGATAAGTTTTAAGACTTGATTGTACGAATTTGACAAATTCTAAGATTTGAATACACTTTTTGAAACCCTTATGATTCAATTGCACTTTTGTGATAGATTTTAAAACTTTTTGTATACTTATCCCTTTGTAAAAATATATTAAATCTATTATTATCTCCTATTGTGTTTTTTTTTTGGGTCGAAATCTCGTACTGTGTTTATTCGGCATACTTTATAATGGAAATCATGGTATTTGTAATGGATGCTCTGTTTATCAGTAAATCTGCACTTAATTCTCTCAATCTCACGTGGGTGAATGCATGTAAATATCGAAATGCTATGGATTTTTTTTTTTTTATTTTGCAATCATTAATGTTAGGAGAAATCTCATTAATGTTTTGAGGATAATTCCACTTGAGCATCCAAATCGGGGGAAAAAGGGAAAGAGGGGGATGGGGTTTCTTTCTCTTTAGCCCTATGTCTCTTATCCCTAGGAGGTCTTTCTCCACTAGCAGGTTAAAAAGACCATTGTTCTACAGGAGGTGAACAAGCTATTGGACGTAAAATGTGTTGGTGGCTAGATTGACCTAGCAAATGCTCAACAAGTTGTTGGATAAGGAATAAATTAATGTTCAGAAGGATCTGGAGGATGGTGAACAAACTAGAGAATGCGTGATCGTTGAAGAGTTTGGATGAATTAATAGAAGGCAAATAGACAAGAGGAGGACTTCCGTTTTGTAGAAGAGTTTGGATGGAGTGGAAAGTCTACAGAATATTAAGGACGTCAGTATGCACGGAAGTGCCTAATAGTTCAAAGGAAAATAAACTTGTTTATTCATGAGTTCAGTTGGACCTGTCTATAGAAGGTGTTCTCGCTACAAACAGAGTAATAATTTTAGTACGAGCCTCTACAATCCTAAAGAGAAGATCCAGACTCCCAATTTGACTAAAGTTACCGACCAAAAAGAAATTGACTTGAGTTCATATTGATGTTTTACACATGGTCTTAGAAGTTGGAATCCCTAAAAGCGGACCGGAGAAGATCAAAATAATTTACCGTATTTGGGTAAGATAATAGAGGGTGGTAGACAAACTGTTGCAGAAGCAAAACTGACTATTTTAGGAAACTATCTTTATGGAGTTCTAGAGCGATTTCTATGACTGTATATGATAGAACCAACGGCAATTCGTGAGATTTGAATTTCAAATGATCATTGAGGTATAATGGCAATATATTCAACCCAATTGATAGTTTTTCTTTCGTTTTTTCTTTTGGATAGACCCACGACCAATAGCTGAGTTGGGGGAAAACGAACAAAGCTAGTCTTTGCTCTGAGTGTGTATCTTCTTGTTGTGCTTGTATGTAGAAGCCGTGTAAACCTAATCATGTTTTTCAGCAGAAATTTGAGTCTCTATAATTTGTTAACATAATGCTAAGAGTAGCAAGGATCGGTTATATCTGTAAAAGCCAAGCTACAAGAAGAAGCACACATTAATACGTTGTACTAGCTCAAAAATTACATAGTGGATTCCAACCTTAATTTAAACTGTTAGAGTTGACGAGTTGAACATGCCGAGTGGAAAGGCTAAATCGCCATAACTATACTTTGACTCTCTTATCCCTTAATTTCCTTTTATATTTTGCTGACGCAAGATAATTGTTTATGTATATTCACTATCGTTCTACGATACAAGTGCACGTTTTACACATTATCCAACCTTTGAACATGAAAAGGTTTAAAGTTTTCTTATATAACTAATTCACTACCCTCTTAGCTTTTAGTGCCTGATCCGTTTATCATAGCAAATGGTGAATTAATGAGTGCTAAAATAAAGTAGGACTATATTAACGAGTGTTTTAGTTACTTAGTAAATACCTAAATAGGGAAGAATCGGACTCGTCATGCATTTTCTATTTTTTTTGGTGAAGTGTGCGATAAGTATTTTAAAAAATCAAACTTCCAAATATATATATATATATATATATTTAGAATTTCTAAATAAAGTATGCTTAACAAGTCATTGGCACATTTTATAATGCGGCCAATTACTAGTTGAGATGAAATTCGGGCAATGTGTTGCTTAAAGTTGTTGGGTGGGCATGGACAAGAGAACCTATGAACGCATGGAGCATGCAAAATTGGCGAGGATAGGAAGGTTTCATGGGGGGACTTGACTTCTAGGGCAGCATCTAATGAGAAGTGTCAAAAAGGTGCTAAATTATTTCTTTAATGCCAAAATAATCTTAAACCTTTTTATTGTGACATCCTAAATTTTCAGAATTTGTTTTTGATCAAATAAATTGGGCATTTCGTTGACGCGCCGATAATGCTATTCTTTGAGCTGATCACTCACGAAATAATTGGACTATCTGGGGAAACAATTAATGAATCTAAATGCAATAGAATTGACTGCTCGACCGTGTTGGTCTGCAAGAGCCATTATGACACTGTCGAAATCGATCCGAGACCGAAAATAGGTCAACTTGATTGAGATATATGATCAGAGTGTGGGTGATTTCACTTGATTGCATAATACTTGTCGATCGGCACTAGATCGATTTTTCTATTGTTTTGGTATCTAGTGCCCATAAATGAAATCTATAGATTTTCACGACAATCGAGAGTTGCCATAGTGTCGAAGATGTACACTGTGACTTGAGATAAATAGATCACGGGTCAATCGCACTAAGACGTTACGGAAAATTAGCGGAAATCCAGATCCGCTGAGTTGAAGAGATTTTCAACTTGCAAACTGAGTTAATACTATATAAAATAGTGGGCTTTTAAAAAGAAAGAATGTCAATGTTTCTGGGTCAAGTTGACCATGTATCCACACACAAATATCTTCATGTATATTTCTAATATGAAGAAAAATGTAAGGTTCACCATTTTAATTGAAGCATTTGAGTGCAATGCACGGTGTCCTAGATCATATTTGAGTGATCATGTAACGGTTAAGAGAAATCGTCCCAAGCTATTAAGTTGGACGTTATCCCTATTTGGGATACCCCCTGGACAACGAGAAGCTGGTCGCAATAGATTCTGGACCCTATGCTCCTTTGGGAAAGCCGTCTGAAAGAGACGTGCCGTGCTCAATAGGTCGAGATGAAGCCTGGCAATAGAGTTCAATAAGTCCTTGTTGCAGGAGCTCTAGCATTCCCTTTGGGCCAACACTAAGTGTTCTAAGTTCATTCCTGTGTGACTCACCTTGGTTGGATTGATATCTTCATTCTTTTTGAAGGGAAGGCGAACAAAGAACTCTGAATTTTCCCATAAAGGATGAGAGCATTTGTGAGCGAACTCAGAATGGGATTCTGAATAGGATTCAAGTAACTTTTGCATAATTGGATCTAATAGGCTCATGTGAATAGAGAAGAGTCTCTGAATATTGACAAACTCAGAGAATTGGTCCTTATACCTAAGACCTTTTCCAGGAATGATTAGATGTTGAGAAATCTGAGTCATGATGTCCCACCCAATTATCAAATCTTTATTGGGGAGACTAGATCCCAAAATTTTTGTGGATATAGAACATTGGGGAAAGAATTGGATTGTTACGGGAGTAGTTCTGACATTTGTGGAGAAAGTATCTCTAGAAGCAGAGTTGAAATATCGGACATAAGGAGTCCAATATTCTTCGGGTAGAACTTTTGTATCTAGAATGGAACAACTTGTCCCAGTGTCAATAAGGGCAATGACAGTGATCGGTTTGGCAAACTTTGAGGTAAAAATTTTTACAGGGAAATGGGGACACTGGTTTTGACTTGAAAATATGTCAAAAGTCTGTTCTGAAAATGTAAGAGATATATGAAAAATATCTTCAGACTCTGAGTTGGATTTAGTTTCACTGGACATTTTATAAGAAGGGATGACACAAAGATTTGTTCCGACGGTTCTTCATCAGCGGAGAATAATGATTCAATATTATTATTTTGAAGAGAAATTCCAGTTTCATTTTCAATATGATGAATTAGACGATTCTGACATTTTCTGGTTTGAGGACAATTTTTGGCAAAATGTCCTTTCTGGTTGCAAATGAAGCAACGGTTTGATTTCTTGTGGCCTGTGCGATCTTTCCTTTTGTGTAGGTATCGCCATTTCTTCTTTCTTCGGAAGTGTTTGGGGCCATGTTTGTACTTTTTGATGCTGAATTTCTTAAAGTGCTTTTTCTTCCGAGAAAACTTTCCACAAGTACCATCACAGTCCTGCTTGGAACATTTGATCTTCAACTTCTGACATGAGCAAGCTACTTTGAGACCTTTGTCTTCCATGACATAGGTGCGGACCATCTGGCGCTTTAGGCATAATTCTTCAAGGCATAGATGGATCTCTTGCTGTATTTCCCCTAAGGGATTATCTTGCACTCTTTTTTGTTTTCCAAAAAAGGATCTTTCCACCATCTGGGATAATTCTTTGGGGATGGAGGACAGGAAAACATGCTTTAGATTTAGATCAGCTCCAATCTGATAAAAAAGCTTAAGCATTTCACGATAATGCTTATCAAGGTGTTTCTTCTGGAGAGAGCAGCATTTTCTCTCGAAGAATTCTCTTCTTTTCATTTCCACAAGGTTAGTGGGTTTTCCCACAAAGAAATGATATAAGAGAGTAATGGCATGGCTAAAGTATGGTGACATCAGAAAATGAATCTGGTCTTGTTCTGCCACAGATTTCCACCAAGCTTTGAGGCTTCCTGTAAACCTCGGGACAAAGTTGTAAAGGACATCATTCATATCATGGTTGGTGATGGATTAGGTATTCAACCAGGTATGAAATTCTTCAAGTCTTTCTGGCCATTTGTGATAAGGAATATCATCAATGGTGAAAAACTGTTTTGATGCCATGGACACATGTTGTCCGGAATTGTTCTGAATGATCTTTGGCTCAGAATAATTTGATTCCATATCATGATCTGGAGGATCAGCCATAAATATGGATGAGGTGACTAGTGCAATAGGGAGAGTATCAACAGTAAGAATTGAGAAAGATGAAGAGGAGGAAAGGGATACTAAATCAGATTCGGTGTCAAAAATGTTGGGAAAAGTTTGTTCAGCCGGGAAAAGAATCTGATCATTAGGAATGGCAAGATCAGGCTGTTGGATTTCAGGATCAGGTTGCTGTTCCTAAGTACCCAAATCCTTTAGAAAGGATTCTAATGGATTTGATAGCATCATTTGATCTGGCCTTTCTCTGATAACAATCAAAGAGGGTTCTGGAAGTATTTTTTCTTTCCCTTTCTCTTTTCGGTTTCGAGTGAGATCTTTGAGGCGATTTCGCATACTTGCCATATCTGGTTCCTTTCTATAAGGATCCTCTGGGATGGCAACAAAGATAGACGTCTGAGGTGGAGGAGGCATGTACCTCGTTCTCACAGTAGGTGCTAATGGGTCAAACGGTCGAAACCTTCATTCTTCAAGGAGCTGAATTTGCCTCTTGAGCTTTTCTATCTCTGGTTTTGGGCTCTCCAGGTGATGATACCCAAGATGTTGTCCTGATTCCAAGGCATTAAGCCTCTTCTGGAATTCTGACATCAATTTCTTGGTGGTCTCATCATACCTTTGAAGATCTTGTTGCACATTTCCAATCTTAGAATCAATCACTTTGAAAGCATTGTTTTGTGCTAACAGAGTCTCCGATTGCTAATTTAGGACAGCTTCAGCAGCAGTAGTCCTTTTTTGTCTTCCATGCTCATCTATCTTAGTGGGGGTAGATACTTTGGGAGTATGACGATACCTTTTCTGTGGATCAATAAACTCTTCAGGAGCAAGGAACATAAGTTTAGAGCTTTCACGGACAAGAGGGGGAAAGTCCGTATTATGAAACATTGCAATGGAAGAGACAGGTTGCTTTTCTGCTGGGATTTCAAGTGGGTAGGAGTGTTTCTTAGCCCACTTAAGAATTGACTTATAAAATGGGGAGAGAGCTGGTTTCTTCTGAGGAGGAAAGGGTGGAGGTGATGGTGGTAAAGTTGATGAACTCGAAAGTGGAAATAGAATATTCTGGTGGTGGAGGAGGTGCGTAGGAAACTACGTACTGGTATTTGTCACACTCACTAAGAGTATCAACAGATGGATCTCCGTTTAAGTACTCCTGGAAGAGGGGATCTCTTCGTTTTTTCCTTTGAGGTGGAGGCCTATCAAATGGATTTACCTCATCAGGGGATTTTAAGCAGTAGGAGCACTGAGAAAAAGGATCCCAAAAACAATGACCATGTTGGTCTTTGTAGTAATGGACTGGGTGTCCATCACCATTGAAATGTCGAACAAGCTTTTTTGGATCTGGCTTGGAAATAGATTCAGGAACACATGGTTGAATCATGAAAAGAGTTTGGAAGATAGATGGACTTTCTTCCTTTTCCTTGCCAAACTTGATGGAAACAGTTCCATCTTTCTTTTGGATAAATTCATAATCCGAGGACTGGAAAGGCTTGCTGTTCTGGTGCAGCTTTTCATAGTTTGTGATCCATGTTTCAGGAAGGAGAGTGGCTAATTTCTCCTTTGGAATTTGTCTGGGGACATGGATACAGGAGGCTTGATCATTTTGCGTGGAGATGAATAGAGCATCTTCATTTCCATTGTTGAAGTTTAGATCAAGAGCATGGTTTTGCACTCGATAAATCATCTGGTAGTGAAGTGTCGCGGCAACGAAATCAGCAGTCTGAGGGGCTTCAGTGAGCTGAACTTGTACTTTCATAAAAGAAAGTAATTGCGGATTTGAAAGAGCAATGTTGAAGTTGGGATACAAGGTGACAAACACTATGCCAGCATTCAGGGTGGTCTGGACTGTGCCAATACAAGTATGCTGGTATTGCAAGAAACGAGTATCCAGTAATGCTATTCTGGCAACAACGGGTAAACCTTTGCGGCCATGAAAAGTAAGAGCAAGACGAAAAGCGCCATAGTGGACATGAGTATATCCTTGTTGAGCCCATTGTCTGGGAAACTCTGGAGGGATCTGGAGAGTAACAAAGTATTCCTTCTCAGTAGCAGGAATGGGGTGTTGATCAAATTTGGAGGACTGAACGTACTCCTTTACTTGCTTTGGGGTTTGATGGATGAGTTGACGGATGGAACGGATGGGTGAAAATGATGAGTTGGGTTTTGCAAAAGCAGAGTATGGGTTCATAAGAGGAAGTTGGGTTTCTGAAATCTTGATTTCATCACTAAGAGAGACTTCATAGAGATAATCTATCTTAGAAGCATTGGAGATTCGAAACTCTGGAGGGGTGGAGGATGAAGGAGTAAGAGAAACAGGTGCTTCAAGAATTTCTGGTTTTGTAGACATGGTGTAAGAAGAATCTTCTCAGTACTGGATTCACCTACTAAGCGCATGGAACGAATACTATTACAAACGAAACCATGGCTCTGATACCATTGAGGGGATCTAGACTTAGAACCAGGGAAGACCAAGTCAATTTTCTGCAGGTATGCATCCCACAGTGGGCGAACACTCCCGTTCAAGCCCTTCGGGGACAGCCTTTTAGCAGAAAACCACTCAATCTTTTAGTTCAGAGCCTAGAGACACTCAGAGATGTCAGGATGGAAACGTTTCTAACATATTCGAGTTGCATTTCTTGGAGGATCTTACCAGGCTAGAGAAGAAGAGAGGAGTTTAGAAAGCTATGAGAGGTTTTTCACAAAAACACTTACTTCATTCAAGGGACTCTGCCTAACACAATACAGACTCCTTGCCTTATATAGGCAAATGAAGGACACAACAGGCAAACAAGGACCAGCACACATATGTCCGGGAACAGAACAAAGGCACCAGAACGAAATTTCCGGGAGGGAATTATTCGCACACTATGAATAGTACCTGTACTGTGAACAGTACTTTCCCTAGCCTAGTGAATAGTAAAAGTGAACAGTAACTTGCTATAGTGAAATTGTACGGACAATGGCTTTTTAGCGGCCTCGCCCGTCACGAGCATTGTAGTCAAAGTCTGAGTCATCTGAGCTATGTCTTGTTGCAAAGAGATGTTCTTCATACTTCTGTTCAAGAGCTTCAAGATCTTCTGGTGAGAGAATCTGCCTCGGCTAATATGATGAGGATGCTTCTTCATGTGCCCAATGTGATGCTTCTTCTAGGTTCCAGTTGGTACTGTCATCTCCTGTGGTGTCGGCAGGAATGCTTGGCTGAGGCCAGTTGGCTGGATCCTTGTAGAAGGATATGTTCATGCTTTGGGATGAGAACGAGGGTCCTTGATCATAGGGGTCCTGGGAGAGAGGACCTCCCCATCTAGCATAGGGGTCCAGAGTTGATTGGACAATGTCATCTGCTGTTAGGGAAATCCCTTATGATGTTTTGAAGATGACAAAATAAATTAAAGACTACTAACATGTTTGATTGTTGAGTAATAGACTATGCAGATGATGGAACATGTAAAGGATATTATCAAAGTCTATGCTTGGAAGAATCAGATTGTGAAGTCTATCGCACAGGAAATGTTCAGACCCAGAGTTACGGTCTGATGGTTTTCGTCTGAAGACTTCCAGACTCTACCATCAAAGTTTGAAGACCGCCAGACTCTAGATTCAGAGTCTGCCCACGTTGACGAATTTCAGACTGAACGTGATGAAGAATGAAGACGAAGACAGATTCAAGTTTATCTTCAATTCTTCAAAGCCTTGGTTTATTACAGGATGTATAACGGCTAGTGATCTGATTTGGATTCTACATCAATATTGATTTGATTAACTCAATCTAATTGATTGACGATTGGATCATGAAGACAAGACCTTTCTATACGAAGAAGCTCTACTTATGGGAACCAAGATTTTGTTTGTATGGGCGATCAGAATCAATTTGGGATTCTACTTTTGTCACTCAACGGCTACCAAATCTTCTAGATACAGATTTGTCCAATGGGTTAATTGGAAGACGATCCTCAAGATACTGTCCAACGACTAGTTTGGAAGTGGAGGAGTATTTAAGGAGATCAAGGACCGATGAGCAAGTAAGAGACGGAGCGTAGAATTTATAATTCCAAAGTTTGAGCCAACCTTCGATTATACACTTGTCTCTCGTGAGTTTAAACATTTGTGATCGTGAGAGAAATACCAAAAGAGTGACTTAGTAAGATAGTGTGATCTACTACTAAGTGTTTGCACTCAAAGTTGTAATCTCTTATTGATTGCATAGTGGAATCCGGCAGAAGGCTGTTAGCGTGGGAGAGTGGACGTAGGCTTGATCTAAGTTGAACCACTATAAATCTTGTGTTCTTATTCCTTTCCCTTAACTCCTTTATTTTCCTTAAAGTTTATTTTATTCCGCATATATTTGCCAAGATTTATTTTAAATACCTATTCACCCCCCTCTAGGTGGATTAACTAGCCTATATCAATTGGTATCAGAGCCAAGTGCTCATTTTCTTAAAGTGTTTTTACTTTTGAGCTAAAGATCTTTTATGGCTAGTATCTTGGCACCAGGACTTATGGAAGGGCAAAGCAACACCAGACCACCATATTTTGATGGAAAGGATTACAACGTTTGGAAAAATAAAATGAAGGCATTCTTAAGATCCAAAGATCCCTTACAATGGGATGTTGTGGAAAAAGGAATCAACCCCGCTCCTATGTCTCGGACAGAGATGATCAAAAGAGAAGCGCTTGATGCAAAAGCCATTTATTCTTTATATTGCGCATTGTCTCCTGTTGAATATAATAGAATTTCTTCATGTGAAACAGCTAAGGAAGTCTGGGATAGACTTCATGTTACATATGAAAGAACCGATCGTGTAAAAGAGACAAAAGTAAACTTCCTGCTTAGCAAATATGAATCCTTCAAGATGAAGCAAGGAGAGTTGATTGGAGATATGATCGATCGTTTTACAGAAATTGTAAATGGTTTGGCATATCATGGTCATCCAATTTCTTCTCCAATGAAGGTCAACAAACTCTGGCGAGGTCTCTCAAAAGATTGGAACCATGTCAAGACCTCAATCCGGGAAACTCAAAGGATTATGCCACTCTTCGTTGATGAATTAATTGGCACTCTTCAATCCTATGAAGTGGAACAAATCCATGATGAAGATCCTGAAGGTAAGAAGTCCATTGCTTTTATATCTAATGCTAATTCTGATGATACATACTCAAAAAATGACATGGACGACGAAGAACTTGCTTTTATGATCAAGAAATTCAAAAATCTGAGTAGCAAAAGAAGGAAACTCAGTGGAAGAAGAAAATATAAGCAGAATGGGCAGAAAAGAACAATGAAAGAAGATGATGAGGAAGGAAATATATGCTTGATGGTGTATTCAAAATCTGAGTCTGACTCAAACACAGACTCAGAATCCGATGGGGAAATCGAGGTAAGCCATTCAAGAATTCATACTAAAGTTCTTAAATATATAAATGAGCTCTGCTTAAATCTCAAATCTTCTCTTAAAAGGATCTCCGAACTTAAAAAGGAGAATTCTCGGTTTAGGCAACAGGATATTTCTCAAAAAGAAAAGTTTGAAATTTTGCAAAAAGATTTTCAACAAACAAAAGAAAGTCGAGATTTACTTGTCAAAGAAAATGATTCTTTAAAAAAGAAATTTTCAAATATCTCGACAAAATTTTCAAATGGTTAAAAAACATTAGAGCATATTCTTTCCATTCAAGTTCCTTACTATAATAAGTCGGGACTTGGTTTTAATAAGGAAAGTAATTCTCTAATTGATTTTCCTAAAGTCAAGGAGAGACTTAAACAAAGACCTCCTAGACTTGCGTACAAGAAGCATTTCAAAGAATCTTTACAAAACCTGTTGGTCGAAATGCCCTCAAGTGTTCAAATTGTGGAGACTCGAAACACTTTGAGAATGAATGTCCTAAAGTCTAGAGACCTGTCAAGAAAGATTGGATAAAAGCAACATACTCTACTAACCTTCAAGGACCCAAGAAAAAATGGGTACCAAAGAAAACGTGAGTTGCTTTTGCAGGATATAAAGGAAGAGAAGAAAGAGAATTTGGTAAGGAATGTATTTTTTTTTTTGGCACATAATACTCATTATGCTTAATATTTGATATATCCTTGGTTGATTGAGATTTTATAATGATCATATTCCTTGATTTGTTTTATTGAAGAAAGAATCGTGTGATTTATTTGTATGATTCGAGATTTGATTTGATACATGTGATTATTTTAAAAACAAATGAATTTATTTGGTTTGATTTTATACTCTCAGATTTTATCATATTTTGCCAAATAAAAATCTGTTTTACATGATATTAACTTATTATGCAAGATATTCTTAGATACTCAAGGATTTCATTCTCCTTAATCTTATCGTACTATGACTAAGTGAGAATTTATTTTCAAGATATTATTGTGCATAATATTCTTTCCTTAAATAATTTGTTATGATGAATTAAGAAAGAACATTTGTTTATCTATGGAGATTTTCTATTTTGCTCTAGTGGAATGGAAGGATCCAAATTGATGGATACCAAAAAGGAAATGAGTGCATTGCAGGAAATTCAATAAGGAAAGAATAATTGCAAATCTACGCAGATTTTGGTGCAACAGGAAAAGAATCTTAGGCGAAGATTGGTAATGATTTTTATTTTTCAATGGTATATTTCAAACATATACCATAGGTAAGAAATTTTTTTTATCATTCCGCCTTATAAATTTCTACGTGCATTTATCATAATTTTGGATGATTGTTTATTATGTTGCAAATATTTTTTTGTCATAATTATAAGACGTTGCAAGTTTTTACTTGATTTGACACGTGATGGAAATATCTACTTTCTTTTTGCGGAATGCATCAATGATATATTTTTCAGATTTATGATTAAGGAAATCCCTTTGATCTTGAAAGATATTATTGTACATTTATGGATACTCTTGCTATATTCTTAGAAGATATCTCATATCTAGCAAGTTTGATCCACAAATCAAAGAAAGGTATTACGTGACATTTTTGCAAAGATTATTATCTATTATACAAGATTTTGCAGGTGGCAAAAGAATCTTCCATATAGATTTTGGAAAGCTCGATATGAAAATCGTGGAGATTCTATACTATTCAAAAATGCTATTCCTTGTGCAAAGCTTTTGCAAATTTTTGAGGAAATCCCTTATGTGTCGTATGAAAGGTTGAGTAGTTCTGAATTTTAATGATTGATAATTTTATATATACTATTCAATTTATTTGAAGAAAGGGCATTATATATTATGTGGATATTATTACAGCTTATTTGTGCAAAAAGTTTGTTAAGTTAATGCAGGTTGAATTCGAGACGAGTTAGAAGAAAATAAATTTCTGCCTCGAATTTCAAAATGCAAATGATCGTTGTGGATATTGTTGCTACAAAAGGAATAATGGAAAAATATTCTGCTCAACGTGCACAAGCAACAATTGTTTCCATTTGGAAATATTGTCATGATGACAGGGGGAGAAAGCAAATCCAAAAGAAAAGGAAAAGAATAGTGATCACCTCAAAAAGGCATCAAATTGAGGGGGAGAATTGATCTTTTATGGAAAAATCTTTTGATTCGATCGTGATCTTGATTATTATGGAATGAAGGAAAAGGTAAATGTGTTAGAACTTACCAAGTTCTACAAAATCCGGTTAGTGCATCTTTTATTATCTTTTGCCATTAACAAATCTTTATTGATATTTTTATTTTATTATGACAAAAAAAAGGGTAAGTGAATTGTATAATGCATCCGTGATTTTTGTTGGATCTTTATTGATATATATGATTGAAGTGAGCTATATTGTATATCTTTAATATTCGACTTACTTTATAAAAGCTGATTTTTGAAAATTATGCAATACACATTTGTTATCGTTTTATATTCTCCATGTGATACTATATCTTTTGTTATCGCTTTTTGATTATGACAAAAAGGGGGAGAGAATATAAATATACATGTGTTGATTGGTTGATATTATTTATTGCATAATATTGAGCTGCAATTAATTTTCTATATATTGTTATGCTCAATCTATTTGCTATCTTCTGAGAAGCTATTACTTTGATTTATCAATATTTTAGAAAGTGTGATTACACATTTGCATATTCAAAGATTGTTTTGTCATCATAAAAAAGGGGGAGATTGTTAGGGAAATCCCTTATGATGTTTTGAAGATGACAAAATAAATTAAAGGCTACTAACATGTTTGATTGTTGAGTAATAGACTATGCAGATGATGGAACATGTAAAAGATATTATCAAAGTCTATGCTTGGAAGAATCAGATTGTAAAGTCTATCGTACAGGAAATGTTTAGACCCAGAGTTACGGTCTGATGGTTTCCATCTGAAGACTTCCAGACTCTACCATCAAAGTCTGAAGACCGCTAGACTCTAGATTCAGAGTCTGCCCACGTTGACGAATTTCAAACTGAATGTGATGAAGAATGAAGACGAAGACAGATTCAAATTTATCTTCAATTCTTCAAAGCCTTAGTTTATTACAGGATGTATAACGGCTAGTGATCTGATTTGGATTCTACATCAATATTGATTTGATTAACTCAATCTAATTGATTGACGATTAGATCATGAAGACAAGACCTTTCTATACGAAGAAGCTCTACTTATGGAAACCAAGATTCTGTTTGTATGGGCGATCGGATTCAATTTGGGATTCTACTTTTGTCACTCAACGGCTACCAAATCTTCTAGATATAGATCTGTCCAATGGGTTGATTGGAAGACGATCCTCAAGATACTGTCCAACGGCTAGTTTGGAAGTGGAGGAGTATTTAAAGAGATCAAAGACCGATGAGCAAGTAAGAGACGGAGCGTAGAATTTATAATTCCAAAGTCTGAGCCAACATTTGATTATACACTTGTCTCTTGTGAGCTTAAACATTTGTGACCGTGAGAGAAATACCAAAAGAGTGACTTAGTGAGATAGTGTGATCTACTACTAAGTGTTTGCATTCAAAGTTGTAATCTCTTATTGATTGCATAGTGGAATCCAGCAAAAGGCTGTTAGCGTGGGAGAGTGGACGTAGGCTTGATCTAAGCTGAACCACTATAAATCTTGTGTTCTTATTCCTCTCCCTTAACTCCTTTATTTTGCTTAAAGTTTATTTTATTCCACATATATTTGCCAAGATTTATTTTAAACACCTATTCACCCCCTCTAGGTGGATTCACTAGCCTATATCATCTGCATCTGTCATCTCATGCTCCTGGGATGACGCAGTTTGTCTGAAATCTTTGAGTGCTTCTTTGCCCTCTGGTGTTAGTTCATAATGATCCCACACAGTAGGTACATTATAATTCCAGACATCCTGAGGAATGGTTTTGTTTTCTTGACAAAGAATTCTCTGGAGTTCTTGGTACTGGTGTTCACAACATCTAACAAGTCCTGGATAAGATTTGTGAATTCGAGCTTCTTTGCTATCCAAGTGAGGTTTATAGGATGTGGTTCTTATAATCTGTGGTTCATTAATTATGCTACCATTATTTCTGAAAAAATGCCATGGACGCTTGAAAAACAGGATGGTATGGACTTCAGGATTTGGTGTCATGGTTCTTAGTTCTTTCTCCAAAAGATGTTTCCAATGGGTTGGAGGATAAAACCAATTGAGAAAGTCTAAGAGATTTTTATCACTTTCTCTTTCAACATTACTTTTGCCGAGTAAGAAAATCCTTGTGAGATTGGCAATGAATCTTCTGGTTGGAATTTCCATAGCTATTAAGTACTTATTGGTTAAGTACCATAATAACTTCTTGAGTTGATCAAGGAAATCGTCTTCCTTCCAGATGAAAGGATGGATGAATGGATAATTTGCATTCAAACCAAAAGGATAGAGGATGGATCTTCCATTGGATCGGAATAATTCAGTATGGCATTGCCACATGAGGCTATCCATGTTTTCACTAAGACTGTCTTGCTGGATTTGTTCAATGATCTCATAGGGATATTTCCAGTTGGGCAAATCTTTGATCTTCTCAATCTTGTATTTTTCTCCATGATTGAGCATATGAAAGGTAGGTCTTTTGATGTACATGTTGATTTCTGTTGGTGCTTTCGGTCTTGACAAGAAGTCAGCAAGCACATTCTTCTTTCCAGGAATATGCTTGGTTTCAAAAGAGTATTTTGAAAACCATTCAGCTCATCGAAGCAGTTGGGAATTTGGAATTTGCTTCTGCTAAATTTTGTCATCTGTGGGAAAGATGTCATATCTAATTCCACTAAGAAATGATGACTGATGAGATGAAACTCAAACTTTTTAATCCCATTTTTAAATGCTAGGATTTCTTTAAAAGTGGAATGGTAATGCATTTCTGCTTGAAAGAATTTTTCACTTTTGTGAGCACAAAGATGTCTCTTACCATCAATTTCTTCAAGCAAGATTGCTACCCAGTATTCATCACTGGCGTCAGTTTAGAGGATTTTTTTTCCTGTTGATGGTATTTATAACGGTGGGAGATTTTGCATAATCTCCTTAAGCTCAGCAACTGCTTTAGTCTGGCTTTTTCCCTAAGGTGGGGGATGCTTCTTCAACATTGACTGGAGAGGAATCAGCAGTTTTGCAATATTTGGAACAAAATCCCTGAGATAATTAATTATCCCAAGAAATTGTTGAACTTACTTTGTAGTGAAGTTTTCTTCAGGAAACTTCAATAATTCCTACGATATGTGGCTCTGGATAGTATGTACCTTCGTTAAGGTGCATACTAAGAAATTCAATTTCTGTTTGAGCAATATTCATTTTTCTCTAGGAAAGCATAATGCCATGCTTCCTTACGATCTCTACAAACTGTTCAAGGAGTTGGTAATGCGACTCTTCATCAGGACTGTAGAGCAGGATGTCATTAATATATATTGCTGCACTTGACAAAATTGGCTGGAAAATTCGACACATGGCCTTTTGGAAGAGGGATGGTGCTACTTTTAGGCCAAAAGGAAGAACTTTCCGCTGGAAGTGCTGGTTTGGAAAATAGAACCCTGTTTTGGGTCTGTTTCAGGATGAATGCCCAATTGCCAAAATCCGGCTTTGAGGTCGAATTTGGAATAAATGTGGGCCTTGGTTAGACCAACAAAGAGGGAATCTCTTGAGGGTAAAGGGAATTTATCATCGTGGAGAAACAGGTTGAAAGGTTGATAGTTAATTACCAATCTCATTTTTCCTATGGTTTGCTCAGCACGCTTATTGATATAAAAGGCTTCACAAGCCCATTGAGAGTTGGAGAGTTCAATAAGTTCTTGTTGTAGGAGCTCTGAGCATTCCCTTTGGGCCAACACTAAGTGTTCTGCCGAATAGAGGGTAGGCCATGCTATATGCCAAGATTAAAACTAGGAACGCATGTTAAATTAAGTTGATTGCGCCGGATTATGGGACAAAATTGTATGGCACGGTATGAGACGTGTCATAATGATTTAACCTTATAATCAGGACTCCTGTGCTTACTTGAGAATTTCAGTATGGCGTTCCAGTTGATTGAGCTCAGTTGTTGCTCATGTTTTTTTGCTATCTGAGTTATAAACTGTACTGACTTGCAGGGTGAATCTGAGGCTAAGATAAGGCTCTAAGATTGTATGGTTGCATGATTAGGGCGCTTCTAGGCGTATTTCCATCCTAATCGGGGTTTAGAACATACTTGCTGAGACATTATCTCACTGATTATTGTATAACCATCTTCAGGGTCATCGAGTGGAGGACTTGAAGCTGAGAGGAGGTGATCGGAAGCGTAGGTCAGTTAGGACCGCTTCTTTTTGGAAGGCTAGTTTTTTATAGTCTTTTGGCCATAGACTTTTGTACATGACTCAGTGTGAATATAAAAGCATGTTTGTTTGTGAATCTGTTGTCCTCCTTTATTATTATGAGATGATTACTGTCAGGGGATTTATTTTCGTTTCTGCATGTGCAATAAAATGAAAGGGTCGGCGACTCGTCCTAGGAAGTCGCAAAACTTTATCGACCAGAGAGAGATGGGCACGTGCTCGAGGTTCGAGGGTGACTTTAATGGTGCCATTTAGTCCTAAACTTTTTTATTTTGTATAGATTTAGTCTTAAATATCTTTAATAATGCCAATTTAGTTGTAAATCTTTTGACTTTGTACCAATTTAATTCTTCTGATTAATTTTGGCCGAATTTTATTGACATGGACGCTGAGTGGATTATGTGATATCGATAGTGTTAACATGAATAATTTTTAATAATGCTTTATGAATTTTTTGATTTTTTTTCTTCTTTTTTTTCTCTCTCCTTCATTTCATGTTCCTCTAAGTAGTGGCCAGCCGATAGGTGATGGCTAGCCACCAACCATGGTCGGGCAGGTTGGCCTCGTTAGATCTTACATGGGTGAGGGTAGCCTTAGCAAGGACTCCCCTCAGCAAATCCAACGAGGCCAACCCTTGCCCAAGCCAAAATGACATCACCTGCTAGCCGACCAGTGCCTAATGGAAGAAGGAATGAAGGGGAGACAAAAAAAGAAAGAAAAAATAATAAAAAATTGAAAAAAATTAAAATATTATTAAAAATTATTTATGTTAGCACTGGTGGGGCTATGTAAGCCGCTTGACGTCCACATGAGCAAAATCCGATCAAAATTAGCTAGAATGACTAAATTAGTACTATTAAAAGGTTTAAGATTGAATCGGCACTAAGTCAAAAAGTTTATGATTAAATTGGCATCATTAAAAGATTAGTTTAAGATTTTTTTGACACTTTTCTCATAACTTTTAGGTTTCAAAAGTTTAGAATAGTTAAGTGCAAGAAAAATTTTAAAGTATGATGCAATCTTGTATCCCATATCTTATGCAAGGTTCTCAGCAAAAAAAATACAAGGTTTATGTAAAAAGTTGAGGTATCAAAAATTGAATCAAACCAAATGAAAAATTTGTACATTTTCGATTCAGTTTCGATTTCAATTTGAATAATAAATAAAGGAATTTAGTTGGTTGATAGTTGGGTTTGGATTGAATCAGATTTGCTCACTAAGACCCTATTTGGTAACTATCCCGAAACAACTTATTCTATTATATTGTTCATCAAAAAAAAAAAAAAAAAAAAACAGAAATCCGTTTGGTAAAATTTTTGTTCTTGAGAATAGATTCAGAATAGAATTAAGAAATAGAAAAAAAAATTGTTTCTTATTCCTAGAAACAATTTCAAGAGTAAGGCCTAACTTTTTTTTAATTCCTTTCTTTTCTCCTTCTCTCTTCTTCTTTTTCTTTCTCCCAATCTCAACTAGTTACCGGCCATTGCCACCAGTTACTAGTCATTGCGAACCATCAACACTGTCGCCGTTGTAGGTAGGCAACCGACTGGGCGAGGTCCAACGTGCTTGCCATGGTTAGGCAAGCCTTCGGCGAGCTCACCAAACCTCACCTAGCAATTGCTGGTCACAACGACAAGCGATCAGCCACAAAGGAGGAGGAGGAAGAAGAGGAAACAAAAAATAAAAAATAAAAAATAAAAAGGAAAATAAGAAAAATGTAATCAAAGTATTAAAAAATTAAAAGAAATAAAAAAATTAAGAATCCTACCAAATGCATTTCTATCATGAGAATAGAAATTTTGTATAATTATCATGACCTCTTTTTTTTCGGCACCTGTTTTGGGACGAGCACCTGCGGAAACTAATGGTTTGGCTATGTCTATTAGGCTTAATCTGGACTCTCCCAAGTTCACCAATTCACGACTTAATGGTTTAAGTTTTTAACCTGTAAGTTAATTTTAAAATGGAGTCGCCACTAATCAATTTATGGTGAGTCGATTAGAAACCCAAGCGAAGTATCGAGAGAAAAGCTCGCTGCTGTGCAACCATAAAAACTAGGTTTGGGGACTCGATTACACTAGTTAATCACTAATGCCTTTTTGGTATCTAATCTTGTTTAAACCCTAAGGTTTTCTGGATTTTTGAGGATTTTCTCCATACATCCTGTGGAGGAAAAACATTTTTTTGGTCTTTTCTCTATTTTTTGAACATAAAAGCATTTTTTTGGATTTTTGATCTTTTTATGAAAATATAAATCATTTTTGGCTTTTTCCGTTTTTTTTTTTTTTTTTTTTTTGGGAAAACATGAGATATTTTTTATTTTTTGATTTTATGGAAAATAAATTATTTTTTATTTTTTATTTATTATAATATTATAATATTAAAAGGCGACCCGGGTCGGATCCCTAGGTTGGGTTCCGCCCGAGTCGTCCGCCTGATCAGGCTCGGCCTGGTTTTTTTTAATAACAGGAAAGCCAAGCCCGTGTGACGAAAATGGGCCCGCTTTTGAATGAGATGGAGCGCCCAGCCCAAGCCTGAATCCAACTTGACCACTCAACCCAGATCGACGAAACCCTAGAGAACCGAGTCAAGAGCTCAACCCGGTTTCGTGGCGACGGAGGCTAGGGTTTCAAAAAAAGGGGAAGCCTTCGAGCGGCGGTGACAAAGGCGGTGATGGCGTACGGTGGTAGATGGCGTTTGAGCTCATACCTATCTTGGGGGGCTGCACTAGTCAATTCTGCGATGGAGGGCTTTGATTTGGCTGAGTCTTCGAATAGTTGCAGATCTGCGTCGAGGAAGCAGCGGCCGGCGTTGGGGGAGACAGTAGCGGCGAGGCGTGAAGGCGGCGGCACAATTCGATGGCGTCAAGACTAGTGCTCAGTCACAATGACGATGACGGCGACGGCCTGGCAGAGATCTAGTGCTGTGACGTTGAGGATTGTGGCGGCCTAGCTCGGGGCGACTTGGAATGGCAGATTTCCAGTTTTGCACCCAAATCTCAACCCTTCTTCCTTTGCCCTCTACTCGGATCTCGAACCCCCTCGCCCCGCCCGACCTCCGTTCAGATCTGGGCTAGCTCGTTCTCGAGCCTCCCACAAAATCTCTCGGTGGGAAGCTTTCGGAGCTTGCGTGCCTTCGACCTTCCTCGGCGTCTTCCGTCTGTCTCTTCCTCTCCGATGCCCTATTTATAGGCGCGGAGGCCGGTCGATAGAGGCCTTGGCCGGTGGTTTTTGGCACACCGGCCGGCCTCTCCCTCGGCCGAATCGACGTCTTATCTTAGCATTAAAGGCGCCCACGAGTCATATTCTCCTTCGGTGGCCTACCTTCGTTCCCCTCAATCGTAGGCCACCCTCGAGCGCGTCGGCATTGCTGCGCGTGACCTGTAGAGGCGGAAGGGAGAGGGAGCCAAGGAGGAAGAAGACAAAGCAACGGGGGGTCACGCTTTGGGGAAAGAGGGACGAGCCCTGGGCTCTGAGGCCTGCGCAAGGAAGAGGAGTAGAGGGGGCTGGCTGCAAAGGCCGAGCCCCGATGGACTGCTCTTTCTATTTTCTTATTTATTTATTTATTTATTTTGTTGTTTTTGTTATTATTTATTTATTATCCAAAAAATGAAAAATAATTAAAAAAGGAAATTAAGACCTAATTAAAAATCTAATCAAAATTTAAGTGTCAATAATAGTTATCAAACATGCTCTTTTATTCAGAAATTATTTTCGGGAACAAATCATAAAAAGACCATTTCTATTCAAAAAATTGTTCTCTGAAATAAAATTATTATAAAAATGCGCGCTAATTCATGACTATTCCTCTCTCTCTCTCCATTTTCTGCTTTATTCTCTCTCGTCTATTTTCGCGCCATCACTATCATGCTTTTTGGTCCCCCTCACTTTCTCTATTTTTGCGTTCTCTGCTTGATTCTCTATCTTTTTTTTTTTTTTCAGTCCTACTCTATACCTACTCTACACTCACTCTCAGACTTTTACCCTACCTCTTGCAGGGCATAGGAATCGAAACCCACTCTTGAAACTTGCGCATCTCCACCCCATTCCCCCTTGAGAAAATGGGGGTTTGAAACCCACGCCTCCCCCTTTCAAGTTGAAAGGGTGGCCACTGGGGCGAATCCCAGTGGTTCTCTATCTTCTTCTTCACTCATAGCATTTTCATCTCCAAAAAGTGACAAAACATAAATTTCAATGCATCTCTCTCTCTCTCTCTCTCTCTCTCTCTCTCTCTCTCTCTCTCTCACTATTAATAGTTCTGACATCACTCCTCCATCTTACCCCTCTGTAAAACTGAGAAATTGATCCTCTCTCTACCATCATTCAGAAAGCACCATTGATATTTTCAAAATTATCAATATCATGACCATTCATAAATTTACTATTTAAACCTACGTCTTCATCAATACTTTTACTCTTGTAAGGAACAACAACATCCCTTTGATATTAATAATTTTGAAGAAATTAACTGCCATTTTTGTATACAAAGCAGAATCGGGATTGAACTTAAAGTAGTTTTTTTTAGGGAATTAGGCCTTCAAATGGATATGCACATATTTTATAGCGATAGATGAACCATGGATGGAACACAACAAGAACAAGGGAACAAGAACTCCCCTTGCTTCTTTATTTCCAACACACAACACACTGATAATAGAACACTGGAACTTTCTTCTTTTTCCCCGAAAGGAAGTGGCGCTCCATTTCTCCAAAGGTGGCGACGGGGCTTGTAGCTCCCCTAAAGGATGGAGCATGCGTTCTCGTTCACCCACTCTTCAAGCTTGTACACGCCCTTTAACTTGCGGTACAGCCCTAAGAAATCGCCCGTGGTCCATCTCCTCCCCTGCAAAACCGATACTCGTATCTCTCATGCTGTCATGGAAGCGAAGATTATGTAGGAAGGATGAGACAAATTAAAGACAATTGAATCGGATTATGTAACGGTGATTCTGTCTACTTGAGGTGGTGATTTTTTGTGAGAGAGAGAGAGAGAGAGAGAGAGAGAGAGAGAGGGAGGGATCTTACTTTGTCATTAGCTCCTCTCGCCGTCCCACGGCCTATTCTCGCCTGCATGACAGTGTTCATAGGTAAATACATACTTGAATTCGAGTGATTCCTTTTTTTTTCCTGCTAATAAAGAATCAAGTTTTTTTTTTTTTTCCTTTTTTTGGGGTATGGCAGAGGTGAATATCATGTCTGGGTTTTGTAAAACTCTTTCAGCTTTCGAGAATTGCTTTACAAACCATGCTATTATCTTCTGGACCAATTTATGCAAACCATATTTGTACATGCTATGTAATCGGGGTGAAAATCTTTTTG
Source organism: Eucalyptus erythrocorys (assembly GCA_014182555.1). Lineage (NCBI taxonomy): Eukaryota > Viridiplantae > Streptophyta > Magnoliopsida > Myrtales > Myrtaceae > Eucalyptus > Eucalyptus erythrocorys. Next base: position 37,304,989 of record CM024604.1, read on the forward strand.
AAGAAGAAGATAGTACTTTTGATCTCGTCATTAGTTCCAACTCGATGAAAGGGGGGTGGACATTCCTCTTTGGAGGTAATTTTATTGAAAATGTAAATTTTAATAGGGTGTTGAATTTTCTGCATCATATACCCATTCGAGCGTTGTCTCTATTTGGAATCATCTTGTGGGCTGCACCGGCCAATATACAGATTTAGTCTTACCCGTTGCGCGCAAAACAAAAAGGCGATTTAAATATATCTTCTAAATTATGAAGAATCAAGATCGAACGTTTATCTATTTTAATGTAAACTGTAATTTTTACCTTTCGACCGGGTACATCAGTACTAGGCCTGCGTTTACAGTAGGTATTTATACTCATCGCGGCTGAGGACGTAGAAGAAGGTGACCAGTTCCTTAAAACTGAGAGTGCCGTTGTTGTCCTTGTCCAGCTCTGCGAAGAGACTATGAGCGTCGACATCTTCGAGCCCAGCATGGCTCAAGAAATAGGGGTGTCAATAGTTCGGTTCGATTTTCGATTCAGTTTTTCAGTTTTTGGTTTTTAGCTTTTAATTTTTGGTTTTTTTTTTTCGTAGCTTATTAAAAACTCTCTTAACCTAATCTTTGGATTAGACAAGAATTGAGCCACGTATATTTTGTTAGACAAGATTGCAGAAACTATGAAATAAATCCATGTACATGCTGCTAAGGTCAATTGATCCACACTACTTGCGCTACTTTTTCACCCAAAAGCCTAGCTCCAACTGCTGACAACACAACCAAAGATCTAAGGGCCCGTTTGGTTCGGCTTTTGGGGAATACATTTGCCAAAATGCAAATACCTTTGGGTGAATGGGGTTTTCCGAAATGCAAATATTGTTTGGTAAAATTTGCATTGAGATACAACTTTGGCCAAAATACCGTTTGGTAAATTTTGCATTTGTAAAGGATTTTTATTAAATTAAAAAAAAAAAAAAAAAAAACATTTGTATTATTTTTTTTTAAGTTCGACCACTAGATCGTCGGATCCGGCGGCCGGACCGTCGGATCTAGCGGCCGAATGGCCAAGCGCGACCTCAGCGACGGTCGCCTAGGTCGCGCGACCCAGGAGTCACCTGAGGTTCGGTGACGGTTGCCAGGGTCGGGCGACCCTCAAGCGGCGGTCGCCGGCGCCTCGCCGGCACGCGGGACCCCTCGGCCGGCAGTCGTCGGCCTCCGTGCAGTGGTTTTCCTCGCTTGATGAACAGTACCTCGAAGATGAACGATACCCAAGTTTGCATTCTCAAAATACAACTTCCCAAAGCACCTCTGGACCTCCATTTGGCTAAAGGCCCTTAGAGCCACTTAGCGATGCAATTGCATCTCGCCAAAGTCGCCTAAAAAACCGAACCAAACACGTTTGCATTTGGCCAAAGGACTTTAGAGTCCAAATGCTCATCCCCAAAATTAAACCAAACAGGGCCTTAAGTCCAAGCTAGACTCCATGTGCTATGCAACATATCAAAAGAACAGGAATCAAACGCTCCACGAATCCATTGTTATCCTTATAATGCACATATGATGCCATTACCCCACAAATTCTGACCGTTCTTATAATTTGGTTCATCTCACTTTCTTTGATGCAGCTACAGTTTTGTTCCCTTCGCTAAAAAGGGGTCATTTAAAAGAAAAAGAAAAAGAAATGGCTTACATGTTCATCACTCATCTTTCTAAAACAAAATCTTTTTGTCCAAATTGACTCGGCTTCTTCAGCTGCTGGAAGCACTAGCTTCTCCACATTCAGTGAACAAAGTAACCCCTCGATACAAGAGAATAGTGCTTGGAAGTAACCCTGGAAAAAAATATGTATAAATAAGTCAAAATACTCCAAGAAATAGGACCTTAGGGACTAGCAGTCAGAGACTAAAAAGAACAACGAATTTCTCACTTTTCCCTGATGCTCTCTACTTGAAGCAACCAAAGGAAGCTCAGCAACCTCTCTCCCAAAAATCCTAAGAAGACCAATTGACACAACAACAGACCTGCACATGAACCCAACCTTTTCCATGAGGAATTACTCGCAATATCATGGTCAGGAAACAATTACATGTAAGACTGCATGAAAAGAAGAACTTTAATACACTAACATACTTCACTGTTAAAACTACGCAATACATTCCTCTTTTGTTTTTGGGTTTCTCTTTTAAGAGCACCAAGAACCATTCAGGATACAATCAATGATAACCCTCTGATGTTCTTCAGATTCCCAATCACTGCAAATGGGATTTCCCATCAATTAGGGGGGAAAACAAAAGCAACCCAAAATTTTTTACCAATTCCAAAGGGCAGCAATCACCAATGCAAATCCCTACAACCTACCCAAACTCCAATTCGGAGCAGATGAAACAGAAAACGAATAGTTTGAAGGTTTAACCGAGCCACTAAAACTGAATAGACATGAGCAATTGCAGCAATTAGCTAACACTCATTCCAACTCAACAGCAGCTAAGACAAGCCCAAGCCTGTCCAATCCCAAAACTACAGCAGTGGACACACGTACAGCAACTCATTCCTCCTATCCCTCCACCCCAAATTTCAAGCCACCAATACGAATCACCGACCCCACTCATTCACCCGAAATCCGAAATGCTCGAGACTCGAGAAAGCACGAACAAACAGGAGATCCCGAAACAAGAAACGAAAGATCCAAACACGATGCACCTGGAGAAAAAATCCCAAAAACATCGGAGCTTACCATCGCAAAACTTGACAATTTGTGCAAAAACTATGAAAGGAAGAGGGACAAAGGAGAGACTTGCAGAAGAAAGGGGCTTTGTCCCTCAATCGGTTGCCGTCCCCGTCGCAATCGCCGTTACTGTTGCACTCCCAAGTCGACCAAGACGAGACATGAGAGGAGAGGACTCAAAGCCAGAGGAGACGAGAGTCGGGATAAAATAAAACCGAATTTTTAATGATTTGATTTTATCGGTTTGTGGTTCGGTTCGATTTGGTCAATCGATAAAAACCAAACAAATAAAAAAATATTGATTTTTAATGAGAACCAAACCGAACTGAAAAAATCGAATTTTTCGATATGGTTCGGTTTTTGATTTTCGGTTCAATTTTCAATTTTCGGTTCGATTCCTGACATTCCTACCAGGAAGGTCGTGAACTCTTCGACACTTATGTTGCCGCTCTTGTCCTCGTCCATGGTCTCGAAGAAGCTCTTGGCCGCCTGCTTCTGGTCCTCCGTCAAGTCATCGTAGTGAGCAGATGCAGCCTCGCGGACCTTTTCTATATCTATGTCTGCCGAGACGGGCTCGCTTCGCTCGGTCGGCAAGGCCATGTCCATACCTCTCCCCCTCTTTCTCTCCTTTGCCTCCCTCTTTGAGGATGTGTGCAAGTCCTGTTGCTATGGAGGTTATTGAAGTATTTATAGAAAATTACGGTTGAGCGGTCTATGTGTTGAAAGAAAGAAAAATATGTGAATGATTATTAAATTTTAAATGTGTGTACGATCAAGGTCAATGCATGTGAAGCACAGAGAGAGGAAGCAAAATAAATCCGTGGACTTCAATTAGGACGTACAAGTCCCTACATTTGCTAAGACCAATGTTACATGGACGAGAAAATCTTATTAAAACATTTTTTTATCTACCGGGTTAATATTTTCATTGAATATTTAAAGAAACTGGTAGTCCAATGCATGGATCCCACTGATTTGATCTGATTGAAACTTTGGAATATTTTTTATTGCCACCATCTGGTTACTTGTTGGATATCTCACGAGTCACGTTAACTGATTAAGTTTAAGCCTTTGACATTTATGAATGATTCTAACTGAGAATAGTTAATACTTAATTGGTGATATTCGAACTGGTGATTTTCAATTTTTAAGCCAGAAATCTCCTTATGCTATGACCTAGGATTCTCTTTTCCCAACTATTTTGTTCTGTGAGCAATTTTAGTCTCCACCATGCCTTGAATGTGTCCATAATGGTCGGTGAGTGAAGGGTACTAATTCAAAACCTTGAGAAAAGTAAGATAGTGCAGTGGAATGCACTACGTCGGTTCAACTCGGGAATCTAACCGAACCTGCCTGGACCTATCAGTTCAAGATCATTGCCAAGGAGAATTGGTTTAATTCTCAGTTCCGCCTGGGAAATTGAGAAACAAAAATTATTCGAGGCGAAATCAACAAATACCCTAGGATAGCGTTCACTTCTTTACGAGGCCACCAATATGGACAAATTACACGCCTCTTATAATCTTTGCAATTCCCATAAATGAGGTCTATGCCTATTGAAATCATTAAAATTCAAGACAAGACATCATCAACGTACATTTGGACCGTTTCCTAGTTAAACTAGTTTAGAAGCATCTTTAAAACAATAAATATTTTTGCACCCTTATAAATTGAACCATTCTCTTCGACATGAACAGAAAAATAAAAGAGTCACTTGACTGACACATGTTTTATAGTAAAATTATGCAACTTTTATATAAATTATATTTTTATACAAAATAAAAATGGACTTGTTCTCGGATAAAACTGACAATTGGACCAAAACTAGCTAGAAATCGATCTACTCATGTTGGAGAAACATCTCCAAGTGATTTTGATAATGTCCAAACTATTCTTGATATAATATTTACTATGAAATGTGTAGATGTTTGTGCCGAAGGATTACATAATATATCCATGGTGTAATCCAATAGAAGGAAGTATGCAATAAGTCCCAATACGGTTTTTTCGATGACAATGTCTATGTCGAAGTTGTAATTATCGAGTCTTTGGTGTTATAGTAACCACATACATTTGATGATGTTTGTTGGATTAGCAAACTAGCTGTTATGGCTTTGAAATCGCAAGATAGTAAAATCTAGATGAAACCGATAATCGAGAAACTATGTTGTTTGATAGATTTGTCAAAGATTGCAACGAAAGAAGAGCAACATATGCTATTTGTAGGTAGGTTGTAAATGCTCAGGAAAAAAGATTGTATGGACAATTCTATCTCTAGACAATAGTTCAATAGTAACTCTAACGGCTCTTTGCTTCTCCAATCCATCTTCGAAAGATAGTTATAAAAGAGAAGACTATAGAGAGCAACATACCAAGATCTAAAGATTTGTTACTAGCTATGTTCCAAGCAATACACTCTTTTGATTGTTCCTTTGAGCATTGTATTCATGCTGTTTAAGTAATTGTGCTAAAGATTAAGTGTACAAGAGTAAGAGTGGCAGCTAAATTCTGATAACGTGATCCATCTTATGAAAGAATCAATGTTTACTGATTATAACTTTCTCAACAGATCACTAGTGCAATCTACAAGAGTGGACAGGGTTTTGGGAGAAAGCCAAACCATTATACTTCACTCTTTCTAGCACATGGTTCCATCACAAGTTATCAAACATCACGTTGACTTGATCTTTACTTAGCACTAGCTAATTTTCGAAAAAAATGTCGAGTTTTCTAAAAAATTTTATTCACTTCCCTTTATATTATATTATTACCCCCCAACAACCCGAACCCAATCACTCTTAAGATAGAGTAAATCCAAAAAACACAAGAAAATTTCCAGTTAGCGATGAAGAATTGAGAGCACATAGCATGAGACTTCGATGATTGATTGCTGTAACTCACAATTTTTGTGTTTAGATCATGGAACTGGGAGGAATCCAACTATAAGATTATTGAATTTCATACTTGACTATTTATAGAGTCTATTGACCTCGAGGAGAAGACAGACAGTCATTCTACAATTTGGGAACAATCTACTTTAAGATAGAGTGAATTTGATGACTATTTTCTTAAGCCGAATCTAATCTCAAATTTCTTGCAAGTTCAAGATATTCAAACGAATCTCGAAAGTTGAAAACTCTCTAATGAAACAGGAAAGAAACGAGTCCCTGAAGCAATATATATTCTCTTTCCAATTTTAGGGATGAGCATTGGTTTTTTTTTTTTTTTTTTTTTTTTGGGTCAGATGAGCATTGGTTTAAGGTCAACCTTGAACTTACCTTAAATCACTCCAACCGAGTCGGTCCTAATTAAGTTCCCAAGGGAAGTGGGTCAGTCTTTGGTCCTGAGATCTTTAGACTAGTACTTTGCAGGTTGATAATCGGTTCTAGGTTATGTTTGGCCGTTCGGATTTTTAATCAGGATGGGACTGGATAGGATATGATATGAAATCTTTGGATTTTTCTATATTCTATCCACTGTTTGGTGAATCGTAATATTAAAATCGGATATATCTACATCATATCATGTACATTTTTTTAAAAATATAAACAAAAGATATCATTGTAAATGAACCTAAAAGTTCATAAACAAAGATGGTGAAAATCTCTCATGATACTATTCCTTAATTTATTTTTATTTTCTTTTTATTTTCTTTTTTTCTCTTTTTTAAATCATTTTTTTATTATTTCTTTTTAACCCTTTCATCATTCTTTAATAAAATTTTATCAAATAGTAAACTGTACTAACATACCTAAAATACAAAAATACCTAAAATATATAATAAATATAAATCTATAATTTATAGATTTAATGTTTATTATAAGAAAGAATTAAAGTGGAATATATAAATTAAAAAAGATTAAACTAAAAATAATTTTTAATTTTTAATTTCTTAAATTAGAATTCAAATATCATTTATATTGAAATATAATTTTAATTTTGTTAACTTAACAAGTTTGTTATTCGAGAAAAATAACTTTCCTATTATAGACATTAGAAATCCTATCCACATTTATCCCACCTCCACCATTGGATAATTTTATCTTGCCTATATCTTCCTTATATCTGACTTTATCCTATCCCGAGTAAGCACCAAACGTAAAATAGGATAAATCATATCACATCCCAAATTTTATTCGATTGCCAAATGCAGCCTAGGAGTTTCAACTTAGACTAACCTTGACTATATATATTATACACAATATATCTAAAATATATTATATATTATATATCTAATATATTATTTATGATTTTTTATATAGAGAAAACCCTAAGTTAAACGAAGTCAATAGCATTAAAAGGCTTCTTAGTGAGGAGTCTGAGTAACTTTATATATATATTTTTTTTTAATAGCTTAGACTTCTAATGTTTTTTTACACATCAACTGCCATAATTTACAAATGAGGAAAATAACTGTGTGAGGAGTCCTCACAGCATTTAAAACAATGTAAATAGCTTCTATGGTATCCTCCTTCAGTACTTATTCTCTTGTGTCTACTTTGTCCACTTAGGTCTTCAATTTTCCAAAATCGAAGTAGTTTTTTGAGAAATGCTTCTTTTCTATTTCTATTCTGGGACAATTTCGGGTAAAAAAACCCGTTTGGTAACTACACAAAATTTCTACTCTAGAAATAGAAAAAGAATAGAAATGCGTTTGGTAAAAACAGTTTCTTTTTTATATTTATTTGTTTTTTATTTTTGTTGGCCGATCGCCGCCGGACGTCGCCGCCGCGCTGCGGCCGACCGCCGCCCGCCGCCGCATGTCGCCTTCGGCCGACCGCCGCCGCCGCTGGCCGCACCGCCCATCGGCCGCCGTCGACCGTCGGCCACCGGCCGCGGGAGGTGGCGGCCGATGGGCGGTGCGGCCAGCGGCGGCGGCGGGCCGGTCGACGGCCGGCGGCTCGGCCGGGAAGGCGACATGCGGCGGCGGGCGGCGTCCGACGGCGGCGGCGGCGCCCGACGGCGGCGGGGCGGCGGTCGGTCGGCGGTCGATCGACCTCCGCGGCCGGCGGCGGGTGGCAATCGGTCGGCGGCATCCGGGCGGCGACGGCGGCGGTCGGGCGGCGGCCGGCCGGCCGGGCGGCGGTCGGCGGTCGTCGGGCGGTCGGCCGGCCGGGCGGCGGTCGGCGGTCGGCCGCCGGGCGGCGGTCGGCCGGGCGGGGCGGCGCGGCGGGGCGGTCGGCCGCGGCGGCGGCGGACGGCGGCGGGGCGCGGCGTGCGGCGGCGAGTGGCGGTCAACGGCGGTCAATGGGCCGTGTGCAAGAGAAGAATAAAAAAAAAAAAAAATTCGCTTATTTCTTAAACTTGTTCCTGGAACCAAAGCAACTTTTTTACTTCTGATTTTTGTTCCAAAACTATTCCCGGGCTAACTTTTTGTTCCCGGAATAAAAAAACAACTCGACGTTACCAAACGGATTTCTTTTCTTTTTTATTCCGGGGAACAAAAAAGAAATTGGGAGAAGTAGAAACGTTACCATGCGCACCCTTAGTCTTCAATTTTCCAAAATCGAAAGAAACAACTTCCTTACTTGCTGCTCAACACTTCCCTTACTCACTTCTGGTTGCTCACGCCGCTCGCCTCCCTTGTTGCTCGCTACTTGCCCTGCTCGCCGCTCGACACTCACCCCATTTGATGCTTGACACTCGCACTACTTATCTCTCTTCGTTGACCTTGCTTGTCACCGAACTCATTGGGCCGGTCTGGTCCTTGATCGCCTTTTCGAGGAGTACAAAAAAAAAATTAAAAAAAATTATCAATCAGTCCCAGGTTAACCTTAGAACTAAACTGAACATATTGGGTGGGTCCAATCCTTAGTCTCAAAAATTGATTACCAACACTGTGCAGGTTGGTCCTAGGGTTAGGGGGCGGACTAGCCCAACTCAGACAATGCTCACTTCTCTCCAATTTGATACCAACGCCTTTTTCCTATCAATCTTAAAATATTTTGTCGATAAATAAGTCTTTTTAATCCTTTTATATGATCATGTTCAATTTAATTTGATGAAGGCCGAGAAGTTACATATTGTAGCTGGGGAGGAATCAAATATTTTAACCTAGTAAATACGAGTGTGAAAAAGAACGGATGGAATTCAAGCTAAAGTCGTGCTTGGGATCAAATTGACTTGTGTTACGTTGTAAGGAGTAAGCGACATTCTCTTATGCCCTTTTTGAAAAATCAATGAAGAATCCACCACAAGCCTTGAGGGCAATAATGGTCTAAAGCATAGCCAATAGACATGAATGGTGCATATGGTAACGTTTTTATTCTCAGAAACAATTTTTATTTAAAAACATTTTTTTCTATTTTTGTTCCCAGGAACGGTTTCTGAGCATTATAAGATGTTTGATAATTACACAAAATTTATATTTCCGTAATAGAAATATGTTTGGTATGACCTTAAATATTTTTGTGACTTAGAATTTCTTTTATTTATTAATAATTTTATTTCTTTTTTCTTTTTCTTCTCCTTTCTTTAGCTAGTTGTCAACCTTGGCCATGGTCAGCCGACGATTGGCCAGACGATGGTTGGTGAGGTCGCCAGCCTCAAGCAAGCCTCATCGGCCACCAGTGACCTCATCCGACCACTAGTGAGGCTCCACCTCACCCAGACTTGGTTGGGTCAACCTCACCATAGCTAAGCAAGGTCGAGCCTCTCTAGTGGCCGAGTGAGGCTTGGGGGGGCCTTATTGGAGGCTGATGAGCTTGAGGCCACCTTGCCAAGAGCCGATGAGGCTTCGACGAGGTCATTGGGCCTCGTCTGACCAATCGCTAAAAGGAAGAAGAGAGAAAGAGAAAAAGAAGAAAAGAAAAGAAAACAGGCTCATTTCTTGAGTTGATCCCAAGAACAAAAAAATGACTTTTTTTTTTGTTTATTATTTCTACTCTAGAGAACAAACAAATTACCAAACGTGTTTCTGTTCTATTTGTATTTTGGAGAACAAAAAAATAGAAACACATGTTCCCAGGAGCGTTACTAAAAACACCCAAAGATACCACAAGATTCGATAGATTGTTCCATTTCTCTCCCCAATTTCTAAGAAATAAAAAATGTGACTACTTTCTTCAAAGTTAAACGCCCACTTAGTTTGATCCAGACATGGAACAATGGTGCCTTCTTTTGCGATGCTGTAGAGTTTAGGCCAATTTCGATCCAAAGAGGCCTAAATTAAATATATATATATATATATATATATATAATATATATATATATATAAACCTCAAATGTTAGGTATAGTCTTAACTCTACTCCAAATTTTTATATCTTAGAAAAAATTCCAATTTTAGGTCTAGTCCTAAATCTATCCCAAATTTTAGGTTTAGTCCCAAATTTGTCCCGAATTTTGTTTTACCTTAAAAAAACACCAACTTTTAATCTATCCTTAAATCTACCTCGTGGTTCAATACTAATTTGATATGGCATTTCCACAGTGACGAAAAATCCACATCAATAAGGTGACATGGAAAATTATCTTCAAATTAAAATTGCTCTAGGAAGTGAAAATTAGGGACGACTAACAAAGGTAGATTTAAGACTAGAATAAAAATCGATGATATTTCTTTTCGAGGAGAAAAAGTTTGGGATGGATTTAAAATTGGACGTAAAGTTTGCGATTTTTTATGAGACAAAAAAATCCGGGGAAGATTTCTGACTAGACCTAAAGTTTGAAGTTCTTGTAAGACAAAAAAAAGTTCAGGACAAAATTAAGACTAGACCTAAAATTTGGAGTTGTTTTTTTAAAGGGAATTAGGCTGATCCAAGGATTCAGGCATTTTTTATTTGGCCTATAAATTGACCCAAAAATGGGCACCAGCCACTAGCCACACATCTATATATATTCGCACTTTGATGACATTTGGTGTGCTTCAATGTGGTAAAGTCTTGGGGATTGATCTTAGGAGTGAGCACGGTTCTAAATAATTGGATCCGTAGGATTTGTCCGATTCTAGATTCTAATGTATGTAAGTTACAAATTGCAAAAATTAGAGAACCTCTTTTGATGGGTAGCTTCCAAGTTTTGAGTAGGTGAAACTTAGAATCGAAACTTGAATTAAGTTCTTGTGTTTTTCTTAGTTTATGTCTTCATACGATCTTGTAGTATTTAATGATATTTGATAATAAATGTATGATTTGGAACCACTAGTCTGAATTTCTATTTTATAAATAAGACTTTTACTTTAGTAATATTTCATATTTTTCATGTGTCTAAATATAAATTATGGTAAGTGGATTATAATAGCAAATTATTGGTGAGCATGATTTTAGGACAAAACCTAGAATTAGAGAATCATACAAGTTCCTAAAATTTTGGTTTTAGATTCCAAGGTATGTGGGGTACGTTCTAGATTCTGAAAATTGGGAAACCTATTTTAATAAGTAGGTTCCAAGTTTTAGGTAAGTGGAATTTGGAACTTGGAACCTAGAACTTGAAATAATTGTTTTTGCTATATTTTATAGCGTTTGATTATGAGTATTTAATCATAAATTGGTAGTATGAGTTTTCATTTTATGATTGAGACTTTTACTTTATTAATATTTTATATTCTTCACGTGTCTAAAAATAAGTTGTGGTTAATAGATTGTAGCAATAAATGGTCGTCATTAAAGGTAACGATCCATTTTAATCATTCAATTAATAATATAAGTGGAATTTGGAACCCATAATAGGGTAAGTTCTAAGTTCTAGGAAATGTAGGGTAAGTTCAAAGTTTGAAAAAATAAAGAACCTATTCCAATTGGTAGGTTCTAAATTCTAGGTGGAATTTATACGAAATTTGGAACTGCTTAGTCTTATAGCAAGTAGTGGTCATTAAAGTAATGATTCATTACAATCGTTCAATTAATAATACAGATGAAATTTGAGTAGAGCTTGGAATCGACCTTAAAACCTATGACACGATAGGTTCCAGGGTATTTAGGTAGGTTCTAGGTTTTGAAAAATATGAAACTTGTTTTTTAAGTTCGATGTGGAATTTGTACGAAAATTGGAACCACTTATCCCTTTTTTATTCACCTATAAAGTCTTACGTGATCAAATCTCCAAAGAAAGTATTGACACCTAAATTTTGGCGGCCTGTTTGGTCATTTATCACATTAAAAAATTAGGGATTAATTTTATCCCTAAAAAAATTGATTAATTATTGCATAGTATTAGTTTTAGATGCATTTATTTTTAATTTGCATTTTGTGCATTTATTTATTGGATCAATGGCGAATGAGTTCGAATTAGTGGTTCTGAGCTTTAACTTGACAGACCAGACTAAGCCCACGAAGCGAGCAAATTGGCCTAAGCCTATTTTTTTAATCAATGATTGGGAATTATCTTGTGAGAAATTGAAATTTGAATTTTCTTTTGGGATATGATGAATTGTTTTGGATAGGGCAGGTGTGATGGAAAAATATTGTAATTCATCTTTGCAAGATTTCGGATTTGGGAAAAATTCTATCACAATCTTGAATAAAATTGGTGAAGGAATATTGCATTAAAAAAAAAATCCTCATGGATGTTGATCTAAAACCCTAGTCCACTCACCTATAAATAGGTTGTTATGTTACAAAGTGCGGGGAAGGCCACACATATTTAATACATACGGCCACACAAAGGGTTTTCTTTTTTATTCTGTCGAATGGGGCTTTTCTCTCGATTTTCTAGGTCAGAAATTCAACACAAGAAAGAGGAAACTTTTTCTTTTGTTCCTTCATTGGGGGTTCTATTTCGTTCTTTGAGAGGTCAAAGTCAAAAGGGGAGGGTTGGAGATTCTGAAGGGGTGCAGAGAGAGGACGTCTGCAATCCAGAGGGAGTGGTGAGTGGAAAGCAAATATTGAGGATGGAGGCATAGAAAAGTCAAAGAAAGAGTCTAAGCGGTGGATATTAAAGACCAAAATCCTGGTCAGAGAAAAGAAGAGCGTGCAGGTCATTCCACGACACACGAGTAGGAGGAGACCAACAACAAAAGAAGAATTTTTGTTTTATTTTATTTTATTTTTTCTCTCTGTTTCCACTCCTTCATTGAGCATACTTGCAGACCTCAGCACCAAATTTTGGAGGCTATTGCGTGCGTCCAACAAACCTGTCGTTGCGGCAATTCGTTCCTGCTATTAACCTTCCGCTGTTTCGACCAACATCACAGCCACTCGCCCTTGAGACGTGCCTATTGCGTGCAGATTATGCACAACCCAAGATCTCCATAACCAGAACATAAACATGCAATTGTAAATTGAAAGATCAACGCACCTGTTTTAGGATCCATCGTCTTTCTTGAAGCGGAAGCAGGAACACAATGTTCCTCGCGCAAATCATTCTCCTTTATTACCCTCCGAATCACTGGCTCAATGAGGCGGCCCCTCATGATTGACGTTAGAGTAACGCCCTTAGGTGAGGATACGTGAGATTAGGGCTAGAGGAGAGACTTGAGCACTATTTATAGAGTTTCCAGCCAGTCCCCCTCATTACGGGCCAGGCTCAACTCGGTCCACACTAGCCAGTCCCATATTAGACTAATTAAGAAACCTTCTATCTCACCTAAGACCAAACCCCGTAAAACGATAAACGTTAAACGGTAAATTACAATAACAATGTCAATTAATTTAGTCCACAAATCAGGAAAACTCTTACATTCTCCCACTTGGACTATATTAATTGAAATTGTATTGTATGTGCGCACATTGGTCTAGAGATAATTCTTAATAGTCAATCCTATCTCATAAAGTCTCCAACACCGAATCATGGCGGTAACTGTATGTGTACACACAGAGCCTTCTATGGTCACAAGTATTTTTAACTTTATTTGATATGGATTCAATATGATAGTGTGGCAAATGGCTAACATCTCTCATAGAGAGATCCATTTGTCAGTCACCATTCTCTTACTTAGGCGACACAAAAGTTTGTGCCACAAGAGAATGAAATTATGGTTCTAATAAACCCACATATGTTTTGTCCTTATGGTCAACCTTTCTTTATGTATCACAAGAACATATGCACAAGGCTAATAACGAATTGCCCCTTAGCCTTCACTCAAGGTAATACCTTGAGAACTATAACAATATATATATTCAACAAAATAGTAAACCATTCAAAAATATCGTATTGAATGCAAAAGTTGAAATATATATATCAAAACGTTACTAAATTATAACAAATGCAGATATAAACTTTATTTTAGAAAAAATAAAATATAACTCCCACTAAAAAACAGCATCCCAAGATGCTCCTAGGCCCATACTAATGACATGTCGATCAAATACACATGGGCGTAGACCTTTAGTTAGTGGATCTGCAATCATATCATCTGTAGGAACATAATCCACAGCAATGTCACCATTCTGTACTGATTCCTTTACAGTCAAAAACTTGACCTCCATGTGTTTAAACCCCTTGAGACTTCTATTGTTGTTAATAAACAACACTGTATAATTATTGTCGTAATGAAGCTGTATGGGCCTATCCACAAAATCAAAAACTGATAACTCCCTAATGAGGTTCCGGAGCCAAATAGCTTGAGTAGCAGCTGTAAAACATGCTATAAACTTCGCTTGCATAGTGGAAGAAGATATAGATTTCTATTTTTTGCTCTTCCATGATACTGCATCTCCTGCCAACATAAATATGTATCCTGTTGTCGACTTTTTATCATCTTGACAACCAGCAAAATCTGCATCAGAATATCCTACTAGTTGCAAGTCAGGAACATGTTTATAAATCAGCATATAATCCCTTGTTCTCTTTAAGTACCTTAAAACCTTCTTGGCAGCAACCCGGTGATCGCGTCCCGGGATTTGTCGATATCTGCGCTAGAAGCCCAACCGTAAAAGCAATATCGGCCTAGTGCAAACTTGAGCATACATGATACTTCCAAGCACACTAGCATAAGGTACATTCTTCATTTGAGCTTTCTCAAAATCTGAATCGGGGCATTGTGAAAGACTCAATTTATCACCCTTAATAACAGGAGCAACTCCTGGTTTGCAATCTTGCATGTTGAATCTTTCCAAAATGCGATCAACATATGCCCTCTGAGATAAACCCAATGAATGGCATGAGCGATCCCTATGAATCTCAATGCCAAGAACAAAAGACGCCTCACCAAGGTCTTTCATATCAAAATTTTTCGATAACATCCGCTTTGTCTCATGCAAAACCGATGTCACTACTTGCAAGCAGGATATCATCCACATAAAGTATGAGAAAAATATATTTCCTCCCACTGACCTTGGTGTATATGCACTAATCTACTTTGTTCTCAACAAATCCAAATGAAGTGACAACACTATGAAATTTGAAATACTACTATCTAGAAGCTTGTTTAAGGCCATAAATAGACTTTTTCAATCTACAAACAAGCTTACCTGAGTCATCATCTGTAAAGCCCTCAGGTTGCACCATATAAACCTCCTCATTAAGGTCTCCATTAAGAAATGCGGTCTTAACATCCATTTGGTGTAACTCCATATCGAAATGAGCTACTAATGCCAAGATCACTCTGAATGAATCTTTAGAAGAAACTAGAGAAAATGTTATTTCATAATCTATTCCTTCTCTTTGAGTGAAACCCTTAGCCACCAGTCTGGCCTTAAACTTTTCAATCTTTCCTTTGGAATCCTTTTTAGTCTTGAATACCCATTTGCAGCCAATAGGTTTGCAACCTTTAGGTAATTCAACAAGCTCCCAAACACCATTATCTTTCATAGATTGCATCTCATCTTTCATCGCATCTAGCCACAAATCTGATTGAGGACATGAGATAACATCCTTATAAGTGACTGGATCAACAACACAACCAATATCATAATCATGCTCTCTTAGGTAGACCACATAGTCTGGTGGTATAGCAGAACGTCTTTCCCTAGCAGATCTTCTGAGTGGAGCTACTTCAACCTCATTCTGAACTTGAGGAGCTTGAGGAATTGCATCAGGAATTGTCTCAACGATAGGATCTTGAGCCACAACAGGTTCATTTTGTGGCGCAAGAGGTTCCAAAATTGTCTGCACAGGATGAGATGAGGATATAGTAACTCCCACCAAACTATCATCTTCGATAGTTTGTGAGCAGCTACCCTTTTCAGCCACATCAAATTCCAGAAATTTTTGTAGTCTGAGATTCCATAATTCTTGTACCTCCATTGGGGTTATAAAACCGATACCCCTTTGAATGATCTGGGTAAGACATAAAATAACACCGAGTAGTCTTGGAATCCAGCTTATTCAATGTCGGATTATATAACTTCACCTCTGCTGGACATCCCCAAACTTTAAGATGATTCAGACTAGATTTACGTCCAGTCCACAACTCAAAAGGAGTTAATGGAACCACTTTACTAGGAACACGATTAAGAATGTAGAGAGCTGTTTTCAAAGCTTCACCCCATAGAAAAGTAGGCAAATTGGTCCTACTAATCATACTTCTCATCATGTCCATAAGAGTTCGATTGCACCTTTCAGCTACGCCGTTTTGTTCAGAACTTCCAGGCATAGTAAACTGACCTACTATCCCAAAATCCTCTAAGTATTTGGCAAACGGCCCTTTAAGTTGTCCACCGTCACCATGCCTATCAAAATATTCACCACCACGATAAGATCTGACAATCTTTATAACTTTTCCCAACTGTTTTTCCACTTCAGTCCGAAAAATCTTAAATTTGTCAAGAGACTCGAACTTTTCTTTAATCAAGTATAAGTATCCATATCGGGAATAGTCATCAATAAATGTGATGAAATAAAAGTTTCTACATAAAGTAGCCGTGTATGGTCTACTAATGTCAGTGTGAATTATGTCCAACAAGCCAGAACTTCGAACGGTTGATTTCTTCTTTATTTTCGTCATCTTACCTTTACAACAATCTACGCAAGTCTCTTGATCACCTTTAAGAGTAGGCAAAATGTCAGTCTTTACAAGCCTTTCTACTCTTTCTTTAGAGATGTGACCAAGTCGTTTATGCCACAGTGCGTAAGACTATTCCTTAGGTAGAGGCCTTTTGGAAACAACTTTTTCAGCTAAATATGCAACATACATGTCGTTGGGAGATAAACTCAATCGATATAATCCATTGGCTAAATTACAACACCCAATCTTATTAGAACCATAAAAGATAGCAATAGCATTACTCTTTATCTCAAAAGAGTATCCACACATGTCCAAACAAGACACAGAAACTAAATTCCGCCTAAATGAAGGTACGTAAAAAGTATTTCTTAACATCATCCTAAAACCATAATCCAAAATCAAAATGACATCTCCCACGAACTCGACGTCAACCCCAATCCTGTTTCCAATAGTGAGCTTTGATTCATTCTGATTTGGCGTCCTTCTGTTTATGAACCCCTGTATAGTAAACGCAACATGATTAGTTGCACCACTATCCAGCCACCACAAATTAGTGGGAACTTCAGATAGATTGGATTCATAAACTAATGCCAAAGAATCATTACCTTTAGGCTCACTCTTCTTGTTTTTCTTAGACAACCAATCCTTAAACCTTTTGCAGTCCTTCTTTACATGTCCTCTCTCCCTGCAAAAGTAGCAAAAAACAGCCCTTCTCCTGGGGAATGCTTTCTTAGGACCCAAACTATTAGAAGGACCTGCACTGTTAGAAGGACCAGCACCATCAGGATTTCCTTTACTACTAGAAGGTCCAGCTACTTCAGAATTTCTCTTCTGAGCCTTCACACTTTTACCCTTATCAGTAGCAGAACTAGAAGTGTAAAGAGCAATGTGCCCTTTGTCTTTCTTCAATTTATCTTCCTCTGCCACCACCTTGGAAATCAGTTCATTAACTGACCAGGCTTCATCTTGAGAACTGTAATTAGTCTTGATAATCCCAAAATCAGGAGGAAGAGTATTCAAAACTTGATGCACAATGTAGGTAGTGAGAATAGCAACATTAAGAGCATGAAGTTTGGTCTGCAAATCAACTATCCTCATAATATAATCTCTTACCCCACTTAAACCATCATACTTCATGGTAAATAGTGAATGAATGTGTGTCCTTATTTCAGCATTAGACGACACACGGTACCTAGCCACCAAAGCTTCCATCATTTGCCTAGCATTACAGTCTGCAGGCAAACCACTCTTCAAGTGTTCCTGAATTGAACGCTTCATAGACAGTAAGCAAATTCTATTGCTCTTAATCCAGGCAGAAAAGTGTGAATTTTGATCCTCTGTACTCTCAGCAGTAATGGCTGCCGGCCGATCAGCAGTAAGAGCCAAATGAACATCTGCCATCTCCATGGCAAACAGAAAATCTTCTCTGCACTTCTTAAAGTTGGAACTAGTGAGAACCTCAATAGTAACGGAGTTACCGTTTACAGAAAAGGTGACTGAAAGACAGCAGTATATAACAATTAGCATCATGTGAGTATTGTGTACTCAAGTACACATCCAGAGAGTTACATGCAAAATCACATAATCACCTTTGGGCAAAATACATGACATGCAATTGTACACTCCCCACATGACAGCGGCCAGGAGAATATATTCCAATCTTCATGAATTCATCACCTTTAGGCAGAAGAACCACTAAGACTAGACAATCCTCCACCACATCATCATGTATCCCTCCATGAGCTAATACATAATCACTTCCTTTGGAAGTATGACTACGCATTAGATCAGGAGACATCCCAGACAACACACGAGACAGAAATTTCTTAAACCCAATCAAGTGTGCCACTTTGGCAGTCACAACTCAATTGAATCCTTGAAATTCTCTCATATCAGGGATATATTTACTTCGCATACATTATACACATGTGATTTTAACTTTAGTGATAGGGGCACATATCACTCAAATCACATATCATGCTAATTAAGCTGCCTCATACATTAATAAAAATAGCATACCTGTAACCCAGCACTTGTATTTCCAAAATCACAGAAAAATACAAGAAAAATACGCAAAAATTCACTTAAAATACACGTATTTAGGGCTTTATATGCAATTTCACATCAATAAAATCATCAAACTTATAAAATAAATATACCACAAGATAGGAAATCTCCATACAAATCAAACGCCGCCAGCCACTCGCCAAAAGGAGTCCCCATGCCCCGTACGCACCGACTGAGTGCGCGGCGCGTGGGGCTCATGCGCCAGACGTATAACCAGCCTGGAGCCGGTCCGACCGGTGGCGGTTCGATCGGTTACCCGGTCCGACCGACTGACCGGATCGGTCAACCGTTAACCGGGTCGGGTCGGACACCGGTTCGAGTCGGGCCAGTCGCCGGCCGGGTCAGGCCCCTGGTCGGGTCAGTCACCGGGCCGGTGACGTCATCGGGTCAGTCGCCGGGTCGGGTCGGATCCCGGGTCTGGTCGACTCGGTTGCTGACGTCACCGTGACATCAGCGGTCATGTGTGACGCACGCGTCGAGTCAGACCCGGGTCATTGACGTCAGCGGCCGCGCGTGGGCGCATGCTCGACACCCCCAGTAGCGCGTGGCCGAGCGTGGGGGCGCGTGCGATGTCCCCCAGCGACGTGCCGCCGACGGTTTTCACCGTCTCGTCGAGCCGAGTCCCAATTTGCAATTTAATTTGTTTTTTATTGAACTTTAAATCTCGAAAATCGTAAATTAGGGCAAGAATTATACTAATTAGGGCAAATTAGTATAATTTAGGGCAAATTCGCACAGATTAGGATAAAACCAATTGCTTTCATGCTCTAGGGTTATGGAGGCTCTGATACCACATGTTGCGTGCAGATTATGCACAATCCAAGATCATCAGAACCAGAACATAAACAAGCAATTGTAAATTGAAAGATCAACGCACCTGTTTTAGGATCCATCGTCTTTCTTGAAGCGGAAGCAGGAACACAATGTTCCTCGCGCAAATCCTTCTCCTCTATTACCCTTCGAATCACTGGCTCAATGAGGCAGCCCCTCACGATTGACGTTAGAGTAACGCCCCTTAGGTGAGGATATGTGAGATTAGGGCTAGAGGAGAGACTTGAGCACTATTTATAGAGTTTCGAGCCGCCCCCTCATTACGGGCCAGGGCTCAACTCGACCCACACTAGCGTCCCCATATTAGACTAATTAAGAAACCTTCTATCTCACCTAAGACCAAACCCCATAAAATGATAAACGTTAAACGGTAAATTACAATAACAATGTCAATTAATTTAGTCCACAAATCAGGAAAACTCTTACAGTGCCAAGCCTCGTTTGAAAAAAGAAGGAAAAATCAAATTAGGTAAATTTATTTTATTTTATTATGTAGATTTGCTTTATCTTGTGTTATTTTTTATATCTTGTTTTCTTTATTTGAAATATTTCCCTATGCATAATTGAAAATTCCGACGTACCACCTAATTCGCAACCGCACATGAATTTTTTATTCAAGCTATAAGGTTTTAGATGGAATAATCAATCAAGTAGGAATAAAATTAATATTTTGATCTTTAAGACTTAAGATCAATTTATCGATTTTATTATCGAGAAAATCAAGCGTGATTTAGATATTATTCCTTGATCTGAACGATATATGGTATCTTTGATGATTCTAAATGACTTGGTGTTTGTCTCGTTTTGATTGTTTTATCTACCCTAAAATATGTTTGAGTTAGATTAGGTTCATATTAGAATATTGCATGCTTTAGGGTAATTTGCATATTAGACTAAGCATTTTATTTATTCTAAATTTTTGAATTTAAAAATACCAAAAACATAAATTTAGCATGTTAGATTTTCATTTGATTAATTTAATTTGCATGTTTAATTGTTTGGCAATTTTAATTTCGAATTTCATTAAAAAAACAACAAAACAAAAACAAAAATGAATAAAAAAAGAGAAATTGTAGAATTATGGCATTCTTTGCATGTCATTGCATGTTAGGATAAAATTGCATGTAGTTTAATTCTAGATATTTTTTTAATTTATTATAAGTTTAGATATTCTTTAGGTATATTGCATTATGGATTTTTAAGTTATGATAACATTCTAGTTTAAATAGGGTTTGACCTAACCTAATTCCTAATATGAATTGGATGGTATCGTAATCTTGGTAAACATTTTTCTTGCAATTTTCTAATTTCGAATTTCATGAAAAATACAAAAAATAAATCATTTTAGGATAAATTATTTCACTCTTTAGGATAGATTGCACACTTATTAAGAAAACACAAAATGTTATGCACACATCTGGAATTAGGTTTATGAAATGCATTTCATTTAGTGATTATCTCTAGGTCCATTTATTTAAAAGTTGCTCGTCATTAGAATGAGGTTATTTGGTTATATTGCACTGCATATAGATTAGATTTTATTAAAGAGAAAATTCTAAAAATTGAGTGACTGCGTGTTAATAAAAACCCTAGGGCTTTTGATGCGAATTTTGAATTAACCTTGCAGATACTTTCGTTGCTACAAGGTAAGTTCCGAAATTTACTCATTGCTTTCTTGGGTGTTAAATTGGTGGTTCGCGCACCCGCATGATCACCTCACATGTTAAGGAAATAGATTTAAAGTCAATCCAAGTTGCATTCAGAAACATTCTTGAAAATAAAAGAAATGGTACCAAAAGGGCATTAGAGAAGTCTAGTGTAACCAAGTTCCCGTACGCAAAGTCTCTGGTTCGTAGGAGTAAAATAATCCTCTCATTATTTTACTTAGCTATCAAATGGACCTACCATAAACTAATTAGTGGCAACTCCTAGATAAAATCCATGCAAAAACTTGAACCTTAAGTTGTGAATTGGTATGGGCTTGAGAGGATCCGAACTAAGTTTAAAACTTAGTAGTCCATTAACCTAAACTCTAGGTGGTGCATCTGAAATTTTGGTCACAATAGAAAGTATGAAAGCTTTTTCATGATATTTGAATCTTACGTATTCAACACTAGCAATAAATATGAGTAAAACATAGACGCCTTCATATTATGGTTTTCAATGCTTTGATCACTTGATTTTGGATGTTGCGTATACGGGGTTCAAGTCACTACATGTCCTACTTAGCATGACTTGGCACGATTCTTGCCACCCTATGCATGGAGTGGTACTTAGTATATGTGGACAAAGGCGATTGATTTCTAATCATGAAATTAGTCATATAAAGAATTTTGATAACCATTCTTATTTGTAAGTGAAAATATTGAAGTATGGTTCATACAAAAAAGGCATGGGGTTCTATTCCTCGATGAGCGTCGGGGGGTCTAAGGATAGTCTGACAGGGTTGTAGGAGCAGTGCCTTCGTGATGCCCTAGGACATTTATAATTTGAGCACATATTTTATTAATATTAGATTTGTGCTCATGAACAACTATCTATTATATAAATAATCTCTTTTTTTAATAGTTAAGGGTCATAATATAGAATACAATGTGTTAATTATAATTGAATTAGGATAAAAATTTTGGTGTCTCAATTTTTTCTTAACTCGTGTTTGTTCTTTATTTATTCGTGATCGGCCGAACCATAACAGAATGAAGGCAAAGAAAATGAAGGTACACATGGTTAAAGGCCTCGGGAGGACTGAGGAGCAATCTATGAAGATCTTCTCATCGCCCTCGGTCTTGGTCGTTTCTAAATTTCGTCAACGCGCAGGTCGTCCAGCGGATGATATGATTGCAAGAGGCCAAAACTGTCAAAGTGAACAGTACGAATCGCTTTGTCTTTTTCTCGGTTGCGTGCAGGAAGCAATTGATGCTGCCCGGAGCATTAGGGTCCTCCGCACATGAAAAAATCTCCACGACAAAACTTACTGTTTATGAAAGTGCTTTTGTGCACAATTTTCTCCACCTCCACACACGAAAGAATCTCCGCGACAACATTTACTGTTAATGAAAGTGTTTTTGTGCATAATTTTCTCCGCCTCGTAGACGCCATAAGTCTCGCCACATGTATCTACTTTTGTCCACAATTTTCAAGTCGTCTCATGCTGACGTCACGTGGGTGACGTGTGAATCCTTCGTTAGGAGGGTCGGTTGGCTGGCTGGCTAGGGTTTTGCTCTTCAAGTTGGGTTGGATTTTCTTGGGTGCTCCTTCCTTGGAGATCCTGAGCTTGGACTCACAGCGAAGTCAATGAATAGGCATGTGACTAGCGTAAGCTCTAAGTCATTGTTGATAGCCATAAGAAGCGCTGTCAATAGTGATTTACGGTAATGATCATTGATAGGTTGTGATAATAGATGATATGGTTAATAATTGTCGATAAGGATATGGGTTAAATGAATCAAATAAATTACCAATCAAAACGCCGCAAAAAGATTGAATACTTAGAGGGCATTGTGATGTAGATATAAAATTTCGAATTTGAAATCATGGATGAGTGGAGCTACAAAGACCAATAAACCATGGAGCAAGAATGGATGAGGACATAAAGGATCAAAACGCAACTTTAAAGGAGCAATCACTTGAACAAGAGCATGGTATCGTAGAGTATGGGCACAAATTCTCAAAGATGTAGAGACACAGAGACATGGCTACGACTACAGGAGAATTGCTCTTACATGGTTATGGCATGAACACTATATATACCATCATTAATCCACCGGAGAACTCGTGAGCGCACAAAAGAAAAAATGTTATCTTGTAATTACTCTTCAATTGATGCATTGTGGTTTTAATTTTCAGACTCGTGTCATAAATTAAATTCTAGTGTGTTTTTTAGCTATAGGTTTCGGATTTCCGTCATCGCTTAAATTCCGTTGTTGCCTCTTAATGTTCTCGAACTTTGTTGTCAATTAATTCCAACATAATTTGTATACATTTAGTTCTATTCATAGTGGCTACATTCTCAAGTTTTATCAATAGAGTTTGTGTACGTTCAATTCCGTTTAAAGTGAAGTTATTGATTATCTTATCAACAAAAAAAGAATATTTTGCACATAATTGGTAATATCCGAGCTAGTGCTTACCTCAGTGAAAAATTTTCAAGCTCAATGAGTCCTCTAGACATTTCGAGCTCGAGGCAATGACGTTTGGTTTCATCAGGTACTGGGTCTGCTTTGGTCTAAATACGTATTTGGGGCCCTTCGTCTCTCTCGCTCAATCTCAGTATTGATAGTTCTGACGTCACTCCTTCATCTCCCCCCTCTGTAAAACCCGAGAGATCGATCCTCTCTCTCTCTCTCTCTCTCTCTCTCTCTCTCTCTCCAAACGTTCGATCCTCTCCCCCTCTTCCTCCCTCTCTCCATCCGTTGATCCATCCAATCCAACGATCGATTTGTCCATCTCCTGCACATCGCACACGTCGTCTTTCTTCTCACCCGGCTCGAGAATCACGTTGCCGCGAGTGCTTGATTTTGAGACTCCGATTATCAAGGGCCCGTGTGTGAGGGAGAGTGGAGCCCGAGTGGTCCATTAAGGTTGGTGGGTTTCGGGGTCTTGTAAATGGCGGATAGGGATGGGTATCCACCAGGTGAAAGATGCTGCCTTTGTCTAGTGGGGAGAGGGGGGTGCAAATGGAAATTATCACCATTTCAAATCCACAATCACATCTAGATATCGCTATCGATTTTTTCAAAATTATCAATATAATGATCATTTAGAGGTTCATTATTTGAACCTACATCTTCACCAATACTTTTACTCTCATTAGGAACGACCTTCTAATATTGATAATTTTGAAGAAATTAACTGCCTTTTTGGATGCAGAGCAAAATTGAAATTGAACTTAGGGTCCGTTCGTTTCACAGAAAATAACTTCTGGGAAAATGTTTTCCGGATTTTCCGGTGTTCGTTTCACGGAAAATGAACTAGTCAAGGAAAATATTTTCCATCATGGGAAAAAACAACCTTTAAAGTGTGGAAAACGTTTTCCACTTTTCAAAAGTGAAAAACGTTTTCCATGGCTTCTTCCCTCTTACTTCTTTTTATCAATACATTTTCATTTTATTTTCTTGCTTTCTTTTTCTTTTTTTTTTTAAATTGATTTTTTAATTTTTTTCTTTTTCTTTTCTTTCTTTCCTTTTCATCTTATTCTTTGGCGGGGCGGCGACCGGCCACGACGGCGTCCGGCGACCGGCCGCAAGCCGGTGGCCGGCCGGGCGAGGCCTAGGCGGAGCTCACGGCTCGCCAAATCCGACGAGCTAGCGGGGCTCGGGCCTTGCTCGAGCTCGCCGCGAGCTTCGCCGGGCTCTGGCGAGTCGCGAGCTCGCCGGATCTGGAGGCGGAGCTCACGGCTCGCCGGATCTGGCGGAGCTCGCGGCTTGCCGATCCGGCGAGCCGGGGCGGGGCTTGGGCCTCGCCCGAGCCGCCGCAAGCCGCCCGCGAGCCGCCGAGCTTCGCCGCGAGCCTTGAGCTCGGCCGATCTAGCCATGGGGTCTTGGTCGGCCGCCGGGCAACCGGTCATCGTCGGGCGGGAAGGAGGCGGCGGCGGCGGAAGGAAGAGGAAGAAGGAGGAGGAAGGAGATGGCGGCGGAGGAAGGAGATGGCGGCGGAGGAAGGAGGTGGAGGAAGGAGGAGGGAGGAAGGAAGAGGAAAAGAAATATAATAAAAATAATAATAAAAATTTCGATTTTTAAAAATATAAATAATTAAAAATTCATTTTTTAAAAAATATATAAAATAAAATTAATTTTTTGGTCAATTAAAAATATTAAAATTCAACTTTTGATAATTTTTCCCAAACAATTAAATGAGCTAACGAACGGTGGAAAATATTTTCCACTCAAATTTTAAGTTTTGGCCGAACACCGGAAAATAGAGTCATTTTCCTGGAAAATGACTTCCAGGAAAATGTTTTCCAAAAACATGATATTTTCCGTGAAATGAACGGACCCTTAAAGTTGATTTTTTTCTTCTTTTTTTTCAGGAAATTAGGCCTATAAATGGATATGCACATGTTTAATAGCAACGGAGTTTCGATTTGTTAATCCTTTTTTGTCATTATTCAAATTTCTCAACATGAACTCATGGAGTTACATTATGAGATGAACCATGGATGGGAATTCAACAAAGAACAAGAAAACAAGAACTCGCCATGCTTCTTTATTTCCAACACACAGCACATAGCACACAGCACACAGCACACGGTATATTGATGACACAACACAGGAACTTTCTTCTTTTCCTCGAAAGGAAGTGGCGCTCCATGTCCTCAACGGGGCGACAGTGCTTGTAGCTCCCATAAAGGATGGCGCATGCGTTCTCGTTCTCCCAATCTCCAAGCTTGCACGCGCCGTTAAACTTGTTGTACAGCCCTCGAAAATCGATTTCGTTCGATTCCCGCCCCTGCAAAATCGATACATGTATTCTCTCATGCCGTGGAAATGAGATTATGTAGGAAGGAATAAGGATGAGACGAATCAAAGACAATTGAATCGGATTATGTCACGGTGATTCTATCCACCTTTTCTTGGTCGATTTGATTCTGTCCACTTGAGGTGGCGATTTCGTGCGCGTGTGTGAGAGACAGGGATCTTAGTTTGTCACGAGCTTCTCCCTCCGTCCCATAGTTGGTTCTCGCCTGCATGACATAGTGTGTTGCGATAGGGAGAGCGATCAAACAATAATATAGACAAAAGAAGAAAATAAATTGAAGAAGGATTTACGTGGTTCAGTCGTAAAGATCTACGTCCACGGGGAGAGTAGTAGCGAATTTCACTATAGATCAAGCGATACAAAGAGATTACACACTCAAGCCACTCAAACACTCTCTCGGTGTTTCCCAAGCCCCAATTACATCCAAAAAAACGCACACAGTGTTTAGCCCCAAAATTCCTCACAAAATAATCTCTCAATCTCACGAGGGAATTTACACACAAATCTTACCACAAGATTTAATTGGCTTGAACACTAAATCTTCTTGGATGTAACTCACGAACAAGAATGACAAAGAAAATCTCTCCCAAGCACTCGACGACAAGACGGCGCTTCAAGACCAATTCTTCATGATCAACGGCGAAACACCAAGCACTCACGCGGCGCTTCAAGACAATTTGTGATCCACACCTATCACCCACGGCCACAGGTCTATATATAAGTGAAACCTGCTAACTTCTCATAGGATTATGTTTTCTATTTTAAACGATTTTATCCAAAATATATCTCTGTATATTTTAAACAAAATCCAAATCCAAGTCGAAGTTGAACTTTCCTATTTCAGATTTCCGCAACATATCCAATTCGAAATATTCGGAATTTCACATTAGACTTAAACTCGAGACATATTTCAACAATCTCCACCTTGGCTCGACGTTTAAGCCAAGTCGCAATCGCTTTGCAAAAATTCAAACTCTGCCGCTACTTTCCCATTGCCCCCGATGGGCTCAACCGCCACAAATATTATTCAAGTCCAAGCCTCGCTTGAACTTCGCCATAATCGAGGACCTCATCAGAATACCAACTCCGCATGCACTTTTAACTGCTCCATAAGGATTTTCCGACGCAACCTCTTTAACCGCAGATAAAGCAAAACCATTATTGCATCCATATCTGTCAGGAGATCGAATACATACCTTATCAATATCAGTAGTTACAGCAATTGTTGGCTCTATAGGCTCCACCTCGCTATAAGCACCATCTGTGTCGATTACTTTGCTAGTACTCATACTCACTACCTTAGGAGTTTCTGGTCGCAACTCCACCTCAAGCTGAACACCGTCTAGATCTGTATTAGCACTGCTACAAACACTCCTAGCCAGAAGTATCAGAGACTCATCAAGAGTAACTTCTCTGCTGTCAACAGGTGAATTTATATCCGGGCTCCACAACTGATCACCCCTCTCACCTTGTGCATAGCCATGGAATATGCATCTTGCCCTCCCATCGAGCTTACCATCACTCACTCGAAAATAACTCAGGCAATCAAACATTCTAAAAAAAGAATAATCAGCAACGTTACCTAACCACACTTTTTCAAGAGTCCGCCTCTCAATAGCAGTTGATGGAGATCTATTCACCAGGCAGCTCATCGTACTTAGCACATCAACTAGGAATCTCCTAGCCATACCAGCACTAGAGATCATTTTTCGGGTCATCTCTAGTAATATTCTGCTCATCAATTCTGCAAATTGTTGTGATTTATTGGCACTAGTGCGGTGTTTCACTATGCTCTCTTTCATGCAGAATTTATTTGTCAGCTCCGAGCAGAACTCCATGCTATTGTCAGTCCGCACATGCTTGATCGACTTACCATTCTCCGTCTCGATCAAAGCTCTTGACTGCGTGATCCTGACACCAGCATCAAACTTATGCCTTGGCACAAACACCCAGGTCTTCTTCGAGCAGTCCATAGACCCTCGAACAGATGCATCCAACGTCTCCGGAGCGAAACCTGTCATTGTCTCACTTTGAAGTTTATACAGGTCTCCATGCTTGATTCCTTTCATTATCACTAGGACACCTTGAACAACCTTCAAAACTCCATCTTTTGAAGAATACATGTAACCAGCTGAATCTAAGGCACCCAAGGAAATTAAGTTCTTCTTTAACTCTGGAACATGCCTCACTCCAGTCAATGTCCTCACGATACCATCATGCATTCTGATTTTAACATCTCCAAACATCCACAACATCGCACTCAGCGTTGTTCCCTAACTGAACTTTACCACTACCCATGCATTGATAAGTGATAAACCAATTTCTATTTGGTGTGACATGAAAAGAACAACCGGAATCCATAATCCATCCATCAAGCGATGAATTATTAGTGACAGACAAGACATAATCGGCATTATTTGCTACAGCTGCAACATTATCTGTAGAATCAACTACAATTCCCTTACCCTTTTCATTCTTCAGCTTAAGGCAATCCCTTCTAAGATGCCCCCTCTTGCCACAGCTCCAACAGACAACATTAGTAGTCCTAGACTGACTACGCCTGTTCATATTAGTACTACTATTACCCACACGTGTTCTAGATCTTCCTCTATTTTCGTCTACTAAAGCAACAGATACATGTTCGCCAGATTCTCTTCTACGAATGCCCTCGCTCAGAATCAAATCTCGAACTCCATCAAACGTCAAACTTGTTGACCCAGAGAAATTACTAACAACAGTAACAGTAGTATTCCAACTATCAGACAATGAGGATAATAGAATCAAAGCACGTATCTCATCTTCAAAGTCAATTTCAACTGAACTCAATTGACTAACTATCACATTGAACTCATTGATATGATCTGCAACTGACGCACCTTCGCTCATCTTCAAATTAAACAGACGTCGCATCAAATAGACCTTGTTGATCGCAGAGGGCTTCTCGTACATATCCGACAGGGCTTGCATCAAATCAGCAGTGGTCTTCTCCTTCAGGATATTAAACGCGACGTTACGAGCCAACGTCAACCGAACAACACCCATAGCTCGTCTATCCAGCAAATCCCAATCAGCTTGCTTCATCGTTGCTGGTTTCTCTCCAGATAAAGGCAAGTGCAGATTCATTTGATAAAGATAATCTTCAATCTGCATTTTCCAGAAACTAAAATCCTTCCCATCAAATTTTTCAATTCTCACTTTTACTTCTTCTGTCGCCATCGATTCGCTTCAACTTATTCAAGCCTGGCTCTGATACCACTTGTTGCGATAGGGCGAGCGATCGAACAATAATATAGACAAAAGAAAAAAATAAATCGGACAAGGATTTACGTGGTTCAGTCGTAAAGACCTGCGTCCACGGGGAGAGTAGCAGCGAATTTCACTATAGATCAAGCGATACAAAGAGATTACACACTCAAGCCACTCAAACACTCTCTCGGTGTTTCTCAAGCCCCAATTACATCCAAAAAAATGCACACAATGTTTAGCCCCAAAATTCCTCACAAAATAATCTCTTAATCTCACGAAGGAATTTACACACAAATCTTACCACAAGATTTAATTGGCTTGAACACTAAATCTTCTTGGATGTAACTCACGAACAAGAATGACAAAGAAAATCTCTCCCAAGCACTTGACGACAAGACGGCGCTTCAAGACCAATTCTTCATGATCAACGGCGGAACACCAAGCACTCACGCGGCGCTTCAAGACAATTTGTGATCCACACCTATCACCCACGACCACAGGTCTATAATAAGTGAAACCTGCCAACTTCTCATAGGATTATGTTTCCTATTTTAAACGATTTTATCCAAAATATATCTCTGTATATTTTAAACAAAATCCAAATCCAAGTCGAAGTTGGACTTTCCTATTTCAGATATCTGCAACATATCCAATTCGAAATATTCGGAATTTCACATTGGACTCAAACTCGAGACATATTTCAACATAGTGTTCATAAGTAAATACATACTTGAACTCGAGTGATTACTTTTTGTCCCATAGTCCGTCCCACAGTCAGTTCTCCTTTCGTCTCTCTCGCTCAATCTTAGTATTAATAGTTCTGACGTCACTCCTTCATCTCCCCCCTCTATAAAACTCGAGAGATCGATCCTCTCTCTCTCTCTCCACTCGCCCTCTGAACGTCCGATCCTCTCCCCCTCTTCCTCCCTCTCTCCATCCGTTGATCCATCCAATCCAACGATCGATTTGTCCATCTCCTGCACATCGCACACATCGTCTTTCTTCTCGCCCGGCTAGAGAATCACGTTGCCACGAGTGCTTGATTTTGAGACTCCGATTATCAAGGGCCCGTGTGTGAGGGAGAGTGGAGCCCGAGTGGTCCATTAAGGTTGGCGGGTTTTGGGGTCTTGTAAATGGCGGACAGGGATGGGTATCCACCAGGTGAAAGATGCTGCCTTTGTCTAGTGGGGAGAGGGGGGTGCAAATGGAAATTATCACCATTTTAAATCCACAATCACATCTAGATATCGCTATCGATTTTTCAAAATTATCAATATAATGATCATTTAGAGGTTCATTATTTGAACCTACATCTTCACCAATACTTTTACTCTCATTAGGAACGACCTTCTAATATTGATAATTTTGAAGAAATTAACTGCCTTTTTTGGATGCGGAGCAAAATTGAAATTGAACTTAAAGTTGATTTTTTCTTCTTCTTTTTTTCAGGAAATTAGGCCTATAAATGGATATGCACATGTTTAATAGCAACGGAGTTTCCATTTGTTAATCCTTTTTTGTCATTATTCAAATTTTTCAACATGAACTCATGGAGTTACATTATGAGATGAACCATGGATGGGAATTCAACAAAGAACAAGAAAACAAGAACTCGCCATGCTTCTTTATTTCCAACACACAGCACACAGCACACAGCACACAGTATACTGATGACACAACACAGGAACTTTCTTCTTTTCCTCGAAAGGAAGTGGCGCTCCATGTCCTCAACGGGGCGACAGTGCTCGTAGCTCCCCTAAAGGATGGTGCATGAGTTCTCGCTCGTCCACTCATCAAGCTTGTACGTGCCCTTAAACTTGTCGTACAGCCGTGGCAAGAATTCAGTCCATTTCCGCCCCTGCATAATCGATACATGTATTCTCTCATGCCGTCATGGAAGTGAGATTATGTAGGAAGGAATAAGGATGAGACGAATTAAAGACAATTGAATCGGATTATGTCACGGTGATTCTGTCCATTTGAGGTGGTGATTTCGTGCGGTTGTGAGAGAGAGGGATCTTACTTTGTCATTAGCTCCTTGCGCAGTCCCAGGGGCGATTCTCGCCTGCATGACATAGTGTTCATAGGTAAATACATACTTAAAGACAATTGAATCGGATTATGTCACGGTGATTCTGTCCATCGAATTATGTTACGGTGATTCTGTCCACTTGAGGTGGTGATTTCGTGTGATTGTGAGAGAGAGGGATCTTACTTTGTCATTAACTCCTCGTGCCGTCCCAGGGGCAATTCTCGCCTGCATGACATAGTGTTCATAGGTAAATACATACTTAAAGACAATTGAATCGGATTATATCACGGTGATTCTGTCCATCGGAATATGTCACGGTGATTCTATCCACTTGAGGTGGTGATTTCGTGCGGTTGTGAGAGAGAGGGATCTTACTTTGTCATTAGCTCCTCGCACCGTCCCAGGGGCGATTCCACCTGCATGACATGGTGTTAATAGGTAAATACGTACTTGAACTCGAGTGATTACCTTTTTTCCTGCTAATAAAGAATTAGGTTTTCTTTTCTTTTCTTTTTTTGGGGTATGGCAGAGGCGAATATCATGTCTGGGTTTTTGTAAAACTCATTTAGTTTTTGAAAATCGCTTTACAAACCATAATATTATCTTCCATACCAACTTATGTGAACCATGCCCGTACATGTTGTCAATGTGATCAAGGTGAAAATCTTTTTGAAGGAGAAGATAGTACTTTTGATCTCGTCACTAGTTCCAACTTGATAAAAGGGAGGTGGACATTCCTCGTTGGAGGTAATTTTATCAAAAATGTAAATTTTGGTAGGGTGTTGAATTTTCTGCATCATATATCATTATGAAGAATCGAGATCGAATGTCTATTTATTTTAATTTAAACTATAACTTTTACCTCTTGACCGGGTGCATTAGTACTAGGCCTGCGTTCCAATATATGTTTATACTCGTCGTGGCTGAGGACGTAGAAGAAGGTGACTAGTTCCTCAAAACTGAGACCCTTGCTGCGGTCCTTGTCCAGCTTTGCGAAGAGAACATCGGGGTTGACAGTTTGGAGCCCGGCATCGCTCAGGAAGGTCTTGAACTCGTCGACACTAACGTTGCCGTTCTTGTTCTTGTCCATCTTGTTGAAGAGGTTCGTCGCCTCCTCCTTCTGGTCATCCGTCAAGCCCTTGTAGTGAGCAGATGCAGACTCGCGAACCTTTTCCATATCTATGTTTGGCAAGACGGGCGTACTTAGCTCGGTCGGCTCGGTCGGCAAGGCCTCCTCCTTCTGGTCATCCGTCAAGCCCTTGTAGTGAGCAGATGCAGCCTCGCCAACCTTTTCCCTATCTATGTCTGCCAAGACGGGCGTACTTAGCTCGGTCGGCTCGGTCGGCTCGGCCTCCAAGGCCTCCTCCTCTCTCTCCTCTCCAACTCCACTGAATATTTTCTCCTCCTCTCTCTCCTCTCCAACTCCACTGAATATTTTTTCCTCTCTCTCCTCTCCAACTCCCTCCTCTCTCTCCTCTCCAACTCCACTGAATATTTTCTCCTCCTCTCTCTCCTCTCCAACCCCACTGAATATTTTCTCCTCCTCCGAGGCCATGGCCATCCCTCTCCCCCTCTTTCTCTCCTTTGCCTCCCTCTTTGAGGATGTGTGCAAGTGCTGTTGCTATGGAGGTTATCGAAGTATTTATAGAAAATTACAGTCGAGCGTTCCATGAGTTACACACAAAAGAAAGAAAGAAAAATTTGTGAATGATTATTAGATTTTTAATGTGTGTACGATCAATGTGAATGCATGTGAAGCACAGAGAGAGGAAGCAAAAAAAATTCGTGGACTTCAATTAGGACGTACAAGTCCCTACATTTGCTAAGAGCAATGTTACATGGGCGAGAAAATCTTATTAAAACACTTTTATTATGTGAAAGAGTTAATTTTTTCATTGGATATTTAAAAAAAAAAACTTATAGTCTAATGCATGGATCCCACCGACTTAAATCTGATTGAAACTTTCTAATATTTTTATTGCCACCATCTAGTGACTTGTTGGACATCCCATGAGTCACATCAATTGATTAAATCCAAGCCTTTGGTATTTACGAATGATTTTGACTAAGAATAGTTAATGCTCAATTAGTGATATTCGAACTAGTGATTTCTAATTTTTAAGCTGAAAATTTCCTTACGTTATGACCAAGAATTCTCTTTTCCCAACTATTCTGTTCTCAACCTTGAAGGGTGTCCCTAACGGCATGTGAGTGAAGAGTACTAATTCAAAACCTTGAGAAAGCCAAGATAGTGTAAGGGAATGTGCATCAGGTCGATTCAACTCGAGAATCCTTGCTTGGACCTATTAGTTTAAGATCAGTGCTAAGGAAAATTGGTTTGGTTCCCAATGCCAACTTGAGAAATTGAGGGGTAAATTGTTCGAGGCGAAATTAACAAATGCCTGGAGGACAGTGTTGGCTTCTTGACGGGGCCACCAATGTGGACAATTACACGCGTCACGAAATCTTTGCAATTCCAATAATTGAGGTCTATGCCTTTTTTTTTTTTTTTTTTTTTTTTTTTGATCAAAAGGAGATACGGGTATTATATTAGAGGCGTGAAAGATGTAGCAGCGAGGTACAATCCAAACATAAAAGGTCTAGAAGGGAAAAAGGAAGACAAGACAGCCAGTTCGGGGGAAGATTTTTCGCTCGATGTTGGCGCGCCAACCAGTTGGCCGGCTGATTTGCATCACGTGAGCAGGAATGGACGGTAAGCTGGGGGAGTTGGATTAATTCCTCTTGGCACCGAGAGATGATGGCTTGGACGGTCCAAGGGGGGGAGGCTCGGCCCATCACAAATTCAGCAATTGAGGAGCTGTCGCATTCAAGGGACCCCAAAAGCTTCTGACTTTCACTTTCTCCCTTCAGTTTCGAAGTGAAACCCTTCAGAAAGAGGAGGCCTTGCAGAACTGCTTCAGCTTCGGCTTGTAGCGCTGAAGAAACCCTAATCGCCGCCACGAAGCCGTCAATGACCGATCCGGAGTCGTCTCTCAAGATCCCTGCTACCGAACCTGTAAATTTCAAGACAAGACAGCACTGACATGCTTTTGAACCTGTTCCTAATTAAATCGGTTTTGAAGCATCTTTAAAAGAATAAATATTTTTGCACCCATGAAATCGAACCATTCTCTTCAACATGAACAAACAACAAAAAATCACTTGACTGACATATACTTTATAGTAAAATTATGCAACTTTTATATCATAGCATAGAAATTATATTTCTACACAAAATAAATATGAACCAATTCTTAGGTAAAATTGACAATTGAATCAAACTGGCTAGAAATCAACCCACCTATGTTAGAGAAATATCTTCAAGTGATTTTAATAATGTCCAAATTATTCTCAGTATAATATTTACTATGAAATGTCCAGATGTTCATACCAAAAGACTGCATAATAACCATGGTGTAATCCAATGGAACGAAGTATGTCATAAGTCCTAATATGATTTTTCCGTAAATAGTATAAGTGGACTTGAAGATAAACAAATGTCGATGTCTATGTCGAAGTTGTAAATATCAAGTCTTTGGTGCTATGGTAACCACATACATTTAATGTTGTTTGTTGGATTAGCAAATTAGCCATTGTAGCTTTGGAATTGTACAACAACAGAATCAAGAAATTATGTTGTGTAACAAGTTTGTCAGAGACTACAGCGAAGGGACAACAACACATGCTATTTGTAAGTAGTGTGCAAATGTGTGGGAAAAAAAATTGTATGGGCAGTTCTATCTTTGGACAGTAGTTCAGTGGTAATTCTAACAACTCTTTACTTCTTCAATCTGCCTCCATTGGATAGATTGAAGATTTGTTAGAGAGAGCAACATACCAAGATCTAAAGATTTGTCACTAATTGTGTTCCAAGCGATACGCTCTTTTTCAACTATTCTTTTAGCATTGTATTCATGCTATTTAAGTAATTGTGCTAAATATTAAGTGTACAATAGTAGTACTTACTGATTGTAACTTTCTCAGCAGATTACTAGTGCAATCTAGCTCAACTTGTAGCTATTAGTCTCAAGAGTGGATGTGGGCTTCAGGATAAAGCCGAACCACTATATTTCACTCTTACTAGCACACGGTTCCAACATCACATTGAGAACTTAGTGCTAGTTAATTTTCACAAAAGATTGTCAAGTTTTCTAAAGCAACCTATTCACCACCTCTAGATTGTATTGTTAGCCCCCAACAACACAAACCCAATCACTCTTGATAGAGGCAATCCAAAAAACTCAAAATAATTTCCAATTAGCAATGAAAAATTGAGAGCACACAGCATGAGCCTCCAATGATTAATTGCCATAATTCACAATTTTTGCGTTTAGATCATGGATCGGATAGTAATCCAACTATAGGATTATTGAATTTCATACTTGACAATCTATATAGTCTATCAATCTTGAGGAGGAGACAAAGGGTCATTCCAAAATTTGGGAATAATTTACTTTAAGATAGAGTGAATTTAATGACTATTTTCTCAAGCCAATTCCAATCTCAGATTTTTTGCGAGTTCCATATATTTAAACGAATCTCGGAAGTTGAAAACTCTACGATGAAATGGGAAAAAAAATGAGTCTATGAAGCAATAAATATACTCTTTCCAATTTCATACCAAAGCCTTTTTGTTGTTGATCTTAAAATACTTTGTTGATAAATAAGTCTTTTTAATCCTTTTATATGATCGGCTTCAATTATTTCGATCAAGACCGGGAAGCTACGTATTGTAGCTGGGGAGGAATCCAATATTTTGACCTGGTAAATACGAGTCTGAAAAAGGACACATGAGTCCAAGTCAAAGTCATGCTTGGATCAAATCGACCTGTGTTGAATTGTAAGGAGTAAGCGACATTCTCCTGGGCCCTTTTTGGAAAATCAATAAAGATTCCGCCACAAGCCTCGAGTGCAATAATAGTCTGAAGCAAAGCTAGCAGACATGAAGATACCACGAGATTCGATGGGTTGTTCCGTCTATCTCCCCAGTTTCCAAGAAATCAGAGTGCGATTACTTCCTTCGAATTTAAACGCCCACGTAGTTTGACCCAGACATGGAAAAATCATGCCTTATTCTGCGATGCTGTAGAGTCCAGGCCAATTTCGATTCAAAGAGGCCTAAATTATTAGAAAAACCTGAAATTTTAAGTATAGTCGCAATTCCACTCCAATTCTTTTTTCTTTTTTTTTATCTTAGAAAAATTCAATTTTAGGTGTAGCCCCAAATCTATTTCAAATTTTAGATTTAGTCCTAAATTTATCTCAAACTTTGTTTTGCCTAAAAAGATCACTAACTTTTAATCTATCCTTAAATCAACCTCGTGATTATTCCTAATTGGGCGTGGTGTTTCCACATCGATGACAAATCTACATCGATGAGGAGACATAGAAAATTATTTTTAAATTAAAATTGCTCTAGGATATAAAAATTAAGGATGACTAATCGTGACTTTTGGATAGAGGGCTAATAGAGGCAGATTTAGGGCTAGAGTAAAAATCAATGATATTTCTTTCCAACGAGAAAAAGTTTAGGATGGATTTAAGATTAGACATAAAGTTTGGGATTTTCTCTGAGACAAAAAAATATATATATATAGGGCAAATTTATGATTGGACCTAAAGTTTGAAGTTTTTTCTAAGACAAAAGAAAAATTCAAGACAATATTAAGACTAAACCTAAAATTTGGAATTTTTTTAGGGAATTAGGCTGATCCAAGTATTCATGCATTTCTAATGGAATTTGGCTTGTAAATTGAGCCAAAAATGGGCACTGGCCACCAACCACGCAGTCTATATATATCCGCACTTTGATAACTTAATTACTATTTCGAACATGTGGTGTGCTTCAATGTGGTAAACTCTCGTGGATTGATGTTAGGGGTGAGCATGGTTCGGGGTAAAACCTGAAATAGAAAAAAATGGACCAATGGGACTTGTCTGGTTCTATGATCCAATATATGCAGGATAAGTTATAGGTTTCAAAAATTAGAGAACCTCTTTTGACAAGCAAATTCCAAGTTTTAGGTAGATGAAACCTAGAATCGGAACTTGAATTAAGTTTTTGTGTTTTTCTCAATCTATGTCTTCATATGATTTGGTATTAAATGGCATTTGATGGAACTGCTAGTTTGAATTTCTATTTTATGACTGAGACTGTTATTTTATTAATATTTCATATTTTTCGTGTCTCGAAATATAAATTGTGGTAATTGGATTGTAATAGGAAGTTATAGGTGAGCATGGTTTTAGGACAGAACTTGGAACTAGAGAACTAGACAGGTTCTTAACAGTTTGGTTCTAGGTTCCACGATATGCGGGATACATTTCAAGTTCCAAAAATCAAACAACTTATTTTAATGGGTAAATTCCAAGTTCCAGATAGGTGGAACTTAGAACTTGGAATCTAAAACTTGAAATAATTGTTTTTGTTGTATTCTATGTTGTTTGATGATAGGTCTTTAATTAGAAATTAGTAATATGAGCTTCAATTTTATGATTGAGACTTTTACTTTATTAACGTTTCATATTCTTCGGTGTCTAAAAATAAGTTGTGGTTAGTAGATTATAGCAATAAATTATGGTCATTAAAGATAATGGTCCATTGCAATCATTCAATATAACCCGGAGCTCGTGATAGGGTGGGTTCTAAGTTTTAGGAAATGTGGGGTAAGATCTACGTTCGAAAAAATAAGGAATTTGTTATAGCGGGTAAGATCCAAGTTCTAAATAGAACCTATACGAAACTTGGAATCGCTTACCCTTATAGCAAGTAATGATCATTAAAGTGATGATTTGTTGCTATCGTTCAATTAATAACATAGGTGGAAGTTGAGTAGAACTTGAAATTAACCCTAAAGCCTATGACACGATAGGTTCCAAGGTATGTAGGATAGATTCCAGATTTCAAAAATAAGAAATTGTTTCAATAGATAGCTTCAAAGTTCGATGTGACATCTGTACAGAAATTGGAATCTTGAAATCACTCACCCCTAATTGATTTACCTCCAAAGTCTTATGTGGTCAAATCTCCAAAGAAAATATACAAGTTTTTCCATGATAGTGGAATCTTACATACTGAACACTTGCAATAAATATAATTAAAACATAGATGCCTCCACATAATGGTTTTCAACGCTTTAATCGCTTGATTCTTGCGTACATGGGGTTTGAGTCACTATGTATCCTACTCAGCATGACTTCGGCATGATGCTTGCCACCCTATGCATAGAGTTCTACCTAATATATGCAGACGGAGCGATTGACATACAATCATAAAATTAGTCAAGTCGAGAAAAATTTCAATATTTATTCTTATTTGCAAGTGAAAGTGTTGATGTATGATTTATACTCCCCATCAATAAGAAAACACGGAGTTCTACTCTTTGATGAATATGAGGGTTCGAGGGCAATTTCGATGGGGTTATAGGGACAGCAAATTCGTGACGTCCTTAATTTAAGTTAATTTTTTATTGGTAATTTAGATTTACTAATTATATATAATATATATTTTTTATTTATAATTGAGAGTTGTTATATAGAGGTGCAATGTATTAATTAAAGTAAAATTATCATAAAAACTCTGATATCTCAATGTCTCTTTCGTTCGTTTCTATTTTTTATTTCTTCGTGGTGGTGTGTCGAATTCTAATGGAAAGAAGGGGAATAAAAGGAAGATAGACATCGTTAAAGACTTCGCGAGGACTGGGGGGCAATCTGCCAAGATCTTTTTATCGCTCTCGGTCTCGGTCGTCTCTAAATTTCGTTATCGTGCGGGTCGTCGAGCGGGTGATATGATTGCAAGAGGCCAAAACTGTCAGGGCGAACGGTACTCAGAGCGAACGGTGCGAATTGCTTTGTTTTTTTTCGTTTTTTCACGACGTGTCCTCCCCACTTGAAAAAAGGAGGAGAGCTTAGCAAGCGACGCCGGATCTGGTCTCTGTCTCTGCAATGTGCTTGCCAGCTTTGAACGAAATAGAAAGGAAGCGTCTCCGAGGCGAAAGCTACTTTTTACAAAGGCAAATTCACTTTCGTGCACAATTTTGTCCGCCTCTGTAGACGCCATCAAGTCTCACCACGTGTATCTACTTTTGTGCGCAATTTTCAAGGCGTCTCATGCTGGCGTCACGTGGTGACGTGCGACCCGCTCTGTCAGGAGGGTCGGCTGACTCGCTAGGGTTTTGTTCTTCAAGTTAGGTGGGATCTTCTTGGGTGCTCCTTCCTTGGATTTGCTGAGCGGGTCAATGAATAGGCACGTGACTAGAGTAAGCTATAAATCTTTGTTGATGGCTATAAAAAAACCGTTGTCCATATTGGTGTACAGTGATGATCATTGATAGGTATTGTAGACAATGATGTTGGTTAAATGGGTTAGATGGATTACCAATCAAAACACCACAAAAATGCTGAATACTTAGAGAGTGTCAAGATGCGGTCATAAAACTTCGAATTTGAAATCATTGATGAGTGGAGCTATGAAGACTAATAAATCATGGAGCAAGAATGGACGAGGTGAAGAATTAAGACACGATTTTAAATGAGCAATCGCTCGAAAATAAGATCATGGTATCGTAAGAGTATGGGTACAATATTCTCGAAAATGTGGAGACATAGAGATACCATTGTTAATCTACGACTGCAGGAGAGTTGCTCCTAGAAGGTGGTGGCATGAGCATTATATATACCATTGTTAATCTACTAAGGACCTTGCGAGCACAAAAAAAAAAAAAAAGTGTTACCTTTCAACTACCCTTTAATTGGTGCATTGTAGTTTTAATTTTTAGATTCATGTCATCGATTATATCCTAGTGTGTCTCTTATCTGTAGATTTTAAATTTGTGTTGTCACTTAAATTCCAACATCGTCTTTTCACGTTTTTAAACTTTGTCGTCAATTAAATTCTAACAGAATTTGTGCACATTTAGTTCCATCCATAATAGCTACATTCTCAAATTTTGTTGTCAATCAAATTTTCATTAAGGTTGATTTATTTTTGGTCCGGTCCGATTCCACCTATGAACGGAAACTAGACCATGAGGACCAATTCCCATTTTTTGGGATTGGGGACCGAACCAAATGGTCCTAGGACCAAGAACCAAACTGAACCAACTGAACAATTTGATCTAATGGAATCAACCACTTAGCAAAAAAAAAAAAAAAAAAAATTTAAAAATACTAAGAGTTATTACTATTTTAGGATTTATTGCTATTTTAAAGAAATTAAAAAAACATTTAAAAAAAAAGTTGGGCTGATTCGGTTTTTCCCTAGAATAGGGAATTGGATCGAAAATCATCGGTTCCATTTTTATGAACCGAGAAATGGACCAAACCGACTGGTTCGACCCGGTTCGAGCGATTCCTAGTCTAATTGGTCTAATATGCTCACCCTTAATTTTGATATAGTTTATGTATGCTCAATTCCATTTAAAGTTTTCAACCAAAAAAAAAAATTCCATTTAAAGTGAAGTTATTGATTATTTTATCGATAACAAAAGAATAATTTGCACATAATTGATAAGATTCAAGTAAGTGACTTTCGATTGCTAGCATCAATGGCCAAACTAATAAGCTTATATTCGAGCCAGTGGCTTACCTCAATGAAAAATTGTCAAGCTCATTGAGCTCTCTAAAGATTTCGGCTCGAGACGATGACGTTGGACCTGATTACGCATCGAGCTTGCTTTGGTATGAATACGTATTTGGGCCCTTTGAAAGCTCGACATACCAGGCTTGTTTTGTTTCGAAGATTTGACTTTCTGACCCCATATTACGACGATATATCTAGAGACCCCAACCATATGAAAGAAAGATTTCCCTCTACGTAGTACATTCGACTTTTATTGAATAAGGCCCGATCGACCAAGTGTTCTAAATCGACATGATGCTAATATAGAAATTGGTGTTGATTGATTATACCATCGACAAGTTGTCTATAGTGAGGATGCTTATTGATGACCATAGTATAGTTATTGATATACTATAATAATTAGTCAGCAATTGACACTAATGGTTCATTATTTTAACGAAAATGTACCATTTTAAGTCATTTTACTTGGAAAATGAAACCTATGACACCATTGATTCCAAGATATGTAGGGTATATTCTAGATTTTAAAAATAAGGAATTTGTTTCAGTAGATAGGTTCCAAGTTCAATGTGACACCTATACAGAAATTGGAATCTTGAAACCACTCAGCTCTAATTAATTTACCTCCAAAGTCCTACGCGGTCAAATCTCCAAAGAAAATATAAAAGTTTTTCCATGATATTAGAATCTTACATATTGAACGCTTGCAATAAATATAAGTAAAACATAGATGCATCCACATTATGGTTTTCAATGCTTTAATCGCTTAATTCTCGATGTTGCGCACTTGGGGTTTGAGTCATTATGGCTGCGCATGACAACCTTCCCCAGCTCAAGAATTTCTATTCTTTTCTTCCTCGGAACAAAAAAGGAATAGAAACTCATTTGATAACGGCAAGTTGGTTTTTTGTTCTCGGGAACAAAAAGTTAGCCCATGAATGGTTTTGGAATAGAAATGAAAAGTAAAAAAAAGTTGTTTCTTGGTCCTGGGAATAAGT
The DNA here is from genome assembly GCA_014182555.1 of Eucalyptus erythrocorys. NCBI lineage: Eukaryota > Viridiplantae > Streptophyta > Magnoliopsida > Myrtales > Myrtaceae > Eucalyptus > Eucalyptus erythrocorys. The sequence goes on from CM024604.1 coordinate 37,346,750, forward strand.
TTTAGAAATAAGTTAATTTTTTTTTTTTTTATTCATCTCTTGCTGCCGTCAGTCGACTGCCATCTACCGCCGCTTGCAGCTGGTCGTCTGTCGCCGCACACCGCCGGCCGTTTGCCGCCACCGGCCGACTGCCGCCGCTGGTCATTGTTGGCTGACTGCCGTCGGTCGCCACCGCCGCGGGTCGCCGCCACCGCCGGTTGCTACCGCCGCCGGATGATGACGGCGGCAGCGATGGCGACAACCGACAACGATCGGCTGGCAAAAATAAAAAATATAAAAATATAAAAAAGAAACTGTTTTTTACCAAACACATTTTATTCTTTTTCTATTTCTAAAGTAAAAATTTTGAGTTTTTTTCACACAGAAATTGTTCCCCGAATAGAAATAGAAAATAAGCATTTTTGCAAAAAAAAAAAAAAAAAAAAAACTACTCCCCAACCAAGAAGCGTTGTCATGCGCAGCCTATGTGTCCTACTCAACATGACTTCGGCATGACGCTTGCCACCCTATGCATAGAGTGGTACCCAGTATATGTGGACGAAGCGATTAACGTACGATCAAAAAATTAGTGGAGCCAGAAAAAAATTTTGATATCTATTATTATTTGCAAGTTAAAGTGTTGAGGTATAATTCATACTCTTCATCAATAAGAAGGCACGAAGTTCTGCTCCTTGATGAATATGAAGGTTCAAGGACAATCTTGAAATGGTCATAGAGACAATATATTGGTGATGTCCTTAATTTAAGTTCATTTTTTATTGGTGATTTAAATCTACTAATTATATATAATATCTTTTTTTTAATAATTGAGAGTTGTAATATAGAGGTGCAATGTATTAATTAAAGTAAAAATATCATAAAAATTCTGATATCTCAATGTCTCTTTTGCTGGTTTTTATTTTTTATTTCTTCGTGGTGGTGTGTCGAATTCTAATAGAAAGAAGGGAAAGGAAAGGAAAATAGACATTGTTAAAGACTTCGCGAGGACTGAGGAGCAATCTTTCAAGGTCTTTTTATCGCTCTTGGTCTGGGTCGTCGAGCGGATGATATGATTGCAAGAGGCCAAAACTGTCAGAGCGAACAGTACGAATCGCTTTGTTTTTTTTTTTTTTTTTTCACGACGTGTACCCCCCCCACCCACCCACTTTAAAAAAGGAAGAAAGCTTAGCAAATGACGCCGGAGCCGGTCTCTGTCTCTGCAATGCGCTTGCCAGCTTTGAACGAAATAGAAAGGAAATGTCTGTAAGGCGAAAGCTACTCTTTACAAAAGCAAGTCTACTTTTGTGCACAATTTTCTCCGCCTCTGTAGACGCCAAGTCTCATGCTGGCGTCGCGTGGTGACGTGTGAACCGCTCTGTCAGGAGGGTCCGCTGACTCGCTAGGGTTTTGTTCTTCAGGTTAGGTCGGATTTTCTTGGGTGCTCCTTCCTTGGATTTGCTGAGCTTGGACACAGCGGGTCAATGAATAGGCACGTGAGTAGAGTAAGCTATAAATCTTTGTTGATGGCTACAAAAAAAACGTTGTCAATATTGGTGTACAATGATGATCATTGATAGATTGTCAAATGGTTGATTGTAAATAATGATATTAGATAATGATATTAGTTAAACAGATTACCAATCCAAACGCCACAAAAAGACCGAATACTTAGAGAGTATCAAGATGCGATCATAAAATCTCGAATTTGAAATCACTAATGAGTGGAGCTATGAAGGCCGGTAAATCATGGAGCAAGAATGGACGAGGTAAAGAATTAAAACACAATTTTAAAGGAGCAATCACTCGAAAATAACATCATAGCATTGTAAGAGTATGGGCACAGGATTCTCGAAAATGTGGAGACATAGAGATATGGCTACGACTGTAGGAGAATTGCTCCTAGAAGGTGATGGCATGAGCACTATATATACTATTGTTAATCTACTGGAGACCTCGCGAGCACAAAAAGAGAAAGAAAAGAAAAGAAAACAAACAAACATGTTATCTTTCAACTACACCTTAATCGATGCATTGTAGTTTTAATTTTTAGACTCGTGTCATTAATTAAATTCCAATGTGTCTCTTAACTGTAGATTTTAGATTTGCATTGTCATTTAAATTCCAACATCGCATTTTCATATTTTTGAACTTTGTTGTCAATTAAATTATGACATAATTTGTGCACATTTAGTTCCGTCCATAATAGCTATGTTCTCAAATTTTGTCGTCGTTCAAATTTTAATTAGGGATGATTGGATTTTGATTTGGTCTAGTTCCACCTAGGAATTAGAAACCGGACCATGAGGACCGATTCCCATTTTTTGGGATTGGGGACCAAACTGAATGGTCCTAGGACCAAGAACCAGACCGGACCAACTGACTGATTCAGTCTAATGGAACCGACCACTTAGCAAAAAAAGAATTAAAAATTTTAAAAAGTACTAAGAGTTATTACTATTTCGGGATTTATTATTATTTTTAAGATATTAAAAAATATATTTTAAAAAAAGAGTCGGTCTAATTAGTTTTTCCCTAAAATAGGAATTTGACCGAAAATCACGATTCCATTTTATCACGATTCCATTTTTATGAATCGGGAAACGGACCACACCGATTGGTCTGGTTCGGTCCAGTCCGGTCCAAGCGGTTTCCAATCTAGTTGGTCTAATATGCTCACCCTTAATTTTGATATAGTTTGTTTATGTTCAATTCCATTTAAAGTGAAGTTATTGATTTATCTTATCAATAATAAAAGAATAATTTGCACATAATTGATAAGATTCGAGCCAGTGATTTTCGGTTGCTAGCATCAACAGCCAAACTAATAAGGTTATATTTGAGCCAGTGGCTTACCTCAGTGAAAAATTGTCAAGCTCAACGAGTTCTCCGGAGATTTCGGCTCGAGACGATGACGTTGGGCCTCATCACGCATCGGGCTTGCTTTGGTATGAATAGGTATTTGGGCCCTTTGAAAGCTTTGTTCTGAAGATTTGACTTTTTGACCCCATATTATGACGATATATCCAAAGACTCCAACCATATGAAAGAAAGATCTCCCTCCAAGTAATACATTCAACGTTCGTTTATTGAATAAGGCCCGACTGACCAAGTTTTCTAAATCAACATGATGCTAATACAGAAATCAGTGTTGATTGATTATACCATCGACAAGTTGTCTATAGTAAGGATGCTTATTGATGACCATAGTACAGTTATCGATATACTATAATAATTGGTCGACAATTGACACTTATGGTTCATTTATTTCACGAAAATGTACCATTTTTAGTCATTTGACTTCTTGGAAAATGAGTAGAGAATTTGATTTAACTCTCCCGTAGAAAATTACTAAAAAAGTTGATTTTTTTTTTATATTTCTCTTTTTGCCTTCTTCCTCTCCATTACTCCTCTACTTCCTTGCCACTATCCCAATCTCCTTCCATTGTCGACGAGGCCCAATGATGGCCACAGGTGAGCTGTGGGCTTGCTGACGTTGCGTCTTGGCCAGTTGCTGGGTGGCCGATCATCATCGAGGCATGTGATTAGGGGAGGAAGTAGGAGGAAGGAAAAGAAAGAAAAGAGAAAAGAAAATGGAAAAAAAAGAAGATGATGAAATGAAAAGAAAAATAAAAAATAATAAAAAGTTTGATTTAAAAAATTAAAATTTTGAATTTTTAGAAAAAATAAAATATTAAAAAAATATTAAAAATGAGTTCATAGATGATAATATGTTTGGTTCGGATGAAAGAATGAGGAGGAAAGATGAAATCATTTTCTCTATTTTTAAAGGTGTTTTTCCCATGAAGGAAAAATGTTTTCTTCGACTTCATTTTTTGTGAACCAAATGCGTTTTTTCGGAAATTATTTTCCATGAAAGAAATAGAGCCTTAGATAAATTTAAATAAGTGTTAAATGCAGAAATTGAAGACAGTGAAGATATCCATTAATGATTAAATCCAGTGATAATTGAAAAGTCATAATTGCTTGTAAATAATATTGAGAGTGATCGTGGAATCTAAAATTGTGGAGTTGCAATTAAATCCACAATTGAAGGGTTGTAACCATTATTTTGAAGTGTGATCATGAAGCCAAAAAATTATAGAGATGCAGTTGTAACCTTTATTTTGAATATTAACAGCCTAGAAGCGGTTATATTTTGTAATGGGCTAGTTGAATCGTCATAGGAAAAACAATCATCAACGCAAATTATTTATCTTTTAGATTTTCAATTGATTTTTTCAGTTCATGCATTTACTTTCCTTTAGAGGAATTAGTTCTAGTTTTTGGTTATGCATTCTATTTCCGTTCGAATTACGGAACCCGATTCAATAAAGATCGAACTTGTGGTGAAGTTTCGCCATGTGGAGGAATTCCCGGCAAAACAGGAGCAAATGGACCTTGCAAGAGGATGATGATGTGCCGCCCTAAAGAGCATCTAATGTTCTTGATTGACGTGTGCAATTAGGGCCATTACTAGTTAGCATGTCTGACACAAATATTTTAAAATTTGATTGACCGCATAATATAATTTTACCAAGTAAGTAGAGTTGAGAAGAACAAATTTAACTGGAACATTTTTCCCTGTTTTGCCCATAATTGGTTATGTGAGACTCTTTAAATACTCTATTAATCCAATAGACGTACTTTGATACTTTCGGGAGGTGGAGACATGAGAATTTGCATATGTGATAACTCTTAATGTGATGATTCTTTGCTTACTTAAGAAAACAAATAAGTTGATTTGAATCCAAGTTATAAAAGAGAATGACGAACAAGCTCTCCATTTGAAAAGCCTCTACACTCAATTTAGAATAGAAAAAAGAATATTTGAAGAAAAGACCCAAACAAATGAAGATGTTTACTGTCACTTACCTAAAAATGGTTAAAAAAAAAAAAGTGGATAAAGTTGTCGAAGATTCACCTTCTAAGATATATAACACAGAATGAATTAGAATATGGCAAATCAAGAGGAGAATACATGGAAAAATGAAAATCGTGTAGAAAAAGGTGTGTTATACCCGTAAAAGAATGACTAGACGATGCAAATGTCATTTTATTAGTTGCAAAGTTTAGCATGAGTAAATTGCATGAAAACTACATGCACTAGCCTGTACATTTACGGTAGTCTCAATCATCCATCCTCAAGATCCTTCATACAGAAAAGACAACACGCTGGAAAAAAGTCGATAGGGAGACGCATGGATGGCTCTACCTTTCGTGTTTTTCCACAACTGATGATTCCCGATGCAATTAAATTGCAAGTAAGTGGGTGAGACATGTGTAAAACATGAGAGAGAAAATGAAGAGGACAAGAGACTTTTTTGCAATGGGGTCGAAACTTTTTGAGGCTTTGTAGTTGCTTGGTGATTTTGGGATAAAGTTAAAAATGAGAGGAACTGGAAAACAGATTTTTTGCAAGACAAACTTTAAAGTATTTGGTTATTTATATTTGCTAGAAAAACTTTAAAGTATTTAATCTCTGGAAAGCATATCTTTTACTTGACTTAGAATGTGTGATGAATGTGTTTTTTCAAAGTGATCTAGTTGCATTTATTCATTCATTCCAAAAAGAGATGCAAAATATGACAAGATAAGGGTCATATTTTCCTCGAAGGAAACTTTCTCCAGCTATGCCTTTGATTATTAGGTTACAAGTTATGGGCATTAGTCACATGAAAACTTAAGTAGATTTGAAAAGATGATGAAATTGAATCAGTTCAAGAGATGTCACAAATTAGATCCATTCAAAACATGATACAATTCTTACACACTTCATAAAAACATTTGACTGAAGTTAAAAAAAAAAAAAAAGTCAATTTTCGTGAAAACCCTAGATTGCATTTTTAGACTTCTGAATCCCGCCAGAAGAAAGTTGATCCTCCCAGAAAGAAGAAAAAAAAAAAAGAACTAAAATGCAAGGGATCAAAATAATAATATGTAACTTTAGTCGAGACAAGGTGGATTCAACCACCAATGCTGCCGCTAGCTCCTTGCGAAAGTCCCATGTAAACGCAAGGAAAGTGAAATCATGTGGCCTGACTCCATTATTAGTCTTTAGAGTCCACCTTGTCCCATCTCACGTTGAATCATTCTTCGGTCTTAAATTTTTTTATATTGATATTAATTTAATTAACTTGACCAATTTAGTCCGATAATCATTGATGTAGACATCAATTGTCTTATATGGCGCGATTAGATATAGATAATTTTATTAATATTTTAAATAAAAATTTCGATTTTTTTAAATATTTTTTTCTTTTTGTCGGTGGCCAATGGCTGGCCACAAGCCATGGAAAGGCTTAATCACTTTAATATACCTTGACTCTTCTATCCCTTAATTTTCTTTTATATTTTGTTGATGGAAGATGATCCTTTCTGTATATCCACTATCAAATGCACGTTTTACGCCCTATACAACATTTCAGCACGAAAAGTATTAAACTTTTCTTATATTATTAATTCACCTCCCTCTTAATTTTTTTTGCCTAATCTATTATCAGAGAAAATGGTTAATTAATGTGCACTAAAATTAACTAGGACTATATTAACGAGTGTTTCTAGTCACTTATTAAATACCTAAATAAGGAAGTATTATAGTTATCGGATGCATTTTTTTTTAAAGAAGTTTGCAATCAATGTTTTAAAAATAAAACTTCAAAATAAAATATACTTAAAATTGGCACATTTTGTAACATAACCAATTAAACTAGAATAGTGAAATTCGGGCCACTATAATGTGTTGCTCAAACTCATTGAGTAAGCATATAGACACGAGAACATATAAAGGTAAGGAACATGCAAAATTGGCGAGGATAGGAAGGTTTCACAGTAGGATTTGACTTCAAAGGCTGCCTTCAGGTTTCAAAAATTGGCATAGTTAAATATAAGGATTAATACCACAAAAAATTCAGAAATGCACAAATCATGTTTGTACATATTATTTATGTAATAGGGATTAAAATCTTTTAAAGGAGAAGAAAGTACTTTTGATCTTGCCATTAATTCCAACTCGATAAAAGGTATGTGAACATTCCTCAACTGAAGTAAATTTTATTGAAGATGTAGATTCTAGTAGAGTGTTGAATTTTCTCTACCCCACATACCATTTTGTTGTACTAGAGTAGTCTTATCTACTTGGGATTATATTGTGGATTGCACCTGCCATTATGCGGATTTAGCCTTTCCCGTTGCTCATGAAAGAGGAGAAAATTTAAATATATGTCAAAAACTTTGAAAATTCCAGATTCAACATCTATGTTTTATTCTAATTTAAACTATAATTTTTAACTTCCGACACGGTACATCATTACTTGGCCTGCAGTTCAATAGGTGTTTGTACTTGTCGCGGCTGAGGACGTAGAAGAAGGTGACTAGCTCCTTGAAATCGAGAGTGCCCTTGTTGTCCTTGTCCGGCTCCCTGAAGAGCCAATCATGCTTGTTGGCTCGAAACCCGGCGAGGCTTAGTAAGGTCGAGAACTCGTCGATGCTTGTGCTGGCGCTCTTGTCCTTGTCCATGGCCTCGAAGAGCCTTTGGGCTGCCTGCTTGTGGTCCTCTATCAAGTCCTCGCGGTGAGCCGAGGATGTGTGCAAGTGCTATTGCTACGGAGTTTTTTTTTTTTTTTGGTTAGAAACAGGAAACTATATTGAAGATTAAGAACCAGTACATCCAACTGCGATAGCGTCAGCACATACAATATCTACTAAATAACTAAGCGGAAACATAGCCCAAGTCTGGGTCGAGGATGAACGGTCATGGGCCTTAGCAGCCCAGTCCGCTGCAATATTAGCTTCCCGTCTGCAATGCACTATAGAGAGATTAGGGAAAGTTGAAACTAAAGAGGCAGCTTCGAGAAATAGAGATCTCTCCTCCCACGGCGGCTTGCGGCGTTTGTTCAGGATTTCTACTACCAAAAAGCAATCCGATTCGATAATAATAGAAGCATCTGAGAAGCCACTGTGATGAAGATGCCGAAGAGATAAGGTCACAACTTGGATCTCAGCTTGAAGAGCAGAAGATGCTGAAACATGCTGCGAAAATCCATCAGTAAGTCTTCCTGTATAATCTCGGCATACATAAGCCATAGATCCCTCCTTTGATCCTAACTGATGAGCTCCATCAACATTGATCTTCAAGGTACCCATATCAGGAGGTTTCCAGAGGGCTCCCTCTCGCTGCAGAGAAAGCCCCTTCTTTGTCAGAGAGAAAGCCATCCGACGAGCAACATAAGAATCGGTCAAAGCAGCTGCTGCTACCCTAGACGGTTGAATGCCTTCGCACCTGAAGATATACGCATTACGAGCGCGCCAAATCTACCAAAGAACAGCGGCCAACGTCTCCAAACCAGGTAAGAAAGATCTGGATTGAACTTGTTGGATAATCCACTCGTTAATTCGATGAATCTGCATACTAGAAATCTGAGTGTTGAAATTAGGGTTTGCCCAGACCTCTTTAGTCTATGGACACAGTAAAAACAGATGTTCCACAATTTCTGGTAGGTGTTGATCACATAATAAACAGCAGGGGTTATCAATTATACGACGTTGAAACAAGTTATCCCTTGTTGCCAAAGTATTCTGACAAATCGACCATAAAAAAGCTCGAATTTTTGGGGGGGAATGCATTTTCCAGATTTTCTCCATAACCACTTTGGGTTCTGATAGGAAAAGGAAGTATTACTTAGTCATGCAGGGAAATTGTTGTTGCTTCAGTTGAATGGTAAGCTGATTTCACCGTGAAGCAGCCATCCTTAGTTGCAGTCCAAATAAGTTTATCAGTCCAAAAATTTCTTCTTCTTTTCTTTTTTTCCTTCTTCTTCCATTAGTTGCTAGGCCTTGATGATGGTCGGCAATTGGCCAAAGGCAACTATTGGTGAGGGTGGTCCTTGTTGAGAACTAGCAAGGGGTGAGGTCGTCGAGGTAGGTGAGGGTTGGCCTCTCTTGAAGTTGGCGAGGCCAAACCTCGCCAAGCTTTGGCAAGGCTCAACCTCACCAAATTTGGCTAGGGCAAGCCTCACCTGAGGCCGATGAGGTTTCCTCTCTTTAGATCTTAACAAGGGTGACCTTGCTAGTGATTGACAAGGGTAAACTTGGCTGATCATAGCTTGTGACCGGTCGCTAGTCATTGTTGAGACCTGAGACCAACAAAGGAAGAAAGAAAAGGAAAGGAAAAAGAGAAGAACAAAAATATAAATATAAAAATCTCCTACAATATAAAAAAGATATTAAAAAATTAATAAATTTTATCAACAATAATACTAACCATGTCATATAAGATTAGTGGCGTTTATGTCAATAGTTTCTAGCTAAAATTAACCAAATAGACTATATTAACAAAACGTGAAAATGTTTATGATTAATTGATAGATTGAAAGATGTAATACTATATTGTCATAAATTCAATAGGCATAAAAAATTTTAAGGTAAGTTTCTCTGTTAATGTGCGTACAATCAATGTCAATGCATGTGAAGCAAAGAGAGAGGAAGCAAAATAAATTCGTGGACTTCAATTAGGACGCACAAGTCCCTACATTTGCTGAGATCAATGTTATGTGGGCGAAGAAATCTTATTAAAACATTTTTACTATGTGACGTGTTAAATTTTCATTGGATATCTTAAGAAACTCATGGTCCAATGCATGAATCCCACTGATTTCAATCTGATTGAAACTTCCAAATAGTTTAATTGCCACCACCTAATGGCCTATCTTATATCCTGTGAGTCGCATGAATCAATTAAGTTCAAACCTTTGATATGTATAAATGATTTTGACCAAGAATAGTTTTTACGCAATTGGTGAGATTTCAATTAGTGACTTCCAATTTTTAGGGTGGAATTTTCCTAAGGCTCCAACTAAAAATTCACCTTGCTTAGTTATTTCTTCTCTCAGCAATTTAAGTCTCCACTATTCCTTCAATGTATATTGATAAATGAGGAGTACTAACCCAAAAACTCCAGAAAAGTAAGATGGGGTAGAGGCATGTGCCAAATTCGATTCAACCAAGTAACCCGATTTAAATGACTAGTTCAAGGTCGATGCTAAGGACAATTAGTTCAGATCCCACTTTTGCTTTTGAGATTAAGAGGCACATCATCTAAATTGCGATCGACAAATACCCATAATATAGTATAGGCTAAGGGTGTCAAAACTGAACCATAATACTGAATTGAAAATTTCATATATTTCAGTTCGGTTCAATTAAAGGAAAAATGGTCATTCTTTTTGTCAGTTTGGGTTATTTCGGTTGGGATAATGAACCGAACCGAACTGCCGAAACATAATATAAATATCCTATGGACTGCCTTGCGGCTTAACTTCTCAAACCCTAAATTCTTGGACACGAGCTCCTCGCCATAGTGACTGAACCCGAGCCCTCGTAAACACCAAGTCCTCTCTCAACTCGACTCGCTCTCTGGCCAAACGACTCGCTCACACGCCACCGCACATGCAAGACGCCAAAACCGTCAAAATGAACATTAGAAATCTCTTTGTTTTTCTCTCCTGGAAGCACGATTTTATTCATGACAACGATCGATGCACCAAGCGTTTGCGTCCTCCCCCTTGAAAATGAAGAGAGCTCAGCAAAGGTAGAGGAGCTGGTCTTGGTGACGCTCTTGCCAGCTTGAAGAAATGCAAAGGGAATCGCGCAAAACCTTATCTCTGAAGCAAATCTACTTCTGTAAAAAACGCGCGCACACACACTCTCTCTCTCTCTCTAGACACCGCATAATGACTCATGTCATGTCTACCTTTTCAAGTTGCCCCATGCAGAGACGACACATGGCTTTGTTGTTGCAGACTCTGCCAGCAGGTCGGCACGGTTCTGTTCGTCAGGTTAGGTTGGACTTTCTTGGGTCTTCCTTCCTTGGAGATGCTGCTGATCCTGGACCGCGGCAATCTTCTTTCCGGCTTCCAAAACATGGAGCCTGAAATGCAAGGTTCTGATATCTACCAAAAAGCTCAAATTTCACCTCAGGACCACGACGAGGGTTCTTCCATCACCGAGTAAAGAATAGCTGTGCTTGTTACCTATTACTTGCTCTTTGTTCTTAAGAAAATTACACAACATGCACGACATCATAAGGACCAAACTTGAAGCTTTTTAAGAAAATGTACTCATGAATTTACAAAAATTCAACCATGCACATCATCACATTAGTAAATTGGCAAAAAAGTATACCATGCCATTGCAGCTGAGATATTATTGCTTTTAATAGAGCAATGCTTGGCAAACGGGCTTGGAGATTGTTATAGCAACCAACTTCATTATGGAGTAAGCTATTTAAAGGCCTATATTTTCACTCTACAGATTTTCTTTCTGCTGCTAGGGGTACTCGACCATCCTCAAGATGCTATTCAACCACATCTCCAATGGTCAGTTGGTAATGGTAACAACATTAGAATCCGTGGAGATCGGTGGTTACCATTGGGTATTCTCCATGGACCTAGATCTAGGGAAGAACCTATTATGGTGGCAGATCTTATTGATCCACTCAACCACAATTGGAATAGCACTCTGCTCCAATGGTCCTTCGACACTCAATTACAAGCCAAAATTCTTACAATACCAGTCAAACCACTATGCTCAGAAGATAAACTAATATGGTCTACGACTACTGATGGCTCACATTCAGTAAAAAAGAAACTACCATATAATCATGCATTCACTTAGCAACTAGCACAACAATAGCACATCTACATCTCACCACAACCCCAAGGTACTATGGAAAAGTATTTGGGCAATCAAAACAAAACCAAAGATTAAATGCTTTCTATGGTCTGCTTGTCATAATGCTCTCACAGCCAATGCAAACCTATATCAACATCATATTATCTTAGATCCTTGCTGCCGTCTATGCCAACAGAAAGTTCCTGAGACACTTGAACACATTTTCCTAAAGTGTACATGGACACCTGATATTTGGGTTGATCAACATATCAGTTTGTGGACTTCTACTCTAACAGCCAACAGACTCGATTATTGGCTAACAGACAGAGTTAAATCATCACAAAACTCACCTGGATTAGCACTTGTTGCCAGCATCCTGTGGCAGATCTGGAGGATGAGGAATAGCTTTATCTTTCGTAATTAACTTCCAGATCCCTATCTCACTGCACAGACTGCTGTGGCTATTTCGAAATCTTACCCGATTTGCTCCGCTGCCTCTCACTTGAGAAATGGTCTTGCCGATCTCGACCCTGAACAACTTTGGTGACCTCCGGAGGTGGGAACACTGAAATGTAATATCGATGGTAGTTATCGGCCGGGTCACAATGAAGGTTCAATCGCCTGTATTTGTAGAGATGCATTTGGAAGACTTACCGATATCTTCTCCAAAAGTGTCCGTCCCGGCGCGTTCTGCCTTAGAAACCGAGTTTTAGGCTCTGATCTTATCCCTTCAACATCTGCTTTAGCAAAAACTCTAAGATGCTAAACTTCAGGTGGAATCTGCCTGCCTCAACTTGATTGAAATGCTTCGAGACGACATATCACCTCCATGGCGATCTGTCCCCTGTTCGAAGAGGCTGCCGTTCTGCTTTCCAAATTCTCTACCCTTAGAGCCGCGCTTCTATCGACGCCAAGCAAACCTAGTTGCCGATTGGGCTGCCAAGGCCCACAACCCTGCTTCGGCCCAAAATTGGCTTCTATTCCCTCCTTCTATACTGCTAGACTTAGGGGGTGCATGACGCGCGCTATTTACATTCCGAAAATTGTTTCGGAATAGAAAAACAATTTCGGAATAGAAATCCGTTTGGTAAAATTATTCCACTTTTCTATTTACGAAATATATTTTGGTTCCGAAATAGATCTGAATAAAAAATGAGAAATAAAAAAAAGCTATTTTTCTATTTCGAAACGAAATGAGAAATAAAAAAATTTTCATCATTCATCGCCGCCGCCGACCGTCGGCCGTCGGCCGCCACCGCGGTCGCCGCCCGCCGGTCGCCGCCCGCCGGTCGCCGCCGCCGCCGCCCGCCCGCCGGCCGCGGTCGCCCGCCCGCCGCCGGTCTCCGCCGCCGCTACTCCTCTCGCCGCCGCCGCCGGGCGCCGCCGCCGGTCGCCGGACGCCGCCACCGCCGCCGCCGCCGCCGTCCGAAAAAAGAAATTTTGTGTCGTTATCAAACGAATTTCTATTTTTAGAGTAGAAATTTTTTGTCGTTATCAAACGGTTATTTTTGTTTAGAAACTCATCCGAACTAGAAATAGAAAAATCTATTTCTGTTTTAGAAACTATTTCTGAACAGAAATAGAATCATGCGCGCCTTTAGTGTATATGGATGCTTTATCTTCAGGCTGTCCTTCTCCATTTCCTTGAATACAAGCAGTGTTTTTCGACCAAAAAAAAAAAGTTTGTAAAGGAACCAACTCAAGAATCGCTACCAAAAGAATCACACAAAAATAACAAAAGACTAACTAAACAGGAAAAAAAAAAAAAAAAAAACAAGGGTTCCAAATTTAATCTAATTCAAAATTCTAACCTAACTTGGAAAAAATGGAAAAAAGGGATAAATGGCAAGCAAATTGCACAAGACTAGCGGCATTGGAAAGATCTAGATGGGTCTTATGACTTCCTAGAAGGATCGAGTCCAGGTGAAAATGAATTAAAGGTAAAAAATTGATGCTTGTGAAGGTGCGCATGTCGGCGACTAAAAAGACAAAACATGGATTACGTTTGAAAGTTCAAAAAATCATTTAAGCAATGTATGAATGGCATAAAATTCGCATAGGATGAAGAATTGGATGCACAAAGATTTGGGTAAAACATCTAACTTTAGGTCAAGATGTGAAATAATCACACGAGTCATTGACACCGCAAAATGACTTGAAACTAAAATGACATGCTTAATGATTTTCGAGTACAACTTGTCTAATTAACACATGATGTTAATATGCCAAACGTTGTTCGATCATGACATGCCATATATGGATGCGAAACTTGTAATGCACACTTAAAAAATCGAGAAAGGCATTAATACATGATTTGGTCTCTAAGAGACCCAAACGAATACTTTTAGGTACACTCATGACAAGCTTATGGTCTCACTTCAATGTCATAGAACATGCTCGATGTTGATTACTTAATGACATTCGAAAATCTAACGAAAAGTTCTATATATGAAATGCAAAATGACAAATATTTTTCTAGATTTTTTTTTTTGAACGAACAAATAGAGATGTATTATAGAGAAAGGTTTTTAGTACAAACATCTCTAATATCAGCACAAAGTAAATCCAAAAGAGCAGACATGGGACTATTAACCCAATTATGAAGAAGGCATCCCATTCGTTGGGCTTTGGCTAGCCAGTCAACGACCTTGTTTGCATCTCGATTGCAATGGGCTAAAATAATTCCCGAAGAGTCTTCCAGTTTGCACTTGGCCCGATCCACTAGAGGTTGTATCTCCCAACTTAGGGTTTCTGAAGAGAGAATCGCATCCACCAACGTCCTACAGTCAGAATGTATATGTATTTCTCGTTCTGGTCTATTCAGGGCAATTTTTTAAGAAATAAAGTCTAGGGTTTCGATCAAAGCTTGTGCCTCTGCAAGTTTCACTGATTTTGCCTCTATAGATTTAGTAAACCCATCAATTATCCTTCCAAACGCGTCCCTGCAGATACAAGCGATAGCTGCAGAAGAGGGGGGGAGACGTTGTTGGGAGTTTGACACGCAGCCATCTTCTTCAATGTCCAGATCTGCGCTCGTGGGTTGCTCACATCCGACTGCAGCAACGATTGGGGTCAGATCCGTTCTTCTCCTTCGGCTGATGAGGAAACTGCGGCGTTCTCCACTTACGCACAACTCCCCTGACCCACAGCTGACTCGGATACCACGGTCAGCTGCATCTTTTCCCCGATTTGTTCTGTGGTGTTGCTCTTTGTCCCCATCGAAGGCCTGAGACGAGATGGCTGCAGCTTGGCTGTTGAACATGGGTCTAGCGTTGGAGAGGGAATTTTGCTGCATTATTTCGGAGAGACCATCGTCTTCTTCCCCCAATAGATCTGGGCTCGTACCATTGCTACTATTGGTACCTCTCTGTATATTGCTCAGAACTTCCTTTCCCGTATGCTCAGCGTCTGAACTGATATGCGGACAGGGGTGCTGTCCTGAATCAGGGGTGCTGCTATATGGTTCAAAACAAATAGCACCCACTTCTCGGTTCAGAACCATCTCACGAAATATAAAAAATAGTAATAAGGACAAAACCACAAATCAGCCTAATCTATTATAGAATCGACTGAACTCCGAGGTGTTTTCTGAGAACCAAAGTGCGACTTATCGAATCAAAGCTCAAATGTCTATTTTCTAAGCCTAGAAGGACTCTGGATCAAATAAGCTCATCTAAGACCTCAATCAAGCCAGAACAGTAAGCTACTCACTGAAGCATGAAAATTTCAGATCATCAAAGATCAAGTTCAATCAACCATAAACTCATGATCAATCCACAACAAACTTCGGTAAATCATCAAACAACCTTATCTACATCAGATCTAAGCGTATTATTTGGATCTAATCTTGAATGCTAGCCCTGATCGGATATGCCCATCTCACCTCGTCGGATTCAAGTTTGAGATGTTTACCTTTTTGTGTTTATCTTCAAAACGAAGCGCAATCGGACGAAAAGCATGCTATCGGAACATGATTTAGCCTCCAAGAACAGATTGAATCATCGTTGACCACCAAGGAGTTCAGCCTCAAAACAGAACTAGTCCGATCAGACCAGCCTTCAAGCCGCTGGAAGAGATCAGCCATTGGAACTATTCCGGTGGCTCTCCGTCAAGGCCTCGACCACCAGCTGGTCAGGGATTCACTTAGTGACAAATCGATGGCGGTCGAACCATGAATGGACCGCCAAACTAAGCAGCTTAGTTGAAGAATTAGTCAATTCAAATCACAGACTCGATCGCCGATGATGATACCATATCGAAATCAAGGTCCAACGGAGGATTGCAAAGATCGTCGAGGCTGAGGGATGGTCCAATTATCTCGAATGAGCAGATTGGATGATCATGATCATCTGTGCAGCTTAAAGGACCATCGGTGAGGGGGTCGGCACTAGTGCCGGTGAGGCGATGCACGAGTGGAGGAGAAGGAAACAGAGATAGAGAGAATTGGCGGGAAGAGAGAGAGAGAGAGAGAGAGAGAGAGAGGATTTGATCAATAGAGAGAGGAAATTATCTACCCAATGAGCCCCCTTTTGAAAAATGGAGGGAAAATCCCTTTTATACTTGTCCTAAATCAGTGAATCTTGGCCATCGGTTCAATCCGATGGTCAAAAACTTGATTGAATGGCCAAATTGAATTTTTAGAAGGTTAGTCACACTTATGATGTGTCGTATAATTGATCGGATGGATTGGATTTACGGAAATTGAAGTTTAAAATGAGAAATACACTTTAGGGCCTATTTATGGGTTAAATCGCAAATTTACGAAATTCAATTGTCATTTTGCCAAGTCTTAAAAATACAATGGCATGTGAGCAAAATACGCATAGCGACTATCTTGGAACTAATCGTTGGAGATCCAGAACCAATCGACAATGGGCCATATCAGCTTGCTCGCTGATGGTCGATCGAACTGGTCAGATCGATTCATGCCGGTTTGGCCGGTTCGGTCGATTCTTGATCGATTTTGGCCGGTTCTTGGCTAAGCAATCCCTGTGGATTCAAAATTTATGTAATTTGAAGAGAAAGCTTGTCCAATTTTGATCAAATTAAGCCAATTAAACCCCGTAAATGCGATCAATGGGTTTTCTATTAACTTAATTGAATAATTCTTATGAAAAACAGTGGACTTAGGCCATGGGTACATGTAATTGAACCCATAGGCCAAAAGGGGCAATTTTTTCAATTCCTCACTTGAAATCACAAATTAATTAAAATTGAATACAATTAATATTACAATAAACTTATTCGACTAATTACCCATGCCTAGGATAGTCTACTGCATTCAAATTGACTTTGAATTGATGTGATGAAACTTGGGTAAAAAAATGAATCAAGGTCTAATATTGAAATTGGACCTAAATTCATCAAATTAAACTTAATCTTGAATGAGTCAACTTAAATTTCTTCAATTGAAACTTTATTGGTTGACTTTCCTATATTCAAGAGAGTGAAATCCCTCAAATTGGGAAGTTCTCTTGTGAATTTCTCAAAATGGACCCCGGATTTGGACTTATCTCAAGAAAATGAATAGAAAACAATTATCCGTTCACGACTTATGAAGAATCGATTTGGGCTCCCTAATTCGGGCTTAAAATGACCATTCGCTTTTCAACATGGAAACCTTGAAATTGAATGAACGAGTGGATTAAAGATAGTCCTTCTATAAAATGTCATAAAAGAAACTATACCTAATTATGACTAAAATAAAAATAATTTTATTTTTAGTCGATTTAGAACCTAAAATCGAAAAATTCAAAGAACAAGATTCCTAATTGAATTTTGTGAAATTCTCAATACAAAATGATCGCCACGTAGACGCCCACCGACTTATGAAGAATCGATTTGGGCTCCCTAATTAGGGCTTAAAATGACCATTCGCTTTTCAACATGGGAAACCTTGAAATTGAATGAACGAGTGGATTAAAAATAGTCCTTCTATAAAATGTCATAAAAGAAACTATACCTACTTATGACTAAAATCGATTTAGAACCTAAAATCGAAAAATTCAAAGAACAAGATTCCTAATTGAATTTTGTGAAATTCTCAATACAAAAGTCAAATCGACACTAAACTAAAGTGTTTTATGGATTTTTCATTTTTTTTCAACTTTTTTGTTAAAGCTTTGACCAAAAGTCAACTATTTAGTTAACTTTTCCTAAAATGTTGATTTTTGAGCGAAAACTTTGAAATATTAGAAAATTGACTTCACTAAAGTGAATTAGAGCTATTCGACATCTATTTAGGCAAAAAGCTAACTTTTGACTTAAGATTGATTTTTAGTCAAATGATTGACAAAAAGGTCAACAAAAAAGTTAAACGTTTAACTTTTTGAGTTTTATTGAAGTGATTAGGAAATCACTTAAAAGTAACAATGGAAAATAAAGAATTGAAAAACAATACTTTTTGGTTGAGGATTGGGCTCCGTCACAATCGGATGCCCTAATCTCAATTTTTACATTTTTTTTTACACGTCGACTAAAAGTCAATTGTTTACATTGAGTTACAATATATTTTATAATAGTAGAAGAATCTATTAAGTAAGAATAAATAAATAAAAAAGAAGAGTATGTAAAATATAAATAATTAAATAAAAGCCCACTTGCATCAATTCCATACTCTCACTACTCAACCTCCAAAAATTCGGAAAAAAAAAAAAAAAACCCTAATTTCAATCCTTATATTCGCCGGTCGAGCAATGTTACATGGAGGAAGAAATCTTAGTGAAATCTTTATATTATGGGACACGTCAATTTTTCGTTGGATATTCAAGAGAACTAATGAACCAATGCATGAATCCCAATCGTTTCATTTCAATTACAATATTTTGGGGCGCGTGTGATGATCACATTATTTCTCTATTTTTCCTGTTTCATTGCTATTGCAAGTTCCTAAGGCCTATATGATTACCATTCTATTTCTTTATTTTTCTAGTTCTCCAGGACATTTTTAGAACATAAATCTATTTGGTAACACAATTTAAAAAATGAGAAGTAAAAATTTTCTACTTTATTATTTCTAGAATAAAACATAAATAAAAACTTCACTCATTACTCGCCTTCATGGCCTGCAGCTGCCACTCGCCTCCCGTCGCTTGTCACTTGTTGATGTACGATTTCTACATCGACATTTTCAATTCAATTGATTAAGGATATTTTATCTCACGAAAGAGTGGAGCACAATGAATGGAAAAGAGCATGGGAGGAGATATTTAAGAATGCCTATTAAACGAATTTCTATCCCGAAAACATTTGTATCGTTGCCAATCACATATCTCTACTCAAAAATTCATCTAGGGAATAAGAAAAAAAATTATTTCTAGCCAGAATTTGTTCTAAAGAACATAATGGTTATCATTTGCATTCCTAATAATTTTAATTGCCTCTACATGCTGATCCGTTGAACACCTTGCAAATCTCATGAACCGGTTAAATCCATACCTTTGAGTCATGCTAGTAACCCTGACCAAGAATTTTTTGCACATCAGTAATGAGATTCTAACCAATGACTTTTAATATCTATACTCCATTTGTTTCACGAAAAATATGGTGTTTTTGGAGAATATTCTCCAAGAAGATATTTTGAAAATACTAATATATTTCGGTGTTCAACGAATAAACTAGAAAATATTTTCCACATATTAGTATGGAAAACTTGGATTCAATTTTCCTCCGTGCACTAATATTAATAAATTTTTATTTTTTTTCTAGAGATTTGATTTTTTAATTTCTTTTTACTTTTTCCCCCTCCTTGTTCTTTAGTTAGTCGCCGCCTTGCTGGCCATGACGACTGTTGGTGATTGCTCAAGGCTCGTCGCTCGCTAGATCGGCAAGCATGAACGTCGAACTCGAGCCTCACCAAAGGCTCTTGCTCACCGGTGGCTGGTTGCTGGTCATTGACCGGTCCAGTAAGAAGAAAAG
Source organism: Eucalyptus erythrocorys (assembly GCA_014182555.1). Lineage (NCBI taxonomy): Eukaryota > Viridiplantae > Streptophyta > Magnoliopsida > Myrtales > Myrtaceae > Eucalyptus > Eucalyptus erythrocorys. The sequence continues at coordinate 37,366,313 of CM024604.1, forward strand.
CAAAAAGAAAGAAAGAAATGAAAAAGAATAAAAAAATCCAAATTTGAAAAAAAAAAAAAAAAAAAAAAAAAAAAAAAGAAGAAGTGGAGACTGATAGGAGTGTGAGATAAGAGAAAGTGAGTGAGAAAAATATTTTTTCTAATTAATTTATTTTTCGTGAAATAAATGCTGAAAAATTGGGGTAACTTTTTTTTAGAAATTGATTTCCGTGAAAGCGACCAACTGTTAAATTAGAAATCTCGTAATACCCCGATCATTTACACCGACAACTCGACAGCTGAATTAAGCACGCGACTAAGCTAGTGATACCGTCATCAAGAATGACGGTGAATTCTGAACCACAAGTGCGCTTTCAGATCATGCCAACCGGTTCATGAGAATGACCATTGGGAAGTTGATTTAACAAAATATTCTTTTGGAAGGCCGTAAAGGATTCGCAAAAAATAATTCGCAAATGAAGGTGAAAAAAAAAAAATGAAGTTTTAGACTGTATTTGTTCATAGAAGAATTGCTAGGCTATGATAAAATAAGTTAGCATAGAAAATGTAGGGAATGTCTGTAACTTATTTTTTGTTTGGTAAAACATTTGATATCACGTTGCATATAGTTATAAATAAAAAAAATTATAAAATATTGCTTGATGACGTTAAAAAAGTAAAAATAAAAATAAAAGCTGGGAGAAGAAATTGTGGGTGGCTGACCATAGCGATCTACCGTTGTTGCAGTGCTTAACCCGATGGTTCACATTTGTCCCAATGGTTGCCTCAGGGCATATCTTTAATGAGATCCAATATCTCTTAAATATAAGATGCATTATAATCTCGTATTTAAGAGATATTAGGCTATGTCAACACTTCCCTCCCCACAAGTCCCTCCCTTACACGTGCTTAACTCGACTTAGCTATTGAAACTACGTTAAACTGTTAAACCCAAAAATTTAAATATGATAGCAGGAAACTACATATACATAAGACACATTATAACCATGTAATTAAGTAGAACTATATTGAGATATAGATCTCAATCTTGATCTCGACCTACACAAGTGACCATCGTCATAGTGGTTGCTTTCTAGTGGCGACCACAATTTGTGATGTCTATCTGTTAATGAGACAGCCACCACCGTGATGGCAGCCTATCAAGGACATAGTTCTTATATGTTGTCCTGGTGACCAATCAAGCCTCTAAGATTGTATACAGATTGGTAGAAATACAATTGTTTTAAAACTCATGCTTAAAAAAAAAAAAAAAAAAAATAGAGATGATCGAACCCGAGGATACTTTCTCTTTTTACAATTTAATACCTCAATTATTTTCCTTCGATTAAATATTTCAAGCTTTTAAAATTGATATGAGTACGTGATCGAATAAGGGGAAGCCTAGGTACCGAATTGCACTATAAGGAAATACTTAGATACTTGTAGTGTCATTACTCTAAAAAAGTATCATATACTTTTTATTTGTAGAAAATAAACTCGATAATTATCTCTATGCATGTTTATGTTACATATATGTGAACATGAAATTGCCGATATCGATTGTACACAAATATTATTATTGAGAACATAGTGATCAGCGTCTTGCCGCTCCTTCATTATAAAACAATAAAAAATGGGGAGTAGGTAAAATAATCAAAGTCCACTTTGTTTCCCCCTCCTTCATTATATCTCTATGCTCAAAATAGTTCATTGACGATGCAGTGCACGACATTAGGAGTGTGCAAAAGAATCAGGATTCGACTGGAACTAGATTGAGCGACCAACAACCAATGATTTTGAGTTCCAATTTACTGGAACTGGTGGAGATACGGACACTTGAAATGCCAAAACTTGATATGGGGAACAATTAAGTACCAAGAGTTAGGAAAGTGATACTTAAGTGCCAAAATTGGAGCAAAATGGATTACTTAAGTGCCATTCCAATGAAAATCCAACCAAAATGCTGACATGACGATTTTTTGGCGAAATAAGTGCAAAACAGTGTCGTTTTGATGCTAACGTGGTAAAAAATTAATATAAAAATTAATTAAATTAAATTTAAAACTAAATTTATTTAAAACATTTAAAAATAAATTAATAAATAAATTAAAAGAGGGGGCGGGGAGGGGCTGTTGAGGGCTGAGCCCTCGCCGCCGCCGCTTCCCCTCTATCGTCCCTTCATGCTCGCCCTCCCTTTTTTTTTAATTTTTGTATTTTTAAAAAATGTTTTAAATAAATTTAGTTTTAAATTAAATTTAATTAATTTTTATATTTTTTTACCACATCAACACCAAAAAGACATCATTTTTGTATTGTCTAGCCACATTAGCGTGCAAAACGACGCCATTTTGCACTTATTTTGCTAGAAAATCGCCACGTCGCATTTTAGCCGGATTTTCGTTGAAGTGGTACATAAGTGATCCATTTTGCTCTAATTTTGGCACTTAAGTATCACTTTCCTAACTTTTGACACTTAAATGTCCTTCCATACCAAGTTTTGGCACTTGGGCTATACTTCTCCCGAAACTGGTGAGTACTGGTTAGGTTCCCAATTCCAAGTGTAGAATTATCCAGTTGCTCACTTGGACCAGACCGGTACACACACAAACATAATTTTTTTAAATTTTTATGTAGAGCATCTATGTGTTCTTGATTTTGATGTACTTAAGTTTGAAGATGACCAAAGTGAGTTCAATTCCAACTTTGTGGGCACTTTAGCGAGTTCGATTCTATAGGCCAAATTAAAAAGAGTGGAACTTCTAATGGGTGTTTCCCTGACTGGGCAAATGACTTGAGTGTTCGAGGCGTCTCTAGTCCAACATTTTTCAAACCTGAAAGGAGATGACAATGGGTCAAGGGATTGTTCACCATAAGTGTTGAGAAGGATTGGTTCATGATTCGAAGCAATTGCAATGAGGTAATGATGGCTTTCGAAAGCTAATGACGTCAGTTTATGTTGGAGCTGCACATGTCAACCGTTCAAAACACTCGTGAATTGTTGGGGACACTTTGACCGGTTTCTAGTTCCAGTTTTTCCCAATGAATTTAGTGGGTAGCTCCCAACCAATCACTCGTACACTACATAATGAGTTGTGCCAATTTGTGGATCCACATGCCTCGCTATAATGCGTGTTCTTCATCAATTTATGCTCGTGTTTTCCGAAATTCCCATTCGAAACCCTATGTATCGTTACTATTTCACTGTCCCTGGACTAAAGCGGTGTGGTTTCATCCTCAAATTCATGTGAACATGCGTCTTTTCCAAACAAATCGTTTTGATGCCTGGCTATATCAACTTATGAGGAGGAAGAACGCAATACCTGATTTGGTTGTTATTGCTGCTGTCTTGTGGCATATCTGGAAGGCCAGGAATGATTTCGTGTTCCGGCATCGCGGGCCCGACCCTGATCAGGTGGTTTTCAATGCTTTAGCTTTTGCCTACGCGTATAGGACCTGTTCCTCTGAGTCCCTGCACAAACAGAAATACCCAGATCAATCTTCACCTCCTCGGAGCCCAGATCCAGCTCAGATTTTGCCAGCTTTTAGAGAGACTGTTGGTTCAGTCTTCCCCACTGTCGGCTTGGAACAGAGGCATCCCCCTCAGATTCCCTTAGGGCCCTCAGGCTGGCGTCCGCCGGATCGGGGTGTTCTGAAAGTGAACATTGATGGTTCCTTCCATTCAAGCGCTTTGGAAGGCTCGGTAGCGGGAGTTTGTAGAGATTTTACGGGAAGATTAATAGACGGATTTTCCCTCACCATCAGCGCTGCCTCTGCCCTACAAACAGAGATTCAAGCTTTCACTTCGACTCTCAGATTCCTTCTACAAACAAGGCAATCATCCACTCTCCTGATTATTGAATCTGATTGTCTCCAGTTGGTTGAGTCGATTCAAGATCCAGATCGCTATCCTTGGGAGGCTCGTCTGCTATTCGTGGAGGCGGCAGCTTTGATCCGACTTTTCCCAACCCTAGAGTTGTGACATTGCCGAAGAGAAGGAAACGCCGTCACAGACTGGGCCACTCGTGCGCATGGGCTTTGCATCCTTCCTCCAAATTGGCCCGCCTTTCCCCCTCCCTTCCTTTTCTCTCTTTTGTGCTCTGATGCTTTGAACTGTTGTTCTCTGTCTGCCAGCTAATTTATTACTTAGCTTTTTCGACCAAAAAAAAAAAAAAAAAAAACTCCCAAGAGTTCACATCAATGGGAAAGTTTGGCACCTTGATGTATGCACAATTCGCAGAGTCAGAAGCCTTCGCACAAAAGGGCGTTTGATGATTGAGGGGTGAAAAGAAAAGATCGACATGCTTCTTTATTTCCAATAGTAAACGCACAATACACTAACTGGTGTTGAAGATACCATTACCGATGCTGATCCTGATTGATCTTAATTCTTTTCAATTATAGGGAATGTTTTGTATTGGAATATTATGTATATCTTTAGGATATTGCGTATATTTTTATTCCTCAAATATTTAGACATCTTGTATTATTAATAGGATGTAATTACACACCGAGAGAGTTCAATTAAAAGCATTACGCAAATTCCCCAAAATCTCTATAGCTTTCTACTTTTCTAACGTGGTATCAAAGCCTCCCGGCTTGGCCTAGTTTCCGCAACGCCCTCTTTTTTCTTTAGGGAGGAATCATGTCAAAAGTTGAAGATTCAACTTCTGGTGTTTCTGGAGGAGAACAACAGTCCCTCGACGATCAGAGAAGGGAGAATGTTCCTGCAGAAAACCAAACAAACCTATCAGAAATTGAAGATCAATCGGGCCTCATATAGCCTAACTCAGGATTCAATCTTGGCAACATTTTTGCAGGCCCATACATTTAGTGGGTACCTTTACCAGTTCAACTGAATCAAGCAGGCCCAACTCAGAGCCCAGCTCAAATCGAGCTTGGAAGGAGTGGTGGGCCGCAAGAAAATCCTTCGCACCAAGCTAGAGTGGGTCCTGGATACGGGGCGAACTAGGCATTCTCGGGTCAGCCCGGGTCGGGTCCATCAGGTTTCGAGAGCAATCCCTACCTATGGACCCGGGTTTTTTCCTCTTGCAGGTCTCACCGGAGTCGACGGCCGGCCGGAACTTGGAAATCCGTTGTTCATTGCCACTGTCGATGGACCGCAACTGCGTTTGATCTCTCAACAACTCTCAGGACCAGAGAATTATTCCCTGTGGTCTCACGAACTCCGGCGAGCACTTGTAACCAAGGATAAAGATGGGTTTTTGGATGGCACGGTCCCGATCCCGTCTGACAAGCAACTTGCACGATAGTGGCGAAAGTGCAATCAGCTCATTCGAACTTGGATAGGAAATTGTCTCGCGGTGGATGATGCTGCCGGTGTGCCACCAACCGAAGATGCAAAAATTTTTTGGGAAAATTTACGTGAAATGTACAGTAAACTTGATAGAGCAAAAATTTTCACACTGACTCAAGCATTATTAGATTTGAAACAGGGGAATTTATCGATCTCGGTCATCTACAACAAACTCTCTGCCCTATGGAACAAACTTGAAATGGCAGAGGAGAAATTGGAGGGACCCGAGACGACCTTGGCTCAATACCGAGCCATGAAGGACTGTGAAAAAGTAACAAGGTTCCTATTGATTCTAAATGAGTCATACTTACCTTTTCGCAGCCAGATCTTGCCCATGGATCCGATTCCCCTGCTCGGTCGTACCTACTAGCTTGCTGTTTAAGAAGAATCTCAGAGGTTGGTGCCGTCGGAGTACATCAAGACGGGTGACCGCATTGTGCTTGCGGCCAAGGCTTTGTCGGAGCACCAACTGGCGACGTCAAGGCTCGGCCATGGAGGGCAGTCGAAGAAAACAAGGGCGCTAGCGTTTCCAGGTGCAGTAGGGTTTTCAGCCGAAGAAGAAGATGGCTTTTATTTCTCTCAAGCGAACGGCCAGGATTACTTTGGGAAATCGAACGGTTCGGGTGGCTTGCGAGGGACGAACGGTCGAGATCTAATCCTTGGATCTGACGATGGAGGCTCCTTCACAAGATCTGACGGTGGAGGCTCCTTCGTGAGATCAGACGACTATCCTTTAATCCTTGCAACGCCCAAATCCGACGGCTCAGCCTCCTCCTTTTTAAGGCGATCCAATGGCCAGAATTCAACCGGATCATCAAACAGAAATAATTCCAACAAATGGAAAGGTAAATTTTGTTATTATTGCAAAAAACCTTACCACACTAAAGAAAATTGTTGGAAATTACATGGAAGACCAGGGGAAAAGTAGGAATGAGATTTTTCTGTTGCTGCAAATGCTAAGGTGAATCAACCCATCAACCATGATCAACTTCAACAAATCATGAGGGCCCTAAATCAAATGGGAATTCAAGAAAAAATGCCTAGCTATGCAGGTATTTCCTACTGTTTGATGAGTAATATTTCGAGCAACACATGGATTATTGATTCAGGTGCTAGTGACCATATAGTCTGTGACAAACGTTTATTGTCAAGATTAGACAAATCCTCAACTCGTACTTCCATTCATCTTCCAAATGACACTGATGTTTCAGTTGATAAAATTAGGAATGTTGAGCTTAGTCCTTCTATCATGCTAAAAAAATGTCCTTTCCATTCCCAATTTTCAATTCAATCTCATTTCCGTATCTAAAATTTGTGAAGACAATCTTTGTTGGGTCATTTTTGATTTTGACGTCTGTCTCTTTCAAGCCCCTTTGACTGAGACACTATGGGCTCGGGTAGAAGTTTTGAGGGACTTTATTTTTGGACATTGTTTCCAAGGGATTTTTCTTCCAATAAGAGCATCTTATGTAATGCCAATGATAATAAAAATGTCTCTTTGTCTCATCAACGTCTAGGCCATAGTGCCGTTTTTCCTCATCCTAAGTGTCCTATATGCCCACTAGCTAAACAATCTAGAATTCCTTTTCCACAAAGTACATCATGTCCTCCTACAGCTTTCTCATCATTACACATGGACATCTGGGGCCCATATCACACCCCTCATCGTGACGGGTCGCGCTTCTTTCTCACCATTGTGGATGACCATACTCGAGCAACTTGGGTTTTTCTTATGCAATCCAAGGGCCAAGTACTTTCACATATAAAAAATTTTCTCATCCTAATCAAAAATCGGTTTAACATATCCATACAATGAATTCACCCTAATAATGCTCGTGAATTTTTTAATCATGAATGTTCTTCATTGTTCATTTCCAAAGGCATTCTTCACGAAAGTTCTTGTGTCTATACTTCTCAACAAAATGGGATTGTAGAAAAAAAATATCGTCATCTGTTAGAAGTTGCTCAAGCCCTTAAATATCAAGCTTCAATTCTAGAAATGTTCTGGGGAGACTGTGTGGTCACAGCGGCATACCTGATCAATAGAATGCCATCTCGAGTTTTAAATGGAATGACTCCATTTGAATTCTTGTTTGGGAAACGTCCCGACATTCGTCTTCTTCGTGTTTTTGGGTGTTTATGCTATGTATCTACCACGGGCCCTCGGGACAAATTGGGTCCCCGTGCCCTTTCTTGCATATTTATGGGATATCCTACCCTTCAAAAGGGATATTTGGTTCTTGATCCATATACAGGAAGATTCTTCATTAGCAGAGATGCCATCTTCCATGAAGATGTTTTCCCTTTCAAGAATAGGGAATCTTCATATCAACAAGACGATTCCTCTTCGTCTTCTCGTCCTTTTTTAAATGAAGATGATATTTCACAGGCACCGGTGATTATGCTTTCACAAATAATATCACTTGCAACATCTCCGAATGTCAATACACAGGTTGTCACGACCCGAACTCCGAGTACATGCATATCCCTCCGTGGTCGATATAATTTTGCGACGTCCCAGGGAGTGTCGCCGACCCATTGATTATTATGCACATGCGGAAACGTAAAACAATCTCCATACAACATAACGGTGGGATAGAAACGTAGGATAGTATTTTCACAACCACACCTACAATAAAGTAGTACTTAAAGACAAACCAGTTTAACACTCCAAGGTCTAATACAAAAAGTGAAGCTGTTTGATTTCTTATAAGTTAAGCTTCTATTTACAAAACCGAGGTTCGTTAATATATTATCATACTCCTCAACCCTTCTAGGGTGAACTATCACCCATTCCCAACCTCGACGGAAGACCCGTCATCCCTTGGGTGAAGGTAGAGAGACTTCTATTTTTCCTTCCCTGCAAACCATTGTACACGACCTGGCCTTTCTTCGTCTAGGGACCTGAAAATGTTAGCCCACTAAGGGGTGAGATCACATCTTAGCAAGTCAATCTACTAAACCCAGATTAGGAGAAGGGTACATATAACATGCAATCTAGTCACCATTCTTACTCTTTCTCATCACTTGCATTTTCCTGCACGTTAGTGGCATTCAATTATACAATATCACATTGACATCACCTAGCGGTTGAATACTTCAATGCAAATACGGATAGGGATGCGATATCGGATCATTGACCGTGGCCAATTTTTAACGAGATAACAGTCATCCGGTATAACCGGGCTTCGCCTCACACCATTGAGCGCGGCAACGTCTACATCTAGACGGCATTCCAATTAAGGAGCATCGGCCCGGCATCCACTTGCGACCGGCATCCGTTGACGTGGGGCATTCCCGAAGGAGCATCGTCCGGCCCCAAAGGCACGTGACGGAATCATGTCGTGAATGCATATGATAGATGCCACATTTCAATAATCAATTATACACAGCATCCACAGCATCAATTGAGCAATTTCATAGTAAGAATTCTTCAAAACAAGCATATACTCTTATTCACCCAAATTTACAGAAAGCTGTCCAATAACGTTCTTCCAGTGTCACAGTCAGAAATTCACTCAAATGATCTCGAAAAATTCTCAAATTCAGACACGTGATAGAAAACATATAAAAAAACATTTTTCATGGAGACACCAAGATCTAGATCCCTCTGGATTCGGCCCAGAAATTTCTTCTATCCAGCACAAAAATCGGGTCCAGTTCCCGAGAGTCTAACTCATCAAAATCAGTTCGGTTTTGGGTCAAAATCTTGTTCATTTAATTTGAAATTCGAGTATGTTATATTAGTAGTTGTAAGGAACAACTTTCATGAAGGAACTGATTGGAAATTCGACCTCTAAAGGTAGGTAACAACCCTTGGAATCATGGCAGGTCACGGGTTACTGGACTGTCGAAATACTGTTCCGAGGATGACGTCATTAAAATCGTCACCTATTTAATTTCTAAAAATTATGAGAAAAATATATGTTATTATTTAGGATGTCCAAAACATTTCTTCAGAAGGAAATTTCTTCAAAATCACATCACAAAGTTGTCCACGAAATTAGCAAGACATACATGTCCTGGAAACTGTTTCAGAAAACAGCCTCTGTTCTATTCGAATCTCTCTCCACGACTTTTATTTTGCTCCATAAATCCTATCTAAACTTTTCTATGGCCATTATAACATCCCTAAGTAATATTCATCCACATATAACTTCATCTACATAGTTCCTCCACATAAAAATCCCTAAAGAATGTACTCAGCCCCTAATCTACGTTTAGGAGACGACTTACCGTTAAATCTAATGGCGATCCTCACTTGTGGCTGGACGGCAACACAAGGACAGCCCTGGAGGTGTTTTGACGATGATTTGGAGCCGGCACAACGGCTGGAGGTGTCGTTGAGCAACCACCACAGCAGCACACAAAGTCCTGGATTTTCTTGAGGAGGGAGGAATGCTCGAGACCTTGCTGTTCAGTTGCTGTTTTGTCGTCCAAAGGGGAGCAAGAATGGCTGAATAAACTAACTTAAAGGAGAAGAAGACAAGGCTTTTTATGGCTGTGAAAGGGAAAGGAAATTGTTGTAAGGCTAGATAAGGGAAAGAGAGAGACAAGTGCACGGCAGCAGGGGAGAAGAAATAAGTGCAGAAGAAAAAGAAAAGAGGGTGAAGCAGAAGTAATTGCAGATAAATTACTCAGCATTCACTCAGCCATTTGCCGTTGCATTTCGGTTTCCTACGGCAAAAAGAGGAGAGGGAAAAGGAGAAGTAATTGCAGATACATTACTTAGCATTCACTCAGCCATTTGCTGCTGCATTTCGGTTTCCTGGCAAGAAGAAGTGAGGGAAAAGGAGAAGTAATTGCAGAGAAGTTATTCAGCCTTTACTCAGCCATTTGCTCAGCATTTGGCCTAATTTTCCATGGAAAAATGGCTCTCCATTACTACCTTAGGTCCCCCTATCTTTTCCAAGTCTATCTCCATTAAACACCAAGGAAATTGAGGTGAAATTGTAGGAGAGAGGGATTCCTACGAATTTCATTTTGAGGAGACTTCTCTTTTTTTCTTTAATTACCAATCTAACATCTAAATCAATAGGGTCAAGTCCCTTAGTAACAACTTATAATACCTCTTTTAAACTTCTATAACTCTTTTTTTTTTTTTTTTCAATTGTTTCATAATAAATGCCCAAAACCTATTTAAAAAGTGGCATTTCCTTTTTATTCTTTTAATTTGTTATTCTTGCCTCTTTTCCGTTAATAATTCCCGTCGTCCATAAAATTTAGAAAGATGCAACAACATTCCCCGGGATTAATTGTGACACGTGAAAATTCTTAATTTCTGTAATCGACATCATTTCCTCGGTTAATTTCAGTCAAATGTGATTTTAGCGTAACTTAAACTATCAGTTAGTTTTTGGGAATTTTGGTGCACTAACCCGTGGTCGAAATCTCAAGTCGGTTGCATCAAAATTCTTTAATAACTTTCCTGATTAGTCTAATTATCTCATGAGTGATCAGCTCGAGAGAATAACGCTATAGGCACATCGATGAAAAGCCCGATTCATTTCATTGAAAACAAAAGTGGAAAAATCAGACTGTCACACAGGTTGCATCAAATGGGGACAATGCAATTTCTAGTCTTCCTTCATCAACCGTACCTAAAAGACCTGGCTCTTCGAAATCCTTTATTTTAGAAGATAATACTGTTACGGACTCACAGGATGATGTTCCACATGAACCAGCTAGTCTTCGGGGATCAAGACACAAAATTAGACCACCAACATGGACAGCGGATTACGTATGTTCTTCTTCAAAAAAGGGTGGTACACAGTATCCTATTTCCTCGTGTCATTTTCACTAATCTCTCCCCCGAACATAAATGCTATGTTAGGAGGATTTCTGAGCAATAAGAACCCTTATCTTATGATGAAGCTGCCCAGGATCCTCGTTGGCAACGAGCTATGAAAGATGAGCTGCAAGCTCTCATGGAGAACAAGACTTAGGATATTGTTCGTCTACCTCCCCATCGTAGACCCATAGGCTGCAAATGGGTATACAAGATTAAATATAAAGCAGATGGATCTATTGAATGTTACAAAGCCAGATTAGTTGCGAAAGGATTCACCCAGAAGGAAGGTTTTGATTATGCGGAAACTTTCTCTCCCGTTGCAAAAGAAGTTACCGTAAGATCTTTTCTTTCTATTGCCACCCTTCATGACTGGCCTCTTCATCAAATGGACATCCATAATGCTTTTTTACATGGGGATCTTGAAGAAGAAATTTACATGGATGTTCCATCGGGATTTCGCAGACAGGGGGAGGGCAATGTATGCCGTCTTCGCAAATCCCTATATGGACTCAAACAGGCTTCTCATCAATGGTATGCCAAGTTTACCAATGCACTTGCAACTGCAGAGTTCCAACAATCTAAGCATGACTATGCTTTATTCACATGGACACAAGGTATGTCGTCGATCTACTTACTTATATATGTTGACGATATACTCATTATGGGAAATGATGCGCCTGCCATTGAGAGATTCAAGGAGTATTTGCATTCTACTTTTCATATAAAGGATTTGGGATCTCCCAAATACTTCCTTGGGATAGAAATTGCACGGTCAAATAAGGGCATTTGTCTTAGCCAACGAAAATTTGTCTTAGAAATTGTATCAGAAGCAGGTTTGTCGGGATCTAAGCCAGCTATTATTCCAATCAACCAGAATATCATGTTAACAACAGCTGAATATGACAAAGGATTGTCACCCACAAACAAGGATTCTTTGCTTAAAGATCCCTCTGCTTATCAATGATTTGTTGGAAAACTTATCTATTTGACCATGACCAGGCCAGATATAAGTTATGCAGTCCAAATTCTTAGTCAATTTATGCATGCTCCGAAACAGTCCCACATGAATGCAGCATTGAAGGTCATAAAATACTTGAAAGGGTGTCCTGGATTGGGAATATTACTGTCTCGAGACAACAATATGGAGATGACGGCATATTGTGACACAGATTATGCTTCTTGTCCCATGAGTAGAAGATCAGTTACGGGATTCTATATAAAATTTGGGGATTCTTTAATTTCATGGAAGACAAAGAAACAATCAACCGTCCCTTTATCATCCGCCGAGGCAGAATATCGAGCAATGGCAAAGACTAGTTGTGAGATAGTTTGGATAAGAGGTCTTCTTCAAGACCTTGGTATACGGATAACGGAGCCCATTGTCCTATTTTGTGATAATGATGCTGCACTTAAGCTTGCAATGAACCCAGTATCCCACGAGAGGACAAAACATATAAATGTTGACTGCCACTTCATCCGAGACAAGATCCAAAGTGGGGTGATTAGAACAAGAGGAATAAGAACGGCAGAGCAACCCGCAGACATTTTTACCAAGGCCCTATCTCAGAGACATCATTCGTATCTTCTAAACAAGCTAGGCGTCTTTGATGTGTATAGACCGCCAAGCTTGAGGGGGAGTGGTGAAGATACCATTGCCGATGTTAATCCTGATTGATCTTAATTCTTTTCAATTATAGGGAATGTTTTGTATTGGAATATTATGTATATCTTTAGGATATTGTGTATATTTTTATTCCTCAAATATTTAGACATCTTGTATTATGAATAGGATGTAATTACACACTGAGAGATTTCAATGAAAAGCATTACACAAATTCCCCAATACCTCTATAGCTTTCTACTTTTTTGACAAATGGCAATACAGAAAGTCTCCAATGGGTGACAATGCTTGTAGTTTTCCTAAACAATGGTGCATCCCAACGCCTGCCCAAGTGAAGTCCCAAGCTCCATCACGTCCCCTAGCACCTTGAGCAGTTCCGAGATTTTTTCCAAGTTCCGAACGCCAGGTCTTGACCGCATGACGAAGTGTTCGTAGATAGATACATAGTTGAACAAATACTGTCCCAAATACTGTAGAATAATCACCGTCTTCTACTAAGATGGAAATTAGTTTTTTCTTCGCCAGAACTAAATTTCCTTTGCACGAATTTTATAGGGTGAATGTCATGTTTTAAAACTTGAAAAAACATTGATTCGGCTCACAACAATCGCTTTTTAAAAAACACGTGATTATCTTCCAGACCAACTTGCGCAAACCCCCCTGTTGGAGATAAGTTTTATCGAAATGCAAATTCTAGTTGAGTTTTGAATTTCCTCTATCATAGACCATTTCATTGTAATGGTGCAATTGGAAGTTATATATGCTCGGAGGGGAAAATTGTCCAAAAAGTCCTAAACCTATTGCAATTTTGCCGATTGAGTCCTAAACCCTTCAATCTTGCCAATTGAGTCCTAAACCTTTTGTCAATTTGCTAATTGAGTTAATCCGACCAATTTTGGCCGGAAAATGCTGACGTGGACGCCGGCGGTGCCACGTAGGACTACCGGCACCGACGTGGATAATTTTTAATAATTTTTTAATAATTTTCAAAAATTTTAAAATTTTAAAATTTTTAAATTTTTTAATATTTTCTGTTTTTTCCTTTTTTTTTTTTTCTTCTTCTTCTTTTTGGCTTTTCCCTTAGCTTTTCGGTGGCCGGCCACAGGCAACAGCCGGCCATCGACCACAGCCGCCGCCGGGGCTCGCTCGCCACGGGCGAGGCTCGGCCGGGTGATGGCAACGGCGACGCGGGCGAGGCCGGCCTTGGCCTAGGCGAGGGCAGCCTCACTCGGCATCACTTTCGCCCGGCTAGGCCTCGCCTTTGTGGCGGGCGAGGCCAACCCCGCCCCGACGAGGGCCGGCCTCGCCAAATCTGGTGAGGGGAGCCCTCACCGTGGCTCGGCCTCGCCCAAGCGAGCATCGGCCTCGCCCCCGGCCGGGCAGCAACGATCGGCCATCGGCCATAGGCCAACGCCCGACCGGCCGGGGCGAGGGCCGGCCTCGCCAAATCTGTGCAGGCAAGGCCGACGCTTGCCTGGGCGAGGGCTCCCCTCGCTAGATTTGGTGAGGCCGGCCCTCGCCGGGCCAAGGCGGCCTCGCTCGCCACGGGCGAGGCCGGGGGCGAGGCCGCCCGGCCCCGGCAAGGACCGACCTCGCTAGATCTGGCGAGGGGAGCCCTCGCCCGGCGTCGCTGTCACCCGACTAGGCCTCGCCTATGGTGGGCGAGGCTAGCCAACGGGCTGTGGCCGGTGGCCAGCCATCACCTGTGGCCGGTGGCCAGCCACCGGAAAAGGCTAAGGGAAAAGCCGAAAAGAAAAAAAAAAAAAAAAAAAAAAAAGAGGAAAAAGAGAAAATATTAAAAAATTTTAAAATTAAAATATTATTAAAAATTGTCTACGTCGGGCGGCGGTCCTACGTGGCACCGCCAAGCATCCATGTCAGCATTTTTCGGCCAAAATTGACCGGATGGACTCAATTGGCAACCGACAAAAGGTTTAAGATTCAATCGGCAAGATTGAAAGGTTTAAGACTGAATAGGCAAAACTGCAATAGGTTTAGGACTTTTTGAACAATTCTCCCATGGTTGGAGTAAACTTGTGAACCTTGCCTACCACTCTTGTGTATTAATCTTGCTCGTCACATGTGTAGGAGGACGTGATTTAAGTATCCCTCCTAAATTTAGAAAAATCAAGATCGAATATCTATGTATTATTTTAATTTAAACTATAATGTTTACCTGCCTAGGGGGTGGAACGGTGCTTGCCCGGCTGTTCAATATTTCTCTGTACTCTTCAGGGCTAAGGTTGTAGAAGAAGGTGAGCATTTCTTCAAAATCGAGAGTGCCGTTGTTGTCCTCGTCCAGCACTTCAAAAAGGCAACGAAGGTTTTCGCTTTGGAACCCAGCAAACGTCAGGAAGGTCACGAACTCGGCGATGCTTATGCTGCCGCTCCTGTCCGCGTCCATGGCCGCGAAAAATTTTTGGGCTGCCTGCTTCTTCTCCGGCGTCAAGCCCTGGTAGTAGGCCAACGCAGCTACGCGCTCCCTTCGCATATCCATCTCTCTCTCTCTCTCTCTCTCTCTCTCTCTCTCTCTCTCTATTTCTGGCCGAGGATGTGTGTAAGTGCCATTGCTAGGGAGGTAATTGAAGTATTTCTAGAGAATCTCAGTTGACCCGTGTATTACACGAACAAGGAAGAAAACAACAAAACAAAAAGTAAGTGCAAATGAATTTTTGGATGGGTAAGTCCATGCAATGAATGTCTATGGATGCAGAGCGAATAGTGAGGCAGCAAAAGAAATTTGTGGACTTGAATTAGGACGCGCAAGTCCCTACATTTGCTGACCGACCAATGTTACATAAGCGAACAAAATTCTTTTTAAATCCTCTTTACTACATAACGTGTTTATCTTTTATTAGGCATTCGAAGAAACTAACGATCCAATACATGGATCCCAATGGTTTTTAGTACCTTTATTGCCATCATCTGGAGGTCCGTCAAGCACATGGAATGCTCTGGGATCCTCGTGCATCGGTTAAGTCAAGGTTTGCGCATGTGACTCTGACAAAAAATAATTTGTGCGAAATTGGTGAGATTCGAATTAGTGATGTCAAATTGCTAAACTTATAAACTTATAATTTCCCAATTACCTATACCCACCAATTTTTTACAATGCCTATCGTTGCGTCGCCGATACGTTGGTTTTGATGGTTATTGAAGGATGAAGAAATTTCTCGCTTCCAGACGAGAAACTGACAGTTTTGACGTATATGCTAGCAACTTGCAATATGTCACTTGACAACTAGCGAACTCAGTTTTATTTTCGCAAAAGTTTAATTGTCTTCGACTTCAGAAAGTGAGAGAGGAAAAGGACGGATCAAGTTAAGTACTTTTCATCAGAACATCATGCCTGTATTTCCTGCTCGTCCTCGTCCTCGTCCTCGTCCTCGTCTGACTCCGTCTTCGTAGACGCAAAATCAACAGTTTGTGTCGGTCATGACGACTCAGTGCACAAGCTAAGCTTATGTTCTCTCTCTCTCTCTCTCTCTCTCTCTCTCTCTCTCCAATTTCCGTCCGACATGTGTGCAAGTGCCGTTGCTATAGAGGTAATTGAAGTATCTATAGAGAATCTGAATCGACCCGGATATTACACGAACAAGGAAGAAAACAAGACAACAAAAGGCAAAGTGCGAATGATTTTTTGGATGGGTTGAGTACTTGCAATGAATGTCTATGTATGCGAAGCGAATAGTAAAGCAGCAAAAGAAATTCGTGGACTTGAATTAGGACGCGCAAGTCCCTACATTTGCTGACCGAGCAATGTTACGTAAGCGAACAAAATTCTTATTAAATCCTCTTTACTACATAACGTATTTATTTTTATTGGACATTCGAAGAAACTAACGATTCAATGCATGGATCCCAGTGGTTTCTAGTACCTTTATTGCCATCATCTGGAGGTCCGTCGAGCATGTTGAACACTCTAGGAGCCTCGTGCATCGGTTAAGTCAAGGTTTGCGCATGTGACTCTAACAAAAAATAATTTGTGTGAAATTGGTGAGATTCGAATTAGTGTTGTCAAATTGCTAAACTAATAAACTTATAATTTCCCAATTACTTATACCCACCAATTTCTTACTATGCCTATTGTTGCGTCGCCGATACGTTGGTTTTGATGGTTATTGAACGATGAAGAAATTTCTCGCTTCCAGACGAGAAACTGATATCGTTCATTTTGACAGTTTTGACGGATATGCTTGCAACTTGCAATAAGTCACTTGACAACTTGGGGGCTTTGCTAATCATTTTGAACACATACGGCACACATAAAATATCTAGTGAACTCAGTTTTATTTTCGCAAAATTTTAATTGTCTTCGACTTCAGAAAGTGAGAGAAAAAGAACGGGTCAAGTTAATAATTTTCGTTAGAACATCATGCGTGAAATTCCTCCTCATGCTCGTGCTCGTCCTCGTCCGACTCAGTCTTCATAGAAGCAAAATCGACAGATTGTATCCGTCATGACGACACAGTGCACAAGCTAAGCTTATGTGTTTTCTTTCTAAAGTTATTCACAATCAATGTGTTGAATCCCTTTCATCATCTTTTCTTTCCGTTTGATAAATCTCTGTCACCGAACGGTTCAGAAGGTTTAAAAAGATAGACGGTTTCTTTGGTTTTTTTCCATCATCATTTATTTTTGTTAATCTCGTCAGTTTTTTTTTTTTTTTTTTTCTGTTGGTTATTAGAATATATCTTTCCTTACTTGCATTTGATATTGTTCCTTTTACAAAATATTCCAATATTAATTCTTGCCATTGCAATCAATGGTCCGAGTAGATCATCTTCCTCAATATCTTACGTTCTATTTAATTAAAATTTCAATTTCTATACATAATGTGTTGCTGTGATTATACAAAATCACTACTAAGCACTAACTTTCTCTTATTCTTCATTGTGAATCAATAAAAAAAAAAAAAAAAATTGCATATGCAATATTGAAAGCTAATTCTTTAGCATCTTATAGTCAAAATAGTGACATATACATGAAGAGCTTAAAAGTGGGTAAACTGGATGATTTTCATATGTTGGATTAAATATGGAAGTATTTTAATAAATGAGTCGGGTCAAGTAAGGGTAGGGTATGGGTTTGGTACAAATATTGTGTGACATCCGGAATTTTTTATATTGTTTTCTATTAAATTAATTGGACATTTCATTGATGCGTCTATAAGGTTGTTCTCAGAACTGATCACTCTCTAGATAACTAGACTAGCTGGGTAAGCCATTAAAGAATATTAAGACAACAAACTTGAGAATTCGACCAAGAATCGGCTTCCCAACCGGGCTCATCTTTAGAGGTCATTACGGCACAATTAAAAATCGAATTAAAATCAAAGATAGGTTGTTTTGATTGAGAGGTGTGGCCAATCATGGGTGACTCTACTAAATTGGAAAATTCTCGTCGATCGACACTAATTTAATTTTTCTATCATTTTGGTATCCTATGTCTGTAATTGAGTCCTCGAGATTTTTGCGACAATCGAGAGTCGCCAATGTGTCAAGTGGGTTCATTGTGGCTCGAAGAAAATCGATTACAGGTCAATTGCGCTAAAAAGTTCTGAAAACTACCCGGTAGTCTAGGTCATGCTAAAAGTGCGCCAAAGTGAAATTAACCATCAATTTGAGTTCAATTTCAGAAATTGAAAGTTCTGTGGTGTCACGAGCTATTTTAAGAACGTCAACTCAGTCTCAGAAGATTTTTTGGAGGTCCTGAGATTTCTTCGGAAAATGGGTTCGGACATCGCGGAAATTTGGTGGAAATTCAGATTGGCTAAATTGATGAAAAATTGGGCTTCCAGGCCGAGCCTTTGTGTGTTGGGGATTTATAGAAAATCATTTTGGATTTTTCTACATCAAAATTGGACCTCAATTTGGGAAATTGAGTGAAGAAATTGAATATTTGAAGTCCAAATTAATGAAATTCGAAGCTATGGGAGGGCTGCATATTATTGGCTTTAAATTGAATTAAATGGGTGGATTTTCATTGCAAGAAATAATTGGAGACATAGAGGATGAGGTTGAGAATTGGTGGGACCAAGTGTTTAATGTAATGGCTAAACTTGTTGACAAATACTCTCCCTCTTAGCTGGCTCCTCCCTCACTCATCCGATTTCTCTATCCTCCAGTCATTGTCGCATGCCAGCTACACCGATCTCCCTCCCCCAGTTTTTCCTTTTGGTTCCTCCTCCTTGATTAAGGCCCCATCATCGAAGTCCTCTTCATCTCTTTCATTTTCTTCCCCTGCAACTCACGCGCATTCCCACCAAACTTTGTTCCCTTGCTGGTCAACACTTTCCATCGAAAACCTAGCTGCCGACCACCCCATCACCACGCGTCCAAAGCAGCTGCCAGCGAAACTCAACCGAAGCTGCCCCCGTTAGTTTTCTTCAACCGAAGACCCAAGGCCCACGATTCAATCAACGAAGCCTCACGCAGATTTTCCCCAGCAAAACACCTCAGTGTTGATCAAAGCCCCACGTTCCACGAAGCAGCATCCGAATTTCATATGTGACATATACATGAAGAGCTTAAAAGTGGGTAAACTAGATGATTTTCATATGTTCGATTAAATATGGAAGTATTTTAATAAATGAGTCAGGTCAAGTAAGGGTAGGGTATCGGTTTGGTACAGATATTGTGTGACATCCGGAATTTTTGGTATCGTTTTCTATTAAGTTAATCGAGCATTTCATTGACGCATCTATAGAATTGTTCTCAAAATTGATCACTCTCGAAATAACCAGACTAGCTGGGTAAGCCATTAAAGAATTTTAAGGGAATAAACTTGAGAATTCGACCAAAAATCGGCTTCTCGACCGTGCTCAACTTTAGAGGTCATTACGGCACAGTTACAAATTGAATTAAAGTCAAAGATAGGTTGGTTCAACTGAGACGTGTGGCTGATTGTGGGTGACTTCACTAAATTGGAAAATTCTCATATACCGGCACTAATTTGATTTTTCTATTATTTTGGTACCATATGTCTGTAATTGAGTCCTCGAGATTTTCGCGACAATCGAGAATCGCCAATGTGTCAAGTGAGTTCATTGTGGCTCGAAGAAAATCGACCACGGGTCAATTGCCCTAAAAAGTTCTGAAAACAACCCGGTAGTCTAGGTCATGCTAAAAGCGCGCTAGAGTGAAATTAACCATCAATTTGAGTTCAATTTCAGAAATTGAAATTCTGTGGTGTCACGAGCTATTTTAGGAACGTCAACTCAGTCTCAGAAGATTTTTTGTAGGTCCTCAGATTTTTTCAAAAAATGCGTTCGGACGTCACGGAAATTTGGCAGAAATTCAGATTGGCTAAATTGATGGAAAATTGGGCTTTCGAGCCTTTGTGCCTTGGGGATTTATAGAAAATCATTTTGGATTTTTCTACATCAAAATTGGACCTCAATTTGGGAAATTGAGTGAAGAAATTGAATATTTGAAGTCCAAATTAATGAAATTCGAAGCTATGGGAGGGCTGCATATTATTGGCTTTAAATTGAATTAAATGGGTGGATTTTCATTGCAAGAAATAATTGGAGACATAGAGGATGAGGTTGAGAATTGGTGGGACCAAGTGTTTAATGTAATGGCTAAACTTGTTGACAAATACTCTCCCTCTTAGCTGGCTCCTCCCTCACTCATCCGATTTCTCTATCCTCCAGTCGTTGTCGCACGCCAGCTACACCAATCTCCCTCCCCCAGTTTTTCCGTTTGGTTCCTCCTCCTTGATTAAGGCCCAATCGTCGAAGTCCTCTTCATCTCTTTCATTTTCTTCCCCTGCAACTCACGCCCATTCCCACCAGACTTTGTTCCCTTGCTGATCAACACCCTCCACCGAAAACCCAGCTATCGACCGCCCCACCACCACACGTCCAAAGCAGCTGCCAGCGAAACCCAATCGAAGCTGCCCCCGTTAGTTTTCTTCAACCGAAGACCCAAGGCCCATGATTCAATCAACGAAGCCTCATGCGGATTTTCCCCAGAAAAACACCTCAGTGTTGATCGAAGCCCCACGTTCCATGAAGCAGCATCCGGTATGTGACATATACATGAAGAGCTTTAAAATGGGTAAACTAGATGATTTTCATATGTTGGATTAAATATGGAAGTATTTTAATAAACAAGTCGAGTCAAGTAAGGGTAGGGTATGGGTTTTGGTTCAGATATTGTATGACATTCGAAATTTTTGTATTGTTTTCTATTAACTTAATCGGGCATTTCATTGATGCGTCTATAAGGTTGTTTTCAAAACTGATCACTCTCGAGATAACTAGACTAGCTGGGTAAACCATTAAAGAATTTTAAGGCAATTGACTTGAGAATACGACCAAGAATCGACTTCTCGACCGTGCTCATCTTTAGAGGTCATTACGGCACAGTTAAAAATCGAATTAAAGTCAAAGATAGGTTGGTTCAACTGAGACGTGTGGTCGATCGTGGGTGACTCCACTAAATTGGAAAATTCTCGTCGACCGGCACTAATTTGATTTTTCTATCATTTTGGTACCTCGTGTCTGTAATTGAGTTCTCGAGATTTTCGCAACAATCGAGAGTCGCCAATGTGTCGAGTGGGTTCATTGTGGCTCGAAGAAAATCGACCACGGGTCAATTGCCCCTAAAAAGTTCTGAAAACTACCCGGTAGTCTAGGTCATGCAAAAAGCGCACCAGAGTGAGATTATCCATCAATTTGAGTTCAATTTCAGAAATTGAAAGTTCTGTGGTGTCACGAGCTATTTTAGGAACATCAACTAAGTCTAAGAAGATTTTTTGGAGGTCCTGAGATTTTTTTGGAAAATGGGTTTGAACGTCACGGAAATTTGGCGAAAATTCAGATTGGCTAAATTGATGGAAAATTGGGCTTCCAAGCCGAGCTTTTGTGTGTTGGGGATTTATAGAAAATCATTTGGAATTTTTCTACATCAAAATTGGACCTCAATTTGGGAAATTGAGTGAAGAAATTGAATATTTGAAGTCCAAATTAATGAAATTCGAAGCTATGGGAGGGCTGCATATTATTGGCTTTAAATTGAATTAAATGGGTGGATTTTCATTGCAAGAAATAATTGGAGACATAGAGGATGAGGTTGAGAATTTGTGGGACCAAGTGTTTAATGTAATGGCTAAACTTGTTGACAAATACTCTCCCTCTTAGCTGGCTCCTCCCTTACTCATCCGATTTCTCTATCCTCCAGTCGTTGTCGCACACCAGCTACACCAATCTCCCTCCCCCAGTTTTTCCTTTTGGTTCCTCCTCCTTGATTAAGGCCCTATCGTCGAAGTCCTCTTCATCTCTTTCATTTTCTTCCCCTGCAACTCACGCCCATTCCCACCAGACTTTATTCCCTTGCTGGTCAACACCCTCCACCGAAAACCCAGCTGCCGACTGCCCCATCACCACGCGTCCAAAGCAGCTGCCAGCGAA
The DNA here is from genome assembly GCA_014182555.1 of Eucalyptus erythrocorys. Classification (NCBI taxonomy): domain Eukaryota; kingdom Viridiplantae; phylum Streptophyta; class Magnoliopsida; order Myrtales; family Myrtaceae; genus Eucalyptus; species Eucalyptus erythrocorys. The sequence continues at coordinate 37,388,435 of CM024604.1, forward strand.
ACCCAACTGAAGCTGCCCTCATTAGTTTTCTTCAACCGAAGACCCAAGGCCCATGATTCAATCAATGAAGCCTCATGCGGATTTTACCCAACAAAACACCTCAGTGTTGATCGAAGCCCCACGTTCCACGAAGCAGCATCCGGTATGTGACATATACATGAAGAGCTTAAAAGTGGGTAAACTAGATGATTTTCATATGTTCGATTAAATATGAAAGTATTTTAATAAAGGAGTCAGGTCAAGTAAGGGTAGGGTATGGGTTTGGTACAGATATTGTGTGACATCCGGAATTTTTGGTATTGTTTTCTCTTCAGTTAATCGAGCATTTCATTGACACATCTATAGGGTTGTTCTCAGAACTGATCACTCTCAAGATAACTAGACTAGCTGGGTAAGCTATTAAAGAATTTTAAGGCAATTGACTTGAGAATACGACCAAGAATCGGCTTCCCGACCTTGCTCATCTTTAGAGGTCATTACGGCACAGTTAAAAATCAAATTAAAGTTAAAGATAGGTTGGTTCGAATGAGACGTGTGGCCAATCGTGGGTGACTCCATTAAATTGGAAATTTCTCATCGACCGGCACTAATTTAATTTTTCTGTCGTTTTGGTACGTTGTGTCTATAATTGAGTCCTCGAGATTTTCGCGACAATCGAGAGTCACCAATGTGTCAAGTGGGTTCATTGTGGCTCGAAGAAAATCGATTACGGGTCAATTACCCTAAAAAGTTCTGAAAACCACTCGGTAGTTTAGGTCATGCTAAAAGCGCACCAGAGTGAAATTAACCATCAATTTGAGTTCAATTTCAAAAATTGAAAGTTCTGTGGTGTCACGAGCTATTTTAGGAACGTTAACTCAGTCTGAAAAGAATTTTTGGAGGTCTTGTGATTTTTTCGGAAAGTGGGTTCGGACGTCGCGGAAATTTGGCGGAAATTCAGATTGGCTAAATTGATGGAAAATTGGGCTTCCAAGCCGAGCTTTTGTGTGTTGGGGATTTATAGAAAATCATTTTGGATTTTTCTACATCAGAATTAGACCTCATTTTGGGAAATTGAGTGAAGAACTTGAATATTTGAAGCCCAAATTATTGAAATTCGGAGCTATGAGAGGACTGCATATTATTGGATTTAGATTGAATTAAATGGGTGGATTTTCATTGCAAGAAATAATTGGAGACATAGAGGATGAGGTTGAGAATTAGTGGGACCAAGTGTTTAATGTAATGGCTAAACTTGTTGACAAATACTCTCCCTCTTAGCTGGCTCCTCCCTCACTCATCCGATTTTTGTCTCCTCCAATTGTTGTCGCACGCCAGCTACACCGATCTCCCTCCTCCTGTTTTTCCTTTTGGTTCCTCCTCCTTGATTGCCGCCGCATTGTCGAAGTCCTCTTCATCTCTTTCATTTTCTTCCCCTGCAACTCACGCCCATTACCACCAGACTTTGTTCCCTTCCTGGTCAACACCCTCCACCGAAAACCTAGCTGCCGACCGCCCCATCACCACGCGTCCAAAGCAGTTGCCAGTGAAACCCAACCGAAGCTGCCCCCGTTAGTTTTCTTCAACCGAAGACCCAAGGCCCATCATTCAATCAACGAAGCCTCACGTGAATTTTCGCCAGCAAAACACCTCAATGTTGATCGAAGCCCCAAGTTCCACGAAGCAGCATCTAGAATTTCATATGTGACATATACATGAAGAGCTTAAAAGTGGGTAAACTAGATGATTTTCATATGTTCGATTAAATATGGAAGTATTTTAATAAATGAGTCAGGTCAAGTAAGGGTAGGGTATGGGTTTGGTACAAATATTGTGTGACATCCGGAATTTTTGATATTGCTTTCTATTAAGTTAATCGGGCATTTCATTGACGCGTCTATAGGGTTGTTCTCAGAACTGATCACTCTCAAAATAACCAGACTAGCTGGATAAGCCATTAAAGAATTTTAAGGGAATAGACTTGAGAATTCGACCAAGAATCGGCTTCTCGACCGTGCTCAACTTTAGAGGTCATTACGGCACAATTACAAATTGAATTAAAGTCAAAGATAAGGATTGAGACGTGTGGCCGATCGTGGGTGACTCTACTAAATTGGAAAATTCTCGTCAACCGGCACTAGTTTGATTTTTCTGTCGTTTTGGTACCCTATGTCTATAATTGAGTCCTCGAGATTTTCACGACAATCGAGAGTCGCCAATGTGTCGAGTGGGTTCATTGTGACTCAAAGAAAATCGACCACGAGTCAATTGCCCTAAAAAGTTCTGAAAACTACCCGGTAGTCTAGGTCATGCTAAAAGTGCGCTAGAGTGAAATTAACCATCAATTTGAGTTCAATTTCAGAAATTGAAAGTTCTGTGGTGTCAAAAGCTATTTTAGGAACGTTAACTCAGTCTCAAAAGATTTTTTGTAAGTCCTCAGATTTTTTTAGAAAATGCGTTCGGACGTCGCGGAAATTTGGCGGAAATTCAGATTGGCTAAATTGATGGAAAATTGGGCTTCCAGGCCGAGCCTTTGTGCCTTGGGGATTTATGGAAAATCATTTGGGATTTTTCTACATCAAAATTGGACCTCAATTTGGGAAATTGAGTGAAGAAATTGAATATTTGAAGCCCAGATTAATGAAATTCGGAGCTATGGGAGTGCTACATATTATTGGCTTTAAATTGAATTAAATGGGTGGATTTTCATTGCAAGAAATAATTGGAGACATAGAGGATGAGGTTGAGAATTGGTGGGACCAAGTGTTCAATGTAATGGCTAAACTTGTTGACAAATACTCTCCCTCTTAGCTGGCTCCTCCCTCACTCATCCGATTTCTCTCTCCTCCAATCGTTGTCGCACGCCAGCTACACCGATCTCCCTCCGCCTATTTTTCCTTTTGGTTCCTCCTCCTTGATTGCCGCCCCATCGTCAAAGTCCTCTCCATCTCTTTCATTTTCTTCCCCTACAACTCACGCCCATTCCCACCAGACTTTGTTCCTTTGCTGGTCAACACCCTCCACCGAAAACCAAGCTAACGACCGCCCCATCACCACGCATCCAAAGCAGCTGCCAGCGAAACGCAACCGAAGCTGCCCCCGTTAGTTTTCTTCAACTGAAGATTGAAGGCCCACGATTCAATCAACGAAGCCTCACGTGGATTTTCCCCAACAAATCACCTCAGTGTTGATCGAAGCCCCACGTTCCACGAAGCAGCATCCACGCATCCACGGCCCGGCCTGTCTTGGTCAATAACAACAACCTCGAAGTCTCTAGTTGACCGAATCTGCCAACGAATGCCCCTTCTCCATCGAGTTATGTCACCCATCGAATTCCCAATCCACGCTGCAGCTTCATGATTGGATTGTTGACCCCGACTTCCACGATTGGTCGTTCATGACACCACCTAGCCTAGCGTCCGCGAGCAGCTTCGTCTTTGCTACTTCGTGTGTCTCCAGCCACGATGTCTAGTGAAGTCTAACGTCTTCGATTGGTTCTCCTTGCCGTGAAGCCCAAGATCCACCGCAACAGCAACATCTTTTCCCCACCAGCTCGTGCCCTGATTGAGCAAGCATCAGCAGTGTTTCCAGCCCAACAAATTCCACATGAAGTCAGCCCATTCCAGCCTAATTGAAGTCCACTAGCCCACAAGAATTTGGCCCAAGCTTTAACCCATAGAAGTTCCAACAAGCAACCCAGTTCAGTGGCCCAACTTTTAGCTGCAAGTCTGGTCATGAAGCCCAAGAGAAAGCCCAGTCCATCACAAAAACAAATCTCAAGTTGGGCTAAGATTTGTCGAGCCAAGGTTAAGGCCCGGTCCAAGCCTGTGAGAGTCGTCACGTGCCCAAGTTCGGCCTCCGTTGCGTCGTCATTGACGTGTCCTGGTCTTCGTTTTGTGCAAGTGAGTTTTACTCACTAATGCTTTCTTAGTAGACTAATTATACCTATGGGTTAATTAGATTTAATTAATTGTAATTAGGTGGATAGATTAGATTAAGGTAATTAAATTAAAGATTCATTGATGCTAATTAATTAAATTGATTGTGCATTTAGCTAGTGAACATGTCCTATTATTTATTAGATGCTTCTTGGGATTTTTCCTAACCCTTATCGGGTGTTAATTAAGTAACTCGGGCCTAAGTGGAATTTTTAGTAATTAAATATTAATTTTCAAAATTAATTATTTAATTATTTATTTCCCGGAAAGTCAACTAGGATGGCCAGTGACCAGGATTTTATGTTGATGATCGTGGTGCAGACCGTTTATTTAATTGAGCAATTGTGCTAAATTGAATTTATTGTGTTTATTTATTTAATTTTTTAAATTAATTATTTAATTATTTTTCCAGAAATTCATTCGGGATGGCCGGTGATTGGAAATTTCGTGCTGATTGTTGTGGTGCAGTCTATTTATTTATTTGAGCTTCAATTTGTACTAAATTGATTTAATTGTGATTTAAGGATATAATTCTAAATTGATTTAATTCCAGTAATTAATTGGAAAATAACCGAGCATCGATTTACAACGCCAAAAATATTTTGGTGAACTATATAAAATGGTGGGATTTATGGAAAGAAAAGATATGATATTTTGGCTAAGGTCGGCCGTGTCCCCACACACGTGTATTTTATCGGAGATGATAAAGAATTTGGCAAATTGATTGAATGATCAAGATAGTATACTATATCATCCTACGGGCTCTGATATGTCAGCTTAGTGAGAGCAATATACTGGTGTACTATATCAGCCTACGAGCGATATGTCAGCTTAGCGCAAGCAATACACTTTATCAGCTTAGGATGAGCATCAAGTTATACTATATCGGCCCACGGGCGATATGGCAGTTTCGTGAAAGCAGTATACCGGTATACTATATCAGCCCACGAGCAATGTGTCAGCTTAGCGAGAGCAGTATACCTTTACCTTATCAGCTTAGTGCGAGCTGTACTATCTATTATTAGTTTAGAGTGAGCAGTCCTAATTTGAACGGACTTATAGATAGTATATGATGAGCCAACCAAGAAGGGGTCGAGATGACATGTAATCAACTAGGTCGATTGATCATTGTTTTGATCCGATTATTATGAAATGATTGCTGTTTGCTGCAATATACGAGGCATGTGTGCATAACCTTGAGTTGTAGGTTGGGACTGATACTAAGGTAAGTCTCCTGACTTGTGTTGTGCTTAGGCAACCTTGTAGTATATTGGTTTCCTAATCGAGTCTTAAGGGGTAGAACTTGTTGAGACATAGTCTCATTGGTTATTATAAAAACCAATTTCAGGCTCCTAGTTGGAAGATCCTGAAGAGGAGGATTACCTGTTGGATGAACCTATTGAGGAGCTGGAAGAAGCTGAAGAGTCTGACGAGAATTGAGAGCTTATTCTCTTTTTGTGAATCCCTGTCTATGTGTAGATAAAGTGAGACTTGAAGGTTGTAAATAGTTGTGAAATACTTTGGAGTGTGGTATGTATAAAAGTTTGGTTGTGAGTTTCAATAAGAAAAATATGGCCTTGCTTGTCTATCCCATTGTTTTATTGTCTGGGGATTTATAATTGCTTCCGCATGTACTTAATTAATGAAAGGGTCGGTGATACATAGTCCTGGGATATCGCATTCTAAAATCGGCCAAGTGAGAAGGATGTGTGCGCGCCCGATGATCGGGGCGTGACATATTGATTACTAAATTTGTATTGTATATAAACGGTCAATTTGGGTCAATCCATTTGTGACCCAACCCGCCCGCCCACCCATTTGATGGCCCTAATTTATGCGCGTGTATTCCGAAATTCCAATCGCAACCTTTGTATTGCTACTATATCCAGACTTTATTAATTAGTCTCCAAAGCATGCCTGAGGAAACTTGGATTGAAATTTGAAAGAAAGCAAGGAAGGGAAGGAAGAATGAGGAAGAATATGAGAATATATTCTGTATTTTCTCTTCCATATTCATTCAATATACAATGTTATATAATTATAGCACTAGACATGTACAAGAAAAGGAAATAAATTATATTACAAAATCAATTCCAATATTAGATTCATATTAATTGATCTAGCAAATTAATCTAAATCCCAAAGAATATTGTATAACTCGCGCATATCTTTCAACACTCCCCCTCAAGTTGATGGCTTGTAGATGTTCAAGACACCCAGCTTACTTAGTAGATATGCCTATTATCTTTGACATAGAGGTTTGGTAAAGATATCTACAGGCCATTCTATAGTCCCAATTCCTTCAATTATCCCTTCTTAAATCTTCTCTCGAGTGAAATGGCAGTTCACTTCTATGTGCTTTGTTCTTTTGTGCACTACAGGATTGGATGCAAGTTTGAGAGTTGTGTCGTTGTCCCAAAACAACTTGGTCAGTCCCTTTGTTTGTACCCCAAGGTCTTAAAGCAAGCCTCCTAGCCACACTATCTCACAAGTGGTCTTTGTCATAGCTCGATATTTTACCTCCACTGAAGATAAAGAGATGATTGGCTGCTTCTTCGTCTTCCATGAGAGTAAAGATTTTCCCAGCATGATACAAAATCTTGTAATTGATCTATTGTTCATCGGGTAAGTTGTATAATCAGCATCACAATAAGTCATCATCTCCATGTTGCACTTTTTGGAAAGAAGAATTCTAAGACCTGGGCATTTCTTCAGGTACTTAACAACCTTCATGGCAACATTTATATGGGATTGTTTTGGCTTATGCATAAACTAGCTAAGTGTTTACACGGCATAACATATATCTAGTCTTGTCATAGTTAGAAATATAAGTTTTTCAACGAGCTTTTGATAACCAGGTCTCTAAGGATAGGATCATCTTGAAAATTTCCTTCATCATAGTCCATTGTAGTTAACTAAATCTAGCTTGCATCCCAATAGACCTACTTCTGATATGATTTCTAGCACAAACTTTCATTGGTTGAGGGAGATCCCTTAATCAGATTGGGCAATTTCTATTCCTAGGAAATATTTAGGTGATCTTAGGTCCTTTATGTGGAATGTAGAGTGCAAGTATTCCTTGAAGCTCTGTATGGCAATTGCATCGTTTCCCATAATAAGTATATCATCATCATATATCATTAGATAGAAGGATGACGTACCTCTTGTCCATGTGAAAAGAACATAGTCATATTTGAATTGTTTGAAACCTGCTGCCGTGAGAGCATTCACGAATTTGGCATACCACTACTTGAATGCTTGTTTGAGACCATAAATGGATTTGCAGAGACGACACACTCTATGTTCTCCTATCTTTGCAAATACTGAGGAAGTTCGATATAAATTTCTTCATCTAAATCGCCATAGAGAAATGCATTATGAATGTCCATTTGGTGTAATGACCAATCTTGGAAAGCCACAACCAATAGGAAAGAGTAGACCATGACGTCTTTGGCCACTAGAGAGAAGGTCTCATGATAGTTAAATCCTTCTCGCTACGTAAACCCTTTAGCCACCAAGCGGGCCTTATGTCGTTCAATCCATCCATCAGCTTGATACTTTATCTTGTAAACCCATTTGCATCCAATTGCCTTACGGTCGAAAGGCAAAGTCATAAGATCCCATGTATGATTTTCATTTAGGGCTTGCAATTATGCTGCCATGGCTTTTTGCCAGCATGGATCCATGGATGCTTCATCATAGCTAGATGGTTCCCGCTCTTTAAAGATGCGACAAATACAGCACCTATGTTCTGGAGATAATTGATTAAAGGAAACATAGGATGAGATGGCACAATGAATACTTAGAGAGTTATGTGCAGCACAGACATAGTCTTTAGTCCACGTTGATGGACGTGTGTTGTGCCTTGAACATCGAGGGGGATCCTAATTTAGTGGTAAAGATTCTTCCATAAGTGGTTCCAGCATGGGATTTGGAACTTCTTCAATAGTCACATTCTCAAATCTTGGTGACAGAGAAATGATTTCAGCAGCCGTCTTATCAATTATGCAAGTATTGTTGAGATTTTCTGGATTTCTAATGAGGACATATTCAGGATCTTTGAATGCATCTTCTTTAGTGAAAGTCAAGAAGCATTATGGGTGTCTTCTTTGGGGGATTGATGTTCAACAAATGGAAACACATCTTCATGGAATATTACGTCTTTGCAAATGAGGAATTCTCCTATAGAAGGTTCAAACATGCGGTACCCCTTTTGAAGATTTGGGTATCCCATAAATATACACCGCCAGGCAAGGGGACCCATTTTGCCCCTAGTGACGTAACATAAACACCAAAATATTCTAAATTGATCCAATTCTAGCTTCTTGGGAAGAGAACTTCGAAAGGGCTTTGTCAATTTAGCACCTTTGTTGGCATTCGATTAATTAAGTAAGTTGTCATAACCAGACAATCTCCCCAAAATTATTTGGGATGAAGCCTGAAACTTTAAGGCACGTGCCCCCTTAAAAAAAATGGCAATGATTCCTTTCCACTACCCTATTTTGTTGTGGAGTATATGTGCACAAACTTTCATGCAAAATGCCATAGGATGAAAAAAGAGAAGCGAATTCATGGTTGAACACTCTTTTCTATTATATGTCCATATTCATTGGATAGATCTTCCAAATTGGGTCCTTGATAAAGAAAGAAACTCTTTCAAGTTGGAGAAAACTTGACCCTTAGATTGCATAAGGATGACCCATGTTGCCCGAGAGCGGTCGTCCACGATACTAAGGAAATGTCAAGACCCATCATGATGAGGTTTATGATAGAGTCCCCAGACATCAACATGAATTAGTGAAAAAAATACTACTAGAACGACCCTTACTAACTAGAAAAGGTACACGCGATCGTTTTGCAAGTAGACAAATATGACATTAAGGGTAAGGACATAAAGCATTATGGCTCATTCTGGAATGCAAAAGGAAATTTTTATCATTGGTAGTCACATTACATAATGATTGTCTATTGGGAGAAATTTGAGATAAATCTAAAGTTCTTGGAATGCTAGTCCATAATAAAAGTCCTTCAGAGAGATCACCCGAACCCATCAATTTCCCAATCGAAAGGGCTTGAAAGAAGTAGATATCATCATCGAAAAAAATTCGAAGAGAGTTTTTCTTGTAGGCTCTAGACACAAAAATGAGATTAAATTGGAAATCCGGAACATAAAAGACATTTCCCAAGGTTATTTGAGGATTGAGATTAATGATTCTTGTAGTGGTCACATGAATAGCGTTTCTATTTGGCAGTAACATAGAAACAAGAATATTTAAATCGTCATCAATAATAGAAAAAAAAATCCCTTATCACAGACAATATGGCCACTAGCCCTTGAGTTGATTATCCAAGCATTTTTGAAAATGAAATTTATCAAGCAATGAGAAATAACTGAGAACCTACTTCCTCTGTTAGAAATGCCCAGTTTTTGCAATGCCTGCATAAGCTACTGATATTTCCCATGCATGATGGACTAATCATTATTTGAACCAGTGGTTTGGTATGTTGCTACCAAAGATCCCTTCCCCCATTTTCCTTTTTCATCGAGCTTATCATGCAATTTCCAACAATTCTCAATGGTGTGATGGGTCGCCTACAGTATTCACAAAATAATTTATTTTGTTCCTTTTACATTTTGCCATAAGCCTTTGATCCACCTTGAAAATTTGGATCACCGGATGCCTCAAAGCCAGCTCGTTGTCCATCGTCCGATCCTGAGGAAGGATCGGGCCCATTCTAGCCGTCTAATCACAACGCACGATCTGGACCGTCCATTCTATGTCCCTTAAAGCCTTGCGATTCTACCCCCAGCCCTAGCTCTTCTTGCTGCAAATCTCTTTCTAGGATTTTCATGCCCCTTTCTCTTCTCTTGCCGCAAGTAGCCAATGCAAGGTTCTCTGCTCCTCTTGCATGCTCTGGTGATGTAAGCCTTCGACTCTTCTTGAATGGCCAATTGAAAAATACGGCCAAGTGGTGGCAGGGGGTCCATGGCTAAGATCTAAGATCTGAACATCAAGTAAGTGTTGTTCAAAATGAGAAAAATTGCATGACCTTCTCGTATCGCCCTATATTGTTGCAAAGTCGCCTCGGGTCGTTCAAGCTTTTCCTCTACTACTTCAAACTCGTACCAGAGGGTTGATAATTTATTGAAACATGCGGTGATGCTCATATTTCCCCATTTCAGTTTTGAAAGTGCTTGGGTTAAGGAAAAAATTTTGCGCAATCTAGTTTGCCATACATATCCTATATATTATCCCACATAATTTTCGAATCTTTTGTGGGGAGGAAGATCGGCTGCAATTTCTAGAGTAATAAAGTTCCCGACCCATGTTCTTACTAATTTATTACAATTCTTCCATTGTCTTGTCATCCTCTTGTCGGACGGAATCGAAACAGATCCATCGATGAACACATCTTTATCTTTAGTAACTAGGGCTCGAGGGAATTCTCATGCCCAAATCGAGTAGTTCTTTGATCCCATTAGTTGATGAGTGATGAGCCAAATCTCTAGTCCATTGGCGATAGATACGTAGAGGGCATTGCCGAGTTTTAGGCGACTGGAGGTGGCTATGATAGGGTACAGCAAGAATTCAGGCAGTAATGTCAAGTAGGTATTTGCACCCATACGTGGATTATTTGACCCGTTTGATAATCCCGCATTTTGAACTTCCAAACCCACTATATTTGATCGCCTTGTCTATGGTTGGTGGGCCATTATTGGGCGGGACATTGTCTTTAGAAATATGGAGTCCGGCCATGGAGTACTTAGGCTTGGCTTGTAGTACCATGAACTAGGTTGGACAGAAAAGGACACCCATTGGTATGGTTGACCCGCCATGTGCTAACCCGGAATGGATTGGCCTAGAGCAAGTCGCCCCACTGGGCTGCCAAGAAAAAAAGAAAGTCCCACATTTGGTTGACCTTGGATTCCAACTACCTCAATAGGTAAGCTCAAGGTAGGGTTTTGAACTTGCTCTTCTATCATATGCTCTTCCGTAGGTGGTGGTTGATTCTCTGCCATGGTGACAGTAGAATCCCTTTTCTTCACTTGCCTTTATTTATTCAGAAAGTGATTCCTACATGAGAGTGCTAACGTTGTCTTGCAAGTTAGCATGTCTCTCACCAAAAACAATAGGCGTGGCCCGCTTTGATACCATGAAAGAAAGCAAGGAAGGGAAGGAAGAACGAGGAAGAATATGAGAATATATTTTATATTTTTCTCTTCTATATATTTTATATTTTTCTCTTCTATATTCATTCAATGTACGATGTTCTACAATTATAGTAGTAAACATGTACAAGAATTGTAGAACATTGTACAAGAAAAGGAAATAAAGTATATTATAAAATCAATTCCAATATTAGATTGATATTAATTGATCTAGCATATCAATGTAAATCCCAAAGAATATTATGTAATTCACGCATATCTTTCAACAAAATTTGACTATAACAATGGAAAGACACTTTTATTTCCAATTGCTCAACACAAAGCACACTAATGGTAATAAGAAAGTCTCCCAACCGGTTATAACGCTTGTGCAGTTTTCCTAAACGATGTGTAAACCTGGCAATATGGGTCAAAAACCCATATTATGACCCATTTTACTAAAAATTGGTCATATATGGGTCAAGTGAAAGTTAAATATGGATCAGAAAAGGGTCAAGTGCTAATTAAATACAGGTTGGAAATAGGTCGAGTAGAAGTTAAATATGGGTCAAAAATAGGTTAGTGAATGTAAAACAAAAAAAAAAAAAGTCTAAATGGATTATAAGGAAACCCATTTTAAAGTTTAAACCCTTGGCCATTTTTAAATTTATAAAAATGTTTTTTAATAAAAAATCAAAATTATAATTATTTTTCATATTTCAATTTTTTTCTTTTTTTTTCTTTATTTTTCTTCATTCGTCACCGGCAACTAGTAGGGCACTAGCTAGCCGCTAGCCGGTGACAGGCCTCTCCAGGTCGTCAACGAGGCCAAGCCTCGCCGGATCTAGCGAGGCTCGAGCTTGCCGGCGTTAGGCGGGGCCTTGGCCTCGCCGGCCGACAATGGGTGAGACTTGACACTCGCCGGATTTGGCGAGGCTCGAGCTCGCCAGCATTGGGCGGGGCCTTGGCCTCGCCAATCCGGCAAGGCCAAGCCTGCCCGACGTCGGTGAGGCCGAGGCCCCGCCTAACGTCGGCGAGGCTCGAGCTCGCCGGCGTTAGGTGGAGGCTCGGCCTTGCCGGGTCGGTGAGATCGAGCCCGCCCGACGCCGGCAAGCTCGATCTTACCTCGTGGCTGGTCGTCGGCCGTCATCGTGGCCGGCGGCCGACCGAAGGAGAAAAGGTGCAGAATGGAATGCTTCTGCAACATTGTTCAGCTTCTGCTCTTCTTGTCACTCGAATAAGTTTAAGCTTCCAACAATCACTCGGATGATTTCCGACAATCTCATCCTCGCACAGGACACGCTGCGAAGGAATTAGGAACCGACGCGAGTTTCAAAGCAAAGGGAGGAAAACCTAAATCCCCTTCGACATGCGTTGGAGAAGAACTTCGAAATCATCGACCCACAATAGAAGTTGATTTTTCTACGATCGGCATTAGGTTTTAGCAAAGAGAAAAGAGAAAAGAAAAAAAGAAAAATAATTAATAAAAAAGAAAATTTATATTATAAAATATATATATTTTTAAAAATAAATAAAAATAAAAATTTGATTTTTTAAAAATATTTTTAAAAGAATTATAAAATTTTTCCATTAAATTTGTATTGCATAAAATTTTTTAAAAAATTTGTATTACATATAAATGTTTTAACAATAAATAGATTTTAGTAATATAGGTTGGATCGGGTATGGGTCGGATACGGGTCGGGTCGGGTATGGGTCATTAAATTTACACTACAAGAATATGGGTCAAAACGGGTTAAATGGGTTAAATATGGGTCGACCCACTTTCCATCCGACCCACCCATTTGCCACTTCTAACGATGTGGCATCCCACCGCCACCACAAGGTTGCCCAGCGACTACCCAAATTGGTACGCGCCCTGTAACTTCTTGTACTGCGCGAAGAATTCGCCCCAGTCCCTCCTCTGCCCCTGCAATCGAAACGAGACAAATTAAAGAACGATTACATCAGATTATGTGGCGGTGATTTTCTAAATTTGAGGTGGTGATTTCGAGAGACAAAAGAGAGAGATCTTACTCGGTCATTAACTCCCCGCGTCCGACGGCGAAACCTCCCCTGCGTGACATAGTGTTGTTCATAGGTAAATACACAGTTCAACTCCAGTAACTCTTCTGTGCCAAATACTGTAGGATAATTGCTTTTTTTTTTTTTCTGCTGACTTGGAACTTAGTTTTTTTTTCCCGGTATGCGGGAACTAAATTTCCTTTGCACAAATATTTCAGGGTGAACATTGTGTTTAAATCTGACCAAAAAAAAAACATTGTGTTTAAATTATGAAAAATTGATTGGGCTTTCGAAAATAGCTTTACATGTGTGTGATTATCTTCCAGACCCACTTGCGACAAACCCGATTCGTAGATTTAGCCTTACTTGTTGCGCATGGAGGAGGAGACGATTTAAGTATCCCTCCTAAATTTTGAAAAGTCAAGATCAAATATCGGTGGATTAATTTAAGGGAAAAAAACCATGAAAAACCCCAAACTTTGCCTCGAGTGACACATTTACCCCGAACTTTTTTTGCACCGTGAAAAACCCCAAACTTTCAAACCGTGACACATTTACCCCAAACTTTTTTTGCGACACCAAAAACCCTAAACTTTCAAGTGTGACACATCTACCCCAAAATTGAAGGGCATTTGGGTCTTTTCATTTAAAATTTTTTTTCTTTTTTTCTTTTTTTTTTTTCCTTCTTCCCTCCGCTGGCCATGGCGGAGCCGGCGGAGGGAAGCCGGCTCCGGCGAGGCTCGCCGGCGCCGCGAGGGCACCCTCGCCGGATCCGCGAGGGCCGCCCTCACCCGACGCCGGCGAGGGCCGCCCTCGCCCCACGCCGGCGAGGGCGACCCTCGCCGGCGCCAGCTTCCCTCCGCCATGGCCGGCGGAGGGAAGAAAAAGAAGGAAAAAAAAAAGAAAAAAGAAAAACTAAAAAGACAAAAATACCCTTATTTGGTAAATGTGTCACAGATTGGAAAGTTTGGGGTTTTTCACTGCACAAAAAAATGTTCGGGGTAAATGTGTCACTCAGGGTAAAGTTCGGGGTTTTTCGTAGTTTTTTCCCTTAATTTAATTATAAACTGCCATGTTTACCTTCCTACGGGGTTCATCGGTACTTGGCCGGGAATTCAATAATTCTTTCTACTCTTCGCGGTTGACGATGTAGAAGAACGTCACCAGTTCCTTAAAATCCAGAGTGCCGTTGTCGTCCTTGTCCAGTTCTGCAAAGAGCCAATCATTGTTATCTATTTGAAACCCAACATGGCTCAGGAAGTCCATGAACTCGTCGATGCTTATGCTGCCGCTCTTGTCCGTGTCCATGGCCTCAAAAAATTCTCGGGCCGCCTGCCTCGGGTCCTCCGTCGAGCCCTCGTAGTGAGCCAACGCGGCCTCACGGACCTTTTCTATATCCATCTCTCTTTCTAATTTCTGTTTGAGGATGTGTGCAAGTGCCATTGCTATGGCGGTTATTGAAGTAATTATGGGGAATCTCTGCTGATCGGTCCATGCCTCGCACGCAAAAAAGAACAAAAAATCAAAGTGTGAATGATTCTTTTGGTTGGTACGTATGTCCGATGAATGTCATGCGAAGCAAGGAGAGAGAGGCAGCAAAAGAAATTCGTGGAATTTCAATGAGGACGCGCAAGTCCCTCCATTTGCTGACCAAGCAATGTTGCATAAGGGAGAAAAGTATCATTAAAACCGTTTTTCTTTTCAACGAAACGCGTTAATTTTATAGCGTTGATTTGGCAGTCCGTCGAATACCTTGCAAGCTTTATGCATCGATTAAGTCAAGGTTTGTACATGTGGCTCTAACACAAAATAATTCGCATACAATTGATAAAACTCAAACTAGCTTTTAATTGTAAGCAGCAATTGCCAAACTAATAAACTTATATCGCCGGATCACCTGTACCCACAAATTTCCTAGTGCATCTGTCGTTGAGTTCTTGCTTGCAGAGGAGAAACTGGTCCCGTTCACTCTTGGCGGCTTTGACGTGTATGCTTTCAACATGCAATAATCCACTTGACGACTTGGGGGCTTAGCTAAGTATTAGAAAGAATATCCACTTGACGACTTGGGGACTAATGAGGACGCGCAAGTCCCTATATTTGCCGACCGTGCAATGTTGCATTAGCGAGAAAAGTCTTATTAAAACCTTTCCTTTTCTACGAAAAGTGCTAATTTTTGTTGGTCTTTACTAATGATCCGGTGCACGGATCACAGCGGTTTCAATCCGATTGAAACTTTCTCTTAGCTTAATTGTGACGATTTGGTGGTCCGTCAAACAACCTACAAACTTTGTGCGTTGATTAAGCCAAGGTTTGTCCATGTGGCTCTAACACAATAATTTGCAGGCCATTGATAAAACTTGAACTAGCTTCATAATATTCATAAGGTAGAAGCATCTGATTCCTTCTAATTGCAATGGGTCACTTCTCAATAATGATCAAAATGACAAGCACAGTCACAAAAATGAAATTTTGGGTGAATCATTCGCAGTCAAATTGATAGTATTCGTCTTCAGAACGTGGGAGAGAAAGAAGGACGGGTCCGATTACTAATTTCCATCAGAACGTTCCGCGAGGACTTCCTGCTCGGCTCTGTCTTGGCCTTTTGTGTGATTTCGTCTTCGTAGAACGCAAGAATCGACAGTTTTATATTGGCCTTGCCGACACGGTGCACGTTTTGCTTACAAGTTTTTTTCCTCAGAAATTGAAAATCAATGGGTATGCTTGTTTGGTATGAGACACAACGATGAGAGGGATTGGGGGGGTAGGGATATAAGCCGAAACACGTCTCGAAAACTGTGTGGCAATGATGTAACGCGGCTGGACTTTGCTTAGGCTTCAAATAAGGAATGTAAGAACAGGCTGAAACGCGGGGAACAAGGCTTAACGAGTATAGAAAGAGTTTCCAAATCAAAGCAAGGCACGTGCAATTAACCAATTGACTAGATCCAACTGATTTTGTCCAATTTTCTTCTCTTTTTTGCAGAACTCCTGCTCTTGCGAGTTTGTTTCATGATTGTGCCGATTGATTTTTCAGCTGTGAAATACCCATAGGCATAGTTCGTGTTCTTTTTCTAGGCTGTATATCGTTTAATTCGTATCTTAGCAAAAGATGAAGTCGACCAGCCAGGCGCGGCCCTCCTGCTATGTTTTTGACAACGACAGTCGAGACTACTCTCACTTTGAGCCCTTCCTAGGTTTTAAACCTGATCCCTCTTATTATTCTCGTGAATTTCTCTCAGTTGCTCGTGAAAATCACTTTCTCTCTCCCATGAGCTCTTTGAAAACCTCTCTCTAGCTTGCTTTTGCACTTTGTAAGAAAGAAGTCTACCCTGTGAAATTATGACAGTTTCATTTTTACATTAGAAAATCAGTATTACTCTGTCAACATTGGAGATTTGGCTGATCATATTCACCATACAGTGAAAAGCTTTGAAAGAATTCCTATCTCTTCTTCCAAAGGTTATGTTTATATTTTGGAAAAGCCCCGAACCTGTCTGTCGTAACAAAATTTCTTTGAACATGCTGCCTCTCAGAATGAATTTGATTTACAAAATGCTGATCATGTTTCTCTGACCCAAGTGTAGCTCCACAAATGATGTCTCACATTATGAAGCTAGAATTTTCTGGGCCATCTTGAAAGGAAAGAATTTTTCACTGGCTCATATGATTATTATATAAATATAGCTCGTGTGGCAAAGAAGAAAATTGGAAAACTGTGTTATGGTGCCCTGATCGCCAAGAATTTTTCACTGGCTCATATGATTATTCTATATATAGCTCGTGTTGCAAAGAAGAAAATTGGAAAACTGTGTTATGGTGCCCTGATCGCTCTCATCTTAAGGGCAAAGGGTATATTCATTGATGATGATCTCAAGGTAGACAAGTTGGCCAACGTGGAAAGTTAAAAGGAAACGCTGAAGAAGATGATGATCAAGCTCGCTCTTCAAGGTTAGGAAAGTCAATGTAATGAAATCGTCCATGTGGGACACGGAGATGATGAAGCTGCTCCATCGAGGCCCCAATTCCTCGTACCAGACAATGGAGATCAACAGCTCAAGGGGAGCCTAATTCTAGAAGCCACATGGATGAGATCTCCAATGCTAATCTCTACTAGGCGGTTAAGGAACTTCAGAAGTCGATCCAAAATTTTTGATCCTATCTCATGCGTATAGAGCAAATCGTCCTCGGCCTTCAATGTTATAATAATGTTCCCTCTGCTCGACGACCATCAGCTAAAACTCCTCCCTCAACCCAAAAAAGATCCCACCCTTGTTAAATCGTTTTAGTATTTGTTTTTTTATTAACTACTAAATCTTGTTTCTATCCGCGATCCTACTAGTTATCAATGAACGTCCTTTCTTTATGAATGGTACTAGAATTCCCTGCGCTCATTATGTTATCTTTTTTATTATGACAAAAAGAGCGAGTGTGGAATGTAATGTGAAATATGACTCTTGATACATGCTAAAACTATGTTAATAAGTAAAACCTACTAACAAGTGGTTATCATTTACTTTTTAATGCAAATCTCTCTATAATTAATTTATTATTCACATCTAGAGGATAGTTTCGTCATCAACAAAAAGGGAGAGATTGTTGGAAAACATCCCTACAAGATTTTAATGATCACCAAACTATCCTGCGTAACTAATAGTTATAATGATGAATGCGGATAGTAAAACATGTTACCATTATCAATTATCCTATCAATCAGCATAGATGTGAAACCTGTCTCTTAGGTGAACAAGCATTACAATAACTAGGAGGGAAAATTACCAAAAAAGTCCTAAACCTATTGTAATTTTTCCAATTCAGTCCTAAACTTATTTTTTTTTTACCAATTGAGTCCTAAACTTTTTACAACTATTCCGGATCGGTCCATCGGCCAAACTTGGCCGGCCGACGCTAGTGAGCATTTTTTAATATTTTTAATTTTTTTATTAATTTTTTATTAGTTTTTTTTCCTTTTCCTTTTTTTTTCCCTCTTTCCCGAGGCGAGCCCTCGCTAGATTCGGCGAGGGGGGCTCACCGTCGATCGCCCGCGGGGCGAGCCCTCGCCAGATCCGGCAAGGAGGCCTCGACCCGTCGGATCCCCTTAGTCCGGTGACCAGCCAGCTTGGCCGATCGCGGAGCCAAAGGAAGGAGGAGGGAGGAGGGAGGGAGAGGAAGGAAGGAAAAAAAAAAGGAGAAAGGAAAAAAAAAAAAAAAAACTAATAAAAATTTTTAAAAAATAAAAAAAAAAATTAAAAAATGCTCACTAGCGTCGGCCGGCTGCCACGTCAGCACCGGTCGGCCAAGTTTGGCCGAATGGACTGATCTGGAATAATTATAAAAGGTTTAGGACTTAATTGGTCAAAAAAATAAGTTTATGATTGAATTGGAAAAATTACAATAGGTTTAAGACTTTTTTGGTAATTTTCCCTAACTTGGAAGAACCAACTGAGAGAGTAATCTTGAAAGTATTTAGTATTGATGAAGTTAAGGACATCATTGATCTAGATATCACGTGTCATTCGGTTGGTATCTTCACTAAAGATGGTTAGCCTAATCATTTATAATCTACACTGGTGATAGCGTGCAATAGATTGAAGTAGTGATGCATTAGGTTTAATGATAGTCAAATATTTTCATTATTGGCAACAAGTTATACCTAAACATTGACGTGGGTAATAAAATATTTTTCGTTTAGTCATTCTTTTAAAGTTATACAATCATTTTTAGGAGCAGTGTACATTGCTCTGTTTCTCTTTTCCATGCATAAGTTGTTGGAACCAAATGTACCAGCCACCATGACGATAGGTGCACCGAGTGTTTGGGCTTGTGTTATGCCAACGTCACGTGATTGACGTATCAACCACGCCGTCAGAAGGTCGGCCTGGGCATGTTATTCAGGTTAGGCTGGACTTTCATGGGTCTTCGGAGACGCGGATCCTGGGCTTCGGCAATCTCTTTCAGGCTTACCAAACGTCAGCTCTGATGTCTCCCTGAAACTGCGTGAGTAGATACACTACTCACTTCCATTTTCTCTCTCAATTCTAGGACCCAAAACTCGATTTTAGTGGCCATGTAAATAATTTTCAACTTATAATATGCTTACCATTGAAGATTTATGTTTCTTTTTCCTTTATTTAGCTCTACAAGGTGCTGTCCTTCGACGGGATGAATGTTCCAATTCTGACAAGGAAGTAGTTTATGTTCGTCTTCATCCTGATCCGTCCTCATGCTGGTAATAATTGCCGTAGCATACCGTGGTCCGTACCCTGGACGGCTTAATACATATTTTATGGATAGACGAAGCTGACGAACCAAGCGCAGGCCTCCTCTATCGATTTCGATCATGTCTGCAAATCCTGCTTCCGCAGATGGAATACTGATCTCCTCTACACCTTCGTCAAATCTTGCGATCCCAAACTCTTGTACTTTGTTTCGCTTTTTTTCTTTTTTCTTTTTCTCTATGCTAAAGCTAGTTTACGAAGATGCAATGTACTCTGCGATGTGTTGATTTGTGGATGCATATGACTCGCTTCAACTCTTGTTCTTCATCTATTTATACGCCTGTTTTCTGAAATTCAGATCCAAACCTTGGGACCATTACTATGTCCGAATTCCCAAGATCGATTTTGCTCTATTAGTTAGTTTCTTAGAGCATGCCCGAGGGAACTTGAATCGAAATTTAACAAGAACAAAAGAAAAGCTTCTTCATTTCCAATAATTAACACGCAGGACACTGATACCAATACAGAAACCCTACAACTGGTGACGATGCTCGAAGATTTCCTAAAGGATGTTGCATACACTTTCGTTCACCCACACTCCAAGCTTGTAAGCGCTCTCTAACTTCCTGTACAGTTCAGAGAATTCGCTCCTGTTCCATCTCTGCCCCTGCAATCGAATCAGGTATTCCCTCACGCCATCTTGGAAATCCACTATCAGAAAATTTGCTTTGTTGGTTAGTCTCTAGAGCATCCTTGAGGCATCAAAGTTTAACAAGAACAAAGGGAAAGCTTCTTCATTTCCAATACTTAACACACAACACACTGGTAGCAGTACAGAAACTTTACAACTGGTGGCCATGCTCATAGATTTCCTAGAGGATGCAGCATGCGTTTTCGTTCACCCAGTTTCGAAGCTTGTACGCCCCCTGTAACTTCTTGTACAGTAGGACGATTTCGTTTGTATTACACCTCTGCACCAACCACATCAACGGAGTTAAAAGATAATTCAAAGACAATTGAAGCAGATCATGTCACCGTGATTTTGTCTACTTGAGGTGGTAATTCTGAGAGAGAGGGAGAGAGAGATCTTACTTGTTTATTAGGTTCCCGTGTCCGAAGGCCAAGTCTAAACTGCAAGACATATTGTTCATATGTAAATACATATTTGAATTCGAGTAAATTTCTTGAGCCAAATCTCAACTCTAGAGTAATTATTCTCTTATGCTAATAAGGAATTTTTGTTTTTTTAGGTATACCGGAACTTAAATTTCTTTTGCACAATTTTCTTGGGCAAATATCATGTTTGAATTTCAAAAAATTGATTCAATTTTCTAAAATCGCTTCACAAACTACATGATTTTCTTCTAGACCATCTTGCGCAAACTAAGTTTGTACATATCGTCTACGTGATAGGGGTTAAAATCTTTATGAAGGAGAAAATAGTGCTCTCGATCCCATCATTAAATCAGACTCGATGAAAGGTACGTGGACATTCCTCACGTGAGGTAATTTTTGTCGAAAAAGCAAATTCTATTAGAGTTTTGAATTTCATAAACCATTTTGTCGTACTAGTGTAGTCAAACCTTATAGCTACTTGGAATAATCTTATGGGCCGTGCCTGCCACGCTATGCATTTAATTTTACTCGTTGCATGCGGAGCAGGCGGCAATTTAAATATATCTCCTAAATTTTGAAGAATCAAGATCATATGTTTGTGTTTTTATTTTAATTTAAACTATGATGTTTACCTTGCGACGGGGTGTATCGGTACTTGGCCTGCTGTCCACTAGGTGTTTGTACTCGTCGCGGCTGAGGATGTAGAAGAAGGTGACCAGCTCGTTAAAATCAAGAGTGCCGTTTTCGTCCTTGTCTAGCTTGGCAAAGAGCCAATCATGGTTGTCGCTCTGAAACCCGAAAAGGCCCATGAAGGTCAGGAACTCGTCGATGCTTATGTTGCCGCTCTTGTCCGTGTCCATGGCCTCGAAAAACCTCTCGGCTGCCTGCTTCTGGTCCTGCGACAGGCCCTTGTAGTGAGCCGACGCGGCATCACGGACCTTTCCCATATCTATCTCGGCCGACACGGCCTCGCCGATCGTTTGTATAATCATCTCTGTCGACGTGACCGCGTCGACCATTTTTGCCGCGACCCCGCTGACCTTTTCTATGTTATTCTTGGCCGACGCGACCACACTGACCACTTTTGCCGCGGCCTCACCAACCTTCTCTACGTTTTTCTCTGCCGACGCGACCGCACTGACTATTTTTGCCGATGCAGCCTCGCCGACTTTTTCTATATCCGTATTGACCGCATTGACCACTTTTGCCAACACAGCCTCACCGGCTTTTTCTATATCCATCTTTGCCAGCGCGACCGCACCGGCTGTTTCGGCCGTTGCCGGCGCAACCTCACCGGCTGTTTCGGCCGATGTGGCCTCGGGCTCCTTCCTTATATCTGTCTCTGCCGACCCGGCCACGCAAACCTTTTCTGTATCCATCTCTCTCTCTCTCTCTCTCTCTCTCTCTCTCTCTCTCTCTGGGGGATGTGTGCAAGCGCCATTGCTACGGAGGTTATTGAAGTACTTATAAAGAATCTCAGTTGAGCGTTCCCTCTGTTACCCTCACACAAGAACGGAAAATAAAAATAAGAATAAAAGCGAAGCATAAATGATTTTTAGATTGCTATTGGTGTACAGTCATCGTCAATGTCAATTCGTGCCCTTAAATTAGGACGTGCAAGTAACATTTGCTGAGGGCAATGTTACATGGGTGAAGAAATCTTATTATAACCTTTTTTTACCATGTGAGGTGTTAAATTTTTCAATTAAATATTTAAAGAAACGACTCATACAATGCACGGATCCCTTTGGTTTCAATTCGATTGAGACATCCTGGTATTTCTATTGCCACCATCTGGTAGTCCATTAAATACCTCGCTAATCCCATGAATCATTAAATCCAAACTTTCGTTTTGTATAGGGATGACCCTAAGCAAGAATAATTTGCATGTAATTAATGAGATTTGATCAGATGAACACCAATTTCTAAAGTAGAAATCACCTAACCCCCAACCAAGATATCTCCTGTCAGTTGTTGTATTCTCTGAGCTCTTATAGTATCCACTCTACCTTGAACGTGTGGCCATAATGGTCTTCGAGCGTGAAGTCCTAATTTAAAGCCCAGAGAAAAGTAAGAGGGAATCCGGAAAGCACATAAGGACCTCAAATTGTCGGTGACTGGTCTGGAGCACGAGAGCGGAGTTTGGTGGACCGAAGCACTTGTCTGAAAGGAAAGGCAAGTCTAAGAAGGTATATAAACCGAAGGTTTTATACCTTTTAAGGAAAAGATAGTTGTGATCTAGTATTCCAGGATCTTGAAATGAGGTTGAAGAATTGAGAGTGCTCACAGCAGGAGTCTTTAGATGACTTATTGCCCTAATTTCAGAGTGTCTGCATTTAGATCATGAAACGGGTAGGGATCCAACTAAGGGATTATTGAACTTTTGAATTTGACCGATTATAGTCTATCAACTCGAGAAGAGAGAGAGTCTTTGACTTTTCAAGATGTGAGATTATTTTCCTAAGGGAAAATCTAATCTCGAATTTATTGGAAGAAATCAAAATGTTGTTATTTTCTTCATATGTAAAAGTCGTTATGTTAGAATCAACCCAAACTTGAAGATAGGTTTTTTTTTTTTTTTTTTTTTTTGGGCCCGCTTTGACCCCAAGGGTTTCGTACCTTTTTATTATTATTATGGAATTTGGCCTTAAAATTGACCTAAAAATGGACACAGTCTACCACCATGACCTCCTCGTACATGACTTTGATAACTTAATTACTATTAGAAATGTATGTAGTGTACTTCAATGTGCTAAGTTATGTGGGGTTCGCTGGCAATGTCATAGGTGATCAAATCACCAAAGTAAGTATACTTTTCTTCATGATAATTAGAATCTTAAGTAACGATAACTTGTTTTACAAAATTGTAAAGAACACCCAGATCAAATATAAGTAAAACATAGAAGCCTATGCAAAAATTATTTTTTTTGTGTTTTAATCACTTGGTTTTGGATGTTATGTATTATGGGTTCGAGTCATGACATCTCCTACTTAACATAAACTCGAAGTGACACTTGCCACTCAGTGCATGGAGTGATACTCGATATATGTGGACATAGCGATTTACGTATAATTATGAGATTAGTCAAAAAATTTTAAAAAATGTGGATATCTGTTTTATTTATAAGAAAAAGTATGTAGATAAGTTTAAAAACTTCACGAGGACTGAAGTGATTTGCAGAGACCTTTACATCACTCGGTCTTGGTCATCTTTAAATTATATATAAGATTGAGTGAACAAAACTGATCATGATATGAAATTTTTATGGAAACATGTGTTCTTTAGTGAGACCCATAGATTTTTAAAAATGTAAGTGCCTTTGATTTAATATAATTTAGTTTATGTATTACTTGCACGTTTAAATTGAAGGAGCTTTCAAGAACACGACGGTTTGATAGAACTTCAACTCCTTGGCGATCTTACTGTTTGTTTTCACGGGAAAACATGTGCGGTTGTTCAGTGCCGTGTCTGAAAGGCTTGAGAAACAATTCCATCAAGCCTGTCTGGTCTTTGACATCACGTCCACCTTTTTTTTTTCTCTGTCCTTTGTCTAAGATCAGACGTCACCTTCTTCACAGCCCGTCAATCACCTCGTCAAGTGTGATCTGATACAGAAAAAGCCACTGAAAATCAACTCGTGCTTCTTTTCAAGAGAAGCATAACCTATAATGTTTAGAAATACACTTTTTTTGAAGAATTAATATTTTGAAAAACTTGAAATTAGTACACTTATAATAAATTTATCTTAAATTATTTTTTCACCACAAAAATTCCAAATCGGTATACTTTTGACGAATTGGGGACTTTCACCTCTCGTCGGTTCTCTCTAAATTGGACTTGTCAGTTTAAGGTCATGATCAGAACTAGTCTTACGGAGAGTATCCCCAGCTACAATATTTTTCGAGGTGTGGGAGTTGCCTCTACCCCTAATCACTTTTTAAGGTCTCTTGGGGTACTTAGGGGAGTCCCCATTCGACCGTCACCGGCTCCCTTGTGGGGATTCCGGCTAGTACCTAGGGCCCCTCCCTTAGGGGTTCCCTAAAGGAGTCAGTTTAAGGACCTAACCAGGTCCAACTACCCCCAATCTTACGGGGAATTTTCCCCAACCACTATATTTATCAAGGCGTGAGAGCTGCCTCTACCCCCAATCACTTTTAAGGTCTCATGGGGTACTTGGGGGAGTCCCCATTTGACCGTCACCGGCTCCCCTATGGGGATTCTGGCCAGTACCTAAGGCCCCTCCCTTAGGGGTTCCCCCAGGAGTCAGTTTAAGGACCTGACCAGGTCCAATCTTACGGGGCCCGGCCACTATGTTTATCAAGGCATGGGAGGCTGCCTCTACCTCCAATCACTTTTAAGGTCTCCTGGGGTACTTGGGGGAGTCCCCATTCGACCTTCACCGGCTCCCCTGTGGGGATTCCGGCTAGTACCCGGGGCCCCTCTCTTAGGGGTTCCCCCAGGGTCAGTTTAAGGACCTGACCAAGTCCAGTCCTTTGTCTAAGATCATACGTCACCTTCTTCACAGCCCGTCAATCAACTCATCAAGTGTGATCTGATACAGAAAAAGCCACTGAAAATCAACTTGTGCTTCTTTTCAAGAGAAGCATAACCTATAATGTTTAGGAGTACACTTTTTTTGAAGAATTAATATTTTGAAAAACTTCAAATTAGTACACTTGTAATAAATTTATCTTAAATTATTTTTTTCACCACAAAAGTTCCAAACCAGTATACTTTTGACAAATTTATCACAAACTAATACAATTGCGATAAATTTACCATTTGTTAATTTTCATTAAATTTTACAATTAAATTATTAAGTTAAATAATACGTGACAGTTGACTAGTATACCAATTTAGATTTTACGCTCTGTTTGTCACAATTTATAATTTTTGTGATTATTTTGTGGTATTAATCAAATTTAACAGAGGGTATATTTATTAAATTTAGCAAAGGGTTTTTTACGGTCGAATAAATTAGTTTTTGGTAAATTTGTTAAAAGTGTACCAGCTGCAAGTTTTTTATGATAAAAAAAATAATTTAGGATAAATTTGTTACAGATGTACCAATTTGAAGTTTTTCAAGATATTTATCATTTCTTGAACCCCTCTATCTTTCTAATAGAATCACGTCTTCCTTGGTGGAGACATCCGTCACTGTTCTACATGACTCGTGTTCTTCATCAGTTCTCCTATAGATTATCGCATCTCCTACGAACCACGAACAGAACTTTCAAAAATGTTTAGAAGCACCATCCAATTTGTACGGGATAACGTCTCTTTTTGCCAAATGACTTAACTATTTATTCAAACGTTCCTCGCGGAGCATGAAAACTGTTAATGGGATCAAGTTTTCTCCCATTCTCAAACTGCTAATATTTACTTCTCAAAATCAATTTAGAAAAAATTACGTGTCGTTTAATACTTATCTTGTCAATGATAACTCCTGCCGTGAGAACCTTATAGCCATAGTGTTTTCTTGCTCTGTTGAGCAGACGACGGTCTGTAACCCTCGGGCTTGTCCTTGCTCCTGCTCTGCCTGGTTAACTATAATGGCCGGACGAGAATGCAGGCTCTGTTATCTCTAATCAAACCTTCTTGATCTGTTCAAGAATCTGTTCTTAATATTCTTCTACCTATTCTACAGTAGATGTTATGTTTGTTTCTCATATTTATTGAAGCAAAATTATTGGAATACCTTTCAGTATCGTTTTGTCGATACAATCATATAAGGAGAAGGGTTCAATTATCGATCAACGAACTATATGCACTATTTTCGCATCCAATATCTCTATCACCGAACGTTTTAGAAGGTCAATTAATTAAGAAAGTTGTTGGCGATAAGCATTACCCCTTAAAGCAAAATGGAGCCAATTTGCCTCCCGAAACCATAAAGGCCCCAAGCCACATTAATTGATTTTATATTAAATAATGCCACATCAGAATTTTTTATGAGAGAAATTCCCGATGTCACTTAGGTGAACTTTTTTTAAAAAAAAAAAACAATTATGACATTTAAGTGATCGATCAAAAAATTATGAGATCAAAATAAGGGTCGTGTGAATATCTTAATTGATCTTTTTCCCCCTCTTCTTCCTCTAACACTGGCTCTTCAACTTCTCTTACTTTTCCCTAAATTTGTGGATGGAAAAGATAGAGGAAGTTGTAAGAATCGGAATAAGCAAGAAGATTCTGACTCCATAACAATAGCACATAGAGATATTGATAAAACATAAAAAGTTAATGGTATTTTATAATTACTCCATTGAGCAAGGGGACCGTAGACCACCAAAAAAGAATATTTATTATTTGATCTATATCTTCACATAAGAAGTACACTGGGAGCAAAACATAACAGCCAAATATCCTTAAAAGGTTATGTTCTACTTCATATGTGTGGTTCTTAATCGACGTGCTCTTGCTTCTACTGATTTTTCCTTTCTATTTTCCATTGGGCTGACAATTTCCTCTTTCTATAATTTATAATTTTAATTTTTTTTATTGGTAATTCACAATTTCAATTGAGAATGGTGATAAAATATCCCCGATATATTTTGTTTCCTCTCATGATGTGAGCTGATATAAATATGCAGGTAACCTATTTTGAAGAATTCAAGAGAGAGTCTAAATTTACAATTGTTATTAAAAAATGTGATTTCAAAAAGTTTTATCTTTCTACTATTATTCTTTTTTTTTTAAAGTTTATTAAACACAAGTTTTACTTTCTTTAGATACTTTGTTATAATATTATGAAAATTTGGGAAAAATACCAAAAAAGTCCTAAATCTATTGTCTCGGTAGCAATTCAATTATAAACTTTTAAATTGACAAATTCAGTCTGAAACATTTTGTATTCAAGCCAATTGAATCCATTCAACTAATTTTGGTTAGAAATTACTAATATGGACACTGGCTGTCCTATATGGCACAGCCGACACTAATGTGGACATTTTTCTATTTTATTTTATTTTTTCCTTTCTTTGTCACCGATAACAAGTCATGGCCGATGAGGATTGGCCTCTGTAAGAAATCAAAAAATAGGATGTGTAGATGGGTGAATTTCTGTACTGTATTCACTATGTTTACAATGTACAAATACTATATTCATATATACATGAGATGTATAATAAAAGCAACTAAATATTACACAAATCATATCTGATTGGATTTGATATTGATTCATCCTGTGTGATATGATATTTCCTTCCGTATCCTCTTGTGATTGATTAATGCGTATCTTCCAACACTCCCCCTCAAGCTGGTGGCTTGTAGATATCGAAGACACCTAGCTTGTTCAAGAGATACGCATGCTGTCTCTGACATAAAGGCTTGGTAAAGATATCTGCCAGTTGCTCTTTTGTTCGAATCCCTTGAGTCTCAATTACACCTTGCTGGATTTTCTCTCGTGTGAAATGGCAATCCACTTCTATGTGCTTCGTTCTTTCGTGCACGATGGGATTTGATGCAAGCTTGAGGGCCGCGTCATTATCACAAAATAATTTGGTTGGCCCTTGGATTCGTATTCCAAGGTCCTGAAGCAACCCTCGTAACCATACTATTTCACATGTTATCTTCGCCATAGCTCGATATTCGGCTTCAGCTGAGGATAACGAAACAGTTGGTTGTTTTTTTGTTCGCCTAAAAGAAGAGAATCCCCTAACTTGATATAAAAACCGGTTATGGACCTTCTGCTCATCGAACAGGCTACATAATCCGAATCACAATAAGCAGTCATCTTCATATCACAATTCCTAGAGAGGAGAATTCCAAGCCCAGGACACTTCTTTAAATATTTTACCACTTTGAGTGCAGGATTCATATGAGACTGCTTAGGAGTATGCATAAACTGACTGAGAGTTTGTATGGCATAAATAATATCCGGCCTGGTTATAGTCAGATATATGAGCTTTCCAACAAGTTTCTGATAGCTGGTCGGATCCTGCAGTGTACGATCATCTTCTCCAGAGGTTCCAACATCATAGTCTGCTATGGTGAGCTAGATATTTTGTTCAATGGGAATTACAGCTGGTCTGCATCCTGATAACCCTGCTTCTGATATGATTTCCAAGGCAAATTTCCTCTGACTGAGGGATATTCCTTGGTCTTACCAGGCAATCTCGATTCCAAGAAAAAACTTTGGTGATCCCAAGTCCTTTATATGGAAGGTTGAGTGCAAGTACTATTTGAAACCTCTGATAGCTACTTCATCATTTCCCATGATCAATATATCATCCACATATATCATCAAGTATATCGATGACATACCTTTGGTCCAAGTGAAAACAGCATAGTCGAATTTGGATTGTTGAAAACCAGCATCTATTAGTGAGTCAGAGCACTTTGCATACCACTGCCTGGAAACTTATTTGAGCCCGTACAAGGATTTGCGGAGACGACATACTTTATCCTCCCCCTGTCTCCGTAAATCTTGTGGGACGTCCATATAGATCTCTTCAGCGAGATCTCCATGCAGAAAGGCATTATGAACGTCCATTTGATGTAGTTGCCAATCCTGAAAAGCTGCAACACAAAGAAAAGTCCGAACTGTAGCATCCTTGGCAACAGGAGAGAAGGTTTCATGGTAATCAAAACCTTCCTTCTGGGTGAAGCCTTTTGCTACCAAGCGAGCTTTATATCGCTCAACTGAACCATCAGCTCGATATTTGATTTTGTAGGCCCATTTGCACCCAATCGCCTTTCGGTGTGGTGGTAGACTGACAAACTCCCATGTATTATTATCCATTAGGGCTTGTAGTTCTGCTTCCATAGCCTTCTGCCAACGTGGATCAGTGCTGGCCTCATTGTAATTGGATGGTTCACGCTCCTCAGAGATGCGGGCAATGCAACATTTATGCTCTTCTGACAAACAGTCAAAAGATACATAAGAAGAAATGGGAAAGTGGATACCTGACGGATTCTTTACTCCACATATGTAATCCTTCGTCCAAGTTGGTGAACGTGTTGCTCGACCAGAACGACGTGGCTGATCTTCCTCATAGGTGTGGAAAATCTCCTCAGTAGTCTGTGAAGTGTCCTTAGATGCCGGTTCTCGACCAATTTCTTCGGTTGAATGTCGATCCACAGCTGCTTCTAATGGTGTCATGGCTGTGGTAGAAGGATGATCAATCCCTATATTTTGGGAATATGGAAGTAGAACATATCCTGGGTCAGTAACGAAGGCCTCCTCAGGAGTGGAATGTGAAGATCTCTCACTATCTGTAGTTGATTTCTGCGCAACAAAAGGGAAAGAATGCTCCTAGAAATGTACATCTCGACTAACAAAGAATTCACCTGTAATGGGATCATATATTCGATAGCCCTTTTGCAAGGTAGGGTATCCATGAATATCCCGCGGCGAGCTCTTGGACTCATTTTATCTTTGGGTCCGACTAAGGAAGCATAACATAAACAGCCGAAAATCTTCAAGTGTGTCAAGTCTGGCCTCTTCCCAAACAATATCTCAAAAGGGGTTCGACCATTGAGGATTTTGGTCGGCATACGATTTATTAAATAAGCTGCAGTTAAAACACAGTCTTCCCAAAAATTATCTGGAATAGATGCCTGAAATTTCAAGGCCCTGGCGACTTCCAGTAAGTGACGGTGTTTCCGCTCCACTATTCCATTTTCCTGCGGTGTGTATGTGCAAGAGCTCTCATGTAAGATCCCTTGTGATGATAGCAGTGTGGCACATTCATGATTAAAGAATTCAGTCCCATTATCAGTTCGAATTCTTTGGACATTCTTTCCGAATTGAGTCTTGAAAAGTGAAAGGAAGATTTTTAAATTGGAGACTACTTGACTCTCTAATTACATAAGGAAAATCCAAGTGGCTCTGGAATGATCATCTACAATGGTGAGAAAAAAATCTAGATCCATCGTGGTTTAAAGTATGGTATGGTCCCCAGACATCCATATGAAGTAAAGAGAAAATATCATATGCTCGACTCGAGCTTAACGGAAAAGAATTACAGGACTGTTTGGCAATAGAACAGATATGGCAATTAGGAGATGGATAGAGAGAGCTGTGACCCAATCTGGAATGTAAAATGAAATCTTTATTATTGGTAGTGAGATTACACAATTATTGTTTATTACAAGAAAACTGATCAAAAGAAATGGCTGAACTTCTCCAGAGAAACAATCCTTCAGATAGACTACCCCAACCCATCAGTTTCCCAATCGAACGGGCCTGAAATTAACAGCCATCAGTATCGAAAAAAACTTGACATGAATTGTCCCTACAGGCTTTAGACACAGATATAAGATTGAATTGGAACTCAGGGATATAAAGGACATTTGTGAGAGTAATTTGAGGATTTAGAATGATTGTTCCTGTTGTTGCAACCCGAGCAATATTTCCATTCGGTAATTGTACTATAATTGGGTTATCCAGTTGCTCATTCGTAATAGTAAATGATGTCCTCTCACATGCAATATGATCACTGGCTCCAGAATCAATACTCCAAGTATTTCTTGATAAATCAGTTGTCACCTGTAAAACTGCTCCCCCTTTTTGGAATGTCCAATTTTTGTATGGCCTGCATCAGCTGTTGATATTCTCCTTGAGTAATTGCTTGATTTATCTTCCCTGTGGGTTGATATGCTGCAGCCGATATTTCCTTTCCTCTTTTTTCTCCGGGCCTGCCATGTAACTTCCAGCAATTTTCAATTGTGTGATGGGGACTTTTACAAAAATCGCAATATAATTTTGCTTTGTTTTTCTAATTGGGCCCATTGGGCCCATTTGGTCCGTAGCCGCGTGCCCCATATCCACTTGATTTAAAAAAATTCGGCCCATTTGATCCACTCAGCCCATTCGGCCCATACGCAAACTTCGAATTTTGGCCACCATTGGATTCCTTTAAAAAGAATCCATCTCCACCGTCCGATTCTCCAGGCACACGCACGCTTCTTGAACCGTCGGATCGCTGCGAGCGATCATGTCCGTCCAACCCAGGCCCTTTATAAGCCCTCTGTTCCGTTGGTTGCAGTAGGGTTTTCGAGCCCCTGTCGCTCCTTGCAGCTAGGGTTAGGGTTTCCAAAACCCCCTTTCCCTCCGTCGAAGCCAATCTCTGGCTCTCCTCTTGCACCGCAAGCTGGAATATGCGGCCAATCAATGGTGTTGGCTCCATAGCAAGGATTTGCGATCTGAAATGGATGTAAGATTCATTGAGAATGAGCAGAAAACACTTCGCCTTGTCTCGATCCTTAATCGCCTTGTATTGATGGAGGGTGGCTTCGGGTCTGTCGAGCTTTTCTTCCGCCGCTTCCAGCTCGTTCCAGAGAGCTAAAAGCTTGTTAAAGCACGTCGTTATAGACGTGTTTCCTTGCTTCAGCTCGGCAAGGGCTTGGTGCAGCGAGAAGATTCTCGCCCGATCGAGCTTACCATACATCTCTTTTATACTGTCCCAAAGGGTTTTTGCGTCCTCTGTTGGAGGTAAGCCGGCTGCTATTTTGGGACTAATGCAATTTCCTAACCATATGTGAACCAATTGGTTGCACTTCTTCCACTGTCGCGCTAATTTGTCATCGGTTGGTAACGATATTGTTCCATCGATAAACCCCTCTTTATCTTTTGTTACGAGGGCCCTACGGAATTCGCGCGCCCAGTTTGAGTAGCTATCTGGTCCTGTGAGAGGGTGGCTTATCAGCCGCAACTCGGGTCCATCGGTGTTGGAGACGTACAGCGCATGGTCGGGTTCTAGGTGACCCATGGCAGCCACAAATGGAAAAGGTATGTAGCCTGTTGGAAAATTCAAATTGAAGGGCCCTGTTGCCCCTGTTGCTCCCGCATTTGAATCTGCTCTCGTATTGGAATCATTATTTGATCCGCCCGTCTGCTTGATGTTGATGGTTGAGCCTGCCCCTATATTGGTCGGTAGGCCTCCATCGATCTGTGTCCCTTGACCCGGCAATGATGTATGGATCCATGGAAATGGCATCCACTGGTAAGGATAGCCAGAAATTGGCTACCCTAGGTTGAACTGAGCCGGAACAGGTCCGCACTGCATCGATTGAGGTTGATTCTGCATCGGGATTTGCTGCTGAGGTGTAGCAGCAATGACAGTGGACTCTTGGTCCACTTCTCTTGGTTACTGATCATCGGAGGCTGAGGGAAAGGTTTGTGTATTTGGGTTTGTCATGGAGAAAAAAATAAACTGATAACGATATTTCAATGATGCAGATATCCCTTTCGAGCAAAGGATTTTTCAAGGAGAATTCCTTCCGGATGCTATTCTGTTATGCAGGTTTATTATGCAACAACAAGAACAGAAAATTGGAACAGAAGGCAACTCAGATGAGGACGCGGAATAAGATCAGAACCGCTCTGATACCATGTAAGAAATCGAAAAATAGGATGTGTATATGGGTGAATTTCTGTATTGTATTCACTATGTTTTACAATGTACAGAGACTATATTCATATATACATGAGATGTATAATAAAAGCAACTAAATATTACACAAATCATATCTGATTGGATTTGATATTGATTGATCCTGTGTGATATGAGATTTGCTTATGTATCCTCTTGTGATTGATTAATGCGTATCTTCCAATAGCCTCGCTTGGGCCAGGCTTGCCCTCACCACCATAGGTGAGGGTCAACCTAGCCAGGTTGTGCATGGACACTGGTGAGGCCCCTTGCTCGATCTACCGAGGCCAACCCTCACCCAAGCCAAGGTGGACTTACTGGGCATTGCCTAAGCAAGGGTGAGTCCCTACGAGCCCTACCTCGACAAGGGCAATGAGGCATAAGAAGACATCATCAACAACAACAACAACAACAGTAAGAAAGGAGGCACAAGCAATAGTAACAGTCATGTTTGCAAACAAAGCAGTGTGAGGCAAATGCCGATGACAAATTAGATAAGGATCCTGAAGGACCTCTACTACAACTTCGGCATGCAGTTCCTTACAACTAACTAGATCTAGAGGATCTCTACCTACCTCTGCCAATACGACAAGATCAAGGACAAGAATTATTCTACTAGTTCCAAAACCAAAGGGCCCACAAGCGCCAGGTGAGGCTCACTATGCCTCACCCTTGCTCAAGCCACACTCGATGAGGCCGACCCTTACTAAGGTGAGAGTCAGCCTCACCATATCAAGTGACGGTTGCCTCAGTGGCGGTTACCCTAGCCCAGGTGCAACTCAAGGAGGTCGACCCTCACCTATGGCGGTGAGACCAGTTCTTACTAGCCATGGCCTGTGGCAGGAGTTAATGAGCAGCCACCAATAAAAGAGAAGGGAATGAAAAAGTAAAAAGAAGAAAGGAAAAAAAAGGGAAAAATCAAAAAATTACTCAAAATGTTCACGTCACAACCAATCACGCTAAGTAGGATGGCCAGAGTTCATATTGACAATTTCCAACTAAAATTGATCGAATGAACTCAATTATTATAAATATAAAACATTTAAATTGATCTAA
The DNA here is from genome assembly GCA_014182555.1 of Eucalyptus erythrocorys. Lineage (NCBI taxonomy): Eukaryota > Viridiplantae > Streptophyta > Magnoliopsida > Myrtales > Myrtaceae > Eucalyptus > Eucalyptus erythrocorys. The sequence goes on from CM024604.1 coordinate 37,422,295, forward strand.
TCAAAATATTTAAGATTAAATTGGTGTCAATGTAATAGATTTATGATTTTTATTTTTTATTTTTTGTACCTTTTCCCATAAAAATTCCATTAGACAACTTATGATATTGTTTAACTAATTTTTAGAGGTTCAAAATTACAAACAAATCTTTCTTATATCAGGATCGGAGAATTTCGATGGAGATCTTCCTTATCTTCATTTTTTCGATGTTGGATACACCGGATTGAAAACATTTTTCGATGATCAGATCTTTCTTTCTTAGTCTTTTTTTTTTTTTTTCTTTTTGGTCGGTTCTTATGTAGTCATTGGAACATCACATTGACTCAAATTCAGTCATTGCCTTTTTTTATCTTTCCATAACTTATGGTGTGTCGTGCATGCTATGGGTCGAATGCCTCTGGAAAATCGATATTTGAAGCGTGCTCTGATGGTAAAGGTCGATCGAAGTCCCAAAGACGATAAGCATCACGTCAGTATGCTGATGAGCACAGAACCAATCTCTTTGGAGGCCGAAAACCATAGAACCAATCAACCAAACAGCGTCGATTGCGTATGTCATGCATATTGACATTTCCACGAAACTAAACCCACTATGATAAGCCATCGGACACCAAAATTGACTTTCATCCCCAATGCAAGAGCGGGTTAACTTGAGGAGGCACAATCATATTTTGGATTGGTAACAGGGGAAACCTATGATAATGTAAAGTTTTCATTCCGAGATTTAGGGTGGAGTACAAGTTTGGTCCTCCAAATTTACTTTTTTGCAATCAAGTCTCTTTCGCTTTGTCCAATCCCATCCTTCTGTCAAGCACGATCACTTTATACCATCAAATTAATGACATTGTATTGTTGCTGACGCAGCGCATGTGATGACAATAAGCACCATTTAGCAAACATCAAGGACAAAAACTATGGGGAGAGAGAGAGAGAGAGAGAGAGAGAGAGAGAGAGAGGCTAGGGAGCTGGATGGGTTATCGCCTTCGCTCTGAAGATCTCATGATGCCAATTGGATGGTACTAGTAAAAATGATCCATGAAAGGACTCGATTAAACAAAGTGAAAGAGATAAAAAACCTGATCACATAAAAATTTAATTAGATGATCGAGATTGTACTTCACCTTATAATTGTTTGTACAAATGATGTTTGCCATGTAGCTTGTATAGTTTAGTCAATCAAGTCATCTAGTTTCATAGATTCTACTTAGAGATCAAGTCAGGTTCAGGCTAAGGTTATAAATGGGTTGCCCAATCTTACCCCATTTTAACTCTCATAAGTACAGACCAAAAAACCTCTTATAAGCATATTTAACTTGTATGGACCATATTCAATCCAATCCATTAATATGTAAACCCAACCATGGTCCTTTAATCTTACCCACGAAAATATCAACAAGTATCATTCTTTCCCAACATATACTCGAAAAAAATAATCAGTTACTTCCCAATTTTTGTTCAAAAGAAAAGTAACCCTAATAGACCTACATCAGCTGTCGCCAGCAAACAATCATTAACACAAAACCTCGTCAGGCCATTGACGCCATTAGACGGTCGTCAAGCGGACGCCAAGGTAGCTGGAACTTCTCTCTTTCTCTCTCCATCTCACTTGAGTGCGATCTCCATCAACGTTCAAGACACAGCCACACTATAAGGTTGAGAGAGAGAGAGAGAGAGAGAGAGAGAGAGAGAGAGTAGGATTTAGTTGAATTAAAAATAGGTTAGGGACAATCACATAAATGGACCAAAAACTTTTACCCAATATATAATTTTATATCTGAATTTTTAATTTGTTCAATGTAATTCTTGAACTTTTGGTAAATGTTTAATTTAGTCCTTAAACTATATAAAAATATCCAATGTTATATATTCATCAATTCAAATTCAAAGAAAATATTAAACATTATCATATAATTAAGGGACTGAATTGAACATGTATAAAAAATTTATGGATTATATGGAAAAAATTAAAAATTTAGGGACAACATTGTATATATTATACTTAACAAATTAAAAGTTTAGGGATAACATTGTATATTGAACTAAAGTTCATGAATTATCTACATCATTTTTCCGATGGGTTAATTGAGAAACCTATCAAACCCTTAATTATACGCTTCACATTTTCTAGTTCCTACCTGACCCCATCTTCTATTTTTAATAGTTTTGAGTAAAAGATTAGGTATAAGACCATTGGTCTTTTTACACTAACTTGTATGGAAGTGCAACTAATTCATTGGTTCATGTAAATTCTCTCAATCTCTAAGTTGATGCAAATTTACTCAACGCCTCGATGCAATGATGAGTGATATCCACATGGTGAGCTTGCGCAGCTGGATCGGGACTGGATTTGGTAGGATAGTGGTCTCATGGGTCCCATTTTCTTAACTATTTGAAGGCCTGACCATAGTCTTTTTTTAATATTTCATTACTAATGTATCTAAAAATCAAAATATAGTATTCATGTACAAACAGTTCAACTACTAAAATTTTCGACAAATAATACTCCGAGAAGCAATAGGACATTCTATTTCGGCAAACTTTTAAAGTCAAGTCTATGAAAAGCCCATGCTTGTTGTTCTTATCCCAAATATATTTAAAATTCCAAGATTGAATTCAAATTTCCCTTGCCGTCAACCATTTAAATTTCTTTTCTAAATTAATTCAAATCTTTGATCTCTCTCTCTCTCTCTCTGTCTCCCTCAAAGCATCAACTTAAATCCATTTTATACACATGTGCATATGTTTTTTTTTTTTTTTTTGCGAGATTATTTTAAGATATCTTAATATGTACGCCCTCGTAAAGTTATTGCTGTTACGCATTAGTAAAATTTAAAGTATATGTATTAGTTAAATTTATCGACGTTTTTCTTAAATTACATGTAAAATGGAAACTTAATGAGAAGAAGAAAGAGTAACTTAGTTAAGGAGAAAATAACTTTGTCCCTTCAGATCTAACAATATGTCAAAAAAATTTTGCTAAAACCACGAGTTGCCTATACACATGTGAAAATAATTTAGTATTAGCATCGATAAGGTAAAACTATGTGAAATTATTAAAAAGGATGGAAAAGAGTAAATATAAAAAAAGAATTTCGTTTAACCCAATTCAAACCAAACCCGCTTAAAGTGGACCAAGTGGCAACAAGTGAACATACATTTAGCAAGAATTCATTCTTTATTTAGATTAATTATGACGTAATTAAGATAATCTTGTTCTAGTGACCCACACAAATAAGTGTTAGCAACCACCTGTGGTATTTATTTTATCTTCCAAAAATGGCAGAAATACACAGAGAATACGAGAGATTTTACTAATCAAAGGAAATTGAATTCTAAATGATGAAAAAAAATACTAACTGAAAATTATAAATTACAAACCGATGGATATACATCAAATCGTGTCCTTATATGTCAGAACTTAATTATGCATTTTCGGAAAAATAAGATGATGGAAAATGAAAAGTAAATTTTAAATTGAAATACATTATATAATAGCAGAAGAATCTACTAAAGCGAATAAAAATAATAAAAAAAGTGGGAAGTAGGAAAACATTCAGAAGCCTGTTGCATTACTTCCCTACTCAGACTACTCTTCCTCCTGTCACTCCAAAAAAACCCTAATTTCATCATTTTTCTATTTTAGATAAATGGGTAAATTAGATGCGCAAAAATTCTTGCTCAAGCTCATTCATCAAATTTTTCTTATAAAATGACCGGCTCGTGCTGGAGCGAGCTCGGGCCAAGAATAAAACCTCTATTAAACATGTTTAATAAATAGTTTAGGTATAAACGAGCCTAGCGATTGTCAAGCTCATGAAAAATAAGAATTATATCTTGGGTCAGGCCGATAACTCTCAACAGAACAATTTCTTCATATCATAAGGCCCAATGGGCCCTCTGGGGTTTTAGTCCCCAATCGAAGCCGTGCACTAGGACTCTCTCATGGCGGACAAACGTAGCTTAAAAGAAGTTATTGATTTAGGTATGAGTATTAATCTTTCTTCTCCTCTCTTTCTCACTCAACTAGGACCCACCCGCAATCGCTAATCTCACTCTACATGATCCGCCATGAGTTTACTCCGTGAGCATCACCACCCTATTACTTCTCCCACTCTCACTCGCAGTCACTTTACAAAAACACATTTCAAATACCGCCTCCATTTCTTCTCTCTCTCTCACTTCACCTTCGATCAGAGTTTGATGCGGCACTAGCTCAAACTGCAATCGCAATCCATGGCGTCCTCCTCCATGATTTAGGATCAAGTACGATTTTGGTCCTCTAAAATACTTTTACGCAATAAAGTCTCTTTCACTTCATTCAATCATATCATTCCACCTGACACATGGCATGTGTTGATATGTGGTGATGGTGGATGTTGAGCATCATTTAGCAAACATCAAGAACAAATACGATACGGTTGGGGAAAAAGTACTAAAAAAGTCCTAAATATATGATATTGGTATCAATTTAATTTTAAACTTTTTGATTTGACCAATTTAATTTTAAACATTTTCACATTGGTATAAATTCAGTTCATTAAGCTAATTTTGGTCAATCAATGTTGATGTAGATGCCAACTATTTGACCAATGCTAACATGGCAATTTTTAATATTTTTTTTTTCAAGTTTTTTATTATTTTTATTTTCTTTTTCCTTTTTCCTTTTTCTCTTCTTCCTCACTAGCTTCCTTGTAGTGGTCGACAAGTCCCAACAAAGCTCATTAGCCACTAGATGAGGGTTGGCAAGCACTCGTTGACCACTAGACGAGGGTCACCAAGCTCTTGCTGACTTCCAGCAAGGGTCGCGGTCCTTGCCTAGCCTTAGCAGCTTTGTCCAAATATGGTCGAGGCCAACCTCGTCATGGCCTCACTACAGGCATAAGCAGCAAGCTGGCCTTGCCCAAATTTGGGCAAAGCCACCTCACCCAGTGGTCGACAAGCCACCAGAGGCTTGTTGGCTATTGTCAAAGAAGAAAGATAAGAGGAAAAAGATAATTAAAAAAAATGGGGGAAATTGTTTAAAAATTGCTATGTCAACGTTCGTCGGCTGGTCGGTATCCATGTTAGCAAAGATCGGCCAAATTTGAATAGATGAACTGAATTAGTACCAATGTAAAAAATGTTTTGTTGTACTTTATTAATACGTCCATGATGAGATGCAATTAAGATGCACTGTTTCGTCTTAATATGTTATGATGGAGAGATTGTTATAGATGAAGCCAAATATTTGTTTTTAGGGGCTTTTTTGGTCTTTTTTTTTATCATATTTCCTTTTAGGTTAAAAATGATATCTTTATAGTAGCGATGGCAAGACTTTGGCCGTTAGGACGCTAAAAAAGAAAATAGAAAGGCAAGAAAAAGAGAGAAGAAAAAATTGAGTTTTTTTTTTCTTTATGGGAGTTCTCAATCTCTTTGTGCCTTGATCTTGAGAGAAGATCATCGTTGTATTCCAACTTTTTTTTTTTTTGAAGTCTAGTGGATTCACAGAGTGCCTCTACGCGGAGACGTAGCCTAGGTTTGGGTGAACTTCGTTACCAAATTTTCTGGCGTATTCTTCTGATTCTGTTATTTTATTATTATATCTTGCTTGGTGAATTGTTTGTAAGTGTTATTTTTTTTGGAATCGACATGCAATTTTGTAACAACTAGTATGAGAGCCTGGGTTGGCTAATCGAGAACATCAAGGGCTTTTTGGTGATATTCGAGTAAAGAACACCTGGAGTGCCATAACTTGGCACGGGGGAACACTTAAGTGCCATAACTTTAAAACGGTACACTTAAGTGCCACTTTTTTTTTTTTAAATTGAACATTTAAGTGCCAATATCGGAGTAAAATGGAACACTTAAGTGCCACTCCGGCGAAAATCCCGCCAAAAGGCCGACGTGGCAATTTTCCAGCGATGGAGGTCCAAAACGGCGTCGTTTTTGCATGCCGACGTGGCGAAAAAATGCAAAAATGACGCTGTTTCGCGTCGACATGTAAAAATAATAAAAAATTAATTAAATTAAATTAAAACTTATTTTTAATTAAAAATACTCTAAAAATTAAAATTAAAATTTTTTTTAAAAAAGGGGGAGGACGAATGGGGCGGGCGGGCCGAGGGCTGAGCCCTCGCCGCCGCCACCTCCCCGCCGTCGCCGAGAAGGGCCGGCGACGGAGGGGGAAGGGTCGGCCGGGGTCGCCGGCCCCCGGCCGACCGGCGGAGAGGGCCACAAGCCCTCGCCGGATCGCGGCGAGGGCCCGCGAGCCCTCGCCCAAATCTGGTGAGGACGCGAGCCCTCGCCGCGATCCGGCGAGGGCTGCGGGCCCTCGCCGCCTCCCCGCCGTCGCCGGGAAGGGCCGGCCGGAGGGGGCAAGGTCGGCCGGGGTCGGCGACGGCGGGGAGGTGGCGGCGGCGAGGGCTCAACCCTCGCCCGCCCGCCCCGTTCGTCCCCCTTTTTTAGAGTATTTTTAATTAAAATTAAGTTTTAATTTAATTTAATTAATTTTTTATTATGCAAACGGCGTTGTTTTTGCCGAGTCGGCGCCGACTAAGCTCTCCGGCAAGCCATGCAAGCATTAAAAAATAATAAACACGTTCCACATAGGATTTCCGACAAGGTCACCGGAGATGGCACTTAAGTGTCCCATTTGAAAAAAAAGTGGCACTTAAGTGTCCCCCCGTGCCAAGTTATGGCACTCCAGGTGTCCCAAACTCGTGATATTCAATTGAAAGCAAACAGTATGGCAGAAGATAAAATCAGAATCGATAAGTTCGATGGGCAGGATTTCGGATGGTGGAAACTACAAATCGAGGATTATCTTTATCAAAAAGATCTCTATGCACCATTTGAGGGTTGGAAGCCCGAGATGGCGGAAGTGGATTCGCTAGCAGAAGTCGGATGGAAAATTCTTGATCGAAAGGCATTAGGTGCAATTCGTCTAGCGTTGACGAAAAAGACAGGGTACCACATTGTGAAAACAAAAACTACAAAAGAAACCATGGATATTCTAACGAATATTTATGAGAAGCAGTCCACATCAAATCAGGTATTTTTGCTGAAGAAATTGGTTATTGTGAAGTTATCTAATAAAGGTTTTGTGGCAGAGCATATTAATAGTTTCATGCAGGTCATAGGTCAATTGGAATCCGCAGGCATAAATTTAGATATGAAACTTTAAGCTTTATTATTTTTATGTTCTCTTCCAGAAAGCTACAATACCACAGTGTAGGGAATTTCGAGCACCATGAAGGATGATTTAACTCTTAATGATACTGTGAGTAGTATCATGGATGAAGAGATGCGAAGGAAAGTCTTAGATGGAGATAATTTTTTTGCATCTACATCTTCAACGGCACTCGTAGTGGAGAACCGTGGAAGAAGTAAAAGTAGAGAAAAATTGAGTGGCGTGGCAGATCACAATCAAGGGGTAAGAGACCGTTTGCAAAAGATGAGTGTTGGTTTTGTCACAAAATCGGACACCGAAAGTTTCAGTGTGAAGCCTATAAAAAGAAGCAACAAGATGAGAATCAATGAGCTAATGTGGTTAGCAATAAATCTTTGCTAGATAATTTGTGTTTATCTGCAAATTTTGATTTGACAACAGATAAATGGTTTATTGATTCTGGTGCTTCTTTTCATTGCACCTCGCAAAGAGACCTATTTGATGATTATGTCAGTGGAGATTTCGGACAAGTGTTTGTGGGAAATGGCCACATGTGTCTCATTGTTGGGAAAGGAACCTTGACTGTGAACATCTCAAGTGGAGGACGTCTAGTTTTCCGTGGAACTAGGCATATTTTGGAATTAAAGAAAATTTGATTTCAACCAATAAACTTGACCAAGAAGGTTTGATAATAACTTTTGGATGTGGAGAGTGGAAGATAACCTCAGGGGCAAGAGTAGTAGCAAAGGGAAAGCGCACGAGTACACTTTACCTTCTCTAAGGAGACAATATCAGTGATATGGTTGCAACTACAATAGTTACAAGTAATTTGTCTACTCTTTGGCATTATCGTTTGGGACATCTTAAATTGCAACAATTAATAGATTTAGGGCAAAATTGGAACCCATTTCATTTCAAAATGGATGCGTGCAGATCTTGTGCAAATCGCGTGCAACTTATCAAAAGCTTTGGATATTCCTTTGGTCAGTATAACAACTTCATTAGTCGTCGAAGAGGAAAGTACTAGAAAAATATGTGCTGACCTAATAGAAGATGAAACCATAGAAATGGAAGAGCCAAGACTTGATGATGAAATGGTTTCGGCAAAAGGTACATTCCAATCTCATCTTATTAATTTCACCATTTAATCGGAAGACTTGGCAAAATGTCAAGTCTTTGATGACCGTAGTTTTGGATGACCAGATTTTACTACATTTTACTACAACTAAATATAGTAAGGAAAAGTAATATATCCCTTCCACATCTACTTTACTAGTAGTTGTCGGGATCCTTGGTATTCTATTACCATTATCTCTAACATTTGGTGCTGAAACCTTTTTGGCTTTCATGGGTGTTAGATCTGTAAGTGTCTTATTTATGTCTCTTGTTGAAATTTTTTTAACTGCTAAAAATCTTTTGGGGTGTAAAGTTCGATTAGATGATATAACTAGTGAAAGACAATGAGCACATTGTTCCAATTCTTTTGGTGTCTCCGTTAAGGAATGTGATGGGGTTAGACTCGTACCCCAAAAGCCAAAAACTCCTAGATCTAGCGATAAGCAACAAAGCACCAAGCTACATGCCAAATAGACATTGTTAAAAACTCATGATGGTTTACATACACACATGGACAAATAACAATGAAACATAAGTGGCTTAGGCCAACCGATCCTTTCCCTTCAAGTTAATAGCAATGATAATATAGACATTTGGCCTCATTATCTTCAAATTTCTCTTACTACATGATCGTTTACTTTTCCTTTTAGAGTGACATCCAACTTGAGAATTTAATACGATACATTTGAGGTCACATAAAGCAAGTAATGACTTCAATTGCCTTGACATTGCATTAATCAATTGCGGTTGTTGCTTTTTTGCATAGGGATTGGATTGGAACAATTGATAGGTTTCAGGCTAAATTAGAACTCGTTTTGTTTCAAAATGGACTACGTGCAAATCTCATGCAAATCTTGTGCTATGTCAGCCATCAACCTACATCTTGTCGTAAGCACCTGAGGTTTTTTTTAGTGTACTTTGAAGACATTCCTCAGCGAAAACCCTAAAGGGATCACTCACTCTTTTCCACTTTCACTTCTGCTCCTAACTTTCTCTTCTTCGTCCTCCTGGTTTTCCTCTTCTCAACTTCGAGTTTTGCCCTCCTCGCCATGCCTCTCCATCTCTCCTCTTTCTTTTCTCCATGAGCCCCTCATTCTCTAGCTCCGGTGTGTGATTGATGCTAAAGTTTTAAGCTTTATCCTCAAGCTGGAAAGGGATGTGGTCACCAGAAGAAAATGAGAAGCTAAGGCAATCATCTTTGAGCGCTCGGAGTGCTGCGCTATGGAGTTAAGAAGCAAGCCATAGTATCCAATGGAGCAATTGAAAAATTTACGATTAAATTTGAACCAGTTTCATTTCAAAATGGAATGCTTTCAAATCTTATGCAAATCATCAAAAAATTTAAGACTAAATTGGAACAATTAATTGATTTTTATGACAAAATTCAAACTCGTTTCATTTCAAAATGGACTGCATGCAGATCTCATGCAATTCTCGTGCAACTTATCGAAAAGCTTTGGACATTCCTTTGGTCGGTATAACAACTTCATTGGTCGCCGAAGATGAAAGTACTGTAAAAATATTTCCTAACCTAACAAAACAAGAAATCATAGAAATGGAAGAGCCGAGGCTTGATGATGAAATGGTTCCAGCAGAAGGTACATACCAATCTCATCTTGTTAATTTCAGCAATTAATCGAAAGACTTGGCAAAATGTCAAGTCTTTAATGACCGTAGTTGTGGATGACCAGATTTTGCAACAACTATATATAGCAAGGAAAAGCAATATATCCCTTCCACGTCTACTTCACTAGTTGTTGCTAAGATCCTTGGTGTTCTGTTAACATTATCTCTAGCATTCAGTACTGAAACCTTCTTGGCTTTCATGGGTGTAGGATTTGTAAGTATCTTATTAATGTCTCTTATTGAAATTTTTTTAACTGATAAAAATCTCTTGAGATGTAAAATTCGATTAGATGATATAACATGTGAAAAACAAGGAGCATAATGTTCCAAATTTTTGGGTTTCTCCGTGAAGGAATGTGATAGGGTTAGACTCGTACCACGAAAGCCAAAAACCCCTTGTAGATCTAGCGATAAGCAACAAAGTACCAAGCTACATACCAAATAGACATTGAGAAAAACTCGTGATGGTTTACATTCACACATGGATAAATAATAACGAAATACAAGTGGCTTAGGCCCACCAATCCTTTTCCTTTCTACTTCGGGTTAGTAGCAATGACAATATAGACATTTTTTCTTTTGGTAATGAAAAAAAAAATGTCTATATTGTCATTTGACCTCACTATCTTCAAATTTCCCTTGTTACATGATCATTTACTCCTCCTTTTGAGGTGACATTCAACTTGAGAATCTAGTATGGTATATTTAAGGTCACTAAAAGCTAATAATGACTTCGATTACCTTGACATTGCATTAATCAATTGCAGTTGTTACTTTTTTGGATAGGGATTGGATTGGAACAATTAATAGGTTTCGAGCTAAATTAGAACCCGTTTTGTTTCAAAATGGACTGCCTCCAACTCGTGCAAATCTTGTGCTGCGTTGGCTATCGACCCGCATCTTTTTGGGGTGCTTAGTTTGTCTCAAACACTTGAGGTTTTTTTTAGTGTACTTTAAAGGCATTCCTTAGCAAAAACCCTAAAAGGATCACTCCTTTCCACTTTCACTTCTACTCCAGACCTCCTCTTCTTCGTCCTCCTAGCTTTCCTCTCCTCAACTTTGAGTTTTGCCCTTCTCTCCATGCCTTTCTATCTCTCATCTTTTTTCTCTCCGTAAGCCGCTCATTCTCTAGCTCCGATGTATTATTGATGATAATGTTTTGAGCTTTATCATTGAACTAGAAACGGATGTGGTCACCGGAAGAAGTGGAGAGGCTGAGGCAATCATTTAAGTGCCTTAGAGTGCCGTGTTACGGAGTAACGGAGAAGGCAATATGACTCCATGTGTTTTGATTATGTCTTTCTAATCTCTCATAAATCACAAGCATTAGACTACTTTAGTCAATATATAGCGATGGCAGAGAATCAGTTGAACAAAACAATAAAGGCATTGAGAACCGATCGTAGACCTGAGTATTTATTTGAGCAATTCACGACTCTTTATAATGAAAAGAGAATTGTATGACAATTGACTAATTATAATATTCCGCAACAAAAGGGGGTTGCTTAGAGAAGAAATAGAACCCTATTAGAAGTGGTTAGATCTATGATAATGTAAGCAAATTTACCTATCTCGTATTAGGGAGATGCATTATTAACTACTGCATATATACTTAACCGAGTGCCCTCAAAATCAGTCACTTCCACCCCCTCATGAATTGTGGACTGGTAGGAAACCAGATTGAAGCAATCTATGTCCATGGGGTGTGCAACTTATGTTCATAATTCTTCCCATAAATATAGCAAATTAGATCTTAGATGGAAGAAATGTATATTTATAAGATATTCTGAACACTTCAAATGGTACGTGTTCATAAGTGAACAAGTTGATGGAAGTATGACCAAAATGGAGTCACGAAATGTCACATTCTTGGAAAATGATTTTCCCATTATAAGTGAGATTGATAAAAACTTCCAATTATATGAGATGAAAGATTATAATAATACACCCACTAATTTTATTAGGGGTGTGAAAAAATACCCGGAACCGCCCGGACCACCCGGAATCGGACCGGAACCGCCCGAACCAGGCGGTTCTTGGGGGAACCGATCCCGGTTCCGGTTCCGTGGGCGGATCCACCCGCCCGCCCACCCGGACCGGACCGGTTCCCTTTAATATTTAAAAAAAAAAAAAAATACTAAAAATATACCTAGTAAAAAACTCTAAACCCTCTCTCGACTCTCTCGACTCTCAACCCTAACCTCCGCGATCTCTCTCTCCGCTTCCTCCTCCCCCGCAGCCGCAGACCTCCGCTCCTCCCTCGTCGTGCCACGACCAACGGAGCCACCAGCGTGTGGGCGAGCGTTCTCTCTCTTGTGTCTTCTCTCTTCTGACGACGACGACGCTCTCTCTGCACTCTACCCCAACACACTTAACCGCCTCGTCTAGGTTCAGAGAGAGAACGAGATTGAGAGTGAGAGAGCAAGAAGCAGAGAGCGAAGAGTGAGGCCATGAGTGAAGGGCCTCCTCCGGTAGCCGCCGCGTGCGGACCTCGGCCACCACCCTCACCGACTCGTTCTTCTCCCCCACGGTAGGCCTCGGTGTGTTTCTCTTTGATTTGTGTGGGGTTGTGTGGATATCCCAAGGATCCCAGCTTGGAGGTGTGCAAGACGATCGGGCGTGGCCAATATGTCAAGCTTGTCCTCAATTCGCCGCCGCCAAGCCGAGTAGGGCCGCTGTGCGACCGCCCCTGTTTTTCCCTTTACTACGAATTCTCAGTTTTGCCCCGTTTTGAGTGACGTTGCGCCGGCGCTCGCGGCTGTTCAGCTCGTGCAAGCTCCGAGCTTCGTTGCCCTTGCATTTTGTTTCCATAGTCCCCATACATCGTGCGTCAAGATCTCCAACGTGCATTTGAGTCCCAGTTGAGCTGGAAACATAATGATTCGGTAGCACACATCAACTGTTTGTGAAAATGCCCCAGTTAGTACTACTATAAAATGAGACCAAGACGGTCCTCCGACAGGCTGGCTTATGCCGTCCTTTGTTGATGTTGATTATTCTCCTCTTCTTTTTATGAGCCACATGCATGCTAGTGGTTAAACAATGGGAGGTGTCCATGAAGCAAAAGGCCTTGTGAGGGTTCCTGAATGAGTGCTCGCCGGTTTGTTTATTGAGTTCCTTTTAATGCCCTACTTGATCCTGTCACTTGCGAACGTAATTTTGTGAAATCTTGAATGGTTGAAGAACAACGATGGCGGATTGGTGGTGGAAGGTGAAAAAGGAAGTAAAGGGATTAGTATGGGCTTTATGGGATTAGTGGGGGTTTTAGGTTAGAATATGGACTTAGTGGAGACATGTGCTTTACCTGATTTTTAGTTCAGTTTATTATCATGTGAAAAATATATGTTGTGTTTCACATGGAACTTCTCTGTAAATGAATGAGGCCTCAACTGACTTTGCTCCTCTTTTATGCTGTGTTGCTTGATTCAGGTGATTCATTAACATGTCAATGGAGGAATCCTATGATGGAATAACGCCAATAGTGGAATCAAGAAAGAGTGCAAATTCAAATTTTATCAAAAGCGGCTGTTTGGGCTCTAATAATCTCACACTTCTGCCATAATTGGGGAACTTTCATTCTTCTAACATGGATGCCCACGTACTACAACCAGGTAACGTATGCACTCTTTATTAGCTTTGATCATTATCTAATAGTAGACTTTTGTGGCCGATCTGCATACTCTTACACTTGCAACATCAAAGCTCGGATATGTTTTGGCTTTGAACAAGAACATATTACCCAGCCTCCTGTTGCCTCTACTACATCTTCCAAATATATAATTTACAAATTTTATAAGAAAATGTACTGGGCATTTCCTTTACTAAGTGCATATTTCAATCACCCACTGTATTTCTCTCTCTCATTGTGTACATTGAGACCGGTTCCATGGATCCACCCGGGAACCGGACCGGACCGGCGGTCCGATTCTCGGGTGGATCCATGCAACAAACGGGTGGATCCCGGTTCTAATTTTTCGGAACCGGTCCTTAGCGGGCAGTTCCCGGTTCTAGGTCGGGAACCGCTCACCCGGACCATGCACACCCCTAAATGTTATAGAGGGAAATGAAGATTTACATCAACGTACAAGACCTAGAGAGAGTGTTGCATTACTTGACAAACTGAATTCAAAAGAAGTTCAATTACATAAAAATAATCGTAAAAGTATTCCCCGTCGCCATTTTGAAATTGAAGAGAACCCTTTATGATTGCTCTGCAAGATAATGCCGAGCCTAAGACTGTTTAAGAGGCTGTCTTATCCTCCAATAAAGAATAATGAAGAAAAGTTTTGGAAGATGAGATGGAGTCAATGAGGACAAATCACGTCTGAGACTTGATTGATCTACCACCCAATCACAAAGTTATTAGAAACAAATGGGTTTTTAAGATTAAGAGAAGAGCGGATGGATCCATTGAAAAGTATAAGGCTTGTCTTGCGGCGAAATGTTATACTCAATAAGAGGGTATAGATTATGAAGAAACATTTTTACTAGTTATAAGATTTGCCTTAATACGCCTTATTCTAGCCATCGTTGTACATTTGGACCTTGAATTATATCAAATTGATGTAAAGACGGTATTTCTCAATGGAAGACTAGATGAGAAAATCTATATGAATTGACCAATAGATAATAGCTAAAGGTCAATAGCATAAAGTTTGCAAGCTTTATCACTCAATATATGACATTAAGCAATCATCTAGACAGTGTTATCTTCATTTTTATCGAGTTATAACGACTTTTGAATTCACGATGATCGAAGAAGATTACTATGCATATATCAAATGATCCGAAGATAAATTATGTGAACGATATTCTGTTGGTTGGAAGTGACAAAGTTTTGGTTATTACCATAAAAGAATGGTTGTCCTCTAATTTTAAAATGAACGACATGGGAGAAGCTGCTTATATATTAAGAGTTAAGATAAAAAGAGATCGATTAAGGAAACTCTTTGCTTTATCACAAGAGTCTTATACAATGAAGTTTTTTTAGCGTTTCAATATGTAGCACTGTAATCCCATTGATACCCCTATTATGCAAGATGAATGCCTAAGTACTAAAATGTGTCTTAAGACTCCAGAAGAAAATAAAGAAATGGAAATTGTTCCTCATGCTAGTGCGGTCGGAAGTTTGATTTATGTTATGATGTATACTTGACCGGACATATGTTATGCTATGGGGTTGGTGAGCTGATATCAATCAAATCCTAGTCAAGTATACTAGAAAACAATGAAGAGGATTTTGAGATACATAAAAGGCACCATGGACTATTGACTTTATGATCAAGAGAATGATTTACGCCTATTAGGCTATTCAAATGCCGATTGGGAGAGAAGACCTAGATGAGCATAAATCAACTTATGGATATGCGTTCTTGCTTAATGAATGTGCAATTTTCTTGGAATAATGAGAAACAGATATGCACGGCCTTATCTACGATAGGGGCATAATTTATTACATGCTTTATCGCAGTGCAAGAAGTGGTATGGTTAAAATGTTTTTTGGAAATTTTGGCCATTATCACTAAGGTTCCTAGACCAATGATAGTTTATTGTGATAGTCAAGCAGTCATTGACTATGTGAAAGATCCCAAGTATCATGGAAGGACGAAACACATTGATAGAAAAAAACAACTTCATCAGAGATATAATAATGCAGAAAAAAGTGATCTTTCAATACATTTCAACTAATAAAATGGTTGCTGATCCATTTACAAACGCTATTCCTAGAAACGTATTTTTGACCCACAGGATGTCTCTAGGGTTACATAAAATGTGATATGTAATATTACAGAGAATCATTAGTTTATGTATATGTGAACATATGTATTGTACTTGTTTGTTTATTAGTGACTTGATATTTTATCAATAAGCACAAATCCATTATGAGACTAGCATAAGCACACATATATCATTGAAAAGTATGTCAGCAAACAATAATTGGCTCACTCACACAAGCAATCACCTCAAGTGCTATAATTAGCATGTTGAAATGGCACGTTATATATAAATAAATGTTGAAGAGCAAATTTAGTATATAAAATAATATGTTGCCTTGATTGGAGTCAAGATGAGGTATGTGATTTGTATATGATAAGATTGAACATGATAATCTCACAATCATGTATACTGAAAGATGCCGAATGCAAGTACTTAATTGGATGCTAATAAAAGCGAGCTGATATAGCACTCGAGCTAAATTTGAGTATGTGAGAAGCACGTGACTATGTTTAGGTAAAAATCCATATAGTGGATATATTTGATAAATGACATACACTCTTATAGAAAGAGAAATCCACTACAATAAATAATTCATACTACATGCACATTGTACGACCGATAAGGAAAGGTAAGTGAAATTATCCCTATTTACTCATCGTGTGAATCCTTGAAGTAATTTATAATTTACCTCATTTTGTACCTTATGTTACTTTTGACTATGTTCTCAAAGTGAAAGATTAATGTTGCTACTTTAGTATGTTATCGGCGGTCATGAATAGATATGACTTTATGGGATGTGTTTAGAAAAGCAACTATTCTGAAATGGAGAGAGACATGAGTGCGAAGGAAGACTATTGTTATTTTACATCAATCACATGTATCTTCCGGTTGACCAATTGTATCACCTTCAGTGATTGTGAATATAATTATAAATACACGGTGTTATGAGAATAGTCAAGTATAGCCTTTAAGGGATAAGTATACTTAGGTTGATGTAGCAAAATATGTTTAGGGCACTATGAGATATCAATTGTTTATTTCATTTTTGAGTTATAGCCATTATGTCATCCCTAACAAGTGTAGGTGTACTCACTGGTTTGACGGTTTTCTTGCTAGTATGAATTGTTTCTAAAGTTGACGAATGTTGAATGTTGAATGTTGAATGTTTTATATTCTTGATAAAGCGTTATCAAGCCCATTATATCCGAGTGGGAGATTTTGTACTTTATTAGTACGTCCATGATGAGATGCAATTAAGACACATCGTTTCGTCTTGATATATTATGATGGAGAGACACCCCTTAAAAGGGTATGAGAGAGTCATGTAAAAAACTTCATAAAATAACTATTGGATTGGTTGGCATAAAGAACGTTTAAGAAAAAAATTGTTCTCTCTTTTTCTCATATTTCCATAAAAGAAAAAAAGGTGTTCCATTATTCATTTACAAAGACAATTGGCATTTATACTATGGAAATTGAATGTTTTCCTCGTGACTACATTCAGACCATCATGAAGTCATATTGTTTGTCGTTCACCTGTAATTCAACGTTCATTCTGGGATAAATTGTTCACTACGCATTAAAGAGGTTAGTTGTCTTCCGCCGACTTTCTTCCTACAGGTTTACGACTAAATTGCTTCAATTAAAAGATTTAAAACTAAATTGGTACCTGTTGGAAGAAAGTCAAAAGAAGATGACTAACCTCTTTGATGTGGAATAAACAATTTACCCAGGAACGAACGTCGAATTACGAATGAACGACGAATAATATGACTTCACAATGATCTAAATGCAGTCACAAGAAAAAGTCCAATTTCCATAGCGTAAATGCCAATTGTCTTCGTAAAGGAGTAATGGAATGCCTTTTTTTCTTTAATGGAAAGATGAGAAGATGAGAGAACAATTTATTTCTAAACGTTCTTTTTGCAAAACAACCTAACGGTTATCTTTTGAAGTTTTTTTTATATGACTCCCTCATGCCCTTTCAAATAGTGTATCTCCATCATAACATATTAAGAAGAAATGATGAGTCTTAATTGTACCCCCATCATAAACGTATTAATAAAGTACAACAGTACCAATACCATAAATTTAAGATTTTTTTTGTACTTTTCCTAATGGATTGGGTTGATTGAAAATGATGGGTTAATTGAGAACCTATCAAACCCCTTTTTATATGCTTCACTTTTACAAGTATCTATTTTTAATGATTTTGAGTATAAGATTGGGTATTAGACCATTGGCCTTCTTACCCTAGTGGGTATTTAAGTGCAATGATGAGTAATATATATACCATAAAGGGGTTAGCATCGGAAGTACTATATGAGAAAACAAGTAAGTATAAGAGATTATCAGATCTATAGGAAAAGTATAAGAACTAAATAAAATCTTGAGAATTAAAAATAATGTAAAGAGCGAAAGCAATATATAAAATGTAAAGTAACAGTATACATAAACAAAAATCAACTATGCAGTTGGTATGAACTTGTATTATATAAACTAAAAATTACATGTATTGGAAGATGCAGAAACTAAAGCATCAAGTCATCCACTAAGACGGTCATCCTCGCCGACGTCTGTGAGGGAGTCCCTCACCAAATTAGCGAGGGCGACCCTTGCTCGACGCCGGTGAGGGTGACCCTCGCTAGACGTCGGCTTCCCTCTGTCGGAGCTGGCGAAGGGAAGAGAGAAGAAGCAAAAAAAAAAAAAAAGGAAAAAGGAAAATAAAGAAAATAAAGAAAAAAAGAAAGAAAAAGAAGAAAAAAGAAGAAAAAAAGAAAGAAAAAGGAAAAACAAGAACGAATGACTAGATCGACATTTTATCAATAGTTCAGGGACCAAATTGAGCCAATCGAAAGTTCATGTACTAAATCAGACATTTTATCAATAGTTTATGGACCAAATTGAGCCGATCGAAAGTTCAGGGATTAAATCGGACATTTATCAATAGTTCAGGGACCAAATCGAGCAAATTAAAAGTTCATGGACGAAATTGCACATTGAGTAAAAATATATGGACCATTTGTGACATTTTCCCTATATATATACACACACACACACACACACACCATAAAGGGGTTAGGATCAGAAGTACTATATGAGAGAACAAGTAAGTAAGAATAAGAGATTATCAGATCTATAGAAAAAGTATAAGAACTAAATAAAATCTTGAGAATTAAAAATAATGTAAAGAGCGAAAGCAATATATAAATGTAAAGTAAGAGTATACATAAATAAAAACCAACTATGAAGGTGGTATGAATTTGTATTATATAAACTGAAAATTACATGTATTGGAAGATGTAGAAACTAAAGCATCAAGTCATCCACTAGGACGGTAATCCGCACTCCAGGGAGTATTGATGTTTGTATTACAAAAAATGGTTAACCAACTATCATGTAGGTTGGTAACCCAGTATAAACTATGCTAGATATATTTGAAAATAATCTTACTTTGTGACCAGGGGGTACAAAGTAAGAAAGCCTGGTCACAAAGTAAGAAAGCTTGAAGCTTGAAATGATGAGGGTTTACAAGTGGGAGAGAGGAGAAAGAAGAGAGAAGTGAAATCTGAAGATCTCGAGTCCCCCTTCTTCTGAGTCAAGAGGGTGTATTTATAGGGGTTGCTATAGTAAAAGTGCTACAGTGCTGAATAGTGTAAAGTGAACAGTACTGAGTGAACAGTATAAAGTGAATAGTGAACAGTATATGTCTATCTTGCTACAATGTATATAGCTTTTGCGCCACTGTAACAGTGTCGGCATGTGATATCCTGTCTTTAATTTCTGTTTAGGTTGATCCCGTAGCAGTCGTCTTCATAGGTATTTCCACTATGATGTGACTGTGAGAATCCGTCTTGATTGTCTTGTGATTTGAAAGATTTACATTGTGATTCTTCCGCTTCTGAGAGCATTATTCTGAGGACATTGCAATTTTCCTCCTTGCTCTGAACTACAACAAATGCTGCACTTGCTATGGATTTTTCTTGCAAAAACAATGTATTTGATGGGGCCATAGTTATTTGGGATTTTTGGCTATTTGGCCAAGTCTTAACCGCAACTTCAAATCCTTGTTCATGGTATTTGAATTCATCCCACCTTTTTATTTTGTATTTTCAAACAAGTACAGGTACATCAGGTTTGGTAGACATATTATATTCAAATTCCCAAACCGTTACCCATGAGATTTTGAATATGATAAAAGAATGCATAAGACATGGGAACCTTGTATCATGTGGTGTTGGTACAAAGTATTCATGGAATATTTGGTATCCTTGTTTAACTGTGGGGTGAAGTATTATGTCCAAATGACCAAAAAGATCCCATCAGGAGTCAAACCAGTTTGGTAGGTTTTGTCTTGGGAAGTTGTCTTTGAAGAATACTAGCCAGGTGTGTTGGAATTTTATATTTTGTCTGAAGAAGACATTCCATCAAGCTTGTTGGTAGTCCTAGTATGTATACGAGGAGTATGGTAGGCTTTGGGTGAGTCTGATTTGGAATTTTTTGGATGTATGAGGTGAGGATCCCTAGTGTGAGGGATATATGACTTTACTGATGGATATAGTGGGTATAAGATGTTTTTTGTATTGTTTTTATCAGCAAAGTGAGTGAAACTTGCTAATTCTGTCTCCACTAGAAGTTGCTCATAATAAGCAACGGTTTTATTTGTATTATGTGGTTTGAATAACCAATTTTTTGGAAAGATATTTTTTGCGAATTTGATTGGATCTTTATCGAAGAATCCATCTTTCATAGTCGGTATTTTTTGAAAAGATGTTTTGGGGAAAAACTTTGATTTTTGAGAATGAGGGGTTGCCTGTGGCCTAATAACGACCTCATTCGAAATTATTTTGTATTCCACTTGTTTTTGTGTAGCAAGTGGGGAAGAATTGTTGCTTACCTCAATGGCACTAGATGGCTCTTTTTTTACTATCTTTTGTAAAGAGTGAGCAAGTAATTCTAGTGTTTCTTTGGGTAGTATGACTGCTAGCTGAGCGAGGGCTGGTATGGGTTCTTCTTTTGAAGGCATATTTGGCATTAAGTGTTGTTGTAAGAATGATTAATTGTTTTCTGCCATTTGAAGCCATGACTTGATAAGTGTCAAGCCTGTTGGCTTTGGTGGTGTATTGGAGGTTTCGGCAATGGCTTTGCCTTTGTCTTTTTTGGATCTTTCCCCCGTAAAAATTCTCTTGTGAGAAAATCAGGTAATGAATTTAAAGAGCCATTTATAAATTCAATGTCAAAGTCAAATACTGAAAGTATGGCTTGCCATCTAGCAAAAATCTGTTTTGATGCAATATTTAATACGTCCTTTTGTAAAATGTCTTTGGCTGATTTGCAATCAATTTTTTTTTAAAAAAATTGATTTAATAAATCTCCTTGGAATTTGGATATAGACAAAACTATAGCAAGTATTTCTTTTTTTATTGTCGAATAATTTTGCTAGGTGGAATTCCAATGTTTGGAGATAAAGTGAACAACTTGTTCTTTGTTGTTATTAACTTGTTTGAGAATGTCACCATATCCTAATTCTGAAGCATTTGTTTCTACTATTTTGAAAGTAGATGGGTCAACTAAGTGTAAGTAAGGTATTTCTTTCACATGATTCTTTATTTGTTTGACTATGTCTGTGTGGACAGAAGTCCATGGCGGAGGATCCTTTCATAACCTTTGAAGTAAAGGTTTGTAAAGAATATTTATATTGGAAAAGAAATCTATAATGTAATTGAGGCTACCCAAAAACTTTTGTAATTGAGTTTTGTCTTTAATCTCATCTGGAAATTTGTCAGTAAATGAGATTGATCTTTTGATGGGAGTAATGGTGCCTAGATGGATGTAATGACCTAGAAATCGAATTCTAGTCTAGAAGAGTGCAATTTTAGTAGGAGAAATTACTAAACCATTTTGTATGATTATTTTTATGAAAGTAGAAAGATGTTTGAAATGTTGTTCTGTATTAGAGGAGAAGACTAGAACATCATCTATGTAAACTATAATGTAATCTGAATAAGGATTGGATCTCATTCATGATTCTCTGAAATTATGAAGGGTCATTCTTGATGCCGAACAACATAACATTCCATTCGTATTGGCCGAAAGGGACAGTAAAGGCTGTCTTATATTTATCTTTTTCACTGGTTTGTATTTGCCAAAATCCCGACCTCATGTCAAATTTTGAAAATATTTTCAATCTACATAATCTGTTTAGTAAGTCTTTTTTATTGGGTATTGGATATCTTATCCATCTAAGGGCAGTATTTAAAGGTTTATAATTAATAACTAATCTGGGAACTCCTCTTTCTAGTTCAGCGTTTTTGTTGACATAGAAAGCAGAACAACTCCATGGTGATTGGCTTTTTCTTATAAGTTTTTTATTCAAGAGGTCCTGTATTTTTGTTTGGCAAAATTTTAGCACTTCTTGGTTCATTCGTGTGGGGCAAGCTTTTGTAGAAATTTTGTTTTCTGAAAAATCTTGTTCATAGGGTAGATCAACAATATGCTTCTTTCTTTCCCAAAAGGCATTAGATATAGTAGAGCATATAGTTTTCTCTGTATTTTTGTAGAGATGCTATTTTTTCAATGATGTTTGTTTTTATAAGATTTTCTTCTATTCTTTTGAATTCTAAATCTTCTTTTAAGAATTCAAGCTGGTTTTTTTTGTCTTGTATAAGGCAATTTATTTTTGAAATTGAATGTTCTTGTAAAATACTTAAGCTCCTCTTCTGAGGTTTTGTAATGAAGTTAAAGGTGATTTTTCTATTTAGAGCATGAGTTTTGATTCCTTCATTAGTAACCGTAAAGGGTTGTATTAATTGTATGAAAGGTGTTCCGAGAATAACCTGTTGTCTCATATTTTTAACTAAAAGAAAAGATGTTTTGTAAAACATTTGGTCTTTTACTATTAGGGCTTCTGGCAATTTGTATTGGATATTTAATTTGTCTCATGAGGCTGATTTTAAGGATTTAGAGGTTTTATCAGAATATTTTGAGCTTGTTCAGGATCCAAGATAGGATTTGGTAGAATGGCAGTCTTATGGATCCAATTTTCTTGAGGCCTTACCATAATGACTTTTTAATATTTCATTAAATGACGTATCTAAACAAAAAAATATATTGTGATATCCAAAATTTTCTATGTTAATAGTACAAATACATATATGATCTAAAGTTAAGTAGCTTGGAGTTTTGCATGGCTCATATGGAATCTCAAGTGGGTAATTAATTTTGTGATGAAGTGCAAAATTGTCTTTCACACTTTCCGTTCTTTATTAATATCTTTTAATTTTAACTCATAAGATATACAAGTCAAGGTCTTTTCTATCTCTTTTATTAATGCTTGAAATTATTATAACTAAAATAATGTTTTCTCATTAATCTATTTTACTTGGCCAATAATGCTGTTTCCTCGCCCCTCCCCAAATTTAATATTTTCATCCTTCCATTCAAAATCTTGCCATTTGTCACTTAAGTAATAACTCACATGTTTTTAAATGGTGACATTGAACTTAACCTATCAAATCACATCATGCATGACATCATAAATGACATAATATTATAGCTCTATTTACTTTATATCACACTTATAACCCTATCTAATTAACATGACTTGAAGCTCTTTTTCGAAATAAGTAGGGAAGGAAGAAAAATTCATTTTCTCTTCTCCTCTTTGGCAAAGCAACTTCATCTTATTGTCTTTTAAGTGCAAATTCTCTTTTCCCTTTCAAAACAACAAGTGAAGCTCCCCTAAATTTCAATCAAGTTCCATAGTTTATTCAATTTGAGTTGTTTAAGCTTTAAATCTCATCTTTCAAGTATTTCTAGGTAAATGTTCATGGACTTCATTTTCTTCTTATCAAGCTAGTTTTGTTGCTTTCTTAAAGATTTAGAGTTGCTAATGTTTGTCTGTATTTATTTTGCTTTAAAGGTGATTAGGATTTTGAGTTGTCCAAGTCTTTGTTCAACGTAAATGAAAACTCTAGGGGCAGTTGGGTTGATCTATTTAGTACACTTGATTTGGTTGATTGTTGATTATTAATTTGTGTTTGGCCTTTGTTGTCATGTGTAGGCAAATCTTAATGATAGAATGTGAAATCTTGTGTTCACTTGAATTGGAATGTTAAGCTTATTTCGTGCCTAAGAGGTGTTTGATGGATTTTCTAGGGGGTGTTTGATTGTTTTTCTACGATGTGATGACAATTTTTTAGTATGAATTTGAAATTGGTATTTTTGTAATTTGACTAAGTTACGGAATTACTAGCTAAGTGCTATCAATTAATCACATGGTCGATTTTTTACATTGTCCATGTTCATGTTATCGATTAGTCGATTATATGAGTCATTAATGTTACACTGTCGGTTATATGAGATATTCTAGGAATGCCACAACGGGACTCTTTCCAGTAGGTGTGTGATTTGGGGACAAAGTAGGCGGAAGCCAGTGAGTCTGTAATGACTTGGTCTGATGAGAGTAGGAGTGGTCACCAAGGCTAAATGGCTCAAAAAAGTAAAGGCTCCTAGTAGACTTCTAGGATGGTGAAGAAAACAAGAATGGACCAAATTGCACACCAACTAAGAGGAAAGCATGTTTGGGATGTCCTGAAAGTGTTCAAGATGCCTCATGAGTTGAAATGAGTACTACAATGACAAGTATGGACTCACCCGTGTGTGCGTGTGAGCTTCATAATAAATATGAATTTGCCTATGTATATTCTTATATATAGTGGTGAGCTATTGGGTAATATCGGTGCACCATGAAATATAATATGTCATCTACTTGCTTTTGAGGGAATAAACTTGCAATGTTGTTAGTGGTTTCCATTAATATATCATGATAGTGAAGATAAAGCATTTGCTTATACATTTGTCACAAATGGTTATTCTATATAGCTTGAGCTCATGTTGTTTATCGGTGCTAGGTTGAGTGGCAAGCTGATCTCTTATCTAAGAGTTAGAGTTCACTTACTGAGCTTAGACTCACCTCAATATATTTTACAAATTTATCATATTAGTAATTTAGGGGTATTAGGTTAGCACTTTAGAATATCACTAGTAAGGATTGAATCATATCAAAGTGCAAAGTACAGGTTGGTTTCTAAACATAAGGTTTTGATGTATATTAGTTACGATTAAATTACTTGTACAATTGCGGATAAGTTAATCATTTATCGAAGAATTGAAGTGAAGTTTATTTATATACTCATTGGAGGTTCAAATTTTGTGGAAATTTAGGTTGTTACAAATATAGTATTCTCACCAATTTTGAAATCATTGATTATTCATGCAAGAACAGTATTTTTTTTTGGTTGGATGCAAAAATAGTTTGCTTACTAAAAGATACCATGAACCGTGACATTGTCAATTAATTACCAACTTATCCCATAAACATTTTAGACTCCAAGATTGAATTCAAATTTCCCTTGCTGTCAACCATTTAAGCTAATCACTGGAATTCGCCCTAGTGGCCACCCTTCCAACATGGAATGGGGAGGTGGGGGTTCAAATCTCCACCTTCTCGGGGAGGGGATGGGGTGGAGACGCGTAAATTTTAAGAGTGGGTTTCAACTCTCACGCCCTGCAAGAGGCAGGGCAAAAGTTTGAGAGTGAGTGTAGAGTAAGAATAAAATAGGACTAACAAAAATAAAAACCATTGAAGGTTCTTTTATTAATTTAGTTCGCATCTTTGAATTCTCTCTCTCTCTCTCTCTCTCTCTCTCTCTCTCTCTCTCTCTCTCTCTCTCTATGCATTAATTTGAATCCATTTTTATATACATGTGCGTGTGTTTTTTTTTTTTTTTTGTGAAATTTTTTTAAGAGATCTTAATATGCATGACTTTGTAAAGTTATAGCTATTAATGTACATATTAGTAAGATTTAAATTATATGTATTAGTTAAATTTATCAATTTTTTTCTTAAATTACATGTAAAATGGAAACGTAAGGAGAAGAAGGAGGAGTAACTTAGTTAAGGGGGAAAACTTCATCTCTCAAAATTAATTGTCCGGTCCAGCTTTAAAAAGTAAAGTACAATGTAAAAAAGAAAATCTCTTCTAAAACCTCTTATACACAAGTTAAAATAATTTACTATTAGTTTCGAATATCTATAGATAAGAATAGAGTGTATAGTATATCATTTTAAGGAAATTATGAAAATGGATGGAAAAGGGAAAAAATATATATAAAAAAAAGAATTTCATTTTAACAACTCAAACCAAACCCACTTAGAGCGGAACAAGTGTCAGCCAGTGAACATAGCAAGAATTCATTCCTTTATCTAGATGAAACCCAAAATAATTGACATAATCTTATTATGTTCACCTACACAAATTAGCATCAGCAACCACCTATTGTACTTATTTTATTTCCAAATATTATATAAATACATGAAGAAAATATGCGAGATTTTACCAATAAAAAGGAAAATGAAATTTAATGATGATAAAAAAATGCTAACTAATTGAAAAATATAAATTACAAACTGATGGGGTATATGTGAAATCATGTCCTTATATGAAGATAAAAACACCACAATTACTATAAATTGTACAACACTTGTTTGAATACCATAACTTTTGTTTCGATCAATTGAATTTCATTACTTCTAAAAAAAGGTTCATGTAAATACTACAACTTTTAATCGATTATTTGAGTGTCATGATTTTTAAAACCTATGGTAGAACAATTTTAGGAAAGTTATATTGGACTCAAATGATAAAAAAAAAAAAAATTGTGTCACTCAAATAAGTGTCATAAAACAGTTATGATTTTTAAGTAGTCGAAAAGAAAGTTGTGATATTCAAACGAGCATTATACAAAAATCACAACACTTGTGGTGTCTTCTTCCACTTAAATGTCTGAACTTATTTCATATTTTTGGAACTTCAATTTGATACAATAAAAAATAGAGTGCGAATAGAAACAATTTAAAAAATGGGAAGTAGGTAACAAAATCAAAGTCCACTTGCAATAATACCCTAATCTCGCTGTCCTATCTCCTATAACTCAGAAAAAAGAAAAAAAAAACTCCCAGTCCACCTTTTTCTCGATTAGATAAAGGAGTAAATGTAAATTATATGCACAAAGTTTCTTATTCAGGCTCGCTCATTAAATTCACTTATAAACAAATTGGTTTTTGCGCAGGAGCGAGCTCGGGCCAACAACAGAGAGAAACCCTCTATCGAACCTTGCCTAATTTGCGGTTCGGGTCTCACCGGGCATAGCGGGCTGCCGAGTACCTGCAAAAAGAAAAGAAAAGAAAAGAAATATATAGATATATATATATATATATATATATACATACATGGGCTGATAGGCCTTTGGGCCTCCTAGGGTTTTTTAGCGCCCCCAATCGAAAGCTCCAAAAATCCCACCATCCATGGCGGGCTCACCGTCTGCATGCCAATTTTTCAGAACACAAAAAGCAAAATAATTTTTTTAAAAATAATAATAATTAAAAAGCAGTCGCTGATTCGAGCACGAGTACAAATCGTATTCCTCCTCAACCGGGTCCCCACCTGCACGATCCGCCAATCCCACGCTCCACGATCCGCCACGTGTCCACATCCGCCACCATCGCCGCCCCCGGTCCCGTCGCTCCCTACCCCGCTCCGCCGTCGCCTACGCGAACGTTTTCTCCACACGCCGCCCCTCCCCTTTTTTCCCTCTCGTCGCCGTCGCTATAAAAAAAGGGCGCTGCTTTCGTCGCGGCATCACCTCCGCACCGCGACCGCAATCGCAATCCGCCATGGCGTCCTCCGCCGCGTTTCCGCCGGCCACGGCGTCCTTCGCCGCCGGCAAGGTGAGCTCCCGCGCCGTCCCGCCCCCCCCGGTCTCCGATTCGAATAGCGCCCCGTTGATTCTCCTTTGTTTTTTGCAGAAGGAGTTTGGCCTCTCCCGGTCCGTCGCCTCCCGGCCATTTCCCTCCGCCGGGAAGTCGAGGAAACCGGCCTCGAAGAAGATCGTCTCCGTCATGGCGCCTCAGCAGACGGAGCGCAAGCCCGCCGCCACCGGCTCGGTTCGGATTATTTCCCTGATTTCGACGTCCAATCTTTCGATTGAGCTCGATTAGGAAGAAGTTTCCTTTTTGTTTTTTGAGCGGCGGGGTTTGGTTGTTTTTTAGGTGAAAAATGCGATGACGATGACCGAGAAGATATTGGCTCGGGCTTCTGAGAAGTCGGAGTTGAGCCCCGGGGAGAACGTTTGGGTCGACGTCGATGTCTTGATGACGCACGATGTCTGCGGCCCTGGTTCTTTCGGTATCTTCAAGAAGGAGTTTGGTGAGAATGCTAAGGTATCGAAACCCGCTTCTCTGGCTTCCCTTGGAGATTTTCGAGCTCTTTGGGTATAATGCGTGGAAGATGTAGTTTCATAAATATAATTCTTTTTGAGAATTTGAATCACTGGAGTCTGCTGTTATCTGGTTTTTACTATGCTTTTCCTATTGTGTTTTAGCTGTTGTGTTCTGCAAATAGAAGTAGTTCATTTGTGTCTCTTGCTGTGCTATGGATCTCTTGACTGTCCTTTCAATGTAACGTTCCACTATGTGCCTGGAAAGACGTGGGTGCTTACTTGTGTCGGGGTTTATGTTATTTTGAGTAGTTGTCCCTGCGATTGATTACAATGACGTCAGGTGAGTAGAGGTATGCATTGCTCATGGCATCCGAGCTGTTGATTCTAAATATGCTGTAGTTTGTTGACTAAACATATTGCCCTCCCTTTAATGTGAACCATTGCCAGTTGAGAGTGTTCGATTTTGTGACTTTATTTTCCTTGAACTCAAGGTCTGGGATCGCGAAAAGATTGTCATCATTCCTGATCACTATATTTTCACAACTGATGAACGTGCAAATCGCAATGTGGATATTTTGAGAGATTTTTGCAAAGAGCAGAATATCAAGTACTTCTATGATATCAAAGACCTTAGCGACTTCAAGGTATTCTTGTGTTGTCATTTTTTTATGTCATTACCTACTCTATTACTTTGCTGTAAGAAAAACTTATGATCCTTGTCTGCAACACCTCTGTTGATCTTAAATTCAAAGCATATCAAACAATTTTGCAGGTTAACCCTGACTACAAGGGTGTGTGTCACGTTGCTCTAGCCCAAGAAGGTCATTGCAGACCTGGTGAGGTGGGAAATTTTTTAATCAAACTAATTTTTGGTAATATGCGAGGTAATGTCTGAAAGAAATCTTAAACCCTTATCCTGCTTCAGGTTCTGTTAGGTACTGACTCTCACACCTGTACTGCTGGAGCTTTTGGCCAGTTTGCCACTGGTATTGGCAACACGGATGCTGGCTTTGTTTTGGGGGCTGGGAAGATCCTGCTCAAGGCATGTATCGAATCCATATTTATTTTGGTGCCTGCCATCCCTTCATAAAACCATCCCTTCATAAAAATGGATATTGGATAAGGTCCTTGAAATTTAACAGACTTTGCCATGGGATTTAGATAAAATTTGAATTTTGTAAATCTAATTTTAGAATTAAATTTGACCTTTTTATGATCATGTCATATGATCGGGTATTGACCATGCTTTCCCTTGGTTATGTTTCCTCCATACTGTCTTATTTGTTGTGTTTTTACCTCAGTGACTGGTGGATGACAATTTTATTTTTCTTGGGTTCATCCATCTGATGTAAGATATCAAGGATGATGAAGAACTATTCCTATTCAGTTAGCTTCTTGTGATGTTACATTCTGTCATTATATGGTTTAATAACAGTTAAAAGACTTAAACATTTGTCATTTCTTACTTTTTAGAAGAAAGGTAATAGTTTTAGATTTCAAATACTTTCTGTGCAACTAATCCTAATATATAAACAATAGATGGGTTGATATTCTTGGTGGAGCTTTATTTATTTATTTATTTCCTACGGCCCCCTTTTTCATGGGGAGAGTTAATGGACATGCACTTCCTCATTAGCCGGTGGGCTCTATGCTCTGAATTACCTTAGATGAAGCCATTTTCATGCATCTGATAAATGTTTTTCAAAATTGATAAAATATTATTAAGGTCTCAAATTTAAATGGTTGCACTAAAGCTTTTATTATGATGAATGAAACTGACAGATCCAATCGTGGGGAAAGTTACTGCATCCTCTTGATTCATCGATGTGGACTTGTTATATGTGATTCCAATATTTACTGCCGCATCATTATGCATAGCGTAGCTATTGAGATTTGGAATTCTCCTCTTCTAATCTACCTTCAATCTGCCTCTTTTTGGGTGAGGAAGAAATGAAGGTGGGACGGGGGGTTGAGGTGCTAGGGAGAGGGAGGGGGACAATAAATAAATAAATAAATAAATATATATAATATAATATATATATTTATATTTCTTCTCTTTAAATTTCCCTTCGGTCTGCCTCTTTTTAGGAGAGGAGGAAAGGAAAAAGGGCAGGGGGTTGAGGCACTACAGAGGAGTGAAGCATATGATCATTACACTTCTTTGGGGTTAGGAGGGAGGGAGGGAGAGGGTTTCTTTTTTTTTTTTTTTTTTTTTTGGGGGGGGGGTTGTGGATGAACAAGTATCCGTTGAGGCATTGATGGTATGTATATCTGTAAATACTTGACATTTCATTGACTAATATTCCTTGAATCAGTGTCGATGTTTATGTGATTTTGTCAGCATAGAATATTGTTTACAAGTCAAAGTTCTAGCAAAAGATAATGTGCTGATTCGTTCATATTTATCTTATTGTATTTTATCCATTAGGTGTTTCTCGTCTTGTTGTAAATATTGGCCTTTTATTGACCGTGACCATGTATTACAGGTGCCTCCTACTTTGAGATTTGTGATGGATGGAGAAATGCCTGAGTATTTGCTGGCGAAAGATTTGATTTTGCAAGTAAGTTCATTGGTCTAAACTGAAACTCAAAACTATGTAGGGCCTCCAGGCACCATGTGCTTCTGCTTATTTTCTTGATAAATGATCTTTCTTTTGTAGATTATTGGAGAAATATCAGTGTCTGGTGCCACGTATAAATCAATGGAATTTGTTGGTTCTACTGTCGAAAGTTTAAATGTAAGTGGACCCATTAATAACTTCGCTGTTTTAATATGATAGCCCTAGATCCCTACTAACAGTTGCTGGTGTCAGATGGAAGAGAGAATGACATTGTGCAATATGGTTGTGGAAGCCGGGGGTAAGAATGGTGTGGTACCTGCAGATAGCACGACATTTGAGTACCTTAAGGTTGGGTATTATGAACTTAGATGTAACTCTTATGTTAGTCATTGGCTTATTATTTTGTTCACTCTTTAGGAACTCATGTTTCTGACACTTTTTTGCACAGGATAAGACATCAAAGCCCTATGAACCAATTTACAGTGACGAGAAAGCCAGGTAATTATGATGATTAATCTCAGTTGTCATTTATGTTGCAATCCAGTCTGCACAACTACTGGCTGCTGCATTTAGCACATTATTTTGCCTGTATCTTGTGCTAAAAGAGTTCTATCTGCTTGCCATGGAACTTTAATGTGCTGTGTAAATTCAAGCGAAAAGTGTTTGGTGCACACTTTATTGGCATATAAGTTTTAATAAAGTAGGATAATTAAGAATACTTCTGATGTCACTTACCATGCTCTGTTGTGAGTCATAATGTGTCTTCGTCATCAAAATTATTCTGTGAAGATTGTATGTAAGCATTTATCTGTTGGAGATATGCTTTAACTAGTGCAACATGGTGGATAGAATCTTTTGATGTGTTGGTTGTGACCTGATCCGTGAGTAGAATCTATGCTGTAGAAATTTGCTGGCCTTTTTGCACAGAAAAGCAGATGTGGACAAATAATCTATAAGAGCATCCGATACTGTTAGCCCTATAGTGTAGCCTTTTGCACCAGAGCAGATATGATGAAATTATTCATGACCACACAAATAAATATATATTGGGCATAAAACATCAATTTTGTAAATGGCCTAGGAAGTCTGGGTATGATATTATTT
Organism: Eucalyptus erythrocorys; assembly: GCA_014182555.1. Lineage (NCBI taxonomy): Eukaryota > Viridiplantae > Streptophyta > Magnoliopsida > Myrtales > Myrtaceae > Eucalyptus > Eucalyptus erythrocorys. The sequence continues at coordinate 37,453,849 of CM024604.1, forward strand.
ATGACCACCTCTGTCTTTTCATCATTTTTTTTCCGTGCAAATGTGTTTGAACTAGGAAGTGTGGGTATTTCTTTATGCTCCTTTGGCTTTTGGTTAAACTGAAGAAGAAACTGCACAAAAGGACATCTAGGTGTAGATTTACTCTGTGTCAAATGGAAAAAGATTTGGAATTATCCTGTTCCTCATAAAAGAAAATTCTTTTAGTGAAACTAATCTAAGCTACTGACTCATTCCAGAATGGAAGATTGAACGTGCTTGTTATTAAGGTTTTTGGAATTATGGAAAATTACTTGCATACATGTTTCTATATCTTTAGTTGGTCTTTATTTGTCTATTTTATTCGTAAAAATCTTCTACTTTATATCAAATCTGCTGCAGGTGGATTAAGCCTGCTTGTAAGCCATTTTATACATAAGAAAATTCCTATAGCCTCAAATATTCACTAATGGGTACCCCAATTGTCTCAAAGCTGCCTGTGGCAATTGAAAAGCCTTAGATCTAACGGCTTACAAGAACTAATTAGCAACCTAGAATTTTCAGCATTTAGTTTAACAACTCTGTTGAAAACAGAAGTGCAGAACACTAATACAATTTCAAAAGTGTGGAGGTAAAGGATTTCCCTTTAGTCTGCGGTAGAAACCAGTCAAGTCCAATGACCAAGCACAGGAGCTCGAGTAATGCTCCCAATTTCTGCCATATAAGTGCAAGTCAATCACAAATGGCCAACTCGTTTAGGATCACTAATCAAGCTAGGAAGCAATGCCTTGGTATATGAACAACCTTATGCCACACCTCGTTAGATCCTCCTAACTGGAATAGCATTCCAGGCGCTGGTGGTGGTAGTAGCCATCAGAATTAGGCATCAAAATAGGTTTGTCATGAGGCTGAACAGTACAGAATAGGACACCACATAAAACTGCTTGGATTTGCACAAATACCTTTTAGGAGGCCATTTCCATCCATTAAAAGAAACTTTAATATCTAGAGGAGAAAAGCATTATAAATGATTTGATGAGAAAACCTGACAAATAAAGGACAGAAAGGGTGCCATGACTCCAAACATAGAATATGGAATTGTTATCACCCCCTCTACAACTCAGCAAGTGCTTGGCATCATCTTTAAGCTTGAAAATTTCTTCCAGCAATTGGAAAGAATTGCTGGTGACCATAAGTTCCTCTCTTTTTTATTTGCACTATAAATGTAATTCCAGGAAAAAAGGACAGCTGAAAAGTTATGCAGAGAATGATTCAGGAAAATCCTTTTAAGTGTAACACAACTCTAACTAGCAAACTGACTAAACCTACAATTGAAGTCATGACATTTGGCATTCCCATTCCTATGCTACAACCCATAGCGTATCTGTATCTCTGGCTAGCCGATGCAGACTGCTCTGAATAATTGGTAGCCCCTCTTTCAAAAGATTTGTACTTGTAATTGTTTACTCCATAAATGGGTTGTCCTTTCAATGCACTTTACCTATGTTGATAGATGATAGATCTTGAGAGAAAAATTTTTTCATACATTGTGCCCCTTAAGATCAGCTGATTTAACCTAACCTGTTCTGGCTCAAAACTCAAATTACATAGTGCATTCAAAGACTATATTAATAGAATATAGGACAATGAGCTGTTCTTCATGCTACATCTTGTGTTCTACTAGCATGCAGTGATTGATTACTCACGATGCCCACTCTCTCAGTGTACCAAATAGAATGCTGTTCTAACATTTTGTTATTTCTAATATTTTCCTTGTTTTCTTTTCTTATGCTCCATTAACTATTGACTAGCTTCATTTGCTGTCTTGAAGATTTCAATCTGAGTACCGTTTTGACGTCTCAAAGTTGGAGCCCTTGGTTGCAAAGGTGGGTGTTACATTTTTTTCTTGAAATTTCAGTATTCGAACACTATATATTAGTGTATTAGTTCTATTAAACAGCATTCAGCTGATGTCCTCTATTTTCACTTCATGGGTTAGTAAAATGCAAGCTCTAAGGTTCAATTTTTTGCAGTACATTTTTTACATGCAAGAATTTTCTTTTGTAATGAAATCCTCACCTTTTATTCAAAACAATAAGTAAATGAAGCTTTGTTCTATGCAGCCTCATTCTCCAGATAAGCGCGCCTTAGCCAGAGAATGCAAAGATGTGAAGATAGACAGAGTATACATTGGATCTTGTACAGGGGGTAAAACTGAGGATTTCCTAGCTGCAGCAAAAGTTTTTCTTGCTTCAGTAAGATAAACAGTTTCTTTATTTAATTTAAAGAGTTGCACATATGACATCATGAGTTTATGCAATTTTAGGGATTGTTTGTTTAAATTAAGTACAAAATACATTTTTGCTTTGCCCCTAACTCATTTTAAAATATTATCCAACTTCCAAATTATTATGAAAAAGGTAGACATGACCATATGTGTCAACATTTGTGTACTGAGAGTTTTGAGTGTTTTAAAGATCTAGAAACAGGTCATGCATTGCAAGATTTAGATTAAGCAAAAGGCAAAAGTCTATCGAAACATGCTCTTACTTTAGTATGAAACTTGTGAATCATAGTTACATACAAAAAAATGACGCCATATAGTCACATTGTGAAAGGGATCTTTTTTGAAGGAGATGTCAAAGATATGTTTATGATAAATGGTTGATATCTATAGCTCAAGTGCTGTTAATACATTGGGTTTGTTCATTATGCACCCGTCTCATCCATAAAGAAAAGTAATCCATCAGATTGTTATACCATCTAATTTGTATTTTGTCAATTATGTTCCTTTATCATGATTTATACTAAAGTCATCTAGAACATGAACATGTGGTGAAGATATTTCTGTAACAACCTTATTTTTCTAGATGGCTAAATAAAGACTTCAATGCTTACTCAGGAAGAAAATGCCAGAATAGAAGCTACAAATACTATACTCAAAATAGGTTGCAAGAATTTTTTGTTATATGACAGATTTAACTTTGAATTGATCAAAGAACGCATAAATTGTTTTACTTGAATGGCCCAGTCTAGTTTTTAGTGTTCATACCAAATGAGTTTGGCTTTCTATCCGGTATTTTGCTTTACTACATTGTTGTTCCTTTACCTTCAAATGATAAAATTAAGGTTTTTGGATAAAAAGGAAACTGGAACATTAGCAATTTGATCGCCATAAAAGAAGTTCTTAGTAAGTTTTCAACATTTTGCCGTCCTTAGTAACGAACTAGATAAAAGATGCCATGTGTAGCATGGGCAGACATGCTTGATCATGCATAAATCTTTTTAGTACAATGGTGATTGGCTTTGAACCAATCTTTTTCCTCCCAGAGATGGAGATTTTAGTTACATTTAATGTGCCATCACAGAACCTTCAACTTTTGAAGGTGGATTTGGCCAATTTTATCTGTCGTGTTTCTATTTGCTGCATTTAGTAATAAATTTAGGTCAGGACATATCACTAGTGTGATTAGTACGACCCTTGTAGCAGAATGTCCATCTTGCCAATTTACAGTGTTTCATTGTATTTCTAAACAAGCACTTGTGTAAGAGAGATTGGTAAGTTGGTGTATTCTGAACGAAATTTTGCTTTATATAAAAATGACGTCTCTCTGAGGACTGAAATTATGCTTGTTACTGACTGGTAAGTTGTGCAAATTGATTAGAGTTTTGGTAGTAAAGTTTCATCATGTCCTGCTAGACAGTAAGTTTATTTGTATTGTTTTGTGGTAATTTAACCATTCCCTCAGCATTCATCTTTGTATACCTATGCATCGGACAACTGTTATATTTACTTAAGTTGTTTTTCCGCAGGGGAAGAAGGTCAAAGTTCCCACTTTCCTTGTACCCGCTACACAAAAGGTTCTAGACACTGTAGCAGCTTGTTTAGTTTTAAATTGACTTATCTTTTGGAAGTTTTAAATTGGAACTTGCATGGGTGGTTATAATTGATATATAATATTATGTATCATAGGTGTGGATGGACATATATACCCTGCCAGTACCCGGATCTGGTGGCAAAACTTGCTCCCAGATATTTGAAGAGGCAGGTTGTGACACACCTGCAAGTCCTAGCTGTGGTGCTTGTTTAGGTGGCCCTAAAGACACGTATGCTCGTTTGAATGAACCCAAGGCAAGTTTTGGTCATGTGTTTGATTCCTTTTCTTGGACTTGTGAACATGACTGAATCGGCTACTTTGCCTTTCATAGAAGCCAATGCCGTTAGCTGTTACAAGGACCGTACAATATATAAATAAAAAATTTCTCAAATCTTGGAAAGTTCCTTTATTAGTGGCAAGTTTATGTCTGTTTAGTGGTCCCTAAACATGTATAAGTTGGGCTTCATATTCTAGAAGTAGTTTACTTTTAATGGATCTTGCTGGTGTCAACTTCTAATTTATTTGCAAAAATAAGTATCAAATCCTACTGACATTATTCTGTTGGTTCAGTTAAAGTCATTTTTCTGGTTTTTAATTTAATTCCCATATTGGCAAGTTACTATTATGCTACATCAGAAATATTAGTTGCAACTTCTCATCACATATGTTGCAATGCAGGTCTGTGTATCAACAACAAACAGGAACTTCCCCGGGCGTATGGGCCACAAGGAAGGCCAGATCTATCTAGCCTCCCCTTTCACTGCAGCTGCATCTGCTTTGACCGGTTTCGTTACAGATCCCAGAGATTTCTTGCAGTAAACAATGGCAAGATTAAGATGGCTAATCCGTGCGCCACTGCTCCTTATAACTTAAAAGTTAGATTCAGTGGTGGATGATAGCTGTTCTGTTGTGCATTGGTGTTTCTAAATAAGCTTTTCTACCGAGAGAGGACACTTTTGAGAGATTGATGTTTTATGAGCAGTAATGCCTGCATAATATGACTCAATAGGAAGTATATGGCTGTGCTGCGGATGTATTAGGAGGAAATGTTATTTGGTTTTGAAATGACAAGAAGATGGGAAGAATTAATCTCATGCTGTTATTGCTTTCTAACTACTGGTTTTGGTCCAAAAGCATCTTTATTCAGCTCTGAGTGGATGACTGTCTCTGTTTCTATTGATTAATTAAGAAACATACTTCACATGATTACTTTATTCAACAATCGCTCAGCGAGTACTCACTAATGGTTACCCACAACTCATCACCGTGGTATTAGTTTTAAGAGATGGAAAGCATGGTTTTCTCTACTAATGAGAATCGTGATAAATTCATCTCTTATAGCGAGACCAACTCTTTGGTTTTACCAAAAGAAAAAAATGATGATTTTGGACGAGGGATTTTGGGACTGACCAGAAATAAACGTCATATGGTTATCGATGTTATTCATCGAGATGATCAGATGGAGTAACATAGCATGACTTGAGACCGTGAGAGCATGTACTTCTTCCGCGCTGCATAAATTGTATTGGAACAGCTTTGCCTGGGAAGATTGATCCACCTTTTTCTTCATCCCAAGGATGTGCAATGTTGGCTTTTTTGATAGGCTATGCAAATAGTTATATTGATCCAAACGGAAGTTGGAAGAAGCATTGGGATTATGTGGTCTGAGAGTCCAGTTTTTTTCTTCTCCCGCGCATTGGTTGAAAAAATCAGGGATTATTTGATGACACCAAAGTGGCGATGCTAGTGGATCGAATTGTTCGATTATTATGTTAAATTGCTTAGAAAAAAAATTTTCCTTAGTTTACACTATTAGGGGTGAGCACCATGTTCAACGTGGCAACCGAACTAAATCGGCTTAGATAGAGCCCATTGTTGTGGGCCTAGATCAGTCCGGTTCTCGATTGCAAAGTCCAGTTCTTGATTCCAAAACCAAAAATACTGGTTCTAATTGGGAACTGATTTAAGTAGTGTTGAACCTAATCTAAACCGGATTTGATGCCATCAAGATTGAACCATAGTTAGCAACATGAACAAATAATATAACAACATGATCAACATATGCTATTTATAGTGAGATGGTGCAACCTTCAAAGTTTTATTATATGAATTTGGAGTTTTATCCAAATCATAAATGGCCGATTCTCGGATCTGGACGATTTGGTTTCGAGTTCCAATCTATTGAAATTGGGGATCATAGGGTTGGCGTCCAACCCACTTTAAAATCGATCATCCGACCCACTTTGAAATCGATCCTCCTAGTTTATGGAGTTGCAAAAAATCACTTGACTACATCCATGTCATTGTCGATTACATCATCCTAGGAATGCTAAAATCTTTATGGGAAATTGATGTCACAAAGCATAATTATGGAAATGTTTCTTCTTTTTTATGGCCGAGGTAAATCTGATATTTCGTCATCTTAATTAACGCTGCAGATACGGAAAACATAGTAACAATTGCCCCAAAGTTGCGTTGAGAGGAATGAAAAGTGACGTAAGTTCATGCGACTAAAAGAAACGAGGCACATAAAGGAGACAAAAGAGAACCAAAATCAATCCGGACAACGTGAAACATGTTTAATTGAGATAATTACACAAATATTTCCTTTAACTTTAATCCAATGTATGGTATTTTACTTGAACTTTTTCATTTATTCAATATTGTCACTAAACTTTTACTTTGTTTAATATTATGTCTAAAATTTTGGCTAATGTTCAATCTAGTATAAAAAGAAATCCAGTGTTATCCTTCCATTAATTTAAGCTAACGAGATTCGTTGATTTGGTTTTTAATCTTTAAAATTTGAGTGGTTGATAAAAGAATAATGTTATATGTGGCTTATCTACGTAAGATATTTAGCTCAAATCAAAGTATAATAATTCATGCCACTATATAATAAGTGAAAATTTGTTAAATATGTCCTAGCCTGTTACACTTTTATTAATTTAGTTATAACATTTTTAGTTTTACCAAAAACCTTTTCACATTTTGTTAATTCAGTCCATTATACCAATTTAGGCAGGAATCGTTGACATAAATGTTAGCCGTCCTATGAGATACAGCTGAACCTAACGTGAATACTTCAAAATTCTCTGAATTTTTACTTTTTTACTTTTTTATTATTTTCTTCTTTTTCTTTTTCTTTTCCTTTTTTATTTCTTCTAAGTCTAAGGAGGTTCGCCAACCAACCCTCATTGGTCATAGGCAAGGGCCAAACACAAAACCCTCGTCAACGACAAGCGAGGGTAGTAGCCTTCTCCTAGTGGCCAACGAGGGTTGTTAGGCCTCGCCTTTGGTTGGCAAGGGTCAGTTGACAACCCTCATTGAAATTGGTACTAGGAAAAAAAAATTTAAAAAGTAATTTTAAAATTTCAATTTTCTAAAAAAATTATAAAAATATTATTCAGGTCAATAATGGCCATCCCATGTGAAAATGCTTATAATTGAATTTAATAAAAGTGCAATAACTTTAAGAATTATTTGACAATTTTTCCAAATAATATGGGGAATCATTTTTAAAAATTAAATAAATTAAAAAGATTATTATATTCTAATTTTAGTTGAATATTTTCATAGATATCCACTTGTTAGTTATTGTGTTCATGTTTAAACGTATGGATTGAAAGCTAAAATCACCAATTCTGTTGACTTAAATTAATGAGAGAATAATATTGAACATTTTTCTATATAATCCATTTATCAAAAGTTTATGATTCATATTGAATAAATTAAAAGTTTAAGAATGACATTATATATATTATTGAAGTTCATTTTTATTTTTATTTCAAACAATATTTATACTCGAATGGTTGGCCAATGATTTCGTCCGCATTCCTACTTTCATTTTTATTTTATTTTTCTATTTCTATGTTTATTTTTATTTCCCCAAAAAAAAGGTTATCAACTTATCATCCACACTTGAGTACTGGTCTTCCGTAACTTCACTCTCTGGGGTACTTGCTAAAATCTCTGCAATGGAGACAAAACGTGGGGGAGACAATCTTCATGTTGCTCTTGCTTTCCAGCTGTTGCGTGCAAAGCAGAATCATGAATATATCCAACTCGAAATTGCTGTTTTGGAACGGTACAAAATGATGTTTTATTTTTTGAAATGTTGTGAGAAAAGTGCTGGCTATATTAAAAACAAAAAACTTTAGATTAGTTTTTGGTTTAATATTTAAATATTATAATAATTTTTATGCCTAAAAACTGTTGTGCTGAAATCGCATTTAGTTCATCCTAACAACATGAACACCTGACCCTGTTTTAATTTGGAAGCATTCACGATTGGAATAAGGAACTGTTTTCCTGCCATAAGGTGTCATATTCAATTACACGTCATCATAATTTCTCTAGTAGCACGTGAATGTACCGAGAAAAAAGAAGATCTCAATAAAAGATTCAAATATATTTATTTGTAATTCGACATTCGATAATCAGGACTCCGGTAGGCCACCGAGGCTGATTTGCCTAATGGAGAGCAAACATCGGCATGTTTAGCATGGCCTAATTAAGCCAAAAGGATAATGGAAATCAAAGAATAACCACAAAGGCAGGGCCAAGCATTAGTTTCTATGACCAGCAATAATAAAGTTGAAAGTTCAACAGGCACAAGAACGTAGTTTTCATGAAAAAGGGCCTCTGCTACTACTCATTCAACTGACATAAAATTGTCTGAGGCACAATTTTGCTATAGGTATGCTCAGAATACGATTCGAATTTGTAACCTTGTGAAAAGCTAGAAAAGCTAGGGTGACCCATTTATCCCTAGACCATCACGCTCCATGGCAAATTTCCTAGCACTATGATTATCATGATTGTCCTCCAACTCCGTTGTCCTTTGTCTTGGTTTGGTTTGTTTTTCGCAAGTTGTCCCACTTCCTCTCTGTTTTTTTTTTTTCCCTGAAATGATGATAGTATAAGATCTTTCATCGATGGCCCCTCTCCTCTTTCTCGACACCATTTTGATCAATCGAAACGAGTCGGATTGAGAATAAAAAAATATTCCATTTGAAAGTTGAGGAGCAGACGACCAATTTTTGTGAAAGTTTCCACTGGTGTGAGACGCAAAAGAAAGGAGTTTTCTTTACAAAAGCTCGCTCTTTTCTTGCGTTATGCGTGATATATTAACCAAGGAAAAACAATTGGTTACCGATGAAAGAGAAGAAAGAAATCATTTGTTTGAGATGTTAATCTACATTGATTGGAAATTCGATTCAATTTACAATCCCACTTATTTGAAGGAAAACTGTTTTCAAAAAATTATTTTTTGACTTCCTAGTGTTTAGATGACAAAAAAACTCATCGATCTACGAAAAATGTTTTTCATGAACTAAAAAAAATATTTATATTAGGGAAAACAAATTTCCTTTTTGGCAAAAAGTTCCTTAAATCACCAAGAATGAAAATTATATCCATGAAATATATTTTTATTTATCTTGAAAGTTTTAATAAAACAAACTTACCCTGAATATTGCAACTCTTCTCGTCAACTCACTAATTATTTAGAGTTATTTGATGATTAAGAATTTCAACTCTAACGCAGTCCAACGAAATCACTACCCTAATTTCATATCAACCACTTTGTTCCAATGAAAATATTGTAATGAACACAAGAAATTCTATGCACATTTGTACAGACATTTTAGAGGCATATAGTACATTTTTCTTTTCCATCAAAATTTAGAATATTGATTAGATGTCAAAAAATTATATGTCAACGCATGGAAAATTACCAAAACAATTCTAAACATATTTTTATTATGTCAATCCATTCTTAAAACTTCTTTTTTATTGTCATAATCCTAAATCTTTTATATTTGTACCAATTCCAATCAATTTTGGCTGGCCATCCAAGTAACGCTAATGTGTCAATTTTTTTATTATTTTTTCTTTTTTTTCTTTTTTCCCTCCTTCCTCTAACCGATTGCCAAATCGACTAGAGGCTAAAGCCCGCAAGGTCAACCTTGTTGGCCACTGATGAGACTCGCCCTTGCCAACATTGGTGAGGGCAAACCCTGACCACCCCTAGCAAGGCGTTGCCCTCACCGTCGCTAGGCAAGGGCTAACCTCGTCAATGTTAGGTGAGCTCAACCTCACCCAAATCTAGCCAAGTCATGCCTTGTTAGGGCTACGAGTGAAGTGGAGCTTGCCCTCACTCATGCCTCGCCGAGGGTGGTTGATGCTCGCGCTCGTCAATGCCAGCAAATTGGCGAGGGTGAGCAAATTGGCAAGGGTGAGCTCACCAATGGCAGGCACTTTGGCTTTAGCCTTTTGCCAGAGGAAGAAAGAAATAAATAACAAAAAGAAAGAAAAAGAAAAAATATTTAAAAATTGCCATGTCAGTGGTGTTAGTCAAAATCCACTTCAACACCGATCAGCCAAATTGACAGGATTATAAGTTGGTATAAATACAAAAAGTTTAGGATCAAATTAATATAATTACAATACATTTAAGATTATTTTTGGTAATTTTCCCATCAACGCACGGTTCAACATTTGTAAATTGTGAAAACTTCAGGTACTTCCAATTAAAAGACATAAAAGTAAGGGACAAAAGAATTAAGAATCATGCCGGATATACCAATAGATGATTGTAATTTCATTTTTTTTTTCGAAATTTATTTCCCTTGACTCAAAAAAGTGGCCTCGTAGAAAATGGTGGTTCTTGGGGTTGTGTCACTCAAATGTCATGATTTCATACTTTATATGTGCAATAACGATGTCCCTTCATTTTCTGCTTTTCTCCAGAATGGAGAACAGATGGAAGCGACAGGCATGAAAGCTTCTCTAACGAAAAAAGTGCTCATCTATGGCTTATATCACCATTTACAGTTGTCTTGGTGATTGGATGTTTGTCGGGACCTTTATGTTTATTTTTTACATTTTAATTCGAAATTTAGAATTTGAAAATGGGTTTTTATAAATGCTCAGTTACATCAAATATTTAAAACCCACATAAATAGCATCGTTTTCTAGGTCTTCTTAATTTCTTTTTCTACATGGATTATTCACTCAAAAAGGGGATGCGAGTGTTGTGTACAGTGAAATCGATCTCAAAACATAGAGGAATTGCCGGTTAATTTTGGTCTTGATTTGGCATTTTCATGAGATTTTTTTTTTTTTGTGGGAGTGTGATGGAGATAATTAAATTTCAATAAGAAAATCAGCTCTACCATTAAAACGAATTAATACGCAGATTAAAATGAGGCTCACGTTGTTTCCACCCTTATTGGCTCTTGACACCCCTATCACATTGAATTAATTATATTATCTCTTGCAAGTCCAACTTTTAATTCAAGATTTTATCTTACCTTTTTTTTTTGTTTCAATTTTGCTAGAGACGAAACTACTCATGCTCCTCTCAAATAGCATTTATATGTTTGCCTTCTTTTCCTTTTTTGGTTTTTCTTCCTTTTCTTTCTCCATTTGGAACAAAAATGGTGTACCTCTTTTCCCAAAAAAAAAAATTACTTGGTAAATAGCTAACTAATTATTGTGTTTCTGACATAAAAATAATTATTTTGTTGATGAGTTGTAATTTTTTTTTTTTGGGGTACTAGAAAACTATCGTTCAAAAAATAACTTAAGTACAAGTAAGAGGATAATCTCTAACTAAATTGTGTATAATACATACATCAACCATAATATTCAATTTTTGAGTAAATTGTAGTAAATTTGTACCAAAAATTGAATAAAAAAATTCACAATCATGAGGTAATCTATTGAAACAAAGTAAACAATTTACAAATAAAACTAACATTTCTTTACTTTGATTAATGATTAGTGCTTTTTTAGATTGTCATAATGGAGAATAAGTTTAGAACGAACATGAAGGATACCTCAAAAGTAATGGATATGGAAGAAATGGCTACGGTGAAAAAAGTTGTTCGTAAGGGATATGAGTAAGTTATTTTTTTTTTTTTTTTTTTCAAGTAAAATTGAAAGGAAGAAGAAGAGGAGGAGGAGGAAAGGTAAGAAATAATTTTAAATCAAGATTGAAAAATATTGTAATCAATTTAATGTAATAAAGGATGTCAGGGTCGATGAGGGGATAAAAATATCACAAGCCTAAAATAATCATCACTCAAATATGGACACCCAAAGTTTACATCGTCTCAGACTTAGAGGTGCCGCGTGTCAATTGTTGGTACTGACCAGGTAGCATTTTCAATGATATATAATTGCAAAAGCAACGCAGTCCAAAGAAGTCAGTACACTAATTGCAGAGTAAAGAACACTTGGAGTGCCATAATTTGGCACGGGGGACACTTAAGTGCCATAACTTTTTTTCGGTACACTTAAGTGCCACTTTTTTTTCAAATGGAACACTTAAGTGCCAATATCGGAGTAAAATGGAACACTTAAGTGCCACTCCGGCGACAATCCGGCCAAACGGCCGACGTGGCAATTTTCCGGTGATGGAGGTCCAAAACGGCGTCGTTTTTGCATGCTGGCGTGGCAAAAAAATGTAAAAACGACGCCGTTTCGCGTCGACGTGTAAAAATAATAAAAATTAATTAAATTAAATTAAAACTTAATTTTAATTAAAAATACTCTAAAATTAAACAAAAAAAAGGGGCGGACGAAGGGGCGGGCGGGCGAGAGCCGAGCCCTTGCCGCCGCCGTCGTCCGGGAAGAGCGGCGACGGAGGGGGAGGGTCGGCGGCGGGGGTCACCGACCCCGGCCAACCGATGGCGAGGGCCGTGAGCCCTCGCCCGGATCTGGTGAGGGCCGCGAGCTCTGCGCGCGATCCGGCGAGGGCTGCGAGCCCTCGCCGCCTCCCCGCCGTCGCCGGGAAGGGCCAGGCGACGGAGGGGGAGGGTCGGCCGAGGTCGCCGGCCCTCGCCACCGATCGGCCGGGGGCCGCGACCTCCGCCGACCCTCCCCCTCCGTCGCCGGCCCTTCCCGGCGACGGCGGGGGCTCGGCCCTCGCCCGCCCGCCCCTTCGTCCGCCCCCTTTTTTTTTTTTTTTTTTTTTTAATTTTAGAGTATTTTTAATTAAAATTAAGTTTTAATTTAATTTAATTAATTTTTAATTATGTAAACGACGTCGTTTCTGCTGAGTCGGCGCCGACTCAGCTCCGGAAAGCCACGCAAGCATTAAAAATAATAAACGCGTGCCACGTAGGATTTCCGGCAAAGTCGCCGGAGGTAGCACTTAAGTGTCCCATTTGAAAAAAAAAAAAAAAGTGACACTTAAGTGTACCGAAAAAAAGTTATGGCACTTAAGTGTCCTCCCGTGCCAAGTTATGACACTCCAGGTGTCCCAAACTCCTAATTGCATATTAACCAATTTGTTCTACTGAAAAAATTGCAAGGCATGGTATCATATAGAAACTCCAATCTCCCTTGTTTCGGTTTTTTTAGAAGCAAATAATAATTTTTATCTTGTTTTTCACCACAATCTAAACAGTAATCAAAAGTATATATATACGAACCCACATGTCAAAATATGTATCTTTTTTTTTTTTTTTTTTCCAAATGTTTCGAATTAAAAAACGAAAATACATGACCCTTAAGACATAGAACAAGTAAAGAATAAATAAACAAAATCATTGTAATTTATTTTTGGATGTAGGTTCCATTTGTTTCATGAAATAAGGAATTATAAAATATTTTCCTTAAAATGATTGTTTGTATTGCTTGAATTTACCGGTCAATGAAAATGCTTTTTGTACATTGACAACAATTTATTTTTAAACATTTTTATGAATGATGAAAGTATTTTTTGTTTATCTATTTTTATAAGCAATAAAAATAAACTATTTTTAGAAATATATTTTTAAATTATCTTTTTGTGAAATAAACATAACTGTAATTTATTTTCTTTTATTAAAAAAGTTGCCTTGAAGAAAAATGAAGTGCTCAGGTTGTGTCACTCAATTGTTATGATTTCATATTCTACAGTTTACACGCATGATATAGATGTCCTTTCAATTTTGCTTTTCTCAAAAATGGAGAACAGATGGAAGCGATAAGCATGAGAGCTTCTCTAGCAAGAAAAAGTCCTCTTTGGCATAGCTCACTATTTACAACAGTTGTCCGTTTATTTTGTGAAAAATAAAAAATTTAGATTTTATTTTTCAACATTTCCATGAGATTTTCGAATAGGAATATGATGAAAAGAATTAAATTTCATTTGAAAAAAAGGGATAATTGCATTGCTAGAATAAACTACTAAATATTAAAATGATGGATATTAAAATATGGAGATCAAAAGTGTAAATTGCTTTAGAGATTTGTATATATAAAAGTACCCTTAGCAATTTTCAGTAAATTTTGCATGCAAATATAAAGAAAGGTGTTTATAATATTAAACCATGCACTTATTTAATGATTTAAATTTTTAAATCGATTAACAGTAATCCCATAAAATCTTCATAGCGTCAGAGAAAAGAATCTCGGATTCAAATCTTTCCAAGTCCTCGGTCATTGATTGATATTAGCTTAGCAATTTTTCAGTAAATTTTGCATGTAAATATAATGAAAAGGGTTAAGTTGTTGTCGTGATGGAATTTAGATTTCCTCGACACTAGGGAGATCAGAAGTGTGACTTTGCCCGGGTGAAAAATTTATGGAAGAAGGTCAAATCATGGGCATACGAGAAGGAAAATAAACAGTTCTTTGGCTCACGTTATGATGAGCCATCAAGATGTGGTACCCCTCTTTTGTCTCTGTTCAGGTGCTTTCTTCTTGCACAGCAGGCTGCATTAAAGGCTACTGTCCTTTCAACCCTCACAGGGATTACTTAAAAAACAGATATATATATATATGCTAAAAGTCTTTAAATTTGTTCCAAAAGTATAATTAAGCCCTATAAAAAGTATAATCAAATCTTAAAACTTATCAAATTGATACAAATAAGTCATTCCGTTAACTCTATCTATTTAGATTAAAGGAAAATATAGACATGATTTTTTAAAATATTTTTTCTCTCCTACGTAGCTAAAACATAAAGCATTAGGGTAAAATGACGTTTTTTTTATTTAATTCTAATTTTTTAACCATAAGCGCACGCACACACAAAGGAGCAAAGGCAAGGACTTCGCCCTTACCGCTGCCCACCCCATCACCGAAATGGGCCGATGGGCCGAGGCGTCGGCCAAGGTCAATGACCCTCGCTGACCACAAGCAAGAGCCTAGTGACCCTCGCCCAACTATAGTAGTCCTCGACAAGGGTCGCCAGCCCTTGGCGCGATCTGGCAACCCTCATTGAGGGCCACCATAGCTAGGTGAGAGCTGGCAAAGCTCGCCTAAATCTGGGTGGCAAGGCCCTCACTTGTGGTCAACAAGGGTCACTAGCCCTGATGAACCCCGTCGGCCCTCACCGAGCCCCTGCCAACCCTCATTGGCAACGATGGCGGCGGTGGCAAGGGTGGCAAGCCCTTGCCCTTTATCTTAATTTTGTTTCCTTTTTCGTGTTTTTTGAAATACTTTTTTATTTAATTAATAATTTAGTTAAATAAATTAGAATTTAAGCCATATCATTACCATGTTGGAAAAAAAATTACCATAAAAAGTTACATAGCATTTTTCATTAGTCTAAATGAACAAACTTAATAGAATGACTGGATTGTACTAATATGATAAGATTTTAGGGTTTGATTGTACTTTTTGTAATTTTGAGAACTTAATTATACTTTTATTATAAGTTTTTGGATTTTTAGTGAATATATTTCAAAAATAAACAATTATTCGGCTCATGTTATGATGAGCCATCAAGACGTTGTACTGTCTTTTGTCTCTGTTCAGGTGCTTTCTTTTCTTCTCACACAGCAGGCTGCATTGGAGACTACTGTTCTTTCAACCCCTCAGGGATTACCTTACTAAATAACTGGAAAAAGCAGAGAGATTGCATCAGTGGCCCAGGAAAGGAAATCTGTCAAAAGATTTTACTTCTTTATGCCATTAAATGAAAAATGAATTTTTAGAATTTTAATTTATATCTTACTTGACTCATTAGATTAACGGAGTGTTTGCCTATGTTGGTTATGTTGAAATTATCCACTTGACCTAAACTTCAAATATGGTCTAAATTTGGTATAAATTCGTAAATCGTGACATTTAATATGTTAGTACTCTCTGAAAAAAATAACGTGTTCGTATTTTTAAGATAGCAATTATTAATATTGCCTTAGCAACTCTCCAAAAACGTCCATAAGTGTAACTTTCTAAACCACGAGGATCTTGGGCTTTCATCATACCGATTCGTTCGTTCATCTGATTATGAAATTATTACATGCAATGAATCGATATCAACGCGAAAGGAAGTCCCTTTACTTAAACCGTCAATCGAAACATGAATCAATAAATTAAAAACATCAGCTTCATCCCCAAAGATTCCATCAGCAAAGGAACAAATATGGATCTCACTAACATCAACCGCAAGGACGAGAAGAAAGGGAAAAAAGGAAAGTAGAAAAACAATCTCGGCAACAAGCATCAATGCAAACTCAAACCCTCTAGATAAAACTCAGTTTTCCCATATTTACAGTATGAGAATCCAAAAAGAACATTCAGCAAAATATGCAGAGCACCTCATGACTCCACCTAATGGAGAGATTGGAAGGACTAAAGATGGAGATGAATCTACCCTTTGAAGACACAAAACAAAAAAAAAAAAAAGGAAATATAACAAATATAAAAGACAACCGGAGGACGGTCGGCAGAATGTAAACCAGGAAGATCAGCACATTTCGTCAGGGTGCGCTCTCATCGGGTGTCTATAGTTTTCCTAAATTATACGCTTCCGAGGTATTTCTTCTTTTGTGTAGTCAGATTTGAAAGGGTGAGGAGACTGATGAGAAAGCTATCATATCGGCTTTCTCAATTGCCTCTCGCTCCTTTGTTGGAATCTTGGAGCTGCAAGGAAATTCACGAATCGCATTAAAGAGCAGAAAAGAAAAAAAATAAGCGGTTCGATTTGGAAGAGACATTGTTTGATTGAACATTGTGCATACCTATTCCATTCACTTCAGAAGTCCTCATGATTCTTAGTCTCTTGACGGCAGTGAGGAACATCCTATTGAGTAAACAAATATGAGCGTTAGGAAACAACATTTAACAAACTCAGAACAAAACTTGATGCGGTTCAGCACACTTCTTGTTCGTCCAGATCCAGCAAAAGAGATGGCATCAGTCATTTATCAGAAAAATCTTAGTCCATCCTATAATCAGATCAACTATAAATCTATTCTTTGCCAGTCCTCGACTGCTAGACAGTTTACATGTTTCCTTGAAAGGTGAAACGCCAATCTACCAAGACAGAACAAACTCAGGAGAAGACAATGAAGTCGACAAAAAGTCACCATTTGGTTGTGAATTGATTCAAGAAAATAAAATGCAAGTTCGTGACTTACCCCCAAGGAACATCTCCAATGAGCATCCAGTCTCCCTCTTTATCTTCATAAGTTAGCACAAACTCAGAACATCCATTGAGAAGCTTCGAGGACTTCTTGACCTGCCTATTTTCTTCAGCCCCTAGTAATTTAAAGAACAAACTATTAATTGACCAGAATAAGAAGCAGTAGCCTATCCACCTTAACCTCGACTCTACAGCTTGTAACCCGTGATAGCTTTACAAAGTCATGTTTCAAATTCATTCCAAGATTGTGTCAGCATTCATAATTTAGCCCCTGAGCTTAAGATACTAATTTACTCTGAGCAGTAAGCAAGTGGCTAGTCATGCTTGCAAAAATATCCGGGTTTAACATATTGTCAGGTGTCATATCCAAGATTTCTCCGTAATTTTCTTTCAAACCCCATCAACTTCCAGGACTCAAAGTGAATTGCCCCCCACTCTACCTCTAATATGGTAAAGTTGGTGTCAAGAAAAATCATGAATAGAAAAGGGTGAAAACAATTAGACAAAAGAATGAGATTTACCGGTTAAATCAATAGTTTTGGTAGGTCGGAAGAACATGTCTTCCAAAGCTTGAGCTAGAGTCTCATAACAAGCATGAGCATTCAAGTCCACTTTCCTTCCAATGGGTATCCCATCCATGTTCACCTTCACAAACCCGATACGCTTTTGCTCTCTGCCGTCAACATCAGTCTTCCCACCAGCACGCGTTTTGTCCTCCGAACCATCCTTTGACTTGCCCTTTTCATTCGGCGACATGTCGTCCTCAGCTCGAGGTGCCTTTGCGAGGTTGACCAGGCTGTTCATCCTGTATGCCCTTATAGGTGGCCATCCCACAACCTGACTGCACCCATCAACCGAGTCACGGTATGTATCAGATAGAGGATCGCAGAGACAAGAATAATGACATTGCAAAAAGTTGAAATGAAGATTAGCTTAGGTAGCACGCAGTAGAATCAGCTGTGACTCCACATGGTACCTAAGTCAGAATCTGCCTTCACGGGAGATTCAAAGAGAGACAACTGGATATGCAAAACCATGATATATCAGACGACTGCGACATAGGACGTGCGACGAGGTGTCGGGTTCAAACCTCCATACCGACATATGTTTAGATGATTCTTTTTTTCTCCCTTTCTTCCTACTAACAAAACTTACTAAAAGGGCAATTACAACATAGATTATACGCCACGAATCGAACACAAACTCCCTTAGAAACCGAACTTCTTTCTGTAAATTATTAATCTGCAGTTTCTTTATATGTTTCGCCAGGGAAAACGGACTAGTCATGGCATAAACAAAACTATAGGAAATATAAAATAAAAATATCAAATTTATCTTAAACTCGAAGTTTAGTTTGATAAAAAAATGAACTCTCTTCCGGTCCAATCCCGTGCTTTCGCCCCCCATAAACAACCAGAGATGTTCTAGAAACCGATGAATGATCACGTTCAATCTCTTTTGCGCCATTTTCTCGGCAACCCAACTCTGGGAACCGAACATCTGGAATAAAAGATCCGCAAGTTTCTGACCTTGCAGAAGTGGGGGATCCACCGCCACCCTCCTGCGAGACGGACTCGTCGGCGGTCCTCTTGGTCCCCACGGAGGAAGGGAAGTCGCGGGCCGTCAGGATTCTGCCGCGGGCCTCGGCCCGCGCCACGCCGCGCTTCGCCCCGGCGCGCTCGCCACCGCCGCCGCCGCCGCCGCCGCCCACGCTGAGCCCGAGGCCCAGCTCGAGCTCCGCCTCCTCTCCAGCCGAGTCGCGCTTCGGCGCCGCCGGGTCACGGCCGCGAGCAGGTGGTGGTTCCATGAATATAGCACGCACACAAGCGCAAGCAGAGATGACAAGACAGAGAAAGAGAGAGAGAGAGAGTTTGAAGGAGAGAGAGCTTGTTGGGTTGGCGCTTTTGAGGGAAGCCTGGGAAGGCGGGAGGAGGAGTTGTTGAGTGGAGTTGGGGAGGAGAGAGAGAGGGACAGAAGGGGGAAGGAGGGGGGTTTGGTAATGATGGCGATGAAGAAGGGAAGAAGGAGACGGTGATGATGGGGGTTCTGGGGATGGTGGGGCCACCATGTCTCGGTAGTGCGCTCAGCACTCCCAACAGCACTCCCCCCAACTTTCATGTCTCTCTCTCTCTCTCTCTAGACAGTTATGATGCTCCTAGTCATCATCATCTCCATTGCATGCATTTTGCATTCCTCTCTCTCTCTCTCTCTCTCTCTCTCTTTTGCTTCCTTTTCGTCTTCCTTTTTTTTTTTTTTTTCTCCCTTCCTTCTTTTCTTTATGAAGGGAGAGAGATAAAAAAGAACATTTTCTTGTTTCCCTTTCTTTTCCTGGTGCTCTTTCGTTTTATTTTCTCTCTCTTTTTGTGCCATTGTTCCCTTGGGCCTCAAGCTTTGGGAAATTTTGGGAGTCTGGTCTTTGCGAGTAGACTTTTTTATGAGTTGTGTTGGGTTTGGGTAACGAGTCTTGAATTCTTTTGACATTTGTTGTCTAAAGTAAGATCTAAGTGTACATTAGTCAAGATGCTCAAGAACTGCTTTAATTCCATTCGAATATCAATCGAAGGATTCTCTAGGTGTCGGCAATTTAATTTAACTCTTGAACTTGGAAATACTCAACTCAAGTAGCTAAGATTCTTATCGAGTCGTAGCATCTTCCGTGTTATTGTATCTTATGAATTCAAGTTTAACTTGAGCTTTGAATAGAACTTGACCAAACACGCATAACGTGCGATTTACGTTAGATTGGGCTAGTGAAGTTTCCTCTTAAAAAAGATGTAATCACTTTTTCATTTTTCATTTCTTTGTTTGACGGTGGAGAGTAGTGCAGAGTGATGGTTAATGGTGATTTCTACTTTTAAGTGTGGAATGATAAAAATAGTCCATATAGATCTTTTTAAACTAATTCAAGTTGGTATCACAACTTGACTTTGACCTAATCCAAGTTGAAAGACAACTCCATCCCTTCTAGTTTGTATTAGATCCTAACACACGCAATATATGACAGATTGGTTCGATGATGCTAATTGAAGTTTCAAATAATGAGAAGAAGAAAAAGAAGACCTAACACACGCAATATATGACAGATTAGTTCGATGATGCTAATTGAAGTTTCAAATAATGAGAAGAAGAAGAAGAAGAAGAAGAAGACTACATTTAGATAGTGGGTAGTGCCGATTAATGGTGATTTTCACTTGTAAGTATCAAGTAATGAAATTAACCCAAGATCACTTAATTATAATCTAAGTTATTATCATAACTTGTTTTTGGTAATTTAGATCGAGAGATCGGAGATAAATCTCTTCTTTAAAGAATAGATAAATCGACATGGATGCACCTACTTATCAAGCTGAGAGGAGCACAATTAACATTAACTTTGGTATTATCAAGTCTCAAATTGTGTCAGGTTCAAACCGAATGGAATGCACCTGTTGTCATCTGGAATGTGATTAATCAAGCTATTAATCGTATGCATTTGCGGAAGCAATTTATTCCCATTTGGAATGATTTGGACTTACTGATGTGAGAGTTATGACAAGATAGGTAGGTTGTCCTAAAAGACAGGATACACTAATGGTCAGACAAACGAAGCTGGGTTAGATACAAAGCAGATTTGATTAACTTAATTAATCCAAATTTGTCAACATCAGTGAACGTTCTGTTCACACTAAAGGGAAAGAGACTGTCTCTTTCCCTTCCCTCTTTCCTCTTTCTTCTTTCCATCTCTAACTTCACTTTTTCACTCCCTCTTTGCTATTGTTTTACTAAACTCACAACAACAGACAAGTCTGCATGCCTTTAAGCTAATCCATTCTCTGAAAACATGATATTAATTAATTAAATGCATGCACGGTCTTCGAGAAAAGTTAATTCCATAAAAATAAAAAAAAAGTATTAATTTGATTGCTTGATAAATGAAAAGCCCTCATCACATTCGTTAACAAAACCCACCATAGATATACATTTCAAAGAACCTTTTGCTCTATTCCACAATTAACTTTGGTAAAATTTTAGCTGAAAAGTGTCTAGGGAAGTTAAAATGAAAACTGAATTAGATCGAACTATGTGTACTTTAATTGTGATATGTCCCAAACTAGTGAGCAATGGTGGCTTGCCCATGGCTTAAGCTCAATATAAAGTTGTTGATTTTGGTTGGATGAGGTTAAGCAAATTGCTTGAGTGGTCTAATGAATTATAAATAATAATAATAATAATAAAGCACCTTTTAGCTCTATTTCTATACTAATTTTTGTTAAATTCTTAATAAACCCATCCAAAAAATCAACATAAAGATGAAATTAGATCAAAGTCTCTTTACTTTAATAATAATTAAGTAAAAGATACGTTTCTCTTTATATATTTGAGCCGCGTCCCTTGCTTTTGAAATTTTTAGCTTTAGGGTTAAAGTCCAAAGTTTTTGAGTCTTTTCATATGGAAAAAAAAAATAAAGGTGTAATATTGAATTATTTTCCGTTTGCCCCTTGCAATTTTGTTCATATTAGCTGTCTACTATTAGCAAGACAAAAGGCACATAAACCATGTTTTGCAAAGTTGAGACAACATGAGAGATGGGCATCGGCAGTGCATGGTGGGGTCCATCCTAAAAGGCACGGAAAATGATTAAGAAAAAAGGGGCAAAATGAAAAACAGGAATTTGTGTCTAAATTTATATGGATCCGTAATGCATGTAATGATGGGCCTGGAGCGCCACCATTTGTTTCCTTTTTATGAAAAAGTCTAGTCCATCACTTGCTTTTTATCTTATGAAAATGCAGACCATTCTCATATTTATTTAGAAAGAAATATCAAATTGGTGTACTCCCATTGTGGTAAATCGCTCCTATAAGCTTTGAGCCCCGTGCCCAGATAGAGTGCGAGATTTGTTCAAAAAACATAAA
Organism: Eucalyptus erythrocorys; assembly: GCA_014182555.1. Classification (NCBI taxonomy): domain Eukaryota; kingdom Viridiplantae; phylum Streptophyta; class Magnoliopsida; order Myrtales; family Myrtaceae; genus Eucalyptus; species Eucalyptus erythrocorys. The sequence continues at coordinate 37,475,967 of CM024604.1, forward strand.
ATTGATTAAAAAAAGAAGATTGTGGAAATTAGGCCTATATCCTAAAAAATCTCCTAATTTTTATCTAATCTCAATTCTGCCCTCAACTTTTTTTATCTAAAAAAATCATGAATTTTAAGTCCAGTCTGCCCCAAATTTTTCTGCTATCTTAGAAAAAATCCTAAACTTTAAGTTCCGTGCCAAATTTGTCGCGAATTTTGTTTTATTTAAAATAAATCGCTAACTTTCAATCTATTATTAAGTCTACTCTCGTGGTCTAGTTCCAACTTGACTTATCTCCAAAATGAAATTGTTCTAGGATATGAAAATTAAGGATGACAAACAATGATTTTTGGGCAAAAGGTCAATAGGGGGTAGATTTGAAATTAGAGTAAAAATTGACCCAAAAAAAAATTTGGGGTAGATTTGGGACAAAATCTAAAGTTTATGATTTTTTTTAGATAAAAAAATTTCGGGCAAATTTGGGACTAGATCAAAAATTTGTAATTTTTTAGACAAACAAAGTTTGAGACATAATTGGAACTAGACATAAAGTTAGTGTTTTTTTAGGGAATGAGGTCATGGCAAATATTCCAAGGGGGGAGGGCTATATGACAATACAAATTACGTTTAAGAATTGAATGTTTTTCTTTTGTCAGAAAAAGAAAATGAGGCCGGATTTAATATTTTGTTTTCTCCACTTCTCTTTTACAAATGGGCTTATCCGGCTTGAGACGAGTTTGGATAATTTTTAACTGAGAATATGGAAATGAACTTCTCATAAATATAGGAGATCCATTGAGTAATTGTTCGGAACTATTGAATTCTAATTATGAATTATATATGTTGTTCTCTTTATTTTTTCTATACCAAGGTATAGTGAGGATGTTTTGTCCTTAAAAAAAGTGGACGCCAAATTACGAAGTTGACCTTATATATAGTATATAGATGGCTCGCAAATAATCAATGAAAGTGTGAGCAAAAATAAACTCGCTCATTGAAAATGTGCGCACAATAAAGATTGACTCAAGTCATCAACTTTGGAAACGAATCATCCAAAAATCAACCACCCCCGTCAAATAGAGCCAACATGCCAAGATTAGTTTGATAGCAAGGCAATTGGTCATAGAGTTGATGGATTGGTGACAATGGATGTTGACAAACAATGGTTACATGTTTCTAATAGTGGTGATGGCAGTGATGGCAATAATTTGAAAAGTTAAGTAAATTTTAAGGAAAACAGAAGTCAGTTTTTGCATCTCGTGCTAATTAATAAAATTGTTTATGACTAATTTGCCTCTATATATTCCCAATGTAGAAAAAATATTAATAATGTGTAACGTAGTAGTTTGTCCTCCTATCTATGTAAATCATCATTTCAATTTATGTCCTCTTTGAAATTAATCACCTACTAGAGATATATATGTATTCTTTTTCGTTTACAAAAATTGTAATCATCACCGAAATTCAAAGTCAGTATAGCATATTAAATGTTTGTTCGTAAACGCTCGGGACAGTCGTTAAACATTTAATAAATAAACATTTGTTTAATAAATTTAAGATTACAATTTTTTCATTTTTTTATAATAAGTGTCTTGAGACACTAAATATAATAGGATAAAATCCGCATGTCAATTATGAAAAGATTTCCTGTGTCCAGCACTAATTAGTAGCATTATTATTAGAGGAAAAAGGGGGGACTTTAGCTTTGGCCAATATAGCAAAAACAAAGCTAATGGCTAGGGTTGTCCCTCGCCATGATTACGGTTCCTACTTTCTCCTAATCAAATCAGATCAAATCCAAACCAAAGATCTGCCCCAAGGCTTTTAGTGGGTTTTTATCGTCCCAAAGGGGGGACAAGGGGACAGGGTGGGGGCCCGCCTTCACGTGGCCCCCGGCCCCCCGCCGGCCGGCGCGACACGTGTCCTGACAGAGGACGCGGCTGACCGGGGCGACCTCCGGTCCCGGGCCGGGGAGGGGGCCCACCCGATCTTCCCCCCACCAGTCCACCCCTCGACACTTCGCGCTGCCCGAGGAAGTCGGGCAGAGCGCAACCACTGACCAGACAAAACGAATTTTTAACCCAAAAAAAAAAAAAAAAAGTTGGGTTGGGTATTTTCTGTTTCTGCATATTTTGACGGGGTCATCTGACACGCCGGTCGTCATTGTGCCCTACCAAATAGTTTTGCAGGTTTCCGTAAAATTAAATAAGGAAAATAATAAAAAAATATTTTCCACTTTCCAAGTTCAGGAAAAAATTTTCTCATCCTTTCTCATCGTACACCCCATTAGCCTTCCCGGCTTACTTTTTTCTTTTCCTTTCTTTAGGCGATCGATGAGTGGTGAGCTTGAGCTCATCTTTAGGCTAGTTGCCGGCCACCGGTCATCACTATGGCCGGTGATCACTGATCAAAGGAGGAAAAGAGAAAAATTTAAAAAAATAGTTAAAAATTAAAAAAAAAATTAAAAATTAAAGATAATGCATAGAGGAAAATCAATTCAAACTTTTCATATCGAGTCATGGAAAACATTTTCTAATTTATTTTTTAGTTTTAGTTGAACACAAATAAATATTGTCATTTTTTTTAGAATGACTTATGTAAAATATTTTTTTAGAAATGTCATATTTTCCTTGAAAATATTTTCCGTCAACAAATGGAACCTTAACTTATCCTATACTCATTTTATTGTGCGCTAATCCATATTAGACCTGACCCATCAAAATTTATACATACTAATTTTTAACTCACCTTATGCTCTTTACGTAAATATTTATGTTACTTTAAGTTCGTATCAACACTTGTATACTTTAATGTGGTTTTATCTTTTTAGCGCAATTGATCCCCAACCAGAGAAAAGTAATCATGAATATATTAATGAATAACGTGGTGGTTGAGGGGAGACAAAATGGCTCTCGAATTGCAATTTATGGTACACCATTACGTATCCTATCACAGCTTGGTCCTTTATATTAATGCCTGAATAGATTTGTCTCAGTATGTTTTTCTATGCAACCATGGATAATTGCCTATCTATTTTTGCATGATTAGTCATTACAGTTTAATTTTATATACCGTCTTCTTTTTTATAAAAAAAAAAATAGTACAATTTAAAAAAAGATGATTTTTACAAATCAAGCCTTTAGATCGAACTTGTGCAAAGCACCGACAAGTAAATGAGTATCCAATAAATTACAGAGAAAAGGAAAAAAAAATATAAAAGGGAGAGCATGAAACATGGCACGATGGATTTCACTAACACGGAGGTTTTTTTTCCCTTTTTTTAGCTTAATTTCACACGAATCTTTGATTTCTCTAATACAAATCGTGTTCAATCTAGCAAGCAAAAGGATTTTCAATTTAGGCTCCGCTCTGAAAACTTTTTTTTAAAACTTAATGAATGAAAACTATTTATATCATTTACAAAATTTTTTAGATATAAATTGCCATCAACGATAAAAATATTTTCTATAGTTAATTATCTTAAGTGATATAAGCGATGATATTTTTAAAATATTTTATGACTCATTCATTTTCCGTAAATGAAACGAAGGTTTATTCCTTATTTACTCTTTATATTGGGTAATAAAATTCCTCCTTCCAGACCCGCAAATTCTGTCTGCAAAAATGGAAAAAATGGAAAAATCGCAAGAATAAATGGGACCATTCTTTGAGTCCGTTTAACCCACGCAACAAAATGGGTCAGTGTACAATTAAATAAGTTCAAATGAGGTAAGTGGATAATAATGGGCCGACCCATTTTTACCTTGACCGAAACCTGACCTGGGCCACACGTTTGAAATGTATCTAGATAATTACAGAAAGAGTTCTAAACATATTCCATAGATGTTAATTTAATCATAAATTTTTTAATTTAGTTAATTTATTCCTTAATATCTTCACGATTTGAGAATGTAGTCTTTCTAGCTACTTTTAGCCAAAAAACACTAACATGGATACCTAATATATTGATGATCATGATGCAACTACCGACAATTACGATATTGCTATCGACATAAAATGATGATTAAAGATGCGTGGTCCAGGGTCTACCTAGGTTCTACTTGAAAGCTACCTTATAAGGATTGGTTTACCAATTTTAGAAATTTGAAATCTACCTTGTATATTTTGAAATCCAAAATCTAAGCTGTCAATTGATTCCAAGATTTACTCAAGAAGCGGGCCTTTTCTTTTTTTGTTTAATTTTTTCTTCCCCTTTTTTTTTCTTATATTTTGGGTTAAGCTAGGAAAAATGAAAGTGAATGCAACAACAAAATTGCCCATATATCAATAGCAACAATCCTTAGTTCTACAAAGTATGGAGCTTTCATTTTTATTGCAAAAAATGAGCAATTACTATGCTCACACCTATCCGTTCGCGGCCTATCTACACCTCCTGCGCTTCTGCCTCGCGCCCCTGGGGACTGATACTGTCAAAAATCAATCTGAAAATAAGATCCAGTACAAGTATTTTACTAGAAGCATTGCCGGCAAGTGCCGCTGAAGGATCAGAATGGTGGAATTTGGGTTTTTCGAAGTTGGCCTTCCGCAATGCAACCATTGCCCGAGGTTGAGCATCCTCCACATTACAAATAGTGCTGAATCAGTCGACAGGCTTGATGGCCATCGTTTTAGACACAAGCAGACATGGCTTAAGCCACATGATCATGAAGGGGAAAAGAGACGACTGATACTTAGAGATCATTAAAATCAGATTTAACTAATGTAGTCCGAAACTCGGAGAGAAATGACATGGAGCTGGAAAGGGTGTTGCATAAAGTTCCAAATAAGGGTTTTTTTTTTTTTTTTTTTTTTTTTTTTTTTTTTTTTTTTTTTTCGGTGAAGCCAAATAAGGGTTTATATCACGAAAAATCTCAAATTGATATATTTGTGACGAATAAACCCAAAACTAATTTTTTTGTCATAAAAAACTCTAAACTGATATATGTGTAACAAACTTATATTGAACTAGTTTTTTTTTATAAAAAAGACTAGTTGAAGATAATACATTTGTAACAAATACCTCATCTATTAGTTTTCATTAAATTAGATTAATATTACGAAAGCCACAAAACTGCCGTGACAAATGAAAGGTAAAATATCAAATTAGTACATTCATTAACTATCATGTGTCATCTAATTCAATAATTTAATAGTAAAATTTAATGGAAACTAATGGAATGTAAATTTGTCATATATATATATATATATATATATTAGTTTTCCTTTTCTAGGCAACTGTTGGGTTATGCTTTATTTTTATACGCTCATCTCTTGTGGCGGTGCCTTCTCTGTTGGCAAAACAGATGGATTTTTTGAAGGTATTGTCAGCGGTAATATGAGAGCTCATGCAATAACATTGCAGGAGATAAACAACAGCCTGTACATTTAAACCGAGATAATATACAGGAGACCAGAAACAAACAAATAGTTAAAAAACCATCTCAGGTGAAGTTGAAAACTTTTGATTGCAACTTAGTATCACTTTGATAACAAAGTTACGGCACCTGCATACTAGGATATATTGCCAATTCCAACTCGAACGGCTTAGTGGGATTTTGACAACCACGCCAATAAATGACTACACGTCTGAAAAAAAGAAGTAAATTAAAATGAAAGTCTGGGCAACTGGATAAATAATTGGCGGCACATTAAAATAAGGGAAAATTTCAAAAAAGGACCCACGATATCCTTATTTTCTCGAATAAGGATTCAAAGTGAACTTTGTTTCAAATAATGATATGAAATGGCAATAAGAGTCTGAAGTGACTTTGGTTGTTTTAAATAAGGACCTGATCTCATTGATCGCCAATCGGTTAACTTTTCGACCGGTCGAGTATTTTTGTTATTTGCCATTTTCCCTTGTTTTCTTCCTTTTTCTTTTTTCTGTCCTTTTTTTTTTTTTTTTTTTTTGGGTTCTTTTTCTTCTTCTTCGCCAGTGGCTGGCCGGCCATCGGCAATGCCCACAGAGGGTTGGGTGAGGCGACCCTCACCCAAGGCCATCCGTGAGGTTGTTCACCAAATCTTACCGGTTGTGGGTGAGGCCACCCTCGCTAAATCTAGCGAAGGTCGGCCTTGCCTGCCCTAGACGAGGGCTCAACCACCCCTACCAATAGCCGGCGAGGTCGCCTAACCCTCGCCTACTGTGGGTGAGGCCGAGGCAAGGGCTCAACCACCCTTGCCAACAGGTGATGACCCTCGTCGGCCCTTACCAGTGGCCGGTTTGGTGAAGGTTGGCCTTGCCTGGGGTCGACGAGGGCCGACCTTGCGAATGGCCTATGGGTGAGGGTCGCCTTGCCTAGGCGAGGCCGTCCCTCACCTATGGCAGGTATGGGTGGCCCTCGCTGGTTAGGGCAGCCCTCGCCTAGCCCTTTGTGGGCGGCCACCGGCGAAGAGGAAGAAGAAGAACTAGAAAAAAAAAGAAAAAAAAGGAGAAAATGACAAATCACGAAAATACCCTTAATCATTGAAAAGTCGGGTCCTTATTTGAAATGAACATAATTACTTTAGGTCTTTATTTGAAACGAACATAATCACTTTAGGTCCTCATTTGAAACAACATCCATTTTAGGCACTTATTTGAAAAAGTGATATCACTTTAGGTGCTTATTTGAAACAAGATTCACTTCGGGTCATTATTTGAGAAAATAATGGTACTTCAAGCACCTTTTTGGAATTTTCCTTTAAAATAATCCATTTGTTTTGCCAACACAGAGAAGGCACTTATTTGAAAAAGTGATATCACTTTAGGTGCTTATTTGAAACAGGTTCACTTCGAGTCGTTATTTGAGAAAATAATGGCACTTCAAGCCCCTTTTTGGAATTTTCCCTTAAAATAATCCATTTGTTTGCAACCACAAGAGATGAGTGCATAAAAATAAAGCATAACCCAATGGTTGCCTAGAAAAGTAAAAATTAAAAAGATTAATAACACGAAAAACCCCAAATTGGTACACTAATGATAAATTTACCCCATATTAATTTTTATTAAATTTTATTATCAAATTGCGAAGTTAGATGATATGTGATAGTTGATAGGTGTACCGATTTAGTATTTTACCATTTGTTTTATCATAGATTTACGAATTTATGATTTTTGTGATATTAATCTAATTTAACAAAAGTTAACCGAAGGTAACTTTATCATAATTTACCAATTTGGAATTTTTGGTTGTAATAAAATTAGTTTTAGATAAATTTATCGTAAAGATACCATATTGGAATTTTTTATGATAAAAAAATTAATTTATAATAAATTTTATAAGTATATTAGTTTGAAATTTTTCATGATAGTAATCCTAAAAACAGGCTTTTCTTGAAAGCAACTGAGGAGCAAAAACCTCAGGAACCTAGAACCATAAAACTCCCGTAACCAACCAGAGAATAAACTCATGCGACCTAAAAGCATTAAAAGTCGGTTTTTTTTTTTTTTTTTTGTTGAATTTAAAGGTTAGATTAAGTCAGTCCAATCTCTTACGATTTCCAATTGATGGGATACAATTCTGTTATGTCCACAAGGCAAACGTCAATTGCACGGACAACATTAGTGTGTCCTTTAGCTCTGACCACATCAAGTAGAGTTTGACAATCATCTGTTATCACCAGTGCATTCGCCGAAGGATCAAAACATGCATGTTTATTACATAACCTATGCAGCAGGAAGCTGCGTAAAAACTTCAATCAACATAATGTAAACTACTAGCATAAGAATTATTGACACAAACCTCCGTCAGAAAGAAGTGACTTCACAGTATTCTTGATGCAAAGGAGTGCTACCATAGCGTCACGGCCCAAGAAGCGATGCAATCAAGAGGTTTTTTGAATGGAGGACTATGACTGATCCATAAACAAGTAACCCTCAAATCTCCAAAATCCTAAGATTTCCTTCATTATTCTAGGATATTCTTGAGATGAATGATACTGTAATTGTACACTTTTATACTAAATGTGAGTAGCTGATAAATAAGGAGATATAATTTCCATCATCAGATTAAATAGAGATTTATGGTTATGGTTAAGTTTATATTTGTATATATAAAACCTCCTTCCCCGTGTTTGTATCTTACAAATAGTATGATATTCAGAGCTCTCTATAATTTCTCTCTCTACAATCCTTACGAAGAAATTCCTATTTTGCATGGGCAAGGGAAGGTTCAAATAATGGTTTGACATGTCAAATCAAGCAAACTAGCCAAACTCTGAGCCAAAAGGAAAGCTATTGCTGGAAGCAACCGAGATATCTATTGTGCATGATTCTAAACTACTTCCCACGGGAAACTCAGCCTAGTACACATTCTTTTTAGAAAAATATAGCATCTCGAACGTGGCATCTCGAACTCCATCATCGAGCAAAAAATAAAAACAAGAAATCTGCAATGAGGACACGCATTTCTAATTCTATTCGTCGAGCAAAAAATAAAAACAGGATTAAGGCCAAAACAAGACTCTATCAACAGGTCCGACAAAGCTACGACAGCGGCAACTTGAAGTAAAATATAATTTCAAAGGAAAAGGGAAGCAAGGAACGCAATGTACATACCATCCACCGTGGTGGCTCCGCTGGGTAGGCTTTAGACTTCCTTTCGCTAAGAGATCTGGAGTTCGAAACCTCTGCGACGCAAGTTGCATGGAGGCTGGCGTGAGACATTGGTGACTTATCCGGTGGCACGTGTATGGTGGCTAGCACATGTCGCCCCCAATGGTTTATCTCCGGCTGCCGGCCGTGCATGGTTCCCTAGGTCATAAAAAAAGAAAAAAAAAAAAAAAAAAAAGCAACCAATGTACATTTTGTTTTTAAAACAAATTCTTCCCGCGTTCAAGTGCTGAAATTGATTGAATGTCATTTAAGTTAACTGGTTGTTATGATTTAGGAAAATAACAAACAAAAAAATCTAGCATAAGGTAATAAAGTGGAAGCATATCAAATATCAAATAGATTTGTCACTCTCCATAAATTTGGGATTTTTGAATAAAGAAATGGAGCTTTGTCCAGGAAGATGGCATTAAATCAGAGGTTGCTTAAAGAAAATGCAATGAGAGAAAATCAAGAATAGTTACTTTATTTTAATGAAAATCGAGTCTTCGTAAAGTTAGGTAGCTTGGCCGTAGGTAGATCGGTCAAATGAATGGATCGCACCGAATTTGGGCAGGTCAAAAATAGGTTTGACCCTAATTGATCCATCTAATCCAAGTTGACTCAATTATATGTAATTCAATTTTAGCACCCTATATTTTTCAACTAATTTTAGCATTTTCGTAAGAAACTTGTTCTCATCCTTATTATTTCTTGCCTTTATCCAACAAAATTGAATCTACCATAGAGAGACATGACTACCTTCAAAGCATTAGGTATGTAGATTAGTCGCCACATCTTGACAAAATTTTTTATTACTCTTTAAGCATGATTGTGATATACGTCACTCTCTTCCCTTACGAGGCTCTCATATATTTGTTAGCTTCTCTAATATTTTATAATGACCTATCAATTACCTTTGCACCTTTCTCTACAATCAGATTCAATATATGTGCAACACAGCGCATATGAAAGAACTGTCCATCACATAAGAGGTTCGCACAAAAAATTGTCTACAACGCACACTGGGGCTCAAGCTCAGTGGAGGATGAAGCTTTCTTTGGAGTGACGTTATTTTTTGTTTTGATTGAAATTTGTTAAAGACGGGCATGAGTCGAACCAATTTAGACCTTTTTTTAGTTGGTCTTTGTTTATTATAACTTATTTTAATTCATTCACATAATTGGAGTGACCCATTTTATATCAAGCCCAACAAATATAAATTGAAAAGTACCCTAGTGGATCCACTTTGCCATCTTTAATTTGATGTCTTACTTTTGTCAACAAAAACAAACACCACCTTCATTGAAAGCAATCTCTACTTATAAACTATTCTGAAAGATAAGACATCCAAATACATCCATCCTTTGTGGAAACTAAAAACAAAAGCCATATGTTCCCGTCCCTATAATTAAGGGGAAAATTAGCACTCCATCGGAATTGGAGTTATATAATTAGCATCCACATACCTGAGAAAGGAAAGAGATAATAGAAGAACGCCAGAGTGGAAGCACCAAGATTTTTTTTTTTTTCCTTTCTTTCTTTCATTGGGTTGAAAGTATTGGAAAAATATTCCTCAAAAGTAAAACAATTCCAAAAATTGTTTTCAATCAGATCAAGACTAGTCAAGCAATTCTTGTACTCTTGCCAAGTGTGGAAAGAGTTTCTAAAGCTGATAAATTCAATTTTTCTTTCTTTGTATAAAGGATTTTATCTCGCCATGTGTAAAGGCCATAGCGAGGAAAGTTATTGTATTACAGATATTCTAGCCGATGTCTTTCAACAAACAATCAGCTACCTTGTACTTTAAATTCATGTAAGTAATAATAGTAAAGAGCATCTTGTCAAATTCTTCATGGGTATTAGTGCCTACTACTCACAAGCACATTGTTCAATTTTTTCCAATGGCAAAAAATTCCTCAAACACCGGTATTCCTCTGATAGTCGCCAATCCTCTTCAAATAACGCCACCATGCTTGTGTCAATCAATGCTGCTGTGCAACTACTCCTCAAGTTAACATCAATGAATAATCCCTCTTGGTTGACTCAATTTAATTCTCTGCTGTTCGGTTACGATTTAATGGGGTATGTAGATGGAACCCTATTATGTCCGTCTAACACCATTATTATTGATGGCAAAACTACTGCCAATCCATCTTATTCTCATCAGGTACATAAGGATCAATTATCACTTCATGCAATCATAGCTTCCGCTCTGGACTTAATCGTCCTACTCGTTGCCTCTGCCAAAACAACACACAAAGCTTGGAACAAACTTTTGCATCTCTTTGCCAATGAGGCACGTTCGTGCGTCATGAGTCTCAAGGAGTGCGAAATCCTCACAAAATGTGATACTCAATCAGTAGCTGAGTATTTACTAGTTATCAAAGGAAATTGCTGATGAACTTGCCATCATCAATTCTTTTATTAGTGATGATTTAATATTACTTGTCCTATCTTGACTCCAAATTCAAGGAAATTTTTATTGTTATTAGAGCATGTGAATCACCCATTTCCTTTGAGAAACTCCATGATAAACTTCTTGATTTCAAGCAATATCTAAAAAGGGAAGAGAGTCAAGGTGAATCGACTCTTGTCACTACAAATCTTGCCAAGAGAGTCTCCCATAGGAACACCAACCAATGCCCAATTTTGAATCGAGGCTCAAACTCCTTTCAATCAACTCGACAATCTCATTAGTGAAGGAGAAACAATTATGATCATAACCAATCCATTCAAAAAGCACAAGTCAGGTGCCAATCATGTGAATGGATAGGCCACTTAGCCAAGCATAGCCAAAAAATATTTCTCCTCTCCTCCTATTGCAAACAACACAATGTTACCTCACCAAGTCGAGCAAGGATGGTTCATGAACTTTGGAGCATCTCATCATGTCACTTTAAGTTTGGAAAATCTCTCTCTATATTCTAAAGATGAAATCATTATTGATGATGGCTCGGGTTTGCAAATAACACACACATGTTCAACTAAACTTTCCTCCCCAACTACTTCATATTCATTGTCGGATGTTTTGCACGTTCTTGATATCAGTAAAAACTTAATATCTATTTCAAAGTTTTGCAAGACTAACCAAACATCTGTGGAATTTTTTTGGACCATTTTTTGGTGAAACCTTCACAAGTGGGTGACTCTCACACAAGGCCCAAATAACAATAATATATATATGAACTTCCATCTCCATTCCAGGCGACTCATCCACCACTCTCCAAAATGGATGCACTAACAAAGCCTCATGCATGACAACTGTTTCTTCATTTACGGTCCAAGATTGGCATTCGCGATGGAACAACTCTCTTGCAGGGCGTATTGGAGAAAATATCTCTGGATAACAAAGCAATTCCGAAAATTGGTCTTAATCTGATCAAGACCAATCAAGCAATTCTTGTACTCTGGGTAAGTGCAGTGAGAGTTTCCAAAGCTAACAAATTCAATTTATCTTTTTTTATATAGAAGATTTTATCTTTCCATGTATAAATGCCATAGCGAGGAAATTTACTGTATTACAGTTATTCTAGCTAATTTCTTTCTATAAATAATCAGCTACCTTGTACTTTAAATACATGTAAGTAATAATAGTAAAGCGCAAATAGTAAAGTGCATCTTGTCCAATTATTCAAAATGTAGGTCCTTTGTAGGTCCATTAAAACCCCATTAATTTGGTTTTTGCTCTATTGTACCCATTCCCTCATATATTTTAAATCTTAGGTAACCCATATATCACCCAACTCATTAAATATGAGTTAAAATATAGGTTCAAGACCCATTTTACCACCTCTGGCCACCCTTTAATCTGATAATTTAGACATGACAAGCTTTCTAGTTACTTCACAAAGGAAATTATTTCATGTAGTAGCGACAAGGCTCAATTTAACCTCGAAAACATCCTGGTCCACCCAAAAATAGATATGATCTAGCTTGAGTTTAGAGTAAACAATCTGTATCCGACTCATGTGTTCGGAAAAACGCACAACTGAAAATTCCCAGCTGTTCAACCATTAAACCCAACCAAACTCGGGAGCCAATCCTAAGTGAACAGAAACCAGATGATGTGCCTAGAATCCATGCAAACCAGATATCTGCTCCCAGATGTCATAAATCGAAATGACTCATATGTGAATGACACAAAATCCAATTTAATCGAATCCAAACTAATATGACCCATCCATTTACCTCCACTGTTGAAATCAAAACTGAAGTAGGCCTTATTTGAACTCTCCGAAACGGGGCACTTGAGACCAGTTTTTAACCTGAACTGAACCCGAAAAGTAGACAATTTGAACTATTCCGACTTCGACCCAGCTCCGAAATGACATGTACCAATCACGAGAAGGTCGAAATCGAAGTTAGTCCATCTGGAACCGGTCTGACCCACCCATTTGCTGCCTCTAAACCATCCCTTGAATCTACACGATGTTTTTTTTTTTTTGAGTAATTTGATCAAAAGGCGAGCGCTTAGAGCCCAACATTGGCTGAAAGTTAAGGCCCACTGGATAGGCTTGGGCTGAAAAAGCCATGCCCGTTCAATGGACGATGGGAAGGACCTACGCAGGGGCCTTAAGGCCCGACTCGACCATTTCAAAATGTTACAAGTTATTAAGATCAAATATGTCCCCAAGACAGGATAGAAAAAAGTATAAACTACTAAAACAAAATAACACAGATGTTAAAATAATTTTCCATTAACTTTCAAATTTATTAACTTTTAACTGGAATCGGACAATATTACAAAAGAATGGTCCGATAGAGGGGACTGGGCACTCCGCCCAGTGAGCTCTAAAGGGACTTGTAAGTAAGAAAAAGTATAATGGTAATAATTTTAGTAGACAGTTTATAACCAATTAAAAGAATACATATGGAGTAAAATTAATGAAGTAAACAAATAACCGGGTCAAACAATATTTCAATAAACAAAAATTTAGGCAACTTGCTAATGAAAAATAGAAATGGATGGCTGCGTGAATTCCACTTACAATGAGCTTGTGACTTGATTGCAACTTCTTTTTTTTAAGATTTTAAACCCTCAATTGATCAAATAAAGATATTAATTTCTCAATTTGTCGATGATAAAAAAAACCAAGTCGTTTTTCTGTACTTATGCCTATAGTGATTATTGAAAGAATTTTTATTATCCTTAGTATATTTGTGGCTTCAAAATCTCTCATAAGCAAGTGTGCTGTGGCCGAAGAATTGAGTGGTCACTGGACGTCCATATATGCCATTCATAGAAATTTTTTTTATAATTTTTTCTTGGATGAAATCGTCAGAGGTCCTTAAATTATTGTAAAGATTTAATTTGATTTCTTAACTTTTTTTTTTGTGCAATTAAATCTTTAAACTATAGTCCTTCCGTGAAAATTGTGAAAGGGAAATACTAATGCGACTGTTAAGCCATCTTTACTTGCCAACGTTACAATTCCACCTAAAAAATGCCAATAGCGTCCAGCATGACTTTAGAAAAAAGATTAAAATTAAAATAAAGAGAAGGGCTCCCAGTGCCACGGTACATAATTGCCCTCCCCCGATGCCATCGAGTCGTGCTGACGCAAGCATCGCTTGGCCAGGGTCGTGCAACCATTGGCAGATTCAATCGGGGTCACGTGGCCCTAGCGAGTTGCTTGGTTGGGGTCATGCAACCCGATGATGCCAAACCAAGCAGTGATCGCATCGTTACTAGCATTTCTCTTCAGGAGTGAGTATCGGTCCAGAGTTAATGTTGGACTGACTCTAAATCAGCCCAACCCTATCGGTCCTAATTCGATTTTCAAGGGAACAGGGTCAATCCTTGGTCTTGAGATCCCTGAATTAGCACTGTGCGAGTTGATATTCAATCATAAGAATTTAGGATCAATTCAACTCTGATTAACTCTGATTGTACACACACACACATATATATCTTTCTTTGCATGTGATGTTATGAGTATAATTGATAGATCATTATAGGAACTTCTTATTTTGTCCCATATTTCTATGAGCGGTCTTAATCGTTTTTATGGTAGATTTGCCTTTTTAGGTAGTACCAAAAAAAAAAAAAAAAAAAGTAGCAATTGGTCCCAAGTTAACTTTGGAACTGGATCGAACATATTGGGTTGGTTTGGTCCTCAATCCCAAGTTCAATAGAGTTGATCCTCAGTTTCAAAAATTAAGAATTAATATTGTGTGGCTTAGTAGGATTAGGAGTTGGAACAGCCCAATTTAGACCATACTTACCCCTATTTCTTTCTCTATATAAATTTTGATTGATGGTGGTGTTTGCTCCACTACGATTACCCACTTCTTTTTTTCTCCAATAAGGAAAAGAAAAAACACATTTAACCACCAATTTGTTAAGTCAAGTTGATGTGACTTGACATGTTAGTTCATGTTAATATTTCTATTTTCTTTTTTAACAATTTAAAAACTCAATTAAGCAAAAGTTGATGGATGATATTGAATAACATATAATAATTCAAGGACCTCAAATATCTTATAATGCCATACATTGTTGCCCTCCCTCAATGCCGTCGAGTTTTGCCAATTCAGAGGTAACGCGGCCTTGCGGTTGGGGTGGCGCAACCTCAATCGCGCCAAATCAGGTGGTGGCTACCTCGCCGCCCATCACTTCTCTCTCCTGCACGTATGTAAGTTTGGGGTGATGGTAGTGACTACGACGCCACAATCACCTCTCTCTCTCCATCTAGGAATTTAATCACCAACATGTTAAGTTAGGTTGATGTGACCTAATAAGTTAGTTCATATTCCCATTTACTTTTTAACATGAAAATCAACTCAAAAAAAAAAGAAAAAAAAAAGAAAAGTAAATAATTTGGAGAGTCAGCATAAGTTGATGGATGATATTGAATAATTTATTGCAACAGATCTCTGATGTCTTATGCCTAATTTTTTTTTTCTCCTATCTCTTGATCAATAATAAATATGGGCAACGTCAATGTTTATAATCTACCAATAAACTTTGCTCCAGGTGAAAATGGAAGAAAACATGTCCCCCTCTTTTCTCGGTGGCTCTGATATGAATTGTCCCACAAGAAAAGCTCAGCAAAAAGGCAAGCATTGTACAAAGTTATTAGCAAAATGGTCAGCATCATTTGGAACGAGTACACATATATTAACTGGCAAAAGGTTGAAATCAAGATGGAACCAAGGGACTAACTCAAAAATCATATTCCCCACCAATCTATATCCATCCCCCTAGCGATGCATGATCATATACTGATTCAGGTCGTCAGCACCCTTTTTATCAGCAGGAGGCCACCACATCAATTCAAATGAATCCAACCCAAGTAAAAATGTGTACCATCTACTCCATCAGGTCAATTCAAATGGAAGGAATAAATATTCTTGGGACATGTTTTCTCTTGGAGCCAACTTGTGTGTGTCACCATAACTTTACCCTAGGGAGGTTCATTATTTCCACAAACTATGGTGCATTCCAATCCACATATGTTACCCACACAGGAGAACAGGCTTCCACCTCCTCCACCGTCGGTGTGCCGTCGGACGTGTCGCCGGCTGCTCGACTTAGACTTGACAATGTTGTTGTTGTTGTTGCCGCTACCGCTTGACGGTAAGCTCGAGTAGTCACCACGGTCATACACCGTCGGAAGCTCCATCCGCCACCTCTCGAGCTTAGACTGCAACCCTTCCACGCTCTCGTTCAGGCTCCACCCGCCCGCGACCGAGCTCTCGACCTCCTTCACGTTGTACCTCTCCTTCGCTGCCACTGCCGCCGCCACCTCAGAGGGCGACGGGCCCAGCTCGGATTCCGTGACGAGTAGCTGACCCGGCTTGCTCGGAAGAGCTTCGAAATCCAACGCCGCGTTCTTGGCGAGGGGCTTCTGGGCGCTCGGGATCTGCTGCTGGAAGGGAACCATCGCCATGCCCAAATTCTCGGCCTTCGCATCGGGCTTTGGATTAGGCGACATATCGGACCCGGTCTTGTGCTTGTTGCCTACTTTCGGTCCATTGACCTCGGAACTAGATCTCGAGTTCGATTCCTTCTTCTTCTTTCTCCTCTCTTGGGTCGGCGACCCGTCCTCCGAGACGTTGATGACGGAGTTCGGCCTGTTGCGGAACGACACCTTTCTCTTCAACGTCCTAACTTGTCCTGCGGCCATCATCGAACTCGTGTCGCTCTTGCTTCGCCTAAGTTCCGGTTTTTTCCGCTGCAGCTGCTGCTGTTGATTAGGATGATTAGAAGAAGGCAAAAGATTGGTGTTGTTGTGATGGTGATGGTGATGGTGATGGTGATGATACGGATCTTCCTCGCCCATTAGGTCGCGGTAGCCGACGGCGGAGGCGTTGAGCTGCATATACAGCGGCATGCTCCGCATCGAGCTGTCGAGCACCGCGACGCCGATGTTCAGTATGCCCTGAGGCCGCCCCGAGGGGCGCCGCACCTGGAGGGCCACGAAGCGCATGCCGACGTGGTGCTGCTGGTGGCGGAACGGGCGGGACGGCGGGGTCACGAGGTGGGCCACGAGGACCCGCACCGTGCCCACCAGCACGTCCTTGAACCAATGCACGGCGTAGATCTGGATCATGACCCCGGACGTGTCGGACCGGAGGAACTCCTCGTCGACCCGGAACACAAACTTGTCGTTCCACGTGGGGCTGTTCCGGCCGTGGGAGTCCACCCGGGTCGACAGCTTCCGGTCGGGGCGGACCCACGCGACCGCGTACGTGCGCATGGTGCGCGCGACCATCGCTAGGTCCTGTGCGGAGATGATGTTCAGCTCTAACAATTGGAAGGGATTCAGGATTATCGACGACATCGCCGGTGCCGGAATGGAGAGATCTTATCGGCCGCGGTGGAGGGAGCAGGACGGTCCTGTGCTCGCCGCCGCCCGGATCAAGGACGACGGGAGCGGGGTTGGCATTAAAAGACCAAAAGGTCGGGCGACGAGGGGGGAAAAATTGCTCGGAAGTCGGCAAAAGGGGGGGAGATTAAGGACAGAAACGAAAACAGGTGTGCATGAAACATCAGCGAAAGCTCGGGAGATGGTATTGCCTATTTTTGTGTCCCCTCGTTGTCCAGACTCTCCGTCATTTCAGAACTTGTCAACTCCTTTTGTTAGTTAGTACAGAGAGATTTTTGATGACATTTTTATGAAGACTCCAGGAATTAGTATTACGTGTCGAATGTGTTCAGAAATTCTGTATGCCGGAAAAAAGAAGATTAAATAGGATGAAAAAAAAAGGTCTTAAATAGATAACTAGGAATACACAAAAACTGATATTTTCGTAATAATTTTACTTCAAATTAATTTTGTGACTGCAAAAGCCCAAAGTAATATACCCGTGATAAAATTATCACTAAAAAACCAAATTGGTACATTTACGATAAATTTACCTTCTATTAGTATCCGTTAAATTGGATTATTATCATAAAAAACTACAAACCGATAAAACTCCAAATTAGTGCACCTATCAACTATTGTATCGTTTGATTCAATAATTTCATAGTAAAATTTAATGAAAAGTAACTTAAGAGTAAATTTGTTACAGATATATCGGTTTAGGGTTTTTTGCGTTAAAAAAAAAATAATTTTTGATAAACTTGTCAATTTAGGGTTTTTTGTGACATTAACTTATGAATTATTGTGCTCTTGGATGACTAATTTTATTAGGTTTTTAGTAACATTTCCACTTTTATGGATGTGATTGTGCTAGGGGGTGCTTTCACCATGTGAAATAAGTACATGCTGATGCTCAATAAATTAGATTAATCTACGGTTATTACTGGTACTCTAAGATTGAAAATAAATTATAAATTCGATGTATGCAAACAGAATAAATTTGCAAGGAAGACTAGTACATATTTGTTTCATAGTAAATTTACAGAATAAAAAGACATAAATTACTTTATAGTTTCTTTGAGAAAATAAATAAAAGAAAGTTAAGTGAAAAACCAACTGGCATTTTTCAAACAAAGAGCCACAAAAAACTACATTTGAATTTGTTAATTTCTTTGGAGAAAAAAGATTTTTAATCTTTTCAAAAGTTAAGATCGCGTGGATCTTCTACTGATTAAAAGCATATTATTTTTTGCTGCTCGCATATGAGCTCATATTTATGAAACATAATTAGATTATGGGGCACTGTGTGGGTACTAATAATTTCGATTATTATAATATGGACAATTTATTAAAAATTAGGAAATACACGCCGTTAATGTACTAACCGTCTTAACCAGCTGGTGTCCGAATAATTACATTTTTTTTTAATATTAAAAGCTAGTAGGAAAAAAAGACCTATTTGTCTTTGGTAATTATGCTACCTTAGGACTATTATAGTTACGAGTGCCTTCATCGAGAGTTCAGTCGTCGCTTCCCCTGTCATTAGGTCACCAACTTTCTTGATCTTCAAGCATTGCATAGGCGTCAACCTTCATATATGGTCTTACGACTCTACGACCTATGTTTTTGATAAATAGTTGCCTAGGCCAGGTCACCGCCACCCCCTTTATAAGGAGGCACCCCTTCTCTCGAAGTTATGAGACTATTTTGCTGAGTTCCTTATAGAGAGTTGTCTTGTGTACCTAGGTATTCTCTACTTATTGAGTTGTGTCAGTTTTGGGTACAATTACCATTTTGTTCAAGGTCATTTGAGCTTTTTATGGAAGTATGACATGGGTTACTTCACTGCGTAACACTTGGTACTTGAACATTGAATCGGGGTATTTTCTCTACTCCTTATCTTGAAAAGCAAGGCACTTTGCGTCCGATCATTTCCTATTTGATCCATTTGAATTCCATATTCGAAATTGTGATTGAATTTATTCATTAAAAAAGACTTATTTCCATACATTTCTTATATACCCATAGGTGCTATGTTGGATTTGAATCAAATTTCCGATCCATCTATATTAATTGACTATCTCTATTATATTGTTGCTAGCAAATACCACTCTTTATTATTTTGGATCTTCAAAATCATTCATGTAGGATATTTGGATCCATCTATATTGATTGATTGCCTTCATTATGTTGTTACTAGAAAATACCGCTATTTTTGGTTTTGAATCTTCCCAATCATTCCTGTGGGAGATCCAAACCCATTTTTTTTTTATCTTTCAATAAAAAGATTCATTCTCTTCATAAAAAAGAGGAGGTAGAACCAATAAAGATTTATGTCTCGATTCAAGAGTTGTTTTTGATCCAATACATAAGAATCTATAGAAAAGGCAAATCCCTTATGATGCATCAGATTCGGCTTGCTTATTGATAGAGTAAATAGATTTGTCATTTCTTAAAATCTTTCTTTTGATTCAAAATCGTAGCGTAACGTGTATCATCGCCTATTTCAGTCTTTGGTAATTATGTGATGTGTGCGAGATGAAAGCATCTTCAAACATGATTGGACATTACTCGATTGCATAAAGAGCTCTAGACACCAATCGATATAGAATTAAAATAAATAAATAAAGTTGATACTATATTTTTAGTTGCGCGATCACCTACGGGCATAAATGGTCAATACGGAAATGCTCCCTCGTACTTATCTTTTTGAAAGTTAACAGGTAAGATACAATCGTAGATTACTCATCGAAATAACAGATAAGAGGAAGATAACCTCTAAAAATTATCATTTTAAAATTCAAATGAACTAAGATTGAATTGTCCATTTATCCGACTTTGCGCACTAGATTCGCCAAGATTTAGATGAGATGAAAAGACACTGCCTTGTAATTATCAATTAAAAAGTCAATTAGTATTAAATAAACTGGTCGTCTATTTTTCTTTTCGTAATCATACATGAAAAGATTATAGCTCCATTTGTTTAGTAAAAAATGAACAATTTAAATTATATTTTCTTAAAAATGATCACTTGTATAACTTGAAATATTAAATCAATTGAAAATATTTGCATTATCGACAATAATTTATTTCTAAATATTTTCTTGAACCACGAAAATAGTTTTTAAGTGATACAAATGATTATTTTTAAGAAAATATTTTCTAAATTGTTCATTTTTCGCAAAATAAACAAAGTTCAAAATTACAAAACTAGTAATTTGTAGTCTTTCAACCAATGTTTCATTCAATTCGATTTTTGAATGCGGAACCTTTTTGAGGACTTGCTGCAAATGATGTTCTCAGCTGTCCTATTGCTCATGATCTCAAATTGCATGTACCTCTGATTTTTTTAAGGATACATATCACGAGACATGTCTTGATTTGGCTCAACCCTAGATTGATTGACGGACGGTGCCTTTGCGTTCTAACCAATTTAGAATGAAAACCTCGAATTACAATTACCGACCTTTTTCAGATACCAATTTGTCTCATCAAAAATTCAGAACCAACCTCTTTCAAAACACGAATCTATGCTATCCGGAAGGGAATAACTTGAATCGGTATTTGAGTTCAATTCGAATGTGAAATTATCTCAGCCTTATTTACAGGTCCAAAAGCAACAGCAAATTGTAAGAGTTCGTTCAATCAGTCTGCATGTCATTCAACAGTTAAAAATGAATGTCTTTTTACAGTAACCACTAACATAGGATGAAAACATGCTAATCGATCAGCATCAAGTTATATTCTATAAAAAGCACAAAAAAGATTCATCGGGATCAGAGCAAACATGGAATAATTATAACCAAATTGGAGACAGAAACAAGGAAATAATCATACACACTCGAATCAAGTAGATTTCAACAGTATAATCAAATATCAGATGCAACTCTTTCTTGCTGTTGTCCCGGACGAATCATTCACTATGCGGGGAAAAAGAAAACATACCAACTGTGGCCTTTTCAACTGCAGACAAATTCTTATGCAATACCTATATCTTTAGGACACATTCAATAATGTCACATTTGATAGGAACCGAATCTCTCAATGAGAATAGAATTTCAAGGCAAATACTATACCTCTTATTGATGATGCTGATGAGTTCAGAACTTGGACTCATACAGAAAATTTCATGTGAAAACCAGGTAATTGTCAACAAATTTCACTCCGAAATGTCGGAGTTTAAACTCGAATTGCAGACTCATACCCTATAAATTAGCAAAAGCCGTGTCTGGTACCATTCTTCAAG
Organism: Eucalyptus erythrocorys; assembly: GCA_014182555.1. Taxonomy (NCBI): domain Eukaryota; kingdom Viridiplantae; phylum Streptophyta; class Magnoliopsida; order Myrtales; family Myrtaceae; genus Eucalyptus; species Eucalyptus erythrocorys. The sequence goes on from CM024604.1 coordinate 37,497,577, forward strand.
AATATGTCCTCCCAAAAATGGTAAAATTGGCTCCTGTCAGTATCAATTTATGGTAAAAATTGATGGAATTGAATGTGATGAGTTCAAAAAGTTTGGCCTCAAAAATTTGTGCTCCTTTTGCTAAGCTTCTCTACTCTTGTAGGCTTTGCCCGTTCCTTGAATTTTGCTGTCCCAACACACCTCTGTCTTGTCGAGAACTTGGCTTATAGAAACCGTTCCCTCTTGGCTTGTTGTATTCTCTGTCCACTCCATTCTGCCCACTTCCCCTGCTAAAATTTCTCCCGCCAAATCGCCCCCTTGAAACCTCTGTTTGGTAGCTACCTCTCCCTCTGCCTCGTCCTGCTCAAGAAGTGTTGATCACTAAAAACTGAAGAATAAAGAGGAAATTCATAAATAATAGCGGCGCTGAGATTTATATGCAAGGCATACTTGCTCGGGATGGAATGTTGCTGTTCGGTCTCCGTTCTTCAATGTACACTTGTCGCCCAGCAATCTGTGCACTACCGGCCTACATAAAAGATAGGTCAAATGGTCTTAAGTCATATCCACAATTATATTGGGTCATCTACAAGAAAATAGCAATCTGCTAGTAGCATAGAAAACAGAAAATTACCCATAAAACATCTAAAACTTACAATTTTCATGCCCAAAAAGTCACATGCCCACCCCAAAAGTGACTTGATCCAACAGAGTTTCGACCAAAAAGTCAACGAATAAAAATCCCAGTTAACCTCAATCCCAAGCCAAGCCAAGCCAACCCAAACTCAACACAACCTGGCTCTCATAAAAACCATCCTCAACACAAAACCAATTAAAGACAACACTTAGACTTCACTCAATTTGGTTCACCTTGTGTAATAAAGTCTTGATAAATACATTTTGTAATGTAACAAATATTTCAAAAGGATACACCATTTTAAGACCATATCAGCTCAGAATTCTCAGTTTTGTTTTTTTCTCCAATCATAAATAGATTTACAGTTGATGATACATAGCATTACTTTTCACCCATAAATTTCAAGTTCTTTAGATCTTTGACTGTACCAATGAAGTTAACCATACAAGCATTCAATTAAAACAAAAGTGCATTTCATCCCATAAAAATAGTGACAACAACACTGTCTCTTGTTTCTCAATGCAAGCCAAAAGCAATGAATAACGATTAGTGCAGTATGTGTACTTTGAACCTGCTGCCGATAACTTCCTGTCATGCATTCTCCACAGTTTAAACCACTAAGCTAAATTGTTCAGCATGCATCACAACAACAATTGGTCAATAGGTTAATTATCTATAGGTTGAACCACCAATTCAACGAGTCCCCAGTGGAGTGGTCAAACTGCATACCAATCAAGTGTCCTCACACAAGTCCAGGTTCAGAAACACCGTAGTAGAAACAGATTTAATTTAATATAAATGAAAAAATGATCCAATGCAACTACATTACCTTGACAGCATTGTGTACACCATCCATGTCTTCAAATTCAACAAATGCATAGCAAACACCTAAATCCTGCATATTAACACATTTCAGCACAACAAGGAGAGCCAACAATCTGCTTTGAATCTTACAGTTAGAAAGGACAAGAGCGAAACCTTGCGACCCCGAATGACTACACCGTCAGGCCTGATTTTACCAAACTGCCGAAACTCCTCCTCTATTTCAGATTCAGAAACAGTAGGCGGCAAATTTCTTACATAAACAGACTTGATTTCACCTAAAAGGAAGCAAAGAACAGAAAAGATTCTTTTATGAAATTTTAATGGAATTGTTTACACAAGTGGAACACTGATGGACTGGAATGCACTCAGAAAAATACTATATCCAGTTCAACAGAGATACTTAATGCTGAAGCTTACTTTACACTTCTTCACAAGACAATCAATGTCCGATAGGGTCTGCCAGAAAACTAACCTTCATCATCTATGCCTGAAACCTCCTCTACTGTCTCTGCTCCAGACGGTTCATGCACAATAGTTGGTGCAAGTGGCTGCTGCCCTGTGGGCTCTGGAGTATGATCCCACTCTGACACAGCTAAAGGATTCTTGCTCATTGAAGGAGGTGGAGCTACAGATGGTGCAGATTGTCCTTTGGCAACACGCAGCTATTAAGGAAACAAGCAGGAATAGTTACCATTAGATTTGTGAAATTATCAGGTGTACATCTATGTCGAAACAGCCAAAAAAAAAAAAAAAAAAAGTTTCTAGATGCAGCACGCACAATAGAGGCGTAAGTACGCTTTTGTGGCTCCCCAACAGACTCATCGACAGAAGTTGGTGAGTTATCTTGAGAAGCATTTACAGCATTCTGTATGGAACCATTTGACTCCGCCGGCTGATTGGTCTCCAATGTACTTTCCGACTCGGGGGCTGGCTGAGACCTTTCTGGCACTTTATAATCGACTGGGCCATTTTCCTTGACATCAGATATAGGAGCAAACTCCCGTGGCTGGACTTCCCCACTCATCACATATGTAGGCACTGTAAATCCCATTGCTTACTCTCAGAGTCTTAACAAAGAAAGTATAATTCAGAAGGAAATTTATTTCTGTGTATTAAATCTGACTACTCTTCTTTATCCTTTAGCAGGTATCAAATGACTATCCTTTATTCCAGCAACACTACACAGTTGAATTCATAATGACCAAACAATTACATGCTACCATTCAACATAATTTTCCAAATTTGAATTGACAACAATAGACCCAACACAGCAAAGTAACCCACTTATCTCTTTTTTTAGCCAAAATTAGCCTATTTGAATAAGAGCACTGTGAATCATGATCACTATTGCTTCCTTCTTTCTCCAAATGACCATGTTAGGCCACCGTAACTAACTGTATTGACGACATGATGACAGCTTAGACGATCAAAGACAAATATTTTTACCTGGCTCTGGAGTTGGGTGAGAAGCACTGAGTTTGGTAGGATAATTGCTTTGAGCTAATAGAACCGCTGGATGGTGGTGAGTTTGGTCTTCTTCGACAAAATGGAAAATGTCATTCAGAATGAAATAGCCAGTCTCTTGTGGAGCCAGAAAGAACGTTTGTACAAACTTTCTGCTGCGAGTGAAGTTCTTTTGTTGCACAGAACCTGAAATCATCACAATAATACCGCCATTCCAAGATTCCAGTGCATGTATTGTCTTTATTTCAACTCCAGTGTAACTGACTGACATGACTAGCTTGTGGATTTGCTGCCACAAAGAAAGGAAAATTCAATACAGGCCCTCTCTGGACACATCAATCAGAAAAAAGTCGCACACTATGGGCAATTAAAGACAGGACCACCATATTAATAAATGGAAACGTCGTACTACTCTACAGCAGGCAACCAAGTAGAACTGTGCACGTCAAATGGGGGTCATATTAAAAGATTTAATATGCTGGAATCATGAATATCATATCTAAAAGGATTCGCATATATATCGCCACATAAATACCAAAGTAAGCTCCCCGGTGCGTATCTTCTCTTCATTGACAGAATGCATAAAGTTCAAGATTTTTATATAGATCTGATAACAAATAAAATAACAACATTCACTTTGTTTAGGAAAAACTGCACAGAGAACAATTTCCATTGACATCATGTAAGATTCGAACGTAGTCAAAGAAGCATGATACAACTCTATGCCGAAATATTGGGAACAAGATAGACCCTCTGCCTAATAGCACCAAATCGTTGCTCACAGACCAAGCAGAGCATATGGTCCAGCTATTTATACTTTTCAACCTAGAGCCCCTGGCTTGCCGCTTTCTGGGACCAGGGTATACGTTTAGGGAAAAATAGAAATTGGAAGCCATTTAAGATTACAGTTTGCATAACTGCAAAGAGCCTGAGTAATTCACCGATTTTTCAGCAATCAATAAGAACTCCTTTTTTGGCTTTGGGCTCCTATTTGTAAATGGGTTGGTAACCCCTTGGTGCCTCATACTGAAACTCTCTTTACTCATCCCCCCTTCTAACATAAATTCCAAAAGGTATAGATTATCAAATATCTCCCTTCTCAAACCATTACAGCTAACCTTTTAGATAATTCACTGTGGAAGTTAACAGCAGAAGCACAAAAAAATAAAAAATAAAAATCCTTGCAATGTAGAAATTGACCAACATTGTTCGCACACAGATAGTTACATAGTACTTAATAAGAATGATAAGATACAGAGCAGGAAAATTTGCTAGAGATTTATCTAATAGATAATATATTATTTAAAAGACTTTAACATATATTTGCATGTTTGTGCTATAGATACCTCCTCTTCACAGAATATAAAACCCTACAGATCATTGATAATGACACAAACCATAGTCATCCAGTTGTACTTTAAATTGTGAACCGCAACCTAACCTTGAAAGTGCCCACAAGCAAGTGCCCAATACTACATATCTACAAATACACTTGAAAGACAAGTGAAATGAACTGTATGCAAGTTGTCTTAATCAACTCTACTGATAACATAGTAAACTGAAAGGTAAATTGAAATATTGTCTGGTTTAATTGCATGCATCATTTTCCTACAACTGAGCCTCCCTGTCGTGTAGGGCTAGCAATTTGTGTTGGGGGTACAACGGTATTCATATTTGGTGTGGATAAGTGTCAACATAAATCATCATAAATTTGATTCCGTGTGCCAAATATTTAAATCATGAGGAAAACACGTTAACTGGTTTCAGAATGTGGGGTCAAACATATCATATCGAGTCATATTTGGGATTTTCTACAGTTTGTGTTTTTGCTTCATGTTTTGTAGTGCAAACAAGTCATGTCAGATATTGCCATCCTTGTTGCCACGGATACAGCGTGATCAGTCCTAAAGAAGTGGGACTGAAACTTATTTTGAATGTCTTCCTATTTCATTTCTTATCAAGTTCTGAGACTATGTGTCGTCTGCTTGCAAAGCAGGCAGGTGCAAATCCCAAGTAGAGGTCAATCCAGAAGAACCCGACCTTCTCCTCATCAAAAGAATTGCTTTCTGGAGCTGGATGAGCTCACTTCCCCTTTCCTCTGTTTAGGATGCATAGATCGATTATATTTAGAAACATGCTCGGCATTTCCAAGATGCAAGCCAACACATGCCACTACTTCGCCACTACTTCGAATGGAAAAGTTCGAAAGGGTGACCTAACCTTCGTGTGTATGAGGCTCTGGTATAAATCCAGATAGTAGATTTAGATCTTATTACTACAAGGCAGATATATGCAGAAACTCACGGACACACCCAGAGGAGAGGTCTTTCAAAAAAAAAAAAAAAAAGTTGAATTGGGCAACCTTAAAAGACAAATAGAAAAGAAACTTGATTTTATCATGTATGGTGGACAAGAAAGTTATCATATCAGCTTGAGATGTATATGTAGTGAATGATGAGAATTATTTGATAGTAACCTTACTGATGCTATGTAATAAAATTATTCAAGTACATCTCCTAGTAGTAAGGTCCCTTAGAAAACCCTTCAGTTTGTTGCTAATGTTTTGCTTCCTAGGATCAATAAGAGTTCAGATGTCTCTTAGTATGACAAGATGTGATGAAAAGGCTCATGCTGGCTTCTTCATTTATATAACCCGTTCCACTCTACCCTTTGAACAAGAAATAACTCTACTGACAAAAAAAAGGATACACATTCAATCGCAAGTGGTGACATGTAACTCTAATTCCTGCATCATAGGTTCTTTAGAATTAAAGGGAGTAAAATGAACCTAATCAACTTAACAGAAGGAAGTTGCAACACTTGCACAGAATTGTCATCTTAAATATCTTCTTTAGCACAGAAATGCGAGAGACCTGGATTGGTCAAAGAAGGGGGAAAAACCACTGGTACCATATCCAATAGCCAAAGTTCACCCGCAATTCAGTTCATATACATAAATTTCACATCTCTAGAATAAATATAAGAGAAAATATCAAGAGCATGATCCTGAGAATAAAATTTTGAGAGAAAGAGATCAAGCTGTGAAACAATAGAAACATTTGGCAGCCATCAAACTCATCCTCCAATATTTTGCATAGAAAATTCAGCAGAATGACCTAATAAAAGAATGTGTCTCGAGCAATCAAAGTACTTTTTACAAGCCTAACTCATTCACCGAGACCAATTATATGGGAATCTGATTTTCACGAATAATGCAACGTTATCCAGACTCCAAAATTTTAGAATAAACATCCTACTGCATGTACTTTTAGAGAACAATTTTGCACCCTAAGCAGTTATTAACACAGGCAGTTTGTAAGCAATGCCAACCATCAGGTCAACTAAGTTAGGTAATTCAAAGCAGAAACTTCCCACAACTAGACTCTTTCATAGTTTGCACACCTTTCCGAATGAGCTGATTTATTCATCTCCATCACGAATATAGTATAGCATATCTCGAGTATTGAGAAGCTACCTCATTACTGGCATGCCATTTAAAATCAGTACTTGAAGCTCAAGACTCCATAATTGATGATTCCAACATCTATTACTTTACTTGCTCATCTCTATGAATAACTTTAACTACCATCACAAGCTCAAGATTCACCAAGAAGACCAATATTCACAACATTAAATTAATGCTTCTAGTAAAACAACCTAGCTCATCATGGTGGAAACGCTTCAAATCCACCGAAGGAAAAAGTAACACTCCTTCAAAATGATTTTTTAAAAGAGAACAAAATTTTTGCCAATACTGCTAAGACTAATGCTGTCAATTAACCAAAGTATTCTTGAGGTCCATATGTGTAGTCAGAGCAGTTTGCTACCTTTACAACTGCAATATGACTACAAGGCACTCAGAATCACAACCTTTTTTTCAATGAATTGTAATATGCAAAGGCAATTGAAAACTTGAATGCAAACTAAAACGAAATCTAGAAATCTCAAGCAAATGAAACTGCACAGAATAAGCAACGTGGAGACCAGTACACTGCACACACAACATCATGCCTGGTCCATTGATTTGAGTGGTCCACGCCACAAAATTAAGAAAAAACACTAACCAGGACTGTAAAACAAGAAACGCAGATTCAAGATTTGAACACGCTCAGAAAGTGGACTAGATAGAGTGCGAATCCGCAAAAAAATAATTAGAGTGCAGACGGAAGAAAACATTTTACCAGCATTGCAGCGGCTGACTCTCTCACATGGCCGTCGATGCGAAGCATGGTGCTGGCATCCGAATAGAATTGGTGAACAATCTCAGGCTGCTGCTGCAGCACCTGATAGTAGTGGCCCACGAAATAGGTACCCACCTGAACCCAACGACCCAAAAAGAAAGCACGTCATGTACTGTGCAAAATCGAATCCAGGGCCAGAAGACGAAAAATACCCAAAATTGAGAATGCTTCATATGGTCATGCATATACTCGTGTAATGCCCCATGTACAAGCAGAGTTGAATTGGAAAGATAAAGAACCTGAGCAGCAGTGAGGGGAATGGGATAAGCAGTGGCCATTGCTCAAAACCCCTTAAACCCCAGAACAAGAACTCCAATCTCCCAAAAACCCAGATCCAAAAACGACCCTCAAGATCTGCAGAACCACCGAAAGACAAATTCCTCATAAACAATCCACAAACGATAAAAGGAGACGGATTTCAGCTACTTAGGGATCTGGGTTTCCATCAGAGTGCCAAAAAGAATACAGCTTTAGAGAGAGAGACAGACCTCTTGAGGGTGGTGGGATGGTGTTGATATGGAGATAGATTGCGAGAGACCAACCTTCTCCACTGGTTCGTGGTGTTTTAGCTCCCGTTTGCTGCGCCCGTGTTGCGTCTCGTCGTCGGTTCTTGTTTCTCTTTGTTGGCGTTATGCCTTTTTTGCCCTTCTCTTCGTTTCTCGTCGTTACCCCCACAAAAAAACCCAAAAATAGAAAATAAAATGAAAAGAAGAAGAGAAAAAAAAAAAAAAAAAAAAAACCCACGAGTTCCAAAAAGAAAGGGCCCTTTTTTTCACTTATTTATTTACTTTTTGGGCCAGAAAGAAAATGTGTTTTGTTTTGGGGAAGAAAAGAAAGAAAATGTTTTAAAAATGGAAAATATGCTGGACAATTATCATTGGCATTGAAACTGCGTTGAGACTTTTGGAATGGCGGGATTGATTTCCTTTCTTGTAACTTTTCCCTCCTTTTCCTTAACGTTTCAAACCCTAACTCTCCTTTGATTATTTTGGGAAGTACTCACTTACTTCCCATTCTGGGTTTTCCTTTCTTTATCCACTAGAATAGAAAAAGGAAAATTGACCACCGCCTGCGGTGGCCCAGTTAGATAAGAGCTCCTATAATCCTTGTCAAGATGAGAGGAGTTCGAATCCCGTTGGCCGCATGGGTTCTTAAGCGTGACGTCGAGGGTCGTGGGTCCTCTGTTAGCGTCGCCCCAGGGTTTACCCCCCGTTACCTCGGGCTGTTCGTGTTGGTACGGTGCGCGGGGTTCCCCGGGTCATCAAAAAAAAAAAGGAAATTAACACCAATAATCCCTAAACTTTGGCCATGTGCAATGTCATCTTGAATTTTTAATTCATTCAATATTGTTCTGGAACTATTTTTAATTGTTTGATGTGATCTATAAATTTTTAATTTATTTAATTTAGGACAAAGTCAAGCAAATAATTCAGTATTTTGACAATTTTCATAATTATACTGCTACCCTAAATTGTGCTTGTTTTTTCTATAATAAAAAAAGGACCAACATTTAGATTAATTTACAGATATCTACAGAGAATTAATATCATTTCTAAAAAAATCTTTAGAAAAACAATTAGAGATAAAGTTGTAGCAATAGCTTTTTGATATAACTCTAAATAAGGTTCCACCTTTACTATAATAAACATTATAAGATATAATAATTAAATAAACTATGGTAATATTTAAGAAAACCCACAAAGTAAAAGAGATAATCAAAAGATAACATACTTTTTTAGGTTAATACCATTAAAAAATCTAAACTAATATACTTATGATAAATTTATTCAAAATCATTTTTTTGATCATTAAAAATCCCGAACAAGTACATTTATAACAAATTTACCTTCTATAAATTCTCATTAAATTAGATTAATAACATAAAAAAATCACAAATTGGTACATCTCGTGGCATATAGAGATAAAACCTCAAACCGATACACTCGCCAACTATTGCGTATTATCCAATTCAACAATTTGACTTATAAAATTAATGTAAACTAATAGCGGGTAAAATTATTAGAAGTGTACTAGTTTGGAGTTTTTTATGGTAAAAAAAATTAGTTTCTGGTAAATTTATCATAGGTATACTAATTTGTAGTTTTTGATGATATTAATCTTATGGTTGTGTTTGGTCTTCCAAATTTGGATTGAGATAGAATATGATAAAATGGGATTAGAAATCCTTCAAATATACTATGGATTATAAAAAATCATTTTTCATATTTGGTGCAATCCATGATAGGATTCAAAATCTCTTAAAATCTTACTTGCTCTTATTGCCTTCCAAATCCAAGATAGCATCTTGTTGACGTAATCTCTCACGGCCGAGAATAGCACCATTTGAGCTCACCGTTTTCGTTGGAGGTCCTCCTCCTCCTCCTCCTGTGAAATCTTCCAATTGTCAACACAAAGTTTCAGATATGAGTAGATGACAGGATTGGAAATCGAAACATCGTGACAAGATCAGGTGACCACCGTTCAAGACCAACATATGAACGCCCAAAGTTTCATGCATTTTAGTTTTTTTTCCTCTTCTTCTTTAATAAAGACGAGTTTTGGGTCGATTCATTGATTTCGATCATTCATTGGCAATAGCCAATTTGGTTCAACTGTCGTAGGAGGATAATTGGCTGAATGGCAATGATGATTGATGTTGGTCGAAGACGATGACAACTGCACGAAGGTCAAGAGTGATAGACTGTTGTGGCTGTGGTCCTCGAACTCCATCACTCCAATGTTTAAAGGAAATTATTATTATTTTTTTAATTTTTTTTGTTATCAAATCTAGGTCTATCCCACCTCCTAACCCGGATTTTTTATCCGGCATTTTATCTGGGTATATCTAAGTTTTTCTAACCTAGAAGATGTCGCGAAATACTGGATAGGATCCCATCTGGACTCATATCCAGATTACCACCTAAGTTTCTCAATTGATTTAGGGAAATGTTTGAAATGAGAAAACACCCTAAAATATTAAAAGAAACTCCTTTTTATACGTGGAAGCCAAAGTTTAAGATCAAGTAACTCCATTTTATTCGGAAGTTGATTTTGTTATTTTCGATTTGTTTTTTTTTTGTCCTTTTCTTTAAATATTACTAAAAGGAGAAGATAAATTGCACGTATAAGCATGGAAAAGCGACACAATGTCCTTATGTCATTAATGACTGCGATATTAGAACAATTTTTCCCTCGTCTCAATAGAATATGCCAATCATCGGCGGTCGATAATGATTCCTGCACTGCTCATCACTTATAATAGCATACTTCCCATTTTAATCTGGTATTTCAAACCACCGTTAATATTTGGAATGATATTCATATTATTTTTCCTATTTTAAGATTTATTTCATGTTTTATTATCTCCACTTTCTTTTTCATTCATTTCCTTGATTTAGCGTAAATTTATATAGCATCACACAAGACTCTCTAACCATCTAGCTCACTTTAATTTTGTCGTACAAGTTGAATTGGCATTATCCTAGAACCTGGTTAGTGTTTTTTTTTTTTTGGTCAGGGAACCTGGTTAGTGTTTATTTAGATAAAATTACAAACAAAAGGATACATAGAAAGCTACTTTGGAATATATGAAATTTACTTTGTCATAGTAAAATTTACTAAGTACATTGAAAGTAACTTCCATGTATACAAAATTAGTTTTCATGATCAAATATCAATGTTACAAGCAAATGAGATGTTACTGCCTTCATTAACTGTTTCATGTTTTTCATGTTACAAGTTATTAAGCACGTTAAAAGTTGCTCGATTTAAAATAAAATTATTAATAACATATAGATATTACCAGTAACAGAAAAGCTACCATCCTTCTATGATTTGTTGTTTTCTATATTAAAAGCTACCGTGCATGTTATTTTCTATGTAAGAAAATTGCTAAGTATATATAAATATAACAAGTCAATGAAAATTTACGGATCGCTCTTTTTTTACTGCTCATTTGGTTCAAACACTCCATTTTACAGTATATCGACCAAATTATTCCTTACTTTTTCCTCCTTTGAACGTTGTACCCCACATAGTCAAATGTTTGGGGGTCCTTTTTAGAATTCGTTTCTTCTTTTCATTCCACTTTTCTCCTTCTTGTTCTCGCTTGTGTTTTAGCATATTGTCGGCACCCCTTTATCTTCCTCCTCTGACATGTCAATATGCACACCAACAATAGGGCAGTCTCACAGAACTTCACAAGCTTCCTCTCTACCTACCATTACCCCTCATAAACCGTTGACATGTCTGGCAGAACCATCCTTATGCTGGTACAAGCTTCCTTGATGTATAATTCTCAATGGCGATCCTTTGATTCTTGTGATGATTTCTAAAAATCGAAACAAAATGATGGAGGTGCTCAAGCCCAAGGGAAACACAAGCAAAGGCATATATGTGAAGAGGATAACTCTATGTATTTACAATTGGCCACCCATAAGGATGAAGAGTTTTGCATTCTTATCCAGGAATCATTGCAAAAAACAACGACATCGTTAGATTTACTAGTTCTTAATCAACAAAACCACCAAGATGTAAAAGGAAAATGGAAGAAAAAGAAGAAACAAAGAAAATAAGGGTTAATAGACCTATTTTGAAAAACCCCAAAGGTACAACATGGAAAAAAAGAAGACAAATTTACCCCAAACTATTTTTTTGACCAAAAAAAACCCCAAACCTAAGGCAAATGATGAGTGGAAAATTTACCCCAAACTATAAAAATCCCTAAAAAGTAACTTTTTATGACAAATTTACCCCAAACTAATTTATTTGAAAAAAAAAAAACCCTAACCGATAAATTTGTGACTAATATACCCCCGCTAAATTAGATTAATACAACAAAAAAATCACAAAAATTGTAAACTATGACAAATAAAGTGTAAAATCATAAATTGGTATAACCGCATTAATTGTCAATGTCATTTAACTTTATAATTTAACAAGAAAATTTAACTAAAACTAACTAATCACAAATTTGTCACAAATGTATTTAGGGTAAATTTTTTGTCAAAGGTATATAAGTTTTTTTTTGCATTGGTGGTAAAAAAAATAGTTTGGGGTAGATTTTTCATTGGTTAGTAAGAAATTAGGTTCTCTTTTTTTGGTCATAATTAGAAAATAATCCCAAATAGACCTATTTTGACTCTTTGTAGGTACAACATGGAAAAAAGAAGAAGAAGAGGGGTAATATAGTCGGTATACTAAAAAGATCCGAGTGTCAAAGCTCCTCTTTTTTTTTTTTCCATACATCCCTTATTAGTGTATATCTATTCTCGACACTCATGGTTCTATTTTCAATCTTTCGCTTGCTCCTATGGCGTACTTTAAACCCACTCCCGTTACGGGCATCCCCATCCCATTTCCCCGGTTTATATTGGATCATTACCCTTGTGTGATTCCCTTCCAGCATATGTTGGAAGGGTGGGTGCAGGGGCGGACGATTTCAAACTCTCCATTCATGATGAGTAGAAAAAGTGCGATCCAAATTTATTAATCTTTATGAAAGTAACTTTGATTATTAAGAAAATTATTAATCATGATAATACTAGATATATAAGTCATTAACCACGAAAAATTTGTTAATCCTCCAATCTAAGCATATTGAAAGTTATTTTCATGTCTATGAAATTTACTTGTCATATACGAATATTACTAGTAAGTCAAATGATACTAACCGATTTAAATATTGTACAATTCCATATCAAATTTCATTAAGCATATTCAAAGTTATTTCTTTGCATATGGAAATTACTAATCACAAATTAGTATAAGGATTTAGGAGTCAATATAAGTTTTGCACCTGGTTAGTTATTTTGCATTGAAAGAGGTTACTTTCCATGCACTGCGAGAAGATTTTTGACATTGGTTAGTAAGAAATTAGGTTCTCTTTTTTTTGGTCATAAATTAGATTCTCTTTCACCAGTTACTTATTCTCTATCTCACTTCGTTGCAAATACTAAATTGCCGGTCCAACATTTTTTCAAAGCCATCCCAATATAATCAATATCTACGATAAATAGTGAGAAACTTTTCATATGGAAAAATATGTTTCAATAAATTATAAGATTACAATTTGCCACATTTGTAGATAATTTTCGTTATTATGGAAGTAAGTTTGTTTCTACATGCAATTAATAATTTTTTTTTAAAATTTTTGATAATATCTTAACTCAGAAGTAATTGAAGTCGGTCCAAAATTAAGTAGTGACCTATGAACATCTTCTTCGCTTTCATTTCTAATTTCCAAAATCACAAATGTAAGTTTTCTGTTATCATTGATTAGTAGTAATCACAAGTAGCTATTGATTTTTTCATTTTAGAGGTAATTTGCAATTACTAGTAAAGTTCCCAAGTGTTTTAGCAGTTTCTGAACACTAGATTCAATTTTCATAGAATTAGTTTCAAATAACTTTGGACGTGAAGTTCCAAATTTGCTGAGAATCTTACTAGTACCCAATTGGATTATGTGTCCCCAATCCAGCGGTGCTCATTGCTTCCTTGGAATGAATGGTGGAGATCGGCCAGGTTTCGACCTCCGTGAAAGAGCTCACAGGATTATAGAATATGCCAATTACTAAACTTTGATTTCCACCACTTAACTCTCATCTCTCTGTGACTGATCCACGTTAACTATTTTTAAAATTGATCTTCCAACTAGAATGTGTTTATGTGACTTACCACATATGACATTATGTTTCCGATGTGGTCGCGCCTCTGCAATTCAAATAGTAAAATAAAAATAAAAATAAATTAAAGTATCCCATAAGTTCCGAAAAAATGGAAAGAAAATCAGGTCCCCAAGCGTCTGTACCATTCACACAAACTGTTAAATGAGGTACGACCCACCGATAAATCATTCGGCCCAGATGATGTGGGCTCCACTTCCATGAACCAAGTGTGGGTAATACTAAAGATATCAAAACGGGATGAAGAACCCATATTCAATAAGATGAGTCCTATGGGTTAGTTAAGTTTTAACAAATGAGTTGTTAATAGGTTTGGATTGTATGTAAACCTAATGATAAATGGGTTGTGAATGGGTGGTTTGTCTTTAAACCCATCAATAGACCATTTAACTTATAAAGGTTATTAGTTGAACCATTAAGGATATATCACCTCTTTGAACAATTTTTATCATTTTTAGTTTTTTTTTTATTTATAAAATTTGACCTTTTAAATTATTTTTGTTTATTTTCTTTTTCTTTTTACATTTTCCCCCTACAAAGTCTTGTGACCGACCATTGCTAGTCATGGGCGAGGGTCGCGAAGCGCTTGTTAGTAGGGTAAGTTTCGCGGCTCTTGTCCAATCGCAACAGTGAGCTCAAGGTTCGCTAATTACAACCTCAAGCTCGCTAAATTTGGTGAGCCAAGCTCACTAGCCTCAACTTTGACAAGACTCAAGCCTCCTTGATCTAGCGAAACTCCAGTTCGCTAGCCTTGAGTGAGCTCGCATGCTATTAGGGCATGATTGTTGTGGCTTACGGCCAGATGAAGAAGAAGAAGAAAAGAAAAAAAAAGAAAAAAAATTAAAAATCATTTAAAAAAAATAAAATAAAAATAAAATAAAAAATTCTTATAAGGATTGCATGAAAAATCAAATTGGATTTTCTACACCAAGTGGAAAATTTTTGATTTATTTTTGAGTTTCAACTAAACACTGAAAAATATTTTCATTTTCGAAATATCAAAATTTTTGTGAAATAAATGAAACCTTAATTTTTAAAAATTATAACATTTATCCATTAATTTTGTAATTGTATGGGAGTGTTTTAACAATTATGTATATTTTTAGAAATCATATGAAACAAATTTTTTATATATATTTTTATTATTTTATTTATAGATTTGGTAGGAAGCTTTTAGTTATATGGATAGGGTCGACGGTTGAGTATGAGTTGGGTTTGGGTTGGGTTGGATATGGGTGAATAAATTTATATTAGTGATAAATGAGTCATAAATGGTTAATGAGTTAATTTGGATTGGAAAATTTATTATCCAACCCAAACCTAACTAGACCCAACTCAACCCACCCTACGTAATACCTATCTTCTATGACATGGGCATCAACTGGTCTCTCTCTCTCTCTCTCCCTCGTGATGCCTACGTGGCACCACATGAACACTACATTTTGGACAAATTAGTAAAGATTGCTATGTAAGTGGGTATTATAACTCCTCGTTTTGGAGCACATGGATTTAAAAAGAAAAGTTCTGCTTATTAGGTAGGTGATTAAAATCAATGTTTATTGTAGTGACCCCTTGATGTGGTGAGCACCACACATCCCTCAAATACAGCGTATCAGTTTTTACACCATAAGTCTTTACCTATCAATTCATCTTAAATTGACTTAAAAGTGTGTCTGAGTAAGTTGGTTGCTTTAAATGCAATAATCACCAAATAACCAGAATTTAGTCAATTCTTATGGGAATTACCTTTAAGATGTTTCTAATGAACTGTTTCCATCAAACCTTCAGATGCTACTCTCTCGCCAAAAGCTGAAACTGTGTGACAAAATATAGTTAGAATCAAAAGTGCCAATACCGTTGCCTTAATGGGCCATAAGTATCACCCAGCCATCCAGGCGAGATAATAAGAGCTCGGGCTCATTAGACTGAGCAGTTTCTTTAGCTCATCTCCATGGTACTGAAACTGAAAGTCCCATCTGCAAGAAAAGTCTCAGAGTTTCAACCAGGAGAACACTGTTGAGACTTTGTCTACTTCCTGAGTGTCACTAAAAAAGTCGATCCTTGGTCATTCCGAACCCCTCGAATAGTCATCGGATGGACGATTAAATATAAGCAAGGATTGCATGAGTAATAAATATTTCCATCTTTCATAGGCAAAGAAAAGTCGCCTTCGAATCGACACGTGGTAAATGGCTCCATACCAGATACATGGCATTTAGACCTAAAAAGGTCAAGTGGCTACAAAATAGACATCAGCGAGGAATAAAATTGACGATTGCGATGATTAGAGACAAAAAAAAAAAGAGGTGGATTGCTTCGCAAAAGGATCATCGTTGATGTTTACAACCGCCAAAATTGCACAGCTCAACCAGTATTACCTATATACAAAGGTAAGAGGCAAGAAACGGGGGCAAATATGAGAAGTCTGCTACTCTGTTAACAGTTAACACTTTCTTCATATATGTATATGTAAGCTTAGCCTAGAAGACTTAGTCTAGCTAGATTGAAAGTGATTGGAATTTTTAAAACCATCACAAGTATATACGGCCTATATTTGCACGAGTACCGCCACAGAAACAGCAAAACTGCTTGCTTTGAATATGTCTCAGATCCCTGGCAAATCAAATTCACACAAAGCTTGGTTTTCTGGTTTGAGGGAGTGTTCTCTGGCTCGCAGCAACAGCTCTGTTAGCTGGCTCCTTCGTCCGCCTGGACAGGATCTTATCATCAGCAGTCTCCTTGGGTTTTCTTGTGCTCTTAGGCTCGTAATAGACAGCTTCTTTCGAGATATTCTTGGGCTGACCATTTCTCAATTGGAGGGGGTTATTATTCTTCAAAGCTGAAGGCCGCTCTACAATTCTTTTGTTCTTTTTCCCTATCATCACATCATTATCTGTAGATCAAACAAACAAAATGTTAAAGAGTCACATTACTTGAGAGGCAACAAAATTAAACCACACATGGAATTGCAAAACAGAATCAATGAGTGCTTGAATGGTGCTAATTTCCCCACTATAGAAACTTGATAGCACTAGGAGGAGGAGGGGAGGAGAGAGAGAGAAGCAGTTTGGGGGGGGGAATCTATTTACCAGGACTAGATAACACTGCACGTGGACGAGGCACTGTGCTGGCTCTGATATTTAGTTTAGAGTCTTCATCAGATGTTGAATCGCTCTTCCCTGCCATTGTCAATGAAAAGTTGTCAGATGTTAGAAATGACTAAGACATCGCAATATGGCCATTTCTAATTGAAATGAGCAATCGAAAGACAATTAAAGACCTTCAGATACAGGATATCTCAGAGCATTTTCCATGGAACTCTTTTGGACCCTTGCTGTGCACGGTCGAAAAACTTGATGCTCCTGCACTATAATCAGAAAATTTATAATCAAGCAATTGTTTTAGATAAACAGAAAAAAGAAAAGGAAAAAGAAAAAGATCAACAATATGCCAAAGCATAAAAGCTGATAAAATACAAAGCATCAAAAAGCTGTTTGATGGTAGCCGCAGCAAAAACCACCCAATTGATCTACAGAGGCATTTGCTTCCTGGCTTCATGAACCACATCTGATAAATTACTAGAAAATTGAGTGTTATGATCTCTCTCAAGCAGACACATCCTCTCATTTTAAGTTTCTTATTAGAAAAAGAAGATCCTCATGCATGACAACATATGTGCTAGTGGAACTGCAAGAAGACAAATATTCAGGGTCACAAGGCTACTTATGCATGACAAAATATGTGTTAGTGGCCCTGCAACTTAGAAAAGATATTCTCTGTGTCAAAAGGCTAAAAAAGATTTACATCTATTTTTGGGAATAAGAAACAAAAACTCCCATAATTTTGCAGCACAGACCATCTTATGTTGACCCGAGACCCTTAACTTTCAGCAAGAGCCTCATCAAAATCAAATCAGATATTCCAAGCACGAGAATCTTCTCACAATTTGGTTAGTGCCAGCATGTGCTAGGCTACTACTATAAGCACAACAAAGCATTTTTACAGAAAACCTACCATCCATGGAGCTTGAGCAAAAATTTGAGGTCGCACAAATGTAACTACAAAGAAGATGTTTTTTTATAAAACAATCATACACTGTAAAGCATTTAAATGTGATCGTGTAGTCAATATCCTCACACACGTCTAGTGACCAACTTACTTTCCCCCCTCTTTCCCTCTATCTGTGGGCATTTCTATGGTCCCATGCCATATACTTGGCAAAGTTGCAGCGTCGCTTGTCAGCCATCTGATTTAGGTGTTTTAACGTCAGTCATCTAATCGACATCACTTGTCAGCCGTCTGATCAAAACCTTGTCGACCTCAGCCGTTGGATTGAGCATGGCCAAATTACAGTGCTTAAATTCACAGGATTGTAGAACAGGCCGCTAGATGATCTAACCAAAGGCATTTTCACATTAATTATCCACAATCCAGTGACCTGTGTTGAATTTCCAGCAACCATATGGGCATAAAAGTTGAGGTGTTAGATGACCAAGCAGGACTGGAGAGTGCCTCTATTTTTACCAACTGGCATTCGCCAAGTGATTTTGCACCTCTGTTGTCTACACGATAAAATCAATTCACCACAACATCCTTGTTCTGTTCTGACTCTATTTATGTACCTTCACAGATCAGTGCAAAACAGAGTAAGAATTTTCTCGCGTTTTTTTCCTTCGCCTAGAGTCACATCTGACACCCAAAGCTCTTCAAGGGAAATCAAGACCTGCCCTTATTCATCACCCGATGCTAATCATCTGGAAAAAACTAAAGTCCCTTTGCAAGGAAAACTCAGTATAAGGGAACAGAGAGGTAAAGGCAACTAAAATATCAAAATTCAAACCCGAACCAAAAGTGAACTCTAGCATCAACCCTTTAAATCATACGAAAGTCCAAGTTTTCTCAACTCCCGGGAGAGGCACCGACAGCTATCTTCCATTCATAACCAAGAAAAGGAAAATCATCCAGGACTTGAAAAATGAAACCAAAGGGGCGAAACCTCTGGTGATTTTTCAGGGCAATAAGCATCAGATAGATACGATCAACTGGGTACGAAGAAAAATGAAACCAATGATATTTTACCAGGAGAGTCGAAATCGTGCAGAGAGAGATAGTCAAGAGCTTTCAGTCCCAGCAACGGACTCTTGGGAACGTCGCGCTTGGCATCATCGCGATCTCCAGCATCGTCTCTCACCTTCACCTTCACCTTCAGCTTCGGATACACTGCAAAACCCATTCACTCAAAAAGTCAACTCTCCCTCTCCGACCGCAACAGCCCAATACTGGGCATGAAAAAAGAAAGAGAAAAAAGCAGCAATCTTTGCGACGAGTTCGAAGAGATGACCGCGAATCAAGAAGACCCAGATGAGGAAACTCACTTGCCCTCCCGATGAATACCCGAGAACCCTCCCCGAACGACTTTTTTTTTTTTTTTTTTTTTTTATCTCTGCTCCCTCCAACAAAGCTGAGAGAAGAAGCAAAACTCGTGGACTTTTGAGCTCTGATCCTCGAGCTTGCAACGAAGGCCCACGAGGGTGATGATGATGATGATGATGGAGGAGAACGTGCGCCTTCCAGAACCGAAAAACAAGCTACCAGATCATGCCTCGTAAGCCTCTGCCTTCCTGCTCCTGACTTCGTAACGCCAAAAGGGACCAAAAAAAGAAAGAAAAGGAAAACGCGAAGAAGAAAGGTAGTCGTGAGCGAATTGAATGGCTGGCTGGCTGGCTGGCTGGCTGGCGCTGTGACTGTGACTCCCACGGAAAGCGGTGGGCCCCGCTCAGGCACTCACGGCGAGCAGGACAGATTCAGGGGAGATCTGCGGATTTCGAACGCGGACACGATTCTCCCCTGTAAAGCTCCGCGTCAACGGTCACTGACGGCGACGGCGACGGCCGACCTCCTCCCTTCTTTGTCTTTTCTTCTTTTCGCTTTTTCTCTTCCTTGCCGACCACCTATTCTGACACGAGGTTCGCCTTTGAAAACGTTGGAATATTATTCTGATGAAACTCACGCTTTCTAGCCTGAGGTATGTTTGACTTTTTTTTTTTTTAGCTGTAAACGACTGGTATTTTTCAAAACATACCAATACTGATGCGTAAAGCTTAAGGCTAAATAGCACACAAAATTTGAAATTATGCCCATTATGAAAAACATATCTTGAGTTTTTGTTTTTGTGACACAAACATTCTGAACTTACTTGTGACTAGTGGGCAATTTTAGAATTTTTGGATATGTATATTTGTGTTGCAATAAATATAATTTAGGTTTTTTTTGTGATATTTATCTTATTTCTTAATTTTTTTCAAATTTGTGTAGTATCGTAAATCTTGATGGAAAATTAAAAAATGCCTTTTACCTTAAATTTAATTTCAAACAAATAAGTCTCAGAAACTTTGCGATTTTTACCGAAATTCACATTTTTTTGAGAAGGAAAATTACGGGTGAAATTTTGAAATTGAAGACAAATTGTCCCGATCAAGTCCTAATAAAGATGTAGTCGAAATTTAAAAATTAGCTCTTGTTGTTAAATCTGGTGTATGCCCTATTTTCCGTCAACGCTTTACTAATATTTATGGTTTTTTCGACCAAATCTCAACGAAAATTTGTTGACTCAACCCTTAAAAAACAACTAGATAAGAATAAAAGGGTGACCTCTAGCCCTCCCTCGTCTCAAAGGTTCACTTAAAATTTTTCCCGCCTTTTAGGTCGGTCCAACATATATAAAATAAAATAATAAAAAGAAAATACCCTCCCCCCCCCCAAAAAAGGAAAATCCAGAATAAAAAGGCGCGTGGAATCATCGGTGAATAGGATATTATATTTCTATCAATTTAAAAATGAAGTGGGGTCAAACGCAGGCATATCTCTTCAATGCTCGTGTTAATTTAATATTAATGCCTGGGGTTAAGCAAATTTGACCGGGGCCTCCTGCATTAATGACAGGCGACATGCGCTTACGATCTCGTCTCCTGAGAGTTTCAACGGTTTGATTCAGTTTGAATTTTCAGGAAATCTAAATCAAACCGAATCGTTTAGGTGTGTGTTATCTTCGAATCAAATCATGACCCAAATTGAATATAACCCAAACTAAAGACTTGATTTGATTCGGTTCTCTTTGATTTGGTCTGATTCGATTTTTTCGGTTTTCTTTTTTTGTAATATTGAGAAGAGGTTTCAATGAAAAATGAGAGAGAAATAAACTGTAATATAAAAAATAAGGGGCGATTTTCACTTTGGCTCGGTTCGTTAATCAAACTAATACAAAATACAGTTATTTTTTATTATCCGAATTGAAAATTGAGATCGAACTAAAAATGCATGAAATACCGATTTGATTTGGTTTGGTTCAGTTCGATTCAATTCAGTTTTCCGGTTTGATTAGGATACTTTACTTGAGCATTATGCGGGAATATATTCAACAAGGAGCAATTTGTGGAAATGTGCGGTCGACATTAGCCTTACTACTCCCCAATAATGAGTACATTAGTTGACCTAACGAATGGTTGAGTGGTGACCGGCGGTGGCGACACGGATGGAATCTTACATCACATAGGATCGATTTTTATACGGGTGCGATCGCATAGGTTCAATTCATAAAGAAGTGATTCTTGACCACTCATCCAATTCTAGCATGGATGGTTTGCCTTTTGCCCATACAGAAGAGGTACAGAACGTCTGCTGAATGAATCCTGACCATGATACCATTGTTAGAGATATATCTACAGATTTTAGATATCTCCCTTGATACTCCATATATATTTATTTGGATTGTGCATATATTTCTATTAATTCTGCATATATTAATGATGATTGATGTTGCAATGTCTTGTTATCTTGGATATTTATCTAATGAAGTCTATGGATAGACTTATGTTTTCCTCGTCAATATGAGATACACAAAAGTATATAAAAATTGCTCAATTCCCCCTTTGATATTTTTCTTATTGTGATTTCAAAGTAGGAAGTCCTAAGTTTAATTCTTTTTAGGCCCCCTCCTTTATCTCTCTCATTATACATTCTCATGTTTGAAAGGTAACAAGATATTATGCTAGCAACTACAATCAATTGCTATGCATAATTGAGAGATATATGCGCAATTTTGAGAGATATGGAGAATAAGGAGAGAAAAATCTAAACTAGAGTTGGGGAAAAAAGTTTTTTGAAAAAAATGTCCAGCAGTTTGGCATGCTGAAGAGAGAAGCGGCTGACCTAGTTGCTGTGTGTTTCCATGCTACAGGATTAGTAGTTATTCAAAACAAGATGACACCAGCTAATCGCACCCAATGCACTAAAAATTTCTCAGCATTATCTAGTTAATGCGGAAGAGACAAATGTGTATATTCTATATATTTTCATGCATATCACACAATGAATTGAACATAAACATGTTTATATACTTTACTGGATGACTGTCTAATTAACACGGTATCAACTATAGTCAATCTAGAATATGCACCATTGAGGAAAAAGTATGCACAATCTTGATAAATATTGAAAATTAAGAGAGATATGTAAAATCTCCTAATGTATCTTTAACACTAGCCAAAAAAAAAAAAAAAAAAAGTCTCATTGGAAAAATGAAATGGACTTGCTGACGGTGCGAATGAGCAAATTGTAAGATTAGAAGAAGTTTTTTTTTTTTTTTTTTTTTTTTTTTGGTGGGTAAAAAGGATTAGAAGAAGTTTTAATACAAAGTTTTACGAGATTTTGGTTTTAGTCAAGGGTAGGGATTATAAAGGCTTTCTCATCTTTGAACAGAGAAGTTTCATTATCCTGGTGGGATATAACTATTATTAATTTTGTACTTACGACGCTCCCCATCTTCTTTTGGCCTACAATGGTATGCACACATCCGGCGTCACAGATACAGGGTGTTTGAAAACTTAGTCGACCAATTTGAACGTCGGATTTTAATCTAAATTCGTAAGTTAAACTACTCCTTACACATTCAAGACTTACACATGCATAAAATGACTTAAACGAAAAGAAAGGAATGTAGGAAAATATCGGTAACTGTTTGTATTTTCCGAAAAATAAATTCATCCAAGTTCTAGTGCGGTCTGGAATCTTCTATATGTGATATACGCTTACCTCTTTACGTTGGTCCTCGGCCAGATCAATCACTCTCTCAAACAACCATTGGGAGCACGATAGCTTCATGTGCTTACCTTCAAGTGAATTCGGTCTCCAAAATTATTGAGCAGAGCTTAAGATCTGGCAATCTAAATATGCCAAAGGGACCCAATAATTCTTCTCTTCTTCATCCATAGAAAAAGTATCAAAAAAGTCCTAAATCTATTATATTGGTACTAATTTAATTCTAAACATTTTTATTTTAGTATCAATTGAGTCCATCCGACCACTTTAGACTAGAAATTGCTGATGTGGATGTTGGCGGTCATTTTTAATTTCTCCTTCTTTTTTCTTTGTTTTTTTTTTTATTTTTATTTTCTTCCTTGTTCATTTTGCTTCTTCTTTGACTCGTCATTGGCCATGATGATGGCTGGCGAGCTTGGGCTTGGGCAGATCAGGTGAGCTCGTGACGTTTAGTAGTGAACCTTGAACTTGAGCCTTGCTAGCTTTAGGCGAGGCTAGAGCTAGCTTATGGCTACTCACCAGCCCCATTGTCGTGGTTGGCGACTGGCCAAGAAAGATGCGAAAAGAAAAGTAGAACAAATAAAATGATTAAAAAATAGAATTTTTTTTAAATAATTTGCCCCATTATATTTTCTTTACCAAATAAAGGAACATATTTCTAGATCTTTTTCAAGTTTTAGCAAAATACTGGAAAATGAAGTCATTTTCCATGAAACAAACAAACCTTATAATTGGAAGAGTACCATCAAGGTTAGGTTTACTTTTCCTTAGAAGAACTGCTAAGAAGAAGTGAAGAGTAATCTATTGCCTCATTAGCTAATAGCTTTAAGAAGATAAGATTAATATGTTAAATTTGGAAGAAGGACACCCCAGGTGTTGGAACTTGGCACGGGGCACGAGTGGACACATAAGTGCTAAAACTTTTAAAAGATATACTTAAGTACCAAAATCAAAGAAAAAATAAATATTTAAGTGCCAACAATGAATATTTTCGACCAAACAACAGGCATGGCTTTTTCCGGTGAGATTTTTAATTGACGTGACCATTCTTTTTAAAAAAATTATCCACATAGACATCAAGAGTACGATAAATGATGCTGTTTTCAGTACTTAAATAAACAGTTTCTATAAAACTTGGTACCTAAGTAATCACTTTTAATCATGAGTGGAACTTAAATGATCACTCATATCATAACTTGACATTAAGTGATATTTTTTTTAACCATGACTAGCTTTTAAGTGAATATGGAGGACGGCATTGTTTTAGACAAGTATTGCTAAGTGGACATTTGAGTGAGCCATGCAGACTAGTTTTGTTAATAAAATAATGCCTTGTAAGAAATCCAAGAAGCTTGTCGGAGTTGACACTTTAAGAGTCCAATTTTTTTTTTAAAAAGTGGTACTTAATTGTACCTTTGAGAAGTTTTATCACTTATTTGTCCTCTATTGAATTCTCTCTTGTACTCTTTTAAGATCACAACTCACTATTGAGGAGTTTGGGAGATGACCCATTATCACAATCTAAGGTATCATATATGAGCCATGCTTCACGAGCTATTCCATCTTATTTTGAAGGAGGGACCGACCAAAACCCAATAACATAGAGGTAATGGAGGCTCCCATGCACATAAAATGACATATTTTATTCAGGTGGCAAAGGTTTGGAGTTGTCCGGGGACTTCGGTTAGATGGTTGCGATGACCCCATCATCACTAGATGCTTTTGTCGATACTTACAAAGACAATTGGCACCTAAGTAAACTGATGGTGTATATAATATTAAAAATTATAATGTTTCCAAATCGATGGCGTATATATATACCTCTTAGATATCTCTTAGGAGACTACACATGGAGTCTAAGGAGCGTTGTCTTATAGGAGGCGATGCCATCACGCTAAAGCTGGAGTTGGACTCACCGTGAAGCACATATAACACTGAGAATTTGAGTTTACTTTTTCACTAAACTTGTTGTTTCACTCGATCAAACGCAGGGCTTATAAATGCTTTTGGAATTCGTTGATGACGTTGCTTCTTTTGTTGCTTCAAAGCATGAAAAGGTCTCCTGTTAGAGCACTCACGAAGGATGATAGGATTAATTGAATTCTTTCTCTTACTCTTTTAATCTCCGGACTCACTATTGAGGAGTTTGTGAGATGAATCATTATCATAATCCTAGGCAACATATATGAGCCATGCTTCATAAGCTATTTCCTCTTGTTTTGAAGGGTGGACTTGAAAGTGTGCTACTATAAACACTTAGAGGGGGGTGAATAGATGTTCAAAAGAAATATTGACAAATAAATGCGGAATAAAATAAGTTTTGAGCAAAGTTTAAATAAGGATCAAAGTCTAACAAACGAGCCACTAGACTTTTGGTAGATGTTCAGCATTTGTTGTGCGATGGGACAGACTTCTGAAACAACTTGTAAGTATGCAACGAACTTAAATAAGAAGAATTAAGGGAAGAGAAGGTTGCACACAAAATTTATAGTGGTTCGGCTTAGATCAAGCCTACGTCCACTCTCCCACACTTACGGCTTTCTGGCTAGATTCCACTATGTGATCAACAATAGATTACAACTTTGAGTGCAAACTGTCACACGTCGATCCTCGGAGTACGTGGTCATCCCTTCTTGATCAATTAAATTGCAACATCCTAGGATCCATTCATTTTAATGCGCATGCGGAAGCGAATAATAAATATCTAAACAACAACAAGATGTGATAGAAAAGCAGGACAACAAATTACAAATAAAACAAGCCTCCTATAAACACTTTAGGTTTATACATAATATTAGGCCGATTACAAAAGATTGGCTTAACAAAATGGAAACTGTCTTATGACCCACTAGTCATACACGTTCGTCGATTCTTCTGTCTCTTTCTCAACAAACTGCGGAGCTTCGGGTCCTCCTCAACTGCCATCTAAGGACCTAAAAAAGTTATCCCACAATGGGGTGAGACAACTTCTTAGCGAGTTCAACCCCTAAACCTCGACTAGGAAGAAAATACGCCTTAAGGGCTGTTTAAGCACCAACACGAGTCAGATGACTTACCTTTGCCTCCACTCCTTCCTACAAGTCAATATAATTCATAGATGCATCAAATCACATTAACCAATCAATTCATAACAACAGATCAAATCATCGTTCAATCGACTCAGTCGATTCCATGTCAACAAGACCATCACACAGTCATTTCAATTACTCATTCCCAACTCTTAATCACTGCTCAACAAGCACGACTTACTAAATCTTCAACGGTGAATCACGGCCCAATGACATAACCTAGATTAGGTGGTAATCACGGCCCAAGTGGCATAACTGATTCCAAGTTCGGTGGTAAATTACGGCCCGATGGGCACAACCAATTCCAAGCTGGGTGGTAAATCACGGCCCGATGGGCACAATCGATTTGAAGTTTGGTGGTAAATCACGGCCCAGTGAGCATAGCCATACTTCGGCGATTTTTTTGACCTAACTCACAACATCACACGATTATTCACCCACGGCCAACAATATTACACTTCTCAAATAAATTCCTCAATTAACATACTATTTTGGTCTATTTCCCTCAGGTTAAAGGTATTCGATAAAAATAATTGTGTGTGGGTATACAGTCGGTCTCAGCCAAAAAATATGATTTCTTTACTTTCAAAATTCCTACCACTTATATAATTGATAGAAACATTTTTGGCGTTGTAAATAGACCCTCGGTAATTTTCTAATTAAATACCGAAAATAAATAAATTTAGGAATAAATTCCCAAATTCACAAATCACATACAATTAGCACAAATTAGAACTCAATTAAATTAATTGGTCACACCATTACAATCATCATAAAATTCCAGTCACCGGCTATTCCGGTCTAATTGATAGAAATAATTATGGAAATTAATTATTATATATAAAGAATGCAACTTAGGCCCGTAAAGCCTAATTAAATGCTGAGACTGGCCTAAAAAATTTCTGAACCACTCTAGATAAATATTAGAATTTGTTTAGACTCTAATTACATTACTCTAACCACCTAACATGTAATAACAATTAATTAAATTGCTAATCTAATCTAACTATTCACCTAATTCATACTTAACTTAAACTAATCAATCATTAAATGTTATTAACTTATTAAGCAATGATTAGTGAGTTAAACTCACTTGATTAACGATCCGCTTGGATCAAAACAATGGGGGATGTGACAAGGATCGACAAACTCCAAAGCGAGATCGCTAAGCGGGGCCGAGACGGGCCTAAAATTGGCCTCACAAAGCCCATGGTTGAGCTGGGCTTTAGCTCCTATGCTATTGGACTTGCTGCCTCGGTTCCCTGGAGAGAAAAACAGCAGTCGATCGGGTGCGGCTCTAGTTGGTTTCGGCGGTCGTGGGTGGTGGTGCGGGCTCAGCTTGACTTCAGCGCAAGGGATGGTGGAAATGGAGATTGGATCGTTGCCGAAGATGCTGCTCGATGGGGCTAAAGGGCCAAGAAAGTGGTGAGGAAGAAGATGCTGGCGTTGTACATGGAACCAGGGTTGGGCCAAATGAAAAGGAAACGGAAGGGAGTAGTTGGCTTTGACTCGCTGGGTGGAGACATGAGGGGAAGTCAGCAAGATTGGTGGGAGATGGAGAGGGAGGTGAAGTTGTGAAGGCTTCTTTTGATGGAGGACTTGCGGTCAAAGATGGGGCAGTACAACTGAAGTGGCATGCGATAAGAAGGGGACACAGGTTGGTGGAGATGGGCGGTTTGCTGGTGGCATTGACTTCACTGGAGTTGGACTATTGCTTAGGTGGTGGAGGTGTCGCGGACGTGAGGCGAGCGTGCAAGGGAAATGGAAAATGAATGGGAAAAGCAGAAGACAGCTGGACCAGGGGAAGGAAAAAAGCAAGAAATCGAAGGAGGAGGAGGGAGGAGAGAGAGAAAGGATAAGAGAGTAGGAGGTTAATTAAGTGGGGTCATTCATCTTTCATCAAATCGCGCTCTTTTCTTTCGTCCAAAAAAACATAACACTTTTATTTGCAGGACATGGCTACCACCAAGAGGGATTTATGTCAAGAGAGAGAGGAAAAAAGGAAATCATGGGAGAAAGGCATGCAAAAACTGTCATGGTCATTGCAGTCCCGCTCGCGACAATTGCGTTTCAAGCACGTAAGTCCACCGGGAGGCATATATTCGAAAGACTTGGCCTCAAGAGTGCATCTAATCATATTGGCTTCCAAATTTTTGCAGGAGTATAAATTTTTTACCAATTACAATATGAATTGTTATCTCATGTCACTTACTATAATTATAATGCTCATAAGCAGTTAAGGAGGCGAGTGTGCGCCAAAGCATGTTTATCATGTGGTTGGCTCTAATTTTTGCTTCTATAAGGTTCTCTTGAATGCTTTTACGGGTTTTTGTGTGATCAATTCCACATTCTGTTTCAATAGGTTGTGCTTATTAAAAAAAAAAAAAAAACATAGTTTTATTGTCAAATAGTAACAAAGTTTACAGAATCCCACAAAAAATCTCAAATCAGTATACACCAACTAAAACAAAACATGCAATTGGTCACATAAGAGCCCATAAAAACATTCAAAAGAACCTTACAGAAGCAAAAATTAGAATTAACTACATGATAAATATGGTGAGTTTTGGCGCGCATCCACCTCCTTAAGGATATGCTGCTTATGAGAATTATAATTATAGTAAGTAATATGAGAAAACGGACCATATTGCAATTGGTAAAAAATTTATATTTCCATGGATATTTGGAAGCCAACATAATTGGACCCGATCTTATGGCCGAGTCTTCCAAATATATGTCTTCCAGTGGACTTATTGTTGCTTGAAATTCCACTGTCGTGAGTAGGATGGCGATGACCATTACAATTTTTTACATACCTTTCTTCCATGACTTCCTTTCTTCGTCCCTCTCGTTCGGTTGAATTATACATGGCGGACGAGAATCCCTCTCGGTGGTGGCCATGCCGTAGTGAATAAAATGTTACTTTTTTTTTTTTTTTTTAAGGCAAAGGAGATTAGATTGATTTGATGAAAGATGGACCCCTCTCAAGGAATTTATAAGTGGAGAATATTAATAATTTGAGAAAATATTTATTGTCCGCCCATTCTGTTATTCAAAAGACTCGGTCGAAACAGCAAGTCCAATTATATTGGCTTCAAAATATACATGGGAATATAAATTTTTTATCAATTGCAATATGGAGTGTTTTTTTATGTCCCTTATTGAAATTATAATCCTCGTAAGCGGCATGTACTCGAAGAGGTGGATGTTCACCAAACTCACAATGTTTATCATGTGGTTGACTCTAATTTTTGCTTCTGTAAGATTCTCTCGTAAATGCTATGGCTTTTGTGTGACCAATTGCACGTTTTGTTTTAATTGGTTGCATTTATAAAGAAAATTACTCATGGCTTTCACGTCAAATGGAAACAAAACAAAATGGCACAAAAAAAAAATCTCAAATAGGTATACACCAATTGAAACAGAACGTACAATTGGACATACCAAAGCCAGTTAAAGCATTCAAAAGAAACTTAGCGAAGCAAAAATTAGAGTCATTGACATGATAAATGTGGTGGGTTTGGCGCACGTCCACCTCTTTAAAGATATTTTGCTTATCAAGATTATAATCACAATAAGTGACATGAGAAAATAAATTGTATCGTAATTGGTACTCTTGCGGATATTTGGAAGCCAATATGACTAGACCCACTCTAGTTTTTCAAATAATAAAATGGGCGGACAATAGATAATTTTTCAAAATAGTGATACCCTCCCCCTATAAATTTCTTGAGAGGGTCCTCCTTCATCAAATCACTTTTTTCTCTTTCACCCAGAAAAACGTGACACTTATATTCGTCGAGTCAAGGCCACCACCAAGAGGGATTTTTGTTCACCCTGTGCAATTCAACTGAATGAGAGGGAGGAATAAAGGAAATCGTGGTAGAAATGTTTGCAATTCAACTGAATGAGAGGGAGGAAGAAAGGAAATTGTGGTAGAAATGTATGCAAAAAACTGTTATCACGATCCTACTCATGACGATGGCGTTTCAAGCGGCAATAAATCTATCGAGAGGTGTATATTTGGAAGGCTTAGCCACAAGAGCAGGTCCAATCATATTGGGGGCCAAACATCCACTTGCATATGAATTTTTACCAATTGCAATACTATTTGTTTTCTCATATCACTTACTATAATTATAATCCTCATAAGCAAGGTGAATGTGCACCAAGCTCACCATATTTATCATGTAATTGACTCTAATTTTTGCTCATATAAGGTTCTTTTGAATGCCTTTATAGGTTTTTGTGTGATCAATTGCATGTTTTGTTTCAGTTGGTGTATGCCAATTTGAGATGTTTTAAGGCATTTTGTAAATTTTGTTTCCATTTGATCGGAAAGCAGTGAGTTTTTTTTCTTTACAAGTGTAACCAACTGAAACAAAATGTGCAATTAGTCACTAAAAAGCCCATAAAAGCATTCAAGAGGACCTTGGAGAAACAAAATTAGAGCCAACCACATGATTAACATGATGAGTTTGGCGCACATCCGCCTCCTCAAGGATATGTTGCTTATGGGGATTATAATTACAGTAAGTGACATTAAAAAACAAACCGTATTGCAATTGATAAAAATTTATATGCCCGCGAATGTTTGGAAGCCAATAAATTTTTATGAACCTGCTCTTGTGGCCGAGTTTTCTAAATATATGCCTCCTGGTGGACTGATAGCCGCTTGAAACGCCATCGTCATGAACCGAGATGACCATGACGATTTTTAGCATACATATCTCCCATAATTTCCTTTCTTACTCTCTCGATCGAATAACACGCAGCGGACGGGAATGCCTATCAGTGATGGCCATGCCTTGACGAATAAAAGTGTCATGCGTTTTTTGGTGAAAATTACCCAAAAACTATTTCTAGGGTTTTCTAGGAATTGTAATTTTTTTAGATTTTTTTTTTTCGGAATTTTATAAATTTTTATGAATTTTCGAATGAATTTTCGAATTTTCCAAAAAAATTAAAATTTTTGAGTCGTTGATATTTTTATGCATTTTCTGGATTTTTTCCCTTCCAACATGGAAGGGGGAGGTGAGGGGTTCAAACCCCCACATTCTCGGGAGGGATAGGGTGGGGACGCGCAAGTTTTCGGGAGTGGGTTTCGACACCCACGCCCGCAAGAGGTAGGGTAAAAGTCCGAGTGAGTGTAGAATAGGTATAGAGTATGATTGACCAAAATTTTTAAAATTTTTGATATTTTTTAAATTTTTTAAAAATTGTCGAATTTTTTTAAATTTATGAATTTTCTTTAAACCCTTTTATGATTTTAAAAAATTATTATCATAATTTTTTTATATTTTTATTAATATTATATAAGGGAAAGAGACTTTGACCAAGTAAATCCGGTCCAACCCGCTAACCCAATCTGCCTAGCCAAATCCGACTCGCTTACACGGTCAAAAGTGGGTATAACCGCGCTCTGTTGAGGCAGCAAAATGGCCGAGAACAGCAGCCATCTCCCTCTTTCAAGCCACCTCGCCAACTATGGACCAAGATTTGGGCACTCCATGTTCAACCAAAAGTCCGAACCTTTTTGTGGAGCGCCCGCCAAAACGCCCTACCCACAAGGGAGAATCTACACATGAGAAAGATTAGCAAAGATTCTCTCTGTCAGATCTGCCACCGAGGAGTCGAGACCACGGAACACCTCCTGTTTCTCTGCAAATGGGCCAAAAACGTGTGGCTAGACGATCAGCTGAACGCTCATAATCCTCAGGAACATATTTAGCGAATAGATAAATGGCTATGGGAATTTTTCAAGGAGAAGCCGAACCTACCCACTCAAATCACCGTGGCGCAAACCTTGTGGCAGATCTGGAAGTCCAGAAATGGTTGGGTCTTCAGATGTCAAACCCCCCGACCGCGAGCCACCCTTGACTTTGCACGAGAACAAAGCCAGACGATGATTAGAGGGTTGAATTTGAAGGCGAATAGTCATCCAAGAGTGTGCTTACCCCAGATCTGGAACCCACCGGTGAGATCAGAGCTCAAATTGAATATTGATGCGTCCTGGCTCCACGGCGATTTCATCGGCTCTGCCGCAGGAGTCCTGCGCGACTCGAACGGAGTGCTCCTCGACGGCTTCGCAGCCGACGTCAGAGCTTCCTCGGCCATCCAAGCGGAAGCGGAGGCGCTGGTGATGGGGCTTCGCTTTCTGCAGTCTCTCTCTTCGAAGCAAGTGGCGGAACTCAAAGGTCTCTCCAAACTGGTTTGTGAATCTGACAACTCTTCACTCGTGGACAGTGTCTTGGGCCGGGCTCCCTCTCCGTGGAATATCAAAGAGCTGGTCACAGCTTGTCAGACGGAGTTATCTCGAAATAATTCTTTGGCCATCCGATCTTGTTCTCGCGAAGCAAATCTGGCCGCTGATTGGGCGGCACGCCAACACAGGAGGAAACAATTGTCGAGCGCTTGGGTGCACTCCCTACCCTTTTCCCTTCGTGATATTTTAGCTTTTGATTGTAACCCGCCATCGTTGCCCAAAGACTATGCTATATAATATATTGCCAGCTATTTTCAACCAAAAAAAAAAAAAATCCGACTCGCTTCGAATTAAAAACTAGATTTTTTTTTTTTTAATTTTTTAATTTTTTTTATTCCCTAAATCTTCTTCTTCCTTGCGTTCTTCTCCGTCCCCGAACAACGCCTGCATCTTCCCTATTTCACCGAAACAGGCTTTCCTCAAATCTCACCCAAAAACAACACCGGCCGAAGCAGCCAGCACCCACACCGTCACCGAACCACCACCCTCTTCCGGTCGTTCCCCCGTCCGGCGTCGACTACCACCGACGGACTACTTGGCTCGGCTTCCACCGAGCTTTGCCGGGAAGATAGAACTCGGGCCCATTGACCGGGCACCGGTGAGGTAGCCCTGATGCCGACATCTTCCAACACCCACCCGTGCCAACACCGTTAACCTTCCATTTCCTCGAACCGTCCACGATCAATCCACAAAACCAAAGAAAATCTACGCGGATCTGGCCTAGACAAAACGTCGAACATCTGGGGTGCGCCCACTAAAAAGCTAACGAAAGCTCGACCGGGAGATCAATCAACAATCCAAGCAGAAACAACAACCAAGCAAAGTCTCGAGACAACAAATCGCAGCCCGCCGGAGTCGGGCCGGAACTCGGGCGAACCGAAGAGCCGCGAGCTCCGATGCGGAGCTGAAAAACAGAGCAAAAGGAGCATGTTTGTGCGCTCGGGTGACAGGGCCCTACTCGGCTAGACGAAGGCGACCGGCAGGCGGGCCCGAGACGGATCGAACCGTGGCTGGCCGCCCTCGCGTCGTCAAGAGGAGATCCTCGGGTCGAAGGGGATTGAGCTCGAAACGAGACTTACCGGAAAGATGGACGCCGGGAAGCGCGATCACGGGCGCGGCCAAGCTTCTCTCTGGGTCTCCACTCTCGATTTCTCGCTCTGCTCTCACTCACGACGCCCTCTCTCACGGGCTCTCTCCGGGTTCTCTCTCTCTCTCCCTCTCCCCAGGGACGACGCCCAGCTGCCCTCGTACCGCACGACATTGTCCTCGCCACCGTCTCGCGCAACGTTCCCCTGCCATCGTCGTGAGACGTCCTCCGTCCGTCCTTCTCCTCGCGTCGTCGTCCTTCCTCTCGTCCTCGTTCGCTGCAGAGGTGCGATGGGATGAAGAGACCCCTGTTTAGAATTGGAGTTAAACAACCGTCCGTGTTATCCGTCTATGGAATCTGAGTCGTGGGTAAATGCTTGCCAAATAACCTCCTCTCTCTCTCTCTCTCTCTCTCTCTCTCTCTCCCCAAATAACTCAAATTCCAACCTTTACCCACAACCGCATTCGGTCTTGGTCGTGCGGTTATGCGGTCGTGGGGAGATGCTTATTTCAGTTGCCAATTCAAATTCATATTGTCTTGGTAGTTAGAATGCAAAGTTATTTTACCCACGTGGTTATCAGATTGCACGGTTTGATCAGGATAAAATATTTATTTCACTTAAATTTTAAAATTCATATTTTAATCTCGACCTTTTCTTAAAAAAATTATAAGATAACTGAAGCGAATAAATAAACGAGAACGAGAAATAGGATGGAAAAATCCAATAACCATGCCGCTCTATGCTAATCGAGGAGTGGCACCACGGTCACCGCCGTAGCCCAATGAGGATTCTTCCACCCTTGTTGTGGCTAGGCAACCATGTCACTATCCTATCATCACCTTTTCCACCCCAGCCTCAACATTTTTTTTCTCTGCCTTTTTTTCCTCTAGCTGTCCTTTCAATGAAAAATAGTTTTAATGATACTTTGAACTGAGTTTTTAATTGCCACAGAATATGTGTTAGGAAGGGCAACCTAAAATTTTAAACTTATAAGTAGAAGAAGATCACGTAAATATTAAGAGTATTTAATTTATATTGTCAAGAAATGTAAAACAATAGTGCAAGACACTCTCATGTGCAAGTTAGATTATTGAGCGATAACACATGGAGCTTTAATTATGACACGTGGAATTGGGACATATATTTGCAAAACGGATAACACTAGTTTTGACACTAAGTTGAGAATGAAGACTATAGAAAAATGTAACATCGTTGGGAAAATATTAGGACTGAATCGTGCGAGCACGAAATTCCGAAAACGACGTAGAGCGGTGTCTCTATCCACGAGTGCCTTTTGATTGGGCCACCACAACGCTTGCTCGTCGGCGCCGCCATTTTCTCTGCTTCCGCAACGTCAAACCCCTCTCCCTCTCCCTCTCCCTCTCTCTCTCGCGGACACTATTCGTTTCGCCGTCTTCGTGAAACCAAGAGGTACAGTCACTCTTGCCCTAAAGCTTATCTCGCTCTCGCTTTCCAAATAACAACTGAAAATGTGAACTAGAATTTGAGTATATCCTCTCTCTCTCTCTCTCTCTCTCCCCAAGAACAATGCTTGCCAGATAACAGTTAGGGTGCATGTGTGATGTTGATTCTTGATTTGATCCAACGTTGGTTGTTTAGATAACTCACGAGGCACATGATGATCTTTATTATTTAAATATAAGTAGCATGATTGTGACTTAGTCAATACAGTATCAAATTAATGTAGGAATTTTTCAAAGATGTAATATTTGTATAATGTGACATGTTGATATGATACATATCAGTGGATATTAATGTAATTTTAAAAAAAAAAAAATTAGGTATTACAAAATTTTTTAAAAAGGTCAATGAAAAAAAAGTTTAGTAATATTTTTGGGTTTGTTATAGATTTAGAGTACATACATAGTTTATGATATTTGATTTTTTTTCTTTTGAAATGCAAGTCTCTCCTAACATCATTTGTCAAATCATAAAAAAATGAAAACACCCAGGAAAAACACAATATATACACTTACGATAATTTTAAACACTTATAAACAATTTTAACATGATTTTTCAAACGTTTCAAACAAAATCATAACTTTTTACACCCAGGATACCTTTAACAATACTTCTCAGACGTCTTAAAGAAAGCAAACTTTTTTTTTTTTTTTCCTGAGAGACAATTAATATCCCCTAAGTTTTCCTAGAAAGATCGCCGTTAGAAAATCTTCCATGACTGGATGACAATTTATAACATCGCTACCACATCATTGCACAATATTCTTTCTTCAAGATGAGGCGAGGTGCCATCGTGAAGAGTCAAACCCAGTTCATTTTAGTTGCTAGTGCGTCTTGACTTCTTATGTTCATCGATTTAATTTAGGACGAAACTGTTGGATGATAAGCGCATACACAATTAGAGTTTAAGTTAATGTATGCTCGGTCTAAATTAGTGAATGTCGTTCTAAATTGTCAATGTTTGAACGTTGTTGAACCTTGAAAAGAGCACGACATCGGTGGGAAAATCTTTGATACATAACAGATTACAATTATTGTTTTCAATCAAGCTGCTCTACTGTTCAATCAAACATATTTAATATAGGTAGTTGGGAACAAATATCAAATAAATTTTTTTATTATTTAACATCAATGACCACTGAAGCTATTTGGATTCTTCATCTGCTCTAAGACAATTCATCTAATTAAGAAGCATGCAATCCCATTGCCTTTTCATCGTATACGATTGGCTTTTTTGCGCTCTGCCTTCATCCGATCAAGAACCTTGTCGAAATCCTCTTGCAAGCAAAGTAGCTCGACACGATTACACTCCGAAACAATCTTGTCTCGAAGCGAATCTTGGAAACTTTGGCATTTCGAAAATTCCAAAGAAACATCGTGATGTACCTCCTCTTTGCCCACATATATGGCAAAGCTATAACGACCTGGGTCCCACTGTATAATATTGTCCGCTTTGGACACTGAGTCCTCACGGCTTTAAAACGCGTTATACAGGTTAGAGGGGCTCAAGCCATTATAAACTGGCCCAAGACTCCCTCCCTAGGTGATGTGAGATAGGGATTCCTTCCTTGCGCACGTCCGGGGACCGAGGTGCGGACGCACCGCCATCTCTCCTCCCCACCCACCGCCGCTCGGGCCGTCACACTCTCCCCTCCTTGGGAGCATAGAGCCCTCGCTGTGGCCCCACACGCGGTCGGGAGTCGGCTCTGATACCATTTGTAAAATGCAAATTGCGCAACCCCAAGGTCTCCATAACTAGAACAAGAACACACACTCAAGAGTAGAAGATTAACGCACCTGTTTTAGATCTCATTCTTGAAAGCGAAAGTAGAAAGGGATTGCCCACACTTAAGGGGTTTATCCACGCATCAAATCCTTATCCTCTATTGCCACGATTGACGTTAGAATAACGTCCCTTAGGTGAGAATATGTGAGATTAGGGTTAGAGGAGAGACTTGAGCACTATTTATAGAGTTTCCAGTCAGTACCCCTCATTACGGGCCAGGCTTAACTCGATCCACACTAGCCAGTCCCATATTCGACTAATTAAGAAACCTTCTATCTCACCTTAGACCAAACCCCGTAAAACGGTAAACGTTAAACGGTAAATAACAATGTCAGTTAATTTAGTCCACATATTAGGAAAATTCTAACAAAAGCATCCTCTTGGAGCTAATCTTGGTGAATTTCGTGCTTCAACATCGATGATAAAGTGAAGCTTTCTTGTAAACTTCGCCATTGACCACTCCCTTTAATTTAATTTTCTTCTCAGGAATTGCTTGGAGCCTTAGTGCGATCTCAATGCAAGAGACTAATGGGATTAAAACGTGTGTATTTATATTTATAAAGAGTAATCTATCGTCTCATCAACTGATAGGCTTAAAAAGATATGGATGTCATATTCTATTCAGAATTTGAAATAAATAGTTGTCCGTGATTTAAATAGAAAAACATGAAGAAAAACGTCATGGAAGGACAATGCTGCTTGCGAAAGAAATAAAATCATATGTTCCGATCCAACCCAAGTAGCTAAGGTTAGATTACTCATGGAACGTTTGTTTTCTATTTTAAAGATATGTATATGGTGATCATGACATAGTCTTTCATGGTATTCGATACCATCATAAAGATTTTCTCAAATAAATGTTGATTTAGGTTAATTACATGCGCTCTCATTTTAATTATTCTAATATGCGACACTTGTATTAATCTATATGGTATGCGATGTAGTTTTATCCACAGGACAAATAGTAACATAACTTAGTTTTTTTAGGGTTTGCAAGAAGTAGTCAGGGAAAAATCTTTCCTTGCATTTTATATGGAGAATTTCAAATTTATTGGAGGCAATGTTGCTTATTTAATAGAGGTTTAATATTTGAGCAAGCGGTTGTCATCCCCAAAATAATTAAGGATGGAGCTTTATTATTTAGATTTACCGGAAGGATTTAGTAGTACATTTGAAATTCGCCTAAGGTCTGCAAAAAGTTCCTTAGAACAATTACAATAGATATAATTCTCAGCATATCTAGTCCAATAAATATATATTGGGCCTTTTTCCGATTCTTAAATGGATCAAGTAAAACTCCTCATGGTTATATATCTATATATATATATTATATTTATATTTGGGTCGAAACAATTGTTTTAGTTGTTAAAAGATGGAAAGCATTTTATGTGATAGTCAAACAAGTGGGATCGATCAGTCACATTACCCGTTCAATATGCTTGTCATCCTATGTTAAACACACAAATTTTTACGGATAAATAAAATAACCAAAGATTGTAACCTAGGTTTATTACTAATACTGAAAACACTAATAGTTATGTGAAAGAAAGATAATAATAACTTAAGATGATCTAGTTTCCTTCGTACATATTGTAGGGAAGAAATCGATGTAGAAATTTTTTCTCAAGGGACAAGCTAGGCCCGTTGGTTATTTTTTTAAGATTTGTACCATATGATGGTTAGGGATACATAGTGTTTCCATATCGAAATGTAATTTCTGAACTTTAGCAAATTCTATAGCTTTTTTCTTTAGCATTTTTTGTTAGTCAAGTTTGATGAGTTAACATAACTTGATTGCACAAATTTGACAAATTTTAAGACTTAACTTGCACTTTCTGTAAATGTAAAGACTCAATTGTACTTTTTTGACGAGTTTTAGAACTTTTAGCGCACTTATCCTCATTGCAAATGAAGTGCTGAATTGAGAGGGGCAACATTCAAGACAAACATCAGTTGTATAGGTCCGATATCTGATCTTTACAGAGAGCCACAACCCTGTCTCTTCTTATCTTCATTGTTGGAGTCATCAGATCACATTCAATCTGGAAAAAAACAGAGAGCAGTTATGGATAAGCAACAACATCAATAAATAAAGGGAAAAAGTCACGAAAAACCCCAAACTTTATCCCGAGTGACACATTTACCCTAAATTTTTTTTTTGTGATATCAAAAACCCTGAACTTTCTAAGTGTGACACATTTACCCCAAAATTAGAGGGCATTTTGGTCTTTTTATTTTAATTTTTTTTTCTTCTTCTTCCCTTCGTCGGCCATGGCAGAGCCGGTAAAGGGAAGCCGGCGTCCGGCGAGGGTCGCCCTCGCCGGCGTGGGGCGAGGGCGGCCCTCGCCGGCATCAGGTGAAGGCCGCCCTCCCCAGATCTGGCGAGGGAGGCCCTTGCCCAACGTCGGGCGAGGGCACCCCTCGCCGGATCCGCGAAGGCACCCCTTGCCCGATGCTGCGTCGGGTGAGGGCGAGGGGTGCCCTCGCCGGATCCGCGAGGGCCGCTCTCGCCCGATGCCGGCGAGGGCCGCTCGACCCGGCGAGGGCCGCCCTCGCCCCACGCCGGCGAGGGCGACCCTCGCCAGACGCCGGCTTCCCTCCACCGGCTTCGCCATGGCCAGCAGAGGGAAGAAGAAGAAAAAAAAAAAGAAAAAAGAAAAAATAGAAACTAAACAGACAAAAATGCCCTTATGGGGTAAATGTGTTACGGTCTGGAAAGTTTGGAATTTTTCACGGCACAAAACAAGTTTGGGGTAAATGTGTTACTTGGGGCAAAGTTTGGGATTTTTCGTGGCTTTTTTCCTATCATAAAAGCATTCGAGGAATTCCTGGAATTCAAAAGTTACCGTGAACGGCTCATCCACGACAGGAATCGGTCCAATTTGGTTTGTGCACTCCGAAGTCCTGGGTAAACACACAATAATCTCAAAGTGATTCTCCCGAAAGAACCCCTCTTGTGAAAACAGATGCAATGGGCGTGCCACCATGGGAAAAAAAAGAAAAGAAAGAAAGCCGAGCTACATGAGGCGCGAGTTTGCTAAACAAGGTAATGTGAAGTAATGTACCCTGAGATCAAGATAAATCCTTCCTTGTTCTGGGACTACTTGAAGAAATAATCAGCCAAGAAGACATGTTTGGAAGTTGTCCAATAGTCATGGGAGCAGAGATCGATTACTTGCTCTAAGACATATTTACAGAAATTGCAGAATCAATTTCCTATAATCGAATGTGCTCAATTCAACTCCCCAGAAAATCATTGCCCTCAAAATCATGTGAATTCTCTCATATGATTACATTATATTTAGAGTAATAAAGATGTCTTATCAGATTCTCAGTTCTTCATACAGTAGACTGGCCAGTTCTTCTTTACTAAGTTCAGAGGCATTGGCATCTACTATAGACATCTATTTTGCAGCCAGTAGGACCCCTTCTTTGTTTGGTACAATCATTACTCCTAGACGTCGTTGATCCTGTATTTGATAGTTTTTTCCCCGGTAAAGTGACATAGTAAATGAAAAGTGAGAAAAAGACCTACAGATTATAGAATAGTAACAGAAGAAATGAAAAAGAAATGAAGTATAAAGCTTCCTTGTCACCTGCCCAATAACAACAATTTGTTGAATCAGGCTACTCATTGCAGCTTCTTCGAGCACCGACGGTTCAACATTTTCACCTATTTTCCAGAAATTGCTTCAAATAGCATGGGGCGGGCATCCTTAATAGATTACTGAATGAATGATGTAGAATCACTTTCAAAAAGCAAGTTTATGCAACGAGACGTGCCAAAACCAGCAAGCTCCCAGATTACCAATAACATTTAGGTCAAAACCTAAATGGGATGCTACCGAGGACTTAAAAGTTGGTTGATATCACCCTAACAATCACACAACCATAAATGTAAAAGCAGGAGATATAACAGAGACAATGGTGAAATGGATAATAACTATTTGCACAAAAAAAGTCCATTTCATAGATGATATCACTGAGTATTTGCCCAACTAGCATGATACATGTGGAAAGGACTATAGTGTAATTAGCACGGCCTTTGAAACTTATTGCGCCTCCGTAATGATGGCTTCGCTCTGAAGAGTGGCAGGTGCAATCCAACCAATATCACCTGTGTTAAGCCAGCCGCTCTCGTCCAAGCTTTGACTTGAAGCTAAAGGATTCTAATCCAATATCAACCATACAGTGTTGGTCAAATTACGTACAGTAAAGATGACTCTATATTAAAATGGTCCTGTAGAACAAGGAAAAAGAGTTTCCTGGTGAAATATGATAAAGAACTCATCTTGTTGAGCAGCTGTTCATTGGCCAAAACACAGTCATCTACCCTGTTCCTTGGGATAAACGAAAATGTTTCTAGAATTTACACTCTTATTAAGTGAGAAAGCATGTATAGTTATTTCGTCCAAACCTGTAGTCTGGTGGCCTACAAAGTTCCAAATGTGAATTACACATTCATACTAAAGAAAAAATTATTCAGCTGCCTATTCCAAAACACGTTTTCTCCATGAGATTATGAGAGGTTTCACTGGACATCATGACTTTCTCTGTCTTGTCTAAAGGGGATCTTACCTTGTAATAACCCTTTATTACCTGCTCACTTTGATAATGCCCTTTGTACCAGGAGGGAGAGTCTCAGCATCCACAATTTTGAGTTCAGTATATCGAATTGGATGTCCACTTGAGCCAAGAACCTTCAAAGATAAAAACTCACAAATAAATCATGCCATGCACAATATCTCGCTCCAGTTGCTAAAGTCACTGAAGGTTTGATACATGTTCTTGAATACTCTTATGGTAATAGGTACTCCTATTGTACCATCTAATCTTCTTCTAATTCCTATTATCTATTTCTTCCTTCTATAGACGCCTCTAGACAGATGCAAAGCATGGAAACACAGCATTTGAGACGAAGCTTCTGTCAAGACTTAAAGGTGGACCATTGGAAAAAAATAATATCAAGAATGAAGCTGCTACAAAAAGATACAGTGAACAAATCAACTGAAGGTGGTGCTGTAATAACAAACATTCAAAGTCCAAATTTGTTGTTTGTCACTGAAAATTACTTAGTATTGTTTTAACTAAATGAATGTACATCCACAAATCTCACTTTAAACAGACGTCTGCCTTACAATGCAGGTAGGTCTTTGACAAGCAGCAACTGGTGAAGTTTCTGTCATACCAAACCCAACTTGTATTTTCACACCAATAGTCTACAGAAGACATGTCTCAAATGAGAGTAAAATATGTAATAAAAAAAAAAAATAAATCTGTAAAAAAAATTTAAAACGTCTTAACCAAATGAACATCCAGCCTCGAAGAATTTATCCACGAACATAGGCAAATGACTACCTCCACTGACGCCAGCCTGCATATTCCAGAAAAAAAAGATCATTCACTTGCAAACTTATGCTCCTTCATGTAATAGGACACAGGATGCACTTGTTTGAGACTGAATGAAGAAAGATAGCATCCTTAATAACCAAGACAAAAACAATATATATCTATTTTGATCATTTCTACGGCTCTGCAGCAGATTGTAGAAGTACTTGCTAGAATAATCTCTACAATGACTACTCTTTGATGTCATAACACCAGATTTGAAGAGAAGTACCTTAGATATTCCAATGGTTGAATGAATCTTACTGTAAACTATCGTCTCGGCTAACAGGTGCATTGGCCATAATATGGCAGCAGCAAATCTTGCCCACAAACAATCCAACATTGAAACAAGAAAGGCAGGTTGCTTTGGATCTCTAGTCAGATATTTACCCCGCAAAATATCCATCTTATACTGAAAGTCTGAAACTCAAGTGCAGCTCTTTTCACTAAATATTGATTATTAAAAATTTAATTTGTTTCTTTTATTTTCAGCAAGAATTCATAGACTAAATAAAAGTATTAAAAATTTTTCTTCATCTAACTTATTCCCTACATTGTAATGAATCAGTTGTGAAGGCTTAGGCATACCCCTATAGATGAACTAGCTTATTAAGTGAAGCCTTTCCTTCGATTGATTTTGATTGTAGTATATTGGAACTAAGGATCTGATGTTAGTAGTACCACCCGAACTAATGGACTTTAGGCTTGGATTTTCATGATTGCAAGTGCTACAGTGTGCTTTACAGCACATTAAAGAGAAGGAAGCTTGCTTCAATAATTTGAAAAGACAATAACTCTAAGAAACAGAAGTCAGATAAGTTTCTAACTGAAGGCCATGAAGATAGGTCCAATCAGAAAATCTATCCCACTGACAACCACTAAATTGTGGAAGCAGTTAATCTGTGCAGAGATATTGACAATCAGAGTCGTGTACAAATAAAACAGTGTGGAAGAAAGCATTCTCCTCCTTATTAGAAGCAGGGTCCATAGTGAGAATATGGAATTACAATGGACAAGTACAAAACCATATAAAAGGTTGCAATGAATGCATAATTGTTGCTCATTATATTCAAACCAAACTCTACCAGAAGCATGGATATCGTTTTTAGACAAGGGCCTATAGGAATCCAGATAATTGAACCCAAAATCCTTCTTGATGCCATACTAAAGTGATGAAGGAATATCGACTATTGCTATAAAAGCTTAAACTGATAAATGAGAGAGCAATGTCAAAATTGGTGTGACTGCCTTCGCCGAGGCTTCTTTGGGGTTCTCTGGCACAAGTAGCTCTCTCTCTCTCTCTCTCTCTGGTCCTGCCCCCCCCCACAAAAAAAACCCACGGGGGCTATGCTGTTCTCTACTTTTTATAATTTTTTTTTTGTTTTTGCTGACACGGTTGTACATGTCAATGCCACAGCTGTGGGCCAATGGCTGAGTTAGATTGCCATGTCGACTAAACAGCCAAATTAGTTTGAAAAAAAGAGTACAAGGACCAATTGGACCAAAATTAAAGTTCGAGGACCAAATTGACCATTGACTTAGAGGTTAAGGACCAACTTTGGCATTGTCACTAGATAGAAATGAGGTGTTACAGTTTCATGCTTTAAAAACGATCTTCGATTAATAGGATTTAGCATAGGCCAATGGTCTCCAACCATAGATTAATCCATGTAGCTCAACTTATGAAACCAAATATATTATTATGATCTTGACTAGTTTAATTTACTTCCATAAGTAGACATGATCAAGGAGTGACCTCATATACCCCGTTGAAATCCATGAATGGCATACTGATCCTTACAAATGTAAGAGCTATAAGCTTGCGAGCAGTAGAGCCTGTAGATAATTGTTTTAGAATCCCCCTGCAGCAGCAAACCAAAAGCACAGTTAGATTGTACAATGCAAGGACTCCATATTTGTGAATGCGAATATGAAATGATCAATTGTGGCAGGACCTAATATTCCATTATAAGTAGCATACAAAACCATGAAAAAAGAAATAAAATCAAATCTGACAATATGGGATCCAGTGTTATGATTGTGTGTTGTGTCA
Source organism: Eucalyptus erythrocorys (assembly GCA_014182555.1). Classification (NCBI taxonomy): domain Eukaryota; kingdom Viridiplantae; phylum Streptophyta; class Magnoliopsida; order Myrtales; family Myrtaceae; genus Eucalyptus; species Eucalyptus erythrocorys. The sequence goes on from CM024604.1 coordinate 37,541,632, forward strand.
AACTATTTGTACAACACAGATCATTTTTACTCAAGCACGACACGTTTGTAGAACAGGTAATGTCACAATGCATGTTTATCATGTGTTTGAATACATTTAATCAGTTCAAAGAGCCCAATTTGTACTCAACACTGTTACTTTTTGAGTATAAATGAAGTAATCTAACTTAGACACAAAGAACGATAAGGAGGGCATGCAACCAAGTTATTATCTGATTATGTGCCTTTGAGAGTTTCATAGGTTTATGTATCAAAAGTTTCAGTCATCCTGAGACATGCTTGTAGCTTTAATTGTATAATACAATATCATTACGTTTATGCCCATTAATGAGAGAGATTCAGGTCATCTTGAGTCCTAAGGACAATTTAACAGATAGCTGTGCATTCCATGTCCTTTTTTTGGCACATTCTTTTGATCAAAATGCATTCCATTTTACTTAGTAATGGAAGCTTCATGTTTAATGTTGTTAAAGATGAGAGGCTAGCTTCATAGCAAGATTATTATGGAGCAGTTGAGCTTCAATGAAGTCATATTATCAGACAAATTGCTTGATCCCGCTGTTATATGTCGTGGGATCCAGATATGTCAATTGAGAATATGGGCAGCAGGTTGTTGTGCCTAGATAGTGTCCATATTTGGCGACTGCTTCAAAGAGTCAACAATCAATTTGGAAGGTGAAAGGGGGAATTGATAACTGAAGCAAGAATTCGCTTTCTTTATAATCAATTGAATCACTACTTGCAACCCAGAAGCGTGCTGCCCTGCTGGTATCCTATGAAACGATTGAGTAGGGGAGATTCTGAAAAAATAAAAATTATACTCCTCCAGAGTGTAACAACCTACAAGCTGCAATGACTTATATGATAGAGAATGTCTACCCATTATAATAAACTACCTAGATACTCTTTTCAATGGACGAAATACCTGTAGAGTGTCTCATAAACTAGAGGTACTGAGATGAGATAGTGTGGTTGATATTGCCACAAGTCCTCCTACAATAAAGGTAAATAGAAAATGAGATGAAAGATTCAATTCCTAGAAAAAGGCAGTTTTTCAGAATACTTGATGACTTCAACCAGAGAACTTCAGTATATGTGGTCTAGCGTCACTAACCCAACAATACAAAAGCCTTTTTTTAACAAGCACCCAAAAAAAAAAAAAAAAAAAAAAAAAACATGAGTATCTATTCTTTGATTTGTTCAGTGCTGTCTAAACAATACAAGCAGAAATGATACAAATCTACCAGAAAACAGTACCTTCAAGTTCTTCACAGTCGTGTACATTTGCTCAATTCCATGTGTGAAAATGAATACTCACAGGAACGTTCATAGATATGCCATGGCAGAAGCAAGCTCAGAAATCTATCCCCAGGTACTGCAGGTACAATATCCCACAAGTTTCTTATCTAGAAAAAAATAAATTATATAAGTGAACCTCCTCAATGTGCAGGTTACGCCTACCATGATAGGTAGTATGGATTGGCTGAGCTCGCTTGCTGCGGTCTTATCGACCTCATCATGCTAAAAAAACAACATTGGAGATATCCCAAGGCAAACAAACAGATTGGAAGCACACAGAAGCATAAAGGACAGATCATGTGGAGATCCTATCGTCCTACTGTTTTGTGGATCATGAAGGTAGATTGTCCTTGGCTAACAGCCCTATATCAATTTTGGGCCAAATGGCATGCCATGCGAGCCAAACCCCACCAATGTAACCATGTGAGGTGAGGCAGTGGAGGCAATACAACCTATTGTTTTTTCATAGAAAGGAGACATGAACTTCTATGTAGCAAACCTTACCAAAAAAAAAAAAAAAAAAAACTTTTGCGTAGCAAAGTTTTCTTCAGTCACTATAGCATAAACCTCAAAAAGGAGGTACCAAAAAATTCCCACATACTTCAACGCAACTATTGTAGTTGATAAGAGTGCATGTGCCAATGTTTTCTGTGATCTTTTCATCTGGATCATATCTATAGAAACATTAGATTAGGGAATACTTGGCCTGAGTGGTGCCATGGTGCAAGTAATTAAGATGTTTTGAGGAAGACATCTTCTAGGATGGGGCTAGTAAGAAGAATCAAGATATCCCTAGGACGATCGAAGGCACTTCTTAAGAGATGGTAGAGACCCAGACTCTTTGCTTATGAAACTGACTGCAGAAATCAAAGGCCAGTCTGATCACTAAAGAAAGGGAAAATCATATAAAAGGGAGATATACAGAGGAGAAGAATGTACCAGAAAGCAAATTAAAGTGAGGCAGATAAATAAAGTACTCGAATTGAATTGAGAGAGAGAGAGGTCAAACTTCTGAGTGGAACCTATAAACACCAGGGGAGACACAACATGTCATGAACTAGGTAATTTGCTGTGGCAGAAAATACAAAATAAGTGACAAAAAGATAATATACTTAAAACTATGTCGAGTCATGAAATTGATAGAAGGAAAGATCTATTACCCTGTACAGCAATTACAAGAATGCATGAATAGATGTGGAACTACTGCTTAAACACTCTACCCATTACATTGAGGATTATTGCTACTACTATGACAGAATCAGACAGTCCACGGGTTTCAACGTGTATTTTTAAATAGGAATAATTAAGTTGTTTGTAAGAATTAAACTTTTTCTGCATAACTAAATTCAAAGAAGAAATGTGCAGCAGTTGGCAGACTTTTTTTCTTATAGCATCAAGTTCGAGCATATCACATTAATGGTGCCTAAAGAAGAAACAAATTGCCTCAGAGAATAATAAACCCGCCGCAGCAAATTGCTATGTGTTAACAAAACGCCCTTTGGATTTCCAGGTGTCCCACTGGTGTAGATAAGCATAGCAACATCAACGGAGTTGATGAGTCCATAGTTGCCTTGATTCCCTGCAATTGAACATGCTCGACCCTTCAAGAAGGAAAATAAAAATCATGTAAAATGTAGCATTCAAGGTTATTTTTTGATGACAAGGTCTTAATTACTGAAATTTTCCTTCACAATATGTTCACATGCTACTAATCCTGTGCGAAACAGGGCAGCAAACAATATTCTCTCTAAACTCGAGATACCAATCTCACTCATAGTTGAGTGAGACTTAGCCTTGCTCCACTTGGTCCTAACAATCACTGTTGAAAGCTCTTCCTGCACCTATCCCTTTGTCCTCGTTGTTAGAATAAATGGTTCCACTGTCATCAAACAGACCCACCAGTCGTAAGACATCGCCTGCTATACTGCAAGCTACTTGCATATAGTGAAAACAGTAAAAGTTTGAAAGAGAATGTCAAACAGACTCTAGTCCACTTCTCAAGCATTTCTGGCTTTAAAGGTCTGGTGTAACTTGCAGTCAACTCAATATATTTGCTTTATGATGCCTGACTTTAATTAATTGAAATTCTGAAACATCTTGCCTATATCACAGATTTATTAAAGCACCCCTAGACAATCAATTATTGAGTAATTTGTCTTGACACAATAGTAAATCCTCTCTGTAACGAGACTTCCAAGTACCCTATGGTCTGCTAGAAGTACTGAATACAGTGAAGACATGTCTGTAACTTACAGGTGTCCTTGGAGTCAAGCAATGATTTACGGCTGTTTTGCCCCAGATTTATCATTTCATTGTAGCTAAAGATGGGCATGTCTTCTGTTCTTTTAATAGAAAGGGATGCTTTATCCCCCCATAGTAGAATGAGAAATCTTATAGATGCCTTATCACAGAAGACTTCCCAATCCGATTGAACAGTTCAGGACTATCAACGGCAAGGACAACACTGTAGTGATTCAAAAAAAGGAATTAATAGTGGCCTAGCCTTTCATTCCATTAAGTTAACAAGAGAAGTAGAGAGCCACATCTAAAATTATGATCGCATGGTGAGGCAACATACTCAAAAGCCAATAGTGACTTGAGCATTTTTACATCATCATTGATCACAGATTTTGAAATCTGCCCTAGATTGGCTCAGTTTCCCATGCAAATTCGCATGCCAACAAAGTTATTCATACTAGAGACAGATTGAAATGAACGGCAGCACTACTTGATCAAACTTATCGTTACTCCATTTGAGGCACAGATTTTGCTAGTCATATTTGTCAGAACTACTACACACGCAATTCAGCTACTATTTTCTTCCTTTTTATCCTCTTGGGACATCAAGCCTTTGAAGAAAATGACTGATTATCAGACACATTCAGTGCACACCCACATACACCAGCTACAGGGATACCAATTTCCTGATATTTTTACTTGAGCTGCTTATCCCATGTTCCCTTGCATTGGTCACAATGGTGTGTACTTTAAGATAGTGAGCAAATGGACATACCATGAAGCACATAAACGAAAGCTGTACAGTCCTGCTAATTTAAGAAATTCATTATGAGATCCCAATTCCCAGCTTTCATAGAAAACTTTTGCACAAGACTTCAGATGCTTAAGCTTTTCCTTTGAAAGAAATGTGAGTGATGATTGATTTATTTGACAATACCTCAACGGATAATAAGCCCGACACCAGTTAGCACTGTTGAAAAGTTGTCCTCATGAGGCCGTACAGCAGAAGAGTTAAAACAGAAAAATATAAAAAATAAAACATGAACACACACAACTAATGGACAATCTGTAAAGCTGGCCTAGCTTTTTGTGAAAGAGCTTGCACATCGCATAACTCTTAACAGAATAAGGAAGGCTTTTATGCAAACTGATGGCAAGATATGTCCTCCTAACCTCTCAGAATGCTGGTATATAAGTAATAGCTCTTGAACAGATGATCGCAATCCCTAACCACATTTATAGCTCCCGTGGCCATTATACCAAGCCAGAGTACCATAAACAATGAGTTTAAAGCTGACGAACATCTACACATGCAAAAGAATGACATACAGATGAAGACTGAGCGAGCACACGCCCCATCCTCTTATTGTACAATTAGTAGAATAAATCCAATGTTATAAGCCTTTTTGGAAAATGCTGTTTCATAAGTACCTTTTGGGAAGATGGGCATGAAACTCTTATGCGTTGCAACTTTAAAAAAGAAGCTACACAAAACACCAGAAGCACGAGACACCAACCCACCTAGGGGGACAATTTCATTTCATTCGGCAGTGGAGTACTTTCTAGAGTAAGCTATTGATAGTATAAAGAAAATCTTAGGAAATGCAGACTACTCATGTTATTATACGAAAAAGCAGTCTTCTATTCATTCTTTGGGATTGAGATAGGTTTTGTAACCCTGAAAAGCAATAATACATCTCTAACTAATTAGCACTGAGTCTTGATATATGAGCAGTTGGTCAAGACTAAGAGCATGAGGAAAATTACTAGGTTTTTAGCAACACAAAATAAATAGGACAAGATAAATGGGCATTATGAATCAATTAAAAGTACTTTACATGGCTTGAATACTTGTCATGTAAGTACATATTAACATACGTTAATTTACATTCATTTTTCAAACAGCTCATATCTTTTCATCAGGCTACGTTTGTTGATAAAAGTCAAGTATTATTTTAGTATTTAAAATGAGTTGTTTTGATTGCTGTTTCAAAGAGGGGCATTCGTTGATAGCTGATTTTTTTTTTTTTTTTTTTGGTTAACAACACTAGGGACATATTTTTTTGAAAAAAAAAAAATAAAGATCAGTAGTATACAAAAAAAAATGATAAGCAAACAAACAACAAAAAAAATTTAAAAATGAAAAGAAAAGAAGAACAATTCGGTTTTTGTCCCATTCACACGGCCCACAAACGATCCAGGCCCATTAAGGGCATGAAGAGGAGAGCCCTCATTGTTAACTGACAATAACATCCACCATCAACCATCTCCGGAGACCGTTCGCCATCTCCCATCATCAACAGCCGCCGTTGAGCTCCCATCGTTGGCCACCTCAAGCTCAATCACAACTAAAACAAAGAGAATCGGGCTAACAACAAAGCGTTATTCTTTAGCTATCAAGGCTTTGCATGGTGACTTGTCAATTTCACTGTTATTTAGTTCCTTTGTTCCCTGAAAAAAAAAAAAAAAAAAAAAAAAGAATATCTGTTTGGTAATATCAAATAATATTTCTATTCCCTAGAATAGAAAGTAACTAGGAAATAGATTTGAAAAAAAAAGTAGAAAAAGAAAATTTCTTATTTTCAAGAATAATTTTTAGAAATAAATTATTTTCTTATTTTCTTTTCTTCTTCTTCCTTATCTCTCTTTGTGGTTTGTGAATGAAAGAAAAAGAATAGAACTATCGAAAATTGCTTTGGACATAGTAGCACTCGGAAAAATAAGGATTAGCAGAACATCTCAATCAGCTGGACATAGTTACAGAGAGTATAGTGCAATCTTTATCATGATTCACATTCAACGATAATGTCACCAAAAGCATAATAAGATTCACATAATAAAAGCTGCGTGAAACAAGAGATTGGCCAGAAGAATTTGAGCAAGCAAATCAAGAAGGCATTTTTGCTGTCATCTCTTACAGATTAAGTTAACATATGAACATAACCGAGTTTTGTGACATGCATAACACTGGTTGTCTTGTTGCAGAGAGAAGCCTTTCAACACTAAAATGGGGCGACTATGCTGTTGTCTTTTGCCCCCCAATTGGTGGACAAAGGCGCAGATTTCAACACCATTCTCTAGTCCCAACTATAGGTTACGATGAAATATATATAATGAATTTGAAGTGCTGTTACTACTAAGTTATGTCCCTAAGAAGTTACCGATCAAATAGTGATAACTTCGTTCCTATTCCATTATGTAGAAGTTGATCCCAAAGTGATCGATACTTACTCAATGAAGGGTTTGATTGCTGGTATTGTGATTGCCTTTGTAGAGGAACTATAGGGTTTGCACATCCAATTGCAGCCCTTTGCAGTAGATGTTGAACAACCTAAATAGCCTTGCTCACCTATTGAACAACGCTTTTCCTTATATTTATAGAATAGGATTCCACTTTCCTTTTACATAGCAAATCGGATGCTAATAGCAACATGAATTGGGGCATTATGAAACAATTAAAAATACTTTAAGTTGCTTGAATACCTGTGATGTAAGTACATTTCCATATACATTAATTTAAGTTCATTTTTCAAACAACTCATCTTTTCATTAGGCTAAGTTCATTGACAAAATTCAAGAATCATTTTAGTACTTTTAAATGAACCGTTTCGATCACCATTTTAAAGAGGGGCGTCCGTCGATAACTAATTTTTTTTTTTGGTCGAAAACACAAGGCACACATTTTTTGAACAAAAAAAATAAAGACTAGTAGTAAATAAATAAACAACAAGCAAATAAACAACAAAAAAAATTAAAATAAATAAAAAGAAAAGAAGAAAAGAAGACCAAAAAGGTTTTGGTCACACTCCCACAACCCAAAAATTGTCCAGGCCTATTAAGGGCACGAAGTGGAAAGCCTTCATTGTTAACCGATAATAGCATCCACCATCCATTGTCTCCGGACACCGTTCGCCGGCTTTGATCATCAACAGCTGCCATCGAGCTCCCATTGCTGGCCACCTCAAGCTTGGTTACAACTAAAACAGAGAGGCTCGGGCATAATAACAAAACGTTATTCTCCAGCTATAAAGACTTTGCATGGTAACTTGTTAGTTTCTTTATTCTTTTATTCTTTTGTTTCCTGGAACAAAAAAAAAAAAAAAAAAAGAAATTCGTTTGGTAATATCAACTAATTTTTCTATTCCCTTGAAGAGAAAAGTAACCCAAGAATAGATTTGGAACCAAAAAAAAAAAAAAGTAGCTTCTTGTTTCTGAAAATAATTTCGTGAATTAAATCATTTTTTTTTTCTTTTCTTCTTCTTTCTCATCTACCTTTGTCATTTGTGAATGAAATAACAAAATAGAACTGTCGAAAATAGATGTGGACATAGTAGCACCCGGAAAAACAAAGATCAGCAAAAGATTTACTCAGCTAGATATAGTTATAGAGAATATGGTGCAATCTTTACCATGATATGTCACCAACAACATAAGAAGATTTACATAATGAAAGCTATGAAAAACAAGAGACTGACTAGAAGAATTCCAAGAAGCAAATCATGAAGACATTTTTGCTGTCGTATACACAGCACTAGTTGTTCTATTGCAAAGAGAAGTCTTTCACCATGAAATGGGGCAACCATACTGCCATCTTTCGCCTCTCAACCGGTTGACAAAAGTGCAGATTTCGAAACCGTCCTCCAATCCCAACTACAAGCTACGACAAAATATATAATGAATTTGAAGTGTTGCTACTACTAAGTCATGTCCCCGAGAAGTCATCAATCAAGTAAAGATAACTTCCTCATTGCTATTCCATTCTGGAGAAGTTGATTCCAATGTGGTCAATACTTACTGCATGAGGGGTTTGATTGCGGGTATTGTGATTGCCTTCGTAGAGGAACTGTAGGGTTTGCACATTCAGTTGCCGCCTTTCGCAGTAGATATCGAACAACTTAGATAGCCTCTCTTTCTTGTCAAACAATGTTTTTCCTTGTATTTACAGAACAGGATTTTGCTTCCCTTTCGTATCCGGCTTATTGGGTGCTAACACCAACGCAAATTGGGGCATTATGAAGCAATTAGAAATACTTTACGTGGCTTGAATACTTGTGATGTAAATACATATCAATATACATTAATTTAAGTTCATTTTTCAAACAACTCTTATCTTTTCATTAGGCCACAAAATTCAAGTATTGTTCTAGTATTTAAAATGAATCGTTTTGACTACCATTTCAAAGAGGGCATCCATCGACAGCTGAATGTTTTTTTTTTTTTTTTTTTTTTTTTTTTTTTTTTTTTTTTTTGGTGACAACACTAGGCACACGTTGTTTTGAACAAAAAAAAAAAAAAAAAAGACCAGTAGTATATAAATAAACCATAATAAGCAAATAAACAACAACAAAAATTTTAAAAATGAAAAGAAAAGAAGAAAAGAAGAACAATTTGGTTTTGGTCCCATTTGTACAACCCACAAACGATGCAGGGCCATTGAAGGCACGAAGAGGAGACTCCTCGTTGTCAATTGACAATAGCATCCACTATCAACCATCTCTGGACACCGTTAGCCATCTCCGATCATCAAACAGCTGTCGTCGAGCTCCCATTGTTGGCCACCTCAAGCTAGGTCACAATAGAAACAAAGAGAATTGGGCACAACAACAAAGCGTTATTCTTCAATTATCAAGGCCATTCATGGTAACTTACCAATTTCACCGTTCTTTTGTTCTTTTGTTCCCTGGAACAAAAAAAAAAAAAACAAAAAAAAAAAAAAATAGAAATTCATTTGATAATATCAACTAACTTTTTTTATTTCTTAGAATAGAAAAGTAACTGAGGAATAGATTTGGAAAAAAATAAAAAGTAGAAAAATAATTTCTTATTTCTAAGAATAATTTCTAGAAATAAATCATTTTTCTTTTTTTCTTCTTCCTTATCTCTCTTTGTGGTTTATGAATGAAAGAAAAAAAAAATAGAATTATTGAAAATAGCTATGGATATAGTGGTACTTGGAAAAATAAGGATTAGTAGAAGATCTCAATCAGTTGGACATAGTTATAGAGAGTATGATGCAATCTTTACCATGAGTCACATTCAACGATAGCATCGCCAAAAAGCATAAGAAGATTCATATAATAAAAGCTAAGCGAAACAAGAGATTAGCTAGATGAATTTGAACAAGCAAATCAAGAAGACATTTTTGCTATCGTCTCTTACAGATTAAGTTAACATATGAACATATATCGAGTTTCGTGGTATGCACAACACTGGTGGTTTCATTGGAGAGAGAAGTCTTTTAGCATGAAAATGGGGTGACTATGATGTTGTCTTCAGCCTCCCGATTGGTGGCACTATCTTCCAATCCTAACTACAGGCTACAATAAAATATATAATGAATTTGAAGTGCTGCCACTACTAAGTTATGTCCATGAGAAGTTACCGATCAAGTAGTGATAACTTATTTGTTGTTATTCCATTATGTAGAATTGATCCCAAGGTGGTTGATACTTACTTCTTGAAGGGTTTGATTGCCAGTATTGTGATTGCCTTCATAGAGGAATTGCATGGTTTGCACATCCAGTTGCTACCTTTCGCAGTCGATGTTGAACAACCTAGATAGCCTCACTCGCCTATGGAACAACGCTTTTTCTTGTATTTATAGAATAGGATTTCACTTTCCTTTTGTATTAAGCTAATTGGATGTTAAAACAATGTGAACTAGGGCATTATGAAATAATTAAACATACCTTAAGTTTCTTGAATACCTGTGATGTAATACGTTAATTTAAGTTCATTTTTCAAACAACTCATATCTTTTCATCAAGCTAGGTTCATCGACAAAATTCAAGTATCACTTTAGTATTTAAAATGAACCGTTTTGATCACTATTTCAAAGAGGGGCGTCCGTCGACGGTTGAATGTTGTTTTTGTTGACAACACTAGGCACACATTTTTTTTTTTTAACAAAAAAATGAAGGCTAGTAGTAAATAAATAAACAATAAGCATATAAACAACAAAATAATTAGAAACAAATAAAAAGAAAAAAAGACCGATTCAGTTTTGGTTTCACTCGCATCACAAACGATCTAGGCCTAGCAAGGGCACAAAGTGGATAGTCCTCACTACTAACTGACAATAGCATCCACCATCCATTGTCTCCAGACACCGTGCACCGTCTCCGATCATCAACAACTGCCATCGAACTCCCATTATTGGCTGCCTCAGGCTTTGTCACAACTGAAATAGAGAGGCTCGGGCACAATAGTTAATGTGTTTTTTATTTGATGGACCAAGCCAGGCTCATCCGCCCATGTTGGGTCAAATCTGGCCTATAAAGGAAGGGTCCATAAGAGAAATAGTAGTTATTTCTTAAGTGAAAAATTACTGCAATATATAAACAAAAAGGAGAACGTTGAAAACTATAATAGAGAGAACATAGGGTTCCCTTTTTGAAGACAATAAACTCTCTCGACGAATGGAACTCCAAAGGTTTTGATTAATGCCTTTGAGATTGTAACAAGTATTTAATTTGTAGCAAACAAGGTATGTTCATCTTTGTGAAATGCCTTTTGATCAGTATAACATGTTTCTTAGACATGTTTTTGTGTTTGTTTTTGATATTCAATCATTCGAGTATTGATTTGCTTTTTGAGGAATCCATTTAAACATTGGTATCAGAGTGATGTTGTTCATGTTTCCCATTCATTGTTGACGTTTATAATTGTTTTTTTGGCCAAAATTTTGAGAAACGTTGCCATTGGATGCTCATGAACGAAAATCCCAACACTTGTGTATTATTCGTCCTTCTTTTTTTATTTTTTGTGAGTCAAAATTTATTTTTGATAGTACAGGGTCGTAGTTCTTGTCAAGATGAGAAAAATGACCGGTGGAGCATTGGACACTCCCCTATATATGGCTAGAAGAAGACTAGGTCATCGACGTGTGCACTATACGTGCCAAGGAAGTTCCTAGGCGTGTACGTTGCACATGTGTGGCAACTACTGGTGCACGCGTGGCATGTGTGCAACAAGAATTTACGCTTTTGCCTCTTAATTTTTCGTGAAATTATGGTTTTACCCCTATTAGTTGTTATTATAATTATGCCATTTCATGTTCTTTGATAATACTATTTTGCCCCTCACTGACTGTTGCCCCTTGACGTGACCAGGATGACCGTTGACCCAACCCAGTTGACCGTTGACCCAACCCAGTCATCCGTTGACTGTCATTGACCACTGTTGACCCAAAGAAAAAAGAGGAGAATGTGTTTTTCAATTATGTTCATTACCATTTTTATTCTGCATTTGTTGCAGGAACAATGATGTGTTTCATACGTACGCCTATATTCTCGAGAACAGATGAACAAAAGGCGAGACTTGAAGGGCTAATAGAGGCATTAACTTATTATTGGTGGAATGACAGTGATATGGTGTCATATATGATCAATGTCAACCAGATGATACAAAGAATCATCTAGAATGGTTACCTAATGTCGGATTTTCAGAAAATGCTGGTCTAATGAACACTCTTCCATTAGAATGGCATGTAGTGTTAGATCAATGTGGTCCCGAATTATAAGAAGCTTGAAGTGGCTTTTATGCAAATGTTATAAGATTGAGGCAATGAAGACTTCAACCCTCACGTTGAATGTAACTTGGTGCAGAATGAATGCACCTTGGAGGAGCCATAAGGGTTCTTTGAAAGTCTTTCCGTGGTTGCCCAATGTGCCTTTAGAATTCTCAAGGGAATTTATTAAGAGATTAGAAGAGACTTTCCCTGTTGATGAGATTGATGAGTATTTTTGAATTTATTTATTTATTAATTTTCCTTTGATTAGTTTGAGATATGTTAGGTGAAAATATTTCTTTTCATGTTGATGTTGACATACTTCTACTAAATATATTACTCGTGTAAATGACATATTTAGTTGATGTAAGTTCAATGCTATTTATTGTCTAAATTATTGTTAAATTTATAATTATTTGTGGGAAGTTCAATAAAGTTATAGTGACTTTACTGAACTTATTTTTGCATAAATGACCATATCAATGATAATTTCAAGTTAGGATTCTTGGATGATGATTGAAAATAACCTTTCGACTCTAAAGCCTTATTTGATTTTATTCATTAATAGGATTAGTTTATGCAAAATAGTGCATAAACATTAAGCATTAATAATTTGTGTGATATGTCTGATTTGTTCAGATACATTGGATTCAACTTCTAAGAACATAATGGCTGCACTGGACAAATAAGAGAAATTGGATAGCGAGAATTATGAGATATTTAATATAAAAATTCAATATGCGATGGAAAATAAGAAGTACTAAAAGCTCTTAATCAAATTATGGAAAAAAACATGAGAATGTCGTGTGCCACCTCGAGCTAGCAGAGGACCACATTTTGGCGGTTAAGCCAAAAACAGATATTTGTGAAGAAAAAAGAAGAGAACTTATAATTTTATTTAATTCAACTTAAATTTGAAAATTCATAAGATGCTTAATATGATTATTACGCCGGTCTTCTTTAATTACCATTTCACGCATTGTGTTGAAATTCTTCTTACTATTATTTGTGTTGAAACAGTAGTGGGTTTTTTTTTATCATACAAAGAAGTATGTATGTATGTATGTATGTATGTATGTATGTATGTGTGTAGGGTATTATAAACTTGTTACCCCAATTCTTTTATACCGAAAAAAAAAAAAAAGGCATTCTCATGCGTGCAATAAAGAAGAGAAATTATACTTTTATTTGATTCAAATTAAATTTGGAAATTCATAAGATACTTAATATGATTATTATGCTAGTCTTTTTTAATTACCATTTCACGTATCATGTTGAAATTCTTTTGATTATTATTTGTGTTGAAATAGTAGTGGGTTTTCTCTATCATACAAAGAAATGTGTGTGCGTGCATGTGTGTGTGTGTGTCTCTCTATATATATGTATGTATGTATGTATGTATGTATGTATGTATGTATGTATGTATGTATGTATGTATGTATGTATGTATGTATGTATGTATGTATGTATGTATGTATCTGTGGTAATATAAACTTGTAACCTATAGTAGTTACATTGCATTAATCATCAACTGGTGTTAATTGATTATATTTCTGTTAATTAGTATAATTTTTGTTTGTAAATAAATTTTAACTAGTGCATGAAACTAAAACCATATCATTTAAAAAAATGTAATATCTTAGAAAATTTACAATTCCTAATACATAAAAGTTGAAAGGACATCAATTCAATACAAAACCAATGCATAACACAGGAAAATACTGATTTTGTAAATATTCAAAGATGAAATGACCGTTAAGTTTATTTTATAAGTTTAACCATAAGGAAATGTTGCTACTCAATAAATGAGAATTGTTGTTTTGTAACTTGGGTGAGGTGTCTTAAATCACCTCGATGATTAGAATGGAGAAATTATTTAGGCTTCGTTTGTTTAGCAAAAAATGAATGCTTGTAGTACTTACACAAATAAATAAACGAAAATATTTTGATTATCCACGAAAATATTTAGATATTTTTTGTTATTCATAGAAATATTTTTCATAAACTAACATTTCAAGTGTTATAAACGATTAATTTTAGGAAAGTATTTTTTAAATCATTCATTTTTCGTAAATAAATAGCCCATGAATATTATGGACGATGTGAAAACTAGTAACTATACAATTTATTTGTTTTGCATTATTCACAAAACCAAGCATGCTACTGAGAAAAGTCTATTGGTCCTTGAGGAACTATATCCCAAAAGATTAAATTTCAATTATTCATTGAAAACTTTCGAAGTCTCCACACACCAAGATACTAACAAAAATGTAGGTTCTTCATATGCACGATGTTTCCAAAGGAATATTGTTGTTCGAGGAACGAGCATCTTTTAAGATATAAAGACTAGATTTCAAATTAGATTCATAAATATTCCCCTCTTTGTTGCATTTCATTTTTTTTTCGCAAGTGAGTATTATCGTGATCCATAAAAGTGAGTTTAATGGCATTTCCATAATTACTTTAAGCTAGAGGGAGCATTTAGTCAATTTGTAAGTGTTGAGGGTATTTTGGTCATTTTTCGAGCCTATGGGTATTTTGGTTATTGTCATGAGTTTGGCCCGAAGTGGTCTGAGCTAGCCTTGGCGAGAGACAAACTACATTATTTCCTATGTTAAAGATAATTATCATACATTCGTTTGGTTATCGACATCTCTCAAAATTACACATGTATTGCACGTATATTGTATGTATATTGTGCATAATCTTGATTAAGATATTATCTTAGGATAGTTATATGAAATCGTTTATAAATAGGATGATGTACTACTCTTCATTAATATGTACATTGAAATATATACAAATTTCATATTTCTTTCTTCTGTTTTTATTATTATTATTATTATTATTATTCTTAACTTGTTACGGATTAGCACTTTCTATTAGATATTTTCCAATGTTAAAGATAATTATGATTTTGTTAATTATTCGAATCTCTCAAGATTATATGTATATAGCATATATATTACCACTTGATTATGCAAAACCTTGAATTACAAGTTGGATTCATAGACATTTCCCTCTTGTTAACAATTTGTTTCATTTTGTGTTTCTGTATGTGAGTACAGAAACACAAAATGCAATTTTAGAGGCATTTCGATTAATAGGAGCATTTAGGCAATTTTCTACGTCTTGAGGGTATTTTGGTTATTATCATGAGATTGGCCGAAGGGGTTCCGAGCTAGCTTTGGCAAGAGACAATCTACATTATTTCCTTCAAGATTGCACATATATTGCACGTATATTATGCATTATCTTGATTGAGATATTATTTCTGTATCGTTATCTAATATAGTTTCTAAATATGATAATGTATTCTTCATTGATATATACATTGAAAAATATATAAATTACAAATTTTCTTCTTCCATTTATTATTATTATTCTTAACTCATAAAGGATATTTAGCACTTTATATAGGATATTTTCCTATCTTAAAGATAATTATGATATTTCTTATTAATTATTCGAATCTCTCGAAGTTGCACATATATTGCATATATTTACCATTCGAGTATGCATAATCTTGAATTACAAATTGGATTCATAAATATTCCCCTCTTGGTAACGATTTGTTACATTTCACGATCTCATACGTGAGTAGTATCATCACCCATAAAACTGAGTTTTAGGGCATTTTGATAATTACTTTAAGCTAGAGGGAGCATTTAGTCAATTTTCTAAGTCTTGAGGGTATTTTGGTCATTTTGCAAATATTTCTGATTTTTCTAAACTTTTATAATTTTTTATGCATTTTATTAATTTTATGATTTCTTTTTATCAATTTTCTTATTTTTTTTTTAAATTTTAAAATTTTTTATTTATTATCTATAAATATTGAAGATGGACTTTGTACCGCGTCAGTTGCTGGTCTGACTTGGACCTTAACGGTTCGGATTGGGTCCGAAAGTGGACGAGGCCCAGTCCATTTTCGCTGAAAAGGGCCCCGCTCAATTGAGTCCACAACCACCTCACCTACGACTTTTCAGCCCGACCTCCATTGTAAACCCTTTTACTATTTCTTTCTTTCAATTTATTTTTTTTTTTTTTTCTTTGCTTTTTCTTTCCCTGCGTGGATCTTCTTCCTCCCAAACTCTCTTCCCCCCCCCGGGCACCTTCACCCGAATCTATAAAAATTCCCTCCCGAATCCATACGCTAACAACAGCAACTTTGCTTTCTATTTTCACTATTTTCCACTTTTTTTTTTTTTTTTTTTTTTTTTTTTTTTTTTTTTAAATTTAGGCTTGCCTTTCTTTTAATTTGCACATGGTATGTTGTTGAAATATGTCTCGAGTTTAAGTCCAATGCGAAATTCTGAATATTCCAAATTGGATATGTTGCCGTCTAAAATAGGAAAGTCCAACTTCGACTTGGACTTGGATTTTGTTCAAAATATATAGAGATATATTTTGGATAAAATCGTTTAAAATAGGAAACATAATCCTATGAGAAGTTGGCAAAAGGACAAGGGTTTCACTCATATATATAGACTTGTGGACGTGGGTGGTAGGTGTGGATCGCAAATTGTCTTGAAGCGCCGCGTGAGTGTTTGGTGTTTCGCCGTTGATCATGAAGAATTGGTCTTGAAGCGCCGTCTTGTCGTTGAGTGCTTGAGAGGGATTTTCTTTGTCGTTATTGTTCATGAATTACATCCAAGAAGATTTAGTGTTCAAGCCAATTAAATCTTGTGGTAAGATTTGTGTGTAATTCCTTCGTGAGATTGAGAGATTATTTCGTGAGGAATTTCGGGGCTAAACACTGTGTGCGTTTTTGGATGTAATTGGGGCTTGGGAAACACCGAGAGAGTGTTTGAGTGACTTGAGTGTGTAATCTCCTTGTATCGCTTGATCTATAGTGAAATTCGCTGCTTCTCTCCCCGTGGATGTAGGTCTTTACGACTGAACCACGTAAAATCCGTGTCCGATTTATTTCTTTTTTCTTCTTCTGCTATATTATTGTTCGATCGCTCGCCCTATCTCAACATATGTAATACATGACTAAGCAAGAAGAAAACCGATAAAGCAAGTTATCTTGTGAGTAGAAAAGCTCACCTTTCCGTCCGTTTGGTGAGGGAGCAAGAGCAAGAGAGAGGGAGCTGGAGCGAATTGAGTGAGAGAGGGAGTAAGGTAGCGAACAAATCGAGAGCTAGAGTGAGTGAGAGAGGGATTGAAATGAGAGAGGGACTAAGTTTGCTGAATATTTTAATGCTAGGTGTATGAAACATAGGTCCTTCTTCATGACTTCCTTTGATAATTGGCGAATGAAATATATATATATATATATATATATATTTATATATTTTTGACGTATATATTAATGAAGAATACAATATATTTATAAACTTTATTAGATAACTATTTTATGATAATATCTCGATTAAGATTATGCATAATCAAATGGCAATATATGTGCAACATAAGTAATATCTTGAAATGTATGAATAATTTATATGAAATATCATTTTTATCTTTAGCATAGGATATAGATATAGATTTGAGCAGCTTCTTGAGGTGGGTGGACGAGCAAAGGAGGGGCAAAATTGGTACTTAGCATCTTCAAGTTCCATGTATCGAAGCCATGGATAGTGTTGAGAGAACGAAATGATGATTTTTTATACATGAGTTCTTAGGAACAACAAGTGACTCAGACTCCACAATATATAACACGTTTCATTTGAATTGCTCCAGGCTAATCAAGTTCTTATGAATTCATATTTAGATTATATTGAAATAGATATACTAAACTAAAAGTTCTAAAATTAGTTATGAAAGTATAATTAAGCTGTAAAACCTACAAAAAGAAAAATCAAGTTTTTAAACTTGTTAAATTGGTGCAATGTCATCTCTTTAATTCCATCTATTTTTGCTAAAGGAAAAAGGTGACGTGTTTATTTATTTATCTATTCTTTTTTTTCTTATGTGGTGATGACATGACTAAAAATATGAAGCATAAGCCCCAAAAAATTTGTTTTGGACTACATCCGATTTTTAAATCCAAAATTCATATAAATTAAACTAGAAATTAGCTTTGGTAAAAGCTAGAAATTAGCTCAATTTTTTTTTTTTTTTTTTTTAAAGTTGAGAAACCCATTTTCCTTTTTTTTTTGTAGGTATAAAAATTATTCTTTCAGGGATATTTCAAGATTTAAAAGATGAAGCTAGTTAGCATAAGCATCTTGGGATAGGTTGTTTTTAAGATTTAAAAGATGAGGTCTTGATCTACTCTAACATGGCATATTGATAAGCTCTTTCGTTGACTATTAATCAATAATTTCCAGAAAAAAAAAAAAAGAAATTTGAAAAACTGTTCCTTAGGTGCAATTCTAAAGCAACACAAGATTATTATTATTATTATTATTATTATTATTATTATTATTATTATTATTATTATTATTATTATTATTATTATTTATTTATTTATTTATTTATTTATTTATTTATTTATTTTTGGTTTGGAAACATTGCATCTCATTCAAGGAGGTAAGAAATTACAAACCGTATAAAGGGCTTCGGTACATAGCAAATCCAAGAGAATTTGGGGAGGTGAAAAAGCCCATGTTGGAGAAAGGATGCCACAGCCATGGGCCTTGGCGGCCTAGTTAGCTATGGAATTAGCTTCACGTTTGCAATTCTTAATACGTAGATGGGGGAAGCAGGGTATCAGTGCTGCAGCGTCGGCGAACAATGCACGATAGTCCCACGACAGTGAACGGCGATGATTGACAATTTCCACAAGCACGAGGCAATCAGATTCTACTAGTAGGTGAGCGTCTTTCTTTCCTCTCTACAATAAATATGTAAGTGTGAGTATTAGGGCTTGGATCTCGCTTTGTAGTGGGGAGGATGCGAGGACACTACTAGAGAATCCATCGATCAAAATGCCTGAGTGATCTATGCAAACACACATGATGGCACCCGTGTGGCACGTCATTGGAAATGCCCCGTCGATATTGACTTTGATGCTGCTCGGATTTGGGAGAGTCCACACTCGATTAGGGTTCAAAAGTGGTTGTCCTATGTCCTTCACCGGCTGCAGAGTGCTACTAATAAGCATTGCATTGCTAAGAGCCAGATCCACAAGTTGATCGGGGTTGGTGCGTTGATGTCGAAAAGTGAAGTGGTTGCGCGCCTTCCAAATTTGCCGAAGGATGGATGCAATGGTCTCCAGATCAGGTAAGTTAGCCCTATTCTTATGTAGATCTTGTGACATTTAGATTTTTGGGTTCCGACTTCGATTAGATAAATTGGGCATTTCATCGGTGTGACTACAATGCTTTTCTCTGAGTTGGCCACTCACGAGATAACTAGACTAGTTGGGTGAGTTATTAAGGACTTTAAGGCAATAGACTTGAGAATTCAACTAGGAATCGGCTTCTCGACCGCGTTCATCTTTAGAAGTAATTATGGCATAGTTAAAAATTGAATTAAAATCAAAGATAGGTTGGTTCGACTGAGATGTGTGGCTGATTGTGGGTGACTCCACTAAATTGGGAAATTTTCGTCGACCGGCACTAATTGGATTTTTCTGTCATTTTGGTACCCTGTGCCTGTAATTGAGTCCTTGAGATTTTCACGACAATCGAGAGTCGCTAATGGGTCGAGTGGGTTCATTGTGGCTCGAAGAAAATTGATCATGGGTCTTTTGGCCTAAAAAGTTCTGAAAACTACCTAGTAATCTAGGTCACGCTAAAAGCGCGTTGGAGTGAAATTAACCGTCAATCTGAGTCCGATTTCAGAAATTGAAGATTCTGTCTTGTCACAATAAATTTTAGGAATTTGACTCAGTCTCATAAGATTTTTCTGACAATCGAGACTTTTTGGGAAAAAGTTGAGTTAGGGCCCTTTTTGATTGGAATTTGCAGAGGACTGTTTTTATTGTGAAAATGGGATGCAAGTGGGCTACATTGGTAAAGAAAAGTACCAATTTTATTGATGAGGTGTTGAATAAATTTATGGGGGTCAATTTGATTTGAATCAAGAGGGAAAGTCCAATTGGGAAGAAAACCTAGCAAAATTTGGATGCCTAATGGACCATGCATTTTGAATTACCTAAAGTCTTCTAGAAGGGGTATTTTAGGGCTTGAAAAGGTGGGTGGATGATAGCCTTTTTTGGTGGGCCACGTTTGAAGACAAAAGAGAGAGAGATAGAGAGAGAGAGAAACCGGTTTTCTCTTCTTACCCTCTCTCTCCCGTGGATGCTTCTCCTTCCTCCATCCATCTTCTCCTTCTTCGAACCTAGCAAGCCGAAGAACCAGCAAAGCCGGAGCCAAGGCTATCGTCGTCGCCTCACGCCACACACCATCGCAACTCCGCGACCGCCCACACGCCCTCCATCTTCCTTCCCCTTTTTGCTAGCGTCGACTTCTTCTTCTCCTCCTTGGTGTTGTTCAATGCCCTAGTAGATATGGGGTGGACATTGGAGCAGCTAGCGACCGCACGCGATGCCACCGCCCTCCGCCGTTCGCCACCGTGCTGCCGTCCTCGCGCCCCGCTGTAAGCCGCGAGCCTTGACCACCCTCTCGCCCAGCTCGCTGTTCCAGAGCTGCTGTCCAGCTCCGTTTGGCCAGCATAGGCCGCGGCTCAGCCACTCCGGCCGCCATGCACCGCCGCCTCAGTCGCCGGAGCTTCACCTGGCCTTAGCCACCCTTGGCCGCCTCAACCAGCCACTGTTTCCCCCTCCTTTGGCTCCAACTAGCAGTGAACCGAGAGGAAGAAAATGGGTATGGCAGCAGCTTCGTGGCCCATTTTGGTCGTCTTCCTGAGCCTGGATGCTCGGCCCGCTTTGAGGAAAGTCGATCCTCGTGTCAATCCCGTCGTTTTGTGTAATTTTTGCTATGTAATGCCTTCTTAGTTTGCTAATTATACTTAAAGGCTAATTAGTGTTAGTTAAGTGTAATTAGGTGGTTAGATAAAAATTGATTAGCGATTATTAGTTAATTCTATTGCATATTAGTTGTTTGGTTAGTGTACTTAGATAGAAAATTGCTTATAGCATTTATTGGGTGCTTCTTGGGATTATTCCCGACCCTTATCGGGTGTTAATTAGGTAATTCGTGCCTAAGTGGAATTTTTAGTAATTAAATATTAATTTTTGAAATTAATTATTGAATTATTTATTTTCCGGAAATTCAACTAGGATGACCAAGTGATCGGATTTTATGCTAATGATCGTGGTGCAGACCATTTCTTTAATTGAGCTTTATGTTGTGCGAAATTGAAATTATTGTATTTATTTAATTAATTTTTGGAATTAATTATTTAATTATTTATTTTCTGAAAATTCAACCGGGATGGCTAGTGACCGAAATTTCATATTGATTGTCGTGGAGCAGTCCATTTATTTATTTGAGCTTTAATTCGTGTTGAATTGATTTAATGGTGTATTTTGAAGTTATGTTCTTAATTAATACAATTTTGGCTATGTGGTTGAGAATTGGTCGGGTACGAGTTGTCAGTATCAAAAGTGAGTTGGTGAATCACTTGGAAAATGCACGTGGCCCGATGAATTGGAATGTCACCTGAGAAGGACACGTGGCTCGGTTATTGGATATGTCACCTTGGCGAAAAGGTAGCCTTAGAGAATGCACGTGGCTCGGAGACTCGGTATGTCTTCCTGGAGAATGCACGTGGCTCGATGACAAAGTATGGCATCGTGAGAAAGGGTCTGGTGGGATTGTAAATCCATTGAATCTTGAAAGGGTCGGATGGGACCATAAAGCCATTGAATCTTGAAAGGGGTTGGGTGGGACCGTAAAGCCACTAAATCTAAGAAAGTTGGTTCGCGGAGCTGTGATTACCACCTATAATTAAGTTGTGTCCAAAGGACTGTGATTCATATTTGTGAATTGAGTTGGAATAGTTGAAATGACCGGGAAATGGTCCGACTATTATGTAATCGACTAAGTTGATTGATCATTGCTTTGATCTAATGTTGCGAATTGATTGATTGAATGGGAATCACCGTGAGTGGTCTTGTTGGCATGTAATCGACTAGGTTGATTTGATTGATGCTTCGATCAGTGATGTGATTGCTTGGGTGCCTATTTGATTTGTGCTAATATGCAAGTGGAATCTGAGGCCAAGGTAAGTCTTCTGACTCATATTGTGCATAGGCAGCCCTAAGGTATATTAGTTTACTAATCGGGTCTTAGGGGATAGAACTTTTTGAGACATAGTCTCATCCCGATTACGGGAGCCCCTAGATTTCCCGAAGACGAGCCGACATTTGAAGCTGAGGATGAGCGAGAAGAAGGAGATGAAGAGTTTGAAGAAAATGAGCCTAGTGGTGAAAGATCTGAGGAGGATCGAGATGATGATCCCGAGCATGACCCAGATGAGGAATGAGATCCTATCCTCTTTTGTTAACCTTGTATTTGTGTGGTTGTGAATTTCAATATGAAAATTATGGCCTGCTTTTCTATCCCATTATTTATAATCTGGGGATTTATAACTACTTCCGCATATGCATATTTAAATGAAAGGGTCGGCGATATATACTCCTGGGATATCGCATTTTAAGATCGGCTAAAGGTAAGGGATGTACGCGTGCCTAAGGATCAAGGCGTGACATCCCCTTTTTGTGGTATCAGAGTAATGGTTAGGTATTGGAGTGATAAGGTGCGATGACTTATGGGATACTAGTAGGAAATGCCTTTAAATTCATGATTGGTGCATGTCTGTGATAGCTGATTAGTAGAATTATTTGTCGTCTATGAATTGTTCGCTTTTTATCAATGTGGTTTCGGAAGGTAAAGTGTTGACTCTGGCCAGCTTGAGTGTAAGAGTGCCACCGCAAGTTAGTACTAGTGTAGCAGCATTGAGTGATCCTAAGTCCAATAAGATCGATCTGATGCAAGTGTTCCTTGGGATCTGGATGAGCTAGTAAGATCAAGATCAAGTTGTTGTTGTTACTACCTTTGCTGAGGTCCAACCTGGAAGGTTAATTAGGGAGTAGATTTCGAAATCTGAGTCTAGATTCAGCGCAAGCAGACTTGGAATTCGGTCAGGGAAAAGACTGATATTGAGGGAAGAGTATTCTACTCCACCCGATAGGAAGGATGGAATAGTCAGGTCAGCATTCAGAGAAATGGAACATGTGGTTCTATGGAAGATGGTATGAATCATTCTCGTGTATTTTTAGGATAGGAATTTGTGGTAAGTACTGCCAGCTTGGATAGTGATTTATGGGGTATCCGCATAAGTAGATGGAATCTTGACAACTATTAATACTGTCATCGTTGATAGGACAGGTCAGAAGAAGTGTGCCACAGAATGCACTGTGGAATTTTTGAGATGGGTCTCTGATACAAGATATAGTGCATGCTAGCACTTGACAGGAGGTAAACGACTTGCTAGGTAAGTGCCAAAAGTATGGAGGGAATGCATGGATTAATTCTGTTGGAGAATGGCTAAAATGTGCTATGATAGTAGTCAGTATGGATGTCAGGTGAAAAACTATTAGTGTGAGTCCAAGGGAGCATTGATACCAATACCACACATAAGATGTCATTAAGATGGCAAAGGGAAAAGGAACGAAATTGACTATGCGTTATTCAATGGAAGAATGTTTTGAGGTGATTTCATCAGAATGGTGCCAGAAAGTGTTGGGAATACAATTGCGGAATTTCAGTTGTTTGTTAAGGCTGTAAGAAAAGAACCATTGACTAGAGTTATACTTGATTGGCTGTTGGTGTACAACTTATTCGTCAAGTGTGGAAAGAATTGGGTCTAGAGCATTTTGTGGTGATGAATTGTTATAGTGGAGTAACCTAGTTTATTCTAGGAATAGGTAAAAGTGCCAAGTTTTATAGAGAGTCGAGAAGGGTCCTCGACTTCTTTAATCTCGTCACTTGAGGCAATCCGTTTGTTAGACGGAGGTTGCCTAAGTTACTTGACGATTGTCAAAAATAAGACAGATTGAAGAATTGAAAATTGAGGACTCCTCAGTAGTCCAAGAATTCCTGGATGTTGCTAGAAGGATGGTCAGATCGTCGATAGGGAAAGAGATAGAATTACGATCGAGCTAGCATCCAGAATGGAACCATTCTCTAAAGTTTCTTACCGGTTGTTGTTGTTTGAATTGATAGAACCAATGGTGCAGGCGTGAGGATTGATGAATGAGGAATTCATGCATATCGGTGCATTACCTAGGGGAAACATCAGCCTCAAAGTGAGAAAGAAAGAAAGATAGTTCGTTGCAGTTATGCATCAATCATGGTCAACTCAATTAGGTGATAATCAATGATAAGTGTTCATTACTGAAGATCAGTGAATGGTATGACTTCTTATAAAGAGTGTTGATGTCTTCAAGGATCGACTTGAGGACAGGTTATCGTTAGTTGAGAACCAGGTAGGAGGTTATACTGAAGACAACATGTTGCACTTGATTTAGCCCCTGAGAGAATACTGTAAAGCCGTTTGATTTGACGAACGCTCCAGCCGCTGTCATAGATTTGACAAATAGAGTGTCTAAAGAATATCTAGATGAATGGTGATCATGTGGTGTAGCGACATTCTAGGGTATTCATTAATGCTAAGTATCACGAGAGCCCCTAAGAATGGTCATGTGATTACAGGTAAAGGAATTTCCATAGACCCGACCAAGAATCGAAATAGTTATTAGTGGGCCAGGACTGACAACAGTGCCAAAGATCAGAAGCCGTGTGGAGTAAACATATTACTATAGAGGATTTACGGAAGAAGCTTTAACATCAGTACCACCATTAATTCGGCTCCTGAAGAAAGAAGAACAGTTGTATTGACAGACAAGTGTCAGCGTAGATTCTAAGAGCTTAAATAGAAGCTGAATAACACGCCTGTGCTGAGCATTCCACCTAGCCCTAAAAGATGCAAGATCTATAGTGATGTGTCATGCAAAAAACTGAGTGTGCACTAATGCAACATAAGAAGATTGTAGCATATGCGTTTAACTGGTTAAGACTTTCTAAGTCCAAATTAGTAGAGCATGACCAGTAACTCGCAGCATCAAGTTTCACTTTAAAGATTTAGAATCATCATTGATATGAAGAAAGATTCTAGATCCTCATCGATTATTAAAGTCTCAAGTGTTATTCTCTCAAAAGGAATTGAATATGAGATGGTGTCGTGAAACAGGACTCTGGCAAGACTATAGTAGTGATATTGGGTATCACCTTGGAGAAATGAAATGAGTCATTAATGTGTTGAGCCGAGAGTCTTCAATTGTGCATAGACTGGCTAAAGTATAGACTTTACTTGAAAAGGATTCGAAAATTAGTTTTCAAATTTGAGGTAGGCTACCTTTTGAATTTTATAGCCACCCTCAAATATGTTCCAGTTAGAATCAATACCTAATTGACAGACAGAGATGTTAAGGGAGATCCTGAAAAGGGATACGGGTAAGAATGAGGCTAACTTTCAGACTTCTGAGGGTGGAACACTCAAGTTCCGAGAGTGATTGAGTGTGCTTGATATTGTAACACTCAGGTAAGAAACATTGTCAGAAATTCATTGTAGAAGTTGCGGTTTTTGATCAAACAATTCAAGGTAGATCAAAATCGGCGTCGGCTAGATTGGTAGGCTAATATGAAGATAGATACCGCCGGGCAGTTTGCGAGTGCCAGAGTTGTCAGTAAGTGGAAGTTCAATAATGCAAACCACGACTTTTACCATCATTTGAGAGTCCCCAGTGGCAATGAAAATATATCACAATGGAACATTGTGACAAGCTTATTAAGGAGTCGGGGGATTACTGATACCATTTGAGGATAGTGGTCGATCGATAGATGGAGTTGGTCCACTTTGGTACAGTACGAATAGATCTTGTCTTGAATGGATATACCGAAGTGTGTGTACATTGGATAGTTCACCGGCATGGAGTGCCGAGGATGAATTATATTTCAAATCTAGATAAGAGATTACAAGTTTGGTAGAGTTTTCAGAGGATTCTTTCTTAAGCAGTGCATAGTAGAGGGCACATAATTTCAGTGGTGAAAAGAAAGTGAAGAAAGATTACAGGATAGAGTCAACTCAGTAATCAGGGATTGCAGTGGTCATATCAGTGTTAGAGTAAAGATTGCAGGGAACCGCCAGAAAATTTTGAATCGTTGAATTTCGAAGGTTCATTAGGGAGTTAAGAAAAAGAGATCAAATGTGAACGACAAAGTCATATGTGAGAAGCTTAGTTCAGTTGTTGGTTCAAAAATAGCAGATTTTGTGTAATAAGATGGTCTCCTTGGTCTAATTGGTCGGACAACACCACTAGACCGAAGGATTAGTGTGGGAGAAAGTGAGACTTGATGAGACAATAATACCCCCACCTTTTGTATAAGGATTGATAAATGTTTAAATTTCGAGGACGAAATTTTTATAAGAGGGGAAGAGTTGTGAGATCCAGATTTTTGGGTTCTGACTTCAATTAGATAAATTAGGCATTTCATTGGCGCGACTACAGTGCTTTTCTCTGAGTTAGCCACTCACGAGATAACTAGACTAGCTGGGTGAGTTATTAAGGACTTTAAGGCAATATACTTGAGAATTCAACCATGAATCGGCTTCTCGACCGTGCTCATCTTTAGAGGTCATTACGGCACAGTTAAAAATTGAATTAAAATCAAAGATAGGTTGGTTCGACTGAGATGTATGGCCGATTGTGGGTGACTCCACTAAATTGGGAAATTCTTCTTGATCGGCACTAATTGGATTTTTTTGTCGTTTTGGTACCCTGTGCCTGTAATTGAGTCCTTGAGATTTTCACGATAATCGATAGTCGCCAATGGGTCGAGTGGGTTCATCGTGGCTCGAAGAAAATCGACCACGGGTCTCTTGGCCTAAAAAATTTTGAAAACTACCCAATAGTCTCGGTCACATTAAAAGCACGTCAGAGTGAAATTAACCGTCAATCTGAGTCCGATTTCAGAAATTGAAGATTCTGTCTTGCCACAATAAATTTTAGGAACGTCGACTCAGTCTCAGAAGATTTTTCTGACAACCGAGACTTTCTGGGAAAAAGTTGAGTTAGGGCCTTTTTTGATCGGAATTTGTAGAGGACTGTTTTTATTGTGAAAGTGGGATGCAAGTGGGCTACATTGGTAAGGAAAAGTACCAATTTGATTGATGAGGTGTTGAATAAATTTATGGGGGTCAATTTGATTTGAATTAAGAGGGATTAAAGTCCAATCGGGAAGAAAACCTAGCAAAATTCGGATGCCTAATGGACCATGCATTTTGAATTACCTAAAGTCTCCTAGAAGGGGTATTTTAGGGCTTGAAAAGGTGGGTGGATGACAGCCTTTTTTGGTGGGCCACGTTTGAAGACAAAAGAGAGAGAGAGAGAGAGAGAGAGAGAGAGAGAAGAGAGAAACCGGTTTTCTCTTCTTCCCCTCTCTCTCCCATGGGTGCTTCTCCTTCCTCCATCCATCTTCTCCTTCTTCGAACCCATGCGCCGCCACCTCAGTCACCGGAGCTCCGCCTAGCCTTAGCCACCCTTGGCCGCCTCAACTAGCCACCATCTCCCCCTCCTTCGGCTCCAACCAGCAGTGAACCGAGAGGAAGAAAATAGGTATGGTAGCAGCTTCGTGGCCCGTCTTGGTCGTCTTCCCGAGCCTAGATGCTCGGCCTGCTTTGAGGAAAGTTGATCCTCGTGTCAATCCCATCGTTTTGTGTAAGTTTTGCTATCTAATGCCTTCTTAGTTTGCTAATTATACTTAAAGGTTGATTAGTGTTAGTTAAGTGTAATTAGGTGGTTAGATAAAAATTTATAAGTGATTATTAGTTGATTGCATTGCATATTAGTTGTTTGGTTAGTGTACTTAGATAGAGAATTGCCTATAGTATTTATTGGGTGCGTCTTGGGATTATTCCCAACCCTTATCGGGTGTTAATTAGGTAATTCGGGCCTAAGTGGAATTTTTAGTAATTAAATATTAATTTTCGAAATTAATTATTGAATTATTTATTTTCTGAAAATTCAACTGGGATGGCTAGTGATCGGGATTTTATGCTGATAATCGTGGTGCAGATTGTTTCTTTAATTGAGCTTTATGTTGTGCTAAATTGAAATTATTGCATTTATTTATTTAATTTTCAGAATTAATTACTTAATTATTTATGTTTCGGAAATTCAACCGAGATGGCCAGTGATCGGAATTTTGTGCTAATTGTCGTGGAGTAGTCTGTTTATTTATTTGAGCTTTAATTCGTGTCGAGTTGATTTAATGATGCATTTTGAAGTTTTTTTTTTTTTTTTGGGTAAAGTGGTGCATTTTGAAGTTATGTTCTTAATTAATGCAATTTTGGCTATGTGGTTGACAATTGGTCGGGTATGAGTTGTCAGTATCAAAAGTGAGTTGGTGATTCACCTGGAGAATGCACGTGGCCCGGTGAGTTGGAATGTCACCTATGTAGGACACGTGGCTCGGTGATTGGATATGTCATCTTGGCGAAAAGGTAGTCTTAGAGAATGCACGTGGCTCGGAGACTCGTTATGTCTTCCTAGAGAATGCACGTGGCTCAGTGACAGAGTATGGCATCGTAAGAAAGGGTCTAGTGAATCTTGAAAGGGTCGGGTGGGACCGTAAAGCCATTGAATCTTGAAAGGGTCGGGTGGGACCGTAAAGCCATTGAATCTTGAAAGGGGTCGGGTGGGATCGTAAAGTCACTAAACTAAAAAGTTGCTTCGCGGAGCTGTGATTACCACCTATAATTAAGTTGTGTCCTAAGGACCGTGATTCATATTTGTGAATTGAGTTGGAATAGTTGAAATGATTGGGAAATGGTCTGACTGTTATGTAATCGACTAAGTTGATTGATTAGTGCTTTGATCTAATGTTGTGAATTGATTGATTGAATGGGAATGACCGTGAGTGATCTTGTTGGCGTGTAATCGGCTAGGTCGATTTGATCGATGCTTTGATTAGTGATGTGATTGCTTGGGTGCCTATTTGATCTGTGCTAATATATAGGTGGAATCTGAGGCCAAGGTAAGTCGTCTGACTTATGTTGTGCATAGGTAGCTCTAAGGTGTATTAGTTTACTAATTAGGTCTTAGGGGGTAGATCTTGCTGAGACATAGTCTCATCTCGGTTGTGAGATTATATTTCAGGCTCCTAGATTTCCAGAAGACGAGCCGGCATTTGAAGCCAAGGATGAGCGAGAAGAAGGAGATGAAGTGTTTGAAGAAAATGAGCCTAGTGGTGAAAGATCTGAGGAGGATCGGGATGATGATCCCAAGCATGACCGAGATGAGGACTGAGATCCTATCATCTTTTGTGAACCCTATATTTGTGTGGTTGTGAATTTCAATATGAAAATTATGGCATGCTTTTCTATCCCATTGTTTTATTGTTTGGGGATTTATAACTACTTCCGCATGTGCATATTTAAATGAAAGGGTTGGCGATATAAAGTCCTAGGATATCGCATTTTAAAATCGACCAAAGGTAAGGGATGTGCGCGTGCCTAAGGATCGATGCGTGACAGATCTTCTAGCCATGCATCCATTCTATGTGTTCTATAAGCTGAGGTATTAATCTTTACTCTGGGATGAGACCAAATATCCTTTGTCCATGGGCAAAATAGGAAAATATGTTCAGTTGTTTCGGGGCTATTTGATGAGCATAGCTGACATATCGGGTCTAGGATGATGTGTCGCCAAAATAAGTTGTCCTTTGTAGAGAGGGCATTGTGACATAAGGACCACAGGAAAATTTGAATTTTTGGGGTAGTATTTGCTTTCCAGATCTGTCGCCATAGTTGGGGTGGCGTTTGGTAGGATGAGGAAGCATGAGTGTTATCACAGCTGTGAATTGAGTATCTGAGATTATTATAGCCGCTTTTCACTGTATATATACCTATATGCATCTCTGTCCAAATAAGTTGGTCTGTGGTAGAAGTGGGGTGTAACTGAATGGTGACAATCTCCTCAACTGTCTGGTAGTCAAAGCTGTGTCTAAGAAGAGGGACATTCCAAGTGTTTAGTTATGGGATTATAAAACTGGCTACCTTCTCAAGCTCTCCTCTAGGTGCTGGTCCGCTAATGATTCCTCACTTAAGCCATTTACCGTCACGTATTCGTATCTTCTGCCCATTACCGACAGACCACTGAAGCTGGTTTAGGATAGAATCTCTGCCTAAAAGTAAACTTTGCCAGCCCCAAGATGGTCAAGTTCCTTTTTTTGCATGCCATAAATCGCTAGAGTGAAAAAACAGTCCCTTAAACACTCGACCCCATAAGGATAATGGGTTTTGGAAGAGTCTCCATGCTTGTTTTCCCAATAGGGCTTTGTTAAAAGTGAGTCTTGAAATCCAAGCCCCCCCTCATTCTTCTGCTCTTTAAGTAGGTCCCAAGCCTTCTAGCGTATTCTAGACCTAAAACTATTGTTTTGCCACTAGAACTTTGCTATTTTATGTTCAATGGACTGACAAATAGAAACAGGAAGTTTGAATATTGACATGGCATACTACGGGAGTACCTGCACCACTGTTTTTAACAGGATTTCCTTTCCTCCTTTAGATATGAGATTCTCTTTCCACCCTTCTAGCTTTGCATTGACTTGCCCCAAAAACCAAGCAAACATATCTTTTTTGGAAACTCTCCAATCAGATGGTATACCCACGTATTTCCCTATCTTCTCAATCACAGGTACTTTCAATTCTCTAGCCAGATTATGTTCTAAACTGATAGGACAATGTCTACTAAGGAATAGTCCTGATTTGTTTCTATTCACAGCTTGGCCCATGGCTACACAGTATTGGTGCAATATATTCGCTAAATTTTGGCATTCTAGGATCCGTCCGTCTAAGAAAAATATTGCATCATTCGCAAAAAATAGATGAGATAGGATAGGGCACCACCTGTTAAGTTTGATCCCCGTTAGGTTCCCCATGTCGGCAGGTTGCTGAATAAGAGTAGATAAGACATTAGCCAAAAGGATGAACAAATATGGAGAGAGAGGATCTCCTTGTCTTAGCCCTCATTGTTGGATGAAAATATGGTAATGGTTTGCCATTTAACTTAACACTTAGGGAGACCGTGGTAATACATTAGATCACCTACTGTACCCATTTACCATGAAATACCAATTTTTTAAGATAGGCCTCTAGAAAATCCCACTCAACCCGATCATATGCTTTCTACATATCCAACTTTAACATTGCTTAAAATTTTTTCTTTCTTTCCCTGATTTTGATTTGATGAAGGACCTCTTGGACAACCAGAATGTTATCTTGTATTTGTCTACCCATCACAAAGGCTATGTTTTGTTGAAATCAACCTAGGTAACCAAGTCTTCAGTTGGTTTGCTAGCACTTTTAAAATTATTTCATAAATAAAGTTGTAAAGACTAATGTGTCTATATTGATCTAACCTCTCGGAATGTGGTACCTTTGGGATCAGAGAAATGAGTGTTCTGTTAAAAGCAAGGGGCAACACTCCTGAGTTGAAAAATTCTTGCATCGAGATAAAGATATCATCTTGGAGAATATCCCAGTGGGTTTGGTAGAACAGCCCATTCAAGCCGTCTGGTCCCGGGGCTTTAGTAGCCCATAATTGGAAAGCTACTTGCTTGATTTCCTCCCAAGAGACCACTACTGTTAAATCTGTATTCATTTCTTCTGTGACCACTTGGGTACACTGAGTGAGTATAGGTCCATAGTCACAGTAGCCAACCGACCAATAGAGATTTTGAAAGTAAGTCAGCGTCATATTCTTTAATTGATTGGAATAGTGGAAATCCAAGATGTTCATCCTGCAACATGTTGATTCGGTTGCATTGTCTTCGTTGTATAGTAGTCGCATGGAAAAACTTGGTGTTTTTATCCCCCAATTGCAGCCAGTTAATCTATGATCTCATCGCCCAATATTGTTCCTCCTGTTGCCATATGTGTTGTACTTCATCTTTCAAATGAGATACAAGTGCCTTATCATAGTAATGACTGGGTTGCTTGATATGATTTTGAATTTGTTGCTTCAACAGGTGAATTTGTTTCTAGCCATTGGAGAATTTTGGTTTACTCCACCTGGTGAGCGCCAAAGAAGTGGCTTGAAGCTTGCGGGATAGAGAGGAGTCCCGTAATGATGAAAAGGCCCAAGCATCTCTAATGACCATGCGGCAGTCCTTGTCTTGTAGCCAAAAGGCTTTGAAAGTGAAAGTCTTCCTTCTCCTTGAAGGATTGAGTTCAATAGTTAGTAAAAGCAGGCTATGATCTGAGCCTAGTGTAGGAAAGGCAAAGACTTCAGCTTTCGTGTAAGTCAATCTCCAGTCCATGGTACACAACGCCCTATCAAGTCTTTCCTTGACCACCTCATCGCCATCTCTATTGTTCACCCATGGAAAGGCACAACCCTTGCTTTCAATATCCAGTAGCATACAATCATTTAAAGATGCCCTAAAGGAGTGCAATCTATAAGGCTCAGCTATCTTCTTACCCGCTTTCTCCCAATAATATATAATCTCATTAAAATCACCAATGCACACCCATGGTAGGGTATTTGAAAAACTAAGTTGTTTTAAATTTCCCCATAATTGCTATCTGTATTGATCTACCGAAGGCACATGAAGGCAGGTAAGATGCATTGGATTTCCACTCGGTGCATTGGCACAGATCATGTCAGTGAAATGTATAGTATGTTGCTCCACGCATAAAGATACCTGATCATTCTAGAAAACCACCATCCCTCCAGCCAAACCTATAGGATTCACCACAAAACAACTTTGAAATTTCAACTTCCTCCGAATTTTCTGGATCACTATGTCTTGATTTTTGGTTTCCATTGAAAAAATGACATCGGCCCTTTCATGGGCCACTAGGGCCCCTAATACTTGAACTGTCAGGGGATTGCCCAGTCCCCGACAGTTTCAACTAATGATCCTCATTTGTCACTTGGTGGCTTTTTGGGCAAGCCACCATAGCCCAACTACGGACCCCTTCAACTGCAAAGATTGGGGTATCCATAAGATGAGATTCATCAAGGCTTTCGTTTACAGAAGAGCGCGGCCTATAAGGATTATACCTCTTAGCTTTATTGAGGGGACCCACTTTGGTGTTTAGTTTGGAACTCTTATGGTGTGTTTGTTTTACGGAAAACGTAACATTTTTGGAAAATGTTTTCCGGGAAACCATTTTCCAGGAAAACGGCTAGTTTTTCTTTGTTTGGTGATACATGATTAAAAATATTTTCTGATATTTGGATTGCATTTGAAAAATGATTGAAGGTATAGAAGACGCCGACAAAGAGGAAGAGGAGGGAGCGAAGCTAACAGGAGCTTAGGAGGGGCTAGGGTTGGAGGAGGCGACGGTGATGAAAGGGAGGCGGCGGTGACGAAGGAGAGAGGGGAGGAGGAGTTAGGGTTTACGTTCGTAAGTAAAGAAAGAAAAGAGAAAACAAATAAAAAAAAAAAAGAAGAAAGAAAAGAAAAGATATAATAATAATAAATTCAAAATTTTTAATTAGAAATTCTTTTTTTACCAACCAAAAAAATTAGAAATTCTTTTTAATAATAAATTTTTAATTAAGCAAGGACCTTAAAATTTTTGGAAAACGTTTTCCGGTTCTTTTAAAGGGGAAATCGTTTTCCTGAATTTAAGCTTTGGAAGGAAAATATTTTTCGTTGACTAGGAAAATATTTTCCGTTGACTGATTTTCCTAAATGAACAAAACGCTGGAAAATGAGAAAAACGTTTTTCCGGAAATTGTTTTTCGCCAAACAAACACACTCTTAAGTTTCTTATTTTTGGAAGAACCTCAGTTGAATCTCTTAGTACTGCATTCTGTTCCATTGCAGGGGACATCAATTTAGGCTCTACATTTCCTTTTGGATAATCATTGAGGCTAGGATGCAGCACAAGATTATACATTAGGACGAAATTTGCAAAATAGTCACCTATTATATAGTTTTTCAATCTTAGTGATGACAATTTCATTCACTATATTAGTATATAGGATGGTATTTGAAGATTGCTAATTTCCCTCATCTAACTATTGTATAACGCAAAGAGGATCTCAAACTGTTAAGGGATCACAGTATTTTTTTTTTTTTTTTGGTTATTTCCCAAAATATTCTTCGTTAGTTATGTTATGAATATTTTACCCATGAACAAGCGTACATTTATTTTTTATCTTATAGAAAACTTTAAAATAAAATTTCCAATCTCAAAATGTTTTCTTTATTCACATACATGTGTCCATAATTGCACTATAGTAATTAGTAATCCAAAAATCTCATAATAAAGATGTTAAATTTACATAGATGCAGCATATGCACTTTTGGTCGTATACATGTCAACCTCAGTGGTTGCCTTTCAAACTCAATCTTTTTTGTTTAAAAAATTTGGTGATTGCTCATGCTTCATTTAAAATTAATCATAATAGCCAATAGCCAATTCAAGGGAACTTACAGATGCACATAATTTACAGACTAAATTGAATCTGAATTTTAGATTTGAATGATCTCACGAACATCCCACGGATTTCAATGTTATGCACCAATGAGTTACCTTAACATATGCCTAAATGTCAAAGAAAAGACTTTTACAGTCTTACCTTTTCCCCCTGTTATCTTAAAATTACTCTGGTGGCAAACTCTACTTTATCTTAGGCGAACTTGGAGCAAACTCGCACATGCGACCTTTTTCCACTTCTTTGAAATAGCGATCTAATAATATCTTGAATTAGTTTTTCACGCATTAGAGTAAGTCTATCTCTCCAATCTAGTCAAAAAATGTCATCCCTGACGAGACTAGAGGATCCATAAGAAATTATTTTTTTGTAATCTGACCCAATGTAAGTGCACTAAGCAAGGAAAGAACTTGAGAGTCCGCATTTGAGATTCAAGATGACCATATCCGTTGGTGGGGTTTTTAACATGTGGGAAGATTTTGACGTCTGTCTGATGCAAATGCTTATGGACTTTCATAATTTTTGTATGATTATTCTTCATTTTTTTTCTTGTCTTGGTCATATACGAGGCCAATTAATCATTAATGCGCATTACACATATAAATTCATCATAAGCTCAGCTACTAGGGTTTTGAGTTTTGATTTCTGATTCTTTTCTAGTTTATTGAACGCCATGCCTTCACCTTATTCAAGGCGCCCTTGCGAGTGATTTTTTTATTTATTTTAAATGCGCTGTCGGGTTCTTCAAATAACCGGCAATCAAATGAATAATTAATAATTGTGCGTATCGCATTTAGCTCAAACTTATGAGATAAATGTAGGATTAGGTGAGAATACTAAATTGGAGATTAATATGTGCATCTCATGGGTTTTTTCGGTCGAAGCGCATCTCATGGTTCAAAAGATACAAATTGCTTATCACCATTGTCAAACGTTGAAATTAACTTACCATAGTTGCAAAAATCTTTAGGACAAAATATATACTGCAGATTATTTCTTTCATGGTTTGAGTTAGTGATTACCATCAAAAAAATTGTAAACCGCTGAACCTTGAAAATAGTAAGACATTGCTCCAAAATTCATTGAAACAAAACAGATTCAAATTATTTGTTTTTCAATCATACCACTCTGCTATTCAATCAAATAGATTAATACAGCTACTGAAGCTATTTAGATTCTTCACATGCTCTAAAACAATTCATTTAATTGAGAAGTACATAGGGGGTGTTTGGTTGGGCATTCCAAAGGGGCTTTGGAGGCCCAAAGCTCCTTTGGGGAAGTTTTTGGTGTTTGGCAACAAATTTGAAATGCTATTTGGCCAAATTTGAGTATCCCCAATGCTGAAAGCCCAATGCTAGGGGGAACAGCATTGAGCATTTGGCATTTGGGGAATGCCTCTTCACTGTTCATCTGCGTCTCCTCTCCGTTCGTCTTCTCCCGTCTCCTCCTGTCTTCTCTGTTCGTCTTCTTCATCTTCTTCTCCGGCAGCCGCCATTGCCGCGTGGGGGTCTTGCATCCTGGTGACCACCGCCTGGGGTGGCGAGACCTGCGACCTAGGCGGTGTCGCTTGGCGGGCGCCAGCGCGAGACAGGCGACGCCGCCTGGGTCCGCGCGACCTCAGGTGGGGTCGCCTGGCTCACGTGACCAGGCTACGTCGCCTGAGGCCTCAGCCGCCAGATCTGGCCGTCCAATAGTTCGTCGGTAGCTGGCCGCCGGATTTTATTTTCAGATATTTTAAAAAAATAAAAATGGCAAAAGCTAATTGCAAATGCAAGTTTTGCCAAACGGTGTTTTTGCTAAAGTTATTTTGCAATGCTAAATTTACCAAATGGTGTAGTATTTCGGAAAACCCCTTTACCTCAAGGGTATTTGCATTCTTTCAAGGGCATTTCCCCAAAACCGAACCAAACGGGCCCATAATCCCATTGCTTATTCCTTTGTAACATATGCTTGGCCTCTTCACGCTTTGCTTTTGCCCGATCGAGAACCTTGGCGAAATCCTCTTGGGCGCAAAGTTGAGGCCGAGTCACAAGACTCACAGCCGTCGCCTCCGAGCAGTCTAGGGTCCATTTCTCTAGGCCACAGCCCAAGCGTTGGACATGGGGTTCATAACTAGGGTTTGTTAAGTTCGATGTAACTCAAGGTCAATGCTCACCAAATGATCCTCTTGTGCTACATATCACACGCGCCCGTCTTATAGTTCATGTGATGGTCAAGTTTATAATTTCTAGCTATTGCTGGAGTAGAGTGTCTGTAATAGTGTATGTACATGCGACATGCATCGCAATAATGATAATGCAACTACTGGTTGTAGTTTTTTGGTCACCAATTGATTCTATAATGAAAGAATTTTCCGGGTTTCTCCTTGCTTTGTGACCCTAATTTGAACATTAAACAATCAATCCTTCGTCCTAATTAACATGAAGTACCGGAAACATCTAGTCAGCTAATTATTGTGGAGAGAAATTATTTCGAGGCAGATGACGCATTTGCGCTCCTTGAAAACTTCTAATCAACAAGGTTACAATGTAATACCTATTGAAAAATATCAATTAAAAGAATGTAGGTTTTTCTAGAATGTAGGTTTTTCTAGATTCTTATTAATAGAAAATGGTGGATATATTGCAGACGAGAGATCCTTTAGGGACAACCATGACTTGTAATTAAGCAAGCTGAGCTATCAAAGAGAGGACCAGACCTGACCTGAAGAAACTATCTCATATAAATACAATGCTAATCTGAAGTATAAAAATTGGCAAGAAAAAATCTGGTGACAAAAAATCTAATATTGTCTTGTAAAGAAGGAATAATCGAATGTTACGAGAGGAATCAAATTTGTGAGTTTTAACGTTAGTCTATCTAAATTATTTAAGTCGTGCTGCATTTGATACCCTCTGATGGAATTCGAGTCGGCGGAAGACGACTTATCTGATTTCGATGCGCAAGCAACAATCAACCTCGGAACGAATGTCGAATTGCTAGATGAATCACGAACAACAATACCTCACGGTGGTCTGAGTGCAATCACGAGAAAAACACCCGATTTCCATGATGTAAAT
Organism: Eucalyptus erythrocorys; assembly: GCA_014182555.1. Lineage (NCBI taxonomy): Eukaryota > Viridiplantae > Streptophyta > Magnoliopsida > Myrtales > Myrtaceae > Eucalyptus > Eucalyptus erythrocorys. The sequence continues at coordinate 37,579,111 of CM024604.1, forward strand.
GCAAACCGTTCTTGTAAAGGATGAAAATGAAATTCTTTCTACTTCACTTGATGAGAGGGAGAGAAAATTTGGTGTATATGTTCTGCCGACTACAAACATCAACTGTTGTCTTCAAATGGCATTTATACATCTCCTGTGATATTCTGATTTTCAAGTTTTGATTTCAATCGAATAAGTTGGATGTTTCATCAACATGACTATAGTGTTTTTCTCTGAGATGGCCACTCATGAGATAATTGACCTATCGGGTGAAGCCATTAAAGGATTTTAAATGCAATAGACTTGAGAATTTTACCAGGAATCAACTGCTCGATCGTGCTAATCTGCAAGGGTCATTACGGCACAATTAAAAGTCGATTGGAGATCGGGGATAGGTCGATTCGATTGAGATGACAATCAAAGTGTGGGTGATTCCACCTAATTGCAAAATTATTGTCAAACGACACTAAACCTATTTTCTATCATTTTGGGTACCCTGTGTCCGTAGTTGAAACCTCGAGACTTTCATGACCACCGAGAGTCACCAATGTGTCGAATGGGGTTCATTGTGGTTCGAAGAAAATCGACCACGGGTCAATTGCACCAAAAATTTCTAAAAGTTACCCGGTAGGTAAGGTCATACTAAAAGTGCGTTTGATTGAAAATAACCGTGAATTTGAATTTGATTTCAGAAAGCGGAAGTCTTGTCTTGTTATGAGTCATACTAGGAACGTCGACTCACCTTTTGAGGAAATTTCGATAAGTTCAGGATTTTTACGGAAAACCGGGTCGGACAATGCAAAAAATGAACGGAAATTCGGATTGGCTATTTTGAGGAGACTTTTGACATCTGGTGTAAGTGATTTGGCGAATAGAAGTTGTTCGGGTTTTTTCTGAATTCAGTTTGGACCTCAACCGAATTTATTTGTTCGGAAAATCAGATTTCGAGAAAATGGAAATAAAAGTCGATTTCGAAAGAAATTCATGGCATTAAAGGATCGTCTTATCTTAGTCTTCTTTGAGATTTCAATTTGTGCAATTGATAAAGAATTGGACCCCGAGTTGATCAATTGTCAAGTTGCTTTAAATTGTTTAATTAATGACTTTAGTTTATGTTAGTTCTTTTCTCCTTTATTTTCTTTTCGACCGTGACCCTCGCGCGCCCACACCTCCCATCTCGAGCACATTTTCTTCTCTAGCTTTTGGGTGTATCACCTCAGTCGACAACCCCACGTTTGTAGTCTTCCATTTGGGTTGAATGTTGACTGGTGGCCCCATTCTTTCCCTTATCCGCATACTAAACTTTTCTCTCTCTATTCCTCTTTTATGGATTCTTGTACGTGTGTGCATCATCAGCCGACCAAGTCTGCACTTATTTTCACTTCCTTCTTTGACTTTTGATTTCTTATTCTTATCCATTTCTCTTCTTTTTTCTTCGTGCATTAACCCCCGTCGACAACTCTCTGTCCCTCTTAGCTGTCTTCGGTTTCCCCTTGTCTTCATCCGCTCGAGCAGCCCGCGAAGTCTCCCTCATCCCTTTTTCTTTTACTTTCTGTTTTGTCTTCATTTTCCTCGCTTGGGCGCAGCTTCGGCTGATCTTCATTTCCTTCGCTTGACTTCGGCTGCCATGAAGCAACATGGAGCCGTAGCAGCTCACGCCTCGGCGAGTCAACCACTGGCATCGACGTCTCCAGCGCTGATCACAGTAGCTCCGTTTCAGCGAACCTTCCAGCCGCAACAGTCCCCATTCTTGTGTTGCACCCATGCCACCTGCGGCCACTGAATCTAGCCAAACCGTGCCCGTTCAGCTGTTGATTTCATCCCCGTAGAACCGATTCAGCAAGGTCAGAAGGTCGGAAGTAGAAAACCCAGCTTGAGCAGCGAGCTTGTAGGCCGATTTCGGCCCCGGTTTGGCCCCGTTCAGTGGTCTCGCTTTGAGGTTTATCGGCTGTCGTCGCGTCCCCGTCGTTTTGATCCAAGCGGATCTTTAATCAGGTAGGTTTTGCTCACTAATGCCTTCTTAGTTTGCTAATTATACTTAAAGGTTGTTTAGTGTAAGTTAATTATAATTAGGTGGTTAGATTAGAATTAATTAGCGATCATTAGTTAATTGCATTGCATATTAGTTGTTTGGTTAGTGTACTTAGATAGAGGATTGCCTATAGTAATTATTCAATGCTTCTTGGGATTTTTCCCGACCCTTATCGGGTGTTAATTAGGCAATTCGGACTGAAGTAGAATTTTTAGTAATTAAATATTAATTTTCGAAATCAATTATTTAATTATTTATTTCCCGGAAATTCAACTGGGATGGCCAGTGATCGGGATTTTATATTGATGATCGTGGTGCAGTCGATTTATTTAATTGAGCTTTATGTTGTGCTAAATTGGAATTATTGTATTTATTTATTTATTTTTCGAAATTAATTATTTAATTATTTAATTATTTATTTTTCCGGAAATTCAACCGGGATGGCCGGTGATCGGAATTTTGTGTTGATTGTTGTGGCGCAGTTCATTTATTTAATTGAGCTTTATTTTGTGCTAAATTGAATTATGAGTGGTTTTGGGATTTATTCCTAAATTGAATAATCTTTGGTTATTAATTGAAAAATAATAGGGCATCGGTTGACAATTGCCAAAAATATTTTGATAGACTACAGAAAATGGTGGGTTTTATAGAAAGGAAATTATTTTATTTTGGCTAAGGCTGATCGTGTACCCATACACGATATTTTATCGGGTATCTCTATTTCTAAGAAATTAGGCCAAGATATTATGATATTGAGGAATTTAATTACGAAGTGCAATATCGTTGGCCGTGGTTGAAAGGGTCGAGTGGGACCGTAAAGCCATTGAATTCTTGAAAGGGTCGAGTGAGACCGTAAAGCCATTGAATCTTGAAAGGGTCGAGCGCGACCGTAAAGCCATTGAATCTTGAAAGTACCGAGTGGGGCTATAAAGCCACTAAATCTAAGAAATTTGCTTGGTGGAGCCGTGATTACCACCTATAATAAGTTGTGTCCTAAGGACCGCGATTCATATTTGTGAATTGAGTTGGAATAGTTGAAATGACCGGAAAATGGTCTGACTATTATGTAATTGACTAAGTCGATTGACCTTTGCTTTGATTCGATGTTGGGAATTGATTGATTGAATGGAAATGATTGTGAGTGGTCTTGTTAGCGTGTAACCGACTAGGTCGATTTGATCGATGCTTCGATCAGTGATGTAATTGCTTGGGTGCCTATTTGATATGTGCTAATATGTAGGTGGAATTTGAGGCCAAGGTAAGTCCTCTGACTCATGTTGTGCATAGGCAGCCCTAAGGTGTATTAGTTTACTAATCGGGTCTTAGGGGGTAGAACTTGCTGAGACTTAGTTTCATCCCCGTTGTGGGACAACATTTCAAGACTCTGATGAAGAACCTGAGGAGAAAGAACTTGAAGAGGAGTATCTGAAGGAGAACCCCGAGGATGATCCAGAGTAGGATCTCGATGACTATTGCTGTAGAGTCTATTTGAGTAGAAACCAACCTTTTTAGCATGGTTTATATATGTACATGTATGACTGAGTCTTTATAGATGTACATAAGGGTGCAGGTTTTACAGGTTCAATTTTCTAGTCCTACTTATATATCCCATTGCTTTATTGTCTAGGGATTTTTATAACTACTTTTGCATGTACTATTAAAAAGGAAAGGGTCGGTGATATGTAGTCTTGGGATATCACATTTTAAAATCGACCAAAGGTAAGGGATGTGCGCGTGCCTGAGGATCGGGACGTGACATCTCCCTTCATGCCCTTTCAAAGAGGTGCCTTTCCATCATGGCTTATTAAGGCCAAACGGTGCAATTCAATCGTACCTTATTATGGACGTACTAGCTAAAGTACTACATCTCCCACTTGGACATGATGGGCTTGATAACGCTTTATCAAGAATATAAGGCATTCAATATTCATCAACTTTACAAAACAATTCATACTAGCAAGTAAGCCGTGCGACCAGTGAGTACACCTGCACTTGGGAGTTCAAATTATGCACCTGTTAGGGATAACATAATGGCTACAACCTTGAAAGGAAATAAACAATTGATGTCTCACAGTGCCCCAGACCTATTTTGTTACATTAGTCTAATTATACCTATCCCTTATAGGCTATACTTGACTATTCTAAAAAACACAGTGTATTTACAATTACATCTGCAACCACATAAGACGATATAATTGGTCGACCAGTAAATACATGTGATAGATGTAAAACAACAATAGTCTTCCTTCGCACTCATGCCTCTCTCTATTTTAGTACAACTGCTTTCCTAGACACGTCTCATGAGGCCATATCTATTCATGACCACCGATAACATGCTAAAGTAGCAACATTGATCTTTCACTTTGAGAACATAGTCAAAAGTAACATAGGACACATAATGAGGTAAATTATAAATTACCTCAATGGCTCACACGATGAGTAATTAGGGATTATTTCATTCACCTTCCCTTGTCGATCGTATAATGCACATGTAGTATGAATTACATGCTATAGTGGATTTCTCTTTCTATAAGAGCGTATGTCATTCATTAAATATATCTACTATACAGATCTTAGCCTAAACATAGTCACGTGCTTCTCACGTACTCATATTTAGCTTAAGTGCTATTTCAGCTCGCTTCCTATAGCACCCAATCAAGTACTTGCATCTGGCATATTTCAGGCATACATGATTGTGGGACTATCATGTTCAGTTTTAAACAAATCACAGACCTCATCTTGACTCCGACATATTATTTTATGTACCAAACTTGCTCTTCATCATTTATTTGTACATAATGTCTCATCTCAACGTGTGAACTGTAGCACTCGAGGCGATTGCTCGTGTGAGTGAGTCAATCATTGCCTGATGACATACTTTTCAATAATACATGTGTGTATGTGCTAGTCTCATAATGGATTTGTACTTATTGATAAAACATCAAGTCACTAATAATCAAACAAGTACAATACATATGTCCACAATTACATAAACCAATGATCATCTATAATAACACATATCACATTCTACGCAATCCTAGTGACATCCTATGGGTCAAGAATATGTCTCTAGGAATAACCTTCGTAAATGGATAAGCAACCATTCTATTAGTTGAAATGTATTGCAGGATCACTTCTTTCCACGCTATAACATCTCTGATGAAGTTGTTCTGTATGTCAATGCGCTTCATCCTTCCATGATACTTGGGATCTTTGACATAGGCAATAGTTGCTTGACTATTGCAATAAACTATCGCCGGTCTTGAAACTTCAGTGACAGTGGCTAAATTTTCCAAGAAACATTTTAGCCATACTGCTTCTTGCATTGCGGCAGAACATGCAATAAATTCTGCCTCCATAGTAGACAATGCCGTGCATGTCTGTTTCTTGCTATTCCAAGAAATTGCACATTCATTGAGCAAGAACACATATCCATAAGTCGATTTACGCTAGTCGAGGTCTCCACCCCATTCAGCATCTGAATAGCCTAATAGGCGTAAATCATTTCCTTGGTAACAAAGTCGATAGTCCATGGTGCCCTTCAAGTATCTAAGGATCCTTTTCACTGCTTTTCAGTGTACTTGACTGGGATTTGATTGATATCGGCTCACCAATCCCACGGCATAACATATGTCGGGTCGAGTACACATCATAGCATACATCAAACTTCCGATCGCACTAGCGTAAGGAACAATTTTCATTACTTTAATTTCTTCTGGAGTCATAGGACATATCTCAGTACTTAGGCCTTCATCTTGCATGACAGGGGTATCAATGGGATTACAGTGCTGCATATTGAAATGTTCAAGAATCTTCATAATATAAGACTCTTGTGATAAAGCAAGGAGTTTCCTTGATTAATCTCTTTCGATCTTAACTCCTAATATATAAGTAGCTTCTCCCATGTCCTTCATTTCAACTTTGGAGGACAACCATTCTTTTATGGTAATAACCATAACGTTGTCATTTTCAGCCAACAGAATATCGTCCACATAAAGTGATAAAATCACAAATTTATCTTCGGACCGCTTGACATATACATAGTGATCCTCTTCGATCATCGTGAAAATAAAAGTTGTCATGGCTCGATGAAAACAAAGATACCACTGTCTAGATGATTGCTTAAGGCCATATATTGAGCGATGAAGTTTGCATACTTTATCCTCTTGACCTTTAGCTATGAAACCTATTGGCTGCTTCATATAGATTTCCTCATCTAGTTCTCCATTGAGAAATGTTGTCTTTACATCCATTTGATGTAATTCTAGGTCAAATGTGCAACGATGGCTAGAATAAAGCATATTGAGGCAAACCTTACAACTTGTGAAAAAGTTTCCTCAAAGTCTATACCCTCTTGTTGAGTATAACCTTTTGCTACAAGGCGAGCCTTATACTTTTCAATGGATCCATCCGCTCTTCGCTTAATCTTAAAGACCCATTTGTTTCCAATGGCCTTGTGATTGGGGGGTAGATCTTAAAGTCCCAGACGTGATTTGCCCTCATTGACTCCATTTCATCTTCTAAAGCTTTTCTCCATTCTTCCTTGTCAGAGGATGAGAGAAACTCTTGAACAGTCTTTGGCTCAGCATTATCTTTCTGAGTGATCATAAATGCTTCCTCCTCAATCTCAAAACGACAACGAGGATTACTTTTATGATTACTTTTACGCAACTGAATTTCTCTTGAATTCGGTTCGCTAGGCAATGCAACACTCCCACTAGGTCTTGCATGTTGAGGTAAATCTTCATTATCCTCTACAACATTAGTGGGTCTGTTATTAGGATCTTCCATCTCATATAATTGGAAGTCCTTATCAATCTCACCTCTACTAGGAAAATCGTTTTCTAAGAATGTGACATCTCGTGACTCCATTTTGGTCACACTTCCATCAACTTATTTACCTATAAACACGTACCCTTTGGAGTGTTCAGAATATCTAATAAAGATACATTTCTTCCCTCTAGGGCCTAATTTGCCATATTTATGGGAAGAATCATGAACATAAGCTGCACATCCCCATGGACGTAGACTACTTAAGTCTGGTTTCCTACCAGTCCATAATTCTTAAGGGGTGGAAGTGACTGACTTTGAGGGCACTCGGTTAAGTACATGGGCAGCAGTCAATAACGCATCTCCCCAATAAGAGATAGGTAAATTTGCTTATGCCATCATGGATCTAACCATTTCTAATAGGGTTCTATTTCTTCTCTTAGCTATCCCATTTTGTTGTGGAGTACCGAGAATAGTCAATTGTCGTACAATTCCCTTTTTATCACGTAGAGTCTTGAATTGCTCCGATAGATGCTCACGTCAATGATAAGTTCTCAATGCCCTTATCATTTTGTTCAACTGATTCTCTACCATCACTATATATCGTTTAAAGCAATCTAATGCTTCTGACTTATAGGAGATTAGAAAGACATAACCGAAACGCATAAAGTCATCTATGAAAGTGATGAAATATGAGGCTCCATGCCTCGCCCTCACATTCAAAGGACCACAAATGTCAAAATATATGAGTTGCAATGGAAGTTCGGCTCTAGTCCCTTTACAGAATGGTTTTCTAGTTGCTTTTCCAGCTAGACAATGTTCACATATGGGTAAATCAACATTAGTGAGTGACCCTAAAAGGCCTTCTCTAGCTAATCTTTGCATTCTTTGCAACCCAATGTGACCTAATCTAGCGTGCCAAGTACTTGCATCAATCTCAACATTACTAGCATATGCAATTAAAGAAAAACAACCATCAACATTAACATTGTACTGATCATATTTAATGTCTAACACCATATAACCATTCAATACATGACTTGAACCGTAATAAACTATTCCAAACAAAATCTCAACACAATCACCATGGAAATTCAATACATAACCTAAGCTAAGAAGAACAACTATAGAGACCAAGTTTCGTCGAATATCTGAAGCATAAAGGACATCATGCAAGAACAAGTTTCGACCACCACGTAAAATCAATTTACATGTGCCAATACTCTTCACTTCAACTCTTGAGTTATTCCCAACAAATATCCATCTTCTTCCAGGCGGTATCCGACAATACTCCACAAATGCTTCTCGATCTCTAGCTACGTGGTCTGTTGTTTCTGAGTCTACAATCCACATTGGATAAGATTCAGCAAGCATGACAGTACTAGAAACAAAATCATTATTTAAAGTAATGGAGTAATAGGGTACCTTTTTCAACTCAGTGCATTCACGAGCAAAGTGACCCATCTTGCCACAATTGTAGCACTCCATCTTGGCCTCGTCTTTCTTCCCACCACGCTTCTTGCGTTGGAAGGTCTTAGCCCTCTTAGGTGCCTGATCAATCTTCTTCCCTTTGTTGTTGAATTGAGAATTCCTTTTGCGCTTGAAGTCCGAAGCTTTGCACAAACTTGATTCAGCAACATAAGCATGGGTAGAGGATCTCACAGCCTCTAGGCGCTCATCCTCTAATTCCAAATGACGCGCTATATCATCAAAAGTGACAATATTCTCATTATGCGTCATATTGATTTTCATATGCTCCTAATTGTCAAGAAGAGATCTTATAATAGTCTGAACTTGCCGTTCATCAGTAAGGGAGTGACTTGCTAACTTCAGCTCACGAATCATGTTTGACATCTCTCGAAGATGCTGCCTCATCGTTACATTTGGGCACTTTCGGAATGTGTCAAACTTGATGGTGAGTCTCCTCAGCTTAGTGGCAAATGTACCCCCAAACTTATCTTTCAAAGCAACCCACATAGCTTGAGCTTTGCCATAACTTTCAAACTCACACATGAGATCATCTTGCATATAGCTTAGAAACGTGATGCAAACAATGCTATTTTTCTTTTTCCAAGCTTGATAAACTTCTAGATCTCTCATGTGTTGAGCTGAAGTTCCATGCTCAAGTTCATCCATGGTGTGGTTGAGGGTTTCCAAAACCTCTTGCTCCTCAAGGATGTACTGAACCTTTCGGTGCCAAATATCATAATTGTCACTGTTCAGTTTCTCACCCTTATTGAGGTCAGCCACAAATAGCACACTTTACAGAGTAACACACATATTTAATTTGCAGCAAAGACAAACTAAATTAATGATAACTCAACAAAAGACACAGAGGCAAAAGTACACTATGTTTCCAATCAACTTCTATGTTCAATTGTTCTATTATCATTAATTAGTTTAATTTGCGCAAATTTTAAGATCTAGGTGAGAACTCTCTCAAATTCTACCAACCTATGAACTCCCACTAGGAAAAATAATTACATGACCTTATGTAATTTCTACATTTTTCCATTAACACAAAAACATAGCATGATATGAACTAATGTACAAACAACAATCATGATTCAACTATTAATCAAAATCGCAATTCAATATGTAATGGATTTCCTACCATTGTTCGAAATTTCTAGCAACTAGAAAATTGTAGGTATATTAAACTATATACATGATATCATCGAACCAAGCTCTACACAGCATATATGACATCATTTGCACACAAGCTAGCTACTGTATTTTCTAAATTACAAGAAAAATACAAGCTACAAATGAATAAACTATGCATTTGTACCTTAGAATACGCGTACATAGGGTTTCATACACAATTTTAGACATTTATAAAACTCAAATATCCAAAATAAGTATACCACAGTGTCGGGAACATCCATACGAACCAAACGCCACCAACCACGCTCCCATTAGAGCTTGCACGTGCCCACATGCGCTGCCTGAGTGCGTGGTGTGTATAGTGCGCGCGCTAGTGAGCCAAAAGGCTCCTGGTCGGTTCGACCGGTCCGACCGGTGACTGGTCAACGGTCGGGTCGGGTCAACCGGGTCAGGTCGTTGGTCGGCAATTGGCCGGCCAGGTGATGACGTCATCGATGACGTCATCATAATGGTTACAAGCTGTTGGGTGATGTCACCACGCGCCGGTTCGCCGACCGGCGCATGACACACACCCGCCGGTTTGCTGACCGGCGCGTGTTGCGCACGCGCTGGCATTGCCAGCGCTTTAGGCGCGTGGCACCCACGCGCAGCGGCTTCTGGTAGCGCGTGTGGGCTCGTCCGGTGTCCTCTCGCTGCGCTCGACCCACCGTCAGACTCGTCTCGACGAGTACTTTCACCATGTATATTCAAATTTTGATTTTGGCCGAAAAAGTAGTACGAAAAATCGCCAAATCCGTACGGGTGTGCACGGCTTCGAACCAGTTCTTCACTTTGGTTAGTTTTTGGTTCGTTTTCGATGATTCAAATTGCAATACCGAACAATAAACATCTAGATAGTGTAGATTTCATTCTCTTGATCTCAATATCAAGTGAAACCAGAAAATTCGATGAAAACAAGGCATAAATCACGACCAGGCTCTGATACCAAAGAAGGAATTCGAGTGGGCGGAAGACGATTTACCTGATTTTGATGTGCAAGCAACAATTAACCCCGGAACGAACGTCAAATTGCTGGATGAATCACGAACAACAATACCTCACGTTGGTCTGAGTGTAATCACGAGGAAAACACCCGATTTCCATGATGTAAATGCAAACCGTTCTTGTAAAGGATGAAAATGAAATTCTTTCTACTTCACTTGATGAGAGGGAGAGAAAATTTGGTGTATATGTTCTGCCGACGAGAAACATCAACGGTTGTCTTCAAATGGCATTTATACATCTCCCTTCATGCCCTTTCAAAGAGGTGCCTTTCCATCATGGCTTATTAAGGCCAAATGGTGCAATTCAATCGCACCCCATCATGGACGTACTAGCTAAAGTACTGCACCCTCTATGTATTTTAGAAAACCTGATAAATTACTATATGTTGTCGATGTAAACATGACATATCTTTCTCTGAGTTCGATATGTACTGAGAAAGCCTTTTTCAGCCAAACAAGTAAGCAAGCTTAATGGAACTAGAATGAAGTGCGTTGATGTTAATCTTCCTGAGTAATTGGGGTTGCAGTCACTTTCACCGTTGCTTTTGCACTGAATCGAGGTAAATGTAATCCTCATTTCATGTAGGTCAATGTATTTTTTTTTTTTTTTGGTTCAATCAAGTAGCCCGACATGATTTGGCTTTCAATCGGACCATTTTGTTACATTCCCAAACAGATGAACAATGGTGTCGTAGTAATATATATATTACCACATGATCTCCATTCATACTCGTGAGGCATTTCAGCAATTAAATCGGTGAACTGAGGCATAAAACAAACAACTTAATTTAATGTTCATATTGCTTCACCCGATGGAACTCGATTAATTACAACATGGAGGAAAGAAAAAATAACTGAAGACAGCCATATCTCCTTAGAGATAATGGGGAGGTTCTATTCTTTCCAATTTGATTGCTCTAACTTTTATGAAGCACTTGAAATAGACGAAATGGTCATTTTGGATAGATGATTGACAATCACGGAAATAATCACCATTCAAATTTTGGGTTCGTTAAGTTAATATCAAGAAATTGTGGAAATTGAACTAATCGAACTAAATTAAACAAAAATACAATGGAAATATAAATTGTAGGATAAGCCACAATGGAAAATAGAGATGTTTGATATGCTATCTTTTGTGTGTCTTTCTTCTCCTTTTGTTACAACTTATACATACTTATAGATAACTGCTTATTCACCATACACTGACGGGAATTTAAAATTCTTCGCCTTTGTGAATAATCATCATATTCTGGCCTTTACTTGGAATCGTGAACTGACTTTGTTACTTGCTATAAAATTCTATCATCTCCATGCTTTCAATTTTTCTTCTTCAATTCTTCTTGAAAAGGACAATTATAGATACTCATGGACATTTTGTCACCAAAGTATGGGCAAAATGCATATAATTAGTATTCAGTAGATGTCTCCCCAACTCTTTATGATAAATGAACTTAAGCACCATGCACCAAATCATTAAACGGCCTTGGAAGACCTCATACTAAACAGATGAAATTTATATGTTTTCTGTATTATAATTGAATTATTTTTTATTGTCAATCTTTTAGAGTTGGTGTGGTTGATAAATGTCAAGGGATTTTCGGCACAGGATTTAGAGATGATCAATTAAACCACGCCTTGCAAATTGTTCTGTGATTAGGATCAACAACACAATTTAAAGACTTGAACTTAATTAATTTATGAAATTTACATAGTATTTTATAGATTTTAAGATAATTTGACTTTTTTGCTCATATTTCGAAAAGAAAAATCCTGCTCTCTTCTTAGTTTCAACTGGTCCGGGGGATGCTACACGTGGAACAATCCGTCAACAACTGATAGAATCTCCAAAAAATTCTGTCTTGAAGAGTCAAAGGTCACCATCAAATCAGTCCTCGACGACTCTATTATAGTTTAATTGACTCCACCGAAATTCCATGCGCACCAAACTGATAAATCAGCCAAGTGAAAATGTTTTTGTCTCCAATTTGTGGATTATAAAATGTTAATGGCAGGCGGTCGGGAGGGTTCCGCGGGTGTAGCAGCCAACTACGCCATGTTCTTCAGTCAGATTCTTTAAGCATTTAAATTAAAAAAAAAATCAATTTGCTAACTGGACAAGTGGAGTTCCATTTTGATTGGACGGTTGCTAGGGGCAAGAGAATCCTAATTTGGAGGCTCATTATTTGGTCCATTTCACGAAGTTGTGGAGGACTAAACAAAATAGAACTTTGATCTTGTTGTGACAAAGAGGAGTGGTGGGGTTTTTCTTTTGAAAGATTGATGGTTGCGGTGCATTTGACCCTTGGCCTTTTCCTTTCCTGGAGATTTGCTGTCCCTATTAGATTTTGTAAAATGATTGTGAAGGTGCTTTCGTGATACTAATTTGGCAACTTTTTCTCATATTTTTGGGATATTTTTCTGAAGAAAGTTGCTCTATTGAAAAGCAAGAGTTCAATTTCTCATATGCAATTGGATTTTTTTTTTAGTTAATTACCATGGATAAATAGTGAATGAGAGTACTTAACAAGGGTCGATAATCCTCGAGTAATGAATTGGACTAAGAAAAGGAAGTTCGGAAACTCAAACTTACACTTGAGAAGGGCCAAAAGGTGAACTTAAAATTTTCACACCAAAAGTTTAGAATAAATTAGTTATAATCTATGAAATTGTCTCAAAAAAAAAAAAAAATTAACTCTTGAAATCTCTATAATGTTCAATTAATTCTTTTGATTTAATAAAATGTAAATAGACTTTCATTATCTCTATCAATTGGACCTTGACCACATTCATATAATGTATAAATGTGAATCCAAATGGATATGTTGATTGGGCCGAACATGAATTCCTCTTAATGATCTCTCCAAGTGAAGGTATCTTACTTCTACTATGAGATCAAACTCGTGATATTAGGGTAGACGGTTGTTGGCAGGCCACTTTTGATGTGCATCAACATTTGGAGAAATATATCAAAAGATGAATCTTGGATGTAACTCCCTAATTGAAATAATGGATGGTGTCTCTCGCTTCCAATTGATCTTGGCTAGTCCAAGGTGATTGAAGCAGAGTCAGGGGTAGATGTTTTGGTCACCAACATTCACCATATCAAGCTGAGTTTAAGTGGAGATTCGAATTGAGATGGCTCACAAGTGAGGGAGGGGTCACGTTTGAGGGTGTTTGGCCAAAAAAGTTTCACATCGGAGATGTGGTGTAAAGTGAAACGGTTAATATATTCTAGTTGAACAATAATTATTGGCTTAAACTTTTAAGTGAAGATTGTTCTAGTTGGATACATTAATGAGCTCAAACTTAAACTCCCTTTTGGTGGCCTTCCTAAGGTATCACGATTTTTATTGCCAGAACCAATAATTTGTTACTATCATCATGGATCATGTCTCATAATATCATAAAACTAAATATAGGATCTAAACTTGAAACTATTGTTTATGGGTGATTTGCGAATGTTAGGATGCATATATATACATGAGGAATATACGAAGAGGAGAAGAAACAATAAATAAGCTTGATCTTAGTGACTAAACTACAAGATGCATTGGACTAGGCCAAGCTCCATGCAATCTACCTCAAGAGCACGGTCAACAGACTACTCAAGTTGGCCAAGTACTTGTCAAGCTCAAGAAGCTCAAGTATCGAATTTCAAGAAAGATGGGATTGTCAAAATTCATGCCTTTGGAAAATGCAGTTAAATATTCCATGCCAGCTTGGAAGCTTTTTCTAACACACACACATATATATTGCCCCTCTCTCATCAGAGGTCCATTCATTGCATAATGAACGTTAATTCTATCAGTGGAGGGCCGAATCCGAGAAGTCAAATATATGATCATGGTATCAAGGTCCACAGAGGATACATGATCTTGAAAAGCAAAAAGGTTGGAGAGGACACTCAGTGGTTATCAAATGTTGGAGATTTGGTCAAATTCCGGCTGTCACATAAGCCGTTCGTTGGGTGACGATAGTAGGTCGGGCGGTTATTTAATTGACTCTTGCACTAACCCTTCAGTGTCCTTCCACTGTTGTCTATAATTAAATTTATCAGAAATATCAGTAGCTTGGATATGTACTTATCACCTCAAAATGTAAATTACATACCACAAAATTCTCCAATTGTGTAAGGACTCTTGTAGGATACATAGGTTGTCCAATCATTTTCACAAAATTCATTTTTCTCACCGTATTGGTTTTGACGGCTATTTGAATACTGCTAATAGAACTACCTATATGTTTTCCGAAACTGTTTGTTTAATGTCATTTAATGTGTTATGCGGTCTTATAATCTTATACATATATACCATTTACATCCTTTTCTACTAGTTGAACCATTGGCGGCGCACCTGTTTTGATGGGTCGAGAGAACAAATCATCTTTGGCCAATGGTTTACAGCATATCTTTTGCATCGTCAATCTTGGCTAGAATTTCCATTCGGTACCAATACATCAATCTAAGATAGCTCAACTTTATTAAGAAGAATATGCGAATCCATCAAAAAGCCTCTTAGGAAGGAATTACTTCATATAATCACAACATGCACGCAATACTCAAATGGATCTCCTCTATTTTACTAACCCAGACATCCACTAATCTTTTTGTGCAATTAAATCTTAATAATTCTTTTGAAGAATGAGATTTTCTGCCTCTTTGGTACAATTTCAAGCATAATCTTTCCGAAAGGAGCTATGATAGCTCCGTCAACTGTCTCTGGCAATCAACGAAAGGCATACATGACAGTAGAAAAGATGCCACCTAATAGTAATATATGCTTCTTTTTAAATTGGTTTTTTGGTGAGGGACTTTACACTCTCTTGGTAGTTCTTTCAAGACCCTATTTTCAATTTGTTGTCTAGAATGAAAAAAGCAAGTGTTAAGTCTTAAAAGTGAAAGCTAAAAGCTGAAGGAGAGGCCGTGTGAAAAAAGAAAAAAAGAAAAAAGGAAAAAAAAAAAAGTAGCTAATCCTATGGATGTCTTAGAAATTGCCACCATCTCTGTAAACCAACAATTTATCCATCATTCTTTTTTTTGGGTTGAAATTGTAAATATCATAGAGCATGTGAAGTACAATAGTTTAGGGGCATCCCTCAACATTACAATTAGAGCTAATAATTCAAAAAGATGAAGATATGAACTCTCCACATAATAGCCAATACAACATTTGTCGTGGAAAGTCTAATTTTTTGGTGGAGTGAAGCTCTACCTCTTATATTTTTACACACTTTGGCCAAAATAATATGGATCTTAGTTGACTTGTCTTGAAATTGTCTATGGTTGCGCTTCATCCAAATGTAATATATAGTTGCTAGGAAAGACACCTTGAGAAGTCTCGGTGCCAAATATTTGCCCTCTATTACCCTAATCATCCATTGAAGTTCCTCATTCCATCCTTCTAAAAAATGCCTAATCCCACATTGCACAAAGATACTCACCAAGTACTACTTGTCCATTCACACTGGAAGAATAGATGTGCTGTATCTTCTACATTAGCTTTGCAAAAGTTATACTGGATGTCAACAAGGTCATCCATTGTTCTTGATATCTGTTGTCTGTAATCTATCTCTACAAACTACCCAATCGATAAAATTGTGTTTGCTAATGCTGTTGCTCCAAATTAGGTTGTACCACTCTAGAACCGGACCCCATCTCTGAGTTCATCATATAAGTCACAGCAACAGTACCTTGAGTTAGATATAACTGAGGTTAGAATAGGTCACAATTTGAAGAGACATCACTAACAAACCATACTTCTAATGTTGAAATGCATAATTGGAGTGCCTCTACATTTTGTGCTATGAACCCAAATGCTCCAAAGGGGAGAGGATGGATGATTGATGAGAATCTACATCATGCGGCCTAACAAAACATTGTCCATATGTTGACCTTGGGCAATCCTAATCCTCCTTCCATTTTAGGTGAGCAAATTACTTGCCATGCAACCCAGTGCGATCCATGATTTGTTGTAGAACCAAATTATAAGAAATGTCCAATCCTTTTCTCAACCTCCTATATCATTTGCTTTGGAAGTAAGAACATTTGCATCCAATAGGTGCAAATGGAGACAAGGACTGATTTGGTTAGCTGTAACGCTGCATAACTCATATGCTTCATGCCCCAACTTTCAATTTTCTTTAATATCTCGTTAGTACTATAGTATGTGTGAGTGACTCTTCTAGTAACAAAGGGAACGCCCATTGATAAGGAGGGTACCTATGGAAAGAGGCTTGTGGTCCAGTATAAGGAGCTTCTCATGCTTGTTCAATCTAGAAAGAGATTTGACATTTGTCAAAATAAAATGGGAGTTCTGTGATAGTAGCGAATTCTTCAAGAGCATCTACGAGGCAAAAGATGGAGTCTACATCTCCTTAAGCAAATAAGAACAAGTCATTTATGAAGCATAAGTGAGTAATCCTCTGCATTTTGCAGTGCCAGTGATATTTGAAAGAAGATGCAGCAACTTCGTACTAACAGTCTATTGAAAATTTCCATAATCAAGACAAAGAGGTATAGAGAAAAAAAAAGTAACTTTGTTGCAGCCCATTTGAGCTATTGAAATAGCCAACCTATACTCCATTAAAGTTCATTGTAAGCCTTGGATTAGTGATGCCTTTGGTTATCAAATCAACCAAGTACTAAGGTATAGTTAGGGCTTTTAGGACCTTGATGACTGCACTCCATTTAATCATGTCATAGGCTTTCATGAGATCAATCTTTATGGCCAAACGTTTACTTTGTCCCCCTTATGGTAGTTGTGTAATAGATCTTGGCACAATAGGATATTCTCTAAGACATGTCGTTCAGTGATAAAAACAATTTAGTTGAGGCCAACGATCGAAGGAAGCATACAACATTTATATTTCGCAAGTAGTTTAGCTATATTCTTGTATAGGACATTGCAGCATGAAATGGGTCTGAACACCTTAAGGCAGGATGGATTCTGAACCTTCAGGACAATAGTAATAGAATTCTTAAAACTTAATAGTATTAAAAGCACATCCATCTTTTGCATATATTATTTTTGAATGCCTACTAATAGATGATTTGAAGACTCTGAACCTCGCAAGACGTGTCTGACATAACTAGAGCTATTTTTTATATTTGAAAGTTCTTCCTTCTAAAATAAATTATGGCCCTCAACATTTGCTTCGAACTTTGCGAAGTTTTTTTAGAATAAAGATGAACACTATTACTAATAAATTAGATTACTTCAAAGCTCTAAACTTCATAGGACCAAGATCAAGTATTCAACCTCATTGAAACTAAACTTTCTTGAAATAGAAAATGTGCACTAGTTCAGTATTCAAATAAGACAATAGTGCATCTTTCAATATAGCAACGCTTTTGTAATATGGGCAACCGATAGTAAGCCAGAATTTCCCTTACTGAGTTTGCATAATAAGTGCCCTTAAAACACTCTTTAGCACTACTCATATTCTTGAGGAAATTTAGACAATACACTAGTATGGCAAATGCCATATGTCAATAAACAAAAGACGAGCCTATATTACATGTGTTATATTGTCATTTGTCAGGCCTCGTTAATGTTGGAATATATCAGTATTGGATTTTTTGATAGTTAAACTTTATCCAAATATTTAATGAGTTCATTTAAATGTGTTGAGGATCATATCTTAATCATGTTGATACTTAGTTTTGATTGTACAAGCATTTGAGCTAAATTTCACAAAAGTGTGTAAATCTACAAAAGAAAGAGTTTGAAAGCAAAATCTTGGTTCTGCAAAACAATCAAAACTAATCAACGGGCACTGTTCATACATAGATTCGAAGATCATTGGAGTTTCTAAATTGAAGACCCGTCTCAAAAAAAAGAAAAAAAAAGATATGACATCCAAGATTATTTAGCCTAATTTGCTCAAGATTATTCTAAAGAAATTATCAAAACAACTAGGATACACATATAATAGGTTCATGAGAAAAGTTCCACGATCAGTTCTAAACCTACTGTATGAAAATCAGTCAAGTCACAAACCTTTTAATTGGATCAATGTATTCTTAAACCTTCAAAGGAAAGTGAAATTAAATCTTCTTGGTCATGTCTCACCCGATCCGTAATATATCATCGAGGACTCTTCTCTTAATTAAGTCAGACGAAGCATTTGATAGTAGGGCAAGTTAAGAGCAGTGCGCAAGATCATTTCAACGTGTGCTTGAACCTGACGTATCCTTCTCACAACCTAATTCCATGGTAGGACCTAATTCCATGGTAGGGTGATAATTACTAGCCATACTTTGTGGTTACTTAGTAAGCACTCAAAATAATTTTAGAAACAATTAAAAGAGGTCAACCAAGAACAGTCGTTGTCATATTACATGCATGATTCAAAACTACAATGGTTGGAAACTTTACAATGGTATGTTAAAATCATCAAAATTGGTGCGAGTTCCTGTCCATTCGGGTCTTCATAAATATTAGAAGTGGCAAAGTGTACAAAGAACAAAATTAACATAAATACGCACACAGCACAGAGAAGGGGCGGGGGGGAGAGAGCGAGAGATCTTCTAAATTAGAAGAAATAAATATATTGATCTTGCAATAACATGGACATAATAAATACGAGTGATTCACTTTGAGTAATCTCGTTGCAATTATCACCATCCACGAAGAAGAACCAAAATGAAGTCCACGTACATAGTTTTATATGTAATTGGTCAGTGGTTAAGATTTTCAAAAAGTCACTTTCTCAGGCCTATAAATAGCAATGCGGAGTTCAAGTGCTTCTCATTCGGTCGACTATATTCTGTCTTACCTATTTCTTCTCAGTGCTTGCTTCAAAGTAGAAAATCAAACTTCCTTTTCCGCACTTCTCTGGCTATGGCTGATCTCCAAGTCATATCAAAATTCGTGATCATTTTCACCTTCATTGCGTTCGATGCAATTCTAACTTCCGAGGGAAGGTCGATAAAATTGGCATGGGAGGACAAACTCCGTGCAATTAATAACGACCAAATGCACAAACAAGCATCACAATTTCTCCTGCCGAGTCAGTCTCCTACGAACTATGATCATTTTGATGAGGGGGAGGAGATGGTTCCCTCGCCTATAGCACATGATCAGGCGGCCAGTTTGGGCGAGTCAGACGCAGTGTACAAGGATGATTTCCGCCCCACAGCCCCTGGGAGCAGCAGCCCCGGATTGGGCCATTCTTTCACTGGCTTAAAGAAGGAAGCTGTTCGACCGAAAGCTCCGAGTGGTGATGAGGAAAGGCTAATCGTTGCGGGTCAACCAAATGATTTCGAAGGCACAAGACCGGGTCACAGCCCCAGTGTCGGCCATGATTTTCAGAATGAGGAACCAAAAGCCTAAATACTTCAAAATAGAAAGTCAAAGCTGTGCTATGCAAGTCTTGTCAATTCTGCTTCAGTTAGGTCTTATGTCCCGAAATGTTATTCTTCAGTTCCTCTGGAGATGGTTCTGCTTGGTGTGTGTAAAATTATCTGTCAATTTGGTATTGAACTATATAATTATTTAATTAAAAATAACGAGGTTTCTTTAGAAATTACCTGCTATATCATACACGTCGGATGTTGTACGATATTCCACTTTTCCTTTGTACTACTTTCTTCTCGATCTTCCCCAATGTTATGTTGAGGCCAGGAGAAGTATTAAGACAGAAGTTTTTTGTGTCATATTCAGATTTTAAATGGGAAATAACCACATGAATGATGGGCAGAGATTAAACATAAAAGTGGCTAAACCTCGTTCAGAAACGACATTGACCACTTTTGACTTGGAAGTTGCATAAGGTATACTGTACCAATTTTTATATGTTTCTGGAAAGAACTTAAATATTGAAACTGGCCTACGTCATCTATTCTTTCAGAGTTCTCTTTGCATATAACTAGTGCCCTACAAATGTATAATAGAACATGAATGTATCCAAATCAAATTGGTGATAATAGACGGGAAAACAAACCGAATAATAATAGCAGCGAAATGATGTAAAGCAAAAAAAGGAAGCACATTAATTGAACTTGTGAGCGATGCTTTGACCATATACATAATCTCTCTTGATGGTGCTGTATTCTTTCTTGATGGTACCCTGTCAGAATGCCAAAACCTTTCTAATTTGTTAAACCAGTACTGTTTGGCCACTGGACAAGCCATAAACCGAAAAAAATCAGGTGTCTTTTTTAGCCCATCTTGTCCTATTTCTTTACAGTTGAATTTGGCAAGTGAATTAAGAGTTCCTGTATTAGAGAGATGCGGCAAATATTTAGGGATTCCTACTGATTGGGGCAGATCGAAGAAGGATATGTTTTCTTGGCTTATAAGTAAAATTCAGGCCAGATTGGAGGGATGGAAGGAGAAAATGATATCAAAGGGTGGGAAGGAAATTTTAATAAAGTCGGTAATTCAAGCTATACCGTGTTATGCCATGTCTGTTTTTAAAATCCCTATTTCACTATGTCATGCCCCGATCCTTAGGCACGCGCACATCCCTTACCTTTGGTTGATTTTAAAATGCGATATCCCAGGACTAAGTATCGCTGACCCTTTCATTAATTATATGCACATGCGGAAGTAGTTAAAAAAAAGTCCCCAGACAATAAAACAATGGGATAGAAAAGCATGCCATAATTTTACTTATTGAAATTCACAACTACACATGTACAGGGTTTACAAAAGAGGATAGGACCATGCTCGGGGTCATCATCCCAGTCCTCCTCAAGTCTTTCACCACTAGACTCAATTTCTTCAAACTCTTCATCTCTTTCTTCTCACTCATCTTTGACTTCAAATGCCAGCCAACCTTTGGGAAATCTAGGGGCTTCAAATATAATCCCACAACCGGGATGAGATTATGTCTCAGCAAGTTCTACCCCCAAGACTCGATTAGTAAGCTAATATACCTTAGGGCTGCCTATGCACAACATGAGTCAGAGGACTTACCTTGGCCTCAGATTCCACCTGCATGTTAGCACGTATCAATAGACACTCAAGCAATCACATCACATATCGAAGCATCGATCATATCGACTTAGTCGATTACACGCCAACAAAACCACTCACGGTCATTCCCAATCAATCAGTCAATTCGCAAATATGAGTCGTGGTCCTTTGGACGCAACTTAAATAAAGGCTCCACTAAGCAACTTTCAAATATTCAATGGCTTTACGGTCCCACTCGACCACTTTCAATACTCAATGGCTTTACGGTCCCACTCGACCCTTTCAAGATTCAGTGGCTTTACGGTCCCACTCGACCACTTTCAAGATAACCTCCAGCAGTACACTTAGTCACAGAGCCTCATTAATGCTCTCGGGCGTTGCTTCCGCCAAGGTGACGTGTATAATGGACAGCACTCATGCGTTATTTAAGGCGCCGTTTTCACCAATGATATCTTCCATCACCGAACCACGTATGTCCATACTGCTACATGTAATAGACAGCACTCATGCGTTTTTTAAGGCACCGTTTTCACCAGTGATATCCTTTAATCATCGAACCACGTATGTCTCATTACATCGTTCTTGATTGGTTTCAGCCGAGAATTTGCCCAATTCCCTTTCACAGTTCCCTCTGCTTTATCATTCATTACAGCATCATCGATGCTAAATAATAACACTTGGCCATCAACCAATCAATCATTCAATTTCAATCAATTTGGGATAAATCCCTAAAATTGCACAATCAAATCAATTCCACGCAATGTAGAGCTCAAATAAATAAACGAACTACACCACGACAATCAGCATGAAATTCCGGTCACCGGCCATCCCGATTGAATTTTCGAAAAATAAATAATTAAATAAATAATTTCAAAAATTAAATAAATAAATGCAATAAATTCAATTTAGCATAATATAAAGCTCAATTAAATAAATGGTTTGCACCACGATCATCAGCATAAAATCCCGATCGCTGACCATCCAAATTGAATTTCCGGGAAATAAATAATTAAATGAATAAATAATTAATTAATTTCGAAAATTAATATTTAATTCCTAAAAATTCTACCTAGGCCCGATTTGCTTAATTAACACCCGATAAGGGACGGAAAAAATCCCAAGAAGCATCCAATAAATACTAGGACATGTTTACTAGTTAAATGCACAATCAATTTAATTAACATGCATCAATAAGTCTCTAATTTAATTATTTTAATCTAGTCTATTCACCTAATTGCAATTAAATTAAATCTAATCAACCCTAGGCATCATTAGCAAACTAAGAAGGCATCGGTGAGTAAAACTCACGTGCGCAAAGCGAAGGTCGAAACACCGCGACGGCGGCCGAATTCCAGAATTTCGGCAGTGACGATGCACCCTTGGGCCGGGCCAAAAAACCTTGCTAGCCCACAGAAAATTATGGACTTGGGTTGAAGATGCTGGGCTCACTTGATGGGCTTACTGCTGTACTAGGCTGCTGAAATTTTAGAAGATATTGGGCCCGAATTGCGGTTGAAGATGGGCCCTGTTGAACTGGGCTGAAGACTCAGTCAATGGGCTGTTCCCTTGGGCTTCAACTGAGCTGGACAACAACTAAAGATGGGCTGAAGTGCTGCAGGGCTTCAATTGAATTAAGCCTCCTTGGGCTGAGCTGCTGGGCCGAGGAATAAGTGAAGCTGGGCTTCGCACGTTGCTGGATGATCCACGAGCTTGAGAAGACACACGAAGATGGGAGCAAATCAGCGTGCATCTTCGGTGGAAAGAGACCAGCTTGGGTCTTCGTTGGTGAAAAAAGACCGAGCGTGCGATGGGAGGAGAGAGATCATGGGGCTGTAGCATTCGGTGGAGCTGCAATTGACCAGGGACGTGGCAGCTCGTGGATGCTGCTTCGTTCGATGCTACCCGCGTGAGTGGCCTAGAGGGTTAACAAACGGCAAAGAGCGGCTTCAGTTGACCTGGACGCGTGGAGTCCTACTTTGTAGGACGCTAGCAGAGGCGTGCGGACGATGGAGCAGCTTTGTGGACGTCGCTGCTGCTATGCTTTGCGCTCAACCGAGGAGTTCGGTTGTTACTGCTGTTGACTGAAGTAGACCAAGTAATCGGCAGGTGGCGGCTCAGTGGTCGATGGCGCACGAAGAGAGAAAGCAAATTGTGGATGGTGTGGCTTCTTCTTGCAGTGTGGTTGACGCTGGACTTGTGGCAAAAGAAGAAGAAGACTCGGTGGATGGCTTCGGTGGAAGAGAGTGGAGTTTGGTGGACGCTGGGTTGTAGTCGTTTACGGGGCAGAGAAGTGGAGAAGCTGTGGCGGTCTTCAAGGAAAATGAAATGGAGAGAGAGGTGAGCAGAGGGCGTGGGGTCTCGCTCGAGAAAAGGGGCAGACCGAGAGAGAGGAGAGGAGATTTTCACCGGTTGTAAAAGAAGAAGAGAGGATAAGGATGAGGAGGGATGGAGGGCCCCTCTTGCTTGATATTTTCCAAACTTGATCCCCAAGGTTCATTCTAGGCCAAGTATAACCCATGGCCTCCAATGATCCACCAAGACACTTTCCATGACCTTCCAATTGGTCCAAAATAACTAGTAGAAGGGGGAGTCACGAATTTTGGCACAATCCTTCCTCAATTCGTCCTTACTTAGTTCTCATAAAATCAATCGACGCCTCAATGTCTCAATTGCTATTTTTCCACATCTAATAAACCATCGTGCATCTCTATCTGTATTCAATTTTAATCCCCGGCTCCAATTGCATAGAAACGTCCTGATTAATTCAATTGAAATTAATACTGAAAATTCTGGATGTCACACACTATGTAGAACTATTGAGCAGCGTATGGCTAAGTTCTGGTGGAATAATGATGCAAGCAAGCCTGGAATTCATTGGCTAAGCTGGCAGGCACTGCAACACATGAAGGAAATTGGAGGTTTGGGCTTCAAAAATCTGATCAATTTTAATAAAGCCATGCTTGGTAAACAAGCCTGGCGCCTCCTATAGCAACCATGTTCTTTATGGGGGAGATTGTTTAAAGGATTATATTTTCACTCCTCTTCTTTTATGCAAGCTGATAAAGGTTCTCGCCCATCTTGGGGCTGGCAGAGCCTCTTAAGTGGGAGGGAAGCTATTGTTAATCATGTTCGTTGGTCTGTTGAGGATGGTACCAAAATAAACATAAGAGAAGACAGATGGCTCCCCATGGGCATTCTCGGTGGACCAAAAGCCCAACAAGAACCCCTACTAATGGCTGATCTTATTGACCAATCTACCAGTACTTGGAAGACAGACCTTTTGAATCAATTTTATGATGAGCAAATCATCAAACAAATCACATATTTCTAGCTATGGTCCACTTGCACTCAGGATCAGCTCATTTGGACAGCTACAACACACGGAGATTATTCAGTTAAATCTGCATACCATGTTCTTAACCAGACAGCAACAGCTCAATCTAATGAGGAAGCTTCTACTTCTTACCAAACTCCTACCTGCCTTTGGCGTATGATGTGGAAGATGCCACTGCTCCGAAGATCCGCTCTTTCCTGTGGTCTGTTTGCAGTAATGCCCTCGCAACTAGAGATAGCCTGTATTGTCGTCACATTATTAGTAATCCTTGCTGCATACTTTGCAAACAACAGACTCCGGAAACAATCGAACATACCTTTTTGCTTTGTCCTTGGACACAAAGTGTGTGGTCTCATCACAGGATTCGTATCAGCATCACTCCTAGCACCATCTGGCGTCTAGATTCTTGGCTCATATCAATTATTGGGCATCACAACCCCTCGACTCGTCGTGCGTTGATATCCAATGTATTGTGGCAGATCTGGAAAGCTCGAAACGGCTTCATCTTCAGAAGATCAACTCCTGATCCAAATCTGGTTGTTGAGGCAGCGCTGGTCCACTCCTAGGTAGATCGGCTGTCCGCCCCTCCCTGCAGTTCCAAAACGAAATCGTCAACAGCTCAAGATCTCCTCTGGAGACCCCCAGATCTGGGTGTTCTCAAAGTTAATGTAGATGGCTCGTATGAACCAGGTAAAAAGGAAGGTAAAATAGCCTATATCTGTGGGAACTATCAAGGCAAAACTCGCCGAAGGTTTTTCCCAAAGTGTTGCTGCTTCTTCAGCCTTGCAGGTTGAGACCCAAGCTCTCTCTTCGGCACCTTGGCATCTGATCAACCAAGGCCTCCAGCACCAGAAGATCGTGGTGGAATCGGACAATCTTTCCTTTGCTCTGAGGCGGCTTTCCTCTTCTCCCTGTTTTCAAACCTATCCCTAGGGTTTTGCCCGAGAGAAGCTAACTCGGTTGTTGATTGGGCCTGTAAAGCCCATCCTCTTTCTTCCTCTTGTAGAAATTCAGCGTTGTTTCCTCCGTCCCATCTTAGGGATTTAATTTGCGTGGACGCCCTAGCTGCAGGTTGTATGGTTTTTTCCTAATAATATAATTTCGATGCTTCGACCAAAAAAAAAAAAAAAAAAAAAAAACCTCAAATTTAGACCAATAAATTCCATGAAAAGCCTATATGGGTTATGGTAAGTTTTAAGTGCCGTTACTTCTTCGGAAAGTGGTCTCATCTATATATATATATATATTTTTTTTTTTTTTTTTTTATGGCCATCTCTTTTACTCAAGCCGCCACCCTCACGTCGGTTATAGGCACGCTTTTGTTTACTCAATCATTGCTGTTAACTTGAGTTCAGAAAGTTTGGGATATGGACACTTAACTTAATCGTGCATCTTATTGCACGTATGGTTGGCCGACAACTTATTTATCATCGTTCTAAAAGCAAATGATAATAAAACAGGGAAATAAATTAGACAATCGATTTATGCGATTCAGTCAGTCGGACCTACTCCACAGAGGGGAAAGCAACACATGATTTCATTATAAATTAAGAGATAAACTCGAGATTATAACAACACTCGAGACACTCAAACACATTTATTGTGCACCAGCTCCCAATTACATTCACATAGTATTTACCACCCGTAATTCCTCAAGAAACAATCTCCCAATCTCACAAAAGAATTCACAAATCTTACCCACAAGATTTTGCTTGACTCGAAGACTTAAAGCTCCTTGGACTGCTTCAGAGTGTAATTCACAAGGAAATCGTCTCTTGGATGCTCTTCATAAAGAAAATCTACCTAATCTAATGAAAAGCTTTGGATTTAATATAGGAAACCTACACAAGCTGGGAGGCTTACTTGGATGGAGTTTCATTTATGGGTTCAATTTTCAGAAAAATTTTCAACATCGGCTTGTTGTTTGAGTCAAGTCACAATCGTTTTGCTGGAATTTGAACTTCACTGCTACTCTTCCCACATCCTCTCATGGGATCAACCACAAGAGAAAACTTTCAAGTCCAAGGCCAAGTTAGACCGGAACATCACTATAACTGAAGGTCTCATTAAAATACCAACTCCATCTGCATCTTTAGTTACTCCACAAGAATTCTTGAACATAACCTCCTCGACCGTAGACATCCTCAACCACAAACACTTGGCGGCCTGTGTAGTCTCGATAGATACAAGTAATTGCTCTATTTCACGTTTCCTCGGTAAAAGATTTGCGGATGTTGTTTTTGGGAGTACGTGGTGCTAGGGGTTTGCACCGTTAAAGTAAGTCCCTTTCATGGCCTTTAATCTTTTTCACTTTCCCCGTCTAGTGTGTGAGGGTTTTATTCATTGCAATTGCTACCTCCACAAGGTGTTTTGGACCTGGGTTCTATTTTCTTAACACAAAGTGGTTTTGAGTTTATAATATGAGCCATAGAACCTGTTAAATTATGACTAGAGTTTGAGTGTTTTACAAAAAACGATTTGCTGGATTTTCAAAAGAGGAAATAATAATAAAAAGGAATTTTTTCTCTATCTGGAGTGAAGTGCGGAAGCCCCCATGCACTTAGAAGTTTTGCTGTCAAAGGAGTCCTCCACGTGATGATTCATAAGTGGTGGGGCCCAAAAGTCAACAAACACACATCCGAAAAAGAAGACTCTGTAGCACCATTCTATGAAGCCAAAATAGGAAATTTAGTGGTGGGCCCAAGGTCAAAGTCTTGACCTTGGGCACACACGTACACACACACACACACACACACACACACACACACACATATATAAACAGAATTCTTTTGCAGGTAGAAAAGAAGCCGTTGAAGCCCTTGTGAGAGAAACCCTACGTAGCCGTGTGTCCATGATCTTTTGAAGCCACAAGTCGAGTGAAGCTTTGAAGAGATATGCGAAGCCATACGTAGAGCATATTATACTGGAGCTTGAACGCGTGGTAATTTTGCAACGTGAGTTTATATCCAAGTTAAGTTGTTTATTTATACACACTTTGGGTTTGGGGTTAAATCTAGGTGTGAGAAACACTTGAGCATGTGAGTGATTGTAAACTTTGATACTCCAATCATAGTGGATTATTTACCGCTGGATCTCCTCGTGGACGTAGGTACTGATACTTGGACCGAACCATGTAAACTCCTGGTATTCTTATTTTCTTGTTTATTTTCTCTGGCGATTTCGCATTGACGTAAATTGCAAGATCATATCATTTCCGCATATTATATCCCAACAATTGGTATCAAAGCTTGGGGTTGGATTTCTTGATTGTGATTTGGAGCTTTTGCTTGTCTAATTATTATTTGGAAATTCTGTTATTGCAATTATGTCTGAGAGGAAATCTGAAATTGAGAAGTTTAACGGGAACATAACTTTGTGTTATAGAGCATCAAAATGCGAGCTTTATTGACAACACAAGGTTTGGCCAAGGCATTGGATGGTGAGGATGAGTTGCATATTATCATGAAAGCCTCTGGAGGGTAGAGCTAATGGAAAAAAGCAAAGAGCACGATCCTGTTAAATTTATCGGATGAGGTCTTGATAGAGGTTGCTGAGGAGAAGGATGCCGCAGTATTATGGGCAAAACTTCATGCACTCTATGTGAAGAAAGGTTTGAACAATCGCTTGTACATGCTGAAGAAGATGTTTCAATTTAAATATACTGAAGGTATGTCTATCAGAAACCACCTAAATAAATTTAATAAACTCATGATGGATCTAAAGAACATTGGTAAGATACTTGATGATGAAGAACGGGGCATAATGTTATTAGCCTCTTTACCATATTCATGGGAGCACTTTACTGATTCATGTTGCAGAGGCGTACTACAATTACCTCAGAGGAGGTAAAGTTTGTCTTATTCTCTAAGGAGTGGTAGAGAAAGTTGCGAGATGACAGTCTGGTGCAAGGAGTAGCGCAAGCATTGATGATTCGGGGTAGAGAACAACATCAAGGGCCTAGTAGCAGCAGAGGTCAAAGTAGATCGAAATCACGCCATAGAAAGTCCAAGGGACGCGTGAAGTGCTTTGAGTGTCACGAGGAGGGGCACGTCAGGAGTGATTGTCCAAAGCAGATGAATAAAGTTGATAGGCAGAATGCTACAAGCAGTGTGGCAAACGTTGCCGAAAGGAGCAATAGTGATTCAGAAGCTGTCTTATGTGTAACTGCTACTTCGTTAGGAGATGAATGGGTGCTAGATTTGGGGTGTTCTTATCACATGACGCCTCATAAGAACGGGTTTACTACTTACCAAGCTGCAGATGGTGGTAGGGTTCTTTTGGGGAATAATGCAGTCTGTAAGGCTGTGGGGATAAGGACAATTTAGA
The DNA here is from genome assembly GCA_014182555.1 of Eucalyptus erythrocorys. Lineage (NCBI taxonomy): Eukaryota > Viridiplantae > Streptophyta > Magnoliopsida > Myrtales > Myrtaceae > Eucalyptus > Eucalyptus erythrocorys. The sequence continues at coordinate 37,608,124 of CM024604.1, forward strand.
TTCGGACGCACGATGGGGTGGTGCGCACATTGACAGATGTGAGGCATGTACCGAAGCTCAAGAAGAACCTTATTTCTCTGGGGACAGTCGGTGACATCGGGTGTAGTTACACCGCTGAAGGTGGAGTACTGAAAATCTCTCAAGGTGCTATGACAGTGATGAAATGGAAGAAAGTGAATACTCTCTATCATCTACTGGAGAGACCGTGACCGGAATCGTTGCTGTTTCATTAGGTGAGTCAGACTCTAACTTGACTCAGTTATGGCATATGTGTTTAGGGCACATGAGTGAGGCAGGTATGACGATGCTGAGTGAAAGGGGGTTGTTGAATGGTTAGAAGACAGGGAAGCTGGACTTATGTCAGCACTACATCTATGGGAAGCAGCAGCGAGTTAAGTTTACTATAGCTATACATTCAACTAGACGACCTGCTGAATATATTCATTCAGATGTCTGGGGCCCGTCTTCGGTTCCTTCGAAAGGAGGTGCCCGATATATATTGACTTTTATCAACGACTATTCGAGGAAGGTATGGGTTCACTTTCTGAAGCACAAATATGATGTGTTTTATCGGTTCAAGAAATTTAAGGCATTGATTGAGAAGTAGTTAGATAAGCAGATCAAGTGCTTGAGAACCGATAATGGCATGGAGTTATGTGGTAAAGATTTTACTAAATTCTGCGAGAAAGAAGGTATTGTGAGACATCGCACAGTACCTGGGATACCACAGTAGAACGGAAGAATAGAACTTTGCTTGGGTGAGATCGATGCATGCTTTCGCATGCAGAACTTGGCAAGGAATTTTGGGCCGAAGTAGTTAACATGTCGTGTTACTTGGTTAATCGATCTCCATCATTTGCTATCGAGTGGAAGACGCCTGAGGAATTATGGTCGGGGAAACCTGTTGATTATTCCAGATTAATTATATTCGGATGTCCTGCGTATGCTTATGTGAGTGATGGTAAGCTTGAGCTGAGAGCGAAGAAGTGCATATTTCTAGGTTATGCACATGGGGTGAAAGGCTACCGGCTGTGGTGCATCGATCCCAGATCACTCGATTTTCTAATCAGTAGAAACGTGATCTTCGACGAGACTGCAATGCTTCAACGGAGAAGTTTTGAGATACAACCAGCAGAGAAGATAGATCATGGTGTCGCTAGTGAGGTGGAGCTTCAAGTGGAGACTCCGGAGACCTCGAAGGTAACAGAGGTTGAGACTGTAGGTGAAGCCGCAATTCCTGAAGTTGGTGATAGTGAACAACCAGTAAAGCTACAGCAGACTATAGCCGCTGATAAACAGAGAAGGCACATTAAATCACCGGTACGTTATGGTTATACGGATATTGCTTATGCATTGACTGTAGGTGATGAAGTGGAGACAGATGAGCCTTCGTCTTACTTTGAGGCGATGGCTAGTTTGGAGTCGTCGCAGTGGCTAGGGGCTATGAGTGAAGAGATGAAATCACTCCATCGAAATTACACATGAGAGTTGGTCAAAGTGCCCAAGAGCCAAAAGATTGTCTGAAGTAAATGGGTCTTCAAACGGAAAGAGGGAATTCCCAGTGTCGAGATAGCAAGGTATAAGGCGAGACTTGTGGCGAAGGGGTATACATAGCGTGAGGGCATTGATTATAATGAGGTGTTCTCTCCAGTGGTTAAGACATACTTCTATTTGTTTTTTACTTGCCTTAGTTGCTTCGCAGGATCTCGAGTTAGAGCAACTAGATATGAAAACTGCGTTTCTTCACAATGAGTTAGAGGAGCAGATTTAGATGAGGCAACCAGAGGGATTTGCTATTCCGGGTAAGGAAGATCATGTTTGCTTGTTAAAGAAATCTTTATATGGGCTGAAACAGTCTCCTAAATAGTGGTATAAAAGTTTTGATGCATTCATGGCTAGTCAAGACTATACAAAAAGTCAGATGGACAGCTGTGTCTACTTTAGGAGATTGGAGGATGGTTCTTTGATTTATCTACTCTTATATGTTGATGATATACTGATAGCAGTTAAGAATATGTTCGATATTGATGTGCTGAAGAGGCAGTTAAATGCTGAATTTGAGATGAAAGATTTAGGTGTTGCAAAGAAAATATTGGGTATGGAGATTTTGCGTGACAGGGCCACAAGAGTTTTATGTCTATCTCAAAAGAAATATATTGAGAAGATTGTAGCACATTTTAATATGCAGTCGGCAAAATCTATAAGTACACCTTTAGCGAAGTACTTTCAACTTCTAGATAAATTATCACTGCAGACTGAGGAAGAGGAGGAGCATATGTCCCGTGTTCCTTATTCTAGTGTCGTGGATAGTATTATGTATGCTATGGTGTGCACTAGGCATGATATTTCACAAGCAGTGAGCGTGGTTAGTTGTGATATGAAGCATCTTGGTAAAACTCATTGGGAAGCTGTGGAGTGGATCCTCAGATATTTGAAGGGGACAACAGACGTGAGTATAGTATACCGGAGGAACAACAATGGAAGTGAGACCACTGGTTTTGTGGATTCGGATCACGCCGGTGACTTGGATAATTGTAGGTCTTTAGCAGGGTATGTATTTACGCTAGCAGGTGGTGCAGTTAGTTGGAAAGCGTCCTTACAGGATCACATTGCCCTGTCTTCGATTGAGGTAGAGTACATGGCACTAACTTTTGTAGCAAATGAGGCGATATGGTTACAGAGTTTGCTCTCGGACTTTGGGTTAGAATAGAAAAGTGTGGATATACACTATGATAACTAAGGTGCGATATAATCGGCGTATAATCCTGCTTATCACGAGCGAATGAAGCATATAAACATTAGGTACCACTTCATCCGAGATGTCTTAGCTAAGGGTATTGTTATTGTTAAAAAGATTGCTATAGTAGATAACCCTGCAGACATGATAACTAAGTCTGTTCCTTTGGCGAAGCTCAAGCTCTGCTTGAGCTTTATTGGTGTCTGTGGAGAGTGAGCGCCTGTCAGGGCATTGGGAGAGCAGCATGGATGATGAGCACTATAACTTGGCTTCAAACACTGAGCCAAGGTGGAGAATTGTTAAATTATGACTCGAGTTTGAGTGTTTACAAAAAGGTGATTTGCTAGATTTTCAAAAGAGAAAATGATATTAAAAAGGAATTTTTTCTCTATCTGGAGTGAAGTCCCGAAGCCCCCATGCATGTAGAAGTTTTGCTGTCGAAGGAGTCCTCCACGTGAAGATTCATAAGTGGTGGGGCCCAAAAGTCAACAAACACACATCCGAAAAAGAAGACTCTGCAGCACCATTCTGTGAAGCCAAAATAGGAAATTTAGTGGTGGGCCCAAGGTCAAAGTTTTGACCTTGGGCACACACGTACACACACACACACACACACACACACACACACACACACACACACATATATATAAACAGAATTCTTTTGCAGTTAGAAAAGAAATCGTCGAAGCTCTTATGAGAGAAACCCTATGTAGCCGTGTGTCCATGATCTTTTGAAGCTGCAAGTTGCGCGAAGCTTTGAAGAGATACGCGAAGCCATATGTAGAGCGTATTTTACTGGAGCTTGAACGCGTGATAATCTTGCGCCGTGAGTTTGTATCCTAGTTAAGTTGTTTATTTATAGACACTTTGGGTTTGGGGTTAAATCTAGATGTGGGAAACACTTGAGTGTGTGAGTGATTGTAAACTCTGATACTCCGATCATAGTGGATTATTTGCTGTTGGCTCTCCCTTGTGAACGTAGGTACCGATACTCCGACCGAACCACGTAAATTCCTAGTGTCCTTATTTTCTCGTTTATTTTTTCTGGTGATTTCGCGTTGACGTAAATTGTAAGATCCTGTCGTTTCCACATATTATATCCCAACAGAACCAAAGCAACAAGTTCGAATGAAGTTGAGTTCTTTGGATTGTCGTTGAAATGCAATAGTCATTCATTTACTATGGTTTCCCCATATCTTGTGATTTTGATATGCAAAGCAGGATTTGACCAAATAGCTTTCATCCATGGACATAGAAAACATGTGCTTGGATTATAGAAAAGTATTTTATGTGTTGGTTGAGCAACTGAGGTGGTGGGATCAATCAGTCAATCACATTACTTGTGTGCTACGCTTGTCGTCCTATGCTAAAACACAAAATTTTATAAATAAAAATATAACTGAAGATTAACCTAGGTTTCTACTATTTAAAAAAGCATAAATTTTTATAAAGGAAAAATACCAATGACTCAAAATGATATAGTTTCTTTCATACCTAAAGTAGAGGGAGAGATTAATGAAGAAATTTTTCTCAAGGGACAAGCTAGGCTGCTGGTTTTTTTTTTTTTTTTTTTTTCCTTAAGCTTTGTATCATATGATGGTTAAGGATACATAGTGTTTTCACATTGAAATATAACTTCCAAACTTCGGCAAATTCTATAGCTTTTCCTCTAAATTCTTCTTTTCAAAACATTAGTCATTGTCTAACGATTTGGATAATTACTTTGGTAATTCCTAAGAAGTAATTGTTGACACCTAAATTTTGATTAAGTTTTTTTAATTAGGCATTAATTTCTTTCTTGTTTTAAAAAAATTTCCTTTTCTTCGGATAATAAATAATAATAATAACCAAACAAGGAAAAAAAAAAAGCAGCAGCCAAAGGGGGCTGGGCCTTCAAGCCCAGCCCCTTCCCTTTTTTATCCGCGCACGGGCCCCCAGGGCCCAGCCTAGCCTTTTTTTTTCCCCTGGCCAGCTCCCTTTCCCCTCCTCATTTTCTTCCCCAATCGGATATGCAGCACTCGTTCGAGATTGGATGAAGAAAGATAGGGTGCGTTTGTTTATGTTTCTGTTTAAAAATTGTTCTAGGGAACAGAAATAATAAAAAAAAATATATTTCTGTTTCGGGGAATAATTTTTGAACAAAAGAACGCGTTTGGTAAATCTGTTCTAAAAATATAAAAAGAATATAAACACGCGTAAACTTGTATAATTTTTTTGTTTCTTTTAATTTTTTTAATATTTTAATTTTAATTTCCTATTTTCTTTCTATTTTTCCTATTTTCTATTTTCTATTTTCTTTATTCTTTTTCCTTCCCTTTGGTCCCTCGCCCAACCACCGCGAGGCTCGCCATGGCTGGGCGAGGCTCGGCCTCGCCTTGGCTAGGTGAGCTCAAGCTCGCCCGATTCGACGAGGCCAAGCTCACCCGGCTACGGCCGAGCGTCGCCGTGGTTGGGCGAGGCTCGGCCTCACCATGGCTAGGCAAAATTGGGCTCGCCAAGATTCGGCGAGGCCGAGCTTGCCTAGCCACCGGCGAGGCTTGGCCTCATCGGGCCACCGCCAGGTCGGCGTCGCCGTGGCGGGGCGAGGCCGAGCGTTGCCATGGCGGGGAGAGGCCGAGTGTCGCCGGTGGCTGGGTGAGCTCGGCCTCGCTGGATCCGGGCGAGCTCGAGCTCACCCAACCACGGCGACGCTCGGCCTCGCCAGGGGCCGACGACGCTCGGCCTCGCCGGGGACTGGCAACGCTTCAGTGAGGTCGCCGGCCCTCGACGGCATCGCCAACCCTCGACGGCCGGTCGCTGGCCATGGCCGAGGCCGGCGACCAGCCAAAGAAAAAAGAAAAAGAAAAGAAGAGGAAAAAAAATAGAAGAAAAAGAGAGGAGAGAGAAAATTTGTTCCTAAAAATTGTTCAAGAAACAAGAAACGTTTCTGTTCTTTTTTTGTTTCCCAGAAAAAAAAAAAAAAACAAGATTTTTGTTTATAAACAGAAAAAAAGAATACAAACAAACACTGCCATAGCATCCTTAATAACTTACCATAACTTCCTGTTTAGATTTTGTCATTACGTTTATTCACTGATGAGTGAGATGCATACCTAAGCCATGTTCAGTATGCAGGATAGCTGTTAGTTTCTTGAAAATCTAGGTTGTAAATTTATTGCTCCTGGACAAATATACAGTTTTATGAGTATTGATGCATATAAATATGTCTTCACGCACTTGCGCACGCATGTGTCCACAATCAGAGACAGAGAGAAAGAGAGAGCACTTTGATAAAATTACAAAGGGAGAAGAGAATTTGTGATATGAGGGGAAAAGGATGGTCGGAGATAACCGAATAAATTAAGAATAAGCTAAGAACACAAATTTATAATCAACCAAATTAAATTGATACTTTGCCGGAAGGGCATAGCTCAGATAGCATGGAACTTTACACATAGAGTACACAGTAAAAATGTCGCAATCTATATGACTAGCTCTAGAGATTACTTCACAAAAAATTATGCAGAAAGGGTATAAACCAAGAGAATAACTACTCTAGGATTTTAAACAAGCAGCCATAAAAGGGTCATCGAATGCCAAAAACAAGCTTGAGAGTATTGAATGGATAGATGATGTAGAAGGTATCCACTCTGCTCGGGCAAATGAAATGATGTCAAGAGTTAGATTCGGCAATGGTTTTACGAAAGACATGTTAACACTTCAAATGCATCATTGGATAACTTCTATATATTACATCTTAGTGAAAAAATCTAAACACCTTCCTGATTATAGGTGATGTTCGAAGTGGTTTATGATATGGATCAACCAGTGCAATTCGATCTCCATACTTTTCTGCAGAAGACCTCCGAATGTCAGGAACAGCTTGCCAATCATCAGATCCCAAACGACCACCACTCGACAGTAAAGTGGCTTCAAAAAATGGTGAATATCGCCTTATTGGCTTTTCATCTGTCTATACAAAATCAGGGGTATCAGGTACAGATCATGAAAATTTTTTCCTAATGGGGGCAAACATGATAATCACATCAAATCCATGAATTCCATTTATTCGAGAAATCAGTGAGTGTGGTAATTCTTTAATTGAAAAATTATATGTTCATCACTATTAAATTGTCTATTAGGATTCGTATATGTGGGGAAAAATGATAACAAATGTGGAACAATAGGTTCTCCACATATTTCTTTTAGAAATTTTACATGTTTGAACTAAAAATTTTGAAAACATTAAATAGTGTTAACAATTTACAAATATGCAAGGGGCAGGAATTGCTCCCTCATTTCACAATGTGAATTCATACACGAGGGGAATTTAGAATACTAGAATCCTCCTAATTTAATCATTCTCCACAGAGTGCAGGAAGATCATTGTCCTGAGGATTTAACAAAAGATAGCAGCAGGGTACTATGAATATAAAGAACTTCCTGGAACTTTAATACTTGGACATGCTTTCTAATGGCACTAAACAAAAAGGGTGGGCATGTCTGTACCATGCCAGGAGGTCTACAACAGCCAAACCAAACCCAGAGAATCCAAGTACATTTAGTCTGGGTCTTCAGCATGCATATTATCTCGGCATCACAGTTTAAGAACAGGAACTTCTATGGTTAATATCTTTTTATCTGATCCAATTATCAGAGAGCTGAAACAGTAACGTCCAAAGAATCTGAATGAACAAGTAAGATCCTCCAAGGTTGTCATAAGCATGCCATCATATTCATACCCAACATATAAAATAACCAAATTCGCGTCATTTGCCTATTGTATCGGACTGATCAAAGAAACCAGGATGACATCTAATACGGCATCTCATTCACACGGTGGAAGTTGGGTCTGAGAACCTATCTACATGTTTTCACTGATCATGAGATATTTACAGAGTTAAATACATTTATTTAAACATCAGTATACCATAATTAAGGACTAAAAAATAGAGCAACCTAAATCCAACAATTCTCTTTTCCCTGCCATCTCCAGCGCCAAGGAAAACGTTCGAAAGCAGACTGACCATTGTAATTGAGCAACAGAGACCATCAAAACAGGAGATTCCACGGTTAAGCCATCAGAATAGCGTTAGAATCTAGAAATCAAGCTGATTAAAACCGACAAAGATTACATTTCCAGAAAATCCTAAAGAAATTACCTGGCAAGAAACGGGAAGCACCCGCCCGGGAAAAAGCGGAATTCGGCCTCTGCAGCATCTTCTGGAGCAGAATTTCGCTGTGTTTGGGCCTAAACAGCAAGAGCAGGCTAATCGGGAGCTGTAGACGCGATGGCAAGGAGCGGCGGTGAAGCTTGATGTCAAAGCGTTCGTCGTCATCATGCTCGCAGAAGAGGAAGACAAGAAGAAGAATCTTGAGATTTGTGTTTGTCTGAGCATGTAATTGGTATCTCTCGAAGTGGCCAGGGAGTCTTCGAGCTGAATGTCATGCTTGATTCGCCACTCTCAGGGCTTGCTCTGTTTCTCAGCTTTGGCGAGAACTTCGATTCCAGTGAAATGAGAATTTAATTATTCACCGGAATATAGAATATATTTCGATCCATTTCCTAAATTAAGCAAAAAAAAAATATTTTATCTTTTTTATGATTTTTTTTTTTTTGGTCTTTGTGAGAATTACTATTGTCTTTATTCAATATAATTTAGGTTATGATGTTTTATAACAGTAAAAGTATAAACTCATATTGTCACGCCCCGATCCTCCGAGGGCGCGAACATCCCACTCTGGTCGATAGAAAAGCGATTTCCCAGGACACGTCGCCGACCCATTTATTTTATTATACATGCGGAAGCGAAACAAATCCCCTGACAACATTTAACTTGGGATAGAAAAGCAGGCAATCAATCACAACCAAACAATCTTTCTTATAAACACATAGGTTTATATACAACACTGGATTGTCTACAAAATAGACTGGCTCAACAAAAAAGGAACTGTCTTATGACCAACTAGTCAGACACATTCGCCGATTCTTCGATCTCCACCTCCACAAATGTCCATGGCTTCGAGTCCTCCACTACCGCCATTTAAGGACCTGAAAATGTTGAGCCCACAACGGGGTGAGACAATGTCTCAAATGAGTCCTACCCTCTAAGACTCGATTAGGAAGAAAATACGCCTCGGAGCGTTCTAGCCACACAAAGAGGATAGAGGACTTACCTCGCCTCGGTCCTTTCCCCGCACGTCGCACAATTCATATTCAAACAATGCTCTCACAAGCTGAAACTACCGACACACCCATCGGTTTATCAATTCAATCACTCCAATCGATAACGTACGATTAACATCATCTATCAATTCATACCATCTATTAAACCATACCATCTATTCATCCATCAATACAATCACTGCTCGCACAAGCTGAAATGGATGCAATGCTCTCACAAGCTGAAATGGATGGTAGCTCGCACAAGCTGATATAGATAGATGATAACTCGCACAAGCTGATAAGGTATACTACTCTCACAAGCTGACGTATCGAAGCACATAGGCTGATACAGTATACTGCTCTCACAAGCTGATATTGATGCTCACACAAGCTGATAAGGTATACTGCTCTCACAAGCTGACGTATCGAAGCACATAGGCTGATACAATATACTGCTCTCACAAGCTGATATATATATGTATATAATATTTGCTCGCCCAAGCTGATACATATATATAAACCAATGCTTGCCCAAGGCCGATAATTCAATAATAAGCCAGCGCATACCTCAACTCAATCAATCAATCAATCAAATCGATTCAAACTGGTCATACAAACCAATCACGGTGCTAAAAGCCAACACCGGGTATTTTCAAGTTAAATACCAAAACTTCTCCAATTTCACTCAATTCCACACTTTGGAATAATTAACCATAATCATCAATCACTCAATTTCTCAATTTAAACATACAATTAACACAAACGGATCGCACCGTTACGATCAGCGCGAAATTCTAACGACTGGCCATCCCGGCATAATTTTCAAAATTATTAAATAATTAAATTTAATTCCGAAAATTAAATAATTAAATATTATATTATAATAATATAATTTAATAAAATAATATTTATAAAATTCGAAATAATTAATTAATTAAAAATAATTAATTAGGGCTTAAACAAGATTACACTAATTTAATCATACAATTAGCCCTAATTAATCAACCACTAAACTAATCATACAATTAATCTAATTAAAAATTAAATAATCTAATCTAACCACCTAAACCTACTTAAACTAATCTAAACACCTCTTAAGCATAATTAACTCACTAAGCAAGGATTAGAGGGTAAACTCACCGGTTTTGCGAGCCGGCGAGTCCACGGCGACCACGACGCCAAGGCTGTCGATAAACCTCGAAGCGGCGACACCAACGGAGGTCGGGAAGGGCTTGAAAACGGGCCACGAAGTCTCCAAAACCTTGCTGTGTTCTGCTTCTGTTCTTGGCTGAACTGCAGAGGAGAAACCAGCAGCTTCAATGGTGAAAACGGCCTGATCGGAGCTCCGGCGAGTGGGTGGTTGGCAACCAACGGCTCCTGGGGGTCTTGGGGGTCTTGTACGTGGATGGGACGGCCAAAGGAACGGTCGGAATGGGGCGAAACAGCCGGAAAACGCAAAACAGTGCAGGCGGGCAGCAGACCGACGGACCAGCAAGCAGTAACTTCAAAACGGCGTACCGGACGAACGGCGGCTCCTTTCGGGGTGATCTTGGGCTTGTTGGAACGGTCTGGATGTCCTCTTCGCAACGATAGGTAGCTCGTTTTCTGATTCAACCGGGAAGACCACTTTTGACTCCGATCTTTGACGAAAGGTCGGCTGGAGCAGAAACTGGAACGAGGAGAAAACAGGGGAGGAAAACGGCCAACGATGGCCTTCCGGTTGTGCGACGATAGAGAGGCTGGTGAGCTCGGTTTCCTCTGGTTCTCTTGAGCTTTTCCTAAGCCTCAACCATGGAGAAAGCCATGAATGAAGGAAGAAGATGGTCTGCTGAAGAGGGGGGCTCCTTGGTGGCTTCCTAGAGCTCAACACTTGTCCAACACACCTCTCTCTTGCCCCCACCACTCTTGGCCCTCACCTTCAGCCTTTTCCTCTCCTTAGCTTCCTCAAGAAGTTTGCCAAAGTGTCCAAAATGTTGTGTGCCCCATGGCATACGAATTTTGGACATTCCCCCATTCAATCCATTCAATTCTCTCTCAATTCCATCCAATTCTCAAGCAAACCAATCCAATTGAAGCCCAAATAAATCAGCCAAGGTGTCTTCGTCCATCTCATGACTTTTCCCCATCAAGTGATCCAACTTGCATCCCAAAGATTCGATAAAAAACGGCCCTCGACAATCCCGAACAAAAACGGCCTTACTTTGCTTTTTCGCCAAAAATCTCGGTTTGTAGAAAAATCTTCCGAAGATGAGTCGACGTTCCTAAAATGAATTGTGACATGCCGAACTTTCAATTTTTGAATTCGGGTTTAAAATCACGGTTAATTTCAATCTGGCGCGATTTGAGCACGTCCTAATCTATCGGGTAGCTTTTAGGAATTTTCAGTGCAATTGACCCGTGGTTGATTATTTTCAAGCCACAAAGTACATCTTCGAAACATTGACGACTCTCGATTGTCGTGAAAATCTCAAGGTTTCAAATACGGACACATGGTACCAAAACGACAGAGAAATCGGTCTAGTGCCGATCGACAAGATTTGTGCAATCAGGTGGAATCACCCACACTTAATCACATGCATTTGTCAAGTCGACCTATCTCCGGTCTCTAATCGATCTGTGTCGCAATGACCCTTGCAGATTAGTACGGTCGAGCAGTCGTTTCTTGGTCGAATTCTCAAGTCTATTGCGTTTAAATTCCTTAACGGCTTCACCTGATAGACTAGTTATCTCGTGAGTGATTAGCTCGGAGAATTGAACTATAAGCGCGCCGATGAAAAGCCCGTCTCATTTAATTGAAAACAGAATCAGAAATTTGGACTGTCACACATATAGGTTTGGGTCGAGTTGATCTTCCTATTATTTCCATTTTTTTTTTAAATGACATATAGTAATTACATTGATTGATCTATAGATGCTTGTACTTGTATCAGTCTAATTTTTTTTTTCCTAATATTTTAGATAAATAAGTATTATCGAGCTTTGGCGTTTCGTGTTTTCATAATTGAATTAAATTGAATCTATGTATTTTTATTTTTATTTTTTGGATCACAAGCTGTAGAGCCCAAAATCACAAGTTCCACTAAATTTGATTAACAAAACACGAAATACAAAAGGTCAAAAAATTATCTATCTAAAAGATTAGAAAGATAATCTAGATTACCATAAAAAAGAGTATCTACATAAAAATTAATATCACTATTACTTTTATGAAAATACTTAGTGATGCGAGAACACTGGGCTTTATCAATCAGTTCTCAAGCTCAAATCATGTTTTGTCAATTGAACCAATCCAATTGCTAATAGTGCAAGCAAAAGCAGATGCAATTTAATTATGTGAGTTCAAGGATGAAGTTGCCGACTATGCAGTATAGTTGTTAATCTACAAGACTTGTTGTCAATTTCGAGACTTCTAATTGATTGCATAGCAATGCTGTTTGTTTATCTTCTAAGGTGACTATTCGGCTTTCAAGTGTACTGCACGAATTTGGAGAGTCTTATGAAGTTAAAATGCTTCGAATATTAGTTATCATTCCACTCCAGTGTGGCTGTTATGCAATAAACAAGAGAAAGGTGATGCCTTGGTTTGGTTACAAAAAGTCCACCATAGAAAGCGAAATTTTTACTTATTAATGAAATGAAAAGTAAATGCTAATGAAATGCAATGAATGCAAATTTTGATAAATTGAGTTTTTCGTTCAAAGATTGAGCTCTAACAGGTATCAAGACACCAAGTGTTTTATTTTTAGTGTATAAATTTATGCTTACTTGTTAATAAAATTCAAGATCTCAATTCACATATACTCGATTTGACATATTAGCCAACACAACAAACAAAGAAGTTGGTTTGTAATATCCTAAATAAAATCAATTCTTTGGATTATTGGTAGATATAAGGTAAGTATACAAATATTCTTGCCCATTTATTGCAGGATGAGTAATTTGTGTGTTTTAAGTTGATTATGTAAATGCATTTTTGCATGTGTTAATAGTCTAGATCTATTTTTTACATCAATACTGATTTTGATATCAAGTGCGAATCGATTAAGATAATACAAGATAAGTGAGACTACTTTTAATTTAGTTACTAATCCTTAGCGCAAATTTAAATAAGATGGTTAAGAATTCCATAACCATCTTATCCTTAAGAGGAAGAAATCACTAATCCAAATTTTGAACTCTTTATTCTGGGGTTACCTACAGTTTATTTTGTCTCTTTCAAAATGATGTAAATAAAGAATAAACGCTATCATCAATGTCGATCCCAAGATCCCTACTAAGGAAAAAGAGATACGAAGTGTGAATGTACGTTATCGCCCTTCTATATCAACATGCGAAACTTTGCTCTGTAAAGGATATTATGGGAAATGCACCAAGTGAGCCAGCATAAAATATAATATACGAAATTCAACGGTCCGAATTTCTAGGGTTTCATAAAATTAAGGAGAGTTGTCAATATCATTCGAAAGTTCCACAGCCGCTCTCTCCTTCTCCCTCCGCCTTGCCTCCGCCGCGCGACTGCCGCCCACGCCACCGGCCAGCCCTCCTCCGCCCGGCTCCGGCGACGGCCTTGGGACATCTCCTCGAGAAAGCCACCTACTCTTGCAACAATGGCCAAGAGTTTCTCCGAGGATATCATCATCGAGATACTATTGAGGCTACCGGCCTCGTCGCTGGGGCGATTCAAATGCGTCTGCAAGCGGTGGCGGTCTCTGATCTCCGACTCGGGCTTCGTCCGGTCGCATCTGCAGAGGCTGAAGGCAGGGGATTCGATTCCTAGCCAGAGAATCATTGTCGGCAGCCGCCACACCCCCCTTGAGACCGTGGACTACGAAGCGCTCGACGGCGGCGGCGAGGGTCGCCTGGTGGTACCTCATAGGATCAATCCTTTCTGGGTTCCTCGCGTCGTGGGCTCCTGCGATGGCCTTGTATGTTTAATTGGCCCCTCCAGTTTTCTCATATATAACCCGACCACTAGGGAGTACACTGAGTTGCCCGGTTCCGATGTTGTTGATCAAAATAAATTATTTCGTGCATTCGTGCATGGGTTTTTCTGTGGATTCGGATATGACTCTCAATCTGATGACTATAAAATAGTGGTGGGCGTCAGTCTTGGTGGTGTAAATTGGGATGTGGCAATACTTTCGCTCAAGTCCGGTTCTTGGAGAAGGATACAGGTCCAATTTGAGGAAGAAAGACATTTCTTTTGCATGGAAGGAGTTTATTGGAATGGGGCCTTACGCTGGTGCGATTTATATCAAGACCTAAGACAGGGGAGGCGCGAGATTATGTCATTTGAATTGTCGGAAGAGAAATTACATTGGGAGCTTCCGTTCCCTGAAGTCGATGGGGGAATAAATTTTGCGGGACTCGGAATTCATGGGGCCAGTTTGTTCATATATAGCAGTAGGCAAACTGGTTCAAACATTTTGTTCAGCGAAGATCCCCTTATCGAGGCATGGATAATGGATGAGCACGGGAGAGGAGGCTCGTGGACAAAATGGTTCAGCGTTGATTGCATTCCTGCCTTAGTAAATTGTAATACACCCCTCAGGAAGAAACCCATTGCGCACACAAGGAGCGGAAAAATCGTTTTTCAGACGGGTTGGGATCGGATGATTTTGTTCAATCCGGACGATAATACTTGGAAGGAATATCCTATACATCAGGACATCGTTATCGGATGTGCAATATATTTGGAAACTCTTCTTTCTCCTTATCTTGGTGGTCTGCCATCAAGATATTTGGAAACTCTTCTTTATCCTTTACTTGGTGGTCAGCCATCGAGAAACTAGTCCCTATAGGGACTGCGTTATCGAATATGCTAATTTGGAAACTCTTCTTTCTCCCCTATCTTGATGGTCAGCCATCAAGAAACTAAAGCCTTTTAAGAGTCATTCTAGTTTATTTGGTTTTACTGTTTTCTTTCTAGTTTACCTTTTTGGAGGATATCTGGCCATCTTGAACTATTGAATGATCTCATGAATTTTGAAAAAGAAACAACGGAGTCTATTACAAGATCTGGTCATTCTTTAGTAACTTCATTGTGCTTTCAGTACTCTATCCTCACTAGATGTAGGTTAGATCCCTGCTTGATGAATGGCCATTCAATCACTTCACTAGCTAATGTTGTCTTATCTAATTTGGTGTAATTTCACCGACATTTTATTGGGTCTTGTTATGTGGTAAACATGCAACTATAATCAAGTGAGTCATTCATGTATATGTAGTAGTATTTATTAGCATGTAATGAAGAAAACCAGGGTACTTATCTCATGGCAAATGATAAAGTGAAGAAGATATCATAAGATCTGAGTACATGGGTATTCTGTGTGAAATTCAGGTGATGTAGTTTAAGATATTGTCTAAGTGGGGATTTTGGAACTCTTCACGTGAAGTTCTTGTTTAGCACATATTTTTCAATTTCATAAGAGCCCTTTAGTCATAATTTTCCTGAGATCACAATATGCATCTATCTCACTCTAGCATGCAGTGCAAATGCAATTGGTTATATTCTCTATTTCTATTTCAAATGTCAAGTTAATCCTTCACATGCCTTTGGCCCTTGCTAAGAGCATTATTCTGGTCCATGCATTATTTTATTATTTGCTTGCTTTGGCGATCTTAAGCAGGTAAAATTACCCTTTAGATTGTATATTGGTAGATCATGTTTTCTCTTGTCTTCATATAGCCTTATGTTGTTGCCATTTCTTGAGCCAATGACACCCAATTATGTGATTAGGTTGAATTGAGCAACTTCAAGCTCACTCTTGATTTGTAAAAATTCAGCACTGGACTAAACGCTACAATTAGCCATGTTGTTGTAACCGCAATAGTTGATTAGAGACACATTAAATGTAATTAAGAAGAGTAAATGTCATGTCCCGATCCTCAAGCACGCACACATCCTTCCACTTGGTCAATTTTAGAATGCGATATCCCAGGACTAAGTATCGCCGACCCATTCATTAATTAAGCACATGCGGAAGTAATTATAAAATCCCCAGATAGTAAAACAATGGGATAGAAAAGCAAAGCCATATTTTCATATTGAAACACATAACCAAACTTTTATACATAGCAAAAGTCGAGTACTTCACAACTGTTTACAAACTCAAAGTCTCACTTTGTCTACACCTAGACAAGGATTCACAAAAAGAGAATAAGCTCTCAATTCTCGTCAGATTCTTCAGCTTCTTCCAGCTTCTCAATAGGTTCATCCACACAGGTAATCATCCTCTCCGGGATCTTCCATCTAGGAGCCTGAAAATGGTTTTTACAACAACCAATGAGACTATGTCTCAGCGAGTTCTACCCCCTAAGACTCGATTAGGAGACCAATACACCTTAGGGCTGCTTATGCACAACAAGAGTCAGAGGACTTACCTTGGCCTCAGATTCCACCTGCATGTTAGCACGTATCAAATAGGCACCCAAGCAATCACATCACAGATCGAAGCATCGATCAAATCGACTCAAGTCGATCACACGTCAACAAGACCACTCACAGTCATTCCCAATCAACCAATCAATCATCGCAACATCAGATCAAAACAATGATCAATCGACCTAGTCGATTACATGTCATCTCGACCCTTTCTTGGTCGGCTCATCACATACTATCCATAAGTCCGACCATAGTTCAGGATTGCTTACTCTAAGCTGATAAATAGATAGTATAGCTCGCACTAAGCTGATAAAGTAAAGGTATACTGCTCTCACTAAGCTGACATATCGCCTGTAAGATGATATAGTATACCGGTATACTGTTCTCACTAAGCTAACATATCGCCCGCAGGCTGATATAGTTTACCCCCGATGTTCACTCTAAGTTGATAAAGTGTATTGCTCACGCTAAGTTGACATATCGCCCGTAGGTTGATATAGTACACCAGTATACTGCTCTCACTAAGCTGATATATCGCCCGTAGGCTGATATAGTATACTGTTTTGATCATTCAGTCAATTCCCTCTTTTATCATTCTCGATAAAATAGCCGTGTGTGGGGATACGGTCGGCCTTAGCCAAAATATAATATTTTCCTTTCCATAACTCCCACATTTTCTGTAGTCCACCAAAACACTTTTGATGCTTCCAACCGACACCTGATCATTTTTCAATTAATAACCAAATATTATTCCATTAAAGAATAATTCCCAATTTCACAAATAATTCAATTCAGCACAAAATAAAGCTCAATTAAATAAACTGATTGCACCACGACAATCAGCAAGAAATTCCGGTCACCAGCCATCCCGGTTGAATTTCCAAAAAAAATAACTAATTAAATAATTAATTTCGAAAATTAAATAAATAAATACAAGAAATTCAATTTAGCACAATATAAAGCTCAATTAAATAAACGGACCGCACCACGATCATCAGCATAAAATTCCGGTCCCTGGCCATCCTTATTGAAATTTCGGGAAATAATTAATTAATTAAATTAATTTCGAAAATTAATAATAAATTCCTAAAAATTCATTTTAGGCCCGAATTATTAAATTGAAGCCCGATAAGGGACGGGAAAAATCCCAAGAAGCATTCAATAATTAATAGGACAAGTCTACTAATTAAATGCACAATCAATTTAATTAACATGCATCAATAAGTCTTTAATTTAATTATCTTAATCAAGTCTATCCACCTAATTGCGATTAATTAAATCTAATCAACCCTAGGTATCATTAGTCTACTAAGAAAGCATTAGTGAGTAAAACTCACTTGCACAAAACGACGATCGGGACACCTCGACGACGACGCAACGGCGGCCGAAAACGGGCTTGCGACGACACTCACAGCTTGGACCGGCCTCAACCTTGGCTTAACAATCCCAGCCCAACTAGGATTTAATCTTGGGCTTGGCTAGGCTTGAAGACTGAGATTTGGGCTTCAAGATGTGAGCTGGTCTTCAATTGATGTGGGCTGGACTTCAATTACTTTGGAGTGGGCTGAATTTACTGGCTTTTTGGGACTCAAGGGCTGCTGGATCTCCTGGCTTGCTCCGTGGATCTCGCTGGCCACGGACTAAACCAAATAAAGAGGAAAAGACGCAACTTCGTATGGAGACGTGTGACTAGAGACCATGGACTCACGGCTTCGACGGCGCCACCGTTTCGTTGAGATCTTGGGATTCCTTCGGTGGAACTGGCCACGTGCAGCGAAGGATCGCTCGGTTGAAGACGTGCGCAGCTCCACTTGAAGACCTCAGCCGAGAGTTGGCCGTGAGCTGCAAGCTGTGGACGCGTGTAAACGGCTACGGATGAAGGCGAGGCAAGGCGATGCCGCGACCGTTGACTGAAGACTCCCGAGGCTTGAACAAGTGGCGTTGAAGCTTTAGTGAGGAGGGGTTTTGGTGGCCGACCAAGGCTGGTGGATTTGGGGCTTCAACGGTCGACCAAAACCAGAGAGATTCATTGAAATTGACCAGAGAGAGATGAGGCCGACCAACTCTAGTGGATTTGGGGGTGAGACCAAGAAGAAATCCACAAAGAGAGGAAGAGGGATTTCGGTTGGGGGGGGAAGCGTGGGCAGCTTTTCTTTTGTTTTATTTTTGATTTTCTGGCTTCTTCGTTCGTGCCTCCCAGAACTCCCTTGAACGGAGAGAGAGAAATCCTCAATGGTCAGCGTGTGTGAGAAGCCAAGGAGAAGCTGCCGAGATGGATTGGAACGGGAGGGGAAAATGCACGTGAAAGCTGTCCATGGAGGGCCCCAAACCAGCCATTCTTATCTCTTACATTCAATGTCTTGTCTCCCCATTTAATTTCTTGATTAAAATTTCTCAAATAACCAAGTTTCCAAGCAATTTTGTGCTGCCCAAGAGTCAATTTCGAATTTGATTTATTTTTCTTCGGTATCCGATTTTCCGAACAAATCAATTCCGTTGGGGTCCAAAATGAAGTTAGAAAAAGCCCAAACAACTTTCATTCGCCGAATTACATACCCCAGATATCAACAGTCTCTTCAAAATGGCCAATCTGAGTTTCCGTTCATTTTCCGAATTGTTCGACTCGGTTTTCCGTAAAAATCTCGGGACCTCTGAAAAATCTTCTGAGACTGAGTTGATAATCCTAAAATAGCTCATGACACCACGTAACTTTCAATTTCTGAAATCGACTCAAATTGGCGGTTAATTTCATTCCGCGCGCTTTTAGCGTAACCTAGACTACTGGGTAGTTTTCAGAACTTTTTAGGGCAATTGACTCGTGGCCGATTTTCTTCGAGCCACAATGAACCCACTCGACACATTGACGACTCTCGATTGTCGTGAAAATCTCGAGGACTCAATTACGCACACGGGGTACCAAAATGATATAAAAATCAAATTAGTGCTTGGGTCGACGAGAATTTTCCAATTTAGTGGAGTCACCCACGATTGGCCATACATCTTGGTCGAACCGTCCTATTTTTGATCTCAACTCGATTTTTAACTGTGCTGCAATGACCTCTAAAGATGAACACGGTCGAGAAGCCGATTCTTGGTCGAATTCTCAAGTCTATTGCCTTAAAAGTCTTTAATGGCTTACCCAGCTAGTCTAGTTATCTCAAGAGTGATCAGTTCTGAGAACAACCCTATAGACGCGTCAATGAAATGCCCGCTTAATTTAATAGAAAACATTATTAAGAATTCTGGATGTCACAGTAAATTTAGTATATGAATGAGAGATCCGTTACCACCATAGGAAATTAAAACAGTCTATTGGGATCTTATTTAGCTAGAGGATTTTTAGATCTTAACAATGATGAATTCTAAAACTACAGATCCTGAGGAATCTAGAATGCTAAAGAGTCAAACCAATCAATGCATATCAAACTAATATGAATGCAATATATCCTATTATGCAATGCAATTTTTTTGTATATTCAAGATAGAATTTTTTTTTTTTTTTAAAATTAAAGACGTGTAATATAACTAGCCCATATAATCCATATATTCATCACAACCGCAAAATAGCAAACCAAGATGATCAAGAATCCAATCTTCCATCTAAAGCTCGAATTCTCAATTATGGGGAACTAAATCTCAATTTTCAAAAATATGCAAGAAGGACCTTCAGAAAAAGTTAGGTGTTGACATCATACGGGTCATTCACATTCTGAATAAGGACATTTATAAGAAATTACTTTTCCATAACATGACCTCGAATTATTGCACTAAATTGAACTTGAGACCTCAAGTTTCTTATGAGGCCTAAAATTCAAATCCATTTATCGGTCCACCAACGGTTCGTTAGAGTTTGCTTTAATTTCTTTTGATTTTTCTTCATTTACTTATTTTTTCTTGTTTATATGATGCCAATTGATACTTATATGTTTGGCTGTCAATATGAAAATTACTGCAGATAATGCAAATCAGTTCGATGTGAGTCAAGCTATTGCGGTTTGAATTCTTCTTTTCCATATTTTAAGTTGGCTAATCATATGTTATTATGATTTGAATCCCTAGATAGGATTTCTTATCATATCCTATCTGTTCTTATATGTTTGGCTATCAAATTGAAAATTACTGCAAATAATGCAAGTGAATTTGATATGAGCCGAGTCATTGTGGTTTGAATTCTTCTTTTCCATATTTTAATTTGGCTGATTATATTTTATTGTGATTTGAATCCCTCGATGTGATTTCTTATCCTATTCTATCTAGTCATTATATATTTGGCCTTCAAATTAAAAATTACTATGGATGATGCAAGTGAATTGATATGAGCTGAGCTATTGTGGTTTAAATTCTTCTTTTCCATATAATAATTTGGCTAATTATATGATATTGCAGTTTGAATTCATGGAGATGATTTTTTTTATCCTGTCCTATCTAGTCTTATATGCTTGACCATCAAATTAAAAATTGCTGCGCATATAATGCAAGTGAATTTGATATAAGCCGAGCTATTGCAGTTTGAAATTTTCTTTTACATATTTTAATTTGGCCAGTTAGGGATAAGCCTTGCATTGAGGGCAGGCGAGTTGCCTTCTGTCGTCAAATTGGGTGAGATGGTCGAACCTTGAATATAGCATGACGTCACTTGGACTATCGTCGAAACGAAATAGATTACAATTGTTTCTTTCAATCAAACCACTCTACTATTCAACAAAAAAGTTAATACAGGTAGCTAGGAACTAACACCAAATAAAAAAATAGTTAATTTACTTGGCTAAGCTCTTTGGATTCTTCATCTGCTCTAAAACAATTCATTTAATTAAGCAGCTTGTGATCCCTTTGCTTTTTACTCGCGACATCCGCTTGGCCTCTTCGCGCTCCGCCTTCGCCCGATCAAGAACCTCAGCAAAATCCTCTCGTGAACAAAGCAGCTTGACACGATCACACGCCGAAACCATGTCGTATCGAAGCAAATCTTGAAAATTTTGGGATTCCAAAAATTCCAAAGGAACCTAGCAACGTACCTTCCCTTTGTCCACATGTATGGCAAAATATACTATTGGAGCCAGTCTTGGCGATTTGTGCTTCAACCTTGCGATGATCATCTGAAGCATTCTTGTAATTCTCGCTATTGAACACTTTTTTTTTTTCTTTTGCTTCTCAGGAATCGCTGGGAACTTTAGCGCGATCACAATGCAAGAAACCAATTGGATTAAACCAACATTACCCACGGAAATTATTCTATTTCAAGTGGACAAATAAAAATTTGGGAAAGAAAAAATTATATGGACAAAATTTTGCTACAAAACCTTCACAAGTAATACTAAATATTATTTTCTTTTGACTAAACTACTCGTCACATATCCAAAAGTTTACACATGGATAAATTAACTTCCACAAAAAGAAAGAATGAAAAGGAAAAATATCAATAATTGCGTTCATATTCTGCATCTACCATATAAAAAAAAAAATCATTGAAATTGTAGCATGGTCCTAGAACCTTTCTTGTGTGACGTACGCTTAGCCTCTTTACATTCCACCTTGGCCAGATCGATCGCCCTCTCAAAAAAAAACCAGCGTGAGCATGGTAGCTTGATGCGCTTCTGCTCCAAATGAATATGGTCTTCAAAATTATCAAACAAAGCTCGGAAGATCTTACAATCTAAATATGCCAGAGGAACCCAATAACGTTTCTCCCCTTCATCCATATATACTATTAAGTATCCTTTCCGAGCCATAAACCACTCGACTGATCTCAAACATTTCAGCATTCTTTTCCTTCGTGAATGTTGGGAAATGTCAGTAAGCTCAATAGACTAGAAAGATTGATTCTGGCAGACTCAAAAAGGTCAATTGCAATTCTTGTAGTGTAATTATATATAGATTGCTTCCAATACAAGTAGTCTTTCTAGTAGAATTAGGAATTTTTTTCCTATGACATAGTTTTATAAAGATTGAAAGATGAGGTCATGATCTACTCTTACTAGAAATTTGAAAACGCGTCATGTCTATAGCTCCGTTGTTCTGACGCTCTTCCAGGCGATTCAAGGTTCCACACCCCACAGGAATCGAACCCGCTTTGCTAGGTTTCCTCCTCCTGTCGTTGTTCATCATCCACGACGTTGCGACGCACTTGGCCGAGAGACCCCATTGTCGTTCTTTTTCCTTTTTTGCAGGTTTTCCGAACCACCATGTGAAGCCACCGCCGCCGCCACCGCCGCCGCCGAGCTCCGTGACCGTGCAGCCTGCTGCGCCGGGACTGAGTCTGCTGCCCTGATTCCGGTCTGGTCACCCGAGTTCAAATTTGATAAGTTAATTTTCAAATTAGGTAATTATCTTATCCTTAATTGATTCGAAATATTTGATTGCCTATTTTGAACTATTGCTATTTTTCATAGAATATTGAATTAAATATGCATATCCACTAAATCGAAATAAAATACCCCACTTTCCTAACTTAATAAGGTGCTTGGATGGCTATCTGATTTCTAACTATGAGATATGATACTTGGTGGCACAGAAAATCTTTCATCCATATTCTTAACCACTCGGATATGATCGTTACTTAAAATAGATCAGATTTCTTTTTCTTAATTTAAATTGCACATTCTTAGTTACAATTTTTAATTTTAAAAAATAGAAAAAATATCATGTGCATGTCACATAAATTAATTCATCAATTGCACATCATTTATTCATTGCATGTTTAGTGTCATTAAATTGAAATGTGTGACATATTAGGATTGCTAGATTATTTATTGTCCATCATTATAATTATGTCATATAGTTTACACTTTATATTGCATCTCGCATGTCGCATATCATTTTAGTATAGACATTTTGTACTTCATTGCATTTTGAATAATTGCATTGCATTATAGTAGATTAGATTTTATTAAATAAGTGAAAATCACAATAATTAAGAGATTGTGTGTTAATAATATAACTTGCCTATGTGGCACATTGGAAAGCTGAGTTAGCAATAAAGTGTTGAAGAAAAATCCCTTGGAGTTTTGAAGTTGACAAAACAGCCTCAACAGTACGGTCTAAGGACTCCAAGACTCAGTCGGCTACGTCTGAAGTTGTCAAGGTCTAAAGGTTTTCAAAGACAGTCAAACTCAGAATTTCGGTCTGAAGTTTTTCCGTCTGAAGTCAGTTAAGACTCAGTTTCTGTCTGAAGACCTTCAAGACTCAGTTTTAGTCTAATGACCCTCAAGACCCAAATCTAAGTCTGAAGACAGTTCGCGATTTTTACAGGCTGGCCACAGGTTATTCTTATGGCTAAGGAAACTAAGGTATTGGATTTCGTATTTCTTAATCTTAACCATGGAATATCTCTGGCTGTGATCAAGAGCTTGGAAGATTTGATTATTCGGATTTCATCCGTTGAAGATCAAGATTATTTTTGGAAGAATCTAATTTTGGGAACTTAAGATCCTGATTGTATGGGCGAACAGGATTGATGAGCTGCTATCTACTTACGTTTTCGGGACAAGGAGATCACTTAAATTGATTCAGATCCGGCGGGTTGATTGGATGAATGTTTTGGTAACCGCCAACGGGTATGAAGGCATGGAGACTATTTAAGGTGGATCGACGTTGCTTGGAAATAAGGAGAGACGGTAGAAAAATCTTGATGTTAGAATCTCCAAAATCACTTGTTCTCTAAAATCTTTCATATTCAAATTGTGTATCAAAGAGAGTGAGATATAGTGCGAAAGCGTGAAGGCTGTAGGAGAGACTCCAATTGAAGAAGCCTAATTCGTCTACTATAACGGCACTCTTTTGCTACATAGTGATTACAGCCAGTTGGCTGCCAGCGTGGAGAGTGGACGTAGGCTTGGTCTAATCCGAGCCACTATAATCCTTGTGTCAATTCTCTTTTACCCTACTCTATTTACTTTATGAATACGTAATCTGTTTATTATTGATATATCTTTGATATCAACGTATTCCACCGCGAAAGATTCCAAAAGAATTCTGTAACAACCTATTCACCCCCCTCTAGGTTGATTCACTAGCCTATTTCAATTGGTATCAGAGCAGGTTGCGTATTTGTTAGAAGTGTTATTACTTCTGAAGCTAAAGATCTATGGCTAGTGTTTTGGCTCCGGGTTAATTGAAGGGCAAAGCAATACCAGACCTCCCTACTTCGATGGCAAGGATTACAACGTATGGAAAAACAAGATGAAGGCGTTTCTAAGATCTAAAGATCCTATGGAATGGGATGTAGTGGAGAACGGAATTATTCCTAAAGCTACATCAAGCATAGGAAAAGAAATAGCTGATGGAGCAAGATTACCACAAGTAGAAATTTCTAAAAGACATGCTCTTGATGCAAAGGCTATTTACTCTCTCTATTGTGCATTATCTCCTATTGAGTATAATAGAATTTCATCTTGTGAAACAGCCAAAGAAGTTTGGGACAGATTGCACATCACCTATGAAGGAACAGATCGAGTCAAAGAAACCAAGATTAACATACTTATTGGTCAATATGAAGCCTTCAAAATGAAGCCAGGAGAAACCATCATGGATATGTTCAGTCGATTTACAGAAATTGTAAATGGCTTGGCATACCAAGGACAGCCAATCTCAGGACCTATGAAGGTCAATAAATTGTTGAGAGGGCTCCCCAAAGATTGGAATCACGTCAAAACATCTATAAGAGAAACACAGAGGATCATGCCTCTTTCAGTAGATGAATTGGTCCGACACTTCAATCATATGAAGTCGAGCAATTCAATGAGGAATTTGACACAAAAGGTAAGAAGTCAATTGCTTTAAAATCTAATGATGATTCTGATGTTACAGATTCAGAAGAAGACTTGGATGATGAAGAATTAGCACTTCGATTAGAAAGTTTAGAAGATTGAATAGAAAAGGCAGAAGATTCAACGGAAAGAAACAAAACAATCAAAGATTTCAAAGGAGATCAAATGAAGAAGAAGATACTGGCAAAGAAGTTGTTTGCTTTGAATGCAAGAAAAAGAGACACATCAGACCCAACCGTCCCTTATTGAAGAAAAAGAAAGGAAAACCTGAAAAGTTCAAGAAAGCACTCAAAGCTGAAACGTGGAGTGACACTGAATGTGAGGAGAGTGATGAAGAATATGCAAATATATGTCTTATGGCAAACTCAGACTCAGACTCAGACTCAGACTCAGACTCAGATTCAGACTCAGACTCAAACAATGGTATCAAGGTTAGAAATCTAAAAATTCCTACCAAAGTATCAAAATACATTGATGAACTTTGTCTCAGTCTTAAAGACTCTCTTAAAAGGATTTATGAACTAAAAAGGGA
This sequence comes from Eucalyptus erythrocorys, assembly GCA_014182555.1. Taxonomy (NCBI): domain Eukaryota; kingdom Viridiplantae; phylum Streptophyta; class Magnoliopsida; order Myrtales; family Myrtaceae; genus Eucalyptus; species Eucalyptus erythrocorys. Next base: position 37,633,687 of record CM024604.1, read on the forward strand.
GAATTCCAAACTGAAACAACAAGAAAAAAATTTACATGAAAAAGTTGAAAGTCTAGACAAATCTTTTGCTGTTTCGAAAGAAAATGAGAATGATCTTTCAAAAGAGAATGCTTGCTTGAAAGAAGACTTATTGAAAGTTTCAAAGAAATTTTCAATAGGTTCTGAAAAGCTGGATAAGATTCTTTCTATCCAAAGACCTTACTTTAATAAATCCGGTCTAGGAATGACATAAGAAACCGTTCCTTTGATCGATTTCCCAAAGGTAAAGGAAAGAATTAGAAATAGGCCAACAAAAACTTTTTATAAAAATCATTTCCAAAAGGTTTTTGTAAAGCCTGTTGGTAGAAATGTTCTTACTTGTTCAAAATGTAAGAGTGTAGATCATTTTGAAAAGGAATGTCCCAAAATTTGGAGACCTATTAAGAAGAGCTGGGCAAAGACTGTTTTTATACTACTAACCATGATGGACCCAAGAAGATCTGGGTACCAAAGAAGACATGATTTTTTTTTTTTAATTGCAGGTTACCTTCAAGAAGAAAGTCAAGTGGTATTTGGACAAAGTGGATGTTCAAGACACATGACAGGAGACTCAAGTTGTTTTACAAAATTCTCTCATATAAAAGGAGGAAATGTCTCTTTTGGTGGTAACAACAAGGGTAAGATTGTTGGCCAAGGAACTGTGATGATTGGAAATCTCACAATCAACAATGTCTCTCTTGTTGAAGGATTGAACTACAATCTATTAAGTATTAGTCAATTATGCGATTCGGGATACAAAATCAATTTTCAAGAAGATACATGTTCTCGATCAAGCAAGGATCTTTCACAGTCCTTTATTGGTCGAAGACATGGGAATATCTATTTGCTAGATATAAGGTCTGACAGTCCTCAATGCTTGATATCAATTCAAGATGAAGTCATCCTCTGGCATAAGAAGCTTGGACATGTCAATCTGAAGCAAATTGCAAAAGTATCATCCAAAAAGCTTGTTCGAGGACTTCCTAACCTCAAGTATCAAAAGCATGAATTATGCACTCCCTGTGTACTTGGTAAACAGGTTAGAAATTCCTTTAAATCTATAAATCAAGTATCCACTAATTGTGTTTTGCAGCTATTACACATGGATTTATTTGGGCCAACAAAAGTTCAAAGTATTGGAGGTAAAAGATATTGCTTGGTTATAGTTGATGATTATTCTCGTTTTACTTGAGTTTTCTTTCTTGCAAATAAATCTGATGCATTGATTCATTTTACTAAGTTTGCAAAGAAAATTCAAATTGAAAAAGGATATGCAATTTCGAGTATTAAAACTGACCATGGTGGAGAATTTGAAAATCATGATCTTGCCAAATATTATGATGACAATAGTATTCAACATAATTTTTCATCCCCACACACTCCACAACAAAATGGAGTTGTAGAAAGCAAAAATCGTTCTTTGCAAGAAATGGCAAAAATCGTTCTTTGCAAGAAATAGCAAGAACTCTTTTAATCGAAAGTAATATATCACCTCATTTTTGGGCTGAAGCTACTTCTACCGCTTGTTATATTATAAATAGAATTTTTCTAAGACCTATATTGGACAAGACACCTTATGAACTGCTCAAAGGTAAGAAACCAATTGTTTCATACTTTCATGTATTCGGTTGCAAATGTTTTATCCTAAAGAATTCCAGTGATCGAATTGGTAAGTTTGAAGAAAAATCAGATGAAGGAATTTTCCTTGGCTACTCCATGACAAGCAAAGCTTTCAGAGTCTTCAACAAACGTACTCAAACTGTGGAAGAATCCATGAATGTGAAGTTTGAAGATTCGTTACAAAATCAGACTCAACCTAAAGATTTAGAGTCTGGGCAAGTGTCTACAAATTCTCATGAAGAAAATCAAGCCTCGACACCGAGCCTCAAGCAAATTCAGAAATTCCAACGAAGAAGAGCTTCACCAAATTGACAAATCAACTACAAATTGGAAGCAAAAGTCAAGTCATCCCCCGGACCTCATCATTGGCAATATTGATGAAGGAGTTCGTACTAGGTCTAAAAGACGAGAAGCTTCTAGTGCTCTTGCACTAATTTCGAGATCGAACCAAAAAATATAGAAGATGCATTGAAAGATGAAAGCTGGATCGAAGCAATGCAAGAAGAACTAAACCAATTCAAAATCAACAACATTTGGGAGCTAGTTCCTAAACCAAAAGGAAAATCAATCATTGGCACCAAATGGGTTTTCAGGAACAAGCTTGATCAACAAGGAAAAGTGGTAAGGAATAAAGCAAGACTTGTAGCAAAAGGCTACACACAAGAAGAAGGCATCGACTATGACGAAACCTATGCTCTGTGGCAAGGTTAGAAGCTATAAGATTACTTCTTGCTTTTGCTTGCTTTAAAAATTTCAGGTTATTCCAAATGGACGTGAAAAGCGCATTCCTAAATGGAGTCATCCAAGAAGAAGTCTATGTGGAACAACCACCAGGATTTGAAGATCCTAAAAGACCAAACCTTGTTTTCAAGCTGAAGAAAGCCTTATATGGTTTAAAACAAGCACCCCGAGCATGGTATGAAAGGTTAAGTAATTTTTTAATTCAAAATGGCTTCTCTAAAGGTAAAGTAGATACTACCTTATTTATAAAGAGAGAAGGCAAGGATTTCATACTTGTTCAAATTTATGTTGATGACATTATTTTTGGTTCTTCTAATGAGAAACTTTGCAAGAATTTTTCAAAGTGTATGCGAGAATGAATTTGAGATGAGCATGATGGGAGAACTAAACTTCTTTTGGGACTTCAAGTCAAACAATCAAGTGAAGGAACTTTCATCCATCAAGAGAAGTATGCAAAAGACCTTATCAAGAAGTTTGGAATGGAGAATTGCAAGAAAACAGAAACTCCTATGTCAAGCTCATCAAAGCTGGATAAAGACGAACAAGGGAAGAGTGTAGATCAAAAGCTATACAGAAGTATAATCGGGTCACTTCTTTACTTTACAGCTTCTAGACTTGATATCTTGTTTAGTGTCTGCATTTGTGCTAGATTTCAATCGATCCTAAGGAATCTCATATGTCTGTTGTTAAGCGTATCATTAAATATGTTGCAACTACATCTAAGCTAGGTCTATGGTATTCTAAGAAAGGAGATTTTACTCTTCTTGGATATTCTTATGCTGACCTTGCTGGATGTAGAGTGGATAGAAAAAGCACTACAGATACATGTCAATTATTGGGAAACAAGATGGTGTCTTGGTTCTCAAGAAAACAGGGTACCGTGGCTCTTTCAACTGCTGAAGCAGAGTACATTGCTCTTGGAAGTTGTTGCTCTCAAATTCTATGGATGCAACAGCAATTGAGAGACTTTGGAGTTGATAAAACACATACGGAAATCAAATGTGACAATACCAGCGCAATCAACCTCACAAAGAATCCAATACTTCATTCAAGAGCAAAGCACATTGAAATCAAGCATCATTTCATTCGAGATCATGTTCAAAGTGAAGATGTTGTGATTCAGCATGTAGATTCAAAGAATCAATTGGCGGATATATTCACAAAACCCCTAGAGAAGGCTCACTTTGAATCAATTTGTTCAAGTTTGGGAATTGTGAATTTTGAAGATAATCAAACTCAAAATTAAAATCTGAAGGTGGTTCAGACTCATCGCTAAAGTCTGAAGGTGGTTCAGACTCATCGCTAAGTTTGGAAATGGTTCAGACTCAACGCTAGGTCTAAAGATGACTCAGACTCAAAGCAAGGTCTGAAAGTGTTTCAGACTCTACGTAAAGTCTGATTGTACTCAGACGCAAAGGTAAAAGTCTGAAAAGGGTTCAGACTTGAAGGTAAAGTATGAACATCCGTCAGACTCTGTTTATTTAATCTCTTTACGAATTTCTTTTTTGTATTCTCTCTTTAACATATTTTTGGTAATTACTTTTCAGTATTTCAAAATCTCTTTTCGCTCTTTTTCGACATGCATTAATGGCGGTTTATATTTTCAAAAAGGCAGGTTTCTTTTTACGGTTTATTTTTGGCAGTTCTTTTCTTTTACTTTTTGGCGACGATTCGTATTCCGGTGATTTTTCTCTCACTATTTATACTCTCGAACCGTCACTTTTGCTCTCAGCTACTCCTTTGCGATTCATCCTCATACTCTTTCACTCTCAAAACCCTAAAAATTTCCTTTTGCCGTTTCCGTTTCGTCCATTTTTCGCCACAAAGTTTCCATTTTTCCTCACGTTCAAGTTGAAACTTTGCTTGCTCTACAAGAATGTCGTCTCGCAAGTCCTCCAAAATTGCCAGCAGGGGACCACAGAGACAGCAAGAGGGTCCTACAAGGGTGGACCTAACGGAGGAAGATTCGCCTCAACGAGCGCGAGAGTCAACGGTCGAGGAAGTTGTTACCGAAGCAGAACCGGTAAGAACTCTTAAGCCAAATGTTGCTTACGATCTCTATAGAAGGCTTAAGGATGGGAAGGTTAGCCTTAAGACGATCGAGGAGTATTTGAAAGAGAGGGGGTTTAGGAGTGAGTATGCGTTTTTGATGGAGATGGAGAAGCTAAAGGTTGTTGGTGAAGGCACTGCATAGAGGACGCTGGAAAATATCTCGAGTGATCCACTTGAGAATGCTCATGCTGAAACTTTAGATGATGATGAGAGACTTTTCTCTCATTTTGAACCTCGTTTTGGTGTGGCTGCTAATACTGTTTGTCCTCCGGGGAGCTTATTTCGATCGAGGGAGCATGAACGAGTTTATACGAAGCTATTGAAGAGGGGTGTGGTCAATCCAAGGAGTGTGGATTTTGACTTCCTAGATTCGATAAGGATTAATCTAAGAGGGAAGTTTGCTAGGTTGCAATTAGAGAATTTCTGCATAGATATGACAGTGGCCCACTCTGAATTGGAGGACTTACTTTTACTCGAATCTATCCTTTTTGGATGCAAATCATTTGTCCTTTTCTTTCATGGACAAAGATTATGTTGTTGATGTTGACTTGCTGGCTGACATTATTGGTGTGGAAAGAAGGGGTTTCCAGCCAATCAAAGTCTCAACAGCCTATGCAACATTGGATATTGTACGAGACAGAACTGTTGAAGGCAAGATATCCTACACTAGGATGAATGCCACCGATGTTTTGTTGCATAAAGTCGTCATCAACTGCATCCGGCCAAAATCGACCTCGAAGACCGATGTTTCCAAAACAGAGGCAAAGCTGATGTTTGCCATCAACCAGGGCAGACCTTTCTCACTTCCACATGTCATTCTTTTCCATATGTATAGGACAAGTGGTGAAGGATAAGGGTCACTGCCTTATTCATCAATCATCACCAAACTTGTTTAGGCATTTTGATATTCAAGTTCCTGCAACTTTGTGCTTAACAAAGTTGAATTCGATGCTCGTTGGTAAGAAGATGGTGATGAAGATGAAATTTCCAGAACTGACTGCAGCACTGGAAAGGTTGAGGAGGGAAACACCTTCAAGGGAGATCCCCACTACTTCATCGAAAAGGAAAGGCAAAGAGCCCATGGCTGAAAAGAAAAGAGAAAGATCATCCTGCAAGACGAGGAGGATGAAGAAGATGCCATAACTTTGTCCACTCTCTCTAGATTGAGGAGCCCTGTAATCCTGAGAACAGAGGCTAAGGAGAGAGTGAGAAAAGAAGCAGAGGAGAAGGAAGCAGAGAAACAGAGGAAAGAGAAGGAAGAAAAAGAAAGAAGAAGAGAAGAGGAAAAGAAGAGAAGAGAAGAGGAAAGAAGAAGAAGAGAAGAAGAGGAGAGAAAAAGAGAAAAAGAAAGAAGAAGAGAAGAGGAGAGAAGAAGAGCAGAAGAACAGAGAAGAGAAGAAGAGAGACAGAGGAAAGCTAAAGAAGAAGAAAGAAGAAGGAAGGCTGAGGAAGAAAGCAAAATGCGGAGGATATGGCTGCTGCATTTGAGCCATCTTTGCTAGGGAAGTGACCGAGAAACATCCTTGTGCTGATATGGATGTTGGCGATGAATTTTCCACTCCACCCATTGGCATTCATTCAGGGGGAGTTGCTGTAGAACAAGGAACAATATCGCCACTATATTTTAGTGATGTGAGTAGGTCTGGTGCTGACCCTGAGGAGGTCTATGCATCCCACTTTCCAGAGCATGAAGAATCCTCACCTGCTGAGAAGGAAAGGGCTGAAAGGGAAGCTCCTAGTTTTCAAACCTATTCTGCTGGTCCAAGTGGAAGCAATGCTAATTCCACAGCATTCACACAGCTGTTGGATATTATGTTGGACTTGAAAAAGCAGGTTTTTGGGATGGACTTCGAAATGAGAGACTTGAAAAAGGTATTGCTGAGTACTTCAGTGAACATGCAAGAACAGATCAATGCACTGAGAGCACAAGTGGAGTCAAATCGGACCGGTGCGAAATTAGCTTCGGTGAAGGAAAATCTTGCCAAACTTGACAAGTCGAGTCCGGGAGCTTAGCAAGTTTCAACTTGTTTGTTTCCTGCGAGGCCCCTAGAAATTTTCAAAACGTATCTCATTTCACTTTACCTCTTTGATGGGACAAAAAGGGGGAGAGTTGCGCGAGATTTGATTGCAGGTTTTAAAGATTTGAAGTTTTTGAAGCTGAGGAAGCTTTGAGAGTTTTTATTTTGATTTATTTTGAAGTTTAATTTTATTTTATTTAGACTGTTTTCATTTTGGATTTCGATTGGATTGTTTGAACTTCTATGACCTTATGCTGATGTGATGATTTGGATTTAGACTTGTGAATTTGATTGCGGGATTATTATATTTTGTGAGGATAATTGTTATTGGACTAACACTCCGTTTTGCGAGATATAATCCTCAAAATATATATAAGTTTTCCTTGCAGGTTTTTTTAATTCACAAATCTGTCGAGGGTTTTGTCACCATCAAAAAGGGGGAGATTGTTGAAGAAAAATCCCTTGGAGTTTTGAAGTTGACAAAACAGCCTCAACGATGACGGTCTAAGGACTCCAAGGCTCGGTCGGCTACGTCCGAAGTTGTCAAGGTCTAAAGGTTTTCAAAGACAGTCGGACTCGAATTTCGGTCTGAAAGTTTTTCCGTCGAAGTCGGTCAAGACTCGGTTTCCGTCGAAGACCTTCAAGACTCGGTTTCGATCGATGACCCTCAAGACCCAAATCTAAGTCGAAGACAGGTTCGTGATTTTTACGGGCTGGCCACAGGTTATTCTTATGGCTAAGCAAAGTAAGGTATTGGATTTCGTATTTCCTAATCTTAACCATGAAATATCTCTGGCTGTGATCAAGAGCTTGGAAGATTTGATTCTTCGGATTTCATCCGTTGAAGATCAAGATTATTTTTGGAAGAATCTAATTTTGGGAACTCAAGATCCTGATTGTATGGGCGAACAGGATTGATGAGTTGCTGTCTACTTACATTTTCGGGACAAGGAGATCACTTAAATTGATTCAGTCCAACGGGTTGATTGGATGAATATTTTGGTAAGTGCCAACGGGTATGAAGGCATGGAGACTATTTAAGGTGGATCGACGTTGCTTGGAAACAAGGAGAGACTGGTAGAAAAATCTTGATGTTAGAATCTCCAAAATCACTTGTTCTCTAAAATCTTTCATATTCAAATTGTGTATCAAAGAGAGTGAGATATAGTGCGAAAGCAGCAGGAATCTTTGTAGGAGAGACTGTCAATTGAAGAAGTCTAATCCGTCTACTGTAACGACACTCTTTTGCTACATAGTGATTACAGCCAGTTGGCTGCCAGCGTGAAGAGTGGACGTAGGCTTGGTCTAAGCCGAACCACTATAATCCTTGTGTCAATTCTCTCTTACCCTACTCTATTTACTTTATGAATACGTAATCTGTTTATTATTGATATATCTTTGATATTAACGTATTCCACCGCAAAAGAGTCCAAAAGAATTCCGTAACAACCTATTCACCCCCTCTAGATTGATTCACTAGCCTATTTCATAAAGAACCAAAATGACGTCGTTTTGTCTTTTTTTTTTTTTTTTAATTCTATAATTTAAAAATAAATATTAATTAAATTATATATTTATATCTATTTAGAAAAAGAGGAGGAGGCGAGAAGGCGAGGGCTGAGCCCTCACCTTTTGCAATCTTCATCTTCATCTTCTTTTTTTTTTTCTTAAAAAATATAGTTTTAAATATAATTTAATTAACTTTCATATTAATTATCTAGCCATGTTAGCAAAACGACGTTGTTTTTGCATTTGTTTAGACACGTCAGCATGCAAAACAACATTGTTTATCACTAGTCTCACTGAAAAATTGCCATGTCAACATTTGGTCAAATTTTCTTGCCATTGGCACTTAACTGATCTATTTTGTTCTAATTTTAGTATTTAAGTGTCACTTTCTTAGCTTTTGGTACTTAAATGTCTCCCCATGTCATGTTTTGGCACTCTAGAAGTCCAGGTGTCTAATAAAGTGAATTCAAGCTATCTAGTAGACATTTTTTTTTTTCATAAAAAGAACAATATCGAAAGAAATCTAATGTAACAAAGTCCTCGTATGTAATATTCATGGTTCGTGGGAGTAAAGTAAAATTCCTTTGACTTTGCTTGGGTTCTAATCAACCCCCCATAAATTGATTAGCGATGATTATATATTGAAAATCAGTTGCATGTTAACAACTTGAACCATAAGTTGCAAATTGATATGGGCTTGGGAGAGTCCAAGTTAGGTATAGGCTTAATAATCCATTAACTAAATCCCTAAATGGTACACCGTGAGACTAGGTTGCAACACCTATACCAATATAAAATGACATCTGACTCTTGATGTTGCATTTTCCATCAACATGGATGCTAGCCAGCTTTTCTATCGGTCTTACAAGCTTAGCTAAAGGTTGTAAAATTCTTTGCTTCAAAAACGGTATTTTATCCCTTCGTAGGGAGAATGATAATGTGGGAAGCAATAGAGCATCAACTACATATCTAATTTGTGGTGGAGGAAGATAATATGCATTGCCCAAAGCTAAATTTGCAATAGGTGATTCATAATGAGTACTTCGTGCACTCTGCTACTGGGAAATGTATAGCAACAAAAACCCCAAAAGATTAAATCCAAGATCGATTGAGTGCATGTTGGGGAAAGTTGTGTCGTTGATCTTTACATGACCCACTTACCTATCATAGTCCATAATCAATCACGAACATAACGTCTTTGAAAGAGATTTAGCTTAACAAAGACATTTATCATTACCAAACACCCTTATTTTGTATTTATTGGATATTTTAGCAGTTTTGAAATATTCGTTAGAAGTTATGACTGCCATAAAGGTCATAATTTTTGTAACGGTTGTGCAACAATCATATCATAGCTTTCTAATGATCGTATAACGGCTTTTTAACTACTTTATGACAGCTTTATAACATTAGATTTATTTTTTTCATTATTTTATAATAGCTATAAAACTGTCATTTTTTTTAATTACCAATTTATTTATAATAGTTTTCAAACGGCTCTTTCTTCCTTTTACATATAGATAGTTACTTTGAACATGATCGCAAAGTTATATAGGTACATCAAAACTAGAATATTCTTATTTTCTTTTCATATATTTTCTTTTCTTTATTGGGTTATACATATAACATTGTTCTTGTGTCCTATTATTCAATGTAGAATAAAGAAGTAGGCATTTTGTATCTTGGCAGGATAGCTGCTAAAATCTTTTACACCGAGTTTCGTACTCCAATGGGTAAAATTTTCCTTAAGGAGAATGCTTACACGTATCATACAATTGAATTTATTTTCTAATCTTTTTCAATATATTTCCAACAATAATTATTAATTTTGTGTTATCTAATATTTTTCAAACAATAATTACTCCCCCAATTGTCATCGCCTCAATCTCACCATCTCTTAGTTCCCTCACTGTGGACTGTTGCATGTCTATCTCCCTTGCCATAGACTTCCACTAGATGCATTCATCGAAAAATTGGCCTATCTCCTCCACCATCCACCCCAGCATCTCCGACAATGTAATGAAGAAGAGCAACCACATGATGCACATGACCACACAGAACAAGAAGGCAGCCTCGCTTAAGGTGATCACCTTCTTTAATTGAAAGAAGATGTAGAAGACGACAGGAATTGAGTGAGAGAATTGAATTGAGAGAGAATTTTCTCTATTCTGTATATTGATGTATCGTATACAATGTGTAATATAGTACATGAACTGTATACAAAAGGAAACAATATAATATACAAGATCAGATTTGATTCAGATTTGATTTTAATTGATCTTGACTTGTGCAATAATATCCCTATGATTTGATTGGATATTCTTGCGTATCTTCAACACTCCCCCTCAAGCTGGTGGCTTGTAGATGTCCAAGACACCAAGCTTGCTCAAAAGATACGCATGCTGTCAGTGACATAAGGGCTTGGTAAAGACATCTACTGGTTGTTCTTATGTGCCAATCCCTTGTACTTTGATCATCCCTTGTTGGATCTTCTCTCGAGTCAAATGACAATCTACTTCTATGTGCTTGGTTCTCTCATGCACAATAGGGTTTGATGCAAGTTTGATGGCTGCATCATTGTCACAAAATAAACTGGTTGGTCCCTGAACCTGTACTCCAAGATCTTGAAGTAAACCTCGTAACCATACTATTTCACAAGTTGTTTTGGCCATGGCACGATACTCGGCCTCTGCCAAAGATAGAGAGACAGTCGGCTGCTTCTTCGTCTTCCATGAGAGTAAGGAATTTCCTAGTTTAATGCAGAAACCAGTTAAAGATCTTCTGCTCATTGGACAGGTCGCATAATCCGCATCACAATACGCGGTCATTCTCATGTCACATTTTCTAGAAAGGAGAATTCTGAGCCCTGGAAAACTCTTTAAGTACTTTGCCACTTTAAGTGCTGCATTCATATGAGATTCCTTTGGCTGGTGCATAAATTGACTGGGCGTCTGAACTGCATAGCTTATATCTGGTCTGGTCATAGTCAAATATATAATCTTTCCAACGAGCTTCTGATATCTCAATGGATCTTTGAGTATGGGATCAGTTTGTTGAGATAAACCAACATCATAGTCCGCAGTAGTCAGTTTGATATTTTGCTCGATTGGAATTACAGCTGGCTTGCATCCTGATAAGCCTGCTTTTGATATAATCTCGAGTGCGAATTTCCTCTGACTAAGGGAAATCCCTTAGTCTGAACGTGCAATTTCGATTCCAAGAAAGTACTTTGGTGATCCTAGATCTTTAATATGGAATGTAGAATGCAAATAACCTTTGAATTCCTTGATAGCTATCTCATCATTATCCATAATAAGTATATCATCTACATATATCATCAAGTAGATAGATGACATACCTTTAGTCCATGTGAAAACAGCATAATCAAACTTGGACTGTTGAAAACCGGCAGCAATCAAGGAATCAGCAAACTTTGCATACCACTGTCTTGAGGCTTGTTTGAGGCCATACAAGGATTTGCGGAGACGACACACTTTCTTCTCCCCCTGTCTCCGTAAGCCTTGTGGCATGTCCATATAAATTTCTTCATCCAGATCACCATGTAGGAACGCATTGTGGACATCCATTTGATGCAATGGCCAGTCCTGAAATGCGGCTACAGAAAGAAATGAGCGGACAGTAACATCCTTGACTACAGGGGAGAAAGTTTCATGGTAGTTGAAACCTTCTCGTTGTGTAAAGCCCTTAGCTACTAATCGAGCTTTGTAGCGCTCAATGGATCCATCTGCACGATATTTAATTTTGTACACCCATTTGCATCCAATTGCCTTGCGTTTGGCAGGCAGGGTGACAAGATCCCATGTATGATTGTCCATCAAAGCCATCAATTCCATTTCTATAGCCTTCTGCCAACACTGATCAGTCCTCGCTTCTTCAAAACTTGAGGGTTCTTGTTCATCGGAGATGCGAGCGATGCAACATCGATGTTCTGGGGAGAGTCTAGAAAAGGAAACATAGGAGGAAATCGGAAAAGGAATACTTGGTGACTTTTTGACTCCGCATATGTAATCTTTTGTCCAAGTTGGTGGACGTGTGCTGCGTCCGGATCTCCTTGGTATGACTTCCTGTGGTGGGGAATCATTATTGGAATCTCCAATGCTGCCCGAAACGTGAGGATCAACTCCCTCCTGGTGTTGTGTAATCACCTCAAGTATAGGTGTCACAGGCACAGCTGTCGTAGGATGTGGCCTGATATCTGTAGATGGAAGAAGAATATAGTCTGGATCTGCCATAGTCTCTTCCATTTGTAGTGAATGGAATTGATCACTGTGATCGGTGTCAGATGTAGATGTAACAAAAGGAAAAGAATTTTCCTGAAAAGAAATGTCCTGGCTAACAATAAATTCTCCTGTGGAAGGGTCAAAAACTCTATATCCCTTCTGCAAGCTGGGATATCCCATAAAAATGTAGCGACGAGCATGGGGTCCCATTTTATCTTTGGGGCTGATGATAGTGGCGTAGCAAAGACATCCAAAAATCTTCAAGTGTGTCAGATCAGGCTTCTTTCCATAAAGCAACTCAAAAGGTGTGCGTCCACCAAGGAGTTTACTTGGCATGCGATTTATCAAATATGCTGCAATTAAAACACAATCACCCCAAAAAGTGTCTGGAACAGAGGCTTGAAACTTCAAAGCTCGTGCCACCTCCAATAGATGACAATGCTTTCGTTCTACTACCCCATTTTGTTGGGGTGTGTAGACACATGTGCTCTCATGCAATATTCCATGTGATGAGAAAAAAACAGCGCATTCATGATTGAAGAATTCACTTCCATTGTCTGTTCGTATTTTCCGGACATTCTTGCCAAATTGGGTTTTGGACAAGGATAGAAAAGTCCTTAGATGGGACAAAACTTGGCTCTTACTTTGCATGAGAAAGAGCCATGTGGCTCTGGAGTGATCATCTACAATTGTGAGAAAGAATCGCGACCCATCATGATTTAGTGTATGGTAGGGCCCCTAGACATCGATATGCAACAATGAAAAGATTTCATTTGAACGATTTTGACTCAATGGAAAAGGAGTTCGCGATTGTTTGGCAAGTGGACAAATAGGGCATTGGGGATAAGGAATATATGAACTGTGACCCAATCTTGAATGCAAAAGGAAATTCTTATCATTGGTAGTCAGATTACACAATGATTTATTACAATAAAGTAAATCAAGATTTTTGGGTAAATTTCTCCAAAAAAATAGTCCTTCACAGAGGTTACCCCAGCCCATCAGTTTCCCAGTCGAAAGGGCCTGAAAGAGACAGACATCAGTATTGAAAAATACTTGGCATGAATTTTCTTGACAGGCTTTGGATACTGAGATAAGGTTAAACTGAAAATTGGGAACGTAAAGGACATTTTTCAGGGTAATTTCTGAGTTAAGAATAACTATCCCAGTTAAGGTGACATGAGTGATATTGCCATTTGGCAGATGTACAGTAATAGGATTAGCTATATCTTCACGAATATCAGAAAATAACCCCTTATTGCATGAAATATAATCACTTGCCCCCGAGTCAATAATCCAGGCATTTCTTGATATACTATTTGTCAGGCAATAAGAAATACCTATAAAACTGCTTCCCCCTTTTGGAATTTCCAATTTTTGCAAAGCTTGCATCAAATGTTGATATTCTCCATGTGTGATGGCCTGGTTGACATCTAGTGATAATGTGGACTGATAAGCTGCTGCTGAGATTTCCTTCCCCCTCTTTTCAGGTCTCCCATGGAGCTTCCAGCAATTTTCAATAGTGTGGTGGGGCTTTTTGCAATAATCGCAAAATAATTTTCCTCTGTTTTTGAAATTCGGCCCACTCGGCCCATTGAAATTCAGCCCATTCGGCCCATAATTCTTCAAAAAATTCGGACCGCCAGATCCTCTTAAGTTGGGCGCATCTCCATTGTTGAAGTCGAGATGGTGCCGCGCCCCTTTCTGACCGTCAGATCGTTGGAAGCGATCCTGGCCGTCCGTCGAGCCTTTAAAAGGCTCCCTTCCATCCGTGAACCCTAGCACCCCCTTTGCATCCGTGAACCCTAGCACTCCTTCTCTCCCTTTGGCTAGGGTTTTCTACCCCTTTTCGATTTTCGCCGCCAGTGCTAGGGTTTCCGTCTTGCCGTCGAATTGCAGTGAGCCACTGGTTCTCCTCTTGCACGGCGAGCTGAAAGATTTGGCCAATCGGGGGTGCCGGTTCCATCGCCAGGATCTGAGATTTAAAATGGAGGTAAGTGTCATTGAGTATCATGAGGAACCGAGTTGCTTTCTCTCGGTCTTTCATTCCTCTGAACTGCTGAAGCGTTGCCTCTGGTCCTTCGAGCTTCTCTTCCGCCACATCTAACTCGTTCCAGAGAGCGGATAGCTTGTTGAAGCATGTCGTCACTGACATGTTTCTTGCTTGAGTTCGCTGAGGGCCTGGTGCAAGGAAAAAATTTTTGCTCTGTCGAGCTTCCCGTACATTTCTTGAATGTTTTGCCAAATTGTTTTTGAATCCTCCGTGGGAGGTAATCCTGCTGCGATTTCTGGGTTGATGCAGTTGCTTATCCACGTTCTTACCAACTGATTGCATTTTTTCCATTGTCTCGCCATTTTCTCATCATTCGGAATCGGGACCGTCTCGTCGATGAAGCCTTCTTTATCTTTTGTGACAAGTGCTCTCCGAAATTCCCTTGCCCAGCTCGAATAATTTTCAGGTCCTGTGAGAGGGTGACTGATCAGTCGCAACTCGGGCCCATCGGAATTTGAGACATATAAGGGGTCGCCGAGTTCTGGGTGACCCATGGCGGCGGCGAAGGGATACGGCAAGAAACCCGGTGGAAAACCCAAATTGAGGTTTGTCTGTAGAGCTTGATTTCCTGTATGCGAATCGCCTAACTCGCTAGGGTTTTCGCTCGCATTAAACGACCCTCTGGTTTCTGAGCTCTCTGCCCTGATTGCGGCTGGTTGATTGCTTTGATTCTGATTTCCTGAAAATCATGCATTCGGATTTCCTGAAAAAGATGCATTCGTATTTCCTCCGTAATATATCGGCATAGGCACCCACTGGTATGGCATCCCCGAATGGGGGTACCCCAAATTGGGTTGCCACGGAAAAAACTGCCCCATTGCGGGCTGATCAGTCCGACCTATGATGCTTTGCACTTGATCCTATGCTTCTGAGGTCGCTGAATCCACAGGTAACTGAGGCTGAGGTTGATTCTCGGCCATGACAGTAAGAAGATCTCTCTCTTTTCTTTTCCTTCGTCTGGAAAAATTTCCTCAAGGTGCTGATTTTTGTGCCGGAGTGCTAACGCCTTTTTACAGGTCAGCTAGACTTCTCCGGTAGGTGATCAGAAGACTAGGAAGGGATAAAAGGAAGGTAAAAGAAGAACGGATTAGTAGTTCGTGACCCGTTCTAATACCATGAAAGAAGATGTAGAAGACGACAGGAATTGAGTGAGAGAATTGAATTGAGAGAGAGTTTTCTCTATTCTGTATATTGATGTACCGTATACAATGTGTAATATAGTACATGAACTGTATACAAAAGGAAACAATATAATATACAAGATCATATTTGATTCAGATTTGATTTTAATTGATCTTGACTTGTGCAATAATATCCCTATGATTTGATTGGATATTCTTGCGTATCTTCAACATTAATAGTAAGGATGCTCAATGTTATGATTGCACCATTCGCCGACTCTGATCATCAACAACTACCGTCGAGCTCCCATTACTGGCCACCTCAAGTTTGATCATAACTGAAATAGAGAGGCTTAGGCAAAACAACAAAGCGTTATTCTCTAGCTATAAAGACATTGCATGGTAACTTGTTAATTTCTCTGTTCTTTTATTCTTTTGTTCCTCAGAAGAAAAAAAAAAACAAATTCATTTGGTAATATTAGCTAATTTTTCTATTTCCCAAAGAGAAAAGTAACCGGAGAATAGACTTGGAACAAAAACAAAACATAGAAAAAAATAGCTTCTTGTTTTCGAAAATAATTTCGAGAAGTAAATCATTTTTTTTCTTTTTTTCTTTTCTTCTTCTTCCTCATCTCCCTTTGTTATTTGTGAATGAAAGAACAAAATAGCACTTTCAAAAATAGATGTGGACATAGTAGCACCCAAAAAAGCAAGGACCGGCATAAGATCTCAATCAACTAGATATAATTATCGAGAGTATGGTGCAATTTTTACCATGATCTATCACCAAAAGCATAATGTAAAATAAGAGATTGACTAGAAGAACTCTAAGAAGCACATTGTGAAGACAATTTTACTGTTGTCTCTTACAAATTAAGTTAACATATGAACAAATACTGAGTTTCAGGGTATGCACATCACTCGCTGTTTTGTTACAAAGAGAAGTCTTTCAACACGAAATGGGGTGACCTTGCTACTATCTTCTACCTCCCAATTGGCTGACAAAGGTGTAGATTTCGATACCATCCTCTAATCCAACTACAGGCTACGACGATATATAAATGAATTTGAAGTGCCGTTACTACCACTAAGTCATGTCACTAAGAAGTTATCGATCAAGTAAAGATAACTTCCTCATTCCTATTCCATTTTGTAGAAGTTGATCCCAAGGTGCTCAATACTTACTGCACGAGGGGTTTGATTGCTGGTATTGTGATTGCCTTCATAGAAGAATTGTAGTGTTTGCATATCCAGTTGCCGCCTTTTGCAGTAGATATCGAACAACCTAGATAGCCTCACTCTCCTATCAAAAAACATTTTTCCTTGTATTTATAGAATAGGTTTCTGCTTTCCTTTCATATCCGGCTAACTGAATGCTAACACCAATGCGAATTGGGGCATTATGAATCAATTAAAAATACTTTACGTGGCTTGAATACTTGTGATGTAAGTACATATCAACATACGTTAATTACGTTCATTTTTCAAACAACTCATATCTTTTCATCAGGTTAGGTTCGTTGATAAAATTCAAGTATTATTTTAGTATTTAAAATGAGTTGTTTTGATTGCCATTTCAAAGAGGAGCATTCGTTGATAGTTGATTTTTTTTTTTTTTGTCGACAACACTAGGGACACATTTTTTTGAACAAAAAAATAATGATCGGTAGTATACAGAAAAAAAATGATAAGCAAACAAACAACAAAAAAATTTTTAAAATGAAAAGAAAAGAAGAATAATTCGGTTTTTGTCCCACTCGCACGGCCCACAAACGACTAGGCCCATCAAAGGCATGAAGAGGAGAGCCCTCATTGTCAACTGACAATAACATCCCCCATCAACCATCTCTAGACACTGTTCGACATCTCCCATCATCAACAGCCGCCGTTGAGCTCCCATTGTTGGCCACCTCAAGCTCGATCACAACTGAAACAAGGAGAATCGGGCATAACAACAAAGCGTTATTCTTTAGCTATCAAGGCTCTGCATGGTAACTTGTCAATTTCATTGTTCTTTGGTTCCTTTGTTTCCTGGAACAAAAAAAAAAAAAAAGAATATCTATTTGATAATATTAAATAATTTTTATATTCCCTAGAATAGAAAAGTAACTAGGAAATAGATTTGAAAAAAAAAAAAAAGAAGAAGTAGAAAAAGATAATTTTTTATTTTCAAGAACAATTTCTAAAAATAAATTATTTTCTTATTTCTTTTCTTCTTCTTCCTCATCTCTCTTTGTGGTTTGTGAATGAAAGAAAAAAATAGAATTGTCGAAAATTGCTTTGGACATAGTAGCACTTGGAAAAATAAGGATTAGCAGAACATCTTAATCACCTGGACATAGTTATAGAGAGTATGGTGCAATCTTTATCATGATTCACATTCAACGATAGCGTCACCAAAAGCATAATAAGATTCACATAATAAAAGCTGCGTGAAACAAGAGATTGGCCAGAAGAATTTGAACAAGCAAATCAAGAAGGCATTTTTGCTGTCGTCTCATTTTTCTTCCTCGCCACCTTCAAGGGCAAGGGATTAAATGAAAAAGAAGATGATTTCTTCACCAAAAAAAAAAAAAAAAAAAAAAAAACCTTCAATGGATGATTAGGGTAACAAAGGGCAAATATTTGGCACCGAGACTTCTCAAGGTTATTTTCCCTAGCAACCATATATTACATTTGGATGAAGTGCAACCGTAGACAATTTTGAAACAAGTCAACTAATATCCATATTATTTTGGCCAAGGTGTGTAAAAATATAAGAGGTAGAGCTTCCCTCCAATAAAAAGTTAGACTTTCCACGACAAATGTTGTATTGGCTATTATGTGGAGAGTTCCTATCTTCATCTTTTTGAATTATTAGCTCTAATTGTATGTTGAGGGATGCCCCTAAACTGTTTTTTTTTTTTTTTTTTTTTTTTTTTTTTGGTAAGAAAATCTGAAACGATGCCCCTAAACTGTTGTACTTCAGTTGCTCTATGATATTTACATTTTCAACCAAGAAAAAAGAATGATGGATAAATTGTTGGTTTCTGTATATGTTATAGAGATGGTGGCAATTTCTAAGACATCCATAGGATTTGCTACTTTTTTTTTTTATTTTTTTTTTCACAGAGCCTCTCCTTCAGCTTTTAGCTTTCACTTTTAAGACTTAATACTTGTTTTTTTTTTTTCCTAGACAACAAATTGAAAATAGGATCTGGAAAGAACTACCAAGAGAGTGTAAAGTCCCTCACCAAAAACCAATTTAAAAAGAAGCATATATTACTATTAGCTAATTGCAAGCATGTGACATCTTTTCTACTGTTATGTATGCCTTTTCTTGATTGCCAAAGACACTTGACGGAGCTATCATAGCTCCTTTCGGAAAGATTATGCTTGAAATTGTACCAAAGAGGCAGAAAATCTCGTTCTTCAAAAGAATTATTAAGATTTAACTGCACAAAAAGATTAGTAGATGTCTGGGTTAGTAAAATAGAGGAGATCCATTTGAGTATTGCGTGCATGTGGTGATTATATGACGCTATTCCTTCCTAAGAAACTTTTTGATGGATTCACATATTCTTCTTAATAAAGTTGAGCTATCATAGATTGATGTATTGGTACTGAATGGAAATTCTAGCCAAGATTGATGATGCAGAAGATATGCTGTAAACCGTTGGCCAAATATGATTTTTTCTCTCAACCCATCAAAACAGGTGCGCGGCCAATGGTTCGACCATTAGAAAAGGATGTAAATGGTATATATGTATAAGAAATATAAGACCGCATAACACGTTAAATGACATTAAACAAACAGTTTCGGAAAATATATAGGTTTTTTTTTTTTGGTCGAAAAGGTAGATATTATTTAAGAGGTCGCAACATTACATCCAGAAGCTATTGCATCAGCAGCTACAAAATCTTGTAAAATAAAGGGAGGAGAGATAATCCAGTTGCGAGCTAGGTCAGGTCTCCTGTGGGCTTTAACAGCCCAGTTTGCTGCGCCATTCGCCTCCCTTCGACGAAACTGAAGCTGCAAATTAGGGTAATGGGAAAGCAAAGCGTCAATTTCAGCAAACAGCGTCCGTTCTTCCCACTGCGGCTGGGAAAAATGGTTTTGTGAAAATGATTGGACAACATATGTATCCCACAAGAGTCCTTAGACAATTGGAGAATTTTGTCGTGTGTGATTTACATTTTGAGGTGATAAGTACATATCCAAGCTGCCTATATTTCTGATAAATGTAATTATAGACAACAGTGGAAGGACACTGAAGGGTTAGTGCAAGAGTCAATTAAAAAACCGCCCGACGTACTACCGTCACCCAACGAACGGCTTATGTGACAGCCGGAATTTGACCAAATCTCCAACATTTGATAGCCACTGAGTGTCCTCTCAACCTTTTTGCTTTTCAAGATCATGTATCCTCTGTGGACCTTGGTACTATGATCATATATTTGACTTCTCGGATTCGGCCCTCCACTGATGGAATCAACGTTTATTATGCAATGAATGGACCTCTGATGAGAGAGGGGCAATATATATCTGTGTGTGTGTTAGAAAAAGCTTCCAAAACGGCATGGAATATTTAACTGGATATTCCGAAGGCATGAATTTTGACAATCCCATCTTTCTTAAAATTCGATACTTGAGCTTCTTGAGCTTAACAAGTACTTGGCCAACTTGAGTAGTCAGTTGACCGTGCTTTTGAGGTAGATTGCATGGAGCTTGGCCTAGTCCAATGCATCTTGTAGTTCAGTCACTAAGATCAAGCTTATTTATCGTTTCTTCTCCTCTTCGTATATTCCTCATGTATATATATGCATCCTAACATTCGCAAATCACCCATAAACAATAGTTTCAAGTTTAGATCCTATATTTAGTTTTATGATATTATGAGACATGATCCATGATGATAGTAACAAATTATTGGTTTTGGCAATAAAAATCTTGATACCTTCACTTAGGATGGTCGCCAAAAGGGAGTTTAAGTTTTAGCTTATTAATGTATCCAACTAAAACAATCTCCATTTAAAAGTCTAAGCCAATAATTATTGTTTAACTAGAATATATTAACTGTTTCACTTTACACCACATGTCCGATGTAAATCTTTTTTGGCCAAAAACCCTCAAACGTGTGCTTAAAAAAACCGCTCCCTCACTTGTAAGCCATCTCAATTCGAAGCTCCACTTTAACTTGGCCTGATATCGTAGATGTTGGTGAGCTCTAACGTTGACTCTACTTCAATCACCTTGGACTAGCCAAGATCAATTGGAAGCAAGGGACGCCATCCATTACTTCAATTGGGGAGTTACATCCAAGATTCATCTTTTGATATATTTCTCCAAACATTGATACACATCAAAAGTGGCCTACCAACAACCATCTACTCTAATATCACTAGTTTGATCACATAGCAGAAGTAAGATACCTTCATTTGGAGAGATTTAAGAGAAATTCACGTTCGACCCGGTCAACATATCCATTTGGATTCACATTTATACATTATATGAATGTGGTCAAGGTCCTATTGATAGAGATAATGAAAGTCTATTTACATTTTTTTAAATCAAAAGAATTAGTTGAACATTTTAGAGATTTTAAGAGTCAATTTCGTTTGAGACAATTTCATAAATTATAATTTATTCTAATATTTTGGTGTGAAAATTTTAAGTTCACCTTTTGGCCCTTCTCAAGTGTAAGTTTGAGTTTCCAAACTTTCTTTAGTCCAATTCATTACTCGAGGATTATTGACCCTTGTTAAGTACGCTCATTCACTGTTTATCCACGGTAATTAACTAAAAAAAATCCAATTGCATATGAGAAATTGAACTCTTGCTTTTCAATAGAGCAACTTTCTTCAGAAAAATATCCCAAAAATATGAGAAAAAGTTGCCAAATTAGTATCACGAAAGCACCTTCACAGCACTTTCACAATCATTTTACAAAATCTAATAGGGACTGCAAATCTCCAGGAAAGGAAAAGGTCAAGGGTCAAATGCACTGCAACCATCAAACTTTCAAAAGAAAAACCCCACCACTCCTCTTTGTCACAAGAAGATCAAAGTTCTATTTTGTTTAGTCCTTCACAACTTAGTGAAATTAACCAAATAATGAGCCTCCAAATTGGGATTCTCTTGCCCCTAGCAACCGTCCAACCAAAATGGAACTCCACTTGTCCAGTTAGCAAATTGATATATTTTTTTATTTAAATACTTAAAGAATCTGACTGAAGAACATGGCGTGGTTGGCTCCTACACCGGCGGAACCCTCCCGACCGCCTGCCACTAACATTTTATAATCCACAAATTGTAGACAAAAACATTTTCACTTTGCTGATTTACCAGTTTAGTGCGCATGAAATTTCGGTGGAGTCAACTAAACTATAATAGAGGACTGGTTTGATGGTGACCTTTGACTCTTCAAGACAGAATTTTCTAGAGATTCTATCAGTTGTTGACGGATTGTTCCACGTGTAGCATCCCCCGGACCAGTTGAAACTAAGATGAGCAAAAGCAGGATTTTTCTTTTCGATATACGAGCCAAAAAGTTGAATTATCTTAAGATCTATCAAATACTATGTAAATTTCATAAATCAATTAAGTTTAAGTCTTTAAATTGTGTTCTTGATCCTAATCACAGAACAATTTGCAAGGCATGGTTTAATTGATCATCTCTAAATCCTGTGCCGAGAATCCCTTGACATTTTATCAACCACACCAACTCTGAAATATTGACAATAAAAAAATAATTCAATTATAATATAGAAAACATATAAACTTCATCTGTCTAGTAAGAGGTTGCAAGGCCCTTTAATGATTTTGTGCATGGTGCTTGACTTCATTTATCATAAAGAGTTGGCGTAACATCTATTGAATACTAATTATATGCATTTTGCTGATACTTTGGTGACAAAATGTCCATGAGTGTTCATAAGAGCACGTTTGGTAACGTTTTTGTTCTCAGGAACAATTTCTAATCAGAAATAATTATTTTTCATTCTAATCCTGAGAACAATTTCTAAGCATTTTAAGCCGTTTGGTAACTGTCCAAAATTTCATTTTCTAGAATAAAATTACTTTTGGTATCATGCCCAAAATTTCTACTCAAAATCAGTTTTCTTTTAAATTTTTTAAATACTTTTATTACTATTTTCCTTTTTTTTTTTCCTTTCTTTCTCCTATTCTTCTTCTTCAAGTGGCCAGTCGCCAGCCTAGGGATGACTAGCAACCAAATGAGGGCCAGTGACCTCACCGGGGTGTTGCTAGCCCTCGGCAAGGCCGGCCCTCGTCGGTCGAGCCTCGCTAGTAGTTGGGCTCGGCCAAGCCTTGGCCAAGCCTCGGCGGGGTTGGGCGAGGCCTGCTTGGCCACACGTGAGGCTCAACCTCGCCGATGGTTGGGCTTGCCTTCGGCGAGCTTGCTAGATCTCGCTTGGCTTGGCGAGCCTCCAGCGAGCTCGCTGGATCGGTTGCCGATGACAAGCGACATTGAACGGCAAATGGCGAACGGTATCCGCGGTGGTGGCAGTAGATGAAGATGAAGAAAAGGGAAGAAGAATAAGAAAAAAGAAAATAAAAAGAGAAAATATGGGCTTAATTCTAGAATTGTTTTTTTTTTTTTTGATAACCCAAGGAACTCCGCACGGCCGGTAGCCGGAGGTAAACCACTGGGGGCGACACATGCTAGCCACCACACATGTGCCATCGGGTAAGTCGCTAATGTTTCACGCCAGCCTCCTTGCAACTTGTGTCGCAGAAGCTTCGAACTCCATACCTCTTAGCAAAAGGAAGTCTGAAGCCTACTTAGTGGAGCCACCATGGTGGGTGGTTAATTAATTCTAGAATTGTTTCGTGGAACAAAAATCAATTTTTTTTTTTTTTTTATTTTTTATTCTGTTCCAAATCTATTTCCGAGAACAAAAAAATAGAAATTTGTTCCCGGGAACAAAAATTTTACCAAACATAATTCTATTCCAAAACTACCCTCGGTAACAAAAGAATAGAAATTTTTACTATTTGGCCAGTTACCAAACATGGCCTAATTGTCATTTTCAAGAAGAATTGAAGAAGTAAATTTGACAGCATGGAGATGATAGAATTTTATAGCAAGTAACAAAGTCAGTTCACAATTCTAAGTAAAGGCCAAAATATGATGATTACTTGCAAAGGCGAGAGCAGTCATTGCTATTTTAAATTCTTGTCAGTATATGTTGAATAAGCAGTTATCTGTAAGTACGTATAAGTTGTAACAAAAGGAGAAGAAAGACACACAAAGATAGCATATCAGACATCCCTATTTTCCATTGTGGCTTTTCCTACAATTTATGTTTCCTTTGTATTTTTGTTTGATTTAGTTCAATTAGTTCAATTTTCCACAATTTCTTGATATTAACTTAACGAACTCAAAATTGAATGGTGATTATTTCTGCGATTGTCAGTCGTCTTTCCAAAATGACCATTTTGTCCGTTTTGAGTGCTTCAGAAAAGTTAAGAGCAATCAAATTGGAAAGAATAGAACATCCCAATTATCTCTAAGGAGATATGGCTGTCTTCAGTTATTTTTTCTTTCCTCCACATTGAAGTAAATCGAGTTCCATCGGGTGAAGCAATATGAACATTAAATTAAGTTGTTTGTCTTATGCCCCAGTTCACTAATTTAATTGCTGAAATGCCTTGCGAGTATGAATGGAGATCGTGTGGTAAAAAAAAAAAAAAAATCACTACGACGCCATTGTTCATCTATTTGGGAATGTGACAAAATGGGCCGATTGAAAGCCAAATCATGTTAGGCTACTTGATTGAACCAAAAAAAAAAAAAAAATACATTGACCTACATAAAATGAGGAATACATTTACCTCAATTCGGTGCAAATGCAATGGTGAAAGTGAGCGCAACCCAATTACTCAAGAAGATTAACTTCAACGCACTTCATTCTGGTTCCATTAAGCTTGCTTACTTGTTTGGCTGAAAAAAGGCTTTCTCAATTCATATTAATCTTAGAGAAAGATATGTCATTTTTACATCGACAACATATAATAATTTATCAAGTTTTCTGAAATACATTGAGGGTATCGAATGCAGCTCGACTTAAATAATTTAGACAGACTGACGTTAAAACTCACAAATTTGATTCTTCTCATAACATTCGATCATTCCTTCTTTAGAAGACAATATTATATTTTTTGTCACCAGATTTTTTCTTACCAATTTTTATACTTCAGATTAGCATTGTATTTGAATGCCTACTAGTAGATGATTTGGAGACTCTGAACCTCGCAAGACATGTGTTTGACATTACTAGAGCTATTTTTTATATTTGAAAGTTCTTCCTTCTAAAATAAATTATGGCCCTCGACATTTACTCTGAACTTTATGAAGTTCTTTTAGAATAAAGATGAACACTATTACTAATAAATTAGATTATTTCAAAGCTTTAAACCCCGTAGGACCAAGATCAAGCATTCAACCTCATTGAAACTAAACTTTCTTGAAGTGGAAAATGTGCACTAGTTCAGTATTCTTTTTTTTTTTTTTTTTTTTTTGGTTGTAACACTTGTTCAGTAGACAATATTGCATCTTTCAATATAGCAACACTTTTGTAATATGGGCAACTGATAGTAGGCTAGAATTTCCCTTACTGAGTATTCATAATAAGTGCCCTCCAAACACTCTTTAGCACTACTCATATTCTTGAGGAAATTTGGACAATACACTAGTATGGCAAATGTCAGATGTCAATAAACAAAAGAGGAACCTCTATTACATGTGTTATACTGTCATTTGTCAGGTCTTGTTAATGTTGGAATACATCCGTAGTGGATTTTTTTTATAGTTAAACTTTATCCAAATATTTAACGAGTTCATTTAAATGTGTTGAGAATCATATCTTAATCATGTTGATACTTAGTTTTGATTGTACAAGCATTTGAGGTAAATTTCACAAAAGTGTGTAAATCCACAAAAGAAAGTTTGAAAGCAAAATCTTGGTTCTGCAAAACAATCAGACCTAATCAACGGGCACTTTTCATATATAGATTCGAAGATCATTGGAGTTTCTAAATTGAAGACCCATCTCAAAATAAAAAGGTATGGCATTCCAAGATTATTTAGCCTAATTCGCTCAAGAAATTGGTGAAATGGCATGACGAGAACTTGCCATTAATAAAAGATAATCAATAGAAAATTTGATTAATGGCCTAGTTTGAGGGAAGATTCCACACATGTTTTTAAGAATGTTTTGCCAAGATTTTTATGGAGAGAATTAGATGACATAACGCATACTTGATTCATGGGGAACATTTGAATTGGAGCTTTATAAATTGGAGATTGGCCAAAAGTCATACAGTCAAAAAGGGAAACAAGTTAGGGTGAGCATCAGTCCTGGATTAACCCTGGATCGACCTTGGACTGGCTCAACGCAACTGGTCTTTGTCCGGTTAGAAAGGGCATTAGGTCAATCCTTGGTCATAGGAGTTTTGGGTAGGTCTAACTTGGACCAACCCCATACATTTTATATATTATATAATATATATTAGATGTATCTATATTATATATCTAATATATTATATATTATAAATTTTTGTCTACTCTAAACCCTAGCACCTCTTCCCATGTTCTCTTCTCAAGCCAGTTTGCTGTGTAAATTAGAAAGTAGAGCGAAACCTAGCCCTAATTCGACCAACAAAAAAAAAAAGGAAGAAACCTTCTTCACTCACCTCGCTTGCTTGCTCACCTCGCGGCCAGCCTCTCTTAACTCGCCTTGCCGCTCGCCTTATTCCCTCGCCTTGCATAATCGTTTTTATGGTTTGTTGCTTTTAGCAAGTGTACATTTCTATTTTACCTTATCTTATATTTATGTTTGATATATATTCGTGTTCATAATTTGGTTGCTCAATGTAGCATGGTTGATGAGTATGTAATTTGTAATATTATGTTTGTTCTTCTAGGGAAAACAAAAAATGAAATAATAAATAATCGGTTGGACCCCGGCTGACCATGGAATCAAACTGAACCCATATGAGAAAAGTTGCACGATCAGTTCTAAACCTACTGTATGAAAATCAATCAAGTCACAAACCTTTTAATTGGATCAATATATTCTTAAACCTTTGAAGGAAAGTGAAATTAAATCTTCTTGGTCATGCCTCACCCGTTCCATAATATATCATCGAGGACTCTTCTCTTAATTAAGTCAGACAAAGCATTTGATAATAGGGCAAGTGAAGAGTAGTGCACAAGATCATTTCAACGTGTGCTTGAACCTGACGTATCCTTCTCACAACCTAATTCCATGGTAGGGCAGTAATTATTAGCCATACTTTGTGGTTACAATGTAAGCATTCAAAATAATTTTCGAAACAATTAAACGAGGTCAACCAAGAACAGTAGTTGTCATATTACATGCATGATTCAAAACTGCAGTAGTTTTCTCCACCACAATCGAAAGGTCAAAGCGAGTAGCGGCCTATTTATAGTTGGAAATTTTACAATGGTATGTTAAAATCAACAAAGTTGGCGCGAGTTCCTGTCCATCCACGAAGAACCAAAATGAAGTCCACGTACATAGTTTTATATGTAATTGGTCAGTGGTTAAGATTCTCAAAAAGTCACTTTCTCAGTCCTATAAATAGCAATGCGGAGTTCAAGTGCTTCTCATTCGGTCGACTATATTCTGTCTTACCTATTTCTTTTCAGTGCTTGCTTCAAAGTAGAAAATCAAACTTCCTTTTCCACACTTCTCTCGCTATGGCTGATCTCCAAGTCATATCAATATTTGTGATCATTTTCACCTTCATTGCGTTCGATGCAATTCTAACTTCCGAGGGAAGGTCGATAAAATCGGAATGGGAGGACGAACTCCGTGCAATTAATTACGACCAAATGCACAAACAAGCATCACAATTTCTCCTGCCGAGTCAGTCTCCTACGGACGATGATCATTTTGATGAGGGGGAGGAGATGGTTCCCTCGCCTATAGCACATGATCAGGCGGCAAGTTTGGGCGAGTCAGAAGCAGTGTACAAGGATGATTTCCGCCCCACAGCCCCTGGGAGGAGCAGCCCCGGATTGGGCCATTCTTTCACTGGCTTAAAGAAGGAAGCTGTTCGACCGAAAGCTCCGAGTGGTGATGAGGAAAGGCTAATCGTTGCGGGTCAACCAAATGATTTCGAAGGCACAAGACCGGGTCACAGCCCCAGTGTCGGCCATGATTTTCAGAATGAGGAACCAAAAGCCTAAATACTTCAAAATAGAAAGTCAAAGCTGTGTTATGTAAGTCTTGTCAATTCTGCTTCAGTTAGGTCTTATGTCCCGAAATGTTATTCTTCAGTTCCTCTGGAGATGGTTCTGCTTGGTGTATGTAAAATTATCTGTCAATTTGGTATTGAACTATATAATTATTTAATGAAAAATAACGAGGTTTCTTTAGAAATTACCTGCTATATCATACACGTTGGATGTTGTATGATATTCCACTTTTCCGTTGCACTACTTTCTTCTCGATCTTCCCCAATGTTATGTTGAGGCCAGGAGAAGTATTAAGACAGAAGATTTTTGTGTCATATTCAGATTTTAAATGGGAAATAACCACATGAATGATGGGCAGAGATTAAACATAAAAATGGCTAAACCTCGTACAGAAAACGACATTGACCACTTTTGACTTGGAAGTTGCACAAGGTATACTGTACCAATTTTTATATGTTTCTGGAAAGAACTTAAAGATTGAAACTGGCGTACGTCATCTATTCTTTCAGAGTTCTCTTTGCATATAACTAGTGCCCTACAAATGTATGATAGAACATGAATGTATCCGAATCAAATTGGTGATAATAGACGGGAAAATAATAATAGCAGCGGAATGATGTAAAGGAAAAAAAGGAAGCACATTAATTGAACTTGTGAGCGATGCTTTGACCATATACATAATCTCTCTGCACAGTAAAGCGAACCCAAAAGAGATAGTCTCAACCTCAAATTTAGACCAATAAATTCCATAAAAAGCCCATATGGGTTATGGTAAGTTTTAAGTGCTGTTACTTCTTCGGAAAGTGGTCTCATCCATATATTTTTTTATGGCCATCTCTTTTACTCAAGCCGCCACCCTCTCGCCGGTTGAGTTCTTTGGATTGTCGTTGAAATGCAATAGTCATTCATTTAATCTGGTTTCCCCCTATCTTGTGATTCTGATATGCAAACCAGGATTTGACAAATAGCTTTCATCCATGGACATAGAAGTAACATGTGCTTGGATTATAGAAAAGTATTTTATGTGTTGGTCGAACAACTGAGGTGGTGGGATAAATCAATCACGTTATCTGTCTGCTATGCTTGTCGTCCTATCCTAAAACACAAAATTTTATAAATAAATATATAAATGAAGATTAAAACCTAGGTTTCTACTATTTATAAAAGCATAAATTTTTATAAAGGAAAAATACTAATGACTCAAAATGATCTAGTTTCTTTCATACATAAAGTAGAGGGAGAGATTGATGAAGAAATGTTTCTTGAGGGACAAGCTAGGCCGCTTTCTTTTTTTTTTTTTTTTTTTTAAAGCTTTGTATCATGTGATGGTTAAGGATACATAGTGTTTTCACATTGAAATATGACTTCCGAACTTCAGCAAATTCTATAGCTTTTCCTTTAAATTCTTCTTTTTAAAACATAGGGAGAATTATCAAAAAAGTTATAAACCTATTGCAATTATACCAATTCAGTCTTAAACCTTTTTTTTGTCAATTTAGTCATAAACTTTTTATAATTGTGCCAATTCAGTCCATCTAACCAAAATTGGCCAGCTGGCGCTAACGTGGACACCGGCGGGGGACAACCGGTGTCACGCCCCGAACTCCGAGACACGTGAACACCCCGCCATGGTCATGTAATCGCGACGTTCCCAGGTAGTGTCGCCGACCCGATTTAATTTATTAAGCACATACAGAACGTATTAAGAAACCCCTGACAATTTAAAAGCGGGATAGAACAGCAGGAACAAAATCAATTTAATACAAACCAACATACTGTCATAAAATCTCCCAAGGTTTACATACAGCCAAAATGGGTCTGAGTCTATGTGTATCAAAAAGGGATTAGACTGCACACTAGGGGTCAATCCACCAAAAAGAAGGAACAATCCTAAGAGTACTAGTCAGACTCGATCGTCGATCCCCCATCTTCAAGCTCTGCGACTTCTTGACCAACTGCACCGGCGGCAGTCCACCATTCTCCACTGGTACCGCCATTTACGGCCCTGAAATATTTTTCCCACAACGGGGTGAGACATTGTCTCAGCAAGTTCACCTCTCCTAAGCGCCTATTAGAAAGCAAATACACCCCAGAATAACCTAGCCACAATGTCAAGAAAACTTACCTCGCAATAGTCCGCGCCTGCAAGTTAGTACAGTTTATATCATTCAATCACGTGTAAAAGTGACAATTAAATAGTCAAGGCACAATCACATCATCAACCAATCAACCACTTGGATCGTCTCAGCGATCAATCGGCTCGACCGATTACGTGTCATTCTAGCAAATCAATCAATGCTCCCAACCACGACCCTAAAGGTAAGCTTAACAATCGGTGGCAATCCCGGCCCCACTCGGCACGACCTTCAATAAGGTGGTAAATCACGGCCTCGATAGGCACGACCTCTAATAGGTGGTTCATCACGGCCTCACTAGGCACGAACTCTCATAGGTGGTTCATCACGGCCCCAAAGGCACGACCTCTAATAGGTGGTTCATCATGGCCTCACTAGGCACGGCCTCTAATAGGCGGTCAATCGTGGCCAAATTCCCAACAATTCCTACACTTGAAATTTCTACGCATAACCCCTAATTAACGCAATCACACTCAATTCGCCACAAATCAAGCATCAAATTTAAATTCTAACAGCATAGCAGCGATTGGCACGAAATTCTGAGCAACCCGGGCTAAAAATAAAATTTTCTTTTTTAAAATTATTTAATTAATTTCGGAATATTATATTATTATTTTAATCAGCCGAATTTCGAAACATTTAAATAAATCTAAATTAAAATCTAATTATGTCACATCACCACTTAATATTAATTAACCTCTTTTAAACTTAATTAAACACAATTAAGCTTAATCCAATCTACTAATCCAACTTAGAATAAAATATTCTAAACTATCCACCTAAACATGCTTAATTTAAACTAAACATACTTAGGACATAATTAAACCTCTAATCAAGGATTAGTGAGATAAACTCACGGATTTGGACGCCGCTTAGCTCAAATCGAAGAGGGCGACGCCGGGATCGACTTTCCCAAAGGCGGTCTCGTGTCCGGGGCTGGGAAAGAGGTCGAAACGGCCCTCGAAGTGGCTGGAAACCCACTGAAATTTCTGCTGCTGCGGCTGCTGGACGGGAGGTGCGACGGAGGCTCACGGCGGTGGCTTGGGCGGGGAAACAGTGGAGGAGGGACAGCAGACGGTGGCTCCGACAAACGGCGACTGAAATGACGGTGACGTGGCTACTGGTGCGATGGGCTGAGCTGCGGACTGGCGAGCTGGTCGCGCGCGCACGCAGGCTGGGGGAGCGCGGGTGATGCGGCGGTGACGGTGGCTCTCGCGGCGAGGCTGGCGACTGCGACAGGTGGCTGGCAGCGCAGGCGGCGGGTGAAGGCGGGCGAGGCATCTGTTGAAGAAAAATCCCTTGGAGTTTTGAAGTTGACAAAACAACCTTGACAGTAAGGTCTGAAGAATCCAAGACTCGCTTGGTTACGTCCGAAGAGTTCAAAGACCCAAAGTTCGGTCCGAAGCTTTCCGTCCGAAGACAGTCAAGACCCGATTTCGATCGAAGACCTTCAAGACCCAAATCTAAGTCGAAGACAATTTACGATTTTGACAGCCGACAAAGCGGGTTATTTTTATGGTTAAGGAATGTAAGATTTGGATATTATATTTCCTATCTGATCCATGGAATATCTCTGGCTGTGATTGTGAACTCGGAAGATTCATTCTTTAGATTTTATTCGTTGAAGACCAAGTGTATTTTTGGAAGGATCTAATTTTGAGAACTCAAGATCATGATTGTATGGGCGAACAGGATTGACGAGCTATTGTTTACTTATATTTTCGGCGACATGAAGATCACTTAAATTGATTCAGTCCAACGGGTTGATTGGATGAATTCTTTGAAAGTGCCAACGGGTATTGTGGCACGGAGGCTATTTAAGGTGGATCGGTGTTGCTCGAAAGTAATGAGAGACTTGATAGAAAAATCTCGATGTTAGAATCTCTGAAATCTCTTGTTCTCTAAAATACTCTCGTCTTCGAATTGTGTATCAAAGAGAGTCACTTATAGTGCGAAAACAGCAAGAAGCTGTAGGAGAGACTGTCCATTGAAGAAGTCTAGTTCGTGAATTATAACAGCTCTCATTTGCTACATAGTGATTACAGCCAGTTGGCTGCCAGCATGGAGAGTGGACGTAGGCTTGGCATAAGCCGAACCACTATAATCCTTGTGTCAATTCTCTCTTACCCTACTCTATTTACTTTATGATTGCATGATCTATTTATTGTTGATATATTCTTTATTTTTAAGTAAAGGTTCCAAAAGAATTCCGTAATCACCTATTCACCCCCCCTCTAGGTGGATTCACTAGCCTATATCAATTGGTAGCAGAGCAAGGTTGCTTATTTATTGGAAGTGTTATTATTTCTAAAGCAAAAGATTTATGGCTAGTATTTTGGCTCCAGGTTTAATTGAAGGGCAAAGCAATACCAGACCTCCCTACTTCGATGGAAAGGAGTACAATGTATGAAAAAACAAGATGAAGGCATTCCTAAGATCCAAAGATCCTATGAAATGTGATGTAGTGGAGAATAGAATTGATCTTAAAGCTGCATTAATCACAGGAAAAGAATTACCTGATGGAGTGGGAATATCACGAACTAATATTTCAAAGAGACAAGCCTTTGATGCTAAGGCTATCTATTCTCTATATTGTGCTTTATCTCCTACTGAATATAATAGAATTTCATCTTGTGAAACAGCCAAAGAAGTTTGGGATAGATTGCACGTCACCTATGAAGGAACAGATCGAGTCAAAGAAACCAAGATCAATATCCTTCTTGAACAATATGAAGCCAGGAGAATCCATCACGGATATGTTCAGTCGATTTACTGAAATCGTAAATGGCTTAGCATATCAAGGACAGCCAATCTCAGGACCTATGAAGGTCAATAAACTGTTGAGAGGACTCTCCAAAGATTGGAATCACGTGAAGACATCTATAAGAGAAACACAAAAGATCATGTCTCTTTCAGTAGATGAGTTGGTCGGCACACTTCAATCATATGAAGTCGAGCAATTCAATAAGGAATTTGACACCAAAGGTAAGAAGTCAATTGCTTTAAAATCTAATGATGATTCTGATGTTACAGATTCAGAAGAAGACTTGGATGATGAAGAGTTGGCACTTCTGATCAGAAAGTTCAGAAAGCTAAATAGAAAAGGCAAAAGGTTCAATGGAAAAAGACAAAACAATCAGTGATTTCAAAAGAAATCAAATGAAGAAGAAGATACCAGCAAGGAGGTTATTTGCTTTGAATGCAAGAAAAAGGGACACATCAGACCCAACTGTCCCTTATTAAAGAAAAAGAAAGGAAAACCTGAAAGGTTCAAAAGAGCACTCAAAGCTGAAACGTGGAGTGCGTGGCATCCCAAAATTTAGGGCAACCTCTAGAGACATTAAAGCCTATGATTAGGTAATGGAAATTGCCTTTGGTTTATGCTTTAGCTATTAATTTTCTTTTAAGGCCAAGTATTATGTGGATGGAAATATATCTTATGTTCACAAATCATTAGAGTTAGTATTATAGGATAATTTGATAAGGAGAATTTATTTTTGGTTATGCACCTCTTAGATTTAATTTTATGGCTATATGAAATTGTAAATTTGGAAATTGAAAAAAGAGGGAATTAGGATGAATTGTTAAGATTAAATATGGGCTTGTTTGGAGGAATTCTTGAATTAATTAAGTTTGGACTTTAAGCCCACGAAGTGTTGGACCTAAAGTGGGCCAAGAGGCCCGGCCCAAGGAGCCCATGAAGTAGTCGACCAAGGCTGGCCCAAGCCCAGCCAAATGAGGCCCATCTTCTTTGCATGAAAATCCACAAGTGGCGAGAGGAGCTTGCCAAGTGTTATTCCCCTTAGAGCCAAGTGTTATGCATGCAAGAATTAATGATTGCTAATAATTACAATTTAAGTGAAATAAAAGAGAGGCTGGCTGGTTTAGAGGGGGAGCTCGACCGTGAGAGAGAGAGAGAGAGGAGAGAAAGAGAGAAAGGAGAGAAAGGGAAGAAGAAGGAAGGAGAGGAAGGAGCCGTTCCTCCTAGCCGTGCGCCGATTTTCCGTTTGTTTTGCTCGAATAGAGACAAGTTAGAATCTTGAACTATTCTTGCATGTTGTGCTTTGAATGTATTGTTGTGTGGTGGTTGATTTTCGTGTGCCTTGAGTGTGAAAACCGAAGCTTTGAGGTGTATTGCTTGATGAAGTGGACTGTTCTCGAGTAAAACAGCATGTACCAGAATGTTGTGAGAGCTTGCATGTGACTTTAGAGTTGGATTTTGACTTCGACTCCTTCATAAAAGTTGTAGATCACATCTTAAACTATAACATACTAACATTTGAAGTAAAATGGATGGCTTTTGAGGGGTGAAACCCATCTTCTACGAAAACGGCTAGATCTGGAACTGCATGTAGACCTTTTGGTGATTTTAGGTCTTGCATGTAACTTTTTATTGAGAATCTCTCTTCGACTTCTTCATGAAAGTTGTAGGGAACATCGTGAAGATCAACATATTCAAATTTGAGATAAAAATAACAAGTATAGCCTAGTGAAATGAATTTTCTCTTAAAGACGTGGAATCTGGACAAATTTTGTTGAACACTAGCGACTTCGGGGACAATAAGACGACTTTCCTTTGGAAATTTCACCTTGACTCCTTAATGAAAGTTGAAAAGACACTTTGAGCTCAAACATATCAAAAATCCAGAAGAAAAGAAGGAAAATAACTAGGTAAAATGGTGATTTTTCGGTGATGGTTTGGTCTGGAGGTTACGGTACTAAGAACAGAGACTTTCTTCGACTATAATTAATTATCTAGAATGAATTTGGCCTTGATGTCTTCATGAAAAACCTACCCCAGAGTCTTTACTATCACTTGGTAAAGTTTCATAATTTTTTAAGGTCGTATGGGTATTTAATTTGAAGTGATTCTAAAACCGTGCAATCAGATGTGTCCAAAATTGTGAGCTGCAATGTTTGAGTTGTATCTTTTCTTGTGAGGATCTTTTGGGTATGAGTTCTTCATGAAATTTGTGCCTTTATGTCTTAACTATTATGTGGTAATATTTCATAATTTTTAAAGGCTATTTGGATATTTAATTTGGGAGAATCCTAAGACTGTGCAAACTGGCATGTCCGAAATTTGCATGTTGTGGTGTGTGAGCTGTATCTTTTTGTGTGAAGATTTTTAGAATATGCATCCTTCATGAAAAGTGTGTTTTTATGTCTCGATTATCACGTGTGCAAATCTCATAATTTTTCTAAGTCGTTTGGGCATTCAATTTATATATTTTCAAAAATTATGCATGCTGGATTTTGTAAGTTTCAAAGGAAATGATGTGTGGACTATTTTAAGTTGCATGAACAAAATGGAATGATGTTGTCTTAAGTGATTGAATCATGCTGCATGTGTGATGACATTTGGCATTTCATGTAAGCATTAAATGCTAAAAATGATCTTGTTACCATCATACCATATGCCATGATGAAAATGAGCCATAAATGTGAATGTAAATTATGATAAAAGAGAATGCTGTCGGAGGTGTGAGTCGACGATGCCCCGGGAGTCGGGATGCCCAAAGGTTCGAATGAGTCGATGCCCTTTGGATGTCCGGTTGTATTATGATACATGCCCGGATGTCCTCGGGAGTTTCGAGATGCCCGGTGGTATACGGTACGTAATTCCAGGGGGAGATGCCTGGTGGTATGTCGGTACGTAATTACGGAAGCCCGGTTGTATTTTGAATACATGCCCGGGGGGATTCCTCGTGATGCCAGTTGGGGTGCGAGATGCTCGGAGGTGTGTGCCGGAAGTCCGGTTGTATTTTGAATACATGCCCGGGGGGGATGCCTTGTGATGCTAGTTGGGGTGCGAGATGCCCAGAGGTGTGTGCCGAAAGCCCGGAGGTGTGTGCGGGGGATGTATTAATTAAAAGAATAAAAAAATTGAGAATTGAAATTGAGTCATGCATAGTGTGATGACATGTATGCATGGTATATGCATGGGTACTTGATGATAAGTGCATGGATGTATATGCACCTATGGCATGATGATGGTATATGCATGGATGTTTGATGATAAGTGCATGGATGTATATGCACCTATGGCATGATGATGGTATATGCATGGATGTTTGATGATAAGAGTGTATATGCACCTATGGCATGATGATGTATGTGCATGGATGCTTGATGATGAGTGCATGGATGTATGTGCACTTATGGTATGATGACATATGTATGGCTGCAAGGTAAGTAGTGCTTGTATACATGAATGATATGTGCTATACCATGATACCTTGATTGTCTTGTGTGATGCGTGAGTAGTTAAAGGGATCTTTTACCTGCTGAGTGGTTGTACTCACCCCTTTTCGGGATTAACATTTCAGATTAGTAGATGAATTGAGTGGTTGGATATGACCGCAAGGAGGAGGATTGTGACATCCAGATTTTCAGGCTCTGATTTCGATTAGATAGATTGGGCATTTCATCGGCGCGACTATAGTGCTTTTCTCTGAGTTGGCCACTCACGAGATAACTAGATTAGCTGGGTAAGTTATTAAGGACTTTAAGGCAAATAAACTTGAGAATTCGACCAGGGATCGACTTCTCGACCGTGCTCATCTTTAGAGATCATGGCGGCACAGTATAAAATCGATTTGAGATCAGAGATAGGTCGGTTCGACTGAGATGAATGATCGATCGTGGGTGACTCCCCTAAATTGGAAAATTCTCATCGACCGGCACTAATTTGATTTTATTGTCATTTTGGTACCCTGTGTCCGTATTTGAATCCTTGAGATTTTCACGACAATCAAGAGTCGCCAATGTGTTGAGTGGGTTCATTGTGGCTCAAAGAAAATCGACCACGGGTCATTTGTCCTAAAAAGCTCTGAAAACTACTCAGTAGTCTAGGTCACACTAAAAGTGCGTTGAAGTGAAATTAACCATCAATTTGAGTTCGATTTCAGAAATTGAAAGTTCTGTGGTGTCACGAGCTATTCTAGGAACGTTGACTCACATTTTGAGGAAATTCCGGTGAGTTTAGGATTTTTACGGAAAATCGGGTCGTAAATGTGGAAAATGAACGAAAACTCAGATTGGCCATTTTGAAGAGACTTTTGACATCTGGTGTAAGTGATTTGGTGAATGAAAGTTATTTGGGCTTTTTCTGACTTCAATTTGGACCCCAACCGAATTTATTTGTTTGGAAAATCGGATTCCGAGAAAAATGAAATAAAAGTCGGTTTTGAAGGAAATTCGGGGGATTAAGGGATCGTATTATTTTGGTCTTTCTTGAGACTTCAAATTGGGCAATTGGTGAAGAATTAGACCTCAATTGGAGAAATTGAAGCTTAAATGGAAGAAATTCGTATGCCATTTTGGAGACTGCAATTTTTGCCTTAATTTGAATTATTGGTGGATTAAAAGGCTAGAAAGAAATATGGGACACCATTGGATAAGCTTGGGAGACTTTTTGGACCAAGTCATGATGATTTAGATATTTGTTTGGTTGATTTTATCCTTCCCCTTCGGCAGCTTCTCGTACACGACTCCCCTCCTCCATCTCCTTCGCTCGGATGCCACACCAAAAAGCCAACGGCCTTTATTTCCTTTCCATCTTTTACTTTCATTTGACCCCGCAAACCCTCCCCCCCACCGAACAGCCTTCTTTCCTTTCTTATTTGTTTTTTTTTCTTCATCTCTGCCACTTGCTGAAGCCAACCCCACCAAATTAATCCAACTTGGTCAACCAACGAGGGTGGTGTTGACCTTTGAAACCCTACGGAGCTTCCTCCCCACACGTCCAACAACAGTAAGGATCGAGGCTGCCATGTGTCCATTGCTTGCTCCTTCACGGTCAATAGTAGTGGGTTTCTTCCTGCTTTGTTGACCACCGAGTGAAGCCAGCCGTCCACTCCATCTCTCGGCAACAACGCCCGCGCTAGTCCACGTTCCAGTAAAACCGAGGCTGCCCCACGTCGTTGAGTGCTGCATCTCCACGCCAACATTTGCAGTTTCAATTTCTTCGTCCTTCCACCGCACATGCCTCGCACCAAACGCCCCTAGCCCTTAGCGCCGTGGAGTCCAACTGCCGTGCATTTCAGTAACTTGGGTCTTACAGTCTAGAAGCCCATCGGCAGCTTTTGTTGCCTCTTGATTGGCCTTTCAGCCCAAGGAAATTCAGCCCATCATCCATTAGAATTGAAGCCCAGCAAATTCAGCTCCACAGCCAAGCAAAGCCAGCAATTCTCAGTCCAAGAAATCAACCCATTTTCAGCTTATTCAAGTCCAGCAGCCCGTGAAGCTCAGTCCAGAATTTTCTTTGGACTTGCAGAGTTCTTGGCCCGGCCCAAGTTCGGCCGCCGTTGCGTCATCATCGCAGTGTCCCGGTCTTCGCTTTGCGCAAGTGAGTTTTACTCACTGATGCCTTCTTAGTTTGCTAATGATGCCTAAGGGTTGATTAGATTTATTTAATTGTAATTAGGTGGATAGATTAGATTAAGATAATTAAATTAGAGATTTATTGATGCATGTTAATTAAATTGATTGTGCATTTAACTAGTAAACTTGTCCTATTAATTATTGGATGCTTCTAGGGATTTTTCCCATCCCTTATCGGGTTTCAATTTAATGATTCGGGCCTAAAATGAATTTTTAGGAATTAATTATTAATTTTCGAAATTAATTTAATTAATTAATTATTTCCCGAAATTTCAATAAGGTTGGCCAGGGACCGGGATTTTGTGCTGATGATTGTGGCACAGATCGTTTATTTAATTGAGCTTTATATTGTGCTAAATTGAATTTGTTGTGTTTATCTATTTAATTTCCGAAATTAATTAATTAATTATTTATTTCCCGGAAATTCAACTTGGATGGCCAAAGACCAGAATATTATGCTGATGACTGTGATGAAGTCTGTTTATTTAATCGGGCTTTGTTTTGAGTTAAATTGAATTTTAATATTAATTATTTAATTTTCGAAATTAATTAATTAATTAATTAATTAATTAATTAATTAATTAATTATTTTTCGGAGATTAAAGTTGAGATGGCTGACGACCGAAATTTCGTGCTGATCGTCATGGTGCAGTCCGTTTATTTAATTGAGCTTCAATTTGTATGGAATTGATTTAATTATGAATTTTTAGGATTTATTCCTATTGAGCTGATTTGATTATTTGACTGAGAAATCATTGAGCATTGGTTGTCAATATTGAAAGCAAGTTGGTAATCACTTGAAAGAAGATACGTGGCTCGGTGAATTGGGATATCACCTGGAGAATCCACGAGAGTTCGGTGGTTGAAACTGTCACCTTGGCTAAAAGGTAGCCTTAGAGGATGCACGTGACTCGGTGACAAAGCTTTGAATTTGAGAAAGGTCGGGTGGGACCTTAAAGCCATTAAATCCGAGAAAGGTCGGGTGGGACCTTAAAACCATTGAATCCGAGAAAGGTCGGGTGGGACCTTAAAGCCATTGAATCCGAGAAAGGTTGGGTAGGACCTTAAAGCCATTGAATCCGAGAAAGGTCGGGTGGCACCTTAAAGCCATTGAATCCGAGAAAGGTCGAGTGGAACCTTAAAGCCATTAAATCTCGGAAAGGTCGGGTGGGACCATAAAGCCATTGAATCTCGGAAAGGTCGGGTGGGACCGTAAAGCCATTGAATCTCGGTAATTGAGTATGGCATCGTAAAAAGGGCACGTGGGCTCGGTGACTTGATGTATCACTTTGGAGAAGGCATGTGGGCCCAGAGAATTAAGTATGGCATCATAAAACAGACACGTGGGCTTGGTGATTTGATGCATCACTTTGGCAATCTAGTGCCTAAGAGAATGCACCTGTGCTCGACATCTTTGTACGCATTGTGGGAATTGCTTAGTCTGTTGGACCTGAAATCGACTAGATCGATTGACCATTGTTTGATCTGATGTTGTGAATTGATTGATTGAATGGAAATGACCGTGAGTGGTCTTGTTGATGTGTGATTGACTAAGTCGATTTGATCGATGCTTCAATCTGTGATGTGATTGCTTGGGTGCCTATTTTGAATTGAGCTAACATGCAGGTAGAATTTGAGGCCAAGGTAAGTCCTCTGACTCATGTTGTGTATAGGCAGCCCTAAGGTGTATTAGTTTACTAATCGGGTCTTAGGGGGTAGAACTTGCTGAGACATAGTCTCATCCCGATTGTGGGATTATATTTCAGGCTCCTAGATTTCTCGAAGACGAGCCGGCATTTGAAGTTGAGGATGAGCGAGAAGAAGGAGATGAAGAGTTGAAGAAATTGAGCCTAGTGGTGTAAGACCTAAAGAGAACTGGGATGATGATCTTGAGCATGGTCTTATCCTCTTTTGTGAACCCTGTACTTGTGTAGTTGTGATTTCAATAAGTAAAATTGTGGCATGCTTTTCTATCCCATTGTTTTATTGTCTGGGGATTTTTAACTACTTCCGTATGTGCATATAATTAATGAAAGGGTCGGCGATACTTAGTCCTGGGATATCGCATTTTAAAATCGACCAAAGACAAGGGATGTGTGCGTGCCTGAGGATCAGGGCGTGACAAGGATAGCAAAGAAGGGAACTTGTGGACGTTGACACTGGTCGGTGGACCTTAAGTATGCGACTGTGGGAAAAGATGTCGGTCATCTTTTGAAGTATAGCCGAGTGTAGAAGACCTTGGCATTTTGATGTACCAATTAAAGATGTTCATCTTCTACTATGTAGAGTGTTCAGGCCTTGACTTTCTACTGTGATGAAATAGTCGGTGTGCATTGTATTATGATTGTCGGGGAAAGGAATGAAGATGTTAATTTTATTTCCGCTGTAAGATTTTGCGTTGGGACCGTTATATAAAAAAAAAAAAATGCCTAAGAATTTACAGCTTAACTTAAACTTCGAAATAGAGATAGGTAACTGTGGCAGCCTTGGTTGGTTCAGGGGTGCTACAGAGTGACACTGAATGTGAAGAGAGTGAAGAAGAGTGTGCCAATATCTGTCTTATGGCTAATTCAGACTCAGACTCAGACTCAAACAGCGGTATCAAGGTTAGAAATTTAAAAATTCCTACCAAGGTATCAAAATACATTGATGAACTCTATCTCAGTCTTAAAGGCTCTCTTAAAAGGATTTCTGAACTAAAAATGGAGAATTCCAAATTGAAACAACAAGAAAAGATTTTAATTGAAAAAGCTAAAAGTCTACACAAATGTCTTGCTGCTTCAAAAGAAAATGAGATTGTACTTTCAAAAGAAAATGCTTGCTTGAAAGAAGATTTTTTGAAAGTTACAAAGAAGTTTTCGATAGGTTCTGAAAAGTTGGATAAAATTCTTTCCATTCAAAGACCTTATTTTAATAAATCAGGTCTAGGAATGACACATGAAACCATTCCTTTGATTGATTTTCCAAAGGTAAAGGAAAGAATCAATAATAGGCCAACAAAATCCTTTTATAAGAATCATTTCAAAAAGGCTTTTTTAAAACCAGTTGGTAGAAATGCTCTTATATGTTCAAAATGCAAAAGTGTAGAACATTTTGAGAAGGATTGTCCCAAAGTTTGGAGACCTATTAAGAAGAGCTGGGCAAAGACTGTTCATGCTACTAATAATGATGGACCCAAGAAAGTGTGGGTACCAAAGAAGACTTGAGTCTTTCATTTAAATGCAGGTCACTATCAAGAAGAAAATCAAGTGGTATTTGGATAGTGGCTGTTCAAGACACATGACGGGAGACTCAAATTGTTTCACAAAGCTCTCTCATGTAAAAGGAGGAAATGTTTCTTTTGGTGGTAACAACAAAGGAAAAATTGTTGGTCGAGGAACTGTGAAAATAGGAAACCTCACAATCAACAATGTTTCTCTTGTTGAAGGATTGAACTACAATCTGTTAAGTATTAGTCAACTATGCGACACTGGATACAAGATCAACTTTCAAGAAGATACATGATCTGGAACAAGCAAAGATCTCTCACAATCCTTTACTGGACGAATACATGGAAACATTTATTTGTTGGATGTAAAGTTTGATAGTCCTCAATGCTTAATATCAATTCAAGATGAAGCCATTCTTTGGCATAGGAGGCTTGGACATGTCAACTTGAAGCAAATTGCAAAAGTTTCATCCAAAAAGCTTGTTCGAGGACTTCCTGACCTGAAGTATCAAAAGCATGATTTATGCACTCCTTGTGTACTTGGAAAACAAGTTAGAAATTCTTATAAATCTTTAAATTAGGTATCCACTAATCGTGTTTTGCAGCTATTACACATGGATTTGTTCGGTCCAACAAGAACTCAAAGCATTGGAGGTAAACGATATTGTTTGGTAATAGTTGATGATTATTCTCGGTTTATTTTGGGTATTCTTTCTTGCAAATAAATTTGAAGCATTAACTTATTTGACTAAGTTTGCAATGAAAATCCAAATTGAGAAAGGATATGCAATTTCAAGTATTCAAACTAACCATGGTGGAGAATTTGAGAATCATGATTTTGCTAAATATTGTGATGACTATGGTATTCAACATAATTTTTCATCCCCATACACTCCACAACAAAATGGAGTTGTAGAGAGGAAAAATCGTTCTTTGCAATAAATGGCAAGAACTCTTTTGATTGAAAGTAATATTTCTTCTCATTTTTGGGTTGAAGCTATTTCAACTGCTTGCTATATTATAAACAGAATTTTTCTAAGACCTATTTTAGAGGAAACACCTTATGAACTGCTTAAAGTTAAGAAGCCTATTGTTTCTTATTTTCATGTATTTGATTGTAAATATTTTATCCTAAAGAATTCTAGTGATCGAATTGGTAAGTTTGAAGAAAAATCAGATGAAGGGAATTTTCCTTGGCTACTCTATGACAAGCAAAGCCTTAAGAGTTTTCAACAAATGAACTCAGACTATGGAAGAATCCATGAATGTGAAATTTGAAGACTCAGTTCAAAATCAGACTCAACATGAAGATTTTGAGTCTGGCCATGTGTCTACAAATTCTCTTGAAGAAAATCAAATCTCAGACACTCAGCCGCAAACAAATTCAGCAGTTCCAACTGAAGAAGAGCCTCATCAAAGTGACAAACCAACTACAAATTGGAAGCACAAATCAAGTCATCTTGCAGATCTCATCATTGGCAATATTAATGAAGGAGTTCGTACAAGATCTAAAAGGCGTGAAGAATCTAGTGCTCTTGCACTTATTTCTGAGATCGAACCTAAAAACATAGAAGATGAATTAAAAGATGAAAGCTGGATTGAAGCAATGCAAGAGGAATTGAATCAATTCAAAATCAACAATGTTTAGGAGCTAGTTCCTAAACCAAAAGGTAAATCAATTATCGGTACCAAATGGGTCTTTAGGAACAAGCTTGATCAACAAGGAAAAGTTGTGAGGAACAAAGCAAGACTTGTGGCAAAAGGTTACACACAAGAAGAAGGCATCGACTATGATGAAACCTATGCTCCGGTGGCAAGGTTAGAAGCTATAAGATTACTTCTTGCTTTTGCCTGTTTTAAAGATTTTAGGTTATTCCAAATGGATGTGAAAAGTGCATTCCAAAATGGAATTATCCAAGACGAAGTCTATGTAGAACAACTACTAGGATTTGAAGATCCTAGAAGACCAAACCTTGTTTTCAAGCTGAAGAAAGCTTTATATGGCTTAAAACAAGCACCCCGAGCTTGGTATGAAAGGCTAAGTAATTTCTTAATTCAAAATGGTTTCTCTAAAGGTAAAGTAGATACTACTTTATTTATTAAAAGAGAAGGCAAGGATTTCATACTTGTTCAAATTTATGTTGATGATATAATATTTGGTTCTTCTAATGAAAAGCTTTGCAAGAATTTTTCAAAGTGTATGCAGAATGAATTTGAGATGAGCATGATGGGTGAATTAAACTTCTTTTTGGGACTTCAAATCAACCAATCAAGTGAAGGAACTTTTATCCATCAAGAGAAGTATGCAAAAGACCTTATCAAGAAGTTTGGAATGGAGAATTGCAAGAAAACAGAAACTCCTATGTCAAGCTCATCAAAGCTGGATAAAGATGAAGAAGGAAAGAGTGTAGACCAAAAGCTATACATGAGTATAATCGGGTCACTTCTTTACCTTACAGCATCTAGACCTGATATTCTATTTAGTGTCTGCATTTGTGCTAGATTTCAATCTGATCCTAAAGAATCTCATATGACTGCTGTGAAGCGCATTATTAAATATGTTGCAACTACATCTAAGCTAGGTCTGTGGTATTCCAAACAAGGAGATTTTACTCTCCTTGGATATTCTGATGTTGACCTTGCTGGTTGTAGAGTGGACAGAAAAAGCACTACAGGTACATGCCAACTATTGGGAAACAGGATGGTGTCTTGGTTCTCAAGAAAACAGGGTACCGTAGCTCTTTCAACCGCTGAAGCAGAGTACATAGCTCTTGGAAGTTGCTGCTCTCAAATTCTATGGATGCAACAACAATTGAGAGACTTTGGAGTTGAGGAAACAAGTATAGAAATCAAATGTGACAACATAAGCGCAATCAACCTCACAAAGAATCCAATACTTCATTCAAGAGCGAAGCACATTGAAATCAAGCATCATTTCATTCGAGATCATGTTCAAAGTGGTGAAGTGGTGATTCAGCATGTTGATTCAAAGAATCAATTAGCAGATATATTCACAAAGCCCTTAGAAAATGCTCACTTTGAATCAATTCGCTCAAGACTGAGTATCGTAAGATTTGAAGATGTTCAGACTCAAAATTAAAGTCTTGTAGAAGTTCAGACTGAACGTAAGGTCTGAAGGCATTCAGAC
Source organism: Eucalyptus erythrocorys (assembly GCA_014182555.1). Taxonomy (NCBI): domain Eukaryota; kingdom Viridiplantae; phylum Streptophyta; class Magnoliopsida; order Myrtales; family Myrtaceae; genus Eucalyptus; species Eucalyptus erythrocorys. The sequence continues at coordinate 37,678,163 of CM024604.1, forward strand.
TCAACGTAAAGTCTGATAGCATTCAGACGCAATGCAAAGTCTAATGGTGTTCAGACTCAAAGGTAAAGTCTGAAAAAAGGGTTCGGACTCTGAGGTAAAGTCTAAACACTTTCAAACTCTGCCTTTTTTTTTTTTTTTACGTATTTTAATTTTTCCGTATTCTTTGCTTTATTTTATTTTTAGTAATTGCTTTTCGAATTGTCAAAATCTCTTTTTTACTCAATTTCTCATATGCAATTATAACAGTTTACATTTTCAAAAAGGCAGTTTACTTTTTCCAAATTCAAATTTATTTTTGGCAGTTTTTATTTACCTTTTACGCCACGGTTCAGTATCCCGGTTTTATTTTTACTATTTATACACTCGAATCATCACTTTCATCCGCTACTACTTTTTGAAGTTCATCTCCATTCTCTCTCAATTTCGAAACCCTAAAAACTCCACTTGCCGTTCCTGTTTCATTACCTTCTTCGACAAAAATTCCATCTTTTTGCGAACAAGTTGAACTTTCGCTTGTGCTCCAAGTATGTCGTCCCGAAAGTCTTCCAGAATTGCTAGTAGGGGACCACAGAGACAACCAGAGGGTCCTACAAGGGTGGACCTCACAGGAGAAGATTCTCCTCGGAGGGAGACTGAAAGTCAACATTTTGAGGAAGGGGTTACTGAAGCAGAGCCGATAAGAACCCTTAAACCACAGAATGCTTTTGATCTTTACAGTAGATTATAGGCTGGGGGAACGAGCTTAAAGACGATTGAGGATTTTTTGAAAGAAAGGGGGTATAAAAGTGAGTATATTTTCTTGATGGAGATGGAAAAGTTGAAACTTGTTGAGGAAGGAACTGCACAAAGGACGCTTGAAAATATTTCGAGTAATCCACTTGACAATACTCCAACCCAGACTCTAGACGATGATGAGAGACTTTTCTCTCAGTTCCAGCCGCGGTCAGTTGTGGCTGTGGACTCTATTTGTCCTTCGGGAAGTTTGTTTCGGTCTAAAGAGCATGAGCGAGTATACATGAAGTTGTTGAAGAGGAGTGTAGTAAATCCAAGAAGTGTGGACTTTAACTTCCTTGATTCGTTGGGAATAAATCTTAGAGGGAAGTTTGCTAGGTTGCAATTGGAGAACTTCTGCACGAATATGACAAATGCCCATCCTGAACTTACGGCTTATTTTTACTCGAATTTGTCGTTTTTGGATGTGAATAGGTTGTCCTTTTCTTTTATGGATAAGGATTATATAGTTGATGTTGATACTTTGGCTGATGTTATTGGGGTGGAGAGAAGGAGTTTCCAACCAATAAAAGTCTCTACAACTTATGCAACATTGGAGATTGTGCGTGACAGAACGGTTAAGGGCAAAATATCCTATACAAGGATGAATGCCACAAATGTATTACTACACAAAATCATCATAAATTGTATTCAGCCCAAGACAACCTCGAAGACCGATGTCTCCAAGACCGAAGCCAAGCTTATGTTTGCCATCAACCAAGGCAGACCTTTTTCTCTCCCACATGTTATTCCTTTCCACATGTACAGAACAGTGGTTAAGGATAAGGGTCAATTGCCTTATTCATCGATCATCACCAATTTCAATATTCAGATTCCTGCTCCTCTATGCCTGACCAATTTAAGTCTGATGCTTGTTGGTTACAAGATGGTGATGAAGATGAAGTTTCCAGAGCTAAATGCTGCACTGGAAAGGTTGAGGAAAGAGACACTTTCAAAGGAGATCCCCACTGCTTTTTCAAAGAGAAAGGGCAAAGAGCCCATGGTTGAGAAAAAGCGTCGAAAAATCGTCCCGTAAGACGAAGAGGATGAGGAAGATATCATGACTTTTTCTGCTCTCTCAAAATCGAGGAGCCATGTTAGTTTGAGAACAGAGGCTAGAGAGAGGGCAAGGAAAGAAGCAGAGGAGAAGGAAGCTGAGAAGCAGAGGAAAGAGGAAGAGAGAAGAGGAAAGAAAGAGAAGAGAAGAAGAAAGGAAAGGGAGAGAAGAAGAATAGAGAAGAAGAGAAGAGGAACAGAGAGAAGAAGAGGAAAGACAGAGGAAAGCGAAGAGGAAGAAAGAATAAGGGAAGAAGAAGAAGAGATGATAAGAGAAGAAGAAGAAAGAAGGAAGAAGGATGAAGAGGAGAGCAGAATGCAGGAGGATATGGCTGTAGGAATTGAGCCATCATTTGCTCAATTTGGGGAAGAGACCGAGAAACATCAAAGTACCGATATGGATGTTGGCAAGGAATATTCTACTCCACCCCCAGGGAGAGTTGCTGCAGAACACGGAATGATATCGCCACTACATTTTAGTGACGTGAGTAGGTCAGGTGTTGACCCTAAGGAGGTCTACGCATCTCATTTTCCAGAACATGAAGAATCCTCACCATTAGAGAAGGAAATGGCTGAAAAGGATGCTCCAAGTTTCCAAACTCCTAGAACTGAATCTGCTGGTCCTAGTGGAGGTAAAGCTAATTCGACAGCTTTTACACAACTGTTGGATGTTATGTTGGAACTTAAGAAGCAGGTGTTTGGAATGGACTTCGAGCTGAGGGATCTAAAGAAGGCGCTGTTGAGTACTTCTGTGAATATGTAAGATCAGATCAACGCACTGAGAGCTCAAGTGGAATCAAATCGAACAAAGCGAGTTGATTTTAGTGAAGGAGGCTCTTGCTAATCTCGAGAAGACAGTACAGACGCTCAGCAAATTTTAGCTTGTTCGCATCCCTGGAGAGCCCTAAATCATTTTCAAAACCATCCTTCATTCACTCTACCTCTTTGATGGGAACAAAAGGGGGAGAGTTTGCAGATTTGAAACTTGTTTTATTGTTTTGAACTTTTATTTCGCTTGAACTTTTATTTCGCTTAGATTGTTTTTGATTTGGATTTTGATTGGGTTGTTTATTTGAGCTTCTGTGACCTTGTGATTCGATATTTGGATTTCTAGACTTGTGAATTTGCACTGCGGGATTATTATATTTGTGAGGATAATTGTTATTGGACTAACATTTTCTGTTTTGCAGAATTAATCCTCAAAATATATATGAGTTCTCTTTGCAGGTCTTAAATTCGCAAATCTGCCGAGGGTTTTGTCACCATCAAAAAGGGGGAGATTGTTGAAGAAAAATCCCTTGGAGTTTTGAAGTTGACAAAATAGCCTCGACAGTAAGGTCTGAAGAATCCAAGGTTCAGTTGGTTACGTCTGAAGAGTTCAAAGACCCAAAGTTCGGTCTGAAGCTTTCCGTCTGAAGACAATCAAGACCCAGTTTCAGTCTGAAGACCTTCAAGACCCAAATCTAAGCTTAAAGACAGTTTACGATTTTGACAGGTTGACAGCAGGTTATTTTTATGGTTAAGAAAAGTAAGATTTGGATATTATATTTCTTATCTGATCCATGGAATATCTCTGGCTGTGATTGTGAACTCGGAAGATTCATTCTTCGGATTTTATCCGTTGAAGACCAAGTGTATTTTTGGAAGGATCTAATTTTGGGAACTCAAGATCCTGATTGTATGGGCGAACAGGATTGACGAGCTATTGTCTACTTATATTTTCGGCGATGTGAAGTTCACTTAAATTGATTCAGTCCAATGGGTTGATTGGATGAATTCTTGGAAAGTGCCAACGGGTCTTGTGGCACGGAGGCTATTTAAGGTGGATCGGTGTTGCTCGGAAGTAATAAGAGACTCGATGTTAGAACCTTTGAAATCTCTTATTCTCTAAAATACTCTCGTGTTCAAATTGTGTATCAAAGAGAGTCACTTATAGTGCGAAACAGCAGGAAGCTGTAAGAGAGACTGTCCATTGACGAAGTCTAGTTCGTGAACTGTAACAGCTCTCATTTGCTACATAGTGATTATAGCCAGTTGGCTGCCAGCGTGGAGAGTGGACGTAGGCTTGGAATAAGCTGAACCACTATAATCCTTGTGTCAATTCTCTCTTACCATACTCTATTTACTTTATGATTGCATGATCTATTTATTGTTGATATATTCTTTATTTTTAAGTAAAGGTTCCAAAAGAATTCCGTAATCACCTATTCACCCCTCCTCTAGGTGGATTCACTAGCCTATATTAGCGTCGACCGGGGAATGCTTCGGCCGACTCCCTTCCTTCTCCCCCTTCTCTCTCTTCTTTTGTTCAAAAAGGAAGAAGGTGATGGTGACACTTCCCCTTTTTAAGGGGCCATCCTCTCCCTCCACTTGTCACAATCCCAACCATCCAAGCCACCTCGCTTCCATCAGCATGACGTCATCCTAGCGACATCACTCTCCACTAACACATCTTCCACAACCTCTTTCAATGGGTGCGATTAATTTTTTCCGCCGGGGTCCAATTCTTGTACATTCCAAATTCCTCAATTTCTCATTCAATTCTCTTCTAATTGAGTCCAATTAAAATCCATAAAATTAATCCAAGATCCTAACACGACTTGTGACATAGCCGGGCTTCCAATTTTTAAATTCAATTTCAATTTCCATGGTTAAATTCAGTCCGGTGCGATTTCAGCGCGCCTGATCCACTGAGTAGCTTTCAGGGAAATTTTCTCTTATCCGACTCGAGGGTGATCAGTCCTCGAGCCTGACACCTCAAAATCCATTAATTGCTTCACCTAATAGACCAGTCCTCTCATGAGTGACCAACTCAAAAAAGCGACTACATGCACAGATGAATTGCTCGACTCAATTGACTGAAAATAATTTCAAGAAAATCCGGGATGTCACAACTCTTCCCCTCTTATAAAAATTTCGTCCTCGAAATTTAAGCCATTACAAATCCTTAAGCAAGAAGATAGGGGTACAGTCATCTTATCGATTCTTCGGTCTCCCAGGTTGCTCATTCAGTACCGTGGTGTTGCCAGACCACTTTGACCAATGGGATGGTCCTGGTATGCAGGACTTGTTCCATGTGATCCACAATCTGAACCGGGCTTTCAACGTACGACACCCTGTCGTCCACGTCTAATTCCTCGAAATTTAGAACGTGAGTCGGGTCAGGTTCATACTTCCTCAACATCGACACGTGAAAGACGTCATGCACCTATGACAACTTCGGCGGCTGTGCAAGACGATACACTAGCGTCCCTATTCTTTCCAAAATCTCAAAAGGACCTACGTACCTCGGACTCAGTTTTCCCTTTTTACCAAAGCGGGAAGTACCTCTCACCGGTGACACCTTCAAGAAGACGTGCTTGCCAACTTGGAATTCCAACGGTCTCCGGCGTTTATCTGCATCACTTTTCTAGTGGCTCTGAGTGGAATCTGTCTCTGATAACTGCAACTACTTCCATTGACTGCTGAATCAACTCTGGACCGGTGACCTTTCTCTCCTCGACCTCATCTCAACACACTGGCGTTCTGCACTCTCTGCCATACAACGCTTCAAAAGGAGCCATCTGTATACTCTGCTGGTAGCTATTGTTGTAGGCGAACTCGACTAGATGAAGCTGTTCCTCCCAACTTCCCTTGAAGTCCAAGACACAAGCTCTCAACATATCCTCGAGGATCTGAATTGTCCTTTCAGACTGGCCATCTGTCTGTGGGTGGTAAGCCGTACTATACTGCAGCTTCGTTCCTAACGCTGATTGTAGGCTCTTCCAAAAGGCGGCGGTAAACCTTGGGTCCCTGTCTGAAGTAATCGTGACCGGCACCCCATGCATACGGACTATGTGACGCACGTACAAATCTGCGTGCCTATCCAAACTGAGGTCCCTTCTAACTGCGATAAAGTGTGCCGACTTCGTCAATCTATCAACCACTACCCATATCGAGTCATTTCCTCTCTGGCTCCTCGGTAGTCCTGTCACAAAGTCCATCGTAATATGCTCTCATTTCCACTCTGGGATCTTAAGGGGTTGCAGAAGTCCTCCAGGCTTGCAATGCTGAGCTTTCACTTGCTGACACGTCAAACACTTGGCGACATGCTTGGCGATGTTCGCCTTCATGCCACACCACCAGAAGTGTTGACGCAGATTCTGGTATATCTTGGTACTACCAGGATGAATGCTGTAACTGCTACGATGCGCTTCTGATAAAATCTCCTCCCTAAGCTCTTCATTGTTAGGTACAACCAATCGTCCTTTGAATCTCAACATTCCATCATCAGAAATCTGAAAGCCGGATTTTCTCTTCTCCAGATCCTCTTGCACGATTTTCTGAACATCTGAATCTGTCTGCTGAAGCACCCTGATTCTGACCTGTATTTCTGGCTTAATCCTGAGGGTGGCCATAAGGCTCGAGAGGTGGCCTACTGTAGCACCCCTGAACCAACTGGGGTCGCCACAGTTACCCATCTCCATGAAGTTAAGCCATAAATTCTCGAGCTCTTTTTTTTTTTTTTTTAAACGGTCCCAGCGCAGTTTAATTGCGGAAGCATAGTCAAATCTCTCCAATTCTCCCTCCAAACAACCATGAGGCAATGCACACCAACTAAAGCATCATAGGATAAAAAAACCGAACCATTTTTATTTACATGTTTACAGGATGGATTTTCTAGGGTAGGTACAATCAAAAGAAAAGCCAACTCATAACTAGCTTGGCTTAAGCTCAAAAGAAAAACCTCTACCCTCCTAACCAATCACATATAGCTCAATCCATCCACTGGTATCAACTATGTCCAAAAATAACAACTCCTAGCTCCTCATGCAGGCCTCTACACCCATCCTGGCGTATCGGGTGGTGGCGGTGGTAACATTCCCCGCATTATCCTGTCCCGACGAACATGGACGAAGACAAACTCCTGAACGACGGGACCATCAGCCAGGCCCATCTCGTAGGATACAATCGCACGAACTCGAAAGAAAGTCAGACCAAGGACAGAAGGACAGTCAATCTCCGTCACCTCAATCTCTACATCAGTCGGAATGCCATAGTAGGTGCCCCGCGTGACAGGTAGGAGCGGCATCTCTAAACTGAAAAGTTAGTCCCCAAAAGGGGTGAGTACAACTACTCGGTAGATAAATGATTCCCTATAGCTACTCACGCATCATACAAGACAATCAAGACATCACGATGTAGCACATATCATTTCATGTATGCAATGCTTACCTTGCAGCCATTTACATGTCATCATACCATATTTGAGTACATCATCAAATGTTCATGCATATGCCAACATCATGCCATAGGTATTCAATTATCCAAGCACTTACTATCAAATGCCCATGCATATACCATGCATACATATCACCCTATGCATGACTCATTTCAAATTTCACAATTCTTGATTGGCCTTTATTACTTACACTCAGTCCTGGCAATGTAAAAGAAAACACATCCCCGGCACACACCATCCGGGCTTTCGGCACCCCCACATTCCGAGCATCTTGTACCCCAACTGGCGTCACGAGGAATCCACGGCCCACACCATTCGGGCTTCCGGCATTTACACTCCCTGGCCGGGCATCTCGCACCCCAACTGGCATCACGAGGAATCCACGGCACACACCATCCAGGCTTTCGGCATTTACACTCCCTGGCCGGGCATCTCGCACCCCAACTGGCATCACGAGGAATCCCCCGGCACACACCATCTGGGCTTCCGGCATCCCCTACGGTCCGGGCATCTCAACTTTGAGGCCATCCAGATTTACGCCCCTAGGGCCACTGGGCATCCGCCATTTATACTCCCTGGCCGGGCATCCCGACACTCCCGGGGCATCGTCGGCTCACACCATCCGATGGCCTTCTCATTTATCATGATTTATATTCACATGCATGATCCAATTTCATATGGCATATGATATGATGTTCACTTTTAATAACTATATATGTGCCAAATACCATCACTCATGCAGCATGATGAAATCACAAGAGACAACACCATCCATTTAATTCATGCAATTTAGGATAGTTCACATATTATTTCCTTTGAAGTTCACAAAATCCAACATGCATGATTTCTGAAAATGTCTAAATTGAATGCCCAAATGATTCTAAAAAATTATGAGATTCACACATGTGATAGTCGAGATATAAAAACACATTTTTCATAAAGAATGCATGATCTAGAAATCATCACATAAAAAGATACAACTTAAACATTGCAGCACACAATTCTCAGACATATCAGTTTGCATGGTTTCAGAATTCTCCCAAATTAAATATCCAAATGACCTCTAAAAATCGTGAAATTTTACCACAAAACAATTGAGACATAAAGGCACAACTTTCATACAGAACTCATATCCAAAAGATCTTCACACGAAAAGATGCGGCTTAGGTAATGCAGCTAACAGTTCGGACACAACAGATTTCACAGCTTTAGAATCACTTCAAATTAAATACTCAAAAAATCTTCAAAAATTATGAAATTTTACCACGATATAGTCAAGATTCTAAAGTAGATTTTTCATGAAGACATTAAGATCAAATTCGTTATAGATAATTAATTACAATCGACGAAAGCTTCTGTTCATTGTACCGTAACTTCCAGATCAACCTATCACCGAAAATTTGCCATATGACCTACTTATTCTCCTTAATTTCTTCTGGATTTTTGATATGTTCTAGCTTAGAGTGTTCACTTCAACTTTCATTTAGAAGACAAGGTGAAATTTCTAAAGAAAAATCGTCTCATTGTCCCCGAAAGCACTGGTGTTCCATAAAACTCGTCCAGATTCCACATCTTTAAGAAAGAATGCATTTCACTAAGCTATACTTGTTAGTTTTGTTTCAATTTTGAGTATATTGATCCTCATGATATTCTCTACAATTCTTATAAAGAAGTCGAAGAAAGATTCCCAGTAAAAGTCACGTATAGCAGCTAAAATCACCAAAACTCCACATGCAACTCCAGATTCAACCGTTTTCGTAGAAAATGGGTTTCACCCCACAAAACTCGTCCATTTTACCTCAAATTTTAGTATGTTGTAGTTTAAGATGTGATCTACAACTCTCATGAAGAAGTTAAAGTCAAATTCCAACTCTAAAGTCACATTCAAGCCCTCACAACTTTCTAGCACACACTGGTCTACTCGAGACAGATTGCATCCTCAAACAAAAACACTTCAAAACCTTGTTTTCTACACTCAAAACCCACGAATTCAACCATTACACAACAATACATTCACAACACAGCAAGCAAGAGTAGTTAAGGGATCAATTCTTGCCTCAAATTTCAGCAAAACACATGCAGAAATGGGCGGGCAAAGCGGGCGACGATCAGCTTCTTTCCTCTCCTTCCTTCTTCTTTCTCTTTTCCTTTCTCTCTTTCTCTCACTCTCACCGTCGACCAACCCTCTAGAACCGGCCAACTCTCCTTTTTATATCCCTAATTCTCATCATTAAGGGTAATGATGATTTTACATGCAAATTTGACATCTCACATGGCTGAAGACACATGGAAATCAACATGCAAAACTGGTCTCTCTCTCCCTTAGCTTGGTCGACTGTGGCCTTGCTTTATGGGCTTGTGGGTGGGCCCATTTAGCTGGCCTCAAGCCCACGCCATTTAGCTCAAAAATTCCCAAGCCTAACTAATTACATTTTTAATCCCGCTTATGTATACATAATTACGATTACTAGCATGGCCATATAATACTACAACATAAATCAAGGGTAGTTCAATTCGTAGGATACACGGCTAAGTATGGAAAATTCTTTTCAATCCATCTTTTAGTCCAAGCTTGGTCACACATAAGTATATGATACATTTTCAATAAAACAAAATTCATTCAATGCTCGGCCTTTGTTTAATTGTAATTCATTGATCTAATGACTATAATATAGTCTGACAATACTTCCATCACTTAGTTGTGGACCGCTGTGTATCTAGGGGTCATCATGCAAATTCTAGGATGCCACACCTACCTCGAACTTGAAAATCGAATCCCGTGCTCCCTCGAGTAGACTCCACTTGTGGCATCCTCAAATTCTGGAAGGAATTAGTGATTGAGTTATGATCTGCTCAATTTGGCGATTATGTGTTGCAATGACATTTATTAAGTGGCCATAGTAGCTATGGTATATGTGTGACTAATTTTGCTAGTGAAATTTGTTGTACTTGAGTATGTGATTATAAAAAATTTATGACCAAGTGTCGCATTATTGGATTAAGACTTAACTTAGTTACATTAGTGGTTAAATTAAATGGACTAATTAAACTTATGTGGAAAAAGACACGGCCAAGGAGAGACTGTATGAGGACTAAGTGTGTGTGAGTGCCGAATGTGATTGTGTACGTGTAATGTGGTGTGTGTGCTGTGGGCTGAGGTGGCACTATGTGTCACCAATCTAAGGAGGTGCAAGAGAGAGAGAGGAGGCCGGATTAAGTGAGTGGAGTGGGTCGGTTAAGTGAAAAAGAAAGAAAAGCAAGAGAGAGAGAGAGAGAGAGAGAGAGAGAGAGAGAGAGACGTCGGGCGTGCGCGCGCAAGAAGGAGGGAGAAGCCGAAGGTTTGCTGTGGATTTTTGCTGTGTTCTTCACCAAATTCAACACAATCAAAGGCAAGATAAATGTTTTCTAGCTTTCTCATGATCTTGTGTTGCAAGTTAGAGGTAGAAATTGTATGGTTTTTCGGCTGGGTTGGTGGAAATTCGATGAAGAGCAAAACTGGGCAATTTCGGACCTCCATGAACCAGACTACCCAGTTTGCTTGCATGCCTTTGTAGAGGGTGTTAGAGGGGGAATTGAGGCCCGAGTTCTTCATAGAAGTTGTTGTACACTTCTTGAGCTACAACATAGTCGAAAATGAGAATTTTTGGAGTTGATTTGAGGGGTGAAATTCGAGTCCTACGGAGAGGAAGTGCTCTCGGGCGGACCAGTGTATCGGTTCGAATTGCTGTTCATTGTTCGTGTGGTTACAGTGAGAATTACAAGTCGACCTCTTCTAATGAAATGTTGCGGACATCCTGGGTAATCACATAGTAAAATTTGAGCTGATTTCGTCTAGGATAGCTAGGTGAATTTCATGTTTCTTGCTGTCATTGCAATCTGAACGCTACTGGATAGAGTGTCAGTGAACCCTGTTGGCTTGATGTGTGTTATTCACGTGGTTCTGTGGGGTAATTCAATTTGATTCCTTCTAATGGATTGTTAAAGACTTCATGAGGTACCTTGTGGTGAAATTTGAGCTCATTCCAAGGTGTGTAGCTTGAGGTTTCGAATTTTCTTTATGTGCTTGTGTGCTGGGAATGTTACCAAACAAAAGTCAGTAACTTGTGAGCTTGTAAACCTTATTTTCCTTGGTGAATTTGATGTCGACCTTCAAAGAGAAATTGTAGGAAATAGTTCTGGCTATAACATATCCAAAAATGAGATAAAAAGAGTGAGTGTAAGTGGGTGTTTCGAATTTATCTTGTTAACCCTGTAAACTGTACATAACCGAATAACAGTCAGAAGTTGTTGATTTTTTTAAACTACATTTGTAGGTCGAATTTGAAGATGATTTCTTCTAATGAAATGTTTATCTACTTCTTAGTTATGATGTGGTAATTTTTGGGAATTTTTGAAGGTAAATTACTGTCCTAATTTCGTGAAAAACCGAAGGTTATGTAAACTGGGAAATTTTGTGTGTATGCTAAATGTGGCCGAAGATGTGTGGGGTGTGGTTTTATGTTCTAACCATGGCTTCTATAAATGTGATTGACTATTTTGCTTGCTGTATTAAATGTGAACTTAAGCTATGCCTGATGTTAGTCTATATAAGGTATTGGAAGTATTTTGTCTTGACTGGATGTAGGAATTGTGGACATATATCTTGATCCCTTTATGCCGATGGTAATGTGAGTTATACTTGATGAGTAATGCATGCTAAATCTTTAATATGCATGCTGGATTGATGGAGTGTCCTCTTGAGGTATATGTACACATGCCATGTAGGTTGGATAAATGGACATTCATCATGAAATTCACTTGATACATGTGCTATACATGCTGCATTTATGTTGAGATCATTGGCTGAGCATGTAGACCTTCGGCATGTGAATGTGATTAAGTGTATGCATTATTGTCATGCTTGTGTTCCATGGGCATGTTTGTGAATCATGCATGGAAAAAGGTGATTGTGGCATGACATGCATTGATGTTACCTCGGGAGTGTCGAGATGCTCGGCCAGGGAGTGAAAATGCCGGATGCCCAGTAGCCCTGTGTGCGTAAATCTGGATGGCCTCGGAGTTGAGATGCCCGGGTGGTGGGGGTGTCGGAAGCACGGAGTGTGTGAGCCGTGGATGCCTCGTGATGCCAGTTGGGGTGCGAGATGCCCGGCCAGGGAGTGTAAATGCCGGAAGCACGGATGGTGTGTGCCGTGATACCTCACGATGCCAATGTTGGGTGTGAGATGCCTGGAATGTGGGGGGCCGGAAGCCGGTTGGTTCTTACCGGGGTTTACATGTGAAATTGCATGAACTTGATATATATGTGTGTGCATGATGCATTGAGATACAGTGGCATGAGGTATGGTGAAAATTGTGCACGACTTTACTTGAGTCATACATTTGCACTTAAGCTGAAATGGGACAGGTAAGTTTGCATATGACTTGGAGACATTGTTATGTGCATGTCATTGCTGCTATGTCGAGTTGTCATGTGCATGGGCGATGTATCGAATGAGCGTCATGAATGAGCTGCATCCCGATTTCCAAGTTGGAGGTACATATACTATATTTGAGTGTGGGGCTTTTGAATATGAGAAATTTATAGCTTGATGATTGAATGCTTGATTATGATGTTGTGTGATGTGGTGGTTTAGTTGCAATGCCGGGCATGAGCATTCTAGAAACTTTATCTTTGCTGAGTGGTTGTACTCACCCCTTTGGGGACTTATCTTTTCAGCTTAGAAGAATATGTCGGTACCACCAGTGGCCCCGGGGATGTTTTATGGAATCCCTTGCGACTTTGAAGTTAGAGTTATCCGGTTTCCTAGTCCCGTGATACCTGGTCGTTCATACTTTCGCGTCACGGTCGGGGTTCGTTATGATGTGGGCTTACTTGGTGGCCCGATCTTTCAAGAATATGTGTCGATCTTCCCCTGCCAAGATGGGGAGATGGGAGCATGCTTTGCCGCCGCCGCCTAGCCCTCTAGGGTGGCATTAGACCGTGAGGGCAACTCGGGGAGGATGGCGGGATTTTGGAGCCCGACCGGTCTTTCTACGGATGGATAGCTTCTTTGTGTTCTTTTGACTAGTCTCTTGTATAGGCTGTCTTTTGATGATCGCATCGGGGGTAATGTAGGGCTGTTATAGTGCTATCACGATGATGTTTCCTACCCTGGTGATAAGGAAACTATCCATTTTTCAGTAAATAATAGCAGGGCTGTTTCATGGTATATGTCTATGTTATAGTATGTGCATTGATCCCTCATATTCTGTGTTTGGGGTGGTTATGAGTTTTGCTTCCGCTATTTTCACATAATGCGCGGGACCGTTGTTTTAAAAAAAAAAAAAAGATGGTTAATATGACTGTGGCAACCTCAGTTAGTTCAGGGGTGCTACACCACTCCTTGAGTACCATATGTGCAACCGAAGACTTTCTACTCAAGGCATCGGCGACCTTGTTCGCTTTTCTAGGATGATACAGAATTTCACAATCATAGTCCTTTGAGAGCTCCATCCATCGACGCTGTCTCATATTCAACTCCCTCTGAGAGAACAAGTACTTAAGACTCTGATGATCAGTGAAGATCTGGAATCTTTCCCCGCACAAGTAGTGCCTCCAAATCTTAAGGGCAAAGATGATCGCTGCAAGCTCAAAGTCATGTGTCGGGTAATTCAACTCATGATGTCTCAACTGTCGGGACGCATACGCAACAACCCGACCATGCTGCATCAACACGCAACATAATCCTTTAAACGACGCATCACTGTAGATTTCAAATCCTCCTGGACCTGATGGAATAGTGAGTACCGGTGCGGTAGTTAGCTTTTGCTTAAGCTCCTGGAAACTACTCTCGCACTTAGCTGTCCATATAATCTTGGTTGGGTCCACTGAGATTCCTTCTCCAGAGATAACATGACCTAGGAAAGCCACACGAGTTAGCCAAAACTCGCACTTACTGAACTTAGCATACAACTCATGATCCCTCAAAGTCTAGAGCACAATCCTCAAGTGCTTTTCATGATCCTCCGTACTCCTTGAATACACCAGGATGTCGTCAATGAAGACAATTACAAACCGATCTAAATATTCTCTGAACACCCGGTTCATCAAATCCATGAAAGCAGCTGGGGCGTTCGTCAACCCAAACGGCATCACAGTGAACTCGTAATGGCCGTATCGAGTGCGAAACGCCGACTTCGGTATATCTTCCTTCTTGATCCTTAGCTGATGATATCCCGTCCTCAAGTCGATCTTAGAAAATGTCGACGCCCCCTGAAGCTGATCAAACAAAACATCAATCCTTGGCAATGGATACTTGTTTATAATTGTCACCTGGTTGAGCTGTCGGTAGTCGATGCACAGGCGCAATGAACCATCCTTCTTCTTCACAAACAACACCGGCGCTCCCTAAGGTGATGCACTCGGATCTATGAATCCCTTATTCAGTAACTCTTGCATTTGCACCTTTAGCTCCTTAAGCTCTGACAAGGCCATCCGGTATGGTGCTTTGGAGATAGGCTTGGTCCCGGGGGCTAGCTCAATTACAAACTCTATCTCTCTTTCTGGCGGCAAACCTAGTAATTCCTTCGGAAACACATCTGGAAACTCTTGCACCACTAGGATGTCCTCTAACTTTGACTCCCCTACTATCGTATCCACGATAGTTGCCAGGTAACTTTGGCAACCCTTGACTAGCAAGCGAGTTGCCTCAAGCGAAGAGATTAAGGAAATCGAGGGTCCTCCTCGACTCCCAACGAATTCGAAACTCTCACCCCCTAATGGGTTAAACTGAATCGCCTTGCGATAACAGTCCATCTTAGCTTGTTGCTTGGTGAGCCAGTCCATGCCAATTATCACATCAAAATCATACATGGCTAGGACTATCAAGTCTATCCTCCCTTCTCTCTCACCAATTACTAACTTGCAACCAAGGCAACCCACTGTAGCTAACACATTATCTTTCAACGGCGTAGATATACTAATCATATACTCCAACAACTCAGGAATTAATTCTACTAACTTAACAAATCTTTCAGCTATAAATGAATGCGAAGCTCCAGGATCAAACAAAGCATAAGCAGGCTGGTCGTTCAGTAAGATCATACCTGTGACCACATTAGGCGCATCCTCCGCCTGTCCTCTAGTGAGCGCATAAGTCCTTCCCTGAGTCAGAGGTCGGTTTGGTCCACTCCGCGGCATGATCTACGGCGCAAATCCTCTGTTCTGACCCAGTGGTGGTGGGGGCGGCAACTGTGGCTGTCTCATTTGTCTCCTCGGGCAAGCTCTAGCCATGTGGCCCTGCTGGCCACACTCAAAGCAGGCACCCGTCCTAAGAGGGCACGAGGCTGAGCCATGTCGCCCTCCACATGCGCGACATGCTCCATTGAAGCTCGAGGACGACTTCCCCACTCCACCCTTCCTATTGGGCGGAACAGGGTATCTTCCCCCAGACATCGGCCTCTTCCCAAACCGATTATTATCCCTATTTGAATTAAACCGCGATCCAGATGCGGCAGCTTTCTCGTTCTGATCCTTCTCAATCATCTGGGCCCGCTTGTAGAGGTCATTGTACTCCTTCAGGTCTAGAGGTACCAACAAGCTCCTCACCTCCGGTCGGAACCCATCCCTAAATCTTCGAGCTTGATCTGCCAGTCGCTGGACCAACTTAGGGGCATACTTCGACAGATCGGCAAACTTCGCCTCATACTGGTCCACTGACATTGTACCCTGACGAAGACACTGAAACTCTGCCATCTTCACCTCTCTGGCACACTCAGAGAAGTACTTGTCATTAAAGACTTCGAGAAAGGCATTCCACTCTGGAACCACGCCTTCGGGGAATGCAATCCTCCTGTTGGTCCTCCACCAAGTAGCTGCGGTCCCCCTCAACTGATAGGCTGCCAGGATGACCTTTTCTGCTTTAGTGCATAGCAGCAACTCAAAAGCATTCTCTAGCTCCAAGATCCATAATGTTGCTGCTTCGGGATCTCCAGCTCCCATGAACGTTGGCGGATTCATCCTCAGGAAATGATGCACCAACTTCTGTCTAATCCTCCCAGCGGCCATATTCTCAGGCGGAACTTCATCCGGATCCTCCTCTGGCTCGGTAACTGGCGCGGCGGCAATTGCGGCGGCAGTAGCAGTGGCATTGGCATTGGTGTTATTAGCGGTGTTCATTGCAGTGGCGATAGCGGCGGCCTGCTGATCCATTCGATCCCTCGTCGCCTCAAGCATATGCATAATCCCAACAAACCTCTGATCCTCTTGGGCTGCGACACTGTCTGGAGGTAAAGTTGCACCACCTGCACTGGTCCCGGCTTGTGCTCCTCCCAAGGCACCACGGGCACCAACCCTCAGCGAAGACCCACCCCAAAACACGGGCCCTGCTGCTCTCTTCCGAGTAGCTCTCGGCACTAGATCACTCATGCTAGAGGCTCAATACAGACGCCTATTGCCGAATTCCAATACCACATTAGAATTTGAGTAACCTCACAACCAAGTTAACAAACAACTAACAATCACATGCATTAGAATAAGTAAAGTCCTTCCTACTAACTATCCCATGACTCATCGCCCTTATCACTCCATACACTGACCATGCTCTGATACCACTTTAACGGGGTTGTCACGCCCCGAATTCCGAGACACGTGAACACCCCACCGTGGTCATGCAATCGTGACGTTCCCAGGTAGTGTCGCCGACCTGATTTAATTTATTAGGCGCATGCGGAACGTATTAAGAAACCCTTGACAAATTAAAAGCGGGATAGAACAGCAGGAACAAAATCAATTTATTACAAACCAACATTCTGTCATAAAATCTCCCAAGGTTTACATACAGCCAAAATGGGTCAGAGTCTATGTGCATCAAAAAGGGATTAGACTGAACACTGGGGGTTAATCCACCAAAAAGAAGGAATAGTCCTAAGAGTACTAGTCAGACTCGATCGTCGATCCCCCATCTTCAAGCTCTGCGACTCCTTGACCAACTGCACCGGCAGTCCACCATTCTCCACTGGTACTGCCATCTACGGCCTTGAAATATTTTTCCCACAATGGGGTGAGACATTGTCTCAGCAAGTTCACCTCTCCTAAGCCCCTATTAGAAAGCAAATACACCCCAGAATAACCTAGCCACAACGTCAAGAAAACTTACCTCGCAATAGTCCGCAACTGCAGGTTAGTACAATTTATATCATTCAATCACGTGTAAAAGTGACAATTAAATAGTCAAGGCACAATCACATCATCAACCAATCAACCACTTGGATCGTCTCAGCGATCAATCGGCTCGGCCGATTACGTGTCATTCTAGCAAATCAATCAATGCTCCCAACACGACCCTAAAGGTAAGCTTAACAATTGGTGGCAATCTCGACCCCACTTGGCACGACCTTCAATAAGGTGGTAAATCACGGCCTCGATAGGCACGACCTCTAATAGGTGGTTCATCATGGCCCCAAAGGCACGACCTCTAATAGGTGGTTTATCACGGCCTCACTAGGCACGACCTCTCATAGGTGGTTCATCACGGCCCCAAAGGCACAACCTCTAATAGGTGGTTCCTCGCGGCCTCACTAGGCATGGCCTCTAATAGGCAGTCAATCGCGGCCAAATTCCCAACAATTCCTACACTTGAAATTTCTACATATAACCCCTAATTAACGCAATCACACTCAATTCGCCACAAATCAAGCATCGATTTAAATTCTAATAGCACGAAATGACGATCGGAACGAAATTCGAGAAACCTAGGGGCTAAAAATAAAATTTTTTTTTTTTTTAAAAAAAAATTATTTAATTAATTTCGGAATATTATATTATTATTTTAATCAGCCAAATTTCGAAACATTTAAATAAATCTAAATTAAAATTTAATTATGTCACATCACCACTTAATATTAATTAACCTCTTTTAAACTTAATTAAACACAATTAAGCTTAATCTAATCTACTAATCCAACTTAGAATAAAATA
Organism: Eucalyptus erythrocorys; assembly: GCA_014182555.1. Taxonomy (NCBI): domain Eukaryota; kingdom Viridiplantae; phylum Streptophyta; class Magnoliopsida; order Myrtales; family Myrtaceae; genus Eucalyptus; species Eucalyptus erythrocorys. The sequence goes on from CM024604.1 coordinate 37,696,168, forward strand.
TTCTAATCTATCCACCTAAATATGCTTAATTTAAGCTAAACATACTTAGGGTATAATTAACCCTCTAATCAAGGATTAGTGAGATAAACTCACGGATTTGGACGCCGTTTAGCTCAAATCGAAGAGGGCGACGCCGGGATCGACTTTCCCCAAAGGCGGTCTCGCGTCCGGGGCCGGGAAGGAGGTCGAAACGGCCCTCGAAGTGGCTGGAAACCCACTGAAATTTCTATTGCTATGGCTGCTGGACGAGAGGTGCGACGGAGGCTCACGGTCATGGCTTGGGCGGGGAAACAGGCGGGGGGGGACGGCGGATGGTGGCTTCGGCGAACGGCGGCTGAAACGACGGCGACGTGGCTGTTGGTGCGACGGGCTGAGCTACGGACTGGCGAGTTGGTCGCGCACGCACGCGGGTTGGGCAAGCGCGGGTGACGCGGCGGTGACGGCGGCTCTCACGTTGGTGCTGGCGGTTGCGACGGGCGGCTGGCGGCGCGAGCGGGGGCGAAGGCAGGCGAGGCGTCGACCGGGGGAGGTGTGGGAATGCTTCGGCCGACTCCCTTCCTTCTCCCCCTCTCTCTTCTTTTGTTCGAAAGGAAGAAGAAGATGGTGACACTTCCCCTTTTAAGGGGCCATCCTCTCCCTCCACTTGTCACAATCCCAACCATCCAAGCCAGCTCGCTTCCATCAGCATGACGTCATCCTAGTGACATCACTTTCTACTAACACATCTTCCACAACCTTTTTCAATGGGTGCGATTAATTTTTTCCGCCGGGGTCCAATTCTTGTACATTCCAAATTCCTCAATTTCTCATTCAATTCTCTTCTAATTGAGTCCAATTAAAGTCCATAAAATTAATCCAAGATCCTAACACGACTTGTGACATAGCCGGGCTTCCAATTTTTAAATTCAATTTCAATTTTCACGGTTAAATTCAATCCGGTGCGATTTCAGCGCGCCTGATCCACTGAGTAACTTTCAGGGAAATTTTTTCGTATCCGACCCGAGGTTGATTAGTCCCCGAGCCTGACACCTCAAAATCCCTTAATTGCTTCACCCAATAGACCAGTCCTCTTGTGAGTGGCCAACTCAGAAAGGCGACTACATGCATAGATGAATTGCCCGACTCAATCGACTGAAAATAATTTCAAGAAAATCTGGGATGTCACAACCGGTCGGCGAACGTTAATGTGGCAATTTTTTAATTTTTCTTTTCGAATTTTTAAATATATATTTTATTTTTTATAATTCTTTTTTCTTTTTTTTTTCCCACTTTTTCCTTCCTCTAGGGAAAAAAAAAAAAAAAAAGAAAGAATTTGAAAATTCGAAAGAATATTTAAAAATTCAAAAAAAATAAAAAAAATATATTTTAAAAAAATGCTACTTTAGCGTTCTCCGGATGGTCGACGTCCACATCAACGTTGGCCAGCCAATTTTGCAGGATGGATTGAATTGGCAATTGGCCCAAAAAAAAAAGTTTAGGATTGAATTTTGCACAATTGCAATAGGTTTAGGATTTTTGTTGGTAATTCTCCCTTAAAACATAAGTTATTGTCTATCGATTTGGATAATTACTTCGGTAATTCCTAAGAAGTACTTTTTGCTGAAATCAGTGCTGATAAAAGTGAGTTGTATATGTAAAAGAATAACGAGACCACAATGTACTGATGATAAACCCAATATTAATAACCCATATCACCTACAGAAATTATAAGATTTTAAGTGGGCAAATAAAAACTTTAGGAAGAGAAAAATCTCTCTGGACAATATATAGCTACAAAACCTTCACGAGAAATACTAAATAAATTTTTCTATCAACTAAATTACTCGTCACATATCCATAAATTTCCACATATATAGAATAACATAACCAAAAAGAATGGAATGGAAAAGAAATATATTGGTGATTGTATTCATATTCTACAACTACAAAAAATAAATTCATCAAAGTTCTAGCATGGTCCAAAAACCTTTATTATTTGGCTTTTTCATGTTCCGCCTTGACAAGATCGATCACTCTCTGGAACAACCACTGCGAGCATGGTAGCTTGATGCGCCTATGCTTCAAATGGATCTGGTCTTCAAAATTATTAGCAAAACTTGGAAGATCTTGCAATCTAAGTATGCCAAAGGGACCGAATAACCTTTCTCCTCTTCATCCACATATACTTCAAAGTATCCCTTTTGAGCCACCCTTAACCACTCAACTAATCTTAAACTTTTTCTGCATTTATTTCCAATTTGAATGCTCGAAAATTTCAGTAAGCTTACTAGGCTAGAGAGATTGATTGCAGAAACTAGAAAAGAGCAAATTGCAATTCATCTACCGTAACTATATATAGATTGCTTAAAATGAAAGGTTTGCAGAAGAATTAGGATTTGATTTGCTATAATAACTAGTTAATATTTGCATCTTGGGATAAGTAGTTTTTCAAGATTTAAAAGATGAGGTCTTAATCTACTCTAACTAGAGATATTGACAAGATCTTTCGTTGAATAACAATAAATAATTTAAAGAAAAAAAGGAAATTCAAAAATTTCTTCCTTGGCTGCAATTCTAAAGCAGCGTAAGATAATACATTACGATGAGAGAGTGCAAAATAGTCACTTAATATATAGTTTTTCATTTTTAGTAATGACAATTTCATTCACTATATTAGTGTATAGATTTGCATAACGCAACCACAATCTCAAACTCTTAAGGGATCACAAATATTTTTGGATCTTTCCCAAAATACTCTCAGTTAGTTATGTTATGAATATTTTATCCATGGACAGGGGTGAATTAAAATTTTTTTACTTCACTTCGAACGTACTCCAGTTTTAAATTTCAATCTTTTTTATCTTATAGAAAACCTTAAAAAAACAAATTTCCAATCTTGAAATATTTTCTCTTTTTACACACACGCATCAATAATTATTCTATATCAATTAGTAATTCAAAAATCTCATAATAAAGCGCAATATCTTTTACATGTTACGTTTGCATAGACGCAACATATGCGCTTTTGCTCATATATATATATATATATATATATTTTATATTTTCAAGCTCACATTTTTGTTTAAGAAATTCCGCGATTGTCGATGCTTCATTTAAATTTAATCATAATAGCCAATAGCCAATTCATGGGAAATTATTCATGGAAAATTATTCGGTGCACATAATTTACATACTAAATTGAATCTGCTTTTCAATCAAATAGATTAATAGAGGTACTGAAGCTATTCAGATTCTCCATAGGCTCTAAAACAATTCATTTAATTGACAAGTACGTAATCCCATCGCTTTTTCCTCCGCAACACATGCTTGACCTCTTCACGCTCTGCTTTTGCCTGATCGAGCACGTCGGCGAAATCCTCTTGCGCGCAAAGTTGGGGCGGCGTCACAAGACTCACACCCATTGCCTCCGAACAGTCTAGGGTCCACGTGTCCAGGCCACAGCCCGAGCGTCGGACGTGGGGTTCATAACTAGGGTTTTGCTAAGTTCAGTGCAACTCACAGGACATTGCTCACCATATGATCTTCTTATGCTACATATCAGACGCACGCGTCTTATAGTTCATGTGATGGCCAAGGTTATATTTTCTAGCTACTGCTGGAGTAAAGAGTGTCAGTAATAGTGTATATACATGAAACATGCATTGTAACAAGGATAATGCAAGTCCTGGTTGCAGTTCTTTGGTTACCAATTGTTTCTGTAATGAAAAACTTTCCAGGGTAGTCCTTGCTTAATGACCGTAATTTGAATTAATTAATTCGTGCTGCATTTGAGACACTCTACATATTTCAGGAAACCTGATGAATTACTATATGTTGGCAACGTAAACACAACATATCTTTCTCCGTGTTCAATATAAACTGAGAATTTTTTCAGCCAAACAAGTAAGCAAGCTTAATGGAAACAGAATGAAGTATGTTCAAGTTAACCTTCCTGAGTAATTGGGTGGTGCTCACTTTCACTGTTGCATTTGCACTGAATCGAGGTAAATGTATTCCTCATTTCATGTAGGTCAATGGCTTTTTTGTTTTTTGTTCGATCAAGTAGTGTGACATGATTTGGCTTTAAAACGGACCATTTTGTTACAGGTGAACAATGGCTTCATGGTGCCTTTTTTTTTTTTTTTTTTTTTTTACCCCCATGATCTCCATTCATTCTTGCGAGGCATTTTGGCAATTAAATCAATGAATTGGGGCACAAACAAACAACTTAATTTAATGTTCATATTGCCTCGCACGATGGACCTCTATAGTAATTTCAACCAAGAGGAAAGAAAAAATAGCTGAAGACAGCCATATCTCCTTAGGAATAATTGAGAGGTTCTATTCTTTCCAGTTTGATTGCTCTAGCTTTTCCGAAGAACTTGAAACAAACAATAACGGTCATCATGAAAAGACGACTGACAATTGAGAATAATAATCACCACTCAATTTTGGGTTCGTGAAGTTGATATCAGGAAATCGTGGAAAACAGAGATGGTTGATATGCTATCCGTGTGTCTTTCTTCTCCTCTCTACTCCAACTTATACATACTAACAGATAACTGCTTATTCACCATATACTGATGGAATATCTAACGGCAATGACTGCTCCCGCCTTTGCAAGTAACCATCATATTTTCGCTTTTAATTGGAAATGTAAACTGATCATGTTGCTTGCTATAAGATTTATCAATGGCAACACATATAACAACAAGAAGACAATAACAACAACAACAACAATAACAACAATAGTAATATTTTGTTTCCAAAATATGTCCATACTTAGAAATTGGCCTTTAGCTAATATGTATTTTTATGTGCCAACAATTCTATCATCTCCATGCTTTCATTTTTACTTCTTCAATTCTTCTTGAAAAGGACAATTATAGATACTCATGGACATTTTGGGACCAAAGCATCAGCAAAATGCATAAAATTAGTATTCATGGATGTTATCCCAACTCTTTATGATAAATGAAGTCAATCATCATGCACAAAATCATTAAAGGGTTTTGGAAGACCCCATACTAAACACATCAAATTTATATGTTTTTATTTATTTATTTATCATGATTGAAAATTTTTTATTGTCAATCTTTCAGGGTTGCTATAGTTGATTAGGTGTCCAGGGATTTTTGGTTCAGGATTTAGAGATTATCAATTAAACCAAACCTTACAAATTGTTCTGTAATAAGGATCATCAACACAGTCTTAAGATTTGAACTTAACCGATTCATAAAATTTACAGAGATTTCATAGATTTTAAGATAATTCAACTTTTGCGCTCATATTTCAAAAAGAAAAATCATGCTTTGCCCTTCTTAATTTCAACTGGCCCTGGGAATGCTGTCCGTGGGACAATCGGTCAACAACTCATAGATTCTCTAGGAAATTCTGTCTTGAAGAGTCAAAAGGTCATCATCAAACCAGTCCTGGACGACTCTATTACAGTTTAATTAATTCCACCGAAATTCCATGCGCACTTAACTGACAAATCAACAAAATGAAATTGTTTTTCTCTCCAATTTCTGGATTATAAAATGTTAGTGGCAGGCAGTCGGGAGGGTTCCGCCGGTGTGGGAGCCAACCACGCCATTTTCTTTAGTCAGATTCTTTAATTATTTAAATAAAAAAATGTCAATTTGCTAAATGGACAAACGGTGTTCCATTTTGATTGGAGGGTTCCTTGGGGCAAGAGAATCCCAATTTGGAGGCTCATCATTTGGTCCATTTCACTAAGTTGTGAAGGACTTGACAAAATACAACATTGATCTGATCGTGACAAAGAGGAGTGGTGGGGTTTTCGTTTCGAAAGTTTGATGGTTGTGGTGCATTTGACCTTTGACCTTTTGTTTTCCTGGAGATCTGCCGTAACTGTTAGATTTTGCAAAATCATTGTAGAAGGTGCATCCGTGATATGATTTTGGCAGCTTTTTCTCATATTTTTGGGAGATTCTTCTGAAGAAAGTTGCTCTATGAAAAGCAAGAGTTCTATTTCTCATATGCAGTCAGATTTTTTTTTTTTTTTTTTTTTGCCAATTACCGTAGATAAACAGTGAACAAGAGTACTTAACAAGGGTTGATAATCCTCAAGTAATCAATTGAACTAACAAAAGAAAGTTTGGAAACTCAAACTTTTACGTGAGAGGGCCAAAAAGTGAACTTAATATTTTGACACTTTAAATTTAGAATCAATTCTTTATAATTTACGAAAGTTTCTCAAACGAAATTGTCTCTTAAAATCTCTAAAATGTTCAATTAATTATTTTGATTTAATAAAATCTAGATACACTCTTTCATTAACTCTATCAATTATACTTTGACCGCATCCATCTAATGTGTAAATGTGAGTTCAAATGGATATACTGACAGCGTCAAATTTGAGTTCCCACGTAATGATCTCTTCAAGTGAAGGTATTTTATTTTTGCTACATGACCAAACTAGTGATATTAGAGTACATAATTGTTGGTAGCCCAATTTTGATGTGCATTGACGTATGGAGAAATATATCGATAAATTGAAGGGTGTTATGTGTCCCAAAAACAGTCGGTAAGACCATCCTTATTTTATTAGCAATGAAACAAAAGAATCTTATGTGCCTTTTGGGCGGCTAAGTATGCCCATTCTAAACCAATTTTTAAAGCTTAATGTGACAACCATCGAGAAATTCAAGGGTCAAACAACAAAGGACAGAGACATTCGGTATTTCACTTGAATTTGTCGACCAAAGTTAATGGTACGAGCTTGCACACGAGCCCTCAACATTTGTACTCTTCTCCTCCAAGTGGAGAGTTAAGAGAATTCCTAAATGTTTGGTGCATGTGGATTGTGGTGACCTCACCATGTGGTCATCTCTTGATATTTCCTCCTTATTAAAAGGAGAGTCTCTTTAACAAGTATTCCAAAAGAAATCATCAAATCAACTAGCACACACATATATACAAGTGATTAGCTTTGAGTGATCTCATTGCAATGATCACCATCCACGAAGAAGAAGAACCACGATGAAGTCCACGTACATAGTTTTATATGTAAACTTCATAGTTTTATATGTAATTGGTCAGTGGTTAGGATCCTCAAAATGTCACTCTCTCAGACCTATAAGTAGCAATGCGGATTTCAAGTGCATCTCATTCAGTCGACTATATTCCGTCTTACCTATTTCTTCTCATTGCTTGCTTCAAAGTAGAAAATCAAACTTCCTTCTCCACACTTCTCTGGCTATGGCTGATCTCCAAGTCAAATCGATATTTGTGATAATTTTCACCTTCATTGCGTTCGATGCAATTCTAACTTCTGAGGGAAGGTCAATAAAATCGGCATGGGAGGACGAACTCCGTGCAATTAATTACGACCAAATGCACAAACAAGCAGCACAATTTCTCACTCCGAGTCAGTCTCCTACGAACGATGATCATTCTGATGAGGGGGAGGAGATGGTTACGTCGCCTATTGCACATGATCAGGCGGCCAGTTCGGGTAAGTCAGAAGCACTGTTCAAGGATGATTTCCTTCCCACAACCGCTGGGAGCAGACCCGGATTGGGCCATTATTTCATTGGCTTAAAGAAGGAAGCTGTTCCACCAAAAGCTCCGAGGGAAACGCTAATCGTTGCAAGGACACCAGATGATATCGAAGGCAAGGGTCACAGCCCCGGTGTTGGCCATGGTTTTCAGAATGAGGAACCAAAAGCCTAAATACTTCAAAATAGAATGTCAAAGCTGTGTTATGTAAGTCCTGTCAATTCTAGTTCAGTTAGGTCTCTCCCAAAATGTTATTCTTCAGTTCCTCAGGACATGATTCTGCTGGGTGTGTGTAAAAATATCACTCAATTTGGTATTGAACTATGTGATTATTTAATGAAAAATAATGAGGTTTCTTTTGAAATTAACTGCTATATTATATGCGTTGCATGTTGTATGATATTCCAGTTCTTCCGTTGTGCTACTTTCTTCTCAATCTTTCCCTATGTTATGTTGTGGCCAGGAAAAGGGTTAGGACATAAGTTTTTGGTGTTATATTCAGATTTTAAATGGGAAATGACCAGTTGAATGATGGGCAGAGATTTAACATAAAAATGGCTGAACCTCGTACAAAAACAACATGACTACTTTGTAAGAGTTTTTCTAATTTGGACTACATTAATTGATATAATAACTTACCGTTTTACAGAATTGATCTAATAAGGTGAGATAGAAAATTCTTAAATAAATGAATATGGGACTGGCTAGTATAAGCTGAATTGAGCTCGGCTCGTAATGAGATAACCTCATTGAAAACTCTATAAATAGTATTCAAGTCTCTCATCTAACCTCAATACACATAATTATTCTTACATAAGGAGTGCTTACTAAACGCTAAAGATAAAGGACGATCACGTTGAGACAGTGATGCAGGGGGAATTGAAGAGAAGTACTTGTACTTAGATCGTCACTTTTTTGCATCAAGAACGATGGATTCTAATACAAATACATTAATCTTTCTACTCGATCATATATATTATTATCTAACTATGGAAATCGTGGGATTGCATTTTTGCATCTTACATGTGGTAGCGGAGTTTCTATGACTAAAACATGGATGTATAGTTTTTTCCCTTTTTCGTGATTTTTTGTATAGCAAAAGATTTTAATTATATAAATAGAAAGAGATCATGAAGATAAGAAAAATTGTAGGTGGCGCGTCACCTAGGGAAGCCACGCTTGGCTAGGCATCACTAGGTGGCGACGTGCATCAAGCACGCACCCCAACGCACCCTCACGCGCGGGCGAAGCTAGTGCATATACTACACATGCTAGAGTTGACGTTAGTGCTCCGGCAACCCAAATCCAACTACCTGACCCAATTGACCCAGTGACCTGACTTGAAATCCGACCCATTCATCCACCCAAACTAGTTTACCCTTGATTGGGCTGGTCAACCGGTCGAATTGTTACCGCTCAGACTAGAAAATGGGCCTAGGAGCGCCTGCACATGTGCTCCACATGCTGCACACTTAGGTGGTGCGTGCGAGCGCTTGTGGCCTCCAATCAGTGCGTGGTCGACGGTTGTGTGCTTGTATGAAGATATTCTATACTGTGATATTATATATATATATATATATATATATATATATTATGTGTTATTGATTTTGTGGATGTGAAAATACGTATGGAATTCTAAATACACTTATTTATATGGTATTTTTTTGTATTTTCTTGAATTTTTCTATGATTTGGAAATGCAAGTGCTAGCTCACACGAATATCATAAAAAAAAAGAGAGCGTAGAACATTGTCATGCCCCGAACCTCGAGCGCACGCACATCCCTTGGTGGTCGATTAAATTGCAACGTCCTAGGACGCTTCGTCGACCCATTCATTTTAATGTACATGCGGAAGTGAATAAACAAATCTCTTGACAACAACCAACTTGGGATAGAACAATTGGACAATCAATTTTCACAAAAGCTACACTTTATATACATACCCAGTTAAACCTACGAGTTTATAAACATGAGTCAATCTCAAAAGAAACCCCTAGGCAACCTAACTCCACTAACAATAGGGCCCACCACGAGATGTCGCATGTCACGCCCACCAAATCTGCACTCAGCAGATCTCCACGCTACGGCCCTGAAAAAGGTTAGTTCATGACGAGGTGAGAATAAATTTTAGCGAGTTAAACCCTAAGCCGCGACAAGGGTGCAAATTCACCTAGAGGCAGCCTATGCACAAGTCATATAAGACTTACCTCGCCTTAGTTCCCTCCTGCAAATCAGTACAATTCAAACACTCAATCAATCAAATCAATCCAATCGATCAATACAACTAATTCAATCGATTGATACCATTGATGCAATCAATGCAATCAATTCAGTCAAATTCCATCGATACAATCAATCCATCCATTCAATCAATTCAATTATGGCTCGCACAAGCTGACGTACATTAATGCTTGCACAAGTTGATATAAACTATTGCTCTCACAAGCTGACATGAATCTTTGCTCACACAAGCTGACATAGATCATTGCTCACACAAGCTGGCGTACGATATTGCTCACACAAGCTGACATACAATATTGCTCACTCAAGCTGATGTACGAATTGCTCACACAAGTTGACATATAATATTGCTCACACAAATTGACGTACAATATTTTGGAATAAATACCCAAAATCACAATTTCCACTCAATTTGCACAATTTAGCAATCAATTGCATAAACTAAGCATACCATTGCAATCGGCACGAAATTCCGATCACGGGCTATCCCGGTGTAATTTCCGGAAAATAATAAATAATTAGATAAATTACAAAATAATTAAATAAATGCAATTAAATGAATAAATAAATTGTGATTAATTAAACCGAACTATTTAACTAACCTAACCATGTAGGCACCTGATCAATTAGGTCAACCTTAGCCTCATTCATATAGCCAAAACACCAAAAACCCCCTTTTAAAAATAAACTTGGCACCTTTTTTTTTTTTTTCAAACTCTCTAAAATAAATTCATGCGGGGTCCCACATTTGAAATTGACCTGCCAAACTTTGCACGCATCTCGTATAAAACCTCCTCGTTTTATTGAGCACATAAAACTTGGCGTCCAAACCCGATACCATTCTTCTTTTCAAATTTCTTTTCCAACCCTCTCTTTTGAAAACAAACCTTTAGCAACCTTTTTTTTTTTTTTTTTTTTTTTTTTTTTTTTCAAGTCTTTAGAAATAAATCGATAGGTGCTTACGTACTTAAAATTAATCCGTCAAACTTTGGACGCATCTAGTTTAAAACCTCATTGTTTTATTGGGCAAATAAGTTTTGGTGTCTGGACCCGACACCTCATTTATTTTCTATTTAATATTCCAAAAGGTCATGTTTTGCAATAACAATAAACAACCAACGAAGAGCAATCCACCTCATGACCTCACACATAAGTTCTCAGCATGCTACAAGTCCACCACATCACTAAGTACACCTTATCTAGTAAGCACAACATCAAGAGCAACCACAAAACCATAACCGGTCCTATTTGGTAGAAACCGGGCCACTCGCGCGTCTTCAAGTTTAAATCCAGAAACCTAATCAAACGAGCTTAGAAAATTCTCAAATTTGAATATGTTGTAAAGGACACCTAAAAGAACATTTTTATGAATACACCTTAACCCATATCCGTCTAGATTAAGCCCAGTAAATCGATCAATCCAATACAAAAACTGGGTTCGTTTCCAGAAATCATGTTTTCCAAAATCAATTTGGTTCAAGATCCAAAACTTGTCCATTTGGTCTAAAATTTAAGTATGTTAAACTAAAAGATGTGACAAACAATTTTTGTGAAGAAACCATTTTGAAATTTGAACTCTAAGAGTTGATAAAAATCCCTAGAATCCCAAAAGGTCATAAATTCCAGCATAGTCCGAGATTCTGTTTGCAAATGATGGAGCTGAAATCTCATACTTTTAAATCTCTAAAAATCTTGAGTAAAATATATGTCATAGCTGAAGATGTCTAAACATTTCTCAAGAGGAAATCAATCTCAAATTCGTAACCCATTTCGATCCACAAAAATGGCAAACGGCAAGGGTCTAGAAATCAGAACTGTAGAAAGTCCACTAATTTGGACTAATCTCTCCTCATTAGTGCTAATCTCACCAATTAGATCAACACTAATCCATCTTAAGGCTAATCTAACCATTCTATATTAGCACTCATCCATCTTAAGGCTAATCTCACTTAGTATTGATCTAACTAAGCTAATTAACACTAATCCACCTAACTAAGTGCAATCAACAACCTAATCAAGGATTAGGGAGTTAACTCATTGGATTAGTGAGCCGATGGGTCCACGACAACGATAGCGTGAGGGCGAACAAGACCCGAGCATACGGCGTCTCCAAGGGAGGCCAGAAAGAGGTTGAAAAACAACTCGCAAGATCACTGCTGAAAGAGGAGGAACCTGTTCTGCTTCTACTGGTTCGGTCTTGGCGGTAGCTGTTGGCGTGGCTGTCGTGGCTGCTCGGTGGAATTGCGGTGGCCTGAGGTTGTGGAGCATTGGCGTTAGTGGCTGCTGATTGTGGAGGTGTGGCAAGAAGGGACAAGGCTAGATGGTTTGCTAGGCTTGCTGGCTTGCGGCAACAAAACAAAAGAAAAAGGAATAGAACTAAAGCCAAAGGAGGGAAGAACGTGAAGGGGGTGGATGGCTGTGGACGTGCAGTGTGACGTCCCAGGGCGTCACCAACTAAGCGCATGCGGAATATTATTCATTTATTTATAATTAGTATCCACTTACTAATCAGTCTTATATTTTAGCTGTAGAAGGTTAGCATGTATAACATGGTATATTGGATATCCCCTGTCATATGTACCATATAAAATTCAACCTGTTATAAACATACATATACAAGTTATGTTTCAGATCATGAAAGGCTACATTTTTTTATCTTCATCGGGCTCAAAAGTCATACACCTGATCATCATATATCAAGTTCATCGCCTGAATATTTACAACATATACATCTCCAAAAAGAAACAGGCGCATCAACATCATCATCAGGGAATATGGTATAGGTGACTACTCCAGTTCAACCTATACTAGCCCTTAACAAAAAGAAACAACAAAAAGTCTAACTAAGCCTTTCACGTCATATGTAGCTAAGCATCATCATCTCCACCTCCGGGTCCTCCTAACTCGAACGGCAGGGGTCCAAACAGGTCACCTTCATGCTTCACGAACCAGGCAACAAATCTCATCGGCATAGGGGTAGATCTCCCATCATCGATCCACAAAACAGCTTCATACATGGTGAATGTCGATTCACATCGGGTTCGTAAGTATCAGTGTATGTGATATCGATGCCTGCTATGGCACCATAACGAGCAAGCGGTGGCACGTCCATGGTCAGTCTGAAAATTGTAAGGAATGAGTAAACAAACTTTTGCCCAGTAAAGAATAATACAACTCTACAGAAAATTAATCCATAGATATCAACTCATATATATCATCCAACTAACAGTTCAAGACACTAAACAAAAGTATAGTTCTCAAAGTACTTCACCTGTCATATTTTCACACTTACACTTATCACTAACAAGCTCAACTATAATGCATAGCAACAAGTTCACCTGCAATGTTTCCATTCCTAACCTTTTATGAAACAACAGGAACTATAATGCATAAATGAAATATGTACTCACTCGCCAACTATAATTTAACTTTTTGTGAATATAAAGATCCACCCTCGAATCAGTACAACCGGGAAGCTACCGGCCTGATCGAGTCACTTCCAGAAAGTACGTTATCTGGACTTCCACAATACCTCATATCGTGGGCATCTCACTCCGAGGCATCTCAGTATCAACCAAACCGAGGACCTCCCCGATCACACACAGGGGCATCTCACTCCGAGGCATCTCCGACATCACACAGTCGAGGCATCCTTGATCACACACAAGGGCATCTCACTCCGAGGCATCTCCGACAACTCTGTCGAGGCAACCTTGATCACACACAAGGGCATCCCAACTACCGGGGGCATCACCGATAACACAGTACCGATGGAACCTTTCACCTCATTAAACATACGTCTCACACCACACCTTATTTAATATATGCACATCGTATGCCAAAAGAAAGATACCTAAATATCTATCTAGACATATGATCCTAGCACACGTGCGTGTCCAAATTATAAAATAAAATCCATCACGAACATGTCTCATACCATGCTGGACAAATATTTATTCCATAATCAAGCACTATGCAACACAATCCTTGCATTCACATGAATCTAATGCATTCATATCTCTCATAGATGTATAGAACTTAACCAATCTTGTCTATCACCTAACATGAGGTTCATTAGACTCAATGTACAGCAAACAAGTCTATTTTACAAGTGTTAGTACTCAATTCTCAATTTCGGCCTTATCCAGAATTTTAGCCTATTGCACAGTTTCTGTTTTATATACCAAATAAATATCAATTCTTGTCTAAATGTTACGAAATTTTAGTATGTTATACACAAGACATAGCTTAACAACTTTTATGAAGAAACCTAGGTCTAGTTCTCAGTGTATAATTAGTAACAATCTACTTTTTCCTTGCTGTATTCCAGCTACGAATCCAGATTTTCTACTAACATTGAAAAATTCTTTCCCTAGTCATTTCTCATCCATAAATTCTCAAATTTTAACACGTTATTCCTTGAGATACGCTTTACAACTTTCATTAAGAACCCTAAGTTCAATTCTCAACAGATAATTTTATAATTCCTACACAAACAGTAAAGGTCACATTAGTTTTCATCAAAAACAGCTTACTACCTCAACTAGTTTTACTTCTTTTATCTTGTATAGGATTCATTTGTCTACAAATCTTTGTTCAACACCATTCTGAGATCATTTTATCATGTATTTACACTTCACTTCTAGTTCTTTCAATATAAATGGATGATCTAACACATAAACATCTCTTTTCTTGCACAAATTCACTAAAATCAAATAGTACTATAGGTTCGCTGTTCTTTTCTTCCATTTAGAACACTTCCATCAACTAAACAACACATCTAACACCTTCGGCATCTACTCACAGCAACCTATTGATATCAAAACAACTCATTTCTTCACTTTTAGATACAATTCACGGCTCGCCTTCGCGCAACAACGCATCCGAGCACTAAATAACTCTATTTCACACTCATCGGCACAACCGGCCATCAAATACTTGCTTTGCTCAACTCATCAACACCTCAAGAACACTTTCTCACAAAATTCAGCAACAAATTTCACATGCAATAACATCTACACATAGAATAACGTCAAACTAACTCAATCTATCCATCAATTATCTAAATCCATCCTTGTATAGCTAGAATAACATATAACATTGATAAATCAATGGATTTCATTCAATCTAGAGTTGAATTGTTCCTTACCTTGCTTCGCCTAAGTTACTTGAGCTTGGATCTTCCTAAATCAACTCAAAAATGGCGCATGCAAGATGAAGAAATCTTTGGTGTTCTTCCTAGGTGGTTCGGCCAAGAGAAACTTTGAGAGGAAATGGGTTTCTTGGGTGGGAATTTTCGGTAAGAATGAGGGAGGAGAGAGAAGAAACTAGCCTTTTATAGTGGTAATTTAGTTTTAGTTTTCAATTTAATTAATTAGCTCTATAATCATTACATAGATGGGTCGGTTTTAGTGTGCAAAACCGTGTACATGCTTGTATACGTGCGTGTGTATTAGATTTAGTAAAAATGCTAGGTGTCGTGTCCTCGTGTACTCGCCATTAGTCGATCATTGTTCATTAACAATTAATCAAGATCACTAAGTAGCTCATTAGTTTCATATATTATCATCTAATGAAATATTGTTTCCATTTAATCTTGATTGTACATAATCCTAACACCTCACTGATAATAAGTTAGTCTAGAGTACAATCAGTCATAAACAAAATTATCGAGTTATAAATAGTTCACGATTATCACTTTAAACTAAGATTAATAAATCTTAACTAAAAATTATAAGTAATTGGGCTCAATTATCTAATCCCGGCCCAACGGGCTCAATCCTAAATTATAAAGGCCCATTAACAATTCTAAATTCTAATTCCCGAGCCTTGGCCCATTCCAGCCAAATTCAAGCCCAGCTTTCTTGGCCCATTTCATAACTCGGTTCTAAACTAAATTTACGGCCCACTAAATTCATAAAGTCCAATGGGTCCACTTTCCGGCCCATTCTAAATAAATTAAATTTCTAAAAATCTAATTATACTAAAAATGATTAATCGGATTTTCGGGATGTCACATGCAGGCTAGGGGGGAATAAATGGAAGTTGGCATGGATTGAAGGGAAAGAAACATGGGCTGCTCTGCTAGGGAAAATTCTGGCGTGAGAGAGAGGGAATGTGGGGAAGAAGGAAGGTAGAAGGGGAAGTTTGCTGAGGAAGAAGGGGCTGTGCACGTAAGAAGAGAGGGAGAGGATAGAGATGGAAGAGAAAAAGAGGAGGGGCTGAACAAGGAAGTCAAGAGCTTGGCCAAGAAGTCAAGGGAAAATATCCTATGTAATCATCAAATTGGCATCTAAGTCTTCATGCCTTAATGTCAAACACCCCCTCCAATCACAAATTAGCCTTCAAATCTCACAAATTAAATCATTTTGGGCAGCAAAAATCCACCTTTCCCTTTTGATCCGAATTTCACTTTTCTTTTCCAATTTGTTCAAAAAACCAAAATTTCCACAAAATTCCCAACTCGATGGAATTTTCCCAAAAGATGAGACGAGGTCCTAAAAATGAATCGTGACACACTCGAACATTCGATTCCCGAAACTGAGCTCAGTTTCATAGTTAAAATCAACTAGACGTGATTTTAGCGAGATCCAACCTATCGGATAGTTTTTAGGGATTATATTGCATTTGACCCGTGGTCGATAATTCTCGATCCACATTTGTGCATTTTCAACTCATCAGCGATTCTCGGTTGTCGCAAAAATCGCAAGGTTTTAATTACTTACTGAGTGCATTATCGATAGAAAATCGGGATATAGCCCTTCAACGCGAATATTGCAATCGTGCAGAACCACCCGCTATTCGACTACGTGTTTCCGTTGAATTGACTTATATCCGATCTCAACTCGATTATACGGTGTTGTATTGACTCTTGCCAATTATCACGGTTGAGCAGTTGATTTCCAATCAAATTCTTGAGTCTGCCATATTTATATTCCTTAACGGCTTCACCTGATAGATCAGTTAACTCAAGAGTGATCAGCTCCAAAAAAAAGGACCATAGGCACATTGATGAAATGCCCAATTCATATATTTGGATGGGGTCGAATTTCAGGATGTCACAACATTGATTCATTAATAACACAGATAAAGTTCAACATGGGTCAATGAATTGAGTAATGTAATTAGCATAACATGTAATTATAGCGACAAATTGCTTCTATCATTAAAACATATTATAATCCTCCGGGGTCGGGATGGATGTGGAAGTGGGTGTGTGGAAGTGGGTAGCCTTCTTTGAAATGCTCTCTAAGATGCCAAACTGCTCTGGAGGAATTGGAGGAGGGGGTAACGGTGCTGCCATTTGGGGGCCTGAAATTGGTTATACAATAATCCATGAGACTACGTCTCAGTGAGTTCTACCCTCTTAAGACTCGATTAGGAAACTAATACACTTTAGGGCTACCTAAGCACAGCACGAGTCAGAGGACTTACTTTGGCCTCAATTCCAACTTGCAAATCAAGGTTATCCACAGATACCTCATATCACATCAATTACTCAATCAATTCATGACAATAGATCAAATCATTAATCAATCGACCTAGTCGATTACATGTCAGCCAGACCATCTCTTATTCATTTCCATTCTTATTATTCAATCTCTAGATAATATATAACTAGTCACCGTGCCACGTGCATTCTCTAAGGTGACTTGTTCACCAAGGCAACGTACTAATCACCAACCCCGTGCATTCTCTAAGACACTATATTCGCCAAGGCGATGTACCAATCACCGAGTCATGTGTATTCTCTAAGGCAATATACCAAATCATCAAGCCACATGCATTCTCTAAGGCAACTTATTTGCTAATGTGACATACTAATCGTAGAGCCACGTGTCTTTTCCATGTGATGTATATAATTAACGATTCACATGCATTCTCCAGGACGACACTCTAGGTCTCCGAGCTACGTAATATCATTTTCTTTCTTAGCTTAATCACATCCGATTAGTCTTAGCCAAGAATATATTTAATTCATTCTCACAATTTCTTGCCACTTAATAGTCCGTCAAACATTATTGGCGCTATAGACCCATGTTAGGTCATTTACCAATCAAATTCTCAAATTCAATTCAATTTAGGGATAATTCCTAAAATTCCATAGTTAAATCAATTCAACACAACGTAGAGCTCAAATAAATAAACGGATTGCATCACGACATTCAGCATAAAATTTCAGTCATTGGCTATCCCAATCTAATTTTCGAAAATTAATTAATTAATTAATTATAAAAATTAATTGTTAAATACCAACAAATCCAATTTAGGCCTGTTTTGCCTAATTGGAGCCTGAGACAGGTCGGGAAAAATCTTGAGAGACATTCAATACATACTATCGACTATCTTCTAGCTAATTGTACTAATCAATTGTCTAACATGCATTGAAATTAACTAATAATCACTAATATATTCTAATCTAACCACCCAATCCTACTTAATTAACACTATTCAACCCTTAAGCATCATTAGTCTACTAAGCGAGGTTTAGTAAGCTAAACTGATCCGTTTAACAATTCGCTCGAATTGAAACATCGGGAACGTCGCGGGGGACGTTTAACTCCAAAGCGGGCCTAGGGTTCAGGGCCCAGAACACCCTCAAAACAGGCCTACAAGCTGCTGCGAGACCCACAAATTTGCTTGCTAGTTGCTATTGGAAATGGAGAGAAAACAGCTCGGTTTAGCGCTGTTGGAGAAAACTCCCTTAGTGTTTTGAAGCTAACAAAACATCTTCGTCAGTCTAGTTTGAAGAGTTCAAGACCCAAATGTTTAAGTCTGAAGATCTCTAGACTCTACTATCAAAGTCTGAAGATAGTTAGACTCAAATTTCAGAGTCTGCCCAAGTTGACAGCTTTCCAATATAACGGTTTAGGATTTTAAATATTGAATAATATCTTCATTGATTCATTCTATTTTATGGAAGATCTCTCGCTGGACTTAACTCGAAAATTATTTGGTTATTCTCATCAAGTTTTATTTTGATTTGAATATTCGTTGAAGAACAAGAAAAATTTGGAAGGTTTTACTTATGGAAACTCAAGATCCTGATTGTATAAGCGAACAGGATCGACGAGCTATCTTCCACATTTATTCGACAGCTTGAAGATCACCTTAATTGATTCATTCCAACGGGTAGATTGGATGAACTCCTTTGGAAGGTGCTAACGGCTATGGAGGCATGAGGGAGTATGTAAAGGTGGAGTCATTGTTGTTCGAAAGGTGCGTTGATAGAAAATTTCAAAGTCTGAACCTTTGAAGCTCCTTGTCACAATTCTTTGAGCTATAGTTGTGTACAAAGGAGAGAAACATACAATGTGGATTTGTGTGTGTAATAGCTAAGACTCTCTACTAAAGCAGTCTACATCACAAGCTGTACAAATCTCTTTTGCTTCATAGTAAAATCCAGCCGGTGGGCTGTCAGTGTGGAGAGTGGATGTAAGCTTGGATTAAGCCGAACCACTATAAATCTCTGTGTTCAAATCTTGTTACCTTAATCTCTTTACTTATATTGCTGCACGATTTAATTGCTTAAGTTTTTAGTTTCAAGTCTTTTTACTCTGATTTTCATTTCAAAGTTGAGTGATTCATCTTAAAGTTTTCAAAAGAAAATTATATATACCTATTCAGCCCCCTCTAGATGTGCTTACTAGCCTTTATCAACTGGTATCAGAGCTTGTGTACTTGTTTGTTGGAAGTGTTTATACTTCTTAAGCTAAAGATCTATGGCTAGTATTTTGGCTCCAGGTTTGGTTGAATGCCAAATTAACACCAAACCACCCTACTTCAATGGGAAGGAATATAACGTATGGAAGAACAAGATGAAGGCATTCCTAAGATCAAAAGATCCTTTGGAATAGCAGATCATCCACAAGAAAAAGGAATCATTCCCAAAGCTACATCATCCACAAGAAAAGAAATAGCAGATGGAGGAGAACTGTCACAAACCGAAATAACAAACAAGCTCTTGATGCTAAAGTTATTTATTCTCTATGCCGTGCTTTATCTCTTACTGAGTATAACAGAATATCATCTTGTGAAACAGCTAAAGAAGTCTGGGACAGGTTGCATGTCACCTATGAAGGAATCAATCAAGTTCAAGAAACAAAGATCAATATCCTTCTTGGACAGTATGAAGCCTTCAAGATGAAGCAAGGAGAATCCATTACTGACATGTTTAGTCGTTTTACAAAAATTGTAAATGGCTTAGCATATCAGGGTCAGCCAATTTCAGGACCAATGAAGGTTAATAAGTTGCTGAGAGGACTCTCCAAAGATTGGAATCACGTAAAGACTTTTATAAGGGAAACACAAAAGATCATGACTCTTTCTGTAGATGAATTGGTTGGCACACTTCAATCATATGAAGTCGAGCACATCAATGAGGATATAGATCCCAAAGGTAAGAAATCAATTGCTTTAGAGTCTAATGATGATTATAATGATACGGATTCAGAAGATGACTTGGATGATGAAGAGCTAGCACTTTTGATAAGAAAGTTCAGAAAGTTGAACAAAAAAGGAAACATATTTAATGAGAAGAAACAGAGCAATCAAAGACTTCAAAAGAAATCAAATAAAGAAGATGAAACCAACAAGGATGTTGTTTGCTTCAAATGTAAGAGAAAGGGACATATGAGACCCAACTATCCCTTGCTAAAGAAAAAGAAAGGAAAAACAGAAAAATTCAAGAAAGCACTCAAAGCTGAAACATGGAGCAACACAGAATGTGAAGACAATGATGAAGATTATGCTAACATCTGCCTCATGGAAAAATCAGATTTAGATTTAGACTCAGATTCAGAATCAGATTCAGACTCAGACTCAGATAATGAGGTTAAGGTTAGAAATTTAAAAATTCCTACTAAAGTTTCAAAATATATAGATGAACTTAGTCTTAGCCTTAAAGCTTCTCTTAAAAGAATCTCTGAATTAAAAAAGGAGAATTCTAAATTGAGACAACAGGAAATGGCTTTGATTGAAAAAGTTGAAAATTTAGACAAATGTTTTGCTAAATCAAAAGAAAATGAAACTACTCTTTCAAAAGAAAATATTTCCTTGAAAGAAAACATTTTTGAAAGTTACTAAAAAGTTTTCAATAGGATTTGAAAAGTTAGATAAAATTCTTTCAATCCAAAGACCCTATTTTAATAAGTCTGGCTTGGCAATGACACTAGAATCTATTCCCTTGATTGATTTTCCAAAGGTAAAGGAAAGAATCAAAAATAGACCCACAAAGTCTTTTTACAATAATCATTTTCAAAAGGCTTTTGTAAAACCTGTTGGGCGAAGTGCTCTCAAGTGCTCAAGGTGTAACAGCTTAGAACCCTTTGAGAAGGAATGTCCTAAAATTTGGAAACCTGTTAAGAGAGATTGGGCAAAGACTGTGTTTGATACTAACAATGTTGGACCCAAGAAAATGTGGGTACCAAAGAAAGCTTGAGTTCTTCATTTAACGGCAGGTTACTATCAAAAAGAAAATCAAATGGTATCTAGATAGTGGTTGCTTAAGACACGATAGGATATTCAACTTGTTTTACAAATCTTTTACAAGTGAAAGGAGAAAGTGTATCTTTTGGTGACAACAACAAAGGAAAAATTGTTGGATGTGGAACTGTGAAAATAGGAAATCTCACAATTAACAATATCTTTTTAGTTGAAGGTTTAAATTATAATCTTCTTAGTATCAGTCAATTGTGTGACACTGGATACAAGATCAACTTTCAAGAAAATACGTGTTCTAGAATAAGCAAAGATCTCTCTCAATCATTCACTGGACGAAGACATGGAAATATCTTTCTACTGGATATAAAGTCTGATAGTTCTCGATGCTTGATATCCATTCAAGATGAAGCTATTTTCTGGCACAGAAAACTTTGACACATCAACATGAAGCAAATTGCAAAAGTATCATCCAAGAAGCTAGTCTGAGGACTACCAACCCGAAATATCAAAAACATGATCTCTGCACACCCTGCGTGCTAGAAAAACAGGTTAGAAATTCCTTTAAATCAATAAATTAGGTATCCACTAAACATGTTTTATAGCTTTTGCACATGGATTTGTTCGGACCAACAAGAACTCAAAGCATTGGTGGAAAAAGGTATTGTTTGGTAATAGTAGATGACTATTCTCGTTTTACTTGGGTTTTCTTTCTTTCAAACAAGTCTAAAGCATTGTCTTATTTCACTAAGTTTGCTAAGAAAGTTTAAAATGAAAAAGGTTATGTTATAACAAGTATTCGTACTGATCATGGAGGCGAATTTGAAAATCAAGATTTTGCTAATTTCTGTGATGACTCTGGTTTTCAGCATAACTTCTCATCTCCATACACTTCACAGCAAAATGGAGTTGTGGAAAGAAAAAATCGTTCATTACAAGAAATGGCAAGAACTCTTTTAATTGAAAGTAATATTTTTCCTCATTTTTGGGCTGAAGCAACTTCAACTGCTTGTTATATCATTAACAGAATTTTTCTAAGGCCTATTTTGGAGAAAACTCCTTATGAATTGTTCAAAGGAAAGAAACCAATTGTCTCTTACTTTCATGTATTTGGTTGCAAATGCTTTATTTTAAAAAATGCAAATGATTGAACTGGTAAGTTTGAAGAAAAATCAGATGAAGGGATTTTCCTTGGTTACTCAATGTCAAGCAAGGCTTACAGAGTATTCAACAAGAAGACTCAAACTGTGGAAGAATCCTTGAATGTGAAGTTTGAAGACTCAATACAGAATCATATCAATCAAACTCAACTTGAAGAATATGAATCTGTGCAAGTTCCTACAAATTTAAATAATCTCCGAAGAAAATTGAACTTCAGAAGTTCAACTACAGAATGAATTAGTAGCTCCAACTGAAACAGAGACTCAGCAAAATGACAAACCAATCAGCAATTGGAAGTATAAGTCTAGTCATCCTGTAGATCTCATCATTAGCAACATTGATGAAGGGATTTGTACAAGATTGAAAAGGCGTGAAAAGTCTAGTGCTCTAGCACTTATTTCAGAAATCGAGCCGAAGATAATAGAAGAAGCCTTGATTGATGAAAGCTGGATTGAAACTATGCAAGAAGAATTGAATCAATTCAGAATCAATAATGTTTGGGAACTTGTTCCTAAACCAAAAGGTAAGTCAATCATTGGAACTAAATGGGTTTTCAGGAACAAGCTAGATCAACAAGGAAAGGTGGTGAGAAACAAAGCTAGACTCATGACAAAAGGTTATACACAAGAAGAAGGAATCGACTATGATGAAACCTACACTCCAGTAACAAGGTTAGAAGCAATCAGATTACTTCTTGCTTTTGCATGTTTCAAAGATTTCAGATTATTCCAAATGGACATGAAGAGTGCATTTTTAAATGGAATTATCCAAGAAGAAGTCTATGTGGAACAACCACCTGGTTTTGAAGATCCAAGGAAACCAAATTTTGTCTTCAAGTTAAAGAAAGCATCATATGGATTAAAGCAAGCACCCCGAGCATGGTATGAAAGACTGAGTAATTTTTTAATTCAAAATGGTTTTGCTAAAGGTAAAGTAGATTCTACTTTATTCAATAAAAGAGAAGGAAAATATTTTATACTTGTTCAAATTTATGTTGATGACATAATTTTTGGCTCTTCTAATGAAAATCTATGCAAGAAATTCTTAAGATGTATGTAGGATGAATTTGGGATGAATATGATGGGTGAATTAAACTTCTTTCTAGGACTACAAGTCAAACAATCCAAAGAAGGAATTTTCATTCACCAAGAAAAATATGCAAGAGATCTCATCAAAAAATATGGAATGGAGAATTGCAAGAAGACATAAACTCCAATGTCAAATTCATCGAAGCTCGACAAGGATGAACAAGGAAAAAGTGTAGACCAAAAGCTATACAGGAGTATAATTGATTCACTTCTTTACCTTACTGCATCTAGGTCTAATATTTTGTTTAGTGTTTGTATTTGTGCTAAATTTCAATCAAATCCTAAAGAATCTCACATGACTACTGTGAAGCGTATTATCAAATATGTTGCAACTACTTCTAAGCTAGGTCTATGGTATTCCAAAGAAGGAGACTTCACTCTTCTTGGATATTCAAATGCTGACTTAGCTGGTTGTAAAGTGAACAGGAAGAGTACTTCAGGTACATGTCAATTGCCGGGAAACAGGTTAGTATCTTGGTTCTCAAGAAAACAGAGTACCGTAGCTCTTTCAACAGCTGAAGCAGAGTATATAGCTTTTGGAAGTTGCTGTTCTCAAATATTGTGGATGCAACAACTAAAAGATTTTGGAGTTGAAGAATCATGCATAGAAATCAAATGCGATAATATCAGTGCCATCAATCTTACAAAGAATCCAATACTTCATTCAAAGGCAAAGCACATTGAAATTAAGCATCATTTTATTAGAGATCATGTTCAAAATGGAGAAGTGGTAATTCAGTTCGTCGACTCAAAAAACCAACTGATGGATAAATTTACAAAACCATTAGAGCAAAGTCATTTTGAATCTATTTGCTCAAGACCGAACATCATAAAGTCTGAGGATGTTCAGACTTTGAGGTAAAGTCTGAAAGTATTCATACTCTAAGGTAAAGTCTTCAAGTGTTCAGACTCAGACGCAAAGTCTGAAGGAGTTTTAATTCAGAATTACGTCAGTAAGTTTTTAAATATGCCATAATAGATTTATATTTATTTTTGGAATATCGATATCTGCCTTTTATTTATTTTCTAACACTTTTATTTATGGCAAATTTCTTTTTCAAAATATGACGGTTTTCTTTTTTCGAAAAGGTAGTTTTCACCTTCCTTTGCAACGATTCAGTCTCCTCTTTTTTTTCCTACTATATATACCTCTAGTTCGTCGTCTTCCCTTTTCACACTCTTTCAAAATCCTAGAAATTAAAAACTTCCACTTGCAATCTCTATTCCCTTTGTTTACTCCATAAAAAACTCTTCTTTTTGTGGACATCCTGCCTTTTTCTCCCGTTAAGTTAACATGTATTCAAGAAAGTCGTCAAGGCTTGCTGGCAAGGGACCACAGAAGAGACACGAGGGACCTACTCGAGTTGATCTCACCGAGGAAGAAGATTCTCCTCAAAAAGATCAATCCAGTCAGCAACAACAGCAAAAAGAAGTCGTTGAGAACGTTGAACCGGTAAGAACCCTAAGACCGAAGCTTGCTTATTCTCTCTACAAGAAATTGAAGTAGGGAGGAGCAGAGATGAACTTGATTGACGGTTTTCTAAAAGAAAGGGGCTATAGAAACAAGACTATCTTTTTGCATGGAATGGAAAAGTTAGGAGTGGCTGATGAAGGAGAAGCCAAGAGAGCCTTTGAGAACATGACAAGTGACCCGCGGTTTGGTACCGCAAACCAGCCTTTGGATGATGATGAAAGTTTGTTTACTCAATTCCAATCGAAAACGGGTGTGACTATTAATTTTGTTTGCCCCGAGGGAAGCATTTTTCGCTCAAAAGAACAGGAGCGAATCTATTCGAAACTGTTGAAGAGAAGGGTCATGAACCACAAGAGCATGGATTTTGATTTCCTTGATTCAATTAAAGTCAATCTGCGAGGAAAGTTGTCTCGTTGCAGCTTGAGGCCTTTTGTACTGATTCTACAATCGCCTATCCCGAACTGACTGCTTATTTCTATTCGAATCTATCGTTTTTGGATGCAAATAGATTTTCATTTACTTTTAAGGATAGGGAGTATGTGGTAGATGCTGACACTTTGGCTGACATAATTGGGGTGGAAAGATCGGGTTTCCAACCAATTAAGGTGTTCATAGCACATGCTACATTGAAGCTAGTCCATGATAGAAGCCTAGAGGACAAGATCTCCTATACAAGGATGAGTGCCTCTAACATTATGCTCCACAAGATTGTGATTAACTGTCTCAGGCCTAAATCGACATCAAAAATAGATGTTTCGAAAATGGAGGCAAAGCTGATGTTTGCTATAAATGAAGGAGTTAGATTCTCTCTACCACACACAATCCTGTTTCATATGTACAGGACTATGGTTAAGGATAAGGGTCAACTTCCTTACTCCGCACTTGTCACTTGATTGTTCAGGCATTTTAGGATTGAAATCCCTGCTCCCTTGTGTCTGACTAACTCTGCTCTTATGCTCGTTGGTTATAAGATGGTTATGAAAATGAAGTTGAGAGAGCTCAACAAGGCTCTTGAGAGATTGAAGGAGAAATCTCCCTCAAAATCTGTTAAAGGATCTGCTGTTGCTGCAAAGAGGAAAGGCGAGGAGCCCATGGCTGCTCCTGAAAAGAAAAGAAGAAAATTCATCTTGCAAGACGAAGATGATGAAGATGATGATGATGCCATGACGCTTGCAGCCTTAAGAGATTTAAAGAGCTTTGTTAGTTTTCGTGACCAAAGAGAGGAGCATGAGATGAGAGAAGGAGAAACCGAGAGAAGAGGTGAGAGAAGAAGAGAAGAGAAAGCAACTGAAGAAGAAGAAGAAGGACAAGGAAGAGAAGAAGAGGAGAGGATCAGAAGAGAAGAACAGGAGAAGGAGAGAAAGGCACAGGAGGAATTCGAAGAATCCCTTGAGCCATCCACTGCAGTACCACCATTAGGAGAAGATGCTGGAAAACATCACTCTGTTTCTGCAGAAGAATTTTGCACTCAACCTACTGGCACCAAGACAGGGGGAGTTGCTGAAGCTAAATGTACTTCATCGCCATTCTTTGCAAGTGATGTTAGCAGGTCAGGTGCAGACCCAGAGGATGTGTATGCATTAACATTTTCCAGAAGTTGAGGTATCTTCTCCGACAGAAAGTGAAAGGGCTGGAAATGAACCCCCAAGCTTCAAGACTCAGAGAATAGAGTTTGTAGGTCCAAGTATTGGTAATGATCATTCAGCAGATTTTTCAAAGATGATGGATAATATGCTGGATCTCAAGAAGCAGATTTATGGGATGGAAATGACATGCGGGATCTGAAGAAAACACTCTTGGCTACTTCCACATTGATGCAGGACCAAATCGACGCACTCAAAAATCAAGTACAGTCAAATGTGAAGGGTGTTGATTTGAAATCTTTGAAGGAAGCCTTTGCTAGCCTTGAGAAGATGGTTAACTCATTGGGAGAATTTCAGCTGGTTCGGATCGCAAAGCAGCCTCTGATTTTGATCATCTCTTTCATCAATTTTCTTTAATCTTCTACCTCCTTTTGATGTGACAAAAAGGGAGAGAGTGCTGCAGATTTGATTCTATTCTCTCATTTGGACTTATTTCATTTGGATTTCGTGGATTTTGTTTTCATTTGGACTTTTCATTCATGTTTTGACCTTAAGACTTTGACTGGATGGTGTGTTTGGACTTTTACTACTGGTGTTATTGATGATTTGGTTTGGACTTTTGAACTTGCAGGTTTATATTACACTTTTGAGGATAATCATTTGTAGGACTAACATATTTTTGTGGTTGCAGAAATACTATAAATTATTCCTCAAATTATGTATAAGTCTTTTTTTGCGGGTCAAGAGTTTTCAAATCTGCCGAAATGTTTTGTTACCATCAAAAAAGGGGAGATTGTTGGAGAAAACTCCCTTCGTGTTTTGAAGTTAACAAAACATTTTCGTCAGTCTAGTCTGAAGAGTTCAAGACCCAAATATTTAAGTCTGAAGGTCTCTAGACTCTACTATCAAAGTCTAAAGATAGTTAGACTCAAATTTCAGAGTCTGCCCAAGTTGACAGCTTTCCAATCTAACGATTTAAGATTTTAAAGATTAGATAATATCTTCATTGATTCATTCTATTTTATGGAAGATCTCTGGCTGGACCTAGCTCGAAAATTATTTGGTTATTCTCATTAAGTTTTACCTCATTTTGGATATCCACTGAAGAACAAGCAAAATTTGGAGGTTCTACTTATGGAAACTCATGATCCTAATTGTATGGGCGGACATGATCGACGAGTTATCTTCCACATTTATTCGATAGCTTGAAGATCACCTTAATTGATTCATTCCAACGGGCAGATTGGATGAACTCATTTGAAAGGTGCTAACGGCTATGGAGGCACGAGGGAGTATTTAAAGATGGAGTCATTGTTGTTCGAAAGGTGTGCTGATAGAAAATTTCAAAGTTCGAACCTCTGAAGCTCCTTGTTCTCACAATTCTTTGAGTTATAGTTGTGTACAAAGGAGAGGAACATACAGTGTGGATTTGTGTGTGTAATAGCTAAGACTCTTTACTGAAGAAGTCTACATCACAAGCTGTACAAATCTCTTTTGCTTCATAGTGAAATCCAGCCGGTGAGCTGTCAACGTGTAGAGTGGACGTAGACTTGGATTAAGCCAAACTACTATAAATCTCTATGTTCAAATCTTCTTACCTTAATCTCTTTACTTATATTGCTGCACGATTTAATTGATTAAGTTTTTAGTTTCAAGTCTTTTTACTCTAATTTTCATTTTAAAGTTGAGTGATTCATCATAAAGTTTTCAAAAGAAAATTATAAACACCTATTCACCCTCCTCTAAGTGTGCTTACTAGCATTTATCAAGCGCGGTGAGGCTCGGGAAAAATAGAATAGGCCAAACCGAGCCTAAAAGGAGGTTTACCAACGAAGAAACGGCCAAGAACGAGCTCCAAATGGGTCTGCTGGATGGCGAGATGGCTGGATGGTGTGGCTGGAGGCGAAGGAAGAGGGCAGACAATGCATGGCTGGCGACGCGTGCACGGGGCGAACGCTCGTGTGGGGCTGATGGCAACTCTCGGCGATGGCTTGGCATGGCTAGCGGCTCTAGAGAAGTGTTATGGCCAGCCAAGGAGGGAGAGGGAGAGAAGGTAGAAAGGAGGGGAGACAAGGGCCCCATTTGGCCTTGTTTTTCCAATACTTTGTCCCCCAAAGTGCTTGCCCTCCAAGCCAAGATCCATGGCCACCATTGAGCCACCAAGACTCACTTTTGGACATGTGAAATGGTCCATTTTGCTAGGCCATGGGGGGAGTTACGAATTTTAAAGTCTTGGTTTCAATTGGTCACCTCAACTTACTTGTTTTAATCTCATATGTCTTCAATTAAATCAGTTGGCACCTATTGATATTTTTCCTCATCCAAAAATCCATCATGCTTCTCAATTGTGTGACCAAAATTAATCCCTAGCCTTAATCGATCAAAAAGGGTCATAAACTAACTTTTTTCCAAAAAGTCTCGGTTGTTAGAAAAATCTTCTGAGATTGAGTTGTGGGTCCTAGAATTTATTGTGACATGAGAGAATCTTCAATTTCTGAAATCGAACTCAAATTGAGGGTTAATTTCCATTCGGCGCGTTTTTAGCGTGACCTAGACTACCGGTAGTTTTCAGAACTTTTTAGGGTAAATGACCCGTGGTTGATTTTCTTCGAGCCATAATGAACCCACTCGATACGTTGGTGACTCTTGATTGTTGTGAAAATCTCGAGGACTCAATTCAAACACAGGGTACCAAAACGATAGTAAAAATTAAATTAGTGTCGGTCAACAAGAATTTACCAATTTAGTGGAGTCACCCATGATTGGCCACATATCTTAGTCGAACTAACCTATCTCTGATCTCAATACAATTTTTAATTGTGCTGTAATGATCTCTAAAGATGAGCACGATTGAGAAGTCAATTCTTGGTTGAATTCTCAAGTCTATTGCCTTAAAATTCTTTAATGGCTTACCCAGCTATTCTAGTTATCTCGAGAGTGATTAACTCTGAGAACAGCCCTATAGGCGTGTCGATGAAATGCCCAATTAATTCAGTAGAAAATAGGGTTGAAAATCTAGGATGTCACACCACCTGCTGGGATTGGGGCCATCCTAGGTGGAGACGTAGCTGACCCTCCTGATGGCAGGGTGAAGAACTCATCGTCTCCGGAGGTTGACGAGTCAGAAGTGGAATTGGTGAATGAGTCTAATTAGGGGCTGTAGGACTGTTCATTCTTTTTGGTTGACCGATCTTTTTGTAGGCCGACCATTTTTGGTGTATATAAAACCAAGGTAAGTGCACTAAGCAAGGAACTAACTTGAGAGTCCGCATTTGAGATTCAAGATGACCATATCCGTTGGTGGGGTTTTTAACAAGTGGGAAGATTTTGACTTCTGTCTGATGCAAATGCTTAGGGACTTTCATAATCTTGGGTGACTATTCTTCATTTTTTTTTCTTGTCTTGGTCATATATGAGGCCAATTAATCATTGATGCGCATCACACATATAAATTCATCATAAGCTGAGCTACTAGGGTTTTGAGTTTTGTTTTCTGATTCTTTTCTAATGTATTGGACGCCATGCCTTCACCTTATTCAAGGCGCCTTTGCGAGTGATTGTTTTTTATATTTCAAATGCGCTGTCGGGTTCTTCAAATAACCGGTAATCAAGTGAATAATTAATAATTGTGCGTATCATATTTAGCTCAAACCTTATGAGATAAATGTAGGATTAGGTGAGAATACTAAATTGGAGATTAATATGCGCATCTCATGGTTTTTTTCGGCGGAAGCGCATCTCATGGTTCAAAAGATACAAATTGCTTATCACCGTTGTCAAATGTTGAATTAACTTACCATAGTTGCAAAAATCTTTAGGACAAAATATATACTAAAGATTATTTCTTTCATGGTTTGAGTTAGTGATTACCATCTAAAAAATTGTAAACCGCTGAACCTTGAAAATAGTATGACATCGCTCCGAAATTCATTGAAACAAAACAGATTCAAATTGTTTGTTTTTCAATCATACCACTCTGCTATTCAATCAAATAGATTAATACAGCTACTGAAGCTATTCAGATTCTTCAGCTACTGAAGCTATTCAGATTCTTCACATGCTCTAAAACTATTCATTTGATTGAGAAGTACATAATCCCATTGCTTATTCCTCCGCAACATATGCTTGGCGTCTTCGCGCTTTGCTTTTGCCCGATCGAGAACCTTGACAAAATCCTCTTGTGTGCAAAGTTGAGGCCGAGTCACAAGACACAGCCATCGCCTCCGAGCAGTCTAGGGTCCATGTCTCCGGGCCACAGCCCAAGCGTCGGACATGGGGTTCAAAACTAGGGTTTATTAAGTCCAATGTAACTCAGAGGTCATTGCTCACCAAATGATCCTCTTGTGCTACATATCACACACGCCCGTCTTGTAGTTCATGTGATGGTCGAGTTTATAACTTCTAGCTATTGCTGGAGTAGAGTGCCAGTAATAGTGTATATACATGCAGCATGCATCGTAACAATGATAATGCAACAACTGGTTGTAGTTCTTTGGTCACCAATTGTTTCTGTAATGAAAAACTTTTCCGGGTTTCTCCTTGCTTAATGGCCCTAATTTGAACATGAAACAATCAATCCCTTCGTCCTAATTAACATGAAGTACCGAAAATATCTAGTCAGCTAATTATTGCGGGGAGATATTATTTCGAGGCAGAAAATGCATTTGCGCTCCTTCAAAACTTCTAATCAACAAGGTTACAGTGTAATACCTATTGAAAAATATCAATTAACAGAATGTAGGTTTTTCTAGATTCTTATTAATAGAAAATGGTGGATAAATTGCAGACGAGAGATCCTTTAGCGACAACCACGACTTGTAATTAAGCAAAGCTGAGGTATCAATGAGAGGACTAGAGCTGAATATATATGCAAAAGATGGATGCGCTTTTGATACTATTAAGTTTTTAGAATTCTACTACTATTGTCCTGAAGGTTCAGAATCCATCCTGCCTTAAGGAGTTCAGACCCATTTCATGCCGCAATGTCCTATACAAGATTATAGCTAAACTATTTGCAGAATATATATGTTGTATGCTTCCTTCGATCGTATGTGATTTACATATGAACATATCCAAACTACTGATATTTCTGATAAATGTAATTATAGACAACAGTAGAAGGACACTAAAGGGTTAGTGCAAGAGTCAATTAAAAAACCGCCCGACCTACTACCGTCACCCAACGAACGGCTTATGTGACAGCCGGAATTTGACCAAATCTCCAACATTTGATAGCCACTGAGTGGCCTCTCAACCTTTTTGCTTTTCAAGATCATGTATCCTCTGTGGACCTTGGTACTATGATCATATATTTGACTTCTCGGATTCGGCCCTCCACTGATAGAATTAACGTTCATTATGCAATGAATGGACCTCTGATGAGAGAGGGGCAATATATATATATATATATATATATATATGCGCGGGTGCACGCGTGTGTTAGAAAAAGCTTCCAAAACGGCATGGAATATTTAACTAGATATTCCAAAGGCATGAATTTTGACAATCCCATCTTTCTTGAAATTCGATACTTGAGCTTCTTGAGCTTGACAAGGACTTGGCCAACTTGAGTCGTCAGTTGACCGTGCTCTTGAGGTAGATTGCGTGGAGCTTGGCCTAGTCCAATGCATCTTGTAGTTCAGTCACTAAGATCAAGCTTATTTGTCGTTTCTTCTCCTCTTCGTATATTCCTCATGCATATATATGCATCCTAGCATTCACAAATCACCCATAAACAATAGTTTCAAGTTTAGATCCTATATTTAGTTTTATGATATTATGAGACATGATCCATGATGATAGTCACAAATTATTGGTTCTGGCAATAAAAAACTTGATACCTTCACTTAGGACGGTTGTCAAAGGGGAGTTTAAGTTTGAGCTCATTAATGTATGCAACTAAAATAATCTCCATTTAAAAGTTCAAGCCAAAAATTTTTGTTTAACTAGAATAAATTAACTGTTTCACTTTACACCACATGTCCGATTTGAAACTTTTTTGGCGAAACACCCTCAAACGTGTGCTTAAAAAAACCACTCCCTCACTTGTGAGCCATCTCAATTCGAATCTCCACTTTAACTTGGCCTGATATGGTAGATGTTGGTGTGCAAAACATCTAACCTTGACTCTACTTCAATCACCTTGGACTAGCCAAGATCAATTGGAAGCAAGGGACGCATCCATTATTTCAATTGGGGAGTTACATCCATGATTGATCTTTTGATATATTTCTCCAAACGTTGATGCACATCAAAAGTGGCCTTCCAACAACCGTTTACTCTAATATCACTAGTTTGATCACATAGCAGAAGTAAGCTACCTTCATTTGGAGAGATCATTAAGAGAAATTCACGTTCAACCTAGTCAACCAATCCATTTGGATTCACATTTATACATTATATGAATGTGGTCAAGGTCCTATTGATAGAGATAATGACAGTCTATTTACATTTTATTGGATCAAAAGAATTAATTGAACATTTTAGAGTTTTTAAGAGTCAATTTTGTTTGAGACAATTTCATAAATTATAACTAATTTATTCTAAAATTTTGGTGTGAAAATTTTAAGTTCACATTTTGGCCCTTCTCAAGTGTAAGTTTAAGTTTCCATACTTTCTTTTCTTAGTCCAATTCATTACTCGAGGATTATCGACCCTTGTTAAGTACTCTCATTCACTATTTATCCACGGTAATTAACTAAAAAAAATCCAATTGTATATGAGAAATTGAACTCTTGCTTTTCAATAGAGCAACTTTCTTCAGAAAAATATCCCAAAAATATGAGAAAAAGTTGCCAAATTAGTATCACGAAAGCACCTTCACAGCACCTTCACAATCATTTTACAAAATCTAATAGGGACAGCAAATCTCCAGGAAAGGAAAAGGCCAAGGGTCAAATGCACTGCAACCATCAAACTTTCAAAAGAAAAACCCCACCACTCCTCTTTGTCAC
This sequence comes from Eucalyptus erythrocorys, assembly GCA_014182555.1. Lineage (NCBI taxonomy): Eukaryota > Viridiplantae > Streptophyta > Magnoliopsida > Myrtales > Myrtaceae > Eucalyptus > Eucalyptus erythrocorys. The sequence goes on from CM024604.1 coordinate 37,729,611, forward strand.
AACAAGATCAAAGTTCTATTTTGTTTAGTCCTTCACAACTTAGTGAAATGGACCAAATAATGAGCCTCCAAATTGGGATTCTCTTGCCCCTAGCAACCGTCCAATCAAAATGGAACTCGACTTGTCCAGTTAGCAGATTGATAAATTTTTTAATATAAATACTTAAAGAATCTGACTGAAGAATATGGCGTGGTTGGCTACTACACCGGCGGAACCCTCCGGACCGCCAGCCACTAACATTTTATAATCCACAAATTGTAGACAAAAACTTTTTCACTTTGCTGATTTATCAGTTTAGTGCGCATGGAATTTCGGTGGTCAACTAAACTATAACAGAGTCGTCCAGGACTGGTTTGATGGTGACCTTTGACTCTTCAAGACAGAATTTTCTAGAGATTCTATCAGTTGTTGACGGATTGTTCCACGTGCAGCATCCCCCGGACCAGTTGAAACTAAGAAGAGCAAAAGCAGGATTTTTCTTTTCGATATATGAGCCAAAAAGTCGAATTATCTTAAAATCTATCAAATATTATGTAAATTTCATAAATTAATTAAGTTTAAGTCTTTAAATTGTGTTCTTGATCCTAATCACAGAACAATTTGCAAGGCATGGTTTAATTGATCATCTCTAAATCCTGTGCCGAGAATCCCTTGACATTTTATCAACCACACCAACTCTGAAATATTGACAATAAAAAAATATTTCAATTATAATACAGAAAACATATAAACTTCATTTGTTTAGTAAGAGGTCTTCCAAGGCCCTTTAATGATTTTGTGCATGGTGCTTGACTTCATTTATCATAAAGAGTTGGGGTAACATCTATTGAATACTAATTATATGCATTTTGCTGATACTTTGGTGACAAAATGTCCATGAGTATTTATGAGAGCGCGTTTGGTAACGCTTTTGTTTCCAAGAATAATTTCTAATCGAAATGATTCTTTTTTATTCTATTCCGTAAAAACAATTTCTAAGTATTTTAAGCTGTTTGGTAATTGTCCAAAATTTCAATTCCCGAAATAAAATTGATTTTGGTATCGTGCTCAAAATTTATATTCCAAATCGTTTTCTTTTAATTTTTAAATAATTTTATTACTTTTTCCCTTTTTTTTCTTTTTTCTTTTTTCTTTTTCTTTTTTCCTTTCTTTCTCCTTTTCTTGTTTTTCAAGTGGCTAGTCGCCGGCCTTGGGATGACTAGCAACCAACCAAACAAGGGCCAGTGACCTCACTCGGGTGTCGCTGGCCCTCGGCGAGGCCAACCCTCGTCGGTCGAGCCTCGGCGGTAGCCGGGCTCGGCTGAGCCTCGACAGGGTTGGCCAAGCCTTGGCAAGGTTGGGTGAGGCCCGCCTGGCCACAGGTGAGGCTCAGCCTTCCCGGTGGCTAGGCTTGCCTTTGGCGAGCTTGCTAGACCTCACTTGGCTTGGCGAGCATCCAACGAGCTCGCCAGACCGATTGCCGGCGACCAGCGGTGATGAACGACAGATGGCGGATGGCAACCGCGGTGGTGGCAGTAGATGAAGATGAAGAAAAGGGAAGAAGAACAAGAAAAAGGAAAATAAAAAGAGAAAATATGGGCTTGATTCTAGAATTGTTCTCGGGAACAAAAATCAACTTTTTTATTTATTCTTGATTCTGTTTCAAATCTATTTCTAGGAACAAAAAAATAGAAATTTATTCTCGGGAATAAAAAATTTACCAAACATAATGATATTTCAAAACTACTCCCGGGAACAAAATAATAGAAATTTTTACTATTTGGTTGGTTACCAAACATGGCCTAATTGTCCTTTTCAAGAAGAATTGAAGAAGTAAATTTGAAAGCATGGAGATGATAGAATTTTATAGCAAGTAACAAAGTCAGTTCACAATTCCAGGTAAAGGCCAAAATATGATGTATACTTGCAAAGGCGAGAGCAATTATTGCCATTTTAAATTCTTGTCAGTATATGTTGAATAAGCAGTTATATGTAAGTACGTATAAGTTGTAACAAAAGGAGAAGAAAGACATACAAAGATAGCATATCAGACATCTCTATTTTCCATTGTGGCTTTTCCTACAATTTATGTTTCCTTTGTATTTTTGTTTGTAATTAGTTCAATTAGTTCAATTTTCCGCAATTTCTTGATATTAACTTAACGAACTCAAAATTGAATGGTGATTATTTCCGTGATTGTCAGTCGTCTTTCCAAAATGACCATTTTGTCCGTTTCGAGTGCTTCAGAAAAGATAGAGCAATCAAATTGGAAAGAATAGAACCTCCCAATTATCTCAAAGGAGATATGGCTGTCTTTAGTTATTTTTTCTTTCCCCCACGTTGAAGTAAATTGAGTTCCATCGGGTGAAGCAATGTGAACATTAAATTAAGTTGTTTGTTTTATGCCCCAGTTTGCTGATTTAATTGTTGAAATGACTCGCGAGTATGAATGGAGATCGTGTGGTTAAAAAAAAAAAAAAGTACTACGACGTCGTTGTTCATTTGTTTGGGAATGTAACAAAATGGTCCGATTGAAAGCCAAATCATGTCAGGCTACTTGATTGAACCAAAAAAAAAAAAAAAAAAAAAAAAAAAAAAAAAAAAACATTGACCTACATGAAACGAGGAATACATTTACCTCGATTCGGTGCAAATGCAATAGTGAGAGTGACCGCCACCCAATTACTCATGAAGATTAACTTCAATGCACTTCATTCTGGTTCCATTAATCTTACTTACTTGTTTGGCTGAAAAAAGGCTTTCTCAGTTCATATTGAACTCGGAGAAAGATATGTCATTTTTACATCAACAACATATAGTAATTTATTAGGTTTTCTGAAATACGTAGAGGGTATCAAATGCAACACGACTTAAATAATTCAGACAGGCTAACGTTAAAACTCACAAATTTGATTCTTCTCGTAACATTCGATTATTCCTTCTTTACAAGACATTATTAGATTTTTTGTCACCAGATTTTTTCTTACCAATTTTTATACTTCAGATTAGCATTGTATTTGAATGCCTACTAGTAGATGATTTGAAGACTCTGAACCTCGCAAGACATGTGTTTGACATTGCTAGAGCTATTTTTTATATTTGAAAGTTCTTCCTTCTAAAATAAATTATGGCCCTCAACATTTGCTCCGAACTTTATGAAGTTCTTTTAGAATAAAGATGAACACTTTTCTAATAAATTAGATTATTTCAAAGCTTTAAACCTCATAGGACCAAGATCAAGCATTCAACCTCATTGAAACTAAACTATCTTGAAATAGAAAATGTGCACTAGGTCAGTATTCTTTTTTTTTGGTCGTAACACTAGTTCAGTAGACAATATTACATCTTTCAATATAGCAACACTTTTATAATATGGGCAACCGATAGTAAGCCAGAATTTCCCTTACTGAGTATTCATTATAAGTGCCCTTAAAACACTCTTTAGCACTACTCATAATCTTGAGGAAATTTAGACAATACACTAGTATGGCAAATGCCATATGTCAATAAACAAAAGATGGACCTATATTACATGTGTTATATTGTCATTTGTCAGGCCTTGTTAATGTTGGAATATATCTGTAGTGGACTTTTTTTATAGTTAAACTTTATCCAAATATTTAACAAGTTCATTTAAATGTGTTGAGAATCATATCTTAATCATGTTGATACTTAGTTTTGATTGTACAAGCATTTGAGCTAATATCACAAAAGTGTGTAAATCTACAAAAGAAAGTTTGAAAGCAAAATCTTGGTTCTGCAAAACAATCAGACCTAATCAACGGGCACTTTTCATATATAGATTCAAAGATCGTTGGAGTTTCTAAATTGAAGACCCATCTCGAAAGAAAAAGGTATGGCATTCCAAGATTATTTAGCCTAATTCGCTCAAGAAATTGGTGAGATGGCATGATGAGAACTTGCCATTAATAAAAGATAATCAATAGAAAATTTGATTAATAGCCTAGTTTGAGGGAAGATTCTACACATGCTTTAAAGAAATTTTTGCCGAGATTTTTATGGAGAGAATTAGATGACATAAAGCCTACTTGATTCATGTGCAACATTCGAATTGGAGCTTTTTAAATTGGAGAAAACTTGGCCAAAAATCATACAGTCAAAAAGGGAAACAACAAGTTAGGGTGAGCATCAGTCCAGGTTTGACCTTGGACCGACCTTGGACTGGCTCAACCCAGCCGGTCTTTGTCCAGTTAGAAAGGGCACTAGGTCAATCCTTGGTCATAGGAGTTTTGGGTTGGTCTAACTTGGACCAACCCCATACATTTTGTGTATTATATAATATATATTAGATGCATCTATATTATATATCTAATATATATTCGACCAAAAAACAGAAGAAACCTTCTTCACTCACCTCACTCTTTTGCTCACCTTGCGGCCAGCCTCTCTTAACTCGCCTTGCCGCTCGCCTCTATTCCCTTGCCTTGCATAATCGTTTTTATGGTTTGTTGCTTTTAGCAAGTGTGCATTTCTATTTTACCTTATCTTATATTTATGTTTGATATATATTGGTGTTCATAGTTTGGTTGCTCAATGTAGCATGGTTGATGAGTATGTAATTTGTAATATTATGTTTGTTCTTCTAAGGAAAACAAAAAATGAAATAATAAATAATCGGTTGGACCTGGTTGATTATGGAATCAGACTGAACCCATAGGGTCGTACAAGATCACAACATAATTTTGTCGAACTCAATATGTATTGACAATTGTTTATATCCGTCCTCTTACATGATATATTTTGAAATGAACATGTTCAGACAACGTTAAGCTGTTTCCTTGAAGTGCTTGCTTAAGTAAAGGAAATGCAATTGGGAAATGTGTGAAGATGGACTTCAGGTGTGAAGTACCTAAAATTAACACATTTAATGTGGTGTTACTATCTTGGAAACACGAATCTTGTGTTTATGACTAGCAAAAGAATTTGACTAATTTGACGAAATGAATTTAAGCAGTTGTAGGATGTGGGAGATATAATTCAAAATTTTAAAATCTACAATAAATTTGTGCAATCATATCATTGTTATGTGGGTATGGCCACTATCCATCTTTACCACTAATAGATATTACTAGAATATTGGGCAAAGTTTGAAGTTGAAAATGATGTTAAGTTTGCTTTGTTGTAAGAGATGATAGTGCCTAAATGAAAATACTATTTCAAACATATGAACACAAATGTTGTATCGTTATTAAACACGTATTTTTGCTCAGAATTTTGTTTCGGGAATAGAAGTAGAAAAATTTATTTATGGAACAGAAATTGTCATTTAGAACAGATTTTCCAATTATGACTTACTGCCCGAACCTGTTAAAGCGAATATTGAGTCACGATTACCGCTGCTAGAGGAGTTTTCTGTTGTTAGAATAAATCTAGATTTACTAAGAATGGTCTACTAAACAGTACACAAAGTGATGCGACAGAGTTTTGTCGGATATTATATATGAACCACCCATTTACTTAAATGCTGTCATCGCCTCACAACTTAACAAATGAATTTTAGTATACCAAGCATATTTTTTATTTTATGAGTCTTGTAAATGTACTCTTGGGACACACTCATTAAGAAACTAAATTAAGTATACTTGACTGGTGTCTCAAAAACATTTCGGTAAGACAATCCTTTTTTTATTAGCAATGAAACAAAAGAATCTAATGTGCGTTTTGGGCGGCTAGGCATGCACATTCTAAATCAAATTTAAAAGCTTAATGTGACAACCATCGAGAGATTGAAGGGTCAAACAACAAAGGACAGAGACCATAAATGTTTGGCGCATGTGGATTGTGGTGGCCTCATCATATGGTCCTTAATATGCTAAGCCCTTCATCTCTTGATATTTCCTCCATATTATAAGGGGGGTCTCTTTAGCAAGTATCTACCTAAATTATCAAAACAACTAGGATACACATATAATAAGTTCACGAGAAAAGTTGCACAATCAATTCTAAACCTACTGTATGAAAATCAATCAAGTCACAAATTTTTTAATTGGATCAATGTATTCTTAAACCTTCGAAGGAAAGTGAAATTAAATCTTCTTGGTCATGCCTCACCCAATCCATAATGTATCATCGAGGACTCTTCTCTTAATTAAGTCAGACAAAGCATTTGATAGTAGGGCAAGTGAAGAGCAGTGCGCAAGATCATTTCAACGTGTGCTTGAACCTGACGTATCCTTCTCACAACCTAATTCCATGGTAGGGCGGTAATTATTAGCCATACTTTGTGGTTACTATGTAAGCACTCAAAATAATTTTCGAAACAATTAAACGAGGTCAACCAAGAACAGTCGTTGTCATATTACATGCATGATTCAGAATTACAATAGTTTTCTTCACCACAATCGAAAGGTCAAAGCGAGCAGCGGCCTATTTTTAGTTGGAAATTTTACGATGGTACGTTAAAATCAACAAAGTTGGCGCGAGTTCCTGTCCATTCGGGTCTTCTTAAATATTAGAAGTGGCAATTATCACCATCCACGAAGAAGAACCAAAATGAAGTCCACGTACATAGTTTTATATGTAATTGGTCAGTGGTTAAGATTCTCAAAAAGTCACTTTCTCAGGCCTATAAATAGCAATGCGGAGTTCAAGTGCTTCTCATTCGGTCGACTATATTCTGTCTTACCTATTTCTTCTCAGCGCTTGCTTCAAAGTAGAAAATCAACTTCCTTTTCCACACTTCTCTGGCTATGGCTGATCTCCAAGTCATATCAATATTTGTGATCATTTTCACCTTCATTGCGTTCGATGCAGTTCTAACTTCCGAGGGAAGGTCAATAAAATTGGCATGGGAGGACGAACTCCGTGCAATTAATTACGACCAAATGCACAAACAAGCATCACAATTTCTCCTGCCGAGTCTGTCTCCTGCGAACGATGATCATTTTGATGAGGGGGAGGAGATGGTTGCCTCGCCTATAGCACATGATCAGGCGGCCAGTTTGGGCGAGTCAGAAGCAGTGTACAAGGATGATTTCCGCCCCACAGCCCCTGGGAGCAGCAGCCCCGGATTGGGCCATTCTTTCTCTGGCTTAAAGAAGGAAGCTGTTCGACCGAAAGCTCCGAGTGGTGATGAGGAAAGGCTAATCGTTGCGGGTCAACCAAATGATTTCGAAGGCACAAGACCGGGTCACAGCCCCAGTGTCGGCCATGATTTTCAGAATGAGGAACCAAAAGCCTAAATACTTCAAAATATAAAGTCAAAGCTGTGTTATGTAAGTCTTGTCAATTCTGCTTCAGTTAGGTCTTATGTCCCGAAATGTTATTCTTGTTCTGCTTGGTGTGTATAATATTATCCGTCAATTTGGTATTGAACTATACAATTATTTAATGAAAAATAACGAGGTTTCTTTAGAAATTACCTGCTATATCATACACGTTGGATGTTATATGATATTTAACTTTTCCGTTGTACTACTTTCTTCTCGATCTTCCCCAATGTTATGATGAGGCCAGGAGAAGTATTAAGACAGAAGTTTTTTTTTGTTATATTCAGATTTTAAATGGGAAATAACGACATGAATGATGGGCAGAGATTAAACATAAAAATGGCTAAACCTCGTACAGAAAACGACATTGACCACTTTTGACTTGGAAGTTGCATAAGGTATACTGTAACAATTTTTACATGTTTCTGTAAAGAACTTAAATATTGAAACTGGCCTACGTCATCTATTCTTTCAGAGTTCTCTTTGCATATAACGAGTGCCCTACAAATGTATGATAGAACATGAATGTATCCAAATCAAATTGGTGATAATAGACGGGAAAACAAACCGAATAGTAATAGCAGCGAAATGATGTGAAGGAAAAAAAGGAAGCACATTAATTGAACTTGTGAGCGATGCTTTGACCATATACATGATCTCTCTGCACAGTAAAGCGAACCCAAAAGAGATAGTCTCAACCTCAAATTTAGACTAATAAATTCCATAAAAAGCCTATATGGGTTATGGTAAGTTTTAAGTGCCGTTACTTCTTCGGAAAATGGTCTCATCCATATATATATATATATATATATGGCCATCTCTTTTACTCAAGCCGCCACCCTCTCGCCGGTTATAGGCACGCTTTTGTTTACTCAATCATTGCTGTTAACTTGAGTTCAGAAAGTTTGGAATATGGACACTTAACTTAATCGTGCATCTTATTGCACGTATGGTTGGCCGACAACTTATTTACCATCGTTCTAAAAGCAAATGATAACAAAACAAGGAAACAAATTAGACAAACAATTTATGTGATTCAGTCAGTAGGACCAATTCCACGGAGGGGAAAGCAACACATGATTTTATTATAATAAGTGATAAAATCGAGATTATAACAACACTCGAAACACTCAAACACACTTAATGTGCCCCAGCTCCCAATTACATTCACATAGTATTTAGCACCCGTAATTCCTCAAGAAACAATCTCCCAATTTCACAAAAGAATTCACAAATCTTACCCACAAGATTTTGCTTGACTCGAATACTTAAAGCTCCTCTTGGATTGCTTCAAAGTGTAATTCACAAAGAAGTCGTCTTTTGGATGCTCTTCACAAAGAAAATCTACCTCATATAATGAAAACATTTGGATCCAATATAGGAAACCTACACAAGCTGGGAGGCCTACTTGGATGGAGTTTCCTTTATGGGTTCAATTTTGAGAAAATATTTCAACATCTTCATATTGGCTTGTTGTTTGAGTCAAGTCACAATCATTTTGCTGGAATACGAACTTCATTGCTACTCTTTCCACATTCTCTCATGGGATCAACCTTGAGAGAAAACTTTCAAATCCAAGGCCAAGTCAGGCTGGAACGTCACTATAACTAAGAGTCTCATTAAAGCACCAACTCCATCTGCACCTTTAGTTACTCCAAAAGGATTCTCGAACATAACCTCCTCAACTATAGAGATCCTCAACCACAAACACTAGGCAGCCTGTGTAGTCTCGACAGATACAAGCAATTGCTCTATTTCATGATTCCTTAGTAAAAGATTTGTCGATGTTGATTTTGGGAGTACGTGGAACTAGGGGTTTGCACCGTTGAGGTAAGTCCATTTCATGGCCTTTATTCCTTTTCACTTTCCCCGTCTAGTGTGTGAGGGTTTTATTCATTGCAATTGCTACCTCCACAAGGTGTTTTGGACCTGGGTTCAGTTTTCTTAAGACAAAGTGGTTTTCAGTATATAATATGCGCCATAGAATCAAAGCAACAAGTTCGAACGAAGTTGAGTTCTTTGGATTGTCGTTGAAATGCAATAGTCATTCATTTAATTTGGTTTCCCCCTATCTTGTGATTCTGATATGCAAACCAGGATTTGACCAAATAGCTTTCATCCATGGACATAGAAGTAACATGTGCTTGGATTATAGAAAAGTATTTTATGTGTTGGTCGAACAACTGAGGTGGTGGGATAAATTAATCACGTTATCTGTCTGCTATGCTTGTCGTCCTATCCTAAAACACAAAATTTCATAAATAAATATATAAATGAAGATTAAAACCTAGGTTTCTACTATTTATAAAAGCATAAATTTTTATAAAGGAAAAATACTAATGACTCAAAATGATCTAGTTTCTTTCATACATAAAGTAGAGGGAGAGATTGATGAAGAAATGTTTCTCGAGGGACAAGCTAGGCCGCTTTTTTTTTTTTTTTTTTAAAAGCTTTGTATCATATGATGGTTAAGTATACATAGTGTTTTCATATTGAAATATAACTTCCGAACTTCAGCAAATTCTATAGCTTTTCCTTTAAATTCTTCTTTTTAAAACATAGGGAGACTTGTCAAAAAAGTCCTAAACCTATTGCAATTATGTCAATTTAGTCCTAAACATTTTTTTTTGTCAATTTAGTCCTAAAGTTTTTATGATTATGCCAATTCAGTCCATCTCGACCAAAATTAGCTAATCGGCGTTGACGTGGAAATCGGCGGGGACAGCCGGCGAACGCTAATGTGGGAATTATTTATTATTTATTTAATTTTTCGAATTTTAAATATATATTTTAATTTATAATTCATTTTCTTTTTCCCACCTTCTCATTCCTCTGGGGAAGAAAAAGAAAAAAATAATTCAAAAATTCGAAAGAATATTTAAAATTTAAAAAAAAAAAAAAAAAATATTTTAAAAAATGCTACGTTAGCGTTCGCCGAATGGCTAACATCCACGTCAACGTTGGCTAGCCAATTTTGGCCAGATGGATTGAGTCGGCAATTGGCCCAAATAAAAAGTTTATGACTGAATTTTGCACAATTACAATAGGTTTATGATTTTTTTGGTAATTCTCCTTAAAGCATAAGTTATTGTCTATCGATTTGGATAATTTCTTCGGTAATTCCTAAGAAGTACTTTTTGCTGAAATCTGTGCTGATAAAAATGAGTTTTATATGTAAAAGAATAATGAGACCACAATGTACTGAAGATAAACCCAATATTAATAACCCATATCATCTACAGAAATTATAAGATTTTAAGTGGGCGAATAAAAACTTTAGGAAGAGAAAAATCTCTCTGGACAATGTATAGCTATAAAACCTTCACGAGAAATACTAAACAAATTTTTCTATCAACTAAATTACTCATTACAGATCCATAAATTCCCACATATATAGAATAACATAACCAAAAAGAAAGGAATGGAAAAGAAATATATTGGTGATTGTATTCATATTCTACATCTACAAAAAATAAATTCATCAAAGTTCTAGCATGGTCCAAAAACCTTTATTATTTGGCTTTTTCATGTTCCGCCTTGACAAGATCGATCACTCTGGAACAACCATTGCGAGCATGGTAGCTTGATGCGCCTATGCTTCAAATGGATCTGGTCTTCAAAATTATTAAGCAAAACTTGGAAGATCTTGCAATCTAAGTATGCCAAAGGGACCGAATAACCTTTCTCCTCTTCATCCACATTGTCGCGACCTCTTTTTTTGGGGGCGCCCGGCCAGATCGGGTACGAGCGCTTAGGGAAGCTAATGGCTCGGCTGGATTTAATTAAAGCCTGGACTCTCCCAAGTCCGCCAATTCACGACTTTAAAATTTTTAGTTTGTAAATCAATTTTTAAAATGGAGTCGCCACTAATCAATTTAAGGCAGGTTGATTAGAAACCCGAGCGAAGTACCGGGAGAAATACTCGCTTCTGCGCAACTAGAGAAATTAGGATCGGGGACTTAATTACACTAGTTAATCACTAATGCCCTTTCGGTACCTAATATTGTTTAAACTCTAAGGGTTTTTTTGGATGTTTGGGGATTTTCCATGCATTTTAGGAAAAATCACATTTTTATGTACTTTTCTCATTTTTGGACATAAAAGGGATTTTGGATTTTTTGGGGTATTTTTCTCATTTTTTAGTATTTTATGAAAATTTGGGGCTTTTTATGAATTTTGGCATTTAAGATTTTTTGGCATTTTTGGATTTTTTTGAAAAATATAATTTTTTTTTATTTTTCTAACTTTTTTGGAAAATAAAATATATTTTTGTATTTTAAGTATTTTTCAAAAATAATAATATTATTATTTTGATTTTTGATTTTTTGGAAAAATAAAACATTTTTAAAAAATTTTAAACATTTTTTGATTTTTCGGAAATTAAAATGATTTTTAATTATTTTTAATTATTTTTGAAATAAAAATATTTAAAAACCGACCTAGGTCGGATCCACAGTCGGATCCATCCCGGGTCGACTCGAAACGTGGACGGGGGCTGCGTTTTGGGGTGGGGCCTCAAAACGGCGCCGTGGCTGGGCATGGACGCCCGACCCGGCCCGACGACTCGGTTTCGCAACCCGGATCCCGCTCCTTTATAAAACGACGCCGCGCCTAGCCCTCGCAAAACGGCGGTGTGGAGGGACCAGATTGCGCGCAACCCGCGGGCGTCGGGTCACGCGTCTGACCCGCTCCACGACCCGGTTCACGACCCGACGACCAGCTCGAAACGTCATCGTGGCGGAACCCTTTATAGCCGCTAGACCCGACTCCTCGGCAACCATACCCGACTCGGATCCGACTCCCATGTAAAACGTGAAACGACGTTGCTTTACGGACGCCCGGCCCGAATTCGAACTGACTTTTCGACCCGGCCTCCTATTCTCCCCTCAGCTCGCGGAACCCTACTCAGTTCCTGGTCCGGGTTCGACCCGGCGACCCGGGATCGTGACCCGGGAAACCAGGAACCCTAGGGTTCCGAATTGGGGATGCTGACGACGGCGATGGCGATGGCGACGGTAGCGAAGGCTGGAGGAGGGCACGGCGATGATGAGGGCGGCGTGGTACCTGCTCAACGGTGGCATGGCGACGGCGCAGCTCGTGCGACACCTCCCCTCCTCCTGCAATCTCTCTCTCTCTCTCTCTCTCTCTCTCTCTCTCTCTCTGTGGCCTGCTTCTGCAATTGGCTCCGGCGAGGGCTCGGATTTGTGAGTCGCGAGCCCTCGGCCCCACTGAAGTCTCTCAGTGGGTATCCAAGGGCTGCGATTTCGAATCGGCTCCTCTTTTCTCCGCTTCTGCCTCTACTTGTGTGTGTTTGCCGATGGAGGGGTATTTATAGGCCAAGGCTGGCCGGCCGATGGAGCTCGAGCGGGGGGGACCGCCGCGGCTCTAACCGGCCGGACCGGAGTCCCATCCGACGTGTTCCGTCGACCGCCTGCTCCGCGTCCCATCGCCAGCCACCCCGTCATCTCCCACGTGCTCGGCTGCTCGCTGCTCCTCCCCCAGCCTGCATCGCGCCTCAGGCGCGTGCGTTGCACGTGAAACCGGGCGAAGGAGACGGGTCGCGCAGGTCGGGCGCGGGCGCGGGCTGACCCGCGGGCTTTGGGCCGATGGCCTTCTGGGCCGCTTCTTCTATTTTTTCGTTTTTTCCGGTTTTCTGTTCTTCTTCTTTTTTTTTTTCGGTTTTTCCTCATTTTTCTATTTTTTCGGTTTTTATTTTTTTTGTTTTCTTAAGCTTTTAATGAAAATGAAATAAAAGGAAATAAAGCCAAAAAAAAGTAATGATAATAGTAATAATGATGATAAAAGGGAAACTAATTAAAAAACCCTAAAATTAAAAACCCTAAAAACGAAAATTAGGCGTCAACAGCTGCCCCTCTTTGAAGGTGAGCTCGCAGAGGTTGCATTCAAAGACAAATTGATGCCTAATTTTTACCCAACATGGGCGGTAGATTATATCATACTATCCTATGACTGTGGCCGATCGATAGAGACGCAGATGGATTTTAGTCAGTGATTTCATAAGTCACAGTTGAGCCAAGGGCTGGATATTCGATGGATTATAATTTTGTATGTTTAAGTATGACTATGATATAAATTAGAGAATAACCTGATGAACCGTGAGACTGTGAGGATTATTGAACTACAATCGAACTAACCTTGACTGACATTATAATCTTGTGATGAGGTCGAAGATTGTAGAGTATTTACTTGAAGGAAAAAGTGATTTATTTAGGTGAGGAATGAAGTTTAAAATTTAAAGTTCAAACTAGACCTAAGTTATTGACTATTTAAGCTTATGATTTTAACTAAACAAAATTTAGTTAATTAGAGGATTTAATTTAGGAACTTTGGACCTGATGGTTTGGGCTGAATGTGGGCCTTGGGAAATAAAGTGGGCTTCGTCCAGGCCCATGGAAGGGAGAATGGTTGGCCAAGCTTCTTGAAGAAGCCTTGGTGGCCGAGAGAGAGAGAGTGTGAGAGAGAGAGGAGGACTCCAAGTGGCAATTTCTCTTGACAAGTGTCCAATTTTCATAAAAATTAATCATTTCATCTAATTAATAATTAAAGACAAGTATAAAAAGAAGCAACCGGTTCATTTGAGGGGGTGGTCGACGCCTAGAGAGAGAGAGAGAGGAGAGAAAACACAAGAAGAAAAGGAAGAAGTAGCAGCTGCCGTCCGCAAGCGGTGTTGAGGGATTTCGCCGTTTCTTCTCATTTTCTGCTTAATTTCAAGGCAAGATCAATCTCTAGATTGCTCATGCATTCTGTGATCTTGCTGTTGTGTGGATTGAAGGTCGAAATTGGGTGTTTCATGGATGAAAATTGAGGTCTTGAAGTCATTCTTGCTGTGGGTGTTATTCTGGTCGAGTGTTCCTGCATGTACCCGATTCTTGTTTGGAGTTGTGGATGAGTTTAGGGTTGGAATTCGGCTTCAGTTTCTACATGAAAGTTGTATAACAGGTCTTGAATTACAACATATCCAAAATTCAAGTAAAATTATCAAGGTTTGAGGGGTGAAATGAATTTCCTAAGGAACCGGGTGAAAACCGGCTCGCATGTCGACCCCTGTTACTTGTGGGTTACTGCATGTGGCTTTCTGTTGAATGTTGGCCTTCGACCTCTTCCTATGAAATGTTAAGGACATTCTAATGTATATCATACTAAAATTTGAGGCAAATCTAACCGGTGTAGCTTAGGGAAATGCTTGCTTACATACGAACCTGAATTCTGGGTTTGTTTCTGTGGGAGGTCAGTAGGTCGTGTTAGTCATATGATGACTTTTTCTTGTGAATTTTGCTTCGACTTCTAAAGGAAAGTTATAGGAAACATGTTAAACTATAACATATCCAAAAATCAGGGAAAAATAAGGAGATTTAGTTGCTCAATTGAGGAAATTTCGTTGTTAATTGATCCTGTAAGGTTTGGGAATGGAGGCAGGAGATTTTGATTTTTATAACAAATTCTGTGGGACGAATTTGAAGATCATGTCTTCATGAAAAATGTTCTTTAGACTCTTGGCTATGACATACATAAATTTTGTAATTTTTGAATGATATTTAGATTCTTAATTTCATTAAATTCGAATGGAGTGTAAACTGAGTAATCCTATTTGCCCTGTACGGTTCGGTAAATGAGACAGGAGCTTGTGATTTTTATAGCAAATTCTGTGGGATGAATTTGAAGATTTTGTCTTCATGAGAAATGTTCTGTAGGATCTTGGCTATAACATACTGATATTTGATAATTTTTTATTGACGTTTGTGTATTTAATTAAATAAAATTCAAAAACTGTACAAACTAGGAAGTCCTAAACTCTAATCTGTTTTGCCGAGCTTATATCTTTTTCTGTGTGAGTTTTTTGGACATAGTCTCTTAATGAAAGTTGTGCCTTAATATCTCTATGATGATGTGGTGAAATTTCAGGATTTTTAGTGGCCAATTGGATGGTCAATTTTAGGTTTCTTTGTGATCGCGCAAGCTGTTTTGTTGGAAATTCACTGAGTTGACATGGCTGATCAATATCTTTATGTACAGTGACATCTAGAGCATATTTTCTTCATGAAACATGTGCCATTTTTTCTTGGCTGTTATGTGTGTGAGTTTTATAATTTTTTGGAAATTATTTGGCATTTAATTGAGACGTTTCTTTGGAATTGTGTATGCTGAAATTTTGTGCACTTATGAGGCAAGGTTGGAAACTAGTTGAATGAGGTGTTGCATTGAGTTTCATGCCATATGAATGGGAATGTGGGCAATGCATGATGTTATGTGTGATGAAATATTCTATTGTATGCCATGAATCATGCATGTGACAAGGCCATTGGATGGTGTGAGCCGATGATGCCCCGGGAGTTTTCGGGATGCCCGGCCAGGGAGTGAAAATGCCGGATGCCCAGTAGCCCTGTGTGCGTAAATCTGGATGGCCTCGGAGTTGAGATGCCCGGAGGGTAGGGGATGCCGGAAGCACGGATGGTGTGTGCCGTGAATGCCTCGTGATGCCAGTTGGGGTGCGAGATGCCCGGCCAGGGAGTGTAAATGCCGGAAGCACGGATGGTGTGTGCCGTGATTCCTCGTGATGCCAGTTGGGGTGCGAGATGCCCGGAATGTGGGGGGCCGGAAGCTCGGATGGTGTGTGCCGGGATTGCATTAGTACTGTGAAAACTGAAAATATGATGTGCACACGGTGAAACATATGCATGGCATTGGATGATACATGGATGTGCACATGGTTTTTTACATGATATATATATATATATATATATATGTACATGGTGTAACATACGCATGCATTGGATGATATGTGTAAGTGCACATGATGAAATATATGCCTGAGTGCTAAGGATATATATGTGCATGGTCTGAGCATGAGTGATTGAGTGTCTATGGCTGAATGACTGCCATATGCATGGCTGTATTTGTGATGCTGTCTGACATTATGTTATGTCTGGTGCTATCATGTGATGATGTGATATGTCTGACTGTTGTGTGTTGTATGAGTAGTCATAGAGATTATATCTTTGCTGAGTAGATATACTCACCCCTTTTTGGGGAAAACACTTTCAGATTAGATAATGCCGCTTGCTCCAGTTTCTCCGGGTACCTTCTATGGGATCCCTTCCGATGTAGAGGTGGGGATTACGCAGATAGACAGCCCGATCGTTGTTGGGTTGATCTTCTTCCGTGTTCGCATTCTTGTACGGTTTGAGGTAGGGCTTGAGGACGGCTCTGTCTTTCAGGAGTTCGTATCGGTTTTTGTGCAGCGAGATGGTGTCATGAGAGGTATACTGCCACCACCACCGTCTGATAGACCAGGGAGGAGGAGGTAGGATCGAGAGAGGAGCTGGGAGCAGAAGACTGATATTTTTGACAGACTAGGACCTAGAGATGGATTTGGCCAGTTTTTGAGGGTTTTCTTTTGAGGGGTAGTGGGGTTTACTTGTTCTTTTTTATGTTTAAGCCACGTCTACATGAGTTGGCTCTCTGATGTACCTACCCCGATAAAATCCATCTTTAGTGATATAAATAAAAGATGTCCGGTTTTATTATCTTTTGATTGTTAGTGTGTGCATTGCCCTCCTCTAGTTGTTGGAAGGGAGATTTTGTGACAGCCCGAGCGGCGGTGCGCGGGGAGGAGGGATGGCGATGCGTCCACACCTCAGTCCCTGGACGTGCGCAAGGAAGGAGTCCCTGTCCCACATCGCCTAGGGAGGAAGTCTTGGGCCAGTATATAATGGCTTGGGCCCCTCTTAACCTGTATGACGCGTTTTAAAGCTGTGAGGGAGGGAAATGGCTTCGTGCAATCCCATCCAAAGCGGACAATATTATATAGTAGGGCCCGGGTCGTTACAAATGCCTTAAGGGGGGAGAATGTGACAACCCAGACTCGGGGCAGCACGGAGGGACGGACTAAGATCGCCTCGGCAGTACGCAGGCGAGGCTAAGGGCATTTCTCCTGTCCCACATCGCTTAGGGGGGAGTCCTGGGGGCCTTTATAAGGGCTTGGGTCTCTTAATATGTATGACGCGTTTTAAAACCATGAGGGAAAAGACCGTGGCTAGGATGGCGGTTCGTCCGCACCAGGGCGGGTGACCCAAAGCGAACAATATCACACAGTGGGGGCCCGGGTCCTTACAGATGGTATGAGAGCCGACTCCCGCAGCGTGTGGGGCCACAGCGAGGGCGCTATGCCTTAAGGGGGGAGAATGTGATGACCCAGACCCGGGACAGTACGGAGGGACGGACTAAGATCGCCTCGGCAGTACGCGGGTGAGGCTAAGGGCATTTCTCCTGTCCCACATCGCTTAGGGAGGGAGCCTTGGGAGCCTTTATAAGGCTTGGGTTCCTAAGTATGTGTGACGCGTTTTAAAACCGTGAGGGAAAAGACCGTGGCTGGGATGGCGGTTCGTCCGCACCAGGGCGGGTGACCCAAAGCAGACAATATCACACAGTGGGGGCCCGGGTCCTTACTAATGGTATCAAAGCCGACTCCCAACCGCGTGTGGGGCCATAGGGAGGGCGCTGTGCTCCCAGGGAGGGGAGAGTGTGACAGCCCGAGCGGCGGTGCGCGGGGAGGAGGGATGGCGATGCGTCCGCGCCTTAGTCCCTGGACGTGCGCAAGGAAGGAGTCCCTGTCCCACATCGCATAGGGAGGAAGTCTTGGGCCAGTATATAATGGCTTGGGCCCCTCTTAACCTGTATGACGCGTTTTAAAGCCGTGAGGGAGGGAAATGGCTTCATGCAATCCCATCCAAAGCGGACAATATTATACAGTGGGGCCTGGGTCGTTACAGATTTGAAGGGAAATGAGTTCGATTCCGCAAAGTTGAACGCGCTGGGACCATTTGTAAAAAAAAAAAAAAAAAGAGCCTAAGAAGTTATAGCTCAGAGTTGAATACTAAGTGTACTAGGGTGACTGTAACGACCTCCAAGGGGGTTATGGGGGTGTTACACCAAAAGAGAGCAATATAATTTTACATATACTAAGACAGTTAAGAAGATACATGGAGTTATTTACCGGGAGTGAGTGAGATAGGGTGTGAACCTCGGGTTTTTGGCAAGTATCAAGGTGTCATCTTACCTGGTAGTATGAGAAGGTTGCTTTTCCAGGACTCGAATCATTCTTCGGTCGCCTGTTAAAACAATAGATAACCCGAACCTGTCTTCGGTCGCATTTGATGGGGAATTACTTCTCTAGGACTCGAACCATTCTTCGGTCGCCTGTTGGAGCAATCAGAGGGTTGTCTCGGACCCGAACCATTCTTTGGTCGTCTTGACGGGGAATTACTTCTTCAGGACCTGAACCATTCTTCGGTCGCCTTTCTCAGGGTATCTCGTTTGCGGGTGTCTAATTTGTATCGAGAACACCAGTTGCTACCTGACCTTTCTCAGGAGATGCGCCGACCTTTCTCAGGGCATCTGTTTTTTGGGGGGTGTTTGACTTCCGTCAGGGACACCAGTTGAAACTCAACCTTTCTCGGGGGATGCGCCGACCTTTCTCAGGGCATCTGACTTGAGGGGTGTTTGACTTCTGCCAGGAATACCAGTTGGAACCCGACCTTTCTCGGGGGATGCGCCGACCTTTCTCAGGGCATCTGACTTGAGGGGTATTTGACTTCTGTCAGGGACACCAGTTGAAACCCGACTTTTCTCAGGGCATCTGCTCTGGGGGGTGTTTGACTTCTGTCAGGGACACCAGTTGAAACCCGACCTTTCTCGAGAGATGCGCCAACCTTTCTTAGGGCATCTACTCTGGGGGGTGTTTGACTTCTACCAGGGACACCAGTTGGAACCCGACCTTTCTCGGGGGATGCACCGACCTTTCTCAGGGCATCTACTTTAGGGGGTGCCTGATTCGTATCGAGGACACCCATTGATACCTGACCTTTCTCAGGAGATGCGCCGACCTTTCTCAGGGCATCTGCTCTGGGGGGTGTTTGACTTCTGCTAGGGACACCAGTTGGAACCCGACCTTTCTCGAGGGATGCGCAGATCTTTCTCAGGGCATCTACTTTGGCGGGGGGGGCCTGATTCGTATCGAGGACACCCGTTGATACCTGACCTTTCTCAGGAGATGCGCCGACCTTTCTCAGGGCATATGTTTTTGGGGGGTGTTTGACTTCTGTCAGGGACACTAGTTGAAACCCGACCTTTCTCGGGGGATGCGCCGACTTTTCTCAAGGCATCTGATTTGGGGATATCTGGACATTCACAGACACATTAAAGAGTACATGGATATTCATAAGTACTAATCTGACGGATATTTGGGCCTTGGCAGGCATCATAAGCATTGAAGGGGTACTCGGATGATCACAAGCACAAGTTTCAGGGATACTTGGACGTTCACAAGTATCGAAGGGGTATTTGATAATTTGAAAATACGGAGGGCATACCTTAGGTATTTGTGAAGGTCTCTCACTTTCTGGAAATAGGGAATATCGAAGATGTATGTGGCATCCTAGAATTTTATAAAATATTGTGACCGTAATTAGTGACCATTTGCCCATGATTCGTGGCGAGGCTCGGCCATGAGCTTGTAAGGGGTATATTTTGACGGAAAGAGACTTTGGCCATGAGAAGTATAGGGTTGGAAGTTGTACATCCCTAGACTCAAGTATGGGTTGTTTAATTTTTAATTAACCTAATTAAGAATTAGTTATTTTAAGAATTAGAAATTTATTTAATTAATTTGGATTTGAAAGGCTTGGGCCGAATTTGAGTGGCCTATGGCAGGCCAAGTGGGCTGGCCACAAGCCCACAAACCCACAAAAATCGTGGGCGGTCGAGCAAGGAGAAAGGGGGAGGAGTTGGCCGGTTTTGCGTGGAATTTTTGCATGCAAAACAAGTGTCAATTTGCATGAAAAACAATGATTACAACTAATGATGAAGATTAGGGGGTATAAAAGTGGAGAGTGACCGGTTTAGGGGGTTTAGTTCGACGATCAGAGAGAGAAGGAGAGAAAGAAAGAAGAGAAAGAAGGAGGAGAGAAAGAAAGGAGAAGCGCCGGTCGTCGCTCGCCCGTGTCCGCCCGTTCTCGCGCTTGTTTTCTTGAAATTAAGGCAAGATTTGATTCCTTTATCTACTCTTGCATGCTGTATTGTGAGTGTAGTGCTGTATAGTAGTGAAACTTGTGGTTGTAAGGGTGGAAGGTAAGGCTTTGAGGTGATTTTGCTTGATGCTTTCGTCTGTCTTGAGTAGATCCATGCGCGCCAGTAGCTTGTGAGGTCTTGCATGTAACTTTAGAGCGAGAACCTGACTTCGATGTCTTCATAAGACTTGTAGAAAATATCTTGAACTACAACATACTAAAAATTGATGTAAAATGGACAAGCTTTGAGGGGTGAAACGTATTTTCTAAAAAGACGTTCGGATCTGGTGATGCATGTGGAGTTTTTATGAATTTGTCTGCTGTATTCGACTTTCTACTGGGAATATTGCTTCCATTTCTTCATAAAAATTGTAGAGAACATCAATAGGAACAACATACTTAAATTTGAGACCAAACTAACATGAATAGCCTAGTGAATTGTCGTTTTTCTTGAAGATGTGAAAACTGGATGAACAGTGCTTGACGCCAACGACTTCGGGGGACCATAAGATGATTTTGCTTTGGGTATTTCACCTTGATATCTAAATGAAAGTTGAAGAGAACACATTAAGCTAGAACATATCCAAAATCCAGAAGAAAAGAAGGAGAATAAGTAGGTCATATGGAGATTTTTCGGTAATAGAAAGGTCTGGAAGTGTGGTACAGTGAACAGAGGATTTTCTCAACTATAATAAATTATCTATAACGAATTTGGTCTAGGTGTCTGCATGAAAAACCTACCTTAGAGTCTTATTTATCATGTGGTAAAATTTCATAATTTTTAAAGACCGTTTGTGTATTTAATTTAGAAAAATGGCGAGTATTAACATTAGGCGTTGATCTGGATATAGCAGTGCCATGAACAGAAGCTTACGACCACTGAAATTAATTATCTATAACCAATTTGTCCTAGATGTCTTCATGAAAAATCTATTTTAGCATCTTGGCTATCACGTGGTAAATTTTCATAATTTTTGAAGATTGTTTGGATATTTAATTTAAAGAGATTATAAAGCTGTGCAAACTGTGTGTTCGAAATGTGTTAGCCGTATTATGTAAGTTATATCTTCTTGTGTGGAGATTGTTTGGACTTGAGTTCTGCATGAAAGTTGTACTTTTATGTCTTGAATGTTTTGTGGTAAAATTTCATGATTTTTAGGGGTCATTTGGATATTTAATTGAGGAAAATTCTGAAAACGTGTAAGCTGTTGAACTCGAAATTGGTTTGCTGTGCTGTTGAATTTGTATCTTTTCATGTGTTGATTTTCAGAACTTGCTTCCTTCATGAAAAATGTGCCATTATGTCTTGGCTATTACGTGTGAAAATCCCATAATTTTTTAAGGTCATTTAGGCATCCAATTTAGACATTTTCATAAATTATGCATGCTGGAATTTGCACAATTTTCAAAGAAGAAGGTATGAAAACTATTTTCGATTGCATGAACTAAATGTTTGGTATTATCCCAAGTGTTTTATCATGTTGCAAGCATGATGATATTTGACATATCATGTGGATATTAAAAGTGTACATCATGTCATATGACATATGAAATTGGACCCTGCATGTGAATGTAACTCATGATAAATGAGAAGGCCGTCGGATGATGTGAGCCGATGATGCCCCGGGAGTGTCGGGATGCCCGGCCAGGGAGTGTAAATGCCGGATGCCCAGTGGCCCTAGGGGTGTAATTCTGGATGGCCTCGGAGTTGAGATGCCTAGAGCGTTGGGGGTGCCGGAAGCACGGATGGTGTGTGCCGTGAATTCCTCGTGATGCCAATTGGGGTGCGAGATGCCCGGCCAAGGAGTGTAAATGCCGGAAGCACGGATGGTGTGTGCCGTGAATTCCTCGTGATGCCAGTTCGGGTGCGAGATGCCCGGAATGTGGGGGGCCGGAAGCCTGGATGGTGTGTGCCGGGAATGCATTAAAAGCCAATTAAAAATTGTGGAAAATTGGAAATGACATATGCACATGGTGATGTGTTTGCATGGGCATTGAAAGATACATCATATGGTGATATGTATGCATGGGCATTGAAGGATATATATGCATATGGCGATATGTATGCATGGGCATTGAAAGACATGAATGCATGGTGTATGCCTGAGTATTGAATGACATGTGTGCATGTGCTTTGAAATATATATATACATGATATATGCATAGATATGTGATGATGTGCTCATATATGGTGCAATTACATGTAAATGGCTACAAGGTAAGTGGTGTATTCTATGCATGAGATGATATGTGCTTCATTGCGATGTCTTGATTGTTTTGTATGATGCTTGAGTAGCCATAGGGAATTAATTATCTGCTGAGTGGTTGTACTCACCCCTTTTGGGGACTAACATTTCAGCTTAGCAAGATGCCACTAGCACCTGTCGCACGTGGTACATTCTATGGTATCCCTATGGATGTAGAGGTCGAGTGCACGGAGCATCCTTGCTTAGAGATCCCTGGATTGATTTTCTTTCGAGTGCGCGTTGTGATTTTCTTAGATGCGGGCCTCCTTGGTGGCCCAGTGACTCAAGAATTTATGTCTGTTCATGTTTGCTGTGATGGCATGATGAGGGGGATGTTGCCGCCGCCGCCGGCCGATGCACCTAGCTGGGTGTGAAGAGAGCGTGTGACTGGTGTAGGCTGACAATGCACAGCCTAAGAATTTATGGCTTAACTTAAACTTCGAAATAGAAATAGGAGACTGTGGCAGCCTCAGGTGGTTCAGGGGTGCTACAGCCTTGGCTGGTATCAGAGTAATGGTTATAGATTGGAGTGATAAGGAGCCTCAATTTCAATTGAGGAATAGGATGACAATGCACACCATAGGATATTAATTGGGGTAGTTGTCTAACTTTGAACAAAGGGTGATGGGTATTCACTCGTATATCCCTATTAGACTATAACGAGTTCCTTTAGGTTGCCAGTAACAAGTATATGTTACTTATATAGTTATAGTAATTTTAAATGGAGACAGTGAGTCTCAGATTATTCCTGAGGCAAATGCTTGGAAACTGTAGGAAAAGCATGGTACGAGCTGGAGGTGCTCAACCATCGAGGGCTGAAGCCTCTGCTACAAGGGCTGAACCCCAAATGGAAGATATCCTGCAGGCATTGGCCAATATAGGAAATTTGATGGAAAGACAAGCGCAGCAACAACCTGGAGCAGAACGCCATACTCAAGGACTGGTGGAACAATTTTTGAAGTTAAAGCCACCTAAGTTCAGTGGAATAGGAAGTCTTGAGGAGGCGGAACATTGGATTGATGGAATGGAACAAATTTTCAGGTTGTTGAACTGCAATGATGCTGAGAAAATAACTTTGGCAGAGTACCAGCTGGAGGGAAATGCAAAATTTTGGTGGAGAGCTTCGAAAGATACAATCTTTCCACCAGTGCTCGCTGTGAATTGGGATGAATTTGTTAGGGCTTTCAATAGGAAGCATTTCTCGATTGTGCCAAAGATAGGAAGATCACCGAATTTGTTCGGTTAGAACAAAAAGAGCCGACGTAGATCAAGACGAGGCTAAATTTTCTGAATTATCTAGATATGCTCCTAGATTGATTGAGGATCAAGAGGAGAAAGCTAAGAGATTTCTGAAAGGGTTGAGGACTAATATTAGGAAACAACTGGTGCCATTGAACATAAGAGATTATACTGAGGTCTATGAGAGGGCACAGATGGTAGAGCAGGAATTAGAAAGGGAACAGTCAGAGAATAAGAAACAATGGTCGTTTGGTGATGTGAGAAGAGGTAGGAGACCCTATATAGGTCAAGGACAGACATGCCTGTCTAAAAAGAAGGGTAAATTTAGTAAAAGTAGAGATAGCCTGAATTTAGGGAAAGCACCTAATAGAAATGGAGAATGCCCAAGGTGTAATAGATGACATGGCCCAGGACCTTGCATTGGACAACTGAAATGTTATGGTTGTGGACAAGCAGGTCATCTTAGGAGAAACTGCCCGCAAGAAAGGTCGCAGATGAGTGTTAGTTCGGTGCGACAAGCACCTGGTAGCACTGTTATGCCAAATCCACCAAGAAATCCTCAGAGGCCACCAGCACAAGGAAGGGTATATGCGATCACCCAAGAGGAAGCGGAAGCTTCCAAAAATGTTATCTCAGGTACGATTCTTATAAATGATAGAAAGGCATATGCATTGTTTGATACGGGTGCTACGCATTCGTTTATGTCTGAAAGATATAGACAGTTGAATAAGATAGAAACTACGCCTCTTGAGACGCCTCTTTGTGTTTCTACACCTTTAAAGAATATGATATTGTCTACGCTGGGGTGTGAAAACTGTAAGATAACGGTGGGAGGAAGAGATATGGAGATAGACTTAGTCGTAATGGCCATGTATGATTTTGATGTTATCATAGGAATGGATCGGCTTCATAAGTATCAAGCCAAGGTAGATTGTTATAGAAAGGTAATTCGATTTACCTTACCTGACCAGTCTAGTTGTGAATTTCTGGGAAGTCAAAATCACCTATCTGTACCACTTATCTCGGCAATGGAGGCTTGTATGTTACTTGACGAAGAATGTCAAGGCTATCTGGCCATAGTTAAAAATCATACTCAAGAAGAACCTAAGATTGAGAAAATTAGAGTAATTAATGAATTTCAAGATGTATTTCCTGAGGAATTACCTGGATTGCCACCGGAACGGGAAATTGAGTTTGAAATTGAATTGATGCCTGGAATAGCACCAATATCTAAAGCTCCTTATAGGATGGCACTAGTAGAACTGAAGGAATTGAAAGTGCAACTACAGGAGTTGCTTGATAAAGGATTCATTAGGCCGAGTGCTTCACCTTGGGGTGCACCAATCTTGTTTGTGAAAAAGAAAGATGGATCAATGCGCTTGTGCATTGATTATAGGCAACTGAATCAAGTGACCGTTAAGAATAAATACCCTTTGTCTAGGATTGATGATCTTTTTTACCAACTCCAGGGAAGCTCGGTTTTCTCTAAAATTGATTTGAGGTCGGGATACCATCAACTAAGGATTAAGAAAGAGGATATTCCTAAGACTGCGTTTAGGACTCGTTATGGACACTACGAGTTTCTTGTTATGCCATTTGGATTGACGAATGCACCAGCTGCATTTATGGATCTAATGAATAGGGTGTTCAAACCTTATTTAGATCAGTTTGTGATTGTTTTTATTGATGATATCTTGGTATATTCGAAAGGGCCTAGAGAACATGAGCAACATTTAAGAATAGTTTTGCAAACTTTGAGAGATCATAAACTGTATGCCAAATTTAGTAAGTGTGAATTCTAGTTGGACCAAATAATATTTTTAGGACATGTAATATCAGGAAAAGGAATTGCAGTGGATCCAGCAAAGGTTGAGATGGTGATAAATTGGCCAAGACCGACCACACCTACTGAAGTACGAAGTTTCTTAGGATTGGCTGGTTATTATAGGAGGTTTATTGAAGGATTTTCACAATTGACAGGACCTTTAACAAAATTGACTCGAAAGAACACGAAATTTGAATGGAATGGGGAGTGTGAAAGGAGTTTCCAGGAACTTAAGAGAAAGTTAACCTCAGCCCCAATTTTGACTATACCGTCTGGGTCTGATGGATTTACAGTGTATAATGATGCATCTCACAAAGGACTAGGATGTGTTTTGATG
The DNA here is from genome assembly GCA_014182555.1 of Eucalyptus erythrocorys. NCBI lineage: Eukaryota > Viridiplantae > Streptophyta > Magnoliopsida > Myrtales > Myrtaceae > Eucalyptus > Eucalyptus erythrocorys. The sequence goes on from CM024604.1 coordinate 37,755,551, forward strand.
CAGCATGGCAAGGTCATAGCCTATGCATCTAGACAATTGAAACCTCATGAATTGAACTACCCAACGCATGATTTAGAATTAGCAGCTATAGTGTTTGCCTTAAAGATATGGAGACACTATTTGTATGGGGAAAAGTTTGAGATTTATACGGATCATAAGAGCTTGAAATATTTATTCTCTCAAAAGGAGTTGAACATGAGACAAAGGAGGTGGATGGAATTATTGAAGGATTATGATTGTGAGATACAATACCATCTAGGAAAGGCGAACAAGGTAGCGGATGCTCTTAGTCGTAAGTCAGCCATGGAAATAGCTAGTTTAAGAACGGCTGAGTGGAGCCTGTTGAAGTCAGTAGCAGACTCAGAGTTTAAATTAAAAGTGGATAGCCTTACTAGTATGCTTAGTGCGTTGAGAATTGAACCCGAAATTATTCAGAAAGTTAAGATCTTACAAAAATCTAATCTGGAAATTATGAAAGTGAAAGATGCAGTGACTTTAGGGAAAGGACCAAAATTTCAGACTTCTGAAGATGGAGTAGTAAGATGTCAAGGACGACTTTGTGTTCCCGACAATGAAGAGTTAAAGAAGGAAATTTTGTCGGAGGCACATAAAAGTAGTTACAGTATTCACCCAGGTAGTACCAAGATGTACAAGAATTTACGTCAGCAATTTTGGTGGAATGGTATGAAAGCAGATACGACCAGGTACGTATCTCAATGCTTGACATGTCAACAGGTAAAAGCGGAACATCGCAAACCTGCAAGACTCTTAAGACCACTAGATATACCAGAATGGAAATGGGAACATATAACAATGGACTTTGTACAAGGATTGCCAAGGACGTCAAGTGGTCATGACTCTATTTGGGTAATAGTAGATCGTTTAACTAAGTCCACTCATTTCTTAGCCGTTCGCACAGATTACCCAATGAATAAATATGCAGAGTTATATGTAAGCCAAGTGATACGCTTACATGGTGTTCCAATAACTATTACCTCAGATCGAGATTCAAGATTTACCTCGAATTTCTGGAGGAGTCTTCAAGATGCCTTGGGAACTAAACTTCAGCTTAGTACTGCTTTTCATCCCCAAACAGATGGACAAACAGAAGGGTAATTCATATACTAGAGGATATGTTAAGAGCTTGTGTGATTGATTTTAAAGGAAACTGGGATGAGAGACTGTATTTGGTGGAATTTGCTTATAATAATAGCTACCAGAAAAGTATAGGCATGGCTCCCTATGAAGCGTTGTATGGGAGGAGGTGTAGAACTCTTGTTTGTTGGAACGAAGTAGGTGAAAAGAAATTGACAGGACTTGAGTTAGTTCAAGTTACTACTGAAGCTGTTGAAATTATCAGGAAAAGACTTAAAACAGCTCAAAGTAGACAAAAAGACTATGCAGATAAGCATAGGAGACCTTTAGAGTTTAGTGTGGGAGATCATGTATTTCTTAAAGTATCCCCAATGAAAGGAATATCTCGATTTGGAGTAAAGGGTAAGTTGAGCCCTAGATTTGTGGGAAAAGAACATTAATGGTGCCATAAGTTGTGTACGGTGCTCACTTTGGTACCAAAAGTTTCCGTCGAATCACTTAAGTGCCAAATCGGAGGAAAAACGATCACTTTGGTGCCACCGGCGAAAGATTCCGACCACTGGTGAAAGATTCCGGCCAAAATCTGACGTGGCCTCAAACTCTGGCGAGCCACATCAGCATAAGAAACCAATAAAGAAACACCACGTGGATTTCCGGCCGATCAGATCGGCATTGGCACAAAAGTGAGCGTTTTTCAAATTTTTTGGCACTTAAGTGATCCGATGGAAACTTTTGGCACCAAAGTGAGCGCCGTACACAACTTATGACACCATTAGTGTACTTCTCCCTAGATTTGTTGGACCTTTTGAAATACTGGAAAGAATTGGAGATGTGGCTTATCGTTTGGCATTGCCTCCAAAATTGAGAAATTTGCATGATGTATTTCATGTGTCAATGTTGAAAAAGTACCAACTGGATCCTAGTCACATACTCGATCATGAAGCCATCAAAGTGGAAGAGAAAGTAAGGTACATTGAAGAGCCTGTGCAAGTATTGGATCGAAAGGAACAAATTCTCAAGACCAAGAGGATTCCATTGGTTAAGATTTTATGGCGATATCATGATGTAGAGGAAGCCACTTGGGAGAGTGAAAATGAGATGAGGAAAAGATACCCTCACTTGTTTAAGGAGACATAAGTTTTGTCTAATTTCGAGGACGAAATTCTCTAAGGAGGGGAGAGTTGTGGCATCCCAGAATTTTATGAAATATTGTGACCGTAATTAGTGACCATTTGCCCATGATTCGTGGCGAGGCTCGACCATGAGCTTGTAAGGGGTATATTTTGACGGAAAGAGACTTTGGCCATGAGAAGTATAGGGTTGGAAGTTGTACATCCCTAGACTCAAGTACGGGTTGTTTAATTTTTAATTAACCTAATTAAGAATTAGTTATTTTAAGAATTAGAAATTTATTTAATTAATTTGGATTTGAAAGGCTTGGGCCGAATTTGAGTGGGCCTATGGCAAGCCAAGTGGGCTGGCCACAAGCCCACAAACCCACAAAAACCATGGGCGGTCGAGAAAGGAGAAAGGGGGAGGAGTTGCCCGGTTTTGCATGGAATTTTTGCATGCAAAACAAGTGTCAATTTGCATGAAAAGCAATGATTACAACTAATGATGAAGATTAGGGGTATAAAAGTGGAGAGTGACCGGTTTAGGGGTTTAGTTCAACGGTGAGAGAGAGAAGGAGAGAAAGAAAGAAGAGAAAGAAGAAGGAGGAGAGAAAGAAAGGAGAAGCGCCGGTCGTCGCTCGCCCGTGTCCGCCCGTTCTCACGCTTATTTTCTTGAAATTAAGGCAAGATTTGATTCCCTTATCTACTCTTGCATCCTGTATTGTGAGTGTAGTGCTGTATAGTAGTGAAACTCGTGGATTGTAAGGGTGGAAGGTAAGGCTTTGAGGTGATTTTGCTTGATGCTTTCTTCTGTCTCGAGTAGATCCATGCGCGCCAGTAGCTTGTGAGGTCTTGCATGTAACTTTAGAGCGAGAACCTGACTTCGACTTCTTCAAAAGACTTGTAGAACACATCTTGAACTACAACATACTAAAAATTGAGGTAAAATGGACAAGATTTGTGGGGTGAAACTTATTTTCTAAAAAGACGTTTGGATCTGGTGATGCATGTGGAGTTTTTATGAATTTGGCTGCTGTATTCGACTTTCTACCGGGAATCATGCTTCGATTTCTTCATAAAAAATTTAGAGAACATCAAGAGGAACAACATACTCAAATTTGAGGCCAAACTAACATGAATAGCCTAGTGAAATGTCGTATTTCTTGAAGATGTGAAAACTGGATGAACAGTGCTTGATGCCAGCGATTTCGGGGGACCATAAGATGATTTTTCTTTGGGTATTTCACCTTGATATCTAAATGAAAGTTGAAGAGAACACATTAAGCTAGAACATATCCAAAATCCAGAAGAAAAGAAGGAGAATAAGTAGGTCATATGGAGATTTTTCGGTAATAGAAAGGTCTGGAAGTGCGGTACAGTGAACAGAGGATTTTCTCAACTATAATAAATTATATATAACGAATTTGGTCTAGGTGTCTTCATGAAAAACCTATCTTAGAGTCTTGTTTATCATGTGGTAAAATTTCATAATTTTTGAAGACCTTTTGGGTATTTAATTTAGAAAAATGGCGAGTATTAACATTAGGCGTTGATCTGGATATAGCAGTTCCATTAACAGAAGCTTACGACCACTGAAATTAATTATCTATAACCAATTTGACATATATGTCTTCATGAAAAATCTACTTTAGCATCTTGGCTATCACGTGGTAAATTTTCATAATTTTTGAAGATTGTTTGGATATTTAATTTAAAGAGATTATAAAGCTGTGCAAACTGTGTGTTCGAAATGTGTTAGCTGTATTATGTAAGTTATATCTTCTTATGTGGAGATTGTTTGGACTTGAGTTCTTCATGAAAGTTGTACTTTTATGTCTTGAATGTTTTGTGGTAAAATTTCATGATTTTTAGAGGTCATTTGGATATTTAATTGAGGAAAATTCTGAAACCGTGTAAGCTGTTGAACTCGAAATTGGTTTGGTGTGGTGTTGAATTTGTATCTTTTCATGTGTTGATTTTTAGAACTTGCTTCCTCCATGAAAAATGTGCCATTATGTCTTGGCTATTACGTGTACAAATCCCATAATTTTTTAAGGTCATTTAGGCATCCAATTCAGACATTTTCATAAATTATGCATGCTGGAATTTGCACAATTTTCAAATAAGAAGGTATGAAAACTATTTTCGATTGCATGAACTAAATGTTTGGTATTATCCCAAGTGTTTTATCATGTTGCAAGCATGATGATATTTGACATATCATGTGGATATTAAAAGTGTACATCATGTCATATGCCATATGAAATTGGACCATGCATGTGAATGTAACTCATGATAAATGAGAAGGCCGTCGGATGGTGTGAGCCGACGATGCCCCGGGAGTGTCGGGATGCCCGGCCAGGGAGTGTAAATGCCGGATGCCCAGTGGCCCTAGGGGCGTAATTCTGGATGGCCTCGGAGTTGAGATGCTCGGAGCGTTGGGGGTGCCGGAAGCACGGATGGTGTGTGCCGTGAATTCCTCGTGATGCCAGTTGGGGTGCGAGATGCCCGGAATGTGGGGGGCCGGAAGCCTGGATGGTGTGTGCCGGGAATGCATTAAAAGCCAATTAAAAATTGTGGAAAATTGGAAATGACATATGCATATGGTGATATGTATGCATGGGTATTGAAAGATACATATGCATATGGTGATATGTATGCATGGGCATTGAAAGATATATATGCATATGGGGATATGTATGCATGGGCATTGAAGGATATATATGCATATGGCGATATGTATGCATGGGCATTGAAAGACATGAATGCATGGTGTATGCCTGAGTATTGAATGACATGTGTGCATGTGCTTTGAAATATATATATTTATATATATATATATATATATATATATATACATGATATATGCATAGATATGTGATGATGTACTCATATATGGTGCAATTACATGTAAATGGCTACAAGGTAAGTGGTGTATTCTATGCATGAGATGATATGTGCTTCATTGCAATATCTTGATTGTTTTGTATGATGCTTGAGTAGCCATAGGGAATTAATTATCTACTGAGTGGTTGTACTCACCCCTTTTGGGGACTAACATTTCAGCTTAGCAAGATGCCGCAAGCACCTGTCGCACGTGGTACATTCTATGGTATCCCTATGGATGTAGAGGTCGAGTGCACGGAGCATCCTTGCTTAGAGATCCCTGGATTGATTTTCTTTCGGGTGCGCGTTGTGATTTTCTCTGATGCAGGCCTCCTTGGTGGCCTAGTGACTCAAGAATTTCTATCTGTTCATGTTTGCCATGACGGCACGATGAGGGGGATGTTGCCGCTGCCGCCGGCCGATGCACCCGGCTGGGTGTGAAGAGAGCATGTCACTGGTGTAGGCTGACACTTTTTGGAAGGTCAACACGGGATGATGGACCAATTGATCGAAGGCCTTAGAGTCGAGTACTTGTGTTTCTAGCCGAGCCTACTAGTAGCTTGGGCTTTTTGTTATATCGACTCACCCAATGTCCATCTCTTGCTATGTAGCGTGTTCAGGCCTTATGGTTTTACTCTGATGGACTAGTAGGTGTGCATTGTGATGTAAGTCGATGGGGAAGGAAATGAAGGTGTTTAATTTTACTTCCGCTGTGAGATTTTGTGCTAGGACCGCTATATATATATATATATATATATTTATATATATATAGATATATATAGAAATGACTAAAAATTTATGGCTTAACTTAAACTTCGAAATAGAAATAGGAGACTGTGGCAGCCTCAGGTGGTTCAGGGGTGCTACAATGTACCTGAGATATTCGTGAAGGTCTCTCACCTTCTGATAATCGGGAACATCGAGGACGTACCTCGCATATTCATGGAGGTTTCTTACCTCTTGGGAATTGGGAATATTGAGGACGTAGCTCGCATATTCGTGAAGGTCTATCACCTCTTGGTAACGGGAATATCAAGGACGTACCTGGATATTCATGAAGGTCTCTCACCCCCTAGTAATTTTGGGAACATCGGGGACGCACCTGAGATGTTCATGAACGCCTCCTGCCTCCTGGAATTTGGGAACATCGAGGATGTACCTGAGATGTTCATGAAGGCCTCTCGCCTCCTGGAAATTGGGAACATCAAGGACGTACCTGAGATGTTCATGAAGGCCTCCCGCCTCCTGGAATTCGGTAACATCGAGGGTGCACCTCGTATATTCGTGAAGGTCTCTCACCTCCTGGCAATTCGGAATATTGAGGACGTACCTTGGGTATTCATGAAGACCCTCCGCCTTCTGGATTTTGGGAACATCGAGAATGTACCTGAGATGTTCATGAAGGCCTCCCGCCTCCTGGAATTTGGAATAGCGAGGGTACACCTCGCATATTTGTGAAGGCCTCCTGCCTTTTGGAAGTTGGGAATACCGATGACGTACCTCGGATATTCGTGAAGGCCTCCCGCCTTCTGGAATTTAGGGAATATCGAGGATGTACCTGAGATGTTCATGAAGGCCTCCCACCTCCTGGAATTTGGGAACATCGAGGACGTACCTGAGATGTTCATGAAGGCCTCACGCCTCCTGGAAATTGGGAACACCAAGGACGTGCACAGGATGTTCATGAAGGCCTCCCGCCTCTTGGAATTTGGGAACATCGAGGACGTACCGAGATGTTCATGAAGGCCTCCCGCCTCCCGGGAGTTGGGAACACCGAGGACGTACCTGGGATGTTCATGAAGGCCTCCCGCCTCCTGGAATTTGGGAACACCGAGGACGTACCTGGGATGTTCATGAAGGCCTCCCGCCTCTTGGAATTTGGGAACATCGAGGACGTACCTGAGATGTTCATGAAGGCCTCCCGCCTCTTGGGAGTTAGGAACACCGAGGACGTACCTGGGATGTTCATGAAGGCCTCCCGCCTCCTGGAATTTGGGAACATCGAGGACGTACCTGAGATGTTCATGAAGGCCTCCCGCCTCCTGGAAATTGGGAACACCGAGGACGTACCTGGGATGTTCATGAAGGCCTCCCGCCTCCTGGAATTTTGGGAACATCGAGGGCGTACCTGAGATGTTCATGAAGGCCTCCCACCTCCTGGAAATTGGGAATACCGAGGATGTACCTCGGCTATTCGTGAAGGCCTCTCGCCTTCTGGAATTTAGATGCAACGCGAGGCTTACCTGGGTGGCCGTAGGGTACACAGGTGTACAAAGTATGGGGATATTTGGATGAACACAAATATTTAACAATATGATCAGGGACCACTCGATTGGTCCAAGTGTAAGAAAACATACCTGGGTAATTGCAGGCTCATGATGTGGGGGAATGCTTGAGAGGTTGCTAGCATTCAATGACATGATTTTGAGGACAACTCTGACAGGTCGAGTGTAACAGAAATGGGGTACTCGAACAGCAGTCGATACTTTAAGATGAGAGGATACTTGGATAGTCACAAGCATCTATATTCTGGATACATCTTTAAACAAATTGAGTGTCAATAAGAGGGGGGTACTTAGACAGTGGTAGGTACATAAAGCTTTTGGGAGTAGGGATGGAAGTATTGTCATACCCCGATCCTCAGGCATGCGCACATCCCTTACTTTTGGTCGATTTCAAAATGCGATATCCCAAGACTATGTATCGCCGACCCTTTCATTTATATATGCACATGCGGAAGTAATTAAAAATCCCCAGATAATAAAACAATGGGATAGAAAAGCAGGCTACAATTTTACTTATTGAAATTCACAACTATACATGTACGGGATTCACAAAAGAGGATAGGACCATGCTCGGGATCATCATCCCAGTCCTCCTCAAGTCTTTCACCACCAGACTCAATTTCTTCAAACTCTTCATCTCTTCCTTCTTGCTCATCCTCGACTTCAAATGCCGGCTCATCTTCGGGAAATCTAGGGACCTGAAATATAATCCCACAACCGGGATGAGACTATGTCTCAGCAAGTTCTACCCCCTAAGACCCGATTAGTAAACTAATACACCTTAGGGCTGCCTAAGCACAACATGAGTCAGAGGACTTACCTAGGCCTCAGATTCCACCTGTATGTTAGCACATATCAAATAGGCACCCAAACAATCACATCACTGATCGAAGCATCGAACAAATCGACTTAGTCGATCACATGCCAACAAGACCACTCACGGTCATTCTCAATAAATCAATCAATTCACAAATATGAGTCGCGGTCATTAGGACGCAACTTAACTAAAGGTTGTATTCACAACTCCACCAAGCAACTTTGAAATATTCAACGGCTTTACGATCCCACTCGACCCTTTCAATATTTAGTGGCTTTACGGTCCCACTCGACTCTTTCAAATTCAATGGCTTTATGGTCCCACTCGACCTTTTCAAGATTCAATGGCTTTATGGTCTCACTCGACCTTTAAGATTCAATGGCTTTATGGTCCCACTCGACCTTTTCAAGATTCAATGGCTTTATGGTCCCACTCGACCCTTTCAAGAAATCCCATCATTTCTGTGGTTCACCAACACATTTTTGGCACTATCGACCCATGCCCGGTTATTTTTCAATTAATAACCAAAATTCATTCAATTTAGGAATAAATCCCAAAATCACTCATAAATCAATTTAGCACAAAAGAAAGCTCAGTTAAATAAATGGGCTGTGACACGACAATCAGCACAAAATTCTGGTCATTGGCCATCTCGGTTGAATTTCTGGAAAATAAATTATTAAATAATTAATTTCAAAAATTAAATAAATAAATACAATAAATTCAATTTAGCACAATATAAAGCTCAATTAAATAAACGGGCTGCACCACGATCATCAGCATAAAATTCTGGTCTCTGGCCATCCTAGTTGAAATTTCGGAAATAAATAAATAATTAAATTAATTTTGAAAATTAATAATTAATTCCTAAAAATTTGTTTTAGGCACGAATTATTAAATTAACACCCGATAAGGGACGGGAAAGATCCCAAGAAGCATCCAATAATTACTAGGACAAGTCTACTTGCTAAATGCACTTTCAATTTAATTAACAAGCACTAGCAAGTCTCTAATTTAATTATTGTAATCTAATCTAACACCCTAATTGCAATTAAATAAATCTAATCAACCCTTAGGCATAATAAAGCTTTAGTGAGTAAAACTCACTTGAGCAAGGCGAAGACCGAGACGCTACGACGACGACGCTACGGCGGCCGAACTTGGGCCGAGCCAACAAACTTGCAAGTCTGCAAGAACTTTGGGCTTCTAGATTGGGCTGAAACAAAACTGAACTGGACCTACCTTTGGACTGGGCTGATTTAACAATCAATCTGGGCTGGAATTGGGCCAAATTGCTAGAATTTGCTGGACTGAAATCACTGGTCTCATGGGCTGATCCACGAAGAAACTGAGCTGAAGACACGGCCCAAAGGAGCTGCTCACTTCGGTGATGCTAGGCCCAAAGTGAGGAGATCGTGGACGCTGGTAATTCATGGTTCGATGAACAGAAGCTTGCACGGCAGCTACGTCGGTGGCGCAAGGAGACGGCTGTAGCTTGAAGAAATCTCGGTGAAGATGCACAAACGGGCAGCAGCTTCGGGTTGTGGGCAGATGTGGGAGGCAGGTGGCGCACAGAGGGATTTGCTGGGTCAACGAAGGAGAAGGGACCTTCGTTGGTTGATTGGAGAAGACTGAGGTGCAGACAAGTGGTGGCTTCAGTGAGTTGCTACGAGGTTCTTCAACGGGACCAAAACAAAGGAAAATGGAGCTGCAGAGAAACTGACGAAGGAGAGAGAGATCGTGGGGGCGTTGAGGCCTTTCACCGAATGAAGGAAAGAGAAATAATTAAAAGAAATGAGTTGGGGGCAGTTGTACGTGAAGATAAAAAGCAAGATGGAAGGGATAAGATGGAGGGTGTCGGCAAGTGGTGGGGTCAAGGGGCATGTGCGAAAAGGGAGAGGAAGAAATCATGTATTGAAGAACAGAAAGACAAAACAAAAAGAGGAGGAATGAAATGAATGTTGCATGAGGGGTGGGCGTTCCGCATGGGCCGAAGAGGGGGTGTGCGTGTGTTGAGAGGGTGGGTCCAAGGAAATAAAATAAAGCCTAAGTTAAAAATCTGCTCAACTTCAACATCAAAATAATTGGTCACCCAAGGCCAATTTCGATCTCGGTTTGCGCAAATGAAGTCCAGGATAAGACAATCTCTCTAACCCACAAATTTCACTCAAATCCGAATTCCATTTCCTTTTTCTCGGTATCCGATTTTTCGAACAAATAAATTCGGTTGGGGTCCAATTTGAAGTCAGAAAATGCCCAAACAATTTTGATTCGCCAAATCACTCACACCAGATGTCAAAAGTCTCTTCAAAATGGCCAATATGAGTTTCCGTTCATTTTCCGCATTTCTGACCCGGTTTTCAGTAAAAATCCTAAACTCGCCGGAATTTCCTCAAAAAGTGAGTCGACGTTCCTAGAATAGCTTGTGACACCACAGAACTTCCAATTTCTGAAATCAAACTCAAATTGATGGTTAATTTCACTCCAACGTGCATTTAGTGTGACCTAGGCTACCAGATAGTTTTCATAACTTTTTGGGACAAAAGACCCGTGGTCGATTTTCTTCGTGCCACGATAAATCCACTCTCGATTGTCATGAAAATCTCGAGGATTCAAATATGGATACAGGGTACCAAAACGACAGTAAAATCAAATTAGTGCCGGTCGACGAGAGTTTGCCAATTTAGTGGAGTCACCCATGATCGGTCATTCATCTCAATTGAACCGACTTATCTCTGATTTCAAATCGATTTTATACAGTGCCGCAATGATCTCTAAAGATGAGCACGATCGAGAAGTCGATTTCTGGTCGAATTCTCAAGTCTATTTGCCTTAAAGTCCTTAATAAATCACCCAGCTAGTCTAGTTATCTCGTGAGTAGCCAACTCAGAGAAAAGCACTGTAGTCGCGCCGATGAAATGCCCAATCCATCTAATCGAAATCAGAACCCAAAAATCTGGATGTCACAAGTATGCTTTTCGGTGATACTTCTAATCTCTATGAACATGCTTGCTATTTGTACAATATGCACACATGTAATGATTGTATATGCTGTAAATTTGTAAATTAAAATGTGATTTATGCATGATGACCTTGTCGCCCGCATCATTTGAATTTCACTGGGGAAGATTTTGAAAGACAACTTTTGTTTAGAATGTAGATGTCTTAAGCATGCCAGATGAGGGACTTTCAGTCTGAAAGGACCTTCCACTCCTCTCATGGGAAAGGCTGTTTTATCCTGACCATTGATGCAGGATTTATATGGATCACACTATCTTACTGTCATCATGTCAGCAGGGGTCCGAGTATTCTCGCAAATGATACGACTTTACCAATGTGAGAGGTCTTTTTTGGAGTTGTGATGAAAGCTTGGTCAATGGCTTATCAAAGGGGACCAATAAAGTCATGGCTTTGTAGGGGAGGTGTTGCACGGTTATCTTCAAGTTTGCAAGTCGAAGATCCTGCGAAAAGAGATAGAATAATCTTGCTCGTACTTCTTCGAGCGATGCTTATAAACATATGAAATCCTACGTTAATCGAAGTGCCCCTAGTTTGAAGAGACTTTTTACAATAGGGTGCCATATAGGCTTGACTCATGTGTAAAAGGGTGACAGCTGGCGATTGCCTTGGCATTTGCCACCGGTCTTTCTTCTCATGGTCTGATGAAGGTTCCATGGACCTCAACAGCAACTCCTCTTGGGAATAAAAATGGCTGCATTTTTGTTTGGGGCATTGACCTTGCTTTTACCAGGCACACTGCTTTTTTATGCCCCCATTTCTTTTTTTCAATTTTGTTCACAGGCATTGACCTCGCTTTTACTAGTTACACTGCCTTTTTTATGCCCCTAATTTTTGTTCTTGTTGCTTGAGGAACTGGTCTTGACAAATTCGAGCAAATGCCATTGCTTGACTTACTGAGTCTTCATCTGTCGCTAGTGTTTCTGATCATGCTGCTTGAATGGCAACTTCTGCTTTGCCTCCTTGCGAGGTTGATTTTACAGACTCAATTGGGTTGTACAATGGATACAAGTGCATAAGGAAAGAAAGGCTCTTCATGACTCCAGGGCACTTAAATTAACGCGAGTGTTCATATGCAATAAAGACACTCAAAGATTGATGCAAGTGCAAGCAAGAGAATTTCTACCCCTTTTCCTCACCTCGTGATGTTGACTTGCTTTCCTTTTGCCCCAGTGTGGGGTGGTTCTTTGACGGGGGTGAGATAGAAATTTGGTCAGTGTATGGGGCTTAAAGTGGGCGATGGAATGCCTCTCACTATTTTGGTTATCGTACCATCCGCTAGAGAACTCTTTATCTTGTAGTAATGAAATTTTCTGCACTCGTCTCACAAGTGTATAGATAGGGGACTGTGTATGGGATGTGGCTTGCCTGTCATCATTCTGACGTGCCTCGTCTAGCATGCTCAATTAATCTTGTATTCTTTACTTGGTAGTCTATTCTAATAATCCTTAATGGAATTAAAGATTTAGACAGACAAAATCATCATGCGAAATTCACATGGAAAAACGCATGCAGTACATGATGTGGAAGAGCTTTGTACTTTTTTCAAAAATAAATGAATGGCTTTTTACCCAAGAAAGATCTATTAACAGCTTCAAGGGTGCTTAAATAGGTGAAATGGCATTCACAAATGTGCTGAAAATTTGAACATTAAAAGAGTTATCTACGAAGGATTATTCACAAATGGGTGTCAATAAAATGCTCCTATTGGTTAGGGACATGACACATGCATGATCAGCCGAGGATTGGGGATCTGATCAGGAATTTTTGCTTTTTCTTCTTACAGGAGAGAAGCTGTAGAAGTGGCTGAATCAGCAGAGCCAAGATCGTAAGTGACTTGGGGCTTGAGGGCTCTCTGTCATTTTGCTTTGAGATGCTATTTGAAATGTTATTGCTTTGAAAAGACTTTCGTTGATTTATTTTCCGTATCTTGGATGGTCAAGTGATCATGTAAAAGACAAGAGGGGGCGTGTTAGTCATGAACTTTTTTAGAAGTCGGACAATTGGAAGTGATAGAACATTAATCTCCACTGGTTCACAGATGATTAGGCGGATGAGGAGGACATGAAGTCTGGTGCTTCCCGCTTCGTCAAGTCAATCATTCTCCTATATTGGCTTGTGGATGACAGACCCCTTTACACGAGGTTGAGTGTATTTGATGCTAGTCATTTTCGTACACTAGCATTGTTTTGTCAAACCCAACCATCGCGTTTGGTTCTTGCGTTGTAATGCCTCCTGTCAAACAGGGAAAATATGTCAAGAGCGGGTTCAAATAGTGGGAGTATTGGAAACGATACCAAATTACCCTTCCCTAGAGCTCGTCTATGCTAGCTCTTAAGGATATTTGAATGTTGAGGATGCCCTATTTATCTTGGCACGGTCCAGTGTTTCCTCCCGTTGGCCTCCCTCATTTGTGGTCACGTATGCGTGATTGCTGGTCATCCTCAACGTCTTCCTTCTGTGGAATTCTCCTTTTGTCTTTGGCTACAGCATTATTGAGCAAAAGTCATGTATCTCAAGCTTCTATGGAATTTGAGATGGACAATCAAAAACCTCCAATTTTGGTGGTAATTACTCCTTGGAAGAAAATGCCCCTGGAGTGAAGCTTCCGGGTTTCAAAGTCTTTGTCTATGGTGTGGGGTTATAGATTGCCCTGACTGTCTGGATTTTCTCCCTGTTGACAATAATCACTTTAAAGGAAGAGATGGAATTTCTTCCTCATGCTCCTGAGCCTGTCAAAGCTGTGGCACCTGGTTGTGTCACATGACGAGATAGTCCTTTCGTCTAGGAGGGAGCTGGGCAGGAGTGAGGCAAGTCATAGATGCCTTGGTTTCAACTCTATGCCTGTACCTATTACGTTTCATTTTTTGTATCTTGCGGCCAAGGATTGTTTCCCTCTTGAAAACTTTTTTTCTTCTGTCTTGGATCATAGCAGCATTGGGCAAGGTCATGCTCCTCAAGCTTCTACGGAATTTGAGATGGGCAATCAAAAATCTCAAGTTATCTGATGGCAACTCCTTCTTGGGGAAAACATGCATCTAGAGTGTATCTTCTAGACTTTAAAGTCATTGTCCAGGGTGTGGGCTACAAATCGCCTTGACTGCTTGGATTTTCTTCCTGTTGACAGTAATTGCTTTAAAGGAGTTTCTTCCTCATGCTTCTGGGTTTGTCCGGCTGGTTGGGCATGTCGTGCGACAAGATAGTCCTTTGGCTTACGAGGGAGCTGGGCAGGAGTGAGACACATCATGGATGCCTGGATTTCAACTCTATGCCTATACCTATTATGCTTCATCCTTTGTATCCTGTCAATAGAAGGGGGAGGTTGTTATTTTCAATATCATGTTAGGGGGATAAGTCTTACCATTTTTGAAACAGGATGATCCTTTCTGTTTGCCCCCATTTTTGGAACAACGTCTTCGTGCTTGACCTGTTCACATGATGCGCCAATTTCAGATGCTTTCTATCATATTTAAATCAAAGGCAATGATGTTCTGAGACATAGAGTAAGAGAGTTAGGAAGACAAACATGTTTGACTTTGTCGTCTCATTTTGGCAAAAGCTTTTGGGTAATGAAATACTTTTTATTTTCAAAACATGTTTTTGGGGAGAAAAAGCATGAGGAAGCCCAGCCCTCAGTATTCTCCTTGGATGACATTTTCTTTTCATGGTTGGATAACATCGCTGGGCCAGTTTGAAATACTTCCTCATGTTTTTCAAAACAAAATACTAGGATTATACATTAGAGTCCTTGGAAAGGAAAATACAACATTAGTGCACTAGACATAATAGGGAACATGAAATTATAAAAACAAGTAAAACCCATGACGACTCCTATGTAAAGGAGCACTTTGATAGTGCCAGGCTTGAAGCTAGGCATCTTTGGATTTCTCGTCTTCGGTAGACTCGAAATACTCATATGCGATGACCACTTCGTTGAAGTTACGGAAGTGCAGCCCTTGTAGCCAACAACGACAGTTACTGGACAAGGCTTCTACAAACTGCTTCATCAACTCTTCTTCGGCCAGTTTGGGGTGGATTTGCATTATGAAAGCCCTCCCTCTCTCGGCATATGTTCGGAAATCTTCCATCGGTCTTCTCTCAAAGTGGGCCAAATCCTCGCACAACAGCTCAGTTCCAATATGGCTTTGGTACTGATGCAGGAATGTGGAAGTTAGCTCGCTCCAATCCTCTATGAGAAGAATATTTGCTGTGAAGAACCACTGTAATGAAGACCCTGTAAGGGTTTCTTGGAACGCCGGAGTTTTGAGTATTGCTGGGCCATAATACCGACTCATTTCTTCATAGAGATACTGCAAGTGAGCCACGGGGCAAGTCGTGCCATTATACTTGTGGAGGTTGGGTATCCACATCTCTATGAGGGTCAAGATCCTACGAGGGTGAGATGGGCTTGATAGGTCTTGGTTGGGCCACTGATTTTCCCACTACATACCCATATTAGCATCGAATTCTTCTTCTTCAGGGACATTGGACTCTATCGGGATTACTCCATTGCTTTCTTCAGAGTTAAAATCACTGAGGGAGGATGGGGCATTTAAGCTATTCTCACGGTCGGGCGACGAGCTTAGTACTTCATCAGGATCGTAGCAGATAAAGATGTATTCCTCCCCTTCTGACGGGCCTTCATCTTCGGATGAGAGCAGGAAATAGTTATAGGATGAACTGTCAGTCTCGCTCGCGCGGACTGCTCTCTTTGATTGAGCGAGGGATTGATGGCTTCCACGTTGTTGAGACGCGATAGTTGTGGATGTAGGACGTAGAGGCATGGTGGGCTTTCTCCTCTCCTTCAAGTCCTTTGGGTATCACAATCTTTTTGTGATGGCATTTGTCCCAGATTTCTTCGGCAGTAGAGATTTCGAGTGTGTAGTCATGGCTTGCGTTGAAAAGGATTGGAGGGGTTCTCCTTCTGGAAGGCGGCGGGATCCTCTGGAGGGCTCCAAACTGTCGTGCGACCTGATATGGGTGATAGGGAATGGCGCCAGTGCATCCAAGCAGTGGAACCGGGTGGCAACGCTTGAAGCAAGCCCTCTTTTCATGGAACCAACCGGCACACCACTGGAATGCCTCAGGAGCTGGATTTCTTAGGAAGTCGACCCAATGCAAAGAGGTTTGATTAGGAATGTAAGGTCCTAAAACCATGAATTTTTGTAATGTATGCTTAGAAGTGTTTGTTTCAAACGATCGCATGATGCCTCGGTATTAGCTCAGGTGAGAAAAGAACCAGACTTGTAAAATTTCTGGAGAGGCTCGCATGATTTTTTCCGTGTTATCTTTAAAACGATCAAAGGACAAAAATGTTTCGGCTAAAATCATGTTGACATAGTTTGCCCCCCACAAGATCTAATTAACGATCCAAACCATCTTAGGACTTATGGCATTTCTTTGGTGGGGGAAATCGATGAGCCTGAAAAATACCAGGAGGAAAATCTCACTTCTTTTTGCCATGGACTGATTTTGAAAACATTCATTCAAGAATTCCAGAGGGCAGTTATTATTGTTGTTTTCAAGAATTTGTCTTATGACATGAATTTCAGCTCCTAGGAACCGCGCCAGCCCGTGCCACGGGAGGGGGCCTATTGATGGTCTGACCAGCTCTTTCCCAAGGGGCATTCCAGTGATGATGCTATATTCTTCCAGGGTCGGGGTTAGCTCAAATCTTCCAAACATAAAGGTAAGCGTCCTCGGGCACTAGAAATGTGCAATGGCTTGTATGACTTCCGGGCGAACAGTGATTCTGATTAATGAAAGGAGATGGCCGAGCTTGCTCTTCACACGCTCTCGGCGAGTTGATCCAACTGGCCCCACCATCGGAAGAGTTCAGGCTTGGGGGTAAGAATGAACTAGATGTCATCTTCCCCCATCGCATATAAACCGGGATTTTGAAAAGCTTATCCTAAATTGCCATGGGCCAAAATAAAAAAAGATTGAGTAAAGAGTAAATAAATTACTTTGCCTTTAAGTAAAATGACAAGCACAAAGACATACACATGAGATGTGCGGCTCGATTTCTAACTTAGAAGACTTGATGAAATTAAAAGGGCATCTGCCGGTCGCAGTCTCGCATTAGGAGCGTACCCCCTTAACCTCGACTAAGAAATTCAGGGAAAAGAAAGGCAACCTCTACATCGCAGTCTCGCGTTCGAGGCTGTATCTTTCTTAACACCATCCTAAAAATCCTATGGTGGCCTAGGTCCGGCGGCCGGGTTGTGTGTGCCATGTGTAGTATTTAGAACAGTAAAGCATGGACAAAAATTTATAATCACAAGACAATCTAATTTAAGCAAGCTTAAAAGAAACTTCTAAGCAGTTGACCTGTAAAAAGAAAAAAAACCTAAGTTAGTAAAGATTTTAAACAAGATAAAATATGGCCTAAGTCCTCAAAGTCCCCAGCGGAGTCGCCAAGCTGTCGCGACCTCTTTTTTTCAGGGGCGCCCGGCCGGATCGGGTACGAGCGCCTAGGGAAGCTAATGGCTTGGCTGGATTTAATTAAAGCCTGTACTCTTCCAAGTCCGCCAATTCACGACTTTAAAATTTTTAGTTTGTAAATCAATTTTTAAAATAGAGTCGACACTAATCAATTTAAGGCAAGTTGATTACAAACCCGAGCGAAGTACCGGGAGAAATACTCGCTTCTGCGCAACCAGAGAAATTAGGATGAGGGACTTGATTACACTAGTTAATCACTAATGCCCTTTCGGTACCTAATCTTGTTTAAACTCTAAGGCTTTTTGGATGTTTGGGGATTTTCCATGTATTTTAGGAAATATCACATTTTTAGGTATTTTTCTCATTTTTGGACATAAAAGGGATTTTGGATTTTTTGGGGTATTTTCGGAAAAATACAAGTCTTTTTGAGTATTTTATGAAAATTTGGGGCTTTTTATGAATTTTGGCATTTAAGATTTTTTGATATTTTTGGATTTTTTGAAAAATATAAATTTTTTTTTATTTTTCTGAATTTTTTGTAAAATAAAATACATCTTTTGTATTTTAAGTATTTTTCAAAAATAATATTATTATTATTTTGATTTTTCATTTTTTGGAAGAATAAAACATTTTTTAAACATTTTTAAACATTTTTTGATTTTTCGGAAATTAAAATGATTTTTAATTATTTTTGATTTTTTTTTTGAAATACAAATATTTAAAAACTGACCCGGGTCGGATCCACGGGTCGGATCTGTCTCGGGTCAACCCGAAATGTCAACGGGGGATGCGTTTTGGGGCGGGGCGCTCAAAACGGCGCAGTGGCCGGGCGTGGACGCCCGACCCGGCCCAACTACCTAGCTCCACAACCCGGATCCCGCTCCTTTATAAAACGACGCCGCACCTAGCCCTCGCAAAACGGCGTCGTGGAGTGACCGGACCGCGCACAACCCGCGGGCGTTGGGACATGCGTCCTACCCGCTCCACGATCCGATTCATGACCCGGCGACCAGCTCGAAAAGTCATCGTGGCGGAACCCTTTACAGCCGCCTGACCCGACTCCTCCGTAACCCTAGCCGACCCGGATCCGACTCCCCTGTAAAACGTGAAACGACGCCGCTTTACGAACCCTCGGCTCGAATTCGACCTGACTTTTCAACCCAGCCTCCTATTCTCCCCTCAGCTCGCAGAACCCTACCCGGTTCCTGGTCTGGGTCCGACCCGGCGACCCGGGATCGCGACCCGGGAAACTAGGAACCCTAGGGTTCCGAATTGGGGATGCTGTCGGTGGCGATGGTGACGGTGATGGCAGCGAAGGCTGGAGGAGGGCACGACGATGATGAGGGCGGCATGGTACCTACTTAACGGTGGCGTGGCGACGGCACGGCTCGTGCGGCACCTCCCCTCCTCCTGCAATCCCTCTCTCTCTCTCTCTCTCTCTCTCTCTCTCTCTCTCTCTCTCTCTCTCTCTCTCTCTCTGTGTCCTGCTTCTGCAATTGGCTCCGACGAGGGCTCGGATTCGTGAGTCGCGAGCCCTCGGCCCCGCTGAAGTCTCTCAGTGGGTATCCAATGTAACACCCCAAACACCCTTGAGGCTATTACAGTCATGCTTACTAATCCTTTATCTCCTGAGAGAGCTATGACTCTTGAGCTCTCATTCATCATAATTTTTTTTTTTTTTAAAGAAAATGCACAACGGTCCCAGTGCATCATATAGCGGAAGCAAAACTCAAGACTCTCCCACACCACATATGAGGGGCAATGCACACACACTAAACACAATAGAATACTAAGCAGCCGGCTCTATTTTATTTACTATTAAATGATGGATGTTTTCTTTTCCTTTTTCAAGGTAGGATACATCAGAGTATATACATCAAAACAAGCTCAAAATCTACCCATCATCAAAAAGGAAAATTTCAGCATATACATAGTCTACCCAAAATTCATCCATCAAGAATCTGGTTGGATCAAAAATCCCTCCAACCTCCCCAGCTTCAACTCATAGTCTACCTCCGCCTAGGCGCTCCGGGTGGCGGAAGCGGCCGTAGAATACCTCGAACTACCCCATCTTGACTAATGAGATATACCACAAACTCCTGGAACACTGGTCCGTCGTCCAAGCCTGCATCAAATCTGACTAGCGTGCTCACTCGAATGAATGCCAGCCCGCGAACCGTGGGGCTGTCCAATCTCGTGATCCTGACCTCCGTTCTGGAGGGTATACCATAAAACGTACCAGGAGCAACAGGGAGGTAGCGGCATGACTAAGCTGAAATGTTAGTCCCCAAAGGGGTGAGTACAACCACTCAGAAAGATATAATCTCTAAGACTACCCATACCTTGCAATCAAGCACATCTCAACAACATATAAGCATGATAGACAAGCATTTCAATCATCAAGTTGCAATCATATCATACTTTCACCAACCAGTATCTTAACTATGTATACACATCTCATCAAGCAAGCCTTTCATAATTTCACAAGAAAATCGAAAGCTTTAGTATATCAAAATTATGATCACAGGTGAACAATTCAGCCACATGCCTTTACATCAACCTCAAAGCATACATCCATCATACATGTGTGCTCATAATGCAAGCATTTCTCATGTTCACATAGTACATCACCCATACACTTTGCACATCAGCATCTTTTATGCATATGAACATGTCACATCATTTAGCAAACACATATGCCAATATTTCACCCCATGTGCATGACTCACATGATCGCTCAATTCATGCTCATGCATATCAACCACTTCATGTGCATCTTTCAAAGTTTCACAATGCTCATGCATATCATATCAAATTTTTGGAATTTCAAATGCAAATCCCGGTAAGAACCAACCGGCTTCCGGCCCCCCCACATTCCGGGCATCTCACACCCAAAACTGGCATCGTGAGGCATCACGGCACACACACTCCGTGCTTCCGGCATTTATACTCCCTGGCCGGGCATCTCGCACCCCAACTGGCATCACGAGGCATTCACGGCACACACACTCCGTGCTTCCGGCACCCCCAACGCTCCGGGCATCTCAACTTCGAGGCCATCCAGATTTACGCACACAGGGCTACTGGGCATCCGGCATTTTCACTCCCTGGCCGGGCACCCCGATACTCCCGAGGAATAATCAACACATGTCATGCAATTATCTCTTTCATATGCATGCTTTTATGACATGTTACATGATGTTCAATTATGCAACAGCAAGCTACATCACATGTCCTCTCTCACAAGACATGGATTTCACTTAAACATGCTTCATCCAATTATTCACCACAAATCAGCATGTAACCATTGAGAAAACATCTCATTTGAACCTCATATATCCTTAATAAAGTGTGGAACTTATGCATATATAACAATTATGACCACATGGAATGTCTTTCATGTATACTCCAATGATGAACACCAAAGGAAATATCACTCGGCCATGTCATCACAACAATTTCTTTGCAAAACAGCATACACAGCCTTAAAAGAATCCAAATTTTCATCATTTAATTGGCCATATCACATAATACCATTCAACTACAACAATATTCACACTTAATAGCACAACTTTCATCAAGGAATCATTCTCAAATAGCTCACACATAGAAAGATATTAATTTCACAAAAGCAGATTTGATATTCACAACCTCCAGCATACACTGTATTTGTATTTCAAGAAATTTAATGCCTTAATGTTGCTCAAAAATCACGATTTTTAATTATGTTGTAGCCAAGAGTCCAATGAACACATTCCAAGAAGACATCATCACCAAATTCGTGCTCCATGAATTTCCACAATTCACACTATCCCTCGGTATACTGTTCATCACCGCCCAGCAAAACATCACAGCAAAACGACCTCAATTGAGCTATCTATCCACCTTATTTTGCTCTGATTTTTGGATATGTTATATACCAACAAGTAATGCACAACTTTCATGGAGAAGTCGACCCAAGAAAACCACAAAAACATCACCAAAATGGTCACGCAAGTTTCTGTGTTTAATCCAGAAATTTCCAGAATACAACGGAAAGAAAACTCAAGCATTTCACCAAGCTATACTGAACGAAACCGGCTCAATTTTTAGTATGTTGTGCCCCAAGATGTCCTCAACAAATCACAAGAAGGGGTCGAATATCAATTCTCAACAAAACCACACAAACAGCAAGCAACAAGGATGAAGAATCTACAAACAACTCCGAAAACCATCCGGTTCCTAAGGAATTGGTTTTCACCCCTCAAATTTCATTCAAATGCCTTCATTTTCGACTATGTCATAGCTCAAGATGTGTATAACAACTTCCATGAAGACATCAAAGTCTAATTCCCACTCTAAAAACGTCTATCAATGCATGCAAGTTAATCGTGCAAGACTGTTCCTAGAGACCCGATTTACCCTGGTTTTAGTTTTCTTCCAAAAACTCAACAATCCAGCCATGAATTTCGTGATTTCTACCACTACACACCATCACAAGAAGCATGAGAAGACTAGAGATTAATCTTGCCTTTGGTTTGAGCAAAAATGATGAAGAAACGGCAGCTCAAAAGCTTCAAGAATCCCTTGGTGTTCCTCCTCTTCTTCTTGCCCGAAATCCCTTCTTCTCTCTCACTCTCTCACTTTCTCTCTCCTTGGTCGAGCAAATGGGCTAGAAGGGACGGTAATTCATTGCTTTTTCACTCTTCAATTGGTAATCATTAAGCCTAAAGTCTACTTGTCCATGCAAGATGACACATGGCAGCACATTGCCACCTCACTCCTCCCTCTCTTGTTCGTGAATTGCCTTGGCCGAAGCTCTCCTTTCTTTTGGGCTTAGTTGGTCCAATTACATTAAATCATTAAGCCCACATGAGCCTAATTAAATTAAGCCTTGATCCACCAAAGTAATTCCTTGGCCGTAGGTCATATATGTACACATAAATTCACTCAATTCCAAACACTAACCAATTTATACCTCATAGCCACTATGTCCACCAAAATAATTCAATTGCAACTCAATAGGCCAATGTCTAAAATTCCACAATTCAATTTGTCACAACCTCACATCTTAATGGTTATCAAAATAAAATCGAGGATGCCACATCCAAGGGCTGCGATTTCAAATCAGCTCCTCTTTTCTCCGCTTATGCCTCTGCCTGTGTGTGTTTGCCGATGGGGGGGAGGGGTATTTATAGGCCAAGGCTGGCCGGCCGACGGAGCTGGACCAGGGGGGACCGCCGCGGCTCCAGCCAGTCGGACCGGCGTCCCATCCGACGCGTTCTGTCGGCCGCCTGCTCCGCGACCCATCACCAGCCACCCCGTCCTCGGCTGCTTGCTGCTCCTCCCTCGGCCTGCATCGCGCCTCAGGCGCGTGCGTTGCATGCGAAAACGGGCGAATGAGACAGGTCACGCGGGTCAGGCACAGGCGCGGGCTGACCCGCGGGCTTTGGGCCGAAGGCTTTCTGGGAAACTTCTTTTGTTTTTTCGTTTTTTCCGCTTTTCTGTCTTTCTTCTTCTTTTTTTTTTTTTTTTGGTTTTTCTTCATTTTTCTGTTTTTCCAATTTTTATTTTTTTGTTTTCTTCAGCTTTTAATGAAAATGAAATAAAAGGAAATAAAGCCAAAAAAAAGTAATGATAATAGTAATAATAATGATAAAAGGGAAACTAATTAAAAAACCCCAAAATTAAAAACCCTAAAAACGAAAATTAGGCGTCAACAGCTGCCCCTCTTTGAAGGTGAGCTTGTAGAGGTTGCATTCAAAGACAAATTGATGCCTAATTTTTACCCAGCATGGGCGGCAGATTATATAATACTATCCTATGCCAAAAGAGAGCAATATAATTTTACATATACTAAGATAGTTAAGAAGATACCTGGAGTTACTTATCGGGAGTGAGTGAGATGGGGTGTGAACCCCGGGTTTTTGGCAAGTATCAAGGTGTCAACTTACCTGGTGGTATGAGGAGGCTGCTTTTCCAGGACTCAAATCATTCTTCGATCGCCTGTTAAAACAATAGATAATTTGTCTAGGACCCGAACCATTCTTCGGTCGCTTGTTGGAGCAATCAGAGGGTTGTCTCGGACCTGAACCATTCTTCGGTCGTCTTGACGGGGAATTACTTCTTCAGGACCTGAACCATTCTTCGGTCGCCTTTCTCAGTGCATCTCGTTTGTGGGTGTCTGATTTGTATCGAAAACACCAGTTGCTACCTGACCTTTCTCAGGCAATGTGCCGACCTTTGTCAGGGCATCTGTTTTTTGGGGGGTGTTTGACTTCTGTCAGGGACACCAGTTGAAACCCGACCTTTCTTGGAAGATGCGCCGATCTTTCTCAGGGCATCTGACTTGAAAGGGTGTTTGACTTCTGCCAGGAACACCAGTTGGAACTCGACCTTTCTCGAGGGATGCGTCGACCTTTCTCAGGGCATCTGACTTGAGGGGTGTTTGACTTCTGTCAGGGACACTAGTTGAAACCCAACCTTTCTCGAGGGATGCACCGACCTTTCTTAGGGTATCTGCTCTGGGGGTTGTTTGACTTCTGCTAGGGACACCAGTTGAAACCCGACCTTTCTCAGGGCATCTCGTTTGTGGGTGTCTGATTTGTATCAAGAACACTAGTTGCTAGCATTCAATGACACCGAGGACGTACCTGGGATGTTCATGAAGGCCTCCCGCCGATTGGGTATTTGTGAAGGTCTCTCACTTTCTGGAAATAGGGAATATCGAAGATGTACCTGAGATATTCGTGAAGGTCTCTCACCTTCTGGTAATTGGGAACATCGAGGACGTACCTCGCATATTCATTGAAGTTTCTTACCTCTTGGGAATTGGGAATATTGAGGACGTACCTCGCATATTAGTGAAGGTCTCTCACCTCTTGGTAACAGGAATATCAAGGACGTACCTTGGATATTCATGAAGGTCTCTCACCCCCTGGTAATTTTGGGAACATCGGGGACGCACCTGAGATGTTCATGAAGGCCTCCCGCCTCCTGGAATTTGGGAACATCGAGGATGTACCTGAGATGTTCATGAAGGCCTCCCGCCTCCTGGAATTCGGGAACATCGAGGGTGCACCTCGCATATTTGTGAAGGTCTCTCACCTCCTGGCAATTAGGAATACTGAGGACGTACCTTGGGTATTCGTGAAGACCCTTTGCCTTCTGGATTTTGGGAACATCGAGGATGTACCTGAGATGTTCATGAAGGCCTCCCGCCTCCTGGAATTTGGAATAGCGAGGGTACACCTTGCACATTTGTGAAGGCCTCCTGCTTTCTGGAAGTTGGGAATACCGAGGACCTACCTCGGATATTCGTGAAGGCCTCCCGCCTTCTGGAATTTAGGGAACATCGAGAATGTACCTGAGATGTTCATGAAGGCCTCCCCCGCCTCCTGGAATTTGGGAACATCGAGGATGAACCTGAGATGTTCATGCAGGCCTCACGCCTCCTAGAAATTGGGAACACCAAGGACGTACCTGGGATGTTCATGAAGGCCTCCTGCCTCCTGGAATTTGGGAACATCGAGGACGTACCTGAGATGTTCATGAAGGCCTCCCGCCTCCTGGGAATTTGGGAACATTGACGACGTACCTGAGATGTTCATGAAGGCCTCCCGCCTCCTGGGAATTGGGAACACCGAGGACGTACCTGGGATGTTCATGAAGGCCTCCCGCCTCTTGGAATTTTGGGAACATCGAGGGCGTACCTGAGATGTTCATGAAGGCCTCCCGCCTCCTGGAAATTGGAAATACTGAGGACGTACCTCGGCTATTCGTGAGGGCCTCCCGCCTTCTGGAATTTAGATGCAACGCGAGGCTTACCTGGGTGGCCGTGGGTTACACAGGTATACAAAGTAGGGGGATATTTGGATGAACACAAATATTTAACAATATGATCAGGGACCACTCGATTGGTCCAAGTGTAAGAAAACATACCTGGGTAATTGCAAGCGCAAGATGTGGGGGAATGCTTGAGAGGTTGTTAGCATTCAATGGCATGATTTTGAGGACAACTCTGACAGGTTGAGTGTAACAGAAATGGGGTACTCGAACAGCAGTCGATACTTTAAGATGAGAGGATACTTGAATAGTCACAAGCATCTATATTTTGGATACATCTTTAAACAAATTGAGTGTCAATAAGAGGGGGGTACCTAGACAGTGGTAGGTACATAAAGCTTTTGGGAGTAGGGATGGAAGTATTGTCACGCCCCGATCCTCAGGCATGCGCACATCCCTTACCTTTGGTTGATTTTAAAATGCGATATCCCAGGACTATGTATCGCCGACCCTTGCATTTATATATGCACATGCGGAAGTAATTAAAAATCCCCAGATAATAAAACAATGTGATAGAAAAGCAGGCTACAATTTTACTTATTGAAATTCACAACTATACATGTACGGGGTTCACAAAAGAGGATAGGACCATGCTTGGGATCATCATCCCAGTCCTCCTCAAGTCTTTCACCACTAGACTCAATTTCTTCAAACTCTTCATATCTTCCTTCTCGCTCATCCTCGACTTCAAATGCCGGCTCATCTTCGAGAAATCTAGGGGCCTGAAATATAATCCCACAATCGGGATGAGACTATGTCTCAAAGAAGTTCTACCCCTAAGACCCGATTAGTAAACTAATACACCTTAGGGCTGCCTAAGCACAACATGAGTCAGAGGACTTACCTAGGCCTCAGATTCCACCTACATGTTAGCACATATCAAGTAGGCACCCAAACAATCACATCACTAATCGAAGCATCGATCAAATTGACTTAGTCGATCACACGCCAACAAGACCACTCACGGTCATTCTCAATAAATCAATCAATTCACAAATATGAGTCGCGGTCCTTAGGACGCAACTTAAGTAAAGGTGGTATTCACAACTCCACCAAGCAACTTTCAAATATTCAAAGGCTTTACAGTCCCACTTGACCCTTTCAATATTTAGTGGCTTTACGGTCCCACTCGACTCTTTCAAATTCAATGGCTTTATGGTCCCACTCGACCTTTTCAAGATTCAATGGCTTTATGGTCCCACTCGATCTTTTCAAGATTCAATGGCTTTTTGGTCCCACTCGACCCTTTCAAGATTCAATGGCTTTCTGGTCCCACTCGAGCTTTTCAAGAAATCCCATCATTTCTATGGTTCACCAACACATTTTTGGCACTATCGACCCATGCCCAATTATTTTTCAATTAATAACCAAAATTCATTCAATTTAGGAAAAAATCCCAAAATCACTCATAAATCAATTTAGCACAAAATAAAGCTCAGTTAAATAAATGGGCTACGACACGACAATCAGCACGAAACTCCGCTCACCGGCCATCCCGGTTGAATTTCCGGAAAATAAATTATTGAATAATTAATTTACAAAATTAAATAAATAAATATAATAAATTCAATTTAACACAATATAAAGCTCAATTAAATAAATGGGCTGCACCACGATCATCAGCATAAAATTCTGGTCCCTAGCCATCCTAGTTGAAATTTCGGGAAATAATTAATTAATTAAATTAATTTCGAAGATTAATAATTAATTCATAAAAATTCGTTTTAGGCCCGAATTATTAAATTAACACCCGATAAGGGACGGGAAAAATCCCAAGAAGCATCCAATAATTACTAGGACAAGTCTACTTGCTAAATGCACTTTCAATTTAATTAACAAGCACTAGCAAGTCTCTAATTTAATTATTGTAATCTAATCTAACCACCTAATTGCAATTAAATAAATCTAATCAACCCTTAGGCATAATTAGATCACTAAGAAAGCTTTAGTGAGTAAAAGTCACTTCAGCAAGGCGAAGACCGAGACACTACGACGACAACGCTACGGCGGCCGAACTTGGGCCGAGCCAAGAAACTTGCAAGTCTGCAAGAACTTTGGGCTTCTAGATTGGGTTGAAACAAAACTGAACAGGGCCTGCCTTTAGACTGGGCTGATTTAACACTCAATTTTGGCTGGAATTGGGCCAAATTGCTGGAATTTGCTGGACTGAAATCACTGGTCTTATGGGCTGATCCACGAAGAAACTAAGTTGAAGACACGGCCCAAAGGAGCTGCTGACTTCGGTGATGATGGGCCCAAAGTGAGTAGATCGTGGACGTTGGTAATTCATGGTTCGGTGAATTGAAGCTTGGAAGGCAGCTACGTCGATGGCGCAAGGAGACGGCTGCAACTTGAAGAAATCTCGGTGAAGATGGACAAATGGGTAGTAGCTTCAGGTTGTGGGCAGATGGGGGAGGCAGGTGGCGCACATAGGGATTTGCTGGGTCAACGAAGGAGAAGCGACCTTCGTTGGTTGACTGGAGAAGACTGAGGTGCAGACAAGTGGTGGCTTTAGTGAGTTGCTGCGAGGTTCTTCAACAGGACCAAAACAAAGGAAAATCGAGCTGTAGAGAAATTGATGAAGGAGAGAGAGATCGTGGGGGCGTTGAGGCCTTTCACCGAATGAAGGAAAAAGCAATAATTAAAAGAAATGAGTTGGGGGCAGTTGTACGTGAAGATAAAAAGCAAGATGGAAGGGATAAGATGGAGGGTGTCGGCAGGTGGTGGGGTCAAGGGGCATGTGCGAAAAGGGAGAGGAAGAAATCATGTATTGAAGAAAAAAAAGACAAAACTAAAAGAGGAGGAATAAAATGAACGTTGCATGAGGGGTGGACGTTCCGCATGGGCCGAAGAGGGGGTGTGCGTGTGTTGAGAGGGTGGGTCCAAGGAAATAAAATAAAACCTAAGTTAAAAATCTGCTCAACTTCAACATCAAAATAATTGGTCACCCAAGGCCAATTTCGATCTCGGTTTGCGCAAATGAAGTCCAGGATAAGACAATCTCTCTAACCCACAAATTTCACTCAAATCTGAATTCCATTTCCTTTTTCGCGGTATCCGATTTTCCGAACAAATAAATTCGGTTGGGGTCGATTTGAAGTCGAAAAATGCCCAAACAATTTTGATTCGCCAAATCACTCACACCGATGTCAAAAGTCTCTTCAAAATGGCCAATGAGTTTAGTTCATTTTCCGCATTTCCGACCCGGTTTTACGTAAAAATCCTAAACTCATCGGAATTTCCTCAAAAAGTGAGTCGACATTCCTAGAATAGCTTGTGACACCACAGAACTTCCAATTTCTGAAATCGAACTCAAATTGATGGTTAATTTCACTCCAACGTGCGTTTAGTGTGACCTAGGCTACCGGATAGTTTTCAGAACTTTTCGGGACAAAAGACCCGTGGTCGATTTTCTTCGTGCCACGATAAACCCACTCGTCACATTGACGACTCTCGATTGTCGTGAAAATCTCGAGGATTCAAATATGGACACAGGGTACCAAACGACAGTAAAATCAAATTAGTGCCGGTCGACGAGAGTTTGCCAATTTAGTGGAGTCACCCACGATCAGTCATTCATCTCAGTCGAACCGACTTATCTCTGATTTCAAATCAATTTTATACAGTGCCGCAATGATCTCTAAAGATGAGCACGGTCGAGAAGTCGATTTATGGTCGAATTCTCAAGTCTATTTGCCTTAAAGTCCTTAATAAATCACCCAGCTAGTCTAGTTATCTCGTGAGTGGCCAACTCAGAGAAAAGCACTGTAGTCGCGCCGATGAAATGCCCAATCCATCTAATCGAAATCAGAACCCAAAAATCTGGATGTCACAAGTATGCTTTTCGGTGATACTTCTAATCTCTATGAACATGCTTGCTATTTGTACAATATGCACACATGTAATGATTGTATATGCTGTAAATTTGTAAATTAAAATGTGATTTATGCATGATGACCTTGTTAGTTATGCATCATTTGAATTTCACTGGGAAAGATTTTGAAAGACAACTTTTGTTTAGAATGTAGATGTCTTAAGCATGCCAGATGAGGGACTTTCAGTCTGAAAGGACTTTCCACTCCTCTCATGGGAAAGACTGTTTTATCCTGACCATTGATGCAGGATTTATAAGGATCACACTATCTTACTGTTATCATGTCAGCAGGGGTCCGAGTATTCTCGCAAATGATACGACTTTACCAATGTGAGAGCTCTTTTTTGGAGTTGTGATGAAAGCTTGGTCAATGGCTTATCAAAGGGGACCAATAAAGTCATGGCTTTGTAAGGGAGATGTTGCGGGGTTATCTTCAAGTTTGCAAGTCGAGGATCCTGCGAAAAGAGATAGAATAATCTTGCTCGTACTTCTTCGAGCGATGCTTATAAACATATGAAATCCTACGTTAATCGAAGTGCCCCTAGTTTGAAGAGACTTTTTACAATAAGGTGCCATATAGGCTTGACTCATGTGTAAAAGGGTGACAGCTGGCGATTGCCTTGGCGTTTGCCACCGGTCTTTCTTCTCACGGTCTGATGAAGGTTCCATGGACCCCAACAGCAACTCCTCTTGGGAATACAAATGGCTGCATTTTTGTTTGGGGCATTGACCTTGCTTTTACCAGGCACATTGCTTTTTTATGCCCCCATTTCTTTTTTTCAATTTTGTTCACTGGCATTGACCTCGCTTTTACAAGGTACACTGCCTTTTTTATGCCCCTAATTTTTGTTCTTGTTGCTTGAGGAACTGGTCTTGACAAGTTCGAGCAAATGCCATTGCTAGGCTTACTGAGTCTTCATCTTTCGCTGTTGTTTCTGATCATGCTGCTTGAATGGAAACTTTTGCTTTGCCTCCTTGCGAGGGTGATTTTATAGACTCAATTGGGTTGTACAATGGATACAAGTGCATAAGGAAAGAAATGCTCTTCATGACTCTAGGGCACTTAAATTAACGCGAATGTTCATATGCAATAAAGACACTCAAAGATTGATGCAAGTTCAAGCAAGAGAATTTCTACCCCTTTTCCTCACCTCGTGATGTTGACTTGCTTTCCTTTTGCCCCAGTGTGGGGTGGTTCTTTGACGGGGGTGAGATGGAAATTTGGTCAGTGTATGGCGCTTAAAGTGGGCGATGGAATGCCTCCCACTATTTTGGTTATCGTACCATCCGTGAGAGAACTCTTTACCCTGTAGTCATGGAATTTTCTGCACTCGTCTCACAAGTGTATAGATGGGGGACCGTGTATGGGATGTGACTTGCCTATCATCATTCTGACGTGCCTCATCTAGCATGCTCAATTAATCTTGTATTCTTTAGTTGGTAGTCTATTCTAATAATCCTTAATGGAATCAAAGATTTAGACAGACAAAATCATCATGCGAAATTCACATGGAAAAAGGCATGCAGTATATGATGTGGAAGAGCTTTGTACTTTTTTCAAAAATAAATGAATGGCTTTTTACCCAAGAAAGATCTATTAACAGCTTCAAGGGTGCTTAAATAGGTGAAATGGCATTCACAAATATGCTAAAAATTTGAACATTAAAAGAGTTATCTACGAAGGATTATTCACAGATGGGTGTCAATAAAATTCTCCTATTGGTTAGGGACATGACACATGCATGATCAGCCGAGGATTGGGGATCTGATCAGGAATTTTTACTTTTTCTTCTTACAGGAGAGAAGCTGTAGAAGTGGCTGAATCAGCAGAGCCAAGATCGTAAGTGACTTCGGGCTTGAGCGCTCTCTGTCATTTTGCTTTGAGATGCTATTTGAAATGTTATTGCTTTGAAAAGACTTTCGTTGATTTATTTTCCATATCTTGGATGGTCAAGTGATCTTGTAAAAGACAAGAGGGGGCGTGTTAGTCACGAACATTTTTAGAAGTTGGACAATTGGAAGTGATACAACATTACTCTCCACTGGTTCACAGATGATTAGGTGGATAAGGAGGACATGAAGTCTGGTGCTTCCCGCTTCGTCAGGTCAATCATTCTCCTCGATTGGCTTGTGGATGACACACCCCTTTACATGAGGTTGAGTGTATTTGATGCTAGTCATTTCCGTACACTAGCATTGTTTTGTCAAACCCAACCATCGCGTTTGGTTCTTGCGTTGTAATGCCTCCTGTCAAATAGGGAAAATATGTCAAGAGCGGGTTCAAATAATGGGAGTATTGGAAACGATGCCAAATTACCCTTCCCTAGAGCTCGTCTATGCTAGCTGTTAAGGACATTTGAATGTTGAGGATGGCCTATTTATCTTGGCACGGTTCAGTGTTTCCTCCCGTTGGCCTCCCTCATTTGTGGTCACGTATGCGTGATTGCTGGTCATCCTCAACGTCTTCCTTCTGTGGAATTTCTCCTTTTGTCTTTGGCTACAGCATTATTGAGCAAAAGTCATGTATCTCAAGCTTCTATGGAATTTGAGATGGACAATCAAAAACCTCCAATTTTGATGGTAATTACTCCTTGGAAGAAAATGCCCCTGGAGTGAAGCTTCCAGGTTTCAAAGTCTTTGTCTAAGGTGTGGGGTCATAGATCACCTTGACTGTCTGGATTTTCTCCCTGTTGACAATAATCACTTTGAAGGAAGAGAAGGAATTTCTTCCTCATGCTCTTGAGCCTGTCGAAGCTGTGGCACCTGGTTGTGTCACGTGACGAGATAGTCCTTTCGTCTAGGAGGGAGCTGGGCAGGAGTGAGGCACGTCATAGATGCCTTGGTTTCAACTCTATGCCTGTACCTATTACGTTTCATTTTTTGTATCTTGCGGCCGAGGAATGTTTCCCTCTTGAAAACTTTTTTTCTTCCGTTTTGCATCATAGCAGCATTGGGCAAGGTCATGCTCCTCAAGCTTCTACGGAATTTGAGATGGGCAATAAAAAATCTCAAGTTATCTTATGGCAACTCCTTCTTGGGGAAAACATGCATCTAGAGTGTAGCTTCTAGACTTTAAAGTCACTGTCCAGGGTGTGGGCTACAGATCGCCTTGACTGCCTGGATTTTCTCCCTGTTGATAGTAATTGCTTTAAAGGAGTTTCTTCCTCATGCTTATGGGTTTGTCCGGCTGGTTGGGCATGTCGTGCGACAAGATAGTCCTTTGGCTTAGGAGGGAGCTGGGCAGGAGTGAGACACGTCATGGATGCCTGGATTTCAACTCTATGCCTGTACCTATTATGCTTCATCCTTTGTATCCTGTCAATAGAAGGGAGAGGTTGTTATTTTCAATATTATGTTAGGGGGATAAGACTTACCATTTTTGAAACGGAATGATCCTTTCTGTTTGCCCCCATTTTTGGAACAACGTCTTCGTGTTTGACTTGTTCACATGATGCGCCAATTTCATATGCTTTCTATCATATTTAAAACAAAGGCAATGATGTTCTAAGACATAGAGTAAGAAAGTTAGGAAGACAAACACGTTTGACTTTGTCGTCTCATTTTGGCAAAAGCTTTTGGGTAATGAAATACTTTTTATTTTCAAAACATGTTTTTGGGGAGAAAAAGCATGAGGAAGCCCAGCCCTCAGTATTCTCCTTGGATGACATCTTCTTTTCATGGTTGGATAACATCGCTGGGCCAATTTGGAATACTTCCTTATGTTTTTCGAAACAAAATATTAGGATTATACATTAGAGTTCTTGGAAAGGAAAATACAACATTAGTGCACTAGACATAATAGGGAACATGAAATTATAAAAACAAGTAAAACCCATGACGACTCCTGTGTAAAGGAGCGCTTTGATAGTGCCAGGCTTGAAGCTAGGCATCTTTGGATTTCTCATCTTCGGTAGACTCGAAATACTCGCATGCGATGACCACTTCGTTGAAGTTACGGAAGTGCAGCCCATGTAGCCAACAGCGACAGTCGCGGGACAAGGCTTCTACAAACTGCTTCATCAACTCTTCTTCGGCCAGTTCGGGGTGGATTTGCATTATGAAAGCCCTCCATCTCTTGGCATATGTTCGGAAATCTTCCATCGATCTTCTCTCAAAGTGGGCCAAATCCTCGCACGGCAGCTCAGTTCCAATATGGCTTTGGTGCTGATGCAGGAATGTGGAAGTCAGCTCGCTCCAATCCTCTATGAGATGAATATTTGCTGTGAAGAACCACTGTAATGCAGACCCTGTAAGGGTTTCTTGGAACGCCGGAGTTGTGAGTATTGCTGGGCCATAATACCGACTCATTTCTTCGTAGAGATACTACAAGTGAGCCACGGGGCAAGTCGTGCCATTATACTTGTGGAGGTTGGGTATCCACATCTTTATGAGGGTCAAGATCCTACGAGGGTGAGACGGGCTTGATAGGTCTTGGTTGGGCCACTGATTTTCCCACTACATACTCATTGTAGCATCGAATTCTTCTTCTTCAGGGACATTGGACTCTACCGAGATTACTCCATTGCTTTCTTTAGAGTTAAAATCACTGAGGGAGGATGGGGCATTTAAGCTATTCTCACAGTCGGGCGACGAGCTTAGCACTTCGTCGGGATCATAGCGGATAAAGATGTATTCCTCCCCTTCTGACGGGCCTTCATCTTCGGATGAGAGCAGGAAATAGTTATAGGATAAACTGTCAATCTCGCCATCGAAATAGCGCTGGAAGTCCTCGGGATGGTATTCTAGGGGCGGGAAGTCTTCAGGATTATACTCCAGGGGATGGCTGCCTTCAAGGTTGTATTTCTGGGAATGCTTGGAGCTTTGGTACTGTAGCTCGTCATCAGATGATGTATCAATCTGGCTAGGCTTTCTTTTCTTGGTCCCTGATCCAGACCTTTTGAGTAAGGCCCTACATTTAGCTATTTCAATTTTATCGCGGGAAGTGAGAGATATTAAGGTTTCACTGTCTGAGTCACTTTCCAAGTTGATAGGGGTTGGTATTCTTTGGACCCTGGCTCTTGGGGTAAGCCTGGGGAGCTGTTTCATCATGCCATGGTCTTGAACAGGTTCTGAACCTGCGATCTCGTATAAAGGCTCCTTGCCTTTCCTAGCGGGAAACTTTTCAGCAACGGGATGCTGTTCACCTGTCCATTCATTATGCAAGGCCTCATCGACACGCTTCTTTCCTATCCCGGCACTTAACGACTCCTCGTGCTCCACGGTTATCAGTTCTTCATAGGGCAAGGCTACGTCAGGGCTGACGTCAATATCATATTCTCGATGGAAAACATGAATTAGTTCTTTCCAGGTTTGAGAGGACTAATCTTCCTGATAATGTACCATCGTAGAGCGGGGCCGGTTAGGTTCGATTGGTATGATTGAATCATCGCTCGGACCAGGTAAGCCTGCAAGTATGCCTCTAGGCGGGATGTATTAGCATACCTTTCACATTCAGGTGTTTTGAATTTTTCAGGGATCTCGAAATTGGAGTAGTTAGATAAGTCGATGGGATTCTGCCCCTATAGTTGGCTTAATTTTTTCATGATCTTTTCAAGCTGTTCATGGTGTTGGCTAGTGTCTAATATATTTGCAGGGGTCATGACGGCGCTTAACGCAATTACAGAGCTAGGCTCAGCTTGAGTGGTCTTTATTTGTCTCGAGAGCTGTTGAAGGGCAATGGACATCTGCCCTACGCCGTCTTCAATGTGGGCAAGACGATTCTGCACTTCATCCTGATCAGACCCTATCATGAGGGGCTAATCGCGAGTGACTGACGGTTGATGATTCATGATTACCTATGGTGCGTGAAAACAGTGAATAAGCATAGAGCAAGCGAAGATTGATCCATGGCAACGATCTATCTACTTTCATTTATCAAAAGAGGATTTTTACAGACTCCTGACCTCTAGGAATTGAAATGATAGAACCAAATACTAAACACTTAAAGAAAAGTCCCTAGACAATGGGACAAAGTTTTCAAAAAAACTAAGGAGACACGACTACTAGAACATATGCGATAGGGGGTCTTGTGAAAGCCGCTGGCTTCCTTGGACTGGATCTGAGTTGAGTATTCGGCCTACTTCTTTTTGCAAAAGCTATACTCGCTCGCGCGGACTGCTCTCTCTGATTGAGCGAGGGATTGATGGCTTCCACGTTGTCGAGACGCGATAGTTGTGGATGTAGGACGTAGAGGCATGGTGGGCTTTCTCCTCTTCTTCAAGTCCTTCGGGTATCACAATCTTTTTGTGATGGCATTTGTCTTAGATTTCTTCGGCAGTAGAGATTTCGAGTGTGTAGTCATGGCTTGCGTTGAATAGGATTGGAGGGGTTCTCCTTCTGGAAGGCGGCGGGATCCTCTGGAGGGCTCCAAACTGTCGTGCCACCCGATATGGGTGATAGGGAATGGCGCCAGTGCATCCGAGCAGTGGAATCGGGTGGCAGCGCTTGAAGCAAGCCCTCTTTTCATGGAACCAACCGGCACACCACTGGAATGCCTCAGGAGTTGAATTTCTCAGGAAGTCGAACCAATGCAAAGAGGTTTGATTAGGAATGTAAGGTCCTAAAACCATGAATTTTTGTAAAGGATGCTCAGAAGTGTTCGTTTCAAATGATCGCATGATGCCCCGGTATTCGCTCAGGTGAGAAAAGAACCAGACTTGTAAAATTTCTGGAGAGGCTCGCATGATTTTTTCCGTGTTATCTTTAAAACGATCAAAGGACAAAAATGTTTCGGCTAAAATCATGTTGACATAGTTTGCCCCCCACAAGATCTAATTAATGATCCAAACCATCTTAGGACTTATGGCATTTCTTTGGTGGGGGAAAACGATGAGCCCGAAAAATACCAGGAGGAAAATCTCACTTCTTTTAGCCATGGACTGATTTTGAATACATTCATTCAAGAATTCCAGAGGGCAATTATTATTGTTGTTTTCAAGAATTTGTCTCATGACATGATTTCAGCTCCTAGGAACCGTGCCAGCCCGCACCACGGGAGGGGGCCTATTGATGGTCTGACCAGCTCTTTCCCAAGGGGCATTCCAGTGATGATGCTATATTCTTCCAAGGTCGGGGTTAGCTCAAACCTTCCAAACATAAAGGTAAGCGTCCTCGGGCACCAGAAATGTGCAATGGCTTGTATGGCTTCCGGGCGAACAATGATTCGGATTAATGAAAGGAGATGGCCGAGCTTGCTCTTCACATGCTCTCAGGCGAGTTGATCCAACTGGCCCCACCATCGGAAGAGTTCAGGCTTGGGTGTAGGAATGAACTGGATGTCATCTTCCCCCATCGCATATAAACCGGGATTTTGAATAGCTTATCCTAAATTACCATGGGTCAAAATAAAAAAGACTGAGTAAAAAGTAAAAAAATTACTTTGCCTTTAAGTAAAATGACAAGCACAAAGACAGATACATGAGATGTGCAGCTCGATTTCTAACTCAAAAGGCTTGATGAAATTAAAAGGGCATCTGCCGATCGCAGTCTCGCGTTAGCAGCGTACCCCCTTAACCTCGGCTAAGAAATTCGGGGAAAAGAAAGGCAACCTCTACATCGTAGTCTCGCGTTCGAGGCCGTATCTTTCTTAACACCATCCTAAAAATCCTATCGCGGTCCAAGTCCGACGGCCGGGTTGTGTGTGCCATGTGCAGTGTTTAGAACAGTAAAGCATGCACAATAATTTATAATCACAAGACAATTTAATTTAAGCAAGTCGCCAAGCTGTCGCGACCTCTTTTTTTCGAGGGCGCCAGGTCGAATCGAGTACGAGCGCCTAGGGAGGCTAATGGTTCGGTTGAATTTAATTAAAGCCTGGACTCTCCCAAGTCCGCCAATTCACGACTTTAAAATTTTTAGTTTGTAAATCAATTTTTAAAATGGAGTCGCCACTAATCAATTTAAGGCAGGTTGATTAGAAACCCGAGCGAAGTACCGGGAGAAATACTCGCTTCCGCGCAACCAGAGAAATTAGGATCGGGGACTTGATTACACTAGTTAATCACTAATGCCCTTTCGGTCCCTAATCTTGTTTAAACACTAAGGTTTTTGGATGTTTGGGGATTTTCCATGCATTTTAGGAAAAATCACATTTTTAGGTATTTTTCTCATTTTTGGACATAAAAGGGATTTTCGATTTTTTGGGGTATTTTCGGAAAAATACAATTCTTTTGAGTATTTTATGAAAATTTGAGGCTTTTTATGAAGTTTGGCATTTAAGATGTTTTGTCATTTTTGGATTTTTTGAAAAATATAAAATATTTTTGATTTTTCTGAATTTTTTGTAAAATAAAATATATTTTTTGCATTTTAAGTATTTTTCAAAAATAATATTATTATTATTTTGATTTTGATTTTTGAAAAAATAAAACATTTTTTAAACATTTTTAAACATTTTTTTATTTTTCGGAAATTAAAATTATTTTTAATTATTTTTGATTTTTGTAAAATAAAAATATTTAAAAACCGACCCGGAGTCGGATCCACGTGTCGGATCCGTCCCGGGTCGACTCCAGAAACGCGGACGGGGGCGCGTTTTG
Source organism: Eucalyptus erythrocorys (assembly GCA_014182555.1). Lineage (NCBI taxonomy): Eukaryota > Viridiplantae > Streptophyta > Magnoliopsida > Myrtales > Myrtaceae > Eucalyptus > Eucalyptus erythrocorys. The sequence goes on from CM024604.1 coordinate 37,793,443, forward strand.
AGGCGGGGCCTCAAAACGGCGCGCCGTGGCGGGCGTGGACGCCCGACCCGGCCGACGACACGGCTCCGCAACCCGGATCCCGCTCCTTTATAAAACGATGCCACGCCTAGCCATCGCAAAATGGCGTCGTGGAGGGACCGGACTGCACACAACCCGCGGGCGTTGGGTCACGCGTCTGACCCGCTCCACGACCTCGCGACTAGCTCAAAACTTTGTCGTGGCGGAACCCTTTACGGCCGCCCGACCCGACTCCTCGGCAACCCTACCCGACCCGGATCCGACTCCCCTGTAAAACGTGAAACGACGCCACTTTACGGACGCCCGGCCCGAATTCAACCCGAACTTTTCGACCCGGCCTCCTATTCTCCCCTCAGCTCGCGGAACTCAACCCAGTTCCTGGTCTGGGTCCGACCCAGCGACCCGGGATCGCGACCCGGGAAACCAAGAACCCTAGGGTTCCGAATTGGGGATGCTGATGACGGTGATGGCGACGGCGACGGCAGCGAAGGCTGGAGGAGGGCACGGCGATGATGAGGGCGGCGTGGTACCTGCTCAACGGTGGCGTGGCGACGGCGCAGCTCGTGCGGCACCTCCCCTCCTCCTGCAATCCCTCTCTCTCTCTCTCTCTCTCTCTGTGGCCTGCTTCTGCAATTGGCTCCGGCGAGGGCTCGGATTCATGAGTCGCGAGACCTTGGCCCAGCTGAAGTCTCTCAGTGGGTATCCAAGGGCTGCGATTTCGAATCGGCTCCTCTTTTCTCCGCTGCTGCCTCTGTCTGTGTGTGTTTGCCGATGGGGGGAGGGGTATTTATAGGCCAAGGCTGGCCGGCCGACGGAGCTCGAGCGGGGGGGACCGCCGCGGCTCCAGCCGGCCGGACCGGCGTCCCATCCGACGCGTTCCATCGGCCGCCTGCTCCGCGTCCTATCGCCAGCCACCCCGTCCTCTCCCACGTGCTCGGCTGCTCGCTGCTCCTCCCCCCGCCTGCATCGCGCCTCAGGCTAGTGCATTGCACACGAAACCGAGCGAAGGAGACGGGTCGCGCGGGTCGGGCGTGGGCGCGGGCTGACCTACTGGCTTTGGGCCGAAGGCCTTCAGGGCTGCTTCTTCTGTTTTTTTGTTTTTTCCGGTTTTTTGTTTTCCTTCTTTTTTTTTTTTTTCGATTTTTCTTCATTTTTCCGTTTTTTCGGTTTTTATTTTTTTGTTTTCTTCATCTTTTAATGAAATTGAAATAAAAGGAAATAAAGCCAAAAAAAGTAATGATAATAGTAATAATAATGATAAAAGGGAAACTAATTAAAAAACCCTAAAAACGAAAATTAGGCGTCAACACACATATACCTGAAAGTATCCCTTTTGAGCCACCCTTAACCACTCAACTAATCTCAAAATTTTCTGCATTTATTTCCAATTTGTAATCTGGAAAATTTCAGTAAGCTTACTAGGCTAGAGAGATTGATTGCAGAAACTAGAAAAGAGCAAATTGCAATTCATCTACCATAACTATATATAGATTGCTTAAAATGAAAGGTTTGCAGAAGAATTAGGATTTGATTTGCTATAATAACTAGTTAATATTTGCATCTTGGGATAAGTAGTTTTTCAAGATTTAAAAGATGAGGTCTTAATCTACTCTAACTAGAGATATTGACAAGCTCTTTCGTTGAATAACAATAAATAATTAAAGAAAAAAAGGAGATTCAAAAATTTCTTCCTTGGCTGCAATTCTAAAGCAGCGTAAGATAATACATTACAATGAGAGAGTGCAAAATAGTCACTTGATATATAGTTTTTCATTTTTAATAATGACAATTTCATTCACTATATTAGTGTATAGATTTTGTATTTTACGATTGCTTAATTCCGTCATCTAATTATTGTATAACGCAACGACAATCTCAAACTTTTAAGGGATCACAAATATTTTTGGCTCTTTCTCAAAATATTCTCAGTTATGTTATGAATATTTTATCCATGGACAAGGGTGAATTAAAATTTTTTTACTTCACTTCGAATGTACTCCAGTTTAAATTTCAATCTTTTTTATCTTATAAAAAGTCTTAAAGAAACAAATTTGCGATCTTAAAATATTTTCTCTTTTTACACACGCATCAATAATTATTCTATATTGATTAGTAATTCAAAAATCTCATAATAAAGTGCAATATCTTTTACATGTTAAGTTTGCATAGACGCAACATATGCACTTTTGCTCACACACACACACACACATATATATATATATATGTATATATATTCAAGCTCACATTTTCATTTAAGAAATTTCGTGATTATCCATGCTTCATTTAAATTTAATCATAATAGCCAATAGCCAATTCATGGGAAATTATTCACGGAAAATTATTCGGTGCACATAATTTAGATACTAAATTGAATCTGCTATTCAATCAAATAGATTAATAGAGGTACTGAAGCTATTCAGATTCTCCATAGGCTCTAAAACAATTCATTTAATTGAGAAGTACGTAATCCCATCGCTTTTTCCTCCGCATCACATGCTTGACCTCTTGACTTTCTACTTTTGCCTGATCGAGAACGTCGGCCAAATCCTCTTGCGCGCAAAGTTGGGGCGGCGTCACAAGACTCACACCCATTGCCTCCGAACAGTCTAGGGTCCACGTGTCCAGGCCAATGCCCGAGCGTCGGACGAGGGGTTCATAACTAGGGTTTTGTTAAGTTCAGTGCAACTCACAGGACATTGCTCACCATATGATCTTCTTCTGCTACATATCAGACGCGAGCGTCTTATAGTTCATGTGATGGCCAAGGTTATATCTTCTAGCTACTGCTGGAGTAAAGAGTGCCAGTAATAGTGTATATACATGAAACATGCATCGTAACAAGGATAATGCAAGCACTGGTTGTAGTTCTTCGGTTACCAATTGTTTCTGTAATGAAAAACTTTCCGGGGTAGTCCTTGCTTAATGACCCTAATTTGAATTAATTAATTCGTGCTGCATTTGAGACACTCTACATATTTTAGGGAACCTGATGAATTACTATATGTTGGCAACGTAAACACAACATATCTTTCTCTGTGTTCAATATAAACTGAGAATTTTTTCAGCCAAACAAGTAAGCAAGCTTAATGGAACCAGAATGAAGTATGTTCAAGTTAATCTTCCTGAGTAATTGGGTGGTGCTCACTTTCATTGTTGCATTTGCATTGAATCGAGGTAAATGTATTCCTCATTTCATGTAGGTCAATGGCCTTTTTGTTTTTTGTTCAATCAAGTAGCGCGACATGATTTGGCTTTAAATCGGACCATTTTGTTACATTCCCAAACAGGTGAACAATGGCTTCACAGTGTATTTATTTATTTATTTATTTTTTTTGGCCCCCATGATCTCCATTCATTCTTGCGAGGCATTTCGGCAATTAAATCAGTGAATTGGGGCACAAAACGAACAACTTCATTTAATGTTCATATTGCTCGCACAATGGACCTCTATAGTAATTTCAACCAAGAGAAAAGAAAAACTAACTGAAGACAGCCATATCTCCTTAAGAATAATTGAGAGGTTCTATTCTTTCCAGTTTGATTGCTCTAGCTTTTCCGAAGAACTTGAAACAAACAATAACAGTCATCATGAAAAGACGATTGACAATCGGGAATAATAATCACCACTCAATTTTGGGTTCGTGAAGTTGATATCAGGAAATCGTGGAAAATAGAGATGGTTGATATGCTTTCCGTGTGTCTTTCTTCTCCTCTCTACTACAACTTATACATACTAACAAATAACTGCTTATTTACCATATACTGACGAAATATCTAACAGCAATGACTGCTCCCGCCTTTGCAAGTAATCATCATATTTTGGCTTTTAATTGGAATTGTAAACTGATCATGTTGCTTGCTATAATATTTATCAATGGCAACACATATAAAATAACAAGATAACAACAACAACAATAACAATAGTAATATTTTGTTTCCAAAATATGTCCTTACTTAGAAATTGGCCTTTAGCTAATATGTATTTTTACGTGCCAACAATTCTATCATCTCCATGCTTTCATTTTTACTTCTTCAATTCTTCTTGAAAAGGACAATTATAGATACTCATGGACATTTTGGGACCAAAGTATCAGCAAAATGCATAAAATTAGTGTTTAGTGGATGTTATCCCAACTCTTTATGATAAATGAAGTCAATCATCAGGCACAAAATCATTAAAGGGTTTTGGAAGATGTGGCATCCGGAAATTTTGACGACCCTCGAATATGCGATGGTCCCTGACTGAGCGACGGAAGTATCGTAGGACGGTGTTATCGACACCACAACGGACATCATTTTGTTATCATCATCGGACCCATGTGCCTTGTTTAGTAATGGTCCGACTGTCGAATAAATCATAGTCTTATTGGAAACCATTCATACGTTCAAGTGAGACCAACCTTGTTTGTGTTTAGCCAATCTTGGGAAAATGATGATACGCTGTAAGATTGATGAAGTTGTGTCAAACTCCGCCATCGGTACTGATTTTGGACCCTGTCGTATCATCGTCATTGTCGGCACCACATGTGACCACTGTTTCATCGCCACCTAACGTCCCGAAACATTTAACATATTTTCCCATGAGACCATTGGAGTACTCATGTGTGGCCATGCACGAAGGACCAATTAGTCGCGCCAAATTTCCCTTCTTCATGCAGCAATTGAAAACCACGATTATGGGAGTCAATTAAAGAACTCCATTTGACTGAAAGCCCACGTTGAATGTGTTCTCTCATGCTGCTCGAAGACTTTAGATTTTTGGGCCATGCACACGAAATGGCGGTGGTCAATTGAGAAGGGAATTGTTGACCAAGAGAAAGCCAAGGGTGGCCCCGTTGCTCCTCTGTTGTCGACTAGTAAATGAAGACTTGGAAAAAATAAAATAAAATGCTGTGGCCACGTCCTTGCATGGGGAACGCAAGGTGGCGTGCGTCCAAGAAGGAAATTCCAGCGGATGGACATGCACAATCCAGCTGTCCGTTCCCCCTGCAGCCACCGAAATTCCACATGCAAGAAATCATCATTAGCTTAATTGATTTTTTGAGGGAATGATTGGCTTGGTTTTGAGGGGGGAAAAAGAGAGAGATTACCGAGCAGAATTTTCACGAGAGTGAGAGAGAGAGAGAGAGCAGGGGATGCACGCGAGAGAGTGAACGGCAAGGGGAAGGAGGAGGCTGACCCCACCGTGTGCACACTGCCGATACCGCTCAAGCTCGCTGTCGCCGAGCCGTGTCTGAGATCCCTAACTTCCCGTTTTGCTTACTGTGGTCACATAGGACTTAAGGCAAGTGAAAGTTCATCGATCTATGTTTTGCTTGCTGTTTTATCTAGTGAAGAGTTGATAGATGTGAGAAAATGTGGAATTTGGAGCTGCAAGTTGATATCTACTAACCTATGTTACGTAGACTCAGTCGTTACTTGATGAAATGTGTTCCGCAAACTAACTCTATTCTAGGATATTTGCATTGATTTGTGAATTCGGAGATTGATGGATCGATCACGTATTATTTGAGAAAGGATTGTTGTGTTTGAACAGATTGGTTTGAGTTTTGAAACATGTACGTGTCAATCTTGGTATTTCAAAACCTTGATTTCAAATTTGACGGTTGCAACCCGAAACTTTCGACCCGCCGATGTGCCGTTTTCAATATTTCAAGATACATGCGCTGTTTTGATGAAAATTATCAAGTTTTGAGGCATGAGTATTTTTTAACTCCACACTTGTAAATTTCGGATTTCGATCGGGGTTGAACCATGAGATTGGATTTTGACGAGTTTAGTATAAAATTCTCGATTTTTATAAATTGTTTTGATGACATGAGTTTGATGTCTTTCAAAGGTTAGTTTTTTTTTTTTTTAATATAAACAGTTTCGGACCCTTTTAAGCTATATCTTAAGAAAATTGATCCAGGGATTCAGTGGCTTTGATGTTGTCAAAATTGTTTAAAGCCTTACATACGAGGTTTGTGAGACTATGGAAAAATTGATTTGATGGATTCGATATTGAAACCTTGATTTTATGGATTGTTCTCATCAATGGGAGTTGGTATATTTTAGGATTTGTTGCACTATAGTTTATATAATGATTCTGAAAACCCAAGAAGTTTCTACACTAGCATTATAAAATGTTTTGACAATGAATTGATTTGATTGACGTACCATGGTTGGGATATATGATTGATGCCGTTGGACCCTCGAGTCAACGATGCCCCGGGAGTCGGGATGCCCAAAGGTTCGAATGAGTCGATGCCCTTTGGATGCCTGGTCGTATTTTGAATACATGCCCAGAGGATTTTCCCCGAGAGTTTCGGGATGCCCGGTGGTATATCGGTATGTTATTCCAGGGAAAGCCTGGTGGTATGTCGGTACGTAATTCCGGAAGGCAGGGGTAACCATTTTCATGGCGAGCCCCGACGATTCCTCGTGATGCCAGGTGGGATGCGAGATGCCCGGAGGTGTGTGCCGGAAACCTCGTGATGCTAGGTGGGGTGCGAGATGCCCGGTGGCCTAGTGGCGTAATTCTGGAGGACTTCGTAACACCAAGATTGGGTGCAGAATCCCAGAAGGATACAAACGCTGGTCCTCTGGGGGATAAAACCTTTTGAATGATTAAAAATGGTGATTATATTAAGTGTACGTGTAGTCTGGTTATAGGACTAAATTATATGGCATGGAATGGGACGTGTCATTACAGTTTGGCCCTATGATCGGGACTTGTGTGCTTGACACAATGCATCTTATTGGTTGAAAATGCACTGGTCATTGCATTAAAGAGTTGTATGGTTGGATGCATACTCATTCATGGATTGCTTATTTTGTCTACCATACTTGAATCTAGATATTAATAGTAATGCTTGATATAGCTTGATGAATCTTTTACTGCTAAGTGGTTGTACTCACCCCGTTTGGGGACTAACATTTCAGATTAGACAAGATACCTCTGTCGCCACCGCCACCAGCAGATGGATCAAGTGGTTGGATATGGCTACGAGGAGGAGGACAGCAGAGGAAGGAACTTTTGGACGCCGACACTGATTGGTGGACTTTAAGTATATGACTGTTGGAAGAAATTTGAAATGTCGGTTATCTTTTGAAATATAGCCGAGTATAGAAAGCCTTGGCATTTTGATGTACCGACTAATGACGTCCATCAAGTCATGTAAATAAAAGTGTACGGCTTTAACTTATATAAAATGTTTAGTTGGTGTGCACTTTGTTTTTTTTCTTGAGACGAATATAGGGAAGGGAGTTGTTGGATATGCTTCCGCCATATGAATTGTGCAGGGACCGATCTAAAATATATAAACCCCCAGAATTAATAGACCTTCAGGTCAAGAAAAAGAAAGGTAAGCGAATTGTGCCAAGGATAAGAAGATCACATAATTTGTTCAGTTAGAACAAAAGGAGCTGACAGTGGACCAGTATGAAGCAAAATTTTCTGAATTGTCTAGGTAGCTCCTAGGTTGGTTGAGGATCAAGAGGAAAAGGCTAAGAGATTCCTAAAAGGATTAAGGACTGATATTAGAAAACAACTAGTGCCTCTGAATATAAGGGATTATAATGAGATTTATGAAAGGGCACAGTTGGTGGAGCAAGAGTTAGTGAGAGAGCAATCATAATCTAAGAAGCAGATGACCTTTAATGATGTTCGAAGGGGTAAGAGACCTCATCCTGGTCAAGGACAGCCCTGGGAATCTAAGAAAAATGGTAACTTTGGAAATTTTAGAAGAGCTTGGAGTGGCCCGACTTTTGGGAAAGCACCCTACCAGGGTAATTTTTGCCAGAGGTGTGGTAGACAACATGGGCCAGGACCTTGTAATAGCCAACGGAGACGTAATGGATGTGGGCAAATAGGACACTTTAAGAGAGATTGTCCACAAGAGAGGTCGCAACTGAATGTCAGCTCGGTGCAACAAGTGCAACAACGTACTACTGGACCAAATCCACTAAGGAATCCACAGAGGCCACCAGCACAAGGAAGGGTGTATGCGGTCACCCAAGAGGAAGCGGAAGCTTCCGAAAATGTTACCTCAGGTACGATTTTGATAGATGGATAAGAAGGCATATGTATTAGTTGACATGAGTGGCATGCATTCATTTGTGTCAGAGAAAAATATAGATGATTGTGAGAAATAGGAACAAATCTTTAAATATGCCTCTTCGTATTTCTACATCACTGAAAGATATGTTGTTATCTACGTTAGCATGTGAGATGTGTGAGATAACCCTAGGGGAACGAGATCCGGAGATGGACTTGGTAGTGATAGCTATGTATAATTTTGACCCCATCGTAGGAATGAACCGAACTATGAATTGAACCGGGAAGACAATGTTTCTGGGATAATTCTATCAGAGTGGCACAGCGGAAGCATGGTTAAGCTTGTAGAATCCTTGTTTGTGAAAAAGAAGGATGGGTCGATGCATTTACTGCAGGCAATTGAATTAGATGACCTATTTGACCAACTGCAAGGAAGTTCAGTCTTTTCTAAAATTGACTTGAGATCAGGATATCAGTTAAGGATTAAGAAAGAAGACATCCCTAAGACCATATTTAGGACTCGCTATGGACACTATGAGTCCCTAGTTATACTATTTGGATTGACGAATGCCTTAGCTGCATTCACGGATTTAATGAATAGGATATTTAAGCCTTATTTGGATCAAATTGTGATTGTCTTCATTTGATGATATCCTGATATATTTTAAAGGACCCGAAGAACATGCGCAGCATTTAAGCGTAGTGCTGCAAATAAAGCTTAGGAAGTGAATTATGGAGAGTGAGTTATGAATTTGAGGATTAAGTTATGGTCATTTGAGCTAAATAGTGACTTCCTATTAGAGGATCTCATTGGAAGTCTAGATGCATTACATGGAGGCATTTAGTATGTATAGATTGATCTTGGAAGTCATAAGTTGGAGTGGTAATATGAGACATGAAACTACTTGTGGTTTTTATGTTGGAATAATAGGTTTAAATTGATGGAGGTCAACTTCTAACTTTTGGTGATGATCTCAGTTTGAAAATGTTCTGTAGAATTAGTGGATATGATCAATTGTGGTTATAGTCTTTCCAAGGTGAAAAGGTGAAATTCAAGTTGTGGATTTGATGAATGATTAGTCTAAGTGATGATCCTTTTGGATGAGACATGAGATATACTTGATGGAAACTAGACAAGTTCCTATCATGGTGGATTGTCGATCTTTGAATTATATAAGTCCTGTTGAATTACCGATATTTGAATCGAATGAATGGTGCTATATTTTAGGCTTGAATTCATGATGCAGTGAAGGCATAATGAATGTCTCTGTTGAACTATACCCGATGAATTATTGGTAGTGTTGATTTTAATGGTTCTAGGCTTGAATTGATGGTGACAAAGGTATAGGAAGAATTCGGCTAAATTGTGTGTTCGATTGAGTCGAGAAGGTGGAATTCTTTAAATTTGAATTTGATTGATTGTTGCATTTAGGATAGAGCTTGAAATATATGCTTTCACAAAAGGAATTGAATATGAGACAAAGGAGGTTGATGAAATTATTAAAAGATTTTGACTGAGAAATGCGGTACCATTCGGGAAGGGCGAATAAGGTGGCAGATGCCTTTAGTTGAAAGTCAGCTATGAACATGGCTAATCTAGGGATAACATATTGGAATCTGTTAAAGTCAGTAGCAGATTCAGACTTTAAGTTGGAAGTAGACCACCTCACCGGTATGCTTACTACGTTAAGGATTGAACTCGAAAATATTCAAAAAGTTAAGATTTTGCAAGAATCTGATCGGAAATTGTGAAGATACAAAATGCTGTGTCTTTAGGAAAAAGACCAGAGTTCCAAGTCTCTAAAGATGGAGTAGTAAGATATCAAGGACGACTCTGTGATCCCGACAATGAAGAAGTAAAAAAGGGGAAATCCTATCAGAAGCACATAGGAGTAAATATAATATTCGTTTGGGTAGTACAAAGATGTACAGAAATTTACGCCAACAGTTTTGCTGGAATGGCATGAAGGCAGATGTAGCTAAACACGTTTCTCAATGTTTAACATGCTAGGAAGTAAAAGTCTACTAACCTGCGTAATGCACTGCCATTGTTGTCTGAGGTAGTGCAATTAGATTGAAAAATACTGGAGTTTGGATGCTTTCAAAGCTCTAAGATTTTACATGCAAACTACTTTGAAAATCTTAAGGTCGGGACCGAGTTTGATGACTCGCCGATAAGTTGATTTTGGTATTTCAAAGTTTTAGTTTCCAAAATCTTTATGACGGGACTGATATTATCGACCCATTGAACTATAGTTTCCAATACTTCAAGAAATACTTATGGTTTTTGTGAAAATCATCACCTGTACATTCCAAGTTTTGAATTCAATCGAAAAGCGGATTTTGATTATGAATTGTTTTAGAAAATCTCTTGAATTTCATCATAATTTATGAGTACTGTGACACCATGCCCAAATGTTTTAAGAAATGTTTTATATTTTAAGGATTTTTGAACTTTTTACAGAAAACATTCCAAGCCATTGAAGTTGGGATTGAGCTTTGGATTTGCCAACGTAACGATTTCAAATTACTTATGGTTTTGATAAATTATTTCGAGCCGCGATGCAAGTGCCACTCGAGGCTTTACATGTGGATTTCGAAAAACATTTGAAATTTAAACGTGAAAATGGATTTTATGGATTTGGTATCATGTTTTGATTTTATGAATTGATTTTAACGATATGAGATTTACCTATTTTCAAAGACTATTATTGTTATATTGTTGTGTCTTTGAAATCCCTATTTTGCATTATTTGATATCATAGAGTGGGATTTTCAAGAACCAAAAGGATTCTCCACATTGGTGATTCGAAAACGTTTCGACATGGAAATAACATATGATTTTAAAGCTTGCTGTTGTTGTTGAATGTTTTTGAAAACCTCAGTTTGCATTGTTTGATTTCATGAAGGAAGATTTTCAAGTGTTCATAAGGAATTTTAGACGTGGTTGTCGTTTCAAAACTCTTTTTGGTGTTGAGATAAATTAAGATATGTTAAGAGCTTGCATCCTTGACTTTAGAGAAAATATCAACCGGATCCTAGACACATACTTGATCATGAAGCTATCAAAGTGGATGAGTAAGTGAGGTACATAGCAGAGCCAATACAAGTACTAGATTGAAAGGAGCAAGTCCTTCGAACAAAGAAAATTCCACTGGTTAAGATATTATGGCGACATCATGATATGGAAGAGGCCACATGGGAAAGTGAAAAAGAAATGAGGCAAAGGTACCCTCATTTGTTTAACAAGTCCTAAGTAATGTCCAATTTCGAGGACAAAATTCTCTAAGGAAGGGACAATTGTGGCATCCAGAAATTTTGACGACCCTCGAATATGCGACGGTCCCTGACTGAGCAACGGAAGTATCGTAGGACGGTGTTATCGACACCACAACGGACATCATTTTGTTATCATCATCGGACCCATGTGCCTTGTTTAGTAATGGTCCGACTGTCGAATAAATCATAGTCTTATTGGAAACCTTTCATACGTTCAAGTGAGACGAACCTCGTTTGTGTTTAGCCAATCTTGGGAAAATGATGATACCCTGTAAGATTGATGAAGTTGTGTCAAACTCCGCCATCAGTACTGATTTTGGACCCTGTCGTATCATCGTCATTGTTGGCACCACATGTGACCACTGTTTCATCGCCACCTAACGTCCCGAAACATTTAACATATTTTCCCATGAGACCATTGGAGTACTCATGTGCGGCCATGCACGAAGGACCAATTAGTCGCGCCAAATTTCCCTTCTTCATGCGGCAATTGAAAACCATCATTATGGGAGTCAATTAAAGAACTCCATTTGACTGAAAGCCCACGTTGAATGCCTTCTCTCATGCTGCTCGAAGACTTTAGATTTTTGGGCCATGCACACGTAATGGCGGTGGTCAATTGAGAAGGGAATTGTTGACCAAGAGAAAGCCAAGGGTGGCCCCATTGCTCCTCTGTTGTTGACCAGTAAATGAAGACTTGGAAAAAATAAAATAAAATGTTGTGGCCACGTCCTTGCATGGGGAACGCAAGGTGGCGTGCGTCCAAGAAGGAAATTCCAGCGGATGGACACGCACAATCCAGCTGTCCGTTCCCCCTGCAGCCACCGAAATTCCACATGCAAGAAATCATCATTAGCTTAATTGATTTTTAGAGGGAATGATTGGCTCGGTTTTGAGGGGGGAAAAAGAGAGAGATTACCGAGCAGAATTTTCACGAGAGTGAAAGAGAGAGAGAGAGCAGGGGACACATGCGAGAGAGTGAACGGCGAGGGGAAGGAGGAGGATGACCCCACCGTGCGCACACTGCCGATACGCTCAAGCTCGCTGTCGCCGAGCCGTGTCTGAGATCCCTAACTTCTCGTTTTGCTTACTGTGGTCGCATAGGACTTAAGGCAAGTGAAAGTTCATCGATCTATGTTTTGCTTGCTGTTTTATCTAGTGAAGAGTTGATAGATGTGAGAAAATGTGGAATTTGGAGCTGCAAGTTGATATCTACTAACCTATGTTACGTAGACTCAGTCGTTACTTGATGAAATGTGTTCCGCAAACTAACTCTATTCTAGGATATTTGTGTTGATTTGTGAATTCGGAGATCGATGGATCGATCACGTATTATTTGAGAAAGGATTGTTGTGTTTGAATAGATTGGTTTGAGTTTTGAAACATGTACGTGTCAATCTTGGTATCTCAAAACCTTGATTTCAAATTTGACGGTCGCAACCCGAAACTTTCGACCCGCCGATGTGCCGTTTTCAATATTTCAAGATACATGCACTGTTTTGATGAAAATTATCAAGTTTTGAGGCATGAGTATGTTTTAACTCCACACCTGTAAATTTCGGATTTCGATCGGGGTTGAACCATGAGATTGGATTTTGACCAGTTCAGTATAAAATTCTCAATTTTTATAAATTGTTTTGATGACGTGAGTTTGATGTCTTTCAAAGGTTAGTTTTTTTTTTTTTTTTTTTTTAATATAAACGGTTTCGGACCCTTTTAAGCTATATCTTAAGAAAATTGATCCAGGGATTCAGTGGCTTTGATGTTGTCAAAATTGTTTAAAGCCTTACATACGAGGTTTGAGTGAGACCATGGAAAAATTGATTTGATGGATTCGATATTGAAACCTTGATTTTATGGACTATTCTCATGAATGGGAGTTGGTATATTTTAGGATTTGTTGCACTATAGTTTATATAATGATTCTGAAAACCCAAGAAGTTTCTAATGCATTTCTACTCATCCTGACAGTTCCTGGTTTCTGCACATCGATCACTACTCATTAGCCTACCAAGTCTCCTCACATAACTAATAAGTAACAACTGTATCAATTGTTACTGATACCCTATGAGTAACATAAGTTACTTGTTCCTCACAAACAATGTTAGCAAAGAAATTATCCTAACGCATAGTCACTACCGCACCTTATCACTCCAGGTAATCCTATGCTCTGATACCAAAAAGATCGAGCTGTGACGTCCCAGGGCGTCACGTACTAAGCGCAAGCGGAATTAAATATTTTTATGATTTATAATTGATATCCAACTAATCAAACATACATTTAACATTGAAGGTTAGCATGTATAACATGGATTATTTAAAAGTCCTTAAATATGTAACATGAAGTTATCCTACAATTCACTTTTTAATCATCCACATATAAGAAATTAAACTAGAGCATGAAAGGCTTCCTTTTATTTACCATCACCGGGCTTAACAAAATCTGTCCACCTGAACCTTTCTTTACATGTTCCTCGCCTAACTATTTACAACATGTACAAGACAAAAAGTAAGGTGCAACAAAGTCAGGGATAGGGGTAAGGGTGGCTACTCCGCGTACATCCCAAACCAGCCCGCGTCTTTAACCAAAAACAAACAATAGTCTAACACCTAGCCTTCCATGAACTCTGGCGTCTAGGCGCCATCCATCCCGTCTCCAGGTCCACCGGCTTCAAAGGGTAACGGACCAAACATCTCGCCCTCATCGTTGATGAACCATGCCACGAACTTCATCGGGATCAGACTAGCTCTACCGTCATCCATCCATAATATTGCTTCGTACTTGGTAAACACCATATCTATGTCAGGGTCATACACGTCCAGGAAAGAAACATCAATGTTGGCTATCACTCCACACCGAGCAACTGGCGGCACATCCATACTTTCAATCTGAAAATGTAAGGTATGAGCAAACATCCTTGCCCAGTAAAGAATAACAAAACTCTACTCTGAAATAATCCATAGCTATCAAAGTCACAAGCAAACTATCCAACAGTCAGGACGCTAAGAAAACATATAACAAGCATAACTGTAATGATGCATTGTATAAAAATCACCTGACATGTATCCAACCTATGCTTATCCTTCACAAGTTCAACTACAATGCAAATACGATAGATGAACTCACTCGCCATATATAATTAACTTTTAGTGTGCATAAAAATCCACCCTCGAATCAATCACAACCGGGACACTACCGGCCTGATCGAGTCACTTCCAGAAGGTACGTTATCTGGACTTCCACAATACCTCTAATTGTGGGCATCTCACTCCGAGGGATCCCGGTATCAACCAAACCGAGGTCCTCCCTGATCACACACAGGGGCATCTCATTCCGAGGCATCTCCGGCATCACACAGCCGAGGCATCCTTGATCACACACAAGGGCATCTCACTCCGAGGCATCTCCGGCATCACACAGCCGAGGCATCCTTGATCACACACAAGGACATCCCAAACTTCCGGGGGCATCACCGGTAACTCGGTATCGACGGATCCGTTCACCTCATTAAGCATACATTTCACACCACACCTTTGATTTAATGTGCATATCGTATGCAAAAGAAAAGACACCTAAGCATCTATCTAAGTCTCATGATCCTGGCACACGTGCGTGTCCGGATTATAAGATAAAATCCATCACGAACATGTCCCATACCATGCCGGACAAATATTTATCCCATAACCAAGCACTATGCACCGCACTCATTGCATACACATGAACCTAAATGCACTTAAACCTCTATTGATGTATGAGACTTACTCAATCTTAACTAACATCTAATATAGAGTTTATTTGACTCCATGTTCAGCATACAAGTCCAAATTGTAAGTGGTTACATCTAATATACATTCTCGGGTACAAGCAGAATTTTTGGCTAAATGGGCAGTTTCGGTTTTAAGCATGAAAGACCTATCAAATTTTATTGAAATGCTACCAAATTTTAGTATGTTGTACTTAAGACATAGCTTAACATCTTTCATGAAGGAACTTAAGTCTAATTCTCACTGTATTAAGAGTAACAATTAACATCATCTTCGCTGAAATTCTGTTCTTAGTCCAGATTTTCTATTAACAAAGAAAAATCATTTCACCAATCAATTCTCATTCATTTAATCTCAAATTTTGACACTTTATTCCTTAAGATGTGTTCTACAACTTTCATTAAGGATTCTAGGTTCAATTCTCAACAGATAATTACAGAATTTTCACACAATCAGCAAAGATCATCCAATTTTTACATAAACAGCTTACAAGACTTACTAAATTCACTTCTTTTTCTATGTTATGAGTCCATATAGTTACAACTCCTTATATAACTCAATCCTATAGAAGTTCTATCATGTAGGAAAAGCTTCTTTCCTATTTCCATTAATGAACATGAATGAGTTTACACACAAACAAGGCATTACTTGCACGATTTCACCAAAATCGAATGGTATCACACGTTCGCCTCACTTCTAATCCGTTTAAACCACTTTTCTTACTCAATCTTCACATCTCAAGGCTTCGGCACTTCCCCACAGCACCTCCAAATTTCACCATCAAGTCCTTTTTCCAACATTTAGTCCAATTCAAGGCTCGACTCAAAGCTTTAACACACCCGTGAACCGTTCAACATCATTCTAGGCAAATCGGCACACTCGGCTTCCATCTTGACATCTCGCTCGACTAAACGACACTCCATGAACATAAATTCACATAAAAACAGCAAGAAATTGACATGCAAACAATTCTACACCCAATCTAACACTCCTCAAGCTCAATCCAACCATAAAACATCAACTAGAAGCTAAATCCATCCTTGTATGGCTAGATTCGCATGATTCTTTGATAAATCAACGGATTTGTTTCAAACTAGAGTTAGATTATTCCTTACCTCGCTTCGGCTACACAACTACACTTGGATGCTTCAAAATCAACTCAAAAATCTAGCATGCAAGATGAAGAAGTCGGCGGTTTCTCCTTGAGCAAGCTTCGGCCGAAGAAATGAGGGAGAGAGAGTTTTGTGGTTTTTGGTTTCTTTGTGTGTGGAGAGAAAGATAATTTCGGTATTTATATGAGAGAAATAACCTATAAGCTAGTCTAGATTAGGGAGTAATGATTGACAATGTAATGATGAGATTTTCTTGGGTATTATGGTCGGTTTTGAAGGAAAAACCGTGGGTGTCATGCGTGCGTGAGATCCAAGAGAGAGAGAGAAAATTTTGGTGTCGTGGCTTTGTGTGAGAAAAAATCTCCGCCATCTGTCGCTGGTCATTCATTAACGGTTAATCAGTGTCATTAGTTAGCTCATTAGCTTCAGATATTTTCATCTAATGGCATGTTGTTTCTACTTAATCTCAATCACACAAAATCATAACACATTAACTAATTAAAGTTAGTCTAGAAAGAAATCAATCATAAAAGAATGTTAGAATTATAAGTAATCCACTAACTAAATCACTTAACTATAATTGATGAGTCTTAACTAAGAAATATAATCACTTGGGCCTAATTATCTATTCCCGGCCCAACGGGCTCAATCTAAAATTATAAGGCCCACTAAACCTTATAAATCTTGAAATCCCGAACCTTGGCCCATTTCCAGCCAATTCCAAGCCCAGCTTTCTTGGCCCAATCCATGAGCTCGGTTCTAAAAGAATTGTACGGCCCACTAAATCTCAAGCCCACACATCCTACAGAATCAATGGGTTCGCTCTCCGGCCCATTCTAAATAAATTTAAGTTTCTAATATTCTAATTAAGCTAATGACGGTCGGTTGAATTTTTGGGATGTCACATTTTGAATGATTAAAACTGGTGATTATATTAAGTGTACGTGTGGTCTGGTTATAGGATTAAATTGTATGGCATGGAATGGGACGTGTCATTACAGTTTGGCCCTATGATCGGGACTTGTGTGCTTGACACGATGCATCTTATTGGTTGAAAATGCACTGGTCATTGCATTAAAGAGTTGTATGGTTGGATGCATACTCATTCATGGATTGCTTATTTTGTTTACCATACTTGAATCTAGATATTAATAGTAATGCTTGATATAGCTTGATGAATCTTTTACTGCTGAGTGGTTGTACTCACCCCGTTTGGGGACTAACATTTCAGATTAGACAAGATACCTGTGCCGCCACCGCCACCAGCAGATGGATCATGTGGTTCGATATGGCTACGAGGAGGAGGACAGCAGAGGAAGGAACTTTTGGATGCCGGCACTGATTGATGGACTTTAAGTATATGACTGTTGGAAGAAATTTGAAATGTCGGTTATCTTTTGAAATATAGCCGAGTATAGAAAGCCTTGGCATTTTGATGTACCGACTAATGACGTCCATCAAGTCATGTAAATAAAAGTGTACAGCTTTAACTTATATAAAATGTTTAGTTGGTGTACACTGTTCTCTGAATATAGGGAAGGGAGTTGTTGGATATGCTTCCGTCATATGAATTGCGTAGGGACCGATCTAAAATATATAAAACCCCATAATTAATAGACCTTCAGGTCAAGAAAAAGAAAGGTAAGCGAATTGTGGCGACCCTAACAGATCGGGGGCCGTTGAGGGGTGTCACAGAAGACCCCATAATAAACACATCAAATATATATATATATATATATATATTTTTTATCATGATTGAAAATTTTTTATTGCCAATCTTTCAAGGTTGCTGTAGTTGATTAGGTGTTGAGGGACTTTTGGCTCAGGATTTAGAGATTATCAATTAAACCACACCTTGCAAATTGTTCTGTAATAAGGATCATCAAACACAGTCTTAAGAGTTGAACTTAACCGATTCATAAAATTTACAGAGATTTCATAGATTTTAAGATAATTCAACTTTTGTGCTCATATTTCAAAAAGAAAAATCATGCTTTGCCCTTCTTAATTTCAAATGGCCCTGGGAATGCTGTCCGTGGGACAATCTGTCAACAATTCATAGATTCTCTAGGAAATTCTGTCTTGAAGAGTCAAAAGGCCATCATCAAACCAGTCCTGGACGACTCTATTACAGTTTAATTAATTCCACCGAAATTCCATGCGCACTTAACTGACAAATCAACAAAATGAAATTGTTTTTCTCTCCAATTTCTGGATTATAAAATGTTAGTGGCAGGCAGTCGGGAGGGTTCCGCCGGTGTGGGAGCCAACCACGCCATTGTCTTTAGTCAGATTCTTTAATTATTTAAATAAAAAAATGTCAATTTGCTAAATGGACAAACGGTGTTCCATTTTGATTGGAGGGTTCCTTGGGGCAAGAGAATCCCAGTTTGGAGGCTCATCATTTGGTCCATTTCACTAAGTTGTGAAGGACTTGACAAAATACAACATTGATCTGATCGTGACAAAGAGGAGTGGTGGGGTTTTCCTTTCGAAAGTTTGATGGTCGTGGTGCATTTGACCTTTGACCTTTTGTTTTCCTGGAGATCTGCCGTACCTATTAGATTTTGCAAAATCATTGTAGAGGGTGCATCCGTGATATGATTTTGGCAGCTTTTTCTCATATTTTTGGGAGATTCTTCTTAAGAAAGTTGCTCCATTGAAAAGCAAGAGTTTTATTTCTCATATGCAGTCAGATTTTTTTTTTTTTTTCTGTCAATTACCTTAGATAAACAGTGAACAAGAGTACTTAACAAGGGTTGCTAATCCTCAAGTAATCAATTGAACTAAGAAAAGAAGGTTTGGAAACTCAAACTTTTACGTGAGAAGGGCCAAAAAGTGAACTTAATATTTTAACACTTTAAATTCAGAATCAATTCTTTATAATTTACGAAATTTTCTCAAACAAAATTGGCCCTTAAGATCTCTAAAATGTTCAATTAATTATTTTGATTTAATAAAATGTAGATAGATACTTTGACATTCATTTAATGTGTAAATGTGAGTTCAAATGGATATATTGATAGGGTCAAATTTGAGTTCCCACATAATGATCTCTTCAAGTGAAGGTATTTTACTTTTGCTACATGACCAGACTAGTGATATTAGAGTACATGATTTTTGGTAGCCCAATTTTGATGTGCTTCAACGTATGGAGAAATATATCGATAAATTGAAGGGTGTTATGTGTCCCAAAAACAGTCGGTAAGACCATCCTTATTTTATTAGCAATGAAACAAAAGAATCTTATGTGCCTTTTGGGCGGCTAAGCATGCCCATTCTAAACCAATTTTTAAAGCTTAATGTGACAACCATCGAGAAATTCAAGGGTCAAACAACAAAGGACAGAGACATTCGGTATTTCACTTGAATTTGTCGACTGAAGTTAATGGTACGAGCTTGCACACAAGCCGTCAACATTTGTACTCTTCTCCTCCAAGTGGAGAGTTAAGAGAATTCCTAAATGTTTGGTGCATGTGGATTGTGGTGACCTCACCATGTGGTCATCTCTTGATATTTCCTCCTTATTAAAATGAGAGTCTCTTTAATAAGTATTCCAAAAGAAATCATCAAATCAATTAGCAGACACATATGACATATATACAAGTAATTAGCTTTGAGTGATCTCATTGCAATTATCACCATCCACGAAGAAGAAGAACCACGATGAAGTCCACGTACATAGTTTTATATGTAATTGGTCAGTGTTTAAGATCCTCAAAATGTCACTCTCTCAGACCTATAAATAGCAATGCGGATTTCAAGTGCTTCTCATTCAGTCGACTGTATTCCGTCTTACCTATTTCTTCTCATTGCTTGCTTCAAAGTAGAAAATCAAACTTCCTTTTCCACACTTCTCTGGCTATGGCTGATCTCCAAGTCAAATCGATATTTGTGATAATTTTCACCTTCATTGCGTTCGATGCAATTCTAACTTCTGAGGGAAGGTCAATAAAATCGGCATGGGAGGACGAACTCCGTGCAATTAATTACGACCAAATGCACAAACAAGCAGCACAATTTCTCACTCCGAGTCAGTCTCCTACGAACGATGATCATTCTGATGAGGGGGAGGAGATGGTTACGTCGCCTATTGCACATGATCAGGCGGCCAGTTTGGGCAAGTCAGAAGCACTGTTCAAGGATGTTTTGCTTCCCACAACCGCTGGGAGCAGCCCCGGATTGGGCCATTATTTCATTGGCCTAAAGAAGGAAGCTGTTCGACCAAAAGCTCCGATGGAAACGCTAATCGTTGCAAGGACACCAGATGATATCGAAGGCAAGGGTCACAGCCCCGGTGTCGGCCATGGTTTTCAGAATGAGGAACCAAAAGCCTAAATACTTCAAAATAGAATGTCAAAGCTGTGTTATGTAAGTCCTGTCAATTCTAGTTCAGTTAGGTCTCTCCCAAAATGTTATTCTTCAGTTCCTCAGGACATAAATCTGCTGGGTTTGTGTAAAAATATCACTCAATTTGGTATTGAACTATGTGATTATTTAATGAAAAATAATGAGGTTTCTTTTGAAATTAACTGCTATATCACATGCGTTGCATGTTGTATGATATTCCAGTTCTTCCGTTGTGCTACTTTCTTCTCAATCTTTCCCTATGTTATGTTGTGGCCAGGAAAAGCGTTAGGACATAAGTTTTTGGTGTTATATTCAGATTTTAAATGGGAAATAACCAGTTGAATGATGGGCAGAGATTTCACATAAAAATGGCTGAACCTCGTACAAAAACAATATGACTACTTTGTAAGAGTTTTTTTTTTCTTTTTTTTAATGTGAACTACATTAATTGATATAATAACTTACCGTTTTACGGAATTAGTCTAATAAGGTGAGATAGAAAATTCGTAAATAAATTAGTATGGAGCTAGCTAGTATAAGCCAAGTTGAGCCTGGCTCGTGATGAAATAGCCTCGTTAAAAACTTTATAAATAGTATTCAAGTCTCTCATCTAACCTCAATAACATAATTATTCTTACATAAGGAGTGTTTACTAAACGCTGAAGATGAAGGACGATCTCATTGAGCCAGTGATGCAGGGGGAATTGAAGAGAAGTACTTGTACTTAGATCGTCGCTTTTCTGCATCAAGAACAATGGATTCTAATACAAATACATTAATCTTTCTACTCGATTATATATATATATATATATATATATATATATGTAACTATGAAAATCATGGGATTGCATTTTCACATCTTACATGTGGTAGCGGAGTTTCTATGACTAAAACATGGATGTATAGTTTTTGCCCTTTTTCATGATTTTTTGTATAGCAAAAATTGATTTTAATTATATAAATAGAAAGAGCTCATCAAGATAAGAAAAACTATAGGTGGCGCATCACCTAGGGAAGCTGCGCATGGCTAGGCGTCACTAGGTGGCGATGTGCATCAAGCACGCACCCCAACGCACCTTCACGCATGGGCGAAGCTAGTGCATACATTACACACGCTAGAGTTGACGTCAGTGATCCGACAACCCAAATCCAATTACCTGACCCAATTGACATGGTGACCTAACTCGAAATCCGACCCATTCATCCACCCGAACTAGTTTACCCTTGATTGGGCCGGTCACCGATCGAATTGTTACTGCTTAGACTAGAAAATGGGCCTAGGAATGCCTGCATGTGTGCTCCACGTGCTGGACACTTAGGTGGCGCGTGCGAGCGCTTGTGGCCTCCAATCGGTGCGTGGTCGACGGTTGTGTGCTTGTACGAAGATATTCTATACTGTGATATATATATATATATATATATATATATTGTGTGTTAATGATTTTATGGATGTGAAAATACATACGGAATTCTAAATACACTTATTTTTATGGTATTCTTTTTGTATTTTCCTAAATTTTTCTATGATTTGGAAATACAAGTGCTAGCTCACACAAATATCATCACAAAAAAAAAAATGCATAGGACATTGTCATGCCCCGAACCTCGAGCACGCGCACATCTCTTGGTGGTCGATTAAATTGCGAGGTCCTAGGTCGTGTCACCAACTCATTCATTTTAATGCACATGCGGAAGCGAATAAACAAATCCCTTGTCAACTTGGGATAGAACAACAGGACAATCAATTTTCACAAAAATCACACTTTATATATATACCCAGTTAAACATACGGGTTTATAAACATGAGTCAATCTCAAAAGAAATCCCTAGGCAACCTAACTCCACTAACAATAGGGCTTGCCACGAGATGTCGCATCTCGTGCCCACCAAATCCGCACTCAGCAAATCTCCACACTACGGCCTTAGAAAAGGTTATTTCGTGACGGTGTGAGAATAAATCTCAGCGAGTTAAGCCCTAAGCCTCAACTAGGGCGCAAATTCACCTAGAGGTAGCCTACGCACAAGTCATATAAGACTTACCTCGCCTTAGTTCCGTCCTGCAAGTCAGTACAATTCAAACACTCAATCAATCAAATCAATCCAATCGATCAATACAACCAATTCAATCGATCGATACCATCATTGCAATCAATGCAATCAATTCAGTCAATTCCATCGATACTATCAATCCATCCATTCAATCAATTCAATTGCAGCTCGCGCAAGCTGATGTACATTAATGCTTGCACAAGTTGATATAAATTATTGCTCTCACAAGCTGACATGGATCATTGTTCACACAAGCTGACATAGGTCATTGCTCACACAAGCTGACGTACGATTTTGCTCACACAAGCTGATGTACGAATTGCTCACACAAGCTCATGTATGATATTGCTCACAAAAATTGATGTACAATATTTTGGAATAAATACTCAAAATCACAATTTCCACTCAACTTGCACAATTTAGCAATCAATTGCATAAACTAAGCATGCCATTGCAATCAGCACGAAATTCCGATCACGGGCTATCCCGATCTAATTTCCGGAAAATAATAAATAATTAGATAAATTACAAAATAATTAAATAAATGCAATTAAATGAATAAATAAATTTCGATTAATTAAACTGAACTATTTAACTAACCTAACCATGTAGGCACCTGATCAATTAGGTCAACCTTAGCCTCATTCATATAGCCAAAACACCAAAAACCCCCTTTTAAAAATAAACTTGGCACCTTTTTTTTTTTTTTTTTTTTTTTCAAACTCTCTGAAATAAATTCATGCGGGGTCCCACATTTCAAATTGACCTGCCAAACTTTGCATGCATCTCGTATAAAACCTCATCGTTTTATTGAGCACATAAAAGTTGCCATCCAAACCCGACATCGCATTTCTTTTCAAATTTCTTTTCCAACCCTCTCTTTTGAAAACAAACCTTTAGCAACCCTTTTTTTTTCAAGTCTTTAGAAATAAATTCATAGGTTCTCACGTACTCAAAATTAATCCATCAAACTTTGCATGCATCTAGTTTAAAACCTCTCTGTTTTATTGGACAAATAAGTTTTGGTATCCGGACCCGACACCTCATTTATTTTCTATTTAATAGTCCAAAAGTTAATGTTTTGCAATAACAATAAATAACCAATAAAGAGTAATCCACCTAATAACCTCACACATAAGTTCTCAGCATGCCACAAGTCTACCACATCACTAAATACACCTTATTTAGCAAGCATAACATCAAGAACAACCACAAAACCATAACCGGTCCTAATTGACAGAAACCGGGCTACTCGCGCGCCTTCAAGTTTAAATCCAAAAACCTAATCAAACGAGCTCAAAAAATTCTCAAATTTGAGTATGTTGTAAAGGACACCTAAACGAACATTTTTTATGACACACCTTAACCCATATCCTTCTAGATTAAGCCTAGTAAATCGATCAATCCAGTACAAAAATTGGGTCCGTTTCTAGAAATCACATTTTCCAAATTTAGTTTGGTTCGAGATCCAAAACTTGCCAATTTGATCTAAAATGACCATATCCGTTGGCGGGGTTTTTAACATGCGGGAAGATTTTGACGTCTGTCTGATGCAAATGGTTATGGACTTTCATAATTTTTGGATGATTATTCTTCATTTTTTTTTCTTGTCTTGGTCCTATATGAGGCCAATTAATCATTAATGCGCATCACACATATAAATTCATCATAAGCAGAGCTACTAGGGTTTTGAGTTTTGTTTTCTGATTCTTTTCTAATCTGTTGAACGCCATGCCTCACCTTATTCAAGGCGCCCTTGCGGGTGATTTTTTTTTAATATTATTATTTTTATTTTAAATGTGCTGTCGGGTTCTTCAAACAACCGGCAATCAAGTGAATAATTAATAATTGTGCATATCATATTTAGCTCAAACCTTATGAGATAAATGTAGGATTAGGTGAGAATACTAAATTGGAGATTAATATGCGCATCTCATGGTTTTTTTCAGTCAAAGCGCATCTTATGGTTCAAAAGATACAAATTGCTTATCACCGTTGTCAAACGTTGAAATTAACTTACCATAGTTGCCAAAATCTTTAGGACAAAATATATACTAAAGATTATTTCTTTCATGGTTTGAGTTAGTGATTACCGTCTAAAAAATTGTAAACCGCTGAACCGTGAAAATAGTATGACATCGCTCCGAAATTCATTGAAACGAAACAGATTCAAATTGTTTGTTTTTCAATCATACCACTCTGCTATTCAATCAAATAGATTAATACAGCTACTGAAGCTATTCAGATTCTTCACATGCTCTAAAACTATTCATTTAATTGAGAAGTACATAATCCCATTGCTTATTCCTCCGCAACATATGCTTGGCCTCTTCGCGCTTTGCTTTTGCCCGATCGAGAACCTTGGCGAAATCCTCGGCGAAATCCTCTTGTGTGCAAAGTTGAGGCCGAGTCACAAGACTCACAGCCATCGCCTCCGAGCAGTCTAGGGTCCATGTCTCCGGTCCACAGCCCAAGCGTCAGGCATAGGTTCATAACTAGGGTTTGTTAAGTTCAATGTAACTCAGAGGTCATTGCTCGCCAAATGATCCTCTTGTGCTACATATCACACACGCCCGTCTTATAGTTCATGTGATGGTCAAGTTTATAATTTCTAGCTATTGCTGGAGTAAAGAGTCAGTAAGAGTGTATGTACATGTGACATGCATCGTAACAATAATAATGCAACTACTGGTTGTAGTTCTTTGGTCACCAATTGTTTCTGTAATGAAAATCTTTTCCGGGTTTCTCCTAGCTTAATGGCCCTAATTCGAACATGAAACAATCAATCCCTTCGTCCTCATTAACATGAAGTACCGAAAATATCTAGTCAGCTAATTATTGCGGAGAGATATTATTTGGAGGCAGAAAACGCATTTGCGCTCCTTGAAAACTTCTAATCAACAAGGTTACAGTGTAATACCTATTGAAAAATCAATTAATAGAATATAGGCTTTTCTAGATTCTTATTAATAGAAAATGGTGGATAAATTGCAGACGAGAGATCCTTTAGCGACAACCACGACTTGTCTATCAATGAGAGGACTAGAGCTGAATATATATGCAAAAGATGGATGCGCTTTTAATACTATTAAGTTTTTAGAATTCTACTACTATTGTCCTGAAGGTTCAGAATCCATCCTGCCTTAAGGAGTTCAGACCCATTTCATGCCGCAATGTCCTATACAAGATTATAGCTAAACTATTTGCAGAATATATATGTTGTATGCTTCCTTCGATCGTATGTGATTTACATATGAACATATCAAAGCTACTGATATTTCTGATAAATGTAATTATAGACAACAGTAGAAGGACACTAAAGGGTTAGTGCAAGAGTCAATTAAAAAACCGCCCGACCTACTACCGTCACCCAACGACGGCTTATGTGACAGCCGGAATTTGACCAAATCTCCAACATTTGATAGCCACTGAGTGTCCTCTCAACCTTTTTGCTTTTCAAGATCATGTATCCTCTGTGGACCTTGGTAATATGATCATATATTTGACTTCTTGGATTCGGCCCTCCACTGATAGAATTAACGTTCATTATGCAATGAATGGACCTCTGATGAGAGAGGGGCAATATATATATATATATATATATATATATGCGCGCGCGCATGCGTGTGTTAGAAAAAGCTTCCAAAACAGCATGGAATATTTAACTGGATATTCCAAAGGCATGAATTTTGACAATCTCATCTTTCTTGAAATTCGATACTTGAGCTTCTTGAGCTTGACAAGTACTTGGCCAACTTGAGTAGTCAGTTGATCGTGTTCTTGAGGTAGATTGCTATCGCAACCCCTTTTTTTCGGGGGCGCCCGACCGGATCGGGTACGAGCACCTAAGGAGGCTAATGGCTCAACTGGATTTAATTAAAGCCTGAACTCTCCCAAGTCCGCCAGTTCACGACTTTAAAATATTTAGTTTGTAAATCAATTTTTTAAAATGGAGTCGCCACTAATTGATTTGGGGTAAGTCGATTAGAAACCTAAGCGAAGTACTGGGAGAAATACTCACTTCTGCGCAACTAGAGAAATTAGGATCGGGGACTTGATTACACTAGATAATCACTAATGCCCTTTTGGTACCTAATCTTGTTTAAACTCTAAGGTTTTTGGATGTTTGGTGATTTTCCATGCATTTTAGGAAAAATCACATCTTTTGGGTATTTTTCTCATTTTTGGATTTTTGGGGTATTTTTGGAAAAATACAAGTCTTTTGGTATTTTATGAAAATTTGGGCTTTTTCGTGAATTTTGGCATTTTTGGGGTTTTTTGACAATTTTTGATTTTTTTTGGAAAATATTAATATATTTTAATATTTTTAGGTATTTTGGAAAATAATAATTTTTTATTTTTTAAATATTTTCAGAAATAAATAATTTTTGTTTTGATTTTTTATTTTTTTAAATTTAAAACATTTTAAAAACAATTTTCTGATTTTTTTTTTTCGAAATTTAAAATTAAAAAGAAAAACTATTTTCGATTTTTCCTTATTTTTTGAAATAAAAATATTTAAAACCGACTCGGCCGGATCCGCCCGAGCCGGCCGAAACGCGGGCAAGCCGGCGTTTTGGGGGGGAGGGGGCACCGAAACGACGTCGGGCCGGCATGGGTGTATCCGGCCTGACCCGACGAGCTGCGACCCACTCCTCGCCCAAAACGACGGCGTTCCTGCTCCTTCGCCCAAAACGACGTCGTAGCCGTCTACCCTGGAGACCCGGGTCCCAAGGTGAAACCCTACCCAAATCCGGCCCAACTTTCGACCTGACTCCCTTCAAAACGACTAAACGACGCCGCCTCGGGGGGAACCGACCCAACCCGGATTCGACCCGCTCCGACGACCCGAGGACTCTTTCCTCGCAAAACGGCGCCGTTTACCGGGGACCTGACCTGGCTCCGACCCAATCCGACCCGCGCCGCGACCCGGACTTGACTTCCAGCCGTTTCTAACCTTCGTGGAACCCTACCCGGTTCCCAATCCGGGTCCAACCCGGTGACCCGGGATCACAACTCGGAAAATTGGGAACCCTAGGGTTCCAAATTGGGGAGACAGCGGCGGCGATGGGGGTGGCCATGATGACGCCGACGGCGACAGAGGGGCTATGACGGGTGGCAAGGCGCGGTCTTCACCTGCTTTTTGGCCAACGGCGACGGTGGCGGCTTCGATGGTGGTGCGGCGGCGATGGTAGGCCCCCGCTCGGATCCCTTCCTCCTCTCTCTCTCTCTCTCTCTCTCTCTCTCTCTCTCTCTCTCTCTCTCTCTCTCTCTCTCAATTAGCTCCGGCGAGAGCTTGGATTCGTGAATCGCGAATCCTCGGCCCCACTGAAGTCTCTCAGCGGGTATCCGAGGCTCGCGAATCCTCCTCCTCCTGCTTCTCTGCCTGCCTTGGTGTGTTGGAATCAAAGAGGGAGGGGGGTATTTATAGGCGAGAACGGCCGACGAGGGCTCGACCAGGGGGGATGGCCGCGGCTCCAGCCGGCCAGACCGGCGTCCCATCCAGCACGTCCTATCGGCCGCCTGCTCCCGTCCTTCCCCCCACGTGCTCTGGTGCCGCTCCTGCTCTGGCCTGTGTCACGCTGCTTCCCCGACCTCTATCGCGCCTCGGGCGTGTGCGTTGCACGTGAAACCGGGCGAAGAAGGTGGGTCATACGGGTCGAGCGCGGGCGCGGGTAGACCCGTTGGGTTTTGGGCCGCGAAGGCCCCTTTAGGCCGTTTTTCTGTTTTTTTTTTTCTGTTTTTTCGTTTTTCTTTTTAGTTTTTCTGATTTTTTCATTTTTCATTGGTTTTTTGGTTTTTATCAAAATAAACCAAAATAAAATGAAATGAAATAAAACTTGAAAAAATAGTAATAATTTAAAATCCCAAAAATAAAAAACCAAAAAATTAGGCGTCAACAGCTGTCCTTCTTTGAAGGTGAGCTCGCAGAGATTGCATTCAAAGACAAACTAATGCCTAATTTTTACCCAGCGTGGGCAGCAGGTTATACCTTATTTAGGACATACTATCCTGAAAGAAAAAGAGAAATATAACATTACTTATTTAGACAGATAAGAAGATGCCTAGAGTTACTTACTAGAAATGAGTGAAATAGGGTGTGAACCCTGGGTTTTGGCAAGTATCAAGGCGTCATCTTACCTGGTGATGTGGGGAGGCTGCTTTTCCAGGACTCGAATTATTCTTCGGTTGCCTATTAAAACAATGGATAATTTGTCTAGGACCCGAACATTTCTTCGGTCGCCTTGACGGGGAATTACTTCTTCAGGACTCGAACTATTCTTCGGTC
Organism: Eucalyptus erythrocorys; assembly: GCA_014182555.1. Lineage (NCBI taxonomy): Eukaryota > Viridiplantae > Streptophyta > Magnoliopsida > Myrtales > Myrtaceae > Eucalyptus > Eucalyptus erythrocorys. The sequence continues at coordinate 37,822,343 of CM024604.1, forward strand.
GCCTGTTGGAGCAATCAGGGGGTGTCTCGGACCCAAACCATTCTTCAGTCGCCTTGACGGGAAATTACTTCTTCAGGACCTGAACCATTCTTCGGTCGCTTGTTGGAACAATCAGAGGGGTGTCTCGGACCCAAACCATTCTTCGGTCGCCTTGATGGGAGATGCACCGACCTTCCTCAGGGAATCTCATTTGTGGGTGTCTGATTTGTATCGAGAGCACTAGTTGGTACTTGACCATTCTCAGGAGATGCGCCGACCTTTCTCAGGACATCTGTTTTGGGAGGTGTTTGAATTCTGTCAGGGACACCAGTTGAAACCCGACTTTTCTCGGGGGATCCGCCGACTTTTCTCAGGGCATTTGTTTGAGGGGTGTTTGACTTTTGTTAGAGACACCGGTTGAAACTCAACCTTTCTCGGGGGATGCGCCGACCTTTCTCAGGGCATCTGCTCTAGGGGGTGTTTGACTCCTGTCAGGGACACCAACTGGAACCCGACCTTTCTCGGGGGATGCGCCGACCTTTCTCGGGCATCTCGCTGCCGGGGGTTTGACTGGGCGGGGACACCAACTGGAACCCGACTTTTCTCGGGGGATGCTCCGACCTTTCCCAGGGCATCTGCTCTGGGGGGTGTTTGACTTCTGTCAGGGACACCAACTGGAACTCGACCTTTCTCAGGGGATCTGATCTATAAGACATCTGGACATTCACAGAGATATTAAAGAGTACATGGATATTCACAAGTACTAACCTGATGGATATTTGGGCCTTGGCAGGCGTCATAAGCATTGAAGGGGTACTTGGATAATCACAAGTACGAGTTCTTAGGGATACTCGGACATTCACGAGTATCGAAAGGATGTTTGATAATTGAAAATATGGAGAGCATACCTTGGGTATTTGTGAAGATCTCCTACTTTCTGGAAATAGGGAATATCGAGGACGTACCTGAGATATTCGTGAAGGTCTCTCACCTTATGGTAATTGGGGAACATTGAGGACATACCTCGCATATTCGTGGAAGTTTCTTACCCCTTGGGAATTGGGAATACTGAGGACGCACCTCACATATTTGTGAAGGTCTTTCACTTCCTGGTAACGGGAATATCAAGGATGTACCTTGGATATTCATGAAGGTCTCTCACCTCCTAGTAATAGGGATATTGAGGATGAATGGGAATATTGAGGATGTACCTTGGATATTCATGAAGGTCTCTCACCTCCTGGTTTTTTGGGAATACCGAGGGCGTACCTCCATATTCATGAAGGCCTCCCGCCTCCTGGAATTTGGGAACATCGAGGACGTACCTGAGATGTTCATGAAGGCCTCCCGCCTCCTGGAATTTGGAAATACCAAGGACGTACCTCGGATATTCATGAAGGCCTCCCGCCTCCTGGAAATTGGGAACACCGAGGACGTACCCCAGATGTTCATGAAGGCGAGGCCTCCTAGAATTTGGGAGTATTGAGGACGTACCTCGGGTATTCATGAAGGCCTCCCGCCTCTTGAAAATTGGGAACATCGAGGACGTACCTAAGATGTTCATGAAGGCCTCCTGTGACACCCTTAAACCCAATGGGATCGCCACAGTCATTAATCTTCTTGTAACTAAGCCAATAAATACTTGGGCATTCTTTTTATATATATATATATATATATATATTTATCTCGGCCCCAGCGTAGTTTAAATTTGCGGAAGCATAATCTTTTCAACTCTCCCTTCACATAAACATGAGACATTTGCACACCAGCTAGACATCAAGGAAAGAAAACCGAACCATTTTATTTACATATTTACAGGATGGGTTAATCACGGGGTAGGTACATACAAAAGTAAGCCATCGTACAACTAGTGTGGCTTATACTCAAAAAGGGACACCTCTACCCCTTCCTCACGGATCTCAAAAGAGCGACCCATCCCTCCTTGGTGTCGGTTGTGTCCAAAAAAGACCATCAGCTCTTAGCCCTTCCCCCTCACGCAGCAACTACACCCATCCTGGTGCATCAGGTGGTGGAGGTGGTAACATCCCTCGAATCATCCCATCCTGGCGCACATGGATGGAGATGAACTCCTTGGTGACTGGGCCATCAAGTAGGCCCACCTCATATGAGACAATCACACGAACCCGGAGAAATGACAGTCCAGGAACTTGGGGACTGTCGATCACCATCACCTCTACATCTACATCGGACGGTATACCATAAAAGGTGCCCCGCGTGACAGGTGGAATCGGCATCTCTAAGCTGAAATGTTAGTCCCCAAAAGGGGTGAGTACAACCACTCAGCAAATAAATAATTCCCTATGGCTACTCAAGCATCACACAAAACATCACAATTAAAATCCATATACATGAAATTGCATCATATAGGAATACATCTCCGCACATCCACATATACGTCACAATTCGCCATAGGAATTCATCCATCTATGTATTCAAATTCAATACCCATGCATACATTTCACCATATACATCAATTCAGGCTCATGCATTCATATTACCATAGGCATATCAATCCATGCTCATGCATATATATCACCATATGCATATCAATCCATGCTCATGCATATATATCACCATATGCATATCAATCTAGGCTCATGCATACATATCACCATATGCATATACATCCATCCATGGCCATGCATACATATCATCATATGCATATCAATCCATGCTCATGCATATATATCACCATATGCATATCAATCCATCCATGCCCATGCATACATATCATCATATGCATATACATCATTTCAATTTTCACAATTTTTAATTGGCTTTTTAATGCATTCCCGGCACACACCATCCGGGCTTCCGGCCCCCCACATTCCGAGTATCTCGCACCCCAACTGGCATCACGAGGAATCACGGCACACACCATCCGTGCTTCCGGCATTTACACTCCCCGGCCGGGCATCTCGCACCCCAACCGGCATCACGAGGCATTCACGGCACACACCATCCGTGCTTCCGGCATCCCCTACGCTCCGGGCATCTCAACTCCGAGGCCATCCAGATTTACGCACACGGGGCTCTTTGGGCATCCGGCATTTTCACTCCCTGGCTAGGCATCCCGAAACTCCCGGGGCATTGTCGGCTCACACCATCCGACAGCCTTCTCATTTATCATGAGATATAATCTTTTTTTTATGCATGGCTCAATCTCATATGGCATACAACGTGATGCACATATCCAATATCAACATGATATGTCAAAGATCATCATACATGTAGTATGGTAAAACACTTGGGGCCACATCAATCATCTAATTCATGCCATTTAAACTTGCCCATATATCTCCTTCTTTTGAAATCTTGCAAAATTCCAGCATACATGCTTTATGAAAATGCCCAAATTGGATACTCGATTGACTTTCAAAAATGTTGGGATTCGCACAAGTGATAGCCAAAACACAATAACACATTTTCCATAAAGAATTCAAGTCTTAAAAGTCATTACATAAAAAGATGAAATTTTAACTTCACAGCAGACAAATTTCGAATTCCACAGCTTATATCGGTTCAGAATTCTCCTTAATTAAATAACTAAATGACCTCTAAAAATTATAAAATTTTACCACAAAATAGAAAAGACATAGAGGCACAACTTTCATGAAGAACTCAAGTCCAAACGATCACCACACAAAAAGATATAAATTAAACAATCCAGCAAATTATTCTCGGGTACACAGTTTGCACCGTTTTACAATCTCTTTAAAATAAATATTCAAACAAGCTTCAAAAATTATAAAACTTTACCACGATCTAGCCAAGATGCTAAATTATATTTTCCATTAAGACATCTAGGTCAAATTCATTATAAATAATTAATTATAGTAATCACAAGCTTCTGCTCCTGGCGTCATTGCATCCAGATTAACGCCCGATGTTAACATCTACCCTTTCTCAAAATTAAATGTCCAATCGGCCTTCAAAATTTATGATATTTTACCATATGATCAACAAGACTCTAATATAATTTTCTCATGCAGACACTTAAGCCAGATTCGTTATAGAAAATTTATTATAGCTAAAAAGAGCTTCTGCTCATACACCGTAAATTTCCAGAATGTCCTGTCTCCGAAAAATTTACGTATGACCGACTTATTTTACTTATTTTTCTTTGGATTTTGGATATGTTCTTTTTTACAGTGTACTCTCCAACTTTCATTTAGACATCAAAGTGAAAAACCCAAAGAAAAACCATCTTATAATCACTCGAAGTCACTGGCGTCAAGAACAGTTCATCCCGTTTTCACATCTTCAAGAAAAACGACATTTCACTAGGCTATTCATGTTATTTTGGTCTCAAATTTGAGTATGTTGTTCCTCTTGATATTCTTTACAATTTTCATGAAGACCTCGAAGCAAAATTCTCAACAGAAATTCAAGTACATCTACCAAAACCGTCAAGACTCCACATGCATCACCAGATCTGAACGTCTTTTTAGAAAGTTAGTTTCACCCACCAAATCTCGTCCTTTTTATCTCAATTTTTAGTATGTTGCAGTTTATGATGTGATCTTCAAGTCTCATGAAGAAGTCAAAACCAAATTCTCACTCCAAAGTTACATGCAAGTCCACACAAGTTAGTGGCGCACAGGAATTCACTCGGACAGAATACCACTTCCAACCAAACCCCTCAAATCCGTGCCTTCTACTCTTTAAAAACCACGAATTTTACCACAAATCAGCACCATACTCACATCAAGACATGCAAGAGTAGATAAGAGAATTGATTTCTTGCCTTAGACTCAAGAAATCGAGCAAAATGGACGGGTGGACACGGGCGGTACGGCCGGCAGCTCTCTCCTCTTCCTCTCCTCCTTCTTCTTTCCCTTCCTTTCTCCCTCTTTCTCTCACCTTCCGTCGACTAGAAACCCTTCTAAGCCGGTCACTCTCCATCTTTATTTCCCCTAAATCCCATCATTGCTTGTAATCATTTCATTTTACACTTGGTTTGCATGCAAACCGGCCATCCTCCCCTTGGTTCGACCGCCCACGGTTTTTGGTGGGTTGTGGGCTGGTGGCCTTGTGGGCTTGTGGCCGGCCCACTTGGCCCGTCATAGGCCTACTCAAATTCGGCCCAAAGCCCTCAATTTACTTAAATAAATTTTCAACTTAAAATAAATAAATAAATAATTCCTTAATTAGGTTGATTAAAAATTAAATCAACCTATAAAGATGCACAACTTCTAATCACATGGACAAAATCTTTTGCCATCAAAACATATTCCTTACAAGCTCATGGCCGAGCCTCGGTACGAGTCATGGGCAATTTTATTGCTAATTACAAATCACAAAATTTTCCTCGCCTACTCATATCCCAAGGATTCTTAGTAAAAATTCCGGGATGCCACACCTCCCGCCTCCTGGAATTTGGGAACATCGAGGACGTACCCGAGATGTTCGTGAAGGCCTCCCGCCTCCTGGAATTTGGGAATACCGAGGGCGTACCTTGGATATTCATGAAGGCCTCCCACCTCCTGGAAATTGGGAACACCGGGGACGTACCTCGGATGTTCATGAAGGCCTCCCGCCTCCTGGAAGTTGGAAATACCAAGGACGTACCTCGGATATTCATGAAGGCCTCCCGCCTCTTGGAAATTGGGAACACTGAGGACGTTCCTGAGATGTTCATGAAGGCCTCCTGCCTCCTGGAATTTGGGAACATCGAGGACGTACCTGGGATGTTCATGAAGGCCTCCCGCCTCCCGGAAGTTGAAAACACCTCCCTCCATGAAGGCCTCCCGCCTCCTGGAATTTGGGAACATCGATGACATACCTGGGATGTTCATGAAGGCCTCCCGCCTCCTGGAATTTGGGAATATCGAGGGCGTATCTCGGCTATTCATAAAGGCCTCCTGCCTTCTGGGGATTGGGAATACCTGAGGACGTACCTTAGGTATTCGTGAAGGCTTCCTGCCTTCTAGGGATTGGGAATACCTGAGGACGTACCTTGGGTATTCGTGAAGGCCTCCCGCCTTCTGGAAATTGGGAATACCTGAGGACGTACCTTGGGTATTCGTGAAGGCCTCCTGCCTTCTAGGGATTGGGAATACCTAAGGACGTACCTTAGGTATTCGTGAAGGTTTCCTAGCTTCTGGGGATTGGGAATACCTGAGGACGTACCTTGGGTATTCTTGAAGGCCTCCCGCCTTCTAGAAATTAGGAACGCCAAAGGCGTACCTGAGATACTTATGGAGGTTTCCCACTCTCTTGCAATTTAGATGTAGCGCGAGGCTTACCTGGATGGCTATAGGTACACAAACGTACAAAATAGAGGAATATTTGGATGGACACAGATATTTGACAATATGATCAGGGACCACTCAACTGGCCCAAGTGTAAGAAAACATACCTGGGTAATTGCAGGCGCATGATGTGGGAGAATGCTTGGGAGGTTGCTAGCATCCAATGACATGATTTTGAGGACAACTCTGGCAGGTCGAGTGTCGCAGAAATGGGGTATTCGAACAGTGGTGGATACTTTGAGATGAGAGGATACTTGGATAGTCACAAGCATCTAAACTTTAACGACAGCATGAGTAGGTCGAGTGTTTAACAAAGAGGGCACTTGAGTAGCGGCAAACACTTGAAAACAGGGGTAAGCTTGGGCAACTGCGGATATCAATACCTGAGGGACAAATCAAGCTGAGCACGGGTACCTAGACAGTGGTAGGTACGTAAAGATAAAGGGATATTTGGTCATTTACCAATATTGATATCCTGGGAATAACTCGCATGAGTTAAGTGTTAAAGAAAGGGAGTACTTGGTGAGTGAGGGGTACTCAAATATAAAGCTCCGGGAACAAGAATGGGGATATGCTTTCCTAGCGATATCTCTAATCTATAGAAGTCTACTTATCATTTTTACAATATGCAGACATGCATGCAATGATTGTATATGCTGTAAATTTGTAAATTAAATGTGATTTATGCATGATGACCTCGTCAGTTCTGCATCATCTGAATTCCACTGGGGAAGATTTTGAAAGACGACTTTTGTTTATAATGTAGATGTCTTGAGCATGCCAGATGAGGGACTTTCAGTCTGAAAGGACTTTCCACTTACTCTTATGAGAAAGGTTGTTTTATCCTGACCATTGATGCAAGATTTATAAGGACCACACTATCTCACTTTCATCATGTCAGCAGGGGTTCGAGTATTCTCGCAAATGATACGACTTTACCAATGTGAGAGGTCTTTTTTGGAGTTGCGATGAAGGCTTGGTCAATGGCTCATCAATAAGGTCATGGTTTTGTAGGAAAGATGTGGCATAGTCATTTCTGGATTTGCAAGTCAAGGACCCTACGAAAAGAGATAGAATAATCTTGCTCATACTTCTTCGAGCAATGCTTATGAACGTATGAAATCCTACGTTAATCGAAGTGCCCCTAGTCTAAAGAGACCTTTTACAATAGGACGCCATTGTAGGCTTGACTCATGTGAGAAAGGGTGAGAGCTGGTGATTGCCTTGACATCTTGCCAATGGTCTTTCTTCTCACGGTCTGATGAAGGTTCCATGGACCTCAACAGCAACTTCTCTTGGGAATACAAATGGCTGCATTTTTGTTTGGGGCATCGGCCTTGCTTTTACCAGGCACACTGCTTTCAATTTTTTACTCACGGGCACTGACCTTGCTTTTACCAGGTACAATGCTTTTTTATGCCCCCAGGTTTTTTGTCTTTGTTGCTTGAGGAATTGATCTTGACAAGCTCTTCTAATTATGCTGCTTGAATGGTAGCTTCTGTTTTGCCTCCTTGTGAGGGTGGTTTCACAGACTCAATTGAGTTTCTACAATGGATACAAATGCATAAGGAAAGAAAGGCTCTTCATGACTCTAGGGCACTTAAATTAACGCGAGTGTTCATATGCAAATAAAGACACTCAAAGATTGATGCAAGTGCAAGCAAGAGAATTTCTATCCCTTTCCTCACCTCGTGATGCTGACTTGCCTTTGGCTTGCCCCAGTGTGGGGTGATTCTTTGACGGGGGGAAGGATGGAAATTTGGCTAGTCTATGGGGCTCAAGGTGGGTGATGGAATGCCTCCCATTGTTTTGGTCATCATACCATTCGTGAGAGAACTCTTTACCCTGTAGTCATGGAATTTTCTGCACTTATCTCACAAGTGTATAGACGGGGGACTGTGTATGGGATATGGCTTGCCTGTCATCATTCCGATGCGCCTTATCCAGCATGCTCAATTAATCTTGTATTCTTCACTTAGCAGTCTATTCTAATATTCCTTAACAGAATCAAAGATTTAGACAGACGAAATCTTCATGCACAGTTCACATGAAAAAAGGCATGCAATATATGATGTGAAAGAGCTTTGTATTTTCGAAAATAAATGAATGGCTTTTTACTCAAGAAAGACTATTAACAGCTTGAAGAGTGCTTAACTAGTGAAATGGTATTCACAAATGTGTTAAAATTTAAACATCAAAAGAGGTTATTTACACAAGGCTATTTACAGCTGGGTGTCAATAAGATGCTCCTATTAGTTAGGGACATGACACATGCATGATTAGCCGGGGACCGGGGATCTGATCAGGAATTCCTATTCTTGCTTTTTGCAGAAGAGAAGCTGTGGAAGTGGCTCAAATAATAGGGCCCAGATTGTAAGCGACTTGAGGCTTGAAGGATTTCTGTCATTTGCTTTGGTGATACTTGAGATGTCATTTTGCTTTGGAAAGTTTATCAGAGTCTGACAAGACTTTCGTTGATTTAATTTCCGCATCCTAGACGGTCAGGTGGTCCTGTAAAATACAAGAGGGGCGTGTTAGCCACGAATTCTTTATAAGTCAAACAATTGGAAGTGATATAACATTACTCTTCACTGATTTGCAGATGATTGGGTGGACGAGGGGGACATGAAGTCTCGCGCTTCCCATCTCATCGGGTCTATTATTCTCCTTAATTGGCTTGTGGATGACATATCCCTTTACACGAAAACGAGTTTATTTGACGCAAGTCGTCTCTGTACACTAGCTTGTCTAGTATCGTTTTGTCAAACCTAACCATCAGGTTTGGTTCTTGCATTGTAATGTTTCCTGTCAAATAGGGAAAACATGTCAAGAGCAGGTTCAGATAATGAGAGTATTGGAGACGATACCAAATTACCCCTCCCAGAGCTCGTCTATGCTAGCTCTTAAGGATATTTGAATGTTGAGGATGGCCTATTTATCTTGGCATGTTCAGTGTTTCCTCCCGTTGGCCTTCCTCATTTGTGGTCACGTATGCGTGATTGCTGGTCATCTTCAACGCCTTCCTTCTACGGAATTCCTCTATTTTTGGCTTTAGCATTATTGAGCAAAAGTCATGTACCTCAAGCTTCTATGGAATTTGAGATGAACAATCAAAAACCTCCAATTTTGGTGGCAATTACTCCTTGGAAGAAAATGCGCCTGGAGTGACGCTTCTGGATTCTCTAAGGTGTGGGGTCACAAATTGTCTTGACTGTCTAGATCCTCCCCCTGTTGACAGTAATCACTTTAAAAGAAGGGAAGAAATTTCTTCCTCATGCTCCTGGGCCTGTCGGAGCTGTGGCACTTGGCTGTGTCGCGTGACGAGATAGTCCTTTCGTCTAGGAGGGAACTGGCAGGAGTGAGGCACGTCATAGATGTCTTGGTTTCAACTCTATGCCTGTACCTATTACGCTTCATCTTTTGTATCTTGCGGCCGAGGATTCTTTTCATTGTTTCCCTCTTGAAAACTTTTTTCCTTCCGTCTTGGACCATAGCAGCATTGGGCAAGGTCATACTCCTCAAGCTTCTACGGAAATTGAGATGGGCAATCAAAAATCTCAAGTTATCTAATGGCAACTCCTCCTTGGGGAAAACATGCATCTAGAGTGTAGCTTCTAGACTTTAAAGTCACTGTCCAGGGTGTGGGCTACGAGATCGCCTTGATTTGCCTGGATTTTCTCCCCGTTGACATGAATTGCTTTAAAGGAGTTTCTTCCTCATGCTTCGGGTTAGTCCGGCTGGTTGGGCATGTCGTGCGACAAGATAGTCCTTTGGCTTAGGAGGGAGCTGGGCAGGAGTGAGACATGTCATAGACGCCTGAATCTCAACTCTATGCCTGTACCTATTATGCTTCACCCTTTGTATCCTGTCAATAGAAGGGAGAGGTTGTTATTTTCGATATTATGTCAAGGGAATAAGGCTTACCCCTTTTTGAAACAGGATGATCCTTTTTGTTTGCCCTCATCTTCTTGGAATAATGTCTTCACGTTTGACCTATTCACATGATGTGCCAATTTCAGGTGCTTTCTATCACATTTAAATCAAAGGGAATGATGTTCTGAGACATAGAGTGGGAGACAAACATGCTTAAGTTTATCTCCTCATTTTGGCAAAAGCTTTTGGGTAATGAAATACTTTTATTTTCAAAACATGTTTTTGGGGAGACAAAGCATGAGGAAGCCCAGCCCTCAGTATTCTCCTTAGATGACATTTTCTTTTCATGGTTGGATAACATCACCGGGCCAGTTTGGAATATTTCCTCATGTTTTTAAAAATAAAATACTAGGATTATACATTAGAGTTTTTGGAAAGGAAAATACTAATTATAAAAACAAGTAAAACCCATGACGACTCCTGTGCAAAGGAGCGCTTTGATAGTGCCAGTCTTGGAGCTAAGCATCCTTGGATTCCTTGTCTTCAGCAGACTCGAAGTACTCGCATGAGATGACCACTTCGTTGAAGCTACGGAAGTGCAACCCGTGTAGCCAACAGCGACAGTCGTAGGACAAGGCTTCTACAAACTGTTTTATCAACTCTTCTTCGGTTAGCTCAGGGTGGATCTGCATTATGAAAGTCCTCCATCTCTCGGCATATGTTTGGAAATCCTCCATCGGTCTTCTTCCGAAGTGGGCCGAGTCCTCGCACAGCAACTCGGTTCCGATCTAGCTTTGGTACTGATGCAGGAATGTGGAAGTCAGCTCACTCCAATCTTCTATGAGATGAATATTTGCTGTGAAGAACCACTGTGATGCAGACCCTGTAAGGGTTTCTTGAAACGTCTGAGTTGTGAGCATTGCTGGGCCATAATACCGACTCATTTCTTCGTAGAGATACTGTAAGTGAGCCACGGGGCAAGTCGTGCCATTATACTTGTGGAGATTGGGTATCCACATCTCTATGGGGGTCAAGATCCTACGAGGGTGAGATGGGCCTGATGGGTCTTGGTTGGGCCACTGATTTTGCCACTACATACCCCTTGTTGCGTCGGATTTTTCTTCTTCAGGGACATTGGACTCTACCGAGATTACTCCATTGCTTTCTTCGGAGTTAAAATCACTGAGGGAGGATGGGGCATTTAAGCTATTCTCACGGTCGGGCGACGAGCTTAGCACTTCGTCGGAATCGTAGTGGATAAAGATATATTCCTCCCCTTCTGACAAGCCTTCGTCTTCGGATGAGAGCAGGAAACAGTTATAGGATGAACTGTCAGTCTCGCCATCGAAATAGCGCTGGAAGTCCTTGGGATGGTATTCTAGGGGCGGGAAGTCTTCATGATCATACTGAAATAGGCTAGTGAATCAACCTAGAGGGGGGTGAATAGGTTGTTGTGGAATTCTTTTGGAATCTTTTGCGGTGGAATACGTTGATATCAAAGATATATCAATAATAAACAGATTACGTATTCATAAAGTAAATAGAGTAGGGTAAGAGAGAATTGACACAAGGATTATAGTGGTTCGGCTTAGACCAAGCCTACGTCCACTCTCCACGCTGGCAGCCAACTGGCTGTAATCACTATGTAGCAAAAGAGTGCCGTTACAATAAACGGATTAGACTTCTTCAATTGACAGGTCTCTCCTACAGGCCTCTTTGCTTTGCTTTCGCACTATATCTCACTCTCTTTGATACACAATTTGAACATGAAAGATTTTAGAGAACAAGTGATTTTGGAGATTCTAACATCAAGATTTTCTACCGCCCTCTCCTTGTTTCCCAGCAACGTCGATCCACCTTAAATAGCCTCCGTGCCATCATACCCGTTGGCACTTACCAAAACATTCATCCAATCAACCCGCTGGACTGAATCAATTTAAATGATCTCCTTGTCTCGAAAACGTATGTAGACAGCAGCTCATCAATCCTGTTCGGCCATACAATCAGAATCTTGAGTTCCCAAAATTAGATTCTTCCAACAATAATCTTGATCTTCAACGGATAAAATCCGAAGAATCAAATCTTCCAAGCTCTTGATCACAGCCAGAGATATTCCATGGTTAAGATTAGAAACAAGAAATCCAATATCTTACTTTCCTTAGCCATAAGAATAACTTTATGGCCAGCCTATAAAAATCGCGAACCGTCTTCGAGACTTAGATTTGGGTCTTGAGGGTCATCGGGCGAAACGAGTCTTGAAGGTCTTCAGACGGAAACTGAGTCTTGACTGACTATAGACGGAAAAACTTTAGACCGAAATTCTGGGTCTGACTGTCTTTGAAAACCTTTAGACCTTGACAACTTCAGACGTAGCCGACTGAGCCTTAGAGTCCTTAGACCGCACTGTTGAGGCTATTTTGTCAACTTCAAAACTCCAAGGGATTTTTCTTCAACAATCTCCCCCTTTTTGATGGTGACAAAACCCTCGACAGATTTGTGAATTAAAAAACCTGCAAGGAAAACTTATTTATATTTTGAGGATTATATCTCAAAAAGCAGTGTTAGTCCAATAACAATTATCTTCACAAAGTATAATAATCCTGCAATCAAATTCACAAGTCTAAATCTAAATCATCACATCAGCATAAGGTCATAGAAGTTCAAACAACCCAATCGGAATCCAAAATGAAAACAGTCTAAATAAAATAAAATTAAACTTCAAAATAAATAAAAACTCAAAGCTTTCTCAGCTTCAAAAACTTCAAATCTTCAAAACCTGCAATCAAATCTGCGCAACTCTCCCCCTTTTTGTCCCATTAAAGAGGTAGAATGAAATGAGATAAAGTTTTGAAAATTTATAGGGGCTTGTAAGGAAACGAACAAGTTGAAACTTGCTAAGCTCCTAGACTGACTTGTCAAGTTTGGCTAGATTTTCCTTCACTAAAGCTAATTCTGCACCGGTCTAATTTGACTCCACTTGTGCTCTCAGTGCATTGATCTGTTCTTGCATATTCATTGAAGTACTCAGCAGTGCCTTTTTCAAGTCTCTCATTTCGAAGTCCATCCCAAAAACTTGCATTTTTAAGTCCAACATAATATCCAACATAATATCCAACAGCTGTGTGAATGCTGTGGAATTAGCATTGCTTACACTTGGACCAGCAGAATGGGTTTGAAAACTAGGAGCTTCCTTTCAGCCCTTTCCTTCTCGGCGGTGAGGATTCTTCATGCTCGGGAAGTGTGATGCATAAACCTCCTCGGGGTCGCACCGAGACCTACTCACATCACTAAAATGTAGTGGCGATATTGTTCCTTGTTCTCAGCAACTCCCCCGAATGAATGCCGGTGGGTGGAGTGGAAAATTCATCGCCAACATCCACATCAGGCACGAGGATGTTTCTCGGTCTCTTCCCCAGCAAAAGATGGCTCAAATGCAGCAGCCATATCCTCCTGCATTTTGCTTTCTTCCTCAGCCTTCCTTCTTCTTTCTTCTTCTTCAGCTTTCCTCTGTCTCTCTTCTTCTCTTCTCTGTTCTTCTGCTCTTCTTCTCTCCTCTTCTCTTCTTCTTTCTTCTTCTCTTTTGCTCTCCTCTTCTTCTCTTCTTCTTCTTTCCTCTTCTCTTCTCTTTTCTTTTTCTTCCTTCTCTTTCCTCTGTTTCTCTGCTTCCTTCTCCTCTGCTTCTTTTCTCGCTCTCTCCTCAGCCTCTGTTCTTAGGATTACAGGGCTCCTCAATCTAGAGAGAGTGGACAAAGTCATGGCATCTTCTTCATCCTCCTCATCTTGCAGGATGATCTTTCTTCTTTTCTTTTCAGCCATGGCTCTTTGCCCTTCCTTTTCGATGAAGCAGTGGGGATCTCCCTTGAAGGTGTTTCCCTCCTCAACCTTTCCAGTGCTGCAGTCAGTTCTGGAAATTTCATCTTCATCACCATCTTCTCACCAACGAGCATCGAATTCAACTTTGTTAGGCACAAAGATGCAGGAACTTGAATATCAAAATGCCTAAACAGTTTTGTGATGATTGATGAATAAGGCAGCTGACCCTTGTCCTTCACCACTGTCCTATACATATGGAAAAGAATGACATGTGGAAGTGAGAAAGGTCTGCGCCCGGTTGATGGCAAACATCAACTTTGCCTTTGTTTTGGAAACATCGGTCTTCGAGGTCGATTTTGGCCGGATGCGATTGATGACAACTTTATGCAACAAAACATTGGTGGCATTCATCTTAGTGTAGGATATCTTGCCTTCAACGGTTACGTCTCGTACAATATCCAATGTTGCATAGGCTGTTGAGACTTTGATTACCGGAAACCCCTTCTTTCCACACCAATAATGTTAGCCAGCAAGTCAACATCAACAACATAATCTTTGTCCATGAAAGAAAAGGACAAATGATTTGCATCCAAAAAGGATAGATTGGAGTAAAAGTAAGCTGCCAATTCAGAGTGGGCTACTGTCATATCTGTGCAGAAATTCTCCAATTGCAACCTAGCAAACTTCCCTCTTAGATTAATCCTTATTGAATCTAGGAAGTCAAAATCCACACTCCTTGGATTGACCACACCCCTCTTCAACAGCTTCGTATAAACTCGTTCATGTTCCCTCGACCGAAATAAGCTTCCTGAGGACAAACAAAAGTATTAGCGGCCACACCAAAACGAGGTTCGAATGAGAGAAAAGTCTCTCATCATCATCTAAAGTTTCAGCGGAGCATTCTCAAGTGGATCACTCGAGATATTTTCCAGCGTCCTTTGTGCAAAGGCCTTCACCAACAACCTTCAGCTTCTCCATCTCCATCAAAAACGCATACTCACTCCTAAATCCCCTCTCCTTCAAATACTCCTCGATCGTCTTAAGGCTAACCTTCCTGTCCCTAAGCCTTTTATAAAGATCATAAGCAACATTTGGCTTTGATAACAACTTCCTCAGAATGTTGACTCTCTGCTTCTCGTTGAGGCGAATCTTCCTCCGTTAGGTCCACCCTTGTAGGACCCCCTTGCTGTCTCTGTGGTCCCTTGCTTGCAATTCGGAGGACTTGCGAGATGACATTCTTGTAGAGCAAGCAAAGTTTCAACTTGAACGTGAGGAAAAATGGAAACTTTGAGGCGAAAAGGGACGAAACGGAAACGGCAAAAGGAGATTTTTAGGGTTTTGAGAGTGAAAGAGTATGAGGATGAATCGCAAGGGAGTAGCTGAGAGTAAAAGTGACGGTTCGAGTATAAATAGTGAGAGAAAATCACCGGAATATGAATCGTCGCCAAAAAGTAAAAGAAAAGAACTCAAAAATAAACCGTAAAAAGAAAACTGCCTTTTTGAAAATATAAACTGCCATTAATACATGTTAAAAAAAGAGCGAAAAGAGATTTTGAAATACTGAAAAGTAATTACCAAAAATAAGTTAAAGAGAGAATACGAAAAATTCGTAAAGAGATTAAAAATACGTAGTCCGACGGATGTTCGGACTTTACCTTTGAGTCTGAACCCTTTTCAGACTTTACCTTTGCGTCCAAGCACAATCAGACTTTACGTAGAGTTTGAAACGTTTTCAGACCTTACTTTGAGTCTGAGCCATCGTCAGACCTAGCGTTGAGTCTGAACCACTTCCAGACTTAGCTATGAGTCTGAACCACCTTCAGACTTTAATTTTGAGTCTGATTATCTTCAAAATTCACAATTCCCAGTCTTGAACAAATTGATTCAAAGTGAGCCTTCTCTAGGGGTTTTGTGAATATATCCGCCAATTGATTCTTTGAATCTACATGCTGAATCACAACATCTCCACTTTGAACATGATCTCGAATGAAATGATGCTTGATTTCAATGTGCTTTGCTCTTGAATGAAGTATTGGATTCTTTGTGAGGTTGATTGCGCTAGTATTGTCACATTTGATTTCCGTATGTGTTTCATCAACTCCAAAGTCTCTCAATTGCTGTTGCATCCATAAAATTTGAGAGCAGCAACTTCCAAGAGCAATGTACTATGCTTCAGCGGTTGAAAGAGCCACGGTACCCTGTTTTCTTAAGAACCAAGACACCATCTTGTTTCCCAATAATTGACATGTACCTGTAATGCTTTTTCTATCCACTCTACAACCAGCAAGGTCACATCAGAATATCCAAGAAGAGTAAAATCTCCTTTCTTAGAGTACCACTGACCTAGCTTAGATGTAGTTGCTACATATTTAATGATACGCTTAACAGCAGACATATGAGATTCTTTAGGATCAGACTAAAATCTAGCACAGATGCAGACACTAAACAAAATGTCAGGTCTAGAAGCTGTAAGATAAAGAAGTGACCCAATTATACTTCTGTATAGTTTTTGGTCTACACTCTTTCCTTCTTCATCTTTATCCAGCTTTGATGAGCTTGACATAGGAGTTTCTGTTTTCTTGCAATTCCCCATTCCAAACTTCTTGATAAGGTCTTTTGCATACTTCTCTTGATGGATGAAGGTTCCTTCACTTGATTGTTTGACTTGAAGTCCCAAAAAGAAGTTTAGTTCTCCCATCATGCTCATCTCAAATTCGTTCTACATACACTTTGAGAAATTCTTGCAAAGTTTCTCATTAGAAGAACCAAAAATAATGTCATCAACATAAATTTGAACAAGTATGAAATCCTTGCCTTCTCTCTTTATAAATAAGGTAGTATCTACTTTACCTTTAGAGAAGCCATTGTGAATTAAAAAATTGCTTAACCTTTCATACCATGCTCGGGGTGCTTGTTTTAAACTGTATAAGGCTTTCTTCAGTTTGAAAACAAGGTTTGATCTTTTAGGATCTTCAAATCCTGGTGGTTGTTCCACATAGACTTCTTCTTGGATGACTCCATTTAGGAATGCGCTTTTCACGTCCATTTGGAATAAACTGAAATTTTAAAGCAAGCAAAAGCAAGAAGTAATCTTATAGCTTCTAACCTTGCCACAGGAGCATAGGTTTCATCATAGTCGATGCCTTCTTCTTGTGTGTAGCCTTTTGCTACAAGTCTTGCTTTGTTCCTTACCACTTTTCCTTGTTGATCAAGCTTGTTCCTGAAAACCCATTTGGTACCAATGACTGATTTACCTTTTGGTTTAGGAACTAGCTCCTAAACATTGTTGATTTTAAATTGATTTAGTTCTTCTTGCATTGCTTCGATCCAGCTTTCATCTTTCAACGCATCTTCTATATTTTTTGGTTTGATCTCAGAAATTAGTGCAACAGCACTAGAAGCTTCTCGTCTTTTAGACCTAGTACGAACTCCTTCATCAATATTGCCAATGATGAGGTTTGGGAGATGACTTGACTTTTGCTTCCAATTTGTAGTTGATTTGTCAGTTTGGTGAAGCTCTTCTTCAGTTGGAATTTCTGAATTTGTTTGAGGCTCAATGTCTGAGGCTTGATTTTCTTCATGAGAATTTGTAGACACTTGCCCAGACTCTAAATCTTCAGGTTGAGTCTGATTTTGTAACGAATCTTTGAACTTCACATTCATGGATTCTTCCACGGTTTGAGTGCGTTTGTTGAAGACTCAAAGCTTTGCTTGTCATGGAGTAGCCAAGGAAAATTCCTTCATCTGATTTTTCTTCAAATTTACCAATTCGATCACTGGAATTCTTTAGGATAAAACATTTGCAATCGAATACATGAAAGTATGAAACAATTGGTTTCTTACCTTTGAGCAGTTCATAAGGTGTCTTTTCCAATATAGGTCTTAGAAAAATTCTATTTATAATATGACAAGCAGTAGAAGTGGCTTCAGCCCAAAAATGAGATGATATATTACTTTCGATTAAAAGAGTTCTTGCCATTTCTTGCAAAGAACAATTTTTCCTTTCTACAACTCCATTTTGTTGTAGAGTGTATGGGGATGAAAAATTATGTTGAATACCATTGTCATCACAATATTTGGCAAAATCATGATTTTCAAATTCTCCACCATGGTCGGTTTAATATTCGAAATTGCATATCCTTTTTCAATTTGAATTTTCTTTGCAAACTTGGTAAAATGAATCAATGCATCAGATTTATTTGCAAGAAAGAAAACCCAAGTAAAACGAGAATAATCATCAACTATAACCAAGCAATATCTTTTACCTCCAATACTTTGAACTCTTGTTGGTCCGAATAAATCCATGTGTAATATTTGCAAAACACGATTAGTGGATACTTGATTTATATATTTAAAGGAATTTCTAACCTGTTTACCAAGTACACATGGAGTGCATAATTCATGCTTTTGATACTTGAGGTTAGGAAGTCCTCGAACAAGCTTTTTGGATGATACTTTTGCAATTTGCTTCAGATTGACATGTCCAAGCTTCCTATGCCAGAGGATGACTTCATCTTGAATTGATATCAAAAATTGAGGACTGTCAGACCTTATATCTAGCAAATAGATATTCCCATGTCTTCGACCAGTAAAGGACTATGAAAGATCCTTGCTTGATCCAGAACATGTATCTTCTTGAAAATGGATTTTGTATCCAGAATCGCATAATTGAATAATACTTAATAGATTGTAGTTTAATCCTTCAACAAGAGAGACATTGTTGATTGTGAGATTTCCAATCATCACAGTTCCTTGACCAACAATCTTACCCTTGTTGTTACTACCAAAAGAGACATTTCCTCCTTTTATATGAGAGAATTTTGTAAAACAACTTGAGTCTCCTGTCATGTGTCTTGAACACCCACTATCCAAATACCACTTGACTTTTTTCTTGAAGGTAACCTGCAATTAAAAGAAAGACTCATGTCTTCTTTGGTACCCAGATCTTCTTGGGTCCATTATTGTTAGTAGTATAAACGATCTTTGCCCAGCTCTTCTTAACGGGTCTCCAAACTTTGGGACATTCCTTTTCAAAATGGTCTACACTTTTACATTTTGAACAAGTAAGAGCATGTCTACCAACAGGCTTTACAAAAACCTTTTGGAAATGATTTTTATAAAAAAATTTTGTTGGCCTATTTCTAATTCTTTCCTTTTACCTTTGGGAAATCGATCAAAGGAACGGTTTCTTGTGTCATTCCTAGACCGGATTTATTAAAGTAAGGTCTTTGGATAGAAAGAATCTTATTCAACTTTTCAGAACCTATTGAAAATTTCTTTGAGACTTTCAATAAGTCTTCTTTCAAGCAATCATTTTCTTTTGAAAGCTCATTTTCATTTTCTTTCGAAATAGCAAGAGACTTGTCTAGACTTTCAACTTTTTCAAGTAAAATTTTTTCTCGTTGTTTCATTTTGGAATTCTCTCTTTTTAGTTCAGAAATCCTTTTAAGAGAGCCTATAAGACGAGACAAAGTTCATCAATGTATTTTGATACTTTGGTAGGAATTTTTAGATTTCTAACCTTGATACCATTGTTTGAGTCTCGAGTCTCGAATAAAGTCCGAGTCTACGAGTCGAGTTTGAGTCTCGAGTCCGAGTCTGAGTTTGCCATAAGACATATATTTGCATATTCCTCATCACTCTCCTCACATTCAGTGTCACTCCACGTTTCAGCTTTTAGTGCTTTCTTGAACTTTTCAAGTTTTCCTTTCTTTTTCTTCAATAAGGGACAGTTGGGTCTGATGTGTCCCTTTTTCTTGCATTCAAAGCAAACAACTTCTTTGCCGGTATCTTCTTCTTCATTTGATCTCCTTTGAAATCTTTGATTCTTTTGTTTCTTTCCGTTGAATCTTCTGCCTTTTCTATTCAATCTTCTGAACTTTCTAATCAGAAGTGCCAATCCTTCATCATCCAAGTCTTCTTCGAATCGTAACATCGAATCATCATTAGATTTTAAAGCAATTGACTTCTTACCTTTTGTGTCAAATTCCTCATTGAATTGCTCGACTTCATAGGATTGAAGTGTGCCGACCAATTCATCTACTGAAAGAGGCATGATCCTCTGTGTTTCTCTTATAGATGTTTTGACGTGATTCCAAGCTTTGGAGAGCCCTCTCAACAATTTATTGACTTTCATAGGTCCTGAGATTGGCTGTCCTTGGTATGCCAAGTCATTTACAATTTCTGTAAATTGACTGAACATATCCGTGATGGTTTCTCCTGGTTTCATTTTGAAGGCTTCATATTGACCAAGAAGTATGTTGATCTTGGTTTCTTTGACTCGATCTGTTCCTTCATAGGTGACATGCAATCTGTCCCAAACTTCTTTAGCTATTTCACAAGATGAAATTCTATTATACTCAGTAGGAGATAATGCACAATAGAGAGAGTAAATAGCCTTTGCATCAAGAGCATGTCTTTTAGAAATTTCTGCTTGTGGTAATCCTGCTCCATCAGCTATTTCTTTTCCTGTGCTTGATGTAGCTTTAGGAATAATTTTGTTCTCCACTACATCCCATTCCATAGGATCTTTAGATCTTAGAAACGCCTTCATCTTGTTTTTCCATACGTTGTAATCCTTGCCATCGAAGTAGGGAGGTCTGGTATTGCTTTAACCTTCAATTAACCCTGGAGCCAAAACACTAGCCATAGATCTTTAGCTTCAGAAGTAATAACACTTCTAACAAATAAGCAACCTGCTCTGGTACCAATTGAAATGGACTAGTGAATCAACCTAGAGGGGGGTGAATAGGTTGTTGTGGAATTCTTTTGGAATCTTTTGCGGTGGAATACGTTGATATCAAAGATATATCAATAATAAATAGATTACGTATTCATAAAGTAAATAGAGTAGGGTAAGAGAGAATTGACACAAGGATTATAGTGGTTCGGCTTAGACCAAGCCTACGTCCACTCTCCACGCTGGCAGCCAACTGGCTGTAATCACTATGTAGCAAAAGAGTGCCGTTATAGTAGACGGATTAGACTTCTTCAATTGACAGTCTCTCCTACGGCTGTTCTTTGCTTTCGCACTATATCTCACTCTCTTTGATACACAATTTGAACATGAAAGATTTTAGAGAACAAGTGATTTTGGAGATTCTAACATCAAGATTTTTCTACCAGTCTCTCCTTGTTTCCCAGCAACGTCGATCCCCCTTAAATAGCCTCCGTGCCATCTACTCGTTGGCACTTACCAAAACATTCATCCAATCAACCCGTTGGACTGAATCAATTTAAGTGATCTCCTTGTCTCGAAAACATAAGTAGACAGCAGCTCATCAATCCTGTTCGCCCATACAATCAAAATCTTGAGTTCCCAAAATTAGATTCTTCCAAAAATAATCTTGATCTTCAATGGATAAAATCCGAAGAATCAAATCTTCCAAGCTCTTGATCACAGCCAGAGATATTCCACGGTTAAGATTAGGAAACAAGAAATCCAATATCTTACTTTCCTTAGCCATAAGAATAACCTGTGGCCAGCCTGTAAAAAATCGCGAACTTGTCTTTAGACTTAGATTTGGGTCTTGAGGGTCATCGGGCGAAACCGAGTCTTGAAGGTCTTCGGACGGAAACGAGTCTTGATTGACTTCGGATGGAAAAACTTCGACCGAAATTCTGGGTCCGACCGTCTTTGAAAACCTTTAGACCTTGACAACTTCAGACGTAGCCGACTGAGCCTTGGAGTCCTTAGACCGCACTATTGAGGCTGTTTTGTCAACTTCAAAACTCCAAGGGATTTTTCTTCAACACATACTTCAGGGGATGGCTGCCTTCAAGGTTGTATTCCTGGGAATGCTCGGAGCTCCAGTACTGTAGCTCGTCGTCGGACGACGTATCAATCTGGCTAGGCTTTCTTTTCTTGGTCCCTGGTCCAGACCTTTTGAGTAAGGTCCTACATTTGGCTAGCTCAATTTTATTGCGGGAAGTGAGAGATATTAAGGTTTCACTGTCTGAATCACTTTCCAGGTTGATAGGGGTTGGTATTCTTTGGACCCTGGCTCTTGGGGTAAGTCTGGGGAGTTGTTTTGTCATGCCCCAGTCTTGAACAGGCTCTGAACCTGTGATCTCATACAAAGGCTCCTTGCCTTTCCTAGTGGGAAACTTTTCGGTAGCTGGGTGCTATTCAACTGTCCATTCGTTATGCAAGGCTTCACCGCTACGCTTCTCTCCTGTCTCAGCAACTAATGGCCTCTCTTGTTCCACAGTCGTTGGTTCTTCGTAGGGCAGGGCTATGTCAAGGCCAACGTCGTACTCTTAGCAGAAAACATGGATTAATTCTTTCCAGGTTTTAAGGAGACTAATCTTTCCAACAATGTACCATCGTAGGGCAAGGCCGGTCAGGTCTGACTGATATGATTGAATCATTCTTTGCACCAGGTAGGCCTGTAGGCAAGCTTCCGGGTGGGAGGTATCAGCATACTTTTCACATTCAGGTGCTTTGAATTTTTTAGGGATCTCGAATTTGGAGTAGTCAGATAAGTCAATAGGATTCTGCCCCTGTAGTTTGCTTAACTTTTTCATGATCTTTTCAAATTGTTCATGGTGTTGGCTAGTTTTTAGCATATCTGTAGAGGTTACAACAGTGCTTAGTGTAATTACAGAGTTGGGCTCATCATGAGTGGATTTTATCTGTCTTGAGAGCTATTGAAGGGTAATGGACATTTGCCCTACGCCATCTTCAATGTGGGCGAGGCGATTCTGCACTTCATCCTAATTAGACCTTATCATGAGGGGCCAATCACGGGTGGCTGACGGTTGCTGATTCATGATTACCTGTTCGTGCGTGAAAACAGTGAATAAGCATAGAGTAAGCAAAGATTGACCCATGGCAATGATCTATCTACTTTCATTTATCAAAAGAGGGTTTTTACAGACTGCTGATGTCTAGGAATTGAAATGACAGAACCAAATACTAGATACTTAAAGAAAAGTCCATAGACAATGGGACAAAGTTTTTCAAACATGAAAACTAAGGAGACACGACTGCTATATGCGACAGGGCGCCTTTGTGAAAGCGGCTTGCTTCCTTGGACTAGCTCTGAGCTGAGTATCTGGCCTACTCCCGTATTATTTGCATAAGGTCCACTTGTTCGCGTAGGCTGTTCTCTCTGATGGACCGAGAGACCGATGGCCTCCATGTTGTTGGGATGCGATAGTTGTAGATACAGGACACGGAGGCGTGGTGGGCTTTTCTCTTCTCATTCAAGCCTTTCAAGTATCACGATCTTTTTGTGATGGCACTTATCCCAGATCTCCTCGGCAGTAGAAATTTCGAGTGTGTAGTCATGGCCTGTGTCGAAAAGGATCGGAGGGGTTCTCCTTCTAGAAGGCGGTGGGATCTCCTGTAGGGCTCCGAACTGTCGTGCCACTCGGTACGGGTGATAGGGAATGGCGCCGGTGCAATCGACTAGCGGAATTGGGTGGTAGTGCTTGAAGTGAGCCCTCTTTTTATGGAACCGATTGGCATACCACTGGAATGTCTCAGGAGCTGGATTTCTCAGGAAGTCAACCCAATGCAAAGAGGTTTGATTAGGAATATAAGGTCCTAAAACCATGAATTTTTGTAATGGATGCTCAGAAGTGTTTGTTTCAAACGATCGCATGATGCCCCGGTATTCGCTCAAGTGGGAAAAGAACCAAACTTGTAAAATTTCGGGAGAAGCCCGCATGATTTTCTCCGTGTTGTCTTTAAAACGATCAAGGGACAAGAATGTTTCAGCTAAAATCAAGTTGACATAGTTTGCCCCCCACAAGATCTGATCAACGATCCAAACCATCCTAGGACTTATAGCATTTCTTTGGTGGGGGAAAATGATGAGTACGAAAAAGGCCAAGAGGAAAATCTCACTTTTTTGGGTCATAGGCTGATTTTGAAAACATGCATTCAAAAACTCTAGTGGGCAGGTATAATTGTTGTTTTCAAGAATTTGTTTTATAACATGAATTTTAGCTCCTAAAAGCCGTGCCAACTCACACCATGGAAGGGGGCCTTTCAATAGTCTGACCAGCTCCTTCCCAAGGGGCATTCCAGTGATGATGTTGTACTCTTCCAGGGTCGGGGTTAGCTCAAATCTACCGAACATGAAGGTAAGTGTCCTGGGGCACCAGAAATGTGTAATGGCTTGTATGACTTATGGGCGAACAATAATTCGGATTAATGAAAGGAGATGGCCAAGCTTGGCCATCACAAACTCCTGGGCAGGCTGATCCAACTAACCCCACCATCTGAAGAGTTCTGCCTTGGGAGTAGGAATAAACTGGATGTCGTCTTCCCCCATCGCATATAAACTGGGATTTTGAAAAGTTTATCCTAAATTGCCGTGGGCCAAAAAAACTGAGTGAAAAGTAAATAAATTACTTTGCTTTTAAGTAAAATGACAAGCACACAGACATACACATGAGATGTGCGGCTTGATTTCTAACTCAGAAGGCTTGATAAAATTAAAAGGGCATCTGCCGGTCGCAGTCTCGCGTTAGCAACGTATCCCCTTAACTTCGGCTAAGAAATTCGGGGAAAAGAAAGGCAACCTCTACATCGCAGTCTCGCGTTCGAGGCCGTATCTTTCTTAACACCATCCTAAAAATCCTATGGCGGCCCAGGTCCGGCGGCCGGGTTGTGTGTGCCATGTGTAGTGTTTAAAGCAGTAAAGCATGCGCAGCAGTTTATAATCACAAGACAATTTAATTTAAGCAAGCTTAAAATAAACTTATAACCAATTGACTGTAAAAGGGAAAAAAAAAAAAAACCAAGTCGAGAAAGAATTTAAACAAGATAAATATGGCCTAAGTCCTCAAAGTCCCCAGCGGAGCCGCCAAGCCGCGCGACCCCTTTTTTTTCAAGGGCGCCCTACGAATCGGGTACGAGCGCCTAAGGAGGCTAATGGATTGGCTGGATTTAATTAAAGCCTGGACTCTCCAAAGTCCGCCAATTCACGACTTTAAAATATTTAGTTTGTAAATCAATTTTTTAAAATGGAGTCACCACTAATCGATTTGGGGTAGGTCGATTAGAAACCTAAGCGAAATCTTGGGAGAAATACTCGCTTACGCGCAGCCGAGAAATTAGGATCGGGGACTTGATTACACTAGTTAATCACTAATGCCCTTTCGGTACCTAATCTTGTTTAAACTCTAAGGTTTTTGGATGTTTGGGAATTTTCCATGCATTTTAGGAAAAATCACATCTTTTGGGTATTTTTCTCATTTTTGGAATTTTGGGTTATTTTTGGAAAAATACAAGTCTTTTAGTATTTTATGAAAATTTGGGCTTTTTTGTGAATTTTGGCATTTTTGTGGTTTTTTGACAATTTTTGATTTTTTTGGAAAATATTAATATATTTTAATATTTTTGGGTATTTTGGAAAATAATAATTTCTGATTTTTTAAATATTTTCGGAAATAAATAATTTTTGTTTTGATTTTTGATTTTTTTTTTTGAAAATTTAAAACATTTTTAAAACATTTTTCGATTCTTTTTTTGAAATTTAAAATTAAAAAGAAAAACTATTTTCGATTTTTTCTTTTTTTTTTTGAAATAAAAATATTTAAAACCGACTCGGGTCGATCCATGGGTCGAATCCGCCCGGGCCAGCCCCGAAACGCGGGCAAGCCGGCGTTTTGGGGGGGAGGGGGCACCGAAATCACATCAGGCCGGGCATGGGTGTATTCGGCCCAACCCAACGAGCTGCAACCCACTCCTCGCCCAAAATGACGGCGTTCCTACTCCTTCGCCCAAAACGACATTGTAGCCGTCTACCCTAGAGACCCGGGTCCCAGGGCGAAACCCTACCCGAATCCGGCCGAGCTTTCGAACCGACTCCCTTTGAAACGACTAAACGACGCCACCTTGGGGGGAACTGACCCGACCTGGATCCGACCCGCTCTGACGACCCGAGGACTCTTTCCTCGCAAAACGGCGCCGTTTACCAAGGACCTGACCTGGCTCCGACCCGATCCGACCCGCTCCGCGACTGGACCTGATTTCCAGCCGTTTCTAACCTTCGTGGAGCCCTACCCGGTTCCCAATTCGGGTCCGACCCGATGACCCGGGATCGCGACCCGGAAAATTGGGAACCCTAGGGTTCCAAATTAGGGAGACAGCGACGGCGACGGGGGCAACCATGATGACGCTGGCGGCGACGGAGGGCCTACGACGGGTGGCAAGGCGCGGTCTTCACCTGCTTTTTGGCCGATGACGACGGTGGCGGCTTCGATGGTGGTGCGGCAGTGACGGTAGGCCCCTGCTCGGATCCCCTCCTCCTGTGTTTCTCTCTCTCTCTCTCTCTCTCTCTCTCTCTTCTCTCTCTCTCTCTCTCTCTCTCTCTCTCTGTGCAATTGGCTCCGGCGAGAGCTTGGATTCTTGAATCGCGAATCCTCGGCCCCACTGAAGTCTCTCAGCGGGTATCCGAGGCTCGCGAATCCTCCTCCTCCTGCTTCTCTGCCTGCCTTGGTGTGTTGGAATCGAAGGGGGGACGGAGGTATTTATAGGCGAGGAACGGCCGGCCGATGAGGGCTCGACCGGGGGGGACGACCGCGGCTCCAACCGGCCGGACCGGCGTCCCATCCGGCGCGTCCTGTCGGCCGCCTACTCCCGTCCTTCCCCCCACGTGCTCTGGCGCCGCTCCTGCTCCGGCCCGTGTCACGCTGCTTCCCTGACCTCCATCGCGCCTCGGGCGCGTGCGTTGCACGCGAAACCGGGCGAAGAAGGCGGGTCATACGGGTCGGGCGCGGGCGAGGGTGGACCTACGGGGTTTTGGGCCGCGAAGGCCCCTTTGGGCCGTTTTTCTGTTTTTTCGTTTTGGTTTTTAGTTTTTTTGGTTTTTCGTTTTTTATTGGTTTTTTCGGTTTTTATCAAAATAAAACAAAATAAAATGAAATGAAATAAAACCTGAAGAAAATAGTAATAATTTAAAATCCCAAAAATAAAAAACCAAAAAATTAGGCGTCAACAATTGCATGGAGCTTGGCCTAGTCCAATGCATCTTGTAGTTCAGTCACTAAGATCAAGCTTATTTATCGTTTCTTTTCCTCTTCGTATATTCCTCATGTACATATATGCATCCTAACATTCACAAATCACCCATAAACAATAGTTGCAAGTTTAGATCCTATATTTAGTTTTATGATATTATGAGATATGATCCATGATGATAGTAACAAATTATTGGTTCTAGCAATAAAAATCTTGATACCTTCACTTAGGACGGTCGTCAAAAGGGAGTTTAAGTTTGAGCTCATTAATGTATGCAACTAAAATAATCTCCATTTAAAAGTTTAAGCCAATAATTATTGTTTAACTAGAATAAATTAACTGTTTCACTTTACACCACATGTTCGATGTGAAACTTTTTTGGCCAAACACCCTCAAACGCGTGCTTAGAAAAACCCCTCCCTCACTTGTGAGCCATCTCAATTCGAATCTCCACTTTAACTTGGCCTGATATGTTAGATGTTGGTGAGCAAAACATCTAACCTTGACTCTACTTCAATCACCTTGGACTAGCCAAGATCAATTGGAAGCAAGGGATGCCATCCATTATTTCAATTGGGTAGTTACATCCAAGATTCATCTTTTGATATATTTCTCCAAACGTTGATGCACATCAAAAGTGGCCTTCCAACAACCGTTTACTCTAATATCACTAGTTTGATCACATAGCAGAAGTAAGATACCTTCATTTGGAGAGATCATTAAGAGAAATTCACGTTCAACCTAGTCAACAAATCCATTTGGATTCACATTTATACATTATATGAATGTGGTCAAGGTCCTATTGATAGAGATAATGAAAGTCTATTTACATTTTATTAAATCAAAGAATTAATTGAACATTTTAGAGATTTTAAGTGTCAATTTTGTTTGAGACGATTTAATAAATTATAACTAATTTATTCTAAAATTTTAGTGTGAAAATTTTAAGTTCACCTTTTGGCCCTTCTCAAGTGTAAGTTTGAGTTTCCAAACTTTCTTTTCTTAGTCCAGTTCATTACTCGAGGATTATCGACCCTTGTTAAGTACTCTCATTCACTATTTATCCATGGTAATTAACAAAAAAAAAAATCCAATTGTATATGAGAAATTGAATTCTTGCTTTTCAATAGAGCAACTTTCTTCAGAAAAATATCCCAAAAATATGAGAAAAAGTTGCCAAATTAGTATCACGAAAGCACCTTCACAATCATTTTACAAAATCTAATAGGGACAGCAAATCTCCAGGAAAGGAAAAGGTCAAGGGTCAAATGCACTGCAACCATCAAACTTTCAAAAGGAAAACTCCACCACTCCTCTTTGTCACAAGAAGATCAAAGTTCTATTTGTTTAGTCCTTCACAACTTAGTGAAATGGACCAAATAATGAGCCTCCCAATTGGGATTCTGTTGCCCCTAGCAACCGTCCAATCAAAACGGAACTCGACTTGTCTAGTTAGCAAATTGATATATATTTTTATTTAAATACTTAAAGAATCTGACTGAAGAATATGGCGTGGTTGGCTCCTGCACCGGCGGAACCCTCCCGAACGCCTGCCACTAACATTTTATAATCCACAAATTGGAGACAAAAACATTTTCACTTTGCTGATTTATCAGTTTAGTGCGCATGGAATTTCGGTGGAGTCAACTAAACTATAATAGAGTCGTCCAGGACTGGTTTGATGGTGACCATTGACTCTACAAGACAGATTTTCTAGAGATTCTATCAGTTGTTGACGGATTGTTCCACGTGTAGCATCCCCCGGACCAGTTGAAACTAAGAAGAGCAAAAGCGGGATTTTTCTTTTCGATATATGAGCCAAAAAGTCGAATTATCTTAAAATCTATCAAATACTATGTAAGTTTCATAAATCAATTAAGTTTAAGTCTTTAAATTGTGTTCTTGATCCTAATCACAGAACAATTTGCAAGGCATGGTTTAATTGATCATCTCTAAATCCTGTGCCGAGAATCCCTCGACATTTTATCAACCACACCAACTCTGAAATATTGACAATAAAAAAATAATTCAATTATAAAACAGAAAACATATAAACTTCATTTGTTTAGTAAGAGGTCTTCCAAGGCCCTTTAATTATTTTGTGCATGGTGCTTGACTTCATTTATCAAAAAGAGTTGGGGTAACATATATTGAGTACTAATTAGATGCATTTTTCTGATAGTTTGGTGACAAAATGTCCATGAGTGTTTCTAAGAGCTCGTTTTGTAACGCTTTTGTTTCCAAGAACAAATTCTAATCGAAATGATTCTTTTTATTATATCCCCTAACACAATTTCTAAGCATTTTAAGCCGTTTGGTAACTGTCAAAAATTTCAATTCCCATAATAAAATTGCTTTTGGTATTGTGCTCAAAATTTATACTCCAAATCGTTTTCTTTTAATTTTTAAATAATTTTATTACTTTTCCCCTTTTTTTTTCTTTTTTCTTCTTTTTTTTTCCCTTTCTTTCTCCTATTCTTCTTCTTCAAGTGGCCGGTCGTTGGCCTTGGGATGACTGGCAACCAACCAAACAAGGCCTGGTGACCTCACTGAAGTGTCGCTAGCCCTTGGCGAGGCCAACCCTCGTCGGTCGAGCCTCGCCGGTAGTTGGGCTCGGCCGAGCCTCGACAGGGTTGTCTGAGCCTCAACAGGGTTGGCCCAGCCTCGGTAGGGTTGGGTGAGGCCCGCCTGGCCACAGGTGAGGCTGTCACGCCCCGATCCTCAAGCACGCGTACATCCCTTACCTTTGATCGAATTTAAAATGTGATATCCCAGGACTATGTATCGCCGACCCTTTCATTTATATATATGCACATGCGGAAGTAATTAAAAATCCCCAAATAATAAAACAATAGGATAGAAAAGCATGCCACAATTTTCACTTATTGAAATTCGCAACTACACAAGTTTAGGATTCACAAAGAGGATAGGACCAAGCTCGGGATCATCATCCCAGTCCTCCTCAAGTCTTTCACCACTAGACTCAATTTCTTCAAACTCTTTATCTCCTTCTTCACGATCATCTTTAACTTCAAATGCTGGCCAACCTTCGGGAAATCTAGGGGCCTGAAATATAATCCCACATCCGGGATAAGACTATGTCTCAGCAAGTTCTACCCCCTAAGACCCGATTAGTAAACTAAAACACCTTAGGGCTGCCTGTGCACAACATGAGTCAGAGGACTTACCTTGGCCTCAGATTCCACCTGCATTTTAGCTCAAATCAAACAGGCACCCAAGCAATCACATCACAAATCGAAGCATTAATCAAATCGACTTAGTCGATCACACGCCAACAAGACCACTCATGGTCATTCTCAATCAATCAATCAATTCACCGCAACATCAGATCAAAACAATGATCAATCGACCTAGTCGATTTCATATCCAACAGACTAAGCAATTCCCACGATGCATATCAAGATGCCGAGCACACGTGCATTCTCTTAGGCACTAGTTCGCCAAAGTGATGCATCAAATCACCGAGCCCACGTGTCTCTTTTATGATGCCATACTTAAATCTCTAAGCTCACGTGCCTTCTCCAAAGTGATGCATCAAGTCACCGAGTCCACGTGCCCTTTTTACGATGCCATACTCTGTCACCGAGATTCAATGGCTTTACGGTCCCACTCGACCCTTTCAAGATTCAATGGCTTTACAGTCCCATTGGCTTTACGGTCCCACTCGACCACTTTCAAGATTCAATGGCTTTACGGTCCCACTCGACCCTTTCAAGATTCAATGGCTTTATGGTCCCACTCGACCGTTTCACGATTCAATGGCTTAATGGTCCCACTCGACCCTTTTCTCAGTAATTAAATCAGCATGAAATAAAGCTCAATTAAATAAACGGACTGCACCACGACAATTAGCACGAAATTCCGATCACCGGCCATCCCGGTTGAATTTCCGGAAAATAAATAATTAAATAATTAATTTTGAAATTTAAATAAATAAATGCAATAAATTCAATTTAGCACAATATAAAACTCAATTAAATAAATGATCTGCACCACAATCATCAGCATAAAATCTCGGTCGCTGGCTATCCCAATTGAATTTTCGGGAAATAATTAATTAATTAAATTAATTTCGAAAGTTAATAATAAATTCCTAAAAATTCATCTTAGGCCTGAATTATTAAATTGAAACCCGATAAGGGACAGGAAAAATCCCTAGAAGCATCCAATAATTAATAGGACAAGTCTACTTGCTAAATGCACCTTCAATTTAACTAACATGCACTAACAAGTCTCTAATTAAATTATTGTAATCTAATCTAACCACCTAATTGCAATTAAATAAATCTAATCAACCCTTAGGGATCAGTAGCAAACTAAGAAGGCATCAATGAGTAAAACTCACTTGATAAATGTGAAGACTGGAAACCACGACGGCGACCCGACGGCGGCCGAAATCCAAATTTTCGGCGGAGTCGGCGGATACTCGGGCCAAGTCTCAAAATCGCGGGCTTGAACTGCTGACTTCTTGGGCCAATGTTGGGCTGAACTTCAAGATTGAAAGTGGGCTATAACTTAAATGGACCAAGTTGAAGCGGGCCTCAATAACTGGGCTGCTAGACTGAAGACATGGGCCCAAGACAAACTGAAGACGACTGTGGCGTGGGCTAACTTCACGAAGCCATGCGGACGCTGGAGTCATGGGCTGCTAGATCTGCGCAAGGCTTCGGTGGATGGCTGTCCGCACGGGTGAAAGGCCGGTAACAAAAACCCAAGTTGACTGGTGTTGAAGTTCACGAGACGGAGGAGAACGCACAAGCTAACGGTAAGGTGCAAGTTGTGCGAACGTGGCAATGGGACGCTGAGGCCGAAGCAGTTGTTGGCGTCGTAGCTGTTGGACGACACATAGGCAGTAGCTTTAACGTGGAGAGGGATGCCTGCCTCGGCTGATTCGGTGGCCGACAATCCTCAGTGGAGATGGGCGTGGGTAGCAGAAATTTGGGTCAACAAATCAGCTTCTGTGGGTGTTTTTGACCGAGGAAGCTGCAGGGAATCGTGGCCTAAAGTGGAGAAGTGGATGGAGGCGTGGCAGCTTGAGGAGAAAATTCGGTGGGTGCTAGAGCTCGGTGGTGTTTTCTAGGGAAGGAGTAGAGAGTGAAGACCAAATTAAACAAAAAGGAAGCCAGGTTCGAATAAGGAAGGACTAGGGGGAAAGAGAAGAAACGTGTGATGGAAGCTTTGGGGGAGAGAGAGAAAAGTCCAAAATCCTATCCCAAAACATAAATGCTTGGTCGGCCAAGAGGAAACAAATGTGGAGAAAAAAAAAAAAAGAAAAGGAAGAGAGAGAGAGAGGTCATGTGAGTGGATAAGGAGAGAGAGTGCAGGGGATTTGCATTGACTAAAAATCAATCAAAATAAAACAAAATGGAGGCCAACGTGCATGGGAAAATTAGCCAAGGGGTGTGCGCAAAGAATTAAAGAAAGAAGGGGGAGTAAAACAGAATTTACAATTTTGTTCAACTTCAACCCAAGAATAATCGGTCATCCAAGGCCAATTTCAACCTCAATTTCCACAATTGGAGTCCAAGATAAGACAGTCTTCCTAACCCCCAAATTTCACTCAAATCCGAATTCTATTTCCTTTTTCTCGGAATCCGATTTTCCGAACAAATAAATTCCGTTGGGGTCCAAATTCAAGTCAGAAAAAGTCCAAACAAATTTCATTCGCCGAATCACTTACACCAGATGTCAAAAGTTTCTTCAAAATGACCAATCTGAGTTTCCGTTCATTTTCCGTATTTTCGACCTAGTTTTCTGTAAAAATCCTAAACTCGCCGAAATTTCCTCAAAAGGTGAGTCGACGTTCCTAGGATAGCTTGTGACACCACAGAACTTTCAATTTCTGAAATCGAACTCAAATTGACGGTTAATTTCATTCCGGCACGCTTTTAGCGTGACCTAGACTACCAGGTAGTTTTCAAAACTTTTCAAGGCAATTAACTCGTGGTCGATTTTCTTCGAGCCACAATAAACCCACTCGACACATTGGTGACTCTCGATTGTCGTGAAAATCTCGAGGGCTCAATTACAGACACAGGGCACCAAAACGATAGAAAAATCAAATTAGTGCCGGTCGACGAGAATTTTCCAATTTAGTGGAGTCACCCACGATTGGCCACACATCTCAGTCGAACAAACCTATTTTTGATCTCAAATCGATTTTTAACTGTGCCGCAATGACCTCTAAAGATGAACACGGTCGAAAAGCCGATTCCTGGTCGAATTCTCAAGTCTATTGCCTTAAAAGTCTTTAATGGCTTACCCAGCTAGTTTAGTTATCTCAAGAGTGATCAGCTCTGAGAACAACCCTATAGACGCGTAAATGAAATGCTCGCTCAATTTAATAGAAAACAGCACTAGATGTGACAGCTCGAGCAGCGGTGCGCCGGGAAGAGGGATGGCGGTGCGTCCGCGCCTCGATCCCCGGACGTGCGCAAGGAAGGGGTCTCTGTCCCACATCGCCTAGGGAGGGAGTCCTGGGCCGCTTTATAATAGCTTGGGTCCCTCTAATCGTATAACGCGTTTTAAAGCCGTGAGGGAGGGAAATGGCTTCGTGCAATCCCATCCAAAGCGGACAATATTATACGGTGGGGCTCGGGTCGTTACAAATGGTATCGAGCCGACTCCCGATCCGCGTGTGGGGCCACGCGAGGGCGCCGTGCTCCCAAGGAGGGGAGAGTGTGACGGCCCGAGCGGCGGTGCGCGGGGAGGAGGGATGGCGGTGCGTCCGCGCCTCGCCTCGGATGTGCGCAAGGAAAAGTCCCCGTCCCACATCGCCTAGGGAGGAAGTCTTGGGCCGTATATAATGGCTTGGGCCCCTCTTAACCTGTATGACGCGTTTTAAAGCCGTGAGGGAGGGAAATGGCTTCGTGCAATCCCATCCAAAGCGGACAATATTATACAGTGGGGCTCGGGTCGTTACAGTTGCAGCCACAGGTGATGATTCTCTGGCTAGGAATCAAATCCCCTGCCTCAAGCCTCCGTAGATGCGACTTAGCAAAGCCCAGGAGATAGATCAGAGACCGCCACATCAGAGACCGCCACCGCTTGCAGATGCCTTTGAATCACACCAACGACTTGGCCGGTAGCCTCAAGAGTATGTCGACGATGACATCCTCGGGTATACTCTCGGCCATTAGTTTCCGCAAAATCGCCTGTTCATCGATAGGTTTTGAGCGAGCAAGGCTAATACAAACAAGTATTCAGCAAGAGTTCACGCAACAACAACGATTCAAAGTCGAATAAGCTTTTTACTCGAGGAATCTCTAAGGAGGTCGGTTGGGTTGACACTAGCCATAGGTGTGGCTTTCTCGAGAGAACCCAGGGTCGTCGCCGGAGCCAGGCAGAGGGGGGTCTCAGTGGCGCGGGCGGCGTTCGCGTGGGGAGCTAGGCGGAGGCAAGGCAGAGGGAAGGGAGAGAGCGGGAGCGGGAGGCGGAATTCTACCAACCCAAGAAATTGGTACCATATATATTCTAAATTTAAAAAAGTACAATAGGATACTTACCTATTCCTTCTATGTCTTAGGGTTAAAACAAGAAAACATTTGATGTTTTCCTTACCTTTCCTCAAGTTTTTAACAAAACCTTTTCTTAATAGTATTTTAATGATATTTTCCATAATATTAGTGGATGCTATTTGAATATTCCCTTTTTCCATTTATGTCAACATTTTGTATAGAGATTATTCTATCAGCATTTTGTGAATTTTCCATACTATCATTCATAGAACAAAGTGTCCCATCTTTGTATATCAAATACTCGTACTTCTTTGACTTGTCCTCCCATGATCTTTCTATGTGCTTTATGGACGTTCTTTGTTTTTCTCACTTTTGTCTAGAAATTTCAAAGCATTCAGTCATGGTTACTTTAAACTAGCAATGTGCTGAAGAATGACATGGCTCTGGTACCAGAAAATGCTCATGTTTCTCTTAGTCCTCTTCTTGAACTCTGCACTTGCAATGTCTCTAAGATTGATTGTCTTTATGAGATTTCCTATCTCAATAAAGATAGCAAAATCTCCAAGACTCATCTTCCGCTTATAAATATATATTATGCTTTTGCTAGACCATCCTCTTTCTCTCCTATCCACTCTATCAAACAGCTTATTAAGCATACTCCTAAGGAAGTTAAAGAGTATGTTTAGTTCTCGAAATTCGACCAGTATCCTATTTTGGCTACTCAACGGGAACACTTTATCACCCTCCAAATCCCTTCTGATTTTCCATGCTAGTGGATTTTACTTTAGTGCCATTAGGCTTGCTTTATGTGACGGCCTGAGCGGCGGTGCGCGGGGAGGAGGGATGGCGGTGCGTCTGTGCCTCAGTCTCTGGATGTGCGCAAGGAAGGAGTCCCTGTCCCACATCACCTAGGGAGGAAGTCTTGGGCCAGTATATAATGGCTTGGGCCCCTCTTAACTTGTATGACGCGTTTTAAAGCCGTGAGGGAGGGAAATGGCTTCGTGCAATCCCATCCAAAGCGGACAATATTATACAGTGGGACCCGGGTCGTTACAAATGGTATCAGAGCCGACTCTCGACTGTGTGTGGGGCCACAGCGAGGGCACTATGCTCCCAAGGAGGGGAGAATGTGATAGTCCGAGTGGCGGTGCGCGGGGAGGAGGGATGGCGGTGCGTCCGCACCTCAGTCTCTGGACGTGCGCAAGGAAGGGGTCTCTATCCCACATCGCCTAAGGAGGAAGTTCTGGGCTAGTTTATAATGGCTTGGGTCCCTTTAATCTGTATAACGTGTTTCACGTACGCTTCCGCTGCGCTGAAAACAAAGCCTTGAGGGAGGGAAATGGCTTCGTGCAATCCCGTCCAAAGAGGACAATATTATGGCTTGGGAGAGGGAAGGCCCGAGGGATGGCCCTCTGCCCCTGCATAACGTGTTTCACGTACGCTTCCGCTGCGCTGAAAACAAAGCCTTGAGGGAGGGAAATGGCTTCGTGCAATCTCGTCCAAAGAGGACAATATTATGGCTTGGGAGAGGGAAGGCCCGAGGGATGGCCCTCTGCCCCTGCATAACGCGTTTTAAAGCCGTGAGGGAGGGAAATGGCTTTGTGCAATCCCATCCAAAGCGGACAATATTATACAGTGGGGCTCGGGTTGTTACAAATGGCATCAGAGCCGACTCCCGACCACGTGTGGGGCCACAGCGAGGGCGTTGTGCTCCCAAGGAGGGGAGAGTGTGACAGCCCGAGCGGCGGTGCGCCGGGAAGAGGGATGGCGGTGCGTCCGCGCCTCGATCCCCAGACGTGCGCAAGGAAGGGGTCTCTGTCCCACATCGCCTAGGGAGGGAGTCCTGGGCCAGTTTATAATAGCTTGGGTCCCTCTAATCTGTATAATGCATTTTAAAGCCGTGAGGGAGGGAAATGGCTTCGTGCAATCCCATCCAAAGCGGACAATATTATACAGTGGGGCTCGGGTCGATACACTAGAAATTCTGGATGTCACAGAGATTTAGCCTTGCTGGTGGCTAGACTTGCCTTCAGCGAGCTTGCCAGACCTCACTTGGCTTGGCGAGCCTGCAACAAGCTCGTTGGACCGATTGCCGGCAACTAGCGGTGATGAACAGCAGATGGCGAATGGCAACCGCGGTGGTGGCAATAGATGAAGATGAAAAAAAGGGAAGAAGAACAAGGAAAAAGAAAATAAAAAGAGAAAATATGGGCTATATTCTAGAATTGTTCTTTGGAACAAAAATCAATTTTTTTATTTATTCTTGATTTTGTTTTAAATCTATTTCCGATAACAAAAAAATAGAAATTTGTTCTCGGGAATAAAAATTTTACCAAACATAATTATGTTCCAAAACTACTCTCGGGAACAAAAGAATAGAAACTTTTACTATTTGGCCAGGTACCAACATGGCCTAATTGTCCTTTTCAAGAAGAATTGAAGAAGTAAATTTGAAAGCATGGAGATGATAGAATTTTATAGCAAGTAACAAAGTCAGTTCACAATTCCAAGTAAAGGCCAAAATATGATGAATACTTGCAAAGGCGAGAGCAATCATTGCCATTTTAAATTCTTGTCCGTATATGTTGAATAAGCAGTTATCTGTAAGTATGTATAAGTTGTAACAAAAGGAGAAGAAAGACACACAAAGATAGCATATTAGACATCTCTATTTTCCATTGTGGCTTTTCCTACAATTTATGTTTCCTTTGTATTTTTGTTTTTTGTAGTTCAATTAGTTCAATTAGTTCAATTTCCCGCAATTTCTTGATATTAACTTAACGAACCCAAAATTGAATGGTGATTATTTCCGCAATTGTCAGCCGTCTTTCCAAAATGACCATTTTGTCCATTTTGAGTGCTTCAGAAAAGTTAGAGCAATCAAATTGGAAAGAATAGAACCTCCCAATTATCTCAAAGGAGATATGGCTGTCTTTAGTTATTTTTTCTTTCCTCCACATTGAAGTAAATCGAGTTCCATCGGGTGAAGCAATATGAACATTAAATTAAGTTGTTTGTTTTATGCCCCAGTTCACTGATTTAATTGCTGAAATGACTCGCGAGTATGAATGGAGATCATGTGGTTTAAAAAAAAAAAAAAAAGAAATGCTACAACGCCGCTGTTCATCTGTTTGGGAATGTAACAAAATGGTCCGATTGAAAGCCAAATCATGTCAGGCTACTTGATTGAACCAAAAAAAGGAAAAAGACATTGACCTACATGAAATGAGGAATACATTTACCTCGATTCGATGCAAATGCAACAGTGAGAGTAAGCGCAACCCAATTACTCATGAAGATTAACTTCAATGCACTTCATTTTGGTTCCATTAAGCTTGCTTACTTGTTTGGCTGAAAAAAGGCTTTCTCAGTTCATTTTGAACTCAAAGAAAAATATGTTATTTTTACATCAACAACATATAGTAATTTATTAGGTTTTCTGAAATACATAGAGGGTATCAAATGCAGCACGACTTAAATAATTTAGACAGACTGACATTAAAACTCACAAATTTGATTCTTTTCGTAAAATTCGATTATTCCTTCTTTACAAGACAATATAAGATTTTTTGTCGCCAGATTTTTTCTTACCAATTTTTATACTTCAGATTAGCATTGTATTTGAATGCCTACTAGTAGATGATTTGAAGACTCTGAACCTCGCAAGACATGTGTTTGACATTACTAGAGCTATTTTTTTATATTTGAAAGTTCTTCCTTCTAAAATAAATTATGGCCCTCAACATTTGCTCCGAACTTTATGAAGTTCTTTTAGAATAAAGATGAACACTATTACTAATAAATTAGATTATTTCAAAGCTTTAAACCTCATAGGACCAAGATCAAGCATTCAACCTCATTGAAACTAAACTTACTTGAAATAGAAAATGTGCACGAGTTCAGTATTCTTTTTTTTGGTCGTAACACTGGTTCAGTAGACAATATTGCATCTTTCAATATAGCAACACTTTTGTAATATCGGCAACTGATAGTAAGCCAGAATTTCCCTTACTGAGTATTCATTATAAGTGCCCTTAAAACACTCTTTAGCACTACTCATATTCTTGAGGAAATTTAGGCAATACACTAGTATGGCAAATGCCATATGTCAATAAACAAAAGATGGAGCTATATTACATGTGTTATATTGTCATTTGTCAGGCCTTGTTAATGTTGGAATATATCCGTAGTGGATTTTTTTTTATAGTTAAACTTTATCCAAATATTTAATGAGTTCCTTTAAATGTGTTGAGAATCATATCTTAATCACGTTGATACTTAGTTTTGATTGTACAAGCATTTGAGCTAAATTTCACAAAAGTGTGTAAATCTACAAAAGAAAGTTTGAAAGCAAAATCTTGGTTTTGCAAAACAATCAAACCTAATCAACGGGCACTTTTCATATATAGATTCAAAGATCATTGGAGTTTCTAAATTGTGAAATAGGCTAGTGAATCAACCTAGAGGGGGGTGAATAGGTTATTGCGGAATTCTTTTGGAATCTTTTGCGGTAGAATACGTTAATATCAAAGATATATCAATAACAAATAAAGCACGTATTCATAAAGTAAATAGATTAGGGTAAAAGAGAATTGACACAAGGATTATAGTGGTTCGGCTTAGTCCAAGCCTACGTCCACTCTCCACACTGGCAGCCAACTAGCTGTAATCACTATGTAGCAAATTGAGAGCTGTTACAGTTCACGAACTAGACTTCTTCAATAGACAGTCTCTCCTACAGCTTCCTGCTGCGTTCGCACTATATGTAACTCTCTTTGATAC
Source organism: Eucalyptus erythrocorys (assembly GCA_014182555.1). Lineage (NCBI taxonomy): Eukaryota > Viridiplantae > Streptophyta > Magnoliopsida > Myrtales > Myrtaceae > Eucalyptus > Eucalyptus erythrocorys. The sequence goes on from CM024604.1 coordinate 37,861,519, forward strand.
ACAATTCGAACATGAAAGATTTTAGAGAACAAGTGATTTTGGAGATTCTAATATCGAGATTTTTCTACCCAGTCTCTCCTTATTTCCAAGTAACACTGATCCACCTTAAATAGCTTCCGTGTCTTCATACCCGTTGGCACTTACCAAAAATTCATCCAATCACCCCATTGGACTGAATCAATTTAAGTGATCTCCTTGTCGCCGAAAACATAAGTAGACAGCAGCTCGTCAATCCTGTTCGCCCATACAATCAGGATCTTGAGTTCCCAAAATTAGATTCTTCTAAAAATAAGCTTGATCTTCAACGGATAAAATCTGAAGAATAAATCTTCCAAGCTCATGATCACAACTAGAGATATTCCATGGTTAAGATTAGGAAATATAGAATCCAATATCTTACTTTCCTTAACCATAAAAATAACTCGTGACCAGCTGTCCAAATCGCGAACTGTCTTCGACTTAGATTTGGGTCTTGAAGGTCTTCGGACTAAAACGAGTCTTGACTTGTCTTCGGACGGAAAACTTCAGACCAAACTTTTGGGTCCGACTGTCTTTAGACCGAAAACCTTTAGACTTTGAAAACTTCGGACGTAACCGACGAGTCTTGGAATCCTTAGACCGTACTGTTAAGGCTGTTTTGTCAACTTCAAAACTCCAAGAGATTTTTCTTCAACAATCTCCCCATTTTTTATGGTGACAAAACCCTCGACATTTGCGAATTTAAAAACCTGCAAGGAAAACTCATATATACTTTGAGGATTATTTCGCAAAACAGTGTTAGTCCAATAACAATTATCCTCACAAATATAAAGATCCCGCAATGCAAATTCACAAGTCTAGATCCAAACATCAAATCAGCATAGAGTCATAGAAGTTCAAATAAACAACCCAATCGAAATCCAAAATGAAAACAGTCTAAGCAATCAAAACAAAATAAACTTCAAAAACTCTCAAAGCTTCAAATCAAAAGCTTCAAAACTTCAAATCTTCAAAACCTGCAATCAAATCTGCAACTCTCCCCCTTTTTGTCCCATCAAAGAGGTAGAGTGAATGTGAGAAAGTTTTGAAAAGATTTAATGGCCTGCAGGGAAACGAACAAGCTAAAACTTGCTGAGCTCCTGGACTGACTTCTCGAGTTTGGCAAGGTTTTCCTTCACTGAAGCTAATTCTACACTGGTCCTATTCGATTCCATTTGAGCTCTTAGTGCACTGATCTGGTCTTGCATGTTCACTGAAGTACTCAGCAGCGCCTTTTTCAAATCTCTCATCTCGAAGTCCATCCCAAAAACGTGCTTTTTCAAGTCCAACATGATATCCAACAGCTGTGTAAAGGCTGTGGAATTTGCATTAGTTCCACTTGGACCAGCAGATTGAGTTTGGAAACTGGGAGCTTCCCTCTCAGCCCTTTCCTTCTCGATAGGTGAGGAATCTTCACGTTCTGGGAAGTGGGATGCATAAACCTCTTCAAGGTCAGCACCAGACCTACTCACATCACTAAAGTGTAGTGGCGATATCGTCCCCTGTTCTGCAGCAACTCCCCCTGTGTGAATGCCAGTGGGTGGAGTAGAAAATTCATCGCCAACATCCATATCAGCACTTGGATGTTTCTCGGTCTCTTTCCCAGCAAATGATGGCTCTAATCCTCCAGCCATATCCTCCTTTTGTCTGCTTTCTTCCTCATCCTTCTTTCTCCTTTCTTCTTCTTCTCTTCTCGTTCTTCCTCTTCTTCTTCCCTTCTTCTTTCTTCTTCACTTTCCTCTGTCTCTCTTCTTCTTCTCTCTGTTCCTCTTCTCTTCTTCTTTCCTCTTCTTCTCTTCTTTTTCTTTCTTCCTCTCTTCTCTTTTCCTCTGTCTTTCTTCCTCTTTCCTCTGTTTCTCAGCTTCCCTCTCCTCTGCTTCTCTTCTCGCTCTCTCTTCAGCCTCTGTTCTCAAAATAATAGGGCTCCTCAACCTAGAGAGAGTGGACAGAGTCGTGGCATCTTCTTCATCCTCTTCATCTTGCAGGATGATTTTCCTTCTCTTCTTTTCAGCCATGGGCTCTTTGCCCTTTCTTTTCGACGAAGCAGTGGGGATCTCCTTTGAAGGTGTTTCCCTCCTCAACCTTTCCAGTGCTGCATTTAGTTCTGGAAATTTCATCTTCATCACTATTTTTTCACCAACAAGCATCGAATTTAATTTGGTCAGGCATAAAGATGCAGGGACTTGAATATCGAAATGCCTAAAAAGCTTGGTGATGATTGATGAATAAGGCAGCTGACCCTTATCCTTTACCACAGTTCTATACATATGGAAAAGAATGACATGTGTGAGAGAGAAGGGTCTGCCTTGGTTGATGGCAAACATCAGCTTTGCCTCTGTTTTGGAAACATCAGTCTTCGAGGTCGTCTTTGGCCGGATGCAGTTGATGACAATTTTGTACAACAATACATTCGTGGCATTCATCCTAGAATAGAATATCTTGCCCTCTATTGTTCTGTCTCGCACAATGTCCAAAGTAGCATAAGCTGTTGAGACTTTGATTGGCTGGAAACTCCTTCTTTCCACACCAATAATGTCAGCCAGCAAGTCAACATCAACAATATAGTCCTTGTCCATGAAAGAAAAGGACAAATGATTTGCATCCAAAAAAGATAGATTTGAGTAAAAGTAAGCCGCCAGTTCAGAGTGGGCCTCACTCATATCCGTGCAGAAATTCTCCAGTTGTAACCTAGCAAACTTCCCTCTTAAATTAATCTTTATCGAATCTAGGAAGTCAAAATCCACACTCCTCGGATTGACCACACCCCTCTTTAACAACTTTACATAAACTCGCTCATGCTCCCTCGACCGAAATAGACTTCCCGAAGGACAAACAGTATTAGCAGCCACACCAAAACGCGGTTCAAAGTGAGAGAAAAGTCTCTCATCATCATCTAGGGTCTCAGCAGGAGTATTTTCAAGTGGATTACTCAAAATATTCTCCAGCGTCCTCTGTGCAGTACCTTTCTCAACAACATTAAGCTTATCTATCTCCATCAAAAACAAATACTCGCTCTTAAACCCTCTCTCCTTCAAATATCCCTCGATCATCTTAAGGCTAACCTTTCCATCCTTAAGCCTTTTATAAAGATCGTAAGCAACATTCAGTCTGAGTGTTCTTACCGGTTCTGCTTCCGTAACCACTTCCTCAAAGTGTTGACTCTCAGCTTCTTGTTAAGGCGAATCTTCTTCCGTTAGGTCCACTCTTGTAGGATCCTCTTGCTGTCTCTGTGGTCCCTTGCTGGCGATTCTAGAAGACTTGCGAGATGACATTCTTGGAGAGCAAGCAAAGATTCAACTTGAACGCGAGGAAAAATGGAAACTTTGTGACGAGAAAGGGATGAAACAGGAACGGCAAATGGGACCTTTTTAGGGTTTTGAAAGCGAAGGATTATGAGGATGAATCGCAAAGGAGTAGCTGTGAGTGAAAAGTGACGGTTCGAGAGTATAAATAGTGAGAGAAAAAAAAACACAGGAATACGAATCGTCACCAAAAAGTAAAGGTAAAGACTACCAAAAATAAACCGTAATTTCGAAAAAGAAAAATGCCTTTTTGAAAATATAAACTGCCATAATTACGTGTCAGAAAAAAGAGTAAAAAGAGATTTTGAAATATTGACAAGTAATTACCAAAAATAAAGTAAAGAAGAGAATTAAAATACGTAAAGAGATTAAAAATAAAGAGTCTGACAGATGTTCAGATTTTACCTCTGAGTCTGAAAACACTTTCAGACTTTACCTCTGCGTTTGAGCACAATCAGACTTTACGTAGAGTCTGAAACACTTTCAGTCCTTGCTTTGAATATGAGCCGCCTTCAGACCTAGCGTTGAGTCTGAACCACCTTCAGACCTAGCGATGAGTCTGAACCGCCTTCAGACTTTAATTTTGAGTCTGATCATCTTTAAATTTTACGATACTCAGTCTTGAGCGAATTGATTCAAAGTGAGTCTTTTCTAGGGGCTTTGTGAATATATCTGCCAATTGATTCTTTGAATCTACATGCTGAATCACAATTTCACCATTTTGAACATGATCTCGAATGAAATGATGCTTGATTTCAATGTGCTTTGCTCTTGAATGAAGTATTGGATTCTTTGTGAGGTTGATTGCGCTCGTGTTGTCACATTTGATTTCCGTATGTGATTCATCAACTCCAAAGTTTCTCAATTGCTGTTGCATCCATAGAATTTGAGAGCAGCAACTTCCAAGAGCTATGTACTCTACTTCAGCGGTTGAAAGAGCCACGGTACCCTGTTTTCTTGAGAACCAAGGCACCATCCTGTTTCCCAATAATTGACATGTACCTGTAGTGCTTTTTCTATCCACTCTACAACCAGCAAGGTCAGCATCAGAATATCCAAGGAGAGTAAAATCTCCTTGCTTAGAATACCACAGACCTAGCTTAGATGTAGTTGCAACATATTTAATAATACGCTTAACCGCAGTCATATGGGATTCTTTAGGATTAGATTGAAATCTAGCACATATGCAAACACTAAATAGAATATCAGGTCTAGATGCTGTAAGGTAAAGAAGTGACCCGATTATACTTCTGTATAGTTTTTGGTCTACACTCTTTCCTTCTTCATCTTTATCCAGCTTTGATGAGCTTGACATAGGAGTTTCTGTTTTCTTGCAATTCTCCATTCCAAACTTCTTGATAAGGTCTTTTGCATATTTTTCTTGGTGAATGAAAGTTCCTTCAGTTGATTGTTTGACTTGAAGTCCCAAAAAGAAGTTCAATTCTCCCATCATGCTCATCTCAAATTCATTCTGCATACACTTTGAAAAATTCTTACAAAGCTTTTCATTAGAAGAACCAAATATGATATCATCAACATAAATTTGAACAAGTATGAAATCCTTCCCTTCTCTTTTGATAAATAAAGTAGCATCTACTTTACCTTTAGAGAAATTATTTTGAAGTAAGAAATTACTTAGCCTTGTATACCATGCTCGGGGTGCTTGTTTTAAACCATATAAGGCTTTCTTCAACTTGAAAACAAGGTTTGGTCTTTTAGGATCTTCAAATCCTAGTGGTTGTTCCACATAGACTTCTTCTTGGATAATTCCATTTAGGAATGCACTTTTCACGTCCATTTGGAATAACCAAAATTTTTAAAGCAAGCAAAAGCAAGAAGTAATCTTATAGCTTCTAACCTTGCCACCGGAGCATAGGTTTCGTCATAGTCAATGCCTTCTTCTTATGTGTAGCCTTTTGCTACAAGTCTTGCTTTGTTCCTTACCACTTTTCCTTGTTGATCAAACTTGTTCCTCAAAACCCATTTGGTACCAATAATTGATTTACCTTTTGGTTTAGGAACTAGCTCCCAAACGTTGTTGATTTTGAATTGATTCAATTCTTCTTGCATTGCTTCAATCCAGCTTTCATCTTTCAATGCATCTTCTATGTTTTTCGGTTCAATCTCAGAAATGAGTACAAGAGCACTAGAAGCTTCACGCCTTTTAGATCTTATACGAACTCCTTCATCAATATTGCCAATGATGAGGTCTGGAGGTGACTTGCTTTGTGCTTCCAACTTGTAGTTGATTTGTCAGTTTGATGAAGCTCTTCTTCAGTTGGAACTTCTGAATTGATTTGTGGCTCAGTGTCTGAGACTTGATTTTCTTCGATAGAATTTGTAGACATTTGGCCAGACTCATAATCTTCAGGTTGAGTCGATTTTGTCTTGAGTCTTCAAACTTCACATTCATGGATTCTTCCACAGTCTGAGTTCGTTTGTTGAAGACTTTGAAAGCTTTGCTTGTCATAGAGTAGCCAAGAAAGATTCCTTCATCTGATTTTTCTTCAAACTTACCAATTCGATCACTGGAGTTCTTTAGGATAAAACATTTACAACCGAATACATGAAAATATGAAACAATTGATTTCTTACCTTTGAGCAGCTCATAAGGTGTCTTTTCTAATATAGGTCTTAGAAAGATTCTATTTATGATATAGCAAGCGGTAAAGTAGCTTCAGCCCAAAAATGAGGTGAAATATTACTTTCAATCAAAAGAGTTCTTGCCATTTCTTGCAAAGAACGATTTTTCCTTTCTACAACTCCATTTTGTTGTGGAGTGTATGGGGATGAAAAATTATGTTGAATACCATAGTCATCACAGTGTTTAGCAAAATCAAAAATCTCAAATTCTCCACCATGGTCAGTTCTAATACTTGAAATTGCATAACTTTTCTCAATTTGGATTTTCTTTGCAAACTTAGTAAAATAAGATAATGCATCAGATTTATTTGCAAGAAAGAATACCCAAGTAAAACGAGAATAATTATCTACTATAACCAAACAATATCTTTTACCTCAAACACTTTGGATTCTTGTTGGCCCGAACAAATCCATGTGAAGTAGCTGCAAAACACGATTAGTGGATACCTGATTTATAGATTTATAGGAATTTCTAACCTGTTTTCCAAGTACACACGTAGTGCATAATTCATGCTTTTGATACTTGAGGTTAGGAAGTCCTCGAACAGGCTTTTTGGATGACACTTTTGCGATTTGCTTTAGGTTGACATGTCCAAGCTTCCTATGCCAGAGAATGACTTCATCTTGAATTCATATCAAGCATTGTGGACTGTCAGACCTTACATCTAGCAAATAAATATTTCCATGTCTTCGTCCAATAAAGGATTGTGAGAGATCATTGCTTATTCCAGAACATGTATCTTCTTAAAAGTTGATTTTGTATCCAGAATCGCATAGTTGACTAATACTCAATAGATTGTAGTTCAATCCTTCAACAAGAGAAACATTGTTAATTGTGAGGTTTCCAATCTTCACAGTTCCTTGACCAACAATTTTTCCTTTGTTGTTGCCACCAAAAGAAACATTTCCTCCATTTATATGAAAGAGTTTTGTAAAACAATTTGAGTCTCCCGTCATGTGTCTTGAACATCAACTGTCCAAATACCACTTGATTTTTGTCGCAACCCCTTTTTTCGGGGGCGCCCGGCCGGATCGGGTACGAGCGCCTAAGGAGGCTAATGGCTTGGCTGGATTTAATTAAATCCTGGACTCTCCCAAGTCCGCCAATTCATGACTTTAAAATATTTGGTTTGTAAATTGATTTTTAAAACGGAGTCGCCACTAATCAATTTGGGGTAGGCTGATTAGAAACCCAAGCAAAGTATCGGGAGAAATACTTGCTCTGCGCAACCCCGAGAAATTAGGATCGGGGACTTGATTACACTAGTTAATCACTAATGCCCTTTCGGTGTCTAATCTTGTTTAAACTCCAAGGTTTTTTGGATGTTTGGGGATTTTCATGCATTTCAGGAAAAATCACATTTTTGGGTATTTTCCTCATTTTTGGACATAAAAGGGATTTTTGGATTTTTAGGGTATTTTCTGGGAAAATACAAGTCTTTTTGGCATTTTATGAAAATTTCGGGCTTTTTAGGGAATTTGGCATTTTTTGGGATTTTTTGATATTTTTTGGATTTTTGAAAAATATAAAATATTTTTGATTTTCTTTGATTTTTGGAAAATAAAATATTTTTGTATTTTAAGTATTTTCGAAAATAATATTATTTTTATTTTGATTTTTGATTTTTTTGAGAAATAAAACATTTTTAAAACATTTTTTGATTTTTTTAAAATTAAAATGATTTTTAATATATTTTGAAAATAAAATATTATAAAAATATTTAAAAACCGACCCGGGTTGGATCCATGGGTCGGATCCACCCCGGCCGACCCGAAACGCGGACGGGAGCCGCGTTTTGGGCGAGAAGCCAAAACGGCGTCGTGCGGGTGTGGATGCCCGACCCGGCCCGAAGACCCGTTCGGACGACCCGGCTCCCATTCGGTGTGAAACGACGCCGTAGCGATACACGAAGTGACGCCGTTCTGACTCCTCGCGAAACGACGCCGTGGAAAGGACGGGTCGTGCGCAACCCGCGGGTCACGCGTTCAACCCGCTCCACGACCCGGTTTGTCGGCGATACGGCGCCGTTTCTCTCCGGCTCTACCCGGACGACACGGACGACCTGACTTCCTGCAAAATGTGAAACGACGCCGTTTCACGAATATCAGACCCGACCCGACCCGCTTCACGACCCAGCTCCTGGCCGCCCCTATGCTTCGCGGAACCCTACCCGGTTCCCGATCCGGGTCCGACCCGGCGACCTGGGATCGTGACCCGGAAAATCGAGAACCCTAGGGTTCTGTTTTGGGGGCGCCGAGGGGATCACGAAGACGGCGATGGCGAGAACGGCGATGGTGGAGGTGACGGCTGGGCTGGGAGAGGGACGGCAACAGCGACGTCACCGTGGGTATACCTGCTCGCGGTGGCACGACGAGGGCGGCGACGGAGACAACGAGGCCCCCTCGCTTCTCTCTCTCTCTCTCTCTCTCTCTCTCTCTCTCTCTCTCTCTCTCTCGGAGCTGGCCGACCTCAGATCTGGTGTTGCTTGTCCTCGGCCCCCCTGTCTAAAGTCTCTTAGCTAGGGGGATTCGAGGATCTGCAACCCCAGATCCTTGCCGTTGCTCTCTGTCCGTTGTCCGTTGAAAATCGAAGGGGGGGGAGGCCCTATTTATAGGCCAAGGGTGGCCGGCCGACGGGGGTTCGACCGGAGGGGACTGCCGCGGCTCTGGCTGGCCGAACCGGCGTCCCATCCGACGTGTCCCGTTGGCCATCTGTCCAGTCCTTCCCCACGTGCTCCGCTGCGCATGCTGCTCTACCTTCTCTGGTGACACACTCGCCTACGCGTCCTGCGCACAAAGCCGGGCGAGGAAGATGACCCCGCAGGTCGGAGGCTGGGTCGGGTTGACCCGTGGGGGCCCGGTTTGGGCCGCGAAGGCCCAGTGGCCGTTTTTTCTATTTTTAGTTTTCCGTTTTTTCTGGTTTTTCCGTTTTTTTCGGTTTTTTTTTTCGATTTTTAGCAATATAAAACAAAATAAAATAAAACCTAATGAAAAAAAGTAATAATGATAAGAATTAATTAAAAACCTAAATTTAAAAATTAAAAATTAGGCGTCAACAGCTGCCCCTCTTTGAAGGTGAGCTCGCAGAGGTTGCATTCAAAGACAAACTGATGCCTAATTTTTACCCCGCGTGGGCAGTAGATTATATCTTATTTGAGACATACTACCCTATGCCAAAAGAGTGTGATATAACTTTACATTTACTAAGGCAAATAAGAAGATACCTGGAGTTACTTACCGGGAGAGAGTGAGATAGGGTGTGAACCCCGGGTTTTTGGCAAGTATCAAGGTGTCGTCTTACCTGGTGATATGAGGAGGCTGCTTCTCCGGACTCGAACCATTCTTCGGTCGCCTGTTAAAATAGTAGGTAATTTGTCTAGGACCCGAACCTTTCTTCGGTCGCCTTGACGGGAAATTACTTCTCCGGGACCCGTACCATTCTTCGGTCGCCTGTCGGAGCAATTAGGGGGTTGTCTCGAACCCGAACCATTCTTCGATCACCGTGACAGGAAATTACTTCTCCAGGACCCGAACCATTCTTCGGTCGCCTGTCGGAGCAATCAGGGAGTTGTCTCGGACCCGAATCATTCTTCGGTCGCAGTGACGGGAAATTACTTCTCCATGACTCGAACCATTCTTCAGTTGCATGTTGGAGCAATCAGGGGGTGTCTCGGACCCGAACCATTCTTCGATTGCCATGACGGGGAATTACTTTTCCAGGACCCGAACCATTCTTCGGTCGCCTTGACGGGAGATGCACCGACGTTTCTCAGGGCATCTCATTTGGGGGTGTCTGATTTGTATCGAGAACACCAATTGGTACCTAACCATTCTCAGGAGATGCGCTGACCTTTCTCAGGCCATCTGTTTTGGGGGTGTTTGACTTCTGTCAGAGACACTAGTTGAAACCTGACCATTCTCAAGAGATGTGCCGACCTTTCTCAGGGCATCTATTTTGGGGGGTGTTTGACTTCTGTCAGGGACACCAGTTGATACCTGACCATTCTCAAGAGATGCGCCGACCTTTCTCAGGGCATCTGTTTTGGGGGGTGTTTGACTTCTATCAGGGACACCAGTTGATACCTGACCATTCTCAGGAGATGCGCCGACCTTTCTCAGGGCATCTGACTTGAAAAATATTTGAACATTCACAGGGATATTAAAGAGTACATGGATATTTACAAGTACTAACCTGACAGATATTTGAGCTTTGGCAGGCGTCATAAGCATTGAAAGGCGCACTTGGATGATCATGAGTACGAGCTCTTAGGGATACTCGGGCATTCACAAGTATAGAAAGGGGTCTTGATGTTTGGAAGTATCGAGAACATTCCTTCGGTATTTGTGAAGGTCTTTTTCTTTCTAGGAATAGGGAATATCGAGGACGTACCTCTTGGGAGTTGGGAATATCGAGGGCGCGCCTCGCATATTCATGAAGGTCTCTCACCTCCTGGTAATAGGAAATACTGAGGACATGCCCCGTGTATTCATGAAGGTCTCTCACCTCCTGGTAAAGGGAATGTCGAGGACGTACCTTGGACATTCATGAAGGTCTCTCACCTCCTGGTTAAAGGAATGTCGAGGACGTACCTTGGACATTCAAGAAGGTCTCTCACCTCCTGGTAATGGGAAATACCGAGGACATGCCCTGTGTATTCATGAAGGTCTCTCACCTCCTGGTAATTGGGAATACCGAGGACATGCCTCGTGTATTCATGAAGGTCTCTCACCTCCTGGTAATGGGAATATTGAGGACACGCCTCGTGTACTCTCATGAAGGTCTCTCACCTCCTGGTAATTGGGAATATTGAGGACATGCCTCGTGTATTCATGAAGGTCTCTCACCTCCTGGTAATGGGAATGTCGAGGACGTACCTTGGACATTCATGAAGGTCTCTCACCCCTGGTAATGGGAATGTCGAGGACGTACCTGGGACATTCATGAAGGTCTCTCACCTCTTGGTAATGAGGGGAACATCGAGGACATACCTAGGATGCTGATGAAGCTTCTTACCTCCTGGTAAAGGGGAACATCGAGAACGTAACTGAGATGTTCATGAATGCCTCCCGCCTCCTGGAATTTGGGAATACCGAGGACATGCCTCGCATATTCATGAAGGTCTCTCACCTCCTGGTAAAGGGGAATATCGAGGACGTACCTTGGATATTCATGAAGGTCTCTCACCTCCTGGAATTTTAGAATGCCGAGGACATACCTCGGATATTGGTGAAGGCCTCCCGCCTTTTGGAAATTGTGAACACCGAGGGCGTACCTGAGATGTTCATGAAGGCCTCCCGCCTCCTGGGTTTTTAGGAATGCCGAGGACGAACCTCGGATATTTGTGAAGGCCTCCCGCCTTCTGGATGTTGGGAATACCTAGGACGTACATTGGATATTCGTGAAGGCCTCCCGCCTTCTGGAAATTGGGGAACATCGAGGACGTACTTGAGATGTTCATGAAGGCCTCCCGCCTCCTGGGACTTGGGAACATCGAGGACGTACCTGAGATGTTCACGAATGTTGCTACTTTCTGGCAATTTTGGATGCAACGCGAGGCTTACCTGGATGGCCGTGGGTACGCAGTGTGTACACGGTAGAGGGATATTTGGATGAACACAAATATTTATCAATATGATCGGGGACCATCTGACTAGTCCAAGTGTGAGAAAGCATACCTGGGTAATCGCAGGTGCATAGTGTGGTGGAATGCTTGAGTGGCATTCAATGACATGATTTTTGAGGACAACTCTAGCAGGTCGAGTGTCACAGAAATGGGGTACTCGAACAGTGGTCGATACTTTGAGATGAGAGGATACTTGGATAGTCACAAGCATCTAAATTTTAATGACAGCATGAATAGGTCGAATGTTTAACAAAGAGGGCACTTGAGTAGTGGCTAACACTTGGAAACAGGGAGATGCTTTGGGCAATTGTAGATATCAATATCTGAATGACAAATCAAACTAAGCATGGGTGCCTAGACAGTGGTAGGTACTAAAAGATAGAGGGATACTTGGCCAGTCAGAAATATCAATGCTCTAGGGACAACTCGCACAAGCTGAGTGTCAATAAAAGGAGTACTCGGTGAGTGGGGGGTACTCGAAGATTATCAAACATAAGGCTCTGGGAATAGGAATGGGAATATGCTTCTTTTTGGTGACATTTTTCATTTTTATGAGCGTGCTTGTCATTTGTACAATGTGCACATGTGTATGCAATGATTGTATGTGCTGTAAATTTGTAAATAAAGATGTGATTCATGCATGATGACCTTGTCAGTTTTGCATCTTTTAAATTCCACTGGGGAAGATTTTGAAAGACAACCTTTGTTTAGAATGAAGATGTCTTGAGGATGCCAGATGAGGGATTTTCAGTCCGAAAGGACTTTCCACTCACTCTCTGGGAAAGGCTATTTTATCCTAACCATTGATGCAGGGTTTATAAGGACCACACTATCTCACTGTCATCATGTCAGCAAGGGTCCGAGTATTCTCGCAAATGATACGACTTTACCAATGTGAGAGGTCTTTTTTGGAGTTGTGATGAAGGCTCGGATAATGGCTTTTCAAAGGGGACCATTAAGGTCAAGGCTTTGTAGGGAGGATGTTGCATGGTTATCTCCAGGTGTTTGCAAGTCGAGGATCCTGCGAAAAGAGATAGGATAATCTTGCTCGTACTTCTTCGAGCGATGTTTACAGACATATGAAATCCTACGTTAATTGAAGTGCCCCTAGTTTGAAGAGACTTTTTACAATAGGACGCTGCATAGGCTTGACTCTTGTGATAGCTGGTGATCGTCTGGCCGTTTGTCACCGATCTCTCTTCTTACAGTCTGGCAAAGGTTCCATGGATCTTAATGGTAACTCCTCTTGGGGATACAAATGACTGCCTTTTTGTTCGGGGCATCGGCCTTGCTTTTACCAGGCACACTGCTTTTTTATGCCCCCATTCCTTTTTTCAATTTTTTATTCATGGGCATTGACCTTGCTTTTACCAGGTACACCGCTTTTTATGCCCTGGTTTTTGTCTTTGTTGCTTGAGGAACTGGTCTTGACGAGTTCGAGTGCATGCCTTCGCTAGACTTTGTTGAGTCTTCATCTTTTGCTGGCTCTTCTGATTATGCTGCTTGGATGACAGCTTCCGCTTTGCCTCTTTGTGAGGGTGATTTTACAAACTCAATTGAGTTGTACAATGGTTACAAGTGCGTAAAGACAAAATTGCTCTTCATGACTCTAGGGCACTTAAATTAACGCGAGTGTTCATATACAAATAAAGACACTCGAAGATTGATGCAAGTGCAAGCAAGAGAATCTCTATCCCTTTCCTCACCTCGTGATGCTGACTTGCCTTTGGCTTGCCCCAGTGTGGGGTGATTCTTTGACGGGGGGTGAGATGGAAATTTGGCCAGTGTATGGGGCTCAAAGCGGGCGATGGAACGCCTCCCACTATTTTGGTTATCGTACCATTCGCGAGAGAACTCTTTACCCTGTAGTCATGAAATTTTCTGCACTTATCTCACAAGTGTATAGATGAGGGACTGTGTGTGAGATACGGCTTGCCTGTCATCATTTTGACGTGCCTCATCCAGCATGCTCAATTAGTCTTGTATTCTTTACTTAGCAGTCTATTCTAATAATCCTCAATGAAATCAAAGATTTAGACAGACGAAATCACCATGCGCAATTCACATGGAAAAAGGCATGCAGTATGAAAGAGTTTTGTGTTTTTCAAAAATGAATGTATGGCTTTTTACTCAAGAAAGACTATTAACAGTTTGAATGGTATTCACAAATGTGTTGAAATTGGAACATCAAAAGGGGTTATTTACAAAGGATTATTTACAGGTGGGTGTCAATAAAATACTCCTATTGGTTAGGGACATGACACATGCGTGATTAGCCGGGGATTGGGGATCTGATCAGGAGTTTTTACTCTTGCTTTTTTGCGAAGAGACGCTGTGGAAATGATTCAACCGGTAGGGCCAAGATTGCAAGCGACTTGGGGCTTGAGAGCTCTCTCATCATTTGTTTTGGTGACATTTGAGATGCCATTCTGTTTGGAAAGTTTATCAGAGTCTGACAAAACTTTCATTGATCTATTTTCCGTATCTTAGATGGTTAGGTGATCTTGTAAAAGACAAGAGGGGGTATGTTAGTCACGAACTCTCCTTTTTTAAAAAGTCGGACGATTGGAAGCAATACAACATTACTCTTCACTGGTTTTACAGATGATCGGGTGGACAAGGGGGACATGAAGTCTCGTGCTTCCCACTTTGTCCAGTCGATTATCGACTTGTGGATGACACATTCCTTTACACAAAGTCGAGTGTATTTGATGCAAGTCATTTCCGTACATTAGCTTAGCTAGTCTTGATTTATCTAACCTTTGAGTTTGGTTCTTGAGTTGTGAAGTTTCCTGTCAAATAGGGAAAACATGTCAAAACGGGATTCAAATAGTAGGGGTATTGGAAACGATACCAGATTACCCCTCACCAGAGCTTGTCCGTGCTAGCTCTTAAGGATACTTGAATGTTGATGCCGGCCTATTTATCTCAACACAGTTCAATGCTTCCTCCCGTTGGCCTTCCTCATTTGTGGTCACGTATGTGCGATTTTTGGTCATCCTTGACGCCTTCCTTCTGTGGAATTTCTCCTTTTGTCTTTGCCTATAGCGTTATTTGAGCAAAAGTCATGTACCTCAAGCTTCTATGGAATTTGAGATGGACAGATCAAAAACCTCCAATTCTGGTGGCAACTACTCTTTGGAAGAGATTGCATCTGGAGTGAAGCTTCTGGATTTTAGAGTCATTGTCTAACGTGTGGGGTCATCAATTGCCTTAACTGTCTGGATTTTCTCCCCGTTGACAGTAATCACTTTTAAAGGTAGAGAAGGAATTTCTTCCTCATGCTCCTAAGTCTGTCGAAGCCGTGGCACCTAGCTGTGTTGCGTGACGAGATAGTCCTTTTGCTTAGGGGGGAGTGAGGTACGTCATGGATGCTTTGATTTCAACTCTATGCCGGTACCTATTACGTTTCATTTTCCGTATCTTGTGGCTGAGGATTCTTTTCATTGTTTCCTTTTTGAAAACTTTTCCTTCTGTCTTGGATTGTAGCAAAGAATCGGGCAAAGCCATGCTCCTCAAGCTTTTACGGAACTTGGGATGGGTAATCAAAAATCTCAAGCTATCTGATGGCAACTCCTCCTTGGGGAAAATATGCATCTAGGGTGCAGCTTCTAGATTTTAGGGTCATTGTCCAGGGCGTGGGCTACAGATCGCCTTGACTGCCTAGATTCTTTCTCGGTTGACAGTAGCTGCTTTAGAGGAGTTTCTTTCTCATGCTTCGGATTTGTCAAAGCCGTGACGTCCGGCGATTGGACATGCCATGTGGCAAAATAGTCCTTCGGTTTAGGAGGGAACTGGGCAGGAGCGAGACATGTTACGGATGCCTGGATTTCAACTCTATGCCTGTACCTATTATGCTTCATTCTTTGTATCTATTTGCCCCCATTTTCTTGGAACAATGTCTTCGTGTTTTGACCTGTCCACATGATGTGCTGATTTCAAATGCTTTCTATCACATGATATTTTGAGACATAAAGTGGGAGACAAACATGCTTTCATTTGTTACCTCATTTTGACAAAAGCTTTTGGTAATGAAATACTTTTTATTTTCAAAACATTTTTTGGGGAGAAAAAGCATGAGGAAGCCCTGCCCTCAGTATTCTCCTTGGACGTCATTTTCTTTTCGTGGCTGGATAACATCGCTGAGCAAGTTTGGAATACTTCCTCATGTTTTTCAAAACAAAGTACTGGAACTTATACATCAGAGTTCTTGGAATGAGAAAATACAATGCTAGCACACTAGACATAATAAGAAACATGACATAAAAACAAGTAAAACCCATGACAACTCCTGTGTAAGGGAATGCTTTGGTATGGCCGGTCTTGGAGCTAAGCATCCTTGGATTCCTCATCTTCAGCAAATTCGAAGTACTCGCATGCGATGACTACTTCGTTGAAGTTGCGGAAGTGCAACCCGTGCAGCCAACAGTGACAGTCGCAAGGCAGGGCTTCTATAAACTATTTTATCAACTCTTCTCTGGCCAATTCAAGGTGAATTTGCATTATGGGAGCCTTCCACCTCTCGGCATATGTTTGGAAATCCTCCATCGGCCTTCTCTCGAAGTGGGCCAAATCCTCGCATGGCGACTCAGTCCCAATATGGCTTTGGTACTGATGCAGGAATGTGGAAGTCAGCTCGCTCCAATCCTCTATGAGATGAATATTTGCTGTGAAGAACCACTGTAAGGCAGATCCTGTAGGGTTTCTTGAAACGCCGGAGTTGTGAGCATCGCTGGACCATAATACCGACTCATTTCTTCGTAAAGATATTGCAAGTGAGTCACGAGGCAAGTCGTGCCATTATACTTGTGGAGGTTGGGTATCCTCATCTCCATGGGGGTCAAGATCCTATGAGAGTGAGACGGGCCTGATAGGTCTTGGTTGGGCCACTGATTTTCCCACTGCATACCCATTGGGGTGTCGAATTCTTCTTCTTCTTCAGGGATGTCGGACTCTACTGAAATTACTCCATTGCTTTCTTCAAAACCAAAATTACTGGATGAGATATTTAAGCTATCCTCACGGTCGGGTGGCGGGTCTAGCACTTCGTCGGGATCGTAGTGGATAAGGATGTATTCTTCTTCTCCTAACGGGCCTTCATCCTCGGATGAGAGTAGGAAACAGTTACATGATGAACTGTCAGTCTCACCATTGAAATAGCGCTGGTAGTCCTTGGGATGGTATTCTAGGGGCGGGAAATCTTCAGGATTATACTCCTAGGGATGGCTGCCTTCTGAGTTGTATTCCTGGGAATGCATGGAGCTCTGGTACTGTAGCTCGTTGTCGGACGATGTATTAATCTGGCTAGGCTTTCTTTTCTTGGTCCTTAGTCCGACTCTTTTGAGTAAGGCTTTATGTTTGGCTATCTCAGTCTTGTTAAGGGAAGTGAGAGATACTAAGGTTTCACTGTCTGAGTCACTTTCCAGATTGATAGGGGTTGGTATTTTTTGGACCCTGGCTCTTGGGGTAAGTCTGGGGAGCTGTTTTGTCATGCCCCAATCTCGAACAGGCTCTGAATCTGTGATCTCGTATAAAGGTTCCTTGCCTTTCCTAGTGGAAAACTTTTCGGTAGCTGGATGTTGTTCAACTGTCCATTCATTATGCAAGGCTTTATCACTACACTTCTCTTCTGTCTCGGCAACTAGCGGCATTTCTTGTTCCACGGTCATTAGCTCTTTGTAGGGTAGGGTTATGTCAGGGCTGACGTCGTATTCTTGGCAGAAAAGACAGATTAACTCTTTCCAGGTTTTAAGGAGCCTGATCTTTCTAACAATGTACCATCGTAGGGTAGGGCCGGTCGGGTCCGACGATGATATGATTGAATCATTCTTTGCACCGGGGTAGGCTGTAGGTAATCTTCCGGGTGGGAGGTATCGGCATACTTTTCACATTCGGGTGTTTTGAATTCTTCGGGGATCTCGAAATAGGAGTAGTCGGATAAGTCGACGGGATTACTCGCCCCGTAGCTGGCCTAACTTTTTCATGATCTTTTCGAATTGATCATAGTATTGGCTAGTTCTTAGCACATTTGCAGGGGTTACGACGGTGCTAATTACAGAGTTGGGTTCATCTTGAGTGGACTTCATCTGTCTCGAGAGCTGTTGAAGGGCGATGGACATTTGCCCTACGCCATCTTCAATGTGGGCAAAGCGATTCTGCACTTCATCTTGATCAGACCCTATAATGAGAGGCCGATCGTGGGTGACTGACGGTTGATGATTCATGATTACCTGGTGTATTGAAAATAATGAATAAGCATAGAGCGAATAAAGATTGACCCATGGCAACGGTCTATCTATTTTCATTTATCAAAAGAGGGTTTTTACAGACTCCTGATGACAGCACCAAATACTAGACACTTAAAGAAAAGTCCATAGACAATGGGACTAAGTTTTCAAAAAAACTAAGGAAATATGACTATATATGCAACAGGGGCTGCTCGCTTCCTCGGACTGTCTCTGTGCTGGATGACCGGCTTATTTCTTGTATCATTTGCATGAGGTCAACTTGCTCGTGTAGGCTGCTCTCTCTGATGGACCGAGAGACCAATGGCTTCCATTTTGTAGGGATATGATATTTGTGGATGCAGAATGTAGAGGCGTGATGGGTTTCTTCTTCTCCTTCAAGCCTTTTAGGTATCATGATCTATTTGTGGTGGCACTTGTCCCAGATTTCCTTGGCAGTAGAGATTTCGAGTCTTGTGTTGAAAAGGATCGGAGGGGTTCTCCTTCTGGAAGGCGGCGGGATCCTCTAGAGGGCTCCAAACTGTCATGCCAATCGATACGGCTGATAGGGAATAGCACCGGCGCAATCGAGTAGCGAAATTGGGCGGCGAGCCCCTTTTTATGGAATCAATCGGCACACCACTGGAATGTCTCAGGAGCTGGACTTCTTAAGAAGTCAATCCAATGCAAAGAGGTTTGATTAGGAATGTAAGGTCCTAAAACAATGAATTTTTGTAATGGATGCTCAGAAGTATTTGTTTCAAACGATCACATGATGCCCCAAGATATTTGCTCAAGTGGGAAAAAAGAACCAAACTTGTAAAATTTCGGGAGAAGCCCACATGATTTTCTCCGTTTTGTCTTTAAAAAGATCAAGGGACAAGAATGTTTCAGCTAAAATTAGGTTGACATAGTTGGCTCCTCCAAGGATTTGATTGACGATCCAAACCATTTTAGGACTTATGGCATTTCTTTGGTGGGGAAAAATGATGAGCCCAAAAAATGCAAGGAGGAAAATCTCACTTCTTTTAGCCATGGACTGATTTTGAAAACATGCATCCAAAAATCCTAGAGGACAGGTGTAATTGCTGTTTTCGAGAATTTGCATCATAACATGAATTTCAGCTCCTAAAAACCGTGCCAACTCACACCAAAGGAGGGGGCCTGTCAATAGTCTAACCAGTTCTTTTCCAAGGGGCATTCCAGTGATGATACTGTACTCTTCCAGGGTCCGGGTTAGCTCAAACCTACCAAATATAAAGGTGAGTGTCCTTGGGCACCAGAAATGTGCAATGCTTTGTATGACTTCCGGGTGAACAGTAATATGGATTAGTGAAAGGAGATGGCCGAGCTTAGCCTTCACACGCTGCTGGGCAGGCCGATCCAACTGTCCCCACCATCTGATGAGTTCCACCTTGGGAGTAGGAATAAACTGGATGTCGTCTTCCACCATCGCATATAAACCGGGATTTTGAAAAGTTTATCCTAAATTGCCATGGGCCAATAAAAAAGACTAAGTGAAAAGTAAATAGATTACTTTGCTTTTAAGTAAAATGACAAGCACAAAGACATGCACATGGGACGTGCGGCTCGATTTCTAACTCAGAAGGCTTGGTGAAATTAAAATGGCATCTGCCGATCGCAGTCTCACGTTAGCAGCGTACCCTCTTAACCTCGGCTAAGAAATTCGGGGAAAAGAAAGGCAACCTCTACATAGCAGTCTCGCTTTCGAGGCCGTATCTTTCTTAACGCCATCCTAAAAATCCTATGGCGGCCCAGGTCCGACGGCCGGGTCGTGTGTGCCATGTGTAGTGTTTAAAACAGTAAAGCATGCACAACAGTTTATAATCACAAGACAATTTAATTTAAGAAAGCTTAAAATAAAATAATTGACCTGTAAAAAAGAAAAAAAAAAAACCTAATTTAGTAAAGAATTTAAACAAGATAAACATGGCCTAAGTCCTCAAAAGTCCCCAGCAGAGTCGCCAAGCTGTCGCGACCCCTTTTTTCTGGGACGCCCGGCCGGATCGGGTACGAGCGCCTAAGGAGGCTAATGGCTTGGCTGGATTTAATTAAAGCCTGGACTCTCCCAAGTCCGCCAAATCACGACTTTAAAATATTTGGTTTGTAAATTGATTTTTAAAACGGAGTCGCCACTAATCAATTTGGGGTGGGCGATTAGAAACCCAAGCAAAGTATCGGGAGAAATACTTGCTCCTACGCAACCGAGAGAAATTAGGATCGGGGAATTGATTACACTAGTTAATCACTAATGCCCTTTCGGTACCTAATCTTGTTTAAACTCTAAGGTTTTTTGGATGTTTGGGGATTTTTCATGCATTTCGGAAAAATCACATTTTTGGGTATTTTCCTCATTTTTGGACATAAAAGGGATTTTTGGATTTTTAGGGTATTTTCTGGGAAAATACAAGTCTTTTTGGCATTTTATGAAAATTTCGGGCTTTTTAGGGAATTTGGCATTTTTTGGGATTTTTTGATATTTTTGGATTTTTGAAAAATATAAAATATTTTTGATTTTCTTTGATTTTTGGAAAATAAAATATTTTTGTATTTTAAGTATTTTCGGAAAATAATATTATTTTTATTTTGATTTTTGATTTTTTTAGAAATAAAACATTTTTAAAACATTTTTTGAATTTTTGAAATTAAAATGATTCTTAATATATTTTGAAAATAAAATATTATAAAAATATTTAAAAACCGACCCGGGTTGGATCCATGGGTCGGATCCGCTGGAGTAAAGAGTGTCAGTAATAGTGTATATACATGAAACATGTATCGTAACAAGGATAATGCAAGTACTGGTTGTAGTTCTTTGGTTACCAATTGTTTCTGTAATGAAAAACTTTCCGGGGTAGTTGTAACGACCCAGGTCCCATTGTATAATATTGTCCGCTTTGGACATTTAGTCCATGGCTTTAAAACGCGTTATACAGATTAGAGGGACCCAAGCTATTATAAACTGGCCCAGGACTCCCTCCCTAGGCGATGTGGGACAGAGACCCCTTCCTTACGCACGTCCGAGGACCGAGGCGCGGACGCACCGCCATCCCTCCTCCCCGCGCACCGCTGCTCGGGCTGTCACACTCTCCCCTCCTTGGGAGCTGGCCCCACACGCGGTCGGGAGTCGGCTCTGATACCATTTGTAACGACCCGGGTCCCACTGTATAATATTGTCCGCTTTGGACACTGAGTCCTCACGGCTTTAAAACGCATTATACAGATTAGAGAGACCCAAGCTATTATAAACTGGCCCAGGACTCCCTCTCTAGGCGATGTGGGACAGAGACCCCTTCCTTGCGCACGTCCGGGGACCGAGGCGCAAACGCACCGCCATCCCTCCTCCCCGTGCACCACTGCTCGGGTTGTCACAGTAGTCCTTGCTTAATGACCCTAATTTGAATTCATTAATTCGTGCTGCATTTGAGACACTCTACATATTTCAGGAAACCTGATGAATTACTATATGTTTGCGACGTAAACACAGCATATCTTTCTCTGTGTTCAATATAAACTGAGAATTTTTTCAGCCAAACAAGTAAGCAAGCTTAATGGAACCATAATGAAGTATGTTCAAGTTAATCTTCCTGAGTAATTGGGTGGTGCTCACTTTCACTGTTGCATTTGCACTGAATTGAGGTAAATGTATTCCTCATTTCATGTAGGTCAATGGCTTTTTTGTTTTTTGTTCGATCAAGTAGCGCGACATGATTTGGCTTTAAATCGGACCATTTTGTTACATTCCCAAACAGGTGAATAATGGCTTCAGAGTGTTTTTTTTTTTTTTTTTTTGCCCCCATGATCTCCATTCATTCTTGCGAGGCATTTTGGCAATTTTTTTAAATTAAATCAGTGAATTGGGGCACAAAACGAACAACTTCATTTAATGTTCATATTGCCTCGCACGATGGACCTCTATAGTAATTTCAACCAAGAGAAAAGAAAAAATAACTGAAGACAGCCATATCTCCTCAGGAATAATTGATTGCTCTAGCTTTTCCGAAGAACTTGAAACAAACAATAACAATCATCATGAAAAGACAACTGACAATCGAGAATAATAATCACCACTCAATTTTGGGTTCGTGAAGTTGATATCAGGAAATCGTGGAAAACAGAGATGGTTGATATGCTGTCCGTGGGTCTTTCTTCTCCTCTCTACTACAACTTATACATACTAACAAATAACTGCTTATTCACCATATACTGACAGAATATCTAACAGCAATGACTGCTCCCGCCTTTGCAAGTAATCATCATATTTTGGCTTTTAATTGGAATTGTAAACTGATCATGTTGCTTGCTATAAAATTTATCAATGGCAACACATATAAAAGAACAAGATAACAACAACAACAGTAACAATAATAATATTTTGTTTCCAAAATATGTCCTTAATTAGAAATTGGCCTTTAGCTAATATGTATTTTTATGTGCCAACAATTCTATCATCTCCATGCTGTCATTTTTACTTCTTCAATTCTTCTTGAAAAGGACAATTATAGATACTCATGGACATTTTGGGACCAAAGTATCAGCAAAATGCATAAAATTAGTATTCAGTGAATGTTATCCCAACTCTTTATGATAAATGAAGTCAATCATCATGCAAAAATCATTAAAGGGTTTTGGAAGACCCCATAATAAACACATCAAATTTATATGTTTTTTTTTTTATCATGATTGAAAATTTTTTATTGCCAATCTTTCAGGGTTGCTGTAGTTGATTAGGTGTCGAGGGACTTTTGGCTCAGGATTTAGAGATTATCAATTAAACCACACCTTGCAAATTGTTCTGTAATAAGGATCATCAACACAGTCTTAAGATTTGAACTTAATCGATTCATAAAATTTACAGAGATTCATGGATTTTAAGATAATTCAACTTTTGTGCTCATATTTCAAAAAGAAAAATCATGCTTTGCCCTTCTTAATTTCAAATGGCCCTGGGAATGCTGTCCGTGGGACAATCTGCCAACAATTCATAGATTCTCTAGGGAATTCTGTCTTGAAGAGTCAAAAGGCCATCATCAAACCAGTCCTGGACGACTCTATTACAGTTTAATTAATTCCACCGAAATTCCATGCGCACTTAACTGACAAATCAACAGAATGAAATTGTTTTTCTCTCCAATTTCTGGATTATAAAATGTTAGTGGCAGGCAGTCGGGAGGGTTCCGCCGGTGTGGGAGCCAACCACGCCATTTTCTTTAGTCATATTCTTTAATTATTTAAGTAAAAAAATTGTCAATTTGCTAAATGGACAAACGGTGTTCCATTTTGATTGGAGGGTTCCTCGGGGCAAGAGAATCCCAATTTGGAGGCTCATCATTTGGTCCATTTCACTAAGTTGTGAAGGACTTGACAAAATACAACATTGATCTGATCGTGACAAAGAGGAGTGGTGGGGTTTTCCTTTCGAAAGTTTGATGGTTGTGGTGCATTTGACCTTTGACCTTTTGTTTTCCTGGAGATCTGCCGTACCTATTAGATTTTGCAAAATCATTGTAGAAGGTGCATCCGTGATATGATTTTGGCAGCTTTTTCTCATATTTTTGGGAGATTCTTCTTAAGAAAATTGCTCCATTGAAAAGCAAGAGTTTTATTTCTCATATGCAGTCAGATTTTTTTTTCTGTCAATTACCGTAGATAAACAGTGAACAAGAGTACTTAACAAGGGTTGATAATCCTCAAGTAATCAATTGAACTAAGAAAAGAAGGTTTGGAAACTCAAACTTTTACGTGAGAAGGGCCAAAAAGTGAACTTAATATTTTGACACTTTAAATTCAGAATCAATTCTTTATAATTTATGAAATTTTCACAAACAAAATTGGCTCTTAAGATCTCTAAAATGTTCAATTAATTATTTTGATTTAATAAAATGTAGATAGATACATTGACATTCATCTAATGTGTAAATGTGAGTTCAAATGGATATATTGATAGGGTCAAATTTGAGTTCCCACATAATGATCTCTTCAAGTGAAGGTAGTTTACTTTTGCCACATGACCAGACTAGTGATATTAGAGTACATGATTGTTGGTAGCCCAATTTTGATGTGCTTCGACGTATGGAGAAATATATCGATAAATTGAAGGGTGTTATGTGTCCCAAAAACAGTCGGTAAGACCATCCTTATTTTATTAGCAATGAAACAACAGAATCTTATGTGCCTTTTGGGCGGCTAAGCATGCCCATTCTAGCTACTGCTGGAGTAAAGAGTGTCAGTAATAGTGTATATACATGAAACATGCATCTATCTTGTGATTCTGATATGCAAACCAGGATTTGACCAAATAGCTTTCATCCATGGACATAGAAGTAACATGTGCTTGGATTATAGAAAAGTATTTTATGTTTTGGTCGAACAACTGAGGTGGTGGGATAAATCAATCACGTTATCCATCCGCTATGCTTGTCGTCCCATCCTAAAACACAAAATTTTATAAATAAATATATAATTGAAGATTAAAACCTAGGTTTATACTATTTATAAAAGCATAACTTTTTATAAAGGAAAAATACTAATGACTCAAAATGATCTAGTTTCTTTCATACATAAAGTAGAGGGAGAGATTGATGAAGAAATGTTTCTCGAGGGACAAGCTAGGCCGCTGTTCTTTTTTTCTTTTTTTTTTTAAAGCTTTGTATCATATGATGGTTAAAGATACATAGTGCTTTCACATTGAAATATAACTTCCAAACTTCGGCATAGCTTTTCCTTTAAATTCTTTTTTTTTTTTAAAACATAGGGAGAATTATCAAAAAAGTCCTAAATCTGTTGCAATGATGTCAATTCAGTCCTAAACATTTTTTTTTGTCAATTTAGTCTTAAAAATTTTATAATTGTGCCAATTCAGTCCATCTAACCAAAATTGGCTGGCCGACGTTGACGTGGACGCCGGTGAGGGACAGTAGGCCGGCGAATGCTAATGTGATAATTTTTTAAATTTTTTTGAATTTTTAAATATATATTTTAATTTTTATAATTATTTTTCTTCTTTTTTTCCCACCTTCTCCTTCCTCTAGGGAAAAAAAAAGAAAAAAAGAATTCGAAAATTCGAAAGAATATTTAAAATTAAAAAAATAAAATAAAAAAATATTTAAAAAAATGCTATGTTAGCATTCGCCGGATGGCCGACATCCACGTCAACGTTGGCCAGCTAATTTTGGCCGGATGGATTGAATTGGCAATTGGCCCAAAAAAAAAGTTTAGGACTGAATTTTGCACAATTACAATAGGTTTATAATTTTTTTGGTAATTCTCCCTTAAAGCATAAGTTATTGTCTATCGATTTGGATAATTACCTCGGTAATTCCTAAGAAGTACTTTTTGCTGAAATCAGTGCTGATAAAAGTGAGTTGTATATGTAAAAGAATAATGAGACCACAATGTACTGAAGATAAACCCAATACTAATAACCCATATCACCTACAGAAATTATAAGATTTTAAGTGGGCGAATAAAAACTTTAGG
The DNA here is from genome assembly GCA_014182555.1 of Eucalyptus erythrocorys. NCBI lineage: Eukaryota > Viridiplantae > Streptophyta > Magnoliopsida > Myrtales > Myrtaceae > Eucalyptus > Eucalyptus erythrocorys. Next base: position 37,886,830 of record CM024604.1, read on the forward strand.
AAGAGAAAAATCTCTCTGGACAATATATAGCTACAAAACCTTCACAAGAAATACTAAATAAATTTTTCTATCAACTAAATTACTCGTTACATATCCATAAATTTCCACATATATACATAACCAAAAAGAAAGGAATGGAAAATAAATATATTGGCGATTGTATTCATATTCTACATCTACAAAAAATAAATTCATCAAAGTTCTAGCATGGTCCAAAAACCTTTATTATTTGGCTTTTTCATGTTCCGCCTTGACAAGATCGATCACTCTCTGGAACAACCATTGCGAGCACGGTAGCTTGATGCGCCTATGCTTCAAATGGATCTGGTCTTCAAAATTATTAAGCAAAACTTGGAAGATCTTGCAATCTAACTATGCCAAAGGGACCGAATAACCTTTCCCCTCTTCATCCACATATACTTGAAAGTATCCCTTTTGAGCCACCCTTAACCACTCAACTAATCTCAAACTTTTCTGCATTTATTTCTAATTTGAATGCTGGAAAATTTCAGTAACCTTACAAGGCTAGAGAGTTGATTGCAGAAACTAGAAAAGAGCAAATTGCAATTCATCTACCGTAACTATATAGATTGCTTAAAATGGAAGGTTTGCATAAGAATTAGGATTTGATTTGCTATAATAACTAGTTAATATTTGCATCTTGGGATAAGTAGTTTTTCAAGATTTAAAAGATGAGGTCTTAATCTACTCTTAACTAGAGATATTGACAAGCTCTTTCGTTGAATAACAATAAATAATTTAAAGAAAAAATGGAAATTAAAAAATTTCTTCCTTGGCTGCAATTCTAAAGCAGCGTAAGATAATACATTACGATGAGAGAGTACAAAATAGTCACTTTATATATAGTTTTTCATTTGTAGTAATGACAATTTCATTCACTATATTATTGTATAGATTTGTATTTTAAGATTGCTTAATTCTGTCATCTAATTATTGTATAACGCAACGACAATCTCAAACTTTTAAGGGATCACCAATATTTTTGGCTCTTTCCCAAAATATTCTCAGTTAGTTATGTTATGAATATTTTATCCACGGACAAGGGTGAATTAAAATTTTTTTACTTCACTTCAAACGTACTCCAGTTTTAAATTTCAATCTTTTTTATCTTATAGAAAACCTTAAAGAAACAAATTTCCGATCTTGAAATATTTTCTCTTTTTTTTTTTTTTTTTTTTTTTGTGACCCAGGGAACCCCGCACGGCCGGATGCCGTGAGTAAACCACTGGAGGCGATATGTGCTAGCCCAAAGCCAACTGCGCCACCCAGGTGGGTGGTGAAATATTTTCTCTTTTTACACACACGCGTCAATAATTATTCTATATTAATTAGTAATTCATAAATCTCATAATCAAGGGGAATATCTTTTACATGTTAAGTTTGCATAGACGCAACATATGCACTTTTGCTCATATATATATATATATATATATATATATATATATCAAACTCAGAGGTTGCTTTCCAAGCTCACATTTTTGTTTAAGAAATTTTGTGATTGCCCAAGCTTCATTTAAATTTAATCATAATAGCCAATAGCCAATTCATGGGAAATTATTCATGGAAAATTATTCGGTGCACATAATTTACATACTAAATTGAATCTCGCTCGTCGCAACCCCTTTTCTCGGGGGCGCCCGGCCGGATCGGGTACGAGTGCCTAGGGAGGCTAATGGCTCGGCTGGATTTAATTAAAGCCTGGACTCTCCCAAGTCCGCCAATTCACGACTTTAAAATTTTTGTTTTGTAAATTAGTTTTAAAATGGAGTCGCCACTAATCAATTTGGGGTAGGCCGATTAGAAACCCAAGCGAAGTATTGGGAGAAATATTCACTCCTGCGCAACCAGAGAAATTAGGATCGGGGACTTGATTACACTAGTTAATCACTAATGTCCTTTCGGTACCTAATCTTGTTTAAACTCTAAGGTTTTTGGATATTGGGAGATTTTCCATGCATTTTGAGAAAAATCACATTTTTGGGTATTTTCCTCATTTTTGGACATAAAAGGGGTTTTTGGTATTTTATGAAAATTTTGGGCTTTTTATGCATTTTGGCATTTTGGGATTTTTTGACATTTTTGGATTTTTTGGAAAATATAAAATATTTTTGATTCTTTTTGGAAAATAAAAGTATTTTTTAATATTTTAAGTATTTTTCGAAAATAAATTATTTTTATTTTAATTTCCGATTTTTGGAAAACAAAACATTTTTTAAACATTTTTTTATTTTTCGGAAATTAAAAAGTTTTTTTAATATTTTTTGAAAATAAATATTCTTTGATTTTTAAAAAAATAAATTATTTATTTAAAATATTATTAAAATATTATTAAAAACGACCCGAGTCGGATCCATGGGTTGGATCCGCTCGGACCCGGCCAAACGCGGGCGGAGGCCGCGTTTTGAAGCAGGGTGTCAAAACGGCGTCGTGGCCGGGCGTGGACGCCCGACCCGACCCGACAACCCGGCTCCGCAACCCGACTCCCGCTTCACATGAAACAACGTCATTCTTGCCCCTCGCGAAACGACGTCGTGAGAGGACAGGATGGGCGCAACCCGCGGGTCACGCATCCGACCCGCTCCACGACCCAGTTCGTAATCAGGCGATACGGCGCCGTTTCTCCAGCGGCTCTACTCGGATCCGACTCGACGAGCCGTCGACCCGCTCCTCGTCAAAACGACGCCGCTTCTACTGCACGACTCGGCTTCGATGTAAAACAACACTGCATGCTGACACCCGACCCGGATCCGACCCGCTTTGACGACCCATCCTCTGCCCCTTTGCAAAACAGCGCCGTATTCGAGCCCGACCCGAGCCACGACCCGACTCCAATTTCCTCCCAAAATTCGTGGAACCCTACCCGGTTTCTAGTCTGAGTCCGACCCGGTGACCCGGGATCGCGACTCGGAAACCAGGAACCCTAGGGTTCCAAATTGGGGCCGAAAAAGGGGCGACGGTGGCGGCGACGGCAACGATGGCTCGGGGGAAGAGATGACAGCAAAGGCAGCGGTGAGCACGGCTACCTATGGTGGCACGGGCAACGGCGACGGGGCTTCTCTGCGCCTCTTTCTCTCCTCCTGCTATCCCTCTCTCTCTCTCTCTCTCTCTCTCTCTCTCTCTCTCTCTCTTTCTGGCCCTCCGGCGAAGCCTGGATTGGAGCTCGCAAGTCCTTGGCCCCCCCTCTGAAGTCTCTCAGCGGGTTCCAGGGACTGCGGGTCTCCCTCTCCTTCTTGCCGTGCCTCTGTGTGTCCTGAATAACGGGGGGGAAGGGCCTATTTATAGGCGAGGAATGGCCGGCCGATGAGGGCTTGACCAGGGGGAACTGCCACGGCTCCAGCCGGCCGGACCGGCGTCCCATCCGACACATCCCGTCAGCCGCCTACTCCCCCTGCCCCCCCACGTGCTTCGCCACTCCTCGCGCTGCTGCCATTTGCTCTGCTTTCTCCGATGACGCGCCTGCCTGCGCTCCTGCGCACGGAGTCGGGTGAGGAAGAAGACGCCCGCGGGTCGGACGCTGGGTCGAGCGGACCCGCGGGTTTTGGGCCGCGAAGGCCCTCCGGGCCGTTTTTCCTGCTTTTTCGGTTTTCTGTTTTTTCTTTTCTTCCGTTTTCTTGTTTTCTTGGTTTTTTTGTTTTTTTCTTGGTTTTCTTCACTTTTTTGGTTTTCTTTGGTTTTTTATGAAATAAAATAAAACCTAAAGAAAATAGTAATAATGATAAAAATTAATTAAAAAATCCAAAATTAAAATCTAAAAATTAGGCGTCAACAGCTGCCCCTCTTTGAAGGTAAGCTCGCAGAGGTTGCATTTGAAGACAAACTGATGCCTAATATTTACCCAGCATGGGCAGCAGATTATATCTTATTTAGGACATATTACCACATACAAAAAGAGAAATATAACACAACATATACTGAGACAGATAAGAAGATACCTGGAGTTACTTACCGGGAATGAGTGAGATAGGGTGTGAACCCCGAGTTTTGGCAAGTATCGAGGCGTCATCTTACCCGGATGATATGAGGAGGTTGCTTCTCCAGGACTCGAATCATTCTTCGGTCGCCTGTTAAAACAATGGATAATTTGTCTTGGACCCGAACCTTTCTTCGGTCGCCTTGACGAGCAATTACTTCTCCAGGACCCGAACCATTCTTCGATTGCCTGTCGGAGTAATCAGAGGGCTGTCTCGGACCCGAATCATTCTTCGGCGCCGTGACAGGAAATTACTTCTCTAGGACCCGAACCATTCTTCGGTCTCCGTGACAGGAAATTACTTCTCCAGGACCCGAACCATTCTTCGATCGCCTGTCGGAGCAATCAGAGGGTTGTCTCGGACTCGAACCATTCTTCGGTCACCGTGATGGGAAATTACTTCTCCAGGACCCAAACCATTCTTTGGTCGCCTGTTGGAGCAATCAGAGGGTTGTCTCGGACCCGAACCATTCTTCGGTCGCCGTGACGGGAAATGCACCGACCTTTTTCAAGGCATCTCATTTGGAGGGTGTTTGACTTCTGTCAGGGACACCAGTTGATACCTGACCATTCTCAGGAGATGCGCTAACCTTTCTCAAGGCATCTGTTTTGGGGGGGTGTTTGACTTCATCGGGGACACCGCCTTGATACCGACCATTCTCGGGAGATGCGCCGACCTTTCTCGGGGCATCGATTTGGGGGTGTTTGACTTACATCGGGGACACCGGTTGATACCTGACCATTCTCAGGAGATGCGCCGACCTTTCTCAGGGCATCTGATTTGGGGGGGTGTTTGACTTCTGTCAAGGACACCAATTGGAACCCGACCTTTCTCGGGGATCTGTTCTTGAAGATACCTGGACATTCACAGAGATATTAAAGAGTACATGGATATTCACAAGTACTAACCTGACGGATATTTGGGCCTTGGCAGGAGTCATAAGCATTGAAGGGGTACTTGGATGATCGCAAATACGAGTTTTTAGGGATACTCAGACATTCACAAGTATCGAAGGGGTATTTGATAATTTGAAAATACGGAGGGCATACCTTAGGTATTTGTGAAGGTCTCTTACTTTCTGGAAATATGGAATATCGAGGATGTACCTGAGATATTCGTGAAGGTCTCTCACTTTCTGGTACTTGGGACTATCGAGGACGTACCTCGCATATTCGTGAAGGTATCTCACCTCTTGGCAATTGGGAATATCGAGGACGTGCCTCGCATATTCATAAAGGTCTCTCACCTCCTGGTAATTAGGAATATCGAGGACGTACCTTGGATATTCATGAAGGTCTCTCACCTCCTGGTTTCTTTGGGAATACCGAGGGCGTACCTCGGATATTCATGAAGGCCTCCCGCCTCCTGGAATTTGGGAACATCGAGGACATACCTGAGATGTTCATGAAGGCCTCCCGCCTCCTGGAATTTGGGAACATCGAGGACGTACCTGAGATGTTCATGAAGGCCTCCCGCCTTCTGGAAGTTGGAAATACCAAGGATGTACCTCGGATATTCATGAAGGCCTCCCGCCTCCTGCAAATTGGGAACACCGAGGACGTACTTGGGATGTTCATGAAGGCCTCCCGCCTCCTGGGAATTGGCAACACCGAGGACGTGCACTGGATGTTCATGAAGGCCTCCCGCCTCCGGAATTTGGGAACATCGAGGACGTACACTGAGATGTTCATGAAGGCCTCCCGCCTCCCGGGAATTGGGAACACGAGGACGTACTGGATGTTCATGAAGGCCTCCCGCCTCCTGGAATTTGGGAACATCGACGACGTACCTGAGATGTTCATGAAGGCCTCCCGCCTCCTGGGAATTGGGAACACCGAGGACGTTCCTGGGATGTTCATGAAGGCCTCCCGCCTCCTGGAATTTGGGAACATCGAGGACGTACCTGAGATATTCATGAAGGCCTCCCGCATTCTGGAAGTTGGAAATACCAAGGACGTATCTCGGATATTCATGAAGGCCTCCCGCCTCCTGGAAATTGGGAACACCGAGGACGTACTTGGGATGTTCATGGGGAACATCGAGGACGTACTTGATATGTTCATGAAGGCCTCCCGCCTCCTGGAAATTGGGAACACCGAGGACGTACCTGAGATGTTCATGAAAGCCTCCGCCTCCTGGAATTTGGGAACACCGAGGATGTGCCTGAGATGTTCATGAAGGCCTCCCGCCTCCTAGAAATTGGGAACACCGAGGATGTACCCGGGATGTTCATGAAGGCCTCCCGCCTCCTGGAATTTGGGAACACCGAGGACGTACCTGGGATGTTCATGAAGGCCTCCCGCCTCCCGGAAATTGGGAACACCGAGGACGTATCCGGGATGTTCATGAAGGCCTCCCGCCTCCTGGAATTTGGGAACATCGAGGACGTACTTGAGATGTTCATGAAGGCCTCCCACCTCCTGGGAATTGGGAACACCGATGACGTACCTGGGATGTTCATGAAGGCCTCCCGCCTCCTGGAATTTGGGAACATTGAGGACGTACCTGAGATGTTCATGAAGGCCTCCCGCCTCCTGGGAATTGGGAACACCGAGGACATACCTGGGATGTTCATGAAGGCCTCCCGCCTCCTGGAATTTGGGAACATCGAGGACGTACCTGAGATGTTCATGAAGGCCTCCCGCCTCCTGGAAATTGGGAACATCGAGGACGTACCTAAGATATTCGTGAAGGCCTCCCATCTCCCGGAATTTGGGAAATTGGGAACATCGAGGACGTACCTGAAATATTCGTGAAGGCCTCCCATCTCCCGGAATTTGGGAATATCGAGGACGTACCTGAGATGTTCATGAAGGCCTCCCGCCTCTCGGAATTGGGAACACCGAGGACGTACCTGGGATGTTCATGAAGGCCTCCCGCCTCCTGGAAATTGGGAACATCAAAGACCTACCTGAGATATTCGTGAAGGCCTCCCGCCTTTTGGAATTTAGATGCAACGCGAGGCTTACCTGGGTGGCCGTGGGGTACACAGGTGTACAAAGTAGAGGAAAATTTGGATGAGCACAAATATTTAACAATATGATCAAGGACCACTCAACTGGTCCAAGTGTAAGAAAACATACATGGGTAATTGCAGGCGCATGATGTGGGGGAATGCTTGAGAGGTTGCTAGCATTCAATGACATGATTTTGAGGACAACTTTGGCAGGTCGAGTGTCACAGAAATGGGGTATTCGAACAGTGGGCGATACTTTAAGATAAGAGGATACTTGGATAGTCACAAGCATGTAAACTTTAATGACAGCATGAACAGGTCGAGTGTCAACAAAGGGAGCACTTGAATAGTGGCAAACATTTGGAAACAGGGGATGCTTGGGCAATTGTAGATGTCAACTCCTGAGGGACAAATCGAGCTGAGTATGGGTACCTAGACAGTGGTAGGTACTTAAAGATAAAGGGATATTTGGTAGGTTACCAATATCAATACTCTGGGGACAACTCTCACGAGCTGAGTGTTAATAAGAAGGAGTACTCGGTGAGTGAGGGGTACTCAAAGATTATCAAACATAAAGTTCCGGGAACAGGAATCGGGATATGCTTTCTGGTGATATTTTTCATCTTTATGAGCATGCTTGTCATTTGTACAATATGCACACATGTATGCAATGATTGTACATGCCGTAAATTTGTAAATGTGATTTATGCATGATGACCTTGTCAATTTTGCATCATTTGAATTCCACTGGGGAAGATTTTGAAAGACAACTTTTGTTTAGAATGTAGATGTATTAAGCATGCCAGATGAGGGACTTTCAGTCTGAAAGGACTTTCCACTCACTCTCATGGGAAAGGCTGCTTTATCCTGACCATTGATGCAGGATTTATAAGGACCACACTATCTCACTGTTATCACGTCAGCAGGGGCCCAAGCATTCTCGCAAATGATACGACCTTACCAATGTGAGAGGTCTTTTTTTGGGATTGTGATGAAGGCTTGGTCAATGGCTTATCAAAGGGGACCAATAAAGTCATGGCTTTGTAGAGAAGCTGTTGCACGGTTATCTCCAGGTTTGCAAGTCGTGGATCCTGTGAAAAGAGATAGAATAATCTTGCTCGTACTTCTTCGAGCGATGTTTATAGACATATGAAATCCTACGTTAATCGAAGTGCCCCTAGTTTGAAGAGACTTTTTACAATAGGACGCAATGTAGGCTTGACTCTTGTGTAAAAAGGTGACAGTTGGTGATTGTCTTGGCGTTTGTCACTAGTTAATTATTTAATAATTTTGAAAATTATGCCGAGATGGCCGGTTGTTAGAATTTCGTGCTGATCGAAACAATGCGATCAATTTGTGCTAATTGTATGTGTAATTGAGAAATTGTGTAAATTAATGATTATGGTTAATTATTTCAAAAGTGTGGAATTGTGTGAAATTGGAGAAGTTTTGGTGTTTAACTTGAAAATATCCGGTGTCGGCTTCTAGCACCATGATTGGTTTGTAGGACCAATTCGTATCGATTGATTGAATCGATGTTTATGTGGGAATTTGTTTCATGGTTGTTTAATATCGGTGTTTGATTGGTTTTGATCGTGAAAGGTTATGAGTGGATCTAGAAAACCGCTGAAGTATTGCTATGCCTTTAAGGCCGTGATCTGCCACCTGATAAAGGTCGCGCCGAGTGGACAATATTGGGTTAGGGAAAGGAATGGCCGAGTGCAACCTTGTCCCTAGATAACGTGTTTTATTGGGTTGGGGAAAGGAATGGCTAAGTGTACCCTTGTCCCCAGACGACGCATTTCTCGTCCTTTGGACCGTGGTTTATAGTGAATGGATTGATTGATATTTGAATTGTACTAATGTGCAGGTTGGGATTGAGGCGAGGTAAGTCTTCAATCCTCTTTGTGTGGCTAGAGCACCTTGAGGCTTATTTTCTTCCTAATTGAGTCTTAGAGGGTAAAACTTGCTGAGACATTGTCTCACCCCGTTGTGGGCTTAACATTTTCAGGTCCTTAAATGGCGGTAGTGGAGGACTCAAAGCCATGGACATTTGTGGAGGTGGAGACCGAAGAATTGGCGAACGTGTCTGACTAGTTGGTCTTAAGACAGTTCCCTTTTTGTTGAGCCGGTCTATTTTGTAGACAATCCAATGTTGTGTATAAATCTATGTGTTTATAAGAAACATTGTTTGGTTAAATGTTGTATATAAGAAAGATTGTTTCACTTCCGCATATGTAATAAAATAAATGGGTCCACGACGTGTCCTAGGAAGTTGCATTTCTCTTGACCAAAGTGGGATGCGCGCATGCTCGAGGTTCAGGGCATGACAAAATATCATAGAATGATGGATGACCTTGTTGACATCCAGTATAACTTTTGCAAAGCTAATGTAGAAGATAGAGCACATCTATTCTTCCAGTGTGAATGGACAAGCACCATTTGGTGAGTATCTTTTCGCGATGTGGGATTAGGCATTTTTTAGAAGGATGGAATGAGGAACTTCAATGGATGATTTCTTCACCCAAAAAAAAAAAAACTTCAATGGATGATTAGGGTAACAAAGGGCAAATATTTGGCACCGAGACTTCTCAAGGTTTTTTTTCCCTAGCAACCATATATTACATTTGGATGAAGCGCAACTATAGACAATTTCGAAACAAGTCAACTAAGATCCATATTATTTTGGCCAAGGTGTGTAAAAATATAAGAGGTAGAGCTTCCCTCCATTAAAAAGTCAAGACTTTCCACGACAAATGTTGTATTGGCTGGTATGTGAGAGTTCCTATCTTCATCTTTTTGAATTATTAACTCTGATTGTAATGTTGAGGGATGCCCCTAAATTGTTGTACTTCGGTTGCTCTATGATATTTACATTTTCAACCAAAAAAAAAAAAAAAAAAGAGAATGATGGATAAATTGTTGGATTCTGTATATGTTACAAAGATGGTTGCAATTTCAAAGATATCCATAGGATTTGCTACTTTTTTTTTTTTTTTTCACACGACCTCTCCTTCAGCTTTTGGCTTTCACTTTTAAGACTTAATGTTACCCCCGATCTTCGGACACGTGCACATCCTTATACTTGGTCGATTTTAGAATGCGATATCCCAGGACTATGTATCACTGACCCTTTCATTTATTAAACACATGCGGAAGCAGTTATAAATCCCCAGACAATAAAACAATGGGATAGAAAAGCAAGGCCACAATTTCCATATTGAAACTCATAACCACACTTTTATACATAGCATAACAGACTTTCATTATACTTCACATAACTGCTTGCCAAGGTCTTATTTAACAAGTCTACAAGTATTCACAAGGTTTTCAAAATGAGGGAGGTCTCAATCCTTCTGCAGAGCGTACTCAAGATTATCCTCTTCACCCTCCTCGATTACTCGCCGGCTTTTCTTGGGATCCTCCTCTTGAAGATCTTCCACCTAATGGCCTGAAATTGGTTTTTACAACAACCAATGAGACAACGTCTCAGCGAGTTTTACCCTCTAACACTCGATTAGGAAACCAATACACCACCAGATTACCTAACATAAAACGAGTCAGAAGGCTTACCTTGGCATCAGTTTCCAACCTGCAATTTAAGGTTATGCACACATGCCTCATATATTGCAGTAAACAGCAATCGATTAATAATAATCGGATCAAATCATTGATCAATCGACCTAGTCGATTACATGTTAATCAGTACCACACACTTCTCACGATGGGGTATCTAGTCGTCGAGCCCACGTGCATTCTCCAAGATGACATACCAAGTCTCCCAGTCCACGTGCCTTTTTCCAGATGACATACTTACCCGGCGGGCCCATGTGCATTCTCTCAGGCGACGGCTTCGCCAAGATGATGCATCAATTCACCGAGTCCACGTGCCCTTTTTATGATGCCCGGACCCATGTGCATTCTCTCAGGCATAGATTCACCAATGTGATGCATCAAATAACCGAACCCACGTGTCCCTTCAAGATGCCAAACTTAATCACTGAGCCCACATGTATTCTCCCAGGTGATAGGCCAACTCACCGAGCCCACGTGTATTCTCCTAGGTGATAGGCCAACTCACCGAGCCCACGTGCCTTCTCCAAGGTGATATGTAACCTACCATTGGTTCACAATGAACAACATGCCCATTCTCCTAAATGACGTACTTAGTCATCGAGCCGGCATACATCACGTATATTCACTTTCATTCCACAATCTCCACTATAACCAGTAGTCCACCACAAACTTTGGCACCAACAATCGATACCCAATTATTCATTAATCAATTACCAAAATCAACTCAACTTAGGAAAAATTCCTCAAATTCCACAATTAATTCAATTTCATGCAACATGGAGCTCAATTAAATAAACAAATTGCACCACGACAATAAATATGAAATTCCGGTCATCGGCCATCACGGTTGAATTTCCGGAAAACAAATAATTAAATAATTAATTTCCAAAAATAAATAATTAAATACAATAATTTCAATTTAGCACAACATAAAGCTCAATTAAATAAACGGTCTGCACCACAACCATCAGCATAAAATCCCGGTCACTAGCCATCCCAATTGAATTTCCAGGAAATAAATAATTGAATAACTAATTTCAAAAATTAATATTTAATTACTAAAAATTCCACTTAGGCCTGAATTACTTAATCAACACCCGATAAGGGTCGAGAAAAATCCCAAGAAGCATCCAATAAATAATAGGACGTGTTTACTAGCCAAATGCACAATCAAATTAATTAACATACATCAATGAATCTTCAATTTAATTACTTTAATGTAATCTATCCACATAATTGCAATTAATTAAATCTAATCAACCCTAGGCATCATTAGTCTACTAAGAAAGCATTAGTGAGTAAAACTCACTTGCACAAAAAGAAGACCGGGACACTGCGGCGACAACGCTACGGCGGCCGAACTTGGGCCGGGCCAAAAGCTTCGCAAGTCCGAAGAAACATTGGGCTTCAAGACTGGGCTGAACTCAACTGGGCTTGCGACTTGATGGACTTGAAATTAAACTGATAATGGGCTGCTCTCTTTGGGCTAAAATGAGCCAAAATCTTGTGGGCTTGTTGAATTGAATCTTGGCTGAATTAAGGGCTGAAATAGAAAGCTAGACTTCAACTTGCAGGGCTAATGGGCCAGCATTGGAGAAGCTAGATCGCTGGAGATGGAGATGTGAGCCACGGAGCTGGGCCGACAAACCGGCAGAGGGGCAGCTTCGTTTGACCACGGAGACGCGTGGCTGAAGAAGATGGACGAAGAAAGCTCGGGCAGCTTGCTTTGATCTACTCCACGCGGCAAGATGAAGACCGAAGACATGGGCAGTGGTGGAGAGCAGGCGTCCACGGGAAGCAGCTGAAGGGGTCTTCAAAGCTGGAGTTCTTTTGACTAGTGGAATGGACCGAAGCGTGGTAGCTTTGGTTGCTGGATCTGCGCGGCTTCAAAGGTCAACAAAAGAGCTCCAGTGAACTTGCCGTTGACCAGAGAGAGACATGCGACTTGGATGGCTTCTCGGGGGGCTTCGCTCACGTCTTCTGTGGCCGACCAAATGTAATGGAGTGGAGTAGAGATTCCACGTGGAGAAGTAGATAGCGATGGAGGAAGAGAAGCAGCTCTGTGAGTGGTGTCGTGGGCATGGAGGTATGGGCGATTGCAGCTGCTGGTCTTTTGTAAATTCTTTTTGTCTCCTTGGCTGATGATCGCACAAAAATGGTGGGACTGAGAGAGTGTGGACGGTGGAATTGAGAGAGAGAGTGAGGGAGAGGATAGCTATGAGAGATGAGGGACCCTTGGCTTGATAATTTCCCCAAGTCTATCCCTTTAGACTCAATCTTGGCCAAGTATCATCCTTGGCTCACAATGGGCCACACCAACACCTCAAATGACATTTCAATTGGTCCAATTTTGCTAGGCTAAAGGGGATTACGAATTTTGCAAGAATTGGCTTTAATTGGTGACTTGATCCACTTCAATTTCTTACTCAATCTCCCAAATTGAGATCCAATTTCGATGTAGAAAAATCCCAAATGATTTTCTATAAATCTACGACGCACAAAGGCTTGGCTCAAAAGCCCAATTTTCCGTTAATTTAGCCAATCTGAAATTCCATTGATCTTCCATGACATTCGAACCGAATTTTCGTAAAAATCTTGGGATCTCCAAAAAATCTTTTGAGACTGAGTTGACGTTCCAAAAATAGCTCGTGACACCACAGAACTTTTAATTTCTGAAATCGAACTCAAATTGACGGTTACTATCACTTCGGGGGACTTTTAGTGTGACCTAGACTACCGGGTAATTTTCTGAACTTTTCAGGGCAATTGACTCGTGGTCGACTTTCTTCGAGCCACAATGAACCCACTCGACACATTGGCGACTCTTGATTGTTGTGAAAATCTCGAGGGCTCGATTACAGACACAGGGTATCAAAACGATAGAAAAATCAAATTAGTGCCAGTCAACGAGAATTTTCCAATTTAGTGGAGTCACCCACGATCGGCCACATATCTCAGTCGAACCGACCTATCTCTGATCTCAATTCGATCTTTAACTGTACCGTAATGACCTGTAAAGATGAGCACGGTCGAGAAGCCGATTCCTGGTCGAATTCTCAAGTCTATCGCCTAAAAATTCCTTAATGGCTTACCCAGTTAGTCTAGTTATCTCGAGTGTGATCAGCTCTAACAACAACCCTATAGACGCGTTAATGAAATGACCAATTAATTTAATAGAAAACAATACAGAAAATTCTGGATGCCACGACTCTTCCCCTCTCATAAAAATTTCATCCTCGAAATTTAAACCTTACACACTTAGCTGAAAATGGTGGGGGTACAATAGTCTCGTCTAGTCTCACTTTCCCCGGTTGCTTCTTCAGTCCCGTGGTATTATTATACCATTTTAACCAAGGGGACTATCTTGGTTCACCGAATTCGATCTTTTTGATTCACAATGACTGTAATCACTAACTACTGAACCGACTCTAGGCCTATGATCTTTCTTTCTCTAATCTCAACTCAACAAACTGAAGTTCTGCACACTCTGCTTTATTCTGCCTCAAAATGAATTATCTGACTGTTCTGCTGAAACTAAGAAACCTCGGTTCTAGATCTGATAATAGTTCGTCATTGGTACTCCACATAGACGAACTATCTGACACAGAAACACTTCTTCATGCCTATTTAAAAAGGCTGCAGTAAGCCTTGGGTCTCTATCAGATGTTATCGTAACGGGCACTCCATTCATCCGAACCACTTGACACACATACAGATCTGCGTGTCTATGCAGATTGAGGTCCTTTCGAACTGTAATGAAGTGAGCCGACTTTGTCAGCCTGTCGACTACCACCCAATCGAATCATTTCCTCTTTGACTCCTCGGTAGTCCAGTCATGAAGTCCATCGTAATATGTTCCCATTTCCACTCTGGGATTGCGAGAAGTTGTAAAAGTCCTCCCGGCTTGCAATGCTGAGCTTTTACTTGTTGACATGTCAAACACTTGGCCACATGGTTGGCAATGTCCGCCTTCATACCTGTCAACCAATACTATTGACGTAGATTCTAATACATCTTAGTGATTCCAGGGTGAACGCTGTAACTACAATGATGTCTTTCAGATAAAATTTCTTCTCTAAGCTCTACATCGTTAGGTACAACCAAACGTCCTTGAAACCTTAATGTTCCATCATCAGAAATCTGAAAGTCGGTATCTTTCTTATTAGTATCCTCTTGCAGGATTTTCTGTACTTTTGGATCTGTTTGTTAGAGTAACTTGATTCTGACCTGAACATTCGGTTCAATTCTGAGGGTGGCCATAAGACACGAGAGGTGGCCTACCTCAAACTTGAATACCGAATCTCTCACTCTTTCGATTAGGTTCCACTCCTTTATCAGTATATGAGCTATTGAAGACTTTCGACTCAACGCATCAGCGACTTTATTCGCCTTTCCTAGGTGATATAGGATATTACAGTCATAGTCTTTCAGCAATTCCATCCATTTGCGCTGTCTCATGTTCAACTCCTTCTAAGAGAACAAACACTTGAGACTTTGATAGTCTGTGAAGATCTGGAATTTTTCTCCACATAGGTAGTGCCTCCAAATATTCAGGGCGAAAATAATCGCTGTGAATTCTAAGTCATGCGTCGGGTAGTTCTGCTCATGGGGTCTCAACTGACGGGAAACATATGCAGTAACCCTACCATGTTGCATCAACATGCAACACAACCCCTTGAATGACACATCACTATAGATCTCGAATCCTCCAGGACCAGATGGAATTGTCAGTACAGGTGCGGTAGTCAGCCTTCCCTTCGGCTCTTGTAAACTACACTCATACTTGTCTGACCACACAAATTTCTCTTCTTTCTTCAAGAGTCTCGTCAAATGTGATGCCAACGATGAGAAACCTTCCACAAACCGTCTGTAATGACCTGTCATTCCCAGAAAACTTCTGATCTCTGTCACTGTTGTCGGTCTTGGCCACTTGATCACAGCTTCTATCTTGCTAGGGTCGACAGAAATTCCTTCACCTAAAATCCCATGACCATTCTTAGATGACTCTTGTGCTCCTTAGCACTCATTGAATATGCCATAATATCACTGATAGACACGACTAGGAACCACTCGAGTTATTATTTAAATACTCGATTCATCAATCCATAAAAGTAGCTGGAGCATTCGTCAACGATTCAAACCATATTATCTTATGCCAACAATTCATTACCACAAAATGCTCCGTGAGCCAACTCTTTTCATATATGATATTAAAGTTATACATAAGCAACTAGTCCAACACAACTACGATCAGTGCTTCTTCTTTTTGCAGCTTTATTACAACAACTGAAATTCTACAACCTTAACCGAAATTTCACCACACTACTTTGATCAAATCACCCCAAACTCACTCTTTTGTTGATTGGTGCATGGTCAATTCGTTCTTGTCTTCTTGCTGACCACATTCATAACAAGTGCTCATCCTTGCTGGGCATGACGCTGATCTGTGTCGCCTTTCATAGATACGACACATTCCATTCCTATTAAACTCCGGCCCATTGAATCCATTCCTTTTAAAGGGCGGAACGTGAGATTTACCTCCGAGCATGGGCCTCTTTCCCTCACGGATATTCTCTTGGTAAAAATTGGACTTCGATCCAACTAAGGCTGGCTGCTCCACTATACCTCTCTCTATCATCTGAGCTCGATGATAGACTTCACAATAATCTACCAAATCCAATGGTAGTAGAGGTTGCTTCAGTTCTGTACGAAGACTGTTCCTAAATCTCCGAGCCTTCTCCTTGGGGTCCTCGATCAACCTTGGGGCATATTGAGACAGTTCTGCAAACTTAATCCCATACTGATCGACAGTCATCTATCCTTGACGGAGGCGTTGGAACTCCTCCATCCTCAGCTCTCGGGCAACACCCAAAAAATATTGATCATTAAAAGCTCTGATGAAGGTGTCCCACACCCTTGGTATTCCTTTTGGAAACACAGCATCGTTGGTGGCTTTCCACCAAATGTTGGCATTATCTTGGAGTTGATACACAGCTAGTATCACCTTTTCTTCTTCATTGCACATCAAGACTGCAAATGCTTTCTCCATATCATGCACCCATTGTGATGCGGCCTTAGGGTCTCCAGTACCCCTAAACCTTGGTGGATTGAGCCTCTGAAAGCGCCCCACTAACTTAATCATTGGTCTTTCTACGACCATTACCCCTGGCGGATCTTCGACATTCACTGCAGCTGGAACAACGACAGGCGCAACTGTAGGTGTAGCGGCGGGAGCGGCCTGAGCAGCGGCGGCAGCTACGGCATTAGCGGCAGCTTGAGCGGCAGCTTCAACTATCGCGGCTTGCTATTCCATCCTTGCCCTTCAAGCTTCCAGAACTCGCATAATCCCTTCTATTCTAGCATCATGAGGGGTAGCGACCTCGACATCTACAGCAGGTAGAATCACTCCACTTGCGCTAGCTTGTGTTGGCGCTCGACCACGTCCGCCTCGGGTCTCGACAAGAGTTAGAGTTCTATCCCAAATAACGGCCTTACTGGTCCTCATTGCAGGAGTCCTCGACTCCTGGTCACTCATGGCTCAGCTTACACTGACCTTCTTCGAATTCCACAACGAATTAGAAGCTGAGTGACTCGAACAACAAGGCAATTTTAGCACTCAGCTACCATAGACATGCGCCAGCTGTGAATTTAAAGGCCTTTCCTACCAACTATCCCATGGTCAATGCTCCTTATTACTCCAATCTCTAAACTTCGCTCTGATACCACAAAAAGGGGATGTCACGTCTCGATCCTCGAACATGCGCACATCCTTCTACTTGGTTGATTTTAGAATGAGATATCCCAGGATTATGTATCGCTGACACATTCATTTATTAAGCATATGTGGAAGCAGTTATAAATCCCCAGACAATAAAACAATGGGATAGAAAAGCAAGGCCATAATTTCCATATTGAAACTCATAAACACAATTTTATACATAGCATAACAGGCTTTCATTATACTTCACAATACTACTCACCAAGGTCTGATTTAACAAGTCTACAAGTATTCACAAGGTTTTTAAAATGAGGGAGGTCTCAATCCTTTTGCAGATCGTACTCAAGATTATCCTCTTCACCCTCCTCTGATTCCTCGCCAGGCTTTTCCTGGGATCCTCCTCTTGAAGATCTTCCATCTAATGGACTGAAATTGGTTTTTACAACAATCAATGAGACTACGTATAAGAGAGTTCTACCCCCTAAGACTCGATTAGAAATCGAATACACCACCAGGTTACCTAGCACATCACGAGTCAGATGGCTTACCTTGGCATCAGTTTCAAACCTACAATTTAAGGTTATGCACACATTCCTCATATATTGCAGTAAACAGCAATCGATTCATAATAATTGAATCAAATCATTGATCAATCAACCTAGTCGATTACATGTCAATCAGTACCACACACTTCTCACAATGGGGTATCTAGTCGTCGCGCCCATGTGCATTCTCCAGAATGACATACCAAGTCTCCGAGTCCACGTGCCTTTTCCTAGATGACATACTTACCCAGCGGGCCCACGTGCATTCTCTCAGGCGACCTCTTCGCCAAGATGATGCATCAATTCACCGAGTCCACGTGCACTTTTTATGATGCCTGGACCCACGTGCATTCTCTCAGGCATAGATTCACCAACATGATGCATCAAATCACCGAGCCCACGTGTCCCTTCAAGATGCCAAACTTAATCACCGAGCCCACGTGCATTCTCCCAGGTGATAGGCCAACTCACCGAGCCCACATGCCTTCTCCAAGGTGATATGTGACCTACCATTGGATCACTATGAACAACATGCCCATTCTCCTAAATGACGTACTTAGTCATCGAGCCGGCATACATCACGCATATTCACTTTCATTCCACAATCTCCACTATAACCAATAGTCCACCACAACACTTTGGCACTAACAATCGATACCCGATTATTCATTAATCAATTACCAAAATCAACTCAACTTATGAACAATTCCTCAAATTCCACAATTAATTCAATTTCATGCAACATGGAGCTCAATTAAATTAACAGATTGCACCACGACAATCAGCAAGAAATTCCGGTCACCGGCCATCACGATTGAATTTCTGGAAAACAAATAATTAAATAATTAATTTCCAAAAAGAAATAATTAAATACAATAATTTCAATTTAGCACAACATAGAGCTCATTTAAATAATAGGTCTGCACCATGACCATCAGCATAAAATCCCGGTCACTGGCCATCCCAGTTGAATTTTTGGGAAATAAATAATTAAATAACTATTTTCAAAAATTAATATTTAATTACTAAAAATTCCATTTAGGCCCGAATTACTTAATCAACACCCGATAAGGGTCGGGAGAAATCCCAAGAACCATCCAATAAATAATAGGACATGTTTACTAGCCAAATGCACAATCAAATTAATTAACATGCATCATTGAATCTTCAATTTAATTACTTTAATCTAATCTATCCACCTAATTGCAATTAATTAAATCTAATCAACCCTAGGCATCATTAGTCTACTAAGAAAGCATTAGTGAGTAAAACTCACTTGCACAAAACGAAGACCGGGATACTGCGGCGACGACGCTACAGCGGCCGAACTTGGGCTGGGCCGAGAACTTCGCAAGTCCGAAGAAACACTGGGCTTCAAGACTGGGCTGAACTCAACTGGGCTTGCGACTTGATGGACTTGAAATGAAACTAAAAATGGGCTGCTCTCTTTGGGTTGAAATGAGCCAAAATCTTGTGGGCTTGCTTAATTGAATCTTGGCTGAATTGTGGGCTGAAATAGAAAGCTGGACTTCAACTTGCTAGGCTAATGGGCCAGCGTTGAAGAAGCTGGATCGCTGAAGATGGAGATGTGAGCCATGGAGCTGGGCCAACAAACCGGCAGAGGGGCAGCTTCGTTTGACCACGGAGACGCGTGGCTGAAGAAGATGGACCAAGAAAGCTCGGGTAGCTTGCTTTGATCTACTCCACGCGCCAAGATGAAGACCGAAGACACAGGCAGCGGTGGAGAGCAGGTGTCCACGGGAAGTAACTACGGGGGTCTTCAACGCTGGAGTTCTTTTGACCAGTGGAATGGACCAAAACGTGGCAGCTTCGGTTGTTTGGATTTGCGCAGCTTCAAGGGTCAACAAAAGAGCTCCAGTGAGCTTGCCGTTGACCAGAGAGAGACACGCGGCTTGGAGGGCTTCTCAGGGGGGCTTCGCTCGCGTCTTCTCTGGCCGACCAAACATGCTGGAGTGGAGAAGAGATTCCACATGGAGAAGCAGGCAGCAATGGAGGAAATGAAGTAGCTCCATGGGTGGTGTCGTGGGCATGGAGATATGGGCGATTGTAGTTGCTGCTCTTTTGTAAATTCTTTTGTCTCCTTGGCTGATGATCGCACAAAAATGGTGGGAGTGAGAGAGTGTGGACGGTGGAATTGAGAGAGAGAGAGTGAGGGAGAGGATAGGTATGAGAGATGAGGGACCCTTGGCTTGATATTTTCCCCAAGTCTATCCCTTTAGACTCAATCTTGGCCAAGTATCATCCTTGGCTCACAATGGGCCACACCAACACCTCAAATGACATTTCAATTGGTCCAATTTTGCTAGGCTAAAGGGGGATTACGAATTTTGCAAGACTTGGCTCCAATTGGTGACTTGATCCACTTCAATTTCTTACTCAACCTCCCAAATTGAGATCCAATTTCGATGTAGAAAAATCCCAATTGATTTTCTATAAATCCACGATACACAAAGGCTTGCCCCAAAAGCCCAATTTCCATTAATTTAGCCAATCTGAAATTCCGTTGATCTTCCACGACATCTGAACCGAATTTTTGTAAAAATCTCAAGATCTCCTAAAAATCTTCTGAGACTGAGTTAACGTTCCTAAAATAGCTCGTGACACCACAGAACTTTCAATTTTTGATATCAAACTCAAATTGACGGTTAATTTTAGTCTGGCGCGCTTTTAATGTGACCTAGACTACCGGGTAGTTTTTGGAACTATTCAGGGCAATTGACTCGTGGTCGATATTCTTCGAGCCACAATGAACCCACTCGACACATTGGCGACTCTCGATTGTAGTGAAAATCTCGAGGGCTCGATTACAGACACAAGGTACCAAAACGACAGAAAAATCAAATTAGTGCCGGTCGACTAAAATTTTCCAATTTAGTGGAGTTACCCACGATCGGCCATATATCTCAGTCGAACCGACCTATCTCTGATCTCAATTCGATTTTTAACTGTGTCATAATGACCTCTAAAGATGAGCACAGTCGAGAAGCCGATTCCTAGTTGAATTCTCAAGTCTATTGCCTTAAAATTCCTCAATGGCTTACTCAACTAGTCTAAATATCTCGAGAGTGATCAACTCTGAGAACAACCCTATAGACACGTCAATGAAATGCCCAATTAATTTAATAGAAAACAATACTAGAAATTCTGGATGTCACACTTACACAGTCTGGACGAAATTTAAACCTTACACACTTAGCTGAAAAAGGTGGGGGTACAACAGTCTTGTCTAGTCTCACTTTCCCCGGTTGCTTCTTTAGTCCCATGGCATTGTCATACCACTTTAACCAAGGGGACTATCTTGGTTCACCGAATCCGATCTTTCTAATTCACAACAACTGTAATCACTAACTGCTGAACTGTCTAGGCCTGTGATCTTTCTTTCTCTGATCTCAACTCAACAAACTAAAGTTCTGCACACTCTGCTCTATTCTACCTCAAAATGAATTATCTGACTGTTCTGCTAAAACTGGGAACCTTGGTTCTAGATCTGATAAAAGTTCATCATTGGTACTCCACACAGATGAACTGTCTAACACACAAACACTTCTGCATGCCTTTTTAAAAAGGCTACAGTAAACCTTGGATCTCTATTAGATGTTATCGTAACTGGCACTACATTCATCCAAACCACTTAACACACGTACAGATCTGCGTGTCTATGTAGATTGAGGTCCTTTCGAACTGCAATGAAGTGAGCCGACTTTGTCAGCCTGTCGACTACCACCCAAATCAAATCATTTCCTCTTTGACTCCTCGGTAGTCCAGTCACGAAGTCTATCATAATATGTTCCCATTTCCACTCTGGGATTGCGAGAAGTTGTAAAAGTCCTCCCGGCTTGCAATGTTGAGGTTTTACTTGTTGACATGTCAAACACTTGGCCACATGCTTGGCGATGTCCACCTTCATACCTGTCAAAAATAGTATTGACGTAGATTCTAATACATCTTAGTGCTTCCAGGATGAACGCTGTAACTACAACGATGTCTTTCAGATAAAATTTCTTCTCTAAGGTCTACATCGTTAGGTACAACCAAACGTCCTTGAAACCTTAATGTTCCATCATCAGAAATTTGAAATCTTGCAAGATTTTCTGTACTTTTGGATCTGTTGGTTAGAGTAACTTGATTCTGACCTGAACATTCAGTTCAATTCTGAGGGTGGCCGTAAGACTCGAGAGGTGGTCTATCTCAAACTTGAATACTGAATCTCGCACTCTTTCGATTAGGTTCCACTCCTTTATCAGTATATGAGCTACTGAAGACTTTCGACTCAATGCATCAGCGACTTTATTCGCTTTTCCTAGGTGATATAGGATATCATAGTCGTAGTCTTTCAGCAATTCCATCCATTTGCGCTGTCTCATGTTCAACTCCTTCTAAGAGAACAAACACTTGAGACTCTAATGGTCTGTGAAGATCTGGAATTTTTCTCCACATAGGTAGTGCCTCCAAATCTTCGAGGCAAAAATAATCGCTGCGAGTTCTAAGTCATGCGTCGGGTTGTTCTGCTCATGAGGTCTCAACTGACGGGAAGCGTATGCAACAACCTTACCATGTTGCATCAACATGCAACCTAACCCCTTGAATGATGCATCACTATAGATCTTGAATCCTCCAGGATCAGATGGAATTGTCAGTACAGGTGAGGTAGTCAGCCTTCCCTTCGGCTCTTGTAAACTACACTCGTACTTGTCTGACCACACAAATTTCGCTTCTTTCTTCAAGAGTCTTGTCAAAGGTGATGCCAACGTTGAGAAACCTTCCACAAACCGTCTGTAATAACTTGTCATTCCCAGAAAAATTCTGATCTCTGTCACTGTTGTCGGTCTTGGCCACTTGATCACGGCTTCAATCTTGCTAGGGTCGACGGAAATTCCTTCACCTAAAATCCCATGACCATTCTTAGATGACTCTTGTGCTCCTTAGCACTCATTGAATATGCCAGAGTATCATTGATAGACAAGGCTAGGAACCACTCTAGGTATTATTTAAATACTCGATTCATCAATCCATAAAAGTAGCTGGAGCATTCATCAACGATTCAAACCGTATTATCTTATGCCAACAATTCATTATCACAAAATGCTCCTTGAGCCAACTCTTTTCATATATGACATTAAAGTTATACATAAGCAACTAGTCCAACACAATTACAGTCAGTGCTTCTTCTTTCTACATTTTTATTACAACAACTGAAATTGTACAACCTTAACCAAAATTTCACCATGCTACTTTGATCAAATCACCCCAAACTCGCTCTTTTGTTGATTGGTGCATGGTCAATTTGTTCTTGTCTTCTTTGCCATCCTAGTGGTGTTCTATCAGTGGTGCTTTCCCTTTGCCCTGTCCTTGGGTGATGGTGTGTACATTCTTCCCTGTTCTGAAGATTTGTCTAAACCACCCTGCGGTGAATTCTGAGGGGCATACCCTCTTATCTGTCTAATTGGAGGCGGCGGTGGTAGCTACGGTTGTCCTCTTGGCTTCCTAGGACAATCTCTAGCCAGGTGGCCGTGCTGACCACATTCATAACAAGCGCTCGTCCTTGCTGGGCATGGTGCTGATTCGTGTCACCTTTCACATATATGACACATTCCATTCCTATTAAACTCCAGCCTATTGAATCCACTCCTTTTAAAGGGCAGAACATCAGATTTACCTCCGAGCATGGGCATCTTTCCCTGACGGAGATTCTCTTGGTAAAAATTGGACTTCGATCCAACTGAGGCTGGCTACTCCACTATACCTCTCTCTATCATCTGAGCTCGACGATAGACTTCACGATAATCTACCAAATCCAATGGTAGTAGAGGTTGCTTTAGTTCTGTACGAAGACCGTTCCTAATACCGTTCCTAAATCTCCGAGCCTTCTCCTCGGGGTCCTCGATCAATCTTGGGGCATATTGAGACAGTTCTGTGAACTTAACCCCATACTGATCGACAGTCATCATTTCTTGACGGAGGCATTGGAACTCCTCCATCTTTAGCTCTCGGGCAACACCCGAAAAATATTGATCATTAAAAGCTCTAAGGAAGGTGTCCCACACCCTTGGTATTCCTTCTAGAAACACAGCATCCTTGGTGGTTTTCCACCAAAAGTTGGCATTATCTTGGAGTTGATACACAACTAGTATCACCTTTTCTTCTTCATTGCACATCAAGACTGCAAATGCTTTCTCCATATCCTGCACCCATTGTGATGCGGCCTCAAGGTCCCCAATACCCCTAAACCTTGGTGGATCGAGCCTCCGAAAGTGCCCCACTAACTTATTCATTGGTATTTCTGCGACCACTACCCTTGGCAGACCTTCGACATTCACTGCAGCTGGAACAACGGCAGGCGCAACTACAAGTGCGGCAGCGGGAGCGACCTGAGCAACAGTGGCAGCTACGGCATTAGTGGTGGCTGGAGCGGCGGCTTCAACTATCGTGGCTTGCTATTTCATCCTTGCTCCTAAAGCTTCCAAGACTCGCATAATCCCTTCTATTCTAGGATCATGAGTGGCAACGACCCCAACATCTACAGCAGGTGGAATCACTCCACTCGCGCTAGCCTGTGTTGGCACTCGACCATGTCTGTCTCGGGTCCCGACACGAGTCAGAGTTCTACCCCAAATAACGGCCAACTGGTCCTCTTTGCAGGAGTCCTTGGCTCCTAGTCACTCATGGCTCAACTTACACTAACCTGCTCCCAATTCCACAACGAATTAGAAGCTGAGTGACTCGAACAACAAGGCAATTTTAGCACTCAGCTACCACAGACATGCGCCAGCTGTGAATTTAAAGGCCTTTCCTACCAACTATCCCATGGTCAATGCTCCTTATCACTCTAATCTCTAAACTTCGCTCTGATACCACAAAAAGGGGATGTCACGCCCCGATCATCGAACACGCGCACATCCTTCTACTTGGTTGATTTTAGAATGCGATATCGCAGGACTATGTATCGCTGACCCTTTCATTTATTAAGCACATGTGGAAGCAGTTATAAATCCCCAGACAACAAAACAATGGGATAGAAAAGCAAGGCCACAATTTCCACATTGAAACTCATAACCACACTTTCATACATAGCATAACAGGCTTTCATTATACTTCACATTACTACTCACCAGAGTCTGATTTAACAAGTCTACAAGTAGTCACAAGGTTTTCATAATGAGGGAGGTCTCAATCCTTCTGCAGATCGTACTCAAGATTATCCTTTTCACCCTCCTCTGATTCCTCGCCAGGCTTTTCCTGGGATCCTCCTCTTGAAGATCTTCCACCTAATGGCTTGAAATTGGTTTTTACAACAACCAATGAGATACGTCTCAGCGAGTTCTACCTCCTAAGACTCGATTAGGAAACCAATACACCACCGGGTTACCTAGCACAACACAAGTCAGAAGGCTTACATTGGCATCAATTTCCAACCTGCAATTTAAGGTTATGCACACATGCCTCATATATTGCAGTAAACAGCAATCGATTCATAATAATCGAATCAAATCATTGATCAATTGACCTAGTCGATTACATGTCAATTAGTACCACACACTTCTCACGATGGGGTATCTAGTCATCGAACCCACGTGAATTCTCCAGGATGACATACCAAGTCTCCGAGTCCACGTGCCTTTTCCCAGACGACATACTTACCCAATGGGCCCACGTGCATTCTCTCAGGCGACCTCTTCGCCAAGATGATGCACCAATTCACCGAGTCCACATGCGCTTTTTATGATGCCTGGACCCACGTGCATTCTCTCAGGCACAGATTCACCAAAGTGATACATCAAATCACCGAGCCCACGTGTCCCTTCAAGATGCCAAACTTAATCACCGAGCCCACGTGCATTCTCCCAGGTGATAGGCCAACTCACCGAGCCCACGTGCCTTCTCCAAGGTGATATGTAACCTACCATTGGTTCACTATGAACAACATGCCCATTCTCCTAAATGACGTACTTAGTCATCGAGCCAGCATACATCACACATATTCACTTTCATTCCACAATCTCCACTATAACCAGTAGTCCATCACAGCACTTTCGCACTAACAATCGATACCCGATTATTCATTAATCAATTACCAAAATCAACTCAACTTAGGAACAATTCCTCAAATTCCACAATTAATTCAATTTCATGCAACATGGAGCTCAATTAAATAAACAGATTGCACCACGACAATTAGCACGAAATTCCGATCACCGGCCATCTCGGTTGAATTTCTAGAAAACAAATAATTAAATAATTAATTTCCAAAAATAAATAATTAAATACAATAATTTCAATTTAGCACAACATAAAGATCAATTAAATAAACGGTCTCCACCACGATCATCAGCATAAAATCCCAATCACTGGCCATCCCAGTTGAATTTCCGGGAAATAAATAATTAAATAACTAATTTCGAAAATTAATATTTAATTACTAAAAATTTCATTTAGGCCCGAATTACTTAATCAATACCCGTAAGGGTTGGGAAAAATCCCAAGAAGCATCCAATAAATAATAGGACATGTTTACTAGCCAAATGCACAATCAAATTAATTAACATGCATCAGTGAATCTTCAATTTAATTACTTTAATCTAATCTATCCACCTAATTGTAATTAATTAAATCTAATCAACCCTAGGCATCATTAGTCTACTAAGAAAGCATTAGTGAGTAAAATTCACTTGCACAAAATGAAGACCGGGACATTGCGGCAGTGATGCTACGGCGGCCGAACTTGGGCCGGGCTGAGAATTTCGCAACTCCGAAGAAACGCTGGGCTTCAAGACCGGGCTGAACTCAACTGGGCTTGCGACTTGATAGACTTGAAATCAAACTGAAAATGGGCTGCTCTCTTTGGGCTGAAATGAGCCAAAATCTTGTGGGCTTCCTGAATTGAATCTTGGCTGATTTGTGGACTGAAATAGAAAGCTGGACTTCAACTTGCTGGGCTAATGGGCCAGGGTTGGAGAAGTTGGATCACTGAAGATGGAGATGTGAGCCACGAAGCTGGGCCAACAAACCGGCAAAGGGGCAGCTTCGGTTGACCATGGAGACGCGTGGCTGAAGAAGATGGACGAAGAAAGCTCGGGCAGCTTGCTTTGATCTACTCCACGCAGCAAGATGAAGAGCGAAGACATGAGCAAAGGTGGAGAGCAGGCATCCACGGAAGCAAACTGGGGGTCTTCAACGCTGGAGTTCTTTTGACCAGTGGAATGGACCGAAACGTGGCAGCTTTGGTTGCTAGATTTGCGTAGCTTCAAGGGTCAACAAAAGAGCTCCAGTGAGCTTGCCGTTGACCAGAGAGAGACACGCGGCTTGGAGGGTTCTCAGGGGGGCTTCATTAGCGTCTTTTGTGGCCAACCAAACTTGGTGGAGTGGAGCAAAGATTCCACGTGGAGAAGCAGACAGCGATGGAGGAAATGAAGCAACTCCATGGGTGGTGTCGTGGGCGTGGAGATATGGGCGATTGTAGCTGCTGGTCTTTTGTAAATTCTTTTGTCTCCTTGGCTGATGATTGCACAAAAATGATGGGACTGAGAGAGTGTGGACGGTGGAATTGAGAGAGAGAGTTGGGGAGAGGATAGGTATGAGAGATGAGGGACCCTTGGCTTGATATTTTCCCCAAGTCTATCCCTTTAGACTCAATCTTGACAAAGTATCATCCTTGGCTCACAATGGGCCACACCAACACCTCAAATGACATTTCAATTGGTCCAATTTTGCTAGGCTAAGGGGGGATTACGAATTTTGCAAGAATTGGCTCCAATTGGTGACTTGATCCACTTCAATTTCTTACTCAATCTCCCAAATTGAGATCCAATTTCAATGTAGAAAAATCCCAAATGATTTTTTATAAATCCACAACACACAAAGGCTTGGCCCGAAAGCCTAATTTTCCATTAATTTAGCCAATCTGAAATTCTGTTGATCTTCCGCGATATCCGAACCCAATTTTCGTAAAAATCTCAGGACCTCCGAAAAATCTTATGAGACTAAGTTGACTTCCTAAAATAGCTCGTGACACCATAGAACTTTCAATTTCTGAAATCGAACTCAAATTAACGGTTAATTGTAGTCCAGCGCGCTTTTAGTGTGACCTAGACTACCGGGTAGTTTTCAGAACTTTTCAGGGCAATTGACTCGTGATCAATTTTCTTCGAGCCACAATGAACCCACTCGACACATTGGTGACTCTCGATTGTCGTGAAAATCTCGAGGGCTCGATTACAGACACGAGGTACCAAAACGATCGAAAAATCAAATTAGTGCCGGTCGACGAGAATTTTCCAATTTAGTGGAGTCACCCACGATCGGCCATATATCTCAGTCGAACCGACCTATCTCTGATCTCAATTCGATTTTTAATTGTGCCGTAATAACCTCTAAAGATGAGCACGGTCGAGAAGCCGATTCTTGATCGAATTCTCAAGTCTATTGCCTTAAAATTTCTTAATGGCTTACCCAGCTAGTCTAGTTATCTCGAGAGTAATCAGCTCTGAGAACAACCCTATAGACGCGTCAATGAAATGCCCAATTAATTTAATAGAAAACAATACCGAAAATTTTGGATGTCATACTTAACACTTGTTTTTTTATTCTAGACAACAAATTGAAAATAGGATCTGGAAAGAAATACCAAGAGAGAGTAAAGTCCCTCACCAAAAACCAATTTAAAAAGAAGCATATATTACTATTAGCTAATTGCAAGCATGTGACATCTTTTCTACTGTCATGTATGCCTTTCTTGATTGGCAAAGACAGTTGACGGAGCTATCATAGCTCCTTTCGGAAAGATTATGCTTGAAATTGTACCAAAGGGGCAGAAAATCTCATTCTTCAAAACAATTATTAAGATTTAATTGCACAAAAAGATTAGTAGATGTCTGTGTTAGTAAAATAGAGGAGATCCATTTGAGTATTGCGTGCATGTTGTGATTATATGAA
The DNA here is from genome assembly GCA_014182555.1 of Eucalyptus erythrocorys. Taxonomy (NCBI): domain Eukaryota; kingdom Viridiplantae; phylum Streptophyta; class Magnoliopsida; order Myrtales; family Myrtaceae; genus Eucalyptus; species Eucalyptus erythrocorys. Next base: position 37,915,567 of record CM024604.1, read on the forward strand.
GCTATTCCTTCCTAAGAAATTTTTTAATGGATTCACATATTCTTCTTAATAAAGTTGAACTATCTTAGATTAATGTATTGGTACTGAATGGAAATTCTAGCCAAGATTGATTATGCAAAAGATATGCTGTAAACTGTTGGTCAAATATGATCTTTTCTCTCGACCCATCAAAACAGGTGCACGGCCAATGGTTCGACTATTAGAAAAGGATGTAAATGGTATATATCTATCAGAATTATAAGACCGCATAACACATTAAATGACATTAAACAAACAGTTTCGGAAAACATATAGGTTATTCTATTAGCAGTATTCAAATAGCCGTCAAAACCAATACGGTGAGAAAAACGAATTTTGTGAAAATGATTGGACAACATATGTATCCCACAAGAGTCCTTAGACAATTGGAGAATTTTGTCGTATGTGATTTACATTTTGAGATGATAAGTACATATTCAAGCTACTGATATTTCTGATCAATGTAATTATAGACAACAGTAGAAGGACACAAAAGGGTTAGTGCAATAGTCAATTAAAAAACCGCCCGACCTACTACCGTCACCCAACGAACGGCTTATGTGACAGCCGTAATTTGACCAAATCTCCAACATTTGATAGCCACTGAGTGTCCTCTCAACCTTTTTGCTCTTCAAGATCATGTATCCTCCGTGGACCTTGGTACTATGATCATATATTTGACTTCTCGGATTCGGCCCTCCACTGATAGAATTAACGTTCATTATGCAATGAATGGACCTCTGATGAGAGAGGGGCAATATATATATATATATATATATATATGTGTGTGTGTATTTTAGAAAAAGCTTCCAAAACGGAATGGAATATTTAACTGGATATTCCAAAGGCATATATTTTGACAATCCCATCTTTCATGAAATTCGATACTTGAGCTTCTTGAGCTTGACAAGTACTTGGCCGACTTGAGTAGTCAGTAGTTGATCGTGTTCTTGAGGTAGATTGCATGGAGCTTGGCCTAGTCCAATGCATCTTGTAATTTAGTCACTAAGATCAAGCTTATTTATCATTTCTTCTCCTCTTCGTATATTCCTCATGTGTATATATATATATGCATCCTAACATTCGCAAATCACCCATAAACAATAGTTTCAAGTTTAGATCCTATATTTAGTTTTATGATATTATGAGACATGATCCATGATGATAGTAACAAATTATTGGTTCTGGCAATAAAAATCTTGATACCTTCACTTAGGACAGTCACCAAAAGGGAGTTTAAGTATGAGCTCATTAATGTGTCCAACTAAAACAATCTCCATTTAAAAGTTTAAGTCAATAATTATTGTTTAACTAGAATATATTAACTATTTCACTTTACACCACATGTCCGATGTGAAACTTTTTTGGCCAAACACCTTCAAACGTGTGCTTAAAAAAGCCCCTCCCTCACTTGTGAGCCATCTCAATTCGAATCTCCACTTTAACTTGGCCTGATATGGTAGATGTTGGTGAGCAAAACATCTAACCTTGACTCTACTTCAATCACCTTGGACTAGCCAAGATCAATTGGAAGGAAGGGACGCCATCCATTATTTCAATTGGGGAGTTACATGCAAGATTCATCTTTTGATATATTTCTCCAAACGTTGATGCACATCAAAAGTGGCCTACCAACAACCTTCTTCTCTAATATCAATACTTTCATCACATAGCAAAAGTAAGATACCTTCATTTGGAGAGATCATTAAGAGAAATTCACATTCCATCCGGTCAGTATATCCATTTGGATTCACATTTATACATTATATGAATGTGGTCAAGGTCCTATTGATAGAGCTAATCTATTTACATTTTATTAAATCAAAAGAATTAATCGAACATTTTAGAGATTTTAAGAGTCAATTTTGTTTGAGACAATTTCATAAATTATAACTAATTTATTCTAAAATTTTGGTGTGAAAATTTTAAGTTCACCTTTTGGCCCTTCTCAAGTGTAAGTTTGAGTTTCCAAACTTTCTTTTCTTAGTCAAATTCATTACTCAAGGATTATCAACCCTTGTCTCATTCACTGTTTATCCACGGTAATTAACTAAAAAAATCTAATTGCATATGAGAAATTGAACTCTTTCTTTTCAATAGAGCAACTTTCTTCAGAAAAATACCCCAAAAATATGAAAAAAAAAGTTGCCAAATTAGTATCATGAAAGCACCTTCACAATCATTTTACAAAATCTAATAGGGACAGCAAATCTCCAGGAAAGGAAAAGGTCAAGGGTCAAATGCACTGCAACCATCAAACTTTCAAAAGAAAAACCCCACCACTCCTCTTTGTCACAACAAGATCAAAGTTCTATTTTGTTTAGTCCTTCACAACTTAGTGAAATGGACCAAATAATGAGCCTCCAAATTGGGATTCTCTTGCCCCAAGCAACTCTCCATCAAAATGGAACTCCACTTGTCCAGTTAGCAAATTGATATATTTTTTTATTTAAATACTTAAAGAATTTGACAGAAGAACATGGCATGGTTGGCTCCTACACCGGCGGAACCTTCCCGACCGCCTGCCGCTAACATTTTATAATCCACAAGTTGAAGAGAAAAACATTTTCACTTTGCCAATTTTTCACTTTAGTGCTCATGGAATTTCGGTGGAGTCAACTAAACTATAATAGAGTCGTCCAAGACTGGTCTGATGGTGACCTTTGACTCTTCAAGACAGAATTTTCTAGAGATTCTATCAGTTGTTGACGGATTGTTCCACGTGTAGCATCCCCCGGACCAGTTAAAACTAGGGTTAATACCTTGAAAAACCCCAAACTGGTACACTTGTGACAAATTTACCCCAAACTATTTTTTTGACCATGAAAAACCCTAAACTGGTACACTTGTGACAAATTTATCTCGACTAACTATAAAAAACCCTAAACTGGTATATTTATGACAAATTTACCCCAAACTAATTTATTCGACCAAAAAAAACCCCAAACTGATAAATTTGTGACTAATATACCCCTCGCTAAATTAGATTAATACCACAAAAAAATCACAAAAATTGTAAACTGTGACAAATAGAATGTAAAATCCCAAATTGGTATATCGGTCAATTGTCACGCGTCATTTAACTTTATAATTTAATAAGAAAATTTAACTAAAACTAACAGAGGGTAAATTTGTCACAAGTATACCAGTTTAGGGTAAATTTGTCAAAGGTATATAAGTTTGGGGTTTTTGGAGGTCAAAAAAATAGTTTGGGGTAGATTTGTCACAGGTGTATCAGTTTGGGGTTTTTCAGGGTGTTAACCCTTGAAACTAAGAAGAGCAAAAGCAGGATTTTTCTTTTCGATATATGAGCCAAAAAGTCGAATTATCTTAAAATCTATCAAATACTATGTAAATTTCATAAATCAATTAAATTTAAGTCTTTAAATTGTGTTCTTGATCCTAATCACTGAACAATTTGCAAGGCATGGTTTAATTGATCATCTCTAAATCTTGTGCCGGGAATCCCTTGACATTTTATCAACCACACCAACTCTGAAATACTGACAATAAAAAAAATAATTCAATTATAATACATAAAAAATATAAACTTCATCTGTTTAGTAAGAGGTCTTCCAAGGCCTTTTAATGATTTTGTGCATGGTGCTTGACTTCATTTATCATAAAGAGCTGGGGTAACATCTATTGAATACTAATTATATGCATTTTGCTGATACTTTGGTAACAAAATGTCCATGAGTGTCTATAAGAGCGCGTTTGATAACATTTTTGTTCTCAGAAACAATTTCTAATTCGAAATGATTATTTTTTATTCTCCCGAGAACAATTTCTAAGCATTTTAAGCCGTTTAGTAACTATCCAAAATTTCATTTCCCAGAAAAAAAAATGATTTTGGTATCGTGCTCAAAATTTCTACTCAAAATCATTTTTTCAAAAAAAAAAATTATTTTATTTTATTTTTCCTTTTTTTCTTTTTTCTTCTTTTCTTTTTTTCCTTTCTTTCTCCTATTCTTCTTCTTCAAGTGGCCGATCACCGGCCTTGGGATGACTGGCAACCGACCAAATGAGGGCCCTCGGTGAGGCCGGCCCTCGTCGGTCGAGCCTCGTCGGCCAGCTTGGGCTCGGCCGAGCCTCGATAGGGCTGGCCAAGCCCCGGGCAGGGTTGGGCGAGGCCCACCTAGCCACAAGCAAGGCTTAGCCTCGTCGGTGGCTGGGCTTGCCTTTGGTGAGCTCGCCAGACCTCGCTTGGTTTGGCGAGCTTGCCGGACCGGTTGCCGTCGACCAATAGCGATAAACGACAGATGGCGGATGGCAACCGCAGTGGTGGTAGTAGATGAAGATGAAGAAAAGGGAAGAAGAACAAGAAAAAAGAAAATAAAAAGAGAAAATATGTGCTTGATTCTAGAATCGTTCTCGGGAACAAAAATCAATTTTTTTTTTGTAATTCTTGACTCTGTTCCAAATCTATTTCAGGGAACAAAAAAATAGTAATTTGTTCTCGGGAACAAAAATTTTACCAAACAAAATTCTATTCCAAAATTACTACCGGGAACAAAAAAAAATAGAAATTTTTACTATTTGGCCGGTTATCAAACATGGCCTAATTGTCCTTTTCAAGAAGAATTGAAGGAGTAAATTTGAAAGCATGGAGATAATAGAATTTTATAGCAAGTAACAAAGTCAGTAAATAATTCCAAGTAAAGGTGAAAATATGATGATTACTTGCAAAGGCGACGGCAGTCATTGCTATTTTAAATTCTTGTCAGTATATGTTGAATAAGCAGTTATCTATAAGTATCTATAAGTTGTAACAAAAGGAGAAGAAAGACACACAAAGATAGCATATCAGACATCTCTATTTTCCATTATGGCTTTTCCTATAATTATGTTTCCTTTGTATTTTTGTTTGATTTAGTTCAATTAGTTCAATTTTCCAAAATTTCTTCATATTAACTCAACGAACCCAAAATTGAATGGTGATTATTTTCGTGATTGTCAGTCGTCTTTCCAAAATGACCATTTTGTCCGTTTTGATTGCTTTAGAAAAGTTAGAGCAATCAAATTGGAAAGAATAGAACCTCCCAATTATCTCTAAGGAGATATGGCTGTCTTCAGTTATTTTTTCTTTCCTCCACGTTGAAGTAAATCGAGTTCCATCGGGTGAAGCAATATGAACATTAAATTAAGTTGTTTGTTTTATGTCCCACTTCACTGATTTAATTGCTGAAATGCCTCGCGAGTATGAATGGAGATAGTGTGGTAAAAAAAAATTTCCTATGACACCATTGTTCATCTGTTTGGGAATGTCACAAAATGGTCCGATTGAAAGCCAAATCATGTCGGGCTACTTGATTGAACCAAATAATAATAATAATAATAATAATAATACATTGATCTACATGAAATGAGGAGTACATTTACCTCGATTCGGTCCAAATGCAACAGTGAAAGTGAGCGCAACCCAATTACTTAGGAAGATTAACTTCAACGCACTTCATTCTGGTTCCATTAAGCTTGCTTACTTGTTTGGCTGAAAAAAGGCTTTCTCAGTTCATATTGAACTCAGAGAAAGATATGTCATTTTTACATCGACAACATATAGTAATTTATCAGGTTTTCTAAAATACATAGAGGGTATCAAATGCAGCACGACTTAAATAATTCAAACAGACTCACAAATTTGATTCTTCTCGTAACATTCGATTATTCCTTCTTGACAAGACAATATTAGATTTTTTGTCACCAGATTTTTTCTTACCAATTTTTATACTTCATATTAGCATTGTATTTGAATGCCTACTGGTAGATGATTTGAAGACTCTGAATCTCGCAAGACATGTGTTTGACATTACTAGAGCTATTTTTTATATTTGAAAGTTCTTCCTACTAAAATAAATTATGGCCTTCAACATTTGCTCCGAACTTTATGAAGTTCTTTTAGAATAAAGATGAACACTATTACTAATAAATTAGATTATTTCAAAGCTTTAAACCTCATAGGACCAAGATCAAGCATTCAACCTCATTGAAACTAAACTTTCTTGAAATAGAAAATGTGCACTAGTTCAGTATTCTTTTTTTTTTTTTGGTTGTAACACTTGTTCAGTAGACAATATTGCATCTTTCAATATAGCAACACTTTTGTAATATGGGCAACTGATAGTAGGCTAGAATTTCCCTTACTGAGTATTCATAATAAGCGCCCTTAAAACACTCTTTAGCACTACTCATATTCTTGAGGAAATTTAGACAATACACTAGTATGGCAAATGCCATATGTCAATAAACAAAAGACAGACCTATATTACATGTGTTATATTGTCACTTGTCAAGCCTTGTTAATGTTGGAATATATCCGTAGTGGATTTTTTTATAGTTAAACTTTATCCAAATATTTAACGAGTTCATTTAAATGTGTTAAGAATCATATTTTAATCATGTTGATACTTAGTTTTGATTGTACAAGCATTTGAGCTATATTTGACAAAATTGTGTAAATCTACAAAAGAAAGTTTGAAAGCAAAATTTTGGTTTTGCAAAACAATAAGACCTAATCAACGGGCACTTTTATAGATTCAAAGATCATTAGAGTTTCTAAATTGAAGACCCATCTCAAAACAAAAAGGTATGGCATTCCAAGATTATTTAGCCTAATTCGCTCAAGAAATTGGTGAGATGGCATGACGAGAACTTGCCATTAATAAAAGATAATCAATAGAAAATTTGATTAATAGCCTAGTTTGAGGGAAGATTCTACACATGTTTTTAAGAAATTTTTGCCAAGATTTTTATGGGGAGAATTAGATGACATGACGCCTACTTGATTCATGTGCAACATTTGAATTGGAGCTTTATAAATTGGAGAAAACTTGGCCAAAAGTCATACAATAAAAAAGGGAAACAACAAGTTAGGGTGAGCATCAGTCTAGGATTGACCCTGGACCGACCTTGGACTGGCTCAACCCAGCCGGTCTTTGTCCAATTAGAAAGGGCACTAGGTCAATCCTTGGTCATAGGAGTTTTGGGTTGGTCTAACTTGGACCAACCCCATACATTTTATATATTATATAATATATATTAGATGTATCTATATGATATATCTAATATATAATATATTATAAATTTTTGTATACTCTAAACCCTAGCACCTCTTCCCATGTTCTCTTCTCAAGTCAGTTTGCTATGTAAATTAGAAAGTAGAACGAAACCTAGCCCTAATTCGACCAAAAAAAGGAAGAAACCTTCTTCACTCACCTCACTCGCTTGCTCATCTCGTGGCCAGCCTCTCTTAAATCGCCTTGCCGCTTGCCTCTATTCCCTCGCCTTGCATAGTCGTTTTTATGGTTTGTTGCTTTAGCAAATGTACATTTCTATATTACCTTTTCTTATATTTATGTTTGATATATATTGGTGTTCATAGTTTGGTTGCTCAATGTAGCATGATTGATGAGTATGTAATTTGTAATATTATATTTGTTCCTCTAAGGAAAACAAAAAATGAAATAATAAATAATCGGTTGGACCCCGGTTGACCATGGAATGAGACCGAACCCATAGGGTCGTATGAGGTCACAACATAATTTTATCAAACTCAATATGTATTAACAATTGTTTATATCCATCCTCTCACACGATATATTCTGAAATGAACATGTTCAGACAACGTTAAGTTGTTTCCGTGAAGTGCTTTCTTAAGTAAAGGAAATGCAATTGGGAAATGTGTGAAGATGGACTTCTGGTGTGAATACATAAAATTAACACATTTCATTTGGTGTTACTATCTTGGAAACACGAATCTTGTGTTTATGACTAGCAAAAGAATTTGACTTATTTGACGAAATGAATTTAAGCAGTTGTAGGATGTGGGAGATATAATTCAAAATTTTAAAATCTACAAGAAATTTGTGCAATCATATCATTGTTATGTGGGTATGGCCATTGTCCATCTTTACCACTAATAGATATTACTAGAATATTGGGCAAAGTTTGAAGTTGAAAATGATGTTAAGTTTGCTTTGTTGTAAGAGATGATAGTGCCTAACAAAATTTTTCTTGAAAGAAAGAACATACTATTTCAAACATATGAACATGAATGTTGTATCGTTATCAAATATGTATTTTTGCTCAGAAATTTGTTCCGGGAATAGAAGTAGAAAAAATTATTTATGGAACAGAAATTGTTATTTAGAACAGACTTTCCAACTGAAATGTCCTTTAAATATGACTCACTGCCCGAACCTGCTGTTGCAGCGAATATTGAGTCACGATTACCACTGCTAGAGAAGTTTTCTGTTGTTAGAATAAATCTAGATTTACTAAGAATGGTCTACTAAACAGTACACAAAATGATGCGACAGAGTTTTGTCGGATATTATATGAACCACCCATTTGCTTAAATGCTATCATCGCCTCACAACTTAACAACTGAATTTTAGTATACCGAGCATAATTTTTTATTTTATGAGTCGTGTAAATGTATTCTTGGGACACACTCATTAATAAACTAAATTAAGTATACTTGGCTGGTGTCTCAAACACATTTCGGTAAGACAATCCTTTTTTTATTAGCAATGAAACAAAAGAATCTAATGTGCGTTTTGGGCGGCTAAGCATGCACATTCTAAATCGATTTTAAAAGCTTAATGTGACAACCATCGAGAGATTGAAGGGTCAAACAACAAAGGACAGAGAACTTTGGTATTTCACTTGAATTTGTCGACCAAAGTTAATGATACGGGCTTGCACACGAGCCGTCAACATTTACACTCTTCTCCTCCAAGTGACGAGTAAAGAGAAACCCTAAATGTTTGGTGCATGTGGATTGTGGTGGCCTCATCATATGGTCATTTATATGGTAAGCCCTTCATCTCTTGATATTTCCTCCTTATTATAAGGAGGGTCTCTTTAACAAATATCTACCTAAATTATCAAAACAACTAGGATACACATATAATAAGTTCATGAAAAAAGTTGCACGATCGGTTCTCAACCTACTGTATGAAAATAAATCAAGTCAAAAACCTTTTAATTGGATCAATTTATTCTTAAACCTTCGAAGGAAAGTGAAATTAAATCTTCTTGGTCATGCCTCACCCGATCCATAATATATCATCGAGGACTCTTCTCTTAATTAAGTCAGACAAAGCATTTGATAGTAGGGCAAGTGAAGAGCAGTGCGCAAGATCATTTCAACGTGTGCTTGAACCTGACGTATCCTTCTCACGACCTAATTCCATGGTAGGGCGGTAATTATTAGCCATACTTTGTGGTTACTGTGTAAGCACTCAAAATAATTTTCGAAACAATTAAACGAGGTCTACCAAGAACAGTCGTTGTCAGATTACATGCATGATTCAAAACTACAATAGTTTTCTTCACCACAATCGAAAGGTGAAAGCGGGCGGCGGCCTATTTTTAGTTGGAAATTTTACGATGGTATGTTAAAATCAACAAAGTTGGCGCGAGTTCCTGTCCATTGTGGTGAAGAAAATTATTTTAGTGGCAATTATCACCATCCACGAAGAAGAACCAAAATGAAGTCCACGTACATAGTTTTATATGTAATTGGTCAGTGGTTAAGATTCTCACAAAGTCACTTTCTCAGGCCTATAAATAGCAATGCGGAGTTCAAGTGCTTCTCATTCGGTCGACTATATTCTTTCCTTCCTATTTCTTCTCAGTGCTTGCTTCAAAGTAGAAAATCAAACTTCCTTTGCCACACTTCTCTGGCTATGGCTGATCTCCAAGTCATATCAATATTTGTGATCATTTTCACCTTCATTGCGTTCGATGCAATTCTAACTTCTGAGGGAAGGTCGATAAAATCGGAGTGGGAGGACGAACTCCGTGCAATTAATTACGACCAAATGCACAAACAAGCATCACAATTTCTCCTGCCGAGTCAGTCTCCTACGAACGATGATCATTTTGATGAGGGGGAGGAGATGGTTGCCTCGCCTATAGCACATGATCAGGCGGCCAGTTTGGGCGAGTCAGAAGCAGTGTACAAGGATGATTTCCGCCCCACAGCCCCTGGGAGCAGCAGCCCCGGATTGGGCCATTCTTTCACTGGCTTAAAGAAGGAAGCTGTTCGACCGAAAGCTCCGAGTGGTGATGAGGAAAGGCTAATCGTTGCGGGTCAACCAAATGATTTCGAAGGCACAAGACCGGGTCACAGCCCCAGTGTCGGCCATGATTTTCAGAATGAGGAACCAAAAGCCTAAATATTTCAAAATTGAAAGTCAAAGCTGTCTTATGGAAGTCTTGTTCATTCTGCTTCAGTTAGGTCTTATGTCCCGAAATGTTATTCTTCAGTTCCTCTGGACATGGTTCTGCTTGGTGTGTGTAAAATTATCCGTCAATTTGGTATTGAACTATATAACTATTTAATGAAAAATAACGAGGTTTCTTTAGAAATTACCTGCTATATCATACACGTTGGATATTGTATGATATTCCACTTTTCTGTTGTACTACTTTCTTCTCGATCTTCCTCAATGTTATGTTGAGGCCAGGAGAAGTATTAAGACAGAAGTTTTTTGGAAATAACGACATGAATGATGGACAGAGATTAAACATAAAAATGGCTAAACCTCGTACAGAAAACGACATTGACCACTTTTGACTTGGAAGTTCCATAAGGTATACTGTACCAATTTTTATATGTTTCTGTAAAGAACTTTAAATATTGAAACTGGCCTACGTCATCTATTCTTTCAGAGTTCTCTTTGCATATAACTAGTGCCCTACAAATGTATGACAGAACATGAATGTATCCAAATCAAATTGGTGATAATAGACGGGAAAACAAACCGAATAGTAATAGCAGCAAAATGATGTAAAGGAAAAAAAAGGAAGCACATTAATTGAACTTGTGAGCGATGCTTTGACCATATACATAATCTCTCTGCACGGTAAAGCGAACCCAAAGAGATAGTCTCAACCTCAAATTTAGACCAATAAATTCCATAAAAAGCCTATATGGGTTATGGTAAGTTTTAAGTGCCGTTACTTCTTCGGAAAGTGGTCTCATCCATAATTTATTTTATTTATTTATTTTATGGCCATCTCTTTTACTCAAGCCGCCACCCTCTCGCCGGTTATAGGCACGCTTTTGTTTACTCAATCATTGCTGTTAACTTGAGTTCAGAAAGTTTGGAATATGGACACTTAATTTAATCGTTCAACTTATTGCACGTATAGTGGGAAAAATGCCAAAAAGTCCTAAACCTTTTGCCTTTGTGCCTAAAACTTTTTTTGGTGCCGATTTAGTCCTAAACCTTTTTACGTTGTGCCAATTCAATCCTTTCCGGTCAATTTGGCCGGATTTTGCTGACTGGACGCCGACCGGCTGACGTAGCCTTGTCGGCACTGACGTGGACAACTTATAATAATTTTTTAATATTTTTTATTTTTATTTTTATTTTTATTTTTGTTTTTCTTTTTCCTCCAGCCGGTCGCCGGTCCGGCGACCGCCGAGGCGACGGCCGGCGAGGGCAAGGCCGACCTCGCCGGCCACCTCGCCCGATCCGGCGAGGCCGGATCCGGCGAGGCCATGGCCGTCCCTCGCCGGATCTCGGCGAGGACGAGCCTCGCCCATGGCCGGCGAGGCCATGGCCGTCCCTCGCCGGATCTGGCGAGGTCGAGCCTCGCCGGCCATGGCCGTCCCTCGCGGGATCCGGCGAGGGCGAGCCTCGCCGGATCCGGCGAGGTGGTCGACGAGGGCGGCCTCGCCCTCGTCGGCCGCCTCGGCCGGTCGCCGGACCGGCGACCTGCGGGAGGGAAAAAAAAATAAAAAATAATATTAATATTAAAATATTATTAAAAGTTGTCCACGTCAGCGCCGATAAGGCCACGTCAGCCGGCCGGCGTCCAGTCAGCAAAATCCGGTCAAAATTGGCCGGAAAGGACTGAATTGGCACAATATAAAAAGGTTTAGGACTAAATCGGCACCAAAAAAAGGTTTAGGACTAAATCGGCACAAAGGCAAAAGGTTTAGGACTTTTTTGGCACTTTTCCCCACGTATAGTTGGCCGACAACTTATTTACCATCGTTCTAAAAGCAAATTTTTATAAAACAAGGAAATAAATTAGACAATCAATTTATGCGATTCAATCAGTAGGGCCTATTCCATGGAGGGTAAAGCAACACATAATTTTATTATAAATTAAGTGATAAAATCGAGATTATAACAACACTCGAGACACTCAAACACGCTTAACGTGCCCCAGCTCCCAATTACATTCACATAGTATTTAGCACCCATAATTCCTCAAGTAACAATCTCCCAATCTCACAAAAGAATTCACAAATCTTACCCACAGGATTTTGCTTGACTCGAATACTTAAAGCTCCTCTTGGATTGCTTCAGAGTGTAATTCACAAAGAAGTCGTCTCTTGGATGCTCTTCACAAAGAAAATCTACCTCATATAATGAAAACATTTGGATCCAATATAGGAAACTTACACAAGCTGGGAGGCCTACCTGGATGGAGTTTCCTTTATGGGTTCAACTTTGAGAAAATATTTCAACATCTTTATATTGGCTTGTTGTTTGAGTTAAGTCACAATCGTTTTGCTAGAATTCGAACTTCATTGCTATTCTTTCCACATCCTCTTATGGGATCAACCATGAGAGAAAACTTTCAAGTCTAAGGCCAAGTCAGGCTAGAACGTCACTATAACTGGGGGTCTCATTAAAACACCAACTCCAACTGCACCTTTAGTTACTCCACAAGGATTCTCGAACATAACCTCCTCGATCAGACTCCTCAACCACAAACACTAGGCGGCCTATGTAGTCTCAATAGATACAAGCAATTGCTCTATTTCATGATTCCTCAGTAAAAGATTTGCCGATGTTGATTTTGGGAGTACGTGGTGCTAGGGGTTTGTGTGATAGCCCAAGTGACGGTGTGCGAGGAGGAGGGATGGCGGTGGTCCCCAAATATGCGCAGGGAAGGGGAAGGGGTCCCTCTCTAGTCCCACATCGCTTAGGGGAGGAGTCATGGGGCTAGTTTATAAAGGCTTAAGTCCCTTTAATCTGCATAACGCATTTCACGTACACTTCCGTTGTGCTGAAAACAAAGCCTTGAGAGAGGACGGCGGTGGGCCGAGCCTCCAAAGAGGACAATATTATGGCTTGGGAGAGGGCGGGCCAGTGGGCCGCGCCTCTACCCCTACATAACGTGTTTCACGTACACTTCCACTACTTTGAAAACAAAGCCGTGAGGGAGGAGGTTGTTGCGTGCATGCCTCCAAAGCGGACAATATTGGGTTGGGATGGGTGCATTGTGGCCTCTTTCCCAGATAATGCGTTTTAAAGCCGTGAGGATTTAGTGTCCAAAGTGAACAATATTACACAGTGGGGCCCAAGTCATTACAAATGGTATTAGAGCCGACTCCCGACCCTGGACATGCGCAGGGAAGGGGAAGGAGTCTCTCTCTAGTCCCACATCGCTTAGGGGGGAGTCTTAGGGCTAGTTTATAAAGACTTGGGTCCCTTTAATCTGCGTAACGCATTTCACGTACGCTTTCGCTGCGCTAAAAACAAAGCCTTGAGGGAGCACGTTGGTGGGCTGGGCCTCCAAAGAGGACAATATTATGGCTTGAGAGAGAGAGCGGGCTGGTGGGCCATGCCTCTGCCCCTGTGTAATGCGTTTCAGATACGCTTCCACTGCACTGAAAACAAAGCCATGAGGGAGGAGGTTGCTGCGTGCATGCCTCCACAACGGACAATATTGGGCTGGGATGAGTGCACTGTGGCCTCTACCCCAAACAACGCGTTTTAAAGCTGTGAGAACTTAGTGTCTAAAGCGGACAATACTACACAGTGAAGCTCGGGTCATTATAGTTTGCACCGTTGAGGTAAGTTCGTTTCATGGCCTTATTCCTTTTCACTTTTCCCGTCTAGTGTGTGAGGGTTTTATTCATTGCAATTGCTACCTCCACAAGGTGGTTTGGACCTGGGTTCTGTTTTCTTAAGACAAAGTGGTTTTAAGTATATAATATGAGCCATAGAACCAAAGCAACAAGTTCGAACGAAGTTGAGTTCTTTGGATTGTCGTTGAAATGCAATAGTCATTCATTTAATCTGGTTTCCCCCTATCTTGTGATTCTTATATGCAAACCAGAATTTGACCAAATAGCTTTCATCCATGGAAATAGAAGTAACATGTGCTTGGATTATAGAAAAGTATTTTATGTGTTGGTCGAACAACTGAGGTGGTGGGATAAATCAATCACATTACTCGTCTACTATGCTTGTCATCCTATTCTAAAACACAAAATTTTATAAATAACTATATAACTGAAGATTAAAACCTAGGTTTCTATTATTTAAAAAAGCATAAATTTTTATAAAGGAAAAATACTAATGACTCAAAATGATCTAGTTTCTTTCATACATAAAGTAGAGGGAGAGATTGATGAAGAAATTTTTCTCAAGGGACAAGCTAGCCTGCTGTTTTTTTTTTTTTTTTTTTTTTTTTAAAGCTTTGTATCATATGATGGTTTTCCAAGCTTCGGCAAATTCTATAGCTTTTCCTTTAAATTCTTCTTTTTAAAACATTGTAAGAATTACCAAAAAAGTCCTAAACCTATTGCAATTGTGCCGGTTCAGTTATAAATCTTTTTTTTAATCAATTTAGTCCTAAACATTTTATAGTTGTGCAAATTCAGTCCATTCGACCAAAATTGACCAGCCAGCACTGACATGGACACCGGTGGGAGACAGCTGACTAGCAAACGCTGATATGACAATTTTTTAATATTTTTTCAAATTTTTAAATATATATTTTTAATTTTTTAATTATTTTTTCCCATCTTCTCCTTCCTCTAGGAAAAAAAAAGAAAAAAAGATTTCAAAATTTGAAAAAAAAAATTTAAAAATTTAAAAAAAAAATGTCACATCAACCACGTCAGCATTCGTCAAATGGTTGACGTCTACGTCAGCACCGACTAGCCAATTTTAGTTGGATGGACTAAATTGGCATAAGTGTAAAAGGTTTAGGACAAAATTGACCCAAAAAAAAAGTTTAGAGCTGAATTGGCACAATTACAATAGGTTTAGAATTTTTTTGGTAATTCTCCCTAAAAACATAAGTCATTGTCTATCGATTTGGATGATTACTTCGGTAATTCCTAAGAAGTACTTTTTGCTGAAATCAGTGCTGATGAAAGTGACTTGTATATGTAAAAGAATAATGAGACCACAATCTTCTGAAGATAAACCCAATATTAATAACCCATATCACCTACAGAAATTATAAGATTTTAAGTGGGCGAAAAAAGCTTTAGGAAGAGAAAAATCTCTCTGGACAATATATAGCTACAAAACCTTCACGAAAAATACTAAATAATTTTTTCTATCAAGTAAATTACTTGTTGCATATCCATAAATTTCCACATATATAGAATAACATAACCAAAAAGAAAGGAATGGAAAAGAAATATATTGATGATTGTATTCATATTCTATATCTACAAAAAATAAATTCATCAAAGTTCTAGCATGGTCCAAAAACCTTTCTTATTTGGCTTTTTCATGTTCCACCTTAACAAGATCGATCACTCTCTGGAACAACCATTGCGAGCATGGTAGCTTGATGCGCCTATGCTTCAAATGGATCTGGTCTTCAAAATTCTTAAGCAAAACTTGGAAGATCTTGCAATCTAAGTATGCCAAAGGGACCGAATAACCCTTCTCCTCTTCATCCACATATACTTGAAAGTATCCCTTTTGAGCCACCCTTAACCACTCAACTAATCTCAAACTTTTCTGCATTTTTTTTTTTCCAATTTGAATGCTGGAAAATTTCAGTAAGCTTACTAGGCTAGAGAGTTTGATTGCAGAAACTAGAAAAGAGCAAATTGCAATTCATCTACCGTAACTATATATAGATTGCTTAGAATGAAAGGTTTGCAGAAGAATTAGGATTTGATTTGCTATAATAACTAGTTAATATTTGCATCTTGGGATATGTAGTTTTTCAAGATTTAAAAGATGAGGTCTTAATCTACTCTAACCAGAGATATTGACAAGCTCTTTCGTTGAATAACAATAAATAATTTAAAGAAAAAAAGAAATTCGAAAATTTCTTCCTTGGCTGCAATTCTAAAGCAGCGTAAGATAATACATTACGATGAGAGAGTGCAACATAGTCACTTAATATATAGTTTTCATTTTTAGTAATGACAATTTCATTCACTATATTAGTGTATAGATTTGTATTTTAAGATTGCTTAATTCCGTCATCTAATTATTGTATAACGCAACAACAATCTCAAACTTTTAAGGGATCACAAATATTTTCGGCTCTTTCCCAAAATATTCTCAGTTAGTTATGTTATGAATATTTTATCCATGGACAAGGGTGAACTAATATTTTTTTACTTCACTTCGAACGTACTCCAGTTTTAAATTTCAATCTTTTTTATCTTATAGAAAACCTTAAAGAATAAAATTTCCGATCTTGAAATATTTTCTCTTTTTACACACACGCGTCAATAATTACTCTATATTAATTAGTAATTCAAAAATCTCATAATAAAGCGCAATATTCTTTACATGTTAAGTTTGCATAGACACAACATATGCACTTTTGCATATATATATATATATATATATATATATATATATATATACATATATATATTTTCAAGCGCACATTTTCGTTTAAGAAATTCCGTGATTGTCGATGCTTCATTTAAATTTAATCATAATAGCCAATAGCCAATTAATGGGAAATTATTCATGGAAAATTATTCGGTGCACATAATTTACATACTAAATTGAATCTGCTATTCAATCAAATAGATTAATAGAGGTACTGAAGCTATTCAGATTCTCCATAGGCTCTAAAACAATTCATTTAATTGACAAGTACGTAATCCCATCGCTTTTTCTTCCGCAACACATGCTTGACCTCTTCACGCTCTACTTTTGCCAGATCGAGAACGTCGGCGAAATCCTCTTGCGCGCAAAGTTGGGGCGGCGTCACAAGACTCACAGCCATTGCCTCCGAACAGTCTAGGGTCCACGTGTCCAGGCCACAGCCCGAGCTTCGGACGTGGGGTTCATAACTAGGGTTTTGTTAAGTTCAGTGCAACTCACAGGACATTGCTCACCATATGATCTTCTTCTGCTACATATCAGACGCACGCGTCTTATAGTTCATGTGATGGCCAAGGTTATATTTTCTAGCTACTGCTGGAGTAAAGAGTGTCAGTAATAGTGTATATACATGAAACATGCATCGTAACAAGGATAATGCAAGTACTGGTTGTAGTTCTTTGGTTACCAATTGTTTCTGTAATGAAAAACTTTCCGGGGTAGTTGTAATGACCCAGGTCCCATTGTATAATATTGTCCGCTTTGAACACTTAGTCCACGGCTTTAAAATGCGTTATACAGATTAGAGGAACCCAAGCTATTATAAACTGGCCCAGGACTCCCTCCCTAGGCGATGTGGGACAGAGACCCCTTCCTTGCGCACGTCCGAGGACCGAGACGCGGACGCACCGCCATCCCTCCTCCCCATGCACCGCTGCTTGGGCTGTCACACTCTCCCCTCCTTGGGAGCACAGCACCCTTGCTGTGGCCCCACACGCGGTCGGGAGTCGACTCTGATACCATTTGTAACAACCCGGGTCCTACTGTATAATATTGTCCGCTTTAGACACTGAGTCCTCACGGCTTTAAAACGCGTTATACAGATTAGAAGGACCCAAGCTATTATAAACTGGCCCAGGACTCCCTCTCTAGGCGATGTGAGACAGAGACCCCTTCCTTGCGCACGTCCGGGGACCGAGGTGCGGACGCACCGCCATCCCTCCTCCCCGCGCACCACTGCTCGAGCTGTCACAGTAGTCCTTGCTTAATGACCCTAATTTGAATTAATTAATTCGTGCTGCATTTGAGACACTCTACATATTTCAGGAAACCTGATGAATTACTATATGTTGGCGACGTAAACACAACATATCTTTCTCTGTGTTCAATATAAACTGAGAATTTTTTTCAGCCAAACAAGTAAGCAAGCTTAATGGAACCAGAATGAAGTATGTTCAAGTTAATCTTCCTGAGTAATTGGGTGGTGCTCACTTTCACTGTTGCATTTGCACTGAATCGAGGTAAATGTATTCCTCATTTCATGTAGGTCAATGGCTTTTTTGTTTTTTGTTCGATCAAGTAGCGCGACATGATTTGACTTTAAATCGGACCATTTTGTTACATTCCCAAACAGGTGAACAATGGCTTCACAGTGTTTTTTTTTTTTTTTTTTTTGCCCCCATGATCTCCATTCATTCTTGCGAGGCATTTTGGCAATTAAATCAGTGAATTGGGGCACAAAACGAACAACTTCATTTAATGTTCATATTGCCTCGCACGATGGACCTCTATAGTAATTTCAACCAAGAGGAAAGAAAAAATAATTGAAGACAGCCATATCTCCTTAGGAATAATTGATTGCTCTAGCTTTTCCGAAGAACTTGAAACAAACAATAACAATCATCATGAAAAGACGACTGACAATCGAGAATAATAATCACCACTCAATTTTGGGTTCGTGAAGTTGATATCAGGAAATCGTGGAAAACAGAGATGGTTGATATGCTGTCTGTGTGTCTTTCTTCTCCTCTCTACTACAACTTATACATACTAACAAATAACTGCTTATTCACTTTATACTGACGGAATATCTAACAGCAATGACTGCTCCCGCCTTTGCAAGTAATCATCATATTTTGGCTTTTAATTAGAATTGTAAACTGATCATGTTGCTTGCTATAAAATTTATCAATGGCAACAGATATAAAAGAACAAGATAACAACAACAACAACAACAATAACAATAATAATATTTTGTTTCCAAAATATGTCCTTACTTAGAAATTGGCCTTTAGCTAATATGTATTTTTATGTGCCAACAATTCTATCATCTCCATGCTTTCATTTTTACTTCTTCAATTCTTCTTGAAAAGGACAATTATAGATACTCATGGACATTTTGGGACCAAAGTATCAGCAAAATGCATAAAATTAGTATTCAGTGGATGTTATCCCAACTCTTTATGATAAATGAAGTCAATCATCATGCAAAAATCATTAAAGGGTTTTGGAAGACCCCATAATAAACACATCAAATTTATATGTTTTTTTTTTTTTTTTATCATGATTGAAAATTTTTTATTGCCAATCTTTCAGGGTTGCTATAGTTGATTAGGTGTCGAGGGACTTTTGGCTCAGGATTTAGAGATTATCGATTAAACCACACCTTGCAAATTGTTCTGTAATAAGGATCATCAACACAGTCTTAAGATTTGAACTTAATCGATTCATAAAATTTACAGAGATTCATGGATTTTAAGATAATTCAACTTTTGTGCTCATATTTCAAAAAGAAAAATCATGCTTTGCCCTTCTTAATTTCAAATGGCCCTGGGAATGCTGTCCGTGGGACAATCTGCCAACAATTCATAGATTCTCTAGGGAATTCTGTCTTGAAGAGTCAAAAGGCCATCATCAAACCAGTCCTGGACGACTCTATTACAGTTTAATTAATTCCACCGAAATTCCATGCGCACTTAACTGACAAATCAACAGAATGAAATTGTTTTTCTCTCCAATTTCTGGATTATAAAATGTTAGTGGCAGGCAGTCGGGAGGGTTCCGCCGGTGTGGGAGCCAACCACGCCATTTTCTTTAGTCATATTCTTTAATTATTTAAGTAAAAAAATTGTCAATTTGCTAAATGGACAAACGGTGTTCCATTTTGATTGGAGGGTTCCTCGGGGCAAGAGAATCCCAATTTGGAGGCTCATCATTTGGTCCATTTCACTAAGTTGTGAAGGACTTGCAAAATACAACATTGATCTGATCGTGACAAAGAGGAGTGGTGGGGTTTTCCTTTCGAAAGTTTGATGGTTGTGGTGCATTTGACCTTTGACCTTTTGTTTTCCTGGAGATCTGCCGTACCTATTAGATTTTGCAAAATCATTGTAGAAGGTGCATCCGTGATATGATTTTGGCAGCTTTTTCTCATATTTTTGGGAGATTCTTCTTAAGAAAGTTGCTCCATTGAAAAGCAAGAGTTTTATTTCTCATATGCAGTCAGATTTTTTTTTTTTTTCTGTCAATTACCGTAGATAAACAGTGAACAAGAGTACTTAACAAGGGTTGATAATCCTCAAGTAATCAATTGAACTAAGAAAAGAAGGTTTGGAAACTCAAACTTTTACGTGAGAAGGGCCAAAAAGTGAACTTAATATTTTGACACTTTAAATTCAGAATCAATTCTTTATAATTTACGAAATTTTCGCAAACAAAATTGGCTCTTAAGATCTCTAAAATGTTCAATTAATTATTTTGATTTAATAAAATGTAGATAGATACATTGACATTCATTTAATGTGTAAATGTGAGTTCAAATGGATATATTGATAGGGTCAAATTTGAGTTCCCACATAATGATCTCTTCAAGTGAAGGTATTTTACTTTTGCTACATGACCAGACTAGTGATATTAGAGTACATGATTGTTGGTAGCCCAAGTTTGATGTGCTTCGACGTATGGAGAAATATATCGATAAATTGAAGGGTGTTATGTGTCCCAAAAACAGTCGGTAAGACCATCCTTATTTTATTAGCAATGAAACAAAAGAATCTTATGTGCCTTTTGGGCGGCTAAGCATGCCCATTCTAAACCAATTTTTAAAGCTTAATGTGACAACCATCGAGAAATTCAAGGGTCAAATAACAAAGGACAGAGACATTCGGTATTTCACTTGAATTTGTCGACCAAAGTTAATGGTACGAGCTTGCACACGAGCCGTCAACATTTGTACTCTTCTCCTCCAAGTGGAGAGTTAAGAGAATTCCTAAATGTTTGGTGCATGTGGATTGTGGTGACCTCACCATGTGGTCATCTCTTGATATTTCCTCCTTATTAAAAGGAGAGTCTCTTTAACAAGTATTCCAAAAGAAATCATCAAATCAACTAGCATACACATATATACAAGTGATTAGCTTTGAGTGATCTCATTGCAATTATCACCATCCACGAAGAAGAAGAACCACGATGAAGTCCACGTACATAGTTTTATATGTAATTGGTCAGTGGTTAAGATCCTCAAAATGTCACTCTCTCAGACCTATAAATAGCAATGCGGATTTCAAGTGCTTCTCATTCAGTCGACTATATTCCGTCTTACCTATTTCTTCTCATTGCTCGCTTCAAAGTAGAAAATCAAACTTCCTTTTCCACACTTCTCTGGCTATGGCTGATCTCCAAGTCAAATCGATATTTGTGATAATTTTCACCTTCATTGCGTTCGAGGCAATTCTAACTTCTGAGGGAAGGTCAATAAAATCGGCATGGGAGGACGAACTCCGGGCAATTAATTACGACCAAATGCACAAACAAGCAGCACAATTTCTCACTCCGAGTCAGTCTCCTACGAACGATGATCATTCTGATGGGGGGGAGGAGATGGTTCCGTCGCCTATTGCACATGATCAGGCGGCCAGTTTGGGCAAGTCAGAAGCACTGTTCAAGGATGATTTCCTTCCCACAACCGCTGGGAGCAGCCCCGGATTGGGCCATTATTTCATTGGCTTAAAGAAGGAAGCTGTTCGACCGAAAGCTCCGAGGGAAACGCTAATCGTTGCAAGGACACCAGATGATATCGAAGGCAAGGGTCACAGCCCCGGTGTCGGCCATGGTTTTCAGAATGAGGAACCAAAAGCCTAAATACTTCAAAATAGAATGTCAAAGCTGTGTTATGTAAGTCCTGTCAATTCTAGTTCAGTTAGGTCTCTCCCAAAATGTTGTTCTTCAGTTCCTCAGGACATGATTCTGCTGGGTGTGTGTAAAAATATCAGTCAATTTGGTATTGAACTATGTGATTATTTAATGAAAAATAATGAGGTTTCTTTTGAAATTAACTGCTATATCATATGCGTTGCATGTTGTATGATATTCCAGTTCTTCCGTTGTGCTACTTTCTTCTCAATCTTTCCCTATGTTATGTTGTGGCCAGGAAAAGCGTTAGGACATAAGTTTTTGGTGTTATATTCAGATTTAAATGGGAAATGACCAGTTGAATGATGGGCAGAGATTTAACATAAAAATGGCTGAACCTTGTACAAAAACAACATGACTACTTTGTAAGAGTTTTTTTAATGTGAACTACATTAATTGATATAATAACTTATGGTTTTACGGAATTGGTCTAATAAGGTGAGATAGAAAATTCTTAAATAAATGAATATGGGACTGGCTAGTATAAGCTGAGTTGAGCTCGGCTCGTAATGAGATAGCCTCGTTGAAAACTCTATAAATAGTATTCAAGTCTCTCATCTAACCTCAATACACATAATTATTCTTACATGAGTGTTTACAAAATGCTAAAAATGAAGGATGATCTCACTAAGCCAATGATGCAGGGAGAATTGAAGAGAAGTACTTGTACTTAGATCGTCGCTATTCTGCATTAAAAACAATGGATTCTAATACAAATACATTAATCTTTCTACTCGATTATATATATTATTATCTAACTATGGAAATCGTGGGATTGCATTTTCACATCTTACATGTGGTAACGAAGTTTCTATGACTAAAACATGAATGTATAGTTTTTGCCCTTTTTCGTGATTTTTGTATAGCAAAAATCGATTTTAATTATATAAATAAAAAGAGCTCATCAAGATAAGAAAAACTGTAGGTGGCACGTCACCTAGGGAAGCCGCATGTGGCTAGGCGTCACTAGGTGGCAACATGCATCAAGCACGCACCCCAACGCACCCTTACGCATGGGCGAAACTAGTGCATACACTACACATGCTACAGTTGACGTTAGCAATCCGACAACCCAAATCCAATTACCTGACCCAATTGACCCGGTGAGCTGACTTGAAATCCGACCCATTCATCCATCCGAACTAGTTTACCCTTGATTGGGCCAGTCAACCGGTCGAATTGTTACCGCTCAGATTAAAAAATGGGCCTAGGAGCGCCCGCACATGTGCTCCACGTGCTACACACTTAGGTGGCACATGCGAGCGCTTGTGGCCTCCAATCGGTGCATGGTCAATGGTTATGTGCTCGTACAAAGATATTCTATACCGTGATATATATATATATATATATATATATATATGTGTTAATGATTTTATGGATGTGAAAATACGTATGGAATTCTAAATATACTTATTTTTATGGTATTCTTTTTGTATTTTCCTAAATTTTTCTATGATTTGGAAATACAAGTGCCAGCTCACACGAATATCATCACAAAAGAAATGCGTAGAACATTGTCACGCCCCGAACCTCGAGCGCGCGCACATCCCTCGGTGGTTGATTAAATTGCGGCGTCCCAGGATGTGTCGCCAACCCATTCATTTTAATGCACATGCGGAAGCGAATAAACAAATCCCTTGCCAACTTGGGATAGAACAGCCAGACAATCAATTTTCACAAAAACCACACTTTATATACACACCCAGTTAAACCTACGGGTTTATAAACATGAGTCAATCTCAAATGAAACCCCTAGGCAACCTAACTCCACTAACAATAGGGCCTGCCACAAGATGTCGCATCTCGCGCCAACCAAATCCGCACTCAGCAGATCTCCACGCTATGGTCTTGAAAAAGGTTAGTTCATGATGAGGTGAGAATAAATCTCAGCGAATTAAACCCTAAGCCTCAACTAGGGCGCAAATTCACCAAGAGACAGCCTATGCACAAGTCATATAAGACTTACCTCACCTCAGTTCCCTCATTCAAGTCAGTACAATTCAAACACTCAATCAATCAAATCAATCCAATCAATCAATACAACCAATTCAATCGATCGATACCATCGATGCAATCAATGCAATCAATTCAGTCAATTCCATCGATACAATCAATCCATCCATTCAATCAATTCAATTGCAACTCACACAAGCTGATGTACATTAATGCTTGCACAAGCTGATATAAATTATTGCTCTCACAAGCTGACATGGATCATTGCTCACACAAGCTGACATAGATCATTGCTCACACAAGTTGACATATGATTTTTCTCACACAAGTTGATGTATGAATTGCTCACACAAGCTAACGTATGCTATTGCCCATAAAAATTGACGTACAATATTTTGTAATAAATATCCAAAATCAAAATTTCCACTCAACTTGCACAATTTAGCAATCAATTGCATAAACTAAGCATACCATTGCAATCAACACGAAATTCCGATCATGGGCTATCCCGTCTAATTTCCGGAAAATAATAAATAATTAGATAAATTACAAAATAATTAAATAAATGCAATTAAATGAATAAATAAAAAACTGAACTATTTAACTAACCTAACCATGTAGGCACCTGATCAATTAGGTTAACCTTAGCCTCATTCATATAGCCAAAACACCAAAAACCCCCTTTTTAAAATAAACTTGGCACTTTTTTTTTTTTTTTGTTCAAACTCTCCGAAATAAATCCATACGGGGTCCCACATTTGAAATTGACCCGCCAAACTTTGCATGCATCTCGTATAAAACCTCCTCATTTTATTTTTATTTATTTATTTTTTTTGGTCAGTCTTACTCTATACCTACTCTACACTCACTCTTAGACTTTTGTCATGTCTCTTGCAGGGTGTGGGAGTCGAAACCCACTCCTGAAACTTGTCCATCCCCACCCCATCCCTCCCTAAGAAGGTGGGGGTTTGAACCCCTCACCTCCCCCTTCCATGTTGGAAGGGTGGCCACTGGGGCGAATCCCAGTGGTTCTCCTCGTTTTATTGAGCACATAAAGCTTGGCGTCCAAACCTGACACCATATTTCTTTTCAAATTTCTTTTCCAACCCTCTCTTTTGAAAACAAACCTTTAGCAACCCTTTTTTTTTTATTAAATTCTTTAGAAATAAATTCATAGGTGCTCACGTACTCAAAATTAATCCGTCAAACTTTGCACGCATCTAGTTTAAAACCTCACTATTTTATTAGGTAAATAAGTTTTGGTATCCGGACCCAACACCTCATTTATTTTCTATTTAATAGTCTAAAAGGTCATGTTTTGCAATAACAATAAACAACCAACAAAGAGCAATACACCTCATGACCTCACACATAAGTTCTCAGCATGCCGCAAGTCCACCACATGACTAAATACACCTTATTTAGCAAGCACAACATCAAGAACAACCACAAAACCATAACCGGTCCTAATTGGCAGAAACTGGGCTACTTGCGCATCTTCAAGTTTAAATCCAAAAACCTAATCAAACGAGCTTAGAGAATTCTCAAATTTGAGTATGTTGTAAAGGACACCTAAACGAACATTTATTTATGATACACCTTACCCATATCCTTCTAGATTAAGCCCAGTAATTCGATCAACCCAGTACAAAAACTGGGTCCGTTCCTAGAAATCACATTTTCCAAAATTAGTTTGGTTCAAGATCCAAAACTTGCCAATTTGATCTAAAATTTAAGTATGTTCAACTACAAGATGTGACAAACAACTTTCGTGAAGAAACCATTTCCAAATTTGAACTCTAAGAGTTAATAAAAATCCCTAGAATCCTAAAAGGTCATAAATTCTAGCACAGTCTGAGATTCTATTTGCAAATGATGGAGCTGAAATCTCATACTTTTAAATCTCTAAAAATCTTGAGTAAAATATATGTCATAGCTGAAGATGTCTAAAATATTTCTCAAGAGGAAATCAACCTCAAATTCGCAACCTATTTTGATCCACAAAATGGTAAACGGCGAGGGTCTAGAAATCATAACTGTAGAAAGTCCACTGATTTGGACTAATATCTCCTCATTAGTGCTAATCTCACCAATTAGATCAAGGCTAATCTCACTTAGTATTGATCTAACTAAGCTAATTAATATCAATCCACCTAACTAAGTGCACTCAACAACCTAATGAAGGACTAGGGAGTTAACTCATCGGATTAGTGAGCCAACGGGTCCACGACAACGACAGCGCAAAGGCAACCAAGACCCAAGCCTACGACAACTCCAAGGGAGGCCAGAAAGAGGTTGAAAAATAACCCACAAGATCCCTGGTGAAGGAGGAGGAACCTATTCTACTTCTACTGGTTCGGTCTTGGCGGTGGCTATTGGCACAACTGTGGTGGCTACTTGGTGGAACTGTGGTGGCCTAAGGTTGTGGAGCATTGGCATTAGTGGCTACTGACTATGGAGGTGTGGCAAGAAGGGACAAGGCTGGACAGTTTGCTGGGGCTTGCGGCAACAAAACAAAAGAAAAAGGAACAAAACCAAAGCCAAAGGAGGGAAGAACGTGAAGGGGGTGGATGGCTATGGACGTGCAGGTTGGGGGAATAAATGGAAGTTGGTGTAGACTGAAGGGAAAGAAACGTGAGCTACTCTGCTAGGGAAAATTCTAGCGTGAGAGAGAGGGAATGTGGGGAAGAAGGAAGGCAGAAGGGGAAGTCTGTTGAGGAAGAAGGGGCTATGCACGTAAGAAGAGAGGGAGAGGATAGAGATAGAAGAGAGAGACAGAGGAGAGGATCATCAAACTAGCATCTAAGTCTTCATGCCTTAATGTCAAACACCCCTCCAATCACAAATTAGCCTTCAAATCTCACAAATTAAATCATTGTGGGCAACAAAAATCCACATTTCCCTCTTGATCTGAAATTCACTTTTCTTTTCCGATTTGTCTGAAAACTGATTTTTCCGCAAAATTCCCGGCTTGATGGAATTTTCCCAAAGGATGAGACGAGGCCCCAAAAATGAATCGTGACATGCTCGAACATTCGATTCTCGAAATCGAGCTCAATTTCATGGTTAAAATTGACTTGACGCAATTTTAGCAAGACCTAACCTACCGGGTAGTTTTTAGGAATTATATCGCATTTGACCCGTGGTCGATAATTCTCGATCCACATTTGTGCATCTTCAACTTGTCAGCGATTCTCGGTTGCCGCAAAAATCGCAAAGTTTCAATTACTTGTACCGAGTGCACTATCGATAGAAAATCGAGATATAGCCGTTCAACGCGAATATCGTAATCGTGCAGAACCCCCTGCTATTCGACTACGTGTTTCCGTCGAATCGACTTATTTTTTATCTCAACTCAATTATACGGTGTCGTATTGACCCTTGCCGATTATCACGGTCGAGCAATCGATTTCCAATCGAATTCTTGAGTCTGCCGCATTTATATTCCTTAACAGCTTCACCTGATAGATTAGTTAACTCAAGAGAGATTATTAGCTCAAGGAAAAAGGACCATAGGCACGTCGACGAAATGTACATTTCATATATTCGGACGGGGTCGAATTTCAGGATGTCGCAACACTGATTCATTAATAACACAGATAAAGTTCAACATGTGTCAATGAATTGAGTAATGTAATTAGCATAACATGTGATTTTAGTGACAAATTGCTTCTATCACCATATCTAAAATTACATGTATATAGTAAATGTGAGACATAAAGTTTACATCACTAGTATAAGAGAGTTTTAAGGATTCAATCGAGTTATGGCTGCCAAAGTGACATACTTGATTGGGTTTGAAAAATATCGGTCTCATATAATAAAGGGATGTTTCCTGTGATTATAATTCCAAAAGAGGTGTTTATGTATTAGTTTATGGAGGGATACATGTACAATAAATGGTTGAGGAATAACTGATCCTAATGATTCATACTCCCAAAAGGTGATGATTCACAAATGTTGGAACAAGTTCTCATAGCCGTTGTCATGTGGAAAGTACATAATTACATATTATATATTCTATCAAAAGATTATTATGTGATGATGTATGTAACTTTCTGGATGTGTACTTGTACAGTTTCAAGTCGCACAGTTCTCACATATACTAATCATGTGACATCCCGAAATTTCAGTTCTATTTTCAATTAATGAATCGGGCCTTTCATCGACGTGCCTATAGTTTTATTCTCTAACCTGATCACTCACGAGATAACTTACTTATCAGGTGGAGCTGCTAAGGGATTTTAATGCATTAGACTTGAGAATTCAAGCAGAAATCGGTTATTCGACCGTGCTAATTTGCATAGATCATTACGACATAGTAAAAAATCGATTAGAGACTGGACATAGGTCAATTTGACAAAGGTATGTGATTAATATATAGGTGATTCCACCTAATTGCAAAATTCCTATCGATCGACACTAGATCGATTTTTATGTCATTTGAGTATATTGTGTCCGTATTTGAAATCTCGAGATTTTCATGACCACTGAGAGTTGCCAATGTGTCAAAAATGTATATTGTGACTCGAAATAAATCGACCACGGGTCAATTGCACCAAAAATTTCTAAAAGCTACTCGGTCAACTAGGTCACGCTAAAATTGGGCCAAATTGAAATTAACCGCGAATTTGAATCTGATTTCAGAAATTGAAAGTTTTGTCATGTCATGAGTCATTTTAGAAATGTCAACTCATCCTCCGAAAATTTTTCTGCAAATCAAGATTTTTGGGAAAATGCAAAGTAGGGCCATTGTTGTCCGGAAAATTTAGGAGACCGTTTTTATCGCATTTTTTGGATGCAAGTTGGTTCTATTTATGAGGAAAAATGCAAATTGGGTCAAGGATACCATGGTTGGATTTGTGGGGGCTGAATTGAATCAAGTCAAGAGGGAATTAAAGTGGATTTTGGGGAAAATGCTTCAAAATTCATAGCCCCCTTGGTCCTCAACCTTTGGACCATCTCAATGACTTCCTAAGGAAGCTTTGACAGCTGCAAATGGCTGAGGATAGAGCTGGAATCAACTGAGGCTAAAGCATTGATCAATGGAGGACTTTGAAGGCCAAGGTGGCCCCCTCCAAGCCTTCAGCC
Organism: Eucalyptus erythrocorys; assembly: GCA_014182555.1. Lineage (NCBI taxonomy): Eukaryota > Viridiplantae > Streptophyta > Magnoliopsida > Myrtales > Myrtaceae > Eucalyptus > Eucalyptus erythrocorys. The sequence goes on from CM024604.1 coordinate 37,944,393, forward strand.
CTTCTTCTTCTTCAGCAGCTCACTTTCTCGATTTTCAAGTTTAGAGAGCTCCAAAGTTGCAAAAAAACTAGAGGAGAGTCTCCCCTTCGCCATCGCGTGCCATCAGACCCCTTGCCCCCGTCGCATTGCTGTCGCGCCCCACGCGTCCCGCACTCATTCCATCGTCCGTTCCACCTCCTTTCGCATCTAGCTCATCCCTCAAGCCTGCCTAACCACTGTTGAAGCCGCCTGGCCGCCCGCCTTGCCGCTGTGAAGCTCTGCTCACCCGCCTAGTTATTTTCAGCCAAAGCCGAGCCCGCGCCTCCTCTTTCGGCCCAAGAATAGAACCGAGCCCCTCAGCTCACTCGTGTACTGTTATGTCTGTCTTCAACTGCTTCCGGACCTCGGAAGGTGCTGTCACTTCAGAGTTTGTTGCTCGTCTCTGCCTTGCCGTCGTCATGAACTCATCGGATTTCAAAACCGTTGAGTTTACTCACTAAACTCTACTTAGAGAGTTAATTATGCTTAAGGATTGATTAGTTTAGATTAAGCTTAGATTAGGTGGTTAGTTAGAATGGATTAGCGATTTAATTATTCGTTATTGCATGTAGGTGGTTAGAGTAGTGTAATTAGAAACTAAATATGTTATATTATTTATCTAGATAGGTTCGTAATTTTCCGGGCCCATTTTGGTATTTAATTAGGCATTTCCGGCCTAAGTGTCTATTTATGGCATTTAATTGTATTTATTTAATTAATTTTGGTAATTATTTATTTATTTATTATTTTCCGGAAATTATACCAGGATAACCAGTGATCGAAATTTCATGCTGATTGCAATAGTATGGTTGGTTTATTTAATCGAATGCTTATTGGTGTAAATTAAGTGTTATTTGAAATTTTGAGTATTTATTCCAAAATTTAGTAATTTTACTAGGGCATCGGTTTTTAACGCCAAAAATGTTTTCAGCTACTATATAAATAGTGGGATTTTTTAAAATAAAAATATTATGTTTTTGGATTAGGCCGACCGTATACCCACACACAATTATTTTTATCATGTATATTTTGGGGAGAAGTACACTAATGGTGCCATAAGTTGTGTACGACGGTCACTTTGGTGCCAAAAGTTTCCGTCGGATCACTTAAGTGCCAAATCGGAGGAAAAACGATCACTTTGATGCCACTGGCGAAAGATTCCGACCACCAGCGAAAGATTCTGGCCAAAATCTGACGTGGCCTCAAACTCTGGCGAGCCACATCAGCATAAGAAACTAATAAAAAAATGCCACGTGGATTTTCGGCCAATCAAATCGACGTTGGCACCAAAGTGAGCATTTTTCAAATTTTTTAGCACTTAAGTGATCCGATGGAAACTTTTGGCACCAAAGTGAGCGCCGTACATAACTTATGACACAATTAGTGTACTTCTCCCGTATATTTTAACACGGTGAAATTGGACTAAGTTCGTGATTTAATTGAGAAATTGGTGTGCAAAGCACAAGATCCTAGGTCGGGATTGATTTATTGCAGTTTAGCTTGTGCGAGCATTGTGATTTCAACTTGTGAGAGTAATATATTATATGAGCTTATAAGTGCTTGATATATCAGCTTGTGAGAGCAGCATACTTATTCAACTTGTGTGAGCATTGATCGTTTATAAGCTTGTGAGAGCAATGATCCGTATATAAGCTTGTGCGAGCTACTATCTATCTATATCAGCTTGTGCAAACTATTATCTATCCTTTTTCAGCTTGTTGGAACATGGTCTATGTTGACAGTATAGGATAGATAGTATTAAATTAATATATAGTATTGATGGGATCGACTAATCATTGGATTGAGCGATTGTTGGTGTTGAATGATTGATTGGTTGAGATTTATAAACTATGCTGACGTGCAGGAGGGAATTGAGACAAGGTAAGTCTTTTGACTTGGGTGTATATCGCTGCCTTTAGGCGTATTTCCTTCCTAGTCGGAGTTTAGGAAGTGTACTTGCTGAGACATTGTCTCACCTTGTCGTGGGCTCAACCTTTTCAAGTCTTTAGATGGTTGTTCCCCTTGAGCGCTTCGGTCAACCGAAGTAGGTCACCAAACAGATTTCTCAGATTCCCCTCCCTAGGAACCAAGGAGCGTGGGTCTACAAGCTCGTGTGATCCATTGTCTAGGTCGATGCAGGTCTATCCCAAAGGGTGCCTAATCAATTCAGGTTGTGGTATCGTTACCAGCAAGATGGACCTAGAGAAGGCCCCCTGCAAGAATCTAAGGTGCCTATGTCGGTGTTAGAGATCGCTTTTGGTGAGGGTACGGCTGACCCTCATGGTGGTTTAGTGGTAGACTTGAGCTTCCCCAAGCTAGAGACCTCGGAGCCTTCGGTTGAGGATTCGAACATTTAGAGGGCCTGTAGTTTTCTTGTTTTGATAGACTCTGTGAATAGACTAGTATTGTTAATGAACTAGTCAATTTTGTATAAAGGTGTGTTTTGTGGTTGTGATTTTGTGGTCCTACTATTCTATCCCATCTTTCTATTATCTAGGGATTTATTTATACACTTCCGCATGTGCATTAAAATGAATGGATTGGCGATGCGTCCTAGGACATTGCAAATTAACTGACCATCGAGGGATGGCACGCACTCGAGGATTGAGGCGTGGCATCCCCACCCGGAGTGGTATCAGAGCTAGTCAATAGTTGGAGTTATAATGTGCTATAAGTTATGGGATAGTTAATAGGAAAGGCCTTTATTTCATGCTAGTGGATGTTTGTGATAGCTGTTTGGTAAATTGTTTGTTGAGATCGCTCAACTTCTAATTCTATATGGAATTAGAAGGTAGGTTTTAGTAGAAAACTTGTAGTATGAGTGACCAAGAAGAGAGGACTCCTAGAAAGCGAACCATAGGACCTACGACTCAAGATAGGACGCTAGCGAGGGTCGGTACCTGAGGAGGTCGTGGTCGAGCACTAGCTCAGGCCAGCGCTAGTGGAGTAGCACTGCCTCTTGTTGGTGCTGGGGTAGCAGCCCCTAGTGATCCTAGGATCAAAAAGATCATGCAGGCACTTGAAGCCCCCAGTGATCCTAGGATCAAAAAGATCATGTAGGCGCTTGAAGCAAGGAGAGATCTGATGGGCAACAGGCCTAGAATCAAGTCGTCGCCGCTCAAGTCGCGGCTACTGCTGCCGTTGCCGCCATTGTTAAGGCCGTAGCCGCAACCACTCCTGCCGTTGTCCCAATGTTATGTTGAGGCCGGGAGAAGTATTAAGACGGAAGTTTTTTTTTTTTTTTTTTTTTTTTTTAAAGCTTTGTATAATATGATGGTTAAGGATACATAGTGTTTTCACATTGAGATATAACTTCTAAACTTCAGCAAATTCTATAGCTTTTCCTTTAAATTCTTCTTTTTAAAACATTAGTCAATGTTTATCGATTTGGATAATTACTTTGGTAATTCCTCAAAAGTACTTGCTAACACCTAAATTTTGATTAGGTTTTTTAATTAGGCATTAATTTCTTATTTTTAATTTTCCCTTTTTTTGGATAATAAATAATAATAATAACCAAACAAGAAAAATAAAAAATAAAAAAGCGGCGGCCAAAGGGGGCCGGGCCTTCAAGCCCAGCCCCTTCCCTTTTTTATCCGCGCACGGGCCCCAGGGCCCAGCTCGGCCTTTCTTTTTTTCCCCTAGCCCAGCTCCCTTTCCCCTATTCATCTTCTTCCCCTATTTGTCTACTTCCCCGACCGGATATGCAACACATGCCGGAGGCCGGACGCGCATGATGTTGGGACGCGGGAGGAGACAGCAACGGACGGCATAGGCAGTGGGGACGCAACATTGATGGCGAGCAGGCTTTCGTGGAAGGGGAAGGACTGACGCTGGTTCCGCTGGCAGAGGAAGGCCGGTCAGCGCATCAAGGACCGCCGGCCTAGCCTCCGCCGATTGGCCCTCCCGCGCTTATAAATGGGGCATCGGGGGAAGCCCAAACCACGGCCAAGAGAGGGTCCAAGGTAGCTAGCTTCAATCACCTCCCCCGAGAGACATCGGAGGAGGTCCGAAAGCCGGCCAGCCGGAGATCCAGATCTGGTCAGAGAGAGGGGTCCTAATCCGAAGGGGGGTCGTTGCTATATCAGGTGGGAACCTCTCCATCACTATTGCTTTTTCCGAGAAACCAGCAGCCACCCGACGCGTCGTCGTCGTTGCTTTCCCCCATGAAACCCTAGCCGCCGTCTGCCGTGTCATTGCCGTCAAGTCACCGCCCGGTGATGTCCCAACCAACCTCCCCCTCCGCACTGCACTCTAGGGTTGTGCACGGTAAAATTTTTGTTTCTCAATTTCTCCTGACTTTTGTTCCTCGGAATAGGTTTGGAACAGAAATCCGTTTGGTAACGCAATTTGATTTTTCTATTTCTAAAACAGATTTCTATTCCATAAATTGATTTGGAGGAGAAATCGGAAGCTAAAAATTTTAGCTTCTTAGTTTTTGAAATAGAAATAGAAATCATTTCTTCTTTTCTCTAATTGGGGCATCTTCTTCGTTCACCAGATGGGGGCATTCCTTCTCCTCAACGCTTCAACCAGAAACCCCAGCGCCGTCGCTGTCCATCCTCGCCATCGACTCCAACTCCGTCCTCTCCCCGGTGACATCGTTGCTCACCTCACTGTTGACTCTGACTTTGTCCTCCCTACAGTCGACGACTCCGCCGGATTCGATCACGTCGAACCCATCTCGGGTTCGTCTCTGAGATCGGAATTTGTGGCCCTCCTTGTTGTCGTTGTCCTCTTGCCAGTCAAATCGCCGCTCATCTCACCATCGACTTTGACTTCTTCCTCCTTGCAATGGACGACTCCTCTCGGCAGCATCCACTTCATCCGCTTGCAAGCGTCCACTCCATCTGCTCGCTGCCATGGACTCCAACTCCATCTTCAACCCTTGGCCCTCACTGATTGCGCCGCGCCACGCCGACGACTATCCTACCCCTGATCGGCACCGTTATTTCTAGTGAGTGCGTTCTCCACTTTGTCACGGCTCTCTTTTGCCCCAGCGATTCAAGTCGCGCGTCATTGTAGCCGATTCCAAGTAATCATCCTAGGATGTTCTATTTCTCTTCAGTTGAGAGCACTCCGACATTGGATCATTCTTCATTTGCCTTCGAATTTGTTGAGTCATCTGGATAACCATCTCACGTCATGCCGGTTCATTGAATGTATATGTCTACTAAATTACCGAACCTCTTGCAGTTTGCGTTCACCACTTGTTCGACAATGTGTCGCCAAGCTATCGCAACCTCTTTTTTCGGCACTCGATTAGGACGGGCACCTGCGGAGGCTAATGGCTTGGCTATGTCTTATTAGGCTTAGCTTGGACTCTCCAAAATTCACCAATTCACGACTTGGTTGTGTGGTTTTTTTTTTTTTTTTTTTTTTTTTTTTTTGCTTTTTATCCAAGTTAGTAGCTTAGAGATCTATTTTAATAAAATGCTTTGTGATTATAAACTGATATGCCTGATTTATTATTTTGGCATTGTACATGACACACACAACCCAGCCACGGGACCCAAGCCGCCATAAGATATTTAGGATAGTGTTAAGAAAGATACGGCCTTGAACGCGAGACTAGAATGTAGATGTTACCTTTATTTTTCCCGAATTTCTTTAGGTAGAGCCGAGATTAAGAGGGTATACTGCCAACGCGAAACTACGACCGGCAAACACCCTTTTAATTTCAACAAACCTTCTTAGTTACATTGAGCTGGTACGTATGTCTCTGTGCTTGCCATTTTCTTTAAAAGCAAAGTAATTTATTTACTTTCTTTACTTGGTCTTTTTTTATTGGCCCATGACAATTTAGGTCGGTTTTTCAAGTCCTAGTTTATATGCGATGGGAGGAGACGATATCCAGTTTATTCCTGCCCTCAAAGCAGAGCTCTTTAGATTGTATGGTCAATTGGACCAATATGTCCAAACCTGTTCTCTGGTGGCCTACAAAGTTCTAAATGTGAATTACACATTCATACTAAAGAAATAATTATTCGGCTGCCTATTCCAAAACATGTATTCTCCATGAGATTATGAGAGGTTTCATTGGACATCATGACTATATCTGTCTTGTCTAAAGGGGATCCTTTATTACTTGCGACCCCCTCACTTTAATAATGCCCTCTGAACCGGGAGGGAGAGTCTCATCAGTATTAGGATCCACAATTTTGAGTTCAGTATATCGAATTGGATGTCCACTTGAGCCAAGAACGTTCAAAGACAAAAACTTACAAATAAATCATGCCATGCACAATATCTCACTCCAGTTGCTAAAGTCACTGTGAAGTTTGATATATGTTATTGAATACTCTTATGGTAATAGGTACTCCTATTGTACCGTCTAATCTTCGTCTAATTCCTATTATCTATTTCTTCCTTCTCCAAACGCCTCTAGATGCAAAGCATGGAAACACAGCATTTGAGGCGAAGCTTCTGTCAAGACTTAAAGGTGGACCATTGGAAAAAATAATATCAAGAATGAAGCCGCTACAAAAAGATACGGCGAACAAATCAACTGAAGGTGGTGCTGTAATAGCAAACATTCAAAGTCCAAATTTGTTGTTTGTCACCGAAAATTACTTAGTATTGTTTTAACTAAATGAATGTACATCCACAAATCTCACTTTAAACATTAATGTACATCCACAAATCTCACTTTAAACAGACGTCTGCCTTACAATGCAGGAAAGTCTTTGACAAGCAGCAACTGGTGAAGTTTCTATCATACCAAACCCAACTTGTATTTTCACACCAATAGTCTACAAAAGACATATCTCAAATGAGAGTAAAATCTGTAGAAAAAAAATTAAAAAAAAATTAAAACGTCTTAACCAAATGAACGTCCAGCCTCGAAGAATTTATCCACATAGGCAAATGACTACCTCCACTGACGCCAGCCTGCATATTCCTGAAAAAAAAAAAAAAAAAAAAAAAAAAAAAAAAAAAAAAAAAAAAAAGATCATTTACTTGCAAACTTATGCTCCTTTATGTAATAGGACACAGGATGCACTTGTTTGAGACTGGATGAAGAAAGATAGCATCCTTAATAACCAAGACAAAAACAATATATATCTATTTTGATCATTCCTACGGCACTGCAGCAGACTGTAGAAGTACTTGCTAGAATAATCTCTACAATGACTACTCTTTGATGTCATAACACCAGATTTGAAGAGAAGTACCTTAGATATTCCAATGGTTGAACGAATCTTACTGTAAACTATCGTCTCGGCTAACACGTGCATTGGCCATCTAGGTAGCACGGACATGCCGATACGGACACGCGACACGACACGACACGACACGCGATACATCATTTCTCAAAAAGTAGAGAATTTCGACACGTTCCGACACGTTAAATGTTAAATAAATAAAATACATGATTAATTATTATGTTTAAATTAATTTATTCAAATTCATAAATAAATAAATAATAAAAAAATTATAATAAATCTATACAAATAGCATGTATTACTCTCAATCCGTTCCTCTCATTGTCTTGAAAAGAAAAGAGAGAACTTTTACAGATTTTGCCCAAAAAAATAAAATTATTTAATATTTAATATTTCTTTTTAGAGTTAAATGGTCCCATCCATTTATTTCCCCACCCACCGCCTGCGCACGCCTCTTCCCAAAGTTTTCCCCCACCCCACCCACCGCCTGCACACGCCTCTTCCCAAAGTTTTCCCCCTTTTTTTCCCAAAGAAGCCGTCGACATCTCTCTCTCTCTCCTTGCTCTTCTTCCAAAAATTGAAAACCCTAGCAATTGGCAGTCCCTTCTTTCTCCTCTCCTTCACTCGGTCTCCACCTCTCTTACCGTTGCCTCGCCTCCGTCGCCCCTTTGCCGTCGTAGCCTCGCATCCAGCCCTCCATCGCGGCTCGCCTCTGTTCCCCCCTTTGCCGTCATAGCCTCGCATCCGGCCCTCCATCACGGCCTTTCCGTTTTCCATCTCGGCGTTGCAGTCGGCGGTCACAACCAACCAAGACGATCGAGAAGGCTTCTCAGTGTTGCAGTCGGCGGTCGGAGCCCTCCCTCGTCGTCGCTCGCGGCGTTGCTTCAGCTCCCTCACCCTTGCCTTCACCCTCCATCACTTTCTTCCCTTCGCACCTGTGGATCCGCCCGGACACGCTCCGACGCGCGTGTCGGAAAGAGTTGACCACGTGTCGGAAAATTCGACACGTGTTGACCGCGTGTCCGTGCGTGTCCGACCGTGTCCGAGCGTGTCGGACACGTGTCGGAGTGTCCGACACGACACGGAGGCCCTTTGAACGTGTTCCGTGCTACCTAGTTGGCCATAATATGGCAGCAGCAAATCTTGCCCACAAACAATCCAACATTGAAACAAGAAAGGCGGGTTGCTTTGGATCTCTAGTCAGATATTTACCCTGCAAAATATCCGTCTTATATTGAAAGTCTGAAACTTAAGCGCATCTCTTTTCACTAAATATTGATTACCAAAAATTTAATTCGTTTCTTTTATTTTCAGCAAGAATTCATAGACTAAATAAAAGTATTAAAAAATTTTCTTCATCTAACTTATTCCCTACATTGTAATGCATCAGTTGTGAAGGCTTAGGAATACCCCTAGAGATGAACTAGCTTATTAAGTGAAGCCTTTCCTTTGATTATTTTTGCTTGTAGTATATTGGAACTAAGGATCTGATGTTAGTAGTACCACCCGAACTAATGGACTTTAGGCTTGGATTTTCATGATTGCAAGTGCTACAATGTGCTTTACAACACATTAAAGAGAAGGAAGCTTGCTTCAATAATTTGAAAAGACAATAACTCTAAGCAACAGAAGTCAGACAAGTTTAACTGAAGGCCATGAAGATAGGTCCTATCAGAAAATCTATCCCACTGACAACCACTTAATTGTGAAGGAGTTAATCTGTGCAGAGATATTGACAATCAGAGTCGTGTACAAATAAAACAGTGTGGAAGAAAGTATTCTCCTTATTAGAAGCAGGGTCCATAGTGAGAGTATGGAATTACAATGGACAAGTACAAAACCATATAAAAGGTTGCAATGAATGCATAATTGTTGCTCATTGTATTCAAACCAAACCCTAGCAAAAGTATATATATCGTTTTTAGACAAGGGCCGATAGGAATCCAGATAATTGAACCCACAAATCTTCTTGATGCCATACTAAATTGATGAAGGAATATTGACTATTGCTATAAAAGCTTAAACTGATAAATGAGAGAGCAATGTCAAAATTGGTCTGACTGCCTTCACCAAGGTTGAGTGCCTTCGCCGAGGCTTCTTTGGGGTTCTCCGGCACAAGTAGGGCTCTCTCTCCTTACCCCCCCGGGGCGGGTGCTATGTTGTTCTCTACTTTTTATAATTTTTTTTTTTTTTTGCTGACACGGTTGTACATGTCAACGCCACAGCTGTGGGCCAACGGCTGAGTTAGATTGCCATGTCAGCTAAACAACCAAATTACTTTGAATAAAAGAGTACAAGGACCGATTGGACCAAAATTAAAAGTTCAAGGATGAAATTGACCATTGACTCAGAGGTTAAGGACCAACTTTGGCATTGTCCCTAGATAGAAATGAGGTGTTACAATTTCATGCTTTAAAAATGATCTTCGATTAATAGGATTTAGCATAGGCTAGTGGTCTCCAACCCTAGATTAATCCATGTAGCTCAACTTATGAAACCAAATATATTATTATGATCTTGACTTGTTTAATGGACTTCCATCGGTAGACATGATCAAGGAGTGACCTCATATACCCCCTTAGAATCCATGAATGCCATACTGATCCTTACAAATGTAAGAGCTATAAGCTTGCGAGCAGTAGAGCCTGTAGATAACAGTTATAGAATCCCCCTGCAGCAGCAAACCAAAAGCACAATTAGATTGTTCAATGCAAGGACAACATATTTGTGAATGCGAATATGGAATGATCAACTGTGGCAGGACCTAATATTCCATTATAAGTAGCATACAAAACCATGAAAAAAGAAATAAAATCAAATCTGACAATATGGGATCCAGCGTTATGATTGTGTGTTGTGTCAAACTATTTGTACAACACAGATCATTTTTACTCGAGCACCACACGTTTGTAGAACAGGTAATGTCACAATGCATGTTTATCATGTGTTTGAATACGTTTAAACAGGTTAAAGAGCCCAATTCATACTCAACACTGTTACTTTTCGAGTATAAATGAAGTAATCCAACTTAGACACAGAACGATAAGGAGGGCATGCAACCAAGTTATCCTGTGATTATGTGCCTTTGAGAGTTTCATAGGTATATGCATCAAAAGTTTCAGTCATCCTGAGACATGCTTGTAGCTTTAATTGTATAATGCAACATCGTTACGATTATGCCCATTAATGAGAGAGATTCAGGTCATCTTGAGTCCTAAGGACAATTTAACAGATACCTGTGCATTCCATGTCCTTTTTTTGGCACATTCTTTTGATCAAAATGCATTCCATTTTACTTGGTAATGGAAGCTTCAAGTTTAATGTCGTTAAAGATGAGAGGCTAGCTTCATAGCAAGATTATTATGGAGCAGTTGAGCTTCAATGAACTCATATTATCAGACAAATTGCTTGATCCCGCTGTTATATGTCGTGGGATCCAGATATGTCGATTGAGAATATGGGCAGCAGCTTGTTGTGCCTAGATAGTGTCCAGATTTGGCGACTGCTTCAAAGAGTCGACAATCAATTTGGAAGGTGAAAGGGGGAGTTGATAACTGAAGCAAGAATTCGCTTTCTTTATAATCAATTGAATCACTACTTGTAACCCAGAAGCGTGCTGCCCTGATGGTATCCTATGAAACGATTGAGTAGGGGAGATTCTGAAAAAATAAAAATTATACTCCTCCAGAGTGTAAAAACCTACAAGCTGCAATCCCTCATATGATAGAGAATGTCTACCCATTATAATAAACTACCTAGATACTCTTTTCAATGGACGAAATGCCTGTAGGGTGTCTCATAAGCTAGAGGTACTGAGATGAGATGGTGCGGTTGATATTGCCGCAAGTCCTCCTACAGTAAGGGTTGTTAGAATATTTAAATGATAAACCATGCCTTCCTCTAACAGCTTAAGCTTTTGGAACAGTTGGTAATGGTCCTATAAAATCTCACATGGTATCAGAGCTAGGAGGTCCTGAGTTCAAATTTTCCAGGCCCCTATTTGCCTACCCAATTAAATTTTCACGCTTAGTATTAGGCAAAAGACCAGACCAAGCGTGAGGGGGAGTGTTAGAATATTTAAATGATAAACCATGCCTTCCTCTAACAGCTTAAGCTTTTAGAACAGTTGGTAGTGGTCCTATAAAATCTCACAAGGGTAAAATAGAAAATGAGACGAAAGATTCAATTCCTAGAAAATGGCAGTTTTCCAGAATACTTGATGACGTCAACCATAGAACTTCAGTATATGCGGTCTAGTGTCACTAACCCAACAATGCAAAAGCCTTTTTTTAACAAACACCCAAAAAAAAAAAAAAAAAAAAAAAAAAAAAAAACCACGAATATCTATTCTTTGATTTGTTCAGTGCTGTCTAAACAATGCAAGCAGAAATGATAGAAATCTACCAGAAAACAGTACCTTCAAGTTCTTCACAGTCGTGTACATTTGCTCAATTCCATGTGTGAAAATGAAGACTCACAGGAACATTCATAGATATGCCATGGTGGAAGTAAGCTCAGTAATCTATCCCCAGGTACCTCCCACAGGTTTCTTATCTAGAAAAAAATAAATTATATAAGTGAACCTCCTCAACGTGCAGGTTATGCCAACCATGATAGGTAGTATGGATTGGCTGCGGTCGCTTGCTGAGGTCTTATCGACCTCATCATGCTAAAAAAACAACATTGGAGCTATCCCAAGGCACACAAACAGATTGGAAGCACACAGAAGCATAAAGGACAGATCATGTGGAGATCCTATCGTCCTACTGTTTTGTAGATCATGAAGGTAGATTGTCCTTGGCTGACAGCCCTATATCAATTTTGGGCCAAATGGCCTGCCATGTGAGCCAAACCCCACCAATGTAACTCTGCGAGGTGAGGCAGTGGAGGCAATACAACCTATTGTTTTTTCATAGAAAGGAGACATGAACTTCTATGTAGCAAAGTTTCCTTTAGTCACTATAGCATAAACCTCAAAAAGGAGGTACAGAAAAATTCCCACATACTTCAGCGCAGCTATTGTAGTTGATAAGAGTGCATGTGCCAATGTTTTCTGTGATCTTTTCATCTGGATCACATCTATAGAAAACATTAGATTAGTGAATACTTGGCCTGAGTGGTGCCATAGTGCAAGTAATTAAGATGTTTCGAGGAAGACATCTTCTAGGATGGGGCTAGTAAGAAGAATCAAGATATCCCTAGGATGATTGAAGGCACTTCTTAAGAGATGGTAGAGACCCAGACTCTTTGCTTATGAAACTGATTGCAGAAATCAATGGCCAGTCTGATCAGTAAAGAAAGGGAAAATCATATAAAAGGGAGATAAACAGAGGAGAAGAATGTACCAGAAAGCAAATTAAGTGAGACAGATAAATAAAGTACTCGAATTGAATTGAGAGAGAGAGAGAGAGAGAGAGAGAGGTCAAACTTCTGAGTGGAACCTATAAACACCATAGGAGACGCCACATGTCATGAACTAGGTAATTTGCTGTGGCAGAAAATACAAAATAAGTGACAAAAAGATAATATACTTAAAACTATGTTGAGTCATGAAATTCATAGAAGGAAAGATCTTTTACCCTGTACAGCAATTACAAGAATGCATGAATGGATGTGGAACTACTGCTTAAACACTCTACCCACTACATTGAGGATATTGCTACTTCTAGGACAGAATCAGACAGTCCATGGGTTTCATTGTGTATTTTTAGATACAAATAATTAAGTTGTTTTGTATGAATTAAACTTTTTCCGCATAACTAAATTCAAAGAAGAAATGTGCAGCAGTTGGCAGACTTTTTTTCGAATAGCATCAAGTTTGAGCATGTCACATTAATGGTGCCAAAGAAGAAACAAATTGCCTCAGAGAATAATAAACCCGATGCAGCAAATTGCTAAGTGTTAACACAACACCCTTAGGATTTCCAGTTGTCCCACTGGTGTAGATAAGCGTAGCAACGTCATCAGATTCCCTGTAATTGAACAAGCTCGAACCTTCAAGAAGGAAAATAAAAATCATGTAAAATGTAGCATTCAAGGTTGTTTTTTGACGACAAGGTCTTAATTACTGAAATTTTCCTTCACAATATGTTCGCATGTTGCTAATCCTGTGCAAAACAGGGCAGCAAACAATATTCTCTCTAAACTCGAGATACTAATTTCACTCATAGTTGAGTGAGACTTAGCATTGCTCCACTTGGTCCTAATAATCACTGTCGAAAGCTCTTCCTGCACCTATCCCTTTGCCTCATTGTTAGAATAAATGGTTCCACTGTCATCAAACAGACCCACCAATCGTAGGACATTGCCTGCTATACTGCAAGCTACTTGCATAGAGTGAAAACGGTGAAAGTTTGAAAGAGAATGTCAAAAGATTCTAGTCCACTTCTTAATCATTTCCGGCTTTAAAGGTCTGGTGTAACTTGCAGTCAACTCAATAGATTTGCTTTATGATGCCTGACTTTAATTAATTGAAATTCTCAAACATCTTGCCTATATCACAGATTTATTAAAGCACCCTTAGATAATCAATTATTGAGTAATGTGTCCTGACAGAATAGTAAATCCTCTCTGTAACGAGATTTCCAAGTACACCCTACTGAATACAGTGAAAACATGTCTGTAACTTACAGGTGTCCTTGGAGTCAAGCAAAGATTTACGGCTGTCCTGCCCCAGATTTATCATTTCATAGTAGCTAAAGATGGGCACCTCTTCTGTTCCTTTAATAGAAAGGGATGCTTTATCCCCCCATAGTAGAATGAGAAATCTTATAGATGCCTTATCACAGAAGACTTCCGCAATCTGATTGAACAATTCAGGACTATCAACGGCAAGGGCAACACTGTAGTGATTCAAAATAAGGAATTAATAGTGGCCTAGCCTTTCATTCCATTAAGTTAACAAGAGAAGTAGAGAGCCACATCTAAAATTATGATCGCACAGTGAGGCAACATACTCAAAAGCCAATAGTGACTTGAGCATTTTTACATCATCAGTGATCACAGATGCTGAAATCTGCACAAGATTGGCTCAGTTTCCCATACAAATTCGCATGCCAACAAAGTTATTCATACTAGAGACAGATTGAAATGAACCGCAGCACTACTTGATCAAACTTATTGTCACTCCATTTGAGGCACAGATTTTGCTAGTCATATTTGTCAGAACTGATACACGCAATTCAGCTACTATTTTCTTCCTTTTTATCCTCATGGGACATCAAGCCTTTGAAGAAAATGACTAATTATCAGACACATTCAGTGCACACCCACATACACTAGCTACAGGGATACCAATTTCCTGATATTTTTTCTTGAGCTGCTTATCCCATGTTCCCTTGCATTGGTCACAATGGTGTGTACTTTAAGATAATGAGCAAATGGACATCCCATGAAGCACATAAATGAAGGCCGTATAGTCCTGCTACTTTAAGAAATTCATTATGAGATCCCAATTCCCAGCTTCCATAGAAATCTTTTGCACAAGACTTTAGATGCTTAAGCTTTTCCTTTGAAAGAAATGTGAGTGATGATTGATTTATTTGACAATACCTCAATGGATAATAAGCCTGACCCCAGTTAGCACTGTTGAAAAGCCGTCCCCATGATGCTGTACAGAAGAAGAGTCAAAACAGAAAAATATAAAAAATAAAACATGAACACACACAACTAATGGACAATCTGTAAAGCTGTCCTAGTTTTTTGTGAAAGAGCTTGCACATCGCATAACTCTTAACAGAATAAGGAAGGCTTTTATGCAAACTGATGGTAAGATACCTAACCTCTCAGAATGCTGGTATATAAGTAATAGCTCTTCAACAGATGATCACAATCCCCTAACCACATTTATAGCTCCCGTGGCCATGATACCAAACCAGAATAACATAAACAATGAGTTTAAAGCTGACGAACATCTACACATGCAAAAGAATGACATACAGATGAAGATTGAGCGAGCACACGCACCATCCACTTATTGTACAATTAGTAGAATAAATCCAATGTTATAAGCTTTTCAGGAAAATGCTGTTTCATAAGTACCTTTTGGGAAGATGGGCGTGAAACTCTTATGCATTGCAACTTTTAAAAAGAAGCTACACAAAACACCAGAAGCACGAGACACCAACCCACCTAGGAGGACAACTTCATTTCATTCGGTAGTAGAGTACTTTCTTGAGTAAGCTATTGATAGTATAAAGAAAATCTTAGAAAATGCAGGCAGATTACTCATGTTATTATACGAAAAAGCAGTCTTCTATTCATTCTTTCGAATTGAGATAGGTTTTGTAACCCTGAAAAACAATGATACATCTCTAACTAATTAGCACTGAGTCTTGATATATGAGCAGTTGGTCAACACTAAAAGCATGAGGAAAATTACTAGTTTTTTAGCAAAACAAAATAAATAGAACAAGATAAATGGGCATGGTGAGATATCTGAACAGTTGAAGAACAAAATATATGAAAATACGGTAACAAAAAGTTATCAGTGAGCAGAAAACTTTCGTTGAAGGAGCAATAGACATCCTGGCAAATACATGGTAGAGAGGTTGCACTAGAAGGAAATCCAGTAGTCACATAGCAGCCTCGTGAATAAAATGATGCCAAAGGCAAGTTTGAGAGTATTGAATGGATAGATGAAGTATAAGGTATCCACTCTGCTCGGGCAAATAAAATGATGTCAAGAGTTAGATTCGGCAATGCTTCGAAAGACATGTTGACACTTCAAATGCATCATTGGATAACTTCTATAAATTACATCTTAGTGAAAAATTTAAACACCTACCTGATTATAGGTGATGTTTGAAGGTGGTTTATGATATGGATCAACCAGTGCAATTTGATCTCCATACTTTTCTGCACATGACCTCCAAACGTCAGGAACAGCTTGCCAATCATCAGATCCCAAACGACCACCACTCGACAGTAAAGTGGCTTCGAAAAATGGTGAATATCGCCTTATCGGCTTTTCATCTGTCTATACATGTTAAATATGACTCGAGTTTGAGCGTTTGCTAAAACACGAAATTCGGTGAACTCACGAAGGAATTATAAAAAGAGGAAATAAAAGGAATTTTTCTCCTTGGCGTGAAGCTGCTGCAAATTCGTCGAAGCCTGTGCTGTGCCCGTAGAAGGAAAGATGAGGCCGCAAGTCCCTCTGCATGAAGAAATCCACGGCCAATGAAGAAATCCCTGCATGTGGACAAAATAGGTGAGCCCAAGTCAAGAATTTGACTTTCCTTGGGCACACCGCACGTAACACGGGGATTCACTTTCTTCTTTTGTGCGTGTGCGTGAAGTCGGTTTGTGGCCGCATAAAACGCTACGAAAAAGTAGCCACCGAAGGATTCACGGGAGGTTGCAAGTCGTGAGAAGGGGTGCTGAACGTATGAGCGCGAGAAGCCGCACGCCGCCGAGAAGAAAGTGAAGCCTCACGTCCGCCGAGCCAGATTCCGCGAGAAGCTTTGATGCGCGATTTTATACGTACGCAAATCAGGTGTACGTGGAGTGTTGTATTTAGAGCTTGAACGCACGGTAACTTTGTGCGGTGAGTTGGGCTTGGGTGTAATTGGGGTTTGGGAAACACCGAGTGAATGTTTGAGTGACTTGAGTGTGTAATCTCCTTGACGCTTGATTTATAGAGAAATTCGCTGCTGCTCTTCCCATGGACGTAGGTTTTTACGACTGAACCACGTAAATCCGTGTCCAATTTATTTTTTTCTTCTGTCTATATTTTGTTCGATCGCTCGCCCTATCGCAACAAGTGGTATCAGAGCCAGGCTTGGTTAAGTTAAAGCGAATCGATGGCGACAGAAGAAGTAAAAGTGAGAATCGAAAAACTTGATGGGAAGGATTTTAGTTTCTGGAAGATGCAGATTGAAGATTATCTTTACCAGATGAATTTGCACTTGCCTTTATCTGAGGAGAAACCAGTGACGATGAAGCAAGCTGATTGGGATTTGCTGGATAGACGAGCTATGGGTGTTATTCGGCTGACGTTGGCTCGTAACGTCGCGTTTAATATCTTGAAGGAGAAGACCACTGCTGATTTGATGCAAGCCCTGTCGGATATGTACGAGAAGCCCTCTGCAATCAACAAGGTCTATTTGATGCGACGTCTGTTTAATTTGAAGATGAGCGAAGGTGCGTCAGTTGCTGATCATATCAATAAATTCAATGTGATTGTTAGTCAATTGAGTTCAGTTGAGATTGACTTTGAAGATGAGGTACGTGCTTTGATTCTATTATCCTCATTGCCTAATAGTTGAAATACTACTGTTACTGCTGTTAGTAATTCCTCTGGGTCAATAAGTTTGACGTTTGATGGAGTTCGAGATTTGATTCTGAGCGAGGACATTCGTAGAAGAGAATCTGGCGAACATGTATCTACTGCTTTAGTAGGTGAAAATAGAGGAAGATCTAGAACACGTGTGAGTAATAGTAGTACTAATATGAACAGCGTAGTCGGTCTAGGACTGCTAATGTTGTCTGTTGGAGCTGTGGCAAGAGGGGGCATCTTAGAAGGGATTGCCTTAAGCTGAAGAATGAGAAGGGTAAGGGAATTATAGTTGATTCTGCAGATAATGTTGCAGCTGTAGCAAATAATGCCGATTATGTCTTGTCTATCACTAACGATTCATCACTTGATGGATGGATTATGGATTCTGGTTGTTCTTTTCATGTCACACCAAATAAAAACTGGTTTATCACTTATCAATGCATGGGTAGTGGTAAAGTTCAGTTAGGGAACAACGCTAAGTGCGATGTTGTGGGTGTTGGTGATGTTAAAATCAGAATGCATGATGGTATCGTGAGGACATTGACTGGAGTGAGGCATGTTCCAGATTTAAAGAAGAACTTAATTTCCTTGGGTGCCCTAGATTCAGCTGGTTGCAGGTATTCTTCAAAAGGTGAAGTTTTGAAGGTTGTTCGAGGTGCCCTGTGATAATGAAAGGAATCAAGCATGGAGGCCTGTATAAACTTCAAGGTGAGACAATGACAAGTTTCGCTGCGGAAACGTCGGATGCATCTGTTCGAGGGTCTATGGACTGCTCAAAGAAGACCTGGGTGTTTGTACCAATGCACAAGTTTGATGCTGGTGTCAGGATCATGCAGTCAAAAGCCTTGATCGAGACGGAGACTGGTAAGTCGATCAAGCATGTGCAGATTGACAATAGCATGGAGTTCTACTCGGAGCTGACAAATAAATTCTGCATGAGAGAGGGCATAGTGAAACACCGCACTAGTGCCAATAAATCACAACAATTTGCAGAATTGATAAGCAGAATATTACTAGAGATGACCCGAAAAATTATCTCTGGTGCTGGTGTTGCTAGGAGAACGCTAGCTGATGTGCTAAGTACGATGAGCTACCTGGTGAATAGATCTCCATCAACTGCTATTGAGAGGCGGACTCCTGAAGAAGTGTGGTCAGGTAACATTGCTGATTATTCTATTTTTAGAATGTTTGGTTGCCCATGTTATTTTCAAGTGAGTGATGGTAAGCTCGATGAGAGGGCAAGGTGCATATTCCATGGCTATGCACAAGGTGAGTGGGGTGATCAGTTGTGGTGCCCGGATATAAATTCACCTGTTAACAGCAGAGAAGTTACCCTTGATGAGTCTCCAATACTTCTGGCTAGGAGTGTATGTGACAGTGTTAATACGGATCTAGACGGTGTTCAGCTTGAGGTGGAGTTGCGACCAGAAACTCCTGAGGTAGCGTATATAGGTACTGGCAAAATAATTGACACAGATGGTGCTCATAGCGAGGTGGAGCCTATAGAGCCAATGGTTGCTGTAATTGCTGATATTGACAAGGTATGTATTCGATCTCCTGACAGATATGGATGCAACAATGGTTTTGCTTTATCTGCGGTTAAGGAGGTTGCATTGGAAAATCCTTATGGAGTAGTTAAAAGTGCATGTGGAGTTGGTATTCTGATGAGGTCTTTGATTATGGCGAAGTTCAAGCGAGGCTTGGACTTGAATAAAATCTGTAGCGGTTGAGCCCATCGGGGGCAATGGGAAAGTAGCAGCAGAATTTGAATTTTTATGAAGCGATGGTAATTTGGCTCAAACGTCGAGCCAAGGTGGAGATTGTTAAATATGACTCGAGTTTGAGCGTTTGCTAAAACGCGAAATTCGGTGAACTCGCGAAGGAATTATAAAAGGAGGAAATAAAAGGAATTTTTTTCCTTGGCGTGAAGCTGCTGCAAATTCGTCGAAGCCTGTGCTATGCCCGTAGAAGGAAAGATGAGGCCGCAAGTCCCTCTGCATGAAGAAATCCACGGCCAATGAAGAAATCCCTGCATGTGGACAAAATAGGTGAGCCCAAGTCAAGAATTTGACTTTCCTTGGGCACACCGCACGTAACACGGGGATTCACTTTCTTCTTTTGTGCGTGTGCGTGAAGTCGGTTTGTGGCCGCATAAAACCCTACGAAAAAGTAGCCACCGAAGGATTCACGGGAGGTTGCAAGTCGTGAGAAGGGGTGCTGAACGTATGAGCGCGAGAAGCCGCACGCCGCCGAGAAGAAAGTGAAGCCTCACGTCCGCCGAGCCAGATTCCGCGAGAAGCTTTGATACGCGATTTTATACGTACGCAAATCAGGTGTACGTGGAATGTTGTATTTAGAGCTTGAACGCGCGGTAACTTTGTGCGGTGAGTTGGGCTTGGGTGTGATTGGGGTTTGGGAAACACCGAGTGAGTGTTTGAGTGACTTGAGTGTGTAATCTCCTTGACGCTTGATTTATAGTGAAATTCGCTGCTGCTCTCCCCGTGGACGTAGGTCTTTACGACTGAACCACGTAAATCCGTGTCCAATTTATTTTTTTCTTCTGTCTATATTTTGTTCGATCGCTCGCCCTATCGCAACAATACAAAAATCAGGGGTATCAGGTACAGATCATGAAAATTTTTTCCTAATGGGGGCAAACTTGATAATCACATCAAATCCATGAATTCCATTTATTCGAGAAACCAGTGAGTGTAGTAATTCTTTAATTGAAAAATTATATGTTCATCACTATTAAATTGTCTATTAGGATTCGTATATGTGGGGAAAAATTATAACAAATGTGGAACAATATGTTCTCCACAAATTTCTTTTAGAAACTTTACATGTTTGAACTATAAATTTTGAAACCATTAAATAATGTTAACATTTTACAAATATGCAAGGGGCTGGAATTGTACCCTCATTTCTGAATGTGAATTCCTCCACGAGTGGAATGTTGAATACTAGAATCCTCCTGATTTAATCACTCTCTTCACAGTGCAGAAAGATCATTGACCTGAGGATTTAACAAAAGGTAGCAGCAGGGTACTATGAATATAGAGAACTTCCTCAAACTTTAATACTTGGACATGCTTTCTGATGGCACAAAACAAAAAGGGTGGGCATGTCTGTACCATACCTAGAGGTCTACAAAAGCCAAACCAACCCTAGAGAATCCAACTACATTTAGTCTGGGTCTTCGGCATGCTTATTGTCTCAGCATGACAGTTTAAGAACTGGAATTTCCATGGTTATTATCTTTTCATCTGATCCAATTATCAGAGAGCTGAAACAATAAAGCAAAGAATCTGAAGGAACAAGTAAAATCCTCAAAGGTTGTCATGAGGATGCCATCATATGCATACCCGACATAAAAAATAACCAAATTCGCGTCATTTGCCTGTTCTGTTGGACCAATCGAAGGAACCAGGATGACATTTAGTGTGGCATCTCGCTCACACAGTGGAAGTTTGGGTCTGAGAATCTATCAACATGTATTCACTGATTATGAGATATTTATAGAGTTAAATACCATTATTTAAACATCAGTATTCAATATTTAAGGACTAAAATATAGAGCAACATAAATCCAATAGTTTTCTTCCCCTGCCATCTTTGGCGCAAATGAAAACGTTCAAAAGCAGACCGATCATTGTAATTGAACAACAGAGACCATCAAAACAAGAGATTCCACGGTTAAGCCATCAGAATAGCATTAGAATCTAGAAATCGAGCAGATTAAAACCCACAAGATTAAATTTCCCGAAAATCCTAAAGAAATTACCTGACAAAAAACGCGAAGCACCCGCCTAGGAAAAAGCGGGATTCGGACTCTGCAGCATCTTCTGGAGCAGAATTTCGCTGTGTTCGAGCTGAAACAGCAAGAGAAGGCTAATCGGGAGCTGTAGACGCAATAGTGAGGAGCGGCAGTGAAGCTTGATGTCAAAGCGAGTTCGTCGTCATCATGCTCGCAGAAGAGGAAGAACAAGAAGAAGAATCTTGTAGAGATTATTGAAATGCTCCACATGGAGAAGCGAACAGAAAGGCCATTATCGAGAGAGAGAGGCGACTTGTGTTTGTATGGGCATGTAATGGTGTCTCTCGAAGTCCTTGTCGTCGGCCATTTTCAGGACTTGCTCTGTTGCTCAGCTTTGGCGGGAACTTCGATTCCAATGAAATGGGAATTTAATTATTCACCGGAATTTAGAATATCTTTTCATTTTGATCCATTTCCTAAATTAAGCAAAAAAATATTTTATCTTTTTTATGATCTTTTTGGCCTTTTTGAGAATTGCTTGTCTTTATTCAATATACCTTAGCTTATGATGTTTTATAATAGTAAAAGTATAACCTCACGTAGGTTTGGGTCGACTTGATCTTCCTATTATTTCCAGTTTAATTTTTTTTTTAAAGATATATAGTGATGATATTGATTGATCTATAGATACTTGTACTTGTATCAATCTAATTTATGTTCTTAATATTTAAGATAAATAATTATTTTCGAGCTTTGGCGTTTCGTGTTTTCATAATTAAATTAAATTGAATCTATGTATTTTTATTTTAATTTTTGGATCACAAACTGTAGAGCCCAAAATCACAAGTTCCACTAAATTTGATTGAGAAACACGAAATACAAAAGGTCAAAAAAATTATCCATTTAAAAGATTAGAAACATAATTTAGATTACCATAAAAAAAGAGTATCTATAGAAAAATTAATATCACTATTACTTTTATGAATATACTTAGTGATGCGAGAACATTAGGCTTTATCAATCGGTTCTCAAGCTCAAATCATGTTTTGTCAATTGAACCAATTCAGTCACTAGTAGTGCAAGCAAAAGCAGATGCAATTTAATTATGTGGGTTCAAGGATGAAGTTATTGATTATGCAGTATAGTTGTCAATCTACAAGATTTGTTGTCAACTTTGAGACTTCCAATTGACTACATAGCTACGCTATTTGTTTATTTTCTAAGGTGACTCTTCGGCTTTCAAGTGTAATGCACGAATTTGGAGAGTCTTATCAAGTTAAAATGCTTCTAATATTAGTTATCGTGCTGCTCCAATTCGGCTATTAAGTGACAAACAAGAGAAAGGTGTTGTCTTGGTTTGGTTACAAAAAGTTCACCGTCGAATGTGAAATTTTTACTTATTTATGAAATGGAAAGTAAATTCTAATGAAATGCAATGAATGCAAATTTTGATAAATTGAATTTTGTGTTCGAAGATCGAGCTTTGACCAATATCAAGTCACAAATTGTTTTTTTTTTTTTTTTTTGGTGTATAAATATACGCTTACTTGTCAACGAAATTCAAGATCTCAATTCACCATATACTCGATTTGACATATTAGCCAACAAAACAAACAAAGATCAATTCTTTGGATTATTGGTAAATCCAAGATAAATATACAAATATTCTTGCCCATTTATTGTGGGATGAGTAATTCGTGTGTTTTAAGTTGATTATGTAAATGCATTTTTGCACATGTTAATCATCTAGATCTATTATTTACGTCAGTACTGACTTTGATATCAAGTGCAAATTAATTAAGAAAATACAAGATAAGTGAGACTATTTTTAATTTAGTTACTAATCCTTAGCCCAAATTTTAAAAAGATGGTTCAGAATTCCATAACCATCTTATCCTTTAGAGGAAGAAATCATTAATCCAAAATTTGAACTATTTTTTCTGTTTTTGGGTTACCTACCACTTATTTTGTCTCTTTCAAAATAATGTAAACAAAGAATAAACGCTCTTGTCAATGTCGATCCCAAGAATCCTACTAAGGAGAAAGAGATATGTACGTTATCGCCCTTCCATGTGAACTTGCGACACTTTGTTCTATGGAGGATATTATGGGAAATGCACCAAGTGAGCCAACATATAATATAATATAAGAAATTCAACCGTACGAATTTCTAGGGTTTCATAAAATTCAGGAGAGTTTTGAAACCATTTGAAAATTCCACGCCCGCTTTCTCCTTCTCCCTCCACCTTGCCTCCGCCACGCAACCGCCGCCCACGCCGCTGGCCAACCCTCCTCCACCCGGCTTCGGCGACGGCCTTGGGGTGTCTCCTCTCCTCGAGAATGCCACCTAGTCGTGCAACAATGGCCGAGAGTTTCACCGAGGAGATCATGATCGACATACTCTTGAGGCTACCGGCCCCGTCACTGGTGTGATTCAAATGCGTCTGCAAGTGGTGGCGGTCTCTAATCTCCGACCCGGGCTTCGTACGGCCGCATCTGCAGAGGCTGAAGGCAGGGGATTCGACTCCTAGCCAGAGAATCATCGTTGGCGGCCGTTACGGCCCCCTCGAGACTGTGGACTACGAAGCGCTTGACGGCGGCGGCGATGGTCGCATGGTGATTAACTAGTATAATCAAGTCTCCAATCCTAATTTCTCTTGTTAGGCAGGAACAAGTATTTCTCCCAATACTTCGTATGGGTTTCTAATCAACCCACCCCAAATTGATTGGTGGCGACTCCATTTTAAAAATTGACTTACAGGTTAAAATTTTAGAATATTAAAGTCGTGAATTGGTGGACTTAGGAGAGTCCGGGACTAATAAATTTAATTGAACCATTAGCCTTCGCCGGCGGCCATACCTTATTGAGAGCGCCAAAAAAAAGAGGTCGCGACAACCAGTTTAGTCTTAAACCTTTTATAATTGTGCCAATTCAGTTTATCTGGCCAAAATTGGCTGGCCAGCATTGATGTGGACGTCGGCGGGGGCAGCCAGCCGGCGAACACTAATGTTGCAATTTTTTAATATATAAATTTTTAAATTTTTTTTTTTTTTTCCTTTTCTTTTTTCTCACCTTCTCCTTCCTCTGGCCGACCGGCGTCGGCTAGAGTTGAGGGCCAGCGAGGGCGAGGCCTCGCTAGATCTTGCGAGGTCAGCCTCACTAGCCACTAGCAAGGGTGAGGCCCCACCAAATCTAGCGAGCTTAGCCGTCCGCGTAGCCGGACCTCTTTGCCGAACGGCTCGCGCCACCGTACTTGATCCCCGTCTCGTTAAAGATAATTAGCACTTTATATAGGATATTTTCCTGTATTAAAGATAATTATGATGTTTCTTATTAATTATTCGAATATCTCAAGATTGCACATATATTGCATATATTTACCATTCGAGTATGCATAATCTTGAATTACAAATTGGATTCATAAATATTCTTCTCTTGGTAACGATTTGTTACTGTAGTACTACTAGCTAGTACGTCCATGATGAGGTGTGATTGGACCGCACCATTTGGACTTGATATGGTACGATGGAGGGACACCATTTGTAGGGGTGTCATGGAGTCGTATAAAAGCCTTTGTAGACACTCATACGTACCGGTTGGCAAAATACACACACCAGAATTCTCTCCATTTCCATCATCAAAAGAAGAAAGCATTCCATTTCAATTTTGCAAAAACAATCGGCATTTACGCCGTGGAAATCGGGTGTTTTCCTAGTGATTGCATCCAGACCAACGTGAGAAAGTGTGGTTCGTGTTTCATTGGCAATTCAACGTTCGTTCTGGGGCTATTTGCTGTTTGCGCATCGGAATCAGGTAAGTCGTCTTCCGCCAACTCGAATCCCTTCATTGGTATCAGAGCCCGATCGCGATTTCTGCCTTGTTTTTCATTGAATTTTCTCGTTTACCATTTCATATTGAGATCAAGAGTATGAAATCTACACTGTTTGGATCTCTGATAGTCGGAATTACCATATGAAAAACTCGAAATTCAACCGGAGCGAAGAACAGGTTCGGGGTTGCACTCATCTGTACGGTCTTGGCCAATTTTCGAAATATTTTTTTAGCCAAAATCAACTTTTGAATATACATGATGAAAGTACTCGTCGAGACGAGTCCGACGGTGGGTCGAGCATGGCGAGAGGACGCCAGACGCTCCCACACGCGCGGCCAGAAGCCGCTACGCGTGGGCACCACACGCCTGGAGCTCTGGCAACGCCAGCGCATGCGCAACACGCGCCGGTCAGCGGACCAGCGGCTGCGTGTCATGCGCCGATTCGCCAACCAACGCGTGGTGACGCCACGGTGACATCACCCAACGGCTTGTAACCATTGGGATGACGTCATCAACGACGTCATCAACAGCAACAGTTGGCCAGCCAGTCGCCGGCCGGCGACCCGACCCAACCCGAGACCCTACCCGTTGACCCAACCTGTTGACCCGACCCGTTGACCAGACCCGACCCGGTTGACCGGTCAACGGTCGGACCGGTCGCTGGTCGGACCGGTCGGACTGGCCAGGAGCCTTTTGGCTCGCTGGCGCATGTGCCACACGCGCCACACACTCAAGCAGCGCGTGTGGGCGCGTGCGAGCTCCGATGGGAGCGTGGTTGGTGACATTTGGTTCATATTGATGTTCCCGACACTGTGGTATATTTATTTTGGATATTTGACTTTTATAAATGTCTAAAATTTGGTACGAAACCCTATGTACGCATATTCTAAGGTATAAAATGCAGTTTATTCATTTGTAGCTTGTATTTTCTTGTGATTGAAGAAATACAGTAGCTGGCTTGTATGCAAATAATGTTGTACATGCTGTGTAGAGCTTAGTTCAATGATGTGATGTATATATTTTAATATACATGCAATTTTCTAATTGCTGGAAAATTAGAACAATGGTAGGAAATCCATTAAATGTTGAAATCCATTAAATGGTAGGAAATTAGAACAATGGTAGCATGATTGTTATTTGTACATTGGTTCATATCATGCCATATTTTTGTATTGATGGAAAAATGTAGAATTACATAAGGTATTGTAATTATTTTTCCTAGTGGGAGTTCATAGGTTGGTAGAATTGAGAGAGTTCTCACCTAGAACTTAAAATTTGCGCAAATTAGACTAATTAATGGTAATAGAACAATTGTACATAGAAGTTGATTGGGAACATAGTGAACTTTTGCCTCCGTGTTTTTTGTTGAATTATCATTAATTTAGTTTGTCTTTGCTGCAAATTAAATATGTGTGTTACTCTGTAAAGTGTGCTAGTATTGATTCTGCGTTTATTATGTCAATGTGCTATAGAAATTGATTATGGCTTCGGCATCCAAGACCATTATGGCTGACCTCAATAAGGGTGAGAAACTGAACGGTGACAATTATGATATTTGGCACCGAAAGGTTTAGTACATCCTTGAGGAGCAAGAGGTTTTGGAAACCCTCAATCACACCATGGATGAACCTGAGCATGGAACTTCAGCTCAACACAGGAGAGATCTGGAAGCTTATCAAGCTTGGAAAAAGAAAAATAGCATTGCTTGCATCACGTTGCTGAGCTGTATGCAAGATGATCTCATGTGTGAGTTTGAGAGTTATGACAAAGCTCAAGCTATGTGGGTTGCCTTAAAAGATAAGTTTGGGGGTACATCTGCCACTAAGCTGAGGAGACTCACCATCAAGTTTAACACATTCCAAAAGCGCCCAAATGTAACGATGAGGCAACACCTTCAGGAGATGTCAAACATGATACATGAGCTGAAGTCAGCAGGTCACTCCCTTACTGATGAACAGCAAGTTCAGGCTGTTATAATGTCTCTTCCTGACAATTGGGAGCATATGAAGATCAATATGACGCATAATGAGAATATTGTCACTTTTGATGATATAGTGCATCACTTGGAATTAGAGGATGAGCGCCTAGAGGTTGCAAGATCCTCCACCCATGCTTATGTTGTTGAATTGAGTTTGTGCAAAGCTTCGGGCTTCAAGCGCAAAAGGAATTCTCAATTCAACAACAAAGGGAAGAAGACTGATCAGGCATCTAAGAGGGCTAAGACCTTCCGACGCAAGAAGCGTGGTAAGAAGAATGACAAGGCCAAGATAGAGTGCTACAATTGTGGCAAGATCGGTCATTTTGCTCATGAATGCACTGAGCCGAAAAAGGTACCCTATTACTCCATTCCTTTAAATGATGCTTTTGTTTCTAGTACTGTGATGCTTACTGAATCTCATCCAATGTGGACTGTAGACTCAGGAGCAACAGACCACGTAGCTAGAGATCGAGAAGCATTTGTGGAGTATCGTCGGATACCGCCTGGAAGAAGATGGATATATGTTGGGAATAACTCAAGAGTTGAAGTGAAAAGTATCGGTACATGTAAATTGATTTTACATGGTGGTCGAAACTTATTCCTGCAAGATGTCCTTTATGCTCCAGATATTCGACGAAACTTGCTCTCCGTAGTTATCCTTCTGAGCTTAGGTTATGTATTGAATTTCCATGGTGATTGTGTTGACATTTTGTTTGGAACAATTTATTATGATTCAGGTCATGTATTGAATGGTTTTATGGTGTTGGACATTGACTATAATCAGTACAATGTTAATGTTGATGGTTGTTTTTCTTTAATTGCATCTACTAGTAATGTTGAGATTGATGCAAGTACTTGGCATGCTAGATTAGATCACATTGGATTGCAAAGAATGCAAAGATTAGCTAGAGAAGGCCTTTTAGGGTCACTCACCAATGTTGATCTACCTGTATGTGAACATTGTCTAACTGGAAAAACAACTAGAAAACCATTCGGTAAAGGGACTAGAGCCGAACTTCCATTGCAACTCATACATTCTGACATTTGTGGTCCTTTGAATGTAAGGGCGAGGCATGGAGCCTCATATTTCATCACTTTCATAGATGACTTCACGCGTTATGTCTTTCTGATCTCCCATAAGTCAGAAGCATTGGACTGCTTTAGACGATATATAGCGATGGTAGAGAATCAGTTGAACAAAACAATAAAGGCATTGAGAACTGATCGCGGACGTGAGTATCTATCGGAGCAATTCAAGACTCTATGTGATGAAAAGGGAATTGTACGACAATTGACTATTCCCGATACTTCACAACAAAATGGAGTAGCTGAGAGAAGGAATAGAACCCTATTGGAAATGGTTAGGTCCATGATGGCACAAGCAAATTTACCTATCTCTTATTGGGGAGATGTGTTACTGACTGCTGCCTATGTACTTAATCGAGTGCCCTCAAAGTCGGTCACCTCCACCCCTTATGAATTATGGACTGGTAGGAAATCAGACTTATGTAGTCTATTTCCATGGGGATGTGCAACTTATGTTCATGATTCTTCCCATAAATATGACAAATTAGGCCCTAGAGGGAAGAAATGTATCTTTATTAGATATTCTGAACACTCCAAAGGGTATGTGTTCATAGGCGAACAAGCTGATGGAAGTGTGACCAAAATGGAGTCACGAGATGTCACGTTCTTGGAGAACGATTTTCCAAGTAAAGGTGAGATTGATAATGACTTCCAAATATATGAGATGGAAGATCCTAATAACACACCCACTAATGTCGTAGAGGGAAATGAAGATTTACCTCAACATGCAAGACCTAGTGGGAGTGTTGCATCGCCTGACGAACCGAATCCAAGGGAAATTCAGTTGCGTAAAAGTAATCGTAAAAGTATTCCTCGTCGTCGTTTTGAGATTGAAGGGGAATCATTTATGATTGCTCAGAAAGATGATGCTGAGCCAAAGACTGTTCAAGAGGCTCTCTCATCTTCTGACAAGGAAGAATGGAGAAAAGCTTTAGAAGATGAGATGGAGTCAATGAGGGAAAATCATGTTTGGGACTTGGTTGATCTACCGCCAAATCACAAAGCCATTGGAAACAAATGGGTCTTTAAGATTAAGCGAAGAGCGGATGGATCCAT
Organism: Eucalyptus erythrocorys; assembly: GCA_014182555.1. Classification (NCBI taxonomy): domain Eukaryota; kingdom Viridiplantae; phylum Streptophyta; class Magnoliopsida; order Myrtales; family Myrtaceae; genus Eucalyptus; species Eucalyptus erythrocorys. The sequence continues at coordinate 37,973,566 of CM024604.1, forward strand.
TGAAAAGTATAAGACTCGCCTTGTGGCAAAAGGTTATACTCAACAAGAGGGTATAGACTATGAGGAAACTTTTTCACCAGTTGTAAGGGTTGCCTCAATACGCCTTATTCTAGCCATCGTTGCACATTTGCCACCTAGAATTACATCAAATGGATGTAAAGACGGCATTTCTCAATGGAGAACTAGATGAGGAAATCTATATGAAGCAGCTGATAGGTTTTATAGCTAAAGGCCAAGATGATAAAGTATGCAAACTTCATCGCTCAATTTATGGCCTTAAGCAATCATCTAGACAGTGGTATCTTCGTTTTCATCGAGCTATAACAACTTTTGGTTTCACGATGATCAAAGAGGATCACTGTGTATATGTCAAGCGGTCCGAAGATAAATTTGTGATTTTATCACTTTATGGTTATCACCATAAAAGAATAGTTGTCCTCCAACTTTGAAATGAAGGACATGGGAGAAGCTGCTTATATATTAGGAGTTAAGATCGAAAGAGATCGATCAAGGAAACTCCTTGCTTTATCACAAGAGTCTTATATTATGAAGATTCTTGAACGTTTCAATATGCAGCACTGTAATCCCATTGATACTCCTGTCATGCAAGGTGAAGGCCTAAGTGCCGAGATGTGTCCTAAAACTCCAAAAGAAATTAAAGTAATGAAAACTGTTCCTTACGCTAGTGCGATCGGAAGATTGATGTATGCTATGATGTGTACTCGACCCGACATATGTTATGCCGTGGGATTGGTGAGCCGATATCAATCAAATCCCGGTCAAGCACACTGGAAAGCAGTGAAGAGGATCCTTAGATACTTGAAGGTCACCATGGACTATCGACTTTATTACCAAGGGAATGATTTACGCTTATTAGGCTATCCAGATGCTGATTGGGGTGGAGACCTCGACGAGCGTAAATCAACTTCTGGATATGCGTTCTTGCTCAATGGAGGCGCAATTTCTTGGAATAGCAAGAAACAGACATGCACGGCATTATTTACTATGGAGGCAGAATTTATTGCATGTTTTGCCGCAATGCAAGAAGCAGTATGGCTAAAACGTTTCTTGGAAGATTTAGCCACTTCCACTGAGGTTCCAAGACCAGTGACAGTTTATTGCGATAGTCAAGCAGCCATTGCCTATATCAAAGATCCCAAGTATCATGGAAGGACGAAGCATATTGACATAAGGAACAACTTCATCAGAGATGTTGTAGCACAGAAAGAAATGATCCTGCAATACATTTCAACTAGTAGAATGATTGCTGATCCATTTACGAAGGCTATTCCTAGAGACATATTCTTGACCCATAGGATGTCACTAGGATTGCGTAGAATGTGATATGTGTAATTGTAGAGGATCATTGGTTTATGTATTTGTGGACATATGTATTGTACTTGTTTGATTATTAGTGACTTGATGTTTTATCAATAAGTACAAATCTATTATGAGACTAGCACATACACACATATATTATTGAAAGGTATGTCATCAGGCAACAATTGGCTCACTCACACGAGCAATCGCCTCAAGTGCTTTAGTTAGCACGTTGAGATGAGATGTTATGTATAAATAAATGCTGAAGAGCAAGTTTGGTACATAAAATATGTCGCCTTGATTGGAGTCAAGATGAGGTCTGTAATTTGTAATTAATAAGACCGAACATGATAGTCCCACAATCATGTATGCCTGAAAGATGCCGGATGCGAGTACTTAATTGGGCGCTATAGAAAGCGAGCTGATATAGCACTCGAGCTAAACATGAGTACGTGAGAAGCACGTGACTATGTTTAGGCTAAGATCCGTATAGTGGATATATTTAATGAATGACATACGCTCTTATAGAAAGAGAAATCCACTATAGCATGTAATTCATACTACATGTGCATTATACGACCAACAAGGGAATGTGAGTGAAATAATCCCTATTTACTCATCGTGTGAGCCATTGAGATAATTTATAACTTACCTCATTTTGTGCCCTATGTTACTTCTAACTATGTTCTCGAAATGAAAGATCAATGTTGCTACTTTAGCATGTTATCGGCGGTCATGAATAGATATGGCCTTATGGGACGTGACTAGGAAAGCAAGCTTGTTCGAAATGGAGAGAGACATGAGTGCGAAGGAAGACTATTGTTGTTATACATCCATCGCATGTATTTACTGGTCGACCAATTATATCGCCTTATGTGGTTGCGGATGTAATTGTAAATATATGGTGTTTTGAGAATAGTGAAGTATAACCTTTACGGGATAGGTATACTTGGACTGATGTAACAAAATAGGTCTGGGGCACTGTAAGACATCAATTGATTATTTCTTTTCGGGGTTGTAGCAATTATGTTATCTCTAACAGGTGCATAATTTGAGCTCCCAAGTGCAGGTGTACTCACTGGTCGCACGGCTTATTTGCCAGTATGAATTGTTTTGTAAAATTGATGAATGTTGAATGCCTTATATTCTTGATAGAGCACTATCAAGCTCATCATGTCCAAGTGGGAGATGTAGTACTACTAGCTAGTGCGTCCATGATGAGGTGTGATTGGACTGCACCATTTGGACTTGATACGGTACGATGGAGGGACACCATTTGTAGGGGTGTCATGGAGTCATATAAAAGCCTTTTGTAGACACTCATACGTACCGGTTGGCAAAATACACACACCAGAATTCTCTCCATTTCCATCATCAAAAGAAGAAAGCATTCCATTTCAATTTTGCAAAAACAATCGGCATTTACGCCGTGGAAATCGGGTGTTTTCCTAGTGATTGCATCCAGACCAACGTGAGAAAGTGTGGTTCGTGTTTCATCGGCAATTCAACATTCGTTCCGGGGCTATTTGTTGTTTGCACATCGAAATCAGGTAAGTCGTCTTCCGCCGACTCGAATCCCTTCAGTTACATTCCACGTTCTCATATGTGAGTAGTATCATCTCCCATAAAACTATGTTTAAGGGCATTTCGATAATTTCCTTAAGGTAGAGGGAGCATTTAGTCAATTTTCTAAGTCTTGAGGGTATTTTGGTCAATTTGCAAATATTTCTGATTTTTCTAAACTTTTATAATTTTTTATGCATTTTATGAATTTTCTAATTTCTTTTTATCAATTTTCTTAATTTTTATATTTTTATCTTTTTATTTATTATATATAAATATTGAAGATGGACTTCGTACCGCGTCAGTTGCTAGTCTGACCTGGACCCTAAAGGTCTGGGTTAGGTCCGAAAGTGGACAAGGCCCAGTCCAATTTCGCTGAAAAGGGCCCATCTCAATTGAGCCCACAACTACCTCACCTACGACTTTTCAGCCTGACCCCGTTGTAAACCTTTTCACTATTTCTTTCTTTCAATTTATTTTTCTTTTTTTTTTTTTTCTTTCCTTTTTTCTTTCCCTGCGCGGATCTTCTTCCTCCCAAACTCTCTTCCACTCCCCCCCGCGACCTTCACCCGAAGCTATAAAAATCCCCTCCTCGAATCCATACGCTAACAACAGCAACTTTGCTTTCTATTTTCACTATTTTCCAACTTTTTTATAAAAAAAAAAAAAAAAAAAAAAAAAAAAATCAGGCTTGCCTTTCTTTTAATTTGCACATGGTAGGTAATACATGACTAAGCAAGAAGAAAACCGGTAAAGCAAGTTATCTTGTGAGTAGAAAAGCTCACCTTTCCGTTCATTTGGTGAGGGCGCAAGAGCGAGAGAGCGGGAGCTGGAGCAAATGGAGCGAAAGAGGGAGCTGGAGCGAAGGTAGCGAACAAATCGGGAGCTAGAGTGAGTGAGAGTGAGTGAGAGAGGGATTGAAGTGAGAGGGGAACTATGTTTGCTGAATATTTTAATGCTAGATGTATGAAACATAAGTCCTTCTTCATGACTTCCTTTGATAATCGGCGTATGAAATATGTATATATTTCGACGTATATATTAATGAAGAATACAATATATTTATAGGCTTTGTTAGATAACTATTTTATGATAATATCTCGATTAAGATTATGCATAATCAAATAGCAATATATGTGCAATGTAAGTAATATATTGAAATGTATAAATAATTTATATGAAATATCATTTTTATCTTTAGCATAGGGTACATATATAGATTTGAACGTCTTCTTGAGGTGAGTGGACGAGCAAAGGAGGGGCAAAATTGGTACTTAGCATCTTCGAGTTCCATGTATTGAAGCCATGGATGGTGTTGAGAGAACAAAACGATGATTTTTTATACATGAGTTCTAAGGAACAACAAGTGACTCGGACTCCACAATATATAACATGTTTCATTTGAATTGCTCCAGACTAATCAAGTTCTTATGAATTCGTATTTAGATTAGATTGAAATAGATACACTAAACTAAAAGTTCTAAAATTTGTTATGAATGTATGATTAAGCTGTAAAACCTACAAAAAGAAAAATCAAGTTTTTAAACTTGTTAAATCGGTGCAATGTCATCTCTTTAACTCCATCTATTTTTGCTAAAGGAAAAAGATGACGTGTTTTATTTATTTATTTATTTATTTTTCTTATGTGGTGATGACGTGGCTAAAAATATGAAGCATAAGCCCAAAATAATGTTGTTTTGGTCTACATCTGATTTTTTTAATACAAATTTTATATAAATTAAACTAGAAATTAGCTTCGGTAAAAGCTAGAAATTAGCTCAATATAAAAAAAAAAGTTGAGAAACCTATTTTTCCTTTTTTTTTTTTTTTTTTTTGTAGGCATAAAATTTATACGTTCAGGGATATTTCAAGATTTAAAAGATGAAACTAGTTAGAATATGCATTTTGGGATAGGTTGTTTTTAAGATTTAAAAGATGAGGTCTTGATCTACTCTAACTAGGCATATTGATAAGCACTTTCGTTGACTATTAATCAATAATTTCAAGAAAAAAAAAAAAAAAAAGGAAATTCGAAACTGTTCCTTAGGTGCAATTCTAATGCAGATCAAGATTATACATTAGGACGAAATTTGCAAAATAGTCACTTATTATATAGTTTTTCAATCTTAGTAATGACAATTTCATTCACTATATTATTATATAGGATGGTATTTGAAGATTGCTAATTTCCCTCATCTAACTACTGTATAATGCAAAGAGGATCTCAAACTGTTGAGGGATCACAGTATTTTTATTTTTTTTTTGTTATTTCCCAAAATATTCTCACTTAGTTATGTTATGAATATTTACCCATGAACAAGCGTAAATTAATATTTTTTATTTTACCTCTCACGTGCTCCAGTTTTAAAATTAGAATTTTTTTTTTATCTTATAGAAAACTTTAAAATAAAATTTCCAATCTTGAAATATTTTCCTTTTTCATATACATGTGTCAATAATTACTCTATAGTAATTAGTAATCCAAAAATCTCATAATAAAGATGTTAAATTTACATAGATGCAGCATATGCACTTTTGGTCGTATACATGTCAAACTCAGTGGTTGCTTTTCAAACTCAAATCTTTTTTGTTTAAGAAATTTAGGGTGCGTTTGATAACATTTCTGTTTAAAAATTGTTTCTAGGAACATAAATAGAAAAAAGTATTTCTGCTTCAAGGAACAATTTTTGAACAAAAAAACGCATTTGGTAAATATGTTCTAGAAATATAAAAAAAATATAAACACATTTGGTAAATTTGTATAATTTTTTAATATTTTTTTTATTTTCTTTGTTATTTTTCTTATTTTCTTATTTATTTTTCCTCTTTTTCTTTTTTCTTCTTTTGGTTGGTTATTAGCCTCGGCCATGGCTAGCGACCGGCCAACGAGGGCGGCGGCCTCACCTAGCCACGGTGAGGCCGAGCTCGAGCATGCCCGGATCCGGCGAGGCCGAGCTCGCCCCGGCCGATGAGGCTCAACGTCGCCGGGCCACCGCCGGCGATGCCGACTTGGCGGTGGCTCGGCGACGCCGAGCCTCACCGGCCGCCGGGCGAGCTCGGCCTCGCCGGATCTGGGAGAGATCGAGCTCACCCAAGCCGACGCGAGGTTGGCCTCGCATTGGCCGGGCGAGCTCGATCTCACCTAGCCAAGGTGAGGCCGAGCCTCACCAGGCCGGCGAGGCTTGGCCTCGCCGGATCTGGGCGGCGCTTCGGTGAGGTCGCCAGCCCTTGACGGCCGATCGCAGGCCATGGCCGAGGCTGACGACCGGCCAAAGAAAAAAGAAAGAAAAAGGAAGAAGAAAAGAAGAAGAAAAATGAGAGAAGAAAATGGAAGAGAGAAAAAAGTGTTCTTAAATTTTGTTCCGAAACAAGAAACAAAATTTTTTTGTTTCTTGTTTTTGTTCCGATGTGTTTCGGAAACAAAAATAGATTTGGAACAAAAATGCAAAAAAATGCATTTTTGTTTCTTTTTTGTTCCCTTGAACAAAAAATAAAAAAATTGTTTAAAAACAGAAAAAGAAATGAAAACAAATAGGCCCTTAGTGATTGCGTACGCTTCATTTAAAATTAATCATAATAGCCAATAGCCAATTCATAGGAACTTATAGATGCACATAATTCACATACTAAATTGAATCTGAATTTTAAATTTGAATGATCTCACGAACATCCCACGGATTTCATTGTTATGCAGCAATGAGTTACCTTAACATATGCCTAAATATAGAAGAAAAGACTTTAACAGTCTTACCTTTTCCCCCTGTTATCTTAAAATTACGCTTGTGGCAAACTCTACTATATCTTAGGCCAATTTGCAGAAACTTGCACACGCAACTTTTTCCCCTTCTTTGAAATAGCGATCTAGAGTAAGTCTATATCTCTCCAATCTAGTAAAAAAAGGTCATCCATGACGAGACTAGAGGATTCATAAGAAATTATTTTTTTGTAATCTGACTCAATGTAAGTGCACTAATCAGGGAACGAACTTGAGAGTCCGCATTTGAGATTCAAGATGACCATGTCGTTGGCGGGGTTTTTAACATGTGGGAAGATTTTGACGTCTGTCTGATGCAAATGGTTATGGACTTTCATAATTTTTGGATGATTATTCTTCATTTTTTTTCTTTTCTTGGTCATATATGAGGCCAATTAATCATTAATGCGCATCACACATATAAATTCATCATAAGCTGAGCTACTCGGTTTTGAGTTTTGTTTTCTGATTCTTTTCTAATCTGTTGAACGCCATGCCTCACCTTATTCAAGGCGCCCTTGCGGGTGTTTTTTTTTTTTTTTTTTTAATATTATTATTTTTTTATTTTAAATGTGCTGTCGGGTTCTTCAAATAACCGGCAATCAAGTGAATAATTAATAATTGTGCATATCCTATTTAGCTCAAACCTTATGAGATAAATGTAGGATTAGGTGAGAATACTAAATTGGAGATTAATATGCGCATCTCATGGTTTTTTTCAGTCGAAGCGCATCTTATGGTTCAAAAGATACAAATTGCTTATCACCGTTGTCAAACGTTGAAATTAACTTACTATAGTTGCCAAAATCTTTAGGACAAAATATATACTAAAGATCATTTCTTTCATGGTTTGAGTTAGTGATTACCATCTAAAAAATTGTAAACCGCTGAACCGTGAAAATGCTCCGAAATTCATTGAAATAAAACAGATTCAAATTACTGACCAAAAAAAAAAAAAAAAAAAAAAAAAACAGATTCAAATTGTTTGGTTTTCAATCATACCACTCTGCTATTCAATCAAATAGATTAATACAGCTACTGAAGCTATTCAGATTCTTCACATGCTCTAAAACTATTCATTTAATTGAGAAGTACATAATCCCATTGCTTATTCCTCCGCAACATATGCTTGGCCTCTTCGCGCTTTGCTTTTGCCCGATCGAGAACCTTGGCGAAATCCTCTTTTGCGCAAAGTTGAGGCCGAGTCACAAGACTCACAGCCATCGCCTCCGAGCAGTCTAGGGTCCATGTCTCCGGGCCACAGCCCAAGCGTCGGGCATAGGGTTCATAACTAGGGTTTGTTAAGTTCAATGTAACTCAGAGGTCATTGCTCACCAAATGATCCTCTTGTGCTACATATCACACACGCCCGTCTTATAGTTCATGTGATGGTCAAGTTTATAATTTCTAGCTATTGCTGGAGTAGAGAGTCAGTAATAGTGTATGTACATGCGACATGCATCGTAACGATAATAATGCAACTACTGGTTGTAGTTCTTTGGTCACCAATTGTTTCTGTAATGAAAAACTTTTCCGGGTTTCTCCTTGCTTAATGGTCCTAATTCGAACATGAAACAATCAATCCCTTAGTCCTAATTAACATGATGTACCGAAAACATCTGGTCAGCTAATTATTGCGGAAATAAATTATTTCGAGGAAGAAAACGCATTTGCGCTCCTTGAAAACTTCTAATCAACAAGGTTACAGTGTAATACCTATTGAAAAATATCAATTAACAGAATGTAGGTTTTTCTAGATTCTTATTAATAGAAAATGGTGGATAAATTGCAGGGGCGAGATCCTTTAACGACAACCACGAGTTGTAATTAAGCAAAGCTGAGCTATCAATGAGAGGACTAGAGCTGAATATCTATGCAAAAGATGGATGCGCTTTTAATACTATTAAGTTTTTAGAATTCTACTACTGTTGTCCTGAAGGTTCAGAATCCATCCTGCCTTAAGGAGTTCTGCCCCATTTTTTGCCGCAATGTCCTATACAAGATTATAGCTAAACGATTTGCAGAATATATATGTTGTATGCTTCCTTCGATCGTTGGCCTCAACTAAATTGTTTTTATCACTAAACGACGCGTCTTAGAGAATGTCCTATTGTGCCAAGATCTATTACACAACTACCATAAGGGGGACAAAGTAAACGTTTGGCCATAAAGATTTGATCTCATGAAAGCCTATGACATGATTAAATGGGGTGCAGTCATCAAGGTCCTAAAAGCCTTAAAAACACCTTAGTACTTGGTAGTTGATTTTATAACCAAGGGCGTCACTAATCCAAGGCTTACAATGAACTTTAATGGAATATAGGTTGGCTATTTCAATAGCTCAAATGGGCCGCAACAAAGTTACTTTTCTTTCTCTATATCTCTTTGTCCTGGTTATGGAAATTTTCAATAGACTGTTAGTACGAAGTTGCTGCATCTTCTTTCAAATATCACTGGCATTGCAAAATGCAAAGGATTACTCACTTATGCTTCATAGATGACTTGTTCTTATTTGCTTATGGAGATGTAGACTCCGTCTTTTGCCTTGTAGATGCTCTTGAAGAATTCGCTACTATCATTGTGACATCCTGAATTTTCAACCTCTTTTCTATTGAATTAATCGGGCATTTCATTGACGTGTCTATATGATTGTTCTTAAAGCTGAGCACTCTCAAGATAAGTAGACTAGCTGGGTAAGCCATTAAAGAATTTTAAAGTAATAGACTTGAGAATTCGATTAGGAATCGGCTTCTCGATCGTGTTCATCTTTAGAGGTCATTACGATATAGTATAAAATCGCTTTAAGACCAGAGATAAGTCGGTTTGACTGAGATGTGTGGCCAATCATGGATGACTCCACTAAATTGGAAAATTCCCGTCGACCGGCACTAATTTGATTTTACTGTTGTTTTGGTACCTTGTGTCTGTAATTGAATTCTCGAGATTTCCATAATAATTGCGAGTCACCAACGCATTGAGTGGGTTCAATGTGGCTCGAAGAAAATCGACCACAGGTCATTTGCCCTAAAAAGTTCTGAAAACTACCCGGTAGCCTAGGTCACGCTAAAAACGCACCGAATGGAAATTAACTGTCAATTTGAGTCTGATTTCAGAAATTGAAGATTCTGTTATGTCACAATAAATTCTAGGATTCATGACTCAGTCTCAGTAGATTTTTCTAACAATCGACACTTTTTGGGAAAAAAGTCGTCGTCGGGCCGTTTTTGTGCAAAAAAAGCCGAGGATTGTTTTTGATGGCAAAATTGGAATGCATGATGGATATATAGGTGAGGAAAAATACTAAGAGGATCAATGGATGACTAATTGAATTTATGGGAGCCAATTGAGAGAGAATCAAGAAGGAATTATTGCCAATTGAAGCTTTATTCTTCAAAATTCGTAGCCCCCCTCATGCGTAGCCAATTTGGACTACTTCAAGAGGTTGTGAGGAGTGTGTGGGTGGCCCATTGTAAGCCAAGGAGTATTGCTTGGCCTAGGTTGATTCTTGAAGATATTTTGTGAAAATATCAAGCCAATGGCCCACTCTCTCTCTTATCTCTTCCCTCAACTCTATCCTCTCCATCCCTCTCTCATTTCCACCATCCAAGACCCTCTCTCTCCCTCCATTTGTGCGAAAACAGCAAGGAGAGAAGGGCAGCAGCTTGTCGACGCCAACAAGCTACCGCCCGTCGCCATGCCGATGCCGTCCTCTTCCTTGCCCCTGCGCGCGCGCCCGCATCATCGTGCACTGTCGTCCCCTTGGCTGCCTTCCTCCCTTGTCCAGCTGCTATCCTTGATCTGTGGGAGCCTCGCCATGGCTGGTTTTGAGTGTTTCTTCGCTAGTAAAGACCCGCCTTGGCCTGGTTTGGCCTATTTCCTCCTTACTGGTCATTTCCCGTGCTTAACCGAGTTGTTTGCTTCAATTTCCAGTAAGTTCAAAACAGAATCAGAGAGGGTTTCACAGAGGCTTCTAGGTCCGTTTTGAGGTGGTTTTGGACCTCAAAAGTTGGCCCGCCTTTGGAGGTTGTTGTTCCTCGCGCCGTTTCCGTCAGTTTGAGTCGATCTGCACGTTATTCCGGTGAGTTTTACCCACTAATCCCTTATTAGTAGACTAATGATGCTTAAGGGTTGATCAGTGTTACTTAAGTAGGATTAGTGGTTAGATTAGAGTAGATTAGTGATTATTAATCAATTGTGATGCATGTTAAGTAATTTGATTGTATAATTAGCTAGTAGACATGTCCTATTAATTATTGAATGCGTCTTGGTATTTTTCCCGGACCATTTCGGGTTCCAATTAAGCTTTACGGGCTTAAATTGGATTTATTAATATTTATTTATTAATTTTTAATAATTTTTTTATTTATTTACTTACTTTTTCGAAATTCGGCAAGGATGGTCGATGATCGAAATTTCGTGTTGATCGTCATGTCGTAGTTTGTTTATTTATTTGAGCTCTACGTTGCGTGGAATTGAATTAATTGTGGAATTTTAAGAACTATTTTTAAGTTTTATTAATTTTAGTAATTGATGGATGAATAATTGAGTATCGGTTATTAGTGCCAAAAGTGTTGTGGTAGACTACCGATCGTAGTGGAAATTGTGGAAACGAAAGTGAATTTGTGTGATGTATGCCGGCTTGATGACTAGGCACGTCATTTAGGAGAATGGGCATTTTGTGCATAGTGATTCAATGGTAGGTTATATGTCACCTCGAAGAAGGCATGTGGGCTCGGTGAGTTGGTTTATCACCTAGGAGAATGTACATGGGCTCGGTGATTAAGTATGGCATCTTGAAGGGACACGTGGACTCAGTAATTTGATGCATTACCTCGGAGAATGCATGTGGTCCCAATGGACACGTGTGCTCAGTGATTTGATGCATCACTTTGGTGAATCTGTGCCTAAGAGAATGCACGTGGGGCTGGGTATCGTAAAAATGGCACATGGACTCGGTAAATTGATGCATCACCTTGGCGAAGAGGTCGCTTGAGAGAATGCACGTGGGCCCATTAAGTAAGTATATCGTCTTGGAAAAGGCACGTGGACTCGGAGACTTAGTATGTCATCTTGGAGAATACACGTGGGCTCGACGACTAGATATTCCATCATTCGAAATGTATGGTACCGATTGACATGTAATTGACTAGATCGATTGATTAATGATTTGATTTGAGTGTTGTGAATTGATTGACTGTTGACGTGATATATGAGGCATATGCGTATAATCTTGAAATGCAGGTTGGGACTGATGCCAAGGTAAGTCTCTTGAATTGTGTTGTGCTTAGGTAACCTGGTAGTGTATTGGTTTCCTAATCGGGTCTTAGGTGGTAGAATTCGTTGAGACGTAGTCTCATTGGTTTTTGAATAACCATTGCACACCCCTAGGTGGAAGATCCCGAAAAGGAGGAACTCGAGAAGAACCTGGCGAAGGGTCGGTAGAGGATCCAAAGGATGATCCTGAGCACAACCTGTATGAGGATTGAAAGCCTATCCTCCTTTTGCGAACCTCTGTTTGTGTGTAGATAAAGCGAGACGTGAGATTATGAATAGTTTGTGTAGTACTCTGAGTTGTACTATGTACAAAAGTTGATTATGAATTTTCAATATGAAAAATATGGCCTTGTTTTTCTATCCCATTGTTTGATTGTTTGGGGATTTATAACTGCTTCTGCATATGCTTAATAAATGAAAGGGTCAGCGATATATAGTCCTAGGATATCGTACTTTAAAATCGACCAAGTAGAAGGATGCGTGCGTGCCCGAGGATCAGGGCGTGACAATCACAGAATTACGGTTTAATCTTGACAAATGTCAAATCTCTTTCTAGATTGAACAAGGATGAGAAGCTCCTTATACTGGACCACAAGCCTCTTTCCATAGGTACCCTCCTTATCAATGGGTGTTCCCTTTGTTACTAGAAGAGTCACTCACACAGACTATAGTACTAACGAGATCTTAAAGAAAATTGAAAGTTGGGGGATGAAGCATATGAGTTATGCAGTGTTACAGCTAACTAAATCAGTTTTTGTCTCCATTTGCACCTATTGGATGCAAATGTTCTTACTTCCAAAGTAAATGATATATGAGGTTGAGAAAAGCATTTGGCATTTCTTATGATTTGGTTCTACAACAAATCATGGATCATACTGGGTTGCATGGCAAGTAATTTGTTCACCTAAAAGGGAGGGAGGATTAGGATTGCCCAAGGTGAACATATGGAACAAAGTGTTGTTAGGCCACATGATGTAGAGCCTCATCAATCATCCATCCTCTCCCCTTTGGAGCATTTGGGTTCACAACACAAAATGTAGAGGCACTCCAATTATGCAGTTCAACATTAGTAGTATGGTTTGTTGGCGATGTCTCTTCATTGTAACTATTCTAACCTCAATCATATCTAACTCAAGGTATTGTTGCTGTGACATATATGATGAACTCAGACATGGGGTCCGGTTCTAGAGTAGTACAACCTAATTTGGACCAACGGCATTAGCAAACACAATTTTATTGATTGGCTAGTTTGTAGAGATAGATTACAGATAACAAATATGTGACACCCCGATTTTCCAATTCTATTTTCACTAAATTGAGATGGGCATTTCGTTGGCACGCATATAGTTCTTTTCCTTGAGTCAGCCACTCATGTAAAAACTAGTCTATCAGGTGAAGCCGTTAAGAGATTCTAATGCATCAAACTCGAGAATTTGACCAAGAAGCGACCTTTCGACCGAGCTAATCTGCAAGGGTCATTACGACACAATTAAAAATCAATTAGAGACCGGAGATAGGTCGACTCGACATAGGCATGTGATCAAGGGTGGGTGATTCTACCAGGTTGCACAACCCTTGTCGATTGGCATTAGGCCGGCTTTTCTGTCGATTGGGTACCCTATGTCCGTATTTGAAATCTTGAGATCCCGACAAACGAGAGTCGCCAATGTGTCAAAGATGTACATTGTGGCTTGAATTGATCAACCACAGGTTAAACGCATGAAAATTTCTAAAAGCTACCCGGTAGATTAGGACGCGCTAATATCGTGCCAGAGTGAAATTAACCGTGAAATTGAAAGCGAATTCAGAAATTGGAAGTCTTGGTGTGTCACAAACCATTTTAGGATCATTGACTCATCTTCATAAGATTTTTCTACAAATCGAGATTTTTGGCGGAAAAGCAAAGTAAGGCCATTTTTGTTTGGGAAAGTAAGAGGGCCGGTTTTGATCGCATCTTTGGGATGCAAGTTCGATCATATGACGGGGAAAAGTCATGAGATGGACGAAGACACCTTGACGGATTTATTTGGACTTCAATTTGAGCTCAATTGGATTTATTTGAAGAGAATTGATTAGGATTGAGAGGAATGGAAGGAGAGATGTCTAAAGTTCGTATGCCATGAGGCACACAACACTTTGTACACTTTGGCAAGCTTCTTGAGAAAGCTAAAGAGAGGAAAAGGCTGAGGGTGAGGGCCAAGAGTGGTGGGGGCATGAGTGAGGAGAATTGGCCAAGTGTTGAAGGCTAGAGGAGCCATTTGGGGCCCCCCTCTTCAACAGCCCCTCTTACCCCTTGAAACTTGGCTTTCTCCATTGTTGTTGTCTATCTTGAGCTTCAAAGAACCAGAGGATATCAGCCATCGGCCAGCCCCACCGTCGCATACCCACCGAACCAGCCAAGCTCGTCGTTTTTCTCCTCTGTTTTCCGTCGTTCCAGTTTCTGCTCCAGCCGACCTTTCGCCAAATATCGGAGTCAAAAGTGGTCTTCCCAGTTAAATCAGTAAACGAGCCACCTATAGTTACGAAGAGGACATCCAGATTGTTCCAACAAGCCCAACATCTCCCCGAACGGAGCTGCCGTTCGTCCAATACGCCGTTTTGAAGTTACCGCTTGCCGGTCCGTCGATTTGCTGCCCGCCTGCACTCTTTTGTGTTTTCTTGCTGTTTCGCCCCATTCCGAGCCTTCCTTTGGCGGTCCCATCCACCTACAAGACCCCCAAGACCCCCGGGAGCCGTTGGTTACCAACCACCCACTCGCCGAAGCTCCGATCAGCTTGTTTTCGCCATTAAAGCTGCTGGTTTCTTCTTTACAGTTCAGCCAAGAACAAAAGTAGAAGACAGCAAGGTTTTGGAGACTTCGTGGCCCGTTTTCAAGCCCTTCCCAGCCTCCGTTGGTGTTGCCGCTTCGAGGTTTATCGATCGCCTTGGCATCATGGTCGCCATGGACTCACCGGCCCGCAAAATCGGTGAGTTTACCCTCTAATCCTTGCTTAGTGAGTTAATTATGCTTAAGGGGTGTTTAGATTAGTTTAAGTATATTTAGATGGTTAAATTAAATTATTTGATTGTTAATTAGATCAGATGCTTGATTAGTTTAATGGTTGATTAATTAGGGCCAATTGTCTGTTTAAATTAGTGTAATCTAATTTAAGCCCTAATTAATTATTTTTAACTAATTAATTATTTTGAATTTATAAATATTATTTTAATAAATTATATTATTATAAAATAATATTTAATTATTTAATTTTCAGAATTAAATTTAATTATTTAATAATTTTGAAAATTATGCCGGGATGGCCAATCGTTAGAATTTCGCGCTGATCGAAACAATGCGGTCAATTTGTGCTAATTGTATGCGTAATTGGGAAATTGTGTAAATTAATGATTATGGTTAATTATTTCAAAAGTGTGGAATTGTGTGAAATTGGAGAAGTTTTGGTATTTAACTTGAAAATACCCGATGTCGGCTTCTAGCACCGTGATTGGTTTGTAGGACCAGTTCGTATCGATTGATTGAATGGATGTTTATGTGGGAATTTGTTTCATGGTTGTTTAATGTCGGTGTTTGATTGGTTTTGATCGTGAAAGGTTATGAGTGGATCTAGAAAACTGCTGAAGTATGGCTATGCCTTTAAGGCCGTGATCTGCCACCTGATAAAGGTCGCGCCGAGTGGACAATATTGGGTTAGGGAAAGGAATGGCCGAGTGCAACCTTGTCCCTAGACAACGTGTTTTATTGGGTTGGGGAAAGGAATGGCTAAGTGTACCCTTGTCCCCAGACGACGCGTTTCTCGTCCTTTGGACCGTGGTTTATAGTGAATGGATTGATTGATATTTGAATTGTACTAATGTGCAAGTTGGGACTGAGGCGAGGTAAGTCTTTAATCCTCTTTGTGTGGCTAGAGCACCTTGAGGCTTATTTTCTTCCTAATCGAGTCTTAGAGGGTAAAACTTACTGAGACATTGTCTCACCCCGTTGTGGGCTTAACATTTTCAGGTCCTTAAATGGCGGTAGTGGAGGACTCAAAGCCATGGACATTTGTGGAGGTGGAGACCGAAGAATTGGCGAACGTGTTTGACTAGTTGGTCTTAAGACAGTTCCCTTTTTGTTGAGCCGGTCTATTTTGTAGACAATCCAATGTTGTATATAAATCTATGTGTTTATAAGAAAGATTGTTTAGTTATGATTGATTGTCTGCTTTTCTATCCCAAGTTAAATGTTGTCAGGGGATTTGTTTCGCTTCTGCATGCGTAATAAAATAAATGGGTCCACGACGTGTCCTGGGAAGTTGCATTTCTCTCGACCACAATGGGATGTGCGCATGCTCGAGGTTCAGGGCATGACAAAATATCATAGAATGATGGATGACCTTGTTGACATCCAGTATAACTTTTGCAAAGCTAATGTAGAAGATAGAGCACATCTATTCTTCCAGTGTGAATGGACAAGCACCATTTGGTGAGTATCTTTTCGCAATGTGGGATTAGGCATTTTTTAGAAGGATGGAATGAGGAACTTCAATGGATGATTTCTTCACCAAAAAAAAAAAAAAAAAAAAAACTTCAATGGATGATTAGGGTAACAAAGGGCAAATATTTGGCACCGAGACTTCTCAAGGTTTTTTTTTTTTCCCTAGCAACCATATATTACATTTGGATGAAGCGCAACTATAGACAATTTCGAAACAAGTCAACTAAGATCCATATTATTTTGGCCAAGGTGTGTAAAAATATAAGAGGTAGAGCTTCCCTCCATTAAAAAGTTAAGACTTTCCACGACAAATGTTATATTGGCTGGTATGTGGAGAGTTCCTATCTTCATCTTTTTGAATTATTAACTCTGATTGTAATGTTGAGGGATGCCCCTAAATTGTTGTACTTCGGTTGCTCTATGATATTTACATTTTCAACCAAAAAAGAAGAAGAGAATGATGGATAAATTGTTGGATTCTGTATATGTTACAAAGATGGTGGCAATTTCTAAGATATCCATAGGATTTGCTACTTTTTTTTTTTTTTTTTTTTTTTTTTCACACGGCCTCTCCTTCAGCTTTTGGCTTTCACTTTTAAGACTTAATGTTACCCTCGATCTTCGGACACGTGCACATCCTTATACTTGGTCGATTTTAGAATGCGATATCCCAGGACTATGTATCACTGACCCTTTCATTTATTAAGCACATACGGAAGCAGTTATATCCCCAGACAATAAAACAATGTGATTGAAAAGCAAGGCCACAATTTCCATATTGAAACTCATAACCACACTTTTATACATAGCATAATAGACTTTCATTATACTTCACATAACTGCTTACCAAGGTCTGATTTAACAAGTCTACAAGTATTCACAAGGTTTTCAAAATGAGGGAGGTCTCAATCCTTCTGCAGAGCGTACTCAAGATTATCCTCTTCACCCTCCTCTGATTACTCGCCAGGCTTTTCTTGGGATCCTCCTCTTGAAGATCTTCCACCTAATGGCCTGAAATTGGTTTTTACAACAACCAATGAGACGACGTCTCAGCGAGTTTTACCCCCTAAAACTCGATTAGGAAATCAATACACCACCAGATTACCTAGCACAACACGAGTCAGAAGGCTTAGCTTGACATCAGTTTCCACCCTGCAATTTAAGGTTATGCACAAATGCCTCATATATTGCAGTAAACAGCAATCGATTCATAATAATCAGATCAAATCATTGATCAATCGACCTAGTCGATTACATGTTAATTAGTACCACACACTTCTCATGATGGGGTATCTAGTCGTCGAGCCCACGTACATTCTCCAAGATGACATACCAAGTCTCCCAGTCCACGTGCCTTTTCCCAGATGACATACTTACCCAGTGGGCCCACGTGCATTCTCTCAGGCGACCTCTTCGCCAACATGATGCATCAATTCACCGAGTCCACGTGCCCTTTTTATGATGCCTGGACCCATGTGCATTCTCTCAGGCATAGATTCGCCAACGTGATGCATCAAATCACCGAGCCCATGTGTCCCTTCAAGATGCCAAACTTAATCACTGAGCCCACGTGCATTCTCCTAGGTGATAGGCCAACTCACCGAGCCCACGTGCCTTCTCCAAGGTGATATGTAACCTACCATTGGTTCACTATGAACAACATGCCCATTCTCCTAAATGACGTACTTAATCATTGAGCCGGCATACATCACGCATTTTCACTTTCATTCCACAATCTCCACTATAACCAGTAGTCCACCACAACACTTTGGCACCAACAATCGATACTCAATTATTCATTAATCAATTACCAAAATCAACTCAACTTAGGAAAAATTCCTCAAATTCCACAATTAATTCAATTTCATGCAACATGAAGCTCAATTAAATAAACAAATTGCACCACGACAATCAATACGAAATTCCGGTCACCGGCCATCACGGTTGAATTTCCGGAAAACAAATAATTAAATAATTAATTTCCAAAAATAAATAATTAAATACAATAATTTCAAATTAGCACAACATAAAGCTCAATTAAATAAACGGTCTGCACCACGACCATCAGCATAAAATCCCGGTCACTAGCCATCATAGTTGAATTTCCAGGAAATAAATAATTGAATAACTAATTTCAAAAATAAATATTTAATTACTAAAAATTCCATTTAGGCTTGAATTACTTAATCAACACCCGATAAGGGTCGAGAAAAATCCCAAGAAGCATCCAATAAATAATAGGACGTGTTTACTAGCCAAATGCACAATCAAATTAATTAACATGCATCAATGAATCTTCAATTTAATTACTTTAATCTAATCTATCCACCTAATTGCAATTAATTAAATCTAATCAACCCTAGGCATCATTAGTCTACTAAGAAAGCATTAGTGAGTAAAACTCACTTGCACAAAATGAAGACCGGGACACTGCGGCGACAACGCTATGGCGGCTGAACTTGGGCCGGGCCAAAAGCTTCGCAAGTCCGAAGAAACGTTAGGCTTCAAGACTAGGCTGAACTCAACTGGGCTTGCGACTTGATGGACTTGAAATTAAACTGAAAATGGGCTGCTCTCTTTGGGCTGAAATGAGCCAAAATCTTGTGGGCTTGTTGAATTGAATCTTGGCTAAATTATGGGCTGAAATAGAAAGCTTTCAACTTGTGGGCATTGGAGAAGCTAGGTGCGCATGGCAACGCTTGAAATGCTTCTTTTCTATTTCTATCTTGGCTTCTGGGTAAAAACCCGTTTGGTAACTACACAAAATTTCTACTCTAGAAATAGAAAAAGAATAGAAATGCGTTTGGTAAAAAACAGTTTCTTTTTTATATTTATTTGTTTTTTATTTTTGTTGGCCGATCGCCGCCGGACGTCGCCGCCGCCGTCGCCGACCGCGCCCGCCGCCGCATGTCGCTCCGGCGACCGCCGCCGCCGACCGACCGCCGCCGCTGGCCGCACCGCCCATCGGGCCGCCAAGCCGACGTCCGCCGGGCCACCGGCCGGGACGGCGGCGGCGGCGGCGGCGGTCGGCCGACGGTCGATCGACTCTCCGACGGCCGGCGGCGACATGCGGCGGCGGGCGGCGGCCGGCCGGGCGGGGGCGGCGGCGGTCGGTCGGCGGCCGATCGACCTCCGCGGCGGCGTGGTGGTAATCGGCCGGGCGGCATCCGCGCGGCGCGGCGGGCGGTAGGCCGGCCGGCGGGCTGGCCGGCCGGGCGGCGGCGGCGGTAGGCCGGCGGGCGGCGGCGGCGGCGGCGGTCGGCCGGCGGGGCGGCAGCGGCTGGGCGGCTTCAACGTGTGGCGGCGAGTGGCGGTCAACGGCTAATGGGCCAGCATTGCAAGAGAAGAATAAAAAAAAAAATTCACTTATTTCTTAAACTTGTTCCCGAACCGAAGCAACTTTTTTACTTCTTCGGTTTTTGTTCCAAAACTATTCCCGGGCTAACTTTTTGTTCCCTGAATAAAAAAACAACTCGAAGATGGAGATGTTGGGAGAAGTAGAAACGTTACCATGCGCACCCTAGATCGCCGAAGATGGAGATGTGAGCCACGGAGCTGGGCCGACAAACCGGCAGAGGGGCAGCTTTGTTTGACCACGGAGACGCGTGGCTAAAGAAGATGGACGAAGAAAGCTCGAGCAGCTTGCTTTAATCTACTCCACGCGGCAAGATGAAGACCGAAGACATGGGCAGTGGTGGAGAGCAAAGGCCCACGGGAAGCACTGAAGGGGTCTTCAAAGCTGGAGTTCTTTTGACTAGTGGAATGGAACGAAGCGTGGTAGCTTTGGTTGCTGGATCTGTGTAGCTTCAAGGGTCAACAAAAGAGCTCCAGTGAGCTTGCCGTTGACCAGAGAGAGACACACGACTTGGATGGCTTCTCAGGGGGGCTTCGCTCACGTCTTCTGTGGCCGACCAAATGTAGTGGAGTGGAGCAGAGATTCCACGTGGAGAAGCAGGTAGCAATGGAGGAAATGAAGCAGCTCTGTGAGTGGTGTCGTGGGCGTGGAGATATGGGCGATTGCAGCTGCTGGTCTTTTGTAAATTCTTTTTGTCTCCTTGGCTGATGATCGCACAAAAATGGTGGGACTGAGAGAGTGTGGATGGTGGAATTGAGAGAGAGAGTGAGGGAGAGGATAGGTATGAGAGATGAGGGACCCTTGGCTTGATACTTTCCCCAAGTCTATCCCTTTAGACTCAATCTTGGCCAAGTATCATCCTTGGCTCACAATGGGCCACACCAACACCTCAAATGACATTTCAATTGGTCCAATTTTGCTAGGCTAAAGGGGGATTACGAATTTTGCAAGAATTGGCTTTAATTGGTGACTTGATCCACTTCAATTTCTTACTCAATCTCCCAAATTGAGATCCAATTTCGATGTAGAAAAATCCCAAATGATTTTCTATAAATCTATGACACACAAAGGCTTGGCTCGAAAGCCCAATTTTTCGTTAATTTAGCCAATCTGAAATTCCGTTGATCTTCCATGACATTCGAACCGAATTTTCGCAAAAATCTTGGGATCTCCAAAAATAATTTTGAGACTGAGTTGACGTTCCTAAAATAGCTCGTGACACCACAGAACTTTTAATTTCTGAAATCGAACTCAAATTGACGGTTACTATCACTTCGAGGCACTTTTTGTGTGATCTAGACTACCGGATAGTTTTCAGAACTTTTCAGGGCAATTGACTCGTGGTTGACTTTCTTCGAGCCACAATGAACCCACTCGACACATTGGCGACTCTTGATTGTTGTGAAAATCTCGAGGACTCGATTATAGACACAGGGTATCAAAATGAGAGAAAAATCAAATTAGTGCCAGTCAACGAGAATTTTCCAATTTGGTGGAGTCACCCACGATTGGCCATATATCTCAGTCGAACCGACCTATATCTGATCTCAATTCGATTTTTAACTGTACCGTAATGACCTGTAAAGATGAGCACGGTCGAGAAGCCGATTCCTTGTCGAATTCTCAAGTCTATCGCCTTAAAATTCCTTAATGGCTTACCCAGTTAGTCTAGTTATCTCGAGAGTGATCAGCTCTAAGAACAACCCCATAGACGCGTCAATGAAATGCCCAATTAATTTAATAGAAAAAATACAGAAAATTCTGGATGCCACGACTCTTCCCCTCTCATAAAAATTTCATCCTCGAAATTTAAACCTTACACACTTAGCTGAAAATGGTGGGGGTACAGTAGTCTCGTCTAGTCTCACTTTCCCCGGTTGCTTCTTCAATCCCGTGGTATTGTCATATCATTTTAACCAAGGGGACTATCTTGGTTCACCAAATTCGATCTTTCTGATTCACAATGACTGTAATCACTAACTGCTGAACTGACTCTAGGCCTATGATCTTTCTTTCTCTAATCTCAACTCAACAAACTGAAGTTCTGCACACTCTGCTTTATTCTGCCTCAAAATGAATTATCTTACTGTTCTGCTGAAACTGAGAACCTCGGTTCTAGATTTGATAATAGTTCGTCATTGGTACTCCACATAGACGAACTGTCTGACACACAAACACTTCTTCATGCCCATTTAAAAAGGATGCAGTAAGCCTTGGGTCTCTATCAGATGTTATCGTAACGGGCACTCCATTCATCCGAACCACTTGACACACGTACAGATCTGCGTGTCTATGCAGATTGAGGTCGTTTCGAACTGTAATGAAGTAAGCCGACTTTGTCAGCCTGTCGACTACCACCCAGTCGAATCATTTCCTCTTTGACTCCTCGGTAGTCCAGTCACGAAGTCCATCGCAATATGTTCCCATTTCCACTCTGGGATTGCGAGAAGTTGTAAAAGTCCTCCCCGCTTGCAATGCTGAGCTTTTACTCGTTGACATGTCAAACACTTGGCCACATGCTTGGCGATGTTCGCCTTCATACTTGTCAACCAATAGTATTGACGCAGATTCTAATACATCTTAGTGATTCCAGGGTGAACGCTGTAACTACAGCGATGTCTTTCAGATAAAATTTCTTCTCTAAGCTCTACATCGTTAGGTACAACCAAACGTCCTTGAAACCTTAATGTTCCATCATCAGAAATCTGAAAGTCGGTATCTTTCTTATCAGTATCCTCTTGCAGGATTTTCTGAACTTTTGGATCTGTTTGTTAGAGTAACTTGATTCTAACCTGAACATTCGGTTCAATTCTGAGGGTGGCCATAAGACACGAGAGGTGGCCTACCACAAACTTGAATATCAAATCTCTCACTCTTTCGATTAGGTTCCACTCCTTTATCAGTATATGAGCTATTGAAGACTTTCGACTCAACGCATGAGCGACTTTATTCTCCTTTCCTAGGTGATATAGGATATCACAGTCATAGTCTTTCAGCAATTCCATCCATTTGCGCTGTCTCATGTTCAACTACTTCTAAGAGAACAAACACTTGAGACTTTGATGGTTTGTGAAGATCTGGAATTTTTCTCCACATAGGTAGTGCCTCCAAATATTCAAGGCGAAAATAATCGCTGTGAATTCTAAGTCATGCGTCGGGTAGTTTTGCTCATGGGGTCTCAATTGACGGGAAATATATGCAACAACCCTACCATGTTGCATCAACATGCAACCCAACCCCTTGAATGACGCATCACTATAGATCTCGAATCCTCCAGGACCAGATGGAATTGTCAGTATAAGTGCGGTAGTCAGCCTTCCCTTCGGCTCTTGTAAACTACACTTGTACTTGTCTGACCACACAAATTTCTCTTCTTTCTTCAAGAGTCTCGTCAAATGTGATGCCAACGATGAGAAACCTTCCACAAACTGTCTGTAATGACCTGTCATTCCCAAAAAAACTTCTGATCTCTATCACTGTTGTCGGTCTTGGCCACTTGATCACAGCTTCTATTGTGACACCCCTTAACCCAAAGGGATCATTACAGTCATTCATCTCCTTTTTAACTATGCCAATAAATACTTGGACGATTTTTTTTTTTTTTTTTTTTTAAATACGGTCCCAGCGCAGTTTAATTTGCGGAAGCATAATCTTACCAACTCTCCCTTCACACAAACATGAGACAATTGCACACCAGCTAGACATCAAGGAAAGAAAACCGAACCATTTTATTTACGTATTTACAGGATGGGTTAATCTCGGGGTAGGTACATACAAAAGTAAGCCATCGCACAACTAGTGTGGCTTATACTCAAAAAGGGACACTTCTACCCCTTCCTCACGGATCTCAAAAGAGCGACCCATCCCTCCTTGGTGTCAGTCGTGTGCAAAAAAGACCGTCAGCTTCTAGCCCTTCCCCCCTCTCACGCAGCAACTACACCCATCCAGGCGCATCAGGTGGTGGAGGTGGCAGCATCCCTCGCATCATCCCATCCTGGCGCACATGAATGGAGATGAACTCCTGGGTAACTGGGCCATCAGGTAGACCCACCTCATAAGATACTATCGCACAAACCCGAAGAAAAGTCAATCCAGGAACATAGGGACAATCGATCACCGTCACCTCTATATCCACGTCAGAAGGTATACCATAAAAGGTGCCCCGCGTGACAGGTGGAATCGGCATCTCTAAGCTGAAATGTTAGTCCCCAAAAAGGGGTAAGTACAACCACTCAGCAAATAAATAATTCCCTATGGCTACTCAAGCATCACACAAGACATCACAATTAGAGTCCATATACATGAAATTGCATCATATAGGAATACATCATCACACTTCCACATATGTGTCACATTTCGCCATAAGGATCCATCCATCTATATATTCAAATCCAATACTCATGCATACATATCGCCATATGCATCAAATCAAGCTCATGCATACATGTCACCATACACATCATGCCATGCCCATTCATACATACCACCATAGGCATATACATCCATCCATGCCCATGTATATATATATATATATATATATATAGCCATATACATCAATCCATACTCATGCATACATGTCACCATATGCATATTCACATATACCATGCCATGTCCATGCATACATACCGCCATATGCATATTCACATTTGCCATGCCATGTCCATGCATAGATACCACCATATGCATATTCACATATACCATGCCATGTCCATGCATACATACCACCATATGCATATTCACATATACCATGCCATGTCCATGCATACATACCACCATATGCATATTCACATTTCAATTTTCACAAATTTTAATTGGCTTTTTAATGCATTCCCGGCACACACCATCCGGGCTTCCGGCCCCCCCCACATTCCGGGCATCTCGCACCCCAACTGGCGTCACGAGGAATCACGGCACACACCATCCGTGCTTCCGGCATTTACACTCCCTGGCCGGGCATCTCGCACCCCAACTGGCATCACGAGGCATTCACGGCACACACCATCCGTGCTTCCGGCATCCCCTACGCTCCGGCATCTCAACTCCGAGGCCATCCAGATTTACGCACACAGACTACCGGGCATCCGGCATTTTCACTCCCTGGCCGGGCATCCCGAAAACTCCGGGGCATTGTCGGCTCACACCATCCGACCCTTCCCATTTATTATGAGATATAATTTATGCATGGCTAAATCTTACATGGCATACAACGTGATGTACATATCCAATATCATCATGATATGCTAAAATCATTATTTATGTACCATGGTAAAACATTTAGGGGCCACATCAATTTTCTAAATTCATGTTATTTAATTTTGTTTATATATATTTCCTTTATTTGAATTTAATAAATTCCAGCATACCTGTTTCATGAAAATGCTCAAAATTAAATACTCAATTGACTTTCAAAAATTTATGCATTTGCACAAATAATAGCCAAAACACACTAACATATTTTCCATAAAGAGTTCAAGTCTCAAAGGTCATTACATAAAAAGATATGATTTTAACTTTACAGCAGATAAATTTCGAATTCCCCAACTAGCACCGGTTCAGTATTTTCTTCCATTAAATAACTAGATGACCTCTAAAAATCATAGAATTTAACCACAAAGCAGACAAGACATAGAGGCACAACTTTCATGTAGAACTCCAGTCCAAATGATAACCACACAAAAAGATATAAATTAAACAATCCAGTAATTTATACTCGGGTACACGGTTTACACCATTTTACAATTTATTTAAAATTAAATATTAAACTAGCTTCAAAAATTACAAAAATTTACCACATAATAGCCAAGATGCTAAAGTATGTTTTTCATTAAGGCATTCAGGTCAGATTCATTTTAAATAATTAAGTGTAACAATTATAAGCTACTGCTCCCAACATCATTGCATTCCAGTTGACGCCCGATGATAACATTCACCTTTCCTCAAAATTAAACAACCAATTGGCCTTCAAAATTTATAAAACTTTACCATATGATCCACAAGACTCTAATATAAGTTTCTCATGAAGACACTTAGACCAATTTCATTATAGAAAATTTATTATAACTAAAGAGAACTTCTGCCCATAAAACGACATTCCCAGCGCGTCCTACCTCAAAAATATTACGTATGACCGACCTATTGTGCTTCTTTTCCTCTAAATTTTGGATATGTTCTTGTTTAAAGGGTACTCTCCAACTTTCATTTAGACATTAAAGTGAAAAACCCAAAGAAAAACCCTCTTAAAGGCTGTCGAAGCTACTGATGTCCAGTACGGGTCACCCGAGACTCACGTCTTCAGGAGAAACGACCATTCCCTAGGCTATTCTTGTTCATTTGGTCCCAAATTTGAGTATGTTGTTCCTCTTCATGTTCTTTACCGTTTTCATGAAGACATCGAAGTAGGATTCTCAATAGAATTTTAGTTACAGCAACCAGAATCATTAAGACTCAACATGCATCACCAGATCTGAACATTTTCTTAGAAAATAAAGTTCACCCCTCAAATCTTGTCGTTTTTATCTAAATTTTTAGTATGTTACAATTCAGAATGTGTTCTTTAAATCTCATGAAGAAGTCGAGATCAAATTCTCACTCCAAAACCACATTCAAATCCATACAAGTTTCTGGCGCATGCGGATTCACTCAAAACAGAAAACACCAGCAAGTAAACCCAGTTCAAAATCTCACTTCCAGCTCATACCATCCACGATTTTCACCACAAATCAACACTAGATTCACAACAAGACATGCATGAGTAGATAAGGGAATTGATCTCTTGCCTTAGACTCAAAAAAATCAAGCAAACGGGCGATGAACACGGCGGAGGTACAGTCGGCGTCTTCCTCTCCTCTCCTCCTTCTCTTCTTCCTTCTCTCTTTCTCTCACTCTCTCTCTCTCTATGCCCGTCGAAGCCCCCCTTAGAACCGGTCCTCTTCACTTTTATTTCCCCACAAATCCATCATTACTAGCAATCATTTCCTTTAACACTTGGTTTGCATGCAGAAATTTGCATGCAAACCGGTCTTGGCCATCCACGGTTTTCTCAAGTCCATGGGCTTGTGGCCGTGTGGGCTTGTGGCCGTGTGGGCTTGTGGCCCCACTTGGCCCGTCGCAGGCCCACTCAATTTCGGCCCTAAATTCTAAATTTAATGAAATAAACTTTTAATTAAATAATAATAACAATTTCTTGATTAATTAAATCAAGAATTTAAATCAACTCATAACATATACAACCTCAATTCACATAACCAAAGTCTTGTATCATTAATATATATTCCTTACAAACTCATAGCCGAGTCTCGGTACGAGTCATGGGCTATTTTATTGCTAATTAAAATCACAAAATTTTCCTCGCCTATCCATACCTCAAAGGTTCTTAGTTAAAATTTCCGGGATGCCACATCTATCTTGCTAGGGTCAACGGAAATTCCTTCACCTAAAATCCCATGACCATTCTTAGATGACTATTGTGCTCCTTAGCACTCGTTGAATATGCCAGAATATCCCTGATAGACATGACTAGGAACCACTCAAGGTATTATTTAAATACTCGATTCATCAATCCATAACAGTAGCTGGAGCATTCATCAACGATTCAAACCATATTATCTTATGCCAACAATTCATTACCACAAAATGCTCTGTGAGCCAACTCTTTTCATATATGATATTAAAGTTATACATAAGCAACTAGTCCAACACAACTACGATCAGTGCTTCTTCTTTCTGTAGCTTTATTACAACAATTGAAATTCTACAACCTTAACCAAAATTTCACCACACTACTTTGATCAAATCACCCCAAACTCACTCTTTTGTTGATTGGTGTATGGTCAATTCGTTCTTGTCTTCTTGCTGACCACATTCATAACAAGCGCTCATCCTTGCTGGGCATGGCGCTGATCTGTGTCGCCTTTCATAGATACGACACATTCCATTCCTATTAAACTCCGGCCCATTGAATCCATTCCTTTTAAAGGGCAGAACGTGAGATTTACCTCCGAGCATGGGTCTCTTTCCCTGACGGATATTCTCTTGGTAAAAATTGGACTTTGATCCAACTAAGGCTGGCTACTCCACTATACCTCTCTCTATCATCTGAGCTCGATGACAGACTTCACGATAATCTACCAAATCCAATGGTAGTAGAGGTTGCTTCAGTTCTGTACGAAGACTGTTCCTAAATCTCCGAGCCTTCTCCTTAGGGTCCTCGATCAACCTTGGGGCATATTGAGACAGTTCTACAAACATAATCCCATATTGATCGACAGTCATCTATCCTTGACGGAGGCGTTGGAACTCCTCCATCTTCAGCTCTCGGGCAACACCCAAAAAATATTGATCATTAAAAGCTCTGACGAAGGTGTCCCACACCCTTGGTATTCCTTTTGGAAACATAGCATCTTTGGTGGCTTTCCACCAAATGTTGGCATTATCTTGGAGTTGATACACAGCTAGTATCACTTTTTCTTCTTCATTGCACATCAAGACTGCAAATGCTTTCTCCATATCCTGCACCCATTGTGATGCGGCCTCAGGGTCTCCAGTACCCATAAACCTTGGTGGATTAAGCCTCCGAAAGTGCCCCACTAACTTAATCATTAGTCTTTCTGCGACCATTACCCCTAGCGGACCTTCGGCATTCACTGCAGATGGAACAACGACAGGTGCAACTATAGGTGTAGCGGCGGGAGCGGCCTGAGCAGCGGCGGCAGCTACGGCATTAGCGACGGCTTGAGTGGCAGCTTCAACTATCGCGGATTGCTGTTCCATCCTTGCTCCTAAAGCTTCCAGGACTCGCATAATCCCTTCTATTCTAGGATCATGAGGGGTAGCGACCTCGACATCTATAGCAGGTGGAATCACTCCACTCGCGCTAGCCTGTGCTAGCGCTTGACCACGTCCGCCTCGGGTCTCGACAAGATTTAGAGTTCTATCCCGAATAACGGCCTTACTGGTCCTCTTTGCAGGAGTCCTCGGCTCCTGGTCACTCATGGCTCAGCTTACACTGACCTTCTTCGAATTCCACAACGAATTAGAAGCTAAGTGACTCGAACAACAAGGCAATTTTAGCACTCAGCTACCATAGACATGCGCCAGCTGTGAAGTTAAAGGCCTTTCCTACCAACTATCCCATGGTCAATGCTCCTTATCACTCCAATCTCTAAACTTCGCTCTGATATCACAAAAAGGGGATGTCACGCCCCGATCCTCGAACATGTGCACATCCTTCTACTTGGTCGATTTTAGAATGCGATATCCCAGGATTATGTATCGCTGACACTTTCATTTATTAAGCACATGTGGAACCAGTTATAAATCCCCAGACAATAAAACAATGGGATAGAAAAGCAAGGCCACAATTTCCATATTGAAACTCATAAACACAATTTTATACATAGCATAATAGGCTTTCATTATACTTCACAGTACTGCTGTGGCATCCTCGATTTTATTTTGATAACCATTAAGACGTGAGGTTGTGACAAATTGAATTGTGGAATTTTAGACATTGGCCTATTGAGTTGCAATTAAATTATTTTGGTGGACATAGTGGCTATGAGGTATAAATTGGTTAGTGTTTGGAATTGAGTGAATTTATGTGTACATATATGACCTACGGCCAAGGAATTACTTTGGTGGATCAAGGCTTAATTTAATTTGGCTCATGTGGGCTTAATGATTTAATGTAATTGGACCAACTAAGCCCAAAAGAAAGGAGAGCTTCGGCCAAGGCAATTCACGAACAAGAGAGGGAGGAGTGAGGTGGCAATGTGCTGCCATGTGTCATCTTGCATGGACAAGTAGACTTTAGGCTTAATGATTACCAATTGAAGAGTGAAAAAGCAATGAATTACTGTCCCTTCTAGCCCATTTGCTCGACCAAGGAAAGAGAAAGTGAGAGAGTGAGAGAGAAGAAGGGATT
This sequence comes from Eucalyptus erythrocorys, assembly GCA_014182555.1. Taxonomy (NCBI): domain Eukaryota; kingdom Viridiplantae; phylum Streptophyta; class Magnoliopsida; order Myrtales; family Myrtaceae; genus Eucalyptus; species Eucalyptus erythrocorys. The sequence goes on from CM024604.1 coordinate 38,003,228, forward strand.
TCGGGCAAGAAGAAGAGGAGGAACACCGAGGGATTCTTGAAGCTTTTGAGCTGCCGTTTCTTCATCATTTTTGCTCAAACAAAAGGAAAGATTAATCTCTAGTCTTCTCATGCTTCTTGTGATGGTGTGTAGTGGTAGAAATCACGAAATTCATGGCTGGATTGTTGAGTTTTTGGAAGAAAACTAAAACCGGGGTAAATCGGGTCTCTAGGAACAGTCTTGCACGATTAATTGCATGCATTGATAGACGTTTTTAGAGTGGGAATTAGACTTTGATGTCTTCATGGAAGTTGTTATACACATCTTGAGCTATGACATAGTCGAAAATGAAGGCATTTGAATGAAATTTGAGGGGTGAAAACCAATTCCTTAGGAACCGGATGGTTTTCGGAGTTGTTTGTAGACTCTTCATCCTTGTTGCTTTCTGTTTGTGTGGTTTTGTTGAGAATTGATATTCGACCCCTTCTTGTGATTTGTTGAGGACATCTTGGGGCACAACATACTAAAAATTGAGCCGGTTTCGTTCAGTCTAGCTTGGTGAAATGCTTGAGTTTTCTTGCCGTTGTATTCTGGAAATTTCTGGATTAAACACAGAAACTTGCGTGACCATTTTGGTGATGTTTTTGTGGTTTTCTTGGGTCGACTTCTCCATGAAAGTTGTGCATTACTTGTTGGTCTATAACATATCCAAAAATCAGAGCAAAATAAGGTGGATAGATAGCTCAATTGAGGTCGTTTTTCTGTGATGTTTTGCTGGGCGGTGATGAACAGTATACCGAGGGATAGTGTGAATTGTGGAAATTCATGGAGCACGAATTTGGTGATGATGTCTTCTTGGAATGTGTTCATTGGACTCTTGGCTACAACATAATTAAAAATCGTGATTTTTGAACAACATTAAGGCATTAAATTTCTTGAAATATGAATACAGTGTATGCTGGAGGTTGTGAATATCAAATCTGCTTTTGTGAAATTAATATCTTTCTATGTGTGAGCTATTTGAGAATGATTCATTGATGAAAGTTGTGCTATTAAGTGTGAATATTGTTGTAGTTGAATGGTATTATGTGATATGGCCAATTAAATGATGAAAATTTGGATTCTTTTAAGGCTGTGTATGCTGTTTTGCAAAGAAATTGTTGTGATGACATGGCCGAGTGATATTTCCTTTGGTGTTCATCATTGGAGTATACATGAAAGACATTCCATGTGGTCATAATTGTTATATATGCATAAGTTTCACACTTTATTAAGGATATATGAGGTTCAAATGAGATGTTTTCTCAATGGTTACATGCTGATTTGTGGTGAATAATTGGATGAAGCATGTTTAAGTGAAATCCATGTCTTGTGAGAGAGGACATGTGATGTAGCTTGCTATTGCATAATTGAACATCATGTAACATGTCATAAAAGCATGCATATGAAAGAGATAATTGCATGACATGTGTTGATTATTCCTCGGGAGTATCGGGGTGCCCGGCCAGGGAGTGAAAATGCCGGATGCCCAGTAGCCCTGTGTGCGTAAATCTGGATGGCCTCGGAGTTGAGATGCCCGGAGCGTTGGGGGTGCCGGAAGCACGGAGTGTGTGTGCTGTGAATGCCTCGTGATGCCAGTTGGGGTGCGAGATGCCCGGCCAGGGAGTGTAAATGCCGGAAGCACGGAGTGTGTGTGCCGTGATGCCTCACGATGCCAGTTTTGGGTGTGAGATGCCCGGAATGTGGGGGGGCCAGAAGCCGGTTGGTTCTTACCGGGATTTGCATTTGAAATTGCAAAAATTTGATATGATATGCATGAGCATTGTGAAACTTTGAAAGATGCACATGAAGTGGTTGATATGCATGAGCATGAATTGAGCTGATCATGTGAGTCATGCACATGGGGTGAAATATTGGCATATGTGTTTGCTAAATGATGTGACATGTTCATATGCATAAAAGATGCTGATGTGCAAAGTGTATGGGTGATGTACTATGTGAACATGAGAAATGCTTGCATTATGAGCACGCATGTATGATGGATGTATGCTTTGAGGTTGATGTAAAGGCATGTGGCTGAATTGTTCACCTGTGATCATAATTTTGATATACTAAAGCTTTCGATTTTCTTGTGAAATTATGAAAGGCTTGCTTGATGAGATGTGTATACATAGTTAAGATACTTGGTTGGTGAAAGTATGATATGATTGCAACTTGATGATTGAAATGCTTGTCTATGATGCTTATATGTTGTTGAGATGTGCTTGATTGCAAGGTATGGGTAGTCTTAGAGATTATATTTTTGCTGAGTGGTTGTACTCACCCCTTTGGGGACTAACATTTCAGCTTAGTCATGCCGCTACCTCCTGTTGCTCCTGGTACGTTTTACGGTATACCCTCCATAATGGAGGTCAAGATCACGAGATTGGACAGCCCCACGGTTCGTGGGCTGGCATTCATTCTAGTGAGCACGCTAGTCAGATTTGATGCAGGCTTGGACGACGGACCAGTGTTCCAGGAGTTTGTGGTATATCTCATTAGTCAAGATGGGGTAGTTCGAGGTATTCTACCGCTGCTTCCGCCACCCGGAGCGCCTGGGCGGAGGTAGACTATGAGTTGAAGCTGGGGAGATTGGAGGGATTTTTGATCCAACCGGATTCTTGATGGATGAATTTTGGGTAGACTATGTATATGCTGAAATTTTCCTTTTTGATGATGGGTAGATTTTGAGCTTGTTTTGATGTATATACTCTGATGTATCCTACCCTGAAAAAGAAAAAGAAAACATCCATCATTTAATAGTAAATAAAACAGAGCCGGCTGCTTAGTATTCTATTGTGTTTAGTGTGCGTGCATTGCCCCTCATATGTGGTGTGGGAGAGTCTTGAGTTTTGCTTCCGCTATATGATGCGCTGGGACCTTTGTGCATTTTCTTTAAAAAAAAAAAAAAATTTATGATGAATGAGAGCTCAAGAGTCATAGCTCTCTCAGGAGATAAAGGATTAGTAAGCATGATTGTAATAGCCTCAAGGGTGTTTGGGGTGTTACAACTGCTCACCAAGGTCTGATTTAACAAGTCTACAAGTATTCACAAGGTTTTCAAAATGAGGGAGGTCTCAATCCTTCTGCAGATCATACTCAAGATTATCCTTTTCACCCTCCTCTGATTCCTCGCCAGGCTTTTCCTGGGATCCTCCTCTTGAAGATCTTCCACCTAATGACCTGAAATTGGTTTTTACAACAACCAATGAGACTACGTCTCAGCGAGTTCCACCTCCTAAGACTCAATTAGGAAACCAATACACCACCAGGTTACCTAGCACAACACAAGTCAGAAGGCTTACCTTGGCATCAATTTCCAACCTATAATTTAAGGTTATACACACATGCCTCATATATTGTAGTAAACAGCAATCGATTCATAATAATCGAATCAAATCATTGATCAATCGACCTAGTCGATTACATGTCAATTAGTACCACACACTTCTCACGAAGGGGTATCTAGTCATCGAACCCACATGCATTCTCCAGGATGACATACCAAGTCTCCGAGTCCATGTGCCTTTTCCCAGACGACATACTTACCTAGTGAGCCCGCGTGCATTCTCTCAGGCGACCTCTTCGCCAAGATGATGCACCAATTCACCGAGTCCACGTGCCTTTTTTATGATGCCTGGACCCACGTGCATTCTCTTAGGCACAGATTCCCCAAAGTGATACATCAAATCACCGAGCCCATGTGTCCCTTCAAGATGCCAAACTCAATCACCGAGCCCACGTGCATTCTCCCAGGTGATAGGCCAACTCACCGAGCCCACGTGCCTTCTCCAAGGTGATATGTAACCTACCATTGGTTCACTATGAACAACATGTCCATTCTCCTAAATGACGTACTTAGTCATCGAGCTGGCATACATCACACATATTCACTTTCATTCCACAATCTCCACTATAACCAGTAGTCCATCACAACACTTTCGCACTAACAATCGATACCCGATTATCCATTAATCAATTACCAAAATCAACTCAACTTAGGAACAATTCCTCAAATTCCACAATTAATTCAATTTCACGCAACATGGAGCTCAATTAAATAAACATATTGCACCACGACAATTAGCATGAAATTCCGATCACCGGCCATCTCGGTTGAATTTCCAGAAAACAAATAATTGAATAATTAATTTTCAAAAATAAATAATTAAATACAATAATTTCAATTTAGCACAACATAAAGCTCAATTAAATAAACGGTCTACACCACGATCATCAGCATAAAATCCCGATCACTAGCCATCCCAGTTGAATTTCCGTGAAATAAATAATTAAATAACTAATTTCGAAAATTAATATTTAATTACTAAAAATTCCATTTAGGCCCGAATTACTTAATCAATACCCATAAGGGTTGGGAAAAATCCCAAGAAGCATCCAATAAATAATAGGACATGTTTACTAGCCAAATGCACAATCAAATTAATTAACATGCATCAATGAATCTTCAATTTAATTACTTTAATCTAATCTATCCACCTAATTGCAATTAATTAAATCTAATCAACCCTAGGCATCATTAGTCTACTAAGAAAGCATTAGTGAGTAAAACTCACTTGCACAAAATGAAGACCGGGACACTGCGGCGGCGACGCTACGGCGGCCGAACTTGGGCCGGGCTGAGAACTTCGCAAGTCCGAAGAAACGCTGGGCTTCAAGACCGGGCTGAACTCAACTGGGCTTGCGACTTGATGGACTTGAAATCAAACTGAAAATGGGCTGCTCTCTTTGGGCTGAAATGAGCCAAAATCTTGTGGGCTTCCTGAATTGAATCTTGGCTGATTTGTGGGCTGAAATAGAAAGCTGGACTTCAACTTGCTGGGCTAATGGGCCAGGGTTGGAGAAGCTGGATCGCTGAAGATGGAGATGTGAGCCACGAAGCTGGGCCAACAAACCGGCAGAGGGGCAGCTTTAGTTGACCACGGAGACGCGTGGCTAAAGAAGATGGACGAAGAAAGCTTGGGCAGCTTGCTTTGATCTACTCCACGCAGCAAGATGAAGACCGAAGACATGAGCAGCGGTGGAGAGCAGGCGTCCACGGGAAGCAGCTGCGAGGGTCTTCAAAGCTGGAGTTCTTTTGACTAGTGGAATGGACCGAAACGTGGCAGCTTTGGTTGCTGGATTTGCGTAGCTTCAAGGGTCAACAAAAGAGCTCCAGTGAGCTTGCTGTTGACCAGAGAGAGACACGCGGCTTGGAGGGTTCTCAGGGGGGCTTCGCTCGCGTCTTTTGTGGCCAACCAAACTTGGTGGAGTGGAGCAGAGATTCCACGTGGAGAAGCAGGTAGCGATGGAGGAAATGAAGCAACTCCGTGGGTGGTGTCGTGGGCGTGGAGATATGGGCAATTGTAGCTGCTGGTCTTTTGTAAATTCTTTTGTCTCCTTGGCTGATGATCGCACAAAAATGGTGGGAGTGAGAGAGTGTGGAAGGTGGAATTGAGAGAGAGAGTTGGGGAGAGGATAGGTATGAGAGATGAGGGACCCTTGGCTTGATATTTTCCCCAAGTCTATCCCTTTAGACTCAATCTTGACAAAGTATCATCCTTGGCTCACAATAGGCCACACCAACACCTCAAATGACATTTCAATTGGTCCAATTTTGCTAGGCTAAAGGGGGATTACGAATTTTGCAAGACTTGGCTCCAATTGATGACTTGATCCACTTCAATTTCTTACTCAATCTTCCAAATTGAGATCCAATTTTGATGTAGAAAAATCCCAAATGATTTTCTATAAATCCACAACACACAAAGGCTTGGCCCGAAAGCCCAATTTTCCATTAATTTAGCCAATCTGAAATTCTGTTGATCTTCCGCGACATCCGAACCCAATTTTCGTGAAAATCTCGGGATCTCCGAAAAATCTTCTGAGACTAAGTTGACGTTCCTAAAATAGCTCGTGACACCACAGAACTTTCAATTTCTGAAATCGAACTCAAATTGACGGTTAATTGTAGTCCTGCGCGCTTTTAGTGTGACCTAGACTACCGGGTAGTTTTCAGAACTTTTCGGGGCAATTGACTCGTGGTCGATTTTCTTCGAGCCACAATGAACCCACTCGACACATTGGCGACTCTCGATTGTCGTGAAAATCTCGAGGGCTCGATTACAGACACAGGGTACCAAAACGATCGAAAAATCAAATTAGTGCCGGTCGACGAGAATTTTCCAATTTAGTGGAGTCACCCACGATCGGCCATATATCTCAGTCGAACCGACCTATCTCTGATCTCAATTCGATTTTTAATTGTGCCGTAATAACCTCTAAAGATGAGCACGGTCGAGAAACCGATTCTTGATCGAATTCTCAAGTCTATTGCCTTAAAATTTCTTAATGGCTTACCCAGCTAGTCTAGTTACCTCGAGAGTGATCAGCTCTGAGAACAACCCTATAGACGCGTCAATGAAATGCCCAATTAATTTAATAGAAAACAATACCGAAAATTTTGGATGTCATACTTAACACTTGTTTTTTTATTCTAGACAACAAATTGAAAATAGGAAGAGTAAAGTCCCTCACCAAAAACCAATTTAAAAAGAAGCATATATTACTATTAGCTAATTGCAAGCATGTGACATCTTTTCTACTGTCATGTATGCCTTTCTTGATTGCCAAAGACAGTTGACGGAGCTATCATAGCTCCTTTCGGAAAGATTATGCTTGAAATTGTACCAAAGAGGCAGAAAATCTAATTCTTCAAAAGAATTATTAAGATTTAATTGCACAAAAAGATTAGTAGATGTCTGTGTTAGTAAAATAGAGGAGATCCATTTGAGTATTGCGTGCATGTTGTGATTATATGAAGCTATTCCTTCCTAAGAAATTTTTTGATGGATTCACATATTCTTCTTAATAAAGTTGAACTATCTTAGATTAACGTATTGGTACTGAATGGAAATTCTAGCCAAGATTGATTATGCAAAAGATATGCTGTAAACCGTTGGTCAAATATGATCTTTTCTCTCGACCCATCAAAACAGGTGCACGGCCAATGGTTCGACTATTAGAAAAGGACGTAAATGGTATATATCTATCAGAATTATAAGACCGCATAACACATTAAATGACATTAAACAAACAGTTTCGGAAAACATATAGGTTGTTCTATTAGCAGTATTCAAATAGCCGTCAAAACCAATACGGTGAGAAAAACGAATTTTGTGAAAATGATTGGACAACATATGTATCCCACAAGAGTCCTTAGACAATTGGAGAATTTTGTCGTATGTGATTTACATTTTGAGGTGATAAGTACATATTCAAGCTACTGATATTTCTGATCAATGTAATTATAGACAACAGTAGAAGGACACAAAAGGGTTAGTGCAAGAGTCAATTAAAAAACCGCCCGACCTACTTCCGTCACCCAACGAACGGCTTATGTGACAGCCGTAATTTGACCAAATCTCCAACATTTGATAGCCACTGAGTGTCCTCTCAACCTTTTTGCTTTTCAAGATCATGTATCCTCCGTGGACCTTGGTACTATGATCATATATTTGACTTCTCGGATTCGGCCCTCCACTGATAGAATTAACGTTCATTATGCAATGAATGGACCTCTGATGAGAGAGGGGCAATATATATATATATATATGTGTGTGTGTGTGTGTTTTAGAAAAAGCTTCCAAAACGGAATGGAATATTTAACTGGATATTCCGAAGGCATATATTTTGACAATCCTATCTTTCATGAAATTCGATACTTGAGCTTCTTGAGCTTGACAAGTACTTGGCCGACTTGAGTGGTCAGTTCACTGTTCTCTTGAGGTAGATTGCATGGAGCTTGGCCTAGTCCAATGCATCTTGTAATTCAGTCACTAAGATCAAGCTTATTTATCATTTCTTCTCCTCTTTGTATATTCCTCATGTGTGTGTGTGTATATATATATATATATTTATATATATATATATATGCATCCTAACATTCGCAAATCACCCATAAACAATAGTTTCAAGTTTAGATCCTATATTTAGTTTTATGATATTATGAGACATGATCCATGATGATAGTAACAAATTATTGGTTCTGGCAATAAAAATCTTGATACCTTCACTTAGGACGGTCGCCTGAAGGGAGTTTAAGTATGAGCTCATTAATGTATCCAACTAAAACAATCTCCATTTAAAAGTTTAAGTCAATAATTATTGTTTAACTAGAATATATTCACTTTACACCACATGTCCCATGTGAAACTTTTTTGGCCAAACACCTTCAAACGTGTGCTTAAAAAAACCCCTCCCTCACTTGTGAGCCATCTCAATTCGAATCTCCACTTTAACTTGGCCTGATATGGTAGATGTTGGTGAGCAAAACATCTAACCTTGACTCTACTTCAATCACCTTGGACTAGCCAAGATCAATTGGAAGCAAGGGACGCCATCCATTATTTCAATTGAGGAGTTACATGCAAGATTCATCTTTTGATATATTTCTCCAAACGTTGATGCACATCAAAAGTGGCCTACCAACAACCGTCTACTCTAATATCAATAGTTTCATCACATAGCAAAAGTAAGATACCTTCATTTGGAGAGATCATTAAGAGAAATTCACGTTCCATCCGGTCAGTATATCCATTTGGATTCACATTTATACATTATATCAATGTGGTCAAGGTCCTATTGATAGAGCTAATCTATTTACATTTTATTAAATCAAAATAATTAATCGAACATTTTAGAGATTTTAAGAGTCAATTTTGTTTGAGACAATTTCATAAATTATAACTAATTTATTCTAAAATTTTGGTGTGAAAATTTTAAGTTCACCTTTTGGCCCTTCTCAAGTGTAAGTTTGAGTTTCCAAACTTTCTTTTCTTAGTCAAATTCATTACTCAAGGATTATCGACCCTTGTCTCATTCACTGTTTATCCACGGTAATTAACTAAAAAAATCTAATTGCATATGAGAAATTGAACTCTTGCTTTTCAATAGAGCAACTTTCTTCAGAAAAATGCCCCAAAAATATGAAAAAAAAGTTGCCAAATTAGTATCACGAAAGCACCTTCACAATCATTTTACAAAATCTAATAGGGACAGCAAATCTCCGGGAAAGGAAAAGGTCAAGAGTCAAATGCACTGCAACCATCAAACTTTCAAAAGAAAAACCCCACCACTCCTCTTTGTCAGAACAAGATCAAAGTTCTATTTTGTTTAGTCCTTCACAACTTAGTGAAATGGACCAAATAATGAGCCTCCAAATTGGGATTCTCTTGCCCCTAGCAACCCTCCATCAAAATGGAACTCCACTTGTCCAGTTAGCAAATTGATATATTTTTTTTTATTTAAATACTTAAAGAATCTGACTGAAGAACATGGCGTGGTTGGCTCCTACACCGGCGGAACCTCCCCGACCGCCTGCCACTAACATTTTATAATCCACAAGTTGAAGACAAAAACATTTTCACTTTGCCAATTTTTCACTTTAGTGCGCATGGAATTTCGGTGGAGTCAACTAAACTATAATAGAGTCGTCCAAGACTGGTTTGATGGTGACCTTTGACTCTTCAAGACAGAATTTTCTAGAGATTCTATCAGTTGTTGATGGATTGTTCCACGTGTAGCATCCCCCGGACCAGTTGAAACCAAGAAGAGCAAAAGCAGGATTTTTCTTTTCGATATATGAGCCAAAAAGTCGACTTATCTTAAAATCTATCAAATACTATGTAAATTTCATAAATCAATTAAATTTAAGTCTTTAAATGGTGTTCTTGATCCTAATCACAAAACAATTTGCAAGGCATGGTTTAATTGATCATCTCTAAATCCTGTGCCGGGAATCCCTTGACATTTTATCAACCACACCAACTCTAAAATACTGACAATAAAAAAAATTCAATTATAATACATAAAACATATAAACTTCATCTGTTTAGTAAGAGGTCTTCCAAGGCCTTTTAATGATTTTGTGCATGGTGCTTGACTTCATTTATCATAAAGAGTTGGGGTAACATCTATTGAATACTAATTATATGCATTTTGCTGATACTTTGGTAACAAAATGTCCATGAGTGTTCATAAGAGCGCATTTGGTAACATTTTTGTTCTCAGAAATAATTTCTAATCCGAAATGATTATTTTTTATTATATTCCCGAGAACAATTTCTAAGCATTTTAAGCCGTTTGGTAACTGTCCAAAATTTCATTTCCCATAATAAAATTGATTTTGGTATCGTGCTCAAAATTTCTACTCAAGATCATTTTCTTTAAAAAATTTAAAAAATTTAATTTTTTTTTTTTTTTTTTTCTTTTTCTTCTTTTCTTTTTTTCCTTTCTTTCTCCTATTCTTCTTCTTCAAGTGGCTGATCACCGGCCTTGGGATGACTGGCAACCGACCAAATGAGGGCCCTCGGTGAGGCTGGCCCTCGTCGGTCGAGCCTCGTCAGCAGTTGGGCTCGGCCGAGCCTCGATAGGGCTAGCCAAGCCCCGGCAAGGTTGGGCGAGGCCCACCTGGCCACAAGCAAGGCTTAGCCTCGTTGGTGGCTGGGCTTGCCTTTGGTGAGCTCGCCAGACCTCGCTTGGCTTGGCGAGCTTCCAGCGAGCTTGCCGGACCGGTTGCCGTCGACCAATAGCGATAAACGACATACGGCGGATGGCAACCGCAGTGGTGGTAGTAGATGAAGATGAAGAAAAGGGAAGAAGAACAAGAAAAAAGAAAATAAAAAGAGAAAATATGTGCTTGATTCTAGAATCGTTCTCGGGAACAAAAATCAATTTTTTTTTTTTTAATTCTTGACTCTATTCCAAATCTATTTTCGGGAACAAAAAAATAGTAATTTGTTCTCGGGAATAAAAATTTTACCAAACAAAATTCTATTCCAAAATTACTCCCGGGAACAAAACAAAATAGAAATTTTTACTATTTGGCCGGTTATCAAACATGGCCTAATTGTCCTTTTCAAGAAGAATTGAAGGAGTAAATTTGAAAGCATGGAGATAAATAGAATTTTATAGCAAGTAACAAAGTCAGTAAACAATTCCAAGAAAAGGTCAAAATATGATGATTACTTGCAAAGGCGACGTCAGTCATTGCTATTTTAAATTCTTGTCAGTATATGTTGAATAAGCAGTTATCTATAAGTATTTATAAGTTGTAACAAAAGGAGAAGAAAGACACACAAAGATAGCATATCAGACATCTCTATTTTCCATTATGGCTTTTCCTACAATTATGTTTCCTTTGTATTTTTGTTTGATTTAGTTCAATTAGTTCAATTTTCCAAAATTTCTTCATATTAACTCAACGAACCCAAAATTGAATGGTGATTATTTTCGCGATTGTCAGTCGTCTTTCCAAAATGACCATTTTGTCCATTTTGATTGCTTTAGAAAAGTTAGAGCAATCAAATTGGAAAGAATAGAACCTCCCAATTATCTCTAAGGAGATATGGCTGTCTTCAGTTATTTTTTCTTTCCTCCACGTTAAAGTAAATCGAGTTCCATCGGGTGAAGCAATATGAACATTAAATTAAGTTGTTTGTTTTATGTCCCACTTCACTGATTTAATTGCTGAAATGCCTCGCGAGTATGAATGGAGATAGTGTGGTAAAAAAAAATTTCCTATGTTTGGGAATGTCACAAAATGGTCCGATTGAAAGCCAAATCATGTCGGGCTACTTGATTGAACCAAATAATAATAATAATAATAATAATAATAATAATAATAATTGATCTACATGAAATGAGGAGTACATTTACCTCGATTCGGTGCAAATGCAACAGTGAAAGTGAGCGCAACCCAATTACTCAGGGAGATTAACTTCAACGGACTTCATTCGGGTTCCATTAAGCTTGCTTACTTGTTTGGCTGAAAAAAGGCTTTCTCAGTTCATATTGAACTCAGAGAAAGATATGTCATTTTTACATCGACAACATATAGTAATTTGTCAGGTTTTCTAAAATACATAGAGGGTATCAAATGCAGCACGACTTAAATAATTCAAACAGACTAACATTAAGACTCACAAATTTGATTCTTCTCGTAACATTCGATTATTCCTTCTTGACAAGACAATATTAGATTTTTTGTCACCAGATTTTTTCTTACCAATTTTTATACTTCATATTAGCATTGTATTTGAATGCCTACTGGTAGATGATTTGAAGACTCTGAATCTCGCAAGACATGTGTTTGACATTACTAGAGCTATTTTTTATATTTGAAAGTTCTTCCTTCTAAAATAAATTATGGCCTTCAACATTTGCTCCGAACTTTATGAAGTTCTTTTAGAATAAAGATGAACACTATTACTAATAAATTGGATTATTTCAAAGCTTTAAACCTCATAGGACCAAGATCAAGCATTCAACCTCATTGAAACTAAACTTTCTTGAAATAGAAAATGTGCACTAGTTCAGTATTCTGTTTTTTTTTTTTTTTTTTTTTTTTGGTTGTAACACTTGTTCAGTAGACAATATTGCATCTTTCAATATAGCAACACTTTTGTAATATGGGCAACCGATAGTAGGCTAGAATTTCCCTTACTGAGTATTCATAATAAGCGCCCTTAAAACACTCTTTAGCACTACTCATATTCTTGAGGAAATTTAGACAATACACTAGTATAGCAAATGCCATATGTCAATAAACAAAAGACCTTTACCAAAAAAAAATAAACAAAAGACAGACCTATATTGCATGTGTTATATTGTCACTTGTCAAGCCTTGTTAATGTTGGAATATATCCGTAGTGGATTTTTTTATAGTTAAACTTCATCCAAATATTTAACGAGTTCATTTAAATGTGTTAAGAATCATATTTTAATCATGTTGATACTTAGTTTTGATTGTACAAGCATTTGAGCTATATTTGACAAAATTGTGTAAATCTACAAAAGAAAGTTTGAAAGCAAAATCTTGGTTCTGCAAAACAATAAGACCTAATCAACGGACACTTTTATATATTCAAAGATCATTAGAGTTTCTAAATTGAATACCCATCTCAAAACAAAAAGGTATGGCATTCCAAGATTATTTAGCCTAATTCGCTCAAGAAATTGGTGAGATGGCATGACGAGAACTTGCCATTAATAAAAGATAATCAATAGAAAATTTGATTAATAGCCTAGTTTGAGGAAGATTCTACACATGTTTTTAAGAAATTTTTGCCAAGATTTTTATGGGGAGAATTAGATGACATGACGCCTACTTGATTCATGTGCAACATTTGAATTGGAGCCTTATAAATTGGAGAAAACTTGGCCAAAAGTCATACAATAAAAAGGGAAACAACAAGTTAGGGTGAGCATCGGTCTAGGATTGACCCCTGGACCGACCTTGGGTGGCTCAACCCAGCCGGTCTTTGTCCAATTAGAAAGGGCACTAGGTCAATCCTTGGTCATAGGAGTTTTGGGTTGGTCTAACTTGGACCAACCCCATACATTTTATATATTATATAATATATATTAGATGTATCTATATGATATATCTAATACATAATATATTATAAATTTTTGTCTACTCTAAACCCTAGCACCTCTTCCCATGTTCTCTTCTCAAGTCAGTTTGCTATGTAAATTAGAAAGTAGAACGAAACCTAGCCCTAATTCGACCAAAAAAAGGAAGAAACCTTCTTCACTCACCTCACTCGCTTGCTCACCTCGCGGCCAGCCTCTCTTAAATCGCCTTGCTTCTCGCCTCTATTCCCTCGCCTTGCATAGTCGTTTTTATGGTTTGTTGCTTTAGCAAATGTACATTTCTATATTACCTTTTATTATATTTATGTTTGATATATATTGGTGTTCATAGTTTGGTTGTTCAATATAGCATGATTGATGAGTATGTAATTTGTAATATTATGTTTGTTCCTCTAAGGAAAACAAAAAATGAAATAATAAATAATCGGTTGGACCCCGGTTGACCATGGAATCGGGGCTGAACCCATAGGGTCGTATGAGGTCACAACATAATTTTATCAAACTCAATATGTATTAACAATTGTTTATATCCATCCTCTCACACGATATATTCTGAAATGAACATGTTCAGACAACGTTAAGTTGTTTCCGTGAAGTGCTTTCTTAAGTAAAGGAAATGCAATTGGGAAATGTGTGAAGATGGACTTCTGGTGTGAATACATAAAATTAACACATTTCATTTGGTGTTACTATCTTGGAAACACGAATCTTGTGTTTATGACTAGCAAAAGAATTTGACTTATTTGACGAAATGAATTTAAGCAGTTGTAGGATGTGGGAGATATAATTCAAAATTTTAAAATCTACAAGAAATTTGTGCAATCACATCATTGTTATGTGGGTATGGCCATTATCCATCTTTACCACTAATAGATATTACTAGAATATTGGGCAAAGTTTGAAGTTGAAAATGATGTTAAGTTTGCTTTGTTGTAAGAGATGATAGTGCCTAACAAAATTTTTCTTGAAAGAACGAACATACTATTTCAAACATATGAACATAAATGTTGTATCGTTATCAAATATGTATTTTTGCTCAGAAATTTGTTCCGGGAATAGAAGTAGAAAAATTTATTTATGGAACAGAAATTGTTATTTAGAACAGATTTTCCAACTGAAATGTCCTTTAAATATGACTCACTGCCCGAACCTGCTGTTGAAGCGAATATTGAGTCACGATTACCACTGCTAGAGAAGTTTTCTGTTGTTAGAATAAATCAAGATTTACTAAGAATGGTCTACTAAACAGTACACAAAATGATGCGACAGAGTTTTGTCGGATATTATATATGAACCACCCATTTGCTTAAATGCTATCATCGCCTCACAACTTAACAAATGAATTTTAGTATACCGAGCATAATTTTTTATTTTATGAGTCGTGTAAATGTATTCTTGGGACACACTTATTAAGAAACTAAATTAAGTATACTTGGCTGTTGTCTCAAACACATTTCGGTAAGACAATCCTTTTTTTTATTAGCAATGAAACAAAAGAATCTAATGTGCGTTTTGGGCGGCTAAGCATGCACATTCTAAATCAATTTTAAAAGCTTAATGTGACAACCATCGAGAGATTGAAGGGTCAAACAACAAAGGACAGAGACCTTTGGTATTTCACTTGAATTTGTCGACCAAAGTTAATGATACGAGCTTGCACACGAGCCGTCAACATTTACACTCTTCTCCTCCAAGTGACGAGTAAAGAGAAACCCTAAATGTTTGGTGCATGTGGATTGTGGTGGCCTCATCATATGGTCATTTATATGGTAAGCCCTTCATCTCTTGATATTTCCTCCTTATTATAAGGAGGGTCTCTTTAACAAATATCTACCTAAATTATCAAAACAACTAGGATACACATATAATAAGTTCATGAGAAAAGTTGCACGATCAGTTCTCAACCTACTGTATGAAAATCAATCAAGTCAAAAACCTTTTAATTGGATCAATTTATTCTTAAACCTTCGAAGGAAAGTGAAATTAAATCTTCTTGGTCATGCCTCATCCGATCGATAATATGTCATCGAGGACTCTTCTCTTAATTAAGTCAGACAAAGCATTTGATAGTAGGACAAGTGAAGAGCAGTGCGCAAGATCATTTCAACGTGTGCTTGAACCTGACGTATCCTTCTCACAACCTAATTCCATGGTAGGGCGGTAATTATTAGCCACACTTTGTGTTTACTGTGTAAGCACTCAAAATAATTTTCGAAACAATTAAACGAGGCCTACCAAGAACAGTCGTTGTCAGATTACATGCATGATTCAAAACTACAATAGTTTTCTTCACCACAATCGAAAGGTGAAAGCGGGCGGCGGCCTATTTTTAGTTGGAAATTTTACGAGGGTATGTTAAAATCAACAAAGTTGGCGCGAGTTCCTGTCCATTGTGGTGAAGAAAACTATTTTAGTGGCAATTATCACCATCCACGAAGAAGAACCAAAATGAAGTCCACGTACATAGTTTTATATGTAATTGGTCAGTGGTTAAGATTCTCACAAAGTCACTTTCTCAGGCCTATAAATAGCAATGCGGAGTTCAAGTGCTTCTCATTCGGTCGACTATATTCTTTCCTTCCTATTTCTTCTCAGTGCTTGCTTCAAAGTAGAAAATTAAACTTCCTTTTCCACACTTCTCTGGCTATGGCTGATCTCCAAGTCATATCAATATTTGTGATCATTTTCACCTTCATTGCGTTTGATGCAATTCTAACTTCTGAGGGAAGGTCGATAAAATCGGAGTGGGAGGACGAACTCCGTGCAATTAATTATGACCAAATGCACAAACAAGCATCACAATTTCTCCTGCCGAGTCTGTCTCCTATAAACGATGATCATTTTGATGAGGGGGAGGAGATGGTTCCCTCGCCTATAGCACATGATCAGGCGGCCAGTTTGGGCGAGTCAGAAGCAGTGTACAAGGATGATTTCCGCCCCACAGCCCCTGGGAGCAGCAGCCCCGGATTGGGCCATTCTTTCACTAGCTTAAAGAAGGAAGCTGTTCGACCGAAAGCTCCGAGTGGTGATGAGGAAAGGCTAATTGTTGCGGGTCAACTAAATGATTTCGAAGGCACAAGACCGGGTCACAGCCCCAGTGTCGGCCATGATTTTCAGAATGAGGAACCAAAAGCCTAAATATTTCAAAATAGAAAGTCAGAGCTGTCTTATGTAAGTCTTGTCATTCTGCTTCAGTTAGGTCATATGTCCCGAAATGTTATTCTTGTTCTGGACATGGTTCTGCTTGGTGTATAAAATTATCCATCAATTTGGTATTGAACTATACAATTATTTAATGAAAAATAACGAGGTTTCTTTAGAAATTACCTGCTATATCATACACGTTGGATATTGTATGATATTCCACTTTTCTGTTGTACTACTTTCTTCTCGATCTTCCCCAATGTTATGTTGAGGCCAGGAGAAGTATTAAGACAGAAGTTTTTTGTGTTATGTTCAGATTTTAAATTGGAAATAACGACATGAATGATGGACAGAGATTAAACATAAAAATGGCTAAACCTCGTACAAAAAACGACATTGACCACTTTTGACTTGGAAGTTCCATAAGGTATACTGTACCAATTTTTATATGTTTCTGTAAAGAACTTTAAATATTGAAACTGGCCTACGTCATCTATTCTTTCAGAGTTCTCTTTGCATATAACTAGTGCCCTACAAATGTATGACAGAACATGAATGTATCCAAATCAAATTGGTGATAATAGACGGGAAAACAGACCGAATAGTAATAGCAGCAAAATGATGTAAAGGAAAAAAAGGAAGCACATTAATTGAACTTGTGAGCGATGCTTTGACCATGTACATAATCTCTCTGCACGGTAAAGCGAACCCAAAGAGATAGTCTCAACCTCAAATTTAGACCAATAAATTCCATAAAAAGCCTATATGGGTTATGGTAAGTTTTAAGTGCCGTTACTTCTTCGGAAAGTGGTCTCATCCATAATTTATTTTATTTATTTATTTATTTATTTTATGGCCATCTCTTTTACTCAAGCCGCCACCCTCTCGCCGCTTATAGGCACGCTTTTGTTTACTCAATCATTGCTGTTAACTTGAGTTCAGAAAGTTTGGAATATGGACACTTAATTTAATCGTTCAACTTATTGCACGTATAATTAGCCGACAACTTATTTACCATCGTTCTAAAAGCAAAAGATAATAAAACAAGGAAATAAATTAGACAATCAATTTATGCGATTCAGTCAGTAGGACCTATTCTATGGAGGGGAAAGCAACACATAATTTTATTATAAATTAAGTGATAAAATCGAGATTATAACAACACTCGGGACATTCAAACACGCTTAACGTGCCCCAACTCCCAATTACATTCACATAGTATTTAGCACCCATAATTCCTCAAGTAACAATCTCCCAATCTCACAAAAGAATTCACAAATCTTACCCACAGGATTTTGCTTGACTCGAATACTTAAAGCTCCTCTTGGATTGCTTCAGAGTGTAATTCACAAAGAAGTCATCTCTTGGATGCTCTTCACAGAGAAAATCTACCTCATATAATGAAAACATTTGGATCCAATATAGGAAACCTACACAAGCTGGGAGGCCTACCTGGATGGAGTTTCCTTTATGGGTTCAACTTTGAGAAAATATTTCAACATCTTTATATTGGCTTGTTGTTTGAGTTAAGTCACAATCGTTTTGCTGGAATTCGAACTTCATTGCTACTCTTTTCACATCCTCTTATGGGATCAACCATGAGAGAAAACTTTCAAGTCTAAGGCCAAGTCAGGCTAGAATGTCACTATAACTGGGGGTCTCATTAAAACACCAACTCCATCTGCACCTTTAGTTACTCCACAAGGATTCTCGAACATAACCTCCTCGACTGTAGACATCCTCAACCACAAACACTAGGCGGCCTATGTAGTCTCAACAGATACAAGCAATTGCTCTATTTCATGATTCCTCAGTAAAAGATTTGCCGATGTTGATTTTGGGAGTACGTGGTGCTAGGGCTTTGTGTGATAGCCCAAGCGACGGTGCACGGGGAGGAGGGATGGCGGTGGTCCCCAGATGTGCGCAGGGAAGGGGAAGCGGTCCCTCTCTAGTCCCACATCGCTAAGGGGAGGAGTCATGGGGCTAGTTTATAAAGGCTTAAGTCCCTTTAATCTGCATAACGCGTTTCACGTACACTTCCGTTGTGCTAAAAACAAAGCCTTGAGAGAGGACGGTGGTGGGCCGAGCCTCCAAAGAGCACAATATTATGGCTTGGGAGAGGGCGGGCCGGTGGGCCGCGCCTCTACCCCTACGTAACGCGTTTTACGTGCACTTCCACTGCTTTGAAAACAAAGCCGTGAGGGAGGAGGTTGCTGCGTGCATGCCTCCAAAGCGGACAATATTAGGCTGGGATGAGTGCACTGTGGCCTCTTTCCCAGATAATGCGTTCTAAAGCCGTGAGGATTTAGTGTCCAAAGTGAACAATATTACACAGTGGGGCCCAAGTCATTACAAATGGTATTAGAGCCGACTCCCGACCCTGGACATGCGCAGGGAAGGGGAAGGAGTCTCTCTCTAGTCCCACATCGCTTAGGGGGGAGTCCTAGGGCTAGTTTATAAAGACTTGGGTCCCTTTAATCTGCGTAACGCATTTCACGTACGCTTTCGCTGCGCTAAAAACAAAGCCTTGAGGGAGCACGTCGGTGGGCTGGGCCTCCAAAGAGGACAATATTATGGCTTGAGAGAGAGCGGGCTGATGGGCCATGCCTCTGCCCCTGTGTAATGCGTTTCAGATACGCTTTCGCTGCACTGAAAACAAAGCCATGAGGGAGGAGGTTGCTGCGTGCATGCCTCCACAGCGGACAATATTAGGCTGGGATGAGTGCACTGTGGCCTCTACCCCAGACAACGCGTTTTAAAGCCGTGAGAACTTAGTGTCTAAAGCGGATAATATTACACAGTGAAGCCCGGGTCATTATAGTTTGCACCGTTGAGGTAAGTTCGTTTCATGGCCTTTATTCCTTTTCACTTTCCCTGTCTAGTGTGTGAGGGTTTTATTCATTGCAATTGCTACCTCCACAAGGTGGTTTGGACCTGGGTTCTGTTTTCTTAAGACAAAGTGGTTTTAAGTATATAATATGAGCCATAGAACCAAAGCAACAAGTTCGAACGAAGTTGAGTTCTTTGGATTGTCGTTGAAATGCAATAGTCATTCATTTAATCTGGTTTCCCCCTATCTTGTGATTCTGATATGCAAACCAGGATTTGACCAAATAGCTTTCATCCATGGAAATAGAAGTAACATGTGCTTGGATTATAGAAAAGTATTTTATGTGTTGGTCGAACAACTGAGGTGGTGGGATAAATCAATCACATTACTCGTCTACTATGCTTGTCATCGTATTCTAAACACAAAATTTTATAAATAAATATATAACTGAAGATTAAAACCTATGTTTCTACTATTTAAAAAAGCATAAATTTTTATAAAGGAAAAATACCAATGACTCAAAATGATCTAGTTTCTTTCATACATGAAGTAGAGGGAGAGATTGATGAAGAAATTTTTCTCAAGGGACAAGCTAGCCCGCTGTTTTTTTTTTTTTTTTTTTTTTTTTAAAGCTTTGTATCACATGATGGTTTTCCAAACTTCGGCAAATTCTATAGCTTTTCCTTTAAATTTTTCTTTTTAAAACATAGGAAGAATTACCAAAAAATCCTAAACCTATTGCAATTGTGTCAATTCAGTCATAAACCGGTTTTTTAATCAATTTAGTCCTAAACATTTTATAATTGTGCAAATTCAGTCCATTCGACCAAAATTGACCAGCTAGCACTGACGTGGACACCGGTGGGAGACAGCTGACTAGCGAACGCTGATATGACAATTTTTTAATACTTTTTTCGAATTTTTAAATATATATTTTTAATTTTTTAATTAGTTTTTTCTTTTTTTTCCCATCTTCTCCTTCCTCTAGGGAAAAAAAGAAAAAAAAAGAATTCAAAAATTTTAAAAAAATTTTTAAAAAAAATTGTCACGTCAGCATTCGTCGAATGGTTGACGTCTACGTCAGCACCGACTAGCCAATTTTAGTTGGATGGACTAAATTGGCACAAGTGTAAAAGGTTTAAGACAAAATTAACCCAAAAAAAAAGTTCAGAGTTGAATTGGCACAATTACAATAGGTTTATGATTTTTTTGGTAATTCTCCCTAAAAACATAAGTCATTGTCTATCGATTTGGATGATTATTTCGGTGATTCCTAAGAAGTACTTTTTGCTGAAATCAGTGCTGATGAAAGTGACTTGTATATGTAAAAGAATAATGAGACCACAATCTTCTGAAGATAAACCCAATATTAATAACCCATATCACCTACAGAAATTATAAGATTTTAAGTGGGCGAATAAAAACTTTAGGAAGAGAAAAATCTCTCTGGACAATATATAGCTACAAAACCTTCACGAAAAATACTAAATAATTTTTTCTATCAATAAATTACTCGTTGCATATCCATAAATTTCCACATATATAGAATAACATAACCAAAAAGAAAGGAATGGAAAAGAAATATATTGATGATTATATTCATATTCTATATCTACAAAAAATAAATTCATCAAAGTTCTAGCATGGTCCAAAAACCTTTCTTATTTGGCCTTTTCATGTTCCACCTTGACAAGATCGATCACTCTCTGGAACAACCATTACGAGCATGGTAGCTTGATGCGCCTATGCTTCAAATGGATCTGGTCTTCAAAATTCTTAAGCAAAACTTGGAAGATCTTGCAATCTAAGTATGCCAAAGGGACCGAATAACCCTTCTCCTCTTCATCCACATATACTTGAAAGTATCCCTTTTGAGCCACCCTTAACCACTCAACTAATCTCAAACTTTTCTGCATTTTTTTTCCAATTTGAATGCTGGAAAATTTCAGTAAGCTTATTAGGCTAGAGAGATTGATTGCAGAAACTAGAAAAGAGCAAATTGCAATTCATCTACCGTAACTATATATAGATTGCTTAGAATGAAAGGTTTGCAGAAGAATTAGGATTTGATTTGCTATAATAACTAGTTAATATTTGCATCTTGGGATATGTAGTTTTTCAAGATTTAAAAGATGAGGTCTTAATCTACTCTAACCAGAGATATTGACAAGCTCTTTCGTTGAATAACAATAAATAATTTAAAGAAAAAAAGGAAATTCGAAAATTTCTTCCTTGGCTGCAATTCTAAAGCAGCGTAAGATAATACATTACGATGAGAGAGTGCAACATAGTCACTTAATATATAGTTTTCATTTTTAGTAATGACAATTTCATTCACTATATTAGTGTATAGATTTGTATTTTAAGATTGCTTAATTCCATCATCTAATTATTGTATAATGCAACAACAATCTCAAACTTTTAAGGGATCACAAATACTTTCGGCTCTTTCCCAAAATATTCTCAGTTAGTTATGTTATGAATATTTTATCCATGGACAAGGGTGAACTAATATTTTTTACTTCACTTCGAACGTACTCCAGTTTTAAATTTCAATCTTTTTTATCTTATAGAAAACCTTAAAGAAAAAAATTTCCGATCTTGAAATATTTTCTCTTTTTACACACACGCGTCAATAATTACTCTATATTAATTAGTAATTCAAAAATCTCATAATAAAGCGCAATATTCTTTACATGTTAAGTTTGCATAGGCACAACATATGCACTTTTGCTCATATATATATATATATATATTTATATATTTATATATTCAAGCTCACATTTTCGTTTAAGAAATTTCGTGATTGTCCATGCTTCATTTAAATTTAATCATAATAGCCAATAGCCAATTCATGGGAGATTATTCATGGAAAATTATTCGGTGCACATAATTTACATACTAAATTGAATCTGCTATTCAATCAAATAGATTAATAGAGGTACCGAAGCTATTCAGATTCTCCATAGGCTCTAAAACAATTCATTTAATTGACAAGTACGTAATCCCATCGCTTTTTCTTCCGCAACGCATGCTTGACCTCTTCACGCTCTACTTTTGCCAGATCGAGAACGTCGGCGAAATCCTCTTCCGCGCAAAGTTGGGGTGGCGTCACAAGACTCACAGCCATTGCCTCCGAACAGTCTAGGGTCCACGTGTCCAGGCCACAGCCCGAGCGTCGGACGTGGGGTTCATAACTAGGGTTTTGTTAAGTTCAGTGCAACTCACAGGACATTGCTCACCATATGATCTTCTTCTGCTACATATCAGACGCGCGCGTCTTATAGTTCATGTGATGGCCAAGGTTATATTTTCTAGCTATGCTGGAGTAAAAAGTGTCAGTAATAGTGTATATACATGAAACATGCATCGTAACAAGGATAATGCAAGTACTGGTTGTAGTTCTTTGGTTACCAATTGTTTCTGTAATGAAAAACTTTCCGGGGTAGTTGTAACGACCCAGGTCCCATTGTATAATATTGTCCGTTTTGGACATTTAGTCCATGGCTTTAAAACGCGTTATATAGATTAGAGGGACTTAAGCTATTATAAACTGGCCCAGGACTCCCTCCCTAGGCGATGTGAGACAGAGACCCCTTCCT
Organism: Eucalyptus erythrocorys; assembly: GCA_014182555.1. Classification (NCBI taxonomy): domain Eukaryota; kingdom Viridiplantae; phylum Streptophyta; class Magnoliopsida; order Myrtales; family Myrtaceae; genus Eucalyptus; species Eucalyptus erythrocorys. Next base: position 38,026,259 of record CM024604.1, read on the forward strand.
TGCGCACGTCCGAGGATCGAGGCGCGGACGCACCGCCATCCCTCCTCCCCACGCACCGCTGCTCGGGCTGTCATACTCTCCCCTCCTTGGGAGCACAGCGCCCTTGCTGTGGCCCCACACGCGGTCGGGAGTCAGCTCTGATACCATTTGTAACGACCCGGGTCCCACTGTATAATATTGTCCGCTTTGGACACTGAGTCCTCACGGCTTTAAAACGCGTTATACAGATTAGAGAGACCCAAGCTATTATAAACTGGCCCAGGACTCCCTCTCTAGGTGATGTGGGACAGAGACCCCTTCCTTGCGCACGTTCGGGGACCGAGGTGCGGACGCACCGCCATCCCTCCTCCCCGCGCACCACTGCTCGGGTTGTCACAGTAGTCCTTGCTTAATGACCCTAATTTGAATTAATTAATTCGTGCTGCATTTGAGACACTCTACATATTTCAGGAAACCTAATGAATTACTATATGTTGGCGACGTAAACACAGCATATCTTTCTCTGTGTTCAATATAAACTGAGAATTTTTCAGCCAAACAAGTAAGCAAGCTTAATGGAACTAGAATGAAGTATGTTCAAGTTAATCTTCCTGAGTAATTGGGTGGTGCTCACTTTCACTGTTGCATTTGCACTGAATTGAGGTAAATGTATTCCTCATTTCATGTAGGTCAATGGCTTTTTTGTTTTTTGTTCGATCAAGTAGCGCGACATGATTTGGCTTTAAATCAGACCATTTTGTTACATTCCCAAACAGGTGAATAATGGCTTCAGAGTGTTTTTTTTTTTTTTTTTTTTTTGCCCCCATGATCTCCATTCATTCTTGCGAGGCATTTTGGCAATTTTTTTTTAAAATTAAATCAGTGAATTGGGGCACAAAACGAACAACTTCATTTAATGTTCATATTGCCTCGCACGATGGACCTCTATAGTAATTTCAACCAAGAGAAAAGAAAAAATAACTGAAGACAGCCATATCTCCTCAGGAATAATTGATTGCTCTAGCTTTTCCGAAGAACTTGAAACAAACAATAACAATCATCATGAAAAGACAACTGACAATCGAGAATAATAATCACCACTCAATTTTGGGTTCGTGAAGTTGATATCAGGAAATCGTGGAAAACAGAGATGGTTGATATGCTGTCCGTGGGTCTTTCTTCTCCTCTCTACTACAACTTATACATACTAACAAATAACTGCTTATTCACCATATACTGACGGAATATCTAACAGCAATGACTGCTCCCGCCTTTGCAAATAATCATCATATTTTGGCTTTTAATTGGAATTGTAAACTGATCATGTTGCTTGCTATAAAATTTATCAATGGCAACACATATAAAAGAACAAGATAACAACAACAACAACAGTAACAATAATAATATTTTGTTTCCAAAATATGTCCTTAATTAGAAATTGGCCTTTAGCTAATATGTATTTTTATGTGCCAACAATTCTATCATCTCCATGCTTTCATTTTTACTTCTTCAATTCTTCTTGAAAAGGACAATTATAGATACTCATGGACATTTTGGGACCAAAGTATCAGCAAAATGCATAAAATTAGTATTCAGTGGATGTTATCCCAACTCTTTATGATAAATGAAGTCAATCATCATGCAAAAAATCATTAAAGGGTTTTGGAAGACCCCATAATAAACACATCAAATTTATATGTTTTTTTTTTATCATGATTGAAAATTTTTTATTGCCAATCTTTCAGGGTTGCTGTAGTTGATTAGGTGTCGAGGGACTTTTGGCTCAGGATTTAGAGATTATCAATTAAACCACACCTTGCAAATTGTTCTGTAATAAGGATCATCAACACAGTCTTAAGATTTGAACTTAATTGATTCATAAAATTTACAGAGATTCATGGATTTTAAGATAATTCAACTTTTGTGCTCATATTTCAAAAAGAAAAATCATGCTTTGCCCTTCTTAATTTCAAATGGCCCTGGGAATGCTGTCCGTGGGACAATCTGCCAACAACTCATAGATTCTCTAGGGAATTCTGTCTTGAAGAGTCAAAAGGCCATCATCAAACCAGTCCTGGACGACTCTATTACAGTTTAATTAATTCCACCGAAATTCCATGCGCACTTAACTGACAAATCAACAGAATGAAATTGTTTTTCTCTCAATTTCTGGATTATAAAATGTTAGTGGCAGGCAGTCGGGAGGGTTCCGCCGGTGTAGGAGCCAACCACGCCATTTTCTTTAGTCATATTCTTTAATTATTTAAGTAAAAAAATTGTCAATTTGCTAAATGGACAAACGGTGTTCCATTTTGATTGGAGGGTTCCTCGGGGCAAGAGAATCCCAATTTGGAGGCTCATCATTTGGTCCATTTCACTAAGTTGTGAAGGACTTGACAAAATACAACATTGATCTGATCGTGACAAAGAGGAGTGGTGGGGTTTTCCTTTCGAAAGTTTGATGGTTGTGGTGCATTTGACCTTTGACCTTTTGTTTTCCTGGAGATCTGCCGTACCTATTAGATTTTGCAAAATCATTGTAGAAGGTGCATCCGTGATATGATTTTGGCAGCTTTTTCTCATATTTTTGGGAGATTCTTCTTAAGAAAGTTGCTCCATTGAAAAGCAAGAGTTTTATTTCTCATATGCAGTCAGATTTTTTTCTGTCAATTACCGTAGATAAACAGTGAACAAGAGTACTTAACAAGGGTTGATAATCCTCAAGTAATCAATTGAACTAAGAAAAGAAGGTTTGGAAACTCAAACTTTTACGTGAGAAGGGCCAAAAAGTGAACTTAATATTTTGACACTTTAAATTCAGAATCAATTCTTTATAATTTACGAAATTTTCGCAAACAAAATTGGCTTTTAAGATCTCTAAAATGTTCAATTAATTATTTTGATTTAATAAAATGTAGATAGATACATTGACATTCATCTAATGTGTAAATGTGAGTTCAAATGGATATATTGATAGGGTCAAATTTGAGTTCCCACATAATGATCTCTTCAAGTGAAGGTAGTTTACTTTTGCTACATGACCAGACTAGTGATATTAGAGTACATGATTGTTGGTAGCCCAATTTTGATGTGCTTCGACGTATGGAGAAATATATCGATAATTGAAGGGTGTTATGTGTCCCAAAAACAGTCGGTAAGACCATCCTTATTTTATTAGCAATGAAACAACAGAATCTTATGTGCCTTTTGGGCGGCTAAGCATGCCCATTCTAAACCAATTTTTAAAGCTTAATGTGACAACCATCGAGAAATTCAAGGGTCAAACAACAAAGGACAGAGGCATTCGGTATTTCACTTGAATTTGTCGACCAAAGTTAATGGTACGAGCTTGCACACGAGCCGTCAACATTTGTACTCTTCTCCTCCAAGTGGAGAGTTAAGAGAATTCCTAAATGTTTGGTGCATGTGGATTGTGGTGACCTCACTATGTGGTCATCTCTTGATATTTCCTCCTTATTAAAAGGAGAGTCTCTTTAACAAGTATTCCAAAAGAAGTCATCAAATCAACTAGCATACACATATATACAAGTGATTAGCTTTGAGTGATCTCATTGCAATTATCACCATCCACGAAGAAGAAGAACCACGATGAAGTCCACGTACATAGTTTTATATGTAATTGGTCAGTGGTTAAGATCCTCAAAATGTCACTCTCTCAGACCTATAAATAGCAATGCGGATTTCAAGTGCTTCTCATTCAGTCGACTATATTCCGTCTTACCTATTTCTTCTCATTGCTTGCTTCAAAGTAGAAAATCAAACTTCCTTTTCCACACTTCTCTGGCTATGGCTGATCTCCAAGTCAAATCGATATTTGTGATAATTTTCACCTTCATTGCGTTCGATGCAATTCTAACTTCTGAGGGAAGGTCAATAAAATCGGCATGGGAGGACGAACTCCGTGCAATTAATTACGACCAAATGCACAAACAAGCAGCACAATTTCTCACTCCGAGTCAGTCTCCTACGAACGATGATCATTCTGATGAGGGGAGGAGATGGTTACGTCGCCTATTGCACATGATAAGGCGGCCAGTTTGGGCAAGTCAGAAGCACTGTTCAAGGATGATTTCCTTCCCACAACCGCTGGGAGCAGCCCCGGATTGGGCCATTATTTCATTGGCTTAAAGAAGGAAGCTGTTCGACCAAAAGCTCCGAGGGAAACGCTAATCGTTGCAAGGACACCAGATGATATCGAAGGCAAGGGTCACAGCCCCGGTGTCGGCCATGGTTTTCAGAATGAGGAACCAAAAGCCTAAATACTTCAAAATAGAATGTCAAAGCTGTGTTATGTAAGTCCTGTCAATTCTAGTTCAGTTAGGTCTCTCCCAAAATGTTATTCTTCAGTTGCTCAGGACATGATTCTGCTGGGTGTGTGTAAAAATATCAGTCAATTTGGTATTTTTTTTTTTTTTTTTATCGAAAGATGAAGATATATATATTGATTAAGTGACTGAGTCTTTTGACAAAGATGGCGGATTACAGTCCATAGCAAGTATGTCATAGAGGGGTAAAGGCATAGAGGTTAACCAGCGTGCATTGAGCTTCTTCTTCTGGTGGGTGTGCGCCAGCCAATCAGCCGCTCGGTTGGCCTCGTGGGGACAGGACCGAATGGCAATAGAGGTAGTCTGGTGGATTTCCTTCTGGCAAGCCTTCACAATTTCTCGGATATTCCAAGGGGGGCTGGCCCGGCCCAAGGTGTACTCCACGAGGGGGGAACAGTTAGTTTCACAGATCAGAAGTGGAAGACTTCGGACTTCTTTCTCTCTCCTCCAGTTCAGTTCCTTTTCTCTCTCCCATCTAGGTTTCGGTCCGCCTTCCTCCCTTTCTCTCCCCGATCGCGCTTCCTCCTCTTCCCCAGATCTGATTTCCGCAATTTGGTATTGAACTATGTGATTATTTAATGAAAAATAATGAGGTTTCTTTTGAAATTAACTGCTATATCATATGTGTTGCATGTTGTATGATATTCCAGTTCTTCCGTTGTGCCACTTTCTTCTCAATCTTTCCCTATGTTATGTTGTGGCCAGGAAAAGGGTTAGGACATAAGTTTTTGGTGTTATATTCAGATTTTAAATGGGAAATGACCAGTTGAATGATGGGCAGAGATTTAACAAAAAAATGACTGAACCTCGTACAAAAACAACATGACTACTTTGTAAGAGTTTTTCTAATTTGGACTACATTGATTGATATAATAACTCACCGTTTTACAGAATTGATCTAATAAGGTAAGATAGAAAATTCTTAAATAAATGAATATGAGACTGGCTAGTATAAGCTGAATTGAGCTCGGCTCGTAATGAGATAGCCTCATTGAAAACTCTATAAATAGTATTCAAGTCTCTCATCTAATCTCAATACACATAATTATTCTTACATAAGGAGTGTTTACTAAACGCTAAAGAAAAAGGACGATCTCATTGAGACAGTGATGCAGGGGGAATTGAAGAGAAGTACTTGTACTTAGATCGTCACTTTTTGCATCAAGAACGATGGATTCTAATACAAATACATTAATCTTTCTACTCGATTATATATATTATTATCTAACTATGGAAATTGTGGGATTGCATTTTCGCATCTTACATGTGGTAATGGAGTTTCTATGACTAAAACATGGATGTATAGTTTTTGCCCTTTTTCATGATTTTTTGTATAGCAAAAATCGATTTTAATTATATAAATAGAAAGAGCTCATCAACATAAGAAAAACTATAGGTGGCGCATCACCTAGGGAAGCTGCGCGTGGCTAGGCGTCACTAGGTGGCGACGTGCATCAAGCACGCACCCCAACGCACCCTCACGCATGGGCAAAGCTAGTGCATACATTACACACGCTAGAGTTGACGTTAGTGATCCGACAACCCAAATCCAATTACTTGACCCAATTGACATGGTGACCTGACTCGAAATCCAACCCATTCATCCACCCGAATTAGTTTACCCTTGATTGGGCTGGCCACCGATCGAACTGTTACCGCTCAAACTAGAAAATGGGCCTAGGAGCGCCGGCATGTGTGCTCCACGTGCTGCACACTTAGGTGGCGCGTGCGAGTGCTTGTGGCCTCCAATCGGTGCATGGTCGACGGTTGTGTGCTCGTGCGAAGATATTCTATACTGTGATATATATATATATATATATATATATATATATATATATATATGTGTCAATGCTTTTATGGATGTGAAAATACATACGGAATTCTAAATACACTTATTTTGGGAAAAAGCCACAAAAAACTCTAAACTATGTATAAAGTGACAAAAATACCCCACACTTTCTTTTGCACCACCAAAAACTCCAAACTTTACCATCCGTGATACATTTACCCCAAACTATTTTTTGTGACACAAAAAATCCCGAACTTTCATTTTTGTGACACATTTACCCTAAATCTTAGGGGCATTTTGGTCATTTTGCTTTTAAAAATATTTTTCTTTTTTTTTTTTTTTTTTTTCTTTTTCTTCCCTCCGCCGAAGCCGGCGAAGGGAAGCCGGCGTCCGGCGAGGGCTGCCCTCGCCGACGTCGGACGCCGGCGAGGGCCGCCCTCGCCCGGGTCGGGCGAGGGCCTCCCTCGCCGGATCCGGCAAGGGCACCCTCACCCGACGCCGGTGAGGGCGGCCCTCGCCCGCGTCCGGCGAGGGCCGCCCTTGCCGACTCGGGCGAGGGAGGCCCTCGCCGGTGTCGGGCGAGGGCCGCCCTCACCGGCGTCGGGCGAGGGTACCCTCGCCGAATCGCGAGGGAGGCCCTCACCCGACCCAGGCGAGGGCCGCCCTCGCCGGACGCCGGTGGAGGGAAGAGGAAAGAAAAAAAAAACAAAAAAAAAAAAAAAGACAAAAATACCCTTAATGGGGTAAATGTGTCACGATGGCAAGGTTTTGGATTTTTGGTGGTGCAAAAAAAGTTTGGGGTATTTTTGTCACTTTATGCATAGTTTAGGATTTTTTGGTGGTTTTCCCCTTATTTTTATGGTATTCTTTTTGTATTTTCCTAAATTTTTCTATGATTTGAAAATACAAGTGCTAGCTCAAACAAATATCATCACAAAAAAAATGCGTAGGACATTGTCATGCCCCGAACCTCGAGCGCACGCACATCTCTTGGTGGTTGATTAAATTGCGACGTCTCAGGATGTGTCACCAACCATTCATTTTAATGCACATACGGAAGCGAATAAACAAATCCCTTGCCAACTTGGGATAGAACAACGGGACAATCAATTTTCACAAAAATCACGGGATAAGTACACTAATGGTGCCAAAAGTTGTGTACGGCGCTCACTTTGGTGCCAAAAGTTTCCGCCGGATTACTTAAGTGCCAAATCGGAGAAAAAAACGCTCACTTTGGTGCCACCGGCGAGAATTTCCGGCCAAAATGATTACGTGGCTTTTAAAAAAAAAAAAAATTCAATGGGGCCTCTAAACGATGTTGTTTTCGGTCCTCCTTAAAAAAACGATGTCATTTGGCCGTCCTACGTGGATGGCTTCACGGAAACGACGCCGTTTAGCTCAATGGGGGTTGAAATTAGGGTTTCCGCCGTTCGTCCGCCATTGTTCTTCTGCCGTTGCTCGGCCACCGTCGCTCAGCCACCGTCCTCGGCCACAGTCGCTTGGCCACCGTCCCTCAGTCACCATTGTAATTGCTTAACCAGGTGAGCGAAGAGAAACTGAGATTGTTGCTCGAGCAAGAAGTTGCAGGAAAAATCGGAGGCGAGGACGGAGGAGGAGGAAGAAGAAGATGGGTCGGAAGTGCTGCTGGTGTGCTGCTGCTACTGGTGCGTTGTTGGTGTCACTGCTGGTGTGCTGTTAGTGCTGCTTCTGCTGCCGCCGTGCTGCTGCCGTTGCTGGTATGGGTGTTCAAGGAAGAAGAAGACGAAGACGGCGATGCTTTCTCTCAATTTGGGATTAGGGTTTCGAAGTTGGGGGAAAACGGCGACGTTTTGGTGTTTGGATGCTGACTCAACTTTCCGACGAGCCACGTCGACTTAAAAAATTAATAAAAAAAGGCCACGTCGGATTTCTGGCCAAGTTCATCGGCGTTGGCACTTAAATGATCGTTTTTCAAAATTTTTAGCACTTAAGTGATTCGGCGGAAACTTTTGGCATCAAAGTGAGCGCCGTACACAACTTTTGGCACCATTAGTGTACTTATCCCCAAAAATCACACTTTATATACATACCCAGTTAAACCTGCCGGTTTATAAACATGAGTCAATCTCAAAAGAAATCCCTAGGCAACCTAACTCCACTAACAATAGGGCCTGCCACGAGATGTCGCATCTCGTACCCACCAAATCCGCACTCAGCAGATCTCCACACTACAGCCTTAAAAAAGATTAGTTCATGACGACGTGAGAATAAATTTCAACGAGTTAAGCCCTGAGCCTCAACTAGGGCGCAAATTCACCTAGAGGTAGCCTACGCACTAGTCATATAAGACTTACCTTGCCTTAGTTTCGTCCTGCAAGTCAGTACAATTCAAACACTCAATCAATCAAATCAATCCAATCGATCAATACAACCAATTCAATCGATCGATACCATCAATGCAATCAATTCAGTCAATTCCATCGATACTAGCAATCCATCCATTCAATCAATTCAATTGCAGCTCACACAAGATGATGTACATTAATGTTTGTACAAGTTGATATAAATTATTGCTCTCACAAGCTGACATGGATCATTGTTCACACAAGCTAACATAGGTCATTGCTCACACAAGCTGACGTACGATTTTGCTCACATAAGCTGATGTACGAATTGCTCACACAAGCTCACATACGATATTGCTCACAAAAATTGATGTACAATATTTTGGAATAAATACTCAAAATCACAATTTCCACTCAACTTGCACAATTTAGCAATCAATTGCATAAACTAAGCATACCATTGCAATTAGCACGAAATTCCGATCACGGGCTATCCTGATCTAATTTCCGGAAAATAATAAATAATTAGATAAATTACAAAATAATTAAATAAATGCAATTAAATGAATAAATAAATTGCGATTAATTAAACTGAACTATTCAACTAACCTAACCATGTAGGCATCTGATCAATTAGGTCAACCTTAGCCTCATTCATATAGCCAAAACACCAAAAACCCCCTTCTAAAAATAAACTTGGCACTTTTTTTTTTTCAAACTCTCTTAGATAAATTCATGCGGGGTCCCACATTTGAAATTGACCTGCCAAACTTTGCACGCATCTCGTATAAAACCTCATCATTTTATTGAGCATATAAAACTTGGCGTCCAAACTCGACATTGCATTTCTTTTCAAATTTCTTTTCCAACCCTCTCTTTTGAAAACAAACCTTTAGCAACCCTTTTTTTTTCAAGTCTTTAGAAATAAATTTATAGGTGCTCACGTACTCAAAATTAATCCATCAAACTTTGCATGCATCTAGTTTAAAACCTCTCTGTTTTATTGGGCAAATAAGTTTTGGACAAATAAGTTTTGATATCCAGACCCGACACCTCACTTATTTTCTATTTAATAGTCCAAAAGTTAATGTTTTGCAATAACAATAAATAACCAACAAAGAGTAATCCACCTAATGACCTCACACATAAGTTCTCAGCATGCCACAAGTCTACCACATCACTAAATACACCTTATTTAGCAAGCACAATATCAAGGACAACCACAAAACCATAACCAGTCCTAATTGGCAGAAACTGGGGTATTCGCGTGTCTTCAAGTTTAAATCCAAAAACCTAATCAAACGAGTTCAGAAAATTCTCAAATTTGAGTATGTTGTAAAGGACACCTAAACGAACATTTTTTTTATGACACACCTTAACCCATATCCTTCTAGATTAAGCCCAGTAAATCGATCAATCCAATACAAAAATTGGATCCGTTTCTAGAAATCACGTTTTCCAAAATTAGTTTGGTTCGAGATCCAAAACTTGCCAATTTGATCTAAAATGACGATATCCGTTGGCGGGGTTTTTAACATGTGGGAAGATTTTGACATTTGTCTGATGCAAATGGTTATGGACTTTCATAATTTTTGGATGATTATTCTTCATTTTTTTTCTTGTCTTGGTCATATATGAGGCCAATTAATCATTAATGCGCATCACACATATAAATTCATCATAAGCTGAGCTACTAGGGTTTTGAGTTTTGTTGTCTGATTCTTTTCTAATCTGTTGAACGCCATGCCTCACCTTATTCAAGGCGCCCTTGCGGGTGATTTTTTTTTTAATATTATTTTTTTTATTCTAAATGTGCTGTCGGGTTCTTCAAACAACCGGCAATCAAGTGAATAATTAATAATTGTGCATATCATATTTAGCTCAAACCTTATGAGATAAATGGAGGATTAGGTGAGAATACTAAATTGGAGATTAATATGCGCATCTCATGGTTTTTTTCAGTCGAAGCGCATCTTATGGTTCAAAAGATACAAATTGCTTATCACCGTTGTCAAACGTTGAAATTAACTTACCATAGTTGCCAAAATCTTTAGGACAAAATATATACTAAAGATTATTTCTTTCATGGTTTGAGTTAGTGATTACCATCTAAAAAATTGTAAACCGCTGAACCGTGAAAATAGTATGACATCGCTCCGAAATTCATTGAAACGAAACGGATTCAAATTGTTTGTTTTTCAATCATACCACTCTGATATTCAATCAAATAGATTAATACAGCTACTGAAGCTATTCAGATTCTTCACATGCTTTCATTTAATTGAGAAGTACATAATCCCATTGCTTATTCCTCCGCAACATATGCTTGGCCTCTTCGCGCTTTGCTTTTGCCCGATCGAGAACCTTGGCGAAATCCTCTTGTGCGCAAAGTTGAGGCCGAGTCACAAGACTCACAGCCATCGCCTCCGAGCAGTCTAGGGTCCATGTCTCCGGGCCACAGCCCAAGCGTCGGGCATAGGGTTCATAACTAGGGTTTGTTAAGTTCAATGTAACTCAGAGGTCATTGCTCACCAAATGATCCTCTTGTGCTACATATCACACACGCCCGTCTTATAGTTCATGTGATGGTCAAGTTTATAATTTCTAGCTATTGCTGGAGTAGAGTCAGTAATAGTGTATGTACATGCGACATGCATCGTAACGATAATAATGCAACTACTGGTTGTAGTTCTTTGGTCACCAATTGTTTCTGTAATGAAAAACTTTTCCAGGTTTCTCCTTGCTTAATGGCCCTAATTCGAACATGAAACAATCAATCCCTTCGTCCTCATTAACATGAAGTACCGAAAATATCTAGTCAGCTAATTATTGCGGAGAGATATTATTTCGAGGCAGAAAACGCATTTGCGCTCCTTGAAAACTTCTAATCAACAAGGTTACAGTGTAATACCTATTGAAAAAATCAATTAACAGAATATAGGTTTTTCTAGATTCTTATTAATAGAAAATGGTGGATAAATTGCAGACGAGAGATCCTTTAGCGACAACCACGACTTGTCTATCAATGAGAGGACTAGAGCTGAATATATATGCAAAAGACGGATGCGCTTTTAATACTATTAAGTTTTTAGAATTCTTCTACTATTGTCCTGAAGGTTCAGAATCCATCCTGCCTTAAGGAGTTCAGACCCATTTCATGCCGCAATGTCCTATACAAGATTATAGCTAAACTATTTGCAGAATATATATGTTGTATGCTTCCTTCGATCGTATGTGATTTACATATGAACATATCCAAGCTACTGATATTTCTGATAAATGTAATTATAGACAACAGTAGAAGGACACTAAAGGGTTAGTGCAAGAGTCAATTAAAAAACCGCCCGACCTACTACCGTCACCCAACGAACGGCTTATGTGACAGCCGGAATTTGACCAAATCTCCAACATTTGATAGCCACTGAGTGTCCTCTCAACCTTTTTGCTTTTCAAGATCATGTATCCTCTGTGGACCTTGGTACTATGATCATATATTTGACTTCTCGGATTCGGCCCTCCACTGATAGAATTAACGTTCATTATGCAATGAATGGACCTCTAATGAGAGAGGGGCAATATATATATGCGCGCGCGCATGCGCGTGTTAGAAAAAGCTTCGAAAATGGCATGGAATATTTAACTGGATATTCCGAAGGCATGAATTTTGACAATCCCATCTTTCTTGAAATTCGATACTTGAGCTTCTTGAGCTTGACAAGTACTTGGCCAACTTGAGTAGTCAGTTGACCGTGCTCTTGAGGTAGATTGCATGGAGCTTGGCCTAGTCCAATGCATCTTGTAGTTCAGTCACTAAGATCAAGCTTATTTATCGTTTCTTCTCCTCTTCGTATATTCCTCATGTACATATATGCATCCTAACATTCACAAATCACCCATAAACAATAGTTTCAAGTTTAGATCCTATATTTAGTTTTATGATATTATGAGACATGATCCATGATGATAGTAACAAATTATTGGTTCTGGCAATAAAAATCTTAATACCTTCACTTAGGACGGTTGTCAAAAGGGAGTTTAAGTTTGAGCTCATTAATGTATGCAACTAAAATAATCTCCATTTAAAAGTTTAAGCCAATAATTATTGTTTAACTAGAATAAATTAACTGTTTCACTTTACACCACATGTTTGATGTGAAACTTTTTTGGCCAAACACCCTCAAACACGTGCTTAGAAAAACCCCTCCCTTACTTGTGAGCCATCTCAATTTGAATCTCCACTTTAACTTGGCCTGATATGGTAGATGTTGGTGAGCAAAACATCTAACCTTGACTCTACTTCAATCACCTTGGACTAGCCAAGATCAATTGGAAGCAAGGGATGCCATCCATTATTTCAATTGGGGAGTTACATCCAAGATTCATCTTTTGATATATTTCTCCAAACGTTGATGCACATCAAAAGTGGCCTTCCAACAACCGTTTACTCTAATATCACTAGTTTGATCACATAGCAAAAGTAAGATACCTTAATTTGGAGAGATCATTAAGAGAAATTCAAGTTCAACCTGGTCAACAAATCCATTTGGATTCACATTTATACATTATATGAATGTGGTCAAGGTCCTATTGATAGAGATAATGAAAGTCTATTTACATTTTATTAAATCAAAAGAATTAATTGAACATTTTAGAGATTTTAAGAGTCAATTTTGTTTGAGACAATTTCATAAATTATAACTAATTTATTCTAAAATTTTAGTGTGAAAATTTTAAGTTCACCTTTTGGCCCTTCTCAAGTGTAAGTTTGAGTTTCCAAACTTTCTTTTCTTAGTCCAATTCATTACTCAAGGATTATCGACCCTTGTTAAGTACTCTCATTCACTATTTATCCATGGTAATTAACAAAAAAAAATCCAATTGTATATGAGAAATTGAATTCTTGCTTTTCAATAGAGCAACTTTCTTCAGAAAAATATCCCAAAAATATGAGAAAAAGTTGCCAAATTAGTTTCACGAAAGCACCTTCACAATCATTTTACAAAATTTAATAGGGACAGCAAATCTCCAGGAAAGGAAAAGGTCAAGGGTCAAATGCACTGCAACCATCAAACTTTCAAAAGAAAAACTCCACCACTCCTCTTTGTCACAACAAGATCAAAGTTCTATTTGTTTAGTCCTTCACAACTTAGTCAAATGGACCAAATAATGAGCCTCCAAATTGGGATTCTCTTGCCCCTAGCAACCGTCCAATCAAAACGGAACTCGACTTGTCCAGTTAGCAAATTGATATATATTTTTATTTAAATACTTAAAGAATCTGACTGAAGAATATGGCGTGGTTGGCTCCTACACCGGCGGAACCCTCCCAACGCCTACCACTAACATTTTATAATCCATAAATTGGAGACAAAAACATTTTCACTTTGCTGATTTATCAGTTTAGTGCGCATGGAATTTCGGTGGAGTCAACTAAACTATAATATTGTCCAAAAAAAAAAAAAAACTAAACTATAATAGAGTCGTCCAGTACTGGTTTGATGGTGACCTTTGACTCTTCAAGACAGAATTTTCTAGAGATTCTATCAGTTGTTGACGGATTGTTCCACGTGTAGCATCCCCCAGACCAGTTGAAACTAAGAAGAGCAAAAGCGGGATTTTTCTTTTCGATATATGAGCCAAAAAGTCGAATTATCTTAAAATCTATCAAATACTATGTAAATTTCATAAATCAATTAAGTTTAAGTCTTTAAATTGTGTTCTTGATCCTAATCACAGAACAATTTGCCGAGAATCCCTCGACATTTTATCAACCACACCAACTCTGAAATATTGACAATAAAAAAGTAATTCAATTATAATACATAAAACATATAAACTTCATTTGTTTAGTAAGAGGTCTTCCAAGGCCCTTTGATGATTTTGTGCATGGTGCTTGACTTCATTTATCAAAAAGAGTTGGGGTAACATCTATTGAATACTAATTATATGCATTTTGCTGATACTTTGGTGACAAAATGTCCATGAGTGTTTATAAGAGCGCGTTTGGTAATGCTTTTGTTTCCAAGAACAATTTCTAATCAGAAATGATTCTTTTTTATTATATTCCTGAGAACAATTTCTAAGCATTTTAAGCCGTTTGGTAACTGTCAAAATTTCAATTCCCATAATAAAATTGCTTTTGGTATTGTGCTCAAAATTTATACTCCAAATCATTTTCTTTTAATTTTTAAATAATTTTATTACTTTTTTCCTTTTTTTCTTTTTCTTTTTTTTTTTTTCCCCCTTTCTTTCTCCTATTCTTCTTCTTCAAGTGGCCGGTCGTCGGCCTTGGGATGACCGGCAACCAACCAAACAAGGCTCGGTGACCTCACCGAAGTGTCGCTAGCCCTCGGCGAGGCCGACCCTCGTCGGTCGAGCCTCGCCGGTAGTTGGGCTCGGTTGAGCCTCGACAGGGTTGGCCGAGCCTCAACAGGGTTGGCCCAGCCTCGGCAGGGTTGGGCGAGGCCTGCCTGGCCACAGGTGAGGCTTAGCCTTGCCGGTGGCTAGGCTTGCCTTCAGCGAGCTTGCCCAACCTCACTTGGCTTGGCGAGCCTCCAAAGAGCTTGCCGGACCGATTGCCGGCGACCAACGGTGATGAACAGCAGACGGCTGATGGCAACCGCGGTGGTGGGAATAGATGAAGATGAAGAAAAGGGAAGAAGAACAAGAAAAAAGAAAATAAAAAGAGAAAATATGGGCTATATTCTAGAATTATTCTCTGGAACAAAAATCAATTTTTTTATTTATTCTTGATTTTGTTTCAAATCTATTTCCGATAACAAAAAAATAGAAATTTCTCCTCGGGAATAAAAATTTTACCAAACATAATTATGTTCCAAAACTACTCCCGGAACAAAAGAATAGAAACTTTTACTATTTGGCCAGTTACTAAACATGACCTAATTGTCCTTTTCAAGAAGAATTGAAGAAGTAAATTTGAAAGCATGGAGATGATAGAATTTTATAGCAAGTAACAAAGTCAGTTCACAATTCCAAGTAAAGGCCAAAATATGATGAATACTTGCAAAGGCGAGAGCAATCATTGCCATTTTAAATTCTTGTCAATATATGTTGAATAAGCAGGTATCTGTAAGTATGTATAAGTTGTAACAAAAGGAGAAGAAAGACACACAAAGATAGAATATCAAACATCTCTATTTTCCATTGTGGCTTTTCCTACAATTTATGTTTCCTTTGTATTTTTGTTTGTTGTAGTTCAATTAGTTCAATTAGTTCAATTTTCCACAATTTCTTGATATTAACTTAACGAACCCAAAATTGAATGGTGATTATTTCCGCAATTGTTAGCCGTCTTTCCAAAATGACCATTTTGTCCGTTTTGAGTGCTTCAGAAAAGTTAGAGCAATCAAATTGGAAAGAATAGAACCTCCCAATTATCTCAAAGGAGATATGGCTGTCTTTAGTTATTTTTTCTTTCCTCCACATTGAAGTAAATCGAGTTCCATCGGGTGAAGCAATATGAACATTAAATTAAGTTGTTTGTTTTATGCCCTAGTTCACTGATTTAATTGCTTAAATGCCTCGCGAGTATGAATGGAGATCGTGTGGTTAAAAAAAAAAAAAAAAATACTACGACGCCACTGTTCATCTATTTGGGAATGTAACAAAATGGTCCGATTGAAAGCCAAATCATGTCAGGCTACTTGATTGAACCAAAAAAAAAAAAAAAAAAAAAAAAAACAGACATTGACCTACATGAAATGAGGAATACATTTACCTCGATTCGGTGCAAATGCCACAGTGAGAGTGAGCGCAACCCAATTACTCATGAAGATTAACTTCAATGCACTTCATTTTGGTTCCATTAAGCTTGCTTACTTGTTTAGCTGAAAAAAGGCTTTCTCAGTTCACATTGAACTCAGAGAAAAATATGTCATTTTTACATCAACAATATATAGTAATTTATTAGGTTTTCTGAAATACATAGAGGGTATCAAATGCAGCATGACTTAAATAATTTAGACAGACTGACGTTAAAACTCACAAATTTGATTCTTCTCGTAACATTCAATTATTCCTTCTTTACAAGACAATATTAGATTTTTTGTCACCAGATTTTTTCTTACCAATTTTTATACTTCAGATTAGCATTGTATTTGAATGCCTACTAGTAGATGATTTGAAGACTCTGAACCTCGCAAGACATGTGTTTGACATTACTAGAGCTATTTTTTATATTTGAAAGTTCTTCCTTCTAAAATAAATTATGGCCCTCAACATTTGCTCCGAACTTTATGAAGTTCTTTTAGAATAAAGATGAACACTATTACTAATAAATTAGATTATTTCAAAGCTTTAAACCTCATAGGACCAAGATCAAGCATTCAACCTCATTGAAATTAAACTTACTTGAAATAGAAAATGTGCACTAGTTCAGTATTCTTTTTTTTTTTTTTTGGTCGTAACACTAGTTCAGTAGACAATATTGCATCTTTCAATATAGCAACACTTTTGTAATATGGGCAACCGATAGTAAGCCAGAATTTCCCTTACTGAGTATTCATTATAAGTGCCCTTAAAACACTCTTTAGCACTACTCATATTCTTGAGGAAATTTAGGCAATACACTAGTATGGAAAATGCCATATGTCAATAAACAAAAGATGGAGCTATATTACATGTGCTATATTGTCATTTGTCAGGCCTTGTTAATGTTGGAATATATCCGTAGTGGATTTTTTTTTTTTTTTATAGTTAAACTTTATCCAAATATTTAACGAGTTCATTTAAATGTGTTGAGAATCATATCTTAATCAGGTTGATACTTAGTTTTGATTGTACAAGCATTTGAGCTAAATTTCACAAAAGTGTGTAAATCTACAAAAGAAAGTTTGAAAGCAAAATCTTGGTTTTGCAAAACAATCAGACCTAATCAACGGGCACTTTTCATATATAGATTCAAAGATCATTGGAGTTTCTAAATTGAAGACCCATCTCAAAACAAAAAGGTATGGCATTCCTAGCCTAATTCGCTCAAGAAATTGGTGAGATGGCATGATGAGAACTTGCCATTAATAAAAGATAATCAATAGAAAATTTGATTAATAGCCTGGTTTGAGGGAAGATTCTACACATGTTTTAAGGAAATTTTTGCCGAGATTTTTATGGAGAGAATTAGATGACATAACGCCTACTTGATTCATGTGCAACATTCGAATTGGAGCTTTATAAATTGGAGAAAACTTTGCCAAAAGTCATACAATCAAAAAGGGAAACAACAAGTTAGGGTGAGCATCAGTCTAGGTTTGACCCTGGACCGACCTTGACTGGCTCAAACCAGCCGGTCTTTGTCCAGTTAGAAAGGGCACTAGGTCAATCCTTGGTCATAGGAGTTTTGGGTTGGTCTAACTTGGACCAACCCCATACATTTTATGTATTATATAATATATAGTAGATGTATCTATATTATATATCTAATATATTATATATTATAAATTTTTGTCTACTCTAAACGCTAGCACCTTTTCCCATGTTCTCTTCTCAAGTCAGTTTGTTGTGTAAATTAAAAAGTAGAATGAAACCTAGCCCTAATTCGACCAAAAAAAGGAAGAAACCTTCTTCACTCACCTCGCTCTTTTGCTCACCTTGCCGCTTGCCTCTATTCCCTTGCCTTGCATAATCGTTTTTATGGTTTGTTGCTTTTAGCAAGTGTACATTTCTATTTTACCTTATCTTATATTTATGTTTGATATATATTGGTGTTCATAGTTTGGTTGCTCAATGTGGCATGGTTGATGAGTATGTAATTTGATATATTATGTTTGTTCTTCTAAGGAAAACAAAAAATGAAATAATAAATAATCAGTTGGACCCCGGTTGACAGTGGAATCAGACTGAACCCATAGAGTCGTACGAGATCACAACATAATTTTGTCGAACTCAATATGTATTGACAATTGTTTATATCCATCCTCTTACAGGATATATTTTGAAATAAACATGTTCAGACAACATTAAACTGTTTCCTTGAAGTGCTTGCTTAAGTAAAGGAAATGCAATTGGGAAATGTGTGAAGATGGACTTCTGATGTGAAGTACATAAAATTAACACATTTCATGTGGTGTTACTATCTTGGAAACACGAATCTTGTGTTTATGACTAGCAAAAGAATTTGACTAATTTGACGAAATGAATTTAAGCAGTTGTAGGATGTGGGAGATATAATTCAAAATTTTAAAATCTACAAGAAATTTGTGCAATCATATCATTGTTATGTGGGTATGGCCACTATCCATCTTTACCACTAATATATATTACTAGAATATTGGGCAAAGTTTGAAGTTGAAAATGATGTTAAGTTTGCTTTGTTGTAAGAGATGATAGTGCCTAAATGAACATACTATTTCAAACATATGAACATAAATGTTGTATCGTTATTAAACACATATTTTTGCTTAGAAATTTGTTCCAGGAATAGAAGTACAAAAATTTATTTATGGAACAGAAATTGTTATTTAGAACAGATTTTCCAATTGAAATGTCCTTTAAATATGACTTACTGCCCGAACCTGTTAAAGCGAATATTGAGTCACGATTACCACTGCTAGAGAAGTTTTCTGTTGTTAGAATAAATCTAGATTTACTAAGAATGGTCCACTAAACAGTACACAAAGTGATGCGACAGAGTTTTGTCGGATATTATATATGAACCACCCATTTACTTAAATGCTGTCATCGCCTCACAACTTAACAAATGAATTTTAGTATACCAAGCATATTTTTTATTTTATGAGTCTTGTAAATGTATTCTTGGGACACACTCATTAAGAAACTAAATTAAGTATACTTGAATGGTGTCTCAAAAACATTTCGGTAAGACAATCCTTTTTTTATTAGCAATGAAACAAAAGAATCTAATGTGCGTTTTGGGCGGCTAGGCATGCACATTCTAAATCAATTTTAAAAGCTTAATGTGACAACCATCGAGAGATTGAAGGGTCAAACAACAAAGGACAGAGACCGTAAATGTTTGGCGCATGTGGATTGTGGTGGCCTCATCATATGGTCCTTAATATGCTAAGCCCTTCATCTCTTGATATTTCCTCCATATTATAAGGGGGGTCTCTTTAACAAGTATCTACCTAAATTATCAAAACAACTAGGATACACATATAATAAGTTCATGAGAAAAGTTGCACGATCAATTCTAAACCTACTGTATGAAAATCAATCAAGTCACAAATTTTTTAATTGGATCAATGTATTCTTAAACCTTCGAAGGAAAGTGAAATTAAATCTTCTTAGTCATGCCTCACGCAATCCATAATATATCATTGAGGACTCTTCTCTTAATTAATTCAGACAAAGCATTTGATAGTAGGGCAAGTGAAGAGCAGTGCGCAAGATCATTTCAACGTGTGCTTGAACCTGACATATCCTTCTCACAACCTAATTCCATGGTAGGGCGGTAATTATTAGCCATACTTTGTGGTTACTATGTAAGCACTCAAAATAATTTTCGAAACAATTAAACGAGGTCAACCAAGAACAGTCGTTGTCATATTACATGCATGATTCAGAATTACAATAGTTTTCTTCACCACAATCGAAAGGTCAAAGCGAGCAGCGGCCTATTTTTAGTTGGAAATTTTACGATGGTACGTTAAAATCAACAAAGTTGGCGCGAGTTCCTGGCCATTCGGGTCTTCTTAAATATTAGAAGTGGCAATTATCACCATCCACGAAGAAGAACCAAAATGAAGTCCACGTACATAGTTTTATATGTAATTGGTCAGTGGTTAAGATTCTCAAAAAGTCACTTTCTCAGGCCTATAAATAGCAATGCGGAGTTCAAGTGCTTCTCATTCGGTCGACTATATTCTGTCTTACCTATTTCTTCTCAGTGCTTGCTTCAAAGTAGAAAATCAAACTTCCTTTTCCGCACTTCTCTGGCTATGGCTGATCTCCAAGTCATATCAATATTTGTGATCATTTTCACCTTCGTTGCGTTCGATGCAGTTCTAACTTCCGAGGGAAGGTCGATAAAATCGGCATGGGAGGACGAACTCCGTGCAATTAATTACGGCCAAATGCACAAACAAGCATCACAATTTCTCCTGCCGAGTCTGTCTCCTACGAACGATGATCATTTTGATGAGGGGGAGGAGATGGTTGCCTCGCCTATAGCACATGATCAGGCGGCCAGTTTGGGCGAGTCAGAAGCAGTGTACAAGGATGATTTCCGCCCCACAGCCCCTGGGAGCAGCAGCCCCGGATTGGGCCATTCTTTCTCTGGCTTAAAGAAGGAAGCTGTTCGACCGAAAGCTCCGAGTGGTGATGAGGAAAGGCTAATCGTTGCGGGTCAACCAAATGATTTCGAAGGCACAAGACCGGGTCACAGCCCCAGTGTCGGCCATGATTTTCAGAATGAGGAACCAAAAGCCTAAATACTTCAAAATAGAAAGTCAGAGCTGTGTTATGTAAGTCTTGTCAATTCTGCTTCAGTTAGGTCATATGTCCCGAAATGTTATTCTTGTTCTGCTTGGTGTGTATAATATTATCCATCAATTTGGTATTGAACTATACAATTATTTAATGAAAAATAACGAGGTTTCTTTAGAAATTACCTGCTATATCATACACGTTGGATTTTGTATAATATTCCACTTTTCCGTTGTACTACTTTCTTCTCGATCTTCCCCAATGTTATGATGAGGCCAGGAGAAGTATTAAGACAAGTTTTTTGTGTTATATTCAGATTTTAAATGGGAAATAACGACATGAATGATGGGCAGAGATTAAACATAAAAATGGCTAAACCTCGTACAGAAAACGACATTGACCACTTTTGACTTGGAAGTTGCATAAGGTATACTGTACCAATTTTTACATGTTTCTGTAAAGAACTTAAATATTGAAACTGGCCTACGTCATCTATTCTTTCAGAGTTCTCTTTGCATATAACTAGTGCCCTACAAATGTATGATAGAACATGAATGTATCCAAATCAAATTGGTGATAATAGACGGGAAAACAAACCGTATAGTAATTGCAGCGAAATGATGTAAAGGAAAAAAAAGGAAGCACATTAATTGAACTTGTGAGCGATGATTTGACCATATACATAATCTCTCTGCACAGTAAAGCGAACCCAAAAGAGATAGTCTCAACCTCAAATTTAGACAAATAAATTCCATAAAAAGCCTCTATGGGTTATGGTAAGTTTTAAGTGCCGTTACTTCTTCGGAAATTGGTCTCATCCATATTTTTTTTTTTATAGCTATCTCTTTTACTCAAGCCACCACCCTCTCGCCGGTTATAGGCACGCTTTTGTTTACTCAATCATTGCTGTTAACTTGAGTTCAGAAAGTTTGGAATATGGACACTTAACTTAATCGTGCATCTTATTGCACGTATGGTTGGCCGACAACTTATTTACCATCGTTCTAAAAGCAAATGATAACAAAACAAGGAAATAAATTAGACAAACAATTTATGCGATTCAGTCAGTAGGACCAATTCCACGGAGGGGAAAGCAACACATGATTTTATTATAATAAGTCATTAAATCGACATTATAACAACACTTGAAACACTCAAACACACTTAATGTGCCCCAGCTCCCAATTACATTCACATAGTATTTAGCACCCGTAATTCCTCAAGAAACAATCTCCCAATTTTACAAAAGAATTCACAAATCTTACCCACAAGATTTTGCTTGACTCGAATACTTAAAGCTCCTCTTGGATTGCTTCAGAGTGTAATTCACAAAGAAGTCATCTTTTGGATGCTCTTCACAAAGAAAATCTACCTCATATAATGAAAACATTTGGATCCAATGCAGGAAACCTACACAAGCTGGGAGGCCTACTTGGATGGAGTTTCCTTTATGGGTTCAATTTTGAGAAAATATTTCGACGTCTTCATATGGGCTTGTTGTTTGAGTCAAGTCACAATCATTTTGCTGGAATTCGAACTTCATTACTACTCTTTCCTCATTCTCTCATGGGATCAACCTCGAGAGAAAACTTTCAAATCCAAGGCCAAGTCAGGCTGAAACGTCACTGTATAAGGGTCTCATTAAAACACTAACTCCATCTGCACCTTTAGTTACTCCACAAGGATTCTCAAACATAATCTCCTCGACCGTAGAGATCCTCAACCACAAACACTAGGCAGCCTGTGTAGTCTAGACAGATACAAGCAATTGCTCTATTTCATGATTCCTCGGTAAAAGATTTGTCGATGTTGATTTTGGGAGTACGTGGAACTAGGGGTTTGCACCGTTGAGGTAAGTCCATTTCATGGCCTTTAATCCTTTTCACTTTCCCCGTCTTGTGTGTGAGGGTTTTATTCATTGCAATTGCTACCTCCACAAGGTGGTTTGGACCTGGGTTCTGTTTTCTTAAGACAAAGTGGTTTTCAGTATATAATATGAGCCATAGAACCAAAGCAACAAGTTCGAACGAAGTTTAGTTCTTTGGATTGTCGTTGAAATGCAATAGTCATTCATTTAATCTGGGGGTTTCCCCCTATCTTGTGATTCTGATATGCAAACCAGGATTTGACCAAATAGCTTTCATCCATGGACATAGAAGTAACATGTGCTTGGCTTATAAAAAAGTATTTTATGTGTTGGTCGAACAACTGAGGTGGTGGGATAAATCAATCACGTTATCTGTCTGCTATGCTTGTCGTCCTATCCTAAAACACAAAATTTCATAAATAAATATATAAATGAAGATTAAAACCTAGGTTTCTACTATTTATAAAAGCATAAATTTTTATAAAGGAAAAATACTAATGACTCAAAATGATCTAGTTTCTTTCATACATAAAGTAGAGGGAGAGATCGATGAAGAAATGTTTCTCGAGGGATAAGCTAGGCCACTTTTTTTTTTAAGCTTTGTATCATATGATGGTTAAGGATACATAGTGTTTTCACATTGAAATATAACTTCCAAACTTCGGCATAGCTTTTCCTTTAAATTCTTCTTTTTAAAACATATGGAGAATTATCAAAAAAGTCATAAACATATTGCAATGATGTCAATTCAGTCCTAAACATTTTTTTTGTCAATTTAGTTTTAAACCTTTTATAATTGTGCCAATTCAGTCCATCTGATCAAAATTGGCCGGTCGATACTAACGTGGACGCCGGCGGGGGACAGGCTGGCCGGCAAACGCTAATTTGGCAATTTTTTAATTTTTTGAATTTTTAAATATATATTTTAATTTTTATAATTCTTTTTTATTTTTTCCCACCTTCTCCTTCCTCAAGGGAAAAAAAGAAAAAAAAAAGAATTCGAAAATTCGAAAGAATATTTAAAAATTCAAAAAAAAAATATTTAAAAAAATGCTACGTTAGTGTTCACCGGATGGCCGACGTCCACGTCAACATTAGCCAGCCAATTTTGGCCGGATGGATTGAATTGGCAATTGGCAATTGGCCCAAAAAAAAGTTTAGGATTGAATTTTGCACAATTGCAATAGGTTTAGGATTTTCTTGGTAATTCTCCCTTAAAGCCAAGTTATTGTCTATTGATTTGGATAATTACTTCAGTAATTCCTAAGAAGTACTTTTACTGAAATCAGTGCTGATAAAAGTGAGTTGTATATGTAAAAGAATAATAAGACCACAATGTACTGAAGATAAACCCAATATTAATAACCCATATCACCTACAGAAATTATAAGATTTTAAGTGGGCGAATAAAAACTTTAGGAAGAGAAAAATCTCTCTGGACAATATATAGCTAGAAAACCTTCATGAGAAATACTAAATAAATTTTTCTATCAACTAAATTACTCGTTACATATCCATAAATTTCCACATATATAGAATAACATAACCAAAAAGAAAGGAATGGAAAAGAAATATATTGCTGATTGTATTCATATTCTACATCTACAAAAAATAAATTCATCAAAGTTCTAGCATGCTCCAAAAACCTTTATTATTTGGCTTTTTCATGTTCCGCCTTGACAAGATCGATCACTCTCTGGAACAACCATTGCGAGCGTGGTAGCTTGATGCGCCTATGCTCCAAATGGATCTGGTCTTCAAAATTATTAAGCAAAGCTTGGAAGATCTTGCAATCTAAGTATTCCAAAGGGACCGAATAACCTTTCTCCTCTTCATCCACATATACTTGAAAGTATCCCTTTTGAGCCACCCTTAACCACTCAACTAATCTCAAACTTTTCTGCATTTATTTCCAATTTGAATGCTGGAAAATTTCAGTAAGCTTACTAGGCTAGAGAGATTGATTGCAGAAACTACAAAAGAGCAAATTGCAATTCATCTACCGTAACTATATATAGATTGCTTAAAATGAAAGGTTTGCAGAAGAATTAGGATTTGATTTGCTATGATAACTAGTTAATATTTGCATCTTGGGATAAGTAGTTTTTCAAGATTTAAAAGATGACGTCTTAATCTACTCTAACTAGAGATATTGACAAGCTCTTTCGTTGAATAACAATAAATAATTTAAAGAGAAAAAGGAAATTCAAAAATTTCTTCCTTGGCTGCAATTCTAAAGCTGGGTAAGATAATACATTACGATGAGAGAGTGCAAAATAGTCACTTAATATATATTTTTTCATTTTTAGTAATGACAATTTCATTCACTATATTAGTGTATGGATTTGTATTTTAAGATTGCTTAATTCCGTCATCTAATTATTGTATAACACAACGACAATC
The DNA here is from genome assembly GCA_014182555.1 of Eucalyptus erythrocorys. Lineage (NCBI taxonomy): Eukaryota > Viridiplantae > Streptophyta > Magnoliopsida > Myrtales > Myrtaceae > Eucalyptus > Eucalyptus erythrocorys. Next base: position 38,051,369 of record CM024604.1, read on the forward strand.
TCAAACTTTTAAGGGATCACAAATATTTTTGGCTCTTTCCCAAAATATTCTCAGTTAGTTATGTTATGAATATTTTATCCATGGACAAGGGTGAATTAAAATTTTTTTAATTCACGTCGAACGTACTCCAGTTTTAAATTTCAATCTTTTTTATCTTATAGAAAACCATAAAGAAACAAATTTCCAATCTTGAAATATTTTCTCTTTTTACGCACACGCGTCAATAATTACTCTATATTAATTAGTAATTCAAAAATCTTATAATATAGCGCAATATCTTTTTACATGTTAAGTTTGCATAGACGCGACATATGCACTTTTGCTCATATATATATATATATATATATATATATATATATTCAAGCTCACATTTTCGTTTAAGAAATTTCGTGATTGTCCATGCTTCATTTAAATTTAATCATAATAGCCAATAGCCAATTCATGGGAAATTATTCATGGAAAATTATTCGGTGCACATAATTTACATACTAAATTGAATCTGCTATTTAATCAAATAGATTAATAGAGGTACCGAAGCTATTCAGATTCTCCATAGGCTCTAAAACAATTCATTTAATTGACAAGTACGTAATCCCATCGCTTTTTCTTCCGCAACACATGCTTGACCTCTTCACGCTCTACTTTTGCCAGATCGAGAACGTCGGCGAAATCCTCTTGCGCGCAAAGTTGGGGCAGCGTCACAAGACTCACAGCCATTGCCTCCCAACAGTCTAGGGTCCACGTGTCCAGGCCACAGCCCGAGCGTCGGACGTGGGGTTCATAACAAGGGTTTTGTTAAGCTCAGTGCAACTCACAGGACATTGCTCACCATATTATCTTCTTCTGCTACATATCAGACGCACGCGTCTTATAGTTCATGTGATGGCCAAGGTTATATTTTCTAGCTACTGCTGGAGTAAAGAGTGTAAGTAATAGTGTATATACATGAAACATGCATCGTAACAAGGATAATGCAAGTACTGGTTGTAGTTCTTTGGTTACCAATTGTTTCTATAATGAAAAACTTTCCGGGGTAGTCCTTGCTTAATGACCCTAATTTGAATTAATTAATTCGTGCTGCATTTGAGACACTCTACATATTTCAGGAATCCTGATGAATTACTATATGTTGGCGACGTAAACACAGCATATCTTTCTCTGTGTTCAATATAAACTGAGAATTTTTTCAGCCAAACAAGTAAGCAAGCTTAATGGAACCAAAATGAAGTATGTTCAAGTTAATCTTCCTAGTAATTGGGTGGTGCTCACTTTCACTGTTGCATTTGCACTGAATCAAGGTAAATGTATTCCTCATTTCATGTAGGTCAATGGTTTTTTTGTTTTTTGTTCGATCATCCTTTAAATCGGACCATTTTGTTACATTCCCAAATAGGTGAACAATGGCTTCACAGTGTATTATTATTATTATTTTTTTTTTTGCCCCCATGATCTCCATTCATTCTTGCGAGGCATTTCGGCAGTTAAATCAGTGAATTGGGGCACAAAACAAACAACTTCATTTAATGTTCATATTGCCTTGCACAATGGACCTCTATAGTAATTTCAACCAAGAGGAAAGAAAAAATAACTGAAGACAGCCATCTCCTTAGGAATAATTGAGAGGTTCTATTCTTTCGAGTTTGATTGCTCTAGCTTTTCCGAAGAACTTGAAACAAACAATAACAATCATCATGAAAAGGCAACTGACAATTGAGAATAATAATCACCACTCAATTTTGGGTTCGTGAAGTTGATATCAGGAAATTGTGGAAAATAGAGATGGCTGATATGCTGTCCGTGTGTCTTTCTTCTCCTCTCTACTACAACTTATACATACTAACAGATAACTGCTTATTCATCATATACTGACTGAATATCTAACAGCAATGACTGCTCCCGCCTTTGCAAGTAATCATCATATTTTGGCTTTTAATTGGAATTGTAAACTGATCATGTTGCTTGCTATAAGATTTATCAATGGCAACACATATAACAACAAGAAGATAACAACAACAACAATAATAACAACAATAGTAATATTTTGTTTCCCAAATATGTCCTTATTTAGAAATTGGCCTTTAGCTAATATGTATTTTTATGTGCCAACAATTCTATCATCTCCATGCTTTCATTTCTACTTCTTCAATTCTTCTTGAAAAGGACAATTATAGATACTCATGGACATTTTGGGTTCAAAGTATTAGCAAAATGCATAAAATTAGTATTCAGTGGATGTTATCCTAACTCTTTATGATGAATGAAGTCAATCATCAAGCACAAAATCATTAAAGGGTTTTGGAAGACCCCATACTAAACACATCAAATTTATATGTTTCTTTTTTTTTTTTTTTTTTTATCGTGATTGAAAATTTTTTATTGCCAATCTTTCAGGGTTGCTGTAGTTGATTAGATGTCAAGGGATTTTTGGCTCATGATTTAGAGATTATCAATTAAACCACACCTTGCAAATTGTTTTGTAATAAGGATCATCAACACAGTCTTAAGATTTGAACTTAACTGATTTATAAAATTTACAGAGATTTCATAGATTTTAAGATAATTCAACTCTTGTGCTCATATTTCAAAAAGAAAAATCATGCTTTGCCCTTCTTAATTTCAACTGGCCCTGGGAATGTTGTCCGTGGGACAATCGGTCAACAACTCATAGATTCTCTAGGAAATTCTGTCTTGGAGAGTCAAAAGGTCATCATCAAACCAGTCCTGGACGACTCTATTACAGTTTAATTAATTCCACCGAAATTCCATGCGCACTTACCTGACAAATCAACAAAATGAAATTGTTTTTCTCTCCAATTTGTGGATTATAAAATGTTAGTGGTAGGCAATCGGGACGGTTCCGCCGGTGTAGGAGCCAACCACGCCATTTTCTTTAGTTAGATTCTTTAATTATTTAAATTAAAAAAATGTCAATTTGCTAAATGGACAAACGGTGTTCCATTTTGATTGGAGGGTTCCTTGGGGCAAGAGAATCCCAATTTGGAGGCTCATCATTTGGTCCATTTCACTAAGTTGTGAAGGACTTGACAAAATACGACATTGATCTGATCGTGACAAAGAGGAGTGGTGGGGTTTTCCTTTCGAAAGTTTGATGGTTGTGGTGCATTTGACCTTTGACCTTTTGTTTTCCTGAGATCTGCCGTACCTATTAGATTTTGCAAAATGATTGTGGAAGGTGCACCCGTGATATGATTGTGGCAGCTTTTTCTCATATTTTTGGGAAATTCTTCTGAAGAAAGTTGCTCTATTGAAAAGCAAGAGTTCCATTTCCCATATGCAGTCGGATTTTTTTCCTGTCAATTACTGTAGATAAACAGTGAGCAAGAATACTTAACAAGGGTCGATAATCCTTAAGTAATCCTTAAGTAATCAATTGAACTAGGAAAAGAAAGTTTGGAAACTCAAACTTTTATGTGAGAATGGCCAAAAAGTGAACTTAATATTTTGACACTTTAAATTTAGAATCAATTCTTTATAATTTATGAAATTTTCTCAAACAAAATTGGATCTTAAAATCTCTAAAATGTTCAATTCATTATTTTGATTTAATAAAATATAGATAGACTCTTTCATTAAATCTATCAATTCTACTTTGACCGCATTCATCTAAAGCATAAATGTGAATCCAAATGGATATATTGATAGGATCAAACGTGAGTTTTCCATGTAATGATCACTTCAAGTGAAGGTATTTTACTTTTGTTACATGACTGAACTAGTGATATTAGGGTACACGATTGTTAGTAGCCCAATTTTGATGTGCATCAATGTATGTAGAAATATATCAAGAAATTGAAAGGTGTTATGTGTCCCAAAAACAGTCGGTAAGACCATCCTTATTTTATTAGCAATGAAACAAAAGAATCTTATGTGCCTTTTGGCGGCTAAGCATGCCCATTCTAAACCAATTTTTAAAGCTTAATGTGACAACCATCGAGAAATTCAAGGGTCAAACAACAAAGGACAGAGACATTCGGTATTTCACTTGAATTTGTCGACCAAAGTTAAAGGTACGAGCTTGCACACGAGCCGTCAACATTTGTACTCTTCTCCTCCAGAGGCATTTGGTATTTCACTTGTGCATCGATGTGGATTGTGGTGACCTCATCATGTGGTCATCTATATGCTAAACCCTTCATCTCTTGATATTTCCTCCTTAATAAAAGGAGAGTCTCTTTAACAAGTATTCCAAAGAAATCATCAAATCAACTAGCATACACATAATAAGTTCATGAGAAAAATTGCACGATTAGTTCCAAACCTACTGTATGAAAAATAATAGTCACAAACCTTTTAATTGGGTCAACCTTCGAAGGGACGTGCAATTAAATTTTCTCGATCATGTCACGCCTGATCCATGATATATCATCAAGGACTCTTCTCTTAATTTAGTCAGATGAAGCATTTGATAGTAGGGCAAGTTAAGAGCAATGTGCAAGATCATTTCAACGTGTGCTTGAACTTGACGTATCCTTCTCACAACCTAATTCCATGATAGAGCGGTAATTATTAGCTATAATTCGTGGTTACTATCTAAGCACTCAAAATTCTTTTCGAACCATGAGACGAGGTCAACCAATAATAGTCGTTGTCATATTAAATGCCTCATTCAAAGCTAGAGAGGAGTTTTCTTCACCACAATCGAAAGGTCAAAGCGAGCAGCGGCCAGTTTTAGTTGGAAATTTTACAATGGTATGCCAAGATCATCAAAGGTGGGCGCGAGCCCCTTTCCGTTCGGGTCTTCAATAAATGATGGAAGTGGCAAAGTGTAAAAAGGCACACAGCACAGAGAGAGAGAGAGAGAGAGAGAGAGAGAGAGAGAGAGATCTTCTAAATTAGAAGAAATAAATATATTGATCTTGCAATAACATTAACATAATATATACGAGTGATTAACTTTGAGTGATCTCATTGCAATTATCACCATCCACGAAGAAGAAGAACCACGATGAAGTCCACGTACATAGTTTTATATGTAATTGGTCAGTGGTTAAGATTCTCAAAATGTCACTCTCTCAGGCCTATAAATAGCAATGCGGATTTCAAGTGCTTCTCATTCAGTCGACTATATTCCGTCTTACCTATTTCTTCTCATTGCTTGCTTCAAACTAGAAAATCAAACTTCCTTTTCCACACTTCTCTGGCTATGGCTGATCTCCAAGTCATATCGATATTTGTGATAATTTTCACTTTCATTGCGTTCGATGCAATTCTAACTTCTGAGGGAAGGTCGATAAAATCGGCATGGGAGGACGAACTCCGTGCAATTAATTACGACCAAATGCACAAACAAGCAGCACAATTTCTCACTCCGAGTCAGTCTCCTACGAACGATGATCATTTTGATGACAGGGAGGAGATGGTTCCGTCGCCTAGTGCACATGATCAGGCGGCCAGTTTGGGCAAGTCAGAAGCAGTGTTCAAGGATGATTTCCTCCCCACAACCCCTCGGAGAAGCCCCGGATTGGGCCATTATTTCATTGGCTTACAGAAGGAAGCTGTTCGACCGAAAGCTGCGAGGGAAAAGCTAATCGTTGCGAGGACACCAGATGATATCGAAGGCAAGGGTCACAGCCCCGGTGTCGGCCATGGTTTTCAGAATGAGGAACCAAAAGCCTAGATACTTCAAAATAGAATGTCAAAGCTGTGTTATGTAAGTCCTGTCAATTCTAATTCAGTTAGGTCTCTCCCAAAATGTTATTCTTCAGTTCCTCAGGACATGGTTCTGCTGGGTGTGTGTAAAAATATCAGTCAATTTGGTATTGAACTATGTGATTATTTAATGAAAAATAATGAGGTTTCTTTAAAAAGTAACTGCTATATCATATGCGTTGCATGTTGTATGATATTCCAGTTCTCCGTTGTGCTACTTTCTTCTCAATCTTTCGCTATGTTATGTTGTGGCCAGGAATAGTGTTACGACATAAGTTTTTGGACTTATATTCAGATTTTAAATGGGAAATAACCAGTTGAACGATGGGCAGAGATTTAACATAAAAATGGCTGAACCTCGTACAAAAACAACATGACTACTTTGTAAGAATATTTCTAATGTGAACTGCATTAATTGATATAATAACTTACCATTTTACGGAATTGATCTAATAAGGTGAGATAGAAAATTCTTAAATAAATGAATATGGGGTTGGCTAGTATAAGCCGATTTGAGCTCGACTCATAATAAGATGGCCTCATTGGAAATTCCATAAATAGTGTTCAAATCTCTCTTCTAACCTCAATACACATAATTATTTTTACATAAGGAGTGTTTACTAAACACTAAAGATGAAGGACGGTCTCATTGAGCCAATGATGTAGGGGGAATTGAAGAGTACTTGTACTTAGATCGTTACTTTTCTGCATCAAGAACGATGGATTCTAATACAAATACATTAATCTTTCTACTTGATTATATGTATTATTATCTGACTATGGAAATTGTGGGATTGCATTTTCGCATCTTACATGTGGTAATGGAGTTTCTATGACTAAAACATGGATGTATAGTTTTTACCATTTTTCGTGATTTTTTGTATAGCAAAAATCGATTTTAATTATATAAATAGAAAGAGCTCATCAAGATAAGAAAAATTGTGGGTGGCGCGTCGCCTAGGGAAGCCGCGCGTGGCTAGGCGTCACTAGGTGGCGGCGTGCATCAAGCACGCACCCCAACGCACCCTCACGCATGAGTGAAGCTAGTGCTTACACTACACACGCTAGAGTTGACGTCAGCGAGCCGGCAACCCAAATCCAACTACCTAACCCAATTGACTCGGTGACCTGACTCGAAATCCGACCCATTTATCCATTCGAACTAGTTTACCCTTGATCGGGCAGGTCAACTGGTCGAACTGTTACTGCTTAGACTAGAAAATGGGCATAGGAGTGCCCGCACGTGTGCTCCACATGCTTCACACTTAGGTGGTGCGTGCGGGCGCTTGTGGCCTCCAATCGGTGTGTGGTCGACGGTTGTGCGCTCATATGAAGATATTCTATACTGTGATAAATATATTATGTTTTAATAATTTTATGGATGTGAAAATATGTATGGGATTCGAAATAAACTTATTTTTATGGTATTTTTTTTTTTGTATTTTCCTAAATTTTTCAATGATTTGGAAAGACAAGTGCTAGCTCACATGAATACCATCACAAAAAAAAAAAAAAAAAAAAAAATGCGTAGAACATTTGTCACGCCCCGAACCTCGAGCACGCACATATCCCTCGGTGGTCGATTAAATTGCAACGTCCCAAGACGCATCGGCAACCCATTCATTTTAATGCACATGCGAAAGTGAATAAACAAATCTCCTGACAACAACCAACTTGGGATAAAAAAGCAGGACAATCAATTTTCACAAAAACCACACTTTATATACATATACGGGTTTATAAACATGAGTCAGTCTCAAAAGAAATCCCTAGGCAACCTAACTCCACTAGCAACAGGGCCCGTCACGAGATGTCGCTTCTCGTGCCCACCAAATCCGCACACACCAGATCTCCACGCTACGGCCCTGAAAAAAGTTAGCCCATGACGGGGTGAGAATAAATCTCAGCGAATGAAATCCTAAGCCCCGACTAGGGCACAGATTCGCTTAAAGGCAACTTACACACAAGTCATATAACACTTACCTCACCTCAGTTCCCTCCTACAAGTCAATGCAATTCAAACACTCGATTAATCAAATCAATCCAATCGATCAGTACAACCAATTCAATCGATCGATACCATCGATGCAATTAGTGCAATCAATTCGGTCAATTCCATCGATACAATCAATCCATCCATTCAATCAATTCAATTGCGGCTCGCACAAGCTAATGTACATTAATGCTCGCACAAGCTAATATAAATTATTGCTCTCACAAGCTAACATGGATCATTGCTCGCACAAGCTGACATACAATATTGCTTTCACAAGCTAACGTATGATATTGCTCACACAAGTTGACGTATTATATTGCTCACACAAGCTGACGTACGATATTACTCTCACAAGCTGACATTGATCATTGCTCACATAAGCTGACGTACGATATTGCTCACACAAGTTGACGTACAATATCTGACGTGCTCACACAAATTGACGTACAATATTTTGGAATAAATTCCCAAAATCACAATTTCCACTCAATTTGTACAATTTAGCAATTAATTGCATAAACTAAACACACTATTGCAATTAGCATGAAATTCCGGTCACGGGCTATCCCGGTCTAATTTTCGAAAAATAATAAATAATTAGATAAATTACAAAATAATTAAATAAGTGTAATTAAATGAATAAATAAATTGTGATTAATTAAACAAAACTACTTAACTAACCTAACCATGTAGGCACCTGATCAATCAAGTCAACCTTAGCCTCCTTCATATAGCCAAAACACCAAAAACCCCCTTTTTAAAATAAACTTGTCGCTTTTTTTTTTTTTTTTTTTTTGTTCAAAGTCACCGAAATAGATTCATACGGGGTCCCACATTTGAAATTAACCCGCCAAGCTTTGCATGCATCTCGTATAAAACCTTCTTTTATTGAGCACATAAAACTTGGCATCCAAACTCAACATCATATTTCATTTCAAATTTCTTTTCCATACCCTCTTTTTTTTTTTTTTTTTTTTTTTTTTTTGGTTCAAATCTTTAGAAATAAATTCGTAGGTGCTCATGTACTCAAAATTAATCCGTCAAACTTTGCATGCACCTAGTTTAAAACCTCATTGTTTTATTGGGTAAATAAGTTTTGGTGTCCCGACTCGATACCTCATTTATTTTCTATTTAATAGTCCAAAAGGTCATGTTTTACAATAACAATAAACAACCAACAAAGAGCAATCCACCTCATGACCTCACACATAAGTTCTCAGCATGCCACAAGTCTACCGCATCACTAAATACACCTTCTTTAGCGAGCACGACATCAAGAACAACCACAAAACCATAACCGGTCCTAATTGGCAGAAGTCGGGCCACTTGCACGTCTCCAAGTTTAAATCTAGAAACCTAATCAAATGAGCTCAAAAAATTCTCAAATTTATATATGTTGTAAAGGACACCTAACAAAACATTTTTTATGATACACCCTAACCTAGATCCTTCTAGATTAAGCCTAGTAAATCGCTCAATCCAGTACAAAAACTTGTTTGTTTCCAGAAATCACGTTTTCCAAAATCAATTTGGATCAAGATCAAAAACTTACCCATTTGATCTGAAATTTGAGTACGTTAAACGACAAGATATGGAAAACAACTTTTGTGAAGAAACCATTTCGAAATTCGAACCCTAAGAGTTGATAAAAATCCCTAGAATCCCAAAAGGTCATAAATTCCAATATAGTTCGGGATTCTATTTGCAAATGACGGAGCTGAAATCTCATACTTTTGAATCTCTAAAAGTCTTGAGTAAAATATACGTCATAGCTAAAGACATCTAAAACATTTCTCAAGAAGGAATCAACCTCAAATTCAAAACCCATTTCGATCCACAAAAATGGCAAAGGGTGAGGGTCCAAAAATCAGAACTACATAAAGTTCACTGATTTGGACTAATCTCTCCTCATTAGTGCTAATCTTACTAATTAGATCAATAATAATCCATCTTAAGGCTAATCTAACCATTCTAGATTAGCACTAATCCATCTTAACACTAATCTCACTTAGTACTAATCTAACTAAGCTAATTAACACTAATCCACCTAACTAAGTGTAATCAACAACCTAATCAAGGATTAGGGAGTTAACTCACTGGATTAGCGAGCAGACGGGTCCATGGTGATGGTAGCGCGAAGGCGATTAAGACTTGAGCCTATGTCAACTCCAAGGGAGGCCCAAAAGAGGTTGAAAAACGACCCGCAAGATCACTGTTGAAGGAGGAGGAACTTGTTCTACTTCTACTAGTTCGGTCTTGGTGGTGGTTGTTGGCATGGCTGTGGTGGCTGCTCGGTGGAACTGTGGTGGCTTGAGGTTGTGGAGCGTTGGCGTTGGCGGTTGCTTACTGTGGAGGTGTAGCAAGAAGGGACAGGGCTGGACGGTTTGCTGGGCTTGTTGGCTTGCGGCAACAAAACAAAAGAAAAAGGAACATAACCAAAGCTAGAGGAGGGAAAAACGTGAAGGGGGTGGATGGATGTGGACGTGCAGGGTGAGGGGGGAATAATTGGAAGCTGGCGTGGACTGAAGGGAAAGAAACGTGGGCTACTCTACTGGGGAAAATTCTGGCGTGAGAGGGAGGGAATGTGGGGAAGCCTGTTGAGGAAGAAGGGGTTGCGCATGTAAGAAGAGGGAGAGGATAGAGATGGAAGAGAGAGGGACGAGGGCTGAACAAGGAAGTCAAGAACTTGGCCAAGAAGTCAAAGATATTCTATGTAATCATCAAATTGGCATCTAAGTCTTTATGCCTTAATGTCAAACACCCCTCCAATCACAAATTAGCCTTCAAATCTCACAAATTAAATCATTTTGGGCAGGAAAAATCCACCTTTCCCTCTTGATCCGAATTTCACTTTTCTTTTCTGATTTGTTCGAAAACCGATTTTTCTGCAAAATTCCTGACTCGATGGAAGTTTCCCAAAAGATGAGATGAGGTCCTAAAAATGAATTGTGATGCGCTCGAACGTTCAATTCTTGAAACTGAGCTCAATTTCGTGGTTAAAATCGACCGAACGCGATTTTAGTACGACCCAACTTACCAGGTAGTTTTTAGGGATTATACTGCGTTTGACCCGTGGTCAATAATTCTTGATCTACGTTTGTGCATTTTCGACTTGTCGGTGATTCTCGGTTGTCGTAAAAATCGCAAGATTTCAATTACGTGTACCGAGTGCACTATCGATTGAAAATCGGGACATAGCTGTTCGACACGAATATCGCTATCGTGCGGAACCACCCACTATTCAACTACGTGTTTCCATCGACTCGACTTATATTCAATCTCAACTCAATTATACGGTGTCGTATTAACCCTTGCTGATTATCACGGTCGAGTAGTCGATTTCCGATTGAATTCTCGAGTCTGCCGCATTTATATCCCTTAACTGCTTCACCTGATAGATCAGTTAACTTGAGAGTGATTAGCTCCGAGAAAAGGGACCATAGGTGCGTCGACGAAATGCCCATTTCATATATTTAGACGGAGTCGAATTTCAGGATGTCACAACATTGATTCATTAATAACACAGATAAAGTTCAACATGTGTCAATGAATTGAGTAATGTAATTAGCATAACATGTGATTTTAGTGACAAATTGCTTCTATCATCATATCTAAAATTACATGCATACAGTAAATGTGAGACATAAATTTTATATCACTAGTATGAGAGAGTTTCAAAGATTCAATCGAGTTATGACCGCCAAAGTGGCATACTTGATTGGGTTTGAGAAATATCGGTCTTATATAATAAAGGGATGTTTCCTCTACTAATGCATGATTATAATCCCAAAAGAGCTGATTGTGTATTAGTTTATGGAGAGAGATACATATACAATAAATGGTTAAGGAATAACTGATCTTAATGATTCATACACCTAAAAGGTGATGATTCACAAATGTTGGAACAAGTTCTCATGGTTGTTATCATGTGGAAAGTACATAATTGCATATTATGTATTCTGTCGAAAGATTATTATGTGATGATGTATGTAACTTTCTAGATGTGTACTTGTACAGTTTCAAGTCACACAGTTCTCACATAATACTAATCACGTGACATCGTGAAATTTCAGTTCTGTTTTCAATTAAATGAATCAGGCTTTTCATCAACGCGCCTATAGTTCTATTCTCTGAGCCGATCACTTACAAGATAACTAGCTTATCAGGTGGAGCCACTAAGGGGTTTTAACGCATTAGACTTGAGAATTCGATTAAGAATCGGCTGCTTGACCGTGCTAATTTGCAGAGATCATTACAACATAATTAAAAATTGATTAAAGATCGGAGATAGGTCGATTTGAGAAAGGTATGTGATTAGTGCGTGGGTGATTCCACCTAATTGCAAAATTCCTGTCGATCGGCACTAGATTTATTTTTTTGTCGTTTTGGTACCCTGTATTCATATATGAAACCTCGAGATTTTCACGACCACCGAGAGTTGTCAATGTGTCAAAGATGTACATTGTGGCTCGAAATAAATCGACTACGGGTCAATTGCACTAAAAATTTCTAAAAGCTACCCAGTCAACAAGGTCACGCTAAAATCGCGCTAGATTGAAATTAACTGCGAATTTGAATCCAATTTTAGAAATTGAAAGTTTTGTCATGTCACGAGTCATTTTAGGAACATCGACTCATCCTCCGAAGAATTTTATGCAAATTGAGATTTTTGGCGAAAATGCAAAGTAAGGCCATTTTTGTCCAAAAAATTCAGGGGATTATTTTTATCACGTTTTTGGGATGCAAGTTGGTTTTATTAGTGAGGAAAAATGTCAATTGGGTCGAGGATACCATGGTTGGATTTATGGGGGCCGAATTGAATCAATTCAAGAGGGAATTTAAGTGGATTTGGGGGAAAATGCTTCAAAATTCGTAGTCCCCTTGGTCCTCAACCTTTGGACCATCTTAATGACTTCCTAAGGAAGCTTTGGTAGCTACGAATAGCTGAGGATAGAGCTGAAATCAACTGGCCCTGAAGCATTGATCAATGGAGGACTTTGAAGGCCAAGGTGGCCCCCTCCAAGCCTTCAACCCTTCTTTTTCTTCTTCAGTAGCTCACTTTCTCCATTTTCAAGCTTAGAGAGCTCCAAAGTTGTAGAAAAACCAGAGGAGAGTCCCCCCTTGGCTGTCGTACATCGTCGGACACCCTTGCCCCCGCCACATCGTTGTGCCCCGCATGTCTCGCGCCCATTCCACCAGCCATTCTGCCTCCTTTCGTGTCCAGCTCGTCCCCCAAGCTGGCGTAGCCACTGTCGCAAGCCGTCAAGCCACCTGGCCACTCGTTCCATCGCTATGAAGCTCTGCTCGCTCACCTACATGCCTGCTTGGCTATTTTCAACCAAAGTCGAGCCCGTGCCTCCTCTTTCAGCCCAAGAACAGAATCGAGCCCCCTCAGTCCAATCGTGTACTCTTAAGCCTGTTTTGGACTGCTTTCAGGCCTCGGAAGGTGCCATCGCTTCGAAGTTTGTTGCCCATCTCCGCCTTGCCGTCGTCGTGAAGTCATCGGATTTCAAAACCGGTGAGTTTACTCACTAAACTCTGCTTAAGGAGTTAATTATGCTTAAGAATGATTAGTTTAGGTTTAGCTTGGATTATGTGGTTAGTTAGAACGGATTAGCGATTTAAGTATTCGTTATTGCATGTTAGGTGGTTAGAGTTGTGTAATTAGAGACTAGATAGGTTGTATTATTTATATAGATAAGTTCGGAATTTTTCCAGACCCATTTCGGTATTTAATTAGGTGTTTCTGGCCTAAGTTTCTATTTATGGCATTTAATCGTATTTATTTAATTAATTTTGGTAATTATTTAATTATTTATTATTTTTTGGAAATTATACTGGGATAGCCAGTGATTGGAATTTCATGCTGATTGCAATGGTATGCTTGGTTTATTTAATTTTATTGGTGCAAATTGAGTGTTATTTGTAATTTTGGGTATTTATCTCAAAATTTAGTAATTTCGGTATTTAATTGGAAAATACCGAGGCATTAATTTTTAATGCCAAAAATGTTTTCAGCTACTATATAAATAGTGGGATTTTCAAAAGAAAGATATTGTTTTTTTGGCTTAGACCGACCGTGTATCCACACACGATTATTTTTATTATGTATATTTTAACACAATGAAATTGGGCCACGTTTATGATTTAATTGAGAAATTAGTGTGCAAAGCAGAAGATCTTTGGCCGGGATTGATTTATCATAGTTAAGCTTGTATGAGCATTATGATTTCAGCTTGTGAACAGTATAGTACATCAGCCTATAAATGCTTGATATGTCAACTTGTGAGAGAAGTATACTTATTCAACTTGTTTGAGCAATTAGACCCGTTAAACGGGTGGGTCGAGTCGGGTCGGGTTTGGGTCGGGTCATAAATGGTCTGACCCAAATCGACCCATTTAACCCGTTTATTGCAATGCAAAAATTTTGACCCATACTCGACCCATTTAACTAAACTTAATTTATTATTATATATAGATATATATTTAAAAAATGGTATTGCTAAAATAATTTTATACAACACAAATTTAATGGACAATTTTTATAATTTTTAAAATAATTATTTTAAAAAATCGAATTTTAATTATTTTTTGAAAAATAAAATTTTAATTATTTTTTTTTTTAAATATAACTTTTCTTTTTCTTTTTTCTTCTTCTTCTTCTTTGACCGGCCGCCGGCCACGACAACAGCCGGCAATCGGCCACAAGCGAGCCTCGAGCTCGCTCGACGAGCCCTAGAGGATATATATATATATATATATATATATATATATATTCTGCAATATGATCGAGCAAATTATGTAAGTATTCTCACAGGGTTCCAACGTTAAGAGAACAGCTAAGTTTCTTTCTTTCTACTTTACAAGCATTTGTTCATTTTACTATGAGGCCAAAATAAACCAATGGAAAAAAGAGAAACCAATCTATCCTTCTCTAGTATCATTTTTCCAATTGGCCAAGTGACTGATTTTTCTAAAGAAATTTCTTTTTTTATAGATGGAATGTGTCTCAATGGATGTAAGAATTTAAGGAAGATTAGTGTAGTACTTTGATAGTTGAGCAAGTGTCTATAGATCTTCATGAGCCCCTTTTGCTGAGAGCATTGAACAAATAACTTTGATGCAACATTCTCTACAGGTGCCACCTTTATGCCTAGACTGATTTTAAGAGGTCACAAGTATTGAAATTTGCCACTGACCCAGACTCCGTCAAGCGGAAAGGAATCCCAAAAGGATCTCATAATTGAAAAGCTCCTATTCATTACCAATCTCTCATCACTGATACAATATCCGCACACAGCAGAAGCAAAACATACATCAAACAAAACGAACGCATGGTAGTCTTGAGACTATGATTTCAATCTGACTTAAAATAGGGGTACATCATATGCTGATTATTTATGAAAACTCATATGTACTAAGAACTCCATGAAGCCTCTGCTGCATCATCTTCATCAAGCTGTCTGTGAAATCGAGTTCCCCATATCTTCCTAGAATGGACTTGATCCACCAAACACCTTCGGTGTCCTTGGGTCCTTCTTCTTCCGATGGACTATCACTAAGTGGAGTCTTGTGGAACTTGCTCACACCATACCCTTCTTCTTCAGCCTTCCGAACCAGCTGATTGTAAATTTCTTCGTCCATACGGCTATCTGCTCAATATCTGCAAAATAGAAAAGCCCACCAATCAGCCAACGAAAATGCAAAAAGAAAGAAACAAGAATCAGAGCCCAACTCACAATCACCACAAACTGCCCCATGAACATCACTCACAGAACAAAAAGTCCACCAATCCAATCGTCTCTGACCGTCAATTTGGGGTAAAAGAGGATAAAAAAGGAAGCCCCACAACAATGGTAGGCACTGATTCCATCTTCGAAATAGGTTGAAGCGCCAGCACTGACAAAAAGGCATCAGTATCAACTTGATACCTGAGGAAAAGGAATTTCAAATTAAGACCCAACAACTAGTCTAGAACTTGAAAAGAATACATCATTATGAAGACAAGTGTATGAAATCATATGAGCAAACGAAACGAATGAGATGAAAAAAAGTACCTAATGCAAATAGTCTTGAAAGTCAATGAAGAGAGACTCTTCATCCAAATCTTCCTCCGGCGAAACTCCAAATAACCAATTTCTAGTGCACAGCTCAGCCTCTACACTTTTAGGGGAAAGGGAACTATGATATTTATTTAAAATACGTCCTCAAATGCTGAAGGCTGATTCTGAGGCAACGGTAGTGATAGGAATGCTCAATATATCACGTGCCATGAGGGATAACTCGGGATATCGATGAGAATGAGTCTTCCAATAATCAAGGACATTGAGATCCAGGAACTTCTTTCTATCAAGCCTATTCTCCTCCAAATACAAATCCAATTGTGACTTAGTAGATTGTGATCCAAAGTGTTCACTCTCAAATGCATCATACTCATCAATGTCATCCCCAATGTTCTCATCGATGCCCTCAACTGAAATGTTACCTCGACTTGTTGAAGAAGTAAAGCGATCATCTCTAGACATGGAGGTTACATATTCATTAAAAAGTGTATAGAGTTTTTCTCGAATGCCCCGTACAAATTCTACATGATCATCCATATCCAACTTTGAGTAGCAAAACTCCAAGAAGTGTAACTTATAGCGAGGATCCAATATAACAGCAAATGATAAGACAACACTATAACACTTCCAATATTTTTCAAACTTTTTGAGCATTGCCCTAGCCATAGAACTAATAGCCTCATCCTCAGTATCTCTTGCCTGTATTAAACGAAGCTGAATCTACCATACTCCATAAAAATATAAATTTGCCGTGGGATATCTAACTCCAGAGAACAGAGTAGAAATATCATAAAAGGGTTTTAACAACAAAGCAATTTTCTTTCCTCTAACCTAATCTTCAGAAGATGGACGTGTGACAAAGTTACAGTCAATTAACTTCAAATGCGAAAATGCACATTCAAAGAAAAGGGCACCCTCAAGCATTAGGTACGTAGAATTCCCTCTGGTAGCCACATCTTGACGTACCTTTTTACTGGTCTTTAAGCACGACTGCGATATACATTCGGCAAATTTTACTCTCCTCCCTTGTGTAGCCCTCACATACTTGACAGCATCTCTAATATTATGTAAGGATCCATCAATAACCTTTAAACCTTCCTGTACGATTAGATTTAAAACATGTGCGCCACAACGCACATGAAAAAATTGTCCATCACATAACAAAGAAGATCTCACAGAAGGTGTATTTCTCCAAATATCAATCATACTGTCATTGTACGATGCATTATCTAAAGTGATGCTGAAGATCTTTCTCTCAATGCCCCATTCTCTCAACAAAGACAGCAATTTTTCTAAAAGTGTGACACCACTATATGGAGGTGGCACATTGGAGAAACACAAGACTTTTGATTGCAATTCCCAATCCTCATCAATATAATGAGCAGTGACAGTCGTATAATGATCCGTAGTAATAGAAGTCCATAGGTCAGAAGTCAAACATGTTCGGCTCGAAAGAGACAATAATTTGGATTTCAAAATTCCATTCTCTTTCTCATAAACTTTTAGCACATCACTTCTTGCTGTATTCCTTGATATGTGCTTCACATTAGGGTTAAGGTAACTAAACAATTCTCTTGTTGCCTCATGCTCTACAAAAGAGTATGTATAATTGTGTTTGATTATCGCTCTTGCAAGCATATCTCTAAACACACCTTGGTCAAATTGTACCACAGAACCATCAACATTAACCTCTCGGTTGGGACAAGTATTTAAATGATGCAACAAGTTTTTTGTCCCATGGCTAGCCATATAAGTTACTTCACACCACTTACATTTAGCCTTACTCATGCCATCACCATCTATGAATTTTTCAAATTTAGACCATACAATCGAAGTGTGTTTTCTTGAACGCTTAGAGCAAGTAGAGATTACATCCTCGTCCTCATGAACTAAGGATGTATCTCTACGTCTCTTGGATCGTTTGGTAGTTGAATATTCTCCTTGATCCTCGCTATGTCTTGACATGTCAACTAACAAATCTTAAATCATAAGATAAGCCCCACCTCAATGTTTGGGCAAACAACACGAACAAGCTCCCCACAAACTCGTAATGCTTCTGCTGTGACTTTGTAATATCTCTCGCAAACAGCAAATAAAACAGGGGAGGAAAGCACCTAAAACATCATAATAAAAACAGAGAAAGTAAACACCCTGCAACTGATTTCGTATAAACCCAACTCAGAAGTAGGTAGCATAAACAATTTATATACACAGCAAAGGTAGGAATTATACCGTCAACCAAAAGATAATAGAAAACCATCGAACTATTACAAACTTTCCAATATAGAACCTAATTCACCGGCTCGAAACGGAATGACCCACATAAACAAATCAATCTGGAAGGCAAGAACAGAGGAACCAAACCGGATCACTGAAAAGACCCTACGCACCAGCTCAAGCAATAGCAAACTACAAAATGCTGGAACAAATCCAATCTATAGGAACAAGCAGACTGATGGCTAAGCTCATGCAACCAAGGAAGGAAAAAATCCTAATTCTGTGAAACTCTGAAACATTATCTAAATAAACTTCAAAGCAAAGAAAGAAATCCCTTTAATCAGAGATGAGGAATAGCCAAGGTTAATCCAGAAGAAAACCAAAAAAGATATCCAACACAT
Organism: Eucalyptus erythrocorys; assembly: GCA_014182555.1. Taxonomy (NCBI): domain Eukaryota; kingdom Viridiplantae; phylum Streptophyta; class Magnoliopsida; order Myrtales; family Myrtaceae; genus Eucalyptus; species Eucalyptus erythrocorys. The sequence goes on from CM024604.1 coordinate 38,069,716, forward strand.
ATACTAAGGAACCGAAACCCAGGAACGCCAGAAGCTAAATGCATGATATGTATATAAAGAAAGCACAAAATATCGATTGATAATTGACCTCATGCAACAAATGAAAGAAGAATCCTAATTTTGCGGAAAAATGAAAATCCAGAGAAATACGTAAGCAAGCACAAAATATTCATCGAGTAAGAGGACAATCAATCTTCCTACTTACAAAGAAACGAACAAAAGGACCTCCAAAGCTGGAACCCATATATAGTAGGAGCAAAATAAATAAAAAAGGAATGCAAAAATGCTTATCACATGCCACAACATTTGTCTTCAATGCAAAAAGCCAAATATTCTTTTTCTTTCCAAAGAATAGATTCCTCCTGTCTTATGAAAGCCTAAATTCGTGAAACAGCCATTTCCCATTTTCTGCCTTTCCAGGGAGTTATTTGCACTCATTCATATCTCTCCCAAAAGCATTTGTTTTCCAAGCCATCCACAAGGCACCTAACCTTCAAGAGTTTCCATCCAAAGATGGATTCCACATTAAATTACTCTACCACTAAGGCGCACAGAGATCAAGAGACTTACGGATATGCGTATTCAGATAAAGGCAGGCATACAACTGGCAGGAAAATTGATTCTTCATAAATTCTAGATCATTTTCAATGTCAATACCTCAAGCTCCAAATGAAAATTTCCAGCTGAAAGATAATCAGAAGAATGCAAGGACACCCCAAACAAAAATCACACAGATGACAAATAAAGCCAAAAATATTTCCCACCACAAGATGATTGGGCTATCAAACCAAGTGTTTGTCCTTGATCACACCAGCAAATTGACTCATAACAGAAATTGTATAAATCATTTCAAATAGTACCTGTGAATTCCACTTAAATAATATCCAGGAATATAGCTTAAGCACGATTTTACCACAATGAAATAAGTTCCTCCAACTATTGCCAAGTATATTATCTGCAAACACGCAAACCACAACCACAAAGACTGTGGCTATTAGAGGAACACTCCGAAAACACAAAAGCTACCAGTTGCAAATTGCTGCTGCTAGAGACAAGATTTCCACAAAAATGCAGCAATGTAGTAGACTCATCATCCTAACTAGAGTCAAATCCAATCTATAGGAACAAGCAGACTGATGGCTAAGCTCATGCAACCAAAGGAAGGAAAAAAAATGGAGAAAATTCATAACTCCCGAAGTGGTCGACAAAATCACAGAATAGAAAATTCAAATCGAAGTCCACTAACTAAAAAATGGAGAATCAGCTACAACCCAGCTAGACCAAAGGGGGTTATCATCAAACATAGACAAAACGAGGAATCTAGTTCAGAGATGCGTAGCGAAGCCCACAACCCATAACCCAAATTCAAAGAACACCCAACGGAGTGGACATTACCGAGCGAAAGCGCAGAGCAGAGGTCTATGAAACTATCGCAACGAACGACAGACAGACGAGGACAACGAAAGCACGCACGGCACACAGCTAGGATCTGACAAGTCCTCGTGAGAATGAACGGCGAGACATGAGAAATGCAACGCGCGATGAGAGGCCTCGAAACAACGCCACCCTCACGAATCGGGATGTGTGTGAAGAAGACGGTGGTGGGTAGCATGTCAAAGATCGAATCTGTAAAGATCACAAGAACAAACATACGATTACTTACCCGGCTATTACGAAAACGGTTTAGGTTTGCGGCCGAACTGCGCCGGACGACAGCGACGGAGATCTAAAAGAGACCACAGATTCGCCCAATCAAAGTGCAATCGCTTTCTGCGGATGGCGAAGACGGCGGCGACGGTGGCGGCTGAGGCGGCTGACGGTGCAAGGAGAAGGAGTGCTCGGAAAAAGACAAAGGAATTCGCTGGCGAGCTCTCGGCCTCTCGAGTCCCGACTTGCAGTACGTCGTACGATGGAGGGTAAGCAAGAAAACGAAGACGTCAAGGAGGGAGAGTAAATGGGTTCACTTTAGTGGGTTGATAAGTGGGTCATAAATGGGTCTACTCTCATACCCATTTAAGACCCATTTATTTCAGCCTTTTAACTTTTAAAACTCATTATGGGTGCAAGCTTGACCCATCAACGACCCATTTAGCTATAAATGGGTCTATAAATGGGTCAATGACCCATTTTGACACCCATAGTGAGCATTGATCATTTATCAGCTTGTGAGAGCAATGATCCATACATCAGCTTGTGTAAGCTACTATCTATCTATATCAGCTTGTGCAACCTACTATCTATCCTTTTCAACTTGTGTGAGTATGGTTTGTGTTGACGATATAGGATAAATAGCATTAAATTGATAGATAGTATTGATGGGATCAACTAATTATTGGATTGAGCGATTGTCACGTCCCGATTCTCTGAGCCCGTGCCCGTCCCTACTTGATCAATATATTTGCGATGTCTTAGAACATATCGCCAACCCATTCTTTTTAATATGCATGTGGAAGCGAATAATAAAATCCCTAAACAACAAACAAGTAGGATAGAAAAAGTAGGACCAATTTTTAAAACCACAACAGCACACTTATATCAAACCAAGTTTTACACACCACCATTTGATACACACACACACACACACACACACACACACACACACACACACACACACACACACACACACAGGTAGGTCCTTAAACAGGGGGTTTTCCCAAAACTACAGGTCCTCATCTTCCTCATCATCCTCATCATCCTCAACATTGCCCTCCACACTCCAGTTGAAGCCTTCAACTGAGTACACCGGGGAGTCTGGTTCTTTGAGGGCGGGGTCCACTGGGTCTATCACCGAACCACCTGGAGGATCAACAATACCCTTACCAAAAGCAACCTCAATCACATACAAAGTTATCTCACATTCTAGCATGGGGCCCTCTCTCTACCCATTACGATACAGGCAATACCATGCCCTGTATTGATGGGGTACCTTTTTAAGTAAACCTACATCAAATCAGACTATGGTTTTCACCAGTTCGTATTGTAGTCCAACGGGATGCCCATGAATCGGAATGTAGTTCTTCTGTTCTATGATCTTCCTTGGTTGTCCAAAATGTTTAGGTGGAGCTGCCATCTATAGGCCTGAAATTGCTATTCCATAACGGGGTGAGACAACGTCTTAGCAAGTTCAACCCCCTATGACCTGATTAGGAAGAAAATATGCCATAATGGCTACCTAAGCACAAACATGAGTCAGAAGACTTACCTTGGCCTCAGTTCCTTCCTACAAGTCAATTTAATTCATACAATCATTAAATCACATCATCACATCAAATCCAGCATTCAGATCGAATCATTGATCAATCGACCTAGTCGATTACATGTCATCGAACCATCCCATGGTCAATTCAAATAATACTATCTATAAGTCCAATCTTCTCAAGGATTGCTCACCCTTAAGCTAAACATAGATAATAGCTTGCCTCAAAGGCTCATAAATAGTATATTGTTCCTTCTCTAAGATGACATACCGAGCCATTGAGCTACTATAGTATACTCACAATGCTCACCAAAGCTATGCGGACCTTACTTGCTCACCGAAGCTTGCGGACCTTACTTGCTCACCGAAGCTCATGTGGACCTTAATTGCTCAACGAAGCTGTGCAGACCTTAATTGCTCACCGAAGCTGTGCGAACCTTAATTGCTCATTGAAGCTGTGCAATACTTAGGGCATACTGCCACTCTAAGCTGAGGCATCAAGCCTATTGGCTGATATTATATACCATTTTAATCCAGCAATGAATTCTCAACTTTTATCATACCCGATAAAAATACTCGTGTGTGGATACATGGTCGGCCTTAACCAAAATATAATAATTTCCTTTCAATAAATTCCACCATTTTTTATGGTCCACCAAAATATTTTCGGCGTTGTAAACCAACGCTCGATTATTTTCCAATTAAATACCAAATATAAACAAATTTAGGAATAAATTCCCAAATTTAGAATTTACTCACAATCAGCACAAATTAGAACTCAATTAAATAAAAAGATCACACTAATGTAATCAATATAAAATTCTGGTCATCGGCTATCTCGATCTAATTTCCGAAAAATAAATAATTAATTAAATAATTACAAAAATTAATAAATAAATACCAATAAATAGCAAATAAGCAAACTTAGACCCATAAAGCCTAATTGAAAGCTGACATGAGCCTAAATAGTACTAGAAACCCACTGAACTCAGCTTCTGTTTAGGGCTGATTGGTGGCTGATTCGGGGCAGTTTGAGCGAGCAAAGACCGGCGACGAACAAGCAGGGGCTTCAACAGTTCGGACGAGCAACTCCGCGCTTCGATAGCGGTCGGAGGTGGCTAAACGACTCCAGCACGACCTAAGGCAACAAGCAGGGACAGGCGCGAAGCAGCTAGGACACAGCTGAGGCAGAGGGGCATGTGCGGGTAGGCGATGGCGTCACAGTGGCTCGAACGGGCTTTGGCAGTGGCATGCGATGAGGGAAGGGGCTTCAATGGTAGGTTGACTTTGCTGGTTCTGGTTTTCTGAGCTGAAGGCAGCAAGAAAAGGGAGAGAGGGAGAGTGGTCGACGGCTAGAGGGGGAGAGGGGGCAAGGGGACCACTTGGTCTCTCTAATCTCATCTCTTCGTCCCCCATGGAGGTCCCCACCAACCCAGCTGGCTTGCACAGCTATTTCCTCAACCCTTTGGCTTCCTCTAGAAGCCTTAAAGAGGTCCAAAAGTTGGGTCCAATGGGGGCAAACGAATTTGTACATGATTTTGCATCAATTGGACCCAAGTGCTTCTCAAGCCTCTATAAATTCCAATATCAAGTCCTCGATCAAATTGGTATTTTTTTTCTCACCAATATAACCCATTTGCATCCCAATTGCGCGATCAAAGACAGTCCCTGACATTTTCTAGACAAAAATGACCCTACCTCAACTTTTTCCCAAAAAGTCTTAGTTTGCAGAAAAATCTTCGTAGACTAAGTTGACATTCCTAAAATGACCCGCGACATGACAATACTTCCAATTTTTGAAATCAGATTCAAATTCGCAGTTAATTTTACTTCGGTGCGATTTTAGCATGACCTAGGTTACTGGGTAGCTTTTAGAAATTTTTAGTGCAAATGACTCGTGGTCGATTTTCTTGAGCCACAATGAACCCCTTCGACAAACTAGCGACTCTCGGTGGTCGTGAAAATTTCAAGATTTCAAATATGGACACAAGGTACTAAAACGACAGAAAAATCAGTCTAGTTTTGGTTGGTGATAATTTTGCAATTTAGTGGAATCACTCACGTTTAACCACATATTTCGATCGAACCGACCTATCTTTGGTCTCTAATTGATTTTTAATTGTGCCGTAATGATCTATGCAGATAAGCACGATCAAGCAGCCGATTCTTGGTTGAATCCTCAAGGCTATTACATTAAAATCTTTTAATGACTTCCCTAGATAGTCTAGTTATCTCATGAGTAATCAGCTCTAAGAAAAACACTATAGGCACGTCGATGAAATGCCTGATTTATTCAATTGAAAGCAGAACTAAAAATGCAGGATGTCACAATTCTTCCCCTCTTATAAAAATTCTGTCCTCGAAATTTAAACCATTATACACTTTGAACAAAAAGGTGGGGGTACAAATGTCTCATTGACTCTTTACTCTCCCGGGCTGCTTCTTCATTGCCATGGTGTTGCCAGACCACTTTGATCAACAGGATGGTCTTTGTATGCAAAATTTTCTCTTTTCGATCCACAATCTGAACTGAGCTTTCAACGTACAACATTTGGTCATCCACATCCAATTCCTCAAAATTAAGCACGTGGGTCAAGTTAGAGTCATACTTCCTCAACATTGACACATGAAAGATGTCGTGCACTTGCGCCAATCTTGGCGGCAACGCAAGATGATACGCCAAGGTCCTAATTCTCTCAAGAATCTCAAATGGACCTACATACCTCAGACTCAATTTTCCTTTCTTGCCAAAGCATGAAGTTCCCCTCATTGGTGACACCTTCAGAAAAACGTGATCACCAACTTGGAATTCCAAAAGCATTTGACGCTTATTTGCGTAACTTTTCTGGCAGCTTTGAGCGGTCTTTAATCTGCTTCTAATCACTACGACGGCATCCACTAACTGTTGAACCAACTCTGGGCCTGTAATCTTTCTTTCTCCGACTTCATCCCAACACACGGGTGTTCTGCACGCTTTGCCATACAATGCTTTAAAAGGAGCCATCTGGACGCTCTGCTGATAACTATTGTTGTAGGCAAATTCCACGAGATGAAGCTATTCTTCCCAACTTCCTTTAAAATCTAGGACAAAAGCTCGCAGCATATCTTCAAGGTTTGAATTGTCCTCTCAAATTGACCATCCGTTTGAGGATGATATACCGTACTGTATTGCAGCTTTGCACCTAGAGCACTCTACAAGCTCTTCCAAAAAGTAGCTATGAATCTTGGGTCTCAATTTGAAGTTATCATGATCGGCACTCCATGCAGTCAAACTATGTGGTGCACATGCAACTCAGCATGCCTATCCAAATCAAGATCCTTTCACATTGCAATAAAGTGAGCCGACTTTGTCAACCTGTCGACTACTCCCCAAATAAAATAGTTACCTCTCTGACTCCTTGGTAATTTGATCACGAAATCCATCGTAATATACTCTCACTTCCACTCTAACTAAGATCTTGAGAGGTTGTAAAAGTCCTTCCGGCTTACAATGCTGAGTTTTGACCTGCTGACACGTCAAACACTTGGTGACATACTTAGCAATATCTACCTTCATACCAGACCACCAATAGTGTTGACGCAGGGTCTGATACATCTTGGTACTACTAGGATGAATGTTGTAACTACTATGATGAGTTTCTGATAAAATATTTTCCCTAAGCTTCGCATTGTCAAGTACAACCAATCGTCCTTGGAACCTTAGTGTTCCATCATCAGAAACCTAAAAGTCAGCTTTTCTCTTTTCGATATCCTCTTGCAAAATTTTCTAAACATCTGGGTCTATTGGCCGAAGTAATTTAATCCTGATTTGCACATCCGGCTCAATTATGAGGGTAGCCATGAGTTGAGAAAGGTGGACTACCTCAAATTTGAAAACCAAGTCCCGAGCTCTCTCGAGTAAATTCCACTCCTTAACCAAGATATGAGCAACTGAAGACTTTCGGCTCAAAGTGTCGGCGACCTTGTTTGCCCTTCTTGGGAGACATAAGATATCACATTCGTTGTCCTTCAAAAGTTTCATCCATTGGTGCTGTCTCATATTCAACTCCTTTTGAGAGAATAGATGCTTGAGACTTTGATGATCCGTGAAGATCTGAAATCTTTCCCCACATAAGTAATGTCTCCAAATCTTCAACGCGAAAATGATTGCCACGAGTTCCAAGTCATGCGTTGTAGTTCAGTTCTTGAGGTCTCAACTGGCGGGAGGCATATACAACAACTTTACCATATTGCATCAACACGCAACCCAGTCCTCTAAACGACACATCACTATAAATCCCATATCATATAAGAATAAATGGAATCGTTAACACAGGTGCGGTAGTTAGCTTTTGCTTTAGCTCTTAGAAATTACACTCGTACTTGTCTGACCACATGAACTTTTCTTCTTTCTTCAAGAGTCTAGTCAAACGACGCTAAAGTTGAAAATCCTTCCACGAACTGTCTGTAGTAGCCTACCAAACCTAGAAAACTTATGATCTCTATCACGATAGTCAGTTTCAGCCAGTTGATAACTACTTCAATCTTGGAAAAGTCCACGGAGATTTCTTCACTTAAATTCACGTGACCAAGGAACGCAACACGAGTCAGCCAAAACTTGCATTTGCTAAACTTAGCATACAACTAATGGATCCTTAGTGTCTGTAGTAGTAATCTCAGATGATTCTCGTGCTCCTCAGCACTTCTTAAATACACTAGAATATCATCGACGAGCACGATTACGAGCTGATCTAGATATTCCTTAAATACTCAGTTCATCAAATCCGTAAAAGCACTTGGAGCATTCGTCAACTCGAACGGCATCACAGTAAACTTGTAATGACCATATCGAGTATGAAATGCTGACTTTGGAATGTCCTCCTTCCTGATCCTCAGCTGATGATATCCTATCCTTAAGTCAATTTTTGAAAATATCGACACTCCTTGTAACTAATCAAAAAAGTCATCGATCCTTGGGAGTGGATATTTATTCTTGATCGTCACATGATTGAGTTGGCGATAATCGATGCACAGACGCAACAAACCATCCTTCTTCTTTACAAAAAAGAACCGATGCTCCCCAATGTGATGCATGAGGACGTATGAATCCTTATCTAATAACTCTTGCATCTACACATTTAGTTCCTTCAACTCTGATAGCGCCATCTGGTAAGGAGCCGTAGAGAGATTGGCTCTTTCCTGGATGCTAACTCAATCACGAACTCAATTTCTCTCTCTGGTAGCAACCTTGGTAATTCCTTCGAGAAAACATCTGGAAATTCTTGCACAACTGAAATATTTTCAATCTTCAGCTCCTCAATCGTCGTATCCATGACAGTCGCCAAGTAACCTTGACAACCCCCGTCTAACAAACGGGTTGCCTCTTGCGACGAGATTAGGGAAATTGAGAGTCCTCCTTGGTTCCTTACAAACTTGAAGCTCTCATCCTTAGACATGTTAAATTGAATTGCCTTGGGATAGCAGTTCATTTTAACTTGTTGCTTGGTGAGCCAGGCCATGCCAATTATCAAATCAAAGTTATACATGGCTAGGACTAACAAATCTATTTTCCCCTCTTGCTCACCAATCACTAACTTGCAACCAGAACAACCCAAAGCAGAAAACACTTTATCCTTCAATGGTGTAGATATGCTAACAACAGACTCCAACAATTCAAGACTTAATCCTATCAACTTAACAAATTGCTCGACAATAAAAGAATGAGTTGATCTTGGGTTGAACAAAGCATAAGTATGATGGTTGTTTAGCGAAACCGTACCTGTAATCACATTAGGTGCGTGCTCAGCTTGACCTTGGGTGATGGTGTACACTGTTCCTTAAGCTAGGGGTCTCATCTGTCCACCTTGCGGTGCGTTCTGAGGTGCATACCCTTTGATCTGTCCCAATAGTGGCGGTGGCAGCAACTGTGGTTGTCCTCTTGTTCTCCTCGGACAATCTCTGGCCAGGTGACCCTACTGGCCACATTCAAAGCAAGTGCCCATTCTTCGAGGGCACGGGTTCGAACCATGTCGCCTTCCACAAAAGCGACACAAATCATTCATACTTGGCCCTGACTTGCCAACTCCACGAGATTTGAAATCTTCCTCCGGCCCATGGCGGATTGCATCCTTGTTTGAGTTAAACCTCGATCCAGACAAGGCAACTTGCTCATTCAAACTTCTCTCAATCATCTGAGCTTGGTTATAAACTTCTTGGTAATTCTTCAAGTCAAAGGTACCAATGGTTGCTTCAGTTCAAGATGAAGGCCATTCCTAAACCTTCGAGCTTTTTCGTCAGGGTCCTCGATCAATCTCGAAGCAGACTGAGAAAGCTCCGTGAACTTGACCTCCTACTGGTCAACGATCATCATTCCTTGGTAGAGACACTGAAATTCTTCCATCTTTTGTTCTCAGGCATTACTCAAGAAATACTTCTCATTGAAAGCTCTGAGGAAGGCGTCCTACATCGGGACCACACCTTCCAAAAATACTGTCTCTTTATCGACTCTCCACCAAATATTTGCATTGCCTTGCAGTTGATACACTGCCAGAACCACTTTCTCCTCTTCGTTGCACTTCAGAAGTGCAAACGCCTTATCCATATCCTGAATCCAAAGAGAAGTAATCTCTAGATCTCCAGTACCCATGAACCTAGGTGGATTCAGCTTCAGGAATTGTTCCAGTAGCTTATGGATCGGTCAATCTCTCTACACTATCACATTCTCTGGTTGAACTTCGGCAAGTGCAGCAACAGGTGTGGCAGCGGGTGTGGCCTCCGCGACGGTGACAATGGCAATAGTAGCAACTGCTGCAGCACTAGCGGCTTGGTTATGGGCCTGTTGCCCTATCAAATCTCTCAAGGCCTCAAGCGACTACATGATCCATTCCATTCTAGGATCACTAAGGGCTACTACCCTAGCACTAACTGGATGTGGTGCCACACTACTCACACTAGCTTATACTAGTGTTTTACCACGGCCTCCTCGGATACCGACCCTCGTCGACGTCTTATTTAGAGCTGCAGGCCTGATGGTAGACTCCTTAGGAGTCCTCTGCTCCTTATCGCTCATGGCTTAACTTTTTACCAAAACCTGTCTTCCAAATCCACACTGGATTAGGAGCTTAACAATCCAAGCAACAAACAACTCTACCAATCAACTATCACAGACATGCACCAGTAACGAATTTAAAAGCCTTTTCTATTGTCTATCCCATAAACCTTCGCACCTTATCACTCCAATCTCTAACGACTATGCTCTGATACCACTAAACAGGGATATCACGTCCCGATCCTCCGAGCCCATGCCCATCCCTGCTTGGTCAATATACTAGCAACATCCTAGGACACATCGACCCATTCTTTTTAATATGCATGCGGAAGCGAATAATAAAATCCCCAAACAACAAACAGGTGGAATAGAAAACTACGAGTCCTCATCTTCCTCATCATCCTCATCATCAAACCAGGTTTTACACACCACCATTCGAGATATATACATACACACATAGGTAGGTCCTCATACAGGGGGTTTTTCCCAAAACTACGAGTCCTCATCTTCCTCATCATCCTCATCATCCTCAACATCACCCTCCATACTCCAACGGAAGCCTTCAGCCGAGTACACCGAGGAGTCTGGTTTTTCGACGACAGGGTCCACTAGGTTTGTCACCGAACCACCCGAAGGATTAGCAGAACCCTTACCAAAAGCAACCTCCATCATACAGAGGTATCTCACATTCTTGCACGGGGGCCCTCTCTCTACCCATTATGATACAGGCAATACCATGCCCTGTATTGATGGGGCACCTTTTTGGGTAAAGCCGTATCAACCCAGACTATAATTTTCACCAGTTCATATTGCAGTCCCTTGAGATGCCTATGAATTGGAATGTAGTTATTCTGTTATGTGATCTTCCTTGGTTGTCAAAATGTTCAGGTGGAAGCCTAAAATGGTTATCCCACAACAGGGTGAGACGACGTCTCAACAAGTTCAACCCCCTAAGACCTGATTAGGAAGAAAATACGCCCTAATGGCTGCCTAAGCACAAACACGAGTTAGAGGACTTACTTTGGCCTTAGTTCCTTCCTGCAAGTCAATTCAATCATACAATCATTGAATCACATCATCACATCAAATCCAACATTCAGATCGAATCATCAATCAATTAACCTAGTCAATTACATGTCATTGAACCATCCCATGATCAATTCAAACAATACTATCTATAAGTCCGATCTCCTCAAGGACTACTCACCCTTAAGCTGAAAATACATAGTTGTTGAAGAAAAATCCCTTGGAGTTTTGAAGTAGACAAAACAGCCTCAACAGTGTAGTCTACGGACTCCAAGACTCAGTCACCTACGTCTGAAGTTGTCAAGGTCTAAAGGTTCTCAAAGACAGTCAGACTCAGAATTTCGGTCTGAAGTTTTTCCGTCTGAAGTCAGTCAAGACTCAGTTTCCGTCTGAAGACCTTCAAGACTCAATTTCAGTCTGATGACCCTCAAGACCCAAATCTAAGTCTGAAGACAGTTCGCGATTTCTACAGGCTGGCGACAGGTTATTCTTATGGCTACGGAAAGAAAGATATTGGATTTCGTATTTCCTAAACTTAACCATGGAATATCTCTAGCTGTGATCAAGAGCTTGGAAGATTTGATTCTTCGGATTTTTATCTATTGAAGATCAAGATTATTTTTGGAAGAATCTAATTTTGGAAACTCAAGATCCTGATTGTATGGGTGAACAGGATTGATGAGCTGCTGTCTACTTACGTTTTCGGGACAAGGAGATCACTTAAATTGATTCAGTCCAACGGGTTGATTGGATGAATGTTTTGGTAAGTGCCAACGGGTATGATGGCACGGAGACTATTTAAGGTGGATCGACGTTGCTTGGAAACAAAAGGAGACACTGGTAGAAATATCTTGATGTTAGAATCTCCAAAATCACTTGTTCTCTAAAATCTTTCATATTCAAATTGTGTATCAAAGAGAGTGAGATATAGTGCGAAAACAGCAGAAGGCTGTAGGAGAGACCAGTCAATTGAAGAAGTCTAATCCGTCTACCGTAAAGGCACTCTTTTGCTACATAGTGATTACAGCCAGTTGGCTGCCAGCGTGGAGAGTGGACGTAGGCTTGGTCTAAGCCGAACCACTATAATCCTTGTGTCAATTCTCTCTTTCCCTACTCTATTTACTTTGTGAATACGTAATCTATTTATTATTGATATATCTTTGATATCATCGTATTGAATCGCAAAAGATTCCAAAAGAATTCCGCAACAACCTATTCACCCCCCCTCTAGGTTGATTCACTAGCCCATTTCAATTGGTATCAAAGCAGGTTGCTTATTTGTTAGAAGTGTTATTACTTCTGAAGCTAAAGATCTATGGCTAGTGTTTTGGCTCCAGGGTTAATTGAAGGGCAGAGCAATACCAAACCTCCCTACTTCGATTGCAAGGATTACAACATATGGAAAAACAAGATGAAGGCGTTCCTAAGATCTAAAGATCCTATGGAATGGGATGTAGTAGAGAACGAAATTATTCCTAAAGCTACATCAAGCACAGGAAAAGAAATAGCTGATGGAGCAGGATTACCACAAGCAGAAATTTGTAAGAGACATGCTCTTGATGCAAAGGCTATTTACTCTCTCTATTGTGCTTTATCTCCTAATGAGTATAATAGAATTTCATCTTGTGAAACAGCCAAAGAAGTTTGGGATAGATTACACGTCACCTATGAAGGAACAGATCGAGTTAAAGAAACCAAGGTCAACATACTTCTTGGTCAATATGAAGCCTTCAAAATGAAGCCAGGAGAAACCATCACGGATATGTTCAGTCGATTTACAGAAATTGTAAACGGCTTGGCATACCAAGGACAGCCAATCTCAGGACCTATGAAGGTTAATAAATTGTTGAGAGGGCTCTCCAAAGATTGGAATCATGTCAAAACATCTCTAAGAGAAACACAGAGGATCATGCCTCTTTCAGTAGATGAATTGGTCGGCACACTTCAATCCTATGAAGTCGAGCAATTCAATGAGGTATTTGACACAAAAGGTAAAAAGTCAATTGCTTTAAAATCTAATGATGATTCTGATGTTACAGATTCAGACGAAGAATTGGATGATGAAGAATTGGCACTTCTGATTAGAAAGTTCAGAAAGTTGAATAGAAAAGGTAGAAGATTCAACGGTAAGAAACAAAACAATCAAAGATTTCAAAGGAGATCAAATGAAGAAGAAGACACCAGCAAAGAAGTTGTTTTCTTTGAATGCAAGAAAAAGGGACACATCAGACCCAACTGTCCATTATTGAAGAAAAAGAAAGGAAAACCTGAAAAGTTCAAGAAAGCACTCAAAGCTGAAACGTGGAGTGACACTGAATGTGAGGATAGTGATGAAGAATTTGCAAATATATGTCTTATGGCAAACTCAGACTCAGACTCAGACTCAGATTCAGATTCAGATTCAGACAATGGTATCAAGGTTAGAAATCTAAAAATTCCTACCAAAGTATCAAAATATATTGATGAACTTTGTCTCAGTCTTAAAGGCTCTCTTAAAAGGATCTCCAAACTGAAACAATAAGAAAAAATCTTACATGAAAAAGTTGAAAGTCTAGACAAGTCCCTTGCTATTTTGAAAGAAAATGAGAATGATCTTTCAAAAGAGAATGCTTGCTTGAAAGAAGACTTATTGAAAGTCTCAAAGAAATTTTCAATAGGTTCTGAAAAGTTGGATAAGATTCTTTCTATCCAAAGACCTTACTTTAATAAATCTGGTTTAGGAATGACACAAGAAACCGTTTCTTTGATCGATTTCCCAAAAGTAAAGGAAAGAATTAGGAACAGGCCCAATAAAAACTTTTTATAAAAATCATTTCCAAAAGATTTTTGTAAAGCCTGTTGGTAGACATGCTCTTACTTGTTCAAAATGTAAAAGTGTAGATCATTTTGAAAATGAATGTCCCAAAGTTTGGAGACCTGTTAAGAAGAGTTGGGCAAAGACTGTTTATACTACTAACAATGATGGACCCAAGAAGATCTGGGTACCAAAGAAGACATGAGTCTTTCTTTTAATTGTAGGTTACCTTCAAGAAGAAAGTCAAGTGGTATTTGGACAAAGTGGATGTTCAAGACACATGACAGGAGACTCAAGTTGTTTTACAAAATTCTCTCATATAAAAGGAGGAAATGTCTCTTTTGGTGGTAACAACAAGGGTAAGATTGTTGGTCAAGGAACTGTGATGATTGGAACTCTCACAATCAACAACGTCTCTCCTGTTGAAGGATTGAACTACAATCTACTGAGTATTAGTCAATTATGCGATTCTGGATACAAAATCAATTTTCAAGAGGATACATGTTCTAGAACAAGCAAAGATCTATCACAGTCCTTTCGGTCGAAGACATGGGAATATCTATTTGCTAGATATAAGGTCGATAGTCCTCAATGCTTGATATCAATTCAAGATGAAGTCATCCTCTGGCATAGGAAGCTTGGACATGTCAATATGAAGCAAATTGCAAAAGTATCATCCAAAAAGCTTGTTCGAGGACTTCCTAACCTCAAGTATCAAAAGCATGAATTATGCACTCCTTGTGTAGTTATTACACATGGATTTATTCGGGCCAACAAGAGTGCAAAGTATTGGAGGTAAAAGATATTGCTTGATTATAGTTGATGATTCTTCTCGTTTTACTTGGGTTTTCTTTCTAGCAAATAAATCTGATGCATTGATTCATTTTACTATGTTTGCAAAGAAGATTCAAATTGAAAAAGGATATGCAATTTTGAGTATTAAAACTGACCATGGTGGAGAATTTGAAAATCATGATTTTGCCAAATATTGTGATGACAATGGTATTCAACATAATTTTTCATCCCTATACACTCCACAACAAAATGGAGTTGTAGAAAGGAAAAATCGTTCTTTGCAAGAAATGGCAAGTACTCTCTTAATTGAAAGTAATATATCACCTCATTTTTGGGCTGAAGCCACTTCTACTACTTGTTATATTATAAATAGAATTTTTCTAAGACCTATATTGGAAAAGACACCTTATGAACTGCTCAAAGGTAAGAAACCAATTGTTTCAAACTTTCATGTATTCGGTTGCAAATGTTTTATCCTAAAGAATTCAAGTGATCGAATTGGTAAGTTTGAAGAAAAATCAGATGAAGGAATTTTCTTTGGCTACTCCATGACAAGAAAAGCCTTCAGAGTCTTCAACAAACGCACTCAAACTGTGGAAGAATCCATGAATATGAAGTTCGAAGATTCGTTACAAAATCAGACTCATCCTGAAGACTTAGAGTCTGGGCAAGTGTCTACAAATTCTCATGAAGAAAATCAAGCCTCAAACACTGAGCCTCAAGCAAATTCCGAAATTCCAACTGAAGAAGAGCTTCACCAAATTGGCAAATCAACTACAAATTGGAAGCAAAAGTCAAGTCATCCCCCAGACCTCATCATTGGCAATATTGATGAAGAAGTTCGTACTAGGTCTAAAAGACGAGAAGCTTCTAGTGCTCTTGCACTAATTTCTGAGTTCGAACCAAAAAATATAGAAGATGCATTGAAAGAAGAAAGCTGGATCGAAGTAATGCAAGAAGAACTAAACCAATTCAAAATCAACAACGTTTGGGAGCTAGTTCCTAAACCAAAAGGAAAATCAATCATTGGCACCAAATGGGTTTTCAGGAACAAGCTTGATCAACAAGGAAAAGTGGTAAGGAATAAAACAAGACTTGTAGCAAAAGGCTACACACAAGAAGAAGGCATCGACTATGACGAAACCTATGCTCCTGTGGCAAGGTTAGAAGCTATAAGAATACTTCTTGATTTTGCTTGTTTTAAAAAGTTCAAGTTATTCCAAATGGACGTGAAAAACGCATTCCTAAATGGAGTCATTCAAGAAGAAGTCTATGTGGAACAACCACCAGGATTTGAAGATCCTAAAAGACCAAACCTTGTTTTCAAGTCAAGAAAGCCTTATATGATTTAAAACAAGCACCCCAAGCATGGTATGAAAGGTTAAGCAATTTTTTAATTCAAAATGGCTTCTCTAAAGGTAAAGTAGATACTACCTTATTTATAAAGAGAGAAGGTAAGGATTTCATACTTGTTCAAATTTATGTTGACGATATTATTTTTGGTTCCTCTAATGAGAAACTTTGCAAGAATTTTTCAAAGTGTATGCAGAACGAATTTGAGATGAGCATGATGGGAGAACTAAACTTCTTTTTGGGACTTCAAGTCAATCAATCAAGTGAAGGAACTTTCATCCATCAAGAGAAGTATGCAAAAGACCTTATCAAGACGTTTGGAATGGAGAATTGCAAGAAAACAGAAACTCCTATGTCAAGCTCATCAAAGCTGGATAAAGACGAACAAGGGAAGAGTGTAGACCAAAAGCTATACAGAAGTATAATCTGGTCACTTCTTTACCTTACAGCTTCTAGACCTGATATCTTGTTTGTGTCTACATTTGTGCTAAATTTCAATCTGATCCTAAAGAATCCCATATGTTTGCTGTTAAGCGTATCATTAAATATGTTGCAACTACATCTAAGCTAGGTCTATGGTATTCTAAGAAAGGAGATTTTACTCTTCTTGGATATTCTGATGCTGACCTTGCTGGTTGTAGAGTGGATAGAAAAAGCACTACAGGTACATGTCAATTATTGGGAAACAAGATGGTGTCTTGGTTCTCAAGAAAACAGGGTACCGTGACTCTTTCAACCGGCCGAAGCGAGTACATTGCTCTTGGAAGTTGCTGCTCTCAAATTCTATGGATGCAACAGCAATTGAGAGACTTTGGAGTTGATGAAACACATACGAAGATCAAATGTGACAATACCAGCACAATCAACCTCACAAAAAATCCAATACTTCATTCAAGAGCAAAGCACATTGAAATCAAGCATCATTTCATTCGAGATCATGTTCAAAGTGGAGATGTTGTAATTCAGCATGTAGATTCAAAGAATCAATTGGCGGATATATTCACAAAACCCCTAGAGAAGGCTCACTTTGAATCAATTTGTTCAAGACTGGGAATTGTGAATTTTGAAGATATTCGAGACTCATCGCTAAAGTCTCGAAGGTGGTTCGACTCATCGCTAAAGTCAAGGTGGTTCGCTCATCGCTAAAGTCTGAAGGTGGTTCAGACTCATCGCTAAGTCTGGAGGTGGTTCAAACTCAACGCTAGGTCTGAAGACGGCTCAGACTCAAAGCAAGGTCTGAAAGCGTTTCACACTCTACGTAAAGTCGATTGTGCTCGACGCAAAGGTAAGGTCCGAAAAGGGTTCGAGACTCAAAGGTAAAGTCCGAACATCCGTCGGACTCTGTACTATTTTATCTCTTTACGAATTTCTTTTTCGTATTCTCTCTTTAACATATTTTTGGTAATTACTTTTCAGTATTTCAAAATCTCTTTTCGCTCTTTTTCTGACATGCATTAATGGCAGTTTACATTTTCAAAAACGGCAGTTTTCTTTTTACGGTTTATTTTTGGCAATTCTTTTCTTTCACTTTTTGGCGACAATTCGTATTTCGGTGATTTTTCTCCCATTATTTATACTCTCGAACCGTCACTTTTACTCTCAGCTACTCCCTTGCGATTCAACTTTATACTCTTTCACTCTCAAAACCCTAAAAATCTCCTTTTGCCATTTCCATTTCGTCCCTTTTTCGCCTCAAAGTTTCCATTTTTCCTCACGTACAAGTTGAAACTTTGCTTACTCTACAAGAATGTCGTCTCGCAAGTCCTCCAGAATTGCAAGCAGGGGACCACAAAGACAGCAAGAGGGTCCTACAAGGGTGGACCTAACGGAGGAAGACTCGCCTCAACGAGAAGTAGAGAGTCAACATGCTGAGGAAGTTGTTACTGAAGCAGAACCGGTAAGAACTCTTAAGCCAAATGTTGCTTACGATCTCTATAAAAGGCTCAAAGAAGGGAAGGTTAGCCTTAAGACGATCGAGGAGTATTTGAAGGAGAGGGGATTTAGGAGTGAGTATGCGTTTCTGAAGGAGATGGAAAAGCTGAAGGTTGTTGGTGAAGGCACTGCACAAAGGACGCTGGAAAATATTCCGAGCGATCCATTTGAGAATGCTCCTGCTAAAACTTTAGATGATGATGAGAGACTTTTCTCTCATTTTGAGCCTCGTTTTGGTGTGGTTGCCAACACTGTTTGTCCTCCAGGGAGCTTATTTCGGTCGAGGGAGCATGAACGAGTTTATGCGAAGCTATTAAAAAGGAGAGCGGTCAATCCAAGGAGTGTGGATTTTGACTTCCTAGATTCAATAAGGATTAATTTATGAGGGAAGTTTGCTAGGTTGCAATTGAAAAATTTCTGCATGGATATGACTGTGGCCCACTCTGAATTGACAGCTTACTTGAATCTATCCTTTTTGGATGCAAATCATTTGTCCTTTTCTTTGATGGACAAAGATTATGTTGTTGATGTTGACTTGCTGGCTGACATCATTGGTGTGAAAAGAAGGAGTTTCCAGCCAATCAAAGTCTCAACAGCCTATGCAACATTGGATATTGTACAAGACAGATCTGTTGAAGGCAAGATATCCTACACTAGGATGAATGCCACCAATGTTTTGTTGCATAAAGTTGTCATCAACTGCATCCGGCCAAAATCGATCTCGAAGACCGATGTTTCCAAAACAGAGGCAAAGCTGATGTTTGCCATCAACCAGGGCAGACCTTTCTCACTTCCACATGTCATACTTTTCCATATGTATGACATGTGGTGAAGGATAAGGGTTAGCTGCCTTATTCATCAATTATCACCAAATTGTTTAGGCATTTTGATATTCAAGTCCCTGCATCTTTGTGCCTAACAAAATTGAATTCGATGCTCGTTGGTGAGAAGATGGTGATGAAGATGAAATTTCCAGAATTGACTGCAGCACTAGAAAGGTTGAGGAGGGAAACACCTTCAAGAGAAATCCCCACTGCTTCATCGAAAAGGAAGGGCAAAGAGCCCATGGCTGAAAAGAAAAGAGGAAAGATCATCCTGCAAGACGAGGAGTATGTGTTAAAGAAAAATCCCTTGGAGTTTTGAAGTTGACAAAACAGCCTCAACTGTGTGGTCTAAGGACTCCAAGACTCAGTCGGCTACATCTGAAGTTATCAAGGTCTAAAGGTTTTCAAAGACAATCAGACCTAGAATTTCGGTCTGAAATTTTTCCGTCTGAGGTCAATCAAGACTCAGTTTCCTTCTGAAGACCTTCAAGACTCAGTTTCAGTCTGATGACCCTCAAGACCCAAATCTAAGTCTGAAGACAGTTCGCGATTTTTACAGGCTGGCGACAGGTTATTCTTATGGCTACGGAAAATAGATATTGGATTTCGTTTTTCCTATTCTTAACCATGGAATATCTCTAGCTATAATTAAGAGCTTGGAAGATTTGATTCTTCGGATTTTATCCGTTGAAGATCAAGATTATTTTTGGAAGAATCTAATTTTGGGAACTCAAGATCCTGATTGTATGGGCGAACAGGATTGATGAGCTACTGTCTACTTACGTTTTCGAAACAAAGGAGATCACTTAAATTCATTCAGTCCAACGGGTTGATTGGATGAATGTTTTGGTAAGTGCCAACGGGTATGATGGCACGGAGACTATTTAAGGCGGATCGACGTTGCTTGGAAACAAGGAGAGACTGGTAGAAATATCTTGATGTTAGAATCTCCAAAATCATTTGTTCTCTAAAGTCTTTCATATTCAAATTGTGTATCAAAGAGAGTGAGATATAGTGCGAAAGCAGTAGAAGGCTGTAGGAGAGACTGTCAATTGAAGAAGTCTAATCCGTCAACTGTAAAGACACTCTTTGCTACATAGTGATTACAGCCAGTTGGCTGCCAGCGTGGAGAGTGGACGTATGCTTGGTCTAAACCAAACCACTATAATCCTTGTGTCAATTCTCTCTTACCCTACTCTATTTACTTTGTGAATACGTAATATGTTTATTATTGATATATCTTTGATATCAACGTATTGCATCGCAAAAGATTCCAAAAGAATTCCGCAACAACCTATTCACCCCCCTCTACGTTGATTCACTAGCTCATTTCAATTGGTATCAGAGCAGGTTGCTTATTTGTTAGAAGTGTTATTACTTCTGAAGCTAAAGATCTATGGCTAGTGTTTTGGCTGCAGGGTTAATTGAAGGTCAGAGTAATACCAGACCTCCCTACTTCGATGGCAAGGATCACAACGTATGGAAAAACAAGATGAAGGCGTTCCTAAGATCTAAAGATCCTATGGAATGGGATGTAGTGGAGAACGAGATTATTCCTAAAGTTACATCAAGCACAGGAAAAGAAATAGCTGATGGAGCAGGATTACCACAAGCAGAAATCTCTAAGAGACGTGCTCTTGACGCAAAGGCTATTCACTCTCTCTATTGTGCATTATCTCCTACTGAGTATAATAGAATTTCATCTTGTGATACAGCCAAAGAAGTTTGGGACAGATTGCACGTTACCTATGAAGGAATAGATCGAGTTAAAGAAACCAAGATCAACATCCTTCTTCGTCAATATGAAGCCTTCAAAATGAAGCCAGAAGAAACCATTACGGATATGTTCAGTCGATTTACAGAAATTGTAAACGGCTTGGCATACCAAGGACAGCCAATCTTAGGACCTATGAAGGTCAATAAATTGTTGAGAGGGCTCTCCAAAGATTGGAATCATGTCAAAACATCTATAAGAGAAACACAGAGGATCATGCCTCTTTCAGCGGATGAATTGGTCGGCACATTTCAATCTTATGAAGTCGAGTAATTCAATGAGGAATTTGACACAAAATGTAAGAAGTCAATTGCTTTAAAGTCTAATGATGATTCTGATGTTACAGATTTAGAAGAAGACTTGGATGATGAAGAATTGGCACTTCTGATTAGAAAGTTCAAAAGGTTGAATAGAAAAGGTAGAAGATTCAATGGTAAGAAACAAAACAATCAAAGATTTCAAAGGAGCAAATGAAGAAGAAGATACCAGCAAAGAAGTTGTTTGCTTTGAATGCAAGAAAAAGAGACACATCAGACCCAACTGTCCCTTATTAAAGAAAAAGAAAGGAAAACTTGAAAAGTTCAAGAAAACATTCAAAGCTGAAACGTGGAGTGACACTGAATGTGAGGAGAGTGATGAAGAATATGCAAATTTATGTCTTATGGCGGACTCGGACTCGGATTCTAACTCGGACGCGATCGGACTCGACTCGGACTCGATTCAGACTTAGACTCAAACAATGGTATCAAGGTTAGAAATCTAAAAATTCCTACCAAAGTATCAAAATATATTGATGAACTTTGTCTCGCCTTAAAGGCTCTCTTAAAAGGATTTCTGAACCGAAAAGGGAGAATTCCAAACTGAAACAACAAGAAAAAAAGCTTACATGAAAAAGTTGAAAGTCTAGACAAGTCCCTTGCTGTTTCGAAAGAAAATGAGAATGATCTTTCAAAAGAGAATGCTTGCTTGAAAGAAGACTTATTGAAAGTCTCAAAGAAATTTTCAATAGGTTCTGAAAAGTTGGATAAGATTCTCTCTATCCAAAGACCTTACTTTAATAAATCCGGTTTAAGAATGACACAAGAAACCGTTCCTCTGATCGATTTCCCAAAAGTAAAGGAAAGAATTAGGAATAGGCCGACAAAAACTTTTTATAAAAATCATTTCCAAAAGGTTTTTGTAAAGCCTGTTGGTAGACATGCTCTTACTTGTTCAAGATGTAAAAGTGTATATCATTTTGAAAAGGAATGTCCTAAAGTTTGGAGACATGTTAAGAAGAGCTGGGCAAAGACTGTTTATACTACTAACAATGATGGACCCAAGAAGATCTGGGTACCAAAGAAGACATGAGTCTTTCTTTTAATTGTAGGTTACCTTCAAGAAGAAAGTCAAGTGGTATTTGGACAAAGGATGTTCAAGACACATGACAGAGAGACTCAAGTTGTTTTACAAAATTCTCTCATATAAAAGGAGGAAATGTCTCTTTTGGTGGTAACAACAAGGGTAAGATTGTTGGTCAAGGAACTGTGATGATTGGAACTCTCACAATCAACAACGTCTCTCCTGTTGAAGGATTGAACTACAATCTACTGAGTATTAGTCAATTATGCGATTCTGGATACAAAATCAATTTTCAAGAGGATACATGTTCTAGAACAAGCAAAGATCTATCACAGTCCTTTACTGGTCGAAGACATGGGAATATCTATTTGCTAGATATAAGGTCTGATAGTCCTCAATGCTTGATATCAATTCAAGATGAAGTCATCCTCTGGCATAGGAAGCTTGGACATGTCAATCTGAAGCAAATTGCAAAAGTATCATCCAAAAAGCTTGTTCGAGGACTTCCTAACCTCAAGTATCAAAAGCATGAATTATGCACTCCCTGTGTACTTGGTAAACAGGTTAGAAATTCTTTTAAATCTATAAATCAAGTATCCACTAATCGTGTTTTGCAGCTATTACACATGGATTTATTTGGGCCTACAAGAGTACAAAGTATTGGAAGTAAAAGATATTGCTTGGTTATAGTTGTTGATTATTCTCGTTTTACTTGGATTTTCTTTCTTGCAAATAAATCTGATGCATTGATTCATTTTACTAAGTTTGCAAAGAAGATTCAAATTGAAAAAGGATATGCAATTTCTAGTATTAAACCGATCATGGTGGAGAATTTGAAAATCATGATTTTGCCAAATATTGTGATGACAATGGTATTCAACATAATTTTTCCTCCCCATACACTCCACAACAAAATGGAGTTGTAGAAAGGAAAAATCGTTCTTTGCAAAAAATGGCAAGACCTCTCTTAATCGAAAGTAATATATCACCTCATTTTTGGGCTGAAGCCACTTCTACTGCTTGTTATATTATAAATAGAATTTTTCTAAGACCTATATTGGAAAAGACACCTTATGAGCTACTCAAATGTAAGAAACCAATTGTTTCATACTTTCATGTATTTTGTTGCAAATGTTTTATCCTAAAGAATTCAAGTGATCGAGTTGGTAAGTTTGAAGAAAAATCAAATGAAGGAATTTTCCTTAGCTACTCCATGACAAGCAAAGCTTTCAGAGTCTTCAACAAAGGCACTCAAACTGTGGAAGAATCCATGAATGTAAAGTTTGAAGATTCATTACAAAATCAGACTCAACCTGAAGATTTAGAGTCTGGGCAAGTGTCTACAAATTTTCATGAAGAAAATCAAGCCTCAGACGCTGAGCCTCAAACAAATTTAGAAATTCCAGCTGAAGAAGAGCATCACCAAATTGACAAATCAACTACAAATTGGAAGCAAAAGTCAAGTCATCCCCCAGACCTCATCATTGGCAATATTGATGAAGGAGTTCGTACTAGATCTAAGAGACGAGAAGCTTGTAGTGCTCTTGCACTAATTTCTGAGATTGAACCAAAAGATATAGAAGATGCATTGAAAGATGAAAGCTAGATCGAAGCAATGCAAGAAGAACTAAACCAATTCAAAATCAACAACGTTTGGGAGCTAGTTCCTAAACCAAAAGGAAAATCAATCATTGGCATCAAATGGGTTTTCAGGAACAAACTTGATCAACAAGGGAAAGTGGTAAGGAATAAAGCAAGACTTGTAGCAAAAGGCTACACACAAGAAGAAGGCATCGACTATGACGAAACCTATGCTCCTGTGGCAAGATTAGAAGTTATAAGATTACTTCTTGCTTTTGCTTGCTTTAAAAATTTCAGGTTATTCCAAATGGACGTGAAAAATGCATTCTTAAATGGAGTCATTCAAGAAGAAGTCTATGTGGAACAACCACCAGGATTTGAAGATCCTAGAAGACCAAACCTTGTTTTCAAGCTGAAGAAAGCCTTATATGATTTAAAACAAGCACCCCGAGCATGGTATGAAAGGTTAAGCAATTTTTTAATTCAAAGTGGCTTCTCTAAAGGTAAAGTAGATACTACCTTATTTATAAAGAGAGAAGGCAAGGATTTCATACTTGTTCAAATTTATGTTGATAACATCATTTTTGGGTCGTCTAATGAGAAACTTTGCAAGAATTTTTCAAAGTGTATGCAGAACGAATTTGAGATGAGCATGATGGGAGAACTAAACTTCTTTTTGGGACTTCAAGTCAATCAATCAAGTGACGGAACTTTCATCCATCAAGAGAAGTATGCAAAAGACCTTATCAAGAAGTTTGGAATGGAGAATTGCAAGAAAACAGAAACTCCTATGTCAAGCTCATCAAAGCTAGATAAAGACGAACAAGGGAAGAGTGTAGACCAAAAGCTATACAGAAGTATAATCGGGTCACTTCTTTACCTTACAGCTTCTAGACCTGACATCTTGTTTAGTGTCTGCATTTGTGCTAGATTTCAATCTGATCCTAAAGAATCTCATATGTCTGCTGTTAAACCTATCATTAAATATGTTGCAACTACATCTAAGCCAGGTCTATGGTATTCTAAGAAAGGAGATTTTACTCTTCTTGGATATTCTGATGCTGACCTTGCTGGTTGTAGAGTGGATAGAAAAAGCACTACAGGTACATGTCAATTATTGGGAAACAAGATGGTGTCTTGGTTCTAAAAAAAACAGGGCACCGTGGCTCTTTCAACCGCTGAAGCAGAGTACATTGCTCTTGGAAGTTGCTGCTCTCAAATTCTATGGATGCAACAGCAATTGAGAGACTTTGGAGTTGATGAAACACATACAGAGATCAAATGTGACAATACCACCGCAATCAACCTCACAAAGAATCCAATACTTCATTCAAGAGCAAAGCACATTGAAATCAAGCATCATTTCATTCGAGATCATGTTCAAAGTGGAGATGTTGTAATTCAGCATGTAGATTCAAAGAATCAATTGGCGGATATATTCACAAAACCCCTAGAGAAGGCTCACTTTGAATCAATTTGTTCAAGACTGGGAATTGTGAATTTTGAAGATATTCGACTCATCGCTAAAGTCGAAGGTGGTTCGGACTCATCGCTAAGTCGGGGAGGTGGTTCGGACTCAACGCTAGGTCCGAAGACGGCTCGGACTCAAAAGCAAGGTCTGAAAGCGTTTCAGACTCTACGTAAAGTCTGATTGTGCTCAGACGCAAAGGTAAGGTTTGAAAAGGGTTCAGAATCAAAGGTAAAGTCTGAACATCCGTTAGGCTCTGTACTATTTTCTCTTTTTACGAATTTCTTTTTCGTATTCTATCTTTAACATATTTTTGGTAATTATTTTTCAGTATTTCAAAATCTCTTTTTGCTTTTTTTCGAACATGCATTAATGGCAGTTTACATTTTCAAAAAGGGCAGTTTTCTTTTTACGGTTTATTTTTGGCAGTTCTTTTCTTTCACTTTTTGGCGACGATTCGTATTCCGGTGATTTTTCTCTCACTATTTATACTCTCGAACCGTCACTTTTACTCTCAGCCACTCCATTGCGATTCATCTTCATACTCTTTCACTCTCAAAACCCTAAAAATCTCCTTTTGCCGTTTCCATTTCGTCCTTTTTTCGCCTCAAAGTTTCTATTTTTCCTCACGTACAAGTTGAAACTTTGCTTGCTCTACAAGAATGTCGTCTCGCAAGTCCTCCAAAATTGCAAGCAGGGGACCACAGAGACAGCAAGAGGGTCCTACAAGGGTGGACCTAACAGAGGAAGATTCGCCTCAACGAGAAGTAGCGAGTCAACATTTTGAGGAAGTTGTTACCGAAGCAGAACCGGTAAGAACTCTTACGCCAAATGTTGCTTACGATCTCTATAAAAGGCTCAAAGAAGGGAAGGTTAGCCTTAAGACGATCGAGGAGTATTTGAAGGAGAGGGGATATAGGAGTGAGTATGCGTTTCTGAAGGAGATGGAAAAACTGAAGGTTGTTGGTGAAGGCACTGCACAAAGGACGCTGGAAAATATCTCGAGTGATCCATTTGAGAATGCTCCTGCTGAAACTTTAGATGATGATGAGAGACTTTTCTCTCATTTTGAGCCTCGTTTTGGTGTGGTTGCCAACACTTTTTGTCCTCCTGGGAGTTTATTTCGATCGAGGGAGCATGAACGAGTTTATGCGAAGCTGTTAAAAAGGGGAGTGGTCAATCCAAGGAGTGTAGATTTTGACTTCCTAGATTCAATAAGGATTAATTTAAGAGGGAAGTTTGCTAGGTTGCAATTGGAAAATTTCTGCACAGATATGACTGTGGCCCACTCTGAGTTGGCAGCTTACTTTTACTCGAATCTATCCCTTTTGGATGCAAATCATTTGTCCTTTTCTTTTATGGACAAAGATTATGTTGTTGATGTTGACTTGCTGGCTGACGTCATTGGTGTGAAAAGAAGGAGTTTCCAGCCAATCAAAGTCTCAACAGCCTATGCAACATTGGATATTGTACGAGACAGATCTGTTGAAAGCAAGATATCCTACACTAGGATGAATGCCACCAATGTTTTGTTGCATAAAGTTGTCATCAACTGCATCCAGCCAAAATCGACCTCGAAGACCGATGTTTCCAAAATAGAGGCAAAGCTGATGTTTGCCATCAACCAGGGCAGACCTTTCTCACTTCCACATGTCATACTTTTCCATATGTATAGGACAGTGGTGAAGGATAAGGATCAGCTGCCTTATTCATCAATCATCACCAAATTGTTTAGGCATTTTGATATTCAAGTCCCTGTATCTTTGTGCCTAACAAAGTTGAATTCGATGCTCGTTGGTGAGAAGATGGTGATGAAGATGAAATTTCCAGAACTGACTATAGCACTGGAAGGGTTGAGGAGGGAAACACCTTCAAGGGAGATCCCCACTGCTTCTTCGAAAAGGAAGGGCAAAGAGCCCATGGCTGAAAAGAAAAGAAGAAAGATCATCCTGCAAGACGAGGAGGATGAAGAAGATGCCATGACTTTGTCCACTCTCTCTAGGTTGAGGAGCCCTGTAATCCTGAGAACAAAAGCTGAAGAGAGAGCGAGAAAAGAAGCAGAGGAGAAGGAAGCAAAGAAACAGAGGAAAGAGAAGGAAGAGAAAGAAAGGAGAAGAGAAGAGGAGAGAAAGAGAAAAGAAGAGGAGAGGCAAAGAAGAGAGGAGGAAAAGCAAAGAAGAGAAGAGGAAAGAAGAAGAAGAGAAGAAGAAGAGAGAAAAAGAGAAGAAGAAAGAAGAAGAGAAGAAGAGAGACAGGAGGAAAGCTGAAGAAGAAGAAAGAAGAAGGAAGGCTGAGGAAGAAAGCAAAATGCGGGAGGATATGGCTGCTGCCTTTGAGCCATCTTTTGCTGGGGAAGAGACCGAGAAACATCCTCGTGCTGATGTGGATGTTGGCGATGAATTTTCCACTCCACCCACCGGCATTCATTCGGGGGAGTTGCTTTGCGAGACAAGGAACAATATCGCCACTACATTTTAGTGATGTGAGTAGGTCCGGTGCTGACGCTGAGGAGGTTTATGCATCACACTTCCCAGAGCATGAAGAATCCTCACCTGCTGAGAAGGAAAGGGCTGAAAGGGAAGCTCCGAGTTTTCAAACCCATTCTGTTGGTCCAAGTGGAAGCATTGCCAATTCCACAGCATTTTCACAGCTGTTGGATGTTATGCTGGACTTAAAAAGATAGGTTTTTGGGATGAGCTTTGAAATAAGAGACTTGAAGAAGGCACTGCTGAGTACTTCAGTGAACATGCAAGAACAGATCATTGCATTGAGAGCACAAGTGGAGTCAAATCAGACCAGTGCAGAATTGGCTTCAGTGAAGGAAAATCTTGCCAAACTTGACAAGTCAGTCCAGGAGCTTAGCAAGTTTCAGCTTGTTCATTTCCCTGCAGGCCCCTAAAAATTTTCAAAACTTTATCTCAATTTCACTCTACCTCTTTGATGGGACAAAAAGGGGGAGAGTTGCGTAGATTTGATTGCAGGTTTTGAAGATTTGATTGAAGTTTTTGAAGCTAAGGAAGCTTGGAGAGTTTTTATTTTTATCTATTTTGAAGTGTGATTTTATTTTAGACTGTTTTTATTTCGGATTTCGATTGGGTTGTTTGAACTTCCATGACCTTATGCTGATGTGATGATTTGGATTTAGACTTGTGAATTTGATTGCAGGATTACTATATTTTGTGAGGATAATTGTTATTGGACTAACACTCTGTTTTGCATATATAATCCTCAAAATATATGAGTTTTTCCTTGCAGGTTTTTAATTCACAAATCTATCGAGGGTTTTGTCACCATCAAAAAGAGGGAGATTGTTGAAGAAAAATCCCTTGGAGTTTTGAAGTTGACAAAACAGCCTCAACAAAGTGGTCTAAGAACTCCAAGACTCGGTCGCTACGTCCGAAGTTGTCAAGGTCTAAAGGTTTTCAAAGACAGTTAGACCTAGAATTTCGGTCTGAAATTTTTCCGTCGAAGTCGGTCAAGACTCGCTTTCCGTCGAAGACCTTCAAGACTCGGTTTCCGATGACCCTCAAGACCCAAATCTAAGTCTCAAGACAGGTTCGCGATTTTTTACGGATCGGCGACGGAGTTATTCTTATGGCTACGGAAAGATAGATATTGGATTTCGTTTTTCCTATTCTTTACCATGGAATATCTTTGGTTGTGATCAAGAGCTTGAAAGATTTGATTCTTCAGATTTTATCTGTTGAAGATCAAGATTATTTTTGGAAGAATCTAATTTTGGGAACTCAAGATCCTAATTGTATGGGCGAACAGGATTGATGAGTTGTTGTCTACTTACGTTTTCGAGACAAAGGAGATCACTTAAATTCATTCAGTCCAACGGGTTGATTGGATGAATGTTTTGGTAAGTGCCAACGGGTATGATGGCACGGAGACTATTTAAGGTGGATCGACGTTGCTTGGAAACAAAAGGAGACACTGGTAGAAATATCTTGATGTTAGAATCTCCAAAATCACTTATTCTCTAAAGTCTTTCATATTCAAATTGTGTATCAAAGAGAGTGAGATATAGTGCGAAAGCAGCAGAAGGCTGTAGGAGAGACTGTCAATTGAAGAAGTCTAATCCGTCAACTGTAAAGACACTCTTTGCTACATAGTGATTACAGCCAGTTGGCTGCCAGCGTGGAGAGTGGACGTAGGCTTGGTCTAAGCCAAACCACTATAATCCTTGTGTCAATTCTCTCTTACCCTACTCTATTTACTTTGTGAATACGTAATTTGTTTATTATTGATATATTTTTGATATCAACATATTGCATCGCAAAAAATTCCAAAAGAATTCCGCAACAACCTATTCACCCCCCTCTAGGTTGATTCACTAGCTCATTTCAGGATGAAGAAGATGCCATGACTTTGTCCACTCTCTCTAGGTTGAGGAGCCCTATAATCCTGAGAACAGAGGTTGAAGAGAGAGCGAGAAAAGAAGTAGAGGAGAAGGAAGCAAAGAAACAAGAGGAGAGAAAGAGAAAAGAAGAGGAGAGCAAGAGAAAAGAAGAGGAAAGGAAGAGAAAAGAAGAGGAAAGGCAAAGAAGAGAAGAAGAGGAGAGAAAAAGAGAAGAAGAGAGACAGAGGAAAGCTGAAGAAGAAGAAAGAAGAAGGAAGGCTGAGGAAGAAAGCAAAATGCAGGAGGATATGGCTGCTGCATTTGAGCCATCTTTTGCTAGGGAAGAGACCGAGAAACATCCTCGTGCTGATGTGGATGTTGGCGATGAATTTTCCACTCCACCCACCGGCATTCATTCGGGGGAGTTGCTGCGAGAACAAGGAACAATATCGCCACTACATTTTAGTGATGTGAGTAGGTCCAGTGCGACTCGAGGATGTCTTTGCATCACACTTCCCAAAGCATGAAGAATCCTCACCTACTGAGAAGGAAAGGGCTGAAAGGGAGGCTCCTAGCTTTCAAACCCATTCTGCTGGTCCAAGTGGAAGCAATGCCAATTCCACAGCATTTTCACAGCTGTTCGATGTTATGCTGGACTTAAAAAGGCAGGTTTTTGGGATGGACTTTGAAATGAGAGACTTGAAGAAGGCACTGTTGAGTACTTCAGTGAACATGCAAGATCGATCAATGTACGAGAGCACAAGTGGAGTCAAATCGGACCGGTGCGACTGGCTTCGGTGAAGGAAAATCTTGCCAAACTTGACAAGTCGGTCCGGGACATTAGCAAGTTTCAACTTATTCGTTTCCCTGCAGGACCCTAAAATTTTCAAAACTTTATCTCAATTTCACTCTACCTCTTTGATGGGACAAAACGGGGGAGAGTTGCGCAGATTTGATTGCAGGTTTTGAAGATTTGATTGAAGTTTTTGAAGCTGAGGAAGCTTGGAGAATTTTTATTTTATTTTGATGCAGATTTGATTGCAGGTTTTGAAAATTTGATTGAAGTTTTTGAAGCTGAGGAAGCTTGGAGAATTTTTATTTTATTTTGATCTATTTTGAAGTCTGATTTCATTTTATTTAGACTGTTTTTATTTCAGATTTCGATTGGGTTGTTTGAACTTCCATGACCTTATGCTGATGTGATGATTTGGATTTAGACTTGTGAATTTGATTGCAGGATTACTATATTTTGTGAGGATAATTGTTATTGGACTAACACTATGTTTTGCAGATATAATCCTCAAAATATATATGAGTTTTTCCTTGCAGGTTTTTAATTCACAAATCTGTCGAGGGTTTTGTCACCATCAAAAAGGGGGAGATTGTTGAAGAAAAATCCCTTGGAGTTTTGAAGTTGACAAAACAGCCTCAACAGTGTGGTCTAAGGACTCCAAGACTCAGTCGGCTACGTCTGAAGTTGTCAAGGTCTATCAAAGACAGTCAGACTCAGAATTTCGGTCTGAATTTTTTCCGTCTGAAGTCAGCCAAGACTCAGTTTCCGTCTGAAGACCTTCAAAACTCAGTTTCAGTCTGATGACCCTCAAGACCCAAATCTAAGTCTGAAGACAGTTCGCGATTTCTACAGGCTGGCGACAGGTTATTCTTATGGCTACGGAAAGAAAGATATTGGATTTCGTATTTCCTAAACTTAACTATGGAATATCTATGGCTGTGATCAAGAGCTTGGAAGATTTGATTCTTCGGATTTTTATCCGTTGAAGATCAAGATTATTTTTGGAAGAATCTAATTTTGGGAACTCAAGATCCTAATTGTATGGGCGAACAGGATTGATGAGCTACTGTCTGCTTACGTTTTCGGGACAAGGAGATCGCTTAAATTGATTCAGTCCAACGGGTTGATTGGATGAATGTTTTGGTAAGTGCCAACGGGTATGATGGCACGGAGACTATTTAAGGTGGATCGACGTTGCTTGGAAACAAAAGGAGACACTGGTAGAAATATCTTGATGTTAGAATCTCTAAAATCACTTGTTCTCTAAAATCTTTCATATTCAAATTGTGTATCAAAGAGAGTGAGATATAGTGCGAAAGCAAGTGAAGGCTGTAGGAGAGACTGTCAATTGAAGAAGTCTAATCCGTCTACTTGTAAAGGCACTCTTTTGCTACATAGTGATTACAGCCCAGGTTGGCTGCCGGGCGTGGAGAGTGGACGTAGGCTTGGTCTAAGCCGAACCACTATAATCCTTGTGTCAATTCTCTCTTTCCCTACTCTATTTACTTTGTGAATACGTAATCTATTTATTATTGATATATCTTTGATATCATCGTATTGAATCGCAAAAGATTCCAAAAGAATTTCGCAACAACCTATTCACCCCCCTCTAGGTTGATTCACTAGCCCATTTCAATAGTAGCTTACCTCAAAGGCTAATAAATACTCTACAGTTCCTTCTCTAAGATGACATATCGAGCCATCGAGCTACTATAGTATACTAACAATGCTCACTGAAGCTGTGCGGACCTTAATTGCTCATCGAAGCTGTGTGATACTTAGGGTATGCTGCCAATCTAAGTTGAGGTATCAAGCCTATAGGTTGATACTGTATACCATTCTAATCCATAAATGAATTCTCAACTTTTATAATACCCGATAAAAATACTCGTGTGTGGGTACACGATCGGCCTTAGTTAAAATATAATAATTTCCTTTCCATAAATCCCACCATTTTATATGGTCCACCAAAATATTTTTGGCGTTATAAACCAGCACTCGGTTATTTTCCAATTAAATAATAAAAATAAATAAATTTAGGAATAAATTCTCAAATTCACAATTTACTCACAATCAGCATAAATTTGAACTCAATTAAATAAACAAATTACATAAATGCAATTACCATAAAATTCCGATCTCCGACTATCTCGGTCTAATTTCCAGAAAATTAATAATTACAGAAAATTAATAAATAAATACCAATGAATAGAAAATAAGCAAACTTAGGCCCGTAAAACCTAATTAAAAGCCGAGACGAGCCCAGAAAATTTTTGAACTACTCTAGATAAATACTAGAGCTTGTCTAGGCTCTAACTACACTACTCTAACCATCTAACATGCAACAACAATTAATTAAATCGCTAATCTAATCTAACTATCCATCTAAATCAAGCTTAGCCTAAACTAATCAACCCTTAAACGTCATTAACTTACTAGGCAAGGATTAGTGAGTCAAACTCACTTGATCGACGATCCACTTGCATCAAACTGACAGGGACGCGACGAGGGGCAAGAAACTCCAAAGTGGGACCAACTTTTGAGGTCTAGAAGCAGGCCAAAATGGGCCTAAACAGTGCTAGAAACCCATTGAACTCAGCTTCTGTTTGGGGCTGATTGATGGCTGATCGCAGGCTGTTTGAGCGAGCAAAGACCAGCGGCGAACAGGCGGGGGCTTCAACAGTTCGAACGGGCAGCTCCGGGTTTCGACAGTGGTTGGAGGTGGCTGAATGGCTCCGGCACGACCTGAGGCAATGAGCAAGGACGGGCCAAGCAGCTGGGCTGCAGCTAAGGGGGAGAGGCACACGCGAGCGTGCAGTGGCATTGCGGTGGCTCCAGCAGGCTTCGACAGTGGCGTGCAACAAGGGAAGAGGCTTCAACAGCGGGCTAGCTTTGTTGGTTCTAGTGTTCTAAGCTGAAGGCAGCAAGAAGAGGGAGAGAGGGAGGGTGGTTGATGGCTTGAGGGGGAGAAGGGACAAGGGGACCACTTGATCTCTCTTATCTCATCATTTTATCCCTTATAGAGGTCCCCACCAACTCAGCTGGCTTGTAAAGCCATTTCCTTAGCCCTTTGGCTTCCTCTAGAAGCCTTGAAGAGGTCCAAAAGTTGGGTCCAATGGGGGCATACGAATTTGTACATGATTTTGCATCAATTGGACCCAAATGCTTCTCAATTCAATTCAATTTGGCCTTTATAATTCTAATATCAAGTCCTCAATCAAATTGCTATTTTTCCTCACCAATATAACCCACTTGCATCCCAATTGCGCGATCGAAGACAGTACTTGACATTTTATGAACAAAAACGACCCTATCACGACTTTTTCCCAAAAAGTCTTCATTTGTAGAAAAATCTTTAGAGACCGAGTCAACGTTCCTAAAATGACTTGTGACATGACAAAACTTCTAATTTCTGAAATCGGATTCAAATTTGCTATTAATTTCAATCTAGCGCGATTTTAGCGTGACTAAAGCTACCAAGTAACTTTCGGAAATTTTTAGTGCAAATGACCCATGGTCAATTTTCTTCAAGCCATAATAAACCCCTTCGACACATTGGTGACTCTCGGTAGTCGTGAAAATCCTGAGGTTTCAAATATGGATATAGGGTACCAAAACGATAGAAAAATCAGTCTACTACCAGTTGATGAGAATTTTGCAATTTAGTAGGATCACCCACGTTTAATCACATATTTCGATCGAACTGACCTTTCTCTAATCTCTAATCGATTTTTAACTGTGCCGTAATGATCTCTGTAGATAAGCACGGTTGAGTAGCCGATTCCTTGTTGAATCCTCAAGTCTACTGTATTAAAATCTCTTAATGACTTCTCTAGATAGTCTAGTTATTTCACGAGTAATCAGCTCTAAGAATAGCACTATAGGCGCATCGATGAAATGCCCGATTTATTTAATTGAAAGCAGAACTAAAAATCCAAGATATCACAACGATTATTAGTGTCGAATGATTGATTGGTTGAGATTTATAAACTGTGCTGACGTGTATGAGGGAACTGAGACAAGGTAAGTCTTTTGACTTGGGTGTATATTGCTGCGTCTCAGTGTATTTCCTTCTTAGTTAGAGTTTAGAGGGTGAACTTGTTGAGACATGGTCTCACCCTATCGTGGGCTCAACCTTTTCAGGTCCTTAGATGGTTATTCCCCCCGAGCACTTTAGTTAGCCAAAGTAGGTCATCGAACGGATTTCTTAAATTCCCCTCCCTGGGAGCCAAGGTGCCTGGGTCTTCGAGCTCGTGTGATCCATTGTCTGGGTTGATGCAGGTCTATCCCGAAGGGTGCCCAATCAATTCAGGTCGTGGTATCATTAAGAGCGAGATGGACCCAGAGAAGGCCCCCTACAGGAATCTGAGGTGCCTATGTCAGTGTTAGAGATCACTTTTGGTGAGGGTACGGCTGACCCTCCTGGTGGTTGAGTGGTAGACCGAAGCTCCCCTAAGCTAGAGACCCTAGAGCCTTCGGTTGAGGACTCAA
This sequence comes from Eucalyptus erythrocorys, assembly GCA_014182555.1. NCBI lineage: Eukaryota > Viridiplantae > Streptophyta > Magnoliopsida > Myrtales > Myrtaceae > Eucalyptus > Eucalyptus erythrocorys. The sequence goes on from CM024604.1 coordinate 38,104,456, forward strand.
ATGTTTAGAGGGCCTGTAGTTTTCCTATTTTGGTAGACCTCTATGAATAGACTAGTATTGTAAATGAACTAGTTAGTTTTGTATAAAGGTGTGTTGTGTGGTTGTGATTTTATGGCCCTACTTTTCTATCCTATCTTTCTGTTGTTTGGGGATTTATTTATATGCTTCCGCATGTACATTAAAATGAATGGGTCGGTGACGCATCCTAGGACGTCGCAAATTAACCGACCACTGAGAGATGGGCGCGTGCTCGAGGATCAGGGCGTGACAAATCATATACATTGTTTGTTATTTTAGTCACATTATCTATAATCAATAGCTCCATAACTATTGAGGTTCAAACTTTAAGTAGTGGAAAGAAGATTTTTTGTTTAAAATGGAGTTAGTAGAAGTTCAAATTGCTCTTATAAAGGATAGGCAGGTAGATAACACCACCAATGGTACAAAATTCCATAAAGCACATTTTACTGTTTGGAAGGATAGCAATTGGATTTGCTTGTTATCCATAAAAATTTCCATTCAAGAAGACTTGAAAAGTGATTTACCGGCCGCCTACACTACTAAAACGATGATGGAATCCTTGGCGGCTTAAAATTGTGTCTTGTTTAATGTCAAAATTATGATCCATCTACAAAGACTTTTCAACGTAAGTTATTATGGTACTTATTGGGTTAGGGATTACGTCCTAAGAATGGTAGATATGACGTCTAAAATCATACTCATAAAAGAACTCATGAAATCACTGATCATTTTGACAATTTAGGTCTTAAGATAGAATCTTTCAAAAATGATTGATGATTGTTACTTCTTTTTAGAAAGAAATGTCACATAAAGATAAACTGCAGCAAATATATAAAACTTAATTGTCCAAGCGTGAGCTTGTAATTAATGATTCTTTGGCAATATTTATAAATCCAATACCTATCATAAGCTCGTCTAGTTCACTGTGACTAGATATCAGTCAGCAAATATGTTGTTTACCATAAGGGGATTGATAATGTGACATCTCGGAACATTACTTGACATGTGTTTCTCATACTATTACTTTCTTTAATGTGTAAAAGCAAAAACAAATATTTACGAATATTCTTTTAACAATTAAAGCCTTACAAATATAACTAATATACGTATGCTTCTTTTATTTATGCCACATTTTAGTTCACACAACTTCATTACATTTCGAGCAAAAGATAGAAGTCTGGGTAGGGGTAGGGGACATAAGTTTGGGCAAAGGTATGCAGACCTATCTCCATACTATACTATATTTCCAAAAGTCTACCGATAGAAATGTTCAAACTGAAGTCACGGGTTGATAACCTCTCCATCTGCTACGTCTCTGTTGTCTAGATTGAAGCCATTCAACGAACCAACTAACTCACCATCAAGATTCCAGTATCAAGCAACGAACTGAAAGGGAATACATTCTAGACTTTAATTTAAGCACACTTTTATAAAAAGCTTCATTATACATAAGGGCTCCATAACGCAAAGGTTGAGGGGTGTCCAACCTACAGTCTAAAAAATAAAAGAGATGAGTTGAAGCCCAACAAACGAAATTTTTAGTTTTAAGTTAGAAAAATCCTCTTATCACTTCACTTGATATACAGAAAATGAATACATGATCATCCAATAAGTATAATACAAACATAAATAGACTTTACATTTCCCATTTTTATTTATCATAAAAGTCGTCAACCAACAGTACGTCCATCTAGACTTATGCACAAACACATCATTATTCACACAAATGTTTTGGTTTGACACATGACAATGCATTTTATTCTTTAATATTTGATCCTCCTGAATACTCTCGGGGCATCCCGACTTACAAGGCATCCCCAACCACTGGAGCATCTCAACTTCGAGGTATTATGTAAACTTCTACCATATGGTATCCCCACCATAGGGGCATCTCGACTCTTGAGGCATCTCAAAACATTTCTTGGGGCATCTTAATCACTAGGGCATCCTGCAAACTTCCATCACGCGACATCATCAATCACCGCTATACAAGTAATGGAATTACATTAATCTCATTCATGCCACGATATATACATACTCACAAGTATATCGCACATATTTCAACTCAATTCAATGCATTAACCAAATAACCACATATCTAATAACATTTAATCATATTATGGTTGTCAAAGTATGGACATTTAATGAGTACATTATGATTCTGGACGTTGAGAAGGTTCTAGGCATTAAAATCAAGTAAGTCAAATTGGTATATTATGAGTCTAAACATTGAGTAGGTTCTGGACATTAAAATATAATAAATCAAATGTGTATGCTCTCAGTCTAGACAAACAAGTACATTCTAGTCGTAAAATTTGAACGTTGAAAAGGGTAAATTTTGACTTGATAAAAAGCTTATAGAATACAAGAACAAATCCAACAATGAACTGATTTATAAATGAACATATTCAATATTAGACAAAATCAACAAATGAATGGATTCAACAAGGAATGGATCATATCCAGTAAAGTCTGTCCAAACTAATAAATAGACTTATCAACGAACATATTCACAAGCTGATAGATTTAGCAAGCGAACAGATTGACAAATAAACAGATTCGGTTAAATGAGTAGATTCACAAATAGATAGGTTCTGTCATAGGAAATTTTAGCAAAAACAAGTGAAACGAATAGATTTGGACTTGTGGAATTCTAGTAGAAAGAAGCATAACGAATATGAAATGAAAAATCAAGACAAACATATCAGAATGACCAAATTATAACTGCTCATAATGAAGTAGAAAGAAGTAGAATGAACAAGTAATGGATTTTCTAGGCAAATATAATAGAATGAACAAATTCTAATTATCTTGAATGAGGCAGAAATAAGTAGAATGAACATGCAATGGATTTTCAAGGTAAATATAACCGCATGATAGATTCTAACTACTCATAATGAAGCAGAAAGAAGTAGAACGAACATGCAATAGATCTTCAAGATAAATATAATAGAATGATCATATCTTGAGTACCTAGAAGCACACAGAATGAACCAAAATGAACCAAAGTAAAATAAGACGAATTTGCAAGAATTTATTAGTCACTTAATAACAACCATACATATATCAAGGCTTCATTTCTCATTCAACTAAACAAGATAGAAGTAATTTAGTAAATTTAAGCTAACTTAACATTAGAAACTTTACTTAACTTGACACAACCATAAATCACGAGTTACTGATTGTCTTTACCACCTTAATTGCTCTTGAATATGAAGTTTTGCTATCCAAATTATTGGATTGAAAAGTGGAATTAACACATGCAGCTTCTGTTTGAGCTTTTGGAAGGAACGAAAAATGGGTCTTTGGCAAGATAAAATGAGTTTTGTTGAAATTAATTAAAATAATTTAATTTCTTGTAATGTTAGGTGTAAATTTACATGCTAATCTTCAGTTTGATGTGGCAATAATGCAAAGCAAGGCTCTTGCACTTGGCCAAAGAAAATGCAAGATAAAAAATCAGTCATCTTGAAATAATCTCTACTTAGTTAAAGTATAAAAGAATTTAATCACAAAAAATTATGTTCTAAGAACATATGGCCATGAAATACATAATATGAGGACAAGCGGCACTTAAATTTCTAATTAATAAACCTTGCAAAGGAAATGTGGTAGGCAAGACGAAATCTTCCTCTTCTAGCATAATTAACATAAGTTATTCACTATTATTATTAATTAACAAAAACTTGTACAATTAATATAAACCGTCTATATTAAGATTACAATTAATTAATTAATACCACAATAACATTAGCATATGTATAATTCACTTCACATGTCGGACTCAGGACGATGTACATTTATGAGAATTACTCATAGTGTCCTCCGAAATTATCCGTTTGACTAAAATTTTCACATACTTGTCTGAATAATGAGGCAAATAATACTTAGCTTAAATCCTAAGTATCGGGAATTTTCAAATATTACATAATTACTAATATAGAAATTTCGAATGTCATAAATAAATCTAAGGAAGCCAAATCAAGATGAATCATAGCTCATCGTGGAAGACAATGGTAAAGTTGACTTTAAGTCCGTGAGAGATTTCATTTTAATTCTAGTTTCTGGTTTTAATAAGAAACAATTTCATATACCTCATTTGAGATGGAACTTAGTTTCCATATCATGTTTTAACATATGTAGCTATTTTTTTGAAATTAAAAAAAAAAAGTTATTTTTATGTTTATTAAGTCATATAAGGTTGAGCATTTCATTATGTTCAATGGATTGTATATATTGTGTTTAACTCCTAATGATATATATCGCGTATATGGTTGAAAATGTTGTTTTCAAAAGACTTCTACCTAAAGGACAGTCTTATGCATTAATATCTTTGATCAAACATCAAAAGAAAAAATAGAAAGGCTAACAAAGTTCACATTTTGTCTACTCTTAAAAATTATTTAAAGACTTGTGTAGACTATTGTAGAAGTAAGATAAATAAGATGATGAATAAAATTACAATATGAAAATTTGACTTGTAAGAGGTCATTTACATTGACCTTAGTATGTCGTATATAGTAACGTTGTGTAAAACTTTTATTTCAGTACAGTCATTGACAACTATTTCTTCTATACTTGATTAAGGAAAAGTCTGAATCTCTAGATAAATTCAAGATTTTTTCGGACTAAAATCAAAAAACAGTTGAGATTAGTCTTAAAGGTGGTTAGACCTGACTATGGCGGTGAGTATTTAGGCAAATATAGCAATGCTAGATAGTTTAAAGAGCCATTTGTCAAATACTGGGAAGATTTTGGAATGGTAACTTAATTTATTCTACCTGAAAGTTTTGAATAAAATGATGTGGTTGAAAGGTATTGTCACGCCCTGATCCTCCGAGCGCATGCTCATCCCTCAATGGTCGATAAAATAGTGACGTCCCAGGACTTATCGCAGACCCATTCGTTTTTAATGCGCATGCGGAAGCGAATAAATAATCCCCAGACAACACTCAATTGGGATAGAAAAGTAGGGCCACAATTTTTCGAAAACCACAACATACTTATATACATATCAAACTAAGTCATATACCCTACTAGCTGATATATACAAGTCTACAAAAAGGTCGATTCTCAAAACAAGTTGTTCTATGACTAGCTAGTCCAACTCATTCGCTGATTCGTCAGTCTCCACAGGGTCAGGACGAGACAACAGGTTCTCCATTACGCTATCAAGAGGGTAAGTTAGATCCTCATCCAGGGCAGCATCAATTACCGCAGCGGAGATGTCAAAAGTCCTAAAGGGACCTAGCCTTATGCCATTAGGAGCATAGCAGAATCACGCTCTGAATCAATTAGGTATCTCATGATGTGGATTCTCTTCGATCCAGACAGTGGTTACAACAAGCTCATAGACCCAAAAACTTCCGGGGTCAAGGTAACTAGAAACCCGCTTGGTAACTATCATGATGCGACCATGACGTTTTGGGGGATTTTCCATCAAGAACCTAAAAAAGTTGAGCCCACGATTGGGTGAGATAACGTCTTAGCAATTCTACCCCCTAAACACCGACTAGGAAGGAAATACGCCTAAAGGCTATCTAAGCACGCAAGAGATAGGTGACTTACCTTTGCCTCCGTTCCCTCCCGCAAGTCAGTACGATTCATAAATCATCTAATCATTTCAATTCAAATCAAATCAAATTGAGTCATCGATCAATCGATCCATTTGACTCCATACCATCAAGATCATCTCTTGGTCAACCCATTCAATACTATCTATAAAGTCCGTTCACATCTAGGACTACTCACCCTAAGCTGAAGTTAGGTAGTATAGCTCGCCAAAAGCTTATAACAGAGTATACTGCTCACCAAAAGTTGACATACCAAGGCTCGTAAGTGGATATAATATACTAAAAATGCTCACCGGAAGCTGCTAAGGTATACTATTCACCAAAAGCTGATATATCAAAGCCTGTTATACTATTCTCACCAACTGAGAACGCCACCATTTTTATCATTCCTATTAAAAATAATCGTGTGTGGGTACACGGTCGGCCTTAGCCAAAATACAATATTTTCCTTTTCAAAAATCCCACCTTTTAATATGGTCCATCAAAATATTTTTGGCGTTGCAAACCGACACCCGATGTTTCTTAATTAAAAATTGAAAATACTCAATTTTGGAATAAATTCCCAAAATTATAAATTCCACTCAATTAGCACAAAATACAAATCAATTAAATAAACAAATCACACCATTGCAATAAACACGAAATTTCGGTCACCGATTATCATGGTTTAATTTCCGGAAAATAATAAATAATTAAATAATTAACAAAATTAATTAAATAAATACCAAGAAACGGTAAAAATGCACGCTTAGGCCGAAAAAGCCTAATTAAATACTAAAATAGGCTCAGAAAATTTCCCAACCTATCTAGATAAACACTACGACTTATCTACTTACTAATTGCATTACTCTAACCTCCTGACATGCATAAACAATTAACTAAATTGCTAATCCATTCTAACTAATCACCTAATCCAAGCTTAACCTAAACTAATCAACCATTAAGCATAATTAACTCCCTAAGCAGAGTTTAGTGAGTAAACTCATTTGTTTTAAAATACGATGAGTTCATGAGGATGGCAAGGCGGAGATGTGCCACAAACTCCAAAGTGGCGATACCAAGCAAGACCCGGAAGCGGTCCAAAGTGGGCCCTGAAGCTCACAGCAGGGTTGGACTACTCGGTTCTACTTCCTACTAGACGGAGCAGTTACGGTGACGATGGAGGCCAAAATAGGCTAGGCGAGCAGCTAGGTGGGCAGGTGGGCAATTTCCGGTGGTTGGACGATGGTGTACGACGGCTGGCTTGAACAAATGGAGGCTAAGCTACATCAAACAGGGGCAAAGGACGGCCAGGAACACGTGGCTAGGGCGTGAGGCAAGTAGGCGTGAAGCTAGGGTGACGAGTGACGCGACAGCGGTCCGACGACTTTGAGCGGTTGTGTGATGGCAAGGGAGGGCCTAGCTCGGCTTCTTTGTAATTTTTAGAGCTCACAAGGACAATAAGGGAGAAAGTGAGGTCTGCTGAAGAAGAAGGGCCAGTTACAACTTGAAGGGGGGCTACCAACCTTTTTGATGGTCTTTCTTATCCCCTTGAGCTCATCCAACAAGCCCTACCATTCCAGCCTTGGTCAACAGCCCTTATCCACTCTAAAACTTCCCCAACACACTTGCCAAAAGGTCCAAAAGGTTGTGTACCAAGGGGACCTACGAATTTGGGCACAAATTACCCAAATTGAACCAAATCCTCTTCAATTCACATCCAATTGAGCTCAATTTCGGCCCTATCGAGTCCTTGATCAAATTGACATTTTTCCTCGTCCATAGAACCAACTTGCATCCCAAAAACGCGATAAAAAATGGTCCCCTGAATTTTCCGGTCGAAAATGGCCTTACTTTGAAATTTCGCCAAAAATATCGATTTGCAGAAAAATCTTCGGAGGATGAGTCAATGTTCCTAAAATGACTCATGACATGACAGAACTTTCAATTTCTGAAATCGGATTCAAATTCGTGGTAAATTTTAACCGGACATGATTTTAGCGTGACCTAATCTACCAAGAAGCATTTAGAAATTTTTGGTGCAATTGACCCGTGGTCAATTTTCTTCAAGGCACAACGTACCTCTTCGACATATTGGCGACTCTCGGTGGTCATGAAAATCTTGAGGTTCCAAATATGGGCACAAGGTACCCAAAACGATAGAAAATCGATTTAGTGCCGATTGACGAGAATTTTTAAATCAGGTGGAATCACCCATACTTTGATCACACATCTTAGTCGAATCGACCTATCTCCAGTCTTTGATCGATTTTTAATTGTGCTATAATGACCCTTGTAGACTAGCACGGTTGAGCAGTCGATTCCTGGTCGAATTCTCAAGTCTATTGCATTAAAATCCCTTAACGGCCTTACTTGATAAGCTAGTTATCTCATGAGTGGCCATCTTAGAAAAAAGCACTATAGGCGCGTCGATGAAAAGCCCAACTTATCTAATCGAAAACAGAACTTGAAAATCAGGATACCACAGGTGTAATCATACCATAATGGACATGATGATAAGTATGATTAGTATGACTAATTTGCTTGATTTTTCTGTGGGTTGATGCTTTGAAAACAATATTTTCACATACAAAACCGTGTTTCTATCAAGATTGTTCCATTAATTCTCTTTGAGTGATAGACTTGATGTAAACCTAACTTGAAACATCTTAAGGTTTCAGGTATTCTACAAAAGTGAGGTTATATAAATCCAACGTTAAGTAAGCTGGAATCTAGAATCTAGAATCATTTACTATTATTTCATTTCTTACCTAGATCATTTGAAGGGGCATCAATTTTATAACCTTGATAAAGGTACAAGAATTGTGGAATCACATCCAATAAAGTTTTTAAAGTTCGATGTAGCCGTAAAAGATAGCTACATTCAGACTATTAAGGATAATAATTAGGTGGAGACCACTATGTCTTTATCTTTACCGATATAGATAATTATAAAGTCTCCTATATCACAAACTAAGCTTATTGAGATTTAGGGTACTGTTATTGAGATAGTTTTTGATAAAATTTCTCAAGCCTCTCAAGTGCAAAATGAAGTGGTTGTAGCTCAACTTAGGATATTTGCTAAGGAGAGATGATCAGTTATATTACTTGACTATATATTCTATCTACGAGAACATGACTATGATATCTTATATATGCTTGATCTAGTGACTTATGCAAATGTTGTTTCTTGTCCTCAATTAGATCTGTGGTTAGATGCGATGAAAGATGAGATACAATCTATGAAACAAAATAGTATTTGGGAACTTGTTGAGTTGCTTAAAGGTCATGAGCTCATTAGCTGTAAATGGGTGTTTAAGGCTAAAAGGGACTCCAAAGAAATATTGAGGAGTTTAAAACCAAACTAATAGACAAGTGTTTCACTCAAAAAGGATGAGTGGATTGTGAAGAAACATTTTTCTAGTCTCTTACAAAGATTCTTTCAGAGTAAAAATGGCCTTATTTTGATATAAAGTTATGCCAAATAGATGTTAAAACTGTCTCTCTAAATAAATACCTTGATAAATAAGTCCATATAATACAATCCAAAAATTTTTTAGGAGATGATTTAGGTAAACTTATGTGTAGACTAAAAAGTCTTATTTATGGCCTCAAACAAGTTTCTAGATAATGGTGCTTGAAGTTTCGTAGTGTTGTCACTTCATTCAATTTTGTTGAGAACAATGTAAATCAGTGTATATATTACAAGGTCAATAGGAGAAAATTTATATTTTCACATTCTATATACATAATATTTTTCTTGTAAGCAGTGATTTTGGACTACCATATGAAACAAAGTGGAGATTATCGAAAATTTTGACATGTAGGACCTTAATTAGGTGTCTTTTATCCTTGGCACTGCCATCCGTAAGAATTGTTCTTGCCATTTGTTGGATTTATCTTAGAGGACATTTGTCAATTGTATCTTGGAAAGATTCAACATAAATCATTGCAAGTTAGGAATTGCTTCTCTCATTAAGGGTGATGAATTGAATTTATCACAATGTCCTCATTTAGACATTAAGGAAACCCAATTGAAAGATGCACCTTGTGTTAGTGCACTTGAAAGTATTATGTATGCCCTAATTTGCATTAAACCAAATATCGCTTTTCCGACAAGACTTTTAGATAGATATTAGTTAAATCCCAAACACGATCATTAGATTATTACCAAAAAGGTTTTGAGATACTTAAAGAGGACAAAAGACTATATGCTAATTTACACACATGTTCAAGTCCTACAACTAATAAGGTATTTAGATACAAACTTTGTTGGCTGTTAGGATGACATGAAGTCGACAACAAGATATATCTTTATGTTAGTAGGAGATGCAATATTATGGCAAAGGGAAAAACAGAAATTTATGTCATCCTCTACAATGTAAACGGAGCTTGTAGCATGCTTTTCAGCTGTTACCAAAGTTATTTGGCTCTAGAATCTTGTTAAAGAGTTGATCCTAATTGATTTTATGGATAAACTCATATGGTTGTATTGAGATAATATCTCTTTAGTGTTGTATATTAATAATAATAGAGATTTCAAGGGGTCTTAATATATGGTAGTCAAGTTTTTAATTATAAATAAATGGTATAGAATGGTGAAATCATGGTAGAGCATATTTTCACAGATGATATGGTTGTACATTCATTAATTAATGGCATTCGCCCTTGTGTTCTTGAACAACATGTCATTAACATAAACTTAGGAACATCATGGGATGTTCTCTTTTAGTGGGAGCTATTTTAGTTTTGTTCTCATAAAGTTTACATATGTGTTTGTTATATTTAGTAACATTGTGATATATGCCAACTCCTTCACATTTGATAAAGTGATTCTGAATGCATTGTTATCAAATTCAATACATATAGAATCTCAAGGTATTGTATAAATCTTAAGTAAAAGTTAGAAGCATCCAATTATTAACCTTAAGTATATGTCTTGTTACATATAAAGAAAGATTAATCATATGGACAAGACATATGCAGATTCAATGGAATCACAAAAACATTCTTTAGTAGCATAGATGTTGACACTTAAATTTTTTGCCTAAAAATCATTTCCAAAAAAAAGGGAACTTATTTTACCGTAAAATGTTTCTTGTCAAATTATTGCATAAATATTACATTGACATTTAGTATAGTTTTTAAATGCATTTATTTTCTTGATATGGAAAAAAATCAAAATAAAAATTTTTAAAAAATAAAAAAAAGATAAAAATACTAAAAAAGATTTAAAAAAAAAAAAAAAAAAGGTTGGAGCTGATGATTGAAATGTGGTTGGCCAAGCCTAGGAGGCCAAATTAGAATTAAAACGGCAAGTTGGGGCCAAAATGCAATTTCCAAAATTTGAGGGATCAATTCGTAAATTTTGTAAAATTTCACCCGAGCCCTTAATTCATCATCTTGGCCCCTAATTGAGTAGAAATTGAACTTGGGTTAGGTCTAATTTATCGAATCGGGCAAAAAAGACCAAATTGCATTGAATTGGCATTCTCGAGCAAGAAGATGATCAACTTTAAGGAACTTTCTTGCAAAATTGGCGGGGACAATTGTGAAAATTGATTATGATCTTAAATTACTATATATAGGCTTGCTAATTGATAAAAAAATCATAGTCAAATTGATAGATTAAAGCACTAAAGCCAACTGCCAAAACTCAATCCACGAGTTGCTCTCAATTTGAAGCTGTTAAGTAACTTGGTGGCCCCACGATATCCCCCTCAACTACCCGATCAACCTGATCTCTGCACGTGGTAGAAGACCATAATTAGGAGTGCAAGTGGATAAAAATTGGACAATCATAAGCGGTTGAAAGCACATGAAAATTGTAGCAAAATCTGCACACTCAACAAATGCAAAAGTTGAAAATTTTGGCTAATTCAGAAAGTAGGTGAACTAACTCAATTGAAAGGCTTGTTAAGGTGCAAAAACACTAGGGAGAGCTCACGATCGTTCTCCAAAAACACCCCCACAAGCAACTCAAGCAAAAAAAAAAAAAAAAAAAAAAAAACCTAGAAATTTCAGGAGAGAAAAGTGAAATTTTCACGAACTTGCAACCAAAATTAGCCAAAATCCTCAATTAGAGAGTGAAACTTCATTGAAGATCTTTCCAACCATAGGTCACATGTCCCCAATGGACATCACGAAGGCCTCCTAAAGCTTCCCGAAAAATACTCTCCTGGCGGGTGAAGAAAGTTTGAAAATTTTTCTAAGTGTTGGGTCTTGTTGGTCACGATGGAGGAAGCAAGTATTTTTTTTAAAAGTGAGAGACAAATGGGGAAAACCATGATTTTAACCAAACTGGAATACATACAGTTTGGCTCGGTGTTAATTTGGCCAATAAAAGAGGTCTCAAGGTCTAATTTTAGAGACCAACAAAAATCTTCGTTGTCAGTTTTTTTTCTCTGCATATCTCATTTTTCAATTTGAAAGAGCCAATTTCAACATGCCTCTGGGGAGAATAATTTCTTGGTTTCCTTGGCTAAAACCCACTTGTAGAAGAAACTAGAAAGTAATGTAAGAATCCTAGATGTATTTTTGGTCAAATTTAAATATGTTTTAAATGTGAAAAAGCAAGAGAAAAATCCATCCATAAAACTTATTTTGATGCTGGGTTTTTTCCAAGTGTTGAAATCTCTTCAAGAGTCTTGCATGTTTGATTTGTTATGCCCCCTTTTCATGCATTACTTGTCTTCGTGACTTTGATGGATGTTATATGGGAGTACAAATGATGCTTAGGTCAGCGTGGTTTAGTCTTTAAATCTCCATGTGAACCATGAGATCGTTTACAACTTGAGTAAAAAACCAAGCCAATCCATATTGAGATATGGTTGGCCAGCATAGGTCATGCATGTATGCATTTTGGAGAGTTTATTTCGATGTGTCCAACTAATCATTCTCTGTGATGTTTATTGCATTTGAAAACCCATATTATCTATTTTTACTCGGATGAAGTGATGTTTCTTATGGATCACGCATGTGATGTGTGTAAAGGCTTGAATTTGGGCATACAACATGTTTGTTTGACTTGGTTTAAAATCAGAATTGCAAGAAATAGCTCAAACCCGCACATTGGAGGCTGATTTCAATTTGGTTATTGTGTGTTTTAGGTTGTGATTTCTACCTAAACCTATTATTTTCATGTAGTAATATAACCTTGATACTTTAGTTCCATGTGACATTGCTTATGAGTCGAGATTGAAGGCCAAGAACATGTCCCGAGGAAGCTACTATGGGGTGATTGGTGCATTCGATAAAATGCTCGAACCAAGTTGTGAACTTGAGACAACTGATTTGAGCTCACTTATTGCGATATTCATATACTGGGTTGCTCCACATTGGTGTAAATCAGCATATATTGGTTTAAGGAATTATTTTTAAATAAAAATTAAAAAACAAAAAAATATGAAAATTTCAAAAATAAAAATAAAAATGTTGGATGATATTAAATTAGGGCAGAAATGACATCTATGAAATTTTCTTAATTTTATAAGGTCATTTTCCTTAATTTAATGCTATTTTGGTATTTTATAATTATTTTTGTAGATAATTCATATTGCATGGATTAAAATTATTTAGAGTAGTCTCATGCATTTAGAGTAATTTCATGTATACATAAATTCTCATTTTGCTCATGAGAGTCTTATCCTAGGGCATGATAATAAGGCCATGTAATATTATTTACTCAACTTGTATTAGGTTTTCCTTTTCTATATTTATTTCCGAGTCATTTCAATTTTTTGGATGTTTACTTACCGCATCACTTTTCATTAGTTTGATGTAAATTTCTCTTCTGAATCAAGTTAGGATTAGTCTAGACATTAAGGAAAATAATCCTACAAAACATTTGCATGGATGCTTAGTGATTTTATAAGGATTATATTTGGTAATCAAGATTGTGTGGCCATTTAGATAAACAACCTTTCAAGTTAGTGGTATTGTAAGGGTGCTAATAGAAATATTGACGTAAACAAGTCTCCGTTTCTAAAAATCTCTAGTTACATAGGAATCGAGACAACACTCACGTGTCTCGACTGGTTTCTAGTCAACCTCAATAAGCTAGGGGCAACTCCTAGAAATATTTAAGCTATTAAGAACTGAAATATGAAATCCAATGTTACGCAAGGTATGAACTTGGGAGAGCCCATGCCAGAAACCCAAGACCGTTGGTTTGCCTCTTTAGGCAATACCCCTAAACCTCTTCCTTTTCCCTTGACGGCAAAAGAGAGGTCGCGACAAGAGATTTTTATGACACTTAAGATAAGAGAATAGTGACTGATACAAAGGATAACACATAAGGTATTACTCTCTATGAGAGGCAATATCCATTTGCCACATTACTATATTGAATCCCTATCAATAGAATTAAAAGCACTTGTGATCATGAAAGACTCTATATGTACATATGTAGTTACCACCATAGTTCAATATGTGAAACTTTACGGGATATGATTGACTATCAAGAATTATCTGTAGACCAAGGTGGGTACATATAGTACAATTATAATTAATATAGCTCAAGTGGAAGAATGTAAGAGTTTTTATAATGTGGACTACATTAATTGATATTGCAATTTATTGTTTCACAAGACTGATATAATAAGGTAAGACAAAAGGTTTCTTAATTAGCCTAATATGAAATTGGCTAGTGCGGACCAAGTTGAGCTCAGCTCGTAATTAGACGGCCTGATTGAAATTTGTATAAATAGTACTCAAGTCTTTCTTCTAACCCCAACACATACAATTACCCTCATATAAAGGTGAGGGGCAATCTCATTGAGCCAATGATACATAGAGTAATAGAGGAGAAGCACTTATGCTTGAATCGTTAGTTTTCCACATTAAGCAGATGGATTCCAAAACATGTGCATTAATCTTTTTACCCAGTTATATATGTTATTGTTCTACTTATTTAGATCGTGGGATTGCGTCTTCACGTCTTACATACTTTTGACTTAGAAGTTGCATAAGGTATATTGTACCAATTTCTATATGTTTCTATAAAGAACTTAAATAATGAAATCAGCCTACGTTGTCTATATAACTTATTCTTTCATAATTCTCTTTGCATATAACTAGTGCCCTACAAATGTAAAATAGGAGATGAATGTATTCAAATCAAATTGATGATAATAGACAAGAAAACAAACTGAAAAATTATAGCCGCGAAATGATTTCAAGGAAAAAGAGGAAGTGAATTACTTGTGAGCTATGCTTTGACCATTAAGTATAATCTCTCTACATAGTATAGCAAACCCAAAAAAGATATGTCTTAACCTCAAACTTAAACCAATATATTCCATCAAAATATGGTAAGTGTTAAAGGATTAAGTACCGTTACTTCTTCAGAAAATGGTCTTATCCGTATTTTTCTTTTTTTTTGGGGGGGGATAAGTGCTGTAGAAGTCCTAAAACTTGTCATGAAAATACAATTGAATCCTAAAACTTGCAAACAATGCAATTAAGTCCTAAAACTTGTCAAAATGCTTTAATCGAGTCTTAAAATCAATGTCGACAAATTTCCTAACAGAAAAAGCTGACTGTGACATCCTGAATTTTCAATCATATTTTCAATTGAATAAATCGGGTCTTTCATCGACGCGCCGATAGTGTTATTCTCTAGGCCGATCACTCGTGAGATAAATAAACTATCTGGGGAAGTCGTTAAGGGATTTTAACGCAATAGACTTGAGAATTTGACTAGGAATCGACTACTCGAATATGCTAATTTGCAAGGGTCATTATGACACAATCGAAAATCAATTAGAGATTGAAAATAGGTCAATTCGACTGAGACGCGTGATTGAGTGTGGGTGATTCCACCTGATTGCAAAATTCTCGTCAATCGGCACTAGACCGATTTTCTGTCGTTTTGGATACCCTATATCCATAATTGAAATCTCGAGATTTTTATGATAACTGAGAGTTGCCAATGTATCGAAGATATAAGTTGTAGCTCGAAAATAATCGACCACGGGTCAATTGCATTAAAAATTCCTAAAAGCTATCAAGTAGGTTAGGTCACGCTAAAATTGCATCAGATTGAAAATAACCACAAATTTGAACCCGATTTCAGAAATTAAAAGTTCTGTCATGTCACGGCTCATTTTAGGAATGTTTACTCATCTTTCGAAGAATTTTCGGCGATTCGGGGATTTTTACGGAAAATCGATTCAAACGTTGCGGAAAACAAACGGAAATTCGGATTGGCCGAATTGAAGAGATTTTTGACTTGCAAATTGAGCTACTTGGCGAAAGGGGATTATAGAAATTATGTGGGCTTTTTCTACATCAAAATTGGACATCAAATTTGGGAATTCGTTGAAGAAATTGAAGACTAAAATGTGAAATTTGGAATTAGAAAAAGGGCAGCAATTTTGGGCTTCAAAATTGGGTTTAATTGTGAAGATTATTGCAAAAAAGTATTAGAGACCAAGTAGGATAAGATTGAAGATAATTGGGGGACCAAGCATTCAATTATCTAGATAATCTTTGTTGACTTTTGTTCTTTCTCTTCCTTCCTTTCCCTCCCCTGTGCTCACCGACCTTCCTTGTTACTTCATCTTTTATTTTCATTTGGCCTGCACCTTCATCCTCTCATTTCTCTTCTTCTTGCCAAGCCCACTCCCTTGCATCATCATCTCAATTTTCCATCTCTTTCTGCCACTTAGCCCACCAATTCTTCTTTAAGAAGTTGACCGCCAGTAGCTACAATTCCCCACCATCCCTTGTCTTCTTGCTGACTTGCTAACCGTGGATTTTCAACGCCATCTCCACGAAGCCTTCACCGCCCAACAGCATCCATCGAATTCCCCTCAACCTTTACTGAGTTGCCAGCAGTCCATCTCCACTCTCGCCTAGTCAACAGCAACGCCGCAGAAGCCCAGCAGTTCACTTGAAATCCACCGCTCGAAGTTGAATCAAGAAGCAGCGATTTTTCCAGCCTTGGTTGTGACTTGTGGGCCAATTTTCGGGCTTGATCTGTGCCTCGTTGGCATCGCCGCTTTGGGACTTGTCGATCCTCATCGCATCCCTATAGTTTTGATTCGAGCGGATCTCAAATCAAGTGAGCTATCTCACTAAACCTCGATTAGTATGTTAATTATGTTTAGAGGGTAATTAGATTAAGTTAATTAAGGTTTAGGTGGTTAGTTAGATTAGATTAGTTATTTAAATATCCTATTTTGCATGTTAGGATGTTAAATTAAGTTAATTAAGGCCTTGATAGGTTGTATTAATCATCTAGATTGGTTCGGGAATTTTTGGGCCCGTCTCGGTATTTAATTTTGCAATTTCAGCCTAGGTTAGCTATTTTTGGCATTTAATTGATTTATTTAATTAATTTTGGTAATTGTTTAATTATTAAATATTTTTCCAGAAATTAGACCGGGATAGCGAGTAACCGGAATATTGTGTTTATTGCAATGGTGTGTTCAGATTTTACAATTGGATGTTAATTTGTGCAAATTAAGTGTTGATTGAATTTTTGGTAATTTATTCCAAAAATCGTTAATTTCAATATTTATTCATAAAATCCCGAGTGTCGGGTTTTAACACCAAAAATAGTTTTACATACTATATAAAATAGTGGAATTTTAAATTAGAGGATATCAATTTTCTAGGTCCAATCTGATCGTGTACCTACACACGACTATTTTCACTTAGTGTTTTTAATACGAAGAAAATATGGTACGACCACTATTTTAATTGAGACATTTGAGTGCAATGCACAGTGTTCTGGGCTGATATTAAATTGTCGTGTGTTGGTTAAGAGAACTCATCCCAAGCATTTACACTGGACATTAGCCTATATGGGATTTGGGTCGTAGTAGATTCTGGACCTATACTCCTTTGGGAAAGCCGTCTTTGAGAGACAAAGCCGTGCACAATGGTAGTGAGACGATGCCTAGCTATGCCAATAAGCCACTGAACTCAAGAGTAGGCTGTATCCTTGATAAGCAAAATTAACAATTGGATCGAATGATTGATTGAATTAGATGCGCCGAATTATAAGACAAAATTGTGTGACATGGTATGGGACATGTTATCAGGGTTTGGTCTTATAATCTGGACTCCTGTGGTTGTTTGAGATGAAAGTGTTTGCGTTCCAGTTGTTTGAGTTTTATTACTATATATGATCGAGTGATATAAATCGTGCTGACGTGCAGGAGGGAACTAAGGTGAGGTAAGTTCCCTATTCTACTTGTGTGGTTGTGTGGCTAGAACGCCCTGAGGTGTATTTACTTCCTAATAAAGGTTTAGGAGGTGGACTTGCTGAGAAATTGTCGTGTCCCGAATCTTCGAGCACGTGTCCATCCTTGCTCGGTCGATATAATACCGATGTTCTAGGACGCATCACCGACCCATTCGATTTTAAATACACATGCGGAAGTAGATATAAAATCCCCATACAATAAAACAATGAGATAGGAAAGCAGGACCACAAAATTTCAAGCCACACCAACCACACTTATATATATACATAAGACAACCAGATATATATAATACAAGTCGGTCTAGGTATATAGAAACATATACATCACAGCAAGTTCTCAAATGGGGGGCGGGGTCTAACAACCGTGACTACTCATCATCGTCAAATTCTTCCAGCTCCATCTCCTCGTCCTTAGCAATCTCCCCTTCTTCCTCGCTCCAATTGGCGCCCTCGGCTGAGTACACCGGAGAATCAGAATCACCTTCGAGCTTGGGATCCTTGACATCCACCACCGATCCACCCTTGGGATCTACTGTACTCTTCCCGAGCGCAACTTCCACAATGTACAAAGGTACATCAGACTCCGGCATAGGACCCTCCTTTCGTCTATCATGATAATGATGATACCATGACCGCTACACATGGGGCACCTTATTGGGTTTGCCCACGTCAACCCAGATAATGGATTTCACCATTACATACTCCAATCCTTTAGGGTAAGGGTGTATCAGAATGTGATAACCTATCTCAGTGATCTCCTTCGGTATACCAAAATGCTCGGGAGAAGCTGGAGGTGCAGCCATCTATGGACCTGAAATGTTATCCCACAATGGAGTGAGACGACGTCTTAGTGAGTTCTACCCCCCAAGACCCAATTAGGAAGCCAATACACCCTAAAGGCTACCTAAGCACAACACAAGTCAGGGGACTTACCTTGACCTCAATTTCTTTCTGCAAGTCAATTCAATTCAATAAATAATGACAATCACACCATTCAATCAAATCAAATTGAATCATCGATTAATCAATTCAGTCAATTATATGTCAGCAATACCACTCTCGGGTCATTTCAATCATTCCATCTTGATTCTTATTCATGGCTCAGCGAGCATAGCCTACCAAATTCTTGGCTATAAATCCCGGTCCTAAGGGCATAACCTATCTTTATGTGGTAATCACAGCCCAATGAGCGCAACCCTTATTAGGTGGCAGATCACGGTCCCACAGGCACAACCTTTATTAGTGGGATAAGTACATTAGAAGTGCCAAAAATTATATACGGCGCTCACTTTAGTGCCAAAAGTTTTCACCGGCTCACTTAAGTGTTAAATTGGAGGGAAACGATCACTTTAGTGTCAACGGCGAAAAATTCTGTCAAATTGATTACGTGTCATTAATAATTAAAATTATAATATGACTTGGCAAAATTTTTAAAAAATCCAATTCACATGGCATTTCCACGTGCATGCTTAGCACTGAAGTAATTGTTTTCTAACAATGATTGGCATTAAAGTGATTACTTTAAATAAAATTTGGCACTCAAATAATCGCTTTTAATAAAATTTGACACTTAAATTATCACTATTTACAACTTTTGGACGACGTCGTTTAGAAGTTATATGCTGTTGACTAGGCACAATGGTGAATCACGTAAGATTAAGAAATTAATAAAATATAGCCACGTCGGATTTCCGGCAATCTGGACCGGAGTTGACACTTAAATAATCTTTTTTTTTAAAGTAGGATTTAAGTGATCCGAAAAAAATTTTTGGCACTAAAGTGAGCGCCGTACATAACTTTTGGCACTTCTAGTGTACTTACCCCCTTTATTAGGTGGTGGATCACGGCCCGATAGGCATGACCTCTATGAGGTGGTATATCACAGCCCTCGTGGACACAACCGATCCTAATTTGGTGGTAAATCACGGCCTACTAGGCACAACTGATCCCAATTTAGTGGAATCTCGGCCTAACTAGGCACGGCCATACTTCAGCGATTTTCTAGGTTCACTCATAACCTTTCACGATCAGTTTCCAGTTGACTACCAACACTAGCCAATTTTGGAATGAATCCCCACATAATCGTCAATTCACTCAATTTTAACAAATCAGTGCTCAATTAAATAAACAGAAAGCACCATTGAGATCAGCACAAAATTCCGGTCACCGACCATCCCGGTTGAATTTCCGAAAAATAAATAAATAAATAAATAATTAATTACATAAATAAATAAATACCAATAAATCAACTTAGGCCAAGAAATGCCTAAACGGAAGTTGAGACGAGCCCGAAAAATTACTAAACCACTCTAGTTAAATACTAGAGCTTGTCCAGACTTTAATTGCAATAACTAACCACCTAACATGCATCGATAACTAATTTAAATTCACTAAGTAAATCTAACTAACCACCTAAATTATCTTAGTCTAATCTAATTAACCACTAAGCGTCATTAACCTACTAAGCAAGGTTTAGTGAGTTAAACTCACTTGTTCGGCAAGCTGGTCGATTTAATTCGATGGGGATGTGATGGGGAACGTTTCTCTCCAAAGCGGGCCAAGCTTTCGGGGCCTAGAACCACCTCAAAACAAGCCACAAAGCTACTGGAAACCCACTGCACTTTGTCTCTATTTTGAGCTACAAAAGAGAGAAACCAAGGTTGAAAGGGGCAGCAAGGATCAGCGAAGGTTGCACGAGCACTCAACGAGCTGAACGGCAACTTCGGCGGGCTTTCACGACCACTCACGGCAGCTAGCACGACTAAACAACAACCCTAGACGCATGGACAAAGGCAGACGATGGGCTGGGACCGCGGATAAGCAGCATAGGTGAGCGAACGCGCGATGGCGAGTTGGCTGCTCCAGCGGGCATGTAGTTCTCAAGCAGTGGCATGGTTGCTCCGATGGGCTTCCTCAGTCTTCGCACGGCACCAACAAGGGGGAAAGAAGCTTGGCCGGCTAATCTTAGAGAGGAAGGAAGGATGGAGGAGAGAAAGGGTCCACTTGGTCACATTTTCCTCTCCATTGTCCCCTTGACTCAATCCTCAGCCACCAGCACCTCCTTGGCCCTCATTTAGCCACCAATGCCTTCACTTTGCAACCTTGAAATGGTCGAAAACCATAGGCATAAGGGGGCATACAAATTTCTAACATTTCTCCCTTAATTGGACACTCATTCATGCATAAATCAATCCAATTTGGCCTCAATAAATCTCACTATCGAGTCAATAATCAAATTGATGTTTTTCCTCACCAATTGAACCATCTTGCATCCCGAATACACGATCAAAAACGGTCTCTGGCTTTTTCTGGACAAAAACGGCTCTAAGACGACTTTTTTCCAAAAAGTCTCGGTTTTTAGAAAAATCTTATGAGACCGATTCAACGTTCCTAGAATTTATTGTGATATGACGGAACTTTCAATTTCTGAAATTGAACTCAAATTTGTGGTTAATTTTACTTTGGCGTGTTTTTAGCGTGACATAGGCTATCAGGTAGCTTTCAGAACTTTTTAGAGCAAGTGACCCGTGGTCGATTTTCTTTGAGCCACAATGAACCTATTCGACACATTGGCGACTCTTGGTGGTCGTGAAAATCTCGAGGTTTCAAATACGGACATAGGGTACCAAAATGACAGAAAAATCAAATTAGTGTCGATTGATGAGAATTTTGTAATTTAGTGGGATCACCCACATTTAACCACTCCTCCCATTCGAATCGACCTATCTCTGATCTCTAATTGAATTGTATCTGTGCTGTAATGATCTCGACAGATGAGCATGGTCGAGCAGCCGATTCCTGATCGAATCCTCAAGTCTTTTTGCCTTAAAATCCTTCCATAGATAGTATAGTTATCTCACGAGTGATTAGCTCTGAAAATAGCATTATAGGCGTGTCGATGAAATGCTCGATTTATTGAATTGAAAGCAGAGTCGAAAATCTATGATGTCATGGTAATGGAGGACCGAAGCTTTGGAGATGGAGTTTGAAAGATCGGAGTATGTGTCCTACTAAGTTGTTGTAGGATGGCTTCTTTTGAGAGTCGGTCATTTTGTAAGCTTTTACCCAAACTCTTTTGTATATAAACCCAGTTGTTTATAAACCGGTGCTTTTGTGAAATGTTGCCTGCTTTCCTATCCCATGTTGTTTGTTGTTAGGAGTTATTGTTCACTTCCGCACGTGCATTAAAAATGAAAGGGTCAACGACTAGTCCAGGGAAGTCACAATTGTATCGACCGCAGTGGGATATGCGCATGCTCGAGAGTCGGGACGTGACATGACGTGGCGCGGACGTGGCTTTTTTAAATCGTTTCTCTCTCCTACATGGTGAATTATTAAAAAAAAAAAAAAAAAATTCGTTAGGAAATTTGATGGTGTCGAGTTTAGGACTCGATTGAAATATCTTAACAAGTTTTAGGACTTTATTGCACTTTTTGCAAGTTTTAGGACTCAATTGCATTTTCGTGACAAGTTTTAGGACTTCTGCATCATTTGTCCCTTTTTTTTACCATCTCTTTTACTCAAGCCACCTCCCCCTCATGGGTTATAGGCACCCTTTTGTTCACTCAATCATTACTTGTTAACTTGAGTTTAGAAAGCTTGGAATATGGACACTCTTAACTTTATTGTGCATCTTATTGCATGTATAGTTGGCCGATAACTTACTCATCATCGTTGCAAAAACAAACAATAACAAAACAAAAGGAAAGCAGCATATGATTTTACTATAAATTAAGTGATAAAATCGAGATTACAACCACACTCGAGGCACTCAAATACTCTAAGTGTGCCCCAATTCCTAATAAGATTCACACAGTATTTAGCACTCAACTACTTTCAATTAAATAAATCAGGCCTTTTATCGACGCGCCTATAGTGCTATTCTCAAAGTAGATCACTCATGAGATAACTAGACTATCTGGGGAAGTCAATAAGAGATTTTAATGCAATAGACTTAGGAATTCGACTAGGAATCGACCACTCGACCATGCTCATCTATAGAGATCATTATGGCATAGTAAAAAATCGATTAGAAATCAGGGATAGGTTGGTTCGACTGAGATGTGTGACTAAACGTGGGTGATTCTACTAAATTGCAAAATTCTCGTCAACCGGCACTAGACTAATTTTTCTGTCATTTTGGTATCTTGTGTCCGTATCTGAAACCTCGAGATTTTCATGACCATCGAGAGTCACCAATGTGTCGAAGAGGTTCATTGTAGTTTGAAAAAAATCGATCACGGGTCATTTGCACTAAAATTTTTTGGAAGCTACCCAGTAACCTAGGTCACGCTAAAATCGCGCCAGATCGAAATTAACCGTGAATTTGAATCCGATTTCAGAAATCGAAAGTTCTGTTACGTCACAAGTCATTTTAGGAACGTCAACTCAGCCTCTAAAGATTTTTCTGCAAACTGAGATTTTTGGCGAAAAGTCAGGATAGGACTGTTTTCGACCATGAAATTCATATGACCATTTTTTATCATGAAATTAGGATGCACGTAGGTTCTATTGGCAAGGAAAAATATCAATTTGATTGAGGATACATTGGTTGAATTTTTTAGGGCCGAAATGAATTGATTCAAGTGAGGATTGAATCCAATTTGAGGTGTAAATGTGCAAATTCATAGCTCCCCATGGACACCACTTTTGGACCATTTCAAGAGCTTCCTAGACAAGCTTGGTGGCTGCAAATTGCTGAGGAAACTAGTTGGGCATGGTGGGGCCAAGTCAAGGGGACAAAGGAATCAAGTTAAAGACCAAGTGGCCCCCTCAAGCTTATTTGGTCTCCTATCTTCCTCCTCTGCCTTACTTTCTCCATTTCCAAACCAAAGTGAGCTCAAAACTTGTAGAATAAAACCAAAGGAGAGCCCTCACCATTGCTAACCCCGCCGAACGGCCACCACACGCCGTCGCTGCCCGTCACGCCCTGCCCTCGAGCCGCGCGTCCTCCGTGCATGCCACCCATTCGCTCTGCTCGTTTCAAGCCCAGTGAATGTCCCCCGTGTTCGTCGAGCCTAGCCGAAGCCCATCCAAGCCGCCACTATCACCGTGAAGCTCCGCCACAGCCCGTTTGGCCCCACTACACCGTCGCCGTCCATCCCTGCCGTCCTTGGCTGCCCATTGTAGCTCCTTTCGCACAACCATAGAACTGAGAAGGCCTAGGTTTACAGCCACTGTTTGGCCCACTTTGGACCGCTTCTGGGCCCCGAAAGGCATCCCCGCTTTGGGATTTGTGGACTGTCTTTGCCTCGCCATCGTTTTGATCGAAGCGGATCGTTAATCAAGTGAGTTTACTTACTAATCCTCACTTAGGGAGCTAATAACGTTTAAGGGTTGATTAGATTAAGTTAAGTATGGATTATGTGTTTAGTTCGAACAGATTAGTGAATTAGTTGATCATGAATGCATGTTGGGTAGTTACATTAGTGTAATTAGCAACTAGATAAGCTGTAGTATTTAATTAGTGACGTTTGGGATTTTTTCGAACCCGAATCGGCATTTAATTAGGCTTTATGAGCCGAAGTGTACATTTTCGACATTTATTAATTAATTTTCATAATTATTTAATTAATTATTATTTTCCGGAAATTAGACCGGAATAGCCGATGACCGGAATTTTATGCTAATTCCAATGGTGTGATTGATTTATTTCTTTGACTACTAATTTGTGCAATTTGAGTGTTGATTACAATTTTGGGGTATTTACCCCAAAATTTTATACTTTCATTATTTGATTGAAAAATAACCAAGTGTCGGTTTACAATGCCAAAAAGATTTTGGTAGACCATATTAAATTTTGAGATTTTTGAAAAGGAAAATATTGTATTTTGGCTAAGACCAACCGTATACCCACACACGATTATTTTTATCATAAAGAATAAAAATGGTGGCATTCTCAGATGGTGAAAACAATAAACTATATCAACCTACGGGCTTTGATATGTCAGCTTAGTGCAAGTAATATACTTTATTAGCTTAGAGTGAGCATCATGGGTATACTATATCAGCCCAATGGTTAGTATGTCTGCTTAGCGAGAGCAATATACCGATATACTATATCAACCCGATGGTTTGATATGTTAGCTTAGCGAGAGCAGTATACCTGAGCAGCTTCTAGTAAGCATTGACAAGTATATTATATCAGCCATCGGGCTTGGATATATCTGTTTAGCGAGAGCAGTACACTTTGGCAGCTTGTGGAGAGCATTATTAGTGTACTATATTGGCCCGATGACTTGGATATATCAGCATAGCGAGAGTAATATACTATTTATCATCTTAGTGCGAGCTATACTATTTATTTTCAGCTTAGGGTGAGTAGTCCTTGATGAGATTGGACTTATAGATAGTATTGATTGGATTAACTGTGCGATGGTCCTGATGACATAAAATCGATTGAGTCAATTGATTGATGACTTGATCCGATGTGATGTTTTGATTTGCTAATGTGATTCGATGAATTGCAAATTGTACTGACTTGCAGGAATGAATGGAGGTTAATGTAAGTCCTCTGACTCGTGTTTGTGCTTAGATAGCCCTTGGAGCGTATTTCCTTCCTAATTAGAACTTAGGGGGTGAAATTGCTAAGACGTCATCTCACCCCGTTGTGGGATAATATTTTCAGGTCCTTAGATGGCAGCCCCTCTTGAACGTTTTGGTAGACCGAAGAAGATCACGGAGTAGAAGAATTTTATCCCATTGCATGAGAACCCAAGGGGATGGGTGTATGAGTTGGTGAGGATCGTGGTCTGGGCTGATAAGGCCTTACCCCATAAGGTACCCCATCAATATAGATCATGGTATTACCAAGAGAGGAACAGGAATAAAGAGGGTCCCATACCTGAGTCTGAGGTCCTGTTATATGTGTTGGAGGTTGTCTTTGGGAAAGGCACAGCTGACCTTCTAGGTGGATCAGTGGTGGATCCATACTTGTCGAACCCAAGGACCCCAAAGTATTCTGAGGAAAGCTCGAACGCTTGAATACCTGTAGCCTTTACCCCCTTGTTTTGTAGACCTTGTTTTTATCATATTGGTATTGTATATGACTTGGCTTGATATATGTATGTGTGTGTGTGTGTGTGTGTGTGTGTGTGTGTGTGTGTAAGCATGTCATGACTTTTGAAAATTTGTGGCCCTATTTTTCTATCACATCTTGTTGTTGTCTGGGGATTTATTTATTCGCTTTCGCATGCATATTAAAATGAATGGTTCGGCTACGCGTCCTGGGACGTCGCTATTTAATCGACCAATGAGGGATGGGCACGCGCTCGAAGGATCGGGACGTGACAAGCAAAGCTTGGAAGATTTGCAATCTATATATGCCAAAGGCAACGAATAGCGTTTCTCCTCTTCATCCACATATACTCGAAAGTTTTTTTTTTTTTTTTTTTTGAGCCATGGTTAACCGCTCCACTAATCGCAAACTTATCAACATTTTTTTCCTATTTGAATGTTGGGAAATTTCCATAAACTTACTAGGCTAGAGAGAATAATTGCAGGAAACTGAAAAAAGGCAAATTGCAATTCATCTAGTGTAAGTACATATAGGGTGCATTTCATTCAATTTTGCAAATGAACTTTGGGGAAATGTAAATGCCTTTGATCTAATGCCCATTGAGGAAATGCAAATTGTGTTTTTGTAAAAGATCATTTACAAAGCTACTTTGTCCTAAATAGTCTTTGGCAAAAAAAAATTTTGCAAAGAGCTTTTGCGTCTAATTTTTATTTTTTATTTTTAAAATAAAACCCTTCCAATGAAGGGCTAAGGCCACTAGTGAGATCTAGCTAGTGCCGGCGCCATCGGCCAAGGTTGTGCAACCTCAACGATGGTCATGTGACCCCAGGCGGCTGTTGCTGAGGTTGTGCCACTCTGATGACCATTACTTGGGTCGCGCAAACCCAAGTGACGGTCGCCTTGGTCGTGCGACCTTGGCAATGGCCACCTAGGTTTGTACAACCATAGGCCTCGTCAATTAGGCTCACACGACCTCAAGCAACCATCGCTAGGGTCGCGCAACCCAAGTGGCCATCACACGATTTTGCCAACCTCTTGCTGACCCTTCATCGACCCAATCCAACCTCGCTAGCCCGATCAACCCTTGCTGGCCACCCTCAATGGCTGCCCTTGCTAGTTGCCCTTTCTCAAGAAAAGGTGAACAATAATGAGGACAAAACTAGAGAATTAATAATTGGTGAAGGTAGTTTGGGAAGAAGAAATCTAATTTAAATGCTGAAAGCCCAACCTTAATCCTTATTAGCATTAGGCTTTCAGTTTTCCAAAGACCAGCATTTAGTCAAAAGCCATTGGGATAGGTTGTCAAACACCCCAACATTTCCCCAAGGGGATTTTGAGACCGAAAGTCCATTAGGAAAATTGAACCAAATGCATCTCAACTTATAATGTAAGGTTTGTAACATAATTAGGATTTGGTTTCCTATAATAAGTAGTAAGTATATGAATCTTGGGATATGTAGTTTTTTATGACTCAAAAGATGAGGTCATAATCCACTCTTACAAGGAATTTGAAACAGCATCAATGTCTATGATGTGCTTAAGCTCTTTGGACTAATAATTGATTATTGAAAGAAAAATAGGAAATTTGAAAATATCTTCCTTGGGTGCAATATGCAGCATGGGATAATACATCACAGGATAATACATCACGAAGAAAGTGCAAAATAGTCACTTGATATATAGTTTTTCATTTTTAGTAATGAAATTTTATTCACGATATTAGTATATAGAATCTGTATTTTAAGATTGTTTATTTCCATCATCTAACTATTGTGTAATGCAAAGATTATCTGACTTTTAAGGGATCACAATATATATTTTAATTTCCGAAAATATGATCAGTTAGTAATTTTATGAATAGTCTATCGATGGACAAGCATAAATTAATATTTTTAAAATTTGAATCTTTTTTTTTATTTTTATAGAAAAGTTTAAAGAAAAAATTTCCAATCCTGAAATTTTTTTCTCTTTTCACATACATGTGTCAACAATTACTTTATAGTAATTCAAAAATCTCATTATAAAGCGCAATATCTTTTACATTTTAAATTTGCATAGATGCAACATACGCATACTTGCTCATATACATAGCAAACTCAGAGGTTCATTTTCAAACTCAAAATTCTTTTGTTTAAGAAATTTCGTGATTGCCCATGCTTCCTTTAAAATTAATCACAATAGCTAATTGCCAATTGCCAATTCATGAGAAATTATTTGGTGAGCATAAGTCACGCACTAAACTGTATTTGATTTATCTCACGAATATCCCAACAGATTTCACCATTCTTCACTGATGAGTTACCTTAACATATGCCTAAATAACCAAGAAAAGTCTTTCACAGTTGTACCTTTTGCCCCTGTTTGGCCTCGAAATTACTCTTGCGGTGAACTCTACTGTATCTTAGGCCAAATTGAAGCAAACTGGCACACACGCCATTTTTCCCCTTCTTTTGAAATAGCGATCAAATTATTTCTCAAATTAGTTTTCAAATATCAAACTAAACTATCTCTCCAATCTAGTAAAAACCATGCCATCTCTGACGAGCTTAGAAGATTCACGACAACTTATTTTCATTTAAAATGGCTCTATAACATTAGAGAATTTCCTAAGCTTTCGTACCTCATCTGCTTAATAATATCAACATATTTACACATAGAAAAAATAAAATAAAGATGAGTGTTTTTAATCATCTAAAAACACGATCTTAATTACTCAGAAGTCACGGGGCACCCTACTAGTCCCATTAACCCATCAAGTCAAGATTCTTAATCCGTATAGGCAGCTCCAATTCAGAACGATTTCGCGAGCAGTGGAGTAGAATTCCCCCGACGCCCCCAATCAACTTGCACCGGCATGAAATTAAGGCCCTCGACGAACTCTATGCAGTATGCACCCTCCTCCTATTAGCAAATTCATGGTAAAGAACGGCAACCGTTGCATTCTCGCGACCAGAAAGCACCATCGTCACATAAGCATTCCTACTCGCATGCGGATGCAAATGCCAACGAAACGCGTGCGTGTCGGACGAGGGGAGGCGTGCGTGCGATCCGTGGCGTGAAGCACTTTCCACCTTTCGGAGCCCCCGCGCCACGCCTCCTCCCTCTCTCTCTCTCTCTCTCTCTTTCGTCCAAGAAAGTTTTTGTCCGGACGCTGAAAGTTCTCCCACCTAACCTTCAAATTCCGCGCATCGCTCCGCCCCTTGAGAAACCAGCCGTGGGGTCACCGACAGGACTCTTCTTGCCCTCCCCTCTCCTCCCCTTCCTCTCTCCTCCGCTCGCCTCCGCCATTCTTGATCTCCACGGATTCGACGAGGAAGCGCGGCCCACAACGAGCGCGCCCACTCGCGGGTCGCGGCTGACGTTTGTTAATTGATCCCCAGGAAAGAAAAAAGAGGGAAGAAGAAAGAGGAAAGAAATCAGCAAAAAGAGGAAAGAAATCAGCTTGCAAGAGAGAATTCGCAGGAAGAAAGGAGATCCATTTATGATCTTTCAAGAAGATGCCCGTCGCATGACGCGTTGAACCCAGGTAGAAAAAGAAAAGAAGTCAGCTTGTACAAGCGTTCGCAGGGGGAAGGTCATTTTCCGGAAGATGCGCATCACGTCACGCCTCGGAGAAGCAAGAAAGCATCGAGGATAGAGAAAAGACGATGAATGCGTTGAAGGGGAGAGTCTCGGAGAAGCTTTCGGGTCTCTTTGCTCGTTCCCCGGGATCTTCTCCTCCTCCCTCTCCGTCTCCACAATCCAGCGACCATTGGAACCAACCCCAGGTGACTTTTCTTGGTTCTTTTTTATATGGGTGTATACGTTTGTATTCGTGCGCTTGTGTGCATCGTTTAGTTTGATGTGGTTTGCTTGATTTTTTATTGGGATTTGCGGTTGATCGCGTTCTGGAGCTTTTTATGTCCGCGGGATTTAGCATGCGTATAGGTGTCAAAGTAGGGTCTTGATTCTCGTCCAGACGGCTTGGGATGCTGTCAATGGGGTCAGAAGTTATTATGAGATTAAAAAAGAATTGGTGTTTTGAAGGAGAATGAGATTGTGTGAAAGGCGGATTCAATGGAAGAAAATGGGGCTTGATCTGCATGTTATACAACTTGAGGCATTGGTGATTGAGGCCTGGATGAGCTGATTAATGCTTAAGTCAAGTAGGAAAGGGCGTATGATAGTTAATATATGGGCGTTATAAGTGTTTGGTTTAGTGAACTTAACTGGGCTGAGCTTGCTGACCAATACTTATGGTGAGCCGAGGAGCCACTTTTGAGCAGTGGCGTTGGACTATGTGGTCTGTGGACTCTGAGCTGACAGATGTGGCTGTTGTCACTGGGTGGATATGGAATCGATCCAGGATTCATAACTTGCCTGACCTGGATGATCCAGTTCTGTCAAGGGCTCTCTCTCAGTTTAGGCTGGTATCTAGGTGAGCGCTCACTTTTTCTCATTTGATCTAAATTGTGCTTTCTCCTCAGTCTATCTGGAGTAGACGACCTGAGTAACAAATGGTATGGAGAAACGGATTGAGTGGAATCGAAAAGAGGAAAATATAGGATGGTTACAGGAGTGTGAATAAATTCGAAATTTCAGTTTCTATACTTGGTTATGATATTGGAGTGACATGGGAATTCATGAGTCATGTGACAACGTGTTTCCCATTCAATGTCCGTTCCTATTTAAATGTTATGATGACATGTAGGAATGCTCTGTAGCTGTATAGTCTGATTCTACCAGTTGATCTAGCTGAAATTGGGCTAAATCACCAGTAATGTTGATTCCCCTCTAGCCCTCTTCCTTTCCACAAATGTTCACGCTTCCCTTCAATCTAATGGACTGGTCAAACATCAGAGACCGCAACTTGAAGTGAAGGCACCACTCTCACCCTCAAAGAGCCTCCTATCCTTGTCCAAAACCATGGATCTTTTGAAATTTAGTGGCTGTGCCAGTTGAGCTCAAATTGGCCTAAATACTTCATTTCTACTTTGTGTTGCAATCAAGAACCACTTTCTTTGTACTTCTTAGCTGGCTTACATTCCTTTGGTGTGCATTGTTAAGGAGTGCACCCTGCTATACTGTGCCGATGATTTACACATCAACAGATGCTCTGTGTCAGTATCGCCTATCGTTCTTGTCCTAATGCATTATTGTTGAAAAGGTGTGGGGCTTAAGTAACTGGGCTCTCTATTATAGTGATGACAATAGGCTTATGGGTTAGCTTAGTCATTAAGAAAAAACTTTTATGAGGTCACAAAGGTCATGTGTATATGTCGTCCTCTTTACTTTCTCTCGTATTTTTCTGAACAGGGGGATGAATGATCTGTTACTTGTTGTATATTTTAATTTCTAACAGTTGACTCAAGGTTTGTATACTCAATTTAATTGTTGTATAGGCCAGGCCAAGTTCCCAAGAAAGAAAGTCTCTCTCTTCGTACTTTTCTTACTTCATTCCAACTAGCAGATTTGATGGACTCGGATCAAAGAAGTGTGAGCAGGACGTTGAACTCTATCAATCACTTCCTGCTGAGTGTAATGATGAAAAACCTAGATGGCAAGATGTTTCTTCAGAAGGTTTAGAATTTACTCTAGATAAAAGCAAAGCAACAGCTGATGGCTGTGAAAATTCAAAAAAAAGTGCTTCAGTATGTGAGAACGGGAAATCACTAAGTACGAAGGAAGAAGATGAAGGAAGTACCAGTAGTTCTGACTTGTTTGAAGAGGCAACTGACAAGCATTGCTCAGACAAGCCTCTTCAAAATCTTGTGGACGATTCTGTTTTTATCTCCCCTGATCTATATGAATTTTTGCACTCATGCCTTCCAAATCTTGTGAAAGGTCGCCAATGGGTCTTGCTGTACAGGTCAGTCTCTTTGTTATCTTGCTGTAGAGAGCCCCGACACATTGTGCCGAGTGGTTCTTCCATATCTCTTTACCAAGCTAGAGGTCTTGCATGGACTTTTGACATAAATGTTCGTGTTTTGAGAATTTTAATTTGATAGTTATCATTTTAAATGAAGGGCAGTACGCTAAGACATGGTATCTCACTGCGTACACTTATCCGCAAGAGTGCTGACCTTTCTGGCCCCTGTTTGCTGGTACGTCACTTTCAATGTTCAACTGTACTTGCCCTAGAGAAATCTCTTCTATTGATATTTAGGAAGAGAAGTTTAAGATATTTCAATATGAGAGGCGCCACTCAAACGTTTTGTCTTAAAGTAATGGCTTGTGCTGACGCTGGTGTCTTATGCACCTAGATTGTTGGTGACATGCAAGGAGCAGTGTTTGGTGGCATGCTAGAATGCCCCTTAAAACCTACAGCGAAAAGGAAATATCAGGTGATCCATAACATTCTTGAATTTGTTGTCATTCTATTTGCAATCATATCATTTTCGGTCTTGATTGAGATATTTTAGTCTTAATTCTTGATTCAAAGGTTCCCTTTTGTAATGGGCCCTTGTTTACTCGCAGGGGACAAACCAAACATTTGTATTCACAACCTTATATGGGCAGCCAAGATTGTTTCGACCAACAGGTAAAGTCGTGGAAATTGAATATTACCTTTGCAGAGGTTGTTGAATAAGGATGTGTTCACCAAGAGTATATCATACTTTCTGTTTGCCTTGAATAGCAGTCCTGTCTATAGTATAATTGATCATGCTGATTGAAGTAAAAAGCACCATAGCACAACAAAATTCTGTTTGATTGCATTGACTGGTTGACTCTTTAGCACCTCGGGATCTGAAGTTCTGAATTCAGCATTATCAGGATTTTAAAATTCTCTAGCTGAATAAGCTCTGGGAAACCTATTAATATGATTCGGTGTAGTTGATTAAGAAAACCGGGGGAGGACATCCAAGTCAATAGACTGTTCTAATTTGCTGCAGTAGTGGCATCCACAATTCTTCTATCAGGGTTTGTCGCTTGACGCACAGAATCAAGGCAATGTACATTTATTGTCTCTGAGCATCAGTAAACCCACTCCCCCTTCCCTTGCCTTGAAGAAGCTACACCTTGTTCCCCTCCTTGACACAATATCGCAGCTACAATGACAAGGACTAATTGTAGCATCTCTGTGCTGAATCTATATAAATTGAGAGTGAGTTTGAAGTTACTCAGTCAAACCTTGTTACATCATGCAGTGTCATTGGCTCAGGAAGTGGGAAAACGATTGGTTATATGAAGACAAGAGTGAGGGAGAAGAAAGGGGAGTTGGTGGGGGGAGGCGGTTAATTTTTCTTGCTTTAGATTACCAAAGCAAGCATATAGTTAAATTATGCATGGATTAGGATGATTCTCTTAGCGTCCAAAGACATGTCAAGGAAACGCTTAATAAACAAATTAAAATAGAGGATAACCAGTTCCACTGCATGTGGGAGTGGGGTAGATAATAAGGTACTCACACTCAGAAGTACTACATCATATTGTGATCTCACGACAATTTACAGCTGTATGAGCATAATAACTTCACAGGTTATAAACTATCTTTCCTTCAACTGAAATTATGCGAATGTTTGGGATTCGTGATGTTAAGCGTCGTGACTCGAGGGCACGACCTTGGTCTTAAGAGATTGAAAAGTATATTAACAATAACTTTACGTGATGAGTTTCATAATTTCCACCTAGACAGGATTCTTATCTGAAACCGCACCAGCTGAATTTTTACATGGGATACTTGTTCTCAGATACATCACTTTGTGATATGAAGTAAGATAATTGACCTGGTTTTCTTGATTAGGTGCCAATAGGTACTACTACATATGCATGAATGACTCACTTGCACTTGGCGGTGGAGGCAACTTTGCCCTGTCCTTAGATGGAGATCTGTAAGTTGTCGTGTTTACAAATTTCCATTTTTCCAACAAAGGAGGGGGGCCCATTTTTAATGATCTTTTTTTGTATCTTGTTATGAAAAGGTTAAGTGGAACAAGTGGACCCTGTGAAACATTTGGGAGCTTATGTTTGGCTCACAACCCAGAGTTTGAGTTGAAGAATGTTGAGGTAACAAGCTAAAATGTCCAAGCTTGCCTTCAATTGCAATCACTTGATGTTGTGAGGATAGACTTCACCAGATGAAGCATTTGAATTGATGCACGACTTGCAATTTGCATAGGCTTTAAATTCATCTTTTAACTTGATCTTTTCTGACAAATTAGTTTTGTCTAAGGAGGTTGATGACCTTGATGTACAAAGGTGCATGAATAATCTGTTGAACTCTTTGTGGGAAAAGAGAAGTGAATTAGATTGGCTATCTCCATGGAGTTAAATGTACTATGAATTATTGTCTTGCTTGCTTTAGGTTTGACATTTTAAGCGGACCTTACCACCTTAGAGAATAAGGCTTTAACTAAATTGCAAGTTCCGCTGCTAATGTTCACTTGTCATCTATATCTGTGAAAATTAGCCTCTACATTTCGTATTAGCAATCCCATTGTCTCGTTTGTGGTGCAGTTATGGGGCTTCACTCACTCATCATACTATACTACAAGACCTGAAGTTGCAACAAGGCCTGCTAGCGCCGCTCTCGTCTGAAGTTCATTCTTTATTGTTTCAATTTTGCCTTGGTATATGCACATCTATCCTCAGAATTCTGTAGCCAGATAGGTCTATTTATATTAGTTGTGGAGGCACCCTCCAGGTATGTGATGGGGCTAAACGGCTCATTGTGCCGGTTACTTAAGACTTGTTCGTGTTTAAACTCATTTCAACTTCAAATGAAGCTTGTTTTCAATTCTTGTAAAACTTCTGATTCGACCTCCACTTATATAAGAGTGAGGAATACTTGTGGGTGTGCGCGGTTACTTCTGTAATCTGTTTTCTTCAATGTGTGGATTAATAGAGGAGAAGATTCGATGGCATGCAGAGTAACATACCTGAGTGGCTCTCGTTTACCCCGAGGGAATTTTACTTCGAATCAACAATCTGTTCATAAAGTCAAATCACAGAAGAACAAGAGATCCCTAATTACAACAAGGTAATCACAGAAGAACAAGAGATCCCTAATTACAACAAGGTACGTAGAGGAGTATTTAACTCCAGAAACTGAACAGACATTCAAGGTTAAACCAACGGGGTGAAAAACTACAACAATGTATGTAGACTGTTGTATAAACATTGCGATGAAACACTTTCATCTAGTGTATCAATTCACATCAAGGATTTCGCCATCAGCAACCCTTTGAATAGATAACTTGCATCTTGGAACGTGGATTCAATAGTTCATTCAGTAACTAGGGAATAACATTATTGCTAGTTTCTTAAGCTGGAGACCACATTGCGCTTTGATGCCAATAATATGTTTATCAAGATGAGCGTCCGAGTGCAGCCCCACGAGAGGATGGGTCATTCCCGAAATCTTGCACAGCATTTGTACACAGGGTACTGAAGAAGGCAAATTTCAAAAAGTCACTGATGTTAACTATAGTATTACAAGATAGTTCATCCTCGAATTCAGTTGGCACAAAGCTTAAGTGTGCGAGTATCCACATTCCAGTCAAGCACATTTAAACTCAAACTCTACTTGCAGTCTCTCATCATTCTAGCAAAACAAAGATTATTGAATGGCCATTCATCGAGCAGACATCTAACCCAGACAGAGTACTAAAACCACGATAAACTTACTAAAGAATAGACTTTCAACACTCTTCGTTTTTTTCTTCAAAATCCACAGGATCATCCGACAACTCCACTGCCAAGATAGGGAGAAACAAGAGTTTCCAAATAGATGGCATATTCAACAGCATGGTCCATCCCTAAGAGATAATCCTTAAAAGTATCATCCTCTGGATTAAACATAATCATCTGCTCCTTGTCCAACCAAATAACAATCTTCCCACTCCTTGTGTACGCGAGGGGGTGCTGCGCAAAGCGCCTATCCTCATTAATGAGGGCACTGCAATCAACACAGAGAAATTCTGTCCAGGATGCTCCTCTCCCGTACTCATCTGTTATCCATGCCTTGATGAAACCATCATAGTCGAACTTGTATATGAACAAATTTGCCCCGTGAATCCCGAGTCCCCAGCAATGTATTTCCGCATTGATTCCAGGGATTGGAAGCACCCGGTGAAATTTCTCTTCCGACAAATCAAATGACATAATCATGGCTTCGCCGCCATCCATCATGCTCCCGTTATAGACGTGCCAGTGTAAGGCCCCTTTCCAATAAACCCCTTGGTCGTACAATTCGACTTTCTCTTCCTGGAACCGAACCTCTATCCTTCTCCAAGAACCTGACTTGAGCGAAAATATTGCCGACATGAAATTTTCACCCCTATAATAAACATCTGCTAGTGCTACTATTTTATAGTCATCAGATCGAGAGTCATATCCGAATCCGCTGACTCCACCGAATAACTCAGCTTGATCAACAAAATCGGGACCGGGCAACTCAATGCACTCCCTGGTGGTCGGGTTATATATGACAAAATTGGGGGGGCCACTTAAACATACAAGGCCATCGCAGGACCCCACGACGCCATCCCACAAAGGTTTGATCCCATGAGGTACCACCACGCGACCCTCGCCGCCGCCGTCGTCGAGCGCTTCGTAGTCCACGGTCTCGAGGAAGCCGTTGCGGTCCCTGATGATGATTCTCTGGCTAGGGATCAAATCCCCTGCCTTCAGCCGCTGCAGATGCCACTTGGCGAAGGCCCGGTCGGAGATCAGAGACCGCCACCGCTTGCAGACGCATTTGAATCGCACCAGCGACTTCGCCGGTAGCCTCAAGAGTATGTCGACGACGATTTCCTCGGGTATACTTTCGGCCATTGTCTCGGCAAAATGGAAACGGGACAGATCTCGGACGAGGTCGATTGGGTCGGCGATGGCCATAGCCAGCTTTCTCGAGAGGTCCCAAGGCCGCCGCCGGACACGGGCGGAGGGGGCACTCGCCGGCGTGGGCGGCGGTCGGGCGGTGGCAAGGCGGAGGAGGAGGAGGAGGAGAGAGTGGAATTTTCAATTGGGCATATTCCCAACTTTCATGAATTTTATGATACCCTGGGAATTGCTGCCTTCGTATGTTATATAATATGTTGTCTCGTTTTGTGCATTTCCCATAATATCCTTCGCAAGACAAAGCGTCTCATCATGACATCGAAGGGCCATAACGTACATTCACACTTTCTCTCTCTCGATCGATATGGACTAACGAGTAAATCAACAATGGTTGTGAATGACACATTACAAGAAAACTAAAGGTCTTAAGATTTAAAATTATGGTTATCCGTCATATAAAAATAACCGACATGACATCTCAAAATTTCGAAAAAACAAATTATCAAATGAAAAATCGAAACAACTGGGATTCGCCCCAGTGGCCACCCTTCCAACATGGAAGGGGGAGGTGAGGGGTTCAAACCCCCACCTTCTCAGAGAGGGATGGGGTGGGGACGTGCAAGTTTCAGGAGTGGGTTTCGACGCCCACGCCCTACAAGAGGTAGGGCAAAAGTTTGAGAGTGAGTGTAGAATACGTATAGAGTAGAGACCGACCAAAAAAAAAAAAAAAATCGAAAATCGAAAGAAAGAGAAATATGATAATAATATTATTATTATTTTTCTTCTCTCTCCTCTTTCTCTTCTCCTTCACGCTTCCTCCTCCTTCGGCCGGAAGTATTCTTCTTCTCTTTTCTTCCCTCTTTTTCTCTCTCTTTCTTCTCCCTCGCGCTTCCTCCTCCTTCGGCCCAAAGTATTCTCCTTCTCTTTTCTTCTCTCTTTTTCTCTCTCTTACTTCTCCCTCACGTTTCCCCTCTTTCTACATAAACTTTCACCCCCTTTTCTTCTCTCTTTCTTCCTTTTTCTCCCTCTCTCTCCCACTTTTCCACCCCCCTCACCTGCGCCAACTCTTCTGCTGCAATTTCCCTACAACTTCCCCTCGTTACTTTATTCTTTCTCTCTCCTCTTCCCCCCTTTCTCCTCTCGACAACGCGAAAATATTGGGTGAGTCGAGCTCGCCACGTCACCATCACCCGCCCAATCAAGATATGACACGTGTCGCCACGTGGCTCCAGCTGGAGCCGGGGCTCACTGTTATTTTTCAGTTGAATTTTTGCTGCTTCTCTCTCTCATTAAATGCTTTGTACATCTCTGCACCATTTCTCCCGTTTGCACGCAAGCGTGCATCACTTCCCTCCCATTCTCTTTCAAAATTTTTTGTCTATGTCCTGCATCTTTTGCAACGCTGGCTCTCTCTTCGTTTTTCAGAAATCTCTCCTTCCCCTCCCATTCTCTTTCAAAAATTTTTGTCTATGTTCTGCATCTTTCTCCATGAAAGCTGCAATGCCTGCTCTCTCTTTGTTTTTTTCAAGAATCTCTCTCAACCAAACGCTCGCCGGTTGCCTTAAAGCTTGGCCGCCTCTACCGTCACCATCAGGAGCCACTCGCTCCCAAGAACCCCGCCAATCGTGACCGGGTCCCGAACTCTGGCGATCTCCGCCTCGGCCTCTTCAGCGAGTGCAGACACCTCAGAACTCGACCGCTTCCGCCATCGCCGCTAGGAGCCACTTGCTCCGAAGAGCCTCACAGGTCGTGGTTGGGCCCTGAGCTCTGACCGTTTTCGCCTCGACCTCTTCGACGATCGCGTACACCAAAAGCCAGCTAGTCACCTCCGAGCTCGGTCACCTTTGCCAATCGCCTCCAAGCTTGGCCGCCTCTACCGTCGCCGTCAAGAGCCACTCGCTCCCAAGAACCCTTCCGGTCATGGCTGGGTCTCGAAGTCTAACCATCTTCGGCGAGCACGGACACTCGAAAAAGTGTTGGATCGTGCTTTCATTTTTCTTTATTTTCTTGCGCCATAATAACTCAGTTCTTCTTCAACTCGCGGAAGCTAACCAGACGGTACCAACTCGTTTTGCTTTCAATTATTCATATATTCTGCTCATTTGATTTTCTTCTTCTTTATCACACTACCTCATGTCCATTCTATTTAACCAAAATGATCCTTTTGGGTCCTTGACTGACGCAGGGAGTTGGAAATGCAGGAGACAACTCCAAGCTTCCAAAAATGGGTACAAAACCATTTATAGTCATTTCTCTTTTTGGCTCGTGAATTTTTCAAAAATAATGGTATAATGACATGAGGTCTTCATCTTCGTTGTGCAGACTGCGGCGGAGAATGTGCACAAAAAAGGACTTAAATGTTGCCAAAAGTCGAGAGTCCTCTTCAAACAAGACCGAGCCAATGTCATTCTTCTACACAAGATAAAACATGTTGGATTTGTTTCTTTATCGGAATTTGTTTTGTGAGCGCAAACATGTGTCTTGTTAACTTAGTAGTTGAAGTATGAATTGTAAACATTAGAAGGATGAAATATTCATTTGTTAATTGCACCTAAGTTGTCCTCGACAGCGCCATTAGCTCCGAGTGGAATGTGGCGTGGTTGGAATTCGAGAAAAGAGTTCTATTTATAGATTGAACACAGAAGAAAAGAGGGAGAGAGTTAGGTTACTTCTTAAATTTTACCCAATACTTTATCAATTCAAGTAAAATCCATACCTCAAACTTTAATTTTTACGGATCAAACCATCAGTTATCGATTAGGATAATTTATTTATTAAATCTAGAATATGTTAAAAATGAATATGAACCATTCACTTAGATGAGACTCACATTGAACCGACAAAAAAATAACAAGCGCAATAAAAAGAAAGATAAATGGAAACTTTATTCACGATAGATAAGACAAATAAATTGTTATACACATTGTGAATTTGCATTTGCAAACCACTTCTTGACCAACTCCATGATATTAGTACGACAACAACGTCCCTAAAATTAGCAGCGATTGCACGAGTTTGAGCGATCGATGTCCGACCACTGGAAAGAAAACCAAGCCCGTCGAGCATCTCATGGGCACTTGTGCTTGTTGTCACGGGTGGTCATGTTGGCGTAGCACGGATAGACGTCGAGGTTGCCGAAGGTGCCTGGAGGGACGCAGTTGCAGCAGGCACAACACGTCCCACAAGCCCTCTGGCAAAGGTGAGGCCTCGAGGACAGCTGATACCTGGCGGCACACGCTCCGCCGCAGTCTGCACAACGAAGATGAAGACCTCATGTCATTATACCATTATTTTAAAAAAATTCACGAGCCAAAAAGAAAAATGACTCTATAAATGGTTTTGTACCCATTTTCGGAAGCTTGGAGTTGTCTTTTGCATTTCCAACTCCCTGCGTCGGTCAACAACCCAAAAGGATCGTTTTGGTTAAATAGAATGGACATGAGGTAGTGTGATAAAGAAGAAGAAAATCAAATGAGCAGAATATACGAATAATCGAAAGCAAAACGAGTTGGTACCGTCTGGTCAGCTTCGGTGAGTTGAAGAAGAACTGAGTCATTATGGCGTAAGAAAATAAAGAAAAATGAAAGCACGACCCAGCACTTTTTCAGGTGTCCGCGCTCGCCGAAGATGGTTAGACTTCGAGACCCAGCCACAATTGGAAGGGTTCTTGGGAGCGAGTGGCTCCTGATGGCGACGGTAAAAGCGGCCAAGCTTGGAGGCGACTGGAAAAGGTGACCAAGCTCGGAGGTGACTAGCTGGCTTTTGGTGTACACAATCGTCGAAGAGGCCGAGGCGAAAACAATCAGAGCTTAGGGCCCAACCACGACTTGTGAGGCTCTTCGGAGCGGGTGGCTCCTAGCGGCGATGGCGGAGGCGACCGAGTTCGAAGGTGTTTGCGATCGCTGAAGAGGCCGAGGCAGAGATGGCCAGAGTTCAGGACCTAGTCACGATTGGCGAGGTTCTTGGGAGCGAGTGGCTCCTGACGGTGACGATAGAGGCAGCCAAGCTTCGAGGCAACCAGCGAGTGTTTGGTTGGGAGAGATTCTTGAAAAAAACAAAGAGAGAGCAGGCGTTGCAGCTTTCATGGAGAAAGATGCAGAACATAAACAAAAAATTTTGAAAGAGAATGAAAGGGAAAGGAGAGATTTCTGAAAAACGAAGAGAGAGCAGGCATTGCAAAGATGCAGGACATAGACAAAAAATTTTGAAAGAGAATGGGAGGGAAGCGATGCACGCTTGTGTGCAAACGGGAGAAATGGTATAGAGAAGTATGAAGCATTTAATGAGAGAGAGAAGCAGCAAAAATTCGACTGAAAAATAATAGCAGGCCCCGGCTCCAGGTGAAGCCACGTGGCAACACGTGTCGCATCTTGATTGGGCGGGCGCACGGTGACGTGGCGCGCCCGGCCCACCTAATATTTTCTCCTCAACAACATCCCCTCCCTTCTTCTTCTTTTTTTTTTTTTTTTTTTCTCTCACTTCTCTCTTTCTCTTCTTTCCCCCTCACGCATACTCCATTTCTATGTAGCACCCCCATCTTCTTTCACCTCCATTTATTTGCTTTCATTTTTTATAGCTTCATCATCCACTCGGCTCACCATCATCCTCACCATTGCACGCTGTCCGCTCTAGCCGAGTGCCCTTGGCCTTGAGCTCAACTTCAACGAACCGTTGCCATTTGAGTTACAAGCCTTGTGATTTTGTAGCCCTCGCCACTATTGTCACGCTCATGTCATCGGAATTGTCATTGGGTGAGTTTAGCTCCTTGTCCTTTGATTAGTACCTAAACTTGCTTAGGAGGTTGATTAGGTTTAAGGATGGTTTAGAATAACTTAAGTATGGATTAGTTATAAGTTAGAATGGTTAGATTAGCATTAGAATGGGTTAATGTTAGTCTAATTTGTGAGATTAACACGTTTGAGGATGGTTTGGGTGAAAACAGAGGCTGTTCTTCAGAACTGGTTCCTGGATGTCTGCTGTTTGCAATTTTTCTTGATTGAAATCAGTCACGATTCTAAAGCTGATGTATTCTAGAGAAATGTTTTAGATATCTCAAGCTACAACATATATTTTTCTCAAGATTTTTAGGGGCTTAGAAGCAGGATGTATCAGCTCCGCCATTTTCAAACAGAACTACAATTTTCGCTGGAACTGGTGACCTTTTAGGATTCTAGGGGTTTTTATCAACTCTTGGAGTTTGAATTTTAAATTTATTTTCTTCACAAAAGTTGTTCATAACCTCTTCTAATTTAACATACTCAAATTTCAAATTAAACAGGCATGTCTCGGACCTCAAACCAAACTGATTTCGGAAAACTGACTTTCTGAGAACGAAACTAATTTTAGTGCTGGATTGAGTGATTTACTGGGCCTAATCTAGAAGGATATGTGTTTTGGTGTCTTCATGAAAAATGTTCTTTTATGTATCTTTTACAACATATTCAAATTTTGGAATTTTCCGAGCTCAATTGGTTAGGTTTCTGGATTTAAATTTGGAGACGCACGAAGGCCCAGTTTCTACCAATTAAGACTAATTTTAGTTTGGTGATGGTTCTTGATGCTTTGCTTGCTTTAATTAGTGTTTGTAATGACTTGTGGAGTTAATTTATTAGTTATGTAATTCTGGAATTTCACTGTTCATAATGCACTATTCATGAGTTACTGTTCACGCGACACTGTTCATGAAACACTATTCATGCGCACTGTTCACATGCACTGTTCACCCAAGGGTGAAAAGTGATCTGATTTCATGTATATTGATTTTATGAAGTGAATGGATGTGTAAAAGCATGGGCATCCGCATGAATTGGGTGATGTTTTGTGCAATTATATAGTGATTGGAAACTGTTGGTATTTAATTAGAAAATACCAAGTGTCAGGTTTTGGATGCCAAAAATGTTTTTAAATACTATATCAAACTGTGGGATTTTAAAAGAGATGACACAAATTTTCTGATTCGATCTGACCGTGTCCCTACACACAATTATTTTATCTTGCATTTCTAATATGAAGAAAATAGGTCGGGATCACCATTTTAATTGAGGTATTTGAGTGCAATGCATGGTGTCCTGGGCCGAAATTGAATGAATACATGAATGATATGAGATACCGTCATGAGCCTTTGGGGCCGGACGATGCTCTTTCGGGAATGCTCCAAGTCAACGGATGCCGGTCGCAGTGGAGGTTGGGCCGATGCTCCTATATGGAATGCTGTCTAGATGTAAACGTTGCCATACTCGATGGTGCGAGACGATGCCCGGTTATGCCAGAAGACTGTTATCTATTGCATTGACTGGGATCCTTGTGATTGATTGATGTGTGCTGTGTGGCGCACTAATGTGCAAGAACGCATGAGAATCATAGCATCTTTAGTTCTAGTCATGCATGAGTTGAGCACACTATTTATGGCACACACGCATGAATCGATAACGCATTTCACATATGCTTCTGTTATGCTGAGAACAAAGCCTTGAGCGGTGGCCTAACTGGGATGGTGGTTTGTCCGCGTTAGTGTGAGGCCCAAAGAGAACAATACTGGGCTAGGATAAGGGATGGCAGTGCATCCACACCTCTATCCTAGACAACGCGTTTGTGTGGCCATGGCCAGGTGAGATCGCTTGTAACACAATTTGTATGTGACTGATGAACTGCATCATTTAATGGCCATGTGTATTGCGTGTATTGTGCTGAGTTATGATGTGTAGGGTATGAAATACCATGTAAGATTGCATGTGAACCGATTATTGATTGTTGATTGTTAATCTTTGGTTTGTTTGTGAGATGGTTATGAAGAGATACCCTGAGTTGTGACAGCCCAAATTTCTGATTCTGTTTTCAATTAAATGAGACGGGCTTTTCATTGGCGCGCTTATAGTTCAATTCTCCGAGCTGATCACTCACGAGATAACTAGTCTATCAGGTGAAGCCGTTAAGGAATCTAAACGCAATAGACTTGAGAATTCGACCAAGAAACGACTGCTCGACCGTACTAATCTGCAAGGGTCATTGCGGCACAGATCGATTAGAGACCGGAGATAGGTCGACTTGACAAAGGCATGTGATTAAGTGTGGGTGATTCCACCTAATTGCACAAATCTTGTCGATCGGCACTAGACCGATTTCTCTGTCGTTTTGGTACCCTGTGTCCGTATTTGAAATCTTGAGATTTTCACGACAATCGAGAGTCGCCAATGTGTCGAAGATGTACTTTGTGGCTTGAAATTAATCAACCACGGGTCAATTGCACTGAAAATTCCTAAAAGCTACTCGGTAGATTAGGACGCGCTCAAATCGCGCCAGATTGAAATTAACCGTGATTTTAAACCCGAATTCAAAAATTGAAAGTTCTGGCATGTCACAATTCATTTTAGGAACGTCGACTCATCTTCAGAAGATTTTTCTACAAACCGAGATTTTTGGCGGAAAAGCAAAGTAAGGCCGTTTTTGTTCGGGATTGTCAGAGGGCCATTTTTTTGATCGAATCTTTGGGATGCAAGTTGGATCATTTGATGGGGAAAAGTCATGAGATGGACGAAGACACCTTGGCGGATTTATTTGGACTTCAATTTGAGCTCAATTGGATTTATTTGAAGAGAATTGATTAGGATTGAAGAGAATTGATTGAATTTGATGTACAAATACTCAAAATTCGTATGCCATGGGGGGAGGGACATTTTGCACCCATTGGCAAGCTTCTTGAGGAAGCTAAGGAGAGGAAAAGGCTGAAGGTGAGGGCCAAGAGTGGTGGGGGCAAGAGAGAGGTGTGTTGGACAAGTGTTGATCTCTAGGAAGC
Organism: Eucalyptus erythrocorys; assembly: GCA_014182555.1. Taxonomy (NCBI): domain Eukaryota; kingdom Viridiplantae; phylum Streptophyta; class Magnoliopsida; order Myrtales; family Myrtaceae; genus Eucalyptus; species Eucalyptus erythrocorys. The sequence goes on from CM024604.1 coordinate 38,148,813, forward strand.
CACCAAGGAGCCCCCTCTTCAGCAGACCATCTTCTTCCTTCATTCATGGCTTTCTCCATGGTTGAGGCTTAGGAAAAGCTCAAGAGAACCAGAGGAAACCGAGCTCACCAGCCCCTCCATTGTCGCACAACCGGAAGGCCATCGTTGGCCGTTTTCCTCCCCTGTTTTCTCCTCGTTCCAGTTTCTGCTCCAGCCGACCTTTCGCCAAATATCGGAGCCAAAAGTGGTCTTCCCGGTTGAATCAGAAAACGAGCTACCTATCGTTGCGAAGAACACATCCAGACCGTTCCAACAAGCCCAAGATCACCCCAAAAGGAGCCTCCGTTCGTCCGGTACGTCGTTTTGAAGTTACCACTCGCTGGTCCGTCGGTCTGCTGCCCGCCTGCACTGTTTTGCGTTTTCCGGCTGTTTCGCCCCATTCTGACCGTTCCTTTGGCCGTTCCATCCACCTACAAGACCCCCAAGACCCCCGGGAGCCGTTGGTTGCCAACCATCCACTCGCCGGAGCTCCGATCAGCCCGTTTTCGCCATTGAAGCTGCTGGTTTCTCCTCTGCAATTCAGCCAAGAACAGAAGCAGAACACAGCAAGGTTTTGGTGACTTCATGGCCCGTTTTCAAGCCCTTCCCGGCCTCCGTTGGTGTCGCCGCTTCGAGGTTTATCGACCGCCTTGGCGTCGTGGTCGCCGTGGACTCGCCGGCTCGCAAAACCGGTGAGTTTACCCTCTAATCCTTGCTTAGTGAGTTAATTATGCTTAAGGGGTGTTTATATTAGTCTAATTAGATTTAGGTGGTTAGATTAGATTATTTAAATGTTAATTAGATTAGTTGTATGATTAGTTTAGCGGTTGATTAATTAGGGCTAATTGTATGATTAAATTAGTGTAATCTAGTTTAAGCCCTAATTAATTATTTTTAATTAATTAATTATTTCGAATTTTATAAATATTATTTTAATAAATTATATTATTATAATATAATATTTAATTATTTAATTTTCGAAATTAAATTTAATTATTTAATAATTTCAAAAATTTTGCCGAGATGGCCGGTCGTTAGAATTTCGCACTGATCGCAACGGTGTAGTCAGTTTGTGCTAATTGTATATTGAATTGAGAAATTGTGTAAATTAATGATTATGGTTAATTATTCCAAAAGTGTGGAATTGTGTGAAATTGGAGAAGTTTTGGTATTTAACTTGAAAATACCCAGTGTCGGCTTCTGGCACTGTGATTGGTTTGTAGGACCAGTTTGTATTGATTGATTGAATGGATGTTTATGTGGGAATTTATTTCATAGTTGTTTAATGCTAGTGTTTGATTGGTTTTGATCGTGAAAGGTTGTGAGTGGATCTAGAAAACCGCCGAAGTATGGCTATGCCTTCGGGGTGAGACTTGCCATCGAATTTGGAATCGGTCGCGCCAAGTGGGGCCGTAATGCCACTCAAGTTCTAAATTTGCCACCTGATAAAGGTTGCGCCGAGTGGGGCCGTAATGCCACTCAAGTTCTAATTTGCCACCTGATAAAGGTTGCGCCGAGTGGGGCCGTAATGCCAATAGATTCTAAATCTGCCACCTGATAAAGGTCGCGCCGAGTGGAGCCGTAATGCCACTGAATTCTAAATCTGCCACCTGATAAAGGTCGCGCCGAGTGGGGCCGTAATGCCACTCATTTCTAATCGGCCACCTATTTAAGGTTTCGTCCTTTGGACTGTGGTTTCTAGTGAATGAATTGAATGAGTTGGATTTGTGTGAGCACGATCTATCTACAGCTTTGGAGAGCATATGTCGTATTAACGACTAGTTTGATAGACGGTATTGAATGATAGATACTATCGGTTGATAGATAGTACGGATTGAAATGGAAAGATAGATAATATGATTGAATTGAATCGAATCGTTGGATCAATTGTTTGATTGAGAATTGAAATGTACTGACGTGCAGGAAAGGACTGAGGCGAGGTAAGTCCTCTATCCTCTTTGTGTGGCTAGAATGCTCTGAGGCGTATTTTCTTCCTAATCGAGTCTTAGGGGATAAAACTCGCTGAGACATTGTCTCACCCCGTTGTGGACTCAACATTTTCAGGTCCTTAAATGGCAGTAGTGGAGGACTTGAAGCCATGGACATTAGTGTAGCAATGGAGATCGAAGAATCGGCGAACTTGTCTGACTAGTTGGTCATAGGACAGTTCCCTTTTTGTTGAGCCGGTCTATTTTGTGGTCAATCCAGTGTTGTATATAAACCTATGTGTTTATAAGAAAGTTTGTTTGGTTGTAATTGATTGCCTGCTTTTCTATCCCAAGTTAAATGTTGTCAGGGGATTTGTTTCGCTTCCGCATGTGCAAAATAAAATGAATGGGTCGGCGACGTGTCCTGGGTAGTCACATTTCTATCGACCACAGTGGGATGTGCGCGTACTCGAGGTTCGGGGCGTGACATGAGTTGAGTTGGTGTACTAATCGGGGGACTAGGGGAAGAACTTGCTGAGATCTACATCTCACTCATTATTGAATAACTATTTTCAGGTCCCCAGTGTGAAGAACCCAGAGTTTGAAGCAGAAGGGTCAGGAGCATAGGTGGCTCAGTAGTCTTTTATGAGATAGACCTTCTATATAAGATTGAGGTGTTTATGAAAGTATATTTGATTTGAAACTGGTTGTTCTACTTTTCTATCTCATGTTTGTTGTTGTCAGGGGATTAGTTAATTTCCTTCCGCATGTGCAATAAAATGAAAAGGGTTGAAGACGAGTCTTGGGAATGTCGCAAAATTCTATCGACCATCAAGAGATGTGCACGCACTCAAGATTCAAGACGTGACACCCAGAATATCCAAATAAATAGGTTGATCAATTTAAACATTTGGCATTTTTTGGTTGATTGGCAGTCATATAAATTGTAATTCAAGTATGTATACTTATAATTTATGGTTTACAAATGGGTAAGAAGAAACAATGCTAGTTCTATGTGTTTCAAGCAATCCAACATTCTTTACTCACTTATCTGGGATCGTAGATTACCATCTATGGGTTATGCTCATTTCACTGGCAATTACCTCCTTTGACGTCACATATAAGTTTGTTGGTTTTATCACTTGATGATTACTTCTCTAATAATTGCATCCGACTTTCTCGGATGAAGCATTCAATTTTTATGGATTGATTACAATTTGCATAGGCTATGAATTCATCTTTTGATTGTGGATTGTGTTTTTTTACTAGTTAGTTTAAACCACAACATGGCACCATTTCATTGCTGTGATGGGGCATTATAACTAAAAGTTACTTTTGTTATCAACAAAAATGATGAATAATAAATTATTGTTGATCGTGAAAATATTTTTTATATAACTTATTCTTTTAAGGGGTGATAATAATCCGTATCTCTAAAATATCTTTTGAATTATTGATTTTCGCAAAACAAACCAAGCCCCCAAAATGTATCAGATTTTTACTTATCTAAAATTTAGAATTTAGTTTGATAGGTACCTTACACGGGCAACCAAGATTTTTTCATCCAACTAATCAGTACCCGTTAGTCTTCATTCAACTTGAATTTTACCTTTGCAGAGATTGTCAAATTAGGATATCTTCACGAAATAATATCATACTTTCCTTTTTTCCTTGAATAGTGGTCCATCTATGGTATAATGATCATATTGATCCAAGTAAAAAGGATGACAAAAGAGCAAAATTATGTTTGATATGCATTGACAGGTTTGACTCTTTAGCATCCTAGATTTCTTAGGATCTGCAGTTCTGAAATTCAGCATTGTTAAAATATCAAAATCCTATAGTTGAATAAGATCTCAATAGATTGTTCTAATTTGCCGTTGCAGTGGCCAAATGCATGGAATCAATGGAACGGACCTCTTATTCATACACTAAATTTACCCATCTTAATTATGTCTAACGTGTCTCTGATAAACTATTGCAGCTATAACAAGGACTAATTGTAATGTTTAGTTCGGTGCTGAATCTTTACAAATCGAGGGTGAGCTTGAAGCTACTCAGTTAAACCTAATCACATCATTGAGTGTCACTGGCTCAAGAAATGGCAAAACATGGGCTAAATGAAGACAAGAGTGAACATGATCCACCAATATACAATCTAAGGGTCAATTTTTCCTACTTAAGGTTACCAAAGCAAACAAACAGTTAAATAGCGCCGATTGTATGTGGATTTAATAGTTTATTCGGTAATTGATTAGGGATTAACGTAGCATTATCATCACTTTCTTTAATTGGAGACTACATTGCGCTTTAATGCCAATAGTATGTTTGTCAAGTTGTGTGAGTGTAGCACGGCAAGAGGGTCATTTCTAGAATCTTGTATAGTAATAGTGTATAGAGTATTCAAGAAGGCTTAGTTCAAAAAATAGAAGGAAAAAAAGAAAAAAGAAAAAGAGTGATAATCATGTTAGGTATGAAGAGCCATCGAGGTTAACTACAGTAGTACGAGATGGTCCAACTCGGATTCAGCTGTCACAAAGCTTAAGCGAACTCTGATTTTACAATGGCAATTTGATATACTCAGGTAAAGCACAAAATTACAGCTCCCAAAATAGCTGGCATTACTAAAACAACAGAGGAGGAAAGTCAGAATTACATCCGGTCCTGATCCAGGTCATGCAATTCCACTGGACAAAGGATAGGAGAAGTTTAAGAGCTTTCTACATGAGAGTTGCCGCATAGACCTTTTATTTTACTCCTAAGGAGTAATGGCAAGTGACTATGACGATGTCATATGCACCTAGGTTGTTGGCGACATGCAAGGAGCAGTGTTTGGTGGCATGCTAGAATGCCCCTCAAGACCTACAGCGAAAAGGAAAAGTTAATGTATTTGTTGTCATTGTATTTGCAATCATCTTCTGTTTGGTCTTGATTGAGATATTTTAGCCTTCTTTCTCAATTTGAAGCCTCCCGTTAGTAATGGGTCCTTGTTTACTTGAAGGAGACAAACCAAACATTTGCATTCAAAACCTTATATGGGCAACGGAGATTGTTTCAACCAACTAATAAGTACCCACTGGTCATCATGCAACTTGTATTTTACCTTTGAAGAGGTTGTCGAAGTAGGATATCTTCACAGAGGAATATCGTACTTTCCTTTTGCCTTGGATAATGGTCCGTCTGTGGTATAATTTTTTTTTTTTTTTTGGTGCAGGAGGAATCGGCTTGCGCCGACAACGCGCCGTAAACCCCCTGGGCGACACATGCCACCAGGTAAGTCACCTAGTGTCTCCGCCAGCCTCCCTGCAACTTGTGTTGCAAGGGCTTCGAACATTTGACCTCTCCGATAGAAAGGGAGTGCCTACCCAGTTGAGCCACCGCGGTGGGTGGCAAAATTGATCATATTGATCCAAGTAAAAAGGACAACAAAAGAGCAAAATTATGTTTGATATGCATTGACAGGTTTGACTCTTTAGCATTCTAGATTTTTCAGGATCTGCAGTTTTGAAACTCGGCATTATTAAGATCTCCAAATCCTCTAGTTGAATAAGATCTCAATATACTGTTCTAATTTTCTACTGTAGTGGCCAGACACCCAGAATCAATGCAACGGATCTCTTATTCTAACACTGAATTTACTCATCTTAATTACATTTACCGTGTCTTTGATCAACTGTTGCAGCTACAACAACAAGGACTAATTGTAGCATTCAGTTCAATGTTGAATTTGTACAAATCGAGAGTGAACTTGAAGCTACTCAATCCAACCTAATCACATCATTGAGTGTCATTGGCTCAAGAAATGGCAACACATGGGCTAAATGAAGACAAGAGTGAACATTTTCCACCTATATACAGTATAAGGGGTAATTTTCCCCGCTTAAGGTTACCAAAATAAACAAATAGTTAAATAATGCATGGACCAAAAGGATGCTCTTAGCAAGGGCCTAAGGCATGTGAAGGATTAACTTGATAATGAAACAGAAATAGTGAGGACAACCAGTTGCACTACATGTAGGAGTGAGATAGATGATAAGTTACTGATGCTCAAAAATACTACATATTGTGATCTCAAGACAATTCATGACTTAAGGGCTCTTATGAAATTGAAAAGTATGTTAAACAAGAACTTCACGTGTAGAGTTGCACAATCCGCACTAAGACAGGATCCCTATCTTAAACTACATCAGCTGAATTAAAAACAAGATACACATGTTCTCAGACTTATGGTGTCTTCTTCACTTTATAATTTGCAATGAGATAATTGGCCTGGTTTTCTTCATTACATGCCAACAAATACTACTATATATGCATGAATGATACATGATTATAGTTGAATGTTCACTACATAACAAGACCCGGTAAATTGTTGGTAAAATTACAACAAATCAGATTGGACAAATTAGCTAGTGAAGTGAGTATTCCAGCAAAACAAAGATGATTGAATGGCCATTCATCAAGCGGAGATCTGACCCTACATCTAGAGTGGACAAAGTACTTAAAGCACAATGAAGTTAATAGAGAATGACTAGATCTTATAATAGAATTTCAATGCTCTTTGTTTCTTCTACAAAATCCACAAAATCATTCAACAACTCAAGATGGCCAGATCATTAAGCTAGAAAATAAAAAGGTAAAATTAAAAGCACCAGAACAACTCTTAAAGGCTCTGGATTCTTGATGGCTCACCGCGAAGATAGGGAGAAACAAGAGTTTCCAAATACATAGCATATCCGGTAACCCAGCCCTCCTCTATGGGATAATCCTCGCAAGAATTATCCTCCGGATTAAACAAAATCATTGGGTTCATATCCATGCGGAAAATGATTTTTCCGCTCCTTGTGTACACAAGGGGTTTCTTTGAAATGGGGATATTCCAATTTATGAAGGCACTGCAATTAACACTGAACAATTTTGTCCACAATGCTCCTCTACCGTACTGATCTATAAACCATGCCTCAATTCACTAATCGGTATTGTGGTATATGAATAGATTCGCCCCGTGAATCCCGAGTCCTCAGAGATCTATCTCCTCATCGACTTCAGGGACCGGAAGCACCTGGTGAAATTTCTCTTCCGACAAATCAAATAACAAAATCGCATCTTTGCACGGATCGCCTATCATCCAGACATAAGCGTGCCAGTGAAAGGCCCCTTTCCAATAAAACTCCTTGGCCAGAAAGTTCAACTTTCCCTTCCTAGAACTGAACTTGTATCCTTCTCCAAGAACCGGACTTGAGAGAAAATATTGCCACCTTCCAATTTTCATCATAGTCATCAGATTGAGAGACATCACTAAAGACATCTGCTGCTACTATTTTGTAGTCATCAGATTGAGAGTCATATCCAAATCCGCAGAAGGACTCATATCCGAATCCATAGAACAACATAGCTTGATTAATAAAACCAGGACCGGGCAACCCAATATACTCCCTGATGGTCGGGTTATATATGACAAAACTCCTGAGGCCAATTAAACATATGAGGCCATTGCAGGACCCCACGATGCAAGGCTTCCCCATAGATTTGATCGCATGAGGTACCACCGAGCGCTTCGTAGTCCACGGTCTCAAGGGGGCGGTTGCAGCCGCAGGTGATGATTCTCTGGCTAGGAATCAAATCCCCTGCCTCAAGCCTCCGTAGATGCGACTTAGCGAAGCCCGGGAGATAGATCAGAGACCGCCACCGCTTGCAGACGCCTTTGAATCGCACCAACAACTTGGCCGGTAGCCTCAAGAGTATGTCGACGATGATATCCTCGGGTATACTCTCGGCCATTAGTTTCGGCAAAATCGCCTGTTCGTCGACAGGTTTTGAGCGAGCAAGGCTAGTACAAACGAGTGTTCAGCAAGAGTTCACGCAACAACAACGATTCAAAGTCGAAGAAGCTTTTCACTCGGGGAATCTTGAAGGAGGTCGGTTGGGTCGACACTGGCCATAGGTGTGGCTTTCTCGAGAGAACCCAAGGCCGTCGCCAGAGCCAGGCGGAGGGGGATCTCGGCAGCGCGGGCGGCGTTCACGTGGCGAGCTGGGCGGAGGCAAGGCAGAGGGAACGGAGAGAGCGAGAGCGGGAGGCGGAATTCTACCAACCCAAGAAATTGGTACCATATATATATATTCTAAATTCTAAAAAGTCCAATAGGATACTTACCTGTTCCTCCTATGTCTTAGGGTTAAAACAGGAAAACATTTGATGTTTTCCTTACCTTTCCTCAAGTTTTTAACAAAACCTTTTCTTAATAGTATTTTAATGATATTTTCCATAATATTAGTGGATGCTATTTGAATATTCCCTTTTTCTATTTATGTCAACATTTTGCATAGAGATTATTCTATCAGCATTTTCTGAATTTTCCATACTATCATTCATAGAACAAAGTGTCCCATCCTTGTATATCAAATACTCGAACTTCTTTGACTTGTCCTCCCATGATCTTTCTATGAGCTTTATGGACATTCTTTGTTTTTCTTACTTTTGTCTAGAAATTTCAAAGCATTCAGTCATGGTTACTTTAAACTAGCAATGTGCTAAAGAATGACATGGCTCTGGTGCCAGAAAATGCTCATGTTTCTCTTAGTCCTCGTCTTGAACTCTGCACTTGCAATGTCTCTAAGATTGATTGTCTTTATGAGATTTCCTATCTCAATAAACATAGCAAAATCTCCAAGACTCATCTTTCGCTTATAAATATATATTCTGCTTTTGCTAGACCATCCTCTTTCTCTCCTATCCACTCTATCAAACAGCTTATTAAGCATACTCCTAAGGAAGTTAAAGAGTATGTTTAGTTCTCGAAATTCGACTAGTATCCTATTCAGGCTACTCAACAGGAACACTTTATCACCCTCCAAATCCCTTCTGATTTTCCATGCTAGTGGATTTACTTTAGTGCCATTAGGCTTGCTTTATCCTTTAACGGAAGAAAGGGATTACTTGTGGTTGCTCAAATGGCTCTCTTAGACACCCATTTCTTGGATTATTAGTATGCTTGCATTGGTACCATCCAAACTATCCTTAACGCAGGAACAATGTTCGTTACATTGTTTCCAAATTTGAAAATAGCTCTCTCGGATCCACGACTTTTCTCAACCCTTAAGGTACAGTTGCAAGTTATTAGAGCTCCTCAAACTCTAGATTCTATTGCTGCTACTTTACATTATCAAATGGTTTATTGGGTCCAAAATCACACCATTAACCTCAACTTTCCTAGTTCTAAAGATACCTTGTTCATCTAAGTGGATAATGACCCAACTTTTTGTATCCATGTTTCTAGACAGATCCCTCGAGATCAATTAGTTAAGTTACTCCAAGACACATGAGTAATTAATTATGAAAAAATCCACCAAAACTCTAGACCAATTCAATCCATAGAGTCTCAGTTTACTAAGAAGAAAGATGGCATGGTTGTCATCAAATTCACCAAGGAAAAGGAAGAGTCCACATCTTCCATTTTTCCAACTATTTTTGTGATGGAACCCCGCCCATGATCCACTTGACGAAGGTCATCTAGATCCAAAATCCACAACTGAATATTTAGAGTAGGAGGGACGCCCTATTCATTATTACAAAGATTCCTGTATGAGACACTATTTCTAGGATCAAGATTGCCAGTGCTTGCTTTGCACAAGTCCTCCAAACGACGAAGAAGATTATAGGGCATCCAGAAGAAAGAAACAGTCAAAAGATAAACTTCACCATACATATACGGACGGCATCCCACTGTTGGACCTTTTGGTGAAGATGGAGGAAAATATCCACATCCTCCTCTACAAAAAGCATGTGAACCTCCTCCACCTCTTCAGTCAACGCCCAGAAATAAACCCTCACTCCAAAAGCCAATTATTTCACCCTTCTGTGAATCCATTTACAAATGGGTTAAGAAGAATTCCTTTCTTCTTAAAGTGCCCAAAGTACCTCAATCTTCATGTTCTCCAAAACCAGAAGTAGCACCTATTCTTTCGTCTGCCTGTGTGTCCAATCCTCAGACTTTCCACTTTTGGAATATCTAATTCTAGTGCCCCATTCCGGGCATTAGAAGAATTTACAAATATTTATGATCAATTTCATCATATCTTTGAGGTCTTGAATCCTACAAATATTGACGACCATGGCAAGCAAAAGAAAGTTACAGCTACTAAAGCTGTCTTAAATTGATAGTCAGCAAATGCCTTGGCCCATAATAATGTTCTTAAGATAATTGACACCAAGCTTTCAACTATCCAAGGTCATCTTGATTATGTTGACTAGAAGGTTGATCAAATGGCTTTGGTCACAAACAAGTTGTTTGAGACATTCCAGAAAAAACTTCAACAAATGGGATTTAGAATATGTCTCTTGTCATTATTTGGAAGACCAAGCGTCTGAAATGGAAAAAAATAAGGAGATAAATCAAGCTCCTCTAGGATGGAAAATTTATTCCTTCTCCAGATCTATTTTATTTTTGCCTTGGCAAATGATTCCAAAGAATGTGAGCCCTTCTAGGGTTATATCAATTGCTTCAATTATTGATGAAGCTCCAAAGTAGTATCAGAGGAATATTGTTACACTTCGAAACCATATCAAAGAAATAGTAAGGCAAACAAGAATTAGTGAAGAAAAGAAGCTAGCTCCTCAACCTTTTCTAAAGTCTCATGCTGCCCATATGGTCTCAAACCCACTTGAGGCTTTTTTCTGCAAGACCAAAGTAGACAAAGTTTACCAACTATTGCTTCATTTGATTCTGCCAAGTAAAATACCTCTGAATCAGCATCAGAATTGGATTCTTTATCCTTCGAAAACACTTCAACTTTTGAAACACAAACACTTCAACTTCTGCCAAGCAAAATACCTCTGAAACAACTATTGCTTCAGGTGGTAAGTGTTTGGCTTAGTGAACTTAACTGGGTTGAGGTTGCTAACCAATACTTATGGCGAGCCAAGCAGCTACTTTTGAGCAGTGGCATTGGACTCTGTGGTCTGTGGATTCTGAGCTGACAGATGTGGCTGTTGTCACTTGGTGGATAAGGACTCAATCCAGTATTCATAACATGCCTGATCTGGATGATTCACAGTTCTATCAAAGGCTATCTCTCAGTTTAGGCTGGTATTTAGGTCACTCCTCACTTTTTCTCATTTGATCTAAATTATGCTTTGTCCTTAGTCTATCTGGAGTAGACGGCCTGAGTAACAAATGGTATGTAGAAATGGATTGAGTGGAACCCAAAAGGAGGAAAATGATGGTAACAGGAATATGAATAAATTGGAAATTTCAGTTTCTATACTTGGCTATGATATTGGAGTGACATGGGAATTCATGAGTCATGTGACAACGTGTTTCCCATTCAATGTCCATTCCTATTTAAATGTGATGATGACATGTAGGAATGCTCTGCAGCTGTATAGTCTGATTCTGCCTGTTGTAGCTGAAATTGGGCTAAATCGCCAGTAAGGTTGATTCCCCTCTAGCCCTCTTCCTTCCGACAAATGTTCATTTTCCCCTTCATTCTAATGGACTGGTCAAACATCAGAGACCGCAACTTGAAGTACAGGCGCCACTCTCACCCTCAAAGAGCCTGCTATCATTGTCCAAAACCTTGGATCTTTTGAAATTTAGTGGTTATGCTGGTTGAGCTCAAATTGTCCTAAATACTTCATTTCTACTTTGCATTGCAATGAAGAACTGCTTTCTTTGTAGTTCTTAGCTGGTTTTCCTTTGCTGTGCAATGACATTTTTTGTTAAGGAGTGCACCCTGCTATACTGTGCCGATGATGTACATATCCACAGATGCTCTGTGTCAGCATTGCCTGTCATTCTTGTCCTAATGCATTATTATTGAAAAGGTGTAGGCCTTAAGTAACTGGGCTCTCTATTATAGTGCTGATAATAAGCTTCTGGTTTAGCTTAGTGATTATGAAAAAACATTCATGAGGTCACAAAGGTCATGTGTATATGTCGTCCTCTTTACTTTCTCTCATATTTTTCTGAACAGGGGATGAATGATCTGTTACTTGTCGTATATTATAATTTCTAACAATTGACTCAAGGTTTGTATACTCAATTTAATTGTTGTATAGGCCAGGCCGAGTTCTAAAGAAAGAAAGTCTCTCTCTTCGTACTTTTCCTACTTCGTTCCAACTAGCAGATTTGATGGACTCAGATCAAAGAAGTGTGAGCAGGACGTTGAACTCTATCAATCACTTCCTGCTGAGTGTAATGATGAAAAACCTAGATCGCAAGATGTTTCTTCAGAAGGTTTAGTAGAATTTACTCTAGATAAAAGCAAAGCACCAGCTGATGGCCGTGAAAATTCAAAAAAATGTGCTTCAGTCTGTGAGAACGGGAAATTGCTAAGTACGAAGGAAGAAGATGAAGTACCAGTGGTTCTGACTTGTTTGAAGAGGCAACTGACAAGCATTGCTCAGACAAACCTCTTCAAAATCTTGTGGACGTTCTGTTTTTATCTCCCCTGATCTATATGAATTTTTGCACTCACGTCTTCCAAATCTTGTGAAAGGTCGCCAATTGTTCTTGCTGTACAGGTCAGTCTCTTTGTTATCTTGCTGTCGAGTGCCCCGACACATTGTGCCAAGTGGCTCTTCCATATCTCTTTACCAAGCTAAAGCTCTCACATGGACTTTTGACATAAATGTCCGTGTTTTGAGAATTTTAATTTGATAGTTATTGTTTTAAATGAAGGGCAGTACACCAAGACATGGTATCTCACTGCGTACACTTATCCGCAAGATTTGCTGACCTTTCTGGCCCCTGTTCGCTGGTATGTCACTTTCAATGTTCAACTATTCTTGCCCTAGAGAAATCTCTTCTATTGATAATTAGGAAGAAAAGTTTAAGATATTCCAATATGAGAGGTGCCAGCCAAACCTTTTGTTTTAAAGTAATGGCAAGTGTTGATGCTGGTGTCCTATGCACCTAGATTGTTGGTGACATGCAAGGAGCAGTGTTTGGTGGCATGCTAGAATGCCCCTTAAAACCTACAGCGGATAGGAAATATCAGGTGATCCATAACATTCTTGAATTTGTTGTCATTCTATTTGCAATCATATTATTTTCGGTCTTGATTGAGATATATTAGTCTTATTTCTTGATTCAAAGGTTCCTTTTTGTAATGAGTTACTTGTAGGGGACAAACCAAGCATTTGTATTCACAATTTTATATGGACAAACAAGATTGTTTCGACCAGGTAAAGTCATGGAACTTAAATTTTACCTCTGCAGAGGTTGTTGAATGAGGATATATTCACCAAAAGTATATCATACTTTCTGTTTGCCTTGAATAGCAGTCCTGTCTATGGTATAATTGATCATGCTGATCCAAGTAAAGAGGACCATAAAAGAACAAAATTCCGTTTGATATGCATTGACTGATTGACTCTTTAGCAACTCAGGATCTGAAGTTCTGAATTCAGCATTGTCAAGATTTTAAAATTCTCTAGCTGAATAAGCTCTGGGAAACCTATCGATATGATTCGTTGTAGTTGATTAAGAAGACTGGGGGAAGGACATCCAAGTCAATAGACTGTTCTAATTTACTGCAGTAGTGGCATCCACAATTCTTCTATGAGGGTTTGTCGCTTGACGCACATAATCAAGGCAATGTATATTTACTGTCTCCGAGCATTAGTAAACCACCCCCCCTTCCTTCTCTTCCCTTGCCTTGAAGAAGCTACACCTTGTTTCCCTTCTTGACATGCTATCGCAGCTACAACGACACGGACTCATTGTAGCATCTTTGTGCTGAATCTATATAAATCGAGACTGAGTTTAAAGTTACTCAGTCAAACCTTGCTACATCATACAGTGTCATTGGCTCAGGAAGTGGCAAAAGGATTGGTTATATGAAGACAAGAGTGAGAGAGATTTTTTTTTTTTGGGGGAGGGGGGGGGGCGGGCGCAGCTAATTTTTCTTGCTTTAGATTACCAAAGCAAGCATATAGTTAAATTATGCGTGGATTAGGAAAATGCTCTTACCAATTTCTGGTCCAAAGACATGTCAAGGAAAAGCTTAATAATCAAATTAAAATAAAGGATAACAGTTCCACTGCACGTGGGAGTGGGGTAGATAATAAGGTACTCACGCTCAGAAGTACTACGTCATATTGTGATCTCATGACAATTTACAGCTGTATAAGCATAATAACTTCACAGATTATAAACTATCTTTCCTTAAACTGAAATTATGCAAATGTTTGGGATTCATGATGTTAAGTGTTGTGACTCAAGGGCATGACCTTTGTCTTAAGAGATTGAAAAGTATATTAACAATAACTTCACGTGATGAGTTTCATAATTTCCACTTAGACAAAATTCTTATCTGAAACCGCATCAGCTGAATTTCTACATGGGATACTTGTTCTCGAATACATCACTTTGTGATACAAAGTAAGATAATTGACCTGGTTTTCTTGATTAGGTGCCAATATGTACTACTACAGATGCATGAATGACTCACTTGCACTTGGCGGTGGAGGCAACTTTGCCCTGTCCTTAGATGGAGATCTGTAAGTTGTCGTGTTTACAAATTTCCATTTTTCCAATAAAGGAGAGGTCCATTTTTAATCATCTCTTTTGTATCTTGTTATGAAAAGGTTAAGTGGAACAAGTGGACCCTGTGAAACATTTGGAAGCTTATGTTTGGCTCACAACCCGGAGTTCGAGTTGAAGAATGTTGAGGTAACAAGCTAAAATGTCCAAGCTTGCCTTCAATTGCAATCACTTCATGTTGTCAGGATAGACTTCATCAGATGAAGCGTTTGAATTGATGCACGACTTGCAATATGCATAGGCCTTAAATACATCTTTTAACTTGATTTTTTTCTGACAAATTAGTTTTGTCTAAGGAGGTTGATGACCTTGATGTACAAAGGTGCATGAATAATCTGTTGAACTCTGTGTGTGGGAAAGAGAAGTGAATTAGATCGGCTATCTCCATGGAGTTGAATGTGCTAAGAATTATTGTCTTGCTTGCTTTAGGTTTAACATTTTATCTGGATCTTACAGCCTTGGAGAATAAGGCTTGAACTAAATTGCAAGTTCCGTTGCTAATGTTCACTTTGTCATCTATATCTGTGAAGAATAGGCTCCACATTTCGTATTAGCAATCCCATTGTCTCGTTTGTGGTGCAGTTATGGGGTTTCACTCACTCATCATACCATACTAGAAGACCTGAAGTTGCAACAAGGCCTGCTCGCGCCGCTCTCGTCTTAAGTTCATTCTTTATTGTTTCAATTTTGCCTTAATATATCCACATCTATCCTCAGAATTCTATAGCCAGACAATTCTATTTTTATTACTTGTTGAGGCACCCTTCCAGGTATGTGATGGGGCCAAACGGCTGATTGTGTCGGTTACTTGAGGTTCATTCCTGTTTAAACTCATTTCAACTTCAAATGAAGCTAGCTTTCTAAGAGTGAGGAATTCTTGTGGGTGTGCGCTCTTATTTCTGTAATCTGTGTTCTTCAATGTGTGGATTAATAGAGGAGAAGATTCGATGCCATGAAGAGTAATATACCTGAGTGGTTCTTGTTTGCCCAGAGGGAAATTTACTTAGAATTAGCAATTTGTTCATAAAGCCAAATCACAAAAGAATAAGAGATCCCTAATTACAACAGGGTACGTAGAGGAGTATCTAACTCTAGAAACAGAAGCAGGCATTCAAGGTTAAACCAATGGGATGAAAAACTATTACGATAAATGTAGATAGTTCTATGAACATTGCAACGAGAGAGTTTCATCTAGGCTAAACCTTTCGCACCATTTCACATCACAGCGGGATTTTGCCATCGCCATCCCTTTGAATAGATAACTCGCATCTTGGTACGTGGATTCAATAGTTTATTTGGTAATTAGGGAATAACTGTGACATCCGGAAATTTGGAAAAAAGAAATTATCGTATGAAAAATAGGAGATTGGAAGAAAAAGAAAAATGATAACAATATTACTATTTTTCTCTCTCTCTCTCTCCTCATTCCTCTCCTTCCCCTAGCGTGCGCCCCACTCCCCACGTATCTCTCTCTCTCACATTTTCTTTCCCTCTCTTTCCATGCAATTTCCTCCCCCTCTCTTTTCTTCTCTCTCTCCCACTTTTCCACCCCCTCATTCACGCCAACCCCTCTGCAGCAATTTCCCCTCAACTTCCTCCCATTAATTTATTGTTTCTCTCTCCTCTCCCCCTTTCTTCTCACGACAACCCCTCCCTTCTTCCTCTTCTCTTCCTTTCTTTAGTTTCTTTTCTGCTTTTGCTTCTAAAACAGCACCGTGTGCTGCTGTTTTCGCCCCAAGCCAGCCACCATCTTGCGCCATGGCTGTGGGCCATCACCGTCCGCACGCCGCTGTCCACCGCCGAAGAGCCGCACCACCCATCCACGAGCCGTTGGCCCACCGTTCTCGCCAAATCAGAAACCACCTCCGCCGAGACCCACTTTTGCCGAGCGCCTCCGTGACATTTTGGACGTAACCGTGCGTAGCCCTCGCCACCGCCGTCGCGCTCATGTCGTCGGATTTGTTGTCGGGTGAGTTTAGCTCCTAATCCTTTGATTAGTGCCTAAACTTGCTTAGGAGGTTGATTAGGTTTAAGATTGATTTAGGTTGGCTTAAATAGAGACTAGTGATGATCCATAATGGTTATATTAGTATCATAATGAGTTAATATTAGTCAAACTAAGGAGATTTGCATCGTTGGGGATCATTTGGGTGAAAACAGAAGCTGTTCGTCAGAATTGGTTCCTAGATGTTTGTTGTTTGTAATTTTTGTAGATTGAAATCGGTCATGAATCTAAAGCCGATGTCTTCTAGAGAAATGTTTTAAACATTCTAAGCTACAACATATATTTTTCTCAAGATTTTTAGGGACTCAGAAGCAGGAGATATTAGCTCCGCCATTTTCGAACAGAACTGCAATTTTCGCTGGAACTGGTGGCCTTTTTGAATTCTAGGGATTTTTATCAACTCTTGGGGTCCGAATTTCAAAAGGTTTTCTTCAGAAAAGTTGTTTGTTACATATTTCAGTTTAACATACTCAAATTTCAGATCAAACGGACGTGTTTAAGAGCTCGAACCAAACTGATTTCGGAAAACTGACTTTCTGAGAACGGACCTAATTTTGGTGCTGGATTGAGTGAATTACTGGGCCGAATCCAGAAGGATCTGGATCTCGGTGTCTTCATGAAAAATGTTCGTTTATGTGTCCTTTACAACATATTCAAATTTGGGAATTTTCCGAGCTCGATTGGTTAGGTTTCTGGATTTAAATTTGGAGATGCGCAAAAGCCCGGTTTCTGTAAATTAGAACTGATTTTAGTTTAATGATGGTTCTTGATGCTTTGCTTTCTTTAATTAGTGTTTTTAATGACTTGTGGATTTAATTTATCAGTTACTTAATTCTGGAATTTCACTGTTCATGACGCACTGTTCACGAGTTACTGTTCACGAGACACTGTTCACGCGCACTGTTCACCCGAGAATGAAAAGTGGTTTAATTTCATGTGTATTGATTCTATGAAGTGAATGGATGTGTAAATGCATGGGCATCCGCATGAATTGGGCGATGTTTTGTGCAATTGTATGGTGATTGGGAACTGTTGGTATTTAATTATAAAATACCGGGTGTCAGGTTTTGGACGCCGAAAGTGTTTTTAAATACTATATCAAACTGTGGGATTTTAAAAGAGATGACACAAATTTTTGGTTTCGATCTAACCGTGTTCCCACACACGATTATTTTATCATGCATTTCTAAAATGAAGAAAATAGGCCGGGATCACCATTTTAATTGAAGTATTTGAGTTCAATGCACGGTATCCTGGGCCGAAATTGAATGAATACATGAATGATATGATCTGCCATCACGAGCCTTTGGGGCCGGACGTTGCTCCTTCGGGAATGCCCCACGTCAACGGATGCCGGTCACAGTGGATGCTGGGCCGATGCTCCTTTAGGAATGCCCCACGTCAACGGATGCCGGTCGCAGGGGAGGCTAGACCGATGCTCCTATATGGAATGCCGTCTGGATGTAGACGATGCCGCGCTCGACGGTGCGAGGCGAAGCCCGGTTATGCCAGAAGACTGTTATCTGTTGCATTGACTGGGATGAGGGATGGCGGTGCGTCCGCGCCTCTACCCCAGACATCGCGTTTGTATGGCAATGGCCAGGTGAGATCGCTTGTAACGTGATTCGTATGTGATTGATGAACTGCATAATCTAATGGTCAGGTGCATTGCGTGTATCATGCTGAGTTATGATGTGCAGGGTATGGCATACCAGGTAAGGTTGCATGCGAACCGACTATTGATTGTTGATTATTGATCTTTGATTTGTTTGTGGGATGGAGATACCCCGAGTTGAGTTAGTGTACTAATCGGGGGACTAGGGGAAGAACTTGTTGAGATTTACATCTCACTGGTTATTGAATAACCATTTTCAGGTCCCCAGTGTGAAGAACTTGGAGCTTGAAGCGGAAGGGCCAGGAGCATAGGTGACTTAGTAGTCCTTTGTGAGATAGACATTCTGTATAAGCTTAAGGTGTTTATGAAAGTGTATTTGATTTAAACTGATTGTCCTACTTTTCTATCCCATGTTTGTTGTTGTCAGGGGATTAGTAAATTCACTTCCGCATGTGCAATAAAAAGAAAAGGGTCGGCGACGAGTCCTGGGAATGTCGCAAAAAAATTTTATCGACCACCGAGGGATGTGCGCGTGCTCGAGGTTCGGGACGTGACAATAACACTATCGCCAGTTTCTTTAACTGGAGACTACATTGTGCTTTGATCCCAACGGTATGTTTATCAAGCTGTGCGTGCAAATGCAGCCCATTGAGAGGATGGGTCATTCCCGAAATCTTGCACAGCAATAGTACAGAGAGTACTCAATATGGCAAAATTCAAAAAGAGTCGCTGATCTTGACTATAGTATTTACAAGATAGTTCATCCTTGAATTCAGTTGCACGAGTATCCACATTCCAGTCAAGCACATTAAAACTCAAACTCTACTTACCGTCTCTCATTATTCTAGCAAACCAAAGATGACTGAATGGCCATTCATCGAGCAGACATCTAACCCTACATCTGGACAGAGTACTAAAAGCACGATAAACTTACTAAAGAATAGACTTTCGACACTATTTTTTTCTTCAAAATCCACGAGATCATTCAACAGCTCCACTGCCAAGGTAGGGAGAAACAAGAGTTTCCAAATAGATGGCATATTCGGTAACAAAGTCCGTCCCTAAGAGATATTCCCTACGAGTATTATCCTCCGGATTAAACAGAATCATCCACTTCCTATCCATCAAAAGAACAATTTTTTCACTCCTTGTGTACGCAAGGGGGATCGTCTCCAAGGGCGTCTTCCAATTTATGTCAACACTGAAATATTTTTTCCACGGTGCTCCTAACCTGTACTCATCTGTTATCCATGACTCAATGCGGGGATTTTGGGCAGTATTGTATATGAACAGATTCGCCCCATGAATCTCGAGTCCCAGGAGTAGTATGTCCTCATCGAATGAAGGGACAGGAAGCACTTGGTGAAATTTCTCTTCCGACAAGTCAAATGACATTATCGCAGAAGAGCCCTCATTCCTGTTCCAGACATGGACGTGCCAGTGTAAGGCCCCTTTCCAATAAACTGCTGGGTCGCAACATTGGACTCCCTCTTCCTGGAGCAGATCTTCTATCATCATCATCCTCCAGGAACAGGATTTGAGCGAAAATATTGCCACCTGCCAATTTTTAACTTCAACGACATCTTCAACAACATCCACTACTAGGGCTATTTTGTAGTCATCAGATTGAGAGTCATATCCGAATCCGTAGAATGAAGCATACCAGGCTCCACTGAAATACGTAGCATGATCAACAACATCGGGACCGGGCAACTCAATATACTCCCTGGTGGTCGGGTTATATATGACAAAATTGGAGGGGCCAACTAAACATACAAGGCCATCGCAGGACCCCATGATGCGGGGCTCCCACAAAGGTTTGATCCCATGAGGTACCACCATGCGACCCTCGCCGCCGCCGCCGTCGAGCGCTTCGTAGTCCACGGTCTTGAGGGGGCTGTTACGGCCGCCGATGATGATTCTCTGGCTAGGGATCAAATCCCCTGCCTTCAGGCTCTGCAGATGCGACTTGGCGAAGGCCCGGTCGGAGATCAGAGACCGCCACCGCTTGCAGACGCATTTGAATCGCACCAGCGACTTCGCCGGTAGCCTCAAGAGTATGTCGACGACGACATCCTCGGGTATACTTTCGGCCATTGTTTGGGCAAGACGGAAACAGGAGAGATCTCGAACGCGGTCGCTTGGGTCGGCGATGGCCCGTAGCCGGCTTTCTCAAGAGGTCCCAAGGCCACCGTCGGACACGGCCGAAGGGGGAACTCGCCGGCGTGGGCGGCGGTCGTGCGGTGGAGCCCGGCAGCTGGGCGGAGGCAAGGCGGAGGAGGAGGAGGAGAGAGCGGGCGTGGAATTTTCAATTGGGCATATTCCCAACTTACCTGAATTTTATCTAAATTGCTGCCTTCTTATGTTATATAATATGTTGTCTCGTTTCGTGCATTTCACATAATATCCTTCGCAAGACAAAGCGTCCCATCATGGCATAGAAGGGCCATAACGTACATTCACACTTTATCGCTCTCTCGATATGGATCGACAATGTCCCTTAAAACCTACATCAAAAAGGAAAAATGAGATGATCCGTAATATTCTTGATTTTGTTGTCATTCTATTCGCAATCATCTCAGTTTTGATTGAGATATTTTAGTCTTCTTTCTTGATTTGAAGCTTCCTTATTTACTCACAGGGGATAAATCAAAAATTCGTATTCACAACATGATATGAGCAATCAAGATTATTTCGACCAACTAACAAATATTTTTTGTCATCACACAACTTAAGTTTAGCCGTTGCAGAGATTGTTTAACAAGGATATCTTCAAGGAAGAAATATCATACTATCCTTTTGTTTTGAATATTGGTCCTGTCTATGGTCTAATTGATCATTCTAATCCAAGTAAAAAGGAGGACAAAGGAACAAAAGTATGTTTATTATGCAATGACTGGTTGACTCTTTAGCATCCTAGTTTCCTCAGGATATGAAGTTCTGAATTCAACATTATCAAGTTCTCAAAATCCTCTAGTTGAATGAACTCTTGGAAACACATTGATATGACTCTTTAGCATCCTAGTTGGCAATAAGTGTTACTGCATATGCATGAACAACTCAGTAGCACTTGGCCGTGGCGTGAACTTCACCTTCTCCTTAGAAAGAGATGTGTAAGTTGTCATATTTACCAATGTCCATCCCCCACAAAGGACGTCCGTTGTAATTGTCTTTTGCGTCTTATGTCGAAAAGGTTATGTGGAACCAGTGGACCTCCTGAAAAATTCGAAACTTGCATCTAGCCCACAACCCAAAGTTATGGGTTTAAGAATTTTAAGGTAGATATAGCTAAAATCTCAATGCCTACCTTCAATTGCAGATCACTTGATGATGTTGAGAGTGACTCCCTCTAAAGAAGCACTCGATTTTATGCTTGAACTGCATTTTGAATAGGCCTTTAATTCCGACCACCAATTGTACTTTTCGACTAGTTAGTTTTAACTGTGATGGGGCACCCTTCCAATTATGTAATGGGGCCAAATGCTGATTGTAACCACAAGTTATTTTCGTTATTATCAAATATGATGAGGCATAGATTGTTACTAACCATGAAAATATTATTTATGAGCTCATTCTTCTAAGCGATGATAACGATCCAAATTTGGAATATACTTTTTGAATTATCGATTTTCTCCAAAACAAACTAGGCCCCTAAAAGATTTTTGATCTTAGTTACACCCATGAAGAGATTATAGCAGTGCTTAAAGAATTCATTTTTGATAAACTAAACGAAATTAATAAACTGCAAATTCGATTTCTGTCATGTCCATAAACAATCATGTAAGGGACGTATGCACAAACATCATATTGAAATGTCTGCTCAAGTGCACATGTAAGAGGTCGCTCTCTGTGATCTTCGATCCATGATTCACCACACTACATCTCAATAGATGGATGCGGAAGAATTCAACGTCTCACCGAAAGATCCTAATCCTCCTTCGACCATCCGAGATCGGTGGGCTTGGAGAAAGTCCTTCGCGGGATCAAGGACACTGCAATCGCTGCGCTCTATCATCCACTTTCAGGTACAAGCTCCGAATGCTCGAGAACCCAGCAAAATCCTAAATCCAAATGCTAATTGTATTCAAGGTTGGAATTTTGTGGACTTGGCTACGATTGCTTGTCGGACCATTATAAATTCCTGAGCAGGTTCGCTGCTCTGCTGCTCAGTCAATAAGCAGATTTAGCTTGTCATCTAATGGGTGCTTAACCTGAAGCTTCTGCTCTCGTCTGAATTATGGTCAAGGCTTTGTGGAAACCTACTCTTACAGTTCTCATGTTAGAATTGTGTCTCTCTCGTTCCATTGTAACATAATCACTAGATATGTGCTTGCTTTAACATTCACATGATTCAAGCAAAACAGAGATAATTGAATAGCCATTCATCGGGCAGAGATCTAACCTTACATCCGGAGAGGACAGAAAAGTAGGCAGAATGGTGAAGCTACTGACGAATGACCATAACTCAGGGACTCTCGACACTCTTTTTTCTCTTTTTCAGAATTCACAAGATCATTCAACAGCTCAAGATGGCCAGATCTCCCCAAAAAGCAAACTTGAAAGAAAAGGGTAAAACCAAATCCACTAGGACAACTTGTGAAAGGCACTAGATTATTGATGGCCCACGGTCAAGATAAGGAGAAACATGAGTTTCCAAATAGATAGCAGATTCAACATATCCATCCTTCCTCCGGATGGGATAATCCTTACAAGTATTATCTTTTGGGTTGAATAGAATTATCCTGCCCATATCAATTAGAAAAACAATTTTTCTACTCCTTGTGTACGCGATTGAAATCATCTGCCAATATGCGTAGCCAGGTATTCTTTTAGTTGAGACACTGAACCATGTAGTCCGGGATCGTCCTCTCCCGTATTCGTTCGTTATCCACGCCTCAATGCAATCATTATTTTTGATGTCTTGGTATATGAACAAATTGGCCCCATGAATTCCAAGTCCCATGAAAAGTACGCGTCCATCAACTTCAGGGACTTTCCGACCAAAAAAAAAAAAAAAAAAAAAACTTCAGGGACAGGAAGCACCTGGTGGAATTTTTCTTCCGACAAATCAAATGACATAATTGCAGTCTCTTTTCTGTTTCTGCTCATCCCCATTCCAATAAACTCCTCGGTTGAAATAGTTGGGATCGCTTTCTCGTTGGACTTGGATCCTTCTCCAAGAACCGGACTTGAGCGAAAATATTGCCTCTTGCCACTTTTTAGAACCACCAGCCTGTACTATTTTGTAGTCGTCAGATCGAGGATCATATCCAAATCCATTGACTAACCCATCTTGTTGAACAAGATCAGAGCAGGGGAAATTCCTAGACTCCTTGGTGGTCGGGTTACATAGGAAAAACCTACCAGGAACAAGAAAACATACCAAGCCATGGCAAGACCCCACGAGGACAGGCTTCCAGTAAGGTTCGCCAATTCTCAGCTCATGAACCTTTACCACCGCGAGATTGTCATCGCCACCGATGCCACCGTCGTGCAATTCGTAGTCTATGCTCTCAAAGGGGGACTGGTCTTGAAGATTCTCTGGCTAGGAATTAAATCCCTCGCCATTAGCCTTTGCAAATGCAACTTTGCGAAACCCGGCTTGGAAATTAGAGACCGCCACCGTTTACCAACACATTTGAATCGCATCAACGACTTGGCTGGTAGCCTCAACAGTATCTCGATGAGGATATCCTCGGTGAAAATTTCTGCCATCACGGAGGCGTAATCTTTTGCTGACCAAGGTTCATCTAAGGAAGCGTTCACTCAAAGTCGCGCGAAAATAATTCTAAGTGAAGAAGCTTACCCAGCACAGAACAAGACGAGGGTTAACCATATCTTTTTGCCACGTGGGGCGCAAAATTGAAACAGGAGATCTCAGCGGAGTGGCAAACGGAGGAGAGTAAGGGAAGGAAGAGAGAGCGGGTGCGAGGTTATCAAATGGACGAATTCACGCTTTTTTTTTAATTCCATGAAACCCTAGAAATTGAAATTGGTACAGTTGGATTTCTTATTATATAATATGCCGTCTCACTTTGTGCATTTCCCATAATATCCTTCACAGAACGGGTGTCGCGTCTTGGCATAGAAGGGTGATAACGCACATTCATACTTTTAGGTCTCTCTCTCGTGGCTGGAAAAGTATTTGTTAATATCCGGTGGCATGCTCAAAATCAAAAGGTGCGGTGCATTCTGACCATAATTTACACGATTCGCGTCATTCTAAACTGTTTCGCGGAAAAGTATTGATAAGTCAGCTTCCGAAATGCGGATTGAGCAAATTGATAAAAAAATTGTGAAGGGTACTTTGTTAATTATTGCACAAAAAATATAAAGGCCAAGAACAACCGTCAACAGTCATGTAAAGATAAATTTGAACAACTGGTGTTCTTTAATTAATTGGGAGTTATACAAAAGTATATGTATTATATAATTTATAGATAACAAATGATTGGTAATACATAATGCTAGTTTTACTTGCTTCTTGTAATACAACAATTCTTATTCGCAAATTTGGAATCGTCCATTCCACCGCCTATTAGTTAAGCTGCTTCCACGGACAAGTATCTCCTTTGATATTACACCTATGTCCGTTTGTTCTATTAATTGATGATTACTTTTCTAATGGTGGCAATTGAGTTAAACATTTACTGCATGATAATTATCTCTCTAATGGTTGCATTCATATCAATTTGCATATGTTATATTCGACTTTATCCGCTCCATTACTTGGTGATAATTTCATCTCCACTTCATGCACAGTTATACCAATGCGGCCTTGTTAGCTCAATCTTCATTTGTCGACATTTCGCTCCAAGACTAGAGATATTAGTTTTCTTGTTGGCTAGCTAAGTTTTTTTTTTTTTTTTTATCAGAAATAGCTGCTCATGATTTACTATTGCATAACTAGAGATATTACACCAAGAACATCAGTGCATAGAAGATCAAGTAAAGCGGGGGGATTAGATAGCCAATTAGAGGGGAGATTATTGGTTCGACACGCCTTAGCTATCCAATCCGCGAGGTGATTCGAACTTCGGCTACAATGGGCCAGAGAAAGGCCCGAATAACCTACTAGTTTTGCTTTAGCCCGGCCCACGATCGATTGTACTTCCCAACTGAGTTCCGTGGAAGACTTCAACGCGTGCAGAAGTGGAAGACAGTCAGAGTGTACTTGTGGAGAGAGAAAGCGCCGGTTCTCGATGAAAACTAGGGTTTCCTCCATGGCTATCGCCTCCACCTGAGAAGCTGAAGAGGCATCTACTGGCTTCGCAAAGCCATCAACCAAGCGGCCTCGGTGATCTCG
The DNA here is from genome assembly GCA_014182555.1 of Eucalyptus erythrocorys. Classification (NCBI taxonomy): domain Eukaryota; kingdom Viridiplantae; phylum Streptophyta; class Magnoliopsida; order Myrtales; family Myrtaceae; genus Eucalyptus; species Eucalyptus erythrocorys. Next base: position 38,174,227 of record CM024604.1, read on the forward strand.
ACAGACGCAAGCAATGGTGGCTCGTGTCGAGGAGGGTCTCTCCGGTCGTTTGATGGTCCGTCCTCTTCCAAATCCTGAACAAAGGAAGCATCGATGTTGAGTCGGAGCGTACTTGGAGGAGGTGGATTCCATCTTTCAGATGAGTTTTCTGCTGTTTTATTGATTTTTGATTTGCTGTTTGTGGCTCGGTAGCTTTCTGTTAACGCCTCTACTCTGGAAACCGTATATTGCAGCTTTGGGGTTTGATGGTTGAAAATAAATTGGTTCCGCTCTTTCCATATACTCCACATAATCACCGCTATTTGGTCAAATTTGCAGTTGGTTGCTTTTTTAGCTTGGATGTTACAAATCCAATCCTCAAGCCGGGTTAAGCCGAATCTAGAGATCTTGATATGTAGGGGAGCCGAGTTCCAAACCTAAGCAATCCATGGACAGAGGAGGAGCGTATGTTCAAGGGTTTCTGCTTCCTGCTTGCAAAGGGGACAGAGAGGGGAAGGCATGATTTTTCGATGTTGTAGATTCTCCATTGTAGCTAGGGCATTGTTACATGCATTCCAGAGGAAATTTTTGATTTTAGGTGGGGGGGGGGTTGGGGACTGCTAGATGTATTTCCAGAGGTTGGGGTTAACTTGATATGACGTGGTTGCTTGTACTTCCTGTGAGCTGGTTGAGACTTCCCTGAATGTGAAATAGCCACTTTTGACTGAGTAATCTCCTAAATTTGTATGCATCCATACCAATTTATCCTCTTCGTCAGATAGTCCAATGGTTGTGGCTAAAATTTCATTAACACATCTTTCATCAAACAGAGAATATAGAGCTTCGTTCCATTTACCTGTTTCTTGGCTAATTAGATCTGCTACTTTGGCTGGTTCTTGGCTTGTTGCTGGGCCTCCAATGCGGCCACTTTTTAGCCATCAATCTTCTCTAATTGAGATGTTTTTTCCATTGTCGATATTATACATGACGTGAGGAGCTATGGAATCTCTAGCCTTGATGATGCTCTACCAGCCCCAAGAAGGATGGGAGCCTCTTCCTGCTTTCCAAATGTCACAGTGTGAGTAATACAGCCCCTTCAGTACTTTACTTAGCAAAGAGTCTGGATTTTGTATGATTCGCCACATCTGTTTTGCTAGCATAGCTATATTGAGAATTGTTAAATCTTTGAATCCCAAACCCCCTTCATTCTTCCTGTTTTTCAATAGAACCCACTTCTTCCAATGAATCCCAGCCTTTTTCTCATTATTTTTCCACCAGAAATGTGCTACCTTCCTCTCAATTGCTTTGCAAATCGATATGGGTATTTTGAATATAGACATAGCATATTGAGGGATGGCTTGTATTACTGCTTTAAGGAGAATTTCCTTGCCTACTTTGGATAACAATTTTTCCTTCCAGCTGTCCAGTTTGGAGTTGACCCGTGCTAAAATCCATGCGAACATGTCTTTCTTGGAGTGGCCCCAGTCTGAAGGTATGCCTAAATATTTCCCTATCTTTGTAATTTCTGGAACCCTGAGAGTTGTTGCCATGTTTCTCTTTAAAGCTGTAAGGCAGCCTTTACTAAAATAAATGCCTGATTTGTTCAGGTTAATGGCCTGACCTGAGGCAAAGCAATACTGATTTAAAATTGTAGCCAGATTTTGACATTCTACCATTGTGACATGCAGGAAGAAGATTGAATCATCAACAAAGAGCAGATGGGACAGAGTGGGGCAACTTCTATTCAATTTGATTCCTGTAAGTGTTCCCTCCCGAACTGCTTTCTTCATTAGAATAGACAACACATTGGCCACAATTATAAAAAAGATAAGGTGAAAGTGGGTCACCTTGTCGTAAGACGTGGGTAGGTTTAAATAAAGGTAGGGGCTTCCCATTGAAATTAATGCTGAATGTTACTATGGAGAGACACTGCATCACCCATTGAACCCATAGGTCATAGAATCCTAGTTTAGTTCGACAAGCTTTGAGGAAGCCCCATTTAATACGATCATACGCTTTCTGCATCTCTAATTTTAATACAACTTGAAACTTCTTTCTCATGTCCCTGGTTCGTAACCTGTGTAGCACCTCCTGCACTATCAAGATGTTGTCTTGGATTTGCCTGCCTCCCACAAATGCACTTTGTTCCTCTACGATGATGTGAGGTAGAATAGGTTTTAGCCTATTGGTCAGCACTTTTGAGGTTATTTTGTAAAGAAAATTACATAGATTGATGGGGCGATATTGCTCAAGTTTTTCAAGGTTTGGAATTTTGGGTATTAATGTAATGAGTGTGCCGTTTAGTGCAGGATCTAGATGGCCAGTGGTAAAGAAATGCTGCATTGCTTGATGGATATCCTTGGAGATTGCTGGCTAGTGCTCTCTAAAGAAGATGCCATGAAACCCATCGGGACCAGGAGCCTTAGAGGCTCCTAGCTGCTGCATAGCTCTGGTAATCTCCTCCATTGTAATTGGGGAAATCGAGTTGTTATTCATTTATTTGTCCACTAAGGTAGGATTAAGTTGTATAATGGGCTGCCAGTTGCGGGGACCCACTGATGTGTATAGATTTTTAAAATATTGCTCTGTCATTCCTTTCAACTGTTGTTCCTCTCATACCCAGGCATTAGTGTCAGTTTTAAGCATAGAAATCTAGTTTCGACATCTTCTCTGAATTGTTGTAGCATGAAAAAATCAAGTATTTTTATTGCCCCACTTTAACCAACTTATCCTTGACCTCATGCCCCAATACATTTCCTCTTGACGCCATAGTTAATCAATTTCTTGAGTTAACTTTTTCACTTGATTTTCTTCTCTGTTGATGTGTAGACTATTCATCAGGTTCTAGAGTTCACCTTTCAGCCAGGTAATCCTCTTCCTTGCATGGCCAAATTTGTTTTTGCTCCATTTTAGCAACTGCTATTGTACTTGCTGCAATTTCTCCATAACATTGAGGTTTTGTAAGGCAGGTTCATTCCAGGTGTCTCTAACTATGGTGGTACATTCTGCATCCTTAGCCCAATATGCTTCGTACTTGAAATGTTGTCTTTTTTTGTTCTTTGGTTTAGTTAGGGATATGAGAAGAGGGGTGTGATCCGAGCCTATTGTCGGGAGAGTTGCACATTCTGCTTCTGGGTAAGTAATTCTCCACTCGAGCGAACAGAAAGCTCTATCTAGTCTCTTTTTTACCAGATTCTCACCCTCACGGTTGTTTGACCAGGTGAAGGAACACCCCTTGCATTCTAAATCCATCAGGGAACACTAGTGTACAAAATCTTTGAAAGCTGCTAACCTGTAAGTTTCTACTCTGTGTTTGCCCACTTTCTCCCAGTGATATAGAATTTCGTTAAAATCACCCAAACAGAGCAAGGGTAATTGATAGTGCACACTAACTGAATGAATCCGTTCCCATAGCAGTACTCTCTCTCTGAAGTCATTTGGGGCATGGAGAAAAATAATGTGCATTCTCTGATTGCTGTCTTTCAGGTGACACTGAGTGAAGATTGCTGCAGCTGAGAAGGAATTTATAGATAAGAGCAGTTGATCATCCCAAAAATATCTAAGCCCCCTGCTTTTCCTTCTGGATTAACTATAAAGCAGTTCTGAAACTTTAATCTCCTTTTTAGTCTGAGCACTTTCTGTTCTTGGTTTTTTGTTTCCATTATAAAAGCAAGGTTGGGCCTTTCCCAAGTCACAAGGACTCTCAATGCCTGGATTGTCAGGGGGTTGCCCAGCCCCTGACAATTCCAGCTTAAAAGTTTCATGGGTAATTTGGTGGCTTATTAGGGCTAGCCACCAGAGCCCATTGACCTAACTTGTCTGCCACCCTAATAGGTGTTTCCACTAGCTGAGTACTATCTACTGAATGTTGCTTAGATGATTATGCTCCATATGGACAGAATCTTTTGCCTTTTTTTGAATTAGTCAACTTCACACTTTTACCTTTCAGTTTTGTAGGAGGAGTCGCATCCAGTCCCACTTTTGCTTCCTTCATCTGTTCCTCATGTAACATCAAGACTGATTCCTCATCTATGCAGCAGCTACCCCTCTTCTGGGCGCTCTTTTCTTCAATCAGGATAAATTCCCGAGAGGAGGAAGGTTGGTAAGTTTCCTTAAAACCTGGCTGGGTAGTGCAATCCTGCTATTGTATAGGTAATGTTGGAATATGCGATTCTGTTGCAAGTGCAAGAGATAAGGGGTTTCAGGAACCACTTCCATTTCTTCAGTAGGGATCTCCTGCTTCCCATAAAAGATTTTCCTGTATAAGCTTAGTTCCCTCACCTCAGCTCTTAACCAATTGCCACATCGAGCTGGTAAGTTCTGTTCCAACCCTGATTCCTTGTAAGGTATTTCAGCACACTCAGTAACATAATTCCCAATTCTGCCATAGGAATAACAGTAGTATGGCAGTCATTCGTATTTAAATTCAACCTAGAGCCTCTTGCTATCTAGATTCACTAACACGCCTGTCTTAAGAAGATTTGCTAATGGCATCATTACTTTGGCTTTACCAACCTTATAACTGTTATTTCCTTTCTCCCCCAATTTCACTTCGACCACTACTCCAAGTTTGGAAGCAATTTCCTAGACTACTTTGTAAGTGACTCTCCCATATGGTAAGCCAATGAAATTTACCTAGAAATCACAATAATTGAAATCATAACAGAACTCAGGTGTGTCAGGTTCGCAGCTTAAGTACTAAGAGATGACTGGAGAAGGTCCATGGTCCAAATTCGAGCACCCTCTGTTTTTTAGCTTCTAACTGGAAGGAGAAGGAGAAAAAACTAGTCTCAAGCATCGCACAAGTAAATTTATCTGTCCTCCATGCTTTTTTCATTGTGTTTACAAAAGCAGTAAAGTTCAAGGCAGGGTTTGAGTAGAATCGGCCAAATAGGGTTTTGCGACATTCAAGTAGTTTTTCAGGAGATATAGCACCTGGGATATCCATGACATCAACAGCAGGCCAGAGATTACCCATGCTTTTGCAGAGAGCCGCCAGTCTCCTGTCCTCATCAAACTGATCGGCCATTTTCTATCTGTAGGAGGGATGGGAAACTGGATGATATTTGGGTGTCCGGATCGAAGGGAGCTCAAGATGGGTGAAGATCGAGGGAAGAGGTAAGGTAAAATAAGTGCGGAAGAAGAAAGACGAAGGGAACAGGAGTTAGGGTTTTGGAATACTCAAGAGAGGGTTTCCATATGGATTCAGCACAACAAAGGAAAAGGGGCAAAGATAAAGAGGAGAACAAAGAAAGCAGAGAACTCCAAGATCGGAGAGGGACACGGCAGCGAGACCTACCCAGCTGGTAGAAGGGGACTACACAAGTGGTAGAGGGGGAACTCCATGGTGGAGTGCCAAAGAGATAATATGAAATTGTTGGCACTTGACAAGTCTCACCTCTATTATTTCACACTCGGTCTTTGCCAACCGAGATTGGATTTCTTTTGGTATCAATACACACCTCCTTTTAAAAGAATTTTATGATTTTCAATTCTTCTGAATATTTGTGCACAGTCAATTGAACAGATGTGCATTTAATGATGGTAACTTTTCATATTATATCTTTTCGTGGCATGTTCCCTGTCACTTCCTTTCGAGAAGCCTTGAAAACATATTTATTTGGAGGACATGTACTGAAGCAAAGGTTGCACCTTTACATCTTCTTTACCATCAGAATCGTCTTCGACCTTTCACTTTCAAGCTTTTCCGTCGCACTTTCCACTAGAGATTCAACCTTCTCTCCTAGCCGCGTGATCGGTTTACCAGTCCCCACAAGTTTGCGCAAGCTTTCGCTAGAATTCATGGACAGGCCCAAAGATGATACTAACGAAACCAAAACCATTCTGGGTTTCGTATTCTAAATCACTTTCTGTTATGGCGATCATTGATCAATTTTTCCTCCTCATCCCTATTTTCTGGGATTTCATCTCTAAACAAGCTTGGTCGAAAATAATTCATTGACTCATGGCATTTCCAGGTTTCGATGAACAATTTCTTCGGTGGTTCTCAAAGTCGAAGCCTCACATGATTTCCATCTGGAATCATTCAGTACTTGATTTGGCTTTGGAAATCCACTACTTATCTAAAATTTAGAATTTAGTTTGCTAGGTACTTGGCAACCAAGATTATTTCGACTAATTGATAGGTACCCGTTGGTCTTCATGCAACTTTAATTTTACCTTTATAGAGGTTGTCGGATTAGGATATTCTCACGGAAGAATATCATACTTTCCTTTTTGCCTTGAATAGTGGTCTGTCTATGATATAGTTGATCATATTGATCCAAGTAAAAAGGATGACAAAAGAGCAAAATCATGTTTGATATGCATTGACAGATTTGACTCTTTAGCATCCTAGATTTCTCAGGATCTGCAGTTCTGAAATTCAGCATTATTAAGATATCAAAATACTCTAGTTGAATAAGATCTCAATAGATTGTTCTAATTTGTTGCTGTAGTGGCCAGAGGCATGGAACTAATGCAATGGATCTCTTATTTATACACTAAATTTACTCATCTTAATTACGTATAACATGTCTCTGAACAACTATTACAGCTACAACAAGGACTAATTGTAGCATTCAGTTCAGTGCTGAATCTTTACAAATCGAGAGTGAGCTTGAAGCTACTCAGTTCAACCTAATCACATCATTAAGGGTCACTGGCTCAAGAAATGGCAAAAGATGGGCTAAATGAAGACAAGAGTGAACATGATCCACCAATATACAGTCTAAGGTAGGGGTGAGCGGTTCCAGGTTCCGGTTCGGTTCCATCTGGAACCCGGAACCTACCTCGGGTACAGTGTTCCAAAAAATTTGGAACTTGAACCTACCCGGGTGGTAATAAGAACTCGGAACCTACCCCGTCACAGTTCCGTGGTCGGTTCCGTGTTCCAATTCTTTTTTTTTTTTTTTTTTCATTTTCATATTTGAACTATAACGTATATGCATAAAAGAAATGTGTAGTTTGAAGCAAGAATGATACCAAAATGAAAACCATCAAATTGAGAATGCATCAATTAAAAAGGGTATTTATTATGCGTAATGAAACCTTGGCATTATAAGTCCGCTTTGATGCCGAAGTCACACAAGAATTTGGCAATTGTCAAAGTTTCTCCTCGTAGGGACATAAATAATAGTAGGTCCATGATCTAATGGCTCTTGCTGAAGCTTCAGCCTTTCCTCCAGTTCCATTGGTGAATCAGACATCTCAAAAGAACCACATACCTCCTAGCTTAAATTAGGAGATTCTCTGCATAATTCTCCATAGGGAACTGCAAGGCCCAATTGAATAGCACATCAAATTACAAGATGAATAAGTTCAATCACAGTTTTTGGACAATTTCCATTTTATGAGTAAGTTTTCATAAAGTCCCTTGCTCCACATCCTACAAGCATATATAAACAAAGAATGGTAGAAACATCATGCCATAATCAGAATTCTGAAGATATTCCTCTTTAATAAGAAGTTATACCATCCCAATCATCCACACCCTGGAAGGTGTCCGTTTCATCTTCTAAGTATTCAGGTCTAAGATGGTTAATCACCTGCCAAACAAATTAGGTAGTGCACAGAAAAGATCGATCAAGAAAAGGGTGCCCTTATTCATTACTATCAATACTCTGCATACATTAAAGAATTACACAGAGTGACCAGCATGCGGTTTTGGTGCTGCAACCTGTGTTGATGCAAAACTAAAATAGAATCATGCATCCCCTTCATTGTTCAAGTTCATCTTGTCAATAACAAAAGAAACTTCAAGAATAGATAGAACGCTTTAACAAAGGGAAGCTAACTTCAGGGTGTTCATTGGGATCAAAAACCATGTTGTGGCAAGTAGGGTTGCAGGGATAAGTGCAATCAATCCAGCATTTACAAGATTTCATTCAAAACACATAACAACCATGTCATTTATGTAACCTTTTACCTGGACAAGCAATGGCATTTCCAATCATGATGAATATGATAATACTTATAACATTGTAGATATTCCAGGATCTGTCCATTTACCTTCATCATATCATTCAATATGAGATGGGAGAGCACAAGAACAAAGCATTCTTCCTAAATGTATAGAGAAGGATCCCCGTAATCGCCTCTAGCAAAGAAAATGTGTTCTCGTCTCTCGCAAGATCAGCGGGAGTTTAGTGGTTGCGAAGGATGTAGATCATAAATAGAATGTGCTTATAATAATATAGACATTTACCATGTTATGCAGAGCGACATTCGATACCGGCGTCGGGTCGCTCGGAGCAAAGGTGGAGACAAAGTTAGCCAGCGGCGTCGTGGGTCGAATCGAGACCTAGTGACCAGAGACGGGGTCGCGAGCGAAGACAGAGAATCGGCGGCATCGTGGCTTCGGCGCGAGCAACGGGCGGTGGGTCGCGAGCGGAGACAGCGAGAATCGGCGGCTGCCGGGGCTTCCGGCGCGAATGGGGCGGGTCGCGAGCGGAGACAGCAGAATCGGGCTGCCGGGCTTCCGCGCGAGCAGCGGCTGTGGGTCGCGAGCAGAGACAGCAGAATCGGTGTCGTCGGGGCTTCTGGTGCGAGCAAAGGCGGTGGGTCGCGAGCGGAGACGAGCTCGGCTCAGATCTGCCTGCGTCAGGTAGTCGGCGATGGGCGTTGAGGCAGAGCACGACAACAACGGGCAGAGGCAGTAGGACGGCAACGACGGGCGTCGAGCGGCGAGGCTTCGCAACTGGCGTCCAGCGGCGGTGGCCTTGAGGGCAAGCCATCGGCGTCGACTCTGAAAAAAACTGAAAGTGAAAGGGTCGGGAAGTCTCGGGGGAGGGGGGTTCCTTTTGGAACCCTAACCGGTTCCAAAACCGGTTCCACGACCGGTTCCGGAACCAGGATCGCCGGTTCCTGGAAAAATGGAACCGGGAACCGAACGTCCTTTAAGAACCGGAACTGAACCGGAACCTCCGGGTTCAGTTCCCTGCTCCTGCCTCTACCCGGAACCGTGCTCACCCCTAGTCTAAGGGGCAATTTTCCTTGCTTAAGGTTACCAAAGCAAACAAATAGTTAAGTTACATGTGGACCAAAATGATGCTCTTAGCAGGGGCCCAAGGCATGTGAAGGATTAACCTAATAATGGAACAGAAATAGTGAGGATAACCAGTTGCCCTACATGCGAGAGTGAGATAGATGATAAGTTACTCACGCCCAGAAATACTTCATCATATTGTGATCTCAGGACAATTCATGACTCAAGGGCTCTTATGAAATTGAAAAGTATCTTAAACAAGAACTTCACGTGAAGAGTTCCGCGATCCGCACTTAGACAGGATCCCTATCTTAAACTGCATCAGCTGAATTTCACACAGGATACACATGTTCTCAAATCTTGTGATATATTCTTCACTTTATAATTTGCAGCAAGATAATTGACCTCGTTTCCTTCACTACATGCCAATAAATACTACTACACATGCATGAATGACTCATGATTATAGTTAAATGTTCATCACATAACAAGACCCAATAAATTGTTGGTGAAATTACACCAAATCAGATCGGACAACATTAGCTAGTGAAGTGAATATTCCAGCAAAACAAAGATGATCGAATGGCCATTCCTCAAGCTACATTTGGAGTGGACAGAGTACTTAAAGCACAACGAAGTTAATAAAGAATGACCAGATCTTGTAATAGACTTTCAACACTCTTTATTTCTTCTAAAAATCCGCAAAATCATTCAACAGCTCCAGATGGCCAGATCATTAAACTAGAACTGCGAAGATAGGGAGAAACAAGAGTTTCCAAATACATAGCATAACAGTTGCTCCCCAAGGGATAATCCATGGGATAATACTTGCAAGAATTATCCTCAGGATTAAACAGAGTCAGCTTCATATCCATCTGAAAAATGATTTTTCCGCTCCTTGTGTACGCAAGGGGTTTCTCTGTAATGCGATCAACACTGAAAAATTTTGTCCACGATGCTCCTCTCCCGTACTCATCCGTAATCCATGCCTCCATGAGGTAACGGGTGCTGTAACGGGTGCTGTGGTATATGAACAGATTCGCCCCGTGAATCCCAAGTCCCATGTTCTCATCGACTTCAGGGACCGGAAGCACCTGTTGAAATTTCTCTTCCGACAAATCAAATGACATAATCACATCTTTGCGCGGATTGTCTATCTGTCCATGCCAGTGAAAGGCCCCTTTCCAATAAACTCCTTGGCCAGAAAGTTTAACTTTCCCTTTCTGGAACTGAACTTGTATCCTTCTCCAAGAACCGGACTTGAGAGAAAATATTGCCACCTTCCAATTTCCATCACTAAAAACATCTGCTGCTACTATTTTGTAGTCATCAGATTGAGAGTCATATCCGAATCCGCAGAATGACTTATCTCCAAATCCACGGAATAACTCAGCTTGATGAAGAATATCAAGATCAAGAACGGGCAACTCAATATACTCCCTGGTGGTCGGGTTATATATAAGAAATTTGAAGGGGGTAATAAAACATACCAGGCCATCGCAGGACCCCACGATGCGGAACCCCCGCAAAGGTTTGATAACATGAGGTACCACCATGCGACCCTCGCCGCCGCCATCAAGCGCTTCGTAGTCCACTGTCTTGAGGGGGAGGAGGCCGCCGATGATGATTCTCTGGCTAGGGATCAAATCCCCTGCCTTCAGCATCTGCAGATGCGACTTGGCGAAGCCCGGTTCGGAGATCAGAGACCGCCACTGCTTGCAGACGCATTTGCATCGCACCAGCGACTTCGCCGGTAGCCTCAAGAGTATGTCGACGACGGCATTTTCGTGTATGCTTTCGGCCATTGTTTCAGCAAAATGGAAACAGGAGAGAGATCTCGGATTGGGGTCGATTAGGTCAGCGATGGCCGGTAGCCGGCCTTCATATATTGGGAGAGTAGTCGGCCGTATCCGCGTCCACGTATTCGGCGTATAATCGGGGCAGGTGAGGCAGGGCGCGCGGTACTCTTGTTTGATGCCTTTCCCTATTCTTGTTTGAATTTGGAAAGCAGATGCTTTACGGCAACACGTATCTTTTGAAGAAACTACGAAAACGCTTTGATTCCAATAATATGTTTCTCATGCCATGCGAGAGTAGCCCGAACAGAGGATGGGTTATTCACGAAATCTTGTGCAACAATATAGTATGCACGACTTTTAGCGTTCAAGAAGGGCAAAATTCGAAAAGAAAAACAAAGAGTCGTAATCACGTAAGACAGAGCCATTCATTCGGGAGCGTGGACTACGTGTACGTGTGGCACGCCCCGTGCGGGTACTGGGGCGGGCACGCCGGGCCTGCCCAAGTCGAGCGTGGTGAAATTGACCTCGTTTTCTTCATTACATGCCAATAAATACTACTACTTATGCATGAAAGACTCACATGATTATAGTTGAATGTTCACTACATAACAAGACCGGTAAATTGTTGGTGAAATTACACCAAATCAGATTGGACTGATTAGCAAGTGAAGTGAGTATTCCAGCAAAACAAAGATGATCGAATGGCCATTCATCAAGCGGAGATTTGACCTTACATCTGGAGTGGACAGAGTACTTAAAGCACAATGAAGTTAATAAAAAATGACCGGATCTTATAATAGACTTTCAACACTCTTTGTTTTTTTTTTTTTTTTTTTTTGGTGACCCAGAATCCCATACAGCCGGCAGCGGGTGAGTAAACCCCGGGAAGACACGTAAACGGGAGGACCCACCACCCCTGGTGTCCCACTCAAGACCCCAAGCGACCGTGAGGAGATTCGAACTCCTCCCCTTTGTGAGGGGGAGAGAGCCCAAATCATTGTTCAACACTCTTTGTTTCTTCTACAAAATCCACAAAATCATTCAACAGCTCAAGATGGCCAGATCATTAAGCTAACACAAAAAAAGAAAGTAAAATTCAAAGCACCGGAACGACTCTTAAAGACTCTGGATTCTTGATGGCTCACGGCGAAGATAGGGAGAGACAAGAGTTTCCAAATACATAGCATGTCCGGTAACCCAGTCCTCCTCTATGGGATAATCCTTGCAGGAATTATCCTCCGGATTAAACAGAATCATTGGGTTCATATCCATGTGGAAAACGATTTTTCCACTCCTTGTGTATGCGATGGGTTTTCTTGGAATGGGGGTATTATTCCAATTTATGAAGGGACTGCAATCAACACTGAACAATTTTGTCCACAGTGCTCCTCTAGTGTACTCATCTATAAGCCATGCCTCAATGAAGTAATCGGTGCTCTGGTATATGAACAGATTCGCCCGGTGAATCCCGAGTCCCAAGAGATCTATCTCCTCATCAACTTCGGGGACCGGAAGCACCTGGTGAAATTTCTCTTCCGATAAATCAAATGACATAATCACATCTTTGCGCTGATCGTCTATCGTCCAGACATAAGCGTGCCAGTGAAAGGCCCCTTTCCAATAAACTCCTTAGCCAGAAAGTTCAACTTTCCATTCCTGGAACTGAACTTGTATCCTTCTCCAAGAACCGGACTTGAGAGAAAATATTTCCGCCTTCCAATTTTCATCACTAGAAACATCTGCTGCTACTATTTTGTAGTCATCAGATTGAGAGTCATATCCGAATCTGCAGAATGACTCATATCCAAATCCATAGAATAACTCAGCTTGCTATTCATATCCAAATCCATATAGTAACTCAGCTTGATTAACAACATCAGGACCGGGCAACTCAATATACTCCCTGGTGGTCGGGTTATATATAACAAAATTTCTGAAGCCAATTAAACATATGAGGCCATCGCAGGTGTGACGGCCCGAGCGGCGGTGCGCGGGGAGGAGGGATGGCGGTGCGTCCGCGCCTCAGTCCTCGGACGTGCGCAAGGAAGGAGTCCCTGTCCCACATCGCCTAGGGAGGAAGTCTTGGGTCAGTATATAATGGCTTGGGCCCTCTTAACCTCGTATGACGCGTTTTAAAGCCGTGAGGGAGGGAAATGGCTTCGTGCAATCCCATCCAAAGCGGACAATATTATACGCTGAGGCCCGGGTCGTTACAAATGGTATCGAGCCAACTCCCGATCACGTGTGGGGCCACAGCGAGGGTGCTGTGCTCCCAAGGAGGGAGAGTGACGCCCGAGCGGCGGTGCGCGGGGAGGAGGGATGGCGGTGCGTCCGCAACTCCGCCTCCTCGGACGTGCGCAAGGAAGGAGTCCGTGTCCCACATCGCCTAGGGAGAAAGTGTTGGGTCGCAGTATATAATGGCTTGGGCCCTTTTAACCCGTATGACGCGTTTTAAAGCCGTGAGGGAGGGAAATGGTTTCGTGCAATCCCATCCAAAGCGGACAATATTACAGTGCTGGGCCCAGGTCACAAAGCGGACCCCACAATGCAGGGCTTCCCCAAAGGTTTGATCGCATGAGGTACCACCACGCGACCCTCGCCGCCACCGTTGAGCGCTTCGTAGTCCACGGTCTCAAGGGGGCTGTTGTGGCCGCAGGTGATGATTCTCTGGCTAGGAATCAAATCCCTTGCCTCAAGCCTCTGCCAGATGCGACTTGGCGAAGCCCGGTTCGGAGATCAGAGACCACCGCCGCTTGCAGACGCCTTTGAATCGCACCAACGACTTGGCCGGTAGCCTCAAGAGTATGTCGACGATAATATCCTCGGGTATACTCGGCCGTTAGTTTCGGCAAAATCGCCTACTCGTCGGCAGGTTTTGAGCAAGCAAGGCTGATACAAAAACGTGCATGAGTATTCAAGTCCAAGAATAACGAAACTCTTGCTGTCTTTCACAAAAGCTGATCCTACCTGCTTGATGCGATTCCAACGTTTCAAAATTCCATAGCACCATCCGTCAAAGGCAAGCCAAAGATTCGCAAATTGTGATCCATTGATCTAACGGCAATGTATTTTGAATCCGGACCGAATTTTATGCACATCACTTTACTTGCAACCCAAACCAGAATATCAGTGGAAGCCACATTCAGAGATGCAAGATTTATATAAGAAAGAGGAGAGGAGGAGGAGGAGGAAGGGGGACCTGACCTGTCCAAGATCAGGAAGAATAGGACAGTTCCTGATTCTGGACATGCATTTCTATTGGACAGAAGAATAGAAGGACACAAAGTCACTCGATCTTGAATACTTAGGAGGCAAAATAATCCTCCCATTGGTGGTGCATAGAGTTATGGTGCTCTCGGAGAAACTTCTGAAATTTCATGAGAGTAGAAAAGTTTCGGGAGAATTCGCAGTTTTGAATTTCCCACCTTTCTGACTATGCGTTTGGTGAAACCTTTTTGTAAGCAACTTATCATAAACACATTGTTTTCCGACTCTTCAGAAAATATTTTTCAGCTATCAGACAAATTGAAAGCAACAGCGGAGGCTACCTAATACAATTAAAATAAAGAACAGGATAAGACCATCTGGATTAAAAGCTTAACCAGATCCTGAAGCGCCTTGAATCTGCAGAATGAAGGAGAAAAAGCAAGCAAGGACAATCTTACAATATCTTTTGACAAGCGAGAGCTGAAAACCACAACAATTCATAATCAAAAGCACATCCGCATTGTGACCTTAAAAGAATTGCAGCAACAGTTAAACTATGTTAATGCTTCAGCCAATGTTCTCAGAATATTATATTTACTCTGGTAATGAATTTCAAAAGTCAAGGAAGGTTGTTCTTAGACTATTTGAACAAGGTACATCTTTCAAAGTACATTGTGTCGTAAACTGATGTTACCATATGTCATCACAAGCACTTCAGCATTGTGACCTAAAAAAAATTGTAGCAACAGTAAAACTATGTTAATGCTACAGGCAATGTTCTCAGAATATTATATTTACTCTGGTAATGAATTTCAAAAGTCAAGGAAGGTTGTTGTTAGACTATTTGAACAAGGAACATTCTTTCAAAGTAAATTGTGTCATAAACTGATGTTACCATATGTCATCAGCTTTTCTTGAACTATAATATACGTCTCAATATGTATATATAAGTTGCACAAGCACTGTAAGTGCAAAGCAAATGCAGTTTCTCTAGGAGCCAGGCATTTTTTCTGCTCAATCATTATGCATAATTGTTTTTTTCCCTGAACATCCATTACACATAATACAACTGATACAAGTTTTGTGTCGATGTACATGAAAAAGTGGATGCACGCCCTTGCACACACGCCCGTGCGCACACACAGAGTTTCGAGGCCTGAGTAAGACATAAACCAGGTAAAAACTCATAAAAGCACCAAACACTGTGAAAACTCAAAATGGCGAGATGCCATTGTGTTATTTGTGGCATGAACTGTGATAGCTTGCACCTGGAAAGACGAATAGTTACGTCAAGCATCAATCACAAACGAGTGTTCAGCAAGAGTCCACGCAACAACAACAATTCAAAGTCGAAGAAGCTTTTTGCTCGGGGAATCTCGGAGGAGGACCGTTGGGTCGACACTGGCCGTAGGTGTGGCTTTCTCGAGAGAATCTAAGGCTGTTGCCGGAGCCAGGCGGAGGAGGGTCTCGCCAGTGCGGGCGGCGGTCGCGTCAGGAGCTAGGCGGAGGCAAGGCGGAGGGAAGGGAGAGAGTGGGAGCGTGAGGTGGAATTCCACCAACCCAAGAAATTGGTACCATAGAATTTCTCATATGTATGCATGTATGTGTATGTATATATATTTTTTCATGCTTCCTCAAGTTTTTAACAAAGCCTTCTCTTAATAGTAATTTAACAATAGTTTTCATGATATTAGTGGATACTATTTGAATATTCCATTTTCTATTCATGTCAGCATTTTGCGTATAGATTATTTCATCGGCATTCTATGAATTTCCCATACTATCATTCACAAAACAAAGTGTCACATCTTAGTATATCAAATACTCGTATTTCTTTGACTTGTCCTCCCATGATCTTTCTCTGAGCTTTATGGACGTTCTTTATTTTTCTTACTTTTGTCTAGAAATATCAAAGCATTCACTCATGGTTACTTTAAAGTAGAAATGTACTGAAGAATGCCATGGCTCTAATACCAGAAAATGCTCATGTTTCTTTTAGTCCCCATCTTGAACTCTACACTTGCAATCTCTAAGATTGACTATTTTTACAGGGATTTCTTATCTCAATAAAGACAACAAAATCTCCTACACTCATCTTCCGCTTATAAATATATATTCTGCTTTTGCTAAACCATCCTCTTTCTCTCCTATCCACTCTATCAAACAGCTTATTAAGCATACTCCTAAGGAAGTTAAAGAGTATGTTCAATTCTTAAAATTCAACCAGCACCCTATTTCGGCTACTCAGTAGGAACACTTTGTCACCCTCCAAATCCCTTTTGATTTTCTACGCTAGTGGAAACAACAAGGTTATGTGCATCTTCGCTTTAGTGCCATTAGGCTTGCTTTATCCATTTATGGAAGAAAGGGATTACCCGTGGTTGCTCGAATGGCTCTCTTAGACACCCATTTCTTGGACTATCAGCATGCTTACATTGGTACCATCCAAACTATCTTTGACGCAAGAACAGTGTTCGTTACATTGTTTCCAAATTTTAACATGGCTCTCTCGGATCCACGACTTTTCTCAGCCCTTAAGGTGCAGCTACAAATTACTGGAGCTCCTCAAACTCCAGATTCTATTGCTACTACTTTACGTAATCAAATGGTTTATTGGATCCAAAATCATGCCATTAACTCAACTTTCCTAGTTCTAAAGATACCTTGTTCATCTCAGTGGAGAATGACCAAACTTCATGTATCCATGTTCCTGGACAGATCCCTCAAGATCGATTAGTTAAGTTACTCCAAGACACGTGAGTAATTAATTATAAAAAAATCCACCAAAACTCTAGGCCAATTAAATCCATAGAGTCTTAGTTCACTAAGAAGAAAAGATGGCACGGTTGTCATCAAATTCACCAAAGAAAAGGAAGAGTCTACATCTTCTATTTTTCCAACTATTTTTGTAATGCAACCCTACCCATGACCCACCCGACGAAGGCCATCCAAATCCAAAATCCACGATTGAATCTTTTGATTAGGAGGGACGCCCTATTCATTATTACAAATATCCATGTATAGGACATTATTTCTGGGATCTAAATTGTCAATGCTTGCTTTGCTCAAGTCCTCCAAAGACGAAGAAGATGATAGACCATCCAAAAGAAAGAAACGGTCAAAAGATAAACCTTACCAAACATATCGAGATAGAGTCCCACTGTCGAACCTTTTGGTGAAGATGGAGGAAAATATCCACATCCTCCTCTGAAAAAACCTCAAAGCATGTGAACCTCCTCCACCTTCTTAGTCACCACCTAGAAATAAACCCTCACTCCAAAAGCCAATTGTTTCACCATTTTATAAATCCATTTACAATGAATTCCTTTCTTCTTAAAGTGCCCAAAGTACCTCAGTCTTCATGTTCCCCAAAACCAAAACCAGCACCTGTTCTTCCATCTGCCTGTGTGATCCCATCCTCGAACTTTCCACTTTTGGAAATATCTAATTCTAGTGCCCCATTCCCGACATTAAAAGAATTTACAAATGTTTATGATCGATTTCATCATATCTTTAAAGTCTTAAATCCTACAGATATTGATGACCATGGCAGGCAAAAGAAAGTTATGACTACTGAAGCTGTCTTAAATTCGTAGTCAGAAATTTTCTTAGCCTAGAATAATGTTCTTAAGACAATTGACACCAAGCTTTAACTGTCCAAGCTCATCTTGATTATGTTGACTAGAAGGATGATCAAATGGCTTTTGTCACAAACAAGTTGCTTGAGACATTCCAAAAAAAAAAAAAAAAAAAAAACTTCAGCAGATTGAATCTAGAAGATATGTCTCTCATCATTAATTGGAAGACCAAGCATCTTAAATGGAAAAATTAAGGAGACAAATCAAGCTCCTACATGATGGAAAATTTATTCCTTCTCTAGATCCATTTTCTTAGCCTTGGCAAACGTTTCCAAAGAACATGGGCCCTTCTAGGGTTATATCAATTGCTTCAATTATTGATGAATCTCCAAAGTAGCATCAAAGGAATATTATTACACTTCGAAACCGTATCAAAGAAATAGTAAGGCAAAGAATAATTAATGAAGAAAAGAAGCTAGCTCCTAAACCTTTTCTAGAGCCTCGTGCTGCTCATAGGCTTTTTCTGCAAGACCAAAGTAGACAAAGTTTACCAACTATTGCTTCATTTGATTCTACCAAGCAAAATATTTCTGAATCAGCGTCAGAATCAGATTTTTTATCCTTTGAAATCACTTCAACTTCTGCCAAGCATTTCAACTTCTGCCAAGCAAAATACCTCTAAAACAACTATTGCTTCAGGTGATAAGTGTTTGGCTTAGTGAACTTAACAGGGCTGAGGTTGCTGACCAATACTTATGCCGAGCCAAGCAGCCACTTTTGAGCAGTGGCATTGGACTATGTGCTCTGTGGATTCTGAGCCGACAGATGGGGCTGTTGTCACTTGGTGGATAAGGACTCGATCCAGTATTCATCACATGCCTGACCTGGATGATCCACAATTCTGTCAAGGGCTTTCTCTCAGTTTAGGCTGGTATTTAGGTGACTGCTCGCTTTTTCTCATTTGATCTAAATTGTGCTTTGTCCTCAGTCAATATGGAGTAGACGGCCTGAGTAACAAATGGTATGGAGAAACGGATTGATTGGAATCAAAAAAGAGGAAAATATAGGATGGTAACAGGAGTATGAATAAATTGGAAATTTAAGTTTCTATACTTGGTTATGATATTGGAGTGACATGGGAATTCATGAGTCGTGTGACGACGTGTTTCCCATTCAATGTCCATTCCTATTTTAAATGTTATGATGACATGTAGGAATGCTCTCTAGCTGTATAGTCTGATTGTGCCTGTTGATCTAGCTGAAATTGGGCTAAATCGCTAGTAAGGTTGATTCCCCTCTAGCCCTCTTCCTTTCCACAAATGTTCATGCTTCCCTGCATTCTAATGGACTGCTCAAACATCAGAGACCGCAACTTGAAGTACAGGCGCCACTCTCACCCTCAAAGAGCCTGCTATCGTTGTCCAAAACCATGGATGTTTTGAAATTTAGTGGCTACGCTAGTTGAGCTCAAATTGTCCTAAATACTTCATTTCTACTTCGTGTTGCAATGAAGAACCGCTTTCTTTGTACTTCTTAGCTGGCTTTCCTTTGCTGTGCAATGACATTTTTGTTAAGGAGTGCACCCTGCTATACTGTGCCAATGATTTACATATCCACAGATGCTCTGTGTCAGCATTGCCTGTCATTCTCGCCCTAATGCATTATTATTGAAAAGGTGTAGGCCTTAAGTAACTGGGCTCTCTATTATAGTGATGATAATAAGCTTCTGGTTTAGCTTAGTGATTATGAAAAAACATTCATGAGGTCACAAAGGTCATGTGTATGTGTCGTCCTCTTTACTTTCTCTTATATTTTTCTGAACAGGGGGATGAATGATCCGTTATTTGTCGTATATTTTAATTTCTAACAATTGACTCAAGGTTTGTATACTCAATTGAATTTTTGTATAGGCCAGGCCGAGTTCTAAAGAAAGAAAGTCTCTCTCTTCGTACTTTTCTTACTTCGTTCCAACTAGCAGATTTGATGGACTCAGATCAAAGAAGTGTGAGCAGGACGTTGAACTCTATCAATCGCTTCCTGCTGATGGCCGTGAAAATTCAAAAAAATGTGCTTCAGTCTGTGAGAACGGGAAATTGCTAAGTACGAAAAAAGAAGATGAAGGAAGTACTAGTGGTTCTGACTTGTTTGAAGAGGCAACTGTCAAGCATTGCTCAGACAAACCTCTTCAAAATCATGTGGACGATTCTGTTTTTATCTCCCCTGATCTATATGAATTTTTGCACTCATGCCTTCCAAATCTTGTGAAAGGTCGCCAATGGGTCTTGCTGTACAGGTCAGTCTCTTTGTTATCTTGCTGAAGGGAGCCCTGACACATTGTGCCGAGTGGTTCTTCCATATCTCTTTACCAAGCTAAAGGTCTCACATGGACTTTTGACATAAATGTCCGTGTTTTCAGAATTTTAATTTGATAGTTATTGTTTTAAATGAAGGGCAGTACGCTAAGACATGGTATCTCACTGCGTACACGTACCAGCAAGATTGCTGACCTTTCTGGCCCCTAAAGAAATCTCTTCTATTGATAATTAGGAAGAGAAGTTTAAGATATTCCAATATGAGAGGCGCCACCCAAACCTGTTGTTTTAAAGTAATGGCTTGTGTTGACGCTGGTGTCTTATGCACCTAGATTGTTGGTGACATGCAAGGAGCAGTCTTTGTTGGCATGGTAGAATGCCCTTTGAAACCTATAGCAGAATGGAAATATCAGGTGATCCATAACATTCTTGAATTTGTTGTCATTCTATTTGCAATCATATTATTTTTTGTCTTGATTGAGATATTTTAGTCTTATTTCTTGATTCAAAGGTTCCTTTTTGTAATGGTTCCTCGTTTACTCGCAGGGGACAAACCAAGCATTTGTATTCACAACCTTATACGGGCAACCAAGATTGTTTCGACTAATAGGTAGAGACATGGAACTTGAATTTTACCTCTGTAGAGGTTGTTGAATAAGGATGTATTCACCAAATGTATATCATACATTCTATTTGCCTTGAATAGCAGTCCTATCTATGGTATAATTGATCATACTGGTCCAAGTAAAAAGGACCAAAAAGAACAAAATTCTGTTTGATATGCATTGACGGGTTGACTCTTTAGCACCTCATGATCTGAAGTTCTGAATTCAGCATTATCAAGATTTTAAAATTCTCTAGCTGAATAAGCTCCGGGAAACCTATCGATATGATTCGTTGTAGTTGATTAAGAAAACTGGGGGGAGGACGTCCAAGTCAATAGACTATTCTAATTTACTGCAGTAGTGGCATCCACGATTCTTCTATGAGGGTTTGTCGCTTGACGCACAGAATCAAGACAATGTATATTTATTGTCTCCAAGCATCAGTAAACCACCCCCCCTCCTTCCATCTCTTCCCTTGCCTTGAAGAAGCTACACCTTGTTCCCCTTCTTGACATGCTATCGCAGCTACAACGACAAGGACTAATCATAGCATCTCTGTGCTGAATCAATATAAATTGAGAGTGAGTTAGAAGTTAGTCAAACCTTGTTACATGATGCAGTGTCATTGGCTTAGGAAGTGGCAATAGGATTGGTTATATGAAGACAAGAGTGAGAGAGATCTTCGCGGGGGCGGGGGCGGGGCGCGGGGGGCGGGGGCGAGGGGGGGGGAGGCAGTTGATTTTTCTTGCTTTAGATTACCAAAGCAAGCATATATTTAAATTATGCGTGGATTAGGATAATGCTCTTAGCAATTTCTGGTCCGAAGACATGTCAAGGAAAAGCTTAATAATCAAATAAAAATAGAGGATAACCAGTTTCACTGCATGTGGGAGTGGGGTAGATAATAAGGTACTCACGCTCAGAAGTACTACGTCATATTGTGATCTCACAACATTTTGCAGTTGTATAGGCATAATAACTTCACAGATTATAAACTATCTTTCCTTAAACTGAAATTATGTGAATGTTTGGGATTCGTGATGCTAAGCATCGTGACTCAAGGGCATGATCTTTGTCTTAAAAGATTGAAAAGTATATTAATAATAACTTCACGTGATGAGTTTCATACATAGATAGGATTCTTATCTGAAACCGCATCAGCTGAATTTCTACACAGGATACTTGTTCTCAGATACATCACTTTGTGATATGAAGTAAGATAATTGACCTGGTTTTCTTGATTAGGTGCCAATAGGTACTATTACATATGCACGAACGACTCACTTGCACTTGGCGGTGGAGGCAACTTTGTCCTGTCCTTAGATGGAGATCTGTGAGTTGTCATGTTTAGAAATTTTCATTTTTCTCATATAGGAGGGGTCCATTTTTTATCATCTATTTTGTATCTTGTTATGAAAAGGTTAAGTGGAGCAAGTGGACCCCATGAAACATTTGGAGCTTATGTTTGGCTCACAACATGGAGTTTGAGTTGAAGAATGTTGAGGTAATAAGCTAATTGTGCAAGCTTGCCTTCAATTGCAATCACTTGATGTTGTCAGGATAGACTTCATCAGATGAAGCCTTTGAATTGATGCACGACTTTAAATTCAATTTGCATAGGCTTTAAATTCATCTTTTAACTTGATTTTTTCTGACAAATTAGTTTTGTCTAAGGAGGTCGATGACCTTGGTGTACAAAGGTGCATGAATAATCTGTTGAACTCTGTGTGTGGGAAAAGAGAAGTGAATTAGATCGGCCATCTCCATGGAGTTGAATGGGCTAAGAATTATTGTCTTGCTTGCTTTAGGTTTGACATTTTATGCGAATCTTACCGCCTTGGAGAATAATGCTTTAACTAAATTGCAAGTTCCGCGGCTAATGTTCACTTGTCATCTATATCTGTGAAGATTAGCCTCTACATTTCGTATTAGCAATCCCGTTGTCTCATTTGTGGTGCAGTTATGGGGCTTCACTCACTCATCATACTATACTACAAGACCTGAAGTTGCAACAAGGCTTGCTCGCACTGCTCTCGTCTGAAGTTCGGGAAAAGTGCCAAAAAAGTCTTAAACCTTTTGTCTTTGTGACGATTCAGTCTCAAACCTTTTTTTGGTGCCGATTCAGTCCTAAACATTTTTACGTTGTGCCAATTCAATCCTTTCCGACCAAAATTGGTCGGATTTTGCTAACTGGATGCCGGCCGGCTGACGCAGCCTTATTGGAGCTAACGTGAACAACTTTTAATAATATTTTAATATTTTTTTATTTTTTATTTTTATTTTTATTTTTATTTTTATTTTTATTTTTGTTTTTGTTTTTTTCTTTTTCCTCCGACCGGCCAAAGGTGACGGCCGACGAGGGTGAGGCCAAACCTCGCCGGCCACCTCGCCGGATCTGGCGAGGTGAGCCTCACCCATGGTCGGTGAGGCTCTACCTCGCCGGATCCCCATGGGCGGGCGAGGCTCGCCCTCACCGGATCTAAGGAGGACGAGCCTCACCCATGGCGGGCGAGGCTCGACCTCACTAGATCCGGCGAGGCCATGGCCGTCCCTCACCGGATCCGGCGAGGTCGAGCCTCGCCCATAGCCGAATCCGGCGAGGCTCGCGGCCATGGGCGAGGCTCGTCCTCGCTAGGCCATGACCGTCCTCGCGAGCCATGGGCGAGCCGGATCCGGCCATGGGCAAGGCTCGCCCTCGCCGGCCGTCACCTCGGCCGGTTCTTGGACCGGCAACCGGTCGGAGGAAAAAGAAAAAAAACAAAAAATAAAAATAAATAACAAATAACAAAAAAATATTAAAATATTATTAAAAGTTGTCCACATCGGCGCGATAAGGCCACATCAGCCGACCGGCGTCCAATCAGCAAAATCCGGCCAATTTTGGCCGGAAATGACTAAATTGGCACAACGTAAAAAGGTTTAGGACTGAATCGGCATCAAAAAAAGGTTTAAGACTAAATCGGTATAAAGGCAAAAGGTTTAAGACTTTTTTGGCACTTTTCCCTCTGAAGTTCATTCTTTATTGTTTCAATTTTGCCTTGATATATCCACATCTATCCTCAGAATTCTGTAGCCAAATAGGTCTATATTGGTCGTTGAGGCACCCTACCAAGTATGTGATGAAGCCAAACGGCTAATTGTGCCGGTTACTTGAGACTTATTCCTATTTAAACTTGTTTTAACTTCAAATGAAGCTTGTTTTCTAAGAGTGAGGAATTCTTGTGGGTGTGCGCGGTTATTCTGTAATCTGTTTTCTTCAATGTGTGGATTAATAGAGAAGAGAAGATTCGATGGCATGCAGAGTAATATACCTGAGTGGTTCTCGTTTGCCCGGAGGGAATTTTACTTGGAATTAGCAATCTGTTCATAAAGTCAAATCACAGAAGAACAAGAGATCCCTAACTACAACAGGGTACGTAGAGGAGAATCTAACTCCAGAAACAGAACAGACATTCAAGGTTAAACCAACGGGGTGACAAACTACAACAATGTATGTAGACCGTTGTATAAACATTGCGATGAAACACTTTCATCTGGTGCATCAATTCACATCACGCGGGATTTCGCCATCAGCAACCCTTTGAATAGATAACTTGCATCTTGGTACGTGGATTCAATAGTTCATTCAGTAATCAGGGAATAACATTATCACCAGTTTCTTCAACTGGAGACTACATTGTGCTTTAATCCCAAACGTATGTTTATCAAGCTGTGCATGCAAATGCAGCCCAATGAGAGGATCGGTCATTCCCGAAATCTTGCACAGCAATAGTACAGAGAGTACGCAAGAAGGCAAAATTCAAAAAGAGTCACTGATGTTGACTATAGTATTACAAAATAGTTCATCCTCGAATTCAGTTGGCACAAAGCTTAAGTGTGCGAGTATCCACATTCCGGTCAAAGCACATTTAGACTCAAACTCTGCTTGCAGTCTCTCATCATTCTAGCAAAACAAAGATTATTGAATGGCCATTCATCGAGCAGACATCTAACCCAGACAGAGTACTAAAACCACGAGAAACTTACTAAAGAGTAGACTTTCAACACTCTTCGTTTTTACTTCAAAATCCACAAGATCATTCAACAGCTCCACCGCCAAGATAGGGAGAAACAAGAGTTTCCAAATAGATGGCATATTTCATAACAAGGTCCGTCCCTAAGAGATAATCCTTATAAGTATTATCCTT
Organism: Eucalyptus erythrocorys; assembly: GCA_014182555.1. Classification (NCBI taxonomy): domain Eukaryota; kingdom Viridiplantae; phylum Streptophyta; class Magnoliopsida; order Myrtales; family Myrtaceae; genus Eucalyptus; species Eucalyptus erythrocorys. Next base: position 38,198,880 of record CM024604.1, read on the forward strand.
CGGATTAAACACAATCATCCGCTTCATATCCATCCAAATAACAATCTTCCCACTCCTTGTGTACGCGAGGGGGGTCTGCCCAAGGCGCCTATCCAAATTTATGATGGCACTGCAATCAACACTGAATAATTTTGTCCAGGATGCTCCTCTCTCGTACTCATCTGTTGTCCATCCCTCGATGCGGGGATCATGGGCCCAGTTGTATATGAACAGATTTGCCCCGTGAATCCCGAGTCCCCGGAGACATATGTCCTCGTCGACTTTAGGGACTGGAAGCACCCGGTGAAATTTCTCATCCGACAAATCAAATGACATAATCATGTCCCCATCTTTCATGCTCCAGGCATAGAGGTGCCAGTGTAAGGCCCCTTTCCAATAAACTCCTTCGCCGCACAATTCGACGTCCGCTTCCTGGAACGGGACTTTTATCCTTCTCCAAGAACCTGACTTGAGCGAAAATATTGCCAACTTCCAATTTTTACCACTAGAAAATTCTGCTAGTATTTTATAGTCATCAGATCGAGAGTCATATCCGATTCCGCAGAATAACTCATATGTGACTCCACCGAATAACTCAGCTTGATCAACAAAATCGGGGCCGGGCAACTCAATATACTCCCTGGTGGTCGGGTTATATATCACAAAATTGGAGGGGACAATTAAACATACAAGGCCATCGCAGGACCCCACGATGCGGGGCTCCCACAAAGGTTTGATCTCATGAGGTACCACCATGCGACCCTCGCCGCTGCCGTCGAGCGCTTCGTAGTCCACGGCCTTGAGGGGGCTGTTGCGGCCGCCGATGATGATTCTCTGGCTAGGGATCAAATCCCCTGCCTTCACCCTCTGCAGATGCGACTTGGCGAAGGCCCGGTCGGAGATCAGAGACCGCCACCGCTTGCAGACGCATTTGAATCGCACCAGCGACTTCGCCGGTAGCCTCAAGAGTATGTCGACGACGATTTCCTCGGGTATGCCTTCGGCCATTGTTTGGGCAAAATGGAAACAGGAGAGATCTCGGACGAGGTCGATTGGGTCGGCGATGGCCCGTAGCCGGCTTTCTCGAGAGGTCCCAAGGCCGCCACCGGACACGGGCGGAGGGGCAACTCGCCGGCGTGAGCGGCGGTCGCGCGGTGGAGCCCAGCGGTCGCGCGGAGGCAAGGCGGAGGAGGAGGAGGAGAGAGCTGGCGTGGAATTTTCAACCGAGCATATTCCCAACTTTCCTGAATCTCATGAAACCCTAGAAATTGCTGCCTTCTTATGTTATATAATATGTCTCGTTTTGTGCATTTCCCATAATATCCTTCGCAATACAGCGTCCCATCGGGGCATTGAAGGGCCATAACGTACATTCACACTACATTCACACTTTCTCTCTCTCTTGATATGGACCGACAAAAGTTGTGAATGACACATTTCGTTGATCTTGGACACGAAATATCAACTACAAGAAAACTCAAGGTATTAAGATTTAGAATTACCGTTGTCGGCCATGTAAAGATACTCAATAAATCCAAATAAACAGGTTGATAAATTTAAACATTTGGCATTTTTTGATTGATTGGCAGTCATATAAATTGCAATTCAAGTATTTATATGTATAATCTATGATTAACAAACGGGTGAGAAGTAACAATGCTAGTTCTACGTGTTTCAATCAATCCAACATTCCTTATTCACATATCTTGGATAGTAAGTTACCATCTATGGGTTATGCTCCTTTCACCAACAATTACCTTCTTTAATGTCACACATAAGTTTGTTGGTTTTATCACTTGATGATTACTTCTTCGATAATTGCATCCTAGTCAATTGTTTTTACTACATGATAATTCTCACTTCCTGAGTCAATTATTATTTTTTCACTATTTGATGATCTTATCGAGATCGTCCTATGAAACATTCGGGAACTTGTGTTTGGCTCACTACCTAAGTTCGAGTTGAAGATCACTAAATGTTGTTAGAAGTGACTTTCTCCGATGAAGCATTCGATTTTTATGGATTGATTGCAATTTGCATAGGCTATGAATTCATCTTTTGACTGTCGATAGTGTTTTTTAACTAGTTAGTTTAAACCACAATGGGGCACCATTCCATTGATGTGATGGGGCATTATAACTAAAAGTTACTTTTGTTATCAATAAAAATGATGAATAATAAATTATTGCTGACCGTGAAAATATTTTTCATTTAACTTATTCTTTTGAGGGGTGATAATAATCCGAATCTCTAAAATATCTTTTGAATTATCAATTTTCGCTAAACAAACCAAACCCCTAAAATGTTTCAGATTTTTACTTATCTAAAATTTAGAATTTAGTTTGATAGGTACCTTATACAGGCAACCAAGATTGTTTCCACCAACTAATAGGTATCCATTGGTCTTCATGCAACTTGAATTTTACCTTTGCGGAGGTTGTTGGATTAGGATATCTTCACGAAAGTATATCATATTTTCCTTTTTGCCTTAAATAGTTGTCCGTCTATGGTATAATTGATCATATTGATCCAAGTAAAAAGGTTGACAAAAGAGCAAATTTATGTTTGATGTGCATTGACAGGTTTGACACTTTAGCATCCTAGATTTCTCAGGATCTGCAGTTTTGAAATTCAATAAGATATCAAAATCCTCTAGTTGAATAAGATCTCGATAGATTGTTCTAATTTGTTGCTGCAACGGCCAGATGCATGGAATCAATATAACAAATCTCTTATTCATACACTAAATTTACTCATCTTAATTACGTTTAACGTGTCTCTAATCAACTATTGCAGCTACAACAAGAAGGACTAATCGTAGCATTCAGTTCAATGCCGAATCTTTACAAATTGAGAGTGAGCTTGAAGCTACTCAGTTAAACGTAATCACATCATTGAGTGTCACTGGCTCAAGAAATGGCAAAACATGGGCTAAATGAAGACAAAAGTGAACATGATCCACCAATATACAGTCTAAGGGGCAATTTTCCCTGCTTAAGGTTACCAAAGCAAACAAATAGTTAAATAATGCCAATAGTATGTGGATTCAATAGTTTATTTGGTAATCGATTAGGGATTAACATAGCATTATCACCACTTTCTTTAATTGGAGGCTACATTGCGCTTTAATGCCAATCGTATGTTTGTCAAGTTGTGTGAGTGTAGCATGGCAAGAGGGTCATTTCTGAAATCTTGTATAGTAATAGTATACAGAGTATTCAGGAAGGCTCAATTCAAAAGAGAAGGAAAAAAAAAGAAAAAAGAAAAAGAGTAATAATCATGTTAGGCATGAAGAGCCATCGTGGTTAACTACAGTAGTACAAGATGGTCCAACTAGGATTCAGCTGTCACAAAACTTAAGTGAACTTTGATTTTACAATGGCAATTTGATATACTCAGGTAAAGCACAAAATTACATCTCCCAAAATAGCTGGCATTACTAAAACAACGGAGGAGGAAAGTCAAAATTACAGTCGGTCTTGATCCAGGTCATGCATTTCCATTAGACAGGAGGATAGGAGAAGTTTAAGAGCTTTCTACATGAGAGTTGCCACACAGACCTTTTATTTTACTCCTTATAAAGAGTAATGGCAAGTGATTATGACAGTGTCATATGCGCCTAGATTGTTGGCAACATGCAAGGAGCAGTGGTGTCATAGATTTTACCAAGTCCGCTTCTTATGCGATTGATTCCATCATTGGTGTCATAGATTTCTTGAGCAGAGGTGGAGCCCAATGTGTCGGATAAAAGTTTCTTTTGCACGTCTAAAAGACCATGACATCGTGACAAGTCTTGGACATCTTCAAGGAAACTACTACAATCGAATTCAGACTGGATCCGGTTGAAGATAATGCTAGCAAGAGTGGTTTTACCAATCCCACCTATCGCGTGGATTATAACGAAACGTACATGGTTAGTAGAGTCAACTTTCAACAATTCCTCTATATGTTTTAGACCATCCGTTTCAATTAGATTGTCGGGAAGAGATCTGTTCTTCACCTTCAGCTTAAGTAGAACCTTTCGGACAATCAATTTTATAAGTTCCCCATACCTGCTAATACAAGCTAAATGTATTAAGAACAATTTATAAATGGGGTAGTTTTTCAAATAGCAAATTTGAATCCATTTAAACATAAGAATAATCAAATTACAATGAAAATGATCTAAACTACAAAGGACGCAAATTAGCTACCGTAGCTGCTGCCCAAATTCCCATTGGTTGGGTTTAACGCTATCGATTGGGTTTAATTACCAACACTTGGATTGGATGCAGTGAGTAAGAGGAAATGGAAATGATTCGGATAATGACCGCGGGATAGAAAACACAAGAAACGAATGATTGGATTTTATTGTCATTTGTATGCTTAAGAAGAAGGGAAAGGAAATGAAGGAACTTAGGTGATTTCATGTTTGGGTTAAACAAAGAAATGAGTGGAAAGAAATCTAATTATATCTTTATGACTATTTTATCATTTCATTTATTCATATATGAGAGAAGCCCGAAGTACACCAACGTAGAACAAGTTTGGCAGCCGAAAAAAAGATGATTTATAGAATCAGGTTGCATATTACAGAAGATACAGACTGAATAATCAATTCTCCCATAGGAGTGAAGCAGCATTTGGGTCGGCAGCCTATTCTTTGTGATAAGCCACAAAAGAAATTGGAAACGAGGTGCAAGAGCCGAATCCCAAATGAAAGAAGCCCACCATACCTTGTCTTTTTTTTGTCTGATCTGTTGCCAAGCCGAGGCAACCGAGAAGGCGCCCGAAGAATCCCCCTTCCATACGAATCTGTCCTCTGACGAAGAGAGGGTAGGCAAGGAGAGGCCCCATTCCTCCAACATTTGCTTAGTTGACCTGCCAACATAAGAATAAAGGGAGGCTGCCTTCGCATGAGCCGGAGGGTCCGGGTCTAGCAAGAAAGACTGAGGAATCACCAAATGTAAAGGGCCACAAGGCAGCCAGTTCTCAAACCACAACGAAGCGGTACGACCATTCCCAATTTCCCAAGCAAAGGATAATCGAAATGGTTACGAAGCTGAAGAATTTTCTTCCACCCCCACGAACAAACCGCAGGGTTGTGGGGAAACCCAAAAGTTTTTAGTCTTCAAAAAAATAGAATGTACCCAACGGCACCAAAGGGATTCCTTATCCGTAAAGAGAATCCAAACATATTTAAGCATGGATGCTCTATTGCAATCCTTGAGAGATCTAATGCCTGGCCACCTTCCTCCTTGGGCAAAAGCGGGCGTCCGTCCAAGAGACTTTTTGCACCACCTTTGCCAAGGGAGGTGCCTTTCCAAAGAAACCGCCTAAGGATGCTTTCTATCCCGAGGATAACTGAGGCTGGAAGAGTAAAAACGCTCGCCCAAAAAGCTTGAATCGAGTGCAGGACCGACCTAATTAATTGGAGTCTCCCCGCAAATGAGAGGAACCTGTGAGCCCAGGATTGGACTCGATGTGTTATACGATCAATGAGTTGTGAACAATCAGCCTTCCCCAATCTCAAAGAGATAATGGGTACCCCTAAATATCTGACCGGAAGCTTACCTTCACGAAATCCAAATGCCGAGAGGATTCTGTTTTGTAGCGAAGGCAGTCCCCCGGACAGGAAGACATCACTCTTATCCTTATTAGGGATTAAACCGCTCCAGGAGGAAAAGATGTCAAGGCTCTGCTTGAGAATCACTACAGAGTTCCAATCTGCTTGACAAAACAGAAAACATCATCGCCGAAAACAGATGGGACAACTTTGTCATCTTACACCTCCAAAATAGTACTTGAATTGTTCCGAAGAAGTCCCGTGTATCAAAATACCAGAGAAGATTTCCATAACCAGGTTAAACAGATACGGTGACATCGGGTCACCCTGTCGAAGTCCTCTACCAGCCGGAAAGAATCCGTGTAACTCACCATTAATGGAGATCGAGAACCTGGGAGTTCGAACACACTCCATGATCAAGTGAATAAACCAGCGAGGAAACCGAAAAGCTGAAAGGGTAAGCTCTAAGAAATCCCAATCAACTGTATCATAAGCCTTCCGAAAGTCCACTTTGACCGCACATTTTGGGAGATATGGATCTCGGTGGAATCCTGCAAAAAACTCTTGAGCCAAGAGAATATTATCTCTAATTCTCCTGCCCTTTACAAAAGCATTCTGGGACGGAGAAATCAAATCCTTAAGAAGAGGCTCAATCCGATTTGCAATGATTTTTGTGATAACCTTGTATATAGTATTACAACAAGCAATTGGTCTAAAATCATTAACTTCGCAGGCATTTGGCACTTTAGGAACAAGGGCCAGAATAGTTGCATTTACCTCTTTCAGAAGGCAGCCCGAGAGGAAGAAGTCCTTAACCGCACCAATGACGGAAGGACCTACAATATCCCAGCTATTTTTGAAAAATTCAGCTTATCAACATAAAACTGATGAATTGTTCTTTTTGAAAACTGATATTCATCACATAGGTTTTAGTTATTTTTAATGTGCAGGCAATGCTTTTTTGAGATTTATCAAATATATAATTAGTTCATATGCTAGTACTACAATATCAGTCTGTTTGACCTACAATGAATAAGCATTAATATTGGTTGGTTGTTGTTTCCACATATCTTTCTTTTTTTTAAATTGTTGAAAAATATTTATTTTGCTATTTGAATTTGTTTTACGGTTTTTGACAAATGAAATAACATTTATTTTGTTCTTGTCCACTTTTAGAAAAATGAATAATTGAGAAAAAGTTGTGGAAAACTCACCCTTTTCCTTCCAGGGTCCAACCTACTCTGGTTGGAACCTCAACAAGAGCATCTCTCCATCGCTTCACTTCACGGGAGCTATACTTGTTCTCATGCTCAGAGAGGGCATCTCTGTACAATCCTTTTTTAACCTTAACGACATCTGGCTTCACATCGAAGAAAACAGGGAGGATCTCCTTCTTCCCATCCGACTTTGAAATGCAATCTACCATATGTGCAACCTCATGGAGACACCATGGACTGGAAGCGAAGCCCTTAGAGAAGATGGGAATATAGATTTGAGATTTGTCAAGGGCTGGCAAAAGGTTTCCGCCAATCTTCTGACCGACTCGGAGCTCTTCGTCGTCTTTGAAGACTCGGATTCCTTTCTCCACCATGTCATGATATAGGCAACTCGTAAAATTGTCCCGAGTATCCGGTCCCCTAAAACTCAGAAACACCTCAAACTCCATGCCGGATGTGTTAGCGGTTGATGCCATCCCACGTCACAATCGAGACTCGAGACAGAATCAAGCTGAACGAAAATTGTCAGTGAGCTTGTTTGAGGCGAGAAATTAATTGAGGGCAGTTTAAAAACAAAAGAAAAAGGAAACAGGTGGTGGGTATGGCCAGCCAAGCCTCACGGCCATCAATTGAGATGGCAAACTGCCGAAGAAATCAAAAACGAAAAATCACAGAACTCAGAAATCGAAATATTCAATGAGGAGATCGACAATGAAACCGACATAGAGAGAGAGAGTACCTAGTGGGCTGATTGAAGGCCAACCCACAAAGGCGAGGCCGCAATGACGGCGACTCAGGCGAGACCCCACAGGGAGAAAGAGAACAAAATGAAGGGCGCCGCTGGAGAGTCGAGAGTGATAGGCCAGATCGTCAAGCGTTAATTGGAAAGTAGAAGGTGTTCTATATTTAAGACATTTTTGGGTTTGGCTTGAAAAGTCAAAACTTGCTTCACTTAAGAACTGATTTTACAAGGCCGGAGGGGCGTGCTCTTTCAGCATTTTGTTACGGATGCGAGTTGTCCTCTTCATGGGCGTAATTGGAAGATTTCACTGATGATCCCTCCATTCCAATTAATTTATTTTTCATGACAAAAGATACATAAACTCGGTAAACTTTTAGCCTGAATGTTCCATGTAAGGGGTGCGAGAAATTGCTGCCCTCGATTTTGGCGAATCTCCGGAGAGGCATCTCCAATCGAAAATTCTCAATCCCGAGGCGAGACATTATGTTCCTTGTTCAGTGGAAAGAAATCCCATACCAGTACTGTTTCAGCAAAAAAACTGTTGTGTCATATTTATATCGAACTAACTTGTGTTATGAAAAATTTCAAACTAGCGGAAATGGATACCTATTGTGAAACATACAATAAGGTTATTTTATTTTTTATAGGCAAACTGTGTTGGAGACACACGATTTAGGTGGCGAGGCATGCACAAGCCTCCACAGAATCCCTACTTCATACATTTTGAGACGCCCCAAGGCACTCATGCATTCTAGCACTTGGCAGTGGTGTCTGCCCGTGACCTCATTAAAGCAGAAATTTAATATGTACCGTTGATCAATTCAAAAAGTAAGACCTAATACGTTTCACTTGGCAGACGAGAAAAGCACTTCTATGCAATACATTGTCAATCCACTTCATGTAAATAAGATCATGTTCTTATTAATTGATTTTTTTCTTAAAAACCTTTTACCTATCTTCCCTCTAAACTTCCAAACTGCTGTAACTGTCGAGCTTTTTTTTCCGGAAAACTCCATACAAACACACACATATACATACGGTAACACAATTATTCAGATGGATGCAGTAAACTGGAAATCAATACCAAACTTACAAAAGGACAGAAGATGGCTTCATTATGCCCCAAAACTTGAGGCAAGAAAACCATTCAAAGACTCTCAGATCCTCTCATTATCATGCCATGCCTTTTTTCTTAAGTCTTTTTATTCAAACACGTGACCACCTCAGGAATAAAATCATTCTGCCACTTGAAAATAACAGTGATAATTAGGCTTAGAATAATTCTCCAAAGAAAATTCCCCTCTGGAACTCCAGAGATCGCAGCACGTCCACGAGTACTAAAGTTCACTTCCCAGATCAAGAAATCCATACCATGCACCTTATTCTAATGATCTATTTTCTGGAAAAGAATGACGAAACCCGTCCAAGAAACACAATTTAGAAAGTAGGATGTGTGAGTGGCTTCATCACCAAAAAAGGTACATTAAATAAGATTGCCCCTAGTCCCATTAAGCTATAACCCTGGATTAAGTTCTACCAGATACCTCCATCTCTATAGCACTATAATGTAAAATGCAAAACTGAAACTGTCTTAGGTCATCCTTCATTATCTGGTAAGTTTACTATGGCATTAAAACACCAAATATTGAAAGTTTACCAAACTAGAAAACCTGAATTCTCACTGGAAATGACAAACCTTAGATAACACCGTTTAAAATCAAATCTACCGGGTGAAACAAGCTATTCAGTTGCACCTCTAATGTTCGGATGACTGCAGCAAAGAATCTAAGCCAAGGCTACAGTAAAGTTCAACAATGTTCACACCATCACCCTAATATTCGAGGGAGAAACATTTGGAGGCACAAACGGTTAATATTACAGGTGTTCTCGATAAACCTGACAAATATTCCCAAAAGATATCCCCTAATCAAAACACTAAATCAGACCATGCACAAGATAAATCAACATGTTCTTAAGCAGGCTGGCAGACAATACGCTGCACAGTTGAACCGCACATGAATGAAGAAGAAATTACCGTCACTGTGCACCTAAGTCCTGTCTTTGGTTCCCAATAAAAGACTAGATTCTATTACTTCTCTAGACTGCATGTGTTTTTAAGCCTTGTGACTGTATTCAAAGCTATTTTGACTCGGTACATAACTGAACAATTCTAGTAGGATAATGACATCCATGCTTCAGATAACAGGAAAAATCATTGAGATAATTGACTATACCAAATGAAGCAAGAAAACGGGCAAAAGGATTTCGTACAAGCAAGAGACATAAAGTTTATACCAAGGAAGCATGTTTCAGCTATGAATACAGCATAAACTGTTGAGAAGGCATGTTTATGACTACAACCAAGACAGATGTGACGTGGAATGTGCTTTTCCTTTTCATAATTGAAAGGAAGGTATTTAATCAAGTAAAAAAGGTCACAGAGAGTACCTCAGCAGTATGATCTTTCATTATGCTGACAGCTATAGCTCCAATCTTCCGAACCTTGTCAAACCCGCACAGTGCAGATCAAACACATAATCATCTAGAGAAAGTACGACAAAATCACAGTAGTAACTACTTCAACAAACTATTGCAATCATTATGGTTAGAATGAAGAGCACAACGTATACAGAGCCAACAACATGCAAAATGGAAATATTCACCAGAATTATTTATTTTTTTCTTTTTTCCCCTTCCTTATCATAAGGGGGACTAGAGCAAAAAACTGCGGAGTTCTCAGAAGATTCACATGTTCAGTAGCTTAGCACGTCAGATGAATGGTACATGCCACCAAAAGTTCATGTTGTACTAGGGACACAAAGAAATAGATTCTGCAAGGAAAGAGTTTCAAAAGATCCAGCTGCCAGACATTTTTAACATCTCCTGACACCCTTAAGGGGGAAAACATACATTCTGGCCTGTAGGTCGATAAATCCGATAGCAGGATGCATAATGCCCGATCAATTCAAATCATCCAGAAAACAAGGAAAAACCATGTCTATCAAAACCTATTCAAAGAATCGGGCAAGAGCATGGGCATATAACAAGTGTTATCTATACCAGGCTGCTAATTATTGTATCTTACAGTTGACCCAAAACATTTCGCGATAACCACAGCATTTTGGGGAAGATTATCGTCAAGTCATTCATTTTAAAGATCCATCCATACCCAAACAAGAATTCTTTTGCACCTTTTCCTTGCTCTGCATTATCAATCTCCAATTACCCAAAAAGGCCGCTGCTCGATCTACGTGTCTCCAAACAAGAAAATAAAAAATGCACGTGTCCTCCACAAGCAAGATACAGCAGTCTTTTGATGAAACAATTAAATAGAAGAGCAAATAAGGTATTGGCTTCATAAAGCATCAATATAATATAATGTCTCCGGGACTATGACCGAAGACAGCTTTCTATCACAATCCATTTTCTCCTCTAGCACACTTGGCATTAATAGCCCATATTCCTACCTGTATTATTGCTGACCAAACATCAATGTCACAGTTACTGTAGCAATGTCCTCTGAAGGCAAGCCAAAGATTCGCAAATTGTGATCCATTGATCCGACCACAATGTATTTTGAATCTGGACTGAAATCAACACACCTCACTTTACCTGCAATCAAAACAAGAATATTGGCGGGGGCTACGTTTAGAGACATGCAAGATTTTAAAGAAGAAAAAAGGAGGAAAGGAGGAGGACGTTGAGGGATGACATGTCCCAGATTGATGAGGGAAATTCTCAATACAAATCCACTCTGATTTCACACTGGTAATTTGATAGGCCCTGGCAAAGCACAAAATTAAGGTTATTCCCAAAAAAGCTGGCACTACTTGATCAAAAGAAGAGGAAAGTCAGAATTCTAAACAAGTCCTGATTCTAGTCATGCATTTCCCTCGAACAGAAGGATAGAAGGGAAATTTAAGAGCTTTCTATATGAGAGTCGCTACACAAAACCTTTTATTTCACTCCATCTTCTTGCGAGTAATGGCAAGTGATGGCGCTGGTGTCTTATGGACCTGGATTGTTGGCAACACGCAAGGGGCAGTGCTTGGTGTCATGCTAGAATGCCCCTTAAAACCTATAGCAAAAAGGAAATGTAGGGTAATTCATAACATTCTTCATTTTGTTGTCATTGTATTTGTAATCATCTTCTGTTCAGTCTTGATTGAGTTATTTTAGTCTTCTTTCTTGATTCAAAGCCTCTTGTTAGTAACGGTTCCCTGTTCACTTGCACGGGACAAGCCAAACATTCGTGTTCACAACCTTATATGGGCAAAAGAGATTGTGTCGACCAACTGGTGAGTGCCTTTGGTCATCACGCAACTTGAATTTTCCACTTGCAGAGGTAGCTGGATAAGGATATCTTCTTGGAAGAAATATCGTACTTTCTCTTTGCCCTAAACAATGGTATTTTCTATTGTATCATTGATCCCACTGATCAAAGTAAAAAGGAGGACAAAAGAACAGAATTATGTTTGGTAACTGATTGGCTCTTTAGCATCCTGGTTTCCTCAGGATCTGAAGGTCTGAATTCAGCATTATCAAGATCTCAAAATCCTCTAGTTGAATAAGCTCTTGAAACCTTAGTAGACTGTTCTAATTTGCTGTTGTAGTGGCATCCACAGTTCTTCTATGAGGATTTGTTGCCAGACACAGGGAATCAAGGTGACAGATTTCTTATTCTTATACTAATCTTAAGTACATCTAACGTGTCTCTAAGCAGTCACTACACTCCTCCCCACCCCCCTCCCTCGTTCCCCTCCTTGATCAACTATTGCAACCGCAACAATGGCTAATGGTGGCATCAGTTCACTGCTGAATCTTTATAAATTGAGAGTCAGCTTAAAGTTAATCAGTCAAACCTAGTCGCATCATGGAGTATCATAGGCTCGAGAAGTGGCAAAGCAGAAGTTATAGAAACGCAAGAGTGAACTTGATCTCCCAATATGAGGGGTGGGTTTTTGGTTTTTTTTTTTTTTTTTTTTTTTTTTTTGGGGGGGAGGGGGAATTGTGGGGGTGGGGGAAGGGTTGGGTTGGGAATGTGATTTTCCCTGCTTAAGATTACCAAAGCAAAGAGATAGTTAAATTACGCAGGGACCAAAATACAGCTCTTGGCAATTTATGGGCCTAAGGCATGTGAAGGAAAAGCTTAATAAAGAAATAGAAATAGAGAATAATCAGTTCCATTGCATGTGGGAGTGAAATAGATAACAAGTGATGATCGGAAATACTACATTAAAGGCTCTAGACTATGAAGAAAACAGTAAAACGATATGCACCAGAATGGTTCTTAAAGGCTCTGGATTCTCGATGGCTCACAGCCAAGATAGGTAGAAACAAGAGTTTCTAAATAGATAGCAAAGTCGATGAGCCAGTCCATACCTATGGGATAATAAGCCTTGCAAGTATTATCCTCCGGATTAAACAGAGTCATCCGTTTCATAGTTATCCAGAAAACAATTTTTTCACTCCTTGTGTAGGCGAGGGGGTTCTTCCCAAGGGGGTATTCCAATTTATGAAGGCACTGCAATCAAAACCGAATTTTTGTCCACGATGCTCCTCTCCCGTGCTCATCTGTTGTCCATGCCTCAATGTGGGGATCATGGGCGCTGTTGTATATAAACATATTCACAAACAGATTCACCCCATGAATCCCGAGTCCCAGGGGAACTATGTCGTCATCAACTTCAGGGACCGGGAGCACCAGGTGAAATTTCTCTTCTGAAAAATCAAATGACATAATCACAGCTTCCCACTTGTTGTTTATGCTCCAGCCACGGACACACCGGTGTAAGACCCCTTTCCAATAAACTCTTTGGCCAGAAAATTCAACAGGACTTTGTGCCTCTTCCTGGAGATGGCCTTTTATCCTTCTCCAAGAACCAGACATGAGCGAAAATATTGCCACCTCCCAATTTTCATCACTAACACTAGCAACGCCCTCCACTATTTTGTAGTCATCAGATTTACAGTCATATCCAGATCCACGGAATAACTCACATCTGACTCCACCGAATAACTCATTTTGATCAGCAAAATCAGAACCAGGCAACTCAATACGCTCCTCGGTGGTTGGGTTATATATGAGAAAATTGCTGGGGACAATTAAATATACCAACCCATCGCAGGACCCCATGACACAGGCTCCTGGAAAGGTATGATCCTATACCACCACGCGACCCTCACCACCATCGAGCGCTTCATAGTCTACGGTCTGTGGCCGCTGCCTGTGATGATTCTCTGGGTAGGAATCAAATCCCCTGCCTTGAGCCTTTGCAGATGTGACTCGACCCGTCGCCTCAGGAGTATGTCGATGACGATATCCTCATTGAAAAATTCCCCCATTTGTTTCGACAAACCGTCTGCGCATTGGCAGGTTTTGAGCGGAAGATCGGTTTCTAGGCTCATTACAGGCAAGCGTTCAGCAAGAGCTCACGCAACAATAATAATCTAAAGTCGAAGAAGCTCTTTTGCTCGGGGGATCTCGGATGAGGTCGATTGGGTCGGCAATGGCCGCAGTTGTGGCTTTCTCGGGAGCTCCCGATGCCGTCGCCGGAGCCGGGCGGAGGGGGTGGCTCGCCGGCGTGGGCGCGGCGGTCGCACGGCGGAGTCCGGCAGCTGCGCGGTGGAGCAAGGCGGACGGAAGGGAGAGAGAGAGAGCGCGCGAGGGAGTGAGGATATCAAATTCAAATGGGCAAATTCCCAACTTTCCTGAATTCCACTAAACCTAGAAATTGGTACCGTTGTCTTTGTGCATTTCCCATAATATCCTTCGCAAGGCAACGCACCTTGACATAGAAGGGCAATAACGTACATTTCACAATCTAGAATAGCCAAAGGAGCCGTCTTGTGCGCAATTACAATCCTAATCTACACGATTCGTGCTTGATACATCACTTCGAGAGAAAAGATTGTGAAGGGTCTTTTATTCATTCTTGGACAAGAAATATAAGAGACTAGAAAATTAAAGGTATTGGGCCTGGAAATAATCATTGCTAACTATATAAAAATATCTGTATAGATAAATATGAAGATAAATTTGAATAACTTTGTTCTTTAATGAATTTGGAGTTGTACAATATTTATATGTATAATCTATGGTTAACAAATGGTTAGTAAGCAGTAATACTAGTTCAATATGCTTCAATCAACCCAACAATCCTTATTAACATGTCTAGGATCATAGATTCCACTATTTATGAATTGTGCTCCTTCCACCAATGTCCAATGATTATTTCACTCAACGCTACACCTAAGTTTGTCAGTTCCAATACTTGATTATTACTTCTCTGATAATTATATCCAAATCAATTGTTATTTTCTCTCTAATAGTCCATCGATTTTATTTGACTTTATTGCTTAGCAGTAATTCTAACATCACTTCATCGATGGTTACAACGTGGCTTTTTATCAGTTAACTTGATCATCATTTGTCAAAAATTCAATCCAAGACTAGGTTTTTTTTCACCTATATTCCCGGTTAGCTAGAACTAGCTTTCTTGTCGACTAATTGCTAGTTTTCTCGTCAACTAATTGACTTTGATGACTGTAAAATTTCGACACTCAACAAATCTTATCTCCATTGCTTCTCACTCAGTTTTTGCCGGCTGAGATATCGATCAACAACATGGACATCTTTTGGTGTCAATGTATGTCCCTTTCCAAAAGAATCAATTAGTCTGTGGTCGATTTGAATATCCGTGCTCAATCACCGTCCGCAAATTGAAGAGACGTGCATGTCCCCCGAATTCATGGACAGGGCAGAAGATGATTACCAACCAAATCATTCTCGGACCTTAATTTAAATCACTTCCTGTTCCGCCAAACTCTGATCAATGTTTTCCTTGCCACCGCGAAGAGATCCTCTCTCCCTGAACGAGCTCACTGAAAATAAATTATTGACTCATTGCTTTTCCAGTTTTCCCTGAACGATTTCATCAGGAGTGGCTCCCTCACATGCTGCCCATCTAGACACGGGCAAGACTTGATTTGGTTCGTTGCCTTAAACCAGATATCCTTCGCTCCCAATTTCTTGAGTTCGATTAGGCCTTGAACCAAGCAGGAGAGGCCAAGCCTAAAATCACCACGAGCGCAGATGAAAGGCCTCCAAATGTATGTAGTATGACATTTTCAATTACAAGTCGGTGTCGTCCCAATCCTCATGGAATGCACGGATAGCTTATACGAAGTGAAGCTTAGTATTACTAAGCTATCGTGCCTATAGTCTATATATGCAGAAGAAGTGCAGTTAGGACATGGAGGCATGCTTGTGTGAAATTACTGTTTTTGACTAGGGGGCAGATTCGATCCCTCAAATGCATGACCAATTCTTGTATCGCCCAGAGGGAATTCCACTTAGAATTGGCAATACAAACATAAAAGACCAAATGATAGAAAAGAGATCCGTAACTGCAGTAAGGAATTTTGGTAAAGTATCTAACCGAGGAACAGAACTGAACCGATGAGGTCGAAAACGATCACCATGAATGTAAACTGTTCTATGGACCTCGTGGTAAAAGGAGGTCATCCAGGCTTAAACCCTTCGCATCACGTGCGATGCAGCTGTGTCTTCGTATGTGGACTTTCGTTATTTGACTATTCAAATAAGGAAATGGCAATATCACCAGTGCCCTTAATTGGAGAGACCACGCTATGCTTAGCCGCCAGTAAGTATTTTTCTCATGCCATGTGAGAGGAGCGGCCCGAATAGAGGATGGGTCAGTCCCAAAATCTTGTACAACAATAGTATACACGACTGAGTGCTCAAGAAGGCAAAATTCGAAAAGAAAAAAAAAAGAATCGTAATCTTGTTAGACAAAGGGCCGCTAATTGTTCACTGCAGCAGTACAGGATGTTTCATACTCTGATTCAGCTGGCACAAAGCTTAAACTCTAAGCATGTGAGTTTTCCGGTCCAAGCACAACGAAACTTAAACTCTACTTTGCTCTCACAAAAGCTGATCCTACCTGCTAGATGTGATCCCAACACTTCATGATTCCATAGCACCATCCTCCGAAGGCAATCCAAAGATTCGCAAATTGTGATCCATCGATCCGACAGCAATGTATTTTGAATCCGGACCGAACTTAACGCACGTCACTTTACCTGCAATCATGACCAGAATATCAGTGGGGGCCACATTTATAGACACGCAAGATTTTGAAGAAGCAAGAGGAGAGGAGGGGGAGTGATGACCTGTCCCAGATAGATCAGGGAAAGTCTTGACACAATTCCACTCTGATTTTACACTGGCAACTTGGTATACTCTGGCAAATCACAAAATTTAAGTTATTTCTCAAAATAGCTGGCACTACTAAACGAAAGAGGAGGGAAGTCAGGAAAAAACAGGTCCTGATTCTAGACATGCATTTTCATTGGACAGAAGAATACAAGAACAAAAACTTAATCTCAAATATGTAAGAGGTAAAATAATCCTCCAATTGATGCATAGAGTTATGGTCCTCAGCAGAGAAAATTTTGAACTTTCATGAAAGTAGAAAAGTTACGAGAGAAATCACAGTTTTGAATTTCCCACCTTTCTGACAAAGCATTTTGTGGAACTTTTCCATGAGCAAATTATCAAAAAGATATTGTTTTCCACTTTCATAGAAAATATAGTTCAGCTATCAGAGAAATTGAAAGCAAGGAAAACTACCAAACACAACGAAAATAAAGAACAAATAAATATTCTGTAAACAAACACAATCCTATATTACTTTATTATTTTCACAAGTCCAGTACAAAATCTAGCATATAGAAACTCACCTTATATCTGAGCCGGCAAGTCCAAGATAACATCCACTATGATCAAATTCAACTGCAAAATACGAGAGAGACTCTGTCATAGTTACTTTTTGCACTGATAATTCACACACACTGAATAATCTTCATTGAAATGAGAAGATAGAACAATACAATGTATAATCTTCTTTGAGGGAGTTCTACAGAAAAAGTTCACTATCCAGAACAAGTCCAAGCAAACAGGGAGGCATTTACTGCTCACTGCCACCCAGATCTACTCTCGCTACAACAAGCAGGTCTAAGAGGAGGTCATACCAGAATTTGTCCCCGTGTCTTTGTCATACGCTGAAAACGTGCGAAAGTTCTTCAACTTCCGCAGATCCCACAGCTTAACCCCATCCTGAGCTGCAGTCTATGAAATAAATATCTAAGTCAGATGGCATGTCTAAATCTATATTGATAATAGAAGAAAGGTCAGAGGAACGTGTACCGCAAGGAAGTATCCATTCTCAGAGAAAGATATTGCAGTAATTGCCCCCGTATGGCCAGAAAAAGTCGTAACATTCGCCTGTTTCAAAATGAGAAACAGTTACAACAGCATGTTGCCAACCTAAAATGGACAGGAAGAGGAACCAAAAATGTGCAAGAATAACATGACAGCTGGCAGAATTTTGGAAGTGACTGACTTATCTCAAAATGATTTAGCAAGATTGTTGAGCTATACCATTATAAAATAAATTAACTGGGACATTCCAGTGAATAAAAAAATAAGGATGCCTGTCAAATCATGACATATGGAGTTCTGCCACTTACAACTTCCTTTTTCTAACAGCATGCCAGATTGGCATATAGTCACTAAACTAAGCATGACAAACAAAAGCTGAAAATAGAAGGGAATACTGCACATGCAAATCGTCAGGGTGGGATGCAAGATTGATGTATCATATTCTATACTACATGGAAGTATAAAGACTAAGAAACAACTGTGGTGAAAATGCCCATTCAAACGAGGAAACAATTGTGGACCCAGCCAAAGCAATAACATTCCCTTTCACTCTCAGACAGATTGTGAATATAGTACCTGTGTTTTTACATCCCATATTTTAACATCAGCATTCGAGGTGCCAGTACCCAGGATAAGACCATCAGGATGGAAAGCTGCAGATGTATAACCCTCCGATCCCGAAGCACCTTCGACCTGCAGAATGATGGAGAAAAAGCAAGGAAGAATGACCTTAAAATATCTTTTGACGAATGAGAGTAGACAACCTCAACCATTCATAATCAAAAGCACTTCAGCATTATGACCTCAAAAAAAAAAAAAAAAAAAAAAAAAAGAGCAACCATACAACTATTTTAATGCTTCAGGTGATGTTCTCAGAATATCATATTTACTCAGATAATGAATTTCAAAAGTCAAGGAAAGTTGTTAAGAGTATTTAAACAAGGAACATTATTTCAAAGTAAATTGTGTCACAAACTTAGTCACCATACGTCATCAGCTTTTCTTGAACTATAAAATGTGTTAATATGTATATATGAGTTGCAAAAGCACTGTAAGTGCAAAGCTAATGCAGTTTTTGTAGGAGCCTGGCACTTTTTCTGCTCAATCATCATATATAATTGTTTTTTTGCCTGAACATCCATTACACATAATACACAACTGATACATCCTGCGTCGATGTATGTGTAAAATTCCACGCGTTCACCCTCACAGAGACACAGAGAGAGAGAGAGAGAGAGAGAGTTTGAGACCTGAGTAAGACATAAACCAGTTGAAAACTCATAAAAGCACCATGTATTATCGAGAGATGCTGTTGCAAAGTAGTTATTTGTGGCATGAACTGTGATTGCTTGCACCTGAAAAGATGAATAATTACATCACACATCAATCACAAATAGGGGACATGCCATAATAATCTGCCAATGAATTTTTCAAGCAAAATTGTTTAGGACAAAGTTGCACAATCTAGGGTAAAAAAATTCTTATTCCAGAAAGTTTCTTTTGATAGTTGCGTATGATATCCCCAGAATTTTTTCAGTAATTATGACTATCATCAGACACCATATTAGCATCCCACTAGCCTCCACAGTCAAATCTTGCAGTAATTTTAAGTCGGTCGCTATTAACTACATGATGCCAGCAACATAATTAGATAGTTTCATCCCCAGAGGATATCAGAAAAATAAAAAAGCCGCTTCTCCAATCAAGAATTACTTCTTTAATATTAGCTCAAATGAAGCAACATTGAGATAAGCCAATTTGAAAAGCAAACCAACATTATAGTAAATCAAGCATCATACAACACAGCATCAGACCTACAACCAGTCTGATGCTGATACACGATTTTCACCACCAGAATCAGAAGTTTGAAGGAAGAGGAAGTTGGAAAAGGGCAGGAAGAAGATCACACGTATCATTGCAGAAAAGAGTAAAACATAGTTTGCAGTTCAACTTACGTTCAAATTATAAAAGACATGCATAAAACAAAGTTGCTCAAAATGCATCATCGCTTAATATAGTTATTACAGTCTTCACAAGAATTATCATCCAAAGAACACATATGACATTGACAGAAACATGGATATTCATTATCCAGTACAGATTTTGCAGTCCAATTATGAGTCCTGTAACAGAGCTCTAATTCAGAAGGCATGGCACATTTTTTACTCAGTCCCAAAAAATTGCAGTTGTCAAGAAGTTAGCATAATTCATTCCAAGCTGAGAAGATATTGTCCCAATCCAAAGAAGTACCAATCCCATTGAAAGGATAATGCGAAGTAGATTATCTGATGAGTAGTGTTTTGTTTTCCTATGCAGGAGAGCATTATCAATTACTTTTGAAGGCTACTTCATTAGCAGCCAATGAGGTGCTTGGTATCACAATGCAAGAGGGCAGGCTTGTAATAATATATCTCCTCTTGGGTTTGGTTTATTCGTTTAAGGGAGAAAGGTTCAATTATGTGAGTAAGGACAACGTTCCTTGGCTTTGCAATGCTTCATGAAGGAATGGACTATCTCATCAAAGCTCAAACTTTTGAGCAAAACCAAAACAAGAACATAACTTGAACCACTGAAAATCTTGGTTCAGAATAGTTTTTCAAATTTTAAACTATCCTTTGAGTTTAAACAATCAGGCCAAATGCTTATAAGAAGTACGAACACCACACATGGACAGAAGCACCTTATCATATCGGGTCATAAAGTACTTACAAATGAATAGTTCTGACTATTCAATTTTTTTTTACCCTTTTCCATTAACCTAGCATGAAGAAAGAAGATCCATTACTAACCCAAATCAATACCTAATGTCAAGTATAGACAACCCAAACACCTCGTCACTTCAGTTTTTCACTCGTCAGGATCATATATTGCCTTGTCCTTAGAATAGGGTCACGAAAGTTTGATCGTCCCTGTCCTTCAGTCATTAGAATAAAGGAGAACGGGTATTGGTTAAACTAGATCATAAAAGTAGCCAAAAAGATCAGGAATTTTTCTTTCCTAAGCCCTTCACAGGCCCTTCAAGAGTCTTCCACCGAGCATAACATACTGCGAGTGCTTTTCGCAGGATAAAGCTCTGTAGACATACCTATTGTGAAACATACTACAAGGTTATTTTTTATAGGTAAACTGTGAGCAGGAGAAACGCAATTCAGGTGGTGAGGCATGTACAAGCCTCCAAAGAATCCCTACCTCATACATTTTGAGACACCCCAAGGCACTCAAGCATTGTAGCACTCGGCAGTGGTGTCTGCCCATGACCTCATTATGGCAGAAATTAAATATATGCATTTGATCAATTCAAATAGTAAGACCTAATACGTTTCACTTAGCAGATGAGAAGAGCACTTCTATGCAGTAATTTGTCAATCCACCTCATAGTATTAAGCCAATGTTCTTATTAATTGATTTCACTTCTATGCAGTACATTGTTAATCCACCTCATAGAATTAAGCTAATGTTCTTATTAATTGATTTTATTTCTTAAAAACCTTTTACCTATTTTCCCTCTAAACTTCCAAGCTGCTGAACTGTCCAGCTCTTTTCCAGGAAACAAACACACACGCACGCACACATGCACGCACGCAAACAATGGATGCAGTATAATGGAAATCAATACCAAACTTACAAATGGACAGAAGACGGCTTCATTATGCCCCAAAAATTGTGGCAAGAAAACCATTCAAAGACTCCCAAATCCTCTCATTATTAACAGATAAATATAGTAAACTGGAAATCAATACCAAACTTACAAATGGACAGAAGACGGCTTCATTATGCCCCAAAAATTATGGCAAGAGAACCATTCAAAGACTCTCAAATCCTCTCATTATTATGCCATTCGTTTTTCGTAAGTCTTTTTATTCAAATGCACGACCACCTCAGGAATAAAATCATTCTACCACTTGAAAATAACAGTCATAATTAGGCTTAGAACAATTCAAAAAAAATTTCCCTCAAGAACTCCAGAGCTCGCAGCACACCCACAAGTACCAAATTTACTTCCAAGATCAAGAAATTCATAGTTCAAACCTTATTTTAATCATCTATTTTCCGGAAAAGAACGATGAAACCAATCCAAGAAACACATTTTAGAAAGTAAGATGTGTCAGTGGCTTCGTCACCAAAAAAGGTACAAGAATAAGATTGCCCCCAGTCCCATCAAGACATCACCCTAGATTAAGTTCTACTAGATTCCTCCAACTCTATAGCACTATAATGTGAAACACAAAATTGAAACTGTCTTAGGTGATCCTTCATTATCTGCTAGGTTTATTATGGCATTAAAACACCACTTATTAAAAATATACCCAACTAAAAACCTGAATTCTCACTGGAAATGACAAACCTTAGATAACACAGTTTAAAATCAAATCTACTGGGTGTAACAAGCTATTCAGTTGAACATCTAATCCTCAGATGACCGCAGCAAAGAATCTAAGCCAAGGTTACAATACAGTTCAACAATGTTCACACCATCATCCTAATAATCGAGGCAGAAACATGTGGGGGCACAAACAGTTAATATTGCACGTATTCTTAATCAACCTAACAAATATTCCCAAAAGACATCCACTTAAATCAAAACACTAAATCAGACCATGCACAAGATAAATCACCATGTTCTTAGGCAAGCTGGCAGACAATAAGCTGCACAGTTAAACTGCACATAAATGATGGAGAAATTACCATCACTACACATCAAAATCATGTCCTTAGTTCCCAATAAAAGACTAGATTCTGTTGCTTCTCTAGACTGCCTGTGTTTTTAAGCCTCATGACTGTATTTAAAGCTATTTTGACTCAGTACATAACTGAACAATACTAATAGGAGAATGACAACCAAGCTTCAGATAACAGTAAAAACTCCTTGAGATAGTTGACTATACCAAATGAAGCAAAAAAAACAGGCAAAAGGATTTCATACAAACAAGAGATAAAGTTTATACCAAGGAAGCATGTTTTAGCTAAGAATACAGCATAAACTGTTGAGAAGGCATGTTTATGACTAGGGCCAAGACAGATGTGACATGGAATGTGATTTTCCTTTTTCATAATTGAAAGGAAGGTATTTAATTAAGAAAAAAAGGTCACCAAGAGTACCTCAGCAGTATGATCTTTCAATATATGCCGACAGTTATAGCTCCCATCTTCAGAACCTTGCCAAATCCGCACAGTCTGCAGATCAAACACATAATCATCTAGAGAAAGTACGACAAAATTACAGTAGTAACTACTTCGAAATTACAGTAGTAACTACTTCAGCATATACAGAGCCGACCAAATGCAAAATGGAAATATTCACCAGAATTATTTATTTTCTTCTCTTTTCCCCTTCCTTGTCATATAAGGGGGACTAGAGTAAAGAAATGCAGAGTTCTACATAAAGAAGATTCACATGCTCAGTAGGTTAGCACGTCAGATGAATAGTACACGCCACTAAAAGTTCATGTTGTACTAGGGACAAAAAGAAATAGATTCTGCAACAAAAGAGTTCCAAAGAATCCAGCTGCCAGACATTTTTAACATCTCCTGACACCCTTGAGGGGGAAAACATACATTCTGGCCTGTAGGTCAATAAATCTAATAGCAGGATGCATAACACCCAATCAATTCAAATCATCCAGAAAACAAGGAAAAACCATTTCTATCAAGCCAATTCGAAGACTCCGCCTACAGGATCTTTCATGGGCATATAATGAGTGTTATCTATACCAGGCTCCTAATTATTGTATCATACAGTTGACCCAACATTTTGCGATAGCCACGGCATTTTAGGGAAGAATATCGTCAAGTCGTTCATTTTAAAGATTCATCCAGACCCAAACAAAAATGCTTTTGCACCTTTTCCTTGCTCTGCATTTTCAACCTCCAATTACCGATAAAGGCCACTGCTCAATCCACTTCTCCAAACAAGAAAATAAAAAATACATGTGTCCTCCACAAGCAAGATGCAGCAGTATTTTGATGAAACAATCAAATAGAAGAGCAAATAAGGTATTGGCTTCCTAAAGCATCAATATAAGATAATATAATATAATATAATATAATATAATATATCCAAGACAATGACCAAAAACAGCTTTGTATCACCATCCGTTTTCTCCTCTAGCACACTTGGCATTAATAGCCCATATCTCTACCTGTATTACTGCTGATCAAACAGCAATGTCACAATTACTGTAGCATTTCTCCAACTTAGTGCCCAAGTGCAAGCCCTAAAAGTCAAGTATGCCTTCATTTATTTCATCTCCTTCCTCATCCACCATTACTAACCATATACATGCTCTTTATTTTAGCATATAACCCTAGCTTTGTGGATATTATATGCATGAAGAAAGGAAAATCCAAAAGGATGGTTCTTAAAGCAGCTTACCCTATCTGCAGAACCAGTTAAAACCAGATCACCTTGGGCATCAAAATTCACACTGGTAACCTAGAATAAGATGCACAAACAAGCTAAGAGTCATTTGATGACAAAAAAAAAGAAGAAATACCCGCACCCCCCAACCAAGGAAAAAAAAAAATAAAAAAGAACCACCCTCCCCAGCCACACCCCCCGGGAAAAAAAAAGAAGAGGAAAACCTTCTTCGAGTGCCCTGATAGTGTAGACATGATCTGTCCAGATGATCGATCAAAAAGTACAGCAGATGTGTCGATCCCACCTGTTGCAATGATATCCTGTTCATAGGAAGAAAAGCTTAATTAAAGGAAAGAAAATAACTTCGTGGAAGAACATCATTAGCAAGATGATATGTGCATTGATTAAATTGCTGAAGTATCATGAGAGGAATAATCAGCATTGCCAACATAAGAGACAAATCCCAGTGGTCTTTTATAGCATACTCCATCTAGTCAGACACATTTTCAAGTCACACAATTGCCAAATCACACCTGATTTTCCCCTTGTAACCAGAAAAAAGCCTTCAAGTTAGGCTTACAGATACAAATCAAATTGGATTTCAACAACTCCATCAAAAACTCTTCATTATTCAGAAAAGACTTGGATTCATTGAGGAGCACTACTGCAATACAAGACCAATAATGCATCTCAAAGAAACAAGAAAAAAACAGATTCAGCCCTCAAAATTTTAAGTTAACAAGCCGCAGTACAGAAAACACAGACCAAACTAAATTAAAAAATTTCCGTTGTGTCCAATTCGGTAATCAGAACCAAACAGTTTTACATCTTTGGATTCTGTTCACATGTCAAGACTTCCAAAGCCTGTTAAGACCCAAAGAATTATTGTTGCAGCACACAACAACATGACTTCTTTTCACTTTTCCATTGACAGCTCGGATTTTAGTATAAGCCACCCTAATGGTGGTGGTTTCTCATCTTTCAAAGCAAAGGTCAATTTTGTGAACAAGTATTATTTCTTACACTGCATATCTCTTTCTGTCTCTCACACCTATATCAAAGCCACATTAATGCCAAAGCTTCAGCTTTACTCTGTGCTCTCTTAGTAGATTGATCAGATTAACAACAATAAAAACTAGAGAGAAGATCTGCCAGGGACTTGAAACCCTAGACAACGATGAAATCTTACTATATACTTTGAAACCGTGTTGGAGCTATTCTTGTAACAAATTCGATGACTCCTGGAAGAAATTTTCCAAGAAGAGAGATAAACCAGAATCATCAAAACTAAGTGTAAGGTCTCTATCCATTAATATACAGATGAACAACATCTGAAATGATCTGAAGATACAAATTGCTTGAAACAAAAGTTTTTCCTATATGCTCTATCTTTGGTTTCTATGTTATTGGCTGCTTCATTTATCTATTTTGTTGTCCATTTTCCACATTCATCTATCAAACCAGAAAACAAGATGTCATATTCATTCTTCCTAGCCAAAAGGTTGAAATCAAAAGCCATACGGTACAAAACATGGTTCTAGTTCAATTTGAGTTTGATGCTTCATCAATTTAGGTTGCTTTTAATTTATAAAATCACTACCCAATGGATCACCTCATTAGAAATTCAAATTGAAACCTGGACTGAACCATCTCAACTTGTATACTCATATCTATAAGTAATCGAGCATTTTTATAAGCTTTGAGTTGCTCCGAACAACAAAAGCAACTAAGGTGTTGATAAAGCTTTAAAAGCAACTCTGAGTCTCTAAAGTACCTTGGCTCGAAGTTCTAATACTAGCAAATACTTCTTTTGTAATTCTATAAGCCTAAAGCTGCCTCAGAAAAGTCTAAAGGCCAAGGCAGGTAGCAAAACCTTCCCCCCACGGGCGGCCAAAAATAAAATAAAATAAATAAGTCACTGGGTTTTCAACATTTTTGGAATAAAGATGAGTATTAGCGTATTTTTCGGATTCTCCTATCTTGCCCTCAATAACTTTCAATTTTATGCTAAAAACCCAAGCATGCTCACTGTCAAAGAAGGGAAAAGTTAGCTGTCTGATGCCTTAGCGTCACCACTCTGGCATGATCGCCAACATCACTTTGAAAGCCACCAGATGATGAGAGAGAGACAGGTGGCAGTAGTCGCCACCACCACTTGGTCTTGCAATCTCGCATGGGTCACGCAACCCGAGCATCGCCTTGCCCGGATTGCTAGTGACCCCATGTGAGACATATCTCATCAGGTTGTAGGCAACCTAGGCAAGCTGCATCTAGCATAGGTATTGCAATCCCAATGTCAAGTCAAACCAACCTGGCATGTGTTGCCTGTCCATGCTTCTCTGCATCTGCACTCTCCATTTTTATCTTTTTCATTTTAAAAGTTGCTTTATGATGCATTACTCATGAAGATCAAGCATTTGCTTTCACAAAATACACTTTAAGTCAAGATCCCTTTTGTCGATGCAAATTCTCAACGACAAGGCATTCCCAAACTCACCCCTAATCATGCATTATTCACCAGTCCATCCATCACATGCTCAACGTGACTAGCCTAACTTTGGTACTAAATCTACAAGAAGACAAGATGAAAGGTCAAAATCCTAATATATGTTTGACAACTATGCGTTACATTATCAGCACATGAAGCACACATACAATGGAAGCATTTTTAACTACAACATCAGCATTAATACATTCTGGATGAAAGAGGAATATTTAGAATCACACCTTGGAATGACAAATATCAAGAGATGTAATGCCTGGTTTGCCAGTTTTGTGCAGCGGATAACTAGAAAGTTGGGTGTACCTCTCCAAATCCTCAACAGGTGCCAGTGTAGAGGGAATCTGACAACATTTAAGGTCAGTTATAGATTCAGAACATATTCTTGTTAACCATGATTGAAAAGTGAAAATGAAAATAAAAAGCTGCCACTGAAAGGACAAAAGGGCAAAACTATGGCGTAAAAAGTAAAATTAGAAGGCCTCAAAACAGATCCTAATGTACCTGTCGCTTTTTACGCTGTTGAGAAAGTGCTAAGTTACAATCCGTTATCTCAGCAATGATGCTTGCAGAAATACCAGGTCGCATTTTCTTCCCAGCATAGCCTGGCTCTTCATCTAGAGAAGCTATGACATAGAAAGAAAGCGAAAGTAACTACTTGATCACCGATCAAATGTCAAAAAGCCAAACAAGACATGAAAAGGAAGAACCTTTTCTCCCATTGCTCAAGGCAGGAAGCATTCACTGCAATATCAGAAGATGCTGTCATGGGTATCTGTCTTTCAGCCAGTGCAAGTAATGATCGGGCTTCATCCCTTTCCTTTTTAAGTCTTGCAATAACACGGCAAGCAGCATCATGCTGCAAAAGTGACAAAGCAGGGACAATTCCATAAAATTAATTCCATATGGGTTTTAACCTATATAAAATATAAAGTAGAGAGAAGGGATCAAAACTACAATTTATCCAAGAGAACATACATCACCCTGAAACAATAAGAAATTTTGATGATTGAAAATGTAATTGAATGAGTAAATTGTTGATTAAGTCCCTTAATTGTTAATCAATTTTAGTGAGTGTCCTCTGGTAAATGAATGAACTTTTAAAGTACAACATTCTTGAAGAAGCCATAACATTTCTCAGGTGAAAACATGAAACAGAAAATGTCAAACGAGATAAAATAGTGAATTGTGGTAAGGCACTCAGCATCTTTCTGATACTTCTATAATTTCTATCATGATAACACCATTGATGAAAACTAGTTGTGTTTGGCGAACAGCACATCCATGGATCTATTCTCAAAATAATCCATGATTGGCACTAGAAGTCAAATAGCTGGTTTCCACATGATACATGCTTTTATGATAGAGACCAAATAATATGGCAATGCTGACATCAGAGAAGACACCTTATAACTTAACGTTGGATCCTAAGTAAGGCGTAAAGGACATGATACTGCATTGCCCAATACCTGGTACAATGCATGACTTAGCTCTTGCCTAGCTGTGTGCAGTTGTTGTTCCAGTGCAAAGTTGGAAAGCATCAAGCTGTCCCATTCCTATTAGATAGAAACCAGATGACTGTTAAATGCACTAGCATTAGTCAAAAGAAGTTTTAAGTATTCACTGCGTGCCAAAAAAAGAAGTCAGATATAGCAAAATAGCAATATGCTACATTTTGGAAAATGCTGAGCAACCCAGGTATGCTGGCAGCCTGCAAAGGTCTGGGCTTGACTATCTGCATTAAAAGCAATAGGAATCAGGAAAACTTCCACGAAAGTGCTAGAGCATTATAAAGGTTTCGAACAAATAATGCCAAGAATACCTTTCCCATTTTCACAGGGAGGATATCATCCATGGTAAGTGGTTCCCCGGATACTGGGCACTTTCCATAATCCTACCCAAATGAACAAGAAAAATTGATCATTCTCACATGAAGACATCCATGTAAGAATTTTATGCGTGAAGACCATATACATCATATAGAACAAAGCATAAATCCCTAAACTTTACCATTCACACAGGTCAAATAGTCAAAAGATGCCTGAGTCCTTATCATTTTCATGAAGGATTGTAACACGATAAATCCGGCGAACAAAAAGGAACAATCCTTCTTTATATTAATACAAGTACGCAGAGCTCATTCATCTTATATTTTATGAATCCAACTAACTTTGACCGGAACTACTATTATACCTCACTCTCAAAAGCCTAACCTGTGCACTGTTTCCCATGACACATGCAAAGGAACTAGACAACCATCAGAGAAACTACTTCTACAGTTCCCCTAGCTCAATTCTGCCTACATCCGTTTTTCTTTTCAATTCAAGGGAAAGAGCAGAAGAAAAAGAATAAGGGGGGGAAAAGTTCAACGAAACCAAGATTTGTTATTTCCTTCTCTTCTCCGTGCTCTCACCAATCAAGAAGTGCCAAGAAGCACGGCCATTCCCTCAGAAATTCCACATCACCAAGAACTTATTCAACAACTGAAAAAAGCAAGCTACTACTGATTGCTAGGTCGCAGGCTCATGTCGCCGTCACAGTTTCCCTAAAATCGGGGAACAGCTCGAGTAAACTATACCCTACCCAAATGCTCATCTCCCTCTCCCATCCACATCCACACGTCTCTCCGCAACGACAAAAAGACGGAGCGAACGAAACAGAACGAAACGAAGAGCATAAACCCTAGAGTGGCGGGACCCAGACCGAAACGTATCGCTCGATTAGGCGCCTCTCGAAGACGTGGCCGGACTTGGTCGAGACGACGGGCTCCTCCGGCACCTCGCCGGATACTGCAAGCACAGAAAAGAGGCAAAAAACCCATCAAGAACTCAGATCAACCCCCGGGGGGAGGCAAGCACCAAAACCCAACCGAAGCAAAGCGCACGCGGGCACGACACGAGGCACATGCTTCGACACGGCGAGCGAGCGAGAGAGAGACGTACTGGAACAGTTCATTTTGCGAGAAAGGAGAGGGAGCGAGAGCTAGGGCTTGGGTTCCGCCGCACGCGGCTTGAGGGAGCGCGAGAGAGGGAGGGTGTGTGTAGCGACGGCGAAGCGAGGGCTGCTGGGGCTGCTCGCTGCTGCTGCTGCTGCGCCTTTGAAGAAGAAGAGATTTGGTGGAAGATTTTGGAGAGCAGCGGCAAGAGGGAGAGAGGGAGGGGGAAAGAGAGAGAAAGAGAGAGCGTGTGAGTGGAGAAGGAAAGAAAATGAGGGAGAACGAGGAAGAGCGCGTGAAAGAGGGCCCGCGAATTGCAGGCCCAATTAACTCAGGCCCAAAAGCAAAGTCGGCCCATTTGAGCCTGGATCTTGCTGACTGGATTGTCCGTCTCTTATGAAACGCCTCCAACTGCTCTCTTTTACATCGCCAGCTAAAGAAAGAATGGGGTGAGGAGATGAGAAAATATTGGGTATCGCTATTGTACCATTACGAGTAGGAATGATCTGATAGGTAGGTTCCAAACTTAGACCCTATATCATATGTTATTATAACTGATTCCTTTTTTGAGGACTATGTACCCCATCATGTTTGCACTTGAATCTATTTTAAATTCCATCATACTTTTCTAGCTCGGTTCAGGGTTTACCCTCTTTGCAACTAAACCTATTTTGCAACCGCTCAATATCTATATGATTTCAAATTTTATATAAATACGCAAGAAAACAATAACTTAATATCATAATTTGTATTGAAATATAAACATATGTAATCACTAAGTTTATGAACATTTTAACTAAACGTAAAATTAAGGATCCAACAAACTAATTACTAATCATCACAAGCAAACATCACAAGGCAAAGCAAAAATCCTAACGTTGCATAAACATTAGAAATAAACATAGGTCTAATATTAGTCTCATTCCTACAACTATTACAAAAAACTCTTCATTTATTTAAATCGGTTAACAAATCTTTGTTGTAAGCATAACTCTTCCTTAAAAAGTGAAATTAGCATAACTCCTCCAAAGTGAAATCAAGCAAGCCAATTCACGAGGTACAAAATCTTTAAAAAAGACCTGAAATTCATACATGAAAAAAAAAAATCAACAAGAAACCATGCTCTATAGACATATACAAAAATTATGTTTTAATGAAGTCTATTTACTTACTACAAAATCAAAGTTTCCATAAATGAAGTTTATTTTCCAATGATAATGTCCTCAGTAAGACAATCCAAATCTAAAAACCAAAAAAGAGATTAAATAAAATATTCACTTAACAAATAGTTATGTGAATGAATTACAAGATAGAAAGAAATATCCACGACTCACCCACCTCAAACTTTTCTGCATTTTCGATGCACTCTTCAACATTAATCAGCACACGTACAACTCTCAACCAATCTTAAGTACAAATCACACATTCCACCACTTTAAGAGTTAAAGAACTTCGAAAGTCATATAAAACATGTCTAAATGTACTAAAAGTAGACTAAGTCTACTGAAACAACGGTAGTCAAAGGAAGAGACAAAATATCCCGAGTTAACAAAGATAAGATTATATACTTTGACCTAGTATTCTTCCACCACATTAAAAATGTCAAGATTAAGGACATCTTCACTTTCAGCTTCAAGATACTGACAAAGCTCAGATTTGTTTTCATCAAACATTTTTTCTTTCGCATGGAGAAAGCCTTTTCGCAAGCTTGGATGTCATAGGCATTATCATTAGTATTGGCATTGGAACCGCTATTACTAGTACTCATACTTGAACCACTAAATTTTGTTTACTAAAAGAACTAACAAAAGATTGCTGATAAAATTTATACAAAAACACCAAAGCAACTTTCACTTTATCATGCATCTCATTAGTTTTTGCTTCATCATCATAAATTTGTCCATAATAGAACTTCATATAATTCAACTTTTTTGTAGGATCCAAAGCAACCACAATCAATACCATCATATATACTTTATCCCGATTATCATTATACTTGTTAAACTTCTCTTTCATTTTTATACCCCAAAGAATCTACCGCATCATTCAAATACTTATACAACAAAACTATCCTCTTAAAATAATCATCTGAAGTAACATATAAACTCTCTGATATCCTTTGGTTGCATCATAAAACCATTTCAAAAATTTAGAAATAATGATGACATTTTCCCAATCTTCATTTCAAAGAGAATCATTATCAATATCCCTTCAAAAAGATAAATCATCTTTTTCTATTCTTTCATAAGCTTTCTTAACTTTATGGTGATATCTTACATTATGTCGATGGAGTTTCATCTAGTGACAACATCAAGATAGACCGAACCATTACAAACAATCCTCTCACTCCTAATACAAGATTAGAATGTCTTAGCTCTTATGAGAGAACTCCTCACATATCTAACTACATTTTGGATACGTATAATAGAATCACGCTCCTTATTTAATCCATCTCTTACAATCAAGTTAAGTATATGAGCGGTATGCCTTATATGTAAAGCATCACCATTCAAAATCAAAAACCCTTCTCTTTGAAAAATTTTCCTTCAAATAATCGATGGCCACATCATTGAAACTGCATAATTCACAGTTATTGTAGATACATTTTTTCTATTCCTCAATCATAATGCATTTATCCACTATTTTCCTAATCTCCCTACCCTTATGACTACGCATCACCACAAAATTGATATTGCTTTTATGCAATTTTCAATTTTCATCAATAAAATGTGTAATGAGAGATAACTAGTTCAAATTTTGAATACAATTTCACATGTCAGTCATGAGTGTAATCCTAAAATTAAGCTTATCAAAGTAAGGTTTCAAATAAGTTCCTTCACTCCAATACAATTTCTTACAATCTCTAGCCATTGTAAATCATGAAAAGACGTTGGAAAAGATGTTATAATTTAGTAACACAATTGTGAAAACTGAAATGTTCAATCGTGGAAAAAAGTTGTTCATCAATAATGATCATCCAAGTAAGCACGTATCTAGAACATTTTTGATCAAACTTCCATGCCGTTAAAAAAATTATCACCATTAGTGTTTTCCCTACCTTATCAGCCACCTCTTTGTTATTTTGATGCAAACAATATTTGCTTCTTAGCTGCATGATGATACTTTTTGCACTTTTTCAAATGCCTCCACATAAGAGACGTTCACTGATCAACATTATGCCCATACTCAAGCCCACAATAAAAGACACTTTACCATGACTGCTTTATGTGTTTTCTCATATATGATTCTTAAAAAAATATCCCAAGTTTCTAATTGATTAACTCACTTTTTTACTCAGAGGAGGACAAAAGTTAAGTATCATTACATTGTTTGTCGTACTTATGATTGCAGGTTCCACTTTATCAATTCCATGAAATGGCAATTCCATAAGCGGACTCATTTCATTATGTCCATCCACTTGTTTATTGTACTTACGATTGCAAATTTCACTTTATCACTTCAATAGAATGGCAATTCCATGAGCAAACTCTTTTCATTATGTCCATCCACTTATTTTGATATGTTTTTGTCTTGATCCATCAATTGAAAACAAATTATAAAACAATATCAAGATCCTACTAAAAACAAATTATACAAGAGACAAATGGTTGCACTTAAAGAATACTAATTCATTATACCAAATCAATATACTTTATCAACAAATGCCACAAATTAGCAAACTAAAGAATAGATTAACGCTGTCTGAATAGTTCTGGTTAGCAAATGAATTGATGAAAATGATTTCTGCAGGTTCCATGATATAGTTTCATCAATTTTTTAGACGCAACATGTATATAAGGCGAAAGGCATGGTAATTTCGTTAGTTATTTCTATAGGTTTTATGAATAATTTTTCTACTGATTTTATTTTACTTTGTTTTGTCTTGTTCTTCTTTACTACTTCCCTCTTGCTTGGTCCTAACTTTCGAACAAAGTAAGAATGCCGAACAACCGATCCAATCTTATTCGACTTTATACTATGCATGGCCGCCTTCTCAAATCATGTCAAACGGATTCCAAGGGTATAGATGAGTATATTAGATCTTTCCAATTCACTACGGAGTAGATTAACCAACTCTAGAAAAAATTGCAAACTCTCCATTTACTTCACTAAACATTTAGCAGGTGCCATATATTATATTAGCCAAAGAGCATAAAGTTCATCTAGATATTGCCGTGTAGTTGGGAAGCAGCTAGCCCACAAACATTAAAAGCATCAAAACCATATCTTAGGTCAGATCAAGTAATAATCGAAGCAAATCAATAGTTGAAGTCACTTGGGCAAAACATTGAACACTTGATGAACATGAAATTTGAAATCTTTCGGAAGAATTACTTTACAAATCATCGATGAGGAGTATAAAGTGAGATGTTTATTTAAATCTGATTAGAGACAAATAAATCAAAAGAGGACTTACCATGATTTTGTCGATGAACTTTGGATCTCGCAAAACAAGAAAATGAAAGTATAGTGAGGTCTTCTTCATTGATGAGACAAAACAAATGAGAAGTCAAATAGAATATCAAAGTACGAGTGCAAAACCGAGATTTAACCCAAAGCGAACCTATATCGCATAAGAAAGATTTTGAAATAGTGAGATAGACAACCTAGCAAGAGAGAGGGAAAGAAAAAAGGGTGAAATCTCAAAACCTCACTCAATGCCTTTTCGGATAACAAGAAGAAATCGAAACTGAAATCTCTAAACCCCAAAAATTCGAATCTAGTTGCATGGGGGCAATGGCGTTGTAAAAGCCAGAGAGCGAACCAAAATGCGAGAGATCGTGAGACTGTGAGAGCACAAGAGCGAGAGAAGGAGGCGAGAGCGTCGTGCTCCAAGAGTGAGAGGAAGCTGGCGATAGACAGTGCAACCATAAGTGATGATCGAAGACAACATAAAGAAGGGATGAGAGTAAGGGAGGGAAGCGGGTGAGGAAGAAGCACAATGAGGGAGCACTACGTGAGAGGAAAAATGCAATTCTAACTTCTAATATTAGAAATTAGGGGGATAGGGTTCTAGGTTTACAAAATCGGTTCTCAAATAGGTCCAGTTGGTCCAGTTCCCGAGTAGGTATTCACTCGGAACAAAGAATTGGATCTGTTTAAATCGATCTCAAATTTTGGAAACCTATTTCAATAGGAACTAGCTCCTTGACCTATTTTTCAAATGGTTCAGTCCGATTCTCGGGTAGAATAGTCCATTTGCACACCCCTAATTACGAGTCCATTGATCTTGCAACACATGTTGCGAATGGGCTTTGGAGGAAATTTTGAACCTCACGAGAGACCACACTCTCTCTCTCCCTCTCCCTCTCTCTCTCTCTCTCTCTCTCTCTCTCTCTCTCTCTCTCGGTGTTTAGCCCCTGCTCTCTGACCCCTCTTGACTTTGCCCTTCTCTCCCTCTTTAACTAACAACCAAGCCCTCATCCAACGAACCACCATAACACTCTCCTCCGAATCTAATTCGCTCATTGCCCCCACCTCCACCGAATCGTTTTGCCCTCTCTCTCTCTCTCTCTCTCTCTCTCTCTCTCTCTCTCACACACACATAACTAAGCCCTTGTTCAATGAATCACCACGCCACCTCTCCTCAAAAGGTACGATATGGGGTAATTACATGAATCACTTGCGTTTCATGCATAAATGACAAGAAACATTATTCGAAAATAATGAATTCATAAGTCGCTTGGTTTATGAATTTGTGGACGATCATAACAATGCTTCCACTATGATGTAATAGTGAATTTGAAGGAAGAAAAGAAAAATTAGTATGGAATTGTGAATGCAATTTATTTGAATTCGGATTATTGTAACTCTTGAAAATCTTGAACCCTTCACATATTGTCACGTTGAAAAGGGACTTAATTGATAATTGTTTTCATTGACTAAACTCCTATAGTAATAAACAATTTCTTTATTTACTCAGAGAGTTCATTTATCTTATTGAACTTTATTCATTGCATCCTCGTGATCTCTACACAAAGCGTCCAAATCGAATATCAACTTTCCAACCTTCGAATAATTGTTAGAGTGTTTGGTGATGAAGGCTATACAGATAGCCTGGATATACTACAACTAATGGTTGCAAATGTAGGAAATAGTAATCATGCTTCTATTTCAAGTCTAGCGTCTCCACCAGTTGAAAATGCATGAATCAATATATGCTTTCTTAACATGGCAATCAATCTAAGAAAATCTTATCACAACAATTACCCTATAATTATTTAGCTAAGTGTGAGGAATTTGCCTTTAGTAGGTGAACCTAAG
Organism: Eucalyptus erythrocorys; assembly: GCA_014182555.1. Taxonomy (NCBI): domain Eukaryota; kingdom Viridiplantae; phylum Streptophyta; class Magnoliopsida; order Myrtales; family Myrtaceae; genus Eucalyptus; species Eucalyptus erythrocorys. The sequence continues at coordinate 38,234,666 of CM024604.1, forward strand.
AATGAGATTCAAAGATTGAAAAAGTATGTGGTTTGATCATTATGCATGGCAAGCTTTGTTAGTAAGCTCCACTTAACCAAAAGAAAGAAGATCGACAAATATGGCACAATTAAGAGTAGAAATTGCTTCGATAATCCTTTTAGTTAGGTAGCATAATCAATATAGCCTATTTAATTATCAAATGTTGTTATATCCTTCTTCTAATTTTGTTTAGAGAGTTGTCCTTTTTTTTTTTGGTAAAGATAAGAAGTATATTGTTTAGAGAGTTGTCTTAATTTTTATTTCTTTTAAGAAAATGATAAATCAATGGCTCCTTAAGTATTTCTAATTAGATGTTCTAATTCCATTCATTCATAGTTAAGGATGTCATTTTGGTTATCAGAATGCAATTTGCTCAAGTACCGTATGTTTTTCTCCACGAAATTTTCCTCTATTCGTAGTATGTATCCATTTTATTTGAAGTGTTACAATTTTTTTTTTTTTTTTAGTTAGGTTGATAAGGAAATTAGACAATCAGTAAGGATTGTGTCCAAAAGTTTTTATCGAAGAAATATTGAGCAAGGACCAATGTTTACCCATACTAAGGATGAGGGCTATTTGATGGACGCAGAGGTCAAGGCTTTCAAGGCAAAACTAAAACATTTTAAACAAGATTTGGCAAACCTAAATAAAGAAAATTCTAGATTGAAGATAATGTTGATTGTTTTGTTGATATTTACAGTAATTTAGCTCATATATTATTTTAGAATTTGAAGATGAAGGATGTCATGAGTTTGGCATAGAGTATTTTATTTTGAACGTGTTTTGTATTCGTCCACATGTATGTACACTTTGTTTGTGGGGTGAATGAAGTGAAGGTTTTATGTAGTTTGAAAAGCACATATATTTGTGGCAAAGTTTTTTTTTTTTTGTGTATTATGTACTTAATGCTCTTCTGGATTTTTCTATGGTAAGATAAAAGCCTTATTGCGGCATTTCTTTATTTTTTTTTGGACATGACATCTTGCGCAAGTTAGATTTTGCCATTTTGTCATGGCTTAGTCTTGTTTCATGAGCATGGTTTGTAGAGCTTTACTTCCCATGGACTTTAAAAGCACATCAAATAACTAAATAAATGATTTTATAATTTCGTCCAATAAAAATGAACAGTCAAACAACACATTCTTCTAATGGTGACTAACCCCAATAAAATGTGCACATATCATATTACATATATTAGTATGATACATAGTATCTAGAATTAGCATATCGCCGAAATAAATTTGTCAATCTACCATCTTGTTTTACCTATATGATCATAATCAAATTTTGATGAGTTATCTCTTCAAAATAAATTTGTCAATCTACAATGTTAATCTATCTATACGGCGTAAAAAAAAAAAAAAGGTTTTGCTTTTGCATGCAATGAAAATGATTTAGGCTTAAACCCAAGTTTTTGCTTCCTCTTACTTTATTCGCTAAAAACTTATATGTTGTAGGTACCCTAATGCCATTGCAAATATCGGACATGATTCTTTTACATCTAATTTAATGCTTTTGATCTTTCATAATAAGTACATGATTATGCTCAGAAATATAATCTATGACTTCATAGACATCATTGTCAACCTTAAATTTGATACATGCAAGACAGTCACATCTAACTTAAAACCTATTATGTTTCTTTTCTTGATTAGATAAGTTGATAGAATGCTTCTCATAATTGCACATAATAGTCATTTGTGTTATTTCTCCTTTACTATTTCTAAACAAATTATCATTCCTCACTCTAAGTCCTTTATCAATTGCATAGGCCACATACTTTTGATATGCTTCAAGTTTATTTGAAAAAATCATTCCTACTATAAACTTATAATCTTTTTCCATATTATGCATTATATGTGCAAAATGGAAAGTTTTATTTTGTAATTAAAAGAACAAAATATAATAATTTCATCAATCACTTAAGAAAACAAAATATGTTTCACATAGTACGAGTGAAAACTTACCTCTAATTCAATCATCGGATAAATTTACACATGCAAATTTGCATTCAAAATGGGATTTAAGTGACTCCAAAACAGTCCTGACTATCAAGCTTCAAAGTTTATCCATCATAATAATAATGACCCAAAATAAGCTTCAATCCGGAATATAAACAAACCCCAAATAAGGACATTCTTCACCCAAAAATTAAGATCTTAGCAATGGTTCAAAGTAGAATACTATATGACAATTAAGATTCACTCGTATTGTCTCATGATAAAACAATTAAGAACTTAGACTAAAGTTATTTCTGCACATGAAAAATATAATGTTGTCTTGATAAAATTGAACATTATGATAGTAGAAATGAAAGAACTTAATAATTGGTTTACCAAATATGATAAGATCTAGTAATATATTATTCAACTCAAATGAATATGCATATCTGAATTGGACAATGGGCAAGTTAATATCCTCCCAATTAATCTTTGGGCTATGCCAGCATCACAGTCTTTGGGTTATTATGAGAATAATAGATTATTGTGAATCATAAATTCTTGAAAGAATAAACTTCACCACAATTTATAATTATTCATTATTTGGTTTTTTGTGATTCCGAATAGACTGTTATTTTTATAGTAGATTAAAACTATCATCCAATTATTTCTCTTAATCTTTGAATGTCTTTTCTCTATTAAACTCCCTCTATAATGAAATTATATAAAGTATCAAGATATCCTTGTTCTGTGCTATATAAGTGGAAAAAAATTAGGTAAGATGGTTCATTTCTAGCTAAATTAATTTTGGGTATGATGTGTTTCCAATTTGTCTTATTTCTTTTGGCTAACAACTCAAGCTTGGGTAATTCATGGGTTTAAGTTACATTGCTTCATGTCCTTTTTGTGTGTGACAAAAAAAAGTCAGTCACACATGCTTTAGGGCATTGTGTTTTTGTTCATAAATTATGGTTTTGAAACTTTCCTCTTAGCTTAAATTTGCACTTGATTTTAAATTGTTCATCCATAACATTGTCCTCGTTTGAATATTTATTACAGTAGTTTGCTAGCAGAGGGTTCTTAGGAACTTTGTTTTTTTTTCATTGACAATAAGGGTTCAAGATTTTCAATATTTATGAAAATCCAAATTCAAATAAATTGCATTCACAATATTATACTCAAGAATGCATTACTTCATCATAGTGGTAGCATGCGTAGTGAGCATTCACAAGTGATAATGTTTGTTGTCATTTTCACAAGAAAACGTTAATGATTTTTGGAATTACCCCAAATTGCACCTTTCAAGATAAAGGCAGAAGTAATGGACGATGCGACAGGGGCATCATCGTCACTGTGAAGATAAAAAATCATGGCAATTTATTCCCAAAAATTCATAACCAAGTAATTTATGAATTTTATTACTTTTAGACATAATTCTTCCAATTTACACGAGAAAATGCAAACAATTTTTGCAATTACCCAAAATCATATCTTTCAAGGTAGAGGCAGAGCGAATGGATGATTTGGCGAGACGACATCATCACTATGAAGATAAAAAAATTATGCACTTCACCAAAAATTCATAAACCAAGCGATTTATGAATTTCACTATTTTCAAACATGATTCTTCCAATTTGCATAAGAAAACGTGAACTATTCTTGCAATTGCCCCAAATTGTATCTGTCAAGGTGAAGGTGAAGGTGAAGGCAAAGGCAACGGACGATGTAGCGGGGGCAATGGCTTGAATATAAACCCTTTGGAGATAGGTTTGAAATGTTGGTAGGGAGTCGAAGTTAGAGGCGGCATAGTGATTCATTACGATTTGGTGACGATAGAAGCAACCTTTTGTGGCGGAGGCAAAGATCGTACGATAGTTTGTCAGATGAGGGCTTGGTCATAAGTCGGAGGAAGAAAGAGAGGGCATGGTTAGAAGTGGGCAACGACTCAATGATGGTAGAGGTAACGGATGAGCTAGAGCTAAATGATCAGTGTGAATAGATCTTGAATAGGAGAGAGGTCGCTCACAAAATTCATAATTTCCTCTATTGGTGGGGCTCACTTGTAACACATATCGCAAGCTCAATGGACTCATTATCTAATATGTCGGCAAAGCAGTATCCAATTTTTTTCACTAAGGAGATGAGCATTTTATGGAGGGCATAACCATGTATTTTGAATCGCAGGATGTTATTTATAAACGTGTGATCACGATAACTCGAGAGGGCCTTTGAGTGTACCAAGAGATTTCAAGGCCTTTGAGGTTGCTCAAGGGTTGGATGAGACAATTTAAAGTGTAGGTTAGTTCTTCAAACGTGATGATTGTAACGAGAATGAGATCTCTAGGCTTTAGCCTTACCCAAGCCACATGGGCCGTCCCAGTTCAATTTTATGATGAGCCTTTCCTCACACTATTATCCATATCCATACGAAGACCTAGAAGAGCTAGCAAATTATGTTTTTTTATCCAGTAGATTATCAACGAAATCCAAGGGTCAAAATATGCAATGCAATTGTTGACTAATATGAGAGATGCATAGTTAATAATGTGTTGAGTTTGAGTTTTTTGTTCTCAAATTGAGTATGTTGGGGATGGACTAAGATCCCCCGAAATTAGATTTTAAATTTACTTTTAAAGTTGTTCCCTAATCTAAATACCCCCTCTTCAGCCACCATTGCATGTTGCTCTCTTAATTGCACCTTACTACTTGTTGCTAGTCATTTCTCTTTATCATCGTTGTTTGTCGCTGGCCTTCTCTCACAGCGGCCTAACGTGAATTCACTCACACTCCCCCCCCAAAAATGCATCCTTTAAAACAATGAAATGTGAAAAAATGAGGTCCTTAGACCTCAGATTCAATGTTATGGACCTACATCCTCACCAACCATGAGACAAATTTGGAGAGAGATTGAGACAAACTAGTGAGCAGTAAGGCGATGGCAAAGGTGGTGGAAGGTCTGTGACCTTTAGGAATGAGCATCGGTATAGGGTTAACCCTAAACTAGCCCTGAATTGGCTCAACTCTATCGATCCTGGTCTGATTCTAAGAGAAACTGGGTTAGTATATATATAGAAAATTTTAAGTCAAATGATGTCAACATTATTAAACGGCTCCTTAGTAAAGAGTCCAAGTAATTTTACATTGTTCATTAATAGCTTAGACTTTTTAATATCTTTTATGGCGTCTACAACTATAATTTACAAATGAGGAAAATGTCTTTGTGAGGGGTTCTCACGGTGGCCAAAATGGCGTAAACAACTCCTCATGACATCTTCTTGTAGTACTCGTTCTCTTCTGTCTTCTTTGACTTATTACTCTTCAATTTGCCAAAATCGAAAGAAACAACTTTTCCACTCGTCGTTCGACACTTGCCTCGCTTGCTTCCAGTCGCTCACCTTGCTTGTTGCTCACCGCTCGCCTTGCTCGCTACTTGCCACTCAACACTCACCCTACTCGCCGCTCGCCGCTCGTCTCTCTTTGCTAACCTTGCTCATTGCCGACACATTGGATTGGTCTGATTCTCAATCACCTTTTCAAGGAGTACAAAAAATGAAACAAAAAAAATTATCGATTGGTCTCGGTTTGACCCTGGAACCGGACCGAATCCATTGGGTCGATCCAGTCCTCAGTCTCAAGCTCCATAGGGTCGGTCCTTAGTCCAAAAAATTGAGGACCAACATTGTATGAATTGGTCCTAGAGTTAAGAGGTAGATTGACTCAACTCAAACCATGCTTACCCCTAGTGAACTTAGGTTGGCATAGGCAATGATAACATGAGGGTTGTGAAGATGGAGATGAAGGCGACAAACCATTTGTTTCTAATTGACTAATGTGTCAGTCATTTAAATCAATAAATTTAAAATTTAAACTTTCCCATAACTTTAGGTAATCCTAGTTATTTCAAGATAAGATCAAAATTTTGATTGAGCCAAAAGAGGTGCCAGACACTTGAATTACCAAAACTTGGCATGGATGGATACTTAAATGCCAAAAATTAAGAAATGACACTTAAATGCCAAAATTAAAGTAAAAATGAAAAAAATTCGACCAAAATGTTAACATGACGATTTTCCAACAAAGCAAGTGCAAAACGACGTTATTTTGGTTAGGTAAGTGCAAAAACGATGTCGTTTTACTTATGGCATGGTAAATAATTAATATAAAATTAATTAAATTAAAAATAAAACTAAATTTATTTAAGATATTTAAAAATTTTAAAAAGAGATGGAGGTTGTAGGTGGCAAGGGTTGAGCCCTTAGTCACAGGTTTCCTTACTTTTTTAATTTTTTTTTAAATTTTATTAAATTAATTTAGTTTAATTAATTTTTATATTAAAATTAAAATCCACGCCAAAAACGACGCTGTTTTTGCTTTTCTTTATTGAGTTAGCTTTCCAGTGAATCACGTGGGTGAACAAAATTAATAAAAAAATTGCAATGTAGAATTTTTGGCGGGATTCGCCGGAAATGGCACTTAAGCGTCACTTTTGAATTTGTAGCACTTAATTGTCCCCTTATGTCAAATTTTGGCACTTGAGGTGTACTTTTCCCGAGCTAAAAGCCTTGACCACCCTCAAGCACTAGTAATAATTTCCTATGATTTAACGCATTGTTTAAAGGGTAGATATGGGTAAAACTCATTGTTTCATACGCTCTTTAAGAAAACCTTAATTTTTACAAGCTAACAAGTGACATAAATATATATATATATATATATATATATATATATATATATTCTAAAGACTTCTCATTTCTAACAATAGATCAACTTTATTAAATTCAAGTACATCTAGATATAATTCTTCGTTAGTCCAAATATTAATTTCCTTGCAGACCCTATATGCAACACAAGTTTAATATACCATTATAAAGGGCGGTGCTGTTTCAACTGCTTATATAAGTAAATTCACCCTTATTTTCACTAAAAACACAATATTATCCTCAATTTCAATCGTAATATAAAGTCGTGGCTCCAAATTTATTTATTTTCTGTTTTTTAGCTTTTCTATTTCTGTGTAGAATCTAATTGTCATGATTCAGAATGTCATATGCTTGTTTTGTTTTTGTTTTTTCTTTTAATTTAAAATTTTGCTATTTAGAAAAAAAAAATTGTCTCTTTTGTATCATTGTTCTTATGACAACTTATCTATTTTTTGTCCCTCATATCTCAAAAGCTTACTTGGTGAATTTTTTAATTTTTAATTTCATTAGTCTAAAGAGATATATATAGATATATATATATATATAGATATATATATATATATATATATATATATATATCAAGTCTCTATATTTATTATATCAAAAAACTTGTCTTTTTTCTTAACTATTGGCAATATATTTTGACACGAAACACGTAGGACATCATATGAGTGTTTAGAAATATACTAAAAACATTGATATGAAAAAGTTATACATAATGGGATATCTTGATATTGTTTGTAAACACTTCGCAAATGGTATTAATTTTTGTCAATACAAAATAATGAAATTCCAATGGCATTTTACAAAAAATTCTTATCTTAAACAAAGCTTTGATATAATTATTTTCCATCTTTTAAAGTTTCATCAATGGGAACATAACTATGATTTTGTCTTGGGAAAGCTTGAAAGAGGTTTTTTTTTTTTTTTTTTTTTTGTGATTTCATTCGATCAACCCATAATATGTATATTTATATAAAAGATAACTGGTAAAAAATATTTAATAGTGATATGCGCAACAAAGATGTAAGTTCATAAATATGTTACCATGTCGAAAGGTTATCTATGTTAATTTTTTTAATAGATTTACTAGATAATTAATCCATAAATTTGCTTGACAATGTAGAAAATAACTAGGTTTTTATTGAAATTTCTCTTTTCGATAAAACTAATTTTTATAGAAAGTAAAATATAAAAATAGAGTGAGAACATAATGTCTTTCATCCACAATAAACAAAAACAAAACATGTGATATTCTTAGTTATTGTAATTAGATCCTACATAGAAATTTAAAAAAAAAAAAAAAGACGGATTGTAGATAAATTAGGATGTACCACTTTAAATTACAATTAAATAATTAAAGGCAACTTTGTCTTTTTAATGAAAAGGGGGTGGGTTTAATCATATAAGGGGTGGAAATATGCCACCCCATTATAAATAAGCAATATAACCTAATGACTTCGTAATTTCTAAAGGAGTTTTTTTTTTTTTATCAGAATTTTTAAATGAGGTGTTCTTTTTTTTTTTTTTTTTGTGGGGGGGTCAAAAAAATGAGGTTGAGTCGAGGGGATCGCCACATCCCGCCGAAGTTGGGCAGTCGTCCACCAGAGGTAGGGTTGGGACATGGGCCTTGCCCGCCCGGCACCGCACTGCCTGGCACAATTGGGCTCATGCCCAGGCGTGGGTCGTTTTGAATTGGGTCCGTACCAATTTTGGGCCTTGGGTGGGCCCTAACGGGCCAGCCCAGATCCGGCATTTCTTTTATTCGGCCTTGAAGGCCAAATCCAATGGTTTACAAATTTTTAAGGTCTCAGACCCGAATACTCAATCACTGGATCAGGTCATTGTAGTGGCTGTTGGAGCCCAAAAACAATAAATATAAAAATCACCTAGATAAATTGGCCCCTTTCCTCTTTTTTTCATCATTCGCCAATCTTCACTCACATATCCACTTGCAAATGCTCTTCCTCTCTCAAGCCTTTTGTCAATTTCGTATATTTCCTCTTCCATTGCAACGAATTTGATTGCGATCTACATGTCACAATGCATGGAAAACAACAACAGCAACAGCAGTGTCCGAGGATCCAAACTTAATCTGGACTTCTCCTTGTGATTGCCAAGGAACTCAGATTAGTGAATATGCAATGACAATGTATACATGCCAGCTCCTTGTTCGCAACAAAGCAAATTCAATGATAACGAGACGCAAAAGCCTTACCACTAGGTCGACTTGTAGCGGAGAACACCAGCAGTTGGTCCCCACCAAGACACATCTCCGACTGATACGTCTACCGCTGAAGACTGCTAAGCAACTAGGGGCGCTAGCTTTGCGGAGAAGACCGTCTAGGTCGGGAAGACATTCTTGCTCGAGAAACCCGTTCAACTACGATGATGTAAGGAATTAGTGGCAGCTTGCACGTTATTCTCTTATTACTAAGCAACCCTTTGATTTTGCTGCCGATCTCCGCGTCGTCCGATATGTGCAAACTTTCTCATTTCAAGTTCATTTTGTTGGAACAAACACTAGAAATTGCAGTGTGTTGTACAAAGAGAAAAGGGCAGTATTGGTCCATCTTCTGTCGATGGGTAAACTTTTGAAGTCTCTTTGATTTCTGATACATGGAGAGCCCTATGAATTACGTGTATTATGTTGTCACCGACCCTTGGTTATATGAAAAATGAGAATTATATCATTAAGCTCTTATAGTTAATTCACATTTGATTCCAAAAATGTGACTGTCAAAATAATGAGAGTTGTCAATAAATTTGGCATCTTTGGCAAAATCTCTGACATCACCGACGAAGTATGCATCATCATCACATTAGATAATGGCAACATGAACACTTCCCAAATCAAGAGTCTGGTCTAACAATCAAATCTTGTTTGTGATGGTATTTTCTTCCATGTGCACCAAGTGTGCCGCTGCATTAACTTGTCCGTGCGAGACAGTCTCCAATAGTTTAATAATGTTATAGCCAACATACGTGTGGGCTCAATACATTATAATCACTCTACCGAGGCATCAAGAGTCGAAGGTTCATTACACACGGTACACAAGTTAAAAATAAAAAATAAAAAATTACTTGAGGACATGACAATGGTGGAATTCAACGTGCAAGTTGTTCAAAAAGATATGTGAGGAGATGGTGTACTAATGCATAATGGAAGTTTCAATCTCTCGCCGTTGACACCACAAGAATGTATGATTGCTCAAGATTTTAGGAACTTATAATAGGTTTTTAGTGATGCTTTGAGCGCCTGCAATTATTGTCAAACAACCGAGCCATTTCGTTTCTATTCATGAGGCTGGTTAAATTGGTGAAACAAAGAGGGTGATCCCTTATTCAATGAAGCAATAAGAATCTGCCCGTGTTAGAATGGCATAAAACTGTCTATGTTCCATGTTATGAAGGGTCATAATGTCAAAGCGGAACAAATATATATATATATATATTTTTTTTGGTAAAAGCGGAACAAATATTGGCAAAGGTGATGAGTTGGCATTGGAATATCATTGTTGCATACACCAATGGTTTCCATACAATGAGTTCCACTCAAAGGACGGAAATGGCACCATCATCAAGCAGTGCCCAAACACCTGTATGGTTTCTTCTTCGTAAGAAGAAGATCATCCCACCCTTTCGCTAGGTCTTCCTCTTCATTTGGCAAATAGATGGAGACGTACTTGGGATGAGATTACTCCGACTACATCCATAGAGTTGGCGAAGACAACAAAGTCAACGTCTTCAATGGGGAAAGAGGAGAGCTACCAACTATAGATTTGTTCGACCATGGTTCGTGATATTGACCCCACAAGCGTCCGCGGTACCATTTGAGTTCATATTTTGTACTAAACACCGGATCTTGGAAGACAATGGGTATAATTTGTCTACGAAAAATATGGAAAGGGCAACTGGAAGGCATGATATGTTTTTGCACCAATTGACTCCTAATGAATATGCCCAACCTGATCAAGAGGATAACGATGACGCTATATTGTCTAAATCATGGTAAAGGATAAAATATCAAACAAACCAAATATATTACACTCTCTGTGTGTAATTTGTAAGTGATTATCATTGGGCACCACTTTGTAACCTTATGTCAAGTTATTTGGAGATATACTTGAACTCAAATTCGGTTTAGCTATGCGAGTACTTCCATCAACATTCCTCAATTAAGTTGTTATTGTGTCTAATAATTGGAAATAGAATTAGTTCAATCTCCTTTTTTTTTCCTAATATTTGGAAAACGGGGCTCGGGTCAACCGTGCTTAAGACCCCGCCTCTGCCAGCAGAAATTGAAGCCGATCCCAAAGAAGACCACAATGCTACGTGAATGTGAGATCATCCCATCCATCATCATTGTCAAATCTCTCTTTCTCAATCTCTCCATGTTCATCTGATCTTTTATTGATTTAGTCCAAAGATCTTTGCCACGGATGCAATCTTGTAAATCGCGGGTCTCCGAACACGCCTTGCATAATTGCGTTTCCTCACTGCCAAGAATATATATTGTTCCCTCTTTCCGTGGAAAGACCTCAACAGTGTTGTCAAGACCCCCACAACCCCCCCCAAAAAAAAAAAGAAAAATCTTCAGATTCCAGGACAGCAATGCACATCGTGTCCCTTTCGCTCTCCTAGGAATTTCATCAAACATGGAAGCCCGCCTCGTGCAATGGAACTTCCCCAATCTGGCAAGACAGAAGCTTTCTCCTAAAGGCAAAACGCAATATCAACGCGAGGAATCGAGATTCGATCGTGGGACGATTTGGCTTGAACAGCATCAACACTGTTTTGTCTGGAGGGGAGAGGTAGGTGGAGAAGTTTGACCCATCTTCAGTAAGAACCAGCACGGGGGGTTGTCGGGCATGTCGCGCACGGTTGAGATGGCAATATCCGACAGGCTGATACAAAAAGCTTGCCGAACCAGGGTAATATCGCGACGTGTCATCGGGGAGACTCGTCCATTTCTTGAGCAGCCGACATGACCTAACATGCTTTGCTCAGTACTTTTCCTCTAAATAGCCGTATAAAACAACGAAGAATAACTACTTCCCTAGAGATCAAAGCAAATATACACTTGATTTTGCAGGCCAGGATGACTTGTTCCAATATTGGGTTATAGCATCTCTAGGACTTGATCTGAACAGATCTCCTCCTCTTGCATAGCTTGAACATGAAGCGTGGGAAGGCCCTAGATACATGCGGCCCTTTTCACCTTGTAATAATTTAACTACAAATTGGATTGATTGTAATTATTCCTTTGACATGGTGTAAAGAAACTCATTTCATTTTCTTTTTCTTTTTCACTCCCCTTCTAATTAATCGCAATTCTTCAATGTGTATTTTCAATGGCCCTACTCCCGTCTTCTACTTATTTAAAATTCAATGGAAAACCTATGCACATAACCCCTCTAACAAAGTGTTGTAACTTATGCATATCACTCTTCATTCCATTGATATTATAATTCGCTCTCTTGAAATGTTCGATTTAATTCATAATGTTTTGGCTCCTGTTAATGGAACCATCAGATCACAAGCACAGCACGGCACACTCAAACGAAGACCAACTCCAAGCATGGCAAAGACAAAAAGAGGAACAACACCATGTGTATGTCTAACTAGAGTTTGGGAAATAGAGGAAAACAAAATCGATTCGAAGAGCCCCAAAATGCTTGTAGGCTTCCTTTTTCTCCCCTCGTGGGTACTCAAGCATTTGGTCTCTCTTTTGTGCTGCGACGGGAATATATGGGAATTTGGTGCGACGTATAATATGGGCTTCGATTGAACACACTTTGCCACTTAGCTACTTGCCCCCTCCTCACTTTTCCTTTATCCGAACCCACCCATCCCTCCCCCCCAACCCAAACCACAAAAAAAAAAAAAAAAAAAAGCACAGGAGCATTTATCCAAAGCACATAAATTCATGTGATTGGAATAAAACTAGAAATCAATACATGAATAAAGGCACAAGTTCATGTTATGTTCATGTCGTGTCGTGTCTTTACTAGAGTAGATTTTACGAAGATTTGTTATATAAAGTTGGAACAACCGTATTAAATCCGTTAGTTGCAAATGACGTGATATATTCGTATTAGTCTTGGTAAATTTTTGAAGGTATCATGTTCCTAATCGCACTTTTATTGTACTACAAATGAGCACTCATGTGCGATTCAAGCAAGTGACCAAATTACTCTTTTCTAGAAAAAGCATTTAAGGTGGCATTAAGATCTATTGATTCTTGCCCCCAAGAAATTAATCTGCCAAATTCCATGCTTAGAGGACAGGCGAGCAATATTTTTCCCCATCTTTTTAATAATATGATGATAAGAAATTATAGCACAGTTTATCAGATTTTAAATATTTTTAGATATATTATTTGTATATTGTTGCCCTTCTTTTAGATAGCTTAAGGTTCCAAGGTAAAAACAATACACTCAATTTATATCTGTATCGTTATCGTTATTTATGTTATTTTAGCCATAGTTTCTACATGGCCAGTTTGATGAGGTTATACAACATCTCGGTCTGTTCTACATGGCCTTAACTCCCATGACAAGTATTCTAAGGAATCGTATAAGGTGGTGATCAATAATGAATCACTTAACAGAACATTTCATGGAAAATATATTTGTTCAACATCTCCCCTCAAAAAAAAAAAAAATTGTGCAGTTGTGCCAAAGTTTGGGCTGGTCCTAAACGACCATATAGATGGAAAATTAGTGGTTGTAGGAAAGATAAAAAGTATTTGGGGTTTGTGGTGCAGTTGTGCCAAAGTTTGGGGGTTTATTTACAATTTTTCATAATTCGAGGATAATTGCACACATATGCCAAAGTTGAAGGAGGTTTCAATATTTAAAACAAAACAAACCTTACAAGATGAACAACTTTTTTCCGCAGATAACGGGCATGGTTTACATTGGAATCACTTTTTGTGGTCAACCATCGACTATTATCTTTACTTCCGGGTAGCCAGAACACTATATTTGCCGAATCCGGTTCATGCATTTGATAATTATGACTGATTGGCCTCTGTCGTCTTTTTTTGCAACTATTGAGAAAGAGAAAGAGAGAGGGGGGCGGGCGAAAACCAGGCAATGAAAAATACCGAAAGTCGGCTAGGAATTGGGGCGAAAACTGGGCAGTGGGAAAAATCTGAAAGTCGGCTAGGAATTGGGTTGAAAAAGGCTCGGTCAACCCAAAAAAGAAGATCAGAAAGTCGGCAAGAAATTGGGGCGAAAGCTTGGCAATGCAGGGGATCCGAAAGTCGGCTGGGAATCGGTCAACCCAGCTTCTGTCCAAGGGCGCTGCGATGAGCCGGGGCCCACGTCGCCGGGCCGGCGACACGTGTCGGACAGCCCTCGTCCAGCTCGCCCGCCACGTCGGCCGGAACCAAGGTGTGGCCCGCCTTCGGTTTCGGGGTGGACACAACCCCAAGTGCCTGAGCTGACAGCTCCGTACGGGCACGGCCCCCGCCGGAAATGCCGTATGTATTTATACGCAAACCAACAGACTATTGACACCCCATGCTTTCCTCTTCCTTAGCTAGCTAAAATTAACTTAACTCTCTCTCTCTCTCTCAAACACATACATACACATACAGAGACGCGCACACTTTGCTCCGATCGTCGTCGATGGAGCTTTCTCCTTTATATATCGCGGTTCAGTGAGCATCCTCTCGATCACCACAAAAGGTGGTGATCATAGGGAGCACGTGATCGTGACTTCTTCTTCTTCTTCTCCTTCTTCTTTCAGTGCCATTTTGAGAGAGGGTCTGTTCATCTAAATCTTGCAAAGTTTCTTCATTGGGTTGTTTGATTGTCTGCCGATATCCGAGGACAGAATGCTGGAGGACGTGCTCGATCCGCCTCGGCAGCTTCCGGCTGTAAAATTCTCTTGCCCTCTGAAACCGTCTCCATACCTAGTTCTTTTCTGTACATACACACAATGAATGCATGCATTGCATTAATCATGCAATTGTCTCTGCAAAGGAAAAAAAAAAAAAAAAACAGGATTTTGGTTGCAAGGCTGAAGCTTTCTTCCATTGTTCCATTCTCTCTTTGGACAAAAGTTCTGGGTTCTTTTCAGTCTTTGGTGTGTTTTGCTATACGATGATTTGCCTGAGCTCAAGATCAGCATGTGTCTGGTTTGATCAGGAAATGATCATCTAAACATTGTGTGCTTGTGATGAGGACACTACTAATGTCGCAGCTAGTAATGACACCTTAAGCTCAATGCATCATTTTATCTTTATGCCTTTTTTAGGTAATTGAATTTGAAGGAACTGCTTGAGCTTCAGGTCGGATTTCTGACATCATCTTAAAATCTGATAAGGATACCATGCACTTTCCCTTTGTATCAATCCACTTTTTCAAGAGAAAACGTTGTAATTTAGCCAAAGTCTTCATTATCGTCTGATGACCATTGAGTTGATTACAGCAAACTACATTGATCATTAACATGATAAAATATATCTATGATAATATTTGTTTGGTCATATTACAGTCTCATACTTCGATAATTTTTTTTTTTTTTGGTGAAATACTTTGATATAATGTTTGTCCAAGTGAAAAGCTCAAAACTCTTGCTTTGATCATTTTGAGAAAGCTCTGAAACTCTTCCATGCTGCCTGTGCAATAGCTTTCTGGTTTGAAGATTACGAGCCTGACTTGTTGAAACTCATGTAGGGACCCCTTATGACATCGCTTCAGTGTTCTCATGTCACCTAATGGCTTCTCTTTGAATGCCTCTCCATGAATAGTGCTTTGTCAGATTAGGCATCCTATATTTTACCTCACATAAGCATGCAATCAAAACCTGTCTTCGCATCTGCTATCTATCTGTTGCATATCACAAGGCGCCAGAAAAATTGCACATACTCTTCCTGCTTTATTGTTTGTCAGAAAGATGACACTGTTCACCTTCACAGAACTTGCTTTTCAAATCACTTTAAGAATCCAAGCATCATCATATGCCTGTCCAGAATTTATGTCCTCTTCTAGTAGTTTAAACATCAAGAAATCTGCTAAAATGGTTAGAGAGACCAATTGTAGTGTATGGATCATAAACATGAGTAATTCGACTTCTAGTGGTAATTGATATGCTTTACTAGTCTTTGTTTAACAGATTATTGTTGTTTAAACATGGAGTTGCATCTGTTGTTCTGCAGGATGATATGTCAAGCCCGTTAAGTGCTCAACTGTTAGAAATTTGCGACCCCGAATTATTTTCAGAAAGTATACAGAACTCTGAGATCACATCGTGTTCAAACTGCTGCTATAGAGAGTACCCCAATTCCTCCAAATTTTCTTTACCTGAAGATTTGCAAAACTTTGGCGATCTCCTGCAGGAAGACCATGGCATCAATACTAACACGACAGCCACAGCTCCTGCCACGACCACAAGTAAAACCATGACTGCTGGCACTATTAACCACAACGGAAATCAAACAACAATCTTTGATCCGCAAGAAGATGTCGATAATGACATTTCTGATTCGATTGATTTCTCTCCCTCCCCTCCGTTTTCAGTTTCCCCATTCGTCTGTCCTCAACAAGACCACCTGTTGATGGATTTCCCTTCAGTGCAACTAACAGAAAATCAACTTCCACTGACCAATAGCACTGACGGGCTACCAAATTTTACCCGCGAAACTATGTCACCATTAATTGGCCCTCCATCGATTGCCTCAGTGTTCAAACAAGATTGCTTTTCGTCTGTACCTCCATATATTCCTTTGGACCCTGCATCGCCTTCGTGCCCCTTCGCTGGCTCAATGAGGACGTACATGCTGGAGAACATGACTGGTACATTATCTGCAGATAGGCCGGGGATTTTCTGCGGAAGTGTTCTAATAAAAGCAGATTTGCAAGCTCGAGATCTGGATTACCAGGCTGACAATAACAGTGGAATCTTTTGCTCAGATCCGACCCAGGTGCTTATTCCTGAGGACATGCAGGTATTGACAAGATTTTACAGCACATTATGTGTCATTTTAAATATGAAGTTTTAAAGTTCAATGCAGTTGGTACGCCCATGGCATTAAATCTCATGGGCTCTTGTAGTATTTGTGGTGACAAATTCTTATGGAATTGTGTCGATTTGATACCGTGTAAGGCATTTTGCACCGAAAGCCAAAAGCTGATGAATGCGAATTCAAGTTCTGCACCTTTCGCAACAGATATTTCAATCTTAGAAGACCCAACTTACAAAGTAGGAAAGCTCTCAGTTGAGCAGAGGAAGGAGAAGATTCATCGGTACATGAAGAAGAGGAACGAAAGGAACTTCAGCAAGAAGATTAAGGTCTTCGTTCTCTTCTTCTCTCGCATCATTCATGTTTCAGTTTACCTTTTGTAGGACAGTAACTTTAGCTGAGGAAACTTTCCTAATATCTGCAGTATGCATGCCGCAAAACTCTGGCGGACAGCCGTCCGCGAGTGAGAGGGAGATTCGCAAAGAATGAAGAATTTGGGGAGAACTCTAGGCTCGCTTGTAGCCATCTTGAGGATGATGAAAAGGATGAAGTGAGAATAACTTTCCTTACTAAAAATCTGCACTGGCCATGCCATATCTGTGGTTCAAAAGAAACTTCCAAAGATCAAGCGATGCCTTGCGAATCCTGATATCTTTGATGAAGATGAGAACAAATAAATAATCATCACAAACCTGATAAATATCCTTCCCTGATCGTAATACATTAGTAACATAATAACACCTCCTTGGCTTTCGTTTCAGGTGGTTGTGAAAGAAGATGACATGATGGATTCATCTGATATCTTTGCTCATATCGGTGGGGTCAATTCCTTCAACTACTCTATCCAATCTTGGATTTGAATAGCCAGATCTTACAGACTCGAGCAATTCCATCACTCAGTTTTGCAGGACTCGGTGAAGCCCGGATCTCTGTTTCTGCAGACCGGTTGACTAAGAAGAGCTAGGGTATCAATACATGAGTCAGGACTAATTAGTATGACGATAAGAACTAATGTACTTTTGTATATAAGGTCTGTATGTTATCAAATATATCGATTAGAGTCTGTAGACCTGAGACTGGGAAATAGATAATCACAATTTATACAAAGAAAATTTATGTAATTACATGACACCATATTCAGGGTTTCATGTATACAAAGAAAAGCAAGAAGTTAATTTTGACAGTTTAGACAAGATCGTGGAATCGTTATATGTGGTTAGATGTTTTCTGAGGCTGTGAACCCTTTTCTAAGAGATATTTGTTTTCTACCGAAGATATGGCTCAGCGTTTTAGGAACTCAAATTTTGCGTACCTTCTCATTTCTCAATGCATAAATACATTTATGTAATTCGATTTTTTGTCCAATGCTTTGATAGGCATTCTAAAATTCCCAGAAAATCAACATTGAAACCATATCGATCTTGCATAATGCTGCTGTTCTGTGCCCAAAAATAGGGACTCTTTTCAGGCTGATAAGTTTCAATAAGGATTGGTAAATATGGATATATTGTTGGTAAAAAAAACACAGTGACTTCTTTTTTATTTTTTTTATTTACATGTTGGTAACTTGCCAATACTTTCATAAAATGACAACTTCTTTTATGATGATTGTAAATTAGCAATTTTTATACTACTTACCCATTTTTATTTGCATAATTTACCAACACTTCAATTTTTCTAGCTCTCCTATTACTAGCCAAAGTTAGAGTGAGTCATCACTTTTGTACGATTATATTACCAACTAGTTTTCGGTTATCAACTCTTATTAAAATTACTTATGAATCTCTTATTGGTTTTCCTAATTTACCAACTTTCTATAAAGTTAAATTGATTTTTTTTTTTTTTTCGTTTTGGTCACCCTTCTCACTATTTCTAGAGATTACCAACCTAATTATTGTGACTCACAGACTTTTCTCCATTAAATTATCATCTAATGTTGTATTGTCAAGTCTCATTTAAGTTACATACTTACTGAGATATAGTTGTTTCTTTTAATTGTCCAATTTTTTTAGCATTACAAACTTTTATATGCATTTCCCAACGACGTGTTTAGAAATTACCAACCTTAATTAAATTGCTCACCAAATTTTCTCTGATTAAGTTATCAATTAATTATGGATTACCAAGTCTTATCTGAGTTACTTATTGAATTTATTTTTCTTTTGTACCAAATTTTCTTATCTTTTACCAATTTTCATTTATCTCTCTTAATTATGCCTTAAATTAATCAATCCTTTCAAGAAATTTCTAGCTTTAATTTAAGTACTTTATCAACTTTTTTCCAATTAAGTTATCCACTATTTTCAGATTACCAACTCTTATTTGAGTTGGATACCAATTTTCTTTTGAGTTACTTATTCAGGAAATAAAGTTGGTAAGTCACCAAATAAACATGGGAAATTTCATATAATAATTCGTAAATTCAAGGTGCTGGTAAGAAAGTTAAATAAAAGTTAATAAAGTACTAAGAGAGCTTTTCTTTATTTGAGACAAAAGAAGTTGCTAATTTGAAAAAATGAAATAAATGTTAGTAATTAAGTGAAATAAGCACCAGTAACGGAAAATTAATTGGTATCTAATCGTATAATTGGTTTGGTAAGTAACGCAAAAAAAGAAGCAACAACTCAACAGAAAAATTAGTACTTTAAAAAACCAAATGATAAGCAACTCAAATGTGAGCTGACAATCCAAAACTAATCGATAACTTAATTGGGAAAAAGTTAATAAGGCATACAAAAAATTTGATAATTTCATGCAATAGTAGGCAAATTCAAAGCTGGTAGAAAATTATAAATTTATCATTATCAGAGAAAAGATAAGTCAGTAATTTCAAAACAAAAAACCAACTGAACTCAGTAACCAATTCAAATTAAAGAGGGTAATACAAAACTAGTTGGTAACTTGATCGAAAAAGTTGGTCATCGCTCTAATAGAAATCAGTAATTTCTAAAGAGTCAGCAAATTTAAGAAGTTGGTAACACATGCAGATAAACATAGCAACTTAATGAAAAAGTTTTTAAAAAAAAAAAAACTTGAGAAGACAACGAATTAAGTAAGTAATTCAAATAAGATTTGGTAATTCAAAACTATTTGGTAATTTAATTAGGGAAAATTTACCCAAATCACACAAATAAAGCTAGGCTGATAGTTTCATAAGGTAGTTGGTAAAATTAAACTATTGACAAGAAATGTAAATAAAATTGGTAAACGATGAGAGAAGCTCTGTTTGGTCAGAGATTAGAGAAGTTGGTGTAGAAAAAAAAGAAAATAAACATTTGTGAGTAACTCAATTAGGAGTTGTTAACGCAATATGGTAACTTAATCCAAGAGAAGCCGGTAATCACCCTAATTGAGATCGATATTTTCTAAATATAGGCCATAAATTTAGAAAAAATGACAAGTAAGGGAAATAAAAGTGGGAACTTTATATTGAGTCAGTAATTTTAAATAGTAAACGATTGTTAACTTAATTGGAGAAAGATGATAAATCACTGAAAAAAAGTTTGTATTTTCATATAATAGTTAATAAGTTTAAGGACTGACCAAAAAAATAAATAATAAGTTTAAGGTGTTTGTAGAAAAAGGTACAAAAATTAATAAATGATAAGAGAAGTTAGAAATTTGTAAAAACCAAATAAACATTGATAACCAATTCATATGAGAGCTAGTTACTTGTTGGCAACTTATTTAGATAAATGTTGGTAAACACTCAAATTAAGAAGGGTAATTTAAAAAAACGAGTTGATAAATTTTACGTGTTTAGTAACTGATAGACAAGCAGATCAACTTAAAGGAAAATAAAAAAAAAAAGTTAAAAGTAGCTCGAATGAGGCTTTGTACGATAAGAATAGTTCCGACAAAAAAAAAAAAAAAAAAAGCCAAGACTAGTTGGTCACCTAATGTGAGAAAAATTGGCAAGTTACGCCAATGAAGTTTGTAAATTCATAGGTGCGTTGATAAAGTTAGGGCGTTAGATTAAAAAAAGTTAATAAATTAAACAACCAAGTAAGCATTGGTAAGTAACTCAAATTATAATTGATAGCCAAAAACTAGTTGGTAATTTAAGTGAAAATAGTCAGTAGGTAAATTTATATGGAAGTTCATAAATTTAGACTTTAATAAGACAGATAAATAAATAAATAAATAAAGACAATAAGAGATAAGAGAAGTTGACAATTTATCAAATGTCAAAAAAGAGTTAGTTTCTTCATAAAAGTATTTGTGAATTGCCAAGAAGTTGCCGACAAATAATGTCACTGGTATTCTTTTTTTATCAATAATACCCATGTAGAAAAAAAAATTATTTTTTGAAATGGAAGAGTACGGTCGGCCTTTTATTATGGGAACATTTGGAAAATTCACATCGTTATGGATGGTTTTTGCTATTCAATTGCTGCTATGCCTGCATTCGAGACTAATCGCAATAGTGTCTAAATCGTCGGTTCCAATGTTGAAAAGGAGTAGAAGATTCTTCAAAAAGCCTCTTCATTTTCTAACATAGCTTTTTCCTTTTTTGGTCTGTCATTTTCTAATATAACTTGAAAAGTCGAATAAGTGTTTATTTCAAGTTAATTCTTCTGGAAAACACTGTCAAGACTTTTGCAAGCTTTTGGAATTCAATTCTTTTTCGCCTTACTTCTTTGCTTTACAAATCGGAGGAGTTCTGGTGGTAACACGCATGGCAGCCTTCCATCACCATTGACATGAATTTTGAACTTGCTACAATTGACAGTGATGCTATCAGTTTTTTGGTAGCTATGTTATAATTATACCATCGTTTCAAATCTTAGGATTTCATTGCCTTTTCGTAATATGTAATAGGACTCAACTGCACCTTCTAAATATACTTTTCTCAATTATACTTTCATGATAAGCTTTTTTTACTTCATTTTACTTTTAGAAAATTTTAGAACTCAATTATATATTTAAAACAAGTTTTAGAACTTCTAGTATATTTATCCCAAAATCTTAACTTGAGATTATGGCAGGTTGAACCAAATAATTAATATAATCTATGCATTTGAAATGATCGGATACCAAGTTAGATGGCCTAGCGCATTTTTTTCCCCTTACAAAAGCTGAAGAAGGATCATGGTCTTACTATATTCACGGTAGCTACTATATTTTTTCTCGAGAGACTGCTCATTGGTGCAGTCCCGATGTGTTTTTCCTGCAGCATTTGGCTATTGGGCAAGACTAAGGTAAAGATGACAATGGGTATTGACACGAAGGTTGGGTCAAATGTGTTGTCTAGGCCGGTCCATAATCTAAAGGGTACACTATAATATATGGACTAAGTCGAACCCGAGCCGAAGTTGGGCGTTTAGGCAATTTATCGTAAAGTCTTTGCCAAATCCTTTGCAATTGCCCGTTGAGCCTCTTGGGCCTCGAGGCTAGAGGGATAGTGTAGTTGCCATCGCTTTCTTGCCTTTTTCTTTCTTTTTTCTTTTTTATGGAATTATGCCAAGATATAGATTTTTGCAGGTATTTTCCTTCCAAAATATATATAGCAGATCAACGAATAATGCAAATGTTTCATTTAAAAATAAAAAAATAAAAACAATTTGTAAGCACATTAAATAGTGGAAGATTAAAAATGACAACTTTTTTTAAATAAAAATATTATATATTTATTATGGTTTGCAGTTTGGGGACACATTGTAAGCATTTGCAAACTTTGTAAAAGATCAAGATACGATACTTAATCACATCTTTGCACTGTGATATGATTGAAAAAAAAAAATCTGGAGCGTTTACAAAAAGGATACAATATTACAAATGAGAAAAGTTAATATCTAATATATCTTGCACTGCGTCATATTAGGACGACTTAAAATGTTAGCACCTAAGATATATAAACATTTACAATGTTTTATGTTAGGATGGAACCTGACATTGCAATTCTTTTGGCAAAATGTCATAAGATAAAAATCCTTAAATATTGACGATACAAGATATCAAGGGAAATTTCATTTTTTTGTCCTTATAGCGTGCAGAGATTTTGATTTTGGTCTGAGTTATAATTTTAATTCCTGTACCATTCTTCGACGACAATTTAGGTTATTTCATCAAATTCCGGTTCAAAGTATGCTGAAATTTGTTGAGTCAGCATCTAAAACAAATTAGCGAGAGAGCCAAAAACATATTCTCTCTATTCTCTCTCTTTTCATATCGTCTTCTCCAACCTTTAGCCATGGGTCCCCTCTCTCTTTTGTTGATTTTGTTTGCATTTTATTGTTTTTTTACTTCTTTTTTTTTTCCCGATTTAGATTTGGAAGCTCTCTTTTTCCAATCTAATTCTCTATTTTAGATTTTGAACACTCCTGATCTAGTTCTAAATCTAGGTCCATCTTCTCCCGATCTAATTTGAGAGTTTAATAAATATGTTTTTGGGGATTCGGTGCCTCTCTACTTTGTTTGTGTACAGGTTTCTTGCCTCTAGTTTCATTGATAATTGTAACAGTTTTGGTATCTCGTTGAATTACAAAGATTTTGTTAGATCTGTGTTTATTTAACCTATTCTATTGTCTCCATACGACGGTCCTGTAAAGAAAGCCGAATCTAGGTATGCACCACCAACTGGCAATGTTACAATTATTGGAGAAGGAATATTCAGTGTGTGCTTATTAACAAATACTCCATATCCAATGATCGACTGCGGATTTTATTTGACAGATCCGCTCTTGCGGAACGAGTTTGTGCTCAATTTTGCTAGTACTACGTTGATCATCCTTGTTTTCTGGATTTGGTTTTGTTTTTCAATATTAATATTTTGTTTCGATTTGCTTTGTCATGAAGATCATGTACTTATGCACTCTTTTAAGTAATAAATATAATTTTCTTTTGATAAAAAAGAAAAAGAAAAAAGAAGAGCAGCTAAAACAAATTATAAAGAGCTTGAATACTTAGTTGCCACGTGTGGATAGATGGTGCTAATTCAACAATTAACTTTGGATGGAAGTGTGGGTAGAAGGTCTTACATTGTCGCCAGAGAATAGCACGGGGATTAGAAAAGTAACCAACCCCATTATAAGGACAAAAAATGAAATCCCAAAATTATAATGACGAAAAACATAACTTCTCTACGTTGACACTTGAATTTTTCCGATAATTAAAGTTAGAAAATTCCATATTCGAGATTCTCAATCACGACTCTTGACAAAAAAACTAAAATAGTGATATAAATGGTCTCTAAACTTTGACCCAATGTGCAATGTGGTCCCTGAACATTGGCCTAGTATACAATATGGTCTTTGAGTTTTTAATTTGTTTGATATAATCTCTAAAATTTTGGTACATATTCAATATAGTCATTAGATTATATGAAAAAGTTCAATGCATATATGAAAATATTGAATATTGTCATTCCATTAATTCGAGATCATGGACTGTATTGAACATTTTCATATAATCCAATGACTATATTGAACATGTATCAAAATTTTAAACACCACATTACACATTGTACTAAAGTTTAGGGACTACATTTCGCATTAAACCAAAGTTCGAAAACTATTTATAAAAATTTAGCAACTCTTTAGTATCTCATTGCATGTAAAAATTAGGAGCATCGCATTTCATTAGTAATTTTGTATCATTTTTTTTTTCAATAAACCAAGAGTTGACTTTTTATAGGTTGACTATTGGTCAAACTGGAAAAAAGAAAATGTCAACTCTTGTTAAAACATTACAAAAACGTGAAAAATCGCATGTAGGTGTCAATATTAACATAGGCATGTAGATTAGGCCCTTAAATTTAGAATTTTTATAAAATTGGCCAAATATTGACCTTTTGGCCAAATAGAAGAATTTGACCTTTAACCAAATAAATTAGAAATTAGCTTTAGAATTTTGCTAATTTCTAATTTATTTTAAACATATGATTTAAGGACAATGAAATTTAGAGATTTCGGATCCAATTAAAGAAATTTCAGCTTCAGGAACCAATCAACCACTTAAAGCTATATATTAGGCACCGTAGGATTTGAGTTAATATTAGAGATCTTGGATCCGATTAAACATTTGATTTAAGGTAGCTTTTTAATAAAAACAGGTGTTTTGAACGATCAAAGGCGTCTCTTTTAATCCAAAGCGTTTTTACGTCCACAAACGGGGGTGGCGGAGACAGATTTTTCAGAACCATTTTTGCTCGCCCCTCTCCACGTGGTTAGCCATTGTTGCCGTCATTTCTCGCAATCTCGGAGCCTCACTTTCCCTCCCCATTCGTCTCCGTTTTTGGCCGTGAAGACTTGGAGTGATCTGTTCTCGCTAAAGGTTCCATTACCGGCGCTCATCGTCACCGGCGACACTCACCAGAACCTCGTTGCACAAGTTCGACCTGTAATTGCGACCGAATACAGCATCTACGGGCACGAGCATCCTTAGTTTGTCCTGGTCAGTCAAGTCTACAAACGCGGTTGTATTTTTTTTTTTTTTTTTTGGTTGTTTTTGTGAAGTTCGTCTCCGTTTAAGACTATCCGCGTTTTGAATGCACGTCGACGTGGTAGTGATGGTTTGATAATGATTCGTAAAATTCATTAATCCATGTGCTCACCACCTATCGGACAAAATGTTTGAACCAAGGTCGTATATATTTTCCTCTGATCTTGACCTGCATCGAGTGTATAATCGAGTGTGCAGCAATAGGAGTCACTTAGTAATAATCTTTTATTAACCTCAGTACGTGATTTTCTTTTTCCTTTTCGAATGTCACTGTGAGTCTGTGACCACATCTCCTCTTCTCCCATTGTCTTTTGCTCTGTGTTTCATGTAGGAACGTACATAACAAGGTCAGGCAATGGTCGAGACAAGGTCCCTATTGCATTAGCCTTCTGTTGTTCATTCTCCTTGTGTTCGTGAAAAGTGGTCACCGTTGACTAACGGTGATGATATTTCCAATAAGGGCAATAGTGGACGATGTTCCGGTGGTGATGGATTGACGTAATTCACGATGATGTCTTGGTTGTGCTCGGCTTGAAGGTTGAAAGCGGTATCCATCAAAAGCTTTGAATTTTCTGAAATTAACCCAATTTTGAGAGTTCTTGGTCGGCAATGTGAAGAAGGTGATATAGGGGACTTTGCTAGCATAACATTTTTTTTTTTTTTTTTTTGCTATTGTTAAAATAACAGTATGTTGTGAGTCATATATTTTTTAAGAAGTATACTTTACAGTGATTTCTAATTATTTGTTATTTATTTTTTTGACCCAAAACATGCTATTATTCTCACAGTAGAATAATGATAGTTATATAAGTATTTCTCAAACAAAAAATAAGGAAGAATGAAAAAAAAAAAATAGAGAGGAAATGGAGAAATACACCCGGGGCCTATTTGATAACATGTCGGACAATGCCTAATTCTATTATTTTATTCCTTGGGATAAAAAAAGAACATAAATACGTTTGACAATGTTTTTGTTCTCGAGAATAAATTTATTTATAAGAATAGATTTGGAATAGAATAAGAAGTGAAAAAAACAAAGTTGCTTTTTTGTTCCTCTGAACAACTCTAGATTCAAGCCCAAACCCATTTTTTTTTTCTTTTCTTCTTTTACTCTTCCTTTTCTTCTTTCCCAAGCTAGTCGCATAGCCATGGCGATGGCTAGTGACTTTGCAAGAAGCCTCAATAGATTTGGCGAGGCAAGCCTTGCCTAGCCACTGCAAGGTCAACCCTCATTGGCCCCTGATGAGGTTGAGCCTCACCTAGCCTCGGTGAGGCCCAACTCTTAGTTTTTGTGGGAAGTTTGATCTTAATTTAGTTATAATTTGATTGATGATTTTTGGGAATTGGCTTGATAGATCCCCGATTAATTCTTGTTAGAATATGATTGGGGTTGTTCAGCTTTGATAGAAGCATTGGGTTAGTGATGCGTTGAGCTTAATTTGCTTTTAAATTGGGCTTGAATTGCTTTGAAGATGGGTTTGATACACGAGCCCAATTTGTGTCCATGGCCCAAACCCGAGAGTATTCGCAAGAGCCCATATTGGGGTCGGGCCCAAGGGCCCAGCCCTGTCCCCATTTTCGAAATTAAAAATTTTAAAAATTAATTAATAAAACTTCGGAAAAAATCGAAACATAAAAAAAAAAAAAAATCAGAGAATAGCTTAGGCGTAGACATTGATTAGATTGTTAGTTTTAGCGCTAGATTTAGTTTAGTTTCATTTTAGTTAGCATATATAGTTAAAAAATTTTAAGCAAATGCCTTTGATATAGTTTAGTTTTGGATAGGTTGATCTTTTAGGCAAGAAAATGAACTCAATTACAAGGCAATGTGTATTTTATATTTGGTGCTTTTTTGAGTTTACTATCCTACACTTTACTTTCATTACGTTTGTTATGATTGCTTACTTTTCTTTGATTGCGCAATCATGCATGGATATCATCTAGTGACATAGGATAATTAAAATGGTCACAGATTGCTTGAATCATTTAGGCAAACAAACTAATCAAGTTAGTGTATCAAAAAGCTACTAGTTAGATAATTAATGTAATTAAATCCTCCTCTCTAAGGGTGCGTAGAAAGTGAGATTTTTCCCATATCTTACTTGGCTCCTAGCCTACCTCAGTAAGTTAGTAGTGACGGTGACGCATCATGTAGAATTTTCATAAGGTTAACTGAATTAAAATGTAAATCCAAACGTCATGTAAGGTAAGAGTTTGGAAGAATCTATATCGATTGAGGATTGTTGATCGTCAAATTGACATTGCTTCTAAACTTGTCATTTTTCCAATTGTTGGTTGGGAGGGTTGTGACACCGCAAAATATTAAAAAAATTAAGAGATTGATATGGAGCATTTTTGCACTACGCTGGTCACAAGCCTTTATAAAATGTCGTAACCTTAAGAGGAAGGAGGGAGAATCTGCTCGGTATGTTAATTAACTTCTTACTTTTTGAAATGTTATTTACTTGGTAGCCTTCAAAAATACATTCATTTATTACTAAGACTTGTTGCTAAACTTGTTTAGCTCTTCTCCCATGTGCGTGCATTTATCATTTGACTATATCAGAAGCATTTGGTCCATGAGTCTGAAGTTTTCTTGCCAAATGAAATCAACAGGATACCTTGCTGCGTAGAAATTCAGCAAGATAGCCAAATTTGACTGCATTAGTCGGAACACATACATCCATATCATGCATTGACTGCAAACTTCACGTGAAAATCACGTCATTCAAGGCTCTTCCTTAATTTGAAAGATTTATTTAATAGGGAGCGGTTCAAGTTTAAAAAAAATGAATCTCGGTCTCTGAAATTGTGCAGGAGGGTGAGGTTTCCTCACTACGCTCTCTAATCTTCCCTTCTTCGGTCTCAATTCCCGATCAACATTGACCTCACCAGCCCTAGACGACTCATGGGCTTATACTTGGCCTCAAGCCTTCTCTTCCTCTCGTCTTGGCTCTCAAACTTGTAGTGGGTGGGACATCACGCGTAGGTAGAGAAGGCATCTCGAATGATCTTTTGCCCCAGTCGACAAGTCCAAGGCAAGGCTGACATGGAGGGTCGTGTTCGTACCATCCCTTCGAGCGACGATGAGGTCATTTTGGAGCTCAAGGAGGTTATGGCTTTGAAAAGAAGGAACATGATGATGGGCTCCAAAAGAGCAATTTAGCTGTCATCGTTCTGGCGATTATATCATTCAAATCAAACATACCGTCTTTCGCAGTAAGAAGCAATGACAGTTCTGGCGATTAGGATCAAGTTTCCTCGCATGAACAGCATTTGGCCCACTTGTTTTACCGCTTTGGCCCATTTCACATCATCTTGGAAAAAAAAAATGAACGAAGGAATACCATTTCATTTCATGAAATTCTTTGTACCAATAAAAAAAAAAATTAATATCAGGAAAATGGGTAAAACCCTTTCCTTTCTTATTGTAAAGATTGGTGACCGTCACAAATGAATTAAACTGGCCATTAAGAGCTTCAAACCTCTATACCCCTATCATCATCTCAATTTTTATTTACTTCTATCGAAGTAAGACGTTAAGAGCTCATATTCTCTCTATTTTAACCACCTTTCTTCTACTTAATATCAATTTGCCAAACCCAAAAGTTACAATTTTGGGACCTCTATGCATCGATTTAATAATTTTGATTCTTCATTACTCATTTTGAACCTTTGTATGGAAGCTCGTTTCTCTACGTTCTAACCACCTTTTTCTTATTTGTCGCGACCTAAATTTCGAGTGAACCACCTAGGGTTTGGCTAATGGATTATTAAACCTAAACTTAGTTCGAGCTTTCCCAAGCCCATAATAATTTGCGACTTAGATTCAAGTTCTTAACATGCAAATTTTTAATTAGGAATTACCACTAATCTATTTTTGGTGGGTTGATTAGAAATCCAAGTAAAGTAGTAGGAGATTTACTTTATTTCTACAAATAAGAGATTATGAGTTCGGGGACTTAATTACACAAGATTTCTCTAAAGCCCTTTCGATACCTTTATCTTTTATTTCGAAAAATATTTTGCAGGCAGCTTGAATTGATTTTAATTTATCTCCTTAACATGTAAGGTGTTTATGCGGATGCGCAAACTACCAATTGAACACCCAAGAAAACATTGAATAAATTACAGGACTTATCTCATAACAACAAAAGCATCTGTAATGTTAGATCAAAATTCACATCGATGGTCCTAGATATGATTTCTAATTAATACATAATTTCTTTTTTGTTTTCACTTATTTAATGAAAATCATGTAATGCATGATACTAATCTAACATGAAATGATATGACACGACAATATGACCTAAACTATATGACATGAGTAAAGTAAATTTTTTTTTCTTAATGAGCATGCAATCTATCCTAGAAAATTAACTAATTTATTCTAAGACAAATTTTTGGATTTTTCATGAAATTCGAAATTTTTAAAAAAATGCAATAATAAAATATGCAATCTAAATTAACTAAATGACCTAATTCTAATGACGGGCAATTTCTAATTAAATGGACTTAGTAACACTCACTAAATGATGTGCATTTCATGAATCTAATCCTACATGACATGCGCATGATTTTTTTTTTTTTAACGTTTTTTTTTTATGAAAATTCGTATTTAAAAATTACTAAAAAATAAAAATCTAACTAAAGTGAGATATTATCTAATTTAAGTTAGGATTAGACTAATCTGAATCCCATCTTAATCTAGAAAATTATCTCGTCATGCAATTCAATCCAAAATATATTATCTAACCTAGATACTACATGCATTTTTTTTTTTTTAAAAGAACTATTCTATCATGCAACCTTATCTAAGAAAAAAATTCTAATCTACATGGAATGCAAATACATTTTTTTTTTTTTTTTATTTTTGGGATAAACAAAACAATTAAAAGATAAACACTAAATCATCCATGATCATTAAATGATCCATGATCATCAAAGATGTTATCCATCATCCAAATTTAGCTTCAAACTTGATTATTTCGCTAATAAAATCGATAAATCAATCTTAAGCCTTAAAAATCAAGATATCAATTTTACTCCCACGTGATTAATTCTTTCATCTAAAGCCATATAGATGGAATAAAAATTCGTGTGCGGTCGCGAATTGAAGCGGTACATCGGGAATTTCAACCATGTATCAAGATATATTTCAAACAAAGAGGCAAAATATCAAAGACTAAAATAAGATAAAATAAATCTAGCTAATATGTTTACCTAATAAAATAAAATAAATCTCTACCTACTTCATGATGTTTTCCAAATTCAGATGGATAATGGGTCACGGGAATCACGGTGAGGAAGACCGACGATCCGCAGCATGCACGGTCGCTTGGTAATCATTGGACGTGTTCCACAAGACTAAGTACTTTGGAATTCTATCCGAGAACTTCAACTTATCTACGGGCGATGGAATGCTCTTGGACTTCTTATTTTAATCTTCAAACCACCAGACTTTTGTCTTCTTCTCTTCTACCAACTCTCAGCTATTGATGATGCCACTGTGTGGGATGGACGCGTTGATGTTCACCGGAGAAGACAAAGAACTTGCTGGCCGTAAGGGAGATATTCAACAAACGTCGGAGATGCAGGAACGCTTCAATGTTTGCTGGATTCGATGGACGTCTTGGCTGAGCAGCTTTCAGTGGCAGGTCTAGCAGCAATTAATCAGCATTGAGAGTCTGGTAACGGTGCAAGAAGGCAGCAGCGAATCTCCAGGGGCTCGATGTGCAGCAAGGACCAATGACGATGGAAAGTGCAGGCGTTGAGGCTCGCCGATGGGGTTTTGCAGCAGCGACGCTCTTGTCAGCACAACAAGTCGTCGGGATGGAGTAGCGGTAGTAGGCAGCAGGCGGACCAGCGGCTAGCAAGGGGCTGCTGTGGTGACGTTGCTCAGAAGGGGAGCTCGGAGCGAGGATAGCGAGGTCGTGAGCAGCGACGGGTCACGGACTGACGGGACAAGGGCTGGTGCAGTGCTGCGGTGTGGGGAACAGGCAGTGGTGGTGGTCCGGCAGAGGAGGCGAACTGTGGAGGCAGACAGCGAAGGCTGCTATGGTGCGGTAGAGACCGATGGGCGAACCAAACTCCGGCTGCTGGGTGGCGACGAGCAAGCGGGCGGCATCGTTGGGTCGTTGGTAGCAGCAGAGGCAAAGGGGGCTGTTGGGCGCTGGGTCACGGACGGAAGGCGGGCGACGCTGGCGCGGCGACAAGCTACTGCACGGCAAAAACAGGAGTGGCGGTGAGCTACTATGGGGCAGAAACAGGAGTGGCGATGAGCTGCTGCAGGGCAAAAACAGGAGCGGCGGTTGCTGTGGAGGCTCGGCTGCAGGTCACGAGCTCCAGCAAGCGTGGCAATGAGCGGGTTGACTGGTGGTCGCTCAGGCGTGGAGAGCAGCGAAGGCGGGCCGCAGGAGCAGCGGTGGCCGGCGCGGGGAACGGGCTGCAGGTGGAGCACGGTGACGATGGGTGGAAGCGCAGTGGGCGTGCGACAAGGGGGGCAGTGGTTCACCGAAGGAGAAGCACAGTGAATTTGCTTTTTTCTACTGTGTTTTCTCTCTCCTCTGCTGGCCTCAAGTCTCGAGAAAATATTGGGTGCGCCCGGCACTCCACGTCACCGTGTGCCCCGCCCAATCAGGGTGCGACACGTGTCGACACGTGGAGACGGGTCCCGCTTTTTCTTTTAGCCAAATTTTTGCCGCGTCCTTCTCTCTCTCTTCATTAATGGCCGTGTGTCAGGCGCCATTTTGAAAAATTTTCGGACGGGAGACTGAGGGTTTTCTTTCTTCGCACCTCTCTCAACTCTGCAGATTGTCTCTCTCCCCATTCTCCTCTCTCTCCTCTCTGTCTCTCTCCTCTCCGCCTCCGCTGGTTGCTTCCATCGCCCCCCACGCCGACGCTGACGCCGACGCCGACGACACTCCTCCGCCTCCCTCTCGCGACGTCCGCTCTGCTCTCTCTCTCTCCCCTCTGCGAAGTCGTGCCTCTCTTCCAGCGAAACGCGACGCCGATGGCCCTCCACCTCCGCCTCCTCCCCTGAACCCTACTCTGACGCCGACGCCCCTTCGCCGGTTGCCTCCGTCGGCGTCAGAGTCCATCGCCCCCGACTCCTCCGCCTCCGCCTCCGCTTACGCGCCTGACGCCAACGCGTCGAACCACGACAGCGAAAATGGAGGAGAGAGAAATGACGAGCTCGACGGCGCCGGCAACGGTGACGAAGCAGTAGACGGAGACGAAGAAGCAGAAGCGCGCGCGCTCGGGGTTCTGGACATGGCTCGTTGCGTCGGTCGCGTTCCGGCTCGCCCTCGTCTACCTCCCCTGGAACCTTCGCCTGTCCACCCGCCCCGAGGTCGCCACCCCTCTCACCAGCATTCGCCGCCGTAATGCCGCCTCTCTTCGCTCCGTCGATCGATTCCCGATCCCCGATCCCCCGCCCCCTCCTCCCTCGAAATCTTAGAGGTTCATTTTCTGATGCGATTTCTAGTTTTTCTTGTTTGTGCCGCCTGCAGTTGGCAAAGGCTAGGCGATGTCTCCCTACGCAGGTTCGGCTCCGTTCGATCTCTGTACGAAGGAAGCTGCTTGTTTGCTTACTGGTGTGTCACTTTTCCATGCTTTGATCCCTCCCATCTTCAATTTTCTTCCCCCCTCCCTTGAAATCTCGTTTTTTTAGCATTTTCACTTTGGAAAAATCTGGGTGAGGAAGTAGATTTTTGGGAGATGATTGATTAGTTTGGCATGTTTTCCGGGTTTTGAAATTTTTTTTGACTGAGGTGAGCTTGTTTGGGAGAAGATTATCATGCGTAATGGGTCTGGTGGCGCGATTACTTTGAACGGAGGAAGCACTTGAGTTATGGTTTTTTGACTGCTTCAACCTTTTTTCCTCCGAGAAATTAGGATGATCTGGTCTATTCTGAATCTGGGTCGCCATTCACGGCAAGCGTAAATGGTGAAACAAACTCCTCTACCTATTTATGTGATAGGACCGAGGATCATATCGATTATAGCTTTCTAAAAAGGAAACTTTATACTTGCATGCTATCCGTTTCTTTAAGGGATTAAAGCAACCTGCCATGTATGTGAATCGTTGAAGTAGTGAATGGACCCTGGAGATTATTCGATCGAATGATCATTATTGTTTTTCTTAATTATAGAGAGAGGTACTCATATTGCTTTTTCTTGGAATCAGAATTGTTACTGCTTAAGGGCATCTTAACTTCTTTCGGATCCAGGTTATGGTGCTGTTGGTTTCATCGTTGATTGTGAACATTCTTATCGTCGCACTGTGCAGCTTATTCAATATAGCTATTTCTTCATTTGTCTAATTCAAGAAAGAGCTCCTCTGCATTCTAGATGATGTTTTAACATATACACCGTGTGGTCTAAGAAAATGAGAAGTTGTTCTGCTTATAATTGTTATCTTGGCAAGTTTCATTGTGCACCTTATTTAGTCCATAGTCCCATATTTATGTTTCATGTGGAGACTGAAGTGAGGTGGAGATTTTGTGCATTCAACAATCTGTTTCTTGTTCCAACAGGAAAAGGGTCAGCCATTGCCAAAGTTTGGTGAATGGGATGTGAATGACCCAGCTTCAGCGGAGGGGTTTACTGTCATATTTAACAAGGCAAGGGATGAAAAAAAGATGGGTGGCAAGCCCGAATCTCCGGCAAAGGCCAACCCTCAAGTCAAACACTCTATTGATTTGAGCAAACCTCCAACGGTAAGTTGTTTCTTAGGAGCCTGGGAACAAACTGTTTTATTTATGTAGGATGCATTAATTATTGCAGTCATTTGTTCTATGATAATCTATTAAGGTTCCAGTTATGTAGTAGTTAACCTGTCTAATAATTAAATTTAAACTTTCTTATATGCTATGCTAGTCTTGATGAAAATGTAGAAATGGAAAATAGAACTCTCAAACTTGCAGATAGGGTAAAAGAAATTGATTTGACAGTGTCATAAAAACTAAGCAGGTTGGGCACTGCTTGCTCGTTAGTATTTGAATCATTCAAAATGACCATCCGAAAGATGTTATTATCCTTTATAGTGCAAGCAGGAATTGAATTTGAGTTGGACGCAATTGTTTGTGAACAAGTCTGCTGCTATAGATTTTATTTATTTTGTTTTCATTCTCCCAACCTTTGCTGCTTTGCTCTCTTACCGTGAATTCTTCGTTGCACGTAGAAGAAATGGTTTTGCTGCATTCAGAGCCCAGCAGAATCTTGACTAGGTTCTCTGGCGAGGAGCTTCCAAAAGAGACGCGCGTTGTTAGGCTAAAGCAGCCCCAGAATGTTCACTGGAAGAAGATACAAACAGTTTAGAGCCATTGTTATTCTTGCAGGAATAGCTCTTTGTGGTGTAAATGTGGGGTTTGTGGAGATAAGTAAAATAATGATGCGTCATGCTTACTATAATCTATCAGCAATATGCTTCTCTCTGTCTCTGCCTATGTCTCTCTCTCTCTCTCTCTCTCTCTCTTCCACTGCTTAGTTCTATTGTTAATTTATTGTCTGCTTTCTGTATTTGTGCATTGGATCTGTCTGTGAAATGTCTACACCTACTTTCAATCTGGTTTGATTTATTGTTATCCATCGTTGTTGAAGACATTATAGATACAAGCTTGTGACCCTTTCCTCTGTCATCAATCACGCTAACGGATGTTTCTGGTTGGGGGAACAGCGTGAGTCATAGCCATATGCATTTGTCATTTCTCTTTTATAGGAATTAAGGTGTCAACTCCCTTAGACATGGGAAAGGTCATCTCCACGAATCTTTTGCGTAGGGATTGTTCAAATGTCAATTTCGAATATTGGTAGTCCTGATCTCATAAGGAGAAAGGCATAATCTTGCCCTTCTTTGTTTTAGGAAAGGTTAGTCTTATATCGACAATGGAAGCAACAAAAATGTCTCTAATGTCATGCGTTCCTCAAAGAACATGAGTTTGCAAAATTTCGTGCATGTGAAACGACGATTGCGGTCATGAACCAGCTTTATCTATGGCCTCTTTTTCCATACATCATTGATGTAGTCGATTAACTCCACACATTCATACATCATTGATGTAGTCCATAAAATTCCACAAATTGGCAAAGATCAATCGACGTTTCGCTTTTTCCTCTCTTCCTTTTTCCCGCGACTGATGTGAATGACATGGCTCTAATATCCCCCGTACTAATGGTGCGGAAGCTACTTCTGTTACACAATCACCGCCAACGACCTCAATAATGAGACCAGGGTTCCAATCCCAGTAAATGCAATTCTAAAACTGTGGAGCTATGGCTGTCCTACTTACCAAACAACAAAATAAAACAAAGCTCTCTTCCTCACATCTTTTCCTTCTCTTTGCTTCAATTTGATTTGAGCTTCACTCTAGTTAGGAAGAAGTTGTAATTGCCATGAACTTAACGATGGAACCTAGTAGAATGCCCAATTTTTCTTCATGGACCTGACGCATTCTGTTTTTTCACCTCAAGGTCATCTATCATATAACCTTTTCACAAAGTAAACAGTTTCCTTGTCTATACATGTCTCCATGGATATTTAAAGAAAGAACCGACGACTGGCGTTGGTAACAAAAATCTCTAATTACTTTAGCGTCATCTGACAGTATCAATGTTAAACTCAAGAGAAACCAAGCTTCCTCTCAAAAAGGCGGCGGAGCAGGTAAACTTGGAGAACATTCGCCCCAACAAGTGCCGCTGACTCGAAGAAAGCCTTATGGACTGCCCTTCTGCTCATTGCGTCGTTCACTGCGATCACAAATCATCATAGAATGAGTATTCATTGAACCCAATATCTATGTATCGTCTGTTAGTGAACACAATATTTTATTAGCAAGGTCATCCCCATTCCATTTCGTGTGGCGATCAGACACACTTCAAAACATCTAGCAGATAACACAAGTAAACAAGACCCATGACCATTTGAAACCCAGTACACCAAGCACGCATCTTCTTTTTTGTTGCCTGCTTTGTTTTCTAAGTCCGCCTTTTCAGCTGCTGCCAAGTTAGGAAGGTTTTACTATTTTCAGGATCATAAACAATATAACCGATTAGTTACGTCAATCAGATGGATAAAAGGAGCTTGTCAAAGGCTTTAGAAATAGCTTTTAACTTGTCTTGTGAGACATCTACTTCTGAAGGTCTTTTAAGAGCAGAGGTTGTGAGAATCTTTGAGATTTAGGAGATAATAGGAGTCAAAACAAGCTATAGTGGTCCACTCAGCATTAAATAGGAAAGTTATTTCCATCAGAGATGAAACAGGGTTGGAATCCACTGCGATAATTAGCAAGAGGACTTGACATAAAATATCTTACCAATTGCTTGACGTTCAGTCTCAGCCTCCAGCCAATGCTGCTCAAACTGAATTTGTAGAGAGCCTCCTCCAGCTTCCCTATTTGTTCCAACAGGGGGTTGAAATGCTCTGCAGATACATTCACAGCAGATAAAAAAGAGACGCAGTATATTCTGTAAAGTTCGTTAGTTCAAGAGACAAGAAAACAGAAAAAAGGCAGAGTCCTACCGTCCTTTGCATGCTGATCATTGAATGTAAAATGGCCAACGTGTACATCAAAGTCGATGGTTTCATGATAAGGAGACTTGTTAGTAAAGCAGAACCGATGAACACCCTTATGGTGAGCCACAAACTCAAATTTCTCACTGATCTTGTCGTGAAAATCTTGAATCTGTTCACCAGAACGTCCTTTCATCTGACAATTTCAAAAGTTGCAAAGCACATACAGTTATTTAGGTCATTATCATAGGATTAAAGATCAATAAGAGAACTATTGACAGAATCGAGAAATGTAATAATCAATATATGATATCAATCTTAATCATGTCCCGACAAACATGAAAAAGGAAAACCAAATATGCATATGCGAGATCTAGTCGAGCCATCTAGGCTGCCAAAGGTTAACAAAATTCAATGAAGAATTTCCTTTAGGAAGATAATCAGCATCCTTTACAAAAAGAAATACATGTGAGTACAGTAATTCCTTTAGGTTAACGAGATTTCGTGATACATGCTATCTGTGGAAGGGATCAAAGCATGGAAAAGTGACACACCAGTAAGCAAACAAGCAGCTTCCTTCGTACAGAGATCGAACGGTGCCGAACCTGCGTAGGGAGACATCGCCTAGCCTTTGCCAACTGCAGGCGGCACAAACAAGAAAAACCAGAAATCGTATCAGAAAATGAACCTCTAAGATTTCAAGGGAGGAGGGGGCGGGGGATCGGGGATCGGGAATCGATCGACGGAGCAAAGAGAGGCGGCGTTACGGCGGCAAATGCTGGTGAGAGGGGTGGCAACCTCGGGGCGGGTGGACAGGCGGAGGTTCCAGGGGAGGTAGACGAGGGCGAGCCGGAACGCGACCAACGCGACGAGCCATGTCCAGAACCCCGAGTGCGCGCGCTTTTGCTTCTTCGTCTCCGTCTACTGCTTCGTCGCCGTTGCCGGCGCCGTCGAGCTCGTCCTTTCTCTCTCCTCCATTTTCGCCGTCGTGGTTCGACGCGTTGGCGTCGGGCGCGTAAGCGGAGGCGGAGGCGGAGGAGTCGGGGGCGACGGACTCCGACGCTGACGGAGGCAACCGGCGAAGGGGCGTCGGTGTCAGAGTAGGGTTTAGGGGAGGAGGCGGAGGTGGAGGGCCGTCGGCGTCGCGTTTTGCTGGAAGAGAGGCACGACTTCGCGGAGGGGGAGAGAGAGAGCAGAGCGGACGTCGCGAGAGGGAGGCGGAGGAGCGTCATCGGCGTCGGCGTTGGCGTCGGGGCGATGGAAGCAACCAGCGGAGGCGGAGAGGAGAGAGACAGAGAGGAGAGAGAGGAGAATGGGGAGAGAGACGATCTGCAGAGTTAAGAGAGGCGCGAAGAAAGAAAAACCCTCAGTCTCCCATCCGAAAATTTTTCAAAATGGCGCCTGACACGCGGCCATTAATGAAGAGAGAGAGAAGGACGTGGCAAAAATTTGGCTAAAAGAAAAAGCAGGACCCGTCTCCATGTGTCGACACGTGTTGCACCCTGATTGGGCGGGGCGCACGGTGACGTGGAGCGCCGGGCGCACCTAATATTTTCTCTCAAGTCTCAGTCTCCCTCACGTCTCCCTCTCTTTGCTCTTTGTACTTTTCTGCCCTTTTTCTGACTTTCCCCTTTCCTCAGCCGACTTCTCTTCTTTTTTTTTGTGTTTCCTTCTTGAAAGGAACGGAGAAACAAACGAAGCCCCCAACCGAAGAAAGCAAGAAAAGTATTTTTCTCTTTTTTTGTGTTGAATTTCTGACCTAGAAAACCGAGAGAAAAAACCCCCCGACGTGATAAAAAAAAAAACCCCTCGTGTGGCTGTATGTATCAATATGTATGCCCTCCTCAAAACCCTATACAAACAGCCTATTTATAGGCCAAGGATTAGGGTTTTAATTTTTCCAAATCCATATCCACATCCACAAAAATTTCTTTTTTGAACACAATATTTGCTTTTCTGAACATAATATTTTTTCACACTTGCCCTATCCAAAAAAATATTCCATCATATCCCGAAAGATTTCAAATCCTTATTTTCACGAGATAATTTCCGATCATAAAAAGAATGGCTTGGGCCAATTTGCTCGCTTCGTGGACTTAGTCGGGCCTGCCAAGTCAAAGCTCGAAACACTAATTCCAACTCATCTGCCACAAGTCCAATAAATAAATGCAAAAAATGCAAATTAAAAGTAAATGCACCTAAATTTATATGCTATGCAATTATTATTTTTTCAGGGATAAAATTAACCTCTAATTTTCTATGCAATAAATAAATGACTGGATCGCCAAAATTTAGGTGTCAACAGCTGTCCTTCTTTGAAAGTGAGTTCGTAGAGGTTGCCTTCAAAGATAAATTTAGACCTAAATTTTGACCATGAACATGCATTGAATGATGATTTTTTGTCGGAAAATGAATTCCATTTTAAAATGCAATTTGAGTATTTTTTTTTGATTTTTTGAAAATGAATACAATTTTAAAATGCAATTTTCATGATGCATGGAAATGCTAATGCCAATACATGATGTGAAAGGAAAGAACATACCTACAATTACTTACTAATCAGTGCGGTATAGCATCTTGAGGTACATGATAAATCCTCATTTACTCCACAAGTACCTAGTTTTTACTCAGGTTCTTTGAAGAATCTAAGAGGTAATAAATTGAGACATTGAGACTGAGAAGAACATTCACATCCAATGTTAAATGTTCAATGAAAAGAATTGAGACATCTAGATCCAAACTGAGATGTTAAGATTTTGAACTCGATATACCTAGATCCAAACTAAGGTATAACGAGAAATGTTGAAAAACATTCACATCCAAAGTGAAATGTTCAACGAAAATAATTAAGACATCCAAATCCAGACTAAGATGTCAAGATTTTTGAACTCGATATACCTAAATCCAAACTAAGGTATAACGAGAAAGGTCGAGAAACATTCACATCCAGAGTGAAATGTTTAACGAAAAGAATTAAGATATCTTGATCCAAACTGAGATGTCAAGATTTTATGCTCGAAATACCTAGATCCAAATTAAGGTATAATGAGAAACGTCAAAAAAACATTCACGTCTAGAGTGAAATGTTTAGACGAAAATAATTAAGACATCAAAAGCCAGATTGATATGTCAAAATTTTTGAACTCGAAATATCTAGATTCAGACTAAGGTATAATGAGAATAATCGAAAAACATTCACATCAAGAGTAAAATGTTTAACGAAAATAATCAAGACATCTAGATCCAGACTGAGATGTCAAAACTCGAAATAGCTAGATTCAGACTAGGTATAACAAGAAATATAAAAAAATTCACATCTAGAGTGAAATGTTTAAATGAAATAATCAAGACATTTAAATCCAGACTGAAATGTCAAGATTTTTGAATTCGAAATACCTAAATCTAGACTAGGTATAATGAGAAAAAGATCGAAAAAATTCACATCCAGAGTGAAATGTTTAACAAAAAAAAATAAGACATCGAGATCCAGACCGAGATGTCAAAATTTTAGGACTCTAGGCTGCAAAAGCATGTCAAGTCGATAAAAGAAATTCGGGCTACGGAAGCATGCTGGTTCGATAAAAGGGACCTTAGGCTATGAAAGCACGTCGGTTGATAAAGAGAGACTCTAGACTACAAAAGCACGCCAGGTCAAGAACTCCGGACTATAGAAGCACGCCGGGCCAATTAAAAGAGACATCGGGTTATGGAAGCACGCCGAGTCAATGAAAAGGGACACTAGGTTATGGAAGCACGCCGAGTCAATGAAAAGGGACACTAGGTTAAGAACTCCAGGTTATGGAAGCACGCTGGGTCTATTAAAAGGGACATCGAGTTACGGAAGCACGCCGAGTCAATAAAAAGGGATATTAGGCTATGAAAGGATGCCAGGTCAAGAACTTCGAGCTACGGAAGCATGCTGGGTCTATTAAAAGGGATATCGGGCTACGAAAGCATACCGAGTCGATGAAAAGGACTCTGCGCTACTAAAGCACGTCAAGTTATATCAAGGAACTCCGAGCTACGGAAGCACGCCGGGTCTTGAGGTTTCAAGGAGCAACTTGAATAGCATGTATTACTTAGTCTTCAAGGAAATATTACTTGTCAGACATGATTAGAGCAAAAGCTTGTATGCATTCATAAAAAAAGTAATCAATCTGAATTACCTTAAAATGCAAAATTTAATGAGGTTTTCATCAATTCAATCAAGGTTTATGCATGATGACTTTACCATCTTTGCATCACCCAAATTTCCATAGGAGAGAATCTGTCATTCAAGACAATGACATGGATTTCTTAAGAATACTAAATGAAAGACTTTCAGTTAGAAATGACTTACACTCACTCTCATTCAGAAGGGCTATTTTATGAGAATCACTCCATCTTATCATATCGACAAGGATCTGAGTATTCTCGCAAGTGGTACGACCTTACCAATCTAAGAGGTCTTTAACAGGGAACGTACTAAGGACTTGGTCAATGGCTTAACAAAGGGACTCTTTGAGTCAAGGCAATTGAAAGAACAATTCTATAATCATTTCCTGGTTTACAAGTCAAGAACCCTACAAAATGAGAGAAATAATCTTACTCGCACTTCTTCGAGCGATGCTTAAAACATGTGAACCCCTACGTTAATTCAAGTGCCATAATTAGAAGAGACTTTGCAAGGGACGTAACATAGGTTGGGTTCATGGGTTGAGAAACGAAAGGATCATTAGGCTCAAAATATATGTAAATGGTGAGAGTTGATGATCATCTTGGCATTGCTACCAATTTTCCCTTCACTAGGGATTGTCATTATAAATGCACTATTGATATTCACTCTTTGAGTACTGCTTCATTGGGATACAATTTTTGCAGCTGATAGTCATCTATTCGACATTTCTATAGTCATTGACCTCACTTTTACCAGGCACATTGCTTTTTTTGCCCCCAGTTTTCATTCATTTTTTTTTCACTTCCTTTCTCATGGGCATTGACTTTGCTTTTACTAGGCACACTGCTTTTTCATGCTCATTAGTTCTATTTTGACTTCGATTCTTACACTCAATGCATATGTCATGCCATTATACTTTGAATGACACAAGGGTCTTCATCTGTCTTTTGGCTTGCCCCAATGTGGCAGATGATCACCAACTGGGTTTGAATAAATGAAATTGCAGGCTCAAGTGGGCTATGCAAATAATATAACTATATAAGATAGAGAAAGAAATGCTCTTCATCATCCTAAGGCACTTAAATTACCACATGATTTCAATGTAATAGCACGACTTAAAGATTGATGCAAGTGAGAGCAACAAAATTTACTTCCATTTTCTTTACCTTATGATGCCATCTTACCTCCAATTTGCCCCAATGTGGGGTGGTTCTTGATAGGGGTAATTTGAAAGAATTTCCACAAGTGTATGAGGCATAAGAAGTTAAGCAATGGATCACTTGTAATGTTTGGGATAAAGAAATGAATTGCCTCTCATCATTTTAGTTATCGTACATTTCATGAGAGAACTCTTTACCTTGAGGATATGGACTTTTTATACTCATCTCACAAGTGTATAAGCAAGGGTCTGTGTATAGGATAAGGCTCACCTTTCATCATCCTGATTTGTCTCATTTCACATTCTGAAGCATTTGATCACTCCAATGAATTGTCCATCTTGACAAATCTCTACATGAAATTTGTGAGTTAAATAGGTAAAATCACCATGGAAACTTTCTTTTCAAAAGAGTCTAGCAACTTCACACATGAAAAGATTTTGTGACTTCAAACAGACAATTTACTATACTAAAAAATGCTCTCACAAATATGAAAAACATGATTTTAAGCGTTCATTCAAGGAATTGTCCCATAGAGGGACTCTCTCAGTAATGGGTATCCTTGGATTGCCCCTATCGAAAGGGAACAAACAAACAAATCAATCAATCGAGGCTAAAAATCCGATCTTTAATTTGATGAATTCTTACTTTTGCCCTTGCATAATACGTGCATAAATAGGATACTATGCAACATCAATGTAAATTCAAATTGCACCTCTATTTTGGCTTGGATCGAGATTTTAACTCATCCATATCACTACTAGAATCTATAGTGCTCCCAATTTGTCATCTCTTTCACCAAAGATGGATAGTCCTCTTTTTACTTGCCCCTCATTTTATTAAGTCTTTAGAAATGTGCTCTCAAACATGTTGAGTAACAGTTGGGCCAATTGATCTATCATCGCAACTTGATGCGCTTTTTTCAGGTGCTCTCTTATCGGGCCAATAAAGTGATGTTTTAGGATCATGACTCGTGTGTGCTTGAATTCTTCACCCTCCTTGGTCTTGTGATACGAACCCTCCGAGTCAAATATTCTTCTTTCCAAATACGTCACCAGTCTCTTCATGGTGGCATCAAATTCGGCTATCTCAAGAAAATGAGATGGTTCAAAAGTCCTTATGGCTCTCTTCTTCAAGTCATAATTTCTTACTCATTTTGATCCATCATCTTAACTCTTGAACGTGTACGGATGGGCGAGTGGGATAGCTCCATAATCACCTATTCAAATGAACGGGAACATGTAAAGATGAGGTGTAAATAGAGAGCCAAATAATCGATTTTTTTTTTCATTTATTCATGAAAAGTTTGTACAAGAAGAGAATTTCCTAAAAAAAGAGCTAGAAAAATAGACACCCTAGCAAGACCAAATTTCCTAGACATGAATTGAAAAATCAAAATTTGAAACTTCCTAATAAGAACAATAA
This sequence comes from Eucalyptus erythrocorys, assembly GCA_014182555.1. Lineage (NCBI taxonomy): Eukaryota > Viridiplantae > Streptophyta > Magnoliopsida > Myrtales > Myrtaceae > Eucalyptus > Eucalyptus erythrocorys. The sequence continues at coordinate 38,277,995 of CM024604.1, forward strand.
AGACAGGAATTGAAAATAAATTTCCCAAAAAATTTTCAAATGATTCATTGCATGGCAATTTCCTCATTTTATTTCTAATTGACAAATGAATTAGATCAAATGACTAACCTACATTGTCATGGATGAACCAAAAGTATGACAAAATAAATTGCAAGGTATAGGGACAGAAGACTTATTTCAGCAAGAAAAATCGACAACAATCATATAGACAAGCACATGAAATGTGGGGTTTGATTTCTACTCTAGACAGGCTTAGCAAAGTGAAGTTAGTAGGGTGGGATGACTAGTTGCAGCCTCGCATACTAAGTCAAGTCCTTCTAACTTTGGCTTAGTCAAGAATGATATCCCAATGTGACGTAGTCTCGCGGACAGAGGTAAACATACTTGACACCAAGAAAGAAACTTTCGAGATTGAGTTGGGCAACCTCTATTATGTGGCCTCACGGTTGAAGTTGTATCCAACTCAATATTATCCTAAGTATCCTAACGTGGCTTAGGTCCGGCGGCAAGTTGTGTGTGCAAAAGTGTAGTACAAAATGCAAAGTATGCACAAAAATTTATATCAAGCAATACTTCATATGTTAAAGTAAACTATACATTCTTACACCTCCCTGCAAAATAAAGGTTAGCAAACACTTCCCCTTATACCTCTCATCCTATAAAAACATTTAACACCTTAAACATTAGGGACGTATTTGGGATTCTTGCTACCAAACAAAAATATTTTGTCAAAATAGAAGATAAAACTGGCCTAAGTCCACTAAGAGCTTTCAACTCAAGTCCCCAGGGGAGTCACCAAGTTGTCGCGACCTAAATTTCAGGTAAACCACCTAGGGTTTGGTTAATGGATTACTAAACTTAGACTTAACTCGGGCTCTCCCAAGCCCATACCAATTCGCAACTTAGGTTCAAGTTCTTAACATGCAAATTTTTAATTAGGAGTCGCCACTAATCTATTTCGGTGGGTTGATTAGAAACCCAAGTAAAGTAGCAGAAGATTTACTTTACTCCTACGAATTAGAGATTGTGAGTTCGGGGATTTGATTATGCTGGATTTCTCTAATGCCCTTTCGGTACCTTTCTCTTTTATTTCAAAAAATGTTTTGCAGGCAACTCAAATTGATTTTAATTTACCTCTATAATATGTGAGGTATTCATACGGGTGCGCAAATTACCAATTTAACACTCAAGAAAACAATGAATAAATTGTAAGACTTAACTTCTAGTAACGAAAGCATCCGTAATGTTAAATCAGAATTCACATCGACGATCCTAGATATGATATGATATGACAATATTATCTAAATTATATGACATGAGTAAAGTAATTTTTTTTCTTAATGAGCATGCAATCTATCCTAGAAAATTAATTAATTTATTCTAAGACAATTTTTTGGACTTTTCATGAAATTCGAAATTTAAAAAAAAAATGCAATAATTAAATGTGCAATCTAAATTAACCAAATGATCTAATTCTAATGACGGGCAATTTCTAATTAAATGGACTTAGTAACACTCACTAAATGACGAGCATTTCATGAATCTAATCCTACATGACATGCGCATGATTTTCTTTTTATGTTTTTTTTATGAAAATTCGTAATTAAAAAATAAAAATCTAATTAAAGTGAGATATTATCTAATTTAGTTAGGAATAGACTAATCTGAATCCTATCTTAATCTAGAAAATTATCTCGTCATGCAATTGAATCCAAAAGATATTATCTAACCTAGATACTACATGCATTTAAAAAAAAAAAATTTCTATCATGCAACTTTATTTAAGAAAACAATTCTAATCTACATGGAATGCAAATGCAATTTTTTTTTTTTTTTGTATTTTTGGGATAAAGAAAACAATTAAAAGATAAACACTAAATCATCCATGATCATCAAAGATGTTATCCATCATCCGAATTTAGATTCAAACTTGATTATTTCGCTAATAAGATCGATAAATCGATCTGAAGTCTTAAAGATTAAGATATCAGTTTTACTCCCACGTGATTAATTATTCCATCTAAAACCTTATAGATGGAATACAAATTCGTGTGCGGTCGCGAATTGAAGCGGTACATTGGGAATTTCAACTATATATCGAGAAATGTTTCAAACAAAGAGGCAAAATATCAAAAACTAAAATAAGATAAAATAAATCTACCTAATAAGTCTACCTAATAAGTCTACCTAATAAAATAAAATAAGTCTCTACCTAATTCATGATGTCATGAGGGTGACATTTCCAAATTCGGATGGATAATGGGTCACGGTAATCACGATGAGGAAAATTGACCATCCGCAGCATGCACAGTCGCTTGGTAATCATTGGATGTGTTCCACAGGACCGAGTACTTTGGAATTCTATCCGAGAACTTCAGCTTATCTACGGGCGATGGAATGCTCTTGGACTTTTTATTTTAATCTTCAAACCATGACTTGACTTTTGTCTTCTTCTCTTCTACCAACTCTCGGCTATTGATGATGCCACTGTGTGGGATGGACGCCTTGATGTTCACCGGAGAAGACAAAGAACTTGCTGGCCGTAAGGGAGATATTCAACGAACATCGGAGATGCTGGAACGCTTCAATGTTTGCTGGATTCGCTGGACGTCTTGGCTGAGCAGCTTTCAGTGGCAGGTCCAGCAGCAACCGATCAGCATTGAGAGTCTGGAAACGGTGCAAGAAGGCAGCAGCGAATCACCAGGGGCTCGATGTGCAGCAAGGACCAGTGACGATGGAAAGTGCAGGCGTTGAGGCTTGCCGATGGGGTTTCGCAGCAGCGACGCTCTTGTCAGCATAAGAAGTCGTCTGGATGGAGTAGCGGTAGAAGGCAGCAGGCGGACCAGCAACGAGCAAGGGGCTACTGTGGTGACCTTGCTTGGAAGGGGAGCTCAGAGCGAGGCGGACAAGCAGTTGGTTCGGAGCTCCCTGTTCAGAGCGAGGCTAGCGAGGTCGCGGACCGACGGGACAGGGGCTGGTGCAGTGGTGCGGCGCGGGGAACAAGCAGTGGCGGTGGTCCGGCAGAGGAGGCGAACTGTGGAGGTGGACAGCGAAGGCTGCTATGGTGCGGTAGAGATCGGTGAGCCAACCAAACTTTGGCTGCTGGGCGGCAACGACCGAGCGGGCGGCGTCGTTGGGTCGTTGGCAGCAGCAAAGGAAAAGGGGGCCGTTGGGCGCTGGGTCGCGAACGGAACGCCGGCGACGCTGGCGCGGCGGTGAGCTACCGTGGGGCAGAAACAGGAGCGGCGGTGAGCTGGTGCGAGGCAGAAACAGGAGCGGCGGTTGCAGTGGAGGCTCGGCTGCAGGTCGCGAGCTCTAGCGAGCGTGGCAACAAGCGGGTTGACTGGTGGTCGCTTAGGCGTCGGGAGCAGTGAAGGCGGGCCGCAGGAGCAACAGTGGCCAGCGCGGGGAACGGGCTACAGGTGGAGCGCGGTGACGACAGGTGGAAGCGCAGTGGGCGCGCGGCAAGGGGGCCGGTGGTTCACCGAAGGAGAAGCACAATGAATTTGCTTTTTTTTTTACTGTGTTTTCTCTCTCCTCTACTGGCCTCAAGTCTCCCTCACGTCTCCCTCTCCCTTCTCTTTGTACTTTTCTGCCCTTTTTCTGACTTTCCCCTTTCCTCAGCAGACTTCTCTTCTTCTTTTTTTGTGTTTCCTTCTTGAAAGGAACGAAGAAACAAACAAAGCCCCCAACCGAAGAAAGCAAGAAAAGTTTTTTTCTCTTTTTTTGTGTTGAATTTCTGACCTAGAAAATCGAGAAAAAAAGCCTCCCCACGTGATAAAAAAAAAAAAAACCCTCGTGTGACCATATGTATCAATATGTGTTGCCTCCTCCAATCACCTATGCGAACAGCCTATTTATAGGCCAAGGATTAGAATTTTAATTTTTTCCAAATCCATATTCACAAGGATTTCTTTTTGAAACGCAATATTTACTTTTCTGGATACAATATTTTTTCACACTTACCCTATTAAAAAAAATTCTATTATATTCCGAAAGATTTCAAATTCCTATTTTGACAAGATAATTTCCAATCATAAAAAAAATGGCTTGGGCCAAATTGCTCGCTTCGTGGACTTAGTCCAGTTTGCCAAGTCAAAGCTCAGAAACACTAATTCCAACCCATTCACCACCGGTCCAATAAATAAACGCAAAAAATGCAAATTAAAAGTAAATGCACCTAAATTTATATGCTATGCAATTACTATTTTTTCAAGAATAAAATTAACCTTTAATTTTTTATGCAATAAATAAATGACTGGATCGCCAAAATTTAGATGTCAACATTATTTATGCTTTACATACCTAGGTATACCGACATGGCCATTGCTGATGTTTATTGCTTTATAAGACTGCGAAAAGGTCTCACTCACCCTCTCACTTACTATGTCAAAAGACTTGACATTCAATATAATTTCACTAATCATTTGACAAAAGTAAAGATCAATCATGAAGCTCTACCACCAAAGAAAAAACAAAAATGAAAATGAAAATCTCCGTGGACTTTGATTGCAAATGTCACCCAATGACATCCATTTCTTGTTTTCTTTTATTGGTATTCTCCTACCACTAGACTGGACGCTTGGGGATTGACGGGTTTTCACCGGTCCATAGTAATTCCTTCCCGTGAGCATGGAAGGTGTGCAATCTTTTCCCAATCTTCACCGCTCTCTCTTTGGCACCTCTCTTGCAAAACGGGACACCCAGTGATATACAATGTCTTCAAGGAGGTGAGGCGACTTATCCCATCGGGCAAACACATTAACTTTGAGCAGCCAGAAACGTCAAGTTTTTGAAGAGTGGAGAAATTGCCAATCCATTCTGGCAAACTCATTAGATTCTCACACCGACTAACATTGAGAGATTCCAGAGTGGTGATATGTTGAATCCCTTCAGGTAATGCCACTACTTTTGGAAGACAGTAGAACGTAAGATGACGGAGTTTCGCAAGGGAACGCCATTGGGTTCCATGCTCATCGTCGTGGCTCGACACATCGAGTTCTTCACAATTGTAAATGTAGAGGCGTTGTAGCGAGGACAAGGACTGCATGCCACGAGAAAGACTCCTTAATTTGTTACAATAGTCGAATGACAAGGTCTCAAGATTTCTAAAGAATGAAAGTAGAGTCTCAAGCATCGAGTGCTCCAAATCCACATTTTCAAACCATAGCTGCTCTAATTTAGAGAGGGGGATGAATGTGGATACCGCCATCCCTTTTTGCAACCACTTCATGCTAAACTCCCTTAACTCCAATTTTTTTATCTGGGGAAAAAGTGGCATTGAATTCAAGTGGGGACAATTTGATATCATTATGTACAAAAGTTCTGGGAATGAATAATATGAATTGTATAGCTGATGATCTTGATCTAGTTCCATCGGTTGCCTTCTTCCCCACCATCCTTTCAGGTTTCGACATTGTGAGAGAACCAATTGCTCTAGAGATGGGAGGTAGGGGGGTGCAGTATTAGATTGCTCTAGATCACTTATCTCTTCAATGAATTCCAACGCATCCAAGTGATCGAGAGTCAATCTCCTTAGGCAAGCGAGTTCACGTAGGGATGGTAAGTACTTCCATTCTCTACATGATTCGAGTGTGAGCTCAATAAGATTCGTGATGGAGGAAAGCCAGCTTGGTGGACTCTTATTCATACATAAGTTTATTCTCAAATGGGTTAGATTTGGGTGTGGTCTGAGGTTCTCCCATAAGATCAATTCGTCACTGTCGCTTTTGCCATCTTGTTGCTCCGTCGACCATGATAAGCTCAAGTGACGGAGACATTGCTTTTCCTTCAAATGACCCTTGTTCGATATTGGTTGAAGGAACTGCAAGTTTCGAAGAAGAATGGATCCGACCAATTTGTCTAAGGCACCCAATTCATCTAAGCTCCCCACACCACCGGGTACTTTATGGTCCATCTTTTGGACGATGTATAGGTTCAAAGTCTGAAGCTTAGACAAGTGGCTCAACCCGCATGGCATGTGGCTTAGTGATTCACACCCATCAATTAAGAGGTGTATAAGGTTGACTAATTTCTTCAAATCTCTTGGAAGTGTTGTAAGTTTCCAGCAGCCAGAGAGCTTAAGGGTTTGCAAGTTCACCAAATTCGTGATTGAATTCGGCAAATTCTGGATAGATAGGTTTCCAGAAATATCAAGAAACCTTAAGTGCTTCAATTGACTCCCCAAGGAAGCAGGGATCAAAAAATCTTCATAGCCAAAACCCAATGCTCGACAACACCTAAATTTGGAGATAATCTCATGATGTTCATTTGGAAAATAGTTCGGTTTTGATGTACTCCACTCCTTCAAAGAGAGAAATGTTCTTAAATTGGTCGCTTCAAGTAGCGAGGTCGCTTTTTGTAGCAAAGATGATTGTGAAGGAAATGATGCATGACGAATTCCTCTAATGATGCCGCCTTCATTGAGATCAATCATCTTGCACTCATCTCCGGCAACTTTCAAGGCAAGATCGTGCATGAGATCATGCATTTTGAACGTGTTCACCTCACCAGTGTCAACATCAATCTCTTGAACTTCAAGGAAGGACCTATGCAATAGATTCAAGACATAATTATCCCCTGTGTCATCACTCCCCTCCAATGACTCGACAAAGCCTTGTGCCATCCAGAGTTGTATCATTGTCTGTTTATCAAAGACATAATCTTTTGGAAACAACGCACAATACGCAAAACAATGTTTTAAATGCGATGGAAGATGGTCGTAACTGAGCTTGAGGACTTCCATAATTCCTTCTCCCGAGTCATCTATATTTGAAAGTTCACGCTCTTTGAAATTGAACCACTCTGTTTTCTTTTTGGTGTATAGAAGGCTACCTATTGTTTTGATGGCAAGGGGAACACCCGCACATTTTTTAATTATATCTTGACATATCTCCTCTAATCCCAAGTCAAATGATGTTTCCGCATCTCCAAAAGCCATTTTCTTGAATAAGTCCCATGACATTTCTGCAGATAAGCCACATAGATTATATTTAACTGACTTGGCATCTGTAGCCTCCACGACTGACAAAGAGCGCGTGGTTATGAGTATCTTGCTCCCCCTTGAACCGCCCATTAGCAAAGGCCGGAGTTTCAACCATCTCATGCGATCCTCATTCCACAAGTCATCCAAAACAAGCAAGTATTTCTTTCCTTCCAGTACCAGACCAAGGAGCCTCTGTAAAGCTTCCTCATTTTTATTCTCAATGCCTTCCAGTTTTTTCTTCACCTCAGGATCATCTTTGGCAGAGTTCAGTATTTTTTTGACGATCACATCCACATCAAAGATTTTAGGATCCCCATGGCACACCCACATCTTAAGCTCGAAACATTCTTTCACCTTTTCATCCTTGTACACCAGATCAGCAAGCGTGGTTTTTCCCATTCCTCCTATACCGATGATGGAAACAACCGAGACACTCTCTCCAGAGGAGATATCAAGCAAACGTTTGATGATACACTCCTTATCCTTTTCTCTACCAATTATATTTTCCTCGCGCTCAAAAGTCGGAGTTCTCCTCTCAGTAGGAAGTGTTGCCTCACTCTGATGCTCCTCTAGTTTAAAATTCCTATTTTTTTTCCTATTTTTTTCAATCCGATCCAGTTTGTTCCTAAGTCCCTCAATCTTATTACTCACTTTGAGGCAGTGTGCAAGCTGATTTGATTTAGAGAAGAAAAGGCGCACCTCTTTCGTCATCTTGTTGCCGGGAGTGACCTTCCGCCTCAGATCTTCGGTTGCGACATTGTCAAGCAGATCTTGTACATCGTACAGCACTTCCTTGAGACTCTTGAGCCAAAGCTTGACCTGGTTGTTGTGCCATTGCTGCTTCTCGGCATCCAAAAGCACAGCTTGGATGGTCTGGACAGTGTCGTCAAGGCTTTGGAGCTCGTCCTTGGCACAGCAGAGCAACTGGATCTTTTGAGAAGCGAAGGAGCCTCCAGGTTTCACCATTTCGGTGGCGAGGCTTTTCAGGATGTCAGTGGCAAGGCTGAAGAGAACTGCTTCCGCCATTTCAGAAGGCAACAAGCTAGGGCTGAGGAGTTCTTGAGAGGAGTTTCCAGATCTGATGCTTTCGCCGTGGGTCAATAATGGCTGTGGGTGCTTTTATTGTATCAATTATTCTCTCTCTCTAGACTTTGCTTCATCTGTCAGCAACCCAGAAAATAGTAGGCGAGCAAAATAGTGCAGCAAGCCGTTCATCTGTTGACACGTGTCGTCGGCCCACACGTAAATTATTCAAAATTGCTGCAGACCTTCTCTCTCTCCTTTGTCTCTCTGTCGATCCGGCCCCACGTTTGCAGCAGACCCGCCGACGCCAACTCCGCCTCCGAAGCCCCGGTGTCGCCTCCGGAAGCCGCCATCGCCTCCCGAAACCCCGCTTACGCTGTCCCCGCCCACTTCTGCTTCGCTCTTCGGAGTTTGACCTTCTGTCCTGATGCGTTCTCCGCGAAATTAGAGGTAAATTTTCACGTCCTCTTCCCCCTTGATTACACCGATTTCCTTCTCACGAGTTGCAGACGACGGTTGAGAACTCGGAATGATGAATTTGCAAATAAACTTTGAGTTCTTGAAGAGCGAAGTTGGCTCATCACAGGGGATTCGTTGGAGGTCTTTTAAGTCTCCAACGCCCATTGACTTGCTCTCAGGGCCTGTAAAGCAGGTTATTGAGAATGGATATGATGCAGGTATATTTTTCAATCCTGTAGTTAATAGTTGTTACTATTAATTTAGTCCCCTTGATGGTATGTTGAAATTATTGCTTATTGCAGTAGCCACGGAGGTGTTTAGTTGAGGTAGTGGTGCAAATTATCAGCTAGGAACTGGAAAATCTTGCATACGAAAGTTATTGTGCAAAGTTGGTTCACTGCACGGTTCCTTAATTAAGCAGGTGTCTGCAGCAAAGTTTCAGAGTGTTGCTGTTAGTACTCGAGGAGAACTCTTCACTCGGTGATTTGGAAGAGGTGGTCGGCTTGGGCATCCTGATTTTGACATCCATAGGTACCGTGTTAGTATCCTTCTTCTATCCATGCATGACCTTACTTTATTGTATTCGTTTCAGGAGCAAGAATATCGATCCAGAATTGTCTAAGCAATTGTATAGTTGACAAGCAACGTTACCAGAGATGCCCGATAAAGTTGATATGATAAAAGATTCCTGATAGATGCATCTGGAACAACGGCCTATCTGATAAATATTCCCCATTAGCCGCCATTAAATATTGAACTTCGGAAAAAGTTTGGATGCCAACTATTTAGAATATTTGATTGTTTGCGTTATATTTAAGTAAATGTGGTGAACTCAATGAAAGGACAAGTAAGTGCACATTCTTAGATTAGCTCATACATAAGGTGAACGGGGCCATTGACTATGATGTACCGAATCAAATTAATATATTGTCAGTTGGGAAGTATTACTGAGTCTCCATTACTTTTGAGCGCAAGTGATTGGGGTTATGGTAATCTTTCCATGGATGCGTGGTCGAAGAAATTAAGGAAAATAACATCAATGGTCCTTAAACTTTGGCTGAATTTTTAATTTGGTCAATGGACTTTTAATTTATTTAATATGATTCATAAACTTTACATTAATGTGCAATATGGTTCATGAACTTTTGATTTGTTCAATGTGGTTCATAAACTTTTGATAGACGTTATATTTAATTCATGTACTATATTAAAATGTTCAATGTTGTCCCTGATCCTCAATTAATAGATGGAAAACATTGAATATTTTCATGAAGTTCAAGGACGATATTAAATATATACCGAAAGTCTAGGATCACATTGAAAAAATAAAAATTTCATGGACTATATTGCACGTTGAGGTAAAGTTTAGGGGACCTATTGAAAAAATTAAAAATTCAGGAATCAAATTATGCATTGAGCTAAAGTTCAATGACCATTTGTGTCATTTTCCCTAATTTTTTCAGTCATGCATCCATGTAAAGATTGCCATAGCCCCAATCACTTTTGCTCAAAAGTAATGGAGACTCAATAATACTTCCCAACTGATAATATCTAAATTTGATTCGGTACATCATAGCTGATAGCTTCGTTCACCTTATGACCTAACTTAAGAGTATGCAATTTCTTGTCCTTTCATTGCGTTCACCATTCTTGCTTAAATATAAAGCAGACAATCAAATATTCCACATATTTGGCATCACAATCAAATATTCCACATATTTGGCATCCCTACTTTTTCAGAAGTTCAATATTTGATGGTGGTTAATGGGGGAATATTATCAGATAGGTTGCTTTATCAAGAGCAGAATCTCCTAACCATACCAACTTTATTGCGCATCTCTAGTAAAGTTACTCGTCAACTATACAATTACTTAAACAATTGCACATTAGGGTAAAATTCAGATATCATATTGAACAAATGAAAAGTCATAAGAGACCAAATTGCACAATGGGCTAAGATCTAGGAACTATTTGTGTAATTATCCCAAGAAATTATTATTAGTCAATCACAAAGTACTCACTCTTGCAATAATAGAAAATGGATTTTAAATATAACAAAAAAAGAAGAAGAAAAGGAAATGGATATTTTTTGCTGAGAGCCATCTTATTTTGCAAGAACATGAATGGACTAGGCTGTTTCAAGTGGGGGAAAGCATGCCGTAAGTTGTTGGGACTTCCCTTCAATCAACCACCATAGTAGTGGCCTATCTATGCCCATGAGAATCGCAAAGCTGTGGAGACTAATCGAGAGCAAGAGAGAGAAGAAGATGGAGAAACTAAGGGCATCTAATGTTCTAGATTAAAGTAGGATTTACCACTTCTTGACTAAAACGACATTGTTGTAAGAAAAAGAAATGGAAGTAATTGGAAAAAAAAACATATGTTGACATATCATGCACCTACTTTTTTTTTTTACAGGAAAAAATCACAAAAAATTCTAAATTATGCTCACTGTAACACATTTACCTTAATTTTTTTTTTTTTTTGTGACATGAAAACCTTAAGTATGTACCCATATGACATATTTACTCTTCGTCAAAATTCCATCAATATACACCATTTAAAATCTGCCTATATGGACGTTTGAAAGTCGACGGTATTGACAAAGCGTCCACATGATTGATACAAATGAGAGGATCTATACTTAGAACCAGGAATCACTAGGTCAATTGTAGCATATTTGCTATCCCAAATAGGCAAACCCTTGTTCAAGCCTTTCAAGAACTACCTTTTAGCTATGAATTACCTAGGAACTTAGTTCAGAGTATAGAGGGCTCAAGGATGTTAGGATAGTAACATTTCTAACTAGCCAAGCTGCATTTTTTAAAGGATCCTATCAAGCTGAAGAATAAAAAGTGTTTAGAGAGACGAGAAAATATTCAATGGTTCGTGCGCGCCAGGTCATCCGCTGACGTGGCGCGCACGTCCCACTCACATACCGACACCTGTCCCAAGCGAGACCCCCTCGAAAATGAGAGAAGGGCTTGTTTTCGGCTGGCTCGGCTTGGCTCCTGCAGAAGAAAGGACGGTCAGCGATTCCTCCCGCTCAAAATTTTTCTCTCTCCTCGCTTGAATGGGTGGGTTCTCTCTCTCCTCGTAAAATAACCAAGAATGCTCAGAGCCTTCCTCTGTTTCTTCTCCGTGCATCTCACCTCTCTTTGCCTCCGCCTCCGACTCCGCCTCCGCCTCCGCCTTCGACTCCGCCTGTCCAAAAGCCTCGCTCATCTACCTCTGGCATCTCGGTCTCGTTCTCGAGTGGCACCAGGCTCCTCGCCGCTGACCGGGCGTTGTCCCTGATGCTGGCCCGCTCAGTCGCGAGGGAGAACTCGGCGGACTTGGGCGGGGTCGACAGCGCGGGGAAGAAGGAGAGGCCTGCTGCATTTTCTCTCTCTCTTTTTCAACGGAGCGCGCGCTATTTCTTCCCGCTTCTGCCTCTCTCTTCCTCAAGCACTCCTCTCCTCTCTGTCCCAAGCCCTCTCACTCACCCCCCCCCCCAAGCGCCCCCTCCTCTCTGTCTTGAGCCCTCTCACTCACCCTAAGCGCTTCCCTCCTCGCCTCTGTCCTCGTCGCCGTCATTGACTTTCCAACCGCGGCTCCAAAAATCGCCGGCTGCCGACTGGCCTCTCGAGCTTCTTTGTCTTCTACTCCTTATTCGGTCCCGATTTCGGGCTCGAGTACGTACCCAAGGATTTTTAAGCAAAAGAGGTTTGCGAGGCTAGATATACTGGTGGCGGTGCTAAGTTTTGGGGTTTCGGCGACGCCGTGACGGCCGCGAGGGATATTGTGGTGGAGGAGAGAGAGGCGTATGGGTACCGTGAGACCTCTCTTTCTCCTTTGCCTTTTTTTTTTCTTTTCTATTGCCTCTGTCTCGCCGGAGTAAGAGCGCGGAGCAGAACGTCGAGTGCAGCGAGGCGAAGGGGGGGAGAGGCAATGTCTACTTCGCCCGATGCAGATTTAGTCGACGCCCTTCGCTCCCAGATCCATTCTCTCCAGACGACAATCGACGTACTCCTCTCTCTCTCTCTAGCGCTCGCGCCACTGGAAACGCTTCTTCCTCCTTTCTTTTCTATTTAAAATTCGATTGCGATTTCCCTGAAGCTGTAACTCGATCGAGCGGTTCGTACCCGCACGTGTGTGTGGGAGTTTCGATTGCCTGTACGAGCTGCCGCGTGCTAACTCTGTCGGTTTCGCGACTTGGCCTCCATTGCCTTTCAGGAGCTGGAGAAGCAGAACGCGCCAACCTTTCTTCTCGACTCTCTGGATGTTGCTGTCAAAAGGTGAGCCATTTCGATCCTCCCTTGATTTCACTGTCTCTACGACTTCTCAAATGAATCTTGATATCTTTGTAGCAGCCCGAAGCCGGTTTTGGAGTTGGGTCGAGCGCGCGTTTGAGCTGGGCATGCATTGTTTGTCGGTGGTTTGAGTGAAGGCATGCGTCTTTTGGTTGGCGCATTGGCCATGCATATAGGGGATAAGTGAAATTCAATGTTCCGTGCTGAATGCGATGTACTTGAGCTTATTGCTTCATTTTGTGCAGATGGAAGACAAGATCGGTTGTGTGGTAGAGGGAGGCGGAGTGGTCGATGGGAATGGCAAATCAATGAAGCTGGACAAGAAGACTAGGAAAAAAAAAGGTGCTACTGGTCAAACTTTTTGAGCTCCAATTGCATGTTTAATCTGAACCACTGAGATCTTGTATGTTTATTGATCTTCAAGTTCCAGTCGAGGGTTTTTCAGTGACTTGGGAGGTCAGTCTGTTTTCAGGAATGGGAGGAACGGTTTAAGTTCAAAAGTCAAACAATAATTAAGTGGCCTTCTTGCAAATTTTGAGAGGTTACAGGATACTATAGTGCTGAAGTTTCGCGGAGTTGCGTAGCAGGCTGTGTTAGTTGTGACTCCAAACAGTCTAAAGAAAAACAAGGGACCCTAAGCGCTAAAACTGGACATAATCAAAGCATCGATATTGTTGTGCGAATAGTTTTTAATACTAAGTTTTATAGGGTTCAAGTTAGTAATTTCTTACAACCCTGTTTCCATAGAGATGAGCATGCTGTTCGGCTAAAGTTCTTTCAATGTGCAGCCATATTTTAGTGAATGTTGTGATACCTCCTGCTGCAGATTTCAAAACAGGAATTCTCGAACACCATCCAAGGCGATATGTTGCTCTAAGATTGATGTATTTTGGACAAAGGTACAGATTGTAGCCATTGTACTGTTTGTCATACAATGCAACTGTTGCATCATAAAACGATTTTAATCTGGTGTAGTATATTATCTTTCCCTTTGTCTTGATTTTGTATGTTCTTAAGAGGCAGCATGGAATATAAAATACTCTAGAAATTGTGAAAGTTTAGCTGTTATTAATAATTTTAGGATATTTCTGCTATGGAAGCATTCATGTTCTAAAAAAAATTGAAATGCGAGGGTGTCACTGCAGAAATCTCTTAAGTTGCAGAATCTGTCACAAGTAAATGTGTAGTGGATGTGATTCGCGAATATGTGACTAATTTTCTGTTACACCACATGGCAAGTCCGACTAATTTCCTAGACATATGAAATCCTGAATGTGTTGTGCCTTAGGCCATTGAATGTACTGTGGCTTTTCTTTGGCACAATGAAATCGCTTCACTTTTGCTTTATTTTACAGGTTTTATGGTTTTGCCTCTGAAGCACAATTGGATCCAACTGTCGAGGTCCGGTCCTACGTTCCATCTTCTCCCCAAAATTTTCATTCATTTCAGCATTGGGCCTAATGGAAGATATGTGCTATAAAAGAGGGTTCTACTTCTTCATAAGATTTAAATTTATGTTTTCAGTAAGGACACCTATCTTTCGGTGCACTAGTAGATCAGTTTGTACCATGCAAGCAAAGTCACTGAGTTTCTGCTTATTATCAAAGATACATGGAAGAGTTCTTTAATATTGTGCAATGCGAATGTTTAAATCATGGATGCTGTCGATTTAACATCAGCAGATGTTCCATTTTGGCATTTTTGACATTCTTGGTAGACACCTAATTCATTTCGATCCGAATCCCATCATACTGATTTTGGTGTCATGCAGTCTGAAATTTTTAAAGCTCTTGAGAAGACTAAGCTTTTAGTTGGTGACAAGTAAAAGTCACAGTACTCAAGATGTGGCAGAACAGACAAAGGAGTTTCATCTTTTGGACAAGTAAGTTCAAAAACTGCTACTCCGCTTCTAAGTTTCTTGATGGATCGGTAGATTGTTATTTTGTTCACAGACGCTAGATTGGGTTTTATCTTTGACTCGCTATTCCGTGCAATCACCATTTCCTTGCAGAGAGAATGTGGGTCTTTGTTTCAACCTGTATTAAATTAATTTTTATTTCTTTTTGTTCTTGATCATAACGGCTGACCAAGAGAATAACATTACTGTACTGACCAAAATAAAATTATTACTGCGAAAATTGTACCTTCCCAATGATGCAAGCTTCTATTGGATTCTTAAAGTCTTGTGATCTTTTTGTTCAAAAGCAGGCAGCAGGTCTAACCATTAAAGGACAATCTATTTAAGATGATGCCAAAAAAGAGAAGCAAATTGATTCACAATAACAATAGTGAGCTTTTTATATGAACCAGTATTCAGAAATACAACTGGTGTACCTAGTTCCAAAACCTACAATAGTTTGTATGTTAGTAAATGTTACTACAACAGTAACAGAAGGCTCATGTCAATTATAACCTGATATTTGCTCTTTGCAACTGCATTAAATCTGTGATGTCACTAAACTTTGTCATGGTGATGGGAATGGCTTGAAATGGGGTGGTGATTGCTGTGGTGATAGCTGTGAGGGCTCTTATAGCATTGTATGAGCGAGCAATTGAGATATACGCCTCATTAGTTAATATTAGTGATTATCATCAACCTGGTAAATAGTTTACCTTATAAATCTTATTTAAATTAGATGATTGCTATATGTTATGGGCTTATTGCTGTTGAGAATATGTGTGGCCTCTCTGAGTCAAGAAATTAAATCAATTCATCCAACTGGCTGTCTTTTTTCTTGGCCCCGATGTGTGACTGAAATTCTTAGGTGTCGAAGCTGGGAAAAAGGAAGCAGCAGAAGTATTTGCTCGTCAGAAACGGGTTTTGGCTGTACTCAATGAGGCCAGGTATCTTACTAAAACAAGCTTGTCTAAGATGGAAACTATCAGCTCTTAAGGAACGGGGAACACTTAAAGAAATTGTTGAGTGGGGTGGTAGAAACATGGATAAGAAAAAAAGCAAGCTCGTAGGCATTGCAGATGATGGACAGAAAGAGATCCGCATTGAAAGGACAGATGAATTTGGCCGAATAGTAAGTTTTCAACGAAAAAAAGATATTAATCATAAAGCCTTGTAATACTAAATTGTCCATTATAATTTCTTTTGCCTCTGACAAAGAAACGCCAATTCATTACTTTGATGTTTTTATGCCAATCTTCTTGTTTTGAATGTTTTGCAACAGTTAACCCCAAAGGAAGCTTTCCAATTACTTCCCCATAAATTTCATGGAATAGGGCCTGGCAAAATGAAGCAAGAGAAGCACATGAAGCAATACCAGGAAGAATTGAAGTTGAAGCAGATGAAGAATTCAGACACGCCTTCTTTGTCTGCAGAGAGGATGAGGGAAGCTCAAGCTCAAATGAAGACACCTTATCTTGCGCTTAGTGGTCATGTTAAGCCTAGGTATGTTTTCCTGTGTTAAAAAATCAAGTTACTAGTTCTTTATTCATTGGCATTTAAGTACATAGCATTTTAGATTAATTTGACTTTATAAGATGTCAATGTGGAGTGTCTTGTTCCATGACTAAAGTGCTTGACTGACTTTTCGCTTTGCTGCCTCAAATTTTCTATTTATCCCAAATCCCTTAGAGCCTGGGCTCTGCTGAGGAGATGTTTCTGTTTGCTAATGTATAGCTTCATGGATCACTGCCTGGATGACTCTTTCCAGATTATATTTACCAGACGTTTGAGGGGAATCTCCAGTTTCAAGACTTGTGAATTTGTTAACTTAAAAATCATAGCCTATGACCATGCATTATAGATCAACCTATAGATGTCTCCATCTTTATTGCAGAATACATGAGGACATGACCCTTCATCTTGATGCAGAGGAAGTTCTCGTTTGAGGAGACTGTTTCGGGTCATCTCGAGAGTGACACTGATCTGTAAATTCAAGGCAGGGGAGTGACAATCTATGGAAATCACAATTCTTTCATGGGACTGGAAGCTTTAGGGTGCTTTGCAGATGGTGGCATAAATTCTTCTCTTGAAGACTTTGAGCATTGACAGTGAGCAATGAAACCGCAAAGATAGGGATGATTAGACAAATTAAGACACCTCTGTGTAAAGCTTTTGTTATAAAAAATAAGATTATATTGTTAGTTGATGTACATTCGTCTTACTCAAATGTTGCAGGTGCTAGATTAGCATAAAGATGAGTTAGTGCGGGCGCTTAACTAGAGTGAGGTTGCTGAGTGGTTCTGTCCAATACATCACCCTTAGATCAAGTCAACTGGTGCATTTACCTTTCTTTTATTCGCTTGCCTTGTTCTATCTCTCCAAGCTTTTAGAAGCTTTTAGAAGGTTCTTTTGTCTGAGACTAAAAGCTTGTATCATATATATTGTATCGTCAAAATATCACAATTTTGCTATGTCAATAAGGGTTCATTTGCTAGTTGTAGTGTGATGAATTGTTTGCATAATGAGCAGTACTAGCAACCATGAAAAGCCATTGTTAAAACTTTGCCAAGCTTTCAAAAGGACAAAGGGGAAACGCGCATATAGTTTGCCTGATTTGTGCATAATTTTTTATAGATTCATATTAATCGAAATCAGGACTATGAGACTAAGAGTGTAGAGTTTTATCTCTTCAGGCATAGAAACATACCTGGTGAAATTGAGTTTTACTATGATGACCAATCAAAGGAAGGAACGGGTAAGAAGACTACTAATGAGATTTAACGAGTTGAATTGAGAGCTTAAAGGACCAAAGTGAACGGACTTATGACTTCAAAGTTGAACAATGCTGCGTCTTCTCACCACATTATCATGCGAAATCGAAGTAGTGTATTTTGTATGACACTAGTATTTTGTAGTCGAAGGCCAAAAAGAACTCGAACACGGCATTTCGATGTTTGAATAACAGAGTTTTCAAGATATCTTCCAACAATACAAAGAGTGAGAATTAAGAACCACCATATTCTTTATAAGAATAATTAAAAATTCAGAATTGTTCTGATTTCCAAAACTAACTGAAAATTAACTAATGTCGATTTTGTTTGTATATCTACACACACTCAAAAGCTGTAGAAATTCTGTAGATCCTCTTTCTTAGTATACTAGCTTGGTATTTATCTTCGAAATGTGAGGATACAGATCCTTGGAGGAGTTCCTAATCATCCCCTCAGTGACTCCAGTAGCAAGTGATATACCTGCACAAACATTCGATTATTTATATGCACATGCTGTCTCAAATGCCATTTACATATGCACCAATATGTCTTTTAGTTGTTTAAATTGAATAGAATTTGGGAAACTAAAACCTTGGGGAGACTTCTTCTCACCAAAGAGCTGAGTGATAATGTAAATAACAGCTGCTGCAATAGATATGGGGCTCCTCATGCAAAATTAGAGGATAAAAACAGAGAAGAATACGTTCAGCACTTGAAAAGGAACAACAGTAAAGCATTTGAACTAAACCCGCTAAGTAATCTTTATACACAACAGGTCTACATTGACGAACCTGCTCAAAACACGTCTTTCAACCTCAATAGAAGAAAGATGAAATGTCGTCAACCAAGTTTTACAGTTTTCGACTCTTCCTCTAGCTTTACCATTAAAATTCCAGCCGATAAGAGAATAACCACTGAAAAACATTCAAATTGTGCAGTTTGATATCACTGTCAATGCTTATATCAACTTGTCTCACATCGCAAGTCCACCCATCTCCTGCATCTAAGTTGATTTTGCCGGAAGTACTATGTTGATGTCTATCCTGCTTCTCTGGAACAAGTAAACTAATAGAATTAAGGATGTCTACGATACATACAGAAACATAAAACAATGAACTTGCATCATTACCTCTAACACGACAGCCCAAAACCCGATCAACCTGAAAGCAGAAAAGTGTCAAATGAATTAAGATGGATTCTAAGATCAATCACCAAAATCAAACAACAAAGTTGGTCATAAGTAGATTTACCTGCTGAAATTCACTCTGGTGGTGCCGCTTATGCACACTGGTGTATTATTCACATGGCGGTCTCTTTTCTTTGGCTTTACTAGTGGGCTTTTCAACTCTCCAGAAACCTTCTGCACCACAAAATCAATTTTTAATATATCATCAAGCCTCAATAAAAATGACTTTCCTTGTGCCTTTGCACATGGAAACCATCAACTTAGAACTAGCAACCAAAATATATCCAGGGCTTCTAGATATCTTTAGAAAACAAACACGCCATGCAAGAGGACCAAACACCAAACCGGGTCCCCTCAATATATTGTAGAGGTTCATATCTTAGGAAGCAAAGGAAAAAAAAAAATTGTAAGTCCCATAGATTTGCTAAATGTAACTGAATACGAGGAAGTATCTTACATATGTCTATACGTAATATGTCAGTAATGAAAAGGCCAATGTAAAAGTATCTTCCTTTTGTTTATTTGGACCATTTGAACCTTCTTTTGCTCCATTTCTTCCATGGCAGACCGTGAACCCTTGTTTACAATTGTTCTCTTTCTTAATTGTGAATTACCTATTTAAGGTATTGCAGCTTTCTTCTTCGATCCATGTCTCTTAAAAGTAGCAATAATTTGCTTGCCATCATCATTCTTGCTCTTAGAAGCAGCAATAATTTGTTTGTTCCATTGTTAGTCATGCGTTTCTTCTGAATGTCATTTTTCTGCACAAGCTTTCTCTTCTTAGCTCTCTTTACTGGCACCAATTCCAAGAGCAGCTTGACCATCTGGACTATTGAATCCATCAGAACATTGAGAATTTTTCTCTAATGCATTTTGCATTCCTTTTTCTAGAGCCTTCAATTTCTAATAGCATGTTTCTTGCTCATGCCAATTAGTGTTAGCAAAGCATTTGAATACTACATCTTTATTTTCCACATGCCGAACAAATGACTCACTAAAAAAGGATTAGTTTGTGTCACCATATGGTTATACAGATCGCAGTGTCATCTCATATAAAGCCTTTTCTCCATAATGTCTTGTCCAATATTGGTACCTTGTGCATTTTGTTGCATTAACTAACAGATATCAAACAAACTATCTCTCACCCATTTCCTACGTTCAACTTATGGTAACCAAGACAGAGAATGGCGAAGTATCTTATATTATGTACATCAGGAGATTCAAGACCTTGGCCAACCATAAACATCACAACAACCATGCAACGAACTTGGTGCCACAAAAATGCACTGCCCTTAATTTTGAAACACCACAGTTCATTACTTTCCAACCTGCATAAAAGGAAGTTCATTAAAATCAGAAAGACACTGCAAACTAGATTGGTCTTATTAATATAATAACTTGAACATGAGAGAAACTGGCCAAAATGAAAAGGCCCTTTTTCTGCCTTTTGATTTCTCTTTCGTCATACCAACAAAAAATATAGATGCATCTTTGCATCTTTTCTTAACTTATAAAGATCTCAAAAAAACATCTACTAGAACCAACCTCTTATCACAAGAAGAGAGTTCAAAGGATGTTATATGACGCTTGTAGTTGTGGACATTAAATGCATCCATCTTACAAAAGTTTCTGAAATCATGATCCCCCACAAACTTTTGGCCTGCACTCTCCATTGCCTAGCATAAAAACAGAGAAAGGACTTCTATCAAATGAAATGAAATAGTCATAATGTCAAATTTTTGGTTCAAAATCAGCATAAAGTAGCTTATGAAATGAAATAGTCATAAACTATAAATGAAGAGTTACCCTAATATCCAAATTCTCTCTCCAAAAGAAATATTTGTACTCCCTGCTCATACAGCTAAACCTGCAAGATATTGAGGAAGACGGAATCATGTGAAAAGGCAAACCCCACCTACGTTTCCGCAATCATTACCATTATAAAATCAACAAATTGGAGGCATCTCTAACGCATTTCATCAACAGAATCCCATCATATCGAATCAAAATAAAGTACACCATGAGAAGGAAAACAACCTTGCACTAAAATCAATTGGAACAGGACACCAGCCAGTTACTCGGATATCTTTGGGTAAGACTCGATTCAACACTCTCACATAATCAATTTCAGCGTCTAAGACTGGCATATAAATGAAAGTAAGCATCATATTAAACATGATAATTTTTCATCATAAATAATTCGTTGCAGCAAATAAAATAAAGTAAGAATCTGTAATGACTGCATAATCCCAACATATATGCACTTTTTTGCAGAATACCCTGCTAACTTGGAAATGCTAACCACTTAGTCTGAAATAAGCCACTTTTGATTAGGAAAGCAGTGTGACGTGTACACGTATGTATAGGAATATGTATATTTAACGGATGCTTTATTACCGTTCCAGCAGTTTATTTCCAGCTTGGACATCAGCCTTGCACAAAATACACCGATTTTTAACAATTAATCTTTTCTCTTTAATGGGTCTGTAGCAATTGAATTGAGTCACAAATTTCCAGTGAAGTTCAAACTTCATCATTCAAAAGTAATTTAAAGACTAAGCAATAAAATAGAGCTCAAAACAATTAAAGATCAGTCACTCAAACAACATACCATCTCTATCTATAGAAAGTCCCCAATTGTTTGCATCATCTGTGTTCTTAGGTCGCGGGTTTGATTGTAGAAACAGGGAAATAACCTGCATCAGAAAGCAAACCATAGCCTACTCATGATGCACCTAAGAAAAGAAGCAAACAGTAGATAATAGAACAACAACATGAATCATAAAAGAAAGAGCCTACTGCAAACATAATTATCCTACGTAAAATGACAATTGATGCTAGACAATTGTCCACGTCATAAAACCTTCTTGTTTCTTGTGGTGGTATCTCTATCAACATTTCAATCATCTTGCAAAGAGACTCCCAGCTATCAGAACTCTCGCTCTTCGGTACTTTCTCATCTCCAATTCACATCATTGCTTCTCTAACAAAAATTCACTTCAGAACTTGCACTCCAATTACAATATTCTATGATCTAATTAACACCCAATCTCAAATTCCTGAGAAAATCAAGCTTCACATATTGCTCCTAACCGATTCTTATATGGTAAGATTATAATCAACAAAAGCTCTCGTGAAAGGAACATCATCATGAATATTCACAGTAATCACATCTATCACGAGGATGGAAATATATGGTTGTTATAAGGAAAAACTCTGATAATTGCCCCTTGTGCCCATACTTCCACAATTGCATTTTAGTAGTTAAAAGTACTAAGTAGTACACATGCAATAGTTAACCAGCTTTTTCCAGAAGCCCTTAAACATGTTTCTGAGTAGCCTTGTCATCTGTTTTCCCAAGTTTAAGAAATAATCAAAAACTGCAAAATACAACTGAGATTGTGCTCGTCTACTAAATATAAGTTGACACGTGTTTTTGCAAGAAAATGCTCAACATTTAATACAGGTTGAAACAAAGACCCACATTCTCTCTGCAAGGAAATGGTGATTGCACGGAATAGCGAGTCAAAGATAAAACCCAATCTAGCGTCTGTGAACAAAATAACAATCTACTGATCCATCAAGAAACTTAGAAGCGGAGTAGCAGTTTTTGAACTTACTTGTCCAAAAGATGAAACTCCTTTGTCTGTTCTGCCACATCTTGAGTACTGTGACTTTTACTTGTCACCAACTAAAAGCTTAGTCTTCTCAAGAGCTTTAAAAATTTCCGACTGCATGACACCAAAATCAGTATGATGGGATTCGGATCGAAATGAATTAGGTGTCTGCCAAGAATGCCAAAAATGCCAAAATGGAACATCTGCTGATGTTAAATCGACAGCATCCATGATTTAAACATTCCCATTGCACAATATTAAAGAACTCTTCCATGTATCTTTGATAATAAGCAGAAACTCAGTGACTTTGCTTGCATGGTACAAACTGATCTACTAGTGTACTGAAAGGTAGGTGTCCTTACTGAAAACATAAATTTAAATCTTATGAAGAAGTAGAACCCTCTTTTATAGCACATATCTTCCATTAGGCCCAATGCTGAAATGAATGAAAATTTTGGGGAGAAGATGGAACGTAGGACCGGACCTCGACAGTTGGATCCAATTGTGCTTCAGAGGCAAAACCATAAAACCTGTAAAATAAAGCAAAAGTGAAGCGATTTCATTGTGCCAAAGAAAAGCCACAGTACATTCAATGGCCTAAGGCACAACACATTCAGGATTTCATATGTCTAGGAAATTAGTCGAACTTGCCATGTGGTGTAACAGAAAATTAGTCACATATTTCGCGAATCACATCCACTACACATTTACTTGTGATAATGCTTCCATAGCAGAAATATCCTCAAATTATTAAGGGATATATGCAATACAAGTCCTAAAACTTACAAGGAAAGTGCAATTGAGTCCTAAAACTTACAAAAAGTGCAATCAAATCCTAAAACTTGTCAACTTGGTTCAATTGAGTCCTAAAGCTAACACCGTTAGCCTTTTCCGTTAAATATTGCTGACGTGGCATTTAAAATAATTTTTTATTGTCCACGTGGATTTTTTTATTCATTTTTTTAAAAAATAGATTTAAAAATTAAAATATTAGATTTAAAATCTTTAAAAATTAGATTAAAAACTAAAAAGGAAAAAAAAAAAAAAAAAAAAAGGGGACCGGTGGTTTCCACCGCCGCCCAATGCCGGAGGGCCGGCGACGGTCGCCGGAGGGGCCGGCGGGTCGGACCCCGGGCGGGGTGGCCGGCCCCGGCCCGGCGAGGGTTGGCGAGGCTCGCCGGCCTCGGCGAGGGTCGACGAGGCCTCGACCGGGGTGGGCGACGGTCGCCGGCCCCCGGGCGAGGGTCGGCGACCGTCGCCCGCCCGGGCGAGGCCTCGTCCGCCCTCCCTCGGGGCCGGCGAGGCTCGCACGGGGCCGGCCACCCCGCCGAGGGCCGGCGACCGTCGCCGGCCCTCCGGCGTTGGGCGGCCGCCCTCTTTTTTTTTTTTTGAAAAGTTTTGTTTTTTATATAAATTTTGATTTTCCTTTTTAATTTTTAATCTAATTTTTAAAGATTTTAAATCTAATATTTTAATTTTTAAATCTATTTTTTAAAAAAATAATTAAAAAAATCCACGTGGAAAATAAAAAATTACTTTAAATGCCACGTCAGAATATTTAACGGAAAAGGCTAACGGTGTTAACTTTAGGACTCAACTGATTCAAGTTGACAAGTTTTAGGACTTGATTGCACTTTTTGTAAGTTTTAGGACTCAATTGCACTTTCCTTGTAAGTTTTAGGACTTGTGTTGCACATATCCCAATTATTAATAACAGCTAAACTTTCACAATTTCTAGAGTATTTTATATTCCATGCTGCCTCTTAAGAACATACAAAATCAAGACAAAGGGAAAGATAATATACTACACCAGATTAAAATCGTTTTATGATGCAACAGTTGCATTGTATGACAAACAGTACAATGGCTACAATCTGTACCTTTGTCCAAAATACATCAATCTTAGAGCAACATATCGCCTTGGATGGTGTTCGAGAATTCCTATTTTGAAATCTGCAGCAGGAGGTATCACAACATTCACTAAAATATGGCTGCACATTGAAAGAACTTTAGCCGAACAGCATGCTCATCTCTATGGAAACAGGGTTGTAAGAAATTACTAACTTGAACCCTATAAAACTTAGTATTAAAAACTATTCGCACAACAATATTGATGCTTTGATTATGTCCAGTTTTAGCGCTTAGGGTCCCTTGTTTTTCTTTAGACTGTTTGGAGTCACAACTAACACAGCCTGCTACGCAACTCCGCGAAACTTCAGCACTATAGTATCCTGTAACCTCTCAAAATTTGCAAGAAGGCCACTTAATTATTGTTTGACTTTTGAACTTAATGTTAAAATATGATCCATTTTGTGAAAACTTTAGAACTCACTAGACTACTCATACTTAAGTATTCTTAATGAGGAAAAAACAAAGTCTTTAATTGTGAAGGAAGAAATCGGCAGCAGCAAGTTGCAAGATGAAGACTCTCAAACGCTGGAGAAGTAGCTGGTGTACGTGGGCAGCAAATATGAAGGAAGAAAGCAGCTGGAAGTTGGTTGAAAAGTCAATAATTGTGGCTGGGAGTTGCAAAGAATAAAAAATTGCAGAAAAATGAAGAAGTTCCCAGAAGCTCCGTAGAAGGCGCACAAGCTGAAGATAAGAAGCCAGCTGTAATTTTATATTAATTTTGTACTCATGTCAATAGACTAAGGCGGTGAAGAATTAAATGAGCTGTCCAAGTCGGTCAAGAAGCTGTATAAAAAGGAGAGTGTGTCCGTTCATTTGTATAGAATGAAAAACCAGAACAAAAAAAAAAAGAGAGTGAACGTGAGCTGAGAGAACCGAAACTAGAAACTAAAAGAAAGCCTTTTGTACCTCAAAAGTTTTTGAATAAAATTCAGTTTGTGCCTTCATTTATTTTCACTCCCTTATCATAGTTCATACACACTTACACACACACATACATACACGCTTTGGAAAATTCCAACACTTAAACCGTTCCTCCCATTCCTGAAAACAGACTGACCTCCCAAGTCACTGAAAAACCCTCAACTGGAACTTGAAGAGCAATAAACATACAAGATCTCAGTGGTTCAGATTAAACATGCAATTGGAGCTCAAAAAGTTTGACCAGTAGCACCTTTTTTTTTATTCCTAGTCTTCTTGTCTAGCTTCATTGATTTGCCATTCCCATCGACCACTCCGCCTCCCTCTACCACACAACCGATCTTGTCTTCCATCTGCACAAAATGAAGCAATAAGCTCAAGTACATCGCATTCAGCAGGAACATTGAATTTCACTTATCCCCTATATGCATGGCCAATGCGCCAACCAAAAGACGCATGCCTTCACTCAAACCACCGACAAACAATGCATGCCCAGCTCAAACGCGCTCGACCCAACTCCAAAACCGGCTTCGGGCTGCTACAAAGATATCAAGATTCATTTGAGAAGTCGTAGAGACAGTGAAATCAAGGGAGGATCGAAATGGCTCACCTTTTGACAGCAACATCCAGAGAGTCGAGAAGAAAGGTCGGCGCGTTCTGCTTCTACAGCTCCTGAAAGGCAATGGGGGCCAAGTCGCGAAACTGACAGAGTTAGCACGCGGCAGCTCGTACAGGCAATCGAAACTCCCACACACACGTGCGGGTACGAACCGCCCGATCGAGTTACAGCTTCAGGGAAATCGCAATCAAATTTTAAATAGAAAAGAAAGGAGGAAGAAGCGTTTCCAGTGGCGCGAGCGCTAGAGAGAGAGAGAGGAGTACGTCGATTGTCGTCTGGAGAGAATGGATCTGGGAGCAAAGGGCGTCGACTAAATCTGCATCGGGCGAAGTAGACATTGCCTCTCTCCCCCTTCGCCTCGCTGCACTCGACGTTTTGCTCCGCGCTCTTACTCCAGCGAGACAGAGGCAATAGAAAAGAAAAAAAAAGGCAAAGGAGAAAGAGAGGTCTCACGGTACCCATACGCCTCTCTCTCCTCCACCACAATATCCCTTGCGGCCGTCACGGCTCGCTGAAACCCCAAAACTTAGCACCGCCACCAGTATATCTAGCCTCGCAAACCTCTTTTGCTTCAAAATCCTTGGCTACGTACTCGAGCCCGAAATCGGGACCGAATAAGGAGTAGAAGACAAAGAAGCTCAAGAGGCCAGTCGGCAGCCGGCGATTTTTGGAGCCGCGATTGGAAAGTCGATGATGGCGACGAGGACAGAGGCGAGGAGGGAAGCGCTTAGGGTGAGTGAGAGGGCTCGAGACAGAGAGGAGGGGGCGCTTGAGGGGGGTGAGTGAGAGGGCTCGGGACAGAGAGGAGAGGAGTGCTTGAGGAAGAGAGAGGCAAAGTGGGAAGAAATAGCGCGTGCTCCATTGAAAAAGAGAGAGAAAATGCAGCAGGCCTCTCCTTCTTCGCCGCGCCGTCGACCCCGCCCAAGTCCGCCGAGTTCTCCTTCGCGACTGAGCGGGCCAGCATCAGGGACAACGCCCGGTCAGCGGCGAGGAGCCTGGTGCCGCTCGAGAACGAGACCGAGATGCTAGAGGTAGATGAGCGAGGCTTTTGGATGGGCGAAGTCGGAGGCGGAGGCGGAGGCGGAGAGAGGTGAGATGCGCGGAGAAGAAACAGAGGAAGGCTCTGAGCGTTCTTGGTTATTTTACGAGGAGAGAGAGAACCTGCCCATTCAAGCGAGGAGAGAGAAAAATTTTGAGCGGGAGGAATCACTAACTATCCTTTATTCTGCAGGAGCCGAGCCGAGCCAGCCGAAAATGAGCCCTTTTCTCATTTTTGAGGGGGTCCCGCTTGGGACAGGTGTCGGTATGTGAGTGGGACGTGCGCGCCACGTCAGCGGATGACCTGGCGCGCACGAACCACTAAATATTTTCTCTTAGAGAGATATTGAGAGAATTTTCACAAGTTCAAATGGGATCTATACTTAGAACTAGAGATTATTAGGTCAATTACAACATATATGCTATCTCAAATAAGCAAATCCTTTTTCAAGACTTCTAGGGACTACCTTTTAGCTGCGAGCTACCTAGGAATTTAGTTCAGAGTATAGACAACTCAAGGATGCCAAGATGGTAACATTTCTAGCTAGCAAAGCTGCATTTATTAGAAAATCTTATTAAGTTCGTGGAGAGAATTTTCATAAGCTCACACTTTACTTCAATGGACTATGCTCCAAACATTACATCCTCCTTGCCTTTTATAGGCATCAAGAGGTCACAAAAAACAAAGACCAAACTGGTTTTGAGATAAACACAAGCTATGGGAATCTTGGTTAGGAATTGTTCTAGGTGATATGAAGAGTGATTTCCCTAGCCTATTGTTACACTATCTTGCTACAGTGACCTATGCTATAGTGACGTTGCTATAGGCCTATCTTTCATCTCGGGAGTTGTAGTCATAGTCTAAATTGTCAGAGCTATGTTATGCAAGCTGCTCTTTCTCATAGCTTTGTTCAAGTCCAATGTCAGGAGAAGGAGGGCTGTCTAGGCTTCTCCTTTGTGATATAATGCTGTTTGAAAAGGATTATTCTTCACAGGTCCTGGAGGATCTTGAAAAGGATTATTCATTCTTTCAAATATGACTAGTTGGGCCAGTTTGATATTTGAGCATAATGGAAGACTGTATTGAGGTTTAATCCAAGGGATAAAGACAAAGGTCCTTGATGGTAAGGGTCTTGAAAGTGGGGGCCTCCTCACTGAGCATAAGATGCTTGAGCATATGATTCTTGAGAGGACTGTGCGAGATGATCTATATCTGTCATTTCTTGCTCCTGTGATAAAGGTGTCCTTTCCTGATTTTGTGCTTGATTAAATTCCTCAAGTGCCTGTCTAGCTTTAGGTGCAAGACTGTAGTGGTCCCATGGGACAGGTGTTAAATAATTACATACTTCTTCAGGAATGGTCATGTTTTCTTGACATATAACACTCTGGAGTTCTCTATAATTGTATTCAACAGATCCAACACAATCAAGGAATGATTTATAAATACGGGCCTCCAGAAGATGTGGCTAAGGTTTGTAGTTAATGGTTCCTATCCCCTCTAGAACTCTAGTACGGGGGCCATTATTTCGCACAAAAATTCATGGTCTTTGGAGGAATATAATGGTATGTGTCTGTAGTTCTACTCGGGCAGTTCTCAATTCTTGTTGGAAGAGTATTTCCAAGTCAAAGGATAGGACCGGTTGAGTATAGTCAAAAGATTCCTGTCGCTTTCATTCTCAATGTTATGAGCAAATAGTCTAGTTAACTTGATAATGAATTTTTGGTGGGAAACTCAATAGCAATTAATTGGTTAAGTACCATAACAGACATTGAAGTTTGTTAGGGAAATCATCTTCCTTCCAAATTAAAGGATGTATGAATGGACACTTGGAGTTTAATCTAAAAAGATAAAGATTAAACCTCTATGGAGTCTGAATAGATCTGTGTGACATTATCACATGAGATTGTCAAGATTTTCAATGAGGCTATCATTTTGGATTTGTTCAATAATTTCTTAAGGGTATTCTAGGTTTGGCCAATCCCGCACTCTTTCAATCTTATATTTTCCAACTGGGGAAAAGGATGCCTTAGAAGGCACATGTTGATTTTTGCTAGAGCTTTCAATTTGGAGAGAAAGTCTATAAGCACATTTTTCTTCCTTGCAATATGTTTGGTTTCAAAAGAGTACTTCGAAAACCACTTAGTCCATCGAAGCAGTTGAGAATGTGGAATCTGTTTCTACTTGAATTTGGTTATCTGGGGAGAAGATGTCATATCCAATTTTACTAGGAAATGATGGCTAATAAGATGGGAATCAAACTTTTTTATACCATTTTTTTACTACTAATATTTCTTTGAAAGTGGAATGATAGTGCATTTTAGCTTGGAAAAACTTTCCACTTTTGTAAGCGTAAAGTTGTCACTTACCATCAATTTCTTTAAACAGTATAGTTGTCCAGTATTCATCACTAGCATCAACTTGAAGAACTCTCTTCTATGTAGATAGGATTTGTAATGAGGGAAGAGTGTGCATGACTTCTTTTAGTCTAGTGACTGCCTTAGTTTGGGTTTTTTCCCAAGGTAAAGGACTTTTCTTCGACATTAGTTGCAACAAAATTAGTAATTTGGCAATGTTAGAAACAAGTCTCTGAGATAATTGATTATCCCAAAAAATTGTTAAACTTACTTTGTCCTGAAATCCTTTTTCTGGGAATTTCAATAATTCCTTAGTAATGTGTAACCCTAGATAGTATGTAACCTATTGAGGTGCATACCTAGGAATTCAGTCTCCATCTAGGTAATGTTCAACTTTCCTTAAGAGAGCATGATTCCATATTTCTTTATAATTTCTACAAACCGCGCAAGAAGTTGGCAATGAGATCCTTTATTAAGGCTATAAAGTAATATGTCATTAATGTAAACTAGAGCTATTAAACAGGTGGGTCGGGTCATTAATGGTTCGAGCCAAATTGACCCATCAACCCATTTATGCCTAATATAAATTTTCCGACCCATACTTGACCCATACCCAACCTATTTAACTAAATTTAATAAAACTTATTTCATACATATATATATATATAATGGTATTACTAGGATAGTTTTATACAACACAAATTTAGTGGACAATTTTCATAATTTTTAAAATAATTATTTTTAAAAATTGAATTTTAATTATTTTTTTAAAAATATTATTTAAATAAAATTTTAATTTTTTTGTTCTTTTTCTTCTTTGGGTGGTCACCGGCCACGAAGATAGCTGGTGGCTGGCCACAAGCGAGCCTCGAGCTCGCCCGGCTCATTGACACCGGCGAGCTCGAGTCTCGCCGGATCGGCGAGGCTCGAGCCTGGCCGACCATCGGTGAGTCCTTCGCCTCGCCGGATCCAATGAACTCGAGGCTCGCCGCCTCACTAGATCTGGCGAACTTGAGGCTTACCGACATCGGGCAAGCTCGAGCTTGCCCCTCACCGAATCCGGCGAGGCTCGAGCCTCACCGAACGTTGACGAGGCCTCCGCCTCGCCAAATCTAGCGAGCTCGAGGCTCGTCGGCGTTGGTCGAGCTCGAGCTCGCCCCTCACCGGATCTAGCAAGGCTCAAGCCTCGCTCGACATCGGCGAGGCCTCCGCCTCGCCAAATCCGGCGAGCTCGAGGCTCACCTGGCCGGTGGGCGTGCCCGGCGACCGGAGGAAGAAGGAAGGAAAAAAAAAAAAAAAAAGGAAAGAAAAAAGAGAAAAGAAAAGAAAATTAAAATAAAAAATAATTATAATTTCAATTTTTATGAAAAATATATATATATTTTGTAAAGTTAAAGAGAGAAGAGAGAGATTGTGAGGTTTTGGATGAAAATGGATTCTCAATCTAACCTATTTAAGATCTACTTAAGACCCCTAATCAAAGTCTTTAATTGTTAAACCCATTTAACTACTTTTTATCAAAAAACAAGTGACCCATATATGACTCATTTATGATTTAAATGGATCATATATGGATTTAAGACCCATTTTGCCACCTCTAATGTAAACTGCTGCACTGGGCAGGATTGGTTGAAAGATATGACACATGGCTTTTTGAAACAAGGAAATGGCTACTTTTAGGCCAAAAGAGAGAACATTCTATTGAAAATGTTGTTTTTGAATACATAACCCTATCTTGAGCCTGTCTATAGAATGAATGTCCAATTATCAAATCTGGCTTTAAGGTCAAATTTGGAATAGATATGGGTTTTGGATAATCCAGCAAGAAGGGAATTTCGAAATGGCAAAGGGAATTTATATTTCCAGTCACATTTTTCCTCTATCCTGCTCGACTCACTTGTTAACATAAAGAGCTTCATAGACCCACTGGAAATCTAAGATTTTAGTAAGGTTTTGTTGCAGTAATTCTGACCAATCCTTTTGAGCAGAAGCAAGATGTTCTGGGTTCATTCAAATGTGACTTGCCTTGGTAGAATTTATTTCTTCATTCTTTTTGAAAGGATGCAAACAAAAAACCCTTGATTTTTCCATAAGGGATGGGAACATTTTTCAAAGAAGTCAAAATGAGATTCCAAATAAGTTTTAATAGTTTTTGCATGATTGGATCTAGCAAACTCATTTAAATAGAGACGAGCCTTTAAATATTGACAAATTCAGAAAATTGGTCTTTACACTAAAGGCATTTTTTAGGAATAATTTGGAGTTGGGAAATTTGGGTCATGATGTCCCAACCAATGATCAGATTTTTGTTAGGAAGACTAGATTCAAAGATTTTAATGGTTATAGAACGTTGAAGAAAGAACTGGATGGTTATTGTTATAATATGCACTTTTGTAGAAAAAAATATCTCCTAAGACAAAATTGAAATATTGAACACAAGAAGTCCAATATTTTTCAGGAAGAAATTTAATGTCTAGAATTGAAGAACAAACACTAGGATTAGTAAGAGCAATGACTGTGATTGGTTTAACAAACTTTGAAATAAAGATTATGATAGAGAAATGAGGACAATGAACTTGACTAAAGTATATACTAGAGTCTTGTTCTACATATTTGGAAGATATGTGAAAAAGATATTTAGAATCAGAATCAGAGTTGGTTTCACTAGAGGTTTGATAACAAGGAATAACATAGAGAGTTTGTTCAGATGGATCTTCATCGATAAAGAGTAATGATTCAACATAATCATTTTCAAGAAACATCAATTTCAATTTCAATGTAATATATCAAGTGGTTCTGACATTTTTCTCACCTAGAAGCAATTCTTGGCGAAATGACCTTTCTTGTTGCAGATGAAGTATCGAGTCAATTTCTTGCAATCCGTGCGATCACTTCTTTTCCGTAGAAATCGCCATTTTTTTCTTCAAAGGTGCTTAGATCCATGCTTGGATCTTTCGACATTGTATTTTTTTAAATGCTTCTTTTTTCTAGAATGTTTTCCACAAAAGTCATCACAATTTTTTTTTAGAACATTTGGTTTTCAAATTCTGATGCAAACATGCATTATCAAGCTATTGGTTGTCTCTGATGTAAGTTTTCATCATCTGGTGTTTGAGACACAAATCATTGAGACAAATATGGATATCTTGTTGTATTTCTCCGAAGGGAATATCTACAATTCTCCTTTACTTGTTGAGAAAAGATCTCTCAATTTGTTGGGATAGCTCTTTGTGGATGAGGCTAGGAAAACTTGCTTCAGGTTGGCATCAACTTGGAGGCCATAGAAAAGCTTGATCATTTCTCAATAATATTTATCAAGATGCCTCTTGTGGAGAGAGCAATATTTTTTTTTTTTCAAAATATTCTCTTCTTTTAAGCTCATAGAGGTCACTGGGTTTTCCATCGAAAAGTAGTAAATAAAAACAATAACTTGGCCAAAATCTACCAAAAGCATAAACTGCATTTGGTCTTATTCTCGAACCGATTGCTACCAGTATTTGAGGCTACCGGTGAACCTTGTAACAAATTCAAGAAGGACCTCATACTTGG
Source organism: Eucalyptus erythrocorys (assembly GCA_014182555.1). NCBI lineage: Eukaryota > Viridiplantae > Streptophyta > Magnoliopsida > Myrtales > Myrtaceae > Eucalyptus > Eucalyptus erythrocorys. The sequence goes on from CM024604.1 coordinate 38,310,615, forward strand.
CTTGATTTGTAAAAACTCAAGTGTTTAGCCAAGAATGGAATTCTTCAAATCTTTCCGGACATTTGGAATAGGGAACGTCATCGAGGGTGAAAAACTGTTTAGAAGGAGAAGTAGGAATCTGAATTAGGTTATTTGGTTGGAGAAACTCTAGTTCAGAGGGATTCATTTCTATTTCCTAATCTAATGGTCAGCCATAAATATTGAAGAAGTGACTGGTATAATAGGAAATAATTCAACAGGGGGAATTAAAAAAAGAAGAGGAAGATGATAGAGATACTGAGCCTGATTTTGAGCCCAATTCTGAAGTGATTGGAAGAATTGAATCTAGAGGATGCTGATCTTTCGAGATAGCAGGATCAAGCTGTCTATCCTCTAGATTGCTCAGATCTCTTAAAAATGATTCCAATGGATTAGATAGCATCATTTGGTCCCTTGAAGGATTCATCAAGAATCTTTCTTTTCCTTTTTCCTTCCTTAGCCTATGCATTTCTTTGAGGGGATTTCATATTTCCACCACATCATGCTATCTCGTCTAGTAGAGGTTTTTGCAATAGCAGCAAAGACTGAAGTGCTTTGTGGTGGTGGAAGAGAATACTTAGCTCTTGGCAAATAGGGAATGGATTAGAAAATTTGAATTTCCTTTCTTCAAGGAATTGGATTTGCCTATTGAGTTTCTCTATTTCAGCCTTTTGGCTTTCGAGATAATGATGTCCCAAGTGTTGTTCGGATTCCAAGGTGTGAAGCCTTTTATAGAAATCTAAAGACATTTTTTTGGTGGTTTCATCATATTTTTTGAAATCTCTCTGTACGTCAACGATTTTGAAGTCAATCGTTTTAAAAGTATTATTATGTGCCAAAAGATTTTATGATTGCCGATTTAGAATAGCTTCGATAGTAAGAGTTCTCTTTTGCCTTCCATGTTCGTCCACATCAGTTGGAGCACAGATTTTTTGGACATGACTATATCTCCCTTGGGTATCAGTAAATTCTTCAACAATAAGAAAAGAAATCTTAGAGCCTTCTTGTATAAGAGGAGGAAAATCTATACCATGGAATATGGAAATTGAAGGGTTAGCCTTCTTCTAAGTTTGTTGGCTATATGGTATTTCACCTGAAAGTTCAAGTGGTTATGAGTTCTCCTTTGCCCACTTAAGGATAGGTTTTGTAAAATGGGGAAACGGTTTGGTTTTTTATGAGGAGGTGAGGAAGGAGGTGAAGGTGATGAGGTTGAAAGTGATGGTGATGATGCATATACGAGTGATGGAGATGGGGGATAGGAAACCATGAATTGGAACTTATCACTTTTACCAAGGGTATCGGCCGAGGAGTCTCCATTCAAATACCTCTAGCATAAGCCCTTTTTAGCCTTTCGTGTGGCACCCCGACACCCGTAGGGTCACCACAGGTACTTACCACTTAACTTACTACAAGCCAGTCTAAAGGCTTTTCAATTAAAGAGGAACTATAGGGGTTAACTAACAAAATCTTTTCCCCTTTTTAGTCCCTATTTTTTCTTTTTAAACGGTTCCAGCGCAGTTCATATAGCGGAAGCAAAATTAACATCTCCATCCCTTCATCCAACAACCATAATGCAATGCACACCAACTAAGCATTTCATTAACGTGGAAAGTTAAGGCCGGAACACTTTATTTACATAATAAAAGATGGACATCAGGAGAGTCGATACAAAAAGGGCTAGAGCTCTACTAGGCTTGGCTACATCCAAAAGTACTCGACTCTAAGGCATTCACACGAGCTAGTCCATCATCTAGTGTCGGCCATCCAAAAAGTGTTAGCCTACACCAGTCACCCGCTCTCCTCACACCCAGCTAGGTGCATCGGTCGGCAGCGGCGGCAACATCGCTCTCATCGTCCCATTGCGGCGAACGTGAACCGATAAAAACTCTTGTATCACTGGGTCATCAGAAAGACCCACATCAAACATCATCACAACACGCACTTGTACAAACACCAACCTAGGGACACCTATGCAAGGGTGCTCCGTGCACTCAACCTCTATGTACGAAGGAACACCATAGAATGTGCCACGTGTGACGGGGGCTAGAGGCATCTTTTACTACTCTGAAATTTTAATCCCCAAAAGGGATGAGTACAACCACTCAGCAGTAAAGATCCACCAAACTACACAATGTAGCTAGTAAAGCAATTAAGGTATCATATACACATATCGTTCATGCATTCAAGCATACCTTACCTTACAACCATGCGCATATCATTATACTATGTACATATATCAACATGCACTCATACATGTATCATCAATCAACCATGCATATATTACCATGCCATGTGCATATATCACCATGCACTCATACATGTATCATCAATCAACTATGCATATGTCACCATGCCATGTGCATATATCACCATGCACTCATACATGTATCATCAATCATCCACGCATATATCACCATGCACTCCATGCTTGCATTTCCATAAGGGTCATCCCAAGCCCTATGCACACATCCATACACATGATCATCTCATCCATACCATACCATACCATCATGTATGTATCCCATGAGATCCACTCAATGCATCCATGATCACAATTTCAATGCCATATGCTCACACACATATGCATGATTTAATTTCCATTTTAGCTTTCAAAATATCTCATTTCTTTTTCCAGGGATCAGTGTTTGCATCCCTCTTCTCGCACCCAATCCTGGCATCGCGAGGACCCTCCGGAACGAATTTCCGGGCATCCGGACACCTTCCGGGCATCTCGTGCCCCAACAGGCTCTACGAGGACCCTTCGATATTCTCGGCCACTCTCGGCCACCGGGCATCCCGGCAAAAACCTCCGGGCATCTCGCATCCAACCTGACTCCACGAGGACCCTCCGGTATTCTCGGCCATTCCCAGTCATCGGGCATCCACAAGGCATCGACTCATCGACCCTCTGGGCATCTCGACACTCCTAGGGAATTGTTGGCTTACACTTTCGTCGGCTTTCTCATCATCACAATGCATATCCCCATTCATCTCATTTTTCAATTTCATATTTGATGCAACAATGCCAATGATTTAAATCAACCCTTTTTAAAACTATATAATATGTATTGAGAAAATACCATTTTGATGCAATGGTTTTGAAAACTTCATTGAATTCATGAAAAATCCATTAATCCTTCGATGTCATATGATATGTATGAATGTCATCATGTCATCGCACAAATAATAATTCAGAATATCATGATTTTCATAATAAATCCAATAAACAATAAATAAAGCAATATCAAGCTTAAACAAAATGCATAGTATTCATGGAAAATTCTAGAAAATTAGTAAATGATGGAAATAAATTCTGAAAATTTACCACAATATAGATAAGATCTAAGAAAACATATTTCATGAAGGACACCATATCAAACAAGGCTTCACAGAATACATATAGGTCCGTATATATCACTGAAAAGGGTTTTAAAGATAATCCATGCACAGTTTCGAAAACAATTTCAATTGAACCCTCAAATGTACCCAAAAAATTATGAAATTTGGAAAAGTTGTAGTTAAGATCTAGCTACAAGTTTCATGAAGAAATTGAAGTCCAATTCGTTCTGGATTAAAAGTTAAAACCAATTTACTTTCCTATTTTAGGGTTCATCTTTTCCAGACTATCATTATTCAAAGAAACTCGATTCCCCGGCTTATATATGTTCATTTCTTCTAATTTTTCAGTATGTTATTCCTCAGAATGTTACTTACAACTTTCATTAAGAACATATGATCCAATTTTAACCAGATAATTTTATAAAAATCACGGAGTCTTACTGGGTCGAAATAATATTTTCCAGATCCAGTTTTCTCAAAGAAAAACGATTTCACCGACTTATCTTTCTTATTTTCCTCTGAATTTTTGATATGTTTTACCTCAAGAGGTATACTACAACTTTCATTAAGAGATCAAGATGAGATTTTCAAAAGAAAGTCACTTCACAGTCCACTAAATCACTGAAGCTCAGTACAACATTTCCAGATCTAACGTCTTCAAAGGAAAAATCGTTTCACCAAGAAAAACTTGTTAGTTTTATCTCAAATTTGAGTATGTTAATATTCAATATGTTCTCTACAACTTTCATGAAGAGGTCGAAGTGAAATTCCCAGTAAAAAGTTACACGCAACACACGAAATCACCATGAGGTCAACAAAACAGTCTCCAGATCTAACATTTTCGTAGAGAAAGGGTTTCATCCCTCAAAACTTATCCATTTTGTCTCAAATTTTAGTATGTTATACTTTAAAGTGTTATATACAACTTTTATGAAGAGGTCGAAGTGAAATTCCAAGTAAAAAGTTACATGCAACAATCAAACACATAAACAGTCAAGCTGATTTTTCCAGAAACAGCATGCAAGACCATCAACCCTCTCCCCAAGGCTCCGAAATTGCACCACTTACCACAACCACGTTTTATCATCTTCTACATACACTTTACAGCAAGCAAAGGGTAGGTTTTAGGACTCTACTTGCCTTAGATTCAAGCATAAAAACAGCAACAAACAAAGGCAAAACGGCGATGAACGGCGGACGAATGGGCGGACTTCTTCCTCGCGCGGCCTCCTCCTCCTCTCTCTCGGTTCCCCTCTCTCACTCGACAACTCTCTCTCTCTCTCTCTCTCTCTCTCACTCTCTCAAAACCGGCCACTCCCCCTCTCTTTATTTCCCTTTTAAACAATCATTTGCAATGATTAGGAGCCGCCCAAGGTGACCAACTTTAATAACCCATGAACACAAGATACATTTCCATCCACATAACACTCGGCCTTAAAAGAAAAATCAATAGCTAAAGCATAAATCAAAGGCAAATTCATTACCTAATCATAGACTTTAATATATCTAGAGATTGGCTTAAATTTTTGGGATGCCACATTTCGGGCTTTTTGCTTGGGCTTTATGGCAGTATCTACTTTATTGGGAGAATTTGTACATGAAGAACACTAGCAAAAAAGATCCCATAAACCATGATCATAAGGGCCTTTGTAGTAATGGACAGGATTTCCATCACTCTGAAAGTATTTGACAAGCTTTTTTGGGTCGGGCTCTGGGATCGAATGTGGAATGCAAGGTTGGATCATGAACAATGTTTGGAAGATACAAAGACTTTCTTCATTTTTTTTGCCAAACTTGATGGCAACAGTGCCATTTTTTTTTTTCTCTAAAGACTGGAGATGTTTATTATTCTGGTGCAGTTTTTCATAATTGATGATCCAAGTCTCTAAAAGGAGTTTGGCTAACTTTTCCTTGGAAATTTGCCTTGGAACGTGGATGCAGGAGGCCTGATCATTTTGAGTGGAGATGAACGGGTGTCTTCAATTCCATTCTGGAAATTAAGATCAAGGGCATGATTCTGCACTCGGTAAACCATCTGATAGTGTAAGGTTGCTGCAATGCAATCAATAGTCTGAGGGGCTCTAGTAAACTAAATTTGAACCTTCAAGAAGGAAAGCAATTGTGGATCTGAAAGGGCAACATTAAAGTTTGGATACAAAATTACAAAGAATGTCTTAGCATTTAAAGTGGTTTGGACAGTGACAATGTAAGCGTACTAATATTCTAAGAACCAAGTATCCACTAGGGCCATTTTGGTCACAATTGGCAGGCCTTTTCGACCATGAAAAGTGAGTGCAAGACACATAACTCCAAAATGCATATGAGAATATCCCTTTTAAGTCCACTATTTAGGAAATTCTGGGAGAATTTGAAAAGTAACAAAGTACTCATTCTCAGTAGCTGGAACATGATGCTTATCAAACTTAGAGGATTGCGCATACTCTCACTTCTTTGGGAGTTTGGTAGATAAGATGGCTGTGATATCCTAGATTTTCGATCCTATTTTCAATTGAATAAATCGGGTATTTCATCGACGCAACTATAGTGCTATTCTCAGAGCTGATCACTCGTGAGATAACTAGACTATTTAGGGAAGTCATTAAGGGATTTTAAGGCAAATAGACTTGAGGATTCGACTAGGAATTGGCTACTTGACCGTGCTTATCTATAGATATCATTATGGCATAGATATAAATTGATTGGAAATCATAAATAGGTCGGTTTGACTGAGATATGTGATTAAACGCGGGTGATTCCATTAAATTGCAAAATTCTCGTCGATTGACACTAGGTTGATTTTTCTATTGTTTTGGTACCCTATGCTTGTATTTGAAACCTCGAGATTTTCACAATAACTGAAAGTCACCAATGTGTCAAATGGATGCATTGTAGTTCGAAGAAAATCGACCACGAGTCATTTGCACTAAAAACTTCTGAAAGCTACCCAGTAGCCTAGGTCATGATAAAATCGCGTCTGATTAAAATTAACCGCAAATTTGAACCCGACTTCATAAATTAAAAGTCATGTCATGTCACAGGTTATTTTAGGAATGTCAACTCATCTTTCGAGGAATTTTCGGTGAGTCCAAGATTTTTATAGATAATCGTTTCGGACGATTTGGAAAACAAACGGAAATTCGAATTGGCTAATTTGAAGGGATTTTCGGCATTTGGTGTAAGTGAATTATTGAAAGGGAATTTTATGGAATTTTCCTTCATCGGAATCGAACCTCGATTGGAGAAATTGAGTGAAGAAATTGAAGTTAAATTGGTGAAATTCGGAGCTTGTTTTTGAGGCAACAATTTTGGGCTTCAATTGGATTATTCGGTGGATTTTTATTGCAAGAAAGACATAAGAGACCAAATAGGATAAGATGAAGACTTTTGGGGGGGGGACATACAATTAATTAAAGGGATAGATCCTTGACTTTGTGCCCCTTTCTCTCTCCCCTTCGCACGCCTCATCCATTCCCTCTTCTTCATGTAATTTCTCTTTCATTTTCAACCACCGAAGCAAGCTGCCTCTCTCCACTGGATTTCTCTCTCTCTGTCTGCACACGTAATTGTTTTTCCCAAAGTCGACACCTTCTTTGCCAAGCTTGCTGCTCCACGTTTAGGCTGCAAATACAAGCTCATGCCATCCACCAACTTGAGTTCTCTTCGGTAAAAAATTCTCTAGCTAAAGACCACCGAATCTCCCAGCTTGTTGTGCGTCCTTCAGCTCCCACCCCAGCACACCTCACGCCAGTCAACACCCCCACCATGAAGCCCTTTTATTGACCCTATGCCAGCCAATTTTGTCCACGTTCTTCTCCAATTCCCTGCCAGCGAAGACCAGCATCTCTTGTTTCTTCAGCCAATCTTCAGCAAACGAAGCCCAAGTGGTTGATCGAAGCTACTCTCCCCATTTTGTGCACCAGCAGAGTCATCCACACGCCAGCAAGCTACCCGAGAATTCTACTCCATCTTCGATTGACCAATGGGCCTCTATCTAGTGTCGTGGGCCCATCTCCATCGAGCCCATAGTCCATCGAAGTTCAACCCACGAATTATTCTTCTCAATGCAGTAGCCCACGTGAATTCTAATAGCCGTTCTCTGCAGTCTAGCCCAAGTTTCAAGCCCATCTTCAATTGCATTTCAGCAGCCCAATCTTGAAGCCCAAGCCCGCGAAGCCAAGCCCAAACCGCAGCCCCAAGCCCAAATCAAGCCCAGCCCAATTCAACAACAAATCTCAATTTGGGTTGAAATTTGTTGGGCCAATTTTAGGCCCGGTCCAAGCTCGTTGGCGTTGCTGCGAACCCGAATTTTGGCTGCCGTCGCGCCACCGTCATGGTGAACTGGTCTTTGTTTTACACCGGTGAGTTTATGCACTAAACTCTTCTTAATAGGCTAATGACGTTTAAGGGGTGTTTAGTTTAGCTTAATTAGGAATTAGGTGGTTAGTTAGATTAAATTAGTGATTTAATTATGCACGTTAGGTGGTTAGATGAATTTAATTAAGGCCTAGATAGGATGTGTTATTTATCTAGACAGGTTCGGGAATTTTCTCGGCCCGTTTAGGCGGTTAATTTAGTGATTATGGCCTAGGTTAGTATTTATGGTAATTAATTGTAATTATTTAATTAATTTTAGAAATTTGATTAATTATTAATTATTTTTTTGGAAATTAGGCCGGGATAGCCGATGACTGGAATTTCGTGCTAATTGCAATGGCGTGGTTAGTTTCTGCAATTGAGTGTTAAATTATACAAATTAAGTGCTGATTGGAAATTTGAGTATTTCATTCCAGAATTTATGAAATTTCAATATTTATTCAAAAAATCCCGGGTGTCAGATTTTAACACTGAAAATAGTTTTATATACTATATAAAATAGTGGGATTTTAAAATTTGGAAGATATCAATTTTTCTTGTTCGAGTTGACTGTGTACCCACACATGAATAATTTACCATGTATTTCTAATACAAAGAAAAAAGGCAAGGTTCTCCATTTTAATTGAGGCATTTCAGTGTAATGCATGGTGCCTTGAGCCATAATTGAGTGATCGTGTGTTGGTTAAGAGAACCCGTCCTGAGCTGTTAAGCTCGACGATAACCCCTATATGGGATGCCCTTCGACAACGGGAAGCCGGTCGTAGTAGATTCTAGACCTTATGCTTCTTCGGGAAAGCCGTCTGATAGAGACGTGCCTTGCTCAATAGAGAGTAGGCTGTGCTATATGCCGAGATCAAAACTAGGAACGCGTGTTTAATTGAGTTGAATGGGCCAGATTATGGGACAAAATTGTGTGGCACAGTATGGGACGTGTCATAACGATTTGACCCTATAATCAGGACCCATGTGCTGGTTTGAGAATTAAGTGTGGCGTTCCAGCTGATGGAGCTTATTTACTGCTCATACTTTTGTGACTGCCTGAGATATAAACTGTACTGACCTGTAGGGTGGATCTGAGATGAGGTAAGTCTTCTTGATTGTGTGATTGAGTGGTTAGGACGCCTCTGGGCGTATTTCCCTCCTAATCGGGGTTTAGAGCATGAATTCGCTGAGATTTATATCTCACCTCACCGTGGGTTAAATTTTCATGGTCTTCAAGTGGAGGACATGGAGCCAATAGGAGGTGATCAGAAGTGTAGGTCAGTTAGGACCGCTTCTTTTTGGAAAGTCAGTTTTTGTAGTCTTTTGGTCATAGACCTTGTACATGACTCAGTGTGTATATAAAGATGTGCTTTGTTTGTGAATCTATTTCCTGCTTTTCTATCTCGAGCTGTTGATGTCGGGGTTTAGAAATTCGCTTCCGCATGTGCATTAAAATGAAAGGGTTGGTGTCTTGTCTTGGAAAGTCGCTATTATATCGACCAAGAAGGGATGAGCACGGACTCGGAGGAGGATTGGGACGTGACAATGGCGAATTGAGCGAATTGGAGAAAAGGATGAAGATGGTTTAGCAAAAGCTAAGTATGGGTTCATAAGAGGAAGTTGTGTTTCAGAAATTTTTGTATCATCACTCAATGAGACTTCATAAAAATAGTCAATCTTGGAGGCATTTAACACATGAAATTCTAATAGAGAGGAAGAAGATAAGGATGGAGTCAAGGTAACCGAGGCATTGAGAGTTTCAAGATCAATCATGATAAGAGGAAAATCTTCTCAACACTGAATTCACTATCTAAGCACATGAAAAAGGCTAAGTTACAATGAAACCATGACTCTGATACCAATGAGGGGATCTATATTTAGAACCAAGGATCACAAGGTCAACCATACGAGATATGCCATCCCAAATAGGCGAACCCTTAACGATGTTGTTTTGACTAAAAAATCATATGACAGTACATTTATAGAGGGTAAATATGTCACACAAGTGTAAGTTTGTGTTTTTTTTTTTTTTTTTTTTTTTGTCACAAGAAAAGTTTTAAGGTAAATATGCTAGAGTGCGCATACTTTGGGGTTTTTAATTTTAGAAGAAAAGTTTAGAGTAAATATGTCACAGTGAGTATAATTTAGTATTACTTAAAGAATGGGTGGCATGATTAATTTTTTTTTTTTTTTAAATAAGGAGGAGCAAACCTTCTCTGCCTCATGCCTTCGGAAATGGAAGAACCAATAAGTAACCTATCCAAAATGTCCAGAAGTTTGGCGCGTTTCCATTTAATATGACCTAATCGCGCTGCTTCTGTGCTGTACATCTCAATTAGTTTGGTGCGCGAAATTTACAATTGCCAGGACAGTGACGACAGAGGTCTTGTGTCATATATATATTTGAGTCTTAGACTTATTTCATTCATTTTTGTATTAAAACTTCCTTATAAAAGCATGCGAGGGATTCGATTAGCTTTGTCAATTTCTAGTGGACAAAAATCATAGTTGGCATTTTTAATTAATGTTTCTTGTTTCTTGAAGACATACAATGCTATTGTGGCACCAAGTGACTGCATATCAGAAAAAGATTAAAACCCGAGAGAGAGAGAGAGAGAGAGATGTGAGGGGCGGAGAGGGGCATAGCTTTTTTCAAAATCTTATTAAGAAAAATTTATATTCATATAATGGTGTTAACAAGAGCCACTGCTCTTAAAAAGTGGTATCATGTTATATAACATGCAATGAAGATTCAGAAAATAAATTAACTAAATCCAGGTTGAATGAAGCGGTGATGCATTTCGAAGAAAGAATATCCGAAATTTTAACAAGGGTTTGGTGATGGCAGGCGAGTTTACCTTCCTATCTGTATCGTTCTCTTTTCAAAAACCTGCATATTTGTCCATGCACAAATGGTTTTCTGACTAAGACTGAGCCTCCAGATTTCACCATTTCGATGGCGAGGCTTTTCAGTATGTTAGTGGCAAGGTTAAAGAGCACTGCTTCCGCCATTTCCAAATGCAAAAGCAGGGGTTGGGAAGTGTTTGAGAGGAGGTTGCAGAGTTGATGCTTTCGTCAGGAGTCAATGGTTGGTGGTGCCTCATGATCAACTTCATGCACGAATATAGAGCAAGGCCAACGGCATCTCCATGTTGCTTCATGCTCAGTTTATCCACTAGAAGAAATAGCATGACTTGCAGCAGAGGAAAAGTATAGCGTGGATCAGTTGTTTATTTGTGATAAGCCCAGAGTACATATTCATGGAATAATTTGAAGGTGCAGCGCTAAATACACCCCACTTTGGCGTCTTTCACACCCTTGATGATTAAAATGACAGAAATACCAAAATCATGGGTCCCACGTTTCTCTCTCATTTTTGTCTGATCAAAAGACCCAGAACCCAGTTCAACAACTTCCTTGATCCTTAAGTCTCTCTTGGTTCGAAGTTCAACGTCTCTATCTCCGCCAAAAAAAAAAAAAATGCATGGCCAGCCTCGAACGACTCCGAAGCCAGAAGACGCAACAGCATCAGCCGCAAAAGCCCAAAAGCTAATAGCTCTGCAATCCCGTTTCTCTCTAATCCACCTTCATGTGGGGCCCAGCCAGCATTAAATAAAATAAAACAAAAAAACAAAAAAAAGAAGTGGAAGTGGGTCGTGTGTGTGCTCGTCAAAAAGTGAAGAGAGGAGAGAGAAAAAGAAAACAAAAACTGCACAAGCAAGGAAGAAGAGGGAAGAGGGCTGTAACTTTGTGGCTCCGATTTGAAGGCCAAATATTATCGGAATTGGCCCAAATTTCAATATGTTGTTCGTGAGACTGAGGGCTACAAGTTGATGATTTTTGTTCGTCGAGAACCGTTTCCAAATTCTCCCATTGCAGTTAAGGTTTTCTTGCTCCAAACTTATTTATCTACCTATATTGTGAGAAAAAGATGATTGTAATGTTGATGTTAAGTCTCTAGTGTGTGACTAGAGAAGAATACTTTGTGTATTCTACTATTCTTGGTGATTAGTGGATGTTTTTGGGCCGTCCGTAATTTTTTCCTGCATCAAGTTTTCCACGTTATATTCTTGGTGTCGTTATTTCTTTTGTCTACTTATCATTTCAGCATTATACTTGCATATTGTGAGGCTATACATTGCTGGTTGTTGCTGGGGGTTAAGAGATTTTTAGTTGATTTAGTTTCGAGGGAGAAATTGATCCTAGATAGCGTTTGGCCGTGATGAATTGTTGTACCCAAGTTCTCCCCAACAAGTGGTGTCAGAGCTAAGGTTGAAATTCTTGTATTAAATGGAAGAAACTAGCAGCACCATGTTTAAGTTAAATGCCTCGAATTATTCTATTTGGAAGCCTCGGATGGAAGATGTGTTATATTGCAAAGATTTATTTGATCCTATTGGGGGTGATGAAGCCAAAGGAGATAAGGAAGACAAAGAATGGGAGAGAATGAATCGGAAAATGGTTGGGTTTATCCGACAATGGATTGATGATAGTGTGTTTCATCATGTTGCTCAAGAAACGAAGGCGGACACTTTGTGGAAGAAATTACAAGATCTCTATGAGAGAAAAACTCCACAAAATAAAGCTCTTCTAGTTAAGCAACTTGTAAATTTAAGATACAAGGAGGGGAGTAATATGGTGGAACACTTAAGTGAATTTCAAGATGTTGTAAATCAATTGACAAATCTTGAGATTGATCTTGGTGATGAATTGCAAGCATGCTTATTACTTGGTACTCTTCCTAATAGTTGGGACACCTTGGTTGTGGCATTAAACAACTTGGCTCCTTTTGGTGTGCTTTCTATGAGCATGGTTAAAGAAAGTTTGTTCAATGAAGAAACAAGAAGAAAAGGCTTGAATTATGCTTCTACATCGGATGCTCTTGTTATAGAAAATAGCGTGAGAAGTCAATCAAGAAGGTTTCATAGAAATGATACCCAAGGAAAGTCAAGAGGAAGGTCAAAATCAAGACCAAGGAGGAGTGTCAAGTGTTATAATTGCGGCAAAATGGGACATTATGCAAAAGAGTGTTGGTTGCCAAAGAGAGATAGATCCCATGATAGAAATGGAGATCGAAAGAAAGAAGAGAAACAAGCTACAACGGCGGTTGCATCCGATGGTGCTATTGTGTTTGTATGTGATGACGGATATGTGAATTTTACATGCCAAGACTCTACGTGGGTTGTTGATTCCGCGGCCTCTTTTCATGTCACCTCACGGCGTGGTTACTTTGCTTCTTATCACGGCGGTGACTTTGGTTGCATTAGGATGGGAAATAGTGATGTTTCCAAGGTTATTGACATGGGAGATGTTTATTTGGAAACCAATGTCGGATGTAATTTGCTTTTGAAAAATGTGAGACATGTTTCAGATATTCAACTTCACTTGATCTCTACGGGTGCCTTAGATGATGATGGTTATTGTAATTCATTCTTTGATGGCAAATGGAAGTTGACTAAAGGTTCCATGGTAGTGGCAAAGGGTAAGAAAACAGGCTCTCTCTACACCATGCAAGCTAACTTGATTAAAGAAGACGTAAATGCAGTGGAGGATTCTTTGGTTGATTTATGGCATAAGAGGTTGGGTCATCTTAGCAAGAAATGACTTGAAACTCTTGCTAGAAAGAACTTTTTACCTTTGTAGGAGAAAAATTTAAAGGAATGCACTCATTGTCTTACAGATAAGCAACATGGATTCTCATTTCATAGTTCATCTCCACACACGAAATCAAATGTATTTGATTTAGTTCACACTGATATTTGTTGCATGAATGCTAGAACTCTTGGAGGTGCATTATACTTTGTGACATTTATTGATGACTGTTCTAGAAAAGTGTGGGCTATTGCTTTGAAATCTGAAGATCAGATATTTGCAGCTTTGAAGCAATTTCATGTCAATGTGGAAAGAGAAACCGGGAAGAAGCTGAAATGTATTCGGGTTGATAACAGTGGTGAATATAGAGGCCCATTTGAACACTATTACAGGGATTATGGTATCAAGTTTGAGAAGACTGTTCCAAAAACACCATAGCAAAATGGAGTGGCAGAGAGAATGAACCAAACAATTAATGATCGGATTCAATGTATGCTTTCTCATGCGAAGTTGCCTAAGTCATTTTGGGGTGAAGCGATGAGAACACCAGTGGACTTGATAAATCTGTCTCCATTGGTTCCTCTTAAGGGGGATGTTTCACAAAGAGTTTGGAGTAGCAAAGATATTTCCTACAGCCATCTAAAAGTGTTCGACTGTCGGGCATTTTGCCATGTTCCAAGAGATGAAAGATCCAAGCTTGATAACAAGTCTAAATAGTGTATCTTCTTAGGTTATGGACATGAAGAGTTTGGCTACAGGTTATGGGATCTAGTTGCAAAGAAAGTCATTAGAAGCCGAGATGTAGTGTTTTGTGAGTATCAAACTATTGAAGACATTGACAAGGCGGAGAGACCAAAGAACATAGCTCAACGTTTAGTTAGTTTCAACCGAAATCCTTCTAATGTTAATACAAAATCATGGGGGAGAAGTGCATGGAAATCATGAAGATGGTGAATCCTCATATGATGTTGATTCTTCAACTGAGACAGATGAATAACTGAGCAAGAGCAATCTATTCAACTTTAAGTTAGAAGATTTGAAAAAGAGAGTAGGCCTTCTTGAAAATATTTACCGCATGAGTATGTGTTACTCACTGATGTGGGGGAGCCATAAACTTATGAAGAGGCTATATCATGTGAACGAAAGGATGAGTAGCATGAAGCCATGTAAGAGGAGTTTAAATCCTTACATAAGAACCACACATTTGAATTGGTGAAGTTGCCTAAGGGTAAGAGAACACTCATAAATAAGTGGGTGTACAAGTTGAAGACAAAAGAAAATAGTTTACAACCACGATACAAGGCTAGACTTTTTGTGAAGGGCTTTCGTCAAAAGAAGGGCATAGACTTTGAAGAGATTTTTTCACTGGTTGTAAAGATGTCTTCTATTCGAGTTGTTCTTGGGTTGGCTGCCAGTTTGAATTTAAAAATTGAACAACTTGATGTAAAAATGGCTTTTCTTCATGGAGACCTTATATATATGGAGCAACCGGAGGGTTTTGAAATTGAAGGCAAGGAGCACCTTGTATGTAAATTGAGGAAAAGCTTATATGGTCTCAAGCAAGCGCCAAGGCAATGGTATATGAAGTTTGAATCATTCATGGAAGAACAAGGATACGGTAAAACAAACTCCAATTCTTGTGTCTTTATGAAAAGATTCTCAGATAATGATTTTCTTATTCTCTTACTTTATGTGGATGATATGTTGATTGTTGGGCATGATGCCAAGAAAATTAAGAGCTTGAAAAATGAGTTGAGTAAAGCTTTTGCAATGAAAGACCTAGGCTCGGCTAAGCAAATCTTAGGTATGAGAATTACTCATGACAGGAAGAATAAGAAACTCTGGTTATCTCAAGAGAGGTATATTGAAAAGGTGCTTGAAAGATTCAACATGAGCACATGTAAACTAGTAAGTACTCCACTTGCAGGCCATTTCAAGTTGAGTAGTAATGAGTGTCATTCAAGTGAGAAAGAGAAGGTTGAGATGATGAAAATTCCTTATGCATCAGCAGTGGGTAGTTTGATGTACACCATGGTTTGTACAAGACCCGATATTGCTCATGCAATTGGTGTTGTAAGTAGATTTCTCGCTAATCCAGGTAAGGAGCATTGGACCGCTGTTAAATGGATTTTGAGATATCTTAGAAGCACTTCTACACTTTGTTTGTGTTATGGAAATATGAAGCCTGAGTAGAGTGGCTACTCGAATGCGGACTATGTTGGTGATGTTGATTCTCGGAAGTCCACATTAGGTTATATAATAATCTTTGCAGGGGGAGCTGTTTCATGGCAATCAAGATTGCAAAAAAGTACTGCTTTGTCTACAACTGAAGCGGGGTATATTGCTATTACTGAAGGAGGTAAAGAACTTTTGTGGATGCAAAAATTCCTACAAAAGTTGGGCTTGAAGCTAGAGAAGTTTGTTCTATATTGTGATAGCATAAGTATCATCCATCTTAGCAAGAATCCGGTGTTGCATTCAAGATCAAAGCATGTTGATGTGAAGTATCATTGGATCCGAGAAAACCTAGAAGAGAAGCTCTTCTTACTTGAGAAAGTTCATACTGACAACAATAGGTTCGACATAATAATCAAGACCTTGCCAGTGGTGAAGCTTGATGCTTGTAGAAGAAGAGCGGGCATGACGAACCTTCCCACATGAGGTGGAGGGGGAGATTTGTTGGCTGAATCCACCTTCATGTGGGGCCCAGCCAGCATTAAATAAAATAAAAGAAATATAAAAAGAAAAAGAAAATAATAAAAAGAAGTGGAAGTGGGACATGCGTGTGTCTGTCGAAAAGTGAAGAGAGGAGAGAGAAAAGAAAAACAAAAACTGCACAAGCAAGGGAGAAGAGGGAAGAGGGCTGTAACTTTGTGGCTCCGATTTAAAGGCCAAATATTGTTGGAATCAGCTCAAATTTCAGTATATTGTTCGTGAGACCAAGAGCTACAAGTTGATGGTTTTTGTTCATTGAGAATTGTCTCCGAATTCTCCAGTTGAGGTTAAGGTTTTCTTGCTCCAAACTTATTCATCTATGTGGTGAGAAAAAGACGATTGTAACGTTGATGTTGAGCCTCTAGTGTATGACTAAAGAAGAACACTTTGTGTATCTTACTTGGTGATTAGTGGATGTGTTTGGGCAGTTCGTGATTTTTTCTCGCATCGGGTTTTCCACATTATATTCTTGGTGTCGTTGTTTGTTTTGTTTACTTATCATTTCGGCATTATACTTGCATATTGTGAGGCTATAGATTGCTGGTTGTTGCTGGAGGTTAAGAGATTTTTAGTTGATTTAGTTTCGAGAGAGAAATTGATGCTAGATTGCATTGGGTCATGGTGAATTGTTGTACCCAAGTTCTCCCCAACACATTTCACTTCGGTCCTGTCCTCGGTTGCGAGATCAAAAGCTTCGTGCAAGCACGGAATGATTTCTTTGATCAGGTTTTTTTGAATCGATTGTGATGCGATGTTGCTCTCAGATACGTGAAGGAGGCTCTCTACACGAGCGTGAAGCTCCTGGAGATCAATCCCGAGGACTACTCCGCTTGGAATTACAGAAGCTCGCAGCGGAGCAAAGTTCTCTATCCACCACTCATGAGTGCGCTTCTGTCCTCGTCGGCCACCCCTCGCTGCCTCAAGATCCAAGCCCGCCCCGCTGTGATCACTCGGATGAGTTTGAAGACAAAAGCTAGATATGGCAACGCGAGATTTGATGCAAAGCATGCGGCTACGGCAGGGATTTTCATTGAAAAAAAATCTGGGCGTGGAGGTTAGATGTGGACCTGGTGATGATGTCAGTGATGGAGCATCAAAGATTCGGCCAAGGTCTTGACTCTTGAACCAGGGATCAGGTTGATTGAAAATGGCGGGAGTGGAGCCCGGGGCGGCGAAGGCTGTAGCGGGCACCCCCCTCTCTCTCTATATGCCTGATCTCTCTCTTCCATATCTCCTCTTCGCTGGCACCTCCTCGTGATTGGAAATGGAGGTTACCACTAGGCCCTCACAACCTGGGATCGAGGTTGATATTATCAACCACCTCAAACAAGTCTCGATCTACGCAATCTTGGCAAAGCCATACACAGAATCAGCCGAAGACTTGATCAAGTTCGCTAAAGATCCTGCTGACAGTTAATGCAGTCTCTTGCGGGCTTATTCTGCATTTGTTGCATCATGTGGTAACTGTTTACCTTTCATATAGTTTGTTCTTGGTTGTCACCCTGTGCCTGTCGCATTCTTGTTTTTCATCTGGGTCAATGGTTAATGTATGTTTACGCTTCCAGTTTTAGGATAAATAAGAAAGAAATGAGAGTCAGATTCTTCTTTTATTGCAGAAACAGTGGATATCTATTCATTAGTGAAGAGGAAGTGCAGCAAATCTATCGAAAGAGTTGGGACATATTAGTTAGTTTCCTAGAAAGTATCATATTTAAGAAAAGGGAAAATGTCACAAATGGTCCTTATATTTTTAGTCAATGTGCAATTTCGTCCCTGAACTTTCAATTCGCTCAATTTGGTCCCTGAACTATTGATAAATGTCCGATTTAGTCCCTGAACTTTCGATCGGTTCAATTTAGTCCCTAAACTATTGATAAAATGTCCGATCTAGTCCTTCGTTATTATTTTTCCTTTTTTCCTCTTTTTTCCTCTTTGATAAAACAAATGACTAGATCGGACATTTTATCAATAGTTCAGGGACTAAATTGAGCCAATCGAAAGTTTAGGGACTAAATCGGATATTTATCAATAGTTCATGGACTAAATCGGACATTTATCAATAGTTCAGGGATCAAATTGAGCGAATTGAAAGTTCAGGGACTAAATTGCACATTGACTAAAAATATAAGGACCATTTGTGACATTTTCCCTTAAGAAAATAATGTGGTGTTCTTGATCCACACGACTTGATATCATCATTTCTTGGAAATTTTCAATGCAGGATCAAAGTGAAATTGCACCTGCTCTCCCCTTGTTAACGAGATGACATCGAGAGGCGACCCTTGCAGGGTTGGCGTAAAAGACTTGCAAGAATGGAGGATGAGTGAAGCTGATCATCACAACCCTTTGACAAGTCGGGGGATGCAACGTATTGGCCCCAACACTTTGCCCTTCCTAAATATCAAATTTCTAATTATACATGACAAAAATGAGATAAGAATGCTACAAGTATCATAACTTTTTTGTAACGCTTACTTGAGTGCCATAATTTTTTTTCGACCACTAAATATCACAACTTTTAAAAAAACATTCACTTAAGTGCCTTAATTTCCAATTGATCACTTGAGTATCATAACATTTTAGAAAACCTTCATCCAAGTGCTAGAAATCCGACATATCATAGCACTTGTGACAAAAGCTTTTTGAAAGTTATGAGACTAAAGTGATCGATTGAAAAGTTATATAATACTCAAGCGATCGGAAACAAAGTGATGGCATTAAAGAGAAGGTTATACATAAGTGATGGCACTCAAGAGATTGGAAAAAAAAAAAAAAGTTATGTTATTCAAGTAATCGTTATATGAAAGTTATGGCACTTATAATGTCCTTTTTCTTGAGAAAAATTGTACAAGAGTGACATTGTAGGCATATGAATTCTGCTTTGTTCATTTATTTCTCGATCATGTTCTGTACTACTTATGGGTTACTTGATTTGCTGCAACAAAGAATAGGACGTTGCAATTCAAAGCATATTATGGGAAGATTGTTCAAAGACCACCGGAGAGACAGAAGAGAAGAGAGATTGTTTAAAGGCCACCCAAGATCCGACGATGAGCACGCGAGGTTTACCGCTTGGAGAAAATGGCTGGAGGTACCGATTGACGAGCAAGACTGTGTAGTCATATCTAGGGATGGAAGGAGCAGGTTCTTGTAGGTTCTTGGAGAATGCAAATCCATATCCAAATTAACTGTAGCGCTCAAGTTTTTTTTTTTTTTTTTTCTTTTTCAAGTTAATCGGTAGATTCAAATATTTCTAATGTGCATCTTGTGTATATTGCTTCATTCATGCCATAATCCTTCCGCTCGAGCTTCTCCACCACCTAAAAACAATCCGAGTTCAACGACTCCCAGGAATATCATGGCTGGCTGAAAGAGACAGTTCAAGGTCTTGTTTCAGAATGACCACACAAAATGGGGAAAACTTGGACACCATGTGAAGCCTCGGCAATTTCTGTGGTGTTGCTGTCATGGCAAAGTGCCACGGGACTCCTACTGATAATTTGTCACTGGGCCGAGGGGTTCCCTCTGAACATTAACCTGCGTATGACTCTGCTGAAGCCAATATTTGACAACAGGGACGATACTCTACTCCTCGATGAGATCGATGAGCTCATGAAGAAGACATGGTTGATACTTGGTATCAACCGGCCGATACACAATCTGTGCCTAATATGGGTGTTTTTCCAACAATACCTCAGCACGATGCAGTTGGAACCAGACCTTCTTGTCGCTTCACATGCCATGTTGACAGAAGCAGCGAATGAGGCCAAGAAGCAGAACAAAGATGCTCTGTTCATTGAGGTTCTATCAATAGTTTTAGCCTCGACATGAGGGTGGTGGGAGAAGAGATTGGGTAACTAGCAGGACTACTTCAAGAACAGGAGAATGAACTGAACGAAAAATCTCCTGCCATTGGCAGGGATGGCGGCAAACGTCTTAGGAGATGATGTCATGCTTCCCAAGGTTATAGAACAAGCAAAAAGTGATGCAGCGACAGACCCAACTGGAGATGACTACTTATGATCGTCTGTGAAGAATGCATTCTCCAAGATGGGTAAGTGATTCATTTCTCCATTCATTTTGCGGTACCACTATGGAGTAATTAATTTATTTCCCTGGTTATATTGTTCGCATCAGAGAGCCGGAAGTCAATGTCAAGAATGTGAAATGGACACAAGACGAGAGTGAACTGCTCATTTGGTTGGCGAAAGAGACCGAACATTTGGCCTAAAAGAGTGAGGAACCTTGAGTGCTGTTCTTAAGAAGTGGTGTTCCATCACAACTGCAGTTGCCTCCATCACATCGCACGATTTTTATGGACTAATTCTGAAACATTATTTGACTTCCGCTTTGATACTTGATGAAGAAATCATCACACTACCAGAGAGTGCAGGGAAGCCAGAAATTGGATAAAACACAAATGGTGGTCGAGGACTCGGCAAAATGCGAAGATAGAGGCAAAATGATTCTGAGGGAAATGTTCCATATGAGGTTGAGCCAACCATGTCAAAGCTTCAAAAACAATGGACCAATGAGAGGCTCAAGAAAGACAAAGATCTGCAGCGAGCAGTAGAATCACAATCGAGTTCATCCGACAAAGTAATCTACTGTATAAGCCTTACAACTAGTTACACCAATCATTCGAAACAAAAGATAGTCAGAAGTGTGGGTCGTAACAGACGTGGTATCCGAAATCGAAGGCCGAGCCAAACGTGGAATGAGCTGGAGACTTAATCGAGTTCGATAAAGAAACCGTGGATGGCTTCTTTGCCATTCTGAATGAAAATTGCTGAGGATACGCTTCGTGATCTTACTGATGGTGGGGAGATCTCTTTGTGGACTATTCTGCGTTTGTTCGCATCATGTGATAAGTGTTACCCTTTCATATAGCGTGTTCTTCATGACCAAACAAAAAATAGCTTGTTTTTGCCTGGCACCCTGTACCTATTGCATTATATAATCTAAGTCCAACCCAATGTACGTTCCTGCTTCAGTTTATAATTAAATGAGAAAAAAAATGAACGTAGATCTTTTTTTACAGCCAAAAAATTGGATGTCTCTTGACCTATGATACCTTAGATGATGAAGAGGAAGTGTGGCAAATCTATTTAAAAAGGGGAAATTACCAAAAAAGTTCTAAATTTATTGTATTTATGTCAATTTAGTTCTAAAACTTTCAATTTGACCAATTTAATTTTAAATTTTTTTTGCAATTTGCCAATTGAGTCATTCTCGGTAGCTTATGACCAGTCATCCTACTTGACCGGTCGACGCTAACATAAATTTTTTTTATAATTTAAAAAAATTATAATTTTTTTCTTCTCTTTTTTTCTTCTTTTTCTTTCTTTATTTCCTCTTCTTTTTTTTTTTTTTTTCTTCTAAGCCCAACAAGGGTTGCCGACCAACCCTCACCAGTCACATGCGAAGGTCGACCAACCCTCACAACCATAAGAAAAGGCTAGACACCCCTCACCATCCACTGGGTGAGGCCTTCACGATCATCATCTAGTGGCTGGCGAGGATCATAGGCCCTCCTCTATGATCAGCGACATTCTTCGAATTTCATTGGGAAAAAGATAAAAGAAAGAAAGAAAAATACCCATGTCAGCCGTCTTCCGTGGCTTTGCTGACATCCATGTCAATGATTTATGGGATGTTGAGAATTTTATAAGGTTCAGTTCATAGTTAACACGAATTGATTTCATTATTTCTTTAAAATCTTGAATGCAGGATCCATGCAAAACTTCAACACCTAGTCTTCCCCCTTCAACATTGGTTGTTTTATATGGCACTGTTGACATCCATGTCAATGATTTCCTAAACGTTGAGAATTTTATAAGGTTCAGTTCATAATTAACACGAATTGATTTCATTCTTTCTTTAGAATCTTCAACGCAGGATCCATGCCAAACTTCAACACCTGGTCTCCCCCCTTTAACGGGATGTCATTGTCACACCCCGAACCTCGAGCACGCCAACATCTCACCATGGTCATTCAAATGCGACATTCCAGGTTAAGCCGCCGACCCATTTAGTTCTTTAATGCACATGCGGAAGCATATTATAAAACCCCTGACAATAAAATACAAGATAAAAAAGCAGGAAGCAATTTCACAACAATACACTTTAATAAATCAACGGAGTTACAAACAAAAGCCTACAGCCAAAAGCCTACAAAAGACTGGCTCTTAAAAAGGAACCATCTGACATCCTACAAGATGGACACGTTCTCCAATCCTCCTGACTTCACCTCTGCAACTCCTCAAGGCCGACCCCAGCGATCTGGTCGCTCCATCCACAGGGGACCTGAAAATGTTGGCCCACAACGGGATGAGACATTGTCTCAGCAAGTTCACCCCCCTAAACCCTATTAGAAAGGAAAAGACACCCAGGAGTGGCCTAGCCACAACATCAAGAAGACTTACCTCGTCTTAGTCCTTACTTGCAGTTTAGTATAATTCATATAATTCAATCATGTGCAGTAATAGGGACCAAACAATTGGAACACAAGCACAATCACATAGTCGATACCACTCAATAAGCATTCCAATTATTGTTTATTACTTCACACAAACATAGCCTACTCGCGATTCGGCTATCTACTGGCGCCTAGCCAGGCATCGTCTCCCCACCTTGGAGCACAGCATCGTCAGTACGTTGACGGCATTCCCGAAGGAGCATGGGCCTAGAATCGATTACGACCCGCATCCGTTGTAAGGGGCATCCCATATAGGGGCATATCTGGCTCAACAGCCCAAGACAATTTCCTTTTAGTTATCATGCAACAAATTCAACCTTAGCCCAAGCCACTTTGCATTTCACTCAAAAATTTCAATTAAAATAGTGGGCCGGCCTATTTTCTTCATATTAAAAATATTTCAGAAATTACTCACGTGAGTGGGAACACATCAAACTTCAATTCAGAAAATCCAATTTATATATTTTTCAACCCCACTATTTAATATATTCATTAAAATCCAATTTTGGGGTTAGAACCCAACACGTGGAGATTTATAATTAAAATCCCTAATTTTTTTCAATTCAACACTCAATTGGCACAATTCAATCATCAATTGCACAATTCAAATACACCACAACGATCAACACGAAAAACTAAGAATTTAGGGTCCCAAAGAAATTTTTGGGAAATTTTTTTTCGGATTTAAATAATAATATTTTAATAATTTCGAAAAGTAGTATTTTATTAATTATTAAATAATTCCGAAATCTTTATTTAATTCAAAAATAAAACAATTATGTCATATCAAGGCTTATTTTAAATAAACCTACTTATCCCTAATTAAACATACATTAACTTTAATCAATAAACTAATCTAATCTACACTTAAATAAAATAAACTAACCATCTAACCACAATTAACATAATTTAATCCACCCTAAACATCATTAATCATTCTAATCAAGGTTTAGTGAGTTAAACTCACCCAAACGACGAGCCGAACGAACCAAAACGATGAGGACGACGAGGGGATCGACTTTCTCCAAAGCGGGCCAAGCATCCAGGGTCGGGAAGCCGGCCAAAACGGCCCACGAAGGGGCTGCCATACCCATTTTTCCTAACTGCTGTCCACTACGATTTGAGGCCGAGAAATGGTAGATCCGGTGTCGGTTTGACTTGGAAATGGACGGAGGAGCTATGGCGGTGCCATGCGGCCGACGGCGGGGTCTCACAGTGGCCCGGGGTGGGCTGGACGTGCTAAACAGCTCGCTGGAACAGAGAAGCTGGCACAAAGTAGGAGGAGACGGGCGGAGCACGGGATGGCAAGCAGTGACAGCGGTCCAAGTGGGGCCGGTGGACGGTTGGACGGAGACGAAGGGAGCACGGTGGGGCTAGGATGTGTCTCGAACAGCTCGGAATAGGGGGTTGGGACCGTGGAGCAGCGAGAACACACGGCGACGGCCCAAGTGCGCGCGAGCAACTCCGGTGGTTTGCGGGCGTTCCGACGTGAGGCGTGCGACAAGCAGAGGCGCGCCGCTGCTCCAGCTGATCTTCTGCAATTTTCTGAGCTCCAAAATGCGCAAGGAAGAGGAAGATGGAGGAGGAGCTCGACGGGGGAGGAGGGGAGGAAGAAGAAGACCATTTGTCTCTCTTCCTTTTCCTTTTTCTTTTTCTTTAAACCAACTAAGATGGCCCACCATGACATCACATAATGTCATACCCCACTATCTTCTATAACCTTATTCCAATAGGTTCACTTTCAAATTCTGCCGGGTCCAATTCTTCGTACAATAATTTCTTCAATTTCACTCGATTCTCTTCCAATTGAATTAAATTGAAGCCCATAAAATTAATTTAATGTCACCACACTTCAATTCACATCTTCACTTGTCTATAGAATCAACTTAAGTCCCAAAAGCGCGACCAAATGCGGACCTACTAATTTCTCGAGGTAAAATAGCCATTCTCTGATTATTTTGCTGAAAAACTCGGCTTGCATGAAAAATCTTCCGAAAATGAGTCAATGATCCTAAAATGATTTGTGACATACCACGATTTCCAATTTATGGGTTCAATCTCAATTTTCACGGTTAAATTCAATCTTGTGCGATTTCAGCGCGCCTAATCCACTGAGCAGCTTTCAAGGAAATTTTCTTGCATCCGACCTGAGGGTGATCAGTCCCTAAGCCTGACGCGTCAAAATCCCTTAATTGCTTCGCCCAATAGACTAGTTTCCTCGTGAGTGGCCGACTTAGAGAGACGAACTACATGCACAGATGAATTGCCCGTCTCAATTGACTGAAAATAAAATTAAGGAAAATCGGGATGTCACAACTCTTCCCCCCTTATAAAAATTTCGTCCTCGAAATTTAAACATTTACTAATTCCTTAAACCAAAAGGTGAGGGTACAGTCGTCTCATCTAATCTTCTCTTTCTTTGGTTGCTTTCTCTGTATGCTGGACGCTTGCCCGGATGACTTCCAGATCTTGCCCCAGACATTCTGTTCCAAAAGACTATGCACTTGTCCATTTTCGCAAAATAAAAGTTGCAATTTTTTTTTTGTTCCTTTTCTTTTTATTTCTATTTTTCCACAAAGCGGCTACCTGCCGCGCCGAGGATTCGAAACCCCAACTCGGACCATTCGCTTCCTTCCCGGGTACCACTCGGCTAAAGGTGTCGGCGGTGTCTTGACTTGCTTCATTTACTCACTTAAAGCCAAAATCCTCCTTTGAACCCAAATTTCGATGGATTCCAATTTAAATGCTGATTCATCTTCCCTTTCTTAACAGATCGAGACGTCCTTACCAGGGCGACACCCAAGGAAAATGTACTTTCCCACTTAAAATTCCAAAGGTCCTTGACACAAATCTACGCAACTCCTCTGTCGACTTTGAGCGGTCTTTAAACTGTTCCCGATAACTGCAACTAAATCACTGATTTCTGAACCAACTCTGTACCTGCGATTTTTGGTCTCTGATCTCAGCTCAACCGATTGAAGTTCTGTACACTCTGCTCTGCTCTGCTTTAAAAGGAGTCATCTGACTGTTCTACTGAAACTGGGAACCTCTGGTCAAGATCTAATATAACTCTGACACTGATCACGGCAACTGCAATCACTAACCACTGTACTGACCCTGGCCTATGACCTTTCTTTCCCTGACTTTGTCTGAGCAATTGAAATTCTGCACTCTCTGCTATGCATTGCTTCAGAACGAACCCTATGAAAGCTCTACCAACTTGGAACATCTGATCTAAATTTGTAATACAATTCATCCCTGGCACCCCCATGCAGATGGTTTATATGGTATACACACACTTCGGTACACCTATTCTAATCGAGATCTTTTTGTGTTGTACTAAGGTGAGTTGACTCTGTTCATCTGTTGACCACAACCCCATAAGGAATCAATACTCTTCCCGACTCCTTAATAAGCCCGTCATAACATTCCATCATGCTATACTTCCATTCCCACACAGGATTCTCTCGAATGCTTGAAAAAGCTTTCCTGGCTTACCTTACCAAATTCTCACTTACTGATATACCCAACCCTTACAACTTGTTTGGCGATATCTATCTTCATACCAGCCTACCAATCTCAATGATGTAGCTTCTGACTCATCTTCGTACTATTTGGACCACGCTGAAGTTGTTATGATGAGCTTCCCATAAGATCTTTTCTTTAATCTCTGTATCGTCAATTACACACAATCGTCCTTAGAACCTTAGTGTTCTGTCTTCAGAAATCTGAAAATCAACCTCTCTCTCCTCTACATCTGCTTGCATAATCTTCTGAATTTCCGGATCTGACGGTTGAAGTGTTCTATTTTGATCTGTACTTCCAGCTCAATACTGAGAGCGGCCACAAGATTTAAAAGATGGCTTACCAAAATTTGAAAACCGATCTCCACTTTCTCAAAGAAGATCCAATCCTTGAGTATCAACTGTGCGACTAAGGACTCTCGACTCAATGCATCTGCGACTTCTTTCATCCTTCCGGGGTGATACTGGATACCACCATCCGAGTCCTTCAAAAGATCTGGTTCACAACATTATCTCATTCAATTCCTCCTAAGAGAATAAATATTTTGAGACTTTAACGGTCAGCGAAGATCTAGAGTCTTTCTTCACACCAACAATATCTTTAAATCTTCAGGGCGAAAATTGTTGCCGTGAGTTTCAAGTCATCTGTCAGATAATTCAGTTCATAAGGTCTCAACTGACGGGATGCATACGTAACAGCCTTACCATGTTGCATCATCACGTAACCCAATCTTTTAAACAACATATCACTGCAAATCTCATAACTTCCAGGACCAGACGGAATAGTCAACACAGGTGCAGTAGTCAGCCTCTTCTTAGGCTCTTGAAAACTACACTTGTACTCATCTATCCACACGAACTTTTCTTCCTTCCTCAGTAATCTGGTCAACGGCGATGCTAACACTGAAAGAAAACTCATATACGAACTGTCTGTAATACCTTGTTAAACCCAGAAACTTCTGATCTCTGTCACTATAGTCAACCTCGACCAACTGTTCACTGCTTTAATCTTGGACGGGGTCTACGGAGATTTCTTCGCCTGAAATCACGTGACCTAGGAACGCAATACAAGTTATCCAAAACTCGCATATGCTAAGCTTATTGAGAAATCCAAAAATACTCAGGGCTTGAAGTACCATCCTCAAATGTCTTTCGTGCCCCTCGGCACTCTTTGAACACACCAGGATAACTTCAATGAGCACGATCACAACTGATTTAAGTACCCTTACACATTCTGCTCATAAGACCCAAACAAATAGCTAAGGTATCCGTCAAACCACACGGCATTGCAATGAACTCATAACTACTGTATCAAGTGCGAGATGCTAACTTCGGTATGTCTTTCTTCCTGATCCTCAACTGATGATACCCTGACCTCTAGTCGATCTTGAAGAATATCGATGTACTAACACAACGAACCAACTTTCTTCTTCACGAATAGAACAGGTGCTCCCCAAGGTGATGCACTGGAATGTATGAATCCCCTATCCAATAATTCATACATCTACACCTTCAGTCCTTTTAACTCAGGTAACACCATCCGGTAAGGAGCCTTAGGGACTGGCTCTGTTCCGAGTGCTAATTCAATTACGACTCCATTTCTCTTCCTAACAACAAACCTACAATTCTCCATAACATACTTTAGAAAACTTCCGTACCACGATTGTGTTCTCAATATTCGACCCCTCAACTAACGCATCCATTACAGTTGCCATGTAGATTTGATAACCAACAAACTGAACCAGGTCATCTTCAATGACAAATAACAAGGATTGAAGTCCCTCTTTGACTTTTAATGATTCAAAACTTCCGTACGCTAACTGAACAAACTGAATTATATTACTGTCACGATTCAAAACAATAGAAAGCTCCTTGAGCCAAACCTTTTTATAAATGACTTCCAAGTCATACTTAAGCAATTCCTTCAAGTACAACTATAGTTAAAGATCCCTCTTTCTAATACTTTATTACCACAACGAAAATCCTACAACCTTCACTGAAAATTCCGCTGCATTACTCTGATAAAAATGTCTCAAAAACATTCTTCCCTTGATCGATGCATGGTCAATCCCTTCATGCTCCTTTAGCGATCCTAGTGGCGTCCTATTGCGGTAACGGTGCTTACGCTCTCCCGAACTTACATTGACAGTTCTTAACCTGATGGTCGTGCCGGCCACGTTCAAACCGTGTTCCCTTTTCACTCTGACCCTAGGCTAACTCATGCCTCCTTTCCACAAACTCGGCATACAATCAGTGAGTCATTTACCTCCCATCAAGGAACATCATACACCCTTCTTTGCACTGAGATCCGTTCCAAATACCCCACTAAATGTCCCGAAGCATGTTTCCTCTGCTTTATCTTATCAACAGCGGTAATAGAAACAGCTATAGTTCCATCTGCCTATACGGACAATCTTTGTTCAAACGACCTTACTGGCGACATCTGTAACAAGTCCTTTCCCTCTTACAGCACGGAACATTCCATGTCTTTTCTTACAGACACAACACACAATGATCGAGTTGAGCACTGACTTTCCAATTCTACTCTTCCAATTGGGTGAAACATGGCACCTTTCTTCTGACATCGGCTTTTCCCCCAATCGATTCCCATTTCTGTCTAAACTAAACCTTGACTCAGATACGATAGCTTGATCCTCGATCACAACTCCATATCGGACCTCAACAAGCATGGCAACAACAACGGTTACAACACTGGCAGCGGTAGAAACAACGGCAACAACGGCGGTTACGGCCTTGGCGGCAGCGGCATTGGCGGCATTTGCGGCACTGACGGCGACGGCGGTAACAGCGACTGAAGCGGCGGCCTACTGACCCATTCTGTCTCCCAACATCTCAAGCATCCTCAATAACCGAGCAAACCTTGGATCCTCAGGGACTACTACCCCAGCATTGACTGGAAGCAATGCTTCACCACTCGCACTAGCCCCAACTTGCACTCTACCCGGGGCACCACGGGCACCGACTCTCAACGGCGGCCCACCCCGAAACACAGGGCCTACTACCCTCTACTTAGCGGCCCTCGACACTCGGTCACTCATGCTACAGGCTCAATATAGACACCTGCTTTTAATTCCAACACCACATTAGAATCCGAGTGACCACACAAGCAAGCTACCAAGCAACTATCAATCACATGCATCAGAATATTAAAAGTCTTTCCTACTAACTATCCCGTGACTCATCGCACCTTATCACTCCATACACAGACCATGCTCTGATACCACTTAAATGGGGATGTCACACCCCGAACCTCGAGCACGCCAACATCCCACCATGGTCATTCAAATGTGACATTCCAGGTTAAGCCGCCGACCCATTCAGTTCTTTAATGCACATGCGGAAGCATATTATAAAACCCCTGACAATAAAATACAGGATAGAAAAGTAGGAAGCAATTTCACAACAATACACTTTAATAAATCAACGGAGTCACAAATAAAGGCCTACAGCCAAAAGCCTACAAAAGACTGGCTCTTAAAAAGGAACCATCCGACATCCTACAAGATGGACACGTTCTCCAATCCTCCTGACTTCACCTCTGCAACTCCTCAAGGCCGACCCAAGCGATCTGGTCACTCTGTCCACAGGGGACCTGAAAATGTTGGCCCACAACGAGGTGAAACATTGTCTCAGCAAGTTCACCCCCCTAAACCCCTATTAGAAAGGAAAAGACACCCAGGAGTGGCCTAGCCACAACATCAAGAAGACTTACCTCGTCTTAGTCCTTACCTGCAGTTTAGTATAATTCATATAATTCAATCATGTGCAGTAATAGGGACCAAACAATCGGAACACAAGCACAATCACATAGTTGATACCACTCAATAAGCATTCCAATTATTGTTTATTACTTCACACAAATAAATCCCACTCGCGATTCGGCTATCTACTGGCGCCTAGCCAGGCATTGTCTCCCCACCTTGGAGCACGGCATCGTCAGTACATCGACGGCATTCCCGAAGGAGCATGGGCCTAGAATCGACTACGACCCGCATCCATTGTAAGGGGCATCCCATATAGGGGCATATCTAGCTCAACAGCCCAAGATAATTTCCTTTTAGTTATCATGCAACAAATTCAACCTCGGCCCAGGCCACTTTGCATTTCACTCAAAAATTTCAAATTAAAATAGTGGGCCGGCCTATTTTTTTCATATTAAAAATATTTCAGAAATTACTCACGTGAGTGGGAACACATCAAACTTCAATTCAGGAAATCCAATTTCTACATTTTTCAACCCCACTATTTAATATATTCATTAAAATCCAATTTTGGGGTCAGAACCCAACACGTGGAGATTTATAATTAAAATCCCTAACTTTTTCCAATTCAACACTCAATTGGCACAATTCAATCATCAATTGCACAAATCAAATACACCACAACGATCGGCACGAAAAACTGAAAATTTAGGGTCCCGAAGAAATTTTCGGGAAATTTTTTTTTGGACTTAAATAATAATATTTTAATAATTTCGAAAAGTAGTATTTTATTATATTATTAAATAATTCCGAAATCTTTATTTAATTCAAAAATAAAACAATTATGTCACATCAAGGCTTATTTTAAATAAACCTACTTATCCCTAATTAAACATACATTAACTTTAATCACTAAACTAATCTAATCTACACTTAAATAAAATAAACTAACCACCTAACCACAATTAACATAATCTAATCCACCCTAAACATCATTAACCATTTTAATTGAGGTTTAGTTAGTTAAACTCGCCCAAACGACGAGCCGAACGGACCAAAACGACGAGGACGACGAGGGGGTCGACTTTCTCCAAAGCGGGCCAA
Source organism: Eucalyptus erythrocorys (assembly GCA_014182555.1). Taxonomy (NCBI): domain Eukaryota; kingdom Viridiplantae; phylum Streptophyta; class Magnoliopsida; order Myrtales; family Myrtaceae; genus Eucalyptus; species Eucalyptus erythrocorys. The sequence goes on from CM024604.1 coordinate 38,341,463, forward strand.
GCATCCGGGGTCGGGAAGCCGGCCAAAATGGCCCACGATGGGGCTGCCATACCCATTTTTCCTAGCTGCTGTCCATTGCGATTTGAGGCCGAGAAATGGTAGATCCGGTGTCAGTTTGACTTGGAAATGGACGGAGGAGCTACGGCTGTGCCGTGCAACCGACGGCGGGGTCTCACGGTGGCCCGAGGTGGGCTGGACGAGCTGAACAGCTCGCTGGAACAAAGAAGCTGGCACGAAGTAGGAGGAGACGGGCGGAGCACGGGATGGCAAGCGGCGACGGCGGTCCAAGCGGGGTTGGACGGTTGGACGGAGACGAAGGGAGCACGGTGGGGCTGGGATGTGTCTCGAACAGCTCGGAATAGGGGGTTGGGATCGCGGAGCAGCGAGAACACACGACGACGGCCCAAGTGCGTGCGAGCAACTCCGGTGGTTTGCGGGCGTTCCGGCGTGAGGCGTGCGATGAGCAGGGGTGCGCGGCTACTCCGGCTGATCTTCTACAATCTTATGAGCTCCAAAATGCGCAAGGAAGAGGAAGATGGAGGAGGAGCTCGACGGGGGAGGAGGGGAGGAAGAAGAAGACCATTTCTCTCTCTTCCTTTTCCTTTTCCTTTAAACCAACTAAGATGGCCCACCATGACATCACATGATGTCATACCCCACTATGTCCCACAACCTTATTCCAATAGGTTCACTTTCAAATTCCGCCGGGGTCCAATTCTTCGTACAACAATTTCTTCAATTTCACTCAATTCTCTTCCAATTGAATTAAATTGAAGCCCATAAAATTAATTCAATGTCACCACACTTCAATTCACATCTTCACTTGTCAATAGAATCAACTTAAGTCCCAAAAGCACGACCAAATGCGGGCCTACTAATTTCTCGAGCTAAAATAGCCATTCTCTTATTATTTTGCTGAAAAACTCGGCTTGCATGAAAAATCTTCCGAAGATGAGTCAATGATCCTAAAATAATGTGACATACCATGACTTCCAATTTCTGGGTTCAATCTCAATTTTTGCGGTTAAATTCAATCTGGTGCGATTTCGGCGCGCCTAATCCACTGAGTAGCTTTTAGGGAAATTTTCTTGCATCCGACCCGAGGGTGATCAGTCCCCAAGCCTAACGCGTCAAAATCCCTTAATTGCTTCGCCCAATAGAGTAGTTCCCTCATGAATGGCCGGCTCAGAGAGACGAACTACATGCACAGATAAATTGCCCAACTCAATTGACTGAAAATAAAATTAAGGAAAATCGAAATGTCACAGTCATCATGATTCCAACTTTGCCTAACACTGTAGAAGGGCGACTTGCTTGCAAGGTCGGCGGAGATGACTCGCAAGAATGCCAGACGAGCGAAGCTGACCATCTCCACCTATCGGCGACGAACGGTGGTGGGACACAACCGCTGTACATCCCACCTCAACGCTCTGCACGATCTCCTTGAACCCTTCACTATGGTATCTAGTCCAAGTCTCTGCATTCCCATTGCCCTGAGAATGAAAAGCACGCGGACTGAGACTGAGGAAGCAAATGCAGAGTGTGGAGAAGAAAAAAAAAGTCAACATCGTGCTGAAAAAAATGTTTCCATATATATATATATATATTGACACCATGAAAAGTTCCAACCTAATACACATATTATAAATTTGCCCCATATTAATTTTTTGACAACAAAAAAATCCTAAAACAGTACACTTGTAAGTGTGACAAATTTATTTACCATTAATTTTCATTAAACTTGATTGTCAAATTGCTAAGTTGTATGATTCATAGCAATTAATCCAATTTCATGGAAACTAATGAGGTAAATTTATTACAAATGTACCAGTTCAGGATTTTTGGTGATCAATTAGAGTAAATTTATGATATATGCACTAGTTTGGGTTTTTTCATAGTTAAAAAATTAATTTAAGGTAGATTTGTGACACATGTATCTGTTTGACGGTTTTTGTGATCAAAAAAATATTTTTGGACAAATTTGTTATTGGTTTACTAATATGAGTTTTTCATTAAATTAATCATACATATTGACTCCGACTGTGAGCAACAAATGATAATGACTACAACGTCATCCGAAAATCGGCTTTATATCAATATTTATTAGCATAGAGTACAAACTGAGGCAATGAAGGCTAGTCATGAAAGAATGCACCAGGATTTACATGGCTTGTTTCGCGGAACCTTAGTTCATCGAGAAAAGAGTACAGCAACAGAGTTTTTACTATAGCCAAATGAAGAACTGCACACTTTGATATCTCAGGTGGCGATGCCCAATTCGCAACTACACTTGGACAATGAAATGGTGTTTATCTCACGTTCTATCCCGAAAGTCTCATCAACTAAAGTTATAGAAAGATTCCTAAAACACTGCTTTCGTTTGGATAGTTCTAGGAGTAATGTGAACCCAGAAAAATGTCAAATCCACGAGCTTCGTGCCCAAACCGGGCGGTTTCCCCGTCCCCTGGCAATGGGTACTGGCCACTTGCCAGACACTTTGGTGTTTGAGCACTCGGCTTCAAACTGAGTCCATGCAGAGGAATAGACGGGTGTCCAAAAATGATTTTTGGGCAAAAGCCTATTCTTCAACTTTTCTTTTTTAATGAAACTTTGATTTGAGTAGGATTTTCCCCAAGGGAATATACACTGACAAGGAAAATGTTCCATTTTCAAAGAAATGACATATCAGGACAACAATAATTGTGTCAGAAAACTATCAATGTATCGAAAAATTAATTTAGGTGTTTAACAAGTACTTTAAACACATTCAAACTGATGGAAAAGTACTTCAATTGTGCAGAAATCGTGGAAAGTTTTTACATGACTTGAAGTGCTGTTAAATGTAAGTTGAAAATAGTTGAGGTGCGGGTGTTTTTTTTTTTTTTTTCCCTTCTAACGGAGTCAAATTCAAGATGTCTTGTACCTTGTGAGCCTTATCGTTGGGTAAGCTCTTTGCTAATTTGCTCTTGCTTGAGCTTGAACCCTTGCCTACGTTCCCTTTCGCTCTTCTCGGAATTTCATCAAACATGGAAGCCCCTTCGTGCAATGGAACTTGCCCAATCTGGCAAGACAGAAGCTTTCTCCTTGAGGCAAAACGCAATATCAACGCCAGGAATCGAGATTCGATCGTGGGATGATTTGGTGTGAACAGCATCGACATCGTTTTGTCTGGAGGAGAGAGGTAGGTGGAGAAGTTTGACCCATCTTCAGCGAGACACCAGCACGGGGGGTTGTCGGGCATGTCGCGCACGGTTGAGATAGCAATATCCGACAGACTGATACAACAAGCTCGCCGAACCGGGTTAATACCGCGACGTATCATCGGGGAGACTCGCCCATTTCTTGAGCAGCCGACATGACCTAATATTCTTTGCTCAGTACTTGTCTTTCGATAGCCGTATTAGTAGTTGAGAAAACAATGAAGAATAACTATTTCCCGAGAGATCAAAACAAATATACCCTTGATTTGCAGGCCGGGATGGCTTATTCCAATATTGGGTTATAGCATCTCTAGGACTTGATCTGAACAGATCTCCTCCTCTTGCATAGCTGGAACATGAAGCGTGAGAAGGCCCTAGATACATACGCCCCTTTTCACCTTGTAATAATTTAAATACAAATTGGATTGATTGTAATTATTCCTTTGACATGGTGTAAAGAAACTCATTTCATTTTCTTTTTCTTTTTCACTCCCCTTCTAATTAATCACAATTCTTCAATGTGAATTTTCAATGGCCCTACTCCCCTCTTCTACTTATTTAAAATTCAATGAAAAATCTATGCACATAACTCCTCTAACGAACTATTGTAACTTATGCATATCACTCTTCATTCCATTGATATTATAATTCACTTTCTTGAAATGTTTGATTTAATTCATAATGTTTTGGCTGCCGTTAAAGGAACCACCAGAGCAAGAGCACGGCACGGCGCACTCAAACGAAGACCAGCATGGCAAAGACAAAAAGAGGAACAACATCATGTGTATATGTCTAACCAGAGTTTGGGAAATAAAGGAAAACATAATCGATTCAAAGAGCCCCAAAATGCTTCTAGGCTTCCTTTTTCTCCTCTCGTGGGTACTCATGCATTTGGTCTCTCTTTCGTGCTGCGACGGGAATATATGGGAACTTGGTGCGATGTATAATATGGGCTTCTATTGAACTCACTTTGCCACGTGCTGTCCTGCTATTTGCCCCCTTCTCACTTTTCCTTTATCCAACCCCACCAAAAAAAAGCACAGGAGCATTTATCCAAAGCACAGAAATTCATGTGATTGGAATAAAACTAGAAATCAATACATGAATAAGGCGCAAGTTCATGTTATGTTCATATCGTGTCGTGTCTTTGTTAGAGTAGATTTCACGAAAATTTGTTTTATAAAGTTGGAACAACCGTATTAAATCCATTAGTTTCAAACGATATGATATACTTGTATTACTCTTTGTAAATTTTTGAAGGTATCGTGTTCCTAATCGCACTTTTAACGTACTACAAATGACCACTCACGTGCGATTCAAGCAAGTGACCAAATTGCTCCTTTCTAGGAAAAGCGTTTGAGGTGGCATTAAGATCTTTGGTTCTTTCCCCCGAGAAATTAACCTGCCAAATTCCATGCTTAGAGGACAGTCGGGCAATATTTTTCCACATCTTTTTAATAATAATGATAATAAGAAGTCATAGCACAGTTGATAAGATTTTAAATTTTTTGACATATATTATATGTATATCTTTCCACATCTTTTTAATAATAATGATAATAAGAAGTCACAAGATAGTTGATCAGATTTTAAATCTTTTGACATATATTATATGTATATTGTTGCCCTTCTTTTAAATAGCTTAAGGTTACGGGGTAAAACAATACACTCAATTTATATTCATATCTTTCTCGTTATTTATGTTATTTTAGCCATGGTTTCTTCATTGGCAGTTTGATGAGGTTATACATCATCCTGGTCTGTTCTACATGGCCTTAACTCCCACAACAAGTATTCTAAGGAATCATATATGTTGGTGATCAATAATGAATCACCTAACAAAACATTTCATATAAAAGATATTTGTTCAACATCTTCCTTTAAAAAAAAAAAAAAAATTGTGCAATAGCCTCAAACTTTAAAAAGTTAACCTATTACTCTCATGAAGTTTGGTTTTGTTGTTAGTTACCAGTTTTTCCGTCTATGATATTACCTCACAAGGGACTGACTCACTTTTTCGACCAAAACCGCCTCAGCAAAATATTCTTAACTTAATCATGAATCCTCTTTTATCTTAACTTCATTAACCCTTTGATAGAGGTTATTTGGATGAAAAAAACGGGTAAGTCCATTTCCAATAACACTTAACGACCACTAGACTTGTCAAAATGGTTCATAAACCCATTTCTTAACCATATTTGATGGCTGACTTATTATATGGGTTAGCTATATTTAGTAAATGAGTTACACATGGATTTAGAATGGCAAAATGCAAAAATATATGAATGTTAAATGGATTCATAGTTTATCCAAACACCAAACACAACTCACCTTTGTCACTGTCACTTCAATCTGTATGAGAAAAAAATTGACTCCTTGGGTTAGTCTGAGTCTAAAGAAGTCTTGGCGGGTCTAAAAGATGGGCCCAACTTCACCCCTTATTAAAAATATCAAGAAGGCTTCTTTCTTTCCCCATTATTTTTATTTTCATTTTTATTAATCTTGTAGATTTTGTTTGTTAATTATTAGAGTATATCTTTCCTTGGTTACATTTGGTATTTTTATTTTTTATGCAATATTCTAATCTTAGTTCCTAGTACTGCATTCTATGGTCAGCATAAATCATTTTGTTTAATATCTTACATTCAATTTAATTAAAATTTCAATTCCTCTACATTATTTGTTGCTGCAATTTTATAAATTGACTATCATGTACGAACTTTCTCTCATTTTTCATTATGAATCAATACAAAAAGTGAAAATTTTATGCAATGTTGAAAGCCAATTCTTTAGCATTTTATAGTTGAAATGGTGCTTTTATCCTAATAACTTGTACATATGAAGAGCTTAAAGTGGGTTAACTAGGTGGATATAAATTTTCACATATCGGATTCATGGAAATATTTTAGTAAATGGTTTGTGTTGGTTCTGGGTTGTGTCAAGTATGAGTTACTAAATTTGTATTACACATAAATTGATCAATTTGAGTCCGATTATTTTCAACCCAACCCAAATTTGACGGCCCTAACGACCATATAGATGGAAAATTAGTAGTTGCAAAATATATATATATATATATATATATATATATATTTGGGGTATGTAGTGCAGTTGTGCCAAAGTTTGGGGGTTTATTTACAATTTTCCATAATTCGAGAATAATTCCACAAATATGCTAAAGTTCAAGGAGGTTTCAATAGTTTAAACAAAACAAATCTTACAAGTTGAACAACTTTTTTCCACAGATAACGAACATGGTTTACATTCGAAGCACTTTTTGTAGTCTATCATCGGCTATTATCTTTACTTCCATGTAGCCAGAGCACGCCGAATCTGGTTCATGCATTTGATAATTATGACTGATTGGCCTCTGTCATATTTATTGAGAGAGAGAAAGAGAGAGAGGGGCGGGCGAAAACTAGGCAATGAAAAGTACCGAAAGTCGGCTAGGAATTGGTGTGAAAACTTGGCAGTGGGAAAAATCTGAAAGTCGGCTAGGAATTGGGTTGAAAGGCGCGGTCAACCCAAAAAAGAAGATCAGAAAGTCGGCAAGAAATTGGGGGGAAAGCTTGGCAATGCAGGGGATCCGAAAGTCGGCTAGGAATCGGTCAACCCAGCTTCTGTCCAAGAGTGCTGCGATGAGCCGGGGCCCACGTCGCCGGCCCGGCGACACGTCTCAGACAGCCCTCCTCCACCTCGCCCTCTACGTCAGCCGGAACCAAGGTGTGGCCCGCCTTCGCTTTCGGGGTGGACACAACCCCAAGTGCCTGAGCTGACAGCTCCGTACGGATACGGCCCCCGCCGGAAATGCCGTATGTATTTATACGCAAACCACAAAAGGTGGTGATCATAGGGAGTGCGTGATCGTGACTTCTTCTTCTTCTTCTCCTTCTTCTTTCAGTGCCATTTTGAGAGAGGGTCTGTTCATCTAAATCTTGCAAAGTTTCTTCATTGGGTTGTTTAATCGTCTGCCGATATCCAAGGACAGAATCCTGGAGGACGTGCTTCATCCGCATCAGCAGCTTCCGGCTGTAAAATTCTCTAGCCCTCTGAAACCGTCTCCATACCTTGTTCTTTTCTGTACATACACACGATGCATGCATGCATTGCGTTAATCATGCAATTGTCTCTGCAAAGGAAAAAGAAAAAACAGGATTTTGGTTGCGAGGCTGAAGCTTTCTTCCATTGTTCCATTCTCTCTTTGGACAAAAGTTCTGGGTTCTTTTCGGTCTTGGGTGTGTTTTGTGATACGCTGATTTGCCTGAGCTCAAGATCAGCATGTGTCTGGTTTGATCAGGAAATGATCATCTAAACATTGTGTGCTTGTGATGAGCACACTACCAATGTCGCAGCTAGTAATGACACCTTAAGCTCAATGCATCATTTTATCTTTATGCCTTTTTTAGGTAATTGAATTTGAAGGAACTGTTTGAGCTTTGTTAAAATTTTGGACATGGCTCTGATACCATGTTAAAAATATAATTTTTGGGTTTGTGTTTGTTTGTATGCGCGGAAGCATGGTTGTAGTTGGTTATAGTTTTTTGGTTAGTGGTGTTTGCAAGTGTATGGTATAGTTTGTAGTGGATGGACAAGGGACAAAGATAGAATAATTGAAGGATATTGGACATGAGATATGGGGACAATAGTTTCATTAGTTGGACAAGATAATTTGACGGACATAGAGTGGAGATCTAAGACCTCTCATGGTGACATGGTGGAGGACCTCTCACCCACGGTAGAGGATTTCCCCTCTCACCCACGCTCACACACGGTGGAGGGTTTTCACCCCTCTCACACTTACATGGAGGAGGACTAACCTCGCACAATTCTCAAATGACCAATTACAAGCCTTATTTATAGGCGTGAAACACCGCCATATTCTACCGACCTAAGTGTACACAAAATAATATAAAATTACAGCTTTGCTTCTTTGTCTCTGCTTGTCGCGGCTTCTTCCGATTCGTGTAGTTGCTTCTCCCTTATTCTCCAATTTTCTATTCGTGCTGCCCACGTACTCTTGATCCTTCTTTCTTCATGGTTAAGTAGTCAACAATTGTGGGCTGCACTTTTCCTTCTCGTTCAAGCATGCAAGTTGAAGCTTGCTTCCTCTCCTGAAGACTCCAGCAACTATTATAATATTTTTATAATGTGTGCCCCTCTTTTCTTGATAGTTTGTGGCTTCTTCACGTGTTTTCCATGCACGTAGACTTGCCGACTTGTTCCTTCTCCATTAAGCTAGTAGTTTCTTGATTGTTGTAGAGAAAATGGATCACCAATTTCCAACAAGCTTCAGGTCGGACTTCTGACATCATCTTAAAATCTGATAAGGATACCATGCACTTTCCCTTTGTATCAATCCACTTTTTCATGAGAAAACGTTGTAATTTAGCCAAAGTCTTCATTATCGTCTGATGACCATCGAGTTGATTACAGCAAACTACATTGATCATTAACATGACAAAATATATCTATGATAACGTTTGTTTGGTCATATTACAGTCTCATACTTTGATAAAATGTTTTTTTTTTTTTTTGGTGAAATACTTTGATAAAATGTTTGTCCAAGTGAAAAGCTCAAAACTCTTGCTTTGATCATTTTGAGAAAGCTCTGAAACTCTTCCATGCTGCCTGTGCAATAGCTTTCTGGTTTGAAGATTATGAGCCTGACTTGTTGAAACTCATGTAGGGACCCCTTATGACATCGCTTCAGTGTTCTCATATCACCTAATGGCTTCTTTTTGAATGCCTCTCCATGAATAGTGCTTTGCCAGATTAGGCATCCTATATTTTACCTCACATAAGCATGCAATCAAAACCTGTCTTTGCATCTGCTATCTATCTGTTGCATATCACAAGGTGCCAGAAAAATTGCACATACTCTTCCTGCTTTATTGTTTGTCAGAAAGATGACACTGTTCACCTTCACAGAACTCGCTTTTCAAATCAACTTTAAGAATCCAAGCATCATCATATGCCTGTCCAGAATTTATGTCCTCTTCTACTAGTTTAAACATCAAGAAATCTGCTAAAATGGTTAGAGAGACCAATTGTAGTGTATGGATCATAAACATGAGTAATTCAACTTCTAGTGGTAATTGATATGCTTTACTAGTCTTCGTTTAACAAATTATTGTTGTTTAAACATGGAGCTGCATCTGTTGTTCTGCAGGATGATATGCCAAGCCCGTTAAGTGCTCAACTGTTAGAAATTTGCGACCCCAAATTATTTTCAGAAAGTATACAGAACTCTGAGATCACATCGTGTTCAAACTGCTGCTATAGAGAGTACCCCAATTCCTCCAAATTTTCTTTACCTGAAGATTTGCAAAACTTTGGCGATCTCCTGCAGGAAGACCATGTCATCAATACTAACACGACAACCACAACTCCTGCCACGACCACAAGTAAAACCATGACTGCTGGCACTATTAACCACAATGGAAATAGATCCGCAAGAACATGTCGATAATGACATTTCTGATTCGATTGATTTCTCTCCCTCCCTTCTGTTTTCAGTTTCCCCATTCGTCTGTCCTCAACAAGACCACCTGTTGATGGATTTCCCTTCAGTGCAACTAACAGAAAATCAACTTCCACTGACCAATAGCACTGACGGGCTACCAAATTTTACTCGCGAAACTATGTCACCATTAATTGGCCCTCCATTGATTGCCTCAGTGTTCAAACAAGATTGCTTTTCGTTTGTGCCTCCATATATTCCTTTGGACCCTGCATCGCCTTCGTGCTCCTTCGCTGGCTCAATGAGGACGGACATGCCGGAGAACATGACTGGTACATTATCTGCAGATAGGCCGGGGATCTTCTCGGGAAGTGTTCTAATAAAAGCAGATTTGCAAGCTCGAGATCTGGATTACCAGGCTGACAATAACAGTGGAATCTTTTGCTCAGATCCGACCCAGGTGCTTATTCCTGAGGACATGCAGGTATTGACAAGATTTTACAGCACATTATGTGTCTTTTTAAATATGAAGTTTTAAAGTTCAATGCAGTTGGTACGCCCATGGCATTAAATCTCATGGGCTCTTGTAGTATTGGTGGTGACAAATTCTTATGGAATTGTGTCGATTTGATACCGTGTAAGGCATTTGGTGCCGAAAGCCAAAAGCTGATGAACGCGAATTCGAGTTCTGCACCTTTCGCAACAGATATTTCAAACTTAGAAGACCCAACTTACAAAGTAGGAAAGCTCTCAGTTGAGCAGAGGAAGGAGAAGATCCATCGGTACATGAAGAAGAGGAACGAAAGGAACTTCAGCAAGAAGATTAAGGTCTTCGTTCTCTTCTTCTCTCGCATCATTCATGTTTTAGTTTACCTTTTGTAGGACAGTAACTTTAGCTGAAGAAACTTTCCTAATATCTGCAGTACGCGTGCCGCAAAACTCTGGCAGACAGCCGTCCGCGAGTGAGAGGGAGATTCGCAAAGAACGAGGAATTTGGGGAGAACTCTAGGCTCGTTTGTGGCCATCTTGAGGATGATGAAAAGGACGAAGTGAGAATAACTTTCCTTACAAAAAATCTGCACTGGACATGCCATATCTGTGGTTCAAAAGAAACTTCCAAAAATCAAGCCATGCCTTGTGAATCGTGATATCTTTGATGAAGACGAGAACAAATGAATAATCATCACAAACCCGATAAATATCCTTCCCTGATCGTAATCCATTCGTAACCTAATAACACCTCCTTGGCTTTCGTTTCAGGTGGTTGTGAAAGAAGATGACATGATGGATTCATCTGATATCTTGGCTCATATCAGTGGAGTCAATTCCTTCAACTACTCAATCCAATCTTGGATTTGAATAGCCAGATCTTACAGACTCGAGCAATTCCATCACACAGTTTTGCAGGACTCGGTGAAGCCCGGATCTCTGTTTCTGCAGACCAGCCGACTAATAAGAACTAGTGTATCAATGCATGAGTCAGGACTAATTAGTATGACGGTAGGAATTAATGTATTTTTGTATATAAGGTCTGTATGTTATAAAGCATATCAATTAGACTCTGTAGACTTGAGACTGGGAAATAGATAATCACAATTTAGACAAAGAAAATTTATGTAATTACATAACACTATATTCAGGGTTTCATGTATACAAAGAAAAGCAAGAAAGTTAATTTTGACAGTTTAGACAAGATGGTGGACTTGTTATATATGGTTAGATATTTTCTGAGGCTGTGAACTCTTTTCCAAGAGAAATTTGTTTTTTTAATCGCGGATATGGCCAACGTTTTAGGAACTCAAATTTTGCGTACCTTCTCGTTTCTCAATGCATAAATACATTTATGTAATTCGATTTTTTGTCCAATGCTTTGATAGGCATTATTCCCGGAAAATCAACATTGAAACCATGTCGATCTTGCATAATGCTACTGTTCTGTGCCCAAAAATAGGGACTCTTTTCAGGCTGATAAGTTTCAATAAGTATCGTTAAATATGGAAATATTGTTGGTAAGAAAAAAAAAGAAAACAGTGACTTGTTTTTTATTCTTTTGATTTACATGTTGGTAACTTACCGATATTTTCATAAAATGACAACTTCTTTCATGATTGTTGTAAGTTGGCAATTTTTATACTACTTACCCATTTTTATTTAGGTAATTTATCAATCCTTTCAAGCAATTTCTAGCTTTAATGTAAGTAATTTATCAAATTTTTTTTCCAGTTAAGTTATCCACTATTTTCAGATTAGCAACTCTTATTTGAGTTGGATACCGATGTTTATTTGATTTCGTTTAATTTATTAAATTTTCTATGGAGTTACTTAGTCAGGAATAAAGTTGGTAAATCACCAAATAAACATGGGTAATTTCATATAATAATTGGTAAATTCAAGGTGCTGGTAAGAAAGTTAAATAAAAGTTAATAAAGTACTAAGAGAGCTTTTCTTTATCTGAGACAAAAGAAGTTGCTAATTTGAAAAACTCAAATAAATGTTAGTAATTAAGTGAAATAAGCGTTAGTAACAGAAAATAATCGGTATCTAATCGTATAATGGGTTTGGTGAGTAATGCAAAAGAATAAGCAGCAACTCAATAGAAAAATTAGTACGTTAGAAAACCAAATGATAAGCAACTCAAATGTGAGTTGACAATCCAAAACTAGTTGATAACTTAATTGGGAAAAAGTAAATAAGGCACATAAAAAAAGTTGATAATTTCATACAATAGTAAGTAAATTCGAAGCTGGTAGAAAATTATAAATTTATCATTATCAGAGATAAGATAGTCGGTAATTTCAAAACAAAAAACCAACTAAATTTGGTAACCGATTCTTATTAAAGAAGGTAATACAAAACTAGTTGGTAACTTGATTGAGAAAAAAGTTGTTAATCACTCTAATAGAATTTATAATTTCTAAAAAAATTAATAAATTTAAAAGGTTGGTAGCACATGCAGATAAACGTAGCAACTTAATAAACAAGTTAAAAAAATAAATATTTGAGAAAACATGAATAAACGCCAGTAAGTAATTCAAGTAAGATTTGGTAATTCAAAACTGTTCGGTAATTTAATTGGAGAAAATTTAGCCAAATCACACAAATAAAGCTAGGCTGATAGTTTCGTAAAGTAGTTGGTAAAATTAAACTATTGATAAGAAATGTAAATAAAATTGGTAAACGATGAGAGAAGCTTTGTTTGGTTAGATAATAGAGAAGTTGGTGTAGAAAAAAGCAAATAAACATTTGTAAGTAACTCAATTAGGAGTTGGTAACACAATATGGTAACTTAGTCGAAGAGAGGCCGGTTATCACTCTAATTATGATCGTTATTTTCTAAATATAGGTGATGAATTTAGAAAAATGACAAGTAACGGAAATAAAACTGGTAATTTAATATTAAGCCAGTAATTTTAAATAGCAAATAAATGTTAGTGATAAGTAACTCAAACAATCGTTAACTTAATTGGAGAAAGATGATAAATCACTCAAAAAAATTCGTATTTTCATATAATAGTTGATAAGTTTAAGGTGCTTGTCAAAAAGGGTAGAAAAAATTTATAAATCATAAGAGAAGTTAGAAATTTGTAAAAACCAAGTAAACATTGACAAGCAATTCATATGAGAGAGAGTTACTTGTTGGTAACTGAATCAGATAAATGTTTGTAAACACTCAAATTAAGGTTGGTAATTTCAAAAAAAAAAAAAGTTAATAAATGTCACGTGTTTAGTAACTAATAGACAAGTTGATCAACTTAAAGTAAAATGAAAAAAAAAAAAAAAAAAAAAAAGTTAAAAGTAGCTCAAATGAGGCTTTGTAAGCCAAGACTAGTTCTGACAAAAAGGAAAAAAAAAAAAAAAAAAAAAAACCCCAAGACTAGTTGGTCACCTAATGTGAGGAAAATTGGCAAGTTACGCCAATGAAGTTTGGTAAAGTCATAGGTGTGTTGATGAATTTAGGGAGTTAGTAAAATATGTAAGTTAAAGTTGCTAAAAGATTAAAAAAAAAAAAGTTAATAAAACAGACGGCCAAGTAAGCATTGGCAAGTAACTCAAATTGATAACCTAAAACTAGTTGGTAATTTAAGTGAAAATAGTCAGTAAGTCACTCAAACAGTGATAGGTAAATTTATATGGAAGTTCATAAATTTAGACTTTAATAAGACAGATAAATAAAAAATCAATCAGAGATAAGAGAAATTGATAATTTATTAAAAGTAAAAAAAGAGTTAATTTCTTCATAAAAGTATCAGTAAATTGCCAACAAGTTACCGAAAAATAATGTGATTGGTATTCTTTTTTATCAATAGCTTTGACATTTACCAAATCTTTCAAAATATCTACCCATGTAGAAAAAAAAAATTATTTTTTGAAACGGAAGAGTATGGTCGTCCTTTTTTTTTTTTGGGTCGAAGACAGCACTTGATATTGAAGATTAAAGCGGGTATTTACAAGTAGAGTTCCCAAGGAGTTCGAGCATAAAATATTCCATAAAGGGAGCGGGGGATGAAGCCACCAATTAAGAAGAAGTTGTTTTCTTCGATGGTTCCTTGCTATCCAGTCAGCAGCTGCGTTTGCTTCCCGGGGACAATGCTGGATCACAGTATTTGTATATTGGGCCAACAGATCCTTACATTTCTGCACGTGGATTGTTAAGTTCCAAGAGGCGTCAGCCCAGCCCATGATCATTTCAACTACCGGTGAACAGTCACTCTCAATAATCCAGCGGAGTTCTTGGCTTCCAAAGTCTTGCACGTGGGCCACTTCTAGATCACGAATATAAAGGATCCCGTGATAGATGGCTTCTGCTTCGGCTTCATGGGGGGTTGAAACCCTAACCGTGGAGACAAAACCTTCGAGTGCTCTGCCTGAGGAATCGCAAACGATCCCTGCCACCAAACCTAGAAAATCTCCAGAAAACCAAGCCGCATCCATGTTGATCTTCAAGTGCGGCTTCGTCGGGGGAATCCAGTGAGCAAGTATGTTCCTGTTGTGCTTCTTTGCGTGTTTGTTCACCGATCTGCGGCTAACGGAGGCTTGCTGTTCCTGTGCTATAGTTAGCAGATCTGCTGGTCGGGGGTGTATTCCTCGAAAGATCCAGTGGTTTCTCGCCTTCCAGATGTTCCACAAGACCATCGCCGTTAGTTCTCGAGAAGGTAAAGTGTTATTACCTCTGAAAGCTTCAACAATCCACTGATCTATACGTTTAAGGTATTTGGTGGGGGCGGATCTCTGCAAATCTCGAGTCTTGCCATACTTTGCTTGTCCATTTACATAGGAAGAACAAGTGCTCTATGGTTTCAACGTTGTTGTGACAAAAAGGACAGGATGGGTATTGAATAATCTTTCTTTTGTGCAGATTTTCTCGAGTAGGGAGAGCATTCTGGCAAAGACTCCATAGGAAGGTTCAAATCTTGGGTAGAGCGTCGAGACTCTAGATTTTATTCCACAAGGTGCGTGGCGGTTGGTAGGAGCTTGAAGGTTGCTGTATATCTATTTTGGTGGTGTGTTGATGTGCAATATTGTAGCCACTTTTGACAAAATATTGTCTTGTTTTGTTGCCTATCCATGTTAGAGAGTCTGGCTGTGGTTGTTGGCTCAGTGGTATGGCTAATATTTCATTCGCTATGTTTGCCTCATAAAGCTGTTGTATTGTCTGCTGCTTCCATTCCCGTGTTTCTGTGTTAATTAGTTCAGAAACCCGAAAGGGTTCTGTTGGGGATGCTTGTCTACCTATAAGCCCCTGTGTTAACCACCTGTCTTCTCGAATGCGTATAGAATCTCCAGTTCCCACTGACCATTTTATATTGGTTGCTATGGTTTCTCTGCCAATCATGAGTCCCTACCATCCCCACGATGATCTGCGACCCTTAGATGCTGTCCAGACATCACCATGAGGAAAGTATATACCTTTAAGGACGCAGCTCCAAAGTGCTGTTGGAGAATTGGCCAGTCGCTAGAGTTGCTTGCCAAGCATAGCCCTGTTAAAGGTGAGTAAGTCTTTAAAGCCCATCCCTCCATTATCCTTCCTGATTTTTAAAATTTCCCATCGTTTCCAATGCAACCCCCTTTTAGCATCTCATTTTTGCCACCAAAATGACGCTATTCTTTTTTCTATGGCTTTGCATATGGACACGGGGAGCTTGAATATGAACATTGGATAGGTAGGTATGGCCTGCACAATGCTTTTTATCAAGATCTCCTTTCCTGCCTTGGTAATCAGTTTCTCTTTCCAGCCTTCTAACTTAAAATTCACTCTGGCTAAGATCCAGCCAAATACTTCTTGCTTAGATTGTCCCCATTCTGTAGGTAGGCCTAGATATCTGCCTGTTTTTTCCATCACATTCACTCTCATCTCTATGGCCATATTCATCTTTAAACGATCCGGGCAATGTGCACTGAAGTATATTCCTGACTTATTTAAATTAACGGCTTGGCCAGTTGCATAGCAGTATTGGCTGAGTATGAGTGATAAATTCTGACATTCCACTAAAGTACCATCCATAAAAAAGCTTGCATCGTTAGCAAAAAGAAGATGTGATAGTTGAGGGCAATGCTGATTTAACTATATGCCTTTTATACTGCCATCTACTAATGCTTGTTTCATCAACCAGGTCAAAACATTGGACATCAAGATGAAGATATAGGGCGATAGTGGGTCACCTTGTCTGAGGCCGCGTGAAGGTTGAAAGAAAGAGGTAGGTGCTCCATTGAATTTCACACTATAAGAGACTGTAGAGATGCACGTCATAATCATTGAAACCCATTTTGTACAGAAACCCATATGCAGCATATTGTCCCTCACAAAGTCCCATTCAATCCGATCATAGGCCTTCTGCATATCAAGTTTTAAGATTGCCTGATACTTTGTTTTGGTCTTTTTTTAGCGCAGCTGGTGTAGAACCTCCTGGACAATGAGGATATTGTCCTAAATCTGCCTTCCCTGGACAAAAGAACTCTGCTCAGGTTCGATGATAAATGTCAGCCATTTTTTCAGTCTATTTGCAAGAATTTTGGATATGATTTTATAGCTAAAGTTGCAGAGGCTGATGGGTCTGTATTGACTGATGTTTTCAGGGTTTTTGACTTTGGGGATCAATGATAAGTGGGTTTGGTTTAGGCGAGGGTCAAGGGTGCTGTTGTGGAAAAAGTTCTGGACAAGCTGCAGCAGATCAAGTTTGAGAGATTCCCAAGATTGCTGATAGAAAATCCCACTGAAGCCATCGGGTCCTGGTGCTTTTAGAGCACCCAGTTGAAAAACAGATGTATGTATCTCCTCTAACAAAGGTGTGGCCACCAGTTCTGCATTTACGTTGTCATCTATAGGTGAGGGACATTGATTGAGAATTGGCTGGTAATTTCTTGGACCCTTAGTCGTATATAAGTTCTTATAGAAATCTTGGATATGAGCCTGTAAAGTCACAGGATCTCGACACCAAGTTTGATCTTCTAGTTGCAACATTATGATGCGGTTTTTCTGTCTTCTCTGTATAGTAGTAGCATGAAAAAAGCTGGTATTCTTATCACCCCATTGCAGTCATTTGATGCGTGATGGGAACATTTGGAAAATTCGCATCTTTATGGATGATTTTTGCTATCTAATTACCGCTATGCCTGCATTCGAGACTAATTGCAAGTGCGTCTAAATTGTCGGTTCCAATGTCGAAAAGTAGTCGAAGATTCTTCAAAAGGCCTCTTCTTTTTCTAAAGTAGCTTTTTTTTTTTTTTTTTTATCAGTCATTTTCTAATATAGCGTGAACAGCTGAATTAGTGTTTAGTTCAACTTAATCATTCTGGAAAGCACTGTCAAGACTTTTGTAAGCTTTTAGAATTCAATTCTTTTCCGCCTTACTTCTTTGCTTCATAGATCGTTGGAGTAGTGGTAGTAACACCCATGGCGGCTTTCCATCACTGTTGACATGAATTTTGAACTTGCTACAATTGACAGTAATGGCATTAGCGTTGGTGACTACATTATATTATACTGCCGTTTAAAATCTTAGGACTTGATTTTGTCTTTTTGTAACAAGTATTAGGACTCAATTGTATGTTTTTGACAAATTTTATGAATTAATTATACTTTCGTGATAAGTTTTTTGATTTGATAGTACTTTTTGAAGTTCTAGAACTCAATTACATATTCATAATAAGTTTTAGGATTTATAATGCACTTATCCCAAAATCTTAACTTAATATAATCTATGCATATGAAATGATCGTATACCAAGTTATATGGCCTAGTGCATCATCTTCCCCTTACAAAAGCTGAAGAAGGATCATGGTCTTACTATATTCACTGTAGCTACTATATTTTCCTCGAGAGAGACTGCACCCATGTGTTTTTGCTGCAGCATTTGACTATTGTGCAATACCAAGGTAAGGATGACAATGGGTCTTGACACGAAGGTTGGGTCAAATGTGTTGTCCAGGCCGGTCCATAATCTAAAATTGTACACTATAACACATGGACTGAGCCGAACCCTGGCGAAAGTTGGGCGTTTCTGCAATTTATTGTGAAGTCTTTGCCAAATGCTTTGCAATTACCCGTTGAGACCCTTGGGCCTCGAGGGCAGAGGGATAGTACAGTCGCCATCGCTTTCTTGCCCTTTTTTTATTATTTTTCTTTTTTATAGAATTATGCCAAAATTTAGATTTTTGCAAGTTTTTTACTTCCAAAATGAATATATCAGTTCAACGAATAATGTAAAGGTTTCATTTAAAAATTAAAAAAAATAAAAACAAGTTGTGAGCACATTAAATAGTTGAAGATTAAAAATGACAATTTTTTAAATATAAAATATTATATATTTATAATGGTTAGCAATTTTGGGACACATCGTAAGCATTTGCAAACTTTGTAAAAGATCAAGATACCATTTGCACTATGATATGATTAATACAAAAATCTGGAGCGTTTACAAAAAGGATACAATATTAAAAATGAGACAAGTTAATATCTAATATATCTTGCACTGCGTTATATTCGGACGACTTAAAATATTAGCACATAATATATATAAACATTTACGATGCTTTATATTGGGATAGGACCTGAAATTGCAATTCTTTTTTGCAAAATGTCGTGAGATAAAAATCCTTAATATTGACGATACAAGATATCAAGGGAAATTTCTTTTTTTTTTTTTTTTTTTTGTCCTTATAGTGTGGAGAGATTTTGATTTTTGTCTGGTTATAATTTTAATTCTTATACTATTCTTCGAAGACAATTTAGGTTATTTCATCAAATTCCCGTTCAAAGTATGCCGAAATTTGTTGAGTCAACATCTAAAACAAATTAGCGAGGAAGCCAAAAAATCTTTTGTCTATATTCTCTCTTTTCCAATCATCTTCTTCAACCTTCAGTCACGGGTCCCCTCTCTCTTTTGTTGATTTTGTTGCATTTTATTGTCATTTATTGCTTTTTTCTTTTCTGATTTAGATTTGGGAGCTCCATTTTCTCGATCTAGTTCTCTATTTGAGAGTTTAAACTCTCCCAATCTAGTTCTAGATTTGGGTGTCATCATCTCCCAATCTAACTTGGGAGTTTAAAAAATGAGCTTTTTGGGATTCGATGCCCCTTTGCTTTGTTTGTGTATAGGTTTTCTGCCTCTAGTTTTATTGATAATCGCAGGAATTTTGGCGTCTCGTTGAATTATGAAGATTTGCTCATCCACATGCTAGTTTGTGTTTATTTAACATAGTCTAGTTGTTTCCATACAACGATGGTGTAGAAGAAATTGAACCTAAGTATGCACTTGCAACTAGCAATGTCGCAATTATTGGAGAAGAAATTTTTAGTGTGTGTTTATCATTGACAAAGACGCCATATCCAATGATCAACCGCAAATTTTGTTTGATAGATCCGTTCTTGTGGAGTAAATTTGTACTTAACTTTGTTGATACTCCATTGATCATTCTTGTTTTTTGAATTTAGCTTTGTTTTTCAGTATTCATGCTTTGTTTTGATTTATTTTGTCATGAAGATTATGTATTTCTGTATCTTTTTGAGTAATGAATACAATTTTCTTAAAAAAAAAAAAAAAAAAAAAAGCATCTAAAACAAATTATACGGAGCTTGAATACTTAGGTGCCACGTGTGGATAGATGGTGCAAATTCAACAATTAATTTTGGATGGAAGTTTGGGTAGAAGGTCTTACATTGTCGCCAGAGAATAGCATGCGGTTTAAAAAAGTAACCAAGCAAATTATAAAGGATAAAAAATGAAATCCCAATATTATAATGATGAAAAACATAGCTTCTCCATATTGACACCTGAATTTTTCCAACAATTAAAGTTAGAAAATTTGAGATTTGAGATTCCTAATTGTGGCTCTTGACAGAAAAATTGAAATAGCGACTCAAACGGTCTCTGAACTTTGGCTCAATGTGTAATGTGGTCCGTGAACATTAGGCCAATACGTAATGTGATCCATAAACTTTTAATTTGTTCAATGTGGTTCCTAAAATTTTGGTATATGTTCAATATAGTTCTTAAACTATATTAAAATGTTCAATATTATCGTTCCATTAATTCAATATCATGGACTATATTGAACAATTTCATAGGGTCCAATGACAATATTTAATATGTATCAAAAGTTTAGATATCACATTATATATTGTGCTAAAGTTTAGGGACCACATTTTGCATTAGACTAAGGTTCAAGGACCATTTATATCATTTTTCCAAAAAATTAGCTAATCAATGACCATTTATGTCATTTTCCCAGAAAATTAGCTAAGTGTCCTTAGTATCTCATTGCATGTAAAAATTAGGAGCAGTGCATTTCATTAGTAATTTTGTATCTTTTTTTTTTTTAAATAAACCAAGGGTTGCCTTTTTATAGGTTGACTATTGGTCAAACTTGATAAAAGAAAAGGTACACTTTTGGTAAAAAAATTACAAAAACGGAAAAAATTGCATGTAGGTGTCAATATTAACATAGGCATGTCGATTAGGCCCTTCAATTTTAAATTTTTATGAAATTGGCCAAATGTTGACCTTTTGGTCAAATTGAAGAATTTGACCTTTAACCCAAAAAATTAGAATTTTGCTAGTTTCTAATTCGTCTTAAACATTTGATTTAAGGACGATGAAATTTAGAGATCTTGAATTCGATTAAAAAAATTTCAGCTTCAAGAACCGATTGACCACCTAAACCAACATATTTGGCACCATAGGATTTGAGTTAATATTAGAGATCTCAGATCCGATTAAACATTTGATTTAAGGTAGCTTTTTAATAAAAACAGGTGTTTTGAACGATCAAAGGCGTCTCTTTTATTCCAAAGCGTTTTCACGTCCACAAACGGGGGCGGCGCAGACAGATTTTTCAGAACTCGTTGACGCCCAAGGCCCTCTCCACGTGGTTAGCCATTGTTGCCGTCATTTCTCGCGATCTCAGAATCCTCACTTTCCCTCCTCATTCATCTCCGTTTTTGGCCGTGAAGACTTGGAGTCATCTGTTCTCGCTAAAGGTTCCATTACCGGCGCTCATCGTCACCGGCGAGACTCACCAGAACCTCGTTGCACAAGTTCGACCTCTAATTGCGACCAAACACAGCATCTACAGGTACGAGCATCCTTAGTTTGTCCCGGTCAGTCAAGTCTACAAACGCGGTTGAAGTTTTTCACTGTTTTTGTGAAGTTCGTCTCCATTTAAGCCTATGTCCGCGTTTTGAATGCACGTTGATGTGGTAGTGATGGTCTAATAATGATTTGTAAAATTCATTAATCCATGTGCTCACCACCTACCAGACAAAATGTTTGAACCAAGGTCGTATATATTTGTTGGGAAAAAATAAAATAATGTTCGTGGAGAAGACCCAGATAATTTTTCCCGCTACTATTTCTGTGCAAATTAAATAGGATAAAGTATTAAATGAAAAACAGTAAAGATGAAGAGAAAATAACACCAAACTTTTTAACGTGGAAAACCCTCCAAGGTGAAGGGAAAAACCACGGGACCGTAGTCCACTTCAAAACTTCCACTATGATAAATAATGGGATACAACTTCACCAAAAGGTGGATCTCTCGCTATCTTCAATTTGTGGATCTGAACCTCTCACAAACTGGATAACTCACTCAAAGATAACTCTCTTTCTTGGAAGAAGAAAACTGTTTCTTCCGCTACGCTGCTCTGATTTTCTTGCTTGTGTATATCCTTCTCCGTTGAGGAGGACTCCTATTTATAGGAGGAAAAGCAATTGTACAATTTGAATTGTACGATACAAAATCACGTAGATTTTTCCTAATCTCTCGTGACTTTGTATATATGAGAATATCACTTTGATTTCTTTCCCAGACTCCCTTGATCTTCGGATGTGGAAGATCACGTTGATTTATCTCCCGATCTCTTTTGATATTTTCTTTTCTTTTTCTCCTTTTTTTTTTTTTACTTTTACACACTCACTACCATATATATATATATATATATATATATATATATATATATATTTTTTACTACAAACATACATAATTGCATTGGCCTCTCCAATTGGGAGTGACCCACTCAACAAATCTCCCCCTCACGAGCAATTTGGAGAAGGTGTCAAACCTGCAAAAGTTCGATAGGCTTGCATCTTCACAGTAGATAGAGATTTTGTCATCATATCTGAGCCATTGTTGTCAGTGTGTATCTTCTTTAGCTGTAGGGTTTTTTCTTCCAACACATCACGTATCCAATGATATCTGATGTCAATGTGTTTGGATCAAGAGTGGAAAGTTGCATTTTTGCTGAGATGTATTGCGCTTTGACTATCTGAATACAAGATATACTCCTCTTGGTTGTGACCCACTTCTTGTAGAAACTTCTTCATCCACAAGAGTTCTTTACATGCTTCCGTTATCGCAATATACTCTGCTTCAGCACTAGATAGGGCAACACATTTTTGTAGTCGAGACTGCCATGAAACTGCTCCCCCTGCAAAAGTCATTAGCTATCTTGATGTAGACTTTCTTGAGTCCACGTCCCCTGTCATGTCTAAATCCAAAAAACCTTCTAACAAAGTTTTACCATCACCAAAGCATATACAATTATTAGAAGTACCTCGAAGATACCTGAATATCCATTTGACCGCTGCCCAATGTTCCTTACCAGGATTGGATAGAAATCTGCTTACCACACCAACTGCATAGGCGATATCAGGCCTCGTGCATACCATTGCGTACATTAGACTACCAACCGCCGATGCATAGGGAACTTTTTCCATTTCCTTCTTTTCTATCTCACCTTTTGGGCACTGCTCTAAGCTGAGTTTGAAATGATTTGCAAGGGGAGAACAAACTGCTTTGGATTTATTCATATTAAATCTTTCAAGAACTTTATTAACATACCGTTCTTGAGATAACCAGAGTTTACGATTCTGCCTGTCTCGCAAGATTTCCATCCCAGGAATTTGTTTTGCGGGTCCCAAATCCTTCATTGCAAAGCACTTGCTTAATTCCTTCTTTAAGTTGTTAATCTTGCTTTTATCCTGGCCAACAATTAGCATGTCATCAACGTAAAGCAAAAGAATTAGGAAATTACCATCAGTAAATTTCTTGATGAAAACGCAGTGATCAGCGGTGGTTTTGTTGAACCCATTTTCCTCCATGAAGGAATCAAATTTTCTGTACCATTGTCTTGGTGCTTGCTTGAGCCCATAAAGACTCTTCCTCAATCTACACACAAGATTTTCTTTGCCTTTGATTTTGAAACCTTCCGGCTGATCCATGTAGATCTCCTCATTTAGATCTCCATGTAAAAACGCGGTCTTCACGTCAAGTTGCTCAACTTCCAAGTTCAAGCTTGCTGCCAAGCCAAGAACAACTCGAATAGAGGACATTTTAACTACAGGAGAAAATACCTCATCGAAGTCAATATCTTTCTTCTAAGCGAATCCCTTCACAACCAACCTTGCTTTGTATCGTGGCTGTGATTTTCCTTCTTCAGTCTTTAATCTGAACACCCACTTGTTTTTTAGAGGTTTTCTTCCTTGTGGCAACATGACTAAATCATAAGTGTGATTTTCGTCTAAGGATTTCATCTCCTCCTGCATAGCTTTTAACCACTCCTCTTTATGCTCGTGTAATACAGCTTCTTGGTAGTTCTCTCGGTTCTCCCCGTCGGTGAGCATCACGTACTCATTGGGAGAATATCTACGACTAGATTGTCGTTCACGAGTTGATCTCCTCAATTGAGGTTACGATGGGACCCGTTCAACAATTGGTTCAAGTTCAGTTGAAGTAATCTTACCTTCAATCCTTGATTCAGCTTGCTTGTTGATAGGAGGAACAACTGGGCCAAGATCAACTGGGTATTCGTCTGTTGATGGAGATTTCTCGTGCTTCTCGAAGTCCTCGATTGTCCGATCTTCAAGAAATACCACATCCCTCGCTTCGACTATCTTCCGGTTAACGGGATCCCAGAGTCTCGTAGCTGAATTCTTCATGTGCATACCCCAAAAAAAATACATTGCTTTGATTTCCCATCAAGCTTTGATCTCTTATCCCTTGGAATGTGGACAAATGCTCTACAGCCGAACACCTTCAAGTGGCCATAAGAAACATTTTTACCAGTCTAGACACTTTGTGGTACATCACCGTTAAGTGGAGCTGAAGGTGATAAGTTGATTAAATCAACTGCTGTCCTCATTGCCTCACCCCAAAAGTGGTTTGGCAGCTTTGCGTTGGAAAGCATGCATCTGATTTTTTCACATATGGTTCTATTTATCCGCTCTGCGACACCGTTGTCTTGAGGTGTTTTTGGTACGGATCTTTCTAGTTTGATCCCAAGATTTTTGCAATAATCTTCAAAAGGTCCTCGGTATTCTCCACCGTTGTCTGAGCGTACACATTTTAATCGCTTGCCTGTTTCTCTTTCAACCTTCATATGAAATTGCTTGAAGATTTGCTGTACTTGATCTTTAGTTTTCAAGGCAAATGCCCACACCTTTCTAGAGTGGTCATCAATAAAAGTTACAAAATAAAGCGCACCTCCAAGTGTCCTACTTTGCATTGTGTATACATCGGTATGTATCGATCTAAAATTTCAGCTTTTCTAGATGGTGGGGAATTGTGAAATGCTACTCTATGTTGTTTTCCCATAATGCAGTCGACACAAGTATTCAACGGTGTACCTTTTATTCCGGGTAGAAGTTGCTTTCTAGTGAGAATCTTAAGTCCTTTCTCACTCATGTGTCCGAGTCACTTATGCCATAACTCGGTGGTGACACCTTTTCCAGTTACATTCACCTCTCCTCTACACGGCTTAAATTGAGTGATATAGACAGAGTTAATCTTTTCTCCTTTGGCTACCACCAAATTACCTTTAGTGAGCTTCCATTTTCCATCACTAAAGAAATTGATGTAGCCTTCGTCATCAAGCTTGCCGGCAGATATAAGATTGTGGCGTATGTCCGGAACATGTCTCACATCTTTGAGTAGTAGCCTACGTCCAACATTAGTCTCCAAATAAATATTACCCATACCAATAATTTTGGACGTACCTTCGTTTCCCATCTTTACAAGTCCAAAATTGCCAGTGGTGTAAGATGTGAAAAGATCTTGACGAGCCGTGACATGGTAGGATGCGCCAGAATCAACTACCTAAGTCGAATCTTGGGATGCAAGATTAATGGAATCATCACTTTGAATAATGATCACCTCATCTGCAATATTTGCAGTGTCATTCGTCTAGTTCTCGCTAGCTTTGTTGACGTTATGATTTTTGGATTTTTCTACCTTTAGCTTTCTGCATTCGCGGATGAAGTGTCCCAATTTACCACAATGATGGCACTTCTTGTCTCGTCTGTAGTTGGATTGGGACCTTCCTCGTTGCTGATTCCGGAAGTTTCGGCTTTTGCTTCTCCCTCTCCGTTCTTGATTTTCTTGTCGATTAATGACAAGAGCCTCGGACTCAGGGTTGACTCCACTTTCTTTTCGCCGGGATTCTTCATTCACCATTCTATCTTTTATCACGTCCATGATAAGCTTGCCGTCAGGAGCCGAGTTGCTGACTGACACAACAAGTGTGTCCCAACTATTTGGCAAAGAGCTAAGCAGCAGTAATGCCTACAATTCATCATCTAATGTCATCTTCATAGAATTGAGTTGGTCTACTATACCTTGGAACTCACTCATGTGTTCCAAACACCGCTCCCATCTTTGTATTTCAGATTCACGAGCCGCCGCATGTGATTTGCTTTATTTTGTGCCGTTGTTCTTGCGTACATTTTCTCTAATTTTTGCCAAAGAACACCAGCATCATGTTCATTAGCAAAATTTTGAAAAATGCTCTTATCGATCCATTGTCGGATTTGAGCGGCACACTTCCGATTGAGCACCATCCATTCGCTTTCGGACATTGTCGTTGGTTTGCCACCAGAAGACGATGCCGCTTGGCTTCCGCTGCAGATCGACTTCTCGGACGCCGGTACCGGTACCTCCATCGATATCACAATTGGCCTCCAAAGATCTTTGATGTATAGCAGATCCTCCATCTTTGGTTTCCAAATTGCATAATTGAATGCAGTCAATTTTATCATATTGCCAAAATTTTCCTCCATTTAATTCTACACAGAAAAATAATATATAGAGAAACCTTGCTCTGATACCACTTGTTGGGGAAAAAATAAAATAATGTTCATGGAGAAGACCCAGATAATTTTTCCCGCTACTATTTCTGTGCAAATTAAATAGGATAAAGTATTAAATGAAAAACAGTAAAGATGAAGAGAAAATAGCACCAGACTTTTTAACATGGAAAACCCTCCAAGGTGAAGGGAAAAACCACGGGATCGTAGTCCACTTCAAAACTTCCACTATGATAAATAATGGGATACAACTTCATCAAAAGGTTGAGGAGGACTCCTATTTATAGGAGGAAAAGCAATTGTACAATTGGAATTGTAAGATACAAAATCACGTAGATTTTTCCTAATCTCTCGTGATTTTGTATATATGAGAATATCACTTTGATTTCTTTCCCAGACTCCCTTGATCTTCTGGATATGGAAGATCACGTTGATTTATCTCCCGATCTCTTTTGATATTTTCTTTTCTTTTTCTCCTTTTTTTTTTTTTTTTTTTTACTTTTACACACTCACTACCATATATATATTTTACTACAAACATACATAATTGCATTGGCCTCTCCAATTGGGAGTGACCTACTCAACAATATTTTCCTCCGATCTTGACTTGTTTCAAGTGTGTAATCGAGTGTGTAGCGATAGGAGTCACTTAGTAATAATCTTTTATTAACCTCAATATGCGATTTTCTTTTTCCTTTTCAAACGTCACTGTGAGTCTGGTGACCACATCTCCTTTTGTCCCTTTTTATGTCTTGCTCTGTGTTTCATGTAGGAATGTACATGACGAGGTCCGGCAATGGTCGAGACAATGTCCCTATTGCATTAGCCTTCCATTGTTCATTCTCCTTGTGTTCGTGAAAAGTGGCGGCCGTTGATTAACGGTGATGATGTTTGCTAGTAAGGGCAATAGTATTAGTAGACGATGTTCCGGTGGTAGTGGATTGACGTAACTCATGGTGATGTTTTGGTTGTGCTAGGCTTGAAGGTTGAAAGTGGTATCCCATTGATTAAAGCTTTGAATACTCTGAAATTAACCCAATTTTGAGAGTTTTGTGAAGGATGTGATATAGGAGACTTTGTTAGCATAACATTTTTTTTTTTTTTTTTTTGCTACTGTTAGAATAATAGCATATTGTGAGCCACATATTTTTGAAGAAGTGTGCCTCATAATGATTTCTAATTATTTATTATTTATTTTTTGGCCCAAAACATGCTATTATTCTTACAATAGAATAATGACACTTAGATAAGTATTTCTCAAAAGTAAATAAGGAAGAAGGCAAAAAAAAAAAAGAGGGGAAATGGAGGAGGGGCCTATTTGATAACGTGTCGGACAATGCCTAATTGTATTATTTTATTCCCCGGACTAAAAAAAAAAAAGAACAAAAATCCGTTTGATAACGTTTTTGTTTTTGAGAATAAATTTATTTCCAATAATAGATTTGGAACAGAACAAAATTAAAAAAAAAAAAAAAAAAAAAAGGTTGTTTTTTTTTTTTTTCGTTCCTCTAAACAACTCTAGAATCAAGCCCAAACCCTTTTTTTTTTCTTTTCTTTTCTTCTTTTACTCTTCCTCTTCTTCTTCCCCAAAGAGGTCGTGTAGCCATGGTGATGGCCAACAACCTTGCTAGAAGCCTCACTAGATTTGGCAAGGCAAGCTTGCCTAGCCACTGCAAGGTCGACCCTCACCGGCCCTTGATAAGGTTGAGCCTCACCTAGCCATAGTGAGGCCCAACCTCACAGACGACCAACTAGATGAAAAAGAAGAGAAGAAAAAAGAAAAAAAATATATGTAATAAAATAATTTTAAAAAGTAAAAGAAATTCTAAACCATAAAGAATTTTGAAGGTCATACTAAACACATTTCTATTCCAAAGGATAGTTACCAAACGCCTTCGAATGTTTAGTAACTCATCTATGGAGTAAAAAAGAAGAAGCTATTTTTAAATAGAAATTGTTTCCGTGAATAGAATGGTTACCAATTGTACCTTAGTAGTTGTTTTGGGAAGTTTGGTCTTAATTTAGTTATAATTGGATTAACGATTTTTGGGAATCGGCTTGATAGATCCCGGATCAATTCTAGTTAGAATATGACTGGGATTGATCTGCTTTGACAAAAGCATTGGGTTACTAATGCGTTGGGCTTAATTTGCTTTTAAATTGGGCTTGAATTGCTTTGAAGATGGGTTTGATCCAATAGCCCAATTTGTGTCCATGGCCTAAGCCCGAGGGTTCGCAACAGCCCATATTCGGATCGGCCCAAAGGCCCAGCCCGGTCCCCATTTTCGGAATTAAAAATTTTAAAAATTAATTAATGAAACTTTGGAAAAAAAATCAGAAAATAGCTTAGGCGTAGACGTTGATTAGATTGTTAGTTTTAGCGCTAGGATTAGTTTAATTTCATTTTAGTTAGCATATATAGTTTAACTTTTTTAGCAAATGCCTTTGATATAGTTTAATTTTCGATAGGCTGATCTTTTAGGCAAGAAAATGAACTCAATTACAACTTAGCTCATAGAGGTTGCTATCATAGGGCTTCATAACAAAGCAATGTGTATTTTATAGTTGGTGCTTTTTTGAGTTTACTATCCTACACTCTACTTTCATTGCGTTTGTTGAGATTGCTTACTTTTCTTTGATTGTGCAATCATGCATGGATATCATCTAGTGACATAGGATAATTAATTGGTCAAAGATTGCTCGAATCATTTAGGCAAACAAACTAATCAAGTTAGTGTATCAAAAGGGTAGTAGTTATATAATTAGTGTAATTAAATCCTCCTCCTAAGAGTGCGTAGGAAGTGAGATCTTTTCCCATATCTTACTTGGCTCTTGGCCTACCTCAGTATGTTAGTAGTGACTCCGCATGTAGAATTTTCATAAGGTTAATCGAATTAAAATGTAAATCAAAACGTCATGCGAGGTACGAGTTTGGAAGAACCTATGTCGATTGAGGATCGTTGATCTTCAAATTGACATTGCTTCTAAACCTGTCATTTCCTATTGTCAATCGGGAGGATCGCGACACCGCAAAACATTGAAAAAATTAAGAGATTGATATGGAGCATATTGCACTACATTGGTCACAAGCCGTTATAAGATGTCGTAACCTTAAGAGGAAGGAGGGAGAATCTGCTCGGCATGTTAATTAACTTCTTACTTTTTGAAATGTAATTTACTTGGTAGCCTTCGAAAAATACATTCATTTATTATTAAGACTCGTTGTTAAACTTGTTTAGCTCTTCTCCCATTTGCGGGCATTTATCATTTGATTATATCAGAAGTATTTGGTCTATGAGTCTGAAGCTTTCTCGCCAAATGAAATCAACAGGTTACCTTGTTGCATAGAAATTCAGCAAGCTAGCCAAATTTGATTGCATTAGTTAGAACACATACCTCCATATCATGCATTGACTGCAAATCTCACATGAAAATCACATCATTCAGGGCTCTTCCTTAATATGAAAAATCTATTTAGTAAGGAAAGATTCGAGTTTTAAAGAATTGAATCTTGGTCTCCAGAATTGTGCAGGAGGGTGAGGTTTCCTCACTACGCTCTCTAATCTTCCATTCTTTAGTTTCAATTCCCAGTCAACATTGACCTCACCAGCCCTAGACGACTCTTGGGCTTGCACTTGGCTTCAAGCCTCCTCTTCCTCTCGTCTTGGCTCTCAAACTTGTGGTGGGTGGGACATCACGCGTAGGTAGAGAAGGCATCTCGAATGATCTTTTGTCCGAGTCGACAAGTCCAAAGGCCGACATGGAGGGTCTCTCGTCCCGTTCCTTCGAGCGACGATGAGGTCATTTTGGAGCTTAAGGTGGTCATGGCTTTGACCAGAAGGAAAGTGATGATGGGCTCCAAAAGAGCAATTTAGGGGCTGCATGGTAAATATTGTTTCTGTTTCCAGGAACAAAAATTTTTGTTTTTTTGTTCCTGGGAACAAAAAGAAATGTAAACGCGTTTGGACGCGTTTTGTTAGAGTGTTTTTTTCGTTCCTAAACACATCTAGAATAAAAACAAGAAACAAAAAAAGTTGTTTCTTGTTTCTAACAACTTTGAAAACACTTCTCTCTTCTCTCTCTTCTCTTCTTCCTTTCTTCTTTTTCTTTGGCTCTGGTCGCCGCCTCGGCCATGGCCGGCGACCGGCCGACGAGGGCCGGCGACGCCGTTGAGGGCCGGCAACCTCGCCGGAGCGTCGCCGGCCACCGCTAGGTCGGCGTCGCCTGGCGGTGGCCCGGCGAGGCCGAGCCTCGTCGGCGCCGGGCGAGCTCGGCCTCGCCCGGATCCGGCGAGGCGGGCCGGCGGGCCTCGCCGTGGCGGGCGAGGCCGCCGCCCCCTCGTCGGCCGATCGCCGCCATGGCCGAGGCCGGCGACCTAAAAAGAAAAAAAAAAAAGGAAAATAAATAATAAAAAAGGAAAAACAAAATAAAAATATTAAAAAATTAAAAGAAATAAAAAAATTATACAAATTTACCAAACGTGTTTCTATTCTTTTTATATTTCTCGAACAGCATTTACCAAACGCGTTTTTTTGTTCAAAAATTGTTCCCTCAAGCAAAAATACTTTTTTTCTATTTCTGTTCCTAAACAATTTTTAAACGAAACGTTACCAAACGCGCCCTTACCTGTCATCATTATGGCGATTGTATCGGTCAAGTCAAACATACGTCTTTCCCATTGAGAAGCAATGACAATTTTGGCGATTAGGATCAAGTTTTGTCGCATGAACAGCATTTGGCCCACTTGTTTTTACTGCTTTGGCCCATTTCTCATCATCTTGGAAAAAAAATGAACGAAGCAATACATTTCATTTCATGAATTCTTTGTATCAATCCACCAAAAAAAAAAAAAAAGAATTTAATATCAGGAAAATGGGTATAACCCTTTCCTTTCTTATTGTAAAGATTGGTGACCGTCACAAATGAATTAAACTGTCCATTAAGAGCTTTCAAACCTCTATATCCCTATCATCATCTCAACTTTCATTTACTTGTATCGAAGTAGGACGTTAAGAGCTCATATTATCTCTTTTAACCACCTACCTTCCTTACTATCAATTGGTCAAACCAAAAGTTACAATTTTGGGACCTCTATGCATCAATTTAATAATTTTGAATCTTCATTACTTATTTCAAACCTTCATAGGGAAGCTCGTTTCCTTACATTCTAACCACCTTTTTCTTATTGTCAAAAAAAAAAAAAAAACCACCTTTTTCTTATTTATGCTTTACATACTTGGGTAATGTCATGGCTGTTGCTAATGTTTATTGCTTTATAAGACCGCGAAAAGGTCTCACTCGCCCTCTCACTTGCTATGTCAAAAGACTTGACATTCAACACAATTTTAGTAATCATTTGACAAAAGTAAAGATCAATGACAAAGCTTTAACACCAAAGAATAAAACGAAAACGATCTCCGTGGGCTTTGATTGCAAATGTCACCCAATGACATCCATTTCTTGTTTTCTTTTATTGGTATTCCCCTGCCCCTGGACCGGACGCCTGGGATTGACTGGTTTTCACAGGTGCATAATAATTCCTTCCCGTGAGCATGGAAGCGAGCCCTAGCTCACCAAGGATGGAGGTGCAGCAGCAAAGCCAGTACGGCCGTCGGCGGTGGTTGCTCCCTTTCACCCACAACCCCACAGATTCGGGTCTCTCCTCACTCTCGCTCGCGATCCCTCGAGTCACAGCTCTCCCCTCTCTAGGGTTCGCTCGCCGCCGGCCTCCGTTCGCGGACCTTCTGATCTGAGATTCAGATCTCGACCCCTTCGCTCCGGCCAACCTCCGTTCGGGTCTAGGCTCGCCCGCTCTCGGGCCTCCCCTGAAATCTCTTGGGGGAAGTTTTTCCGGGGCTTGCGTGCCTTCGACCTACCTCGGCGTCGTCCGTCTCCGGCCTTCCACTCCGACGCCCTATTTATAGGCGCGGAGGCCGATCGACGGAAGCGCTCGGACCGCCGGTCCTTTGCACTCCGAGCGGCCTCCGCCGGTTCGTCGAGGGCTCTAGCTAGGCCGCCTACCGCATTGAAGAGGTGTCTTCTTCATGCCGTACGTCGCCATTCGTCTCTCCTTCGATTCGGCATCGCGCGCGTCCAGTCTTCGACGCGTGCTGCTCGGGGAAGGAGACAGCTGAGGAAGAAGACAAACAGGAGAAAGGGGTCGGGCCTAGGGGAGAAAAGGGCCGGGCCCTAGGGGCCCACGCGAAAGGAAAAATAAAGGGGGGTGGGCTGGGCGCAAAAGGCCCCGCCCCAACACGCTACTTTTTTTTGTTTTATTTGTTTTGTTGTTGTTTTATTATTATTATTATTATTATTATTATTACTATCCCAAAAATAAAGATAAATAAAGATAAATGAACGCAAATAAAAACTAAGCCGTAATTTAAATACATGGGCGAAATTTAGGCATCAACACCTCTCACCTGCTATGTCAAAAGACTTGACATTCAATATAATTTCACTAATCATTTGACAAAAGTAAAGATCAATCACGAAGCTCTACCACCAAAGAAAAAACGAAAACGAAAATGAAAATCCCAGTGGACTTTGATTGCAAATGTCACCCGATGACATCCATTTCTTGTTTTCTTTTATTGGTATTCCCCTGCCACTAGACTGGACGCCTGGGGATTGATTGTTTTTCACCACTGCACAATATTTCCTTCCCGTGAGCATGGAAGGTGTGCAATCTTTTTCCAATCTGCACCGCTCTCTCTGTGGCACCTCTCTTGCAAAACGGGACACCAATTGATTCTCAATGTCTTCAAGGAGGTGAGGCGGCTTATCCCATCAGGCAAACACATTAAACGTGAGCAGCAATCAACACCAAGAGTATGGAGAGAAGAAAAATTGCCAATCCATTCTGGCAAACTCGTCAATTCCTTACACCAACCAACTTCGAGATATTCTAAAGTAGTGATATGTTGAATCCCCTCTGGTAACACCACTAATTTCGGAAGATTAAGGAACTCAAGATAACGGAGTTTCGCGAGGGAACACCATTGGGTTCCATGCTTATCATCGTGGCTCGACACATCGAGTTTTTCACAATTGTAAATCGTAAGGTATTGCAGCAAGGACAAAGACTGCATGCCACGAGAGAGACTCCTCAATTTGTTACAAGAGTAGAAGGTCAAGGTCTTAAGATTTTTTATGAATGGAAGTAGAGTCTCAAGTATCGAGTGTTCCAAATCCACTGCATCAAAATATAGTCGCTCTAATTTAGAGAGGGGACTGAATGTGGACACCGCCATCCCTTGTTGCAACCACTTCATGCTAACCCCCCTTAACGTCAAGATTTCTATTTGGGGAAAAAGTGGCATTGAATTCAAGTGGGGACAATGTGATATATCCATGTACAAAAGTTTTGGGAATGATGAATATGAATTGTACCGTTGATAATCCTGATCTGTTTCTATCAGTTGCCTTCTTCCTCGCCATCCTTTCAAGTTCTGACACCCTAAGAGATCCAAGTGCTCTAGAGACGGGAGGCGGGGGGTGCAATATTAGATTACTCTAGATTACTTATCTCTTCAACGAATTCTAACGCATCCAAGTTGTTGAGACTCAAGCTCCTTAGGGAAGGTAGTTCAACTGGGGACGGTAAGTACTTCCATTCTCTACATGAATTGAGTGTGAGCCTAATAAGATTTGTGAGGGAGGAAAACCAGCTTGGTGAACTCCTATTCATACATGAGTTTATGCTCAGATCGATTAGATTTGGGTGTGGCCTGAGGTACTCCCATAATATCAATTCATCACTGTCGCTTTTGCCATCTTGCTGCTCCGTCGACCATGATAACATCAAGCAATGGAGATGTTCTTTTTCCTTCAAGTGACCCTTGTTTGGTACCACTTGAAGAAACTGCAAGTTTTCAAGAGCAATGAATCCGGCCAATCTATTTAAGCCACCCAATTCATCTAAGCTTCCCACACCACCAGGTACTTTATGGTCCATCTTTTGAACGATGAATCGGTCTAAAGTCTGAAGCTTAGACAAGTGGCTCAACCCACATGGCATGTGGCTAAGAGAGTTAGCCCCATCAATTAATAGGTGTCTAAGATTGACTAATTTCTTCAAATCTTTTGGAAGTGTTGTAAGATTTAAGCAACCCGAGAGCTTAAGGGTCTGCATGTTCACCAAATCCGTAATTGAATCCGGCAAATTCTGGATAGATAGGTTTCCAGAAATATCAAGAAATCTTAAGTGCTTCAATCGACTCCCCAAGGAATGAGGGATCCCAAAATCTACATAGCACAAACACAACGCTCTACAATGCCTAAACTTGGAGATAATCTCATGATGTTCACTTGAAAAATAGTACGGTTTTGACATGTCCCACACCTCCAAAGAGAGAAATGTTCTTAAATTGGTCGCTTCAAGTGGCGAGGTCACTTTTTGTAGCGGAGGCGCAAATGATGCATGACGAATTCCTCTAGTGATGCCGCCTTCATTGAGATCAATCATCTTGCACTCATCTCCTGCGACTTTGAAGGCAAGATCGTGCATGAGATCATGCATTTTGAACTTGTTCACCTCACCGGTGTGATCATTGATCTCTTCAACTTCAAGGAAGGACCTGCACAGTAAATTTGAGACATAATTATCCCCTATCTCTTCTAGATCATCGCTCCCCTGTGATGACTCAATAAAGTCTTGTGCCATCCAGAGTTATATTATTGTCTGTTTATCAAAGACATAATCTTTTGGAAACAGCGCACATTATGCAAAACAATGTTTTAAATGTGACGGAAGATGGTCGTAGCTGAGTTTGAGGACTTCCATAATTCCTTCTCCCGAGTCATCTATATTTGAAAGTTCAAGCTCTTTGAAATTGAGCCACTCTTTTTTCTTTTTAGTGTATAGAAGGCTACTTATTGTTTTGATGGCAAGGGGAACACCAGCACATTTTTTAACTATATCTCGACCTATCTCCTCCAATCCCAAGTCAGATGATGTTTCCCCATCTTTAAAAGCCATTTTCTGGAATAATTCCCAGGACTTTTCTGCAGATAAGCCACGCAGATCAAATTTAACTGACTTTACATCTGTAGCCTCCACAACCGACGATGAGCGCGTGTTTATGAGTATCTTGCTCCCCCTTGAACCGCCCACTAGCAAAGGCTGGAGTTTCAACCATCTCATGCGAACCTCATTCCACAAGTCATCCAAAACAAGCAAGAACTTCTTTCCTTCTAGTACCTTACCAAGGAGCCTCAGCAACTCTTCCTCATTTTTATTCTCAATGCCTTCCAGATTTTTCTTCACCTCAGGATCATCTTTGGCAGAGTTCAGTATTTTTTTGACGATCAGATCCACATCAAAGATTTTAGGATCCCCATGGCACACCCACATCTTAAGCTCGAAACATTCTTCCACCTTTTCATCCTTGTACACCAGATCAGCAAGCGTGGTTTTTCCCATTCCTCCTATACCGAGGATGGAAACAACCGAGACACTCTCTCCAGAGGAGGAATCAAGCAACCATGCGATGATGTCCTCCTTATCCTGTTCTCTACCAATTATATTTTCCTCGCGCTCAAAAGTGGGAGTTCTCCTCTCAGTAGGAAGAGTTGCCTCACTATGATGCTTCTCTAATTGGAAATTCCTTTTTCTTTCAATCCGACCCAGTTTCTTCCTAAGTCCCTCAATCTCATTACCCACTCTGAGGCGGTGTACAAGCTGATTTGATTTAGAGAAGAAAAGGCGCACCTCTTTCATCATCTTGTTGCCAGGGGTGACCTTCCGCCTCAGATCTTCGGTTGCGACATTGTCAAGCAAATTTTGTACATCGTACAGCACGTCCTTGAGACTCTTGAGCCAAAGCTTGATCTGGTTGTTGTGCCATTGCTGCTTCTCGGCATCCAAAAGCATAGCTTGGATGGTCTGGACGGTGTCCTCAAGGCTTTGGAGCTCGTCCTTGGCACAGCAGAGCAACTGGATCTTCTGAGAAGCGAAGGAGCCTCCAGGTTTCACCATTTCGGTGGCGAGGCTTTTCAGGATGTCAGTGGCAAGGCTGAAGAGAACTGCTTCCGCCATTTCAGAAAGCAACAAGCTAGAGCTGAGGAGTTCTTGAGAAGAGTTTGCAGATCTGATGCTTTTGTCGGGAGTCAATGGTTGGTTGCTTTCTCATGATAAACTTGAGGCACGAAAATATGGCAAGGCCAACGGCATCTCCATGTTTCTTCATGCTCAGTTAATCCACCAGATGAAATAGCATAACTTGCAACGGAGAAAAAGAATAGCGTGGATCAGTGGTTTCTTTGTCATAAGCCCAAAGTACATATTCATGGAATAATTTGAAGGTGCAGCGCTAAATCCACCCCTCTATTGGCTTCTTCACCCTCTTGATGATTAGAATGACAGAAATACCAAAATCATGGGTCCCACGTTTCTCTCTCATTTTTGTCTGATCAGAAGACTCAGAACCCAGTTCAACGGCTTCCTTGATCCTTAAGCCTCTCTTGGTTCCAAGTTCACGGTCTCTCTCTCTCCAACGGAAAAAAGAAAATGCATGGCCGGCATTCGACGACTCCGAAGCCAGAACTGCCAAAGCCCAGAAGCTAACAACTCTTCAATCCCGGTTTCTCTATAATCACCTCAACCGCATGCACAATCTCTCTCTCTCTCTCTCTCTCTCTCTCTCTCTCTCTCTCTCTGTGAATTTTCATTTTACTTCTGTCCTGTCCTCGGTTGCGAGATCAAAAGCGTTATGTGAGCGCAGACGATTTCTTTGGTCAGATTTTTTTGAATTGATTGTGATGTGATGTTGCTCCCAGATGCATGAAGGAGGCTCTCTACATGAGCGCCAACCTCCTGGAGATCAATCCCGAATGCTACTCTGCTTGGAATTACAGGAAGCTCGTGGTGGCGTACAATTCTCTATCCGCCGCTCATGTGTGCGCCTGTCCTTGTCCACCACTGTTTGCTGCCTCAACCTCCAAGCCCGCCCCACTGCGATCACTTGGATGAGTTTAAAGGCAAAAGGCTAGGTGTGGCAATGCGAGATCTGACGTAGTGTATGCGGCTACCACAGGGAATTTCGTCCAATCACTCGGACGAGTTTGAAGGCAAAAGGCTAGACATGGCAATGCGAGATCTGCTGTAGTGCATGTGGCTACCGCAGGGAATTTCATCCAAGAACATCTGAGCATGGTGGTTAGTTGGGGATCAGGTGATGATGCCAATGATAGAGCATCAAATATTCGAACAAGGTCTTGACTCTTGAAGCTGGGATCAAGTTGATTGAAAAAGGCAGGAGCAGAGTCAGGGCCGGCCAAGGCTGTAGCACACGCTCCTCTCTATATGCCCGATATCTCTCTCTTCCATATCTCCTCTTCGCTGAATCCTCCTCGTGATTGGAAATGGAGGCTGCCGCTGAGCCCTCACAACCTCGGATTGAGGTTGATCCTGTCGACTACCTCAAACAAGTCTCGGTCCAAGCAATTTTGGCAGAGCCATACGCGGAATCTGCTGAAGACTTAATCAAGTTCACTAAAGATCTTGCTGACAGTTTATGGAGTCTCTTGTAGGGCCATTCTGCATTTGTTGCACCATGTGTTAAGTGTCTACCTTTCGTATAGTTGTTCTCGGTCATCACTCTGTACCTATTGCATTCTTCTCGTTCATCTAGGTCAACGGTTGATGTATGTTTACGCTGCCAATTTTAGGATTAAATAAGAAAGAAATGACGTCAGATTCTTCTTTGATTGCAGAAACATTGGATGTCTATTCATTAGTGAAGAGGAAGTGCGGCAAATCTATCGAAAGAGTCGGGACGCATTAGTTAGTTTCCTAGAAAGTATCATATTTAAGAAAATAATGTGGTGTTTTTGATCAACACAACTTGATATCGTCATTTCTTGGAAATATTCAATGCAGGATCAAAGCAAAATTGCACCTGCTCTCCCCTTGTTAACGAGATGACATCGAGAGGCGACCCTTGCAGGTTTGGCATAGAAGACTCGCAAGAATGCGGGACAAGCAAAGCTGATCATCACTTCCCTTCGACGAGTCGTGCAATGCCACGTATTGGCCTCAACACTTTGCCCTTCATAAATATTAAATTTCTAATTATACATGAGAAAAATGAGATAAGAACGCTACAAATGTCATAATTTTCGTATAACACTTACTTGAGTGATAAACTTTTTTTCAACCACTTTAGTGTCAATTTTTAAAAAAACATTCACTTAAGTGCTTTAACTTTTAATTGATCACTTGAGTATCATAACATTTTGGAAAACCTTCATTCAAGTGCTAGAAATCCGAGTATCATGACATTTGTGATGAACGCTTTTTGAAAGTTATGAAACTAAAATGATCAATTGAAAAGTTGTATAATACAAAGTGATGGGATTAAAGAGAGTACCATATACATAAGTGATAACACTCAAGTGATCGGGAAAAAAAAAAAGTTATAGCATTCAAGTAAGTGTCGTATAAAAGTTAAGATATTTATAATGTCATTTTTCCTGAGAAAAACTTTACAAGAGTGGCATTGTAGGCATATGAATTCTGTTTTGTTTGTTTATTTCCCGTTCATGTTATGTACCACTCATGGATTTTGCTGCAACAAAAGAATAGAACGTTGCAATTCAAAGCATATTACGGGAAGATTGTTCAAAGACCATCGGAGAGACAGAAGAGAAGAGAGATTGTTCAAAGGCCAGGCAAGATCCGACGATGAGCACGGGAGGTTTACCGCTTGGAAAAAATGGCTGGAGGTACTAATTGAAGAATGAGACTGTAGTCATATCTCGGTATGGAAAGAGTAGGTTCTTATAGGTTCTTGGAGAATGCAATTCCGTATCCAAATTAACTGTAGCGCTCAAGTTTTTTTTTTTTTTTTAAATTAATCGGTAGATTCAAATCTTTCAAATGTGCATCTTGTGTGTATATTGCTTCATTCATGCCATTGTTAATCTCGGTAAATGGGTGTGCCGGCGGAGACCATAATCCTTCCCCTCGAGCTTCTCCACCACCTAAAAACAATCCGGATTCAACGACTCCTAAGAATATCATGGCTAGCTGAAAGACAGTTCAAGGTCTTGTCTCAGAAAATTATCCAAGCCGGCGAGACAATGACCATACAAGATGGGGAAAGCTCGGACACCATGTGAAGCCTCCGCAATTTCTGTGGTGTTGCCATCATGGCAAAGTGCCACAGGACTCCTACTGATGTTCGTCACTGGGCCGAGGGATTGCCTCTGGACATTAACCAGTGTGTGACTCTGCCGAAGTCAATATTTGACAACAGGGATGACACTTTACTCCTCGATGAAGTCGACAAGCTAATGAAGAAGGCATGGTCAATACTTGGTATCAACTGGCCGATACACAATCCGTGCCTAATATGGGTGTTTTTCCAACAATACCTCAGCGCAATGCAGTTGGAACTGGACCTTCTTTTCACTACACATGCCATGTTGACAGAAGTAGCAAATGAGGCCAAGAAGCAGAACAAAGATGC
Source organism: Eucalyptus erythrocorys (assembly GCA_014182555.1). NCBI lineage: Eukaryota > Viridiplantae > Streptophyta > Magnoliopsida > Myrtales > Myrtaceae > Eucalyptus > Eucalyptus erythrocorys. The sequence continues at coordinate 38,381,169 of CM024604.1, forward strand.
TCTGTTCATTGAGGTTCTATCAATAGTTTTATCCTCGACATGAGGGTGGTGGGAGAAGAGATTGGGTAACTAGCAGGACTACTTCAAGAACAGGAGAATGAACTCAACGAAAAATCTCCTGCCATGGGCAGGGATGGCGGCAAACATCTTAGGAGATGATGTCATGCTTTCCATGGTTATAGAACAAGCAAAAAGTGATGCAGCGACAGGCCCAACTGGAGATGACTACTTATGATCGTCTCTGAAGAATGCATTCTCCAAGATGGGTAAGTGATTCATTTCTCCGTTCATTTTGCGGTACCATTATAAAATAATTAATTTATTTCCCTTGTTATATTGTTCGCATCGGAGAGCCGGAAGTCAATGTCAAGAATGTGAAATGGACACAAGACGAGAGTGAACTGCTCATTTGGTTGGCGGAAGAGACCGAAGATTTGGCCTAAAAGAGTGAGGAACCTTGAGTGCTGTTCTTAAGAAGTAGCGTCCCATCACAACTGCAGTTGCCTCCTTCACATCGCACGATTTTTATGGGCTAATTCTGTAACATTATTCGATTTCCGCTTAGATACTTGATGAAGAAATCATCAAACTACCAGAGAGTGCAGGGAAGCCAGAAATTGGATGGAACACAAATGGTGGTCGAGGACTCGGCAAAATGCGAAGATAGAGGCAAAATGATTCTTAGGGAAATATTCCATATGAGGTTGAGCCAACCATGTCAAGGCTTCAAAAACAATGGACCAATGAGAGGCCGAAGAAAGACAAAGATCTGCAGCCGGCCGTAGAATCACAATCGAGTTCATCCGACAACGTAATCTACTTTATAAGCTTTACAACTAGTTACAACAATCATTCGAAACAAAAGATAGTCACAAGTGTGGCTCATAACAGACGTGGTATCCGAAATGGAAAGCCAAGCCAAACGTGGAATCAGCTGGAGACTTAATCAAGTTCGATAAAGAAACCGTGGATGGCTTCTTTGCCATTCTGAATGAAAATTGCTGAGGATACGCTTCGTGATCTTGCTGATGGTGGGGAGATCTCTTTTGAGGACTAATCTTCGTTTGTTCACATCATGTGATAAGTGTTTACCCTTTCATATAGCGTGTTCTTCATGACCAAACAAAAATAGCTTGTTTTTGCCTGGCACCCTGTACATATTGCATTGTATAATCTATGTCCAACCTGATGTGCGTTCCCGCTTCAGTTTATAATTAAATGAGAAAAAAAACTTAAATCTTTTTTTTTACAGCCAAAAAATTGGATGTCTCTTGACCTATGATACCTTAGATGATGAAGAGGAAGTGTGGCAAATCTATTTAAAAAAGGGAAATTACCAAAAAAGTTCTAAATTTATTGTATTTATGTCAATTTAGTCCTAATACTTTTAATTTGACCAATTTAATTTTGAATTTTTTTGCGATTTGCCAATCGAGTCATTCTGACAACTTTTGACCAGTCATCCTACTTGACATGGCCGACACTAACATAAATATTTTTTTAATTTAAAAATTTTATATTTTTTTCTTCTCTTTTTTTTTCTTTTTCTTTCTTTATTTCCCTTTTTTTTCTTCTAAGCCTAACAAGGGTTGCCAACCAACCCTCACCAGTCACATACGAAGGACGACCAACCCTCACAACCACAAGAAAAGGCTAGACAACCCTCGCCATCCATTGGGTGAGGCCTTCACAATCATCATCTAGTGGCTGGCGAGGATCATAGGCCCTTCTCTATGATCAGTGACATTCTTCGAATTTCATTGGGAAAAAATAAAAGAAAGAAAGAAAAATATAATAACAAATAATAAAAAAATAAGAAAAATTATAAAAAAATTATAAAAATTATCCATGCCAACGCCACCGTCTTCCGTGACTTTGCCGACATCCATGTCAATGATTTCGGAATGTTGAGAATTTTATAAGGTTCAATTCATAATTAACATGAATTGATTTCATTATTTCTTTAGAATCTTCAAGGCAAGATCCATGCGAAATTTCAACACTTGGTCTTCCCCCTTCAATGCTGCTTGTCTTACGTGGCACTGTCGACATCCATTTCAATGATTTCCTAAACGTTGAGAACTTTATAAGGTTCTTTAGTTCATAATTAACACGAATTTATTTCATTATTTCTTAAGAATCTTCAACGCAGGATCCAAGCCAAACTTCAACACCTGGTCTCCCCCCTTTAACGGGATGTCGTCATGATTCCAACTTTGCCAAACACTGTAGAAGGGCGACCCCCTTGCAAGGTCGGCGGAGAAGACTTGCGAGAATGCGGGACGAGCGGAGCTGACCATATCCACCTATCGACGACGAGCGGTGGTGGGACACAACGGCTGTACATCCCACCTCAACGCTCTGCACGATCTCCTTGAACCCTTCACTGCGGTATCTGGTCCAAGTCTCTGCATTCCCATTGCCCTGAGAATGAAAATCACGTGGACTGAGTCTGAGGAAGCAAATGCAAAGTGTGGAGCAGAAAACAAAAGTCAACATCGTGATGAAAAAAATGTTTCCAAAATATATATATATATATATATATATATATATATATATATATATATATATATATATAAATTCCAACCTAGTACACATATTATAAATTTGCCCCATATTAATTTTTTGACAACAAAAAATCCTAAAACGGTATACTTGTAAGTGTGACAAATTTATCTACCGTTAATTTTCATTAAACTTGACCATCAAATTGCTAAGCTGTATGAGTAGTTAATCCAACTTAATGGAAACTAATGAAAGTAAAATTATTATAAATGTACCAGTTTAGGATTTCTGGTGATCAATTGGGGTAAATTTATGATATATGCACTAGTTTGGGTTTTTTCATAGTTAAAAAATTTATTTAAGGTAGATTTGTGACAAATGTACCAGTTTGACGGTTTTTGTGATCAAAAAATTATTTTTGGACAAATTTTTTATTAGTTTACTAATTTGAGGTTTTCATTAAATTAATCATCCATATTGACTCCGACTGTGAGCAACAAATGATAATGACTGCAACGTCATTCAAAATTAGGCTATTATGTCAATATTTATTAGCATAGAGTACAAACTGAGGCAATGAAGGGGAGCCATGAAAGAATGCACCGGGATTTACATGACTCGTTTCCTGTAACCTTAGTACATTGAGAAAAGAGTACAACAACAGAGATTTTACTATAGCCAAATGAAGAACTGCACACTTTGATATCTCAGGTGGCGATGCCCAATCCGCAACTACACTTGGACAATGACATGGTGTTTATCTCACGTTCTATCGCGAAATCTCATCAACTAAAGTTATAGAAAGACTCCTAAAACACTCCTTTCATTTGGATAGTTCCTAGGAGTAATGTGAAAAGGCCCAGAAAAATGTCAAATCCACGAGCTTCGTGCCCAAGCCGGGCGGTTTCCCCGTCGCCTGGCAATGGGTACTGGCCACTTGCCAGACACTTTTGTGTTTGAGCACTCGGCTTCAAACCGAGTCCATGCAGAGGAATAGACGGGTGTTAATGATTTTTGGGATGCCCATAACCTTGCAAAAGCCCATTCTTCAACTTTTCTTTTTTAATGAAACTTTGACTTGAGTAGAATCTTCCCCAAGGCAATATACACTAACAAGGAAAATGTTCCATTTTCAAAGAAATGACATATCAGGACAACAAAAATGCGTTAGGAAAACTATCAATGATCGAAAAAATAATTAAGGAATTTAAGAAGTACTCTATAAGTACTCTATACGCATTCAACCTGCTGAAAAGTACTTCAATTGTGGAGAAATTGTGGAAAGTTTTTAAATGACTTGAAGTGATGTTAAATGTAAGTTGAAAATAGTTGAGGTACGGGTGTTTTTTTCTTTTAACGGAGTCAAATTCAAGATGTCTCGTACCTTGCGAGCCTTATCGTTGGGCAATCTCTTTGCTAATTTGCTCTTGCTTTAGCTTGAACCCTTCCCTACGTTATCTCCCCCAAGTCTTTGCATTCACATTGCCCTGAAAACGAAAGCCACACGGATCGTGGAGAAGACGACAAGAGTCAATATCATGCTCGAAAAATTATTCTTTTTCTCCACTTGCGTAGTGGAGGTCTTGTATCCATCATGCGCACCAGCTCACCCTCACCCTCTCTCTCTCTCTCTCCCTCTCCCTCTCCCTCCCCGAACATTTGAATTTGCTTCAAAATTTTATATTTAATAATTTATCTCAAAGCCCTTGAAAAATGGGTCTAAAAATAGTAGTTATTTAGAGTTGTGGGGGCATTCGCGTGCATTAGATTCAACTTTATGCAATGTGAACAGGAAAGATCTAACATAGATAAAATATATAAAGCAATGAAGTCGGCGCAAATATTTTATATATATTGCATGGTGTTCAATGTACATTTGACTTGATAAATAGATGAACCATTTTAATAAGGATAAAAGATATGTACTCTAGCTAAATATTTAAATTTGTAGAGAGTTTATTTGAAGAAATGACCAAAAAAAAAATGTAATTAAAGGTGTTTTACCCTAAAAGTTCAGATCACTAGAGAGAGATATGATTCATGTTTAAAGTTTAGTAATTTCGTAAGGAAAAAGAAAATGACATTTCAAGTCATTTAAGGCTGCACTAGTTGGACCACAATTTTCTTCACCTGTTTGCAAGTTAGTTCAAATGTAAAAAATCAACGATGATATCTTGATTCTCCGTGCACAATCCAAGATTGGATTCTGTTGTTGGCAAAAAGAATGGAGATTTGCCAATCAAACCCAATCACCAGCAATTCAATCCTTTGGGCCTTTCCATTTCGAGAGTTCTTACAACATTCATTCAAGGTGTGCACATTTAGGAATTTTAAATATATTTTGTAGGAAAAAAAAAATACAATTTGCTCTTCCAAAAATGATCCACTGACACTTTGCTTCTATTTAAATTTCAAAATTCGAAATTCATCCTTTGTCTCTTTCATCCCACTTAGAATTATTGTATCATAACTTCGAGATCCAGCATACCCAATATTTGTCTCCTTCCATGCTTTTCTTTGGACAAACTCCAGACAAAATTGACGCTGTTGCTCAATATTTTACTCGTCAAGAAAACACGGTCACATATCTCAGCCGTCTGCTTCAAAGACACTTTACTTTACATCACATTTTTGCATAAAATAATCTTTTTTTTCTATAAAGGAGGTTTGGATATTGCTTGCACGACAACGTCTGAAGGAGAAATTTGCGCTTATGATCTCTCTAAAATCCCAATTAGTAATTAAGAATAACTGCATCTATATTGACCTTTTCATAGATGGTTTGGCAGTGGTGTTATCAATTTTGTGTGGGGTGAAACTTAGGCCATGGGTTAACCATCACATGGGTTAGTTAGGAACACTAAAATTCTCCACCGAAGCAATTGCATGTGAGCACATTGTCCTTACACCATGATTGGCTGAGAGAATATTTGCTCCTAATAATAATAATATTGGCATGATAAGTCTGACCCAAAGAAGGTTAGGCATGATAGAATGGAATGTCTCAATCATAAGCTAGGTCATTAGTCCTACTTGCTTAATTCACTATACATTACACACTCTATTCCTTAGGCATGTGCCACTAACATTGGATTCGATTATGAATAAAATCCTACACTTGGAATCCGTTTGCATGAATTGTTTTCCGTAAACTGAATTAATAAGCTTAAATCAAGGGAAAACAACTTTTCCTTCTTGTAAAAAGGAAATCACTTTCTCTAAACTACTAAACAAATGAAAACTAATCATTTTTCTCTAAAAGTATTTTTTTATCACTAACTTTTTAATTTTCAGTAAAATAAACGCATCTTTGATTCGATATAAAATACATATGATATTGTCTTTTTTCCGAATATGGATTTGTAGTTCTCCAAGCAAAGAAGCTTTGAACAGAGACAACATGATGACTGAATTGAGCTCAAACTTCTCCTCTTTCCAACTGAAAACGTGGCTTACAATTGCCAAAATTTAAGCACCATATTACACCATATCACAGCTCTCTCACTTTTCAGTTAATGGTCACTTTCTTTCTCTACCTTCCCCCTGTTGAAACTCATCGCTTCAAAGTGTGGAAAAAGGAAGGAAGGATTCTTGGCTTTTGCGGCTCCATGTTCTGGTTCAACGACTATCGGAAAAACCTGGTATATTCTCGCTAGTGGTTTCTTATTCCTTTCTCATTTCAATCTCCACCATTGACTTTTTCTCCTCTCTCTTCACAAGTGAAATTTCTCTGTGCTTGGTTGGTGATCATAACAGTGCCCGTCATTGTGCTCTCTTAGGTAAGCTCAGAAAGCAAAAGGATTGGATTCTCTCTTTCTCTCTCTCTCTCTCTCTCTCTCTCTCTCTCTGCTTTATTAAAAAAATCATCTGCTTCTTTGGGGTTCAAAAAGGGTGGTTCTTGTTTTCTGGTGCAAACACACAAGCCCAGCATTGGCGGTTCCTTTCTTGGATCCGTTTCTTCAGGTATAATCAAAAGTCTTCATCCTTCTGTTTTTTTAAAAGGATCGAGTAGGTTTCAACTCAGGCTTTGGGAGTCTCGAACTTTTTGTGGGTTTTTGTGTGTGACTTGTATTTTTCTATGTCCTTTCCTGTGGGTGGACGTGAGCTGGGGGACCAAAGGTAAAGGGTGTGTATTTCTTAAAGCAGTTTCGAAAGTTGAATGCTTTTTTTTTGTGATGGTGGGGAGCTCATGTGCTTGCTCCATTCCAAAGGAAATTTTCTTGGGGTGTTCCAAATTTTTCTTCTTTTTGTGGGATCAATCTTCTCATGTTGAAGAGAAGCTGAGCTGGCTCCTGGGTAAAATTCAATCATTTGCTACTGAATTCTTTCGATAGATCATTCAAGGTTCTTGCTTCTATGATTTTCCAAAATCAGGGTGAAGGGTTTCTTTCTGCCTGTTTTAAGTGTCATTTCCCCTAGAATTCAGTGAAGTGGAAGGTTATCGTTTTTCTGCATCTAGTTTCGCAATTCAACTGAGCTTAACACTGTCGTCTTTCTTTTCTTGAGTTTTGGATTGTATTTACGTATATACTTGCAAGCATGATGTGCCAATCATTACCTGTTTATCCGGGTTCTCTTTAAAGAAGCCAAGCTAAAATACAAGAGACATATCCTTTTCGCTTAAGTTTTAAAACATTTCAAATTATCTAATTTGGATATTTCTGGACCAGTGATTTCAGATGTTAGCTAACAATATGGTTGCTCAGCGATGCAACGCATCATCGTCCCAAGCATTTCAGTGCACACGTTAGTGTTTGCTTTTAAGTAGCTGGAGGTTGAACATGGTGAACTCATTTGTAATTACTGAGAAAGATGTGCGAGAGGAAGAAGATTCCAAGAGCAGGGTGAGAAAGAAGGTGTGTTCATCATACAGTGATTGTTCCGACTTCTCCAAAACCGCTGCAAAGCGGATGGATGATGACCTCATAGTAAATACCAGCCAATCACAAAGCCGGGAAAGATGTGCGAAGGACGCGACTGCCCAAAGACCTCTCGGCTTAAGTACAAGGATCCCAAAGCATCTGGTTGCTCTCGATGAGAACTACCTCCGGTGCTGCCTGGAATTAGTTCACAGAGGTGCGGCAAAGGATGCGGCATGCAACATACTGGTGAATTTGACCTCTTCACCTAATTTCCAGTGTTCACTTTCAGCAATTGGGACTGGGAATGTTGTCCAGAGGCATGCCGGGCTGTGGATTATAGATTCAATAATCGGAAGCAAGACTATCAATTCAAAAGACAAATATCAAAGTCCTCTTTTTTGCCATTTTGGTGCACTTGGGGATGATGCCAAATACATGAGATCAAACCCACATGATGCTAAGGACTCGGCAGGTTGTCATTTGACAGACTCTCCGAATCAGCAGAGTGTCAGCTCGCCGATAAAGATGGAAAATGAAGTGCCATTTCGGGAATTACTAAGCTCTGGTCTTGACTCTAAACACAAAAGACTCATTTCAGTTGCGAGCACAAGTTCATGGAGCACCGATAGATCTTCTTCTCCCGGTGCTGCTTTTTCTCAGGGTATGCTCCACTGCACGTGGAAGGTTGGGATGCCGCATTTTGTTCTGTCAATCGATGACCAGAGGGAGATACTCGTAGCTGATCCCGTGAATGTCGGATCATCAAGTCCCGTGGGCTCAGACTGGGTGTATTTGTTCTATTCAAAAAGGCATGCTTCAACAGAACATGTGAGTCGTGATAACGAGCCTCGTCTCATAGGAAAGATGGAGGTGGCAATGTCGATATCACTTTGCCAGGAGAATCTCAAAATCGTGCAGACTGAGTTTGTTCTGTTTGGTGGCTGGGAAACTCTTCTGCAAGAGGGACAAACAGTGGGAGTCAAATGCAAGAAGAATAATAAGTTGGCAAAGAAAGTGGCGAACGTGTTCAGGCCCAGTCAATCACCTAAGCAGAGAAGTGTGTCTGGAAAAAGTGGGATTTTGGATGATTATTCTCCAGAATCAGGCCAAGATACGCACAAAGACCTGGTTGTGCCAGGTGGGCTTAGCGCTCCAGAGCATCTTCTTCCGCCCAATCTTGAATTAGCCGCCATTGTAGTGAAGAACCGCATGGGGGACATTCAGAAGGAAGAAACGGGAGGTTGGGGCTTGAAGTTTCTCAAAAAGAATGGTGTAACTCGGAAGATCAATCATCCAGATGCCTGCACTTCAGTGTGCAGCGATAGAGATTCCAGTGATGGTGTTGTCAGCGTGGAAGTTGCAGTCCCTGCAGGACTTCATGGTGGACCAAGAACACGGCACGGTGGACCCTCTAGTCTCATTGAAAGATGGAAATCTGGTGGACAGTGTGACTGCGGTGGATGGGACCTGGGCTGTCCGCTTACACTATTCAAAGCAAGATCAACCAACGGGCGTGTTCTAAACATGGATCACAATGTGCCGGACTGCAAGTCATTTGATCTCTGTATACAGGTTCTTTTCTTTGCACTCGCCTCTTCATTTGATTTGATATATCAGATTTTTTCAAATGTTCTATGAGATTGACAGCAATCAAGCATTCGTCTTATTTGAGGCTCTTGGCGCCCAACAGGATAAATAGTAGATGCATTGAACAACACCTTATCGCAAGTCCTGTTTAGTTTTCAGGTCGAACGACTATTTTTTTGGCTTGTAACAGTCAGAAATTCTCAAGCAGATGCTCTGGCAGGAGACCTTGTTTTCTGCAGGATATTTATCCTGTAAAGCTAAGGAAGAGGAACGGTTTTCTTGGTTTTCAAGTAAAATGAAATGAAAAGCAAAATTTCATGATGGAATTTCGATGCATGTTCAATTTTCATTTGAATTAGAACAAAATGCATGGAGAAAGATACAACGTGTATTGACATCAATATTTTGAAAATGATAGAAAGCTTCTACAGCATCAAACACACTGTTTGTTTCCAGGTTTTTATACTCTGTCTAAGCAAATTGATCTGAAATGGTCTTTCTTAGAAGAGGTATTGATGGCTTAACACTTTACTGCTTAAAGATGAGGGATTTTGATTTTATAGTACTAGACAATGTCGCAGATGCTCAGTATCTACTAAAGAGCTTGCTTGTTTATTTTGAGACTCTTATATTAGTTTTCTATTTTTCTGAGTCTCAGCAAATTTAGTGAACTCACTTAAAAATGCTATCTCCAGGGTTCAGAGCATTGTCTTCCTACATTAAGGATGACGGACGTCCGCGATGGCCTCTATCTTATTCATTTCGATTCAGCTTTATCACCTTTGCAGTCCTTGTCGATTGCTATAGCACGTATTCATTCTCAGAGTCGTGTTCTCCAATCGAAACTGTACAGGAGTTGAACGAGAATGCAGTAATAGGATTCTGGTGTTTTTTTACCAAGTATCAGGCTTTTTTTTAAAAATAAATAATAATAATAATTTACTTTAGTTAGAAGGAAATTGGTAATGAGTTTATACAACATGTGAGATCTCTTCAACGAGTCTCTGAGATGGTCAGTGTCTTCGACTTAGAATGCTTTCTTGTATGACACTACAAGGCATGGATTGATTGTAGATTTACAGGATTTTTGAAAATGTAAAAATCTTGTAATTTGTTTCCTTTTAGATTGGAATGTTGTAATTATTCAGTCATCAATGTCCACCTGATGCGATTTACTGGCGTCTGCTGTTCTATGAGAAGTTTCACTTTCAGAAGCAGTCCATGTTATTGATTTTGGTGCTTTTGAGATCCTTCTGTGAGGACTTATTTGGCTATCAGGAGTTCTCTAATGATTTTAGACTAGCAGTTTCTGAGATACTAGTCAGGATGTTTTCAGTGTCTTATTTGCCACAGTTCAATCTCGGTACAAAGTGGCATCAACAAGGGTCGCGAAATAGTTGCCGCAGTTCTGCACAAGGAAGAACCTGGTTAAAAAGAGGGAATGCAAAGGTCACTTAATGCACATCTTCATTGCAAACGGTTGGAGTCTACACATTTTCATATACCAGAGGCTTGTAGATTGATTCGGCTTGACACGGCTTTTAAAGTTATGTAAACTGTCTCACAAATTAAATTTTCTAAAGAAATTTCTGCGTAACTATTCACTCGTGCTTCTCATTTGACCTATTGCCACATCCGGCTCAACTGCAGCATCTGATCTTTGCTAGTAGCTTTCGAAGTTCGGATCCTGAAATACTCATGCCAGTTCTTGTTCAATCTTAACATGAAGGGGGAGTTTGAGCATTCAACTGCCAAATTTTTCCTCTAAACCTGTCAGCTGATCCGTATTACCTCATGTAACTACATCATTTGAAAAGTGAGAAATCGGGATGCTGTGCAACTTCTGTTTTTTATCTGAAGAAGGGAAGAGTGTGGAGGACTCAAGTTTGATATTTTCAGCTTGTGATATCTGCTGTTCTACTCTTTCTAAGAGGAACATGACGTTGCCTCTTGGAATTGCAGGAGGCTGTATGCAGAATTCATGATAGCCAAGGTTTTTAGGCACTCCTCTTGGAATTTATCAACCTTTTTAACAGTACCATAGAATATGTGGGTTTTCTCTTGAAATCTGATATGTTTGATGGGAAGGAACGCTAGTTCCTAATTCATCATGTGTCTGGTTTTTAAGCCATTGCAATAGAATGGAGGCATTCGAAATGGAGGAATCACGGTACTGCTTCCCAATTTTAGCTAAAAAGAAAACTAATCAATAAAACTGTGTAACTAATAAAACTAAAGACAATTAACCATCAAGTAGTATGGTTAAAATATTAAAAATAATAGCTAACCTATTTTAAAATTACACTGCAAACTTTAAGTACGCTTTTTAGTAAAATGATTATTATTTTTTATTTCATTTTCTTATTAATGACAAACATGGTTAATATTAAACTAATTGATCATTTTCCCCTACATGTACATTGTCGGGGACCCACTAAGGAACAAGCTAAAAGAAAAAATGGAAAAGATATCCTGACGATTTTGTTCATTAGAGTGCGAATGGAATGACCTCTTAACTTATAAGGAAGTCCAATGACCCGATTGACTTTATTTTTATATTTGAAAATTATGGGTTCTAATAATAGAAGTACAAACGGAACTGGATGACTAAGGATAGCATAAGCTGAGAGGGAAAATACGCTTGAACAACCTGATACTTGCTCGTCGGTAAGCTAAGCGCAAGGTCTTTAGTGGAGAGGTGGGTCGGCAAGCCTTGATGGCCCAAAAAACAAAGTGGAAATGTAAAATAATTGGAAAAAAGAAATTATTTGTAAGAAGCAACGCATCAAAACTTTTTTGACTGATGTGATTCAAATATTTGTATGAGTTATCATATCTATAGTCAAAATAAATAATAAAGAACCAAAAAATTACTTATAAGAAAGGGATAAATATATTAGAAATCTTAAAATTTATCATAAAAGTACAATTTAGTCTCAAAATTTTCAAAAATTATAATCAAATCATGAAATTTATTGTAAAGAGCAATCGAGTCCTAAAATTTTCAAAATGTACCTAAAATTTTCAAAAAGTGCAGCATATTTTAAAAGTTTTACCATTCAATTGATAAGCTTATCGCCTGATGAAATCATAAGGAGTCCTACTCATGGCGACCTGGTCGAATTGGGAGAAGTTGTAAGTATTATTGCAGGTCAATCTATTGGAGAACTAGGGACTCAACTATATTTTTTGAAAGTCTTAAAACTCAATTGTACTTTCATTACTAGTTTTAAGACTTAATTATATATATTTTTAATTTTATAGCTTAATTACATTTTCGATACTTGATTGTACTTTTGAAAATTTTAATGTTTAATTGTACTTTCCTAACAGTAAAAACTTTAGAAAATTAAAGTAAAAATCTGAAAGTGAGAATTAGAGCAAAAATAGGGTAAGACCGACAAAAAGAAAAAAAAAAATCCCAAAGATCAGGTGGATGGATGGGCTTTTGGGCAGAGACAAATGGGACGCATGCAAAGAAGCCCAAAACCACTCGTGATGGTGGGCTTCAAATGAAATTCCAGCTCGAGCAGAAACCCTAGCTCAGTCCGGTTCCCCACTCCGCCTTCGGTCTTCTTCGGCTACCTCTCGCCGCTATATATTGAAGGCTTTCGGCAGCCTCCCCAAAACCCTAGTCGCCTCTCTGCTCGGTGGTCGCTTCTCCTGCCGACGAAAATGTCGAAGCGAGGTCATCCCTCTCCTCCTCTCCCTCTCCTTCTCTCTTTTCTGCTTTGTGTCATATGGCTTTACCTGGGAAGATGCGGCGATCAATCTATGGCCGCAGTGTTCGATTTCATTTGCTTCTTTGCTAGTTAGCTTTCTCGCAAAAGATCTTGCTTTTGGACTTACCCATTTGAATTAGCTTGAAAAAAAATCGATGCTTTGTTCATGGTAGCTTAAGTTTTTACTCGTGGGTTTAGACTGGTGGGATCTCTTGAGATAGACACGCTCTTTGTGTTGATCGGGCGTTGTGGGTGCTTTTGGCTGAATATGATTGTAGCTTGAGAGGGAACTTTGATGGTCTTTTGGGTGACGAGGGGTCCAAGTTCGGTCACCATTCGTGTGATTCTTGGGAAGTTTGGTCTGGGTAGTCGGGATAGTGAATCGGGCAGTTTGGAATTTGTGTTTCTGATGTTCTGTCGATCTTGTAGGACGCGGAGGTAGCGCGGGTAACAAGTTCAGGATGTCGCTGGGTCTGCCGGTGGCGGCCACGGTGAACTGCGCGGACAACACTGGGGCCAAGAACCTCTACATTATCTCGGTGAAGGGAATCAAGGGTCGCTTGAACAGGTTGCCCTCTGCCTGTGTTGGAGACATGGTGATGGCCACCGTCAAGAAGGGGAAGCCCGACCTCAGGAAGAAGGTCATGCCTGCGGTCATCGTCAGGCAGCGCAAGCCGTGGCGCAGAAAGGACGGTGTCTTCATGTACTTCGAAGGTCAGGATCGCCATTGCCTTTTTCATTTAATTTGGATTATATGCATCGGTTGTCTGCTTGCCTCTTACTTGGGTTGCTGTGGTCGCATTCAGTGGTACCAATGTGCATCTGAACTTTTAGCAAGTTTCCATTCATTTTTTCGTGGTCATACTTAATTAAGTGATGATTTTTCTATGGTCGTTTGAGTGCTTGTAGGTTGTATCTCCATAATGCTCATAATTTTGACAAGAAAAATTCTGTTTCCATTGTGACATCACTTTCTATGATCTTCTGCTACTATAGATAAACATAAAATGGAAATAGTTGATGTTTGTAAATGAAGTTAAATGGAAAAACTTCAGATTAGTTTTTTTTTTCCAAGATGCGATGATTGATGTTCAACACTCTTTTCTTTTCGTTTGACTGTTTTTGTACATGGACTTGCCAATTAAATTTGACTGAGTTAGTTTCAAGTGTTTGGTTCCCAAAGTGTGTAGTGACATTAGTGATTAGTTTTATCAATTGTGCTGTGTTTATATTTTGTTTGAATCTCACTTTCCACAATTCGATATATATCATTCTACTTTCTTATGTCTTAAAATTTGTTAACTTTCTATAATATTTATCTTTCGCTGGTGATGTGGTGCTGAGGAGTTGTTGTTTAGGTTCCTTTTCACCTCCCAAAACCAGCAAGAGTGAATATTACCAACCTTACCCCTATACCAGATGGTAAAATTGTTTTATCATCCCTGTCAAGGTTGGGATACTCTTTTAGTCTCTGAGATTGGCCTGTATTTCTTCAGCTCTCCCATGTCAAAGATGACACTGTCTTCATACATTTTTATACATGGAAGTCCATTGTAGCGGCCCTATAGTCTTAGGGAGCAAAACATTACCTGTAATTCACCAGACATTAGTCAGGTATCCACCATACATCAGTGGTTGATACAGTTACGAGTCTGGAAAAGTGAGGAGTGTCCTTCGTTACAGATGTCTCGTTGATCCTATTGTGACATCTGCTCCATCTGGGCTCAACAAACTCTACCGACAACCACTTTTCACTTGTTTTTATTTTCGTTTTCTGGACCACTCTATTAAGTGATTGCACATTAGATGCATTTGTTATGTTGTATCAGTCGATGTACCATATCGATAGATTTCTTGCACTCCGGCAGTGTATTTTGTTTTCTGACTCTGTAATTGATTATATATTTGCAGATAATGCCGGTGTCATTGTGAACCCGAAAGGAGAAATGAAAGGTATAGTTCTCTTCAAGACATGCAAATGTTTTCACAAGTTCAAATGCTTTGATTCAATAAACCGAAATGCAGAGTTGTAGAGCAGTATTGACAAATCCATAGAAAAGAAAGCAGTGATATTTTACAGGACTAGGCTTCCGGATACAAATAGTGTGGTTTTAGAGGCAAGACTAGTTTGATTGATGAAAGCTTTTGGCCCGACTTTGAAATCAGAGTCGCTGTTGTGGACTGTGTTTCTCCATGATCCTCGTTTCTCATCCTCTTCTAACAATTTTTCAGGTTCTGCCATTACTGGTCCGATCGGAAAAGAGTGTGCAGACCTGTGGCCGAGAATTGCCAGTGCAGCCAACGCCATCGTCTGAGGGTTGCCGTTATCTTTTTGTTCATGTTATTTGTTTTCATATTTGTGGTTTGACCTTGCCAGTGGAAGTGTAAACCTCAGATTCTCTTTTTGAAGTGTCGTCATGGTTTTAGAAGATTTAAGTATTATCCATTTTAGACATTGGATTCTTTCCTCCAGCCTTTCCGCCTGTGGCCCTGTTAATATCCCTCACGGCTAAAGATTGATTGGGTTCGGGTTGAGTACAAGAGGGCATGTTATGATCATGATGTTCGGTAAATTAATTTGCGAAAAAGCTCTTTCCATTTAAACAAACACAGTCGTAACTTGAATAAAATCTACACTTTGAAACAAATCTTCCCTGGATGCTGCAGCTGGACCAGTTTTCTGTTATATTTGTATCATTTTGTCTCTAGATGATGTGGTTATTGTTCCATCTTCCCGCATTTGTCATGGTAGAAGAGACATTGATCGAATCATGGAATTGGCTTATTGACAATGTTGTCTATCGATGTTTCAATATGGAACTACGCTGCTCGTGTATTTTAATACTTGTGGAGCACTTTTCTCTCGTGCTAGATGGTTGATGCAAGGAGACATGGATGAATTCCTGGCGAAAATTTTATGACGTCCATGGTAGCAATTCCTGTTTGTATTAATGTATTATCTGGTTGATTGGCTAAGTTTTAACTATTCAAACACTCCGTGGATAATAATGAAATGGACAAGGAAACAACTCTGAAATAGTCTATTTGGCAACGGCAATCACTTCCTAGGATCCTCGCTTCCTCAAGGACCGATTTTCTTGGGAAAATTCTTAAATAGAAATTTGAAATTGAGTCATTTTTTGGAAAAAGATCCATACAATGAATTATGTACGTTCTGAAAATTCTTTTGAGAAAACGTCTTTATTTTAATTTTATTTTCTGGGTTGTCGATTGAGTGGAGGAAATTGCGCATTTAATCACGGTTGCGCGTGAAAAGTGGCTGCTATATCGTCAAAATCCCGTTTTGTCTTTTTGACATATTGCAACGACAAGTATGTACTAAAAGCTCAAAAGATAATTGACCACAGCTCATGTGCTGATGTTCGCCTAGAAAGAAGAATCAAAATATAATAAGACAGAAAAAATTAGCAAGCTCATGGCCCAGGAATGGTGATGGTTGTTTAATAAGGTGCAGACAAAAAACTATTGGTGACATTATGCGGAAAACGATAAAACCCTGATTGAAGAGCCCCACCTCCAAACACCTCTTTCCTAAGTAACGATTGCAAGGCCACGAGCAATCCCCACCATGCCGTTCAATTACACAACCAAATGTGAAATTTTACTGTTTTTATCTAGATCTATTGACTGTCTTAAAAACACTTGTAAGTTGTAACAACATTGTATCACACTCTCCTTTTCCATTCTTAAATAGGCAACTAAAGAAGCGAATTACATCTGAACCCATTGATTAAATGATTTCATTCAAGTCCTCGATATCCAATCTTAATGCTATAATTGCAAATGTTAGAATATATAAATATTAAACCAACTATTTGTCCAAAACTTTATGCTTTGTCTAAAACTTGATACTTTTAGAATAGCTTGTAGCAATTTCAAAAAATAATTCATGAGTTCAAATTTGATAGAATATTTAAATAATAAATCATGTATTTATTTAATAATTTAAATTTTTAGAATAGTTGGCAATGAATCTCACATGATATGTATTAAAGCTAAAATTCCCAAGTTCAAATCTTATCAAGCCTAATTTTGCTTCCCCAATAAAATATGTTAAATCTTATCGGACCTTATTTGACTCTCCAATTAAATGTGTCATGCTTGGTACTGAATAAAAAGGCTAGACTAAGTGTGATACAAAAAGACCAAATTTAGTATGATAGAATATTTAAATAAGAAACCATGCTTTCATTTAGCTTTCATCTAACAATTTAAGTATTAAGTATTTTGAAATGTTGGCTCCAACAAAATCTCACAAAATCTTTCTAAGCCTCATTTGTTTCCTTGATTGCATACTTCCATACTTTATATTTATATCAAATCTAACCTATATGTGATAGAAGTATTAGAAACCATACCTTCATCTAAAAATTTAGATATTTACAACAATTTAGAGTAATCCCGTGAAATCTTCTGGCAAATTCATCCCTTGCCGTTCTCTCTACTGCCTCTTTTCTCTAGGGACGCATCATGAAAGCTCAATAAAATAATTAGCGGACCAATCAATTCCTCTGTTTCGGTGCAAAAGAGATGCTCAATCCCAAGCACCATGTGATTCTTGGAACAAAAGTCACCCTGTCCCCATTTGAACATGCGCTCTGTGGGGCTCACATGTTCATCATCAGCTCAAATCTTAAGTATATCAGAGTCTGAACTACACACCTCATCTCTCTCACCATCCTGAGCTGAACATGGCGGCCAGAGCCCTCTTCTCTCTGTCCCTCTCTCTGGGCATCCTCATCTCCCTCTGCTCCGCAGATTGGAACATCCTGAACAGCCAGAGAAAGAGGAATGGGGTCAAGATCAGCTTGAAGAACTACTGCGAGGCCTGGAGGATGAACGTGGAGCTCCACAACATCCGGGAGTTCGAGGTGGTGCCCGAGGAGTGCGTCGACTACGTCGGCAAGTACATGAGGTCGACCCAGTACCGGGTCGACTCGGAGCGGGCGGTTGAGGAGTGCATGGTGTATCTCAGCACCCGCTGCAGCCTGAAGAGGGATGGCAGGGATGCATGGATCTTTGACATCGATGACACTTTGCTGTCTACCGTGCCTTACTTTAAGAAACATCAGTATGGGTACCGATTATTCTTTCCATATCTTTTGTATGGACAGATCATGTGTCAGGGGAAATGGATGTGATAAAGAGTTCGGTTCGTTCATGCCCTTTCGTTTCAATTGCTGATGAACAGGGGAGAGAAGTTGAATGCGACCTCTTTAGAAGAGTGGATGAGCAAGGCGAAGGCACCAGCTTTGGAGCACTCGCTCAATCTTTTCAATGAGATCAAGGCCAAAGGCATTCAGATCATCTTGGTCTCTTCCAGGAGGGAACACCTCAGATCTGCCACCATCGACAACCTTGTCAATGTGGGCTTCCATGGCTGGAGTAGCCTTGTCCTGAGGTCTCTCTCTCTCTCTCTCTTAGATTCTTCTAGTAATTATCATATAATCTCTTTGGCTTTTCAGGAATCTAAATATTGTTTTCCTCTTTTGTTTGGTGAAGGGGACCTGAGGATGAGCTGAAAGGAGTGCAGAGCTACAAGGCTGAGGTGAGGGAGAAGTTAGTCAGTGGAGGGTATCGCATATGGGGCATTCTTGGAGACCAATACAGCAGCATCCAGGGACTTCCTAATGCCAAGAGGACGTTCAAGCTTCCAAATCCCCTCTACTACATCTCCTGAAATCCGTCATCTCTAGCGACATGTAATGAGCAAAACGCATTTTCAATGTTCCACCAGGCACTTGTCTTTCCTTTCTTGTTTCTTGCTCCCGTTGTCAATGAAACTCCCCTTACCATAAACTACATCCTTTCATCTTTGGATTTGGATCTATCTTCATGATCTATATCACCAAGCATAGCAGTGGTGGTCCTCAAGCAGAATATCGATTGAGCACAAATTGGGCCAGTCTTTCATTATTTAAGCAAACAAAGTATGTTCAACTCACATTAAACAAGAGGGGACTCCAGACTATGAATCTGAAACTAACGCGATTTTCTTGGCTGCACACCGGTCGTATTCGCTGCTCATTACACAAGAAGAGACGAACTACACACGGCTTCTAGTTTAGCCCATCTTTCCTTCGGCTCCCATTTGCATCTTGGCGCAATAGTCGAATAAACTCCCATCGTAGCAGCGTCTCACGGCCTCTTTTGACAGCATGCCGTCCTCATCCCTTGCCAGGATGTACAGAATTCCCCATTCAAACTTGCTGGCAACCCTGCATCCCCCACTCAGCCGGTCACCAAAGGAATTTTATTATCCCAAACAAGAAAAGTGGCGTAGTAACATGAAACCAATTTAGGAACCTTATGCATCCCGCACCCGCTGTGTTTAAAAGATATGAATATGGCATCTATCGCGTATGTAGGATTAGCTTTAAGGATTAAACAAATAAATGACCAAAATCTCAAACTTGTGTTGACAAATGAACTTCCCAGTCTCAAGACTTCTGTTAACTCATAAACTAAGTAATGATACACAAAAAAAGTAGATGCTTTTCTCTGCTTCCATAGCATTTACATTAGACAGAGTATCAAACACTCAATTACTTATAAAAGTAAAAAGGAAAAGCCGAGAGAAAGAAAAAAAAAACTTACCAGCCAAAGATATCGAATGTATTTCGATTCCCTTCAGTCATGTCCCAAAGTTCTCCAAGGGTCATCTTGTCAGGAACAGTGCGAGCGTATTTGCTGAACATGTTCTCGAGATGGGCTGGCACATACCTGTTATCCCACTTCGTTGTATCAATATGTATATGAGAGAGCAAAGACCTTAAATATACAGATTTCAGCCTCACAAACAATGAGTACCTTCCTTCAGTGTCATATGTTCCACTGTCACTTCCATGCTTGTCTTTGTGTATGTTGTCTATGTAAATGGGGAAGAAGGGAGAAGGAAACCAACCCTTCACATGTAAAACGTAGAGTAGTTACCAATCACAATGCACAAAATGCTCCGTTAATGTGCCAGGCCATGCCAATTCCACATACTTATCCAGGAGTTGGAAAACAGTGCACGTACCAGTTCAAAACTTTTATGAGATTGATTCTATTGAATTGGAACCTCCCATGATCATCTTCATTCCTAGTCTTACCCATTCTAGCTAGAATAGTTTCTTTCTATCACACTACCAGACAGCCTTTTTACATATTTTGTCCAAATTATCATCACACAAAATGCTAAATGAGTCAAGCTCATACCTTTAGGTTCATTTTTGCTACTGAAAAATATTCATGGTGAACTACTGACTGAATCTGTGGGTATGCCTGACTCAAATGCCAGCTCTGGAAGCAAATTAGCATACAGCGGGCACAGTGTAAACTAACTTACAGGTTGGGTTGGATAACTTAGTCCCACGTTGATGCCAATCGCCATGATCAGAGAGGCTATCATGTTGAAACCTATTGCACGTAACCCTGTGAAGGTGTGAAAGAACTTAGGGGCCGAAGCCAAGAAAACACACAGAGCAACATGACAAGCCTTCATGTTAAACATGTTGGCAATGGATGTCAACATGAGATTAAAATAGGATCTTTGCAGAGAACAAGCAAATTCTACACATAACTTTTTCTCAATCTTTTCAAGTCTATTTTAATTCCTGATCCAACAGTAACACCTCAAATTTTGCCAGTGCATCATTCCTTAATATCCATCAGAAGTTAGGCAAAACAGGTCTCAAATTTTAATATCATTGCCTCAGAGGCAGTCTAAAACTTCATTCAATTTACAATTGCAAAAAACAATACTAGATCATACAGGGACTAGTCATGTCCTTTTAGTGACAAGTTGCTCTGGAAGTCCCAAAAGAGAACATGTCAACGCTATGAAGCAGCAACAAAGGCAAATAGCTTGTTTCCTAGTAACATGTGAATTTACCAATATAAGTCTCCCAGGGGTAGATAATTCCATTGCCATCCTGATCGAAGAAGGCACAATGCTGCTGAAGAACACTGAGATTGTTACTCCTGTGGCCTGGTGTTCCATGAGGATGGTCAGTATCAGGAGCTGACAATGCCCTGGGCAGATCTGTCATAGTACAAGACAACTAACTGAATAAGGTTGACGGAGAAAAGTGGTTTAATGACACAAGTTAAGAATATAAATATTAAATCACACATTCATCATCTAATAGCTCAACCTTTTAGAACAATCCATAATGATTCCACAATATTTTCATAAGATACAAGTGCAGGAGGTTCAGAGGAGACATCTTTCTATGCCCTTGCTTACCTCTCCAATTATATATATTTCACTCTTAGTTTTAGGCCAACGACTAGCCTATGCGTGAGAGGAGTGATCAAGAAGTTATATCTTCTAGAGTAGTTGGTAATGGTCCCTCAACATTTCCAGCACTAGAAATGATCACATATGGAACCTCAATGATCCTCATCCCAGTGATGTATCTCTTCCCCAAAAACTATGACAGTTTCCATAAGAAGGAAAAACAAATGTCCTTATAAATAGCACATGACTTGACTTTTCAATATGTTATGGCAATTCCGGTGCTGTTTGAGCCACAAAAACCAGGAAAAAGGCTAGGAATCATATGTCTGAGTAACTTCGCTTTCCTATTAAAATCACTGAAAAAAAAAGGTTCACAGAATATGCCTAAGGAAACCAATTTTGATAGATTGTTGACAATCTTCTTCTTATGAAAGGTATCTCCTCTGGGCACAAGAAACAGTAAGCTTTTCTATGTAAATGTCCAAATGGTCCATCACTCCTAAGCTCAATGGAAATGGCTTCTCCATTTCCTTAAGTATCTTCCTTCAGCATCCAATCGCCCTGAGATGACAATTAGCACTTGTCCCAGAGCAATACAGATATGTCCATGCAATAGCCAAAGAAAAGTAATGTCATGCGTGCACCATCTCAAATGCATTGCACTACAATAGAGTCATGCAGGTAAACACGTTCAATTCACCTATCGATTGAAGTGGATCCTGATTCAAGATGTTTGGCTCACTCTCTTCTAGAAAGTACATTATACTCCAATAGGTAGTGTCGTGTTTTGAATTTGGATCACATGCAAAACGATCATAAAACCATTGTCTGTCATCACAACTACATCCCAGCAAATTTCTATGCACCCAGGAATTTTTGGGTAAGTAAATCCCACCTGCAGCTGTCCCTGGCGTTTGGTGCATTTTGTTTAGTCCTTAAATATTTTAACCAAAACAATTTAGCACCTAAAGCTTGGGTTTTGAAATCATTCGGTCCTTGGAAATTCATTCCATGCGTCATGCAAAATGTGAATATCAGTATCTGGTCAACCAAGCCTAAGTCTCAATCATATAACTAGAGAATTTTTCTTTGCTCATCCCAACTTGACAGCAAGCAAACTGACCGGTCCATACGGATGGAGTAAGGCCTGACGACGGGTGATAATCATTTGATATCATACATAAGTGGACTTGATGTTAAGAGTGATCAGCGTCATAATATACCAGGTCATCAATCAAACTACAATAAGTTTATCATATCCAAGTAGAATCGGACAATTAAAATTTATCATCCATCATGCTTCTTTTCGAACTTGTTGCATGTCAACGACGCTCGTGAGTCTCATGCCTGAAGTCACCATCTCTGTCTACCGATTCGCATGCACTTCCCACCGCACCAAGAATTACGACGAACGCCCCCCCTCCAAGCCGGATTGTAAATCGTGACGGACAAACAGGCGGTCGCGTCCAGTCGCGCAAACGAGCAATCCAAGCAAACAGTCGACGCGCGAAAAAAAGAAAGGAAGAATTGAACAAGCTCACAGGGCTTGGGAAGCGTCCTCTCCAGGTCAGTCCGAACCCTCCTCTCGTAGGTCAGCGGCGCGTAAGGCGCCTCCGTCGCCAGCGCCTCGTTCTCCGACGGGATCACCGCGGTCGTCGCAGCCATCTCTCTCTCTCTCTCTCTCTCTCTCTCTCTCTCTGTGATAATGAAAGCCGAGCGAGCGAAACTGCCCACCCACGAAGGACTTATCAAGCGAAGCAGAGAGATAGGGAGAGGGGGCGTGGCGGGCATGCAAGGAAGGTGGCGGTGGCGGTGGCGGTGGCGTTGGCGTTGGCGTGTCGCGTCCATGTGTTGAGACTTGCATGCTTCGCGTGGAGCTTTTGATGGCGCTCCCCTGTAAACATCGGACGGTCTCTCTCTCTCTCTGAGACTCTCGGACGCAGAAGTCGCGTCGTGTCGCCACGTCCGCAGCTTTCGTGTTTTCTCTCCTTTGGGTCGTCCGAGAGGGAGAGGATTCCAGAAACCTTCTATCTGAACTCAAATTTTTAACGTGGATACTCGGATCTGACGGAAGAATCTACTGGGAATCCGCCATCTTCGACGGTTGAGATTCGACTCGATGCATACGCCAGTGAATTGTACGCGCAATTTTCCTTCTGGGATGATTCGGGTACATGCGCAAGGTTGTGCCCCCACACGTGCGAGGGAGAGGGGAGGAAGAGCGATCGATCATTGCATTTTACCGGAATTAGTGATTCGAGCGGCCAGGGCCGTGAGACATCGGCCGAATCCATCGGATTCAACTGCTTAGGTTTGCTCCATTCTTCGAAAAATCGAGTTTGGATAGGATTATTTTAATCCGTCCATTGCCTAATGCTATGAGAAAATGATCCCTCCATTTTTTTTTTTTTCCATGTTTGACGTAATAAAGAGAAATTAGCATTGGAAAAACGTTATCACGACCATATAACAGTTCATCTTTTAATTCATGGGACATAGAAAGTTGTATGTCGATTGTCAGACATTTAACTTTTTGTGCTATAAGGGTGCTTTAGATGAGTGCTTTTGAATTGTTCTCTCTCCTTTCGTTTCGCTCACGCAGGAAAAGTGACTGTGGGTTCAAATTTTCGGAGGGGCTGAATTTATTGAGAATTCAATTAGCATACCATCTAAACTCTCGCCTCTGCGAGCTCTCTACTACCCTGTGGTAGTTTTGCTCTACAAACCCTAAAATCGAACCTCCGTCCCTTTATGGATCTACTGATCCTTTCCTTTTTCCTTTAACTTTCTCGCTATCTTGCTCACATCATCCAAATCTCTTTGCCATTTCTCCCGATCCAGCTTTTAACCTCTGCTTTCTCCTCGGTTTCAATGGAACAGTAACCTCGGTGCTTGCTGGTGGGCTCCTACCAGTGGATCTTGATGGGTATCGCCTCCATCTGCTGTGCTGTATAGTTTCTGGTGATGGATAGCCCCTTTTCGTCATCCTTTCTCCGGTCGATTCGGCGGTTTTTTGGAAGATCAGGCTGATGCGCTGAACCTGTAAGCTAGGGTTTCTTAGTATGGATTCTGGGAGAGGGGATCGGTGGATCATTATTAAAGGTATTCGTCAATGAGTATTTTACCTTACCTGTTGCAGTAAATTTCCTTTTCCTCTGGTCTCTTTAGTTCAAATGGATGGTAAAACAGAAAATGAGTTGAGGGTGGCTGCGCTGTGTAGACGCCTCGGACACCTGTGGTCTGAGGATGTTGTAGTGGGAGTCAGTCCAGTCATCCAGCCTCAAAAAAAAGATGAGTGCAATAGAACTCTAATGGGTAAGCTCTATTCTAGACCCAATGTAAATCTTACCGCGTTCTTTACTACCATGAAGAAATCCTAGAAGTCAAAAACGGTTATCTGCCATCAGAAAGAACTTGGGCTTTTCACTTTTGTGTTTCAGTCAATAGAGGATAAGGAACGCATCTTGAAATCCTCTCCTTGGTGCTACTCTAACAACTTACTAGTCTTAAAAGAATGTGATCCGGAGACTCCCGAGCACTGTTATGACTTCTCAAGAGCTTATTTCTGGGTCCGAATAAGTGGTGTTCCGCCGGGATGGAGAGTTGAGTCCATGTACCATGATCTTGGGGAAAAAATTGGCCGGGTCCAAGAAATCCAGCTTGAATCTCTGGGAAACGTGCATAAAGGAGGCAGGGTAAGAGTCAATATGGATTTATCTAACCCATTGAGGGCTGGGGCAATTCTGGATATTGGAAGTAAAAGGCTGTGGGTCGAATATAAATATGAAAGATTACCTCATTATTGCTATTCATGTGGGTGTATAGGCCATTATGCACCTGACTGTCCAGTTATACCTCATAAGGAATCTCCATGGACAATCGAAGACCTTGGCCCTTTTGGCTCATGGCTGAAGACAGAATCCAGCAAACATAGTCCTTATTGGGAGGCATTCTATGGGAATTATGTGGAAGACCTAATAGGTGAAGAAACTGTACCTGCAGCATCATCCCCAGTCGAGGAAGATATAGTACCATCCCGAGCCGAGGCACCTGCTTCAGGGCAGGACCTGAGATTAGAAGCTTGCAGTACCAAAAAGAATGACATATCCAAAGGAAAGGAGATCATGGTTGCTGATCCTGGAAAATTGACGACTAGTTCAGACTCTCTCCTTCAGAATTCCTTGAAAATTGGTAAAAGTAGTAGGAAAAATATGAAGGTGCAGAAACATAAGAAATAGAAATCTCTACCAGCACAAACCCCTATATATATTGATGAGTCAGGCATGACAAAAACCCCTGTGGAGATGCTGAAAGAAGGCACAGATTGGGCTCTGGTGGCTAGCCCTAATAAGCCACCAAAGACGCCATGAAGTTCATAAGTTGGAATTGTCAGGGGCTGGGCAACCCCCTGACAATTCAAGAACTTAAAGCCCTAGTGGCTGCTGAAAGGCCCAGCGTTGTTTTTCTTATGAAAACGAAAAATAAGACGGATAGGGTGGAGAGAATCAGTAGAAACCTTTCTTTTCGACAGAAGTTCTATGTTAACCCTTCAGGTTTGGCTGGTGGTCTGGCCCTCTTATGGCATGATGAAGTCAATCTGACAGTTAAAGA
This sequence comes from Eucalyptus erythrocorys, assembly GCA_014182555.1. NCBI lineage: Eukaryota > Viridiplantae > Streptophyta > Magnoliopsida > Myrtales > Myrtaceae > Eucalyptus > Eucalyptus erythrocorys. The sequence goes on from CM024604.1 coordinate 38,406,701, forward strand.
GAGTTCACAGCAGCTCATACACGTGGAATGCACTGACATAGACAGTGGAATAAATATGTATGCTACCTTTATTCACGCCTCAACCAACTTTGCTGAAAGGCGAGAACTGTGGCATGTTCTGGAATCCTTAAAGCCCCCAAGCTCTGCTCCGTGGATCTGCATGGGTGATTTTAATGAAATTCTGTATGTATGGGAGAAAGTTGGGAAACGGGAAGCAGACCAACACCGAATTGCAGTATTCAGGAATATGGTGAACAGTTTGTCTCTAATGGATCTGGACATGCATGGATGTGCTTACACTTGGTCCAATAATAGGGAAGGGGAGGCTCTAGTTAAAAAACGACTCGATAGAGTTCTGTGTACCTTGGAGTGGCTGGTTTCTTTTTCGGAAGCTGAGGTCCAAGCCCTTCCAGCCATTGGGTCTGATCACAGCCCGCTGGTCCTGCAGTTGCATCCTGAAAAGAAGAGGAGTAGAAAGCTTTTTAAGCTTGAATCATTCTGGATAGAGCATACGAACTATGCTGGAGTAATACAAAAAACATGGCAGAATTCAACTGGCTATTGTGCTACTTTCTCAGAGAAAATCTCAGCAACTTCCAAAGAACTGGCAAAGTGGAGTAGAGTCACCTTTGCAAATGCTTCCTCACAGATCAAACAACTGAGAAGGCAATTAACAGAACTTACCAATCAGTCTGATCAGCTTGCTAGTAACAAATACAGACAGAGTATTATAAGTAAGATTGAAGTGTTGCGCAAGCAAGAGGAACAATACTGGGGGATGCGTTCACGTATAAAATGGCTTCAATGGGGAGACAAGAACACTCGCTTTTTTCATGCATCCACAATCCAGCGAAGGGTTAGAAACAGAATCCAGATACTGAAAATTGAGAACAACTGGTGCAGAGATCATAACGTAATCAGCAACCACATTCAACATTTTTTTCAACAACTTTTCTCGTTAGGGGGAGACAGAGACTACCACCCAGTATTGACCCAATGTCCCACTCCTATAACTCAGATTATTAATGCGGCATTAGTGGCTGATCCCACCATTCAGGAGATTCAGGATGCAGTGTTTCAAATGGGGGCTCTAAAGGCCCTTGGTCCAGATGGTTTTAGTGGACTTTTCTATCAAAATGGATGGGAAGTAATGAAAACTGACCTGCTGGCTCTTGCTCAGACTTTCTTCCAGACAAGTAATCTCGATCCCCACCTCAACAAAACTTACATTTCCTTGATTCCGAAGGTGAAGAATCCTGAAACAATTAGCCAGTACCGGCCCATTAGTCTATGTAACTTCAGCTATAAAATCATAGCTAAGGTTCTTGCCAATAGACTTAAACATTACTTGCCTGAGCTTATAGAACCGGAACAATGTGCATTTGTTCAAGGCAGGCAAATTCAGGATAATATCTATATCATCCAAGAAGTTCTCCATCAGCTGCGAGTTTCAAAAAGAAAGAATAAGCACTATGCTGTCCTCAAACTTGATATGCAGAAAGCATATGACAGGATAGAATGGGACTTTTTACGCGACTGCATGTTACACATGGGTTTCTGTGAGCAGTGGGTGAAACTAATTATGCAGTGTGTCTCGACAGTATCATTCAGCGTTAAGATTAATGGGGAACCTACTCCTTTTTTCAGACCATCACGGGGACTCCGACAAGGTGACCCTCTTTCACCCTACCTATTTATTCTGGTTTCTAATGTGCTGACATGGCTAATAAAAAAAGCAATGGTGGATGGAAGTATCAAAGGCATTCAATTAAACAGAATTGCCCCGAGACTCTCTCACCTTCTTTTTGCGGATGACGCAATCTTCTTTCTGGATGGTACAATCCTGGAGTGTCAAAACCTAGCAGCAACAATAAATCAGTACTGCTTCGCCACGGGACAAGCAGTGAATCTCAACAAATCTGGGGTTTATCTTAGTGCTCATTGCCCATTACCTTTAAAGAGAAATCTGGCTTCAACCCTTAGAGTCCCTGTGTTCGAGAAAACAGGACAATATTTGGGTATTCCTACGGAATGGGGACAATCAAAAAAAGAATTATTTGCGTGGATATTAGCCAGAGTGAACTTAAAACTTGAAGGGTGGAAAGAGAAATTACTCACCAAAGCCGGGAAAGAGGTGCTGATTAAAAGTGTGGTTCGGGCTATTCCTACCTACGCTATGGCTGTTTTTAAATTGCTCGTGTCGATATGCAAAGCATTAGAAAAGAGAATTGCTTCTTTTGGTGGCGAAAAGGAGATTCTAAACCTGGCATACATTGGAGGAATTGGGAATTACTGAAACAACGAAAAGATGAAGGGGGTTTGGGGTTTAAGGACTTACTATCTTTCAATAGAGCCCTGCTTGGTAAGCAGGCATGGAGATTAGCCACGACACCTTCAGCTCTTTGGAGTCGTGTGTTGAAAAGCATTTACTTCCCGAATGGGGATCTCTGGACAGCTGCTACAGGGACTCGGCCTTCATGGGGTTGGCGTAGTATGATGCTCGGTCGAGACACAATCAAAGGAAAAATTCAGTGGTCAGTCGGAAACGGTAAATCTATCAAAATCCATGAACATAAATGGCTAAAGCAGGGGATTATAGGAGGTCCAGCACTTCCTACAGAACCAGTTATGGTGGCAGAACTCATAGATGATGAAAACGAGTGTGGAAATGTACCCTAATTCAACACCTCTATCCAGGACATATAGCAGATGAAATTCTAGCAATCACTTTAAGCCCACAACCACAGCCGGACTCTTTGGTTTGGACAGGTAACGGTACAGGGACTTATTCAGTCAAAAGCGAGTATAATAGCTTTCAGCAAGCATCACGACATCAAAAACAGAACAATCCATCATGTTCTTACCAGCTGCCTCGCAATTTCTGGACTAAACTCTGGAAGCTAGCAGTACCCCTAAAGATCCGTAGCTTCATCTGGGCCCTATGTCAGAACGCTTTGCCGACAAGAGAAAACCTGTACAAACGCCAAATTAGTCCAGATCCTCTTTGCCCAATTTGCCATAATAAGGTAGAATCCACAGAACACATTTTTTTCAATTGCAGTTGGACAAAAGGTATATGGTGTGACCCAAAGTTCTTCGGCCTCAGCACCACTAAACGAGTTAATAGAGTTGATTAGTGGTTATGGGAAATCTTTTCGGTGAAGGAAGAAATACCTGATCGAATTTTGGTTGGTCAGGTACTGTGGCTGATCTGGAAGGCAAGGAATGACGCCATCTTTCGTGGAAAGTCCCCTTCGGCTGTAGCCCTGCTTAGCTCTGCACACGACCATGGTCTGATTAACAGTAGAATGGCGAAAAACGGCAAACAGAACATAGACCACTTACCTTCATCATGGCGACCCCCGGACAGGCATCAGCTGAAGCTCAATGTGGATGCATCATGGTGTTCAACGACCTGTACCGGCTCGATTGCAGGCGTTGTGCGAGATTCGAATGGGACGCTTCTGGAGGGTTTTGCGATTTCTGTCAGAGCAACATCAGCACTAGCAGCGGAATCTGAAGCAGTACTAAAGGGTCTACGATACATCGAGGATCTTCAACATGGCGTCTTTCAGGACTTTACCCAACAGCCGGACAGTTGGCTTCTTGAGACCGATGCACCGGTGTGTTGAAACCGTGTGATGGGTACAAATTGAGATACATTGGGAGGTGAGACATGAAATCCAGAAGTGTCGGCAAGTGTTAAATCAATTGGAAAATGTTATACTCACCTATTGTCCGAGAGAGGAAAATAGAGCAGCCGATTGGGTGGCCCGACAGCATCGCATGCTTCAGCTACCGCTAAACTGGTGGATTTCCCCCCCTTCCCCCTTGTGGCATATCGTGTGTGCTGATTTGTCTCGGACTCGGCCACCACAGTCCTTAGTCAACCGACAGGAAGCTCCTCCAAGTCGAACTGTACCACTGCTCTCTCTGGCCAACCCTCCGACCATTGGGGATCGATTTAATCGGAGTCGCAAAGGTAAGACACCTGTCACCGCAGATCTTGAACTACTGGGCCAGGGTCGGGAATCTAACTCCAATCTGGTTAGATCTGAAAGGAATCATGACGGAAATCAATTGATTTGCAGTAAATAGGCCCCCCCACACACAGATCTGGAGTTTCTGCTCCAGAATCATGGACAAAACATGCAGCCGCACCCATGGAATCAGGCGAGAATGCAAAAGAAGCAACCTTTACCTGAGTATTGGGTACCACCAGACAGATCCATGCTCAAGATGAACGTCAAAGCCTACTGGAGGCCTGGAGATCTTCTAGGCTCTGTGGCTGGTGTGGTTCGCGATTCGAACGGGCAGATGATCGAGGGTTTCTGCTGCGACGTTAGGGTTTCTTCGGCTATTGAAGGAGAAAGTGAAGCGGTTCGGTTGGGGCTGGAGTACATACGAGAACTAAACTGGGACCACGTGGACAGAGGGATCAGTCAACGGCTTCGCTGGATCTTGGAAACTGAATGCTTTGAAGTGGTCGACCAAGCTATGGGCCGGGCCGAGTTTACAGAAACCTCTGCTGAAATGGTGTCAAGGTCTTATGCATTGAACAAAATTAACGGCATCTGTCTCAACCCCTGTTCGAGTGACGGCAACAGAGCTGCTGAATGGGTGGCCAGGAATCACCGAGCTCATCAACTCCCCCTCAATTGGTGGAACTCTCCGCCTCTATCCCTTATGCATATTTTACTTTCAGATGTGAGTACTTATCTTGCTTGTAAGACATCCTATAAGTAATGATATCAGTCTACTCTTTGACAAAAAAAAAAAAAAAAAAAAAACTTTTTGTGCTATAGGCCAGACTTGAGATCTTGGCAATTAAGTTCAAATCCTCATCGAGCAAACTCCCATGATAAGTTTCAATTCTCCGGGCCATAATAATATTAATGGGATGTCTTTTCGCTAAGACTTTTAGTGGGATTAATTGTTTGCAACTTACTTTTTGGCAATGATGGTTGATGGCGGTGGCAGTGACGGTTGTCGTTGCTGAAGAAGCACCGCCCCTCTCTCTCTCTCAACATCTCTTGATTCTTCATTAAGGCTCCACTTCTCTAGATTTATCTATGACTAAATATCTAGAACTAGTAGTTGTTGTTTTGTGGTGTTGAAATCCCTTAATGTTAGTAGAATAGTGTGAAAGGAAATGACCTAGGGATGGTTAATAATTGTAATTGTAGGTAAGTCCAATTTGCACAATTGTAGAACTCTTCCTCTGTACTATGCCAGTGGGAGTCTTTGTCCAGATAGGGAAGCTCCCCTAACCAACAAAAGTAGAGTGGAGAGTCTTGTCTAAAGGAAGAGAGTTGGGAAGCGTGTATATCGGTCTTCATAGAATGTTGGTGTGTGTTTGGTGTCTCCCCTCTCCACAATCTTGCCCCTTTTTTTAGTCTCCCCTCTACGTCTTTTTTTTTTTTTTTTTTTGGTGAGCTAGGGAATTCATAAATCAGCAGCCTGACAAGTAAACCTTAGGGGAGACAAGTGGAAATCACTACCACGTGCCACTTGGTAAGTCACTAAATGATGCGTTGGAGATTTGAACTTTTCCCTTTCGTAAGGGGGAGAGAGCCCGAAGCCAGCGACGCCACTACGACGAGTGGTTACGTCTTTTTTTTTTTTTTTTTTTTTTGGGTGACCTAGGGAACCTCATGTGCCGCTTTGAGCCGCGATTCGAACGCAAAATCTCTCGTGAAAGGAACCTGTGCTCGACCAACGACGCCGCCACCACGGGTGGTGTGGTTACATCTTTTGTGTTCTACTAAATAAAAGAAAAAAGAAACAAAGCATGTAGAGCTCTTTGCTTGAGCAATGTACAACTGTAGGATAGGCAAGCTTGAGATCGACAAGCTCAAGGTTTGCCTGACAACGGCCGACGACAAGCTAAGAAAGAAGAAAATGGGAAACAAAGAAAAGAAAAAGAAAAGGAAAAAAAGAAAAAGGAAATTAAAAATAATTCGAATTAAAAAGAAAAAGAAAATTAAAAAATAATTCGAACAAAAAAGAAAAGAAGAAAAAGAAATGAGAGGAGGAAATGATTATTTATAGATATGTGAGATAAGAGAGTTTTCCACTTTTCAAAAGTGGAAAATATTTTCCTAATTTAAAAGATTTTTTTTTATGGAAAATATTTTCCCTAATGAATTCATTTTACGTGAAATGATCGACGTAAAATCTGGAAAACATTTTCTTAAAAATATTTTCCGCGAAACAAACTAAGTATAATATTTTTTTTTAGGGAAAAAACCACAAAAAACCCTAAACTATGCACAAAGTGACAAAAATACCCCAAACTTTTTTTTGCACCACTAAAAACCTCCAAGTTTGCCATCTCGTAACACATTTACCCCATCGAGGGTATTTTCGTCTTTTTATTTGTTTTTTTTCTTTTCTCTTCCCTCCGCCTCGCTCCGACGGAGGGAAGCCGCGTCCGGCGAGGGCCGCCCTCACCGGCGTCGGCCCGGCGGCGGCCCTCGCTGGGTCGGCGAGGGCCTCCCTCGCCGGATCCGGCGAGGGCACCCTCACCCGACGCCGACGAGGGGCGCCCTCCCCGAAGCGCGAGGGCCGCCCTCGCCGCGGCGCGAGGGCCGCCCTCGCCCGACCCAGTGAGGGCCGCCCTCGCTGCGTCGTCGGATGAGGGCCGCCCTCACCGGACGCGGGCGAGGGCCGCCCTCGCCCGACGCCGGCGAGGACCCTCGCCGAGATCGGCGCGAGGGCGGCCCTCGCCCGACGCAGCGAGGGCGGCCCTCGTTGGCGTCGGGCTGGGGCCGGCGTCGGGGCCGCCCTAGCCCGGCCGACGAGGGCCGCCCTCGCTGCGTCGGGCACCCCTCGCTGAGGGCGAGGGTGCCCTCGCCGATCCGGCGAGGGAGGCCCTCGCCCGACCCGAGCGAGGGCCGCCCTCGCTCCCGGCGAGGGCCGCCCTCGCTCGGCCGGCGAGGGCGGCCCTCGCCCGGGCCGACGCCGGCGAGGGCGGCCCTCGCTTGGGCCGACGCCGGCGAGGGCAGCCCTCGCCGGACGCCGGCTTCCCTCCGCCGGAGCCGGCGGAGGGAAGAGAAAATTAAAAAAAAAAAAAGCAAAAAAAAAAAGAGAAAAATGTTTTTAAAAGCAAAATGACCAAAATGCCCCTAAGATTTAGGGTAAATGTGTCACACAAAAATGAAAGTTCGGGGTTTTTGTGTCACAAAAATAGTTTGGGGTAAATGTGTCATGAGATGGCGAAGTTTGGGGTTTTTGTGGTGCGAAAAAAAGTTTGGGGTATTTTGTCACTTTGTGTATAGTTTAGGGTTTTTGGTGGTTTTTTTTTTTTTTTTTTTTTTTTAAACAAGCTTTTAAAAATATATATATTTTCCAATTAAAAATTCACTCAAGAAAAACCTAAAGAGGTCGCTGGGAAAGCTGAGAAATCTTAGGAGCCTCTCTCTCTCTCTCTCTCCACCTCCATAGAAAGAAAACGCAGAGCAGCAGGCATATCAAGAGAGACGAGCTAGGGATTTATGGCGACCGAGATCGAAGGAGCTCCCGCGACCGCGACGGCGGCGGCGGCGGCCGCGAAGCAGCCGCACAAGCTGGAGAAGAAGTGGACGTTCTGGTTCGATAACCAATCGAAGCCCAAGCAAGGCGCCGCCTGGGGGACTTCTCTCCGCAAGGTCTACACCTTCGACACCGTCGAAGATTTCTGGTGGTACGCTTCGATTTCGATCCCGATGTCCCTTCTTCGCTCCCCTGTTCGTGTGTGCCCGTAGGCTCCAGCGCCGTTGATCTGCTGGATAGGCCGGCGCTTGCCGGATGAGTTTGTGCGTTCGTGCTGTTCTTAGGGCTTTATCGAGCTTTGCTTGTTGGGTACCCTTGCGGATGATGTGGGTGTCTAGCCTGATGGCGTGGTTGATTGGGATTTTCTCGTTTTGTTTCCTGTGGAATAGAAGAGGTAGTTTTGGATCTGGTGATGTGGGTTTTGATGCTGGTATGTAGTAAGTAATTGGGGGCCTTTGCAATTTGTGATCTGGTCGAGCTTCCTGATGACTGCGAACATGCGCTGATTGCCCTGCTGAAAGGGCGAAACGATTTTTCATTCGAAGTTCTGGGTTGAGGTGATCTAGAGGGTTAATACCCTGGCCTTCCTTTGGAGTTGGGACTAATATTCTAAGTGGGTAAATGAAAAGGAAGGAAGAGAGAAGGAAACCTGGGGGAAACTCAGTTTGGTTTAATTCTTTCAATGCTGTTAAGGTTTATGATAAGGAAGATGACAGGAAAACTGCAGGCTGGACTTCTGACTTGAATTGTCAACTCAGGGGAATTTGTTGAAAGTTAAAGAATGGTACTTTCCACATGCAAGAGTAGAATGATTCTTGACTCAACCTTGAGCTCGGCCTAAATGTGCTCGCTGTGGCTTATCATTTGTTCTATTTGTTGAAATTGATCTCTTTGGATCTGAATATTACTGCTTTTTTCTGTGACCATTGCGTTGCTATTGTCTGATGCTGTTGTGTGATTCCTTCTGGCAGCAATGCGTCCTTCTGTTTTGTTTGCATTGGTATTCAGTTTTTTCTTTAGATCTCCTAAGTGGTTTCTTGTAATCAAGGCGTATGCCTTAAAGAGCTCGTGTTTCATACTTCTATCGATATGGACATTTCCCAAAGTTCATACGAATTTCTGTTTTCCCTTGACCTATTGAATGGTTAACTATTTTCTTGCAGTTTGTATGATCAAATATTTAAGCCAAGCAAGTTGCCTGCAAATGCCGATTTTCACTTATTTAAAGCCGGCGTTGAACCCAAATGGGAAGATCCCGAGTGTGCTAATGGAGGAAAGTGGACTGTTACCAGCAGCAGAAAGGCTACCCTTGATGCGATGTGGCTTGAAACTGTGAGAAGTTTAAAGTGACTTTCCTATCGATTCATTTTCTTTACCTTCTACACACCTATCGAATAATTCGGTGAACTGGGAAAAGGAACAACACATTTGGGTTACACATGTTCAATAGTGTTTTATAGTATATTTATACTAAAACTGGTGAATCTGTTTATCTTTGTAGTTGATGGGTTTGATTGGAGAGCAATTCGATGAGGCAGATGACATCTGCGGGGTGGTTGCTAGTGTGCGCCAAAGAGGGGACAAACTTGCTCTGTGGACGAAGACAGCTTCAAATGAGGCTCTACAGGTGCGTAAATAAATTTAAGTAACCTATATGGGGCCTGCTGATTGATCAAATGTTTTGTCGTGATTCTCTCTTAACCATACTATGATAACTGTGTGGTGAAGATCTCTCATTGATCTTTCCTTCCTGTCAATATGTACATATTTTTATAAGTGTTCATGTTATCATGTAGCTGATTGATTGTGTAGCTCGTCAGTTTTTTCAAAAGCGATCAGCATCTCCTTGTCTGCCAACATATTTCTTTCTGATCCCTAGAAGAAAAAGAAAATTACAAGCTCTTTCTGCATTAGAACTTGATGGCTCTATGGATTAGTTCATGTCACCGTCTCCTTGGCTTAGCCAATATTATCCTTTCTCATCCTTAGAAGAAAAAATAAATTACAAGAAGAAAATGAAAATTACAAACTCATTTCTGTATTAGAACTTGATGTCTACACTGATTAGTTCATGTCTTATAAGGCTTAAGATCAGTTTAGAAAGTTCGAAAGTCCCACTGCAGTTCTTTCCTGTAACTATTCCACCTACATTCTTATCTAAAAAACCTAGAAAGGGAAAAGATGCTGGAATGTGAAGCTTCTTGACAGTGGTCATTCTATTTGGGTCTTAGCAGATGAACTCCTATGTTCAGCCTGATGATCACTTTTGCTTCTTGCCAAGACAACTTTCATTAACAGTGATTATGATAGTTCAATGAGCATTAGATTTTCAAAATATCAAGTCCTGTTGATAAGCGCAGTCTAGCCACAGTGATGTCTTTGCTTACATGAGTTGATTTGCTGGTATTCCTCCATCTAAGTCAACATTGCAACATATGTGGCTGGTGAGGTGTAGATTTTTAAAACTAGTTCTTTACAGGCAGCCAATGTGTGTCTGCTGTCCTTCTATGAGTTAAATCTTCTCAAGTCCCTACACCGTCAAGGTTGTCTGATTCACACTGATTATGCTAAGGCAATGCAATTTAAGTTCTTTTTTTTTTGTCCTATGGACTTATAACTTGGATCTTGTTTCAATTGCCAAACCTGGGACCTCAAGCTGTTAAAGTAGTTAGATCCACACTCCAAAGCCTAATTTCTGGGGATTTGTGAAGTATCTTTGCATGTAGCCCCAATTCGTCATTCAAGGTTGTGGATGATTCAATTGCTCGATATAAAATACTAACTGCATTGATCTCCTCTTATGTAGACGGGTATTGGTAGGAAGTGGAAGGAAATCATGGATGTCACTGACAAGATCACTTACAGCTTCCATGTAAGTCTTACAAAGTGAGTTTGGTGTTGTTGTACATCATGTATCTTCCCTTCTAGACTGTCTTGTTTATTGCAGGATGACTCTAGAAGGGAAAAATCAGTCAGGGGACGTTACACTGCCTGAATCTCTGCCGCCTATTCTGTTGGTGTTACTTTCAGTGGCAGCTGCAGGACTTGGTGAGAGTAATGCAATGTTATATTTATCGCGTGGATGGTTTAGCAAGCTTGGCATGCTCTGGAGCACGCAAAACAAAAAGAAAAGGCTTCATATGCTTTAGAGATGTTTTAACCCCTTCTGGGTCTGCAATTTTGTTTTACCTCCTGAAGCTGTTTCTTCATCATGTTTTGCTCGAGCTTATTAAGAAAAAAACATTAGAAATACGTTTTGTTGTGAAGATTACACATGATGAGCAATATGAATTCATTTTACTCCTTTTGCACTTAATCATGTATTGTCCAGCTTACCTTTCAGATCTATTGAAGTTTGTTATTATACCGTGGAGTTTGTGGAAACTCCTGCTTTTGTGATGCCTTTGCTTGATTATATTTCTTGCATGATGTTTAACCTCAAAGAACCTGTGCTACGTAAACTTGAAGCATTGATCTCACTGCTCTGTTTTTTTTTTTTTTGGGGGTACTCTCCTGGTAAAAATGTGACGCATTCCTCTGTATTACGATTCCAAATGTTGATCTTCTTCCCCTTGTTGAGCTTTATGAGATTTGGAATGAAAATAATCTGATATTAGATGTGAGTGAAAGGGGGTACGTTTGCATTTCACTGAGACAATTTATAGCATCTAGTGGTGTTCAAAGCTGAAGGTTTATCAATGAAGTGGCAAGGAGGAGACCGGGATGTTGTGTAGCAAGGTCTGTCTTGAAATCATGATCTTCCATCCTCAAGATCTCTCACTAGATTATTGTTGACACCTAATTTTGGGGGTTCATTTTTTGCTAAAAAATAAAAAATAAAAATGCATGGCATATAGTTTAGGTAGATTTTATTTGATTTTGTTATATTTTATATTTTTGTTAAGATTATTATAGATTCAAGAAATATATAATGGGAGATGCGGTTTTGCGCAAAAGGGGAATTTTGGGATAGAATATGCGAAAATATATTCGGAGATATCGTGCGCAAGTAGAATTGGAAATGAGATATACCTCCAAAATTTAATTTTTTGGCATATAAAAGGGGTTGTGCACGGTGGTTAATGGGGGTCTCTTTTTCGAACAAAAAAAAAGAAGAAAAGTCAAAACAAGTGGAGAGAGAGAGAGAGAGAGAGAGAGAGCTGTCGGAGGGTGAGCTGAGGGAGAGAAAAAAAGAAAAAAATAAAAAAAAAAAGAAGAAAAGAAGAAAGAAGCATCGAAGCCCGCCCCCGAGCGTGTCTGTTCGTCTTCCCTGAGGGGGGGAGTCCCCGCCGGCCGCCGTTGCCGTCAGCGTCATCGCCGCCGCACCATAGCTCGCGCCGCTGCTGCTGAACCCCCACTATCGGTCCTGCGGCTTGTGCCGCTCCTCCGCCGCTCCAGATCCGCCGTCCCGAAGCCTCCTCCTGCACTCGCCGCGCGCCCACCTCCAAGCAGCACCACCGCCGCCGTCTCGCCCGTTGCCACTGTCAACTCGCGACCTAACCGCGCTTCCCCCGCTCGCGACGCTCGACGCCCTCCTTCACCCGCTCCGCTCGCGCGTCGCCCCCGCGCCCAGATCCAGACGCCCCGACGCCTCGCCTGCAGATTCGCGACCCTCTGCTCCAACTCGAACCAGCCTCCGTCGCGCTCCACCGCGCCGATCAACAACGCCAGCAACCCGCGAGCCTCGCATCGGCCTTGATTCACGCCACTCGCGGGACTCCAGGAGACCCGAAGGCTCCCCCTGCTCCGTCCTCGAAGCCCGACGTCGCCGCGCCTCTTCGCGACGTCCCCGCCGCCCGACGACCGCGCGTGCGCCGATTGAAGCCGGAGCTCTTCGCCGCAGCCGCCCGAAGCCCCGACGTCGCCGATCCGCCACCCCCGCGCGCCCCGTCTCGACGATCTAGCCGCGCCGCCGTCGCGTCGTCCCCGAGCGCCCGCCGGAACCCTAGCCGGCGTTCCCTTGCCGGCCCTCCTCCTTTTCCTCTTTTTGGCTGAAAAAAAAAAAAAGAAAAGCAAAAAGCAAAAAAAAAAAAATCAATTAGGTAGATTTCCTTTTTTTATTTACTTTATTTTATTTTTATTATTTTATTGTTATTTTATTGTTATTGTTTCCTTGTTATTTATTTTTGTTAACAACATTAGGCCCCGATATGTGATTGGAAATTCCAATTTATCCCCTAATTCGCAACCGCGTGAGTTTTTTATTTCGTCTATAAGGCTTTAGACGAAATAATTAATTATGCGGGAATAAAATTGACATTTTGATCTTTAAGGCTTAAGATCAATTTATCAATTTTACTAGCGAAATATTACCCCTTGATTTGAATGATATGTGATATCTTTTTTGGGTAATGTTGAATGAACTTGATTGTTTATATTTATCTTGAGAAATGCCTGAATTAGAATATTGTATGTTTAGGGTTATTTGTACATTTAGGTTAAGCATCTTGTTTATCATGAATTTTCAAAATAAAAGAATCAAAAGAAATAAGAAAAAATAAAAAAAAAAAAAATCAAAAATTCAAATTAACTAGTTTAGGTTGCATGTTTAGCTATTAGAAATTGTTAATTTCAAAACACAAAAAAAGTGAAAAACTCAAAAAAATCTTAAATTAGGATTAATTTTTTTTTATTGTCTTGCATACTTAGATTAGAGATTTTATTTTAGGTCACGAAAAAAAATAAAAAAAAAATAAAATTCACTTAGGATGCTAGTTGAATTGCATGTTAAATTTTAATTAGAAAAATAAAAAAGCAAACAAAAAATCATCAATTTTTAGAATAGAATTGCATGCTTAATTTTAAGCTTAGATCAAATTTTTAGATAGATTGCATCTTAGGCTAGAAATTGCTAAATTAAAATAACGTCTTAATTTAAATTAGGATGACCTAATTCCTATTTTAAATAGGATAGAATTTTAATTTAGTTAGGAATTTCATTCAAATATCTTAGGATAGATTACTTCCACCTTTTTAGGATAAATTGCAATTTTTAGAAAAAATAAAAAAAATCATAAAATAAAAAAGAAAAAAATCAAAATCTTCCATGAGCATGTAGAATTAGATATGTAGATTTAGTAAATAAGCCATTTAGGTTAGTAAATTAGGTTTTTTTTTAATCACATTTTTAGGATCATATTTTTTAGAAATCTCTTTTTAAATAGGTTAGGATTAGATTTAGATAATTTCATTCTTAGAAAACTTGGCACCTTTTTTTTGAAAAAAAAAAAACAAAAAATAAAGAAATGGTTTTCTAAGTCAAAATAGGATTAATTTAAACTAATCCTAAACTTGAATTAGAAAATTATACGTTTTAAGTAGTTCAATTAGGGCTTTTATTAATTCAAAAATTCCAGATAAAAAATCCAAAAAAATTAGGTGCATGTTAATCGATTTGCATTCTGGGACCACTTAATTTAAATTTGCATATTAGGTTGTTTAAGTTGCAATTATTGCATTTCATATCATATAATTTAGATCATTTTGCCATGTCATATTAGGCTATTAGCATGCATTGCATTTAGATTAAATTCCATTAAATAAAGTGAAAACAAAAAAGAAATTGCGTGTTAATTAGAAATCATATCTAGGGTTGATGATGTGAATTCTAATCTAACAACGCAGATGCTTTCGTTGCTATGAGGTAAGTCCCGTAATTTTATTTATTTCTTTATTGGGTGTTAAATTGGTGGTTTGTGCACCCATTTGATCACCTCACATGTTAGGGAGATAAATTAAAATCAATTCAAACTGCTTGCCAAACATTTTTTCAAAAATAAAAAGAAAAGGTACCGAAAGGGCGTTAGATAAATCTAGCGTAACCAAGTCCCCGTACCTAGAATCTCTGGTTCGCAGGAGTAAAGTAAAACTCCCATTACTTTACTTGGGTTTCTAATCGACCCACCAAAAATAGATTAGTGGCGACTTCTAATTGAAAATCAATTGCATGTTAAAAACTTGAACCTAAAGTCGCGAATTGGTATGGGCTTGGGAGAGCCCGAGCTAAGTTTAGGCTTAGTAATCCATTAGCCAAACCCTAGGTGGTTCACACCCGAAAAATTGGTCGCGACAGCTTGGCGACTCCACTGCGGACGAAAGTTAAAACTCTTAGTGGACTTAGGCCAATTTTTCTTTTCTTTTGAAAAATATTTTTGTTTGGTAGCGAGGATCTCAGGTACGTCCCTAACATTTAAGGTGTTAAATGTTTTTACAGATTGGGAGGTATAAGGGGAAGTGTTTGCTGACCTTTGTTTTGCAGGGAGGTGTAGGAATGTATAGTTTATTTTTATGTATGAAGTGTTGCTTGATATAAACTGTTGTGCATGCTTTGCATTTAACACTACACTTTTGCACACACAACCCGCCGGGACTCCGGCCACACTAGGATATTTAGGATGGTATTGAGTTGGATACGACTTCGACCGCGAGGCCGCGTAGTAGAGGTTGTCCAACTCAATCCCGAAAATTTCTTTCTTGGTGTCAAAAATGTTTACCTCTGCTCGCGAGGCTGCGTCGCATTGGGGTATCATTCTTGACTGAGCCGGAGTTAGAAGGGCTTGACTTAGTATGTGAGGCTGTAACTAAGTCATCCCACCCTTTTAGCTCCATCTTGCTTAGCCTTCCTAGTTAGAAATCGAACCTCACGTTTCATGCGCTTGTCTATGTGGTTGCTTTAATTGCCCTGTGAAGTAAGTTTTCTACCCCTTACTCTTGCAATTTACTTATTGTATTTCGTCTTTTTTTCGTCGGTCCATGACATTAGGTTGGTCGAATCCTGATTTATAAACAATGGGAAGATCCGACATTCGATTCGTGCCTGCACCAAAGGTTGAACTTAAATCATGGTGGGATCGTCTGGGCTATGATGGCCAAAGCTATGTTAAAGGTAGACTGGGTCGCCTTACTCTCCTTCTCGACATCGATGTTCAAAGTGGCGTCATGCAAGCACTCGCTCATTTCTGGTGTCCCCAAACATCAACATTTATATTTGGTAAGCATGAGCTCACCCCGACCTTGGAGGAATATGGCATCGCCATAGGAAAACCTTTGGAATTGGATCTAATAAACCCACCTCTTGGAATAAAACCTGCATCAATTTTGTCGATTTTCTTAGGATGGATGAGGATCGAATTAAAAGAGTGCTAAAAGATAATTGTCTTGCATGTCCTTTTTCCTTCCTAGATCAACGTTTTGCTGATGCAGACACTCTTTTGAAAAGCAAGATCTTCATCTTAGCCTTTTTCGGGTTTATTATTTTTCCTCTCCGCAAAGGAGCTATTAATCCTGCTATTATATGGGTTGTCAAACAAGTGTGTCTTTGGGTTGGTTTTGTCAATACCATTCTAGCTGAAACATTTTTGTCACTTACCCGATTCAAGGAAGATGAGGATAAAACTTTTCATGCACCAATTGAACTCTTACAAATCTGGTTCTTTTCTCACATGAGAAAGATCGACATTCACATGCATATTATTAATGTTACTGATTCTCATCATCCCATTGAGGTATTCAAAAAGTATCGGGATCGAACTCAAATCTTTCTTACTCAAAATGGATCAAATTGTTGAAAAATTCCAATACCAAGAGTTTCCTATGGCATGCTAAATGGTTCCAAGTCTCCAAGGCACGCCTCACTCATGGCGATGATGAGCCAATTCCATTATTGGGGATCACCGGTGCCACTTCTTACTATCCACTCCGAGTGGCCCGTCAATATCGAGTTGTGCAGGACCTGCCACCCCCTCTCAAGCTTGGTTTGTTCCAAATTCAACTCACTACCAAGGATGGTGACCATAAGAGATGGCTCCATTGCATCGAACAAGCTTGGCTCGCATGTCGCGAACAAAAGTTGAACTTGCCCGAGGATGAGCTTGAAGGGAAGGAAAAGGTTTACCATGCCACTACTCGATACATCCGTCGACACAAAATTCCAATCGAGTATCTCCCGAAGGTGCCGGATGTGACTGAGAGGCCCACTCGGCAAGCGGAGCTTAATCGTCACAAGAGGAAGATTGAGCAACTTGAGAAGCAAGCCAAGAAGGATGCCAAAGAGAAGAGGCAATTACGTTGAGCGTTGGCTTTCCATTTGTTTATAGATCGGGCTAAATAAAGTGGCTTGAGTCAATTTAGTCTTTCTACTTTAGCTTAATGTCTAGGAAGTTGAGTCATTTACTTTATTTGTCGAGAACTTTTCAAATGTCATTTTCAATCAATTTCATTAATAAAAGTGGTTAGATTTTCGTCATGGGCTGGCACATTTCATATCAAAGTGCTTATGTATGTTCATTCATGTTAAATCAATTAGGTGGCAATGGACCCTCCACACTCACCCATTATCACGCGATCAAGGGCCAAAATGACGGAACAAAATGAGATGCATGATCGTATGTCCAATATGGAAGATCAGCTCCGTCGGTTAGCTGCCTCCATGGAGGTTATAATGACTCAATTCAGATCATTCCAAGTCAATCCGACTCCTCCATCCGTTCTTCCTTAGGCTATTATCCCGAAGCAAGCAGATAAGCCCCAGTCGAGTAATAATGGCATACCTGATTTAGAAGACAACCCATCCCCGATCAATGTGGAAAAGGGAAAGCTTGTTGACCTCCCCAAGACGGAGCCAGATGAACGCTTCGCGAAACTTGAAGAAAAGGTGAAACAACTGCAGGAGTCACAGAACTCACTCCCTTTTGACTTGTCGGTCTACGAGAAGGTCAAGATGCCGAAGAAGTTCAAAATGCCAGAATTTGAGAAGTACGATGGCACTACCTGCCCAAAATCTCATTTGCAGATGTACCACGTACGCATGGCCCAATATGTCAAGAATAAGCCCCTCATGATCCAATCATTTCACGCAAGTTTGACTGGACCAGCGCTAAACTGGTATGTGATGAAGAATGTGAACCTTCTGGAGACTTGGAATGAGGTAGCCGATGCCTTCATCAAACAGTACAAGTTCAACATGGACATCGCTCCTTCCCGAGAAGATCTTGAGAGGATGGAGAAAAAGAGAAGCGAGTCATTCAAGGAGTATGCCGTGAGATGGCGGAATCTGGCTGCTCAAATCACTCCTGAGCCTACTGACAATGAGTTGATGAAGCTCTTCATAAAGACCCTCCCATCTGAATTCTGTAATCGGATGGTAAGCACTTCTGTCGAGAGTTTCAACCAGCTGATTCTAGTGGGAGAACAAATTGAAATGGGGATAAGGGAAGGATGGTTTGCTGAACCATCAAGTAAAAGATTCTCTGCTAAGAAGGAGAAAGAAGCTGTTGTGGACGTAAACATGGTTTACAGCCAAGAAAGTATCAACCGTGGCTCGCCCGTCTAGATCAATCCAAGGCGGCAACAAACTGGTGGTCATCAACAATTTTTAAATAATAAAAGGGAATTCACTCCTCTCCCTGGATCTCCATCCCAAGTGTTGGCGATCCTAAGAAAGAAAGGTTTGCTTACTAGTGAGCCAAAGCGCCCTAACCGCGAAACCCTTCGTAGTTACGATCCAACAAAGAAGTGTGATTACCATAGTGGGGAATTGGGGCATTCAACTGACGAGTGTTTCACCCTCAAACACAAAATTCAAAACCTCTTGGACACGAAGGCCTTTTCGTTCCAAACCGCTCGACCAAATGTCCAAAAGAATCCGCTACCGGAGCATGAGAGTACAAAGTGAACGCTATTCGGAACCCGAAGTTGGTCGCATCAAGAACTCGAAGGTACATGTGGCGGATGCTTACAATGGCCTAGTGAGAGCTGGGTATTATCCGGACCATGAAGATATCCCCCTATCACTAATGAAGGAAAGAGTTGCCAAAATGGTTGACGACGGCATTATAGTTTATGCTGACTGTAATTGCATAGTTTCAACTATTTCCCATGTCATCATCGATTGGGAGGAGGAACAAGCCGCACTTGTTGCTAAGAAAGAAGAGGTTGATCCTTCACTCGCAGTCAGCAACAAGGCCGTCCCTTGGTCCTACGACTTGGATGTTGGCATTGTCACAAGGTCTGGCCGAACTTATGCTCAAGTAAATGCTCAACCTGCAAAGCCTGTCACTGATGAAGAGGCCAAGAAATTTCTGGCTGTAATAAAAGCAAGTGAGTATAACATGGTCGATCAATTGAGGAAAATGCCCACCTGTCTCTTTTGCTTGAGCTCCCGCGGACATCGCATGTGCATCAAAAGGCACTAATGAAGGTGCTAAGTGAAATTCATGTGCCAGAGACGATCGAGGCAGACAAGTTAGAAGAATTTGTAGGATCGGTCCTTCTCAAGGATTTGATCGCCTTTTCCGATGAGGAATTCCCTCTTGAGGGTAGAGGGCACAACAAGGCACTTTACATATCCGTCAAGCACAAGACTACCCATGTGTCCCGAGTGCTCATTGATAATGGGTCCGCCCTAAATATATGCCCGTTGGCTACTCTTCACCGCCTCAAAGTTGACCCATCCAGGATACATGGTGCAACGACCTCTGTGCGAGCTTTCGATGGCACGAAGAAGGACGTGATCGGGCAAATCCACCTTGATATACAAATAGGGCCGGTCGTTTTCAACATTCCCTTTCAAGTGTTGGACATCCCCACTGCATTCAACTTCTTACTGGGTCGTCCCTGGATACACACCGCGGGAGCGGTACCTTCAAGTTTGCATCAGGCTATAAAGTTCGTGATTGAAAGGAAGTTGGTCACCGTGTATGGTGAGAAGGATCACCGGATCTATCAGGAGACGGCCATCCCCTATGTGGAGCCAGACTCTGAGTTCGAAGCGAGCTACCACTCGTTCGAGTTAGTATCCACCATACATGCTGCTCCTGACTTGACGCCTCCTACTCCCGAGGTTTCAAATGCTGCCCTTATGGTGGGAAGAGTGATGGTCGGGAATGGTTTCGTTCCTGATGGTGGTCTTGGAAGAAATGGCCAAGGCATTCGAGACCCCATTGAAGCCCCTCAGAGGTCCCATTTTGCTGGATTAGGGTACCATGGAGGGGGTGGACAAAATTCTGGAGGAAGAAGACAAGAAGGACCGAACCCGACGCCTAACCGAAGGCAGGGGAGGCAAAACCCGTTGCCCCCAAGTATTCATGAAACATTCCTTGGTCCTCCGGTAATAATGCGGGATGAGGTGGAAGTGATAGACACCACAGGGCAGCCGAGCGGCAAGTTTGACTACCTGTGAAATATTCGGCCCCTCCAAGCTTCTACATAGATCCCCTGGAGCATTGTCCCAGATGGATGGGGTGGCATGGATGACCCGACACCCCCGAAGACCGAGGACCCTGAAGACATGCTAGAAGGAGTAACAAGCTTGTTCGATGACATCGTCATAGGAGCCGTTGACGAAGGATCCCCCGAAGAAATGGGCCCTGGCCCACAAGAGTAACTCGTTTATCGATTTCTCACATTCCCCTGCGTGGGAATTTTTATTGCTTTCTAGGAATAATTATCGTTATCTAGCGATTATCTTCGTTTTCTTTTTAGGATTTTGATTTGCATTTTCCATTCAATAAATGTAATTGATTGATTAATATCAATAAAATTACAAGTTTTATTTTGAGGGCATGATGAGGTACACCAAACCAGCCCTAAGTGATGATATCCAAACCGATAAAAAGAAGAAAGAAAAATCCAAGGAAAATTCTGAGGCCTGGGCTTCATCATGCTTCCTCGTGTCAAAATGTTTTTTTTTTTAAAAAAAATCCTTTTCAAAAGTCTTTCAAAAAAAAAAATCTTTCAAAAAATTACAGATTACTCTATTTGTTTTCCTAATTTATCTACTTCCTGTTTCAGGGATAATCCTATAACATGCAAAGGCATAGAAATGGACCAATCCAATGCCGCAAGCACTAATAACGAAGACCCTGGAGACACAATTGAAGACTCCATTGAAGTACAGCGTAGCTAGGAGCAGCATGAAAAAGCCAAGGCTCTTACATCCGAGCAAACTGTTACTATCAATTTAAGTGACACTGAAGAAGCCAAGGAGGTCAAGATTGGGGCAAATCTCCCAAAAGACGAGGCCGAACGCCTAATCCAGCTACTAAAAGGATATCAGGAAGTCTTCGCGTGGACCTATGCTGACATGCCCGGTTTAGACCCAGCAATCGTGGAGCATGCCTTGCCTACTAATCCGAACGTGTCACCTAAAAAGCAGAGGCTACGGAGGACCAAACCTGAGCTCTCAAAGAAGATTGAGGAAGAGGTGATGAAGCTTTTGAAAGTGGGATTTATTGAAGTCTCACAATATCCCGAATGGGTAGCTAACATTGTGCCGTAATGAAGAAAGATGGTCGAGTTCGAGTCTGTGTCGACTATCGGTACTTGAATAAGGCCAGCCCGAAGGATGATTTCCCGCTACCCCACATAGACGTCCTTGTGGATAGCACCGCTGGATTTGAGTTATTCTCGTTCATGGATGGTTTCTCTGGGTACAATCAGATAATGATGAAGGAAGAAGATAAGGAGAAGACTGCATTTATTACCCCATGGGGGACCTTCCATTATAAGGTCATGCCTTTCGGACTCAAGAATGCAGGGGCAACTTACCAGCGAGCCATGGTAGCATTGTTTCATGATATGATGCATCAAGAGATCGAGGTTTATGTCGACAATATGATTGCCAAGACCCGACCTAGAAGAAGCCATGTTGAAACCCTGAAGAAGTTGTTTGATCGTCTTCGTGAATTCAAGCTTTGATTAAACCCTGCTAAGTGCGTGTTTGGAGCAACATCCGGTAAATTACTCGGATTCATTATGAGTAGTAAAGGAATTGAGATTGACCCATCTAAAGTTAAGGCCATATGTGAGTTACTGACCTCCATCGACGGTCAAAGAAGTCCGAAGCCTTTTGGGGATGTTGAATTACATTGCCCGATTCATTTCCCAACTTTCGAAACCGCAAGCCGTTCTTCAAGCTCCTAAAGAAGAATGCATGAGTCAACTGGGATGGTGAGTGTCGGGGAGCATTCGACAAGCTGAAGCAGTACCTAATGAACCCACCAGTTCTGGTCCCACCATCACCGGGCCATCCCTTGATTCTCTACCTCACTATTCATAGTGAATCATTGGGTGCGATGTTGGCTCAAGAAAGTCCTGTTGACAGAAGAGAACGGGCCATTTATTACTTGAGCAAGAAATTCATTGTATCAGAAATGAAATATTCGTCTGCCGAGAAAACTTATGCTTTACACTAGTATGGGTGTTGCGGAGATTGCGGCGCAGTACACATTGCACTACCGGACGTTTCTCGTAATCGAGAATAATCCTATCAAGTATTTGCTTGATCGGCCAGCTTTGGTGGGTAAGTTGGCTAAGTGGCAAATTTTAATCTCGGAATTTGATGTGCGCTTCATGCCGCAAAAGTCGCTTAAAGGTCGAGTGATCGCGATATCTTGGCCGAGAATCCAGGAGTCTCAAGTAATGATGACGGTTCTCCGGATGACCGTGTTTTGAGTGCGGATGAAGGCTCATGGACAATGTTCTTTGATGGAGCCGTGAACTTGTCCGGCTGCATCTGGGCGATCCTAATATCCCCAGACGGATAACATCATCCGGTAGCTGCAAAGTTGGTGTTCCCATGCACTAATAATATAGCTGAGTATGAAGCTTGCATCCTCGGACTCCAAGCTGCAATCGAGATGAGTGTGACCAAATTGAAAGTATTCGGGGATTCTGCACTGATCATACTACAGACCGTAGGAGAATGGGAAATCAAGAACCCCAAACTGCTCCCATACCACAAGTATTTAGAAGACCAGTAAAGGAGTTCAAGGAAATTTCGTTTGAATACTTGCCAAGGTGTCATAATCAATTTGCGGATGCACTCGCAACTTTGTCTTCTATGTTGCAAGTCACCAATGGGTTGGAAGTCGAGCCATTGAAAATAGAAGTTTTGCCGAGGCCGCTTATTGCATGATCATAACGAAGAATCGATGGAAAGCCATGGTATTACGATATCATGAACTACATTAAAAAGCAGGAATTTCCTGAAGGAAGCACTCCGGCAGATAGGAAATACATCACGAAGATGGCATCAAAATTCTTCGTTAGTGGCGAAAATTTGTACAAGAGGTCTCATGATTCGGTCCTATTGCGGTGTGTGGATGCAGCCGAAGCTACTCAAATCACGCAAGAAGTGCACGAGGGAGTATGTGGCCCTCATATGAATGGGCACATGTTGGCTAAGAAAATTATGAGATTAGGCTATTACTGGCTCACACTAGAGAGTGATTGCATCAAACACGTACGAAGTTGTCACCGTTGTCAAATCTATGGTGATAACATAAACGTTCCTCCAACTGAGCTGCATCAGTTTTCTGAGCCATGGCCTTTCTCGATGTAGGGCATTGATGTGATTGGCCCAATAAATCCCAAGGCTTCAAATGGGCATCGGTTCATTTTGGTGGCAATAGACTATTTCTCCAAGTGGATTGAAGCTACATCCTTTGCAAATGTCACTGCACCCAGTGTTGCAAAATTCATCAAACGTGACATAATTGCTCGCTATGGCGTCCTCGAATCAATCATCACCGATAATGGGACAAATCTGAACAACAAAATCGTTGATGAGTTGTTCAACGAGTTTAAGATTAAACATCTGAATTCGTCCCCTTACCGCCCTCAAATGAATGGGGCTGTGGAGGCTGCCAATAAGAACATTAAGAAGATCTTGGCCAAGACAGCCGAGAATTATCGAGATTGGCATGAGAGGTTACCTTTCGCATTGATGGCATACCGAACATCTATCCGCACTTCTACTGGGGCAACTCCTTTTGCTCTGGTGTATGGCATGGATGCTGTTTTACCTGTAGAGGTGGAAATTCCGTCCCTAAGAGTTTTATCCCAAGCAGAATTGTCTGAGGCCGAATGGATGCAACAAAGACATGAGCAGTTAAACTTGATTGATAAAAGGATACCGAAGGCTTTTTGCTATGGCCAGACTTATCAGCAGAGAGTGGCCAGGTCCTTCAACCGGAAGGTACGACCGAGACACTTCGAGGTAAATGATCTTGTTCTAAGGAAGCCGTTGCCAATTTTTCCAGATCCCGGGGGAAAGTTTGCCCCAAATTACAGCGGTCCATATGTGGTGAAGAAGGTACTTCCAGGAGGTGCTCTGATTTTGGCTGAAATGGATGGTCGTCAGTTTTCCACTCCGGTTAATTCGATGCTTTGTTAAGAAGTATTATCCATGATTGAATTTGCTGTGTCATGTTTTGAATTGCAAGTGCTTTTATGATGAATAAATTGCCTCAATAAGTGGCAAATTCAAATTTGTTGCAAATGTTGCATATTCTCCATAATGAATTGCGTGAGATGAATTGAGTGTGTCAAATGGGATATCTTGGGATGATGAAAGGCAAGCCTTATTCCATACACTATTTCATATATTAACCCCCAATGAGTTGTGTGAAAAATTCCATGCCCGCAAGGAAAAGGGCGGTCTCGTAAAGGGTACGTTATCCAAAGTGATGAGAGGCAGTTTCTTCCTCTACCCAAAACACTACAAGTATATCCATTGTTTAGCCCTTTGAGCCCACACACATGAAGAATTTGTTTAAAATTACCCCTGTCAAGGATCATCCCACATTAGGACAAATTTGAAATCAAGGGTAGGAATTTTCTTATTTACACTTGCGTCAATCTTCGGGTATTGCTTTCATAGTGTAACTTGTACGATAATTGAAGTGCCTTAAGACGATGAAGAGCAGTCATTTCTCTATCCTATACATTTTTATCCATTGCATAGCCCACTTGAGCTTATGAATTCATTTCATCTTAAACCCAGTTGGTGATCATCCCCCACACTGGGGCAAGACAAATTCAAGTGGCATGAACTAGGATGCCCACAAAAAATGAAGGTTTTGATCAAAGAAAAAAAAAGTGCAAAAATGGGGCATAAAAAAGCAGTGTGCCTGGTAAAAGCAAGGCCGATGCCCAAAAGAAAAGAAAAAGAAAAAACGCCTGATATGCTTAGCCATACCCTGAACAAGGCGGCACAAAAAAGAAAAGGAAAAAGCTCAAATGCTGTTCCAATCAATGAGTGCAAAAGAAAATCTTCGACATTGAAGAAGAAAATTGGTAGAAATGTCATGATGATCACCAACTTTACCCTTTAAACACTTTTTGAGCTTAATCATCATTTCGTTTCTTAACCCATGAACCAAGCCTACGTTACGTCCCCTTGCAAAGTCTCTTCGATTATGGCACTTAAATTAACGTAAAGGTTCATATGTTCGAAAGCGTCGCTCGAAGGAGTGTGAGTAAGATAATTTCTGCCTCATTTCTTATGTTTCTTGACTTGTAAACCCCAAGATGATTGCATAATATTTTTCAAATAAGCTTGACTCAAAGAGTCCCATTTGTTAAGCCATTGACCGAGCCCGCATTATGATGGTCCCTCTTAAAAGACCTTCAGATTGGTAAGATCGTACCACTTGCGAGATTGCTTGGACCCTTGTCTGGCATAATGAAGGTAAGATAGAGTGATTGACAGAATCCTGCATTAAAGATCATGATAAAATAACCATTTTAATGAGGATGAGAGAAAAGTCCTTTCAGACCAAATGATCCCTCATTTGACACATTCATGACACTCATGTATTCAGAATGGAAATTAGATGATGCAAGATTGATGGAAATCATCGTGAACATCCATTAAATTGATGCTTGTTTATGATCGCAAACGCATGTTGCCTCTTCTATAACCATGTTTTGTAGGAGACGTATCCCGGAAGATCAGAGATTTTACCAGGTAAGTATATCTCTATCCATACCTTGAATATTTGTCATTGCACAAGTATTCCCTTTTAAGCATATTGACACTCAATTGAGTTGTCCCCCTCAAGATTTTTCTCCAGATTCAATCTGATTAAGGCGACCGAAGAATGGTTCGGGTCCTAGCCAAGCAAAACCTCAATCTAGGTGACCGTAGCATAGAACGGGTCTTAGACAGCATTCATTGCTTTAACGGGTGACCGTAGCATAGAACGGGTCCTGGAAAAGCAATTTCCCCATTCAGGTGACTGTAGCATAGAACGGATCCTGAAATAATTTCTTCGTCAAGGTGACCGTAGCATAGAACGGGTCCTTGACAACACTTATTGCTCCAACAGGTGACCGTAGCATAGAACAGATCCTGGGAAAGCAATTCCTTTCTGCCGTACTGGGCGACCGTAGAATGGTACGGGTCCTAGGAAAGCGGAATCTTCACAAAGTCGTGTTACTATTCTGGGCGACCGTAGAATGATACGGGTCCTGGACATGTAACACCCTCTACCTCGGACTACTTCATCCTCCTCGAAGGTAAGTTATTCCAGGTAGGTTCATTTGCATTAGCATTTGCATGCATCATATAAGTTGCATTTAAAAATGGAATCCAATTTCCAACAAAAATCATTCATTGCTTAAGCATGGCCAAAATTAGGTCTCAATTTGTCTTTGAAGGCAACCTCTACGAGCTCACCTTCAAAGAGGGGCAGCTGTTGACACCTAATTTTGGGGGGTTCATTTTTTGCTAAAAAATAAAAAATAAAAATGCATGGCATATAATTTAGGTAGATTTTATTTGATTTTGTTATATTTTATATTTTTGTTAAGATTATTATAGATTCAAGAAATATATAATGGGAGATGCGGTTTTGCGCAAAAGGGGAATTTTTGGGATAGAATATGCGAAAATATATTCAGAGATATCGTGCGCAAGTAGAATTTGAAATGAGATATACCTCCAAGATTTAATTTTTTGGCATATAAAAGGGGTTGTGCACGGTGGTTAATGGGGGTCTCTTTTTCGAACAAAAAAAAAAGAAGAAAAGTCAAAACAAGTGAAGAGAGAGAGAGAGAGAGAGAGAGAGAGAGAGCTGTCGGAGGGTGAGCTGAGGGAGAGAAAAAAATAAAAAAAAAATAAAAAATAAAAAGAAGAAAAGAAGAAAGAAGCATCGAAGCCTCCCCCCCCCGGTGCGCGTCTGTTCGTCTTCCCCGAGGGGGGGAGTCCCCGCTGGCCGTCGTCGCCGTCGCGCCATAGCTCGCGCCGCCGTTGCCGAACCCCCACTGTCGGTCCTGCGGCTTGCGCCGCCCCTCCGCCGCTCCAGATCCGCCGTCCCGAAGCCTCCTCCTGCACTCGCCGCGCGCCCGCCTCCAAGCAGCACCACCGCCGCCGTCTCGCCCGTTGCCACCGTCAACTCGCGACCTAGCCGCGCTTCCCCCGCTCGCGACGCTCGACGCCCTCCTCCACCCGCTCCGCTCGCGCGCCGCCCCCGCGCCCAGATCCAGACGCCTCGACGCCCCGCCTGCAGATTCACGACCCTCTGCTCCAACTCGAACCAGCCTCCGTCGCGCTCCACCGCGCCGATCAACAACGCCAGCAACCTGCGAGCCTCACACCAGCCTTGATTCACGCCACCCGTGGGACTCCAGGAGACCCGAAGGCTCCCCCTGCTCCGTCCTCGAAGCCCGACGCCGCCGCACCTCTCCGTGACGTCCCTGCCGCCCCGACGACCGCGCGCGCCCGATTGAAGCCGGAGCTCTTCGCCGCAGCCGCCCGAAGCCTCGACGCCGCCGATCCGCGCCCCCGCGCGCCCCGTCCCGACGATCTAGCCGCGCCGCCGTCGCACCGTCCTCGAGCGCCCGTCGGAACCCTAGCCAACGTTCCCCCGCCGGCCATCCTCCTTTTCCTCTTTTTGGCTGAAAAAAAAAAAAAAAAAAAGAAAAGCAAAAAGCAAAAAAAATCAATTAGGTAGATTTCCTTTTTTTATTTACTTTATTTTATTTTTATTGTTTTATTGTTATTTTATTGTTATTGTTTTCTTGTTATTTATTTTTGTTAACAACATTCGGCCCGATATGTGATTGGAAATTCCAATTTATCCCCTAATTCGCAACCGCGTCGAGTTTTTTATTTCGTCTATAAGGCTTTAGACGAAATAATTAATTATGCGGGAATAAAATTGATATTTTGATCTTTAAGGCTTAATATCAATTTATCGATTTTACTAGCGAAATATTACCCCTTGATTTGAATGATATGTGATATCCTTTTTGGGTAATGTTAAATGAACTTGATTGTTTCTATTTATCTTGAGAAATGCCTGAGTTAGAATATTGCATGTTTAGGGTTATTCGTACATTTAGGTTAAGCATCTTGTTTATCATGAATTTTCAAAATAAAAGAATCAAAAGAAATAAGAAAAATTCAAAAAATTCAAAAATTCAAATTAACTAGTTTAGGTTGCATGTTTAGTTATTAGAAATTGTTAATTTCAAAACACAAAAAAAAAGTGAAAAAACTCAAAAAAAATCTTAAATTAGGATTAGTTTTTTTTTATTGTCTTGCATACTTAGATTAGGGATTTTATTTTAGGTCACGAAAAAAAACAAAAAAAATAAAATTCACTTAGGATGCTAGTTGAATTGCATGTTAAATTTTAATTAGAAAAACAAAAAGCAAACAAAAAATCATCAATTTTTAGAATAGAATTGCATGCTTAATTTTAAGCTTAGATGAAATTTTTAGATAGATTGCATCTTAGGCTAGAAATTGCTAAATTAAAACAATGTCTTAATTTAAATTAGGATGACCTAATTCCTAGTTTAAATAGGATAGAATTTTAATTTAGTTAGGAATTTCATTCAAATATCTTAGGATAGATTACTTCCGCCTTTTTAGGATAAATTGCAATTTTTAGAAAAAATAAAAAAAAATCATAAAATCAAAACGAAAAAAAAAATCAAAATCTTGCATGAGCATGTAGAATTAGATATGTAGATTTAGTAAATAAGCCATTTAGGTTAGTAAATTAGGTTTTTTTTTTAATCACATTTTTAGGATCATATTTTTTAGAAATCTCTTTTTAAATAGGTTAGGATTAGATTTAGATAATTTCATTCTTAGAAAACTTGGCACCTTTTTTAAAAAAAAAATAAATAAATAAAGAAATGGTTTTCTAAGTCAAAATAGGGTTAATTTAAACTAATCCTAAACATGAATTAGAAAATTATACATTTTAAGTAGTTCAATTAGGGCTTTTATTAATTCAAAAATTCCAGATAAAAAATCCAAAAAAATTAGGTGCATGTTAATCGATTTGCATTCTAGGACCACTTAATTTAAATTTGTATATTAGGTCGTTTAAGTTGCAATTATTGCATTTCATGTCATATAATTTAGATCATTTTGCCATGTCATATTAGGCTATTAGCATGCATTGCATTTAGATTAAATTTCATTAAATAAAGTGAAAACAAAAAAGAAATTGCGTGTTAATTAGAAATCATATCTAGGGTTGATGATGTGAATTCTGATCTAACAACGCAGATGCTTTCGTTGCTACGAGGTAAGTCCCGTAATTTTATTTATTTCTTTATTGGGTGTTAAATTGGTGGTTTGTGCACCCGCTTGATCACCTCACATGTTAGGGAGATAAATTAAAATCAATTCAAACTGCTTGCCAAACATTTTTTCAAAAATAAAAAGAAAATGTACCGAAAGGACGTTAGATAAATCTAGCATAACCAAGTTCCCGTACCTAGAATCTCTGGTTCGCAGGAGTAAAGTAAAACTCCCATTACTTTACTTGGGTTTCTAATCGACCCACCAAAAATAGATTAGTGGCGACTCCAAATTGAAAATCAATTGCATGCTAAAAACTTGAACCTAAAGTCGCGAATTTGTATGGGCTTGGAAGAGCCCGAGCTAAGTTTAGGCTTAGTAATCCATTAGCCAAACCCTAGGTGGTTCACACCCGAAAAATTGGTCGCAACAATTATTAAGCCTAAAGGGAAAAAATTGCAATTAGCGGACATTTTGTTCTCAATAAACTAGAACCGTGTCAATTTTTAACTCTCTTTTGGATTTCAGCATCGGTGTGATTAGTCCTGTCTATTGGCTTCTTGATAAAGATTATGTTTGGCCTCAATTTTCAGGACGCGGCAAAGAAAGATTAGCATTCTATTAGCTAGGCAAGGAGATAAAACTGCGAGTCTCTGACTGGCTACTAGTTGTCTAGTTATTGGCCAGCAAAAATAGATAATGATCTATTTATCCCCGACCCAATGAGTTTGATAAATGTCATGTCTCCAACACGAGTCTATGGAAAATTCATTTCTAAAGGTTTTATTGGAGTTAGAGAGCCCGAGATCTGTCGATGTGCTCAGTAGAGGTGAGAGCGTAGGGTTGGTACGACATGGAAATCGGCCTGGATCGTCCAGTTCCAAACTGGTTACCAAGAGAAGCAATTTGGTTCTCGGGTCTAACGTCCGTCGACCGGCCTGGATCGAGCAGCGTTTCGGTCCGAGATCCAGAGCTGCTAACCGTAATTGAAGCTGAAGACATGCCATAGGCTTCTATTTTGATATAGCCAATGTGGGTAGGCCAGGCCTGCCCACCATCTTCTACGGGGCGGGCTTGCGCATATTTGCCCAGGTACTGCGAATTTCGTTGGGAGCTTCCTGAGCCTGCCCCATGATCAAGTTTAGACTTCAATAAAATAGAGGCGTGTCAGTATCTCTGTTATTAATGGTACATTTCTTCAATCGTGGTACAGTCAAAGAACAAGTCAAGGTTGTTAGCTGAAATAGCAAGGACTGATGAGCTATAAGAACGAATCCTGCATTTCAAACGGGTGCTTTTTGCAAAATGTTTCTTGTCTTTCTATACTGTATGTATGTCTCAATAACCTTACTTGACATCTCATCGTTATTCGCAATCGATCACCGTGCAAGATGCACGATTAGGATCAATAATATAATGAGAAAATCAGTCAAGTATAGGAAAGGGACCAAGATGAAGCTACTGATTCGATTAGACAATATAGGTTGAGACTTGTCATGGCTTTTCTGTGCCGCAGGAAACTAGGGCATCACAAAACTCTAGCTTGAGGACAAGGCAAGGAATGAGGGTGCTTCTGGGGTCCGAGGAGGACCTGACACTCGATTTCCAGATTTCCAAACCCTAAAAGAGCAATTTCAATTGATCGCGAGCACTTTTCTTTGAAAGCGAATTCATTCAGCCATCGAGAAGAGATAGTTTACAACAACTAAGAACTGAATTTAACTATGAGGAAGCTCGTGAGGCAAAAGTATATGACTACATTACATGGAAACCCTAGCAACAAGACAGTAGAAATTGTATGTGGGGGAGACCGGACATATATATATTTATATGCTGATTGGACCAAAACATTCTCGTCCCATGAAATAAACAAATGCACCGACGATCAAACTTCGATTCGTCCTAGGCAAGGAACCCCAGCCTTTCTCCGTTCTTCTTGGCTAATCGGATCAGCCCTTGTCTTTGCTTTGCATCAGCTCCAATCGACTTGCAGAATTCCGTGATCACCTGATTATATACAGAGTGTATGCTATGATCAGTTTTGATTTTATGTGTATGTTAAATTTACTGGAGTATAACTCCTAAATTTCTGAATTGCGGAAAAAAAACTGTAAAATGCAAGTGAATTGGTACCTCCTAATATCAAAATTTTTATTTTTTGGATGTCAACAGTCTGAAAATTGCTTAACCACACATTTTTCAGACGAATTATCCAACCCATCTGAATTTTTTTTCTCTTTTTTTGTACACCACAACCTCATCTGTCAAAAAACAATATTTTCTTTAAATTTCAAGGATACCATTGATTGATTTTCTCTCCTACTTCTTGCAAAGGTCACACACATTTCATTTTTAATATCTAATGGACCTATATAATTTTGAATCTCTATAGTTTCATCTATCCCGATGCATACAAGAACTAGAATATCCATCCATTCTAAACCATCATCACCTCTCTATTTCATACATTCATTCATCGATACCATTACTTGAGACAGAAGCCACTCTGATGAAACTATGTACTAAAAGAACAAAATCAATTTGCACAAAAGCCGACGGATTTAATATATGAACAAACGTTAGGTATACGAAGACTGATTTATAAATGGTCATCCAGACGAGAAAGCGTGCCGGTACCTGCGAGTGAAGAGCAATGGCTTTGCCGCGGAGCTGGTTGAACCGCTTCTTCCCGATGAGATTCCTGGTCACCACCACGATCGGCGCGAACAGCCCTTTACCTTCATTGACGTTCTTCATCACCGGTTGACACCTCACTGGCTTACTCGCTACCTTCACTCTCACCGCCGATTTCGCCATCAGAGCATGGTGGTCCTCGCCCATGGTCGAGCTCCCCCAGCTCCCATGGAAGGAAGACCCGAACCCACCTTTCAAGTTCGCGGCGGAGATCGATGTGGCGGCCATGTCAACGACTGAAGCAACAACAAAAAGATCGAGAACCAACCAAGGAGCTCGAGCTGAAGCTCAAGCTCAAGCAGTAGGATCGACTTGGGTTTCTTCTGGTTCTATGCAAGGTTGAGGCGAATGTGTGTGGTTTTGAGTCTTTTGCCCTGGTGTTGTGCTCTGGGAAGGAGGTGATATTTTTTGGGGTGGGGTGCGGTGTGATGATGAGAGCCTCCCGTTCCTTTATTAGGGGGTCAGGGAGCATCAGGAGCCACACGTTCTGGTGGCTTGGAATTTCAGGAACCACGTATGTCACTTGTACACGGTCTCTCGTCTGCGTTATTTTTCTGTGGTCCCCTGATTTTTGGAAAAGGAAGAAGGAAGGATCTGAATCTGCAATTCTAATGGCTCCATTCTCTCCGGGGGAGCATGGACCCACTCCGCCTCACACCCCTTGGCAACTGTTCGGTGACAAGGGAGACCCGTGTCCAGGTCGGGCTCGTCAGGGACCGGGTGAATCTCGACCTTTCGTTCCGCGAGTCTTGAACCGGCTGCGGATGGATTAGTCCCGAATGGATGCTTAAAGCGCGTCGGATTAGGCAGGATAATGAAGAATTCCATCTGCATACAAGTTTGCAAGCTCACTTCTACGGATTCTCAATCGCAATATGGGAAATATATGGGACTACCGAATCTGATAAAATCTCGATATTCGACTAACTAAAGTTTAGCATGATAAACCTTACATGAGTACTTGTTTGATGCGGTAGATCTAGACGAGCGTTCTGCGAAGCTCAAGAGCGTTCGAGATCGGAAACTTCTCGGGACAGGCTCGCATCACTTTCATCGAACGGAACAAGGCCATGCGAAAAACGGCGACCGAATTGGACGGTGCAAATGAATTGGGAGACTCGGCTGGCTTTTTGACCAGGAATGTGTGTTGAAAGACAGCGGGGAAAGAAAGGGAGGGACGAACCCAGTTGGAGACTTCCATCTTCCCTTCCGATTCAAAAGTTCAAACTGCCAATGTGAATCGTCATGGGGTGTGGACTCCCAATTTCGCTGGTGGGTGGCTGAAAAGGACTCGTTCGGAGCGAGTAGAGACCGACTGATGAAGGAGGAGATGGTGGAGTCTTTGAACATCTGATGGTTCTGGTTTTCCGGACAGTTTGAGGAGCAAAGTCAAGGGTTTGCCTCTTTTTCATTGGTGGAGATTTCGGAATGCCTTCCTACTTCGTTGGAGAAACGTGACCTCGAAGTAGATGGTTTCGATTTGAATAACAATTGAGAGAAGTAAGAAGTTTCTAATATTCATTGCTTGAATTAATTCGCGTGATTCTTTTTCTGAGAACAATGTTAGGTATGCTATAACTATAATTAGACATTTTATAATGGAAAATTACAAAAAAAAAAAAAAAAATCTTAACTTCATTGTATTAGCTACAAACTTTTTAATTCTATTATATTTTTTTTGTCAGTCCTACTTTATTCCTACTCTATTCCTACTCTATCACTAAACTTTTGTTCTGCCTCTTGCAAGGCGTGAGAGTCAAAACCTACTCCTGAAACTTACTCGTCCCCACCCCCATTCTCCTGAAAAGGTAGGGATTCAAACCCTTTATTCCCCCTTTCATGTTGGAAAGGTGGCTACTAGGACAAATTGTATCAATTGAAGTGACAATTTGTCAATACAGTCCATTTGGCTAATTTTGATCGCAAATTGTTGGCATTGACAATTTCTTTAATTTTCTATTCTTATATAATTAATTTATTTTCTTTTCTTTCCCTTTTTTCCCGAACTGTGGACTAATGAGGCTACTAATTGACCTTCTTCGGCTATAGGCAAGGTCTAGGCAAGGGCCTTCGCGCCCTTGTTGGCCACAGGCGAGGGTGTCGGGCCCTCACCCAGATCCAAGAGAGGGCAGCGAGGCCCTTGCTTCGGTCTTTGCGAGGGTACGAAGGTCTTGCTCGTGGTGCCAACCCAAAGTTATAAACAAAACAAAGAAAGGAAATAATAATAATAAATAAAACATTTAAAAATATAAAAAATTTGTCAACGTTAACATCAACCATGTTATGTAGAATAATCAATGTCTATGCTAGTAATTTCTAACTAAAATTGACTAGATGGACTATAGGAAAATTATCCAAAAAGTTTTGAACTTATTGTATGGCAACTAATTCGATCCTGAAATTTTTTATTGTGGTAATTTAATTCTAAAACTTTCTAAAACTTGCCAATTCAATTATAAACATTTCAATTTTGCTAATTTAATCCTAAATCTTTTAATTATTTGCGAAACTAGTCATAAACCTTTTAACAAATTGCTAATTACTCGTTCTCAGCTAATTTTAATTGGATATAACTAACGTGGTGGTTAGTCAATGTCGATTGTCTTATATAATAAGGCCAGCAGTAATTGGAAACTTTTTTTAGAAATTTTCTTATTATATTCCTCTTTCATTTTTTCCCCATTTTTACAAAGGACCACTAGCAACCTCTGTTGGCCATTGAGCAAAGGTCGACAACCCTAAAGGCCCTAGGTGAGGACCCACGGTAGGTGAGTCTTATGGCCCTCATGGGCCATAGTGAAGGCGAGTGAGGGCTATGGCACCTCCATTTTGGCTTGCAATAGCCTGGGCGAGGGCTCATGATGCCCTTGCTAGCCACAGCAAGGGCTTGCCGGATCTGGCGAGGCAAAGGCATTGTGGCCCTCATTTAGGTCCTCGCTAACCACAAAGAGGGTGGGAGAGGGCCATAGCACCCTCATTGTGGCCCATAAGAGCTCACGGTACCCTCATTAGCCAAAGTGAGGGTTGGCGAGCCCTCTCTAGATTCAGCAAGGGCCGTAACCTTCACCCACAGCTGGTGGGGGCTTATTGTAGCCCTCACGTAGGGGCCGGTGGGGATAGCTAGTTCTTATCTAGTGATCACGCCAGTCTCAAAAAAGGGTCTAAGCTCACTAGTTGGTCAAGGGCATTTTTTTTTTCATTTTTTAAATGATTTTCTTTCATTTTTCTGTCATTTTCCTTTTATTTTTTTAAGAAAATCAAAAAGAAAAAAAAAGGCTAAAACATAAAAAGAGTAAAAAAGAGAGAAATATACAAGCAAGAGGGCTGGCCAGCCTTCTCGCTTGAGTTTTTTTTTTTTTTTTAAATTTAAGTTTAGGTCTTTTTTCCTTTTTTTTAATTTTGTCATATTTATGGAAAAATAGAAAACGGAAAAAATAAAGAAAAAAAGGAAAGAAAATTAAAAAAAATGTAAAGAATGAAAATGCCCTTAATTAGCTGATAAGGACAAGCCATTGTTTAAAATTGACACTACCATTTCAGGTCGTTATTTGAAATAAGATCTACTCTTAGCCCTTATTCAATTTAGATTCTTATTTGAGAAATTGATGATACTTTGAACCCTCAAAGTCTAATATTGGGTTGACACAATTAAAAGATCTAGGGTTGAATTAATTGTCGTACAATAGATATATGACTTTTTGGATATTTTTCCTGATGAACTATATTAGCAAATTATCAAAAAATTTAGGACTCAATTGATACAATTAACATATTTAAAATTAAATTGGCACAAATGTAATAAATTTATGAATTTTTTTGATAATATTCTCCATTTTAAATGAGCAAACAGTACTTTCAATGCCCAATAACATAATGTCACATCATTAAATAAACTAAGTTCCTAGACTAGTCTTTGTGTTCATATAGGTCATTTCTCCTTTTTCTTTCGATGAACAGATAAATTTAACGGCTTTGGTAAGAGAGACATGTTTCACCGATCCTGCTGAGTCAACTCACTTGCTCAATTCTGAAGCTTTTGTCATCCATCTCTTATCAAATTCCCAGTACTTCTTTTTGATAATTTAACGAAAGATCAATAAAGTCGTGTTACTCTACCGACAAAGATGTGGGGGTTATGTTTGAGATAGTCGTGGACCGGGTCAATGGAGAAAAATGCCATAACACTATTCACCCATCATCCACCCTCCTATTGGAGGATCTTGAGCTTTGATTGTTGAATATAAGCTCACGTGGTGGTAAGGGACTCCATGAAATTAGAGCAATTGGGGGTCGTAAATGCTTTTCTAGGAGAAAAGTTACAACCACCAACAAATCCAATTCAGAAGTAGGGGATGGACTTTGCGTTGCGTGGAGTTTACTCACCGCAATTGACGTAAGTAAGAATGATGCG
The DNA here is from genome assembly GCA_014182555.1 of Eucalyptus erythrocorys. NCBI lineage: Eukaryota > Viridiplantae > Streptophyta > Magnoliopsida > Myrtales > Myrtaceae > Eucalyptus > Eucalyptus erythrocorys. The sequence continues at coordinate 38,442,664 of CM024604.1, forward strand.
AGTTCTCCATTATTCATTGGAACATTAAATCCACTCCGGAAGCAAGTTTCTCTACTTCTTCCTAATCATCGGTAAGCCGCTTTGGACCAAAGTCAGCTTATAAGCCCATCAAAAGTGACCTCCAATTTATGCTTATGTTTGTTCAGATGGCCACTACTCATCATTATCGAAAGGGTTCATATCCAAACCCATTAAGATATCTGGTTATATCTTCATTTTTACTCAAAAGTTCGAACAACTGAATTAGGGCACAAGTAGTTATATTAACTTGTCAATATCTCATTAGTTATTTCACATGGAATTTCTTATAAACATGCTCATGAGTGCAATCAAACAAAATCTCTCTTTGTGTGATCCTTCCGTGTAATGGGCATGATCCCTTCTTTTTGCATTGACATATCTCATCTAATCTCCATGCTGTGCTTTGCATGGTAACACTCATTCTGTAATCAAGATGAGCCGTTTCAATGCCAAGCTTGAGGTCAACTCGAAATCAAGCGACTCAATGTTGAGCAACCATCGATCCAAGCCAAAGCTATTCGTGAGTAGCTCAACTCAATTTTGCTCCTAGTCATACTTGGACGTAGGGGTGAGCATTGGTCCAGGGTTTACCTTGGACCGGCCCAACCCTGCTGGTTCTAGTTTGGTTCCTAGAAAGACCAGGTCGGTCATTGGTTTTAGGATTTTTGGACTAACATTATGCGGGTTAATCCTCGGTCGTGGGAGTTTAGGATTCGTTCAACCCGGACCAATTTTAATTTTATATGTATTATATATCTAATATATTATTTATAATTTTTTTATATAGAGAAAATCCTAAAATAAACGACGTCAGCAACATTAAATAGCTTCTTAATGAGGAGATTAAGTAATTTTACATTAATTTTTAAATCTTAGATCATTTAATGTTTTTTACGGCGTCAACGGTCATAATTTACAAATGAGGAAAATATTTTTGTGAGGAATCTTCACAGCGTTCAAATGGACATAAATAGCTTCTCATGACATCCTCCTTTAGTACTCATTTTCTTCTGTTTTATATGTCCTCTTAGTCTTTAATTTGGCAAAATTGAAATAAACATTCTTCACTCGCCACTTGTCTTACTCGTTTTGGGTCATTCGTGTCGCTCGCCGCTCAATGCTCACCTGACTTGTTGCTTCTTGCTTGACGCTCGATGCTCACCTTACTCGACACTTGTCACTCACCTTTCTTAGCCGACCTTGCTTGTTACTGAGTCCATTCGGTCGGTCCAGTCCTCAATTGCCTTTTCAGGGACTATAAAAAATGAAATAAAAAGATTATTGGTTGGTCCCGGGTTGATTCTGTAATCCAACCAAATCTATTGAGTCAATTTGGTCCTCGGTTACCTTTTTAGAGAGTACAAAAAATGAAATAAATAAATTATCAGTTGGTCCCGGGTTGATCTTAGCACTAGACTGAATCCATTGAGTCGATTTGCTTCTTGGTCTCAAGCTCAATAGGGTTGGTTTTCGATCCCAAAAATTGAGAACCAGCATTGTGTGGGTTGGTCCAAGGATTAGAGAGTGGGCCGGCCCAATCAGGACCATGCTCACTCCTACTTGGACGAGCCTGTGATGGCACACCAAATCCACGAACTGGTTGCTCTAGCATTGCACTCTCCTTCACTCATGATCTCTTTCGTTTGGTCAAACCGTGATAGCCATGCGCTCCCGAAAACCATAATGGATCAAGAGATTTGGGATGTTCATGGATGGAAAAGGTAGGATATTCTGTCGGGGGAGAGCATTCTACCCCCGCCAATAGAGACTAGAACCAGTACTGAATAAGAAACTCCTATAAGAAGATAAACTGTGAGAGATATTTATGATTTTCCCTGGAAATATTTTGAATAGTTTTTTTTTTTTTTTTTTTTTTAATTTTCCATCTCTCTCCTAATAGTACATATATTTAGAAGGTTCTCTATATCTCCCTTTGATCATGCATATCATTAACTGATATGTTAGCTAGATAGTTATCTAATAAAGTTTACAAATAGGCTAATGTGTTTTCTTTTTTTATCAAAATACGTCAAACATATAAAAATTTCGGGTTAATTCCAAAAACAAGCACCAACTTTAGGTCGATGGACAAATTTGGCCCAAACTTTTTTTGTCTCGTAAAAAAGCACCAACTTTAGGTCAATGACAAATCTGGCCAAAACTTTTTTGTCACATAAAAAAGCATTAACTTTATGTCAAGTGACAATTTTGGCCTAATTTTTTTTTTTTTGTTTCGATAAAAAATCACCAACTTTCACTTAAATCCTAAATTTAGTCCCCCTTAACTTAAATTTATTGATTGTCCTTACCAATAAATTCATATGCATTTGCTAGCTAACTCCATCCATTGTTTTCTTGTTTGAGCCACAACTTGAAAAATAATGGTAAAACTGTGTCGTCTCCTATACTTCACTAGCAAGTTAAAAAATCTCCAGATTGAATTTTTCTGGCTAGACTTTATCATTTTGTCGTAATATAAAGCTGTAGATCACTGCCCATTAAGGGAAACCATGGATGAGATCGACCGACCTCACGGCTAGAACATTTTCTCCTGAAATAAGGTTAACTTCGAATAGAAAGTTAATGGTAGATATTAGATTTTGGAAATGAGTGAAAGTTTGTGATTTTTTATGAGACAAAAAAAAAGGGGCTAGAATTGTCACTTAACCTAAAGTTAGTGTTTTTTTATGAGACAAAAAAAGTTCGGACCAGATTTGTCTCTCGACTTAAAGTTTGTGCTTTTTCATGAGACAAAAAAAAGTTTTGGCCAAATTTGTCCATTGACTTAAAGTTGATGCTTTTTTATGGAATTAGCCCTAAAAATTTCAAATTTTCTCTCTTTTGCATACTTCTTATTGTGGTATTAGAGCCTCACTTATCTTGGTATTATAGCTCTTGAGGTGCACCGGGTGCACATCTCACCAGGTGCACACTTAATTGCGCATCCCTCATCTCTTCCCCTTTTCTTTTTCAATAAATCACAACCCTCCATCTCTCAATGTCGGTCCTCAACATAGTCCTCATGCAATGAACAAATCTAATTCTGATATCGCGTAGTCTACACATCAATCACAACAGCCTCCTATCGCAACGACAGGAGGCTGTCATGACGACAACCTCTTGTCACGTAGCCTATATAACAGCCATGACACGTATGGCAGCCATGTAAGTAGCCATATCAATGTTCAAGGGTACTTTGGCTTTGGAATATTTCCCTTAATTTTCCATATCTTTCTTAATGATACATATATCTAAGAGATCCTCCAATCTCTTTCGATGGTGCATATCGTTAATTGATATGTTACTTAAATAGTTATCTTAAAAAACTTTTAAATAGTCTTATATACTCTATCAAAGTACATCAAAATATTTTCGCATATTTCTTATCTTGAATGCAATATGTATATTGAATTTAGAATACCTAAGCTTGAATCAAAATCACAAACTAGGAGTGGCCAGCCAGGGTCTTTGAGCTGGTCCGTACAAACCTAGCCATGTAAAGGTCTTCTTCTCCTTCTCTTCCCTTGACGGTTTTATGGATAAACCACTCTATTTTTTAGAATAAGGAGTGGAGAGCCGACCACAACCTATTTATAATGTGCCCATCTATTATATAACAATGTTAATATGCAGGCCTATACTGACCATTTATCTTATAACCGAGCCAAGATAAGGTAAGCCTAATATAATATGGCTAGATTGTTGTATTCAAGCTATCAAATATTGTCTCCTAAATGCTTCGGATCATCCTATCACTCGTGAAGTCTCTTTGCAGGAGGTGCGTTGCAACTAAAAAAAATAACTGGAGCCATTAAAAAATTCACTCATGGTGTGAATTAAACTCATGACATCGTTAAAGACAAATGACCTCTTTATCACTAGACTAACCACTTTGCTTATTTCTCTCATATACTTAATTTATTTTCATGGAAGTCTATTTTTTTTTTCACAAACTAAAATATTACGAGATTAATGTTAGCCCGCATTAATAAAAATTTCCAATATACTCCCACATAGATAAAGATAATTGCAAGGCATCTCGAAAGGACTATATGTTCTATGAAACGAGTCGCAGGCCGTTTAAACATCAATTGTATGTGGCACCTGGAGACAACATCTCAGGGAGCCCTGGTACTAATGAAAACAGAGATGATGATCATGTAATCATTTGTAGATCGCACCAAAGTACTCAACCACAGTCACACTTTTAGAAAAGAATAATGTCTTCCAGTCCTTTGATTAAACTTATGCATGTATGTATTTTTTTTTTTTTTTTTTTTTTGGTCGGTAAAACATGTGCATGTATTGCAAAAGCAAAACATTATCGTGTCTTCTTCAGCTTCAAGTTTTTGGCTATGAAATCATCAATCTTTTGACATTTTAATGCCCAAAGAATTCTCGGTATGCTTTAAAAGAAAATCCGTTAAAAATAATCACAATTGTCTCTCAAATAAATTGATTATATAACGTCCAAATATTATTAGAGGTTGAAACACAAAAAACTCCTAAACTAAAATTATTGTGACATAAAATATTTCGAATTTTTTTTTTTTTTTGTGTGTGATTATAACTCCAAACTCACATATTGCTTACATAAACTTGCTTTGTACACGCCATTGTGTCATTTCTGCATATATCATCAGCATCATCTTTTTGTCGTGCGAATTGCCACATAAATCTTATTTGGCAGAAAAATTAAGGGTGTATTCATTTGTTCCGTGTAAAATGAATAATTTGGATAATGTTTTCTTAAAAAATAATATCTTATATCGCTTGATACGATTTGTCAATAACTCTATCGATAACATTTTAAATTTAAATATTTTCATGAATGATGAAATTTTTTTCATTTATTTTTTGTAAACGATACATGGCATCATTTTTGGAATATATGTTTTCAATAATTTGTTTTCCGCAAAACAAACATACCTAGTTGAGTTTTTTTTTTTTGTCAATTTTTGTTAAGAAAATGACACAAATAGTTAATGAATTTTTACTCAATATACAATGTGATTAATGAACTTTTAATTTATTTAATGTAATTCGAGGATTTTTTTCTTATCTTTTACCAAAAAAAAGAACCTTTTTTGTACTTATTTGATTTAGTCCTTAGACTATATGAAAACGTTAGAATGTTATTAATGATATTGAATTTATGAAAGGACTATTTTAAATATCTTAATATAGTTGAAGAAGTATATTGAATATCTATTAAAAGTTCATAAATCATACCGAACAAATTGAAAAGTTCAAGAATTGTATTAAATATTAAGTTAAAGTTTATAGACCTTATTAAATAAATTAAAAATTTAAAAATCACATTATACAACAAAACTATTTGTATCATTATCCCATTTTTTTTTTTGCGAGGAGATTCTTTTGTCCATTTGGAAAGTGAGGAGCACTTTTTAGTATATTCATATATATTATTTTTGTCATTTGGCCAAAAAAAACAACAACGAAAATCAAAAGAACCTTCTCTTCCCGGGAGACGAGCCCAACGGAGCCAAACGTCGTGCAGACTGCACACCCAAACCCAAACCACTCCTGAAGAAAAATTCCAACTGACGCCATCGCCGTTTCCACCTCCCTGAATCAAGAATCAGAACCACCTTCCCCTTTCGCAATCTCTCCCTGCGCCGGCCGATTCCTCGATCAAGAAACAAAAGGCAAAGAAAGCCACGCCGCCGCCGCCGACGACCGCCGACCGCCGTGTTCGGATCGAGGCGAAAATGGCGTCCCTCGCCACCCACTTCTCCGCCTTCCTCTTCCTCTTCCCCGTCGGCGTCCGGCGCCTCCTCTGCTCCTACTCCCTCTACCTCAAGGGCCCCTCCTCCTACAGATCCAAGCCCTGGTACTTCTCGGACCCCCGGTGGAGGAACCTCGACCTCTACGCCCTCCTCCTCGCCCTCCCCATCGCCTCCTTCTCCGAGCTCTTCCTCTTCCTCACCTTCTCCGGCCCCCCCACCTACCGCTTCGCCTTCTTCCAGCAGTCCGCCGCCGTCTTCCTCTTCTGGCTCCTCCTCCTCCTCGTGATCCTGAAGGAGTACGTCGACGGCGCCGCCGTGGGCGAAGGGTACGTGTTTGTCGTCGCGGGCGTCGCGTTCTTGGTGGAGTATTCGGTGATCGGGAAGGGGGTCGGCGGTCTCGGCGCGCCCGTGTATGAGCTGTTGGGGAAATTGAGTCTGGTTTGTGCCGGTTCTTGCTTGTACTTGGGGATGAGGCCCTCCGCGTTCTTTGCGGAGTACTTGTTGTCGTCTGGTCTGGTGTTCAAGGGGACTTGGGCTTTGCAAGCTGGCCTGAATTTGGGTACTGATATGTTTGCCTTAAAGGGTTGTCACAAGTTGAGGGTTTCGACGGGACAGTGGGATCTTGATGTGAAATGTGCTCTTCAGGAGGATAGTTTGCGGGGCGTTGCACTGATGAATCTGTTGTTTATCGTGCATGCCATTGGGGTCGTCGTTGTCGGCTTTGGGCTGTTTGGGTTGTTGTCCTGTAATCGGAATTTGAGATTCGGCGATGCGAGCGGGCCGTTGCTGGCTCAGCTTGAATCGGAGAGCATGTTGATGCGGCCAGGACCTGAATTTGAGCTGGAATGAAGGTCACTGATAGTTGCTCCTTCATTTTGTAGTTCTTCTCTTCATTTAGGTAGGCTCAAGACTCTTGCCTGTTCATGGTCGGCAATGAGCAACTGATTCTTTTAAATCGTTAATTCGTTTTGCTATGAATAGAGTTACTAGAAATTTTGCTTAAGTGACTTGTTGCCAACGAATGAAGACTCTTTTGTTCAAGTCTGAGTGATTGCACCTTATAGAGGAAATAGGGGATCACAATTCGTGGCTACCACTTGCTCCGTGGGACCATTATGCATATGGATCTTGTGGTTGATATGTAATGTTTGTCCTTCACTCATGTATATACCCTACATTAAAAGTTCTACTGGTTTGTTCATATGTCAATCATATGCCCTGCAAATAGGCAGAATAATGGTTCCAAAAATGAGTACGAATATGAAGAATCGATCAGTTAGACAACCGGAGTAAGCCCTTCGCTTTGATTAGTACATTTCTGGGTCTTCAGCGCTGCATTTGTGGCATCATCAATTATGCATCACCACCACGTGCAGTTGCTAGTGTTACATTTGGGAGCAGTATTGTTCTTTAAAAGCTATTAAAGATCTACTAACATTGGCTTTGGTTGTGTCTCATGGAAAGTTCTAGAAATTGTTTCCCAAACTTCATTATGAACTCTGTGGTAGAAGTTTCATGGCCACAGTGGGTTGACTCAACTGAAGCATTGATAAATCTTAAATAAGAGTTGATGAGATGCTTAACATTTAAATGGAACTTTTTTTTCTCATTGCACATGACACATTTGTTTAAAGGTTTGATGACAATAAGCCTAATGGCTGATTAATGTCAAGCTCCCAAGAAACAGGAATGGTGATGCATCAGGGGAGCAATTAAGATTCTCTGATAATCTGATGTTTTGAAAACCAGTTGAAGGGGAAAGGCCTAACGGCTACTCTTTTTATGAAAGGCTATTTAGGACATACATATTGTATTGATTTTTTTCTTTTCAGAAGATCCTGGAGGACAAAGGTATAGTTTCATGCAGAATTGTTGTGAATGTTTAATTAGATGTACCAAATTTTGTGGATTACTATTTTGGTGTGATTAAGGTATAATCTGCAGCAGAAGGAAATATGGGACTTTGTCAGGCTGAACCCATGAACTTGGATTCTGTAAATGATTGTATTGATTTTTCTTGGTAAAGATTTTTTCTAGTTCATGATCTTAGAGTTTTGAGATACAAATCCATCTCTTCACTCAAGCACCCAACTGTCAAAGAAGGCAATTTGTTTGATCTGCATCAAGGACGCATTCTTACTATGGGTTTTTGGCCAAACCTCTCTCAACACATGCTGGTTCAGAGCAAGCGCCTTGTCATTATAGATTGAGTCAGACAAAATGCCAACTTGAGCTGGAGAAAAGGTTGATGAACATAATGGTAGAATTACAGGGAGGTTCCTCTCAACTGCTTATGTGACCTCTGTGATTTTTCTGTTTACCAGAAGTTTTAGATTAGTAAATATTTCCAGTGAAAGAAGTCAAGCCAATTTATGTCATTATAATGCTTGGACAACTTTAGCGAGGCATGTTTGCTACCTATTGGTCAGTTGTGCTTATGCCACAAATTGCTAGGGTTCTAGCTTTCCCTTTTGAATCCATTCTACCTGGGTAGACTTCTACATTTTCATTAGGGAGTGACCAGGTTCTCTCGTGGCGAGTATGGTTGATTATCCACCATCATTTCGCTGCCCACCTCTGGAGTTCTCTTACTGTTACATTGTCAAATTTACTTTACAAGGAGAGCAGTCGCTTGCTCCTTCCAAGCTCTCAGTTGGCTAGACCTACCTTCCTGGTTCTTGCTCATCATTATTCAGAAAATGAGACGCATGAAGTAGTATGGTTCTTCTTGCATTCATTTGCCGAACATAACCATTCTTCATTTCTGTAAATTAGGGGCCTTGATAGGATTCATGCGTCAATTAGCTTGACTTTTCCACGCTTTTGACTTATGAGATAGTCAGCTAGATGTGGTTATAATTTGATTTCTAAATATTTATATTTTAGAGTTGAATGAAGTTAACAATCAATCCAGGTTTGCTGTCTTATACTCTTTTCTAAGGTTGTTTCTGGTGTTTTCTTTTTATGGTGGAGTGTCGTTATCATCCTCTCTACCTAAGCGGCTTTTTATACCACAATATTTTGAGTGTCAGACGGTCATATTGGAAAGAAGAGTAGTTGTTAGAAACAACTGATCGGAACTTTTGATTTTGATTACGCCAAGCTTTTGTTTTTCGAAAGTATGGACTCCGGTCTATCAGATGATTCTGTCAATAGCCCAATTTGAGACTAGCATTTCAATGATTATCTCTTGATTTTATGGTCTCTGAGCGCAGAGAAGTGCTTCCATTGTTTTTTGGCTGCTGCTGCGAGAATTGAGTTTCCCTTCAGTCGACCTTTATCCGTACGTAACTCACCTATTTACACATTTGCAATTTTCTCTGCCTTCCAGCATCTTCAAGATATTTTTGCTCTAATAATGTCTGCGATCTCCATCGAAGCAATTTCCACATGTTAAAAGTTAAGCTCCACTCAAGTAGCCCTGCCTTTCAAACAACAGTACGAGGTACTATGATCGGCTAGCTGTCCGGATAGATAAGTAAGAGAAAAAGTAAGGACTCTGCAACAATTTGTTTGGGCACAATTCGTTTGGGCCCTCGACAACATTATGTTAGGGGGTCTCACTCGGAACCTATCGAATTCAATGATCCTAATAGTTAAGATCAATGTGCATTCTTTAATACTCGATTCTTATAATCTCATTAGAAAACTATAAACACTACCACAAATTTCGATAACTGATGGGACAAGAATTTATGATAAAAGGATAAGTTCAATTTCATGCAAATGGGTTAATTTGGGCTGATTATTTTCAACCCGACCCAACCCATTGACGGGTCTAATAAATGCATCTTATAAGAGAATTCACGCCATGCTAGATCTTCCAAGTCTCTGCGTGGTTTCTACCGTAACGATATTAACTAACGTCACCAGCGCGAACACCATGGGAGAAAGTTAGCTTGCGAGGGGGCCCCGCAGACCACGAAAGACCGACGACCATTTTATGTTCACGTGTCCTCCACCAACCCGAACTCCATTTTCTATTTCAATTTTCATTTGCCCTGCTTCGCTTTTCGTCATCATAAGTGCGCATATTCGTCCCCTAGTTTCCCCACCATTTCGATCGAATGCAGAGCAGTACCGCTTCCAAGTCGAAACTCCATAACGATCTTGCATCTTTTCCGTCCTGGGTTCTTGGCTTTTTGCTGTTTTCGTCTGTGTCGGAGGGCAAACCTTCATGTCTCAAGTTCGCAATTAGCATTCGTTTCTCAGATTTTCTCGATCTGCAGTTGCAAATTTGGGGACTTTCCCGTTTCTGCCGTCGTTTTCAGCGCCTGGGGATTGTTGGGTTGTTGTCCGTTTTGGTTTTTATCTTCAGCGATTAGATCAAGACGGCAAGAAGCGGACGTTGACTTTCGTCTTCGCGTGCCTTGGGTTTATAGTTTTTAACGCCTCCCTCCGAAATGATCGGCATGTTTTGGATTTGGGGGGGTCAGTTCTTTGCAATCGCGTGATTCTTAAGCAATCTGGGCAAATGGGTTTTCCTTTCAACCCGAAGACCTGGCATATCTTGTCTTTGCTTTAGGTTTTTTAATGCGAGTTTTGAAACTCAGCATCAGAAGAAATTTTGGTGGTCCTGTTGTAAGTAGCGGTATAACTTTTGATGGGTGAGAGTGCTAAGGATGCAAATGGCTACCATGAGAAGCCTGTGAAGCCTGTGAGTGATGTAGACTCTGGAAAGGATGAGGGTCATGGTGATGCAGAAGAGGACAGCGAGGTGAAGTCGTTGTTGCCACCGAGACGTGGTGGCATGATTAGAACCTCTAAGAAGACGAGGAGGAAGGTGCAGTGGAATGACAGCAACGGCAACAGTCTCACCGAGGTGTTGGAGTTTCAACCGAGGTATGACACATTAGTAGTATGTTAAATGTTTGATTGTTCTCTTAAAAGTTTGTAAGCTGTCATGTTTGTGTTTATAAGTTTTATTCAGGTGGTTAATGTTGCATTTTCTAGGATGAACTGCCTCAATCTTATTAAAGCTTAGACGCTGTTGTTGTAATTGTGGTTCTTCAAATTGTGGTGGGTGGCTATTAAGGGCAGGATTTATGGTTCTTATTATCTTCTTAGGTGAGAAAACAGAGAAAATAGTTGTTATGATCTTACAATAGGTGTGGAGGGTGCTGACTGGTGAGTACTGGTCTTGTATCTGGCCTTACTAGGGATGATTGTAGCTAAGAAAGCTTAGTAAATTGACTTTTGAGGTTTTGTTGCAACTATAAACAGAAGTTATGTGATGTGATATTCTAATACTGGCGCTGGTGCTTGGTTCTGAGTACAGTCTAAAAGTGTGAAAGAAAGAGGATTTTGACCTTCGATGGCAGTCTCCATTGGTGAAGGAGAAAAGTCCCTCTCAATATCGTTTTTCGCTTTGATACTTCAGTTTGCAAAGGTTGGAAATGAATAGTTGTAATACCATTAGTTCAGTATGCCATGGCAAGTTAATATTTGCTGTCGTAACTACAATTTGACTTCATGCTTGCAATGGTTTCATATTAGTCATTGAGAAGGGGAAGTACCTAACTGTTGTTTGTTTGTCTATACTTAATATTACTGGTGAACACAGTATAAGCAAAAGCTCAATGGGTTAAGAGGATCCATGTGGTCGCCTCCACTTAGAGGGGAAATGCTTGGTAAGGTGGTGTAATCTAAATAGTTATAATTAATAAACTAACATGTTTGAGCAACTAGAGCTTTAGTGATGCTTAACTGAAGCAAGGTCGGTCAAGATTTTTCCATTATTGCGCTACATAATTTGTTTCTCTCTTCACCTGTTTAATAGTTTCACAATACATTTGCAGTTTATGCTTTCCCATGTCTGGAACTTGTCAGCTTATCTATTCAACAATAGTTTTGAAATTCAATAAAATTGAGAAGCCATATCTAGGGCTTGTCAAGGATTGGCTGAAGCTTGACTCTCTTTTAGACATTGTGACCATATGATTGGCCTGTCTTCTGTGACAATGGCCAGTTGCTTGTAAGAAGGTTTTTAGCTTTTTCCACTGAAATAGATCAATGGAAAACTCTTTTTCATGGTCTACAGTGGAAAGGTTGATGCTAGACGTGCTTTCTAGCAGTCTCTACTTTTCCCTTACAATTTTCATTAGATTTGGATTCTTACTGTTAAAACATTGAGCCTTCTTGATTATTGAAAACTGCACCAGAGAATTCGCAGATTATGATTTTGAGGAGAAAGAAGGCCTTAAATTGCATAATTTATCTTGTTAAGACCTCCTTATCAGTCTTTTTGCGTAACGTGCTCAGAGAGTTCAGCTGTCCGAGATCATCTTCACTCTTCATATTTTTAATATATGTTAGGCTTTAGTCCTTGCCAAATGAATGTTGACAGTGAGGTCTGTTATTTTAATGCCAACCTAGGAGGTATTTAGAGGCTTCTAGTTATGTTGGTTGAGGGTTGATTTGCGTCATCACTTCGAATATATAAGGATTCTCCATGTACCTGGGAAGATTTAATATTCAAACCTGCAAAGACATAGTGGAGAATTTTTTTAGTTGAAATCTATGGCCGAGAGTGGACAATGATGAGATTGACCCCGCTCTCATAAAAATGAAGCAGACATTAAGCAATGCGTGAACCCTTTTGGACAATAATCAATATCTCCTTAAGTATGGCCACAAACAAAATTGAGTGCCTACATTTGAATGAAAGCATGACATAATGGAATGGGGAATGTGATGACTTTTTAAGTAAGGGGAGGGAAGATAGTGATTCTAAAAGTGCCAAATGATGAATGACTTTATCTGATCCTTCACGTTGCATATGGTTGGTTTGATGCTCATGATCAAACAGATCTGTTGCTTTAATTTTGAAAGGATGTGCCTTCTCACTGGTCCCCTGTTCAACTCTTGTTCTGGACTGCTATATATGTTCTGCGATGTCAATTTGCTTTCTTTTCATGTTTAATTTATCGGAAGGTGTGACCCTCACAGGTTTAATGATCTTTCTGAATTCGTGCATGTAATACTAATCTTGTAAAGCTGTAAAGAAATTGTTGCTGGCAGCAAGTTATATGTGAAACATGTGGATTGTCCTTGCACTCTTCATATGACTAAATTGAAAAGCATTAGTGAAGTTCAAATGTGATATACATGTATATATCCCAGATAGAAAAGGGTAAAGGCAAGGGAATATAGACAATGGATATGAAAAATTTAGGAAAGCCTATCCTTATGTTACTAACAAGAGAGTAGTAGGTCTTCATATTGACCATAAGCCCATAAATATCCCTTGAAAATCAAAACCAACGAATGATGAGCTAAATATAGTGAAGAAAAAAGACAACTGTCATTTTTCTGGATGTCCCAGCTTAATTTGGCTTCTGCATTGGGTGAATAAGAGACATGGAATTTGATGGCCAGAGACTCGTCTTCTCCTAAGAAAAAGTCAACACAGTTTGACTTGTCTGTGAAAAAGTAGCTGCAATAGTAGTGTATGGTGGGTTGGGTGTCTATTAGGAATCCATTGTCATTAAAATTGTCTGCACAAGTTGCTGTCCTCTTCTTATTTCCTAATTTTCTTCCTGCCAGCAAAAGAGTGGTGATACATGTTCCATCTCTAATTGGTCATCGTTTTCTTAAATAAACTAATCTGTCTGAGGATGAGAGCATCCTTTCAACTGCATATATCCTGAAGCAAACTTGGCGAATAGATCACCAGATTCCTTCCTTCAATCTCTTTGCTTTTGAATATGCTTCCTTGCCTTTGAGTTTGAGTATACATCTGAGTTCTGTCCATATATGATGCGTAGGCACCTTTATGCCAATTAAGCAGAAATTAGATTAGGGGTACTCGAGAAGGAAGCCATTGGCATTAATAATAGCCAAACGAAAGCAATGGTGGTGGTCATAGATTCATTGTTCCCTGCTTGATAAAATCAGATCTGTGGATGCTTGGAACTCTCACCCATTGCAAAAAAAGAAATGATGAAGAACGAGGATGCTGTATAAATAATCTCATCTAAACAATCTTTGTGGTTTTTTTTTCAGTTGAGTGAACTCCCTAGTTCTTTTTTTTTTGGGTACTTCATCTTTCTCCAGATGTTACTTGACTTTTATTGCTTTTTCCCTGTATTTGATGCCTCGTGATAAGCATTGCCTTGTTGGTCCTGCAGTGAGCCAAGCGACAGTGATGATGATGATCATGATTCTTGCGTATGTACCATAATGTAGAAGCCATATGACTCTTGCTCGTCACCACATGGCAGATTGGCCATGTCAACACCATCACTTATTGTCAAGGATGATTGTGTGGTTCGGGAATGGCAAGCAATGAATATTGCCTCCACCAAGATTGCTTTCCGGGACATCATGAGTCTTTTGGTGACTACGGCTACGAAAAAAGAGGAAGAGTAGTGCTTTTCCTCAAATGAGGACATAAGGTGTTGGGTTCATCTTGATAGCCTAGGATGCAAAATACTATGTATACAATACATTACAAGTGAATTCATACCGCATTCGCTCGGGTATGAGTCTAATTGACGCTGAGATTACCGTGCAGGAGGATTCTCAAAGAAAGACGCCAGTACTGAGTTTATGACCATGTCGCTACCCATTATTTTTTGCTTAATACATAAATACATATATATACATATATACATATACATGTGTGTGGGTGTCTCTCTCTCTCTCTCTTAATCTGTTTTGCCGTGTGGTGTAATTCATCAAAGTTATGGAAGCACGGTGTACTTCTTCATACTCTTTGTTAGCATTATAGTTCTTCAGGCTGGAAATGTTAGTTCTGCAAAGAATCCAGAATCAACATGTGAGATTTACTAATCAGTCATGAATGTTTCTAGGAAGTGAAACCTTACGAACCCACATTAATCTTAAATGATTTTCTATATTTAAATTTACTAAACATATTGGAATTCATTTATATTTAAAAGAAAATTAACAACTCTTTATAATGATCACCAAACTCTAAAAAAGTATGCTGGATAAGACCGCTTATCTAAACAAAATAGGGAAAAAGGATTAGCCCATTTAACATTCATGGGAAGGCGGCTCCTCGGTGATAAACGTGACCCTCAAGATTACTTTAGGTGGAAGATTACTTTAGGCGGAAGATGATGTGATTTGAACATATTATATCCAAATCAAGAATTCTTAGCAGGCCTAAGATTCCATCAATTAATAGGTGGGGTTTCAGCGTTCTTAGCAAATTTTTATTTTATCAAAAATAAATTGCAATATATCTTAGTAAGCGTGCACAAGCCCACGTGTGTGTGTGTGTATATATATATATAAGGTAACTTCTTACGTTATGAATACAATTTCTGTGTCGTGAGTTATTAAAAAATTGTCAACTTCCCAAAGTCATGAGTAACTTTGTAATTATCACATTATAGTTAGTATTTGTTAAACGTGGTCAGTACCTTTTCCACATAGAAAATTAAGTTGTCAACTTCTTTTTTATAAGTAAGAGGGCGAAGAGGGGGCAATCGGTGCTACGGGCCCATTATGGACGTCAATGTAAGGGTCTTATATCTATTTTGGAAACTCTGACTTGAACCTTCGCTAGATTAATGAACCACTTGTGACCCGAGAGTTTAAAGTTGGTGAGCACGTTTCCATAACCTCATGAAGTAATTAGCAACTAGGAAGTCTTATCATATGAGGTATGTTGCCATCAGGCAATGTAACACGAGTCATTCAGAGATTCGCTCATGATGTGAATTGAATTTATGATATTGTAGAAGACAAGTAACCTTTAGTTACTAGGGTAACCACCTTGGTGGTATAAAATAGAATAGTAGGTTTTCACATTGTTTAATAGCTTCTTCTATAACAAAAGCGAGTAGTACTCAGTAAATTTGTCAATCATTAGCAACTTTTCAAGGTGAAATGTTGATTTTGGAGTTGGAGAGTAATTATTATTATTACTTTTTTATAGTTCATTATAAAAGTTAAAACCAAATGCTCGAGTACAGTTAGTAAATGTTGAGCAACTTCTTAAGACAAAACGCGAATATTCTGAAATCAGTTGCTAGTAAGTTTTCTTGAAAATTACTTTTTTCTGTTGAAATTTATTTCAAGGTAGGGACACCGTGTTCCCAGTTATATTGTGTTTGTCTGATCGTACGGTTCTCCTTCTTTTCTTCTAAAATGAACGGCCCTGATGGCCCCAAGTACACAAATCCGTGCAAGAGTCCTATGCTGGTTGAAGCATGTAGCCTCTTGAAACGGATGCCTACATTTGAACAAATATCAAGCACTGTATAATCCAAAGAGCTACCAACCGTGGTCAGTGTTCTTTTTGGTTTCTGGCTTACATTCGAGTGTCATGGACTAATCTCAAATTTGTATCTGCCAAAGTCCCTTTTTCTGGAGCACCTCAGGAATGAGTGAAGCATAAAATCCGCGCTTTTGGGTTCATCTCGAGAGAATGTTTTTGAGTTTGGTAATTAGAATAGGCCTCGAGTGAGGAATGATCTGAACTCAATACCTTGTTTGAGATGCTTGACGTGGAATAATGGCGATGATTCTGAAGTACGACAATCGTCCTTTCATTCTATTAATGGAGATATTAGGAGAATAAAACATGGATCTCAAATGTGTGTGATTTTGCAGAAATTTCGTTGCCCGAACTGGGTTCTATATTCATTTCGAATCTTCAGTTCAGATGTAAACAGATGAACTATGATGCTGAGAATATTGGTGTCATGTTGAAATTCGTAGTCAACCCTCTTGGCAGTTCAAGACAATCAAACAAGATATGATCATCACCAACAAAATAACAACAACCAGAAGTAGTCAAGCACCCCCCCAAATACCCTAAGTAAAAAAAAAAAAGACCAATTCTCTCTCACAAACAAGAAGCAGAGAGCAGATAAACAATCGTTGCCCTTTAAGAGGCAAAGAATATGACTCAAAACACACAAAATATCGGATGATGGCATGTATGTGACTGAAGGTTACTGTCTTTATCCAGGATGATGGATGAAAATCCTGATCACAATGTTGTCAAATTGTATTGCCATGTGCAATTGCTTTATTACAGAAGACCGGTGTTTCATCAGCTGTTTCCTTGTTTTTTCTTTAGATTCCCATGAAGTTCATCTCGATCCCATCTGTTGATGAATGAAGTCAGCTTGATGAAACATGCTTTTGCTTCGATCAAACGGTCTTGAATAAGATGGTGCTGCTGTTACTAACAGGTGCATTCTTGGACGGAACAGCGTTGGACGAGACCAACCAGTTTGAAAGGCTCGTGTTCACCGTGCCAAGAGGTTTAGATTTAGAAGCAACTGGATTGGATCCCAAAGAGGAAGCTGAGGGACTAAAGCCAGCATTCGGTGAAAATGGCGCGCTAGATTGTTTCTCCAATGCTACATTCTCCTTGAGCTGGTGCTTAACCTGCATCGCATTCGCCTTCATTCTTTTCCACTGCGTAAGATTTTCGACCGGGTTTAGTACAGAATCAACGTATTGAGTCCTACATCGAGCATTTTCACTTGTGTTCAGAGTTTTCGTTTCTAGGACACTCATGGAATGATGGGATGATATCGGGGTTTCAGTTTTGTCCAAATCTGACCGCCACAGAGATACTTGCTCTTTCATACTCGAAGACACTGAGGAATTGAATTGCAGAGGAATTTGCTTCTGGCTCATTCCAGAATCCTGCAAATTGCCGTAGAAGTCAATATCCTCGTCACTGCCTATATCATCATCCTCATCTTCGAGTTCGAAATCGCTGTCATCGTCGAGCAATTCATCTTCCTCATCAGAGCAGTCCCTGCAGTTCTGATACCTATAGTTCTTGGAACAGCGAGCGCCTGTCGAAGCGATTGAACCCTCGGCGAGTAGCGTCGGGGACGGATCTAGCCGGGATGTTTCATCATCGGGTCTTCTCTTATCTCCCTCTTTATCGCTATCCGAGAAATAAGGATCAGCAATCGGGATAGGCTCATAGGTCTGGACATTCAAGTTGAACCGGACTTTCTTTCGGGTCTTCGCACTAGATTGTTTCTTGCTATGTAAAACCAAAAGCATATGCAAAAACCATAAGCACCATCCTAACGAATCAGTAATTTAAGCAACTTTGGCTAGAGAGATTCGACTAACCTCAAGGAAGAAGTCGAGGTGCTGGAGTCCTGACCGATTTCCAGATCTAGCTGGGACGAGCTATCGAGAGGCTCATATTTCCCATGGCCAACCTGCAAACAACCCAAAAAACACATCAATCACGAAACAGAGGAAGATCAAAATGGAAGCTCTGGAATTAAAGAAAAAAGGGTCTCATGTACTTGGTCTCCAGAATGGATCGGCTTTCTTCTGCGCCTCCGCTTCTTGGAGAGCCCGAAGCACGCAAGAAAGCACCCCATCAACGGCAGAAGCTCAGTCTCACGAGGGAGGGAGTGTCTTCTTCAAGGCTTGAAGATCTTCATGGAAGAGGCGAAGTTCGCCTCAAATGAAGAAAGCCCATCAAGGAACAGAGGCAGACAGAGAGATCTCGAGAGAGAGAGAGAGACTGCGTTCGTTCTGCGGTGCGTGACGGGCATTTGATGTTAGAGAGAGAGAGAGAGAGAGGGTTTGAAATCTTGGGCGTGGCTCCAAGGTGTTTGAAAAAAGGGAACGTTGGAGTCTCATAATGAAGGGAGGAGAGAGGAGAGAGAGGTGGTGGGCGCTCGAGGCTTCTTTATTTAATGAAGGAGATGAGACAGATCCAGCTTTTGTCTGTCTGACAGCTTTGGTGGCTTGCTTGCTGGTTTGTTTGCTACTGGTTACATGCTCTCTTTTCGCCTATGGAACTTTTTTCTTCCTTCCAAAAAAAAAAATATTTTCCTAGGACAAAAAAATCCTTGCTTACGGATGCTTTATTTTTAGACTTTATGTGCAACTAGACAACAGGGGATATCTGGAAAAAGTTATTCAAATTTGATATGACATAACATATGTGACCTTCTTAAACTTTACAGCAATGGGGATAACTCGTTGCCTTAGTAATTTTAATTATTTAGCCCGTTAAACAAAAAATGAATGTGACCCGACATTTGATTTGTCAAATAAAAACACAAACGGTCGATTGCTATGTTGCATTTGGCTGTAATTGTATTTCGCAAGTACTTCCTTTGGTCAAGATTGTGTATATTTTCATTATACAGTTGATATTAAAACTTGACACAACTGTAATAAATTTATTCCAAACTAATTTAAATCCCCAAATCGGTATATTTATGATAAATTTATCATATATTAGTTTTTGTTTAATTTTACCTTTAAATTATTAAGTTTGATAATATATGATTATTGACCGATGTACTAATTTAGTTTTTTATCCTCCGCTTGTCACCTCGTGTACCGATTGTGGTATTTCATATTATTAATTTAATTAAAGGAAATTGACAAACATACTATTTTGGTGTCTTAGGTGGTTCAAAAATTAGTTTAGGTTAATTTATCACAAATGTATCAATTTTGGATAATTTCTAAAGGTAAATTTGTAGAGATTTTCTATGGTATTAATTTCTCATTGTAGCAACAATGACTATATATTGATAATCGCACCACTATTGTGTTTGGTTCGATGTAACGAGCATTCCATGTTGCACTCTCAAAATTGAATGGGGCATTCCATCGCTTCACGTAAATGAGGGAATTACAATTCCTTTCCTTTTTTTAGAAAAAAAAAAAAAACTATTCAATAAGATTATATGGAAAATATCAATTATTGATCCTTATTAATCAGTATAATCGAAGTAAGAAAATACAGTCAACTATTTATTTTAATTATATATTATAAACCTAAATTGGTACATCTATGAAAAATTTATGAAAAACTAATATTTTGACTAAAAAATACCCAAATTAATAAACATGTGACAAATTTAATCTAAATTATTTTTTTGACCATAAAAACTTCAACATTAATACGTTTGTGATAAATTTACTTTATATTAGTTTTCGTTAAATTAGATTAATAATATGAAAAATTACAAATTGATATACATGTGATAAATGAAGGCCAAAATCCCAAACCGATGTGTTATCCAATTTAGTAATTTGATAATAAAATTTAATGGAAATTAATGGAAGATACTATTGTCGTGGATATACTAGTTTTGTGTATTTGGCAGTCAAAAAACTTGTTATAGGTAAATTTGTCGTGAGTGTACCGGTTTGGGGTTTAAAGAATATTAATTATTGTCCAAATTTAGTTAAATATGAGCAATTATCTATTTCAAAACCTATGTCACAATATATTTTTTCTTTAAAACGTAAATTATTTAGTTAACAAATAATATAATTAACATTAAATATGTGTTTGATTGATATTAATCGTTTTATTATGCTAAATTACAATTAGTAATTTTTAACTATTACTTTATTCATTTATAAACAATCATTACCATTTGTGATTATGTGAACATGGTTTGACTAAGATTCCAAAGATGGAAACTCGAGCAAATTCTGTTGTTTGCTCATGAACATTAATGAGATTCCTCGTTGTTCATCATAAAGAATCTTGAAAGGGATTCTCATTTCAAATAAACAACACTCTTCATTTGTGATCGATGGTAACAACCAAGAAAAGGCAATAAATGGCTGTGTTGATTGGTAAGTGGTGGTCGGTGGCAACGATCGGGGAATGGGGATGGTGATTGTGATAGAGTCGAGTTTTCTGATAACTTCATGGTGTTAGACACGTGGAATTGGCATATCAATACTAACTATTGTTAGGAAATCCAATTCCACATTTTTAGAAATCTTAATTTCATGTTGAATCCAATTCCACATTTTGAGTTCTCTCCAAACATTAAAAATATAGGAATTAGAATTCCATTCTCTGAAGAATCCAGTTCCCATGCTCTTTCATTTTAAACTTGGAAATGGGCCTTCCATTTTAAAAATCTTTAGGTCCATTGCCATCTCTCTCTCTCTCTCGCTCAAAAGATGCTGCAGTTCCTTCAGTGATGGCTTTGTTCTTTGTCTGTCCTCCTTGTCCTTTGTTCTCTCCTATTTTCAAATTATGAACGATTCACTTCCACTCCTCTCTTGCTCTCGTAGCGTTGGGCACCTTCGACGTCACTGAATGTGACAGACACCGTTGCGCTCACCATTTTGATCGGTTTTCAAAAGGTAGCTCCTCCAGGAATTAGAATTTCTGCACACGGAATATTTTCATCCCAAAAATCTATTAACGGACTTTGCAACAAACGATTCATCATCCCAGTAAATAACACATTCAAATATCAAGAATGATGCTGCAGCTTGAGAGTTGGGTCATTGTTCGATGTTGTTTACTCGTCACATAATGAAGAGGTATACGTGCCTCACTTCTCGACAACAAAGGATGACCTTTTGTGTTGGGTCAATAACAGCAATCAAAGATCAACATAGTAGTTATAGGAAAGTAAAATCGCGACAAAACAGTCATATTCAAATCTTAAAATCCACTATACCCAGAACTGCAACACGTGAGCATTAACAAAATTATGCACAACTTGATACCCAACCCATGCGATGGTAGACATATGATTAGGTGAAAACACGCCAAGATGCAAGTTACATCTTACAGATGCAAGGGTCGGTACTTGCTCATTGGCGCTGGTCAATTACCACCAAGTAACTCTATGGACTAATGCCGTTTGGTTGATGTATAGAAATTGGCTTTCCACAAAAGAGCTCCATAATGTACATAGATCAGTTTTCCCACCCTAACTTGTGCCACTCTTTGCCTTTGCAATCGCATTATGAAGAGAAACAGACGGTTTTAAACCTAGCTTCACCATGGCATTCAGTAAATCCTCTGCCTCTTCCCACTTCTGATCCTTGCAAAGAACCTCAATAGTACGACTGTAGCTGCCGAAGTTAGGAACCATTCCTTTCTTGCCCATTTCCGTAAGCAAACTCAGGGCCCTATACGAGCTGCCCTCAATGCAGTATCCATGGATCATTGTGTTGTATATCACATCATTGGGCTCTACGCATCCATCACGCATTGACTTGAACAACTTTGATGCTTCCTTCATATTACCATTCATGCACAACCCGTGTACCAAGACACCATATGTGTGCACATCAGGAATGAATCCAGCCTTCTGCATGGATGCATAGATGTTGGATGCTTTCTCCATGTCGTCTGATCGTGCGAAGGCATCTATTAGAATAGTATAGGTTACTTTCGAAGGAGCGATGCCTCTCTCCTCCATTTCCTTCACCAAATCAGTCACTGCAGGCAAATTCTTGGCTCTAGCAGATCCTGCAATTAAAGTGTTGTATGTCACCAAGGATGGGGAGTGACCATTTGACTTCAGTTGATCAAATAAGGTGAAAGCTTTATCCAACTTCCCACAATTACAAAATCCGTGGATGAGCGTGTTATACGTAATCACGTCTGGATTAATACCACTCCTCTTCATCAAGTCCACCAACCTCTCGGCTTCCCAAACCCTCGAGTCATGACACAGCCCCCGAACGAGAGTGTTGAATGTAACAACACTATATGCAATCCCTCGCTCGCGCATTTCATCAAACAGTTCGAAGGCTCGGTTCACATCACCTCCCTTGCAAAGCACGTTGATCATGAGATTGCAAGTATGTACGCTCGGAACAACCCCGCTCACCTTCATCTTTCGGTATAGCTCCAGACCATCTTCCTTCATGCCTTTTCTCAAATACCCATCAATCAAAACTCTGTAGGTGTTGCGTTTGGCGACTAAACCCAACTCGCTCATCTCGGAGAACAATTCTCCCGCCCTCTCCACGTCGCCGCGTTTGCAACAGCCGTCGATCAAGGCCGTGAACACGTAAGCCACTGGAGACCAGTTCATCTCCTTCAACCGAGCGAAAACCTCAAAACCCCGGTCCAAGCGCCCGGCTTCACAGCAGCCCTTCACCATGATCCCAAGGCTCCGCTCGTCGACGATTCCGACTTTGGCCCTGGAATCACTGAACAGACGCCACGCCTCGTCGAACGAGCCCGACCGAACGAGAGAACTCAGCAGAGTGTTGAAGGCGCTCGGATAGGGAACGAGGCCATTTTTTGCCATTTGGGTCAAAAAATTATGGCCTCGCTCCGTTGATGGAGATTGCAAAAAGGCAAGAAGGTTTGAATTGAACTAAGTTCTTGTTGGGTTGGGAGATGTGATCAATGAAAAGGCGTGGAGTGGCGGGGTTTCCACCATTGTTGGGCGACAGGGAAAGCTGGGCGGGTCTCTGCTCTCCCTGTCTTTCCCCTTTATATATGTTGGCAGGCTCATTTGCCAATTGTCATTCAAGTTGCCTCTGAATAAGAGTCTGGGCATCTTTCATTAGCGTGGTCACAACTGCTTGATCCATGAAAAGCTAAACTCGTGCTACTGAAATGAAGTTACCAACACATGTTAAGAATGTCATCAATCAGATCGAGGAAAATACTGTCCCGGCCGGCAGGCAATCTCATCTCGTTCATTTGATGCAAACATCATGTTTGTAAATAAAACTGTCTGAATTAATCTCTCTCTCTCTCAACTCGCATGGTCTCATGCTTGTGCAACCGGATTCGAAAGCAGTTGAGGAATAGCTTATTTAGACCTTCAAAAGCAGTCGATTTATAACTTACTCGCAGGAGAAGGATTTTGGCTAAATTCTTGTCTGAATCAATAACTGCACCAATTTAAACATCATTCTGGATTGTAAAATGAAAATTGTTCTCAAACCCGATTTATTTTGCATGTTTGAACATGGTGTTCACAACCAAAGAAGTTTGCACACTGAGAGAAGCAAGAAAAATTTCAGGAACCAAGGGCTGAGTGGCCCTAGGGGAATTATTTGTGAACTGGCTCGAATGAGTCGTGCTTAGTCACATCGCAACTTAAATATCAAATTGACGTCGGGGAACTCGCATACAGATCGGTGAAAGCAGCATTATTGCCCGGACGTGAGAATACAATCTGCATTTCAGAGTTCATAAAAAATTAGACTTCGTAGAAGAAGCACCAAAAGAAAAAGTGCATTGTAATCTGCACTTGCGTTATTTTCAACTTGACGAAAGTGAAAGTAGTACTTTCTAAAAGAAGGAATTACCTGATAATTTCCAAGTGTGTGAGACTTAAAACCAGCTGCACAATAGTCGAAATAGTACTCCCATGTCCTTATGAACTTTTCATTGAATCCCAGAGCTAATATTTCCCTACAAAAGGAGAAAGGGATCACGAATGACCACAGAACCAGGAGAAATTATACCAAAGTGATTGCAGCATCGTATCGCTTGCCACCTTTGTTTCTCCATGAAGTTCTTCCTCCAACATCGAAGTGTTTGGTAAAAATGGATTCCTATGTTGTCCACATTCTCCACACTGTGGTGGAAGATCTTTTAGTGAATAGATGAAGTGAAGAAGACAGAAATTTGTGCACTTGATGTCATGCAACTGTACCTAAGTCGGGATGCAGAGGCCATAGCTGATGTTATCCTGCTTAAGGAAGGCACGCAGCACCCAGGAAAGATATATTCTTTTATGAAGTCTGAACTTCGCCTGTATTCCTCGTACCGCTCATCAGGTATGAAAGTGAACTAGTGAAATTCAACGCGCCATTTAACAGAATAGTGTGAAAAAATAAGCACATCTTCTACTTTTGAAACAATAATTCAAGCCGTAAAACCATTGTATGTCACATGCCTGTAGAACAAGAAGTCCGTCTTTGGCTAGCACTGATTCGCAACAGCCGAAGAACTCCTCCATGTATTCATGGCCGACTGCTTCTATCATCTCGCTGTGAATTCATTCCATTAAGAGAGTCTTTTAAGCATCTTTTTGGTCTGTTTAGCCAGATTACAAACAGACAAAATGGCGAGAAACTCACCAGGAAATGATCCTGTCATATTTGTAGGCACTTGGCAATTGGCGATAATCACAAAGAATGAATTTGATGCTGTCCTGCAATGAAAAAATTACATACATTATCTCGTGGACTTATGAATTAAGTTGTCAAGTACAAAATGCTGGTAGATTGGGTACCTGAAGCCCTGCTTCTTTCACTCTTGATTTGGCATACTTCAATTGCTCTTCCGACAGAGTGATGCCTGTGTATTTGCATCCGGTTTGCCTAACAACTTCAATGGCCAAGCTTCCCCAACCACAACCAATTTCAAGAACTTCATGCGTCTTTTCAATTCTCACCTACAATTTTTCTAGGCAAAGCATTGGTCACTGAACAGTTGAAGGTTAACCTGTCAAGTAGCCCCAAACTAACAGCGAGTAAAACATACCTTTTTAATCAAAAGAGAGATTTTTCTCATCTGTGCTGCCTTTAGGTCTTCACCAGCCATCTATTGAATTTTTCAACAGCACAACAATGCGTCATTATTTTGAGTCACTGGACTTTCATATGAGGATTTGTATTTACTCTTGCTTCTATATCACGTATTCAGCAGCAAAATTTCAAAACGGGGTTGCGGCTACTGACCTCGAATACCGCGCAAGAGTATGTCATAGTCTCATCCAAGAACAGTGAAAAAAGTTCATTACTCTGCAAACACGACGAAATGGAAAACAGCATTACAGAATACCGTATGTACAAGCACATTTTTTATTTTGACACCCATCAATGTTGAGAAACTGACACTGTATTCTGGTTCATTCTGTTCTCTTGAGAAAATGATTTGGAATAAAGTTTTTACCAGATCATAATGTTGGGAGATGTTCCTGCGAGCTTGAGTTAAAGTGTTTTGCCTCAAAACATGCTTGAAGAAGTACTTAGCCGAAGCAATACCAGCTGTTAATAACATCGGTGTCCACCAACCCCTTAATCAAATAGTTGCATTCACTAGTTTAGTATATTTAATAATAACATAAAAAGTCAAAAACATCTAGTTCCAACTAGTAAAGTATTGAGTACCTTCTCTTACTCAATTTCGAGATGGTAATATCAGAATCTCTGTTTGCTATGAGAATCTGTGACTTGCCATAATGTTGACAAGTGATTAAGCATTTGGTATGTATAGAAGGATACGGCATTTATAAAACGAAGTCTGTTTGATGAAGAAAATAACCTGAAAAAGATTTAGAAGACCTTTATTTTTGTCTACACAAGAAAAATCACCATTTATGTATGCATCTGCCAGGCCCAGATCGGCTTGAGTCATGACCTGAAAATCCAAAAATTCTTTATTAGGACACAAAAGGTCTCAGCACGAAAAAGCATAAACTAGGCCTTGTTTGTACGAGAGTCCTAAATAGTCTAATCCAAAGTGGGCTGAAGTCGCGTGTAAGTTGAGACAATACCTTCCAGTAAAACTCTGGACTATGGATCCTCAAAGTAACTGTTAGAGGACATCCTTTTGTGGTTCCCCCAAAGGCAAACATCGTGCCTCCTTCCTCTAATAAACTGCCAATCCCGAAAGCATAATTATTGCTACCTGATTCTCAAAAATGTTCCTCTAAGCAGTAAGTCATTAAGAACATTCTGCATTTCCGAATATCATTTTGTTGACAAGTAAATTCGCAAATTCTGTTCGAAGATATTAATGAACATGCGAGAGTGGACCACAATGACACTTAACACTTCTGAGGATCTACAGATGAGAAGATGTTGACTATGACGTTGTATCAAAGCAATGACACTTCAAACACTTCTGAAGATCTACAGAGAAAAGACAAGGAACTATGTACTCTGCAAGCCAATAGTTATCATGATAAGTACTAATATACTCACGTTACCAAGCCTGTAGAAATATAACGTCTGAGAAATCCAGTAACAAAAAAGCGTGCCCCAATTTCCTTGAGTGAAGGAACCATATGTCGAGGGTTATCAAGAACAAAATGACTTTGTCCCATCACTCCATGTGCAGCGGACATGCCTGCCTGCAAAGAAGTCCCTTAAGTTAAAATTAGCATACGCAACTTGCTCAGAGAGAGAGAGAGAGAGAGAGAGAGAGAGAGAGTCTATACCTTCAATCCATCCTCATGGAATCCATATCCTGAAAGAAGAATAAATGCTCAAGTTAGTCATGAAACATACAACTACAGTCCCTTGGCGACCTGAGTCCATACCAACAGATTTAAATTACAGCAACCTTATTAGCAAAGACCATCTCATCAATTTGGCCCAAGTGAGGACCTTCCTCGTCAAATTTAAACTCAAGAAAGATGGCAAGAACCTTGTAAGAATATTCTTTATTACATGCGTAGGAATATAATACTCTCAGCATTGCTAAAAAGCTGAGGTATAACAATCACTGGTGTATAGAAACTTTAACAGGCTCACCCTGGTATGCTCCGCAGAACCCAATTCCTCTTTTTCCTTGGATCTCATGTAGCTGAAGCAAAGCTTTCGATGCAGCAACAGATGGAATTGGATGGCCGGTGCACCACTTAAGTAATGTGTGTTCCGGTTCATGTGAAGGATTGAGAGTCATGAGAAATGGAAAATCCTTCTGATCCAGGTTCTGCAAATATATATAGACCCAATTAATTAAAAGAGCATCGGTCATGCTGAAACTGGTCAGAACAGAAAGGGACTTCTAGAGGCTCAAACACTGGAAATGTTCAATATGTTGTGGAATGAACCTCACCATGCTGCTAAAATTTTAGTAGTCGTTAACAACTTACATGCATATCAATCTACCCGAAAAATTGGTTTATGTACTCCATGAGAACTGCCAGTTTCACTTCTTTAATTTAAGGTGATATGTAGCATGCGTTGTTGCATGTAGTATGCATTCATGTAGCATGCATTGCAGCATAACGCATCCTGAAGGGCACAGCTGAATTAGACATAGAATGAGCAAAGCGCATTTGCCACACCTGAAGCACATCGAGCCAGTATGTCAAGCATACTTTATTTTCAGCACTTCCCAGAAAATTCCACGCACTCCACGCTGCTGAGTTTTTGGGCATGAAAGTTTTGTCATGATGAAGATAAATCTCGCTGCCAATAGAAAAATATATCAATGGTTTTGCATTCCGCAGTAGATATAGAAAGCAAAAAGAAGATTGCCATTTTTGAAATTTTAATTTTCCTTCCCCAAAGCAGAAGGCTTAAAGCAAATGTAATGGGCAACAACATCACCGTGAACATATTGTTCCGTACTACATTGACCAACTGTGCCTTTGTAGACAATTGGTTGTCCAGTAGTAGGTTTGCAGACACTAGTCGTGACATTATCCGAGAATGTGCAAGCTACAGGCTAACCAATTATACCTGTAGGCATATTTGAATGCACCAAGTACTCTTGTCTCATCATAAGTTGCTTGGTCCCCCAATATTCTCAGAGCATCCGGTGCATGGACGGCTACGATACACTTGTCATATACTTCTTCAGAACCATCTCCAGTTAAGACAATGCATCCTGTTCAATCTCTTTCTGTTAGCTGTTGGGGACTATAAGGATAAAAGAAGCATATTTTCCTGATGATTCTTGAATATACCTACTGTGACAATTTGTTTATCAAGTCCATATTGTTTGCTCTAGTTCCATGTCATGTGACAAAACAATGCCAAAAAGACGAGACCTAAACCGCAAGTACTTACCCTCATCACTAGTGGAGATGGATCGCACTTCACAACTTGGTCTTATTTCACACCCTTTACTCTCGAGCACATCTCTGACCTGAATTCACAAATATTTACAGTTCAATTTGTAGGGTTTCCAGAGAGAAAATTACGACCAAGCATGTCAAGTTTTCCATTTCGAACAATTATCATCACCTTATTGACATAAGAATGTGAGCGTCTTTGGACGGTTAGCCACTGAGGGCGGCCAAAAACCTGCGAAGAAAGCAACTTAAACAAAGAGTATTATGAGGACTGACTGATAGAGGTGGAAGGAAAGATTTGGCGATTGACTCATTGATTTGAAATGCCACCAACTTAAGTAGCAGAGAATTCATTGGTAGGACAACTGAAATGGCGAAACACAGTTTTATCATTTCCAATCAATCAGTAACCTTCTAGAGCCACATAAACTACCTGAAGCAGATGATGATTGCGGAAAAAGGACAGAACTAAGAAGGCTGAATTGCTCATGACTCCTTCCGAAGGGCAAGACCAGATTGAACCACAAATTGGGATCTATAGGAATATAAAATTAATTGGTGATTGCCATAGATCTACATTCACCAAACAAGCGAAGGACAGACTTTGTTATATGAGTAAAAGATCAAGGATATGACAGTGTGCAGTGATTCAACAATCTCACAAGGTAAGCCTTTTGAAATAATTCAGAGTAACCCCGTGACTTGATAAACTGTCCCAAAGTTTCACTGCGATCGATGTCCGGATTGCTCTCAAGTCCTTCTAGGTAACTGCAAAAATAAACAGGCATCAAACAGAGTGAATGCCTATGATTGTCCGGTTGTGCATACAAAAAGGATGCGAGAACTTGAAGATTGGCTTATACTTTATAATGCACTAGGCCCAACTTGTCACCTTGCAATGCCATGTACAATAATGCTACCTTCAGAATGAATATTCAACATTTCAAGACAAAATTTGATATTCGATCATCCTACCTGCTATAAAATGCATAAAATGTCCTAGAGTTTCCTTTCAAAAAATGATGTTATCATTGTTCAAACAGTTTATAATCTCATGTCAAAAGTGTAGCATATTGCCAAAAGCTTAGGCTTCAAGAAGTCACTCTCTTCACTGATATCAATCGTGACCAAGTCAGCTTGAAATAAAACTTCATTAATGATAATTCCTACTTGTAGTGGAAGTTCATTGGCAAGATTGCAAAAAAGATTAGCGGGAAATCTTTGGCACAAATGATTATGGTCACTATGATTGTTTTGAGCTGCAATCAATTCAGAGAACTAGAGACAGAAATACGATAACCTTCCAATATTGAGCACTAAAAAGACTTGATCTACCTAAGGACATCCTCCTTAAATTTGATGATTTCCCTGAGCATTTGCCAAAAGTAAGGATTCAACACATTTGTCTTTTGGGCAAACAAACTCGAAAGACCATTTCTGCTTCCCCATTCACAGCCTCGGCCTTTGTCTAAGCTGACTGAGAATGACATATCTGATATCTCCATTTCCACTCCAAGACTCTCAAACAACTCCATCATATTAGGGTATGTAACCTGCAGGAGACCCTTAATTCACGTTAGCATTAGAAGTTGCTCAAGACGAGCGATTCTTTATAAAGAAAATATGTTCTTTTTGAAGAAAATCACTTTTATGAGATGCCAAAAAACCATGATCTCAAAGTGACAAAATAAAAGATCAATAGCTTCAACTCTTGTTACCAATGACGTTCGCCATGCATTTGTGGTGTATTAAATCAATTTATACTCTTATACAAGATTCGATGGTTTAGCCTACTCATAGACATTTCAATGGCTGGCAACTTTTTTGGTGATGTGCCATGTATTGAGGATAAAAAGCCAATCGATAGCATATTCATCATTGATATTATACATGATAATAAACAAATTCTATCCATGCATAAAATAGTACCGATCACTGTAAGTAGAAAGAAAGAAATCTTCAACTCCCTCATGCAACACACTTAGGTTGCTTCTTTCCTCAGCGATTGAAATCGGATTGTCCAGGCCAACACATTTTTCGGCCTAGTGCCCAACTCTGGGTGGGAAAAGAACTAGACAGGGCATCGTTATGTAGCCCGACCAGATCATATCTATTTATTTTTATTCTCAATTACAAATTGATTGAACCTTTCTATCTTTATGTTTATATTCAGTTTGAGTATGGTGATGCACGTTGCTTTGATCATGTAAGACCTTTCTCTATAGTATAACTATCAACAGAGAAAGAAAGGGCGGTGCTATTTCTACTCCTATTTTGGCTAAGATACTCCTTTTTTCCAATTAACTTATCAAATACATCCTCTCTCTCTTCAATTTGTTATTTCCTTTTTTTATTAGGTTAACCCACAAAACTACACTTATTTCTATCATCTCTCTTATATTATTATTTTTACAATATAAATGTCAAATTAAACCAAACAATATCATGCATCTTATTATCACTTTGCCTAGAGGAGGAGGTTGTTAAATTTAATACATGATCTCATATTTTAAATCAGAGAAACACAGAAGGTTAGAAATTTCTAGATATAATAGCTTATGAAACTATAATTAATTGCTTTTTTTTTTTTTATCAAATAGTTTGAAGAAAACTTAATTTTAAAGTTGAAAATTAAAATTCAATCTAATTATCTAACAGATTTTGACATTGTGGATGTTTTTTGGCAATAAGTTTGTAGGTTTTTAAAGTTAAACATCATTGTTCTGTATATTTTAAATATGAGGTAGAAAAGTTATTTGCACCTTTAGACTCTAATAGGATTTTTTCAAAGGAAAGTTTTAAACATATTTTAAATTTTTCATCCATTTGATATCAGATTAATTCTACAATCGATATTAATTACTTTCTTCATTGTAGGAGTAGAATAGCAAGAAGTTTCTTTCTTTTTTCCCCCTTCTTTGTGTGCTTATGTTTTGCTAATATTTAGATATGATCTAAATATAAATATGTTTGACATTTGATCATGCTTATGAGAAATTAAACATTTTTCATTTCCATTTTTATCAATATTGGCTAGATAATTGAATGATTTAATTTTTTACTTCGAAATATAATTTCGCTCATACAGTATTTGATATAAAGAAGGCAATTAATTGTGTGTTCGTAAACTGTCACATATAGAAATATCTTATGATTGAAAATATGAGACCATAAATTAAAATTGACAACATTCTCTAGGCAAGGGATAAAAAGATGCATGGTAAAATGATATTTTGTTGGTTGTACTGGACCATATATATTGTCAAAATGACGAGAGAGATGATAAGTATAAAATCAGTTTTGTGGATTAGCTTGATAGGAAAAAAAAAACAATAAATTTGAGAGAGAGAGAGAGAGAGAGAGAGAGAGAGAGCATTTTGGTAAGTTAATCAGAAAAAAAGGAGTGCCTTGGCTAAAATGGGGATGGAAATAGCACCAATATATACATGCGCGTGCGCAAGAATGAGCATCATGTTCGGATAAAACCTTTAAACCATTTTATGCAGACAATGAAGTATTTAAAACTCTTGAATCACCTCATTGTTCCTAATTAAACGTGCCTATCTCCTTTCAACTTATAATAATCACACAGATGCACATATTCACTCTTTGAGACTATCCTCGTAATATAAGCATACCTAAATAGGTAAACTTAATATAATTTGATTTTTTTTATTAACAAGATCCTCATGTAAATAGGTTGGCTATTCTAATTGACAAATAACTTTCTGGGTTAATATCACAAAAAAATTAAAACTATTACTTGCGACAAATTTATTACAAACTAATTTTTTAATCACCCAAAATCCCAAACTCGTACACCTTTAACAAATTTACCATAAACTGATACACTTTTGACAAATTACTTTCTATTAGTTTCAGTTAAATTTTACGATCAAATTATTGAGTTGACTGACACGTGATAATTAATTGGTATATTAATTTGATATTTTACTTTCCGTTTGTCACAATTGTACCAGTTTTGTATTTTTTATGGTATTAATATAATTTAATGGAGTGTATATTTGTCACAAATATACAAATTTGGGGTTTTGGGCAGTCAAAAAATTAGTTTGGAGTAAATTTGTCATAGGTATACTAATTTAGAATCTTTGGTAGTCAAAAAATTAATTTGAGGTAAATTTGTCATAAGTATACTAGTTTAGGATTTTTTGTTGTATTAACCATAGTTTCTAATGCTTAGAACCATGATCTCAAAGTGACAAAATAATATATCAATGGCTTCAACTCTCGTTACCGATGACGAAATTGCATTAGTGGTATTTTTATTCAATTTATACTTCTAGACAAGATTCAATGGTTACAGCTACTCCAAGGCTTTTCAACGGCCAGCGAATTTTTGGATGATGTGTAATGTCTTGGGGGTAAAAATCAATGAACAACATATTCATCATTGATATTATTATACATGATAATAAGGGCGTGTTTAATAACTATTCTCTTCTTGAGAATAATTTTTATTTAGAAATGATTTTTTTTAATTCTAGGAATAATTTCTAAAATTTTGAAAGTGTTTAATAACTGTTTAAAATTTCTATTTCCGAGATAGAAATGTATTTTGTAGGATTCTTATTTTTTTTTTGTTTCTTTTAATTTTTAGTACTTTTATTATATTTTTCTTATCTTTTTTTCCCCATATTCTCTTCTTCTTCCTCCTTTGTGGCTAGTTGTTAGCCATAGTGGTGGCTGACGAGACGACTGGCTAGGTGATCTCTCATGGAGGCTCACCTGGCCGCAATGAGGCTTGGTCTCACTAAATTTGGGCAAGGCTGAGCCTTGTGGTGGCTTAATGAGGCCGAGCCTCGTGATGGCCTAAACGAGGCCGAGCCTTGTCGGTGGTTGAGCTTGGGTCGACGAGCCTCACCCAACCACGATAAGGCTCAGGCCAATGAGCCTCACTATGGCTTGACGTTGTCGGGCTGATGATGCTTTGGCGAGGTTGTTGGCCCTAGTCTACCTGGTTGCCAACCATGGTCGAGGTCGTTGACCAGCCAAAAAGAAGAAGAAGAAAAGGAAAGAGAATAAAAGAGAAGAGAAAACAAAAAAAATTATATTTGATTCAAGAAATTGTTTATGAGAGCTAGAAACAACTTTTTTCCGTTTCTTGATTCTATTCAAGATCTATTTTTGAGAACAAACAAAATGGATTTTTGTTCCCGGAAACAAAAAAATTCACCAAATAGATTTTTTTTTTTTTTTTTTGATTCCTAAGAATGAAAGAACAGAATCAAAATGTTACCAAACATGATGCATACAATAGTACCGATCACTGTAACAGAGAAAGAAATTTTCAACTCCCTAAGTTTCTACTTGTGCAACACGCTTGGATTGCTTGTTTCCTCAACGATAAAAATCGGACTATCTGTGCCAACACATTTTCCGGCTCAGCCCCAAACTCATGGGTTGGAAAAGAACTGGATGGGCCATTGTTACGAAGCCCGACTAAGGCCAGATCTATTTATTTTTATTCTAAGTTGGAAATTGATTGGCCGATTAAGTATGGTCATGCACGTTGCTTTAGTCATGTAACTCCTTTCTTTGTAGTATAACTATAAACATAAAGAAATCTCACTAGAGAATAAAGCAAATCTAACTAGACAAGAAACCGCTTTCTTCCTGCTCTAAACCTTGCCGGATTAGCAAGCCTAGAGAACTACCAAGGCCGTGATCGAGGTCTACTCCTATGCCCTAGGTCCAAAGTGCAAGTAGTGAGAAATTATTACCGATATCTACCGATATCTACCCAAAAAAATTAGTGGGTTGTCATGCAAGTTTCTTGTGAATCCGACCTAAGTTTATCGAATGATCGCTGGTGGGTGAAACTAGTTGAGCCTAGAGCTCTCATTCGCGTTGGATTGGTCTTCCAATCCTACGTTTTTCTTATAAAACCAAAATATAGTTCCATATCACAATCAATTCCACTCTATTCTCGTACTAAATCTACGATTAGAGATTGTTTGATTGAACTTCTAAAGCCAATAACTTTTTTCCCTTCAAGTAAAAGTAATATATTATTCCAAGTTTTGAATTGCTGTTGGAATGTCTCTTGAAACAAAAGAAAAACCACATCCTCAGTTGGCATATGTAACGTCTTGTGATCAATATTCAAATGTGTAGCTTGGAAGTGATAGTATGATTTACACATAGAAAGGACGTTAACCTTTTCTCCATAGAAGATTCCTTCCACTATGGTGTTTCTTGTCTTTCTCCATGCGAACTTGATCATTCGACCAGAGAGGACAAGAGGGAGTTCTTTCAGTGAACAAATTCATCACCTATTAAGATTCTAGATGCCTTTTAGAAGTATATGTTTGTGGATATTGAAATTTGCATGGTTCTAGAGATAATTGAACAAAAGAAGGAAGACCATCAATCATATGTTTCTTCTCACCACTACGCTAGTGTTAAAATGGAAATAAATGTTATGGAGACTAACAGACAGCAGTATACCTCTCACGAAAACCATTAATATCTATCTTATGGTGCTCTGGTCTTTAGATAAAGTTTTCTAATACACGGCAAATGGAGAGTATACTTACAAAATCAGCCCATCTTGTATTTAAGATTTGAGAAAAAAGATGCGGAATATATATGCCACAAATAATCTATTTACATCTTAATTTTTTAATCATTGGATTTGATGATTAATTTTGTAAAGTAGTTAGAAAGTTGGGTTTAAGAACAACACTATATATATACATACATATATATATATATTTATATATTCAAATGAGCAAGAACATTTTCATATTGACAACGAAGTATCCGAAACTCTTAAGTCGCCTCATTGTCCCTAGTTAAATATGCCTATCTCCCTTGAATCGATAATAATCATGCAAACGCACAAATACCCTGACTGAGATTATCCTCATAGCATAAGTATACCTAAATAGGGAAACTTAATATAATTTGATATTTCAATAAGCGAGAACCTCGCGTAAATAGATTG
Source organism: Eucalyptus erythrocorys (assembly GCA_014182555.1). Taxonomy (NCBI): domain Eukaryota; kingdom Viridiplantae; phylum Streptophyta; class Magnoliopsida; order Myrtales; family Myrtaceae; genus Eucalyptus; species Eucalyptus erythrocorys. Next base: position 38,477,880 of record CM024604.1, read on the forward strand.
GCTCGTGCATTCAACAAAATAATTACTGATGCTTAGAACGACACGTACATACCCATGTTACTTGAAACAGAAAGTTCCTTTTTTTTTAAACATCATCATCATTTGCAATTCTTTTCAATATTAAATATTTGAATTAAAAAACTCCAAGAACTAAAATGAGACCCAATCATTTTCAGAGCCTGCAATTTTTTTTTTTTTTTGGTGACGTCGCAGGGGTGCGGCGCTTCTCAATCATTTTCAGGGCCTTTATTTTTTGTTTCCTTGGCTGACGTTGCAGGGGTGCATCCCCCCCGGCTCTCCAGCGGAAGCCCTTTTTTTTTTTTTTTTTTTTTCAATCCTATGTTTCTTCTTATAAAACCAAGAAATAGTTCCATATCACAATCAATTCCATCCTTCTCGTGCTAAATCTACGATTAGAGTATGTTTGATTCAACTTCCAAAGCCAATAGCCTTTTCCCCTTCAAGTGAAAGTAATATATTATTCCAATTTTACCCACCCCTTGATGGCAGAGATGGTGGAGTTGCACACTAGCCACCCGCAAGGCTAGAGTTCAACTCCCCATCTTGTCATTTGTGCGACTTACCGGCGACCCGTGGGAGGTGGGTCCTTGCGGGTCGCCCTAGGTTTACGCCGCTGGCTACCGGCTGTACGGTGCTTCCCGAATCACCAATATATATATAATTCCAATTTTTAATTTGCTCTTGAAATGTCTCTTGGACCCAAAAAAAAAAAAAAAAAAAAAAAAAACCAGATCCCTTTCCTCAGTTGACATATGTAACTTCTTGCGACTTAATATTCAAATGTGCAACCATGGAAGATTCCTTTGACCATGCAATTTGATCGTTCGACCAGAGAGGACAAGAGAAAGTTCTTTCAGTGAACAAATTCATCATCTACTAAGATTGCATATGCCTTTTGGAATCATATGCTTGCGGATATTGAAATTTGCATTGTTCTAGAGATAATTGAACAAAAGAAGGAAGACCATCAATCATATGTTTCTTCTTACCACTATGCTAACGTTAAAATGGAGATAAATGATATGGAGAATGATGGACAGCAGCATACCTCTCACGAAAACCATTAATATCTATTTTATGGTGCCTCAGTCTTAGGAAAAAGTTCTCCAATACACGGCAAATGGAGAGTATACTTGCGAAATTAGCCCATCTTGTATTTAAGATTGGAGAAAAAAGATAGGGAATATATATGCCACAAATAATGAATTTATGTCTTAGTTTTTTAATCATGGAATTACATTCGACGATTAAATTTCTAAAGTAGCTAGAAAGTTGGGTTAGCAACGACACTATGCACATATATATTCAAATGAGTAGGACATGTTCAAATAATAATTTGAACATTTTTATATTGACAACGATCACCTCATTGTCCCTAGTTAAATGTGCCAATCTCCCTTGAATTGATAATAATCATGCGAAAGCACAAATTGACTTACCGAGACTATCCTCATAACACAAGCATACATAAATAGGAAAACTTAATATAATTTAATATTTCAATAAGTGAGATTCTCGCATAAATAGATAGGCTAGTCTAATCAACAAAATAACTATCGATGCTCAGGACAAAAGATACGTGCACGAGTTACTTGAAACCAAAAGTTTGTTGTTTTAGACATCACCATCATTCGCAATTCTTTTCAAAATTAGATACTTGAATAAAAAAGTCCAAGAACTAAAATGAGACCCAATCATTTTCGGAGCCTCTAATTTTGTTTTTTGTGTTTTTGCTGACGTTGCAGGGGTGGACCACCTCCAGCTCTCCTGCGGAAGCCCTTTTCCATATAACAATCCCCTCTATTCTCGTACTAAATCTACGATAAGAGTTTGTTTGATTGAACTTCAAAAGCTTTCTTTTTGCCCTTTAAGTAAAAGTAATATATTATTCCAATTTTTAAATTGCTCTTGGAACGGTTCTTGGACCAAAACACAATCCTTATCCCCACTTGGCATATGTAACATCCTTTGACTTGTTGTATCAATATTCAAATGTGGTAGCTTGGAAGTGACAGTATAAAGGACGTTAAACTCTTCTTAAATTAATTTGCAACCGTGGAAGATTCCTTCCACCATGCTGTTTGTTGTCTTTCTCGACATGAACTCGACTTTCAACCAAAGACGACAAGAGAGAATTCTTTCAGTGAACAAATTCATCGCCTATTAAGATTCCATATGCCTTTTGGAATCGTATGCTTGTGGATATTGAATTTTGCATTGTTCTAGAGATAATTGAATAAAAAAAGGAAGACCATTAATCATATGTTTCTTCTTACCACTACGCTAGCATTAAAATGGAAATAAATGGTATGGAAACTGTCGGACAGCAGCGTCTCATGAAAACCAAGATTGAAATTAAACGTATGCGCGTCGAGAAAGGCACTGTGACTTTCTAAACCTGCACATGGCAAATAGAAAGTTACCTTTTCTTATTGCCTGCGCACCTCCCTAAAACCCCAACTTAGAAAGTTGCTCTATCTGTCACTATAGGGAAAAGAGGTCGAACAAGGGCGATTTGAGTAATAACGAAGAAAAGTCACTCTATCTGTCACCAGATGTTTGGCTCCTGACATACTAGTTCTATGTTTTGCTCTGAGCAGAGAGGACTAAAAAAAAAAAAAAAAAAAAAAAATGGAGGAAAATGCAGTGGAGATAATGGTGGGCAAAATGTAAAAGAAGAAGAGATCAACGGAAACGGAGAGTTGCAGACTTACACGATTGAAGACCATGAAGCCGAGGTCCAGGTCGACACCGTTGAATGAGACGGTCTTGGCATGGCCGCCCAAGTAATCCTCCTTCTCATACACTACCACCTTCGCTCCTCCCCTCGCTGCCTCGTAGGCTGCCGCGAGCCCGCTCACGCCACCCCCAATCACTCCCACTTTCATCTTCTTCCGAATCTTTTCTCAATAGATATCTAATCTCGATTCCAAAGAAAAAGGAGGAAAAGAGACAGTTTAATGAATGCCAATGCAACCTCTCGTCTAGGGTTAAGTTGAAAAATTTTCTGCAGTGATTAGGGGCACTTGTGAAAACGCATGGAAGTGGAACGTGAGGCAAAACAAGAAAATGGATTACTTTTCGGAAAGAAATACACAACGCATAGGGAGTGCGCGAAGAGGAGAAGAATGCAAGAACTTCCAGTAGATTTTCTTTCTTTCTGGAGACATGAATTCAGGAACTTCCAGTAGAGAAGAAGAATGCGCCAGAATTTTCTCTACTTTCTAGGCACATTCCCAGAGAACTTTGTCCCCGGATAGAGCGAGAGATTAGAAGAAGACGAAAACGTTACCTTAAAAAGGTGTTGCAAGAGAATAGACTGGTGCTTGCACCCCCTCAAATATCTCCTACTACTGGTTTTATCAATCGCCAATGGCAGCTCTTATTCTTATACTCTCTCTCTCTCTCTCTCTCTCTCTCTCTCTCTCTCTCTCTCTCACTCACATACACAATCTGTCAATTGCAAAGATAGGAGGATGAGCAATTTTAGAGAGAGAAAGAGCGAGACTGATTCTTGATCTTATTTTACCCAGTTCAACTTGACACTGATGTAAAATGTGTGAACAAGTGCCCTATAATATAGAAATTATTAGCGCATCTGAAATTTTTTGAACTATTTGACTTAGTAGATCTCTTATATAAAAAGGTGTGCCCTCATAATAATTTGTTCTCATGCACAACTCTACATAAGTTGTTAAAATATATTGCAAGTTTAAGGTTGTCAAATAAATATAAAAAATTAAAGCGTGCGAGCTCGTATCGATAAATAAAGTCCAAGTAGGACTTTCGTGATCATCTGCGTTTTTGTACGCTGGCCGGCCTCTCTACATTAGATGCTCTGCATGCAAAAGGGCAAGGAAGAATGGAGACAAGGAAAGCAGCAGAAAGAATTTGCGTGTTTGACTCTCATGAAGCTACAATTATTGAAGTAAACATGCGCAAACTCTTCAGTTTCAAAAGAAAGTCCTTCACTAGCTTCTCAACAAATGAAGAGGGACCCTTTCTTGTTGGCCACACCCTGTAGCCAAAAGTGAAGTGTAAAATTCTTGGCAAAGAATTTTTTTTTCATCTTGGAAAAGTGACGATGGTAGACTAAAGGGAAATAAATAATTGAAGGGAGAGGAAGGAAGGGCCCTGTGCAAGGACGGCCATAGTTTTCTTTAGAATAGATGATTCTTTGTTCATCCAAGAGGGGGCCTTTGCAACTCGATGAAGCAAAATGTACACAAAGTGTCGACACGTCATGGAATGCCAAACTGACGGCAGCGATGACGATGATGGTTCTATCACTCCCCAGTGGCAGCTCTCATTCTTATATTCTCTTACGTCATGGAATGCCAAACTGACGGTAGCCATGACGATGATGGTAAGAAAAATATTTTTGTTTTACGGCGTTCATTTGGCAGCTTTGATCGGACATCAAGGTGCTTTTTTTTTTTTTGGTGAATTGATATAAATTGCATTTTCTATTGGCAAGTGGTATACTGTGCAGTTTCTAATTGGTATTGCTAAACGTGCTAGTGATGGTCCCTATTTTGCAATTCTTTAATGCTTTTATTTTGTTTTCTGTGATGTATGTTTTGTCGTTTGGGGCCAATTTACTTATTTATGTTTTGTTTTTGTTAGAAGAAAGTCGGCGGAAGACGACTTTCCTCTATTCGATGCACAATCAACAATTTATCCGGGAATGAACGTTGAATTGTGAACGAATCACGAACAAAAATATTTCACATTGGTTTGAATATAATCACGAGGAAAGCATCTGATTTTCACAGCGTAAATACCAATTATTCTCTTAAATAATAAATGGAACGCATTCTTTTTGTTTTGATGGAAAGGGGGACAAGAAAATGAGAACTTTTTTTTTCTTTCCTGAGCGTACATTTTGCCAACACACTCAATGGTTCTCTTCAGGAGTCTTTTATATGACTCCCTCAAATCCTTTCAAAGGGTGTCTTTCCACACAGCATATCAAAATGAAAAGGTGCGTTTTTATCGCACCCCATCATGGACGTACTAATTAATTATAACATCTCTAACTATGACATGATGAGTTTGATAGCGTTTGACCAAGAATATAAGGCATCCAACATTTATCAACTTTACAAAACAACTCATATTGGCAAGTAAGCCGTGCGACCAGTGAATACACTTGCACTTAAGAGCTCAAATTATGCATCTGTTAGGGATGAAATAATAGCTACAACCTTAAAAAGAAATAAATAATTGATATCTCATAGTGCCTCAAACATATTTTGTTACATCAATCCAAGTATACCTATCTCTTAAAGGCTATACTTGACTATTCTAAAATATTCAATGTATTTACAATCATATTAACAACCACATAAGGCGATATAATTGGTCAACCAATATATACATATGATAGATGTAAAACAACGATAGTCTTCCTTCGCACTCATGTCTCTCTCAATTTTAGAACAATTGCTTTCCTAGACACATCCCATAAAGCCATATCTATTCATGACCACTGGTAACATGTTAAAGTAGCAACATTGATCTTTTACTTCGAGAATATAATTAGAAGTAACATAGGGCACAAAATAAGGTAAATTATAAATTACCTTAAGGGCTCACACGATGAGTAAATAGGAATAATTTCACTCACATTCCCTTATTGGTCATACAATGCACATGTAGTATGAATTACATGCTATAGTGGATTTCTCTTTCTATAAGAGCATATGTCATTTATTAAATATATCAACTATTTGGATCTTTGCCTAAACTTACTCATGTGCTTCTCATGTACTCAAGTTTAGCTCCAGTGCTATATTAGCTCGCTTTCTATAGTGCCCAATTAAGTACTCACATCCGACACCTTTCAAGCGTACATAATTGTGGGACTATCATGTTCAATCTTTTTATAAACAAATCACAGACCTCATCTTGACTCCAGTCAAGGCGACATATTATTTTATATACTAAACTTGCTCTTTAGCATTTATTTATACATAACGTCTTATCTCAATGTGTTAACTCTAGCACTTGAGGTGATTGCTCTTGTGAGTGAGCCAATCATTGCCTACCGATATACTTTCCAATAATATATGTGTATTTGTACTAGTCTCATAATAGATTTGTTCTTATTGATAATATATCAAGTCATTAATAAACAAACAATTATGATACATATGTCCAAATACATTAACCAATGATCCTCTACAATAACACATATCACATTCTACGTAATCCTATTGACATCCTGTGGGTCAATAATATGTCTCTAGGAACAGCCTTCGTAAATGGATCATCAACCATTTTATTAGTTGATATATATTATAGGATCACTTCTTTCTGCACTATTATATCTCTCATGAAGTTGTTCATTATATCAATGTGCTTCATCCTTCCATGATACTTGGGATCTTTCACATAGACAATGGCTATTTGACTATCGCAATAAACTATCATCAGTCTTGGAACCTCAATGACAGTGGCTAAATTTTCTAAGAAACGTTTTCACCATACTGCTTTTTGCATTGTAGCAGAACATGTAATAAATTTTGCCTTCATCGTAGACAAGGCCGTGCATATCTATTTCTTGTTATTTCAAGAAATTACACCTCCATTGAGTTAGAACGCATATCCAGAAATTGATTTACGCTCATTGAGGTCTCTATCCCAACCAACACCTGAATAGCATAATAGGCGTAAATCATTCCCTTGATAACAAAGTGGATAGTTCATGGTGCCTTTTAAGTATCTCAAAATTCTCTTCACTACTTTCTAGTGTGCTTGATTGGGATTTGATTGATATCGGCTCACCAATCCCACGGCATAACATACGTCGAGTCAAGTATACATCATAGCATACATCAAACTTCTGACTGCACTAGCGTAAGGAATAGTTTCCATTACTTTAATTTCTTCTGAAGTCTTAGGATACATCTTAGTACTCAGGCCTTTCACCTTGCATGATGAGGGTATGAATGGGATTACAGTGCTGCATATTGAAACACTCAAGAATGCTTGTTATATAAGACTCTTGTGATAAAGTAAGGAGTTTCCTTGATCGATCTCTTTCGATCTTAACTCCTAATATATAAGCAATTTCTCCCATGTATTTCATTTCAAAATTAGAGGACAATCATTTTTTTTTTTTATATGTTGATAACCAAAACCTTGTCATTTCTAGCCAATAGAATATCGTCTACATAAAGTGATAAAATCACAAATTTATCTTCAGATCGCTTGACATATATACAGTGATCTTCTTCGATCATTGTGAATCTAAAAGTTGTTATGGCTCGATGAAAACGAAGATACCACAGTCTAGATGATTGCTTAAGGTCATATATTGAGTAATAAAGCTTACAAACTTTATGCTCTTGATCTTTAGTTATGAAACCTATTGGCTGCTTTATATAGATTTCCTCATCTAGTTCTCCATTTATAAGTACTGTATTTACATCCATTTGATGTAATTCGAGGTCTAGATATGCAATGATGGTTAGGATAAGGCGTATTGAGGCAAACCTTACAACTAGTGAAAATGTTTCCTCATAGTCTATACCTTCTTGTTGAATATTACCTTTCGCCACAAGATAAGCCTTATACTTTTCAATCGATCGATCCACCTTTCGCTAATCTGAAAAACCCATTTTTTTTTTCCAATGGCCTTACGATTGGGTGGTAGATCAACTAAGTCCTACATGTGATTTTCCCTCGTTGACTCCATCTCATCTTCTAAAGCTTTTCTCCATTTTTCCTTATCAGAGAATGAGAGAGCCTCTTGAATAGTCTTAGGCTCGGCATCGCCTTTTTGAGTAATCATAAATGCCTCCCATTTAATCTCAAAATGATAACAAGGAATACTTTTATGATTACTTTTACATAACTGAATTTCTCTTGAATTCAATTCGTTAGGTGATGCAACATTTCCACTAGATTTTGTATGTTGAGGTAAATCTTCATTTCCCTCTACAACATTAGTGGGTGTGTTATTAGGATCTTTCATCTCATATAATTGGAAGTTCTTATCAATCTCACCTCTACTAGAAAAATTGTTCTCTAAGAACGTGACATTTCGTTACTCCATTTTGGTCATACTTCCATTAGTTTATTCACCTATGAACACGTACTCTTTGGAGTATTCTGAATATCTTATAAAGATACATTTATTCTCTTTAGGTTCTAATTTGCCATATTTATGAAGAATCATAAACATAAGCTGCACATTCCATGGACATAGAATACTTAAGTCTGATTTTCTACCAGTTCATAATTCATAAGGGGTGGAAGTGATTGATTTTGAGGGCACTCGGTTAAATACATAGGCAACAGTCAATAACACATCTCCCAAATAGGAGATAGGTGAATTTGCTTGCGCCATCATAGACCTAATCATTTCTAATAGGGTTCTATTCCTTCTTTCAGCTACCCTATTTTGTTATGGAGTACGAGAATAGTCAATTGTCGTACAATTCCCTTTTCTTCACAAAGAGCCTTGAATTGCTCAGATAGATACTTACGTCCGTGATCAGTTCTCAATGCCATTATTGTTTTGTTAAACTAATTCTCTACTATCGCTATATATCGTCTAAAGTAGTCAAATGCTTCTAACTTATGGGAGATTAGAAAGACATAACCGAAGCACGTGAAGTCATCTATGAAAATGATGAAATTTGAGGCTCCGTGCCTTGCCCTCATGTTCAAAGGACCACAAATGTCAGAATGTATGATTTGCAATAGAAATTCGGCTTTAGTTCATTTACCAAATGGCTTCTTAGTTGCTTTTCCCGCTAGACAATGTTCACATACAGGTAGATTAACATCAGTGAGTAACCCTAAAAGGCATTCTCTAGCTAATCTTTGCATTTTTTGTAACCCAATATGACCTAATCTAGCATGTCAAGTACTTGCATCAATGTCAACATTTCTAGAAGATGCAATTAAAGAAAAAACAACCATCGACATTAATATTATTAATCATAATCAATGTCTAACACTATAAAACTATTCAATATATGACTTGAACCATAATAAATTGTTCAAAATAAAATGTCAACACAATCACCATAGAAATTCAATATATAACTTAGGCTAAAAAAAAAACAATTGCGAAGGCCAAGTTTCGTTGAATATCCGGAGCATAGAGGACATCATGTAGGAATAGACTTTGACCATCACGTAAAATTATTTTACTTGCCGATATCCTTCATTTCAATTCTTGAGTTATTCTCAACATATATTCATCTTTTTCCAGGCTATATCTGACAATACTTAACAAATGCTTCTCAGTCTCTAGATACGTGGTTTGTTGCTCGTGAGTCCATATGAGCAATGCTATGTGTGGGTGCTATGTGTTAAATTTGATGGTGAGTCTCCTTAACTTACTTGGCAGATAAACCCCCAAACTTATATTTCAAGGCAACCCACATTGCTTGAGCTTTATCATAACTTTCAAACTCACACATGAGATCATCTTGCATAAAGCTCAGCAACATAATGCGAGCAATGCTAATTTTCTTCTTCCAAGTTTGATAAGCTTCTAGATTTCTTTTGTGTTTAGTTGAAGTTCCATACTCAGGTTCATCTATGGTATGGTTGAGGGTTTCCAAAACCTTTTACTTCTCAAGAATGTACTAAACCTTTCGGTGCCAAATACCATAATTGTCACCGTTCAGCTTCTCACCCTTATTGAGGTTAGCCACAATGATCTTGGATGCCGAAGTCATAATCAATTGCTATAACACATTGACATAATAAATGCAGAATCAATACTAGCACACTTTTAATAGTAACACACATATTTAATTTGCAGAAAAAACAAACTAAATTAATGATAATTTAACAGAAGACACAGAAACAAAAATTCACTATATTCCCAATTAGCTCATATGTTCGATTGTTCTATTATCATCAATTAGTTTAATTTGTGCAAATTTTAAATTCTAGGTAAGAACTCATTCGAATTCTACCAACCTATGAACTCCCGCTAGAAAATATAATTATATGACATCACGTCATTTCTACATTTTTCCATTAACACAAAAGTATAGCATGATGTGAACCAATGTGAAAAAAAAAAAATCATGCTGCAATTACAATTAAAACCACAATTCAACATGTAAAGAAAAAATAAGGATTTCCTACCATTATTCGAATTTTCTTGGAATTAGAAAATTACAAGTATATTAAACTATATACATGCTACCATCGAACCAAGATCTACATAGCACATATGATATCATTTTCATATAGGCTAGCTACTGTATTTCCTAAAACATAAGAAAATACAAGTTAAAAATGAATAAACTATGCATTTATACCCTAAAAATACGCGTACTTAGGGTTGCTTACACATTTTTATACCTTTAAAAAACTCAAAAAAAAAAAATAATAATTATACCATAGTGTAGAGCACATCCATACGAACCAAACGTCACCGACCACGCTCCAATCAAAGCTCTCACGTGGCCACACGCGTCGCTTGAGTGTGCGGCGCGTATGGTGCACACGCCAGCGATCCTCAAAGGATCCTGACCAGTCAGACCCGTTTGACCAACGAATCGGTTGACAGGTCAACGGATCAGGTTAGATCTCGAACGGGTCATGTCACAGGTGTTAGCTGGGTTCACTCCTACGTGGAGGAGACCCAATGAGTTGCAAGCCTAAAAAGGGCTTGAGCCCATATAATAAGTTATATGAGGAAACATGGTTTCTCACTATCTATATAAAGTGATAGTCGCAAAAGGAAATAGTAACAAGAGAAAAGAGAAAGCAGAAAATGGGGGTTGAGGCAATATCTGATTTACATCAAGCTGGCGTTGGAGGTCGATTCGTGGTCCGATTAAGCTGAAATTATGTCAGCATGTTCGTGGCGCAATCTTCTCGAATCTGAACGGTTTGATTTTCATTTGAAGCTGCCTACATCAAGTTTTTCGTGGATTGATCAAAACCTGCGTTTTTGGTCAGATTTATCCTTAATCTCTTGTGAAGTTTATGTGTATTGCCAAGAATTATGTTCTTGAGGTCTTTGCTGCTATGTACCTCTAGTATTTGCTAGAGAAGAATAATTTTATTGATAGTGAAGAATTTTGGGTGGACTCCGGTCCCGTGATTTTTTATCTTCTCACATCGAGGAGGTTTTCCACGTAAAAAAATCGTCTTGTGTTCGCGTGCTTGGTATTTATTTATTCTACTATATCGATTCCTATTAGGTTTACACAAGATGGGAGATTATTTTATTCCGCTGCGTTGATTCAATATTGTTCGAATTGTTATCGTTCTCCCATCAGAGTGGTATCAGTGCATCAGGTTATTGCTTGATTTCTTTGCCTTGTGTTAAACATGGAAACGAATACGAGTAGAATGATTATACTGAATGGTTCGAATTATCATATTTGGAAAGGGAAGATGGAAGACCTTTTATATGTGAAAGATTTTTATTTGCTCGTATTTGCTGAGGAGAAATCAGAGAATAAAACTAATGCTAAATGGTCTATATTTCATCGTCAAGTGTGTGGTTATATTAGGCAGTGGGTGGATGATAATGTTTTGAACCATATTATTGAGGAAACACATGCATGCAGTTTATGGGATAAGCTCGAACAGTTATATGCTCGAAAGACTGGGAATAATAAGTCATTGACGCCTAATTTTTGATTTTATTTTTGGGATATTAATTAATTTTATTACTGCTTTCATTTTATTTTATTTTGATAAAAACCAGAAAAACTAAAAAAAGGAAAAAACGTAAAAAAATCGAGAAAAACAGAAAATGGAAGAAAAAACAGAAAAAAACAGAAAAATAGAAAACAAAAAGGAAAAGCGGCCCGAAGGGCCGCGGGCCCAAAGCCCGCGGGGCCGCCCGACCCAGCGCCTGACCCGTGGGCATCTTCTTCCCCGCCCGACTCCGTGCGCAGGACGCGCAGGCGGGTGCGTCGCCGGAGAAAGCAGGGCAGACGGCAGCAGTGCGAGCAGCGGAGCACGTGGGGGAGCAGAGGGTGGCCGGCCGACGGGACGCGTCGGATGGGACGCCGGTTCGGCCGGCTGGAGCCGCGGCCGTCCCCCCCGGTCGAGCCCTCGTCGACCGGCCTCCCGCGGCCTATAAATAGGCCCTCTCCCCCTTCGATTTCAGGACAGAGAGCAACGGCAAGGATCTGGGGTTGCAGATCCTCGAATCCTCCTAGCTGAGAGACTTCAGACAGGGGGGCCGAGGATGAGCAACACCAGATCTGAGGTCGGCCGGCTCCGAGAGAGAGAGAGAGAGAGAGAGAGAGAGAGAGAAGCAGGGGCCTCGTTGTCTTCGCCGCCGCCCTCGTCGCGCCACCGCGAGCAGGTATACCCACGGTGACGTCGCTGTCGCCGTCCCTCTCCCAGCCCAGCCGTCGCCTCCACCATCGCCGTTCTCGCCATCGCCGTCTTCGCGATCCCTTCGGCGCCCCCAATTCGGAACCCTAGGGTTCCCAATTTTCCGGGTCACGATCCCGGGTCGCCGGGTCGGACCCGGATTGGGAACCGGGTAGGGTTCTGCGAAGCATAGGGGCGGCCAGGAGCCGGGTCGCGAAGTGGGTCGGGCCGGGTCTGATATCCGTGAAACGGCGTCGTTTCACATTTTGCAGGAAGTCGGGTCGTCGTCGGGTCGGGTCCGGGTAGAGCCGCTAGAAAAACGGCGCCGTATCGCCTGACGAACCGGGTCGTGGAGCGGGTCGAACGTGTGACCCGCGGGTTGCGCACGACCCGTCCTCTCCACGGCGTCGTTTTGCGAGGAGTCGAACGGCGTCGCTTCGTGTATCGCTACGGCGTCGTTTCACGCCGAATGGGAGCCGGGTCGTCCGAACGGGTCGTCGGGCCGGGTCGAGCATCCACACTCGGCACGACGCCGTTTTGGCTTCTCGCCCCAAAACGCGGCTCCCATCCGCGTTTCGGGTCGGCACGGGGCGATCCGACCCATGGATCCGACCCGGGTCGGTTTTTTAAATATTTTTATAATATTTTATTTTCAAAATATATTAAAAATCATTTTAATTTCAAAAAAATCAAAAAATGTTTTAAAAATGTTTTATTTCTCAAAAAAATCAAAAATCAAAAATCAAAATAAAAATAATATTATTTTCGGAAAATACTTAAAATACAAAAATATTTTATTTTCCAAAAATCAAAGAAAATCAAAATATTTTATATTTTTCGAAAATCCAAAAATATCAAAAAATCCCAAAAAATGCCAAATTCCCTAAAAAGCCCAAAATTTTCGTAGAATGCCAAAAAGACTTGTATTTTCCCATAAAATACCCTAAAAATCCAAAAATCCCTTTTATGTCAAAAAATGAGGAAAATACCCAAAAAAAAAAAATGTGATTTTTCCTAAAATGCATGGAAAATCCCCAAATATCCAAAAAACCTTAGAGTTTAAACAAGATTAGGTACCGAAAGGGAATTAGTGATTAACTAGTGTAATCAAGTCCTCGATCCTAATTTCTCTCGGTTACGCAGAGTAAGTATTTCTCCCGATACTTTGCTTGGGTTTCTAATCAACCTACCCTAAATTGATTAGTGGCGACTCCGTTTTAAAAATTAATTTACAAACCAAATATTTTAAAGTCGTGAATTGCGTACTTGGGAGAGTCCAGGCTTTAATTAAATCCAACCAAGCCATTAGCCTCCTTAAGCGCTCGTACCCGATCCGGCCGGGCGCCCTTGAAAAAAGGGGTCGCGACAGCTTGGCGACTCCGCTGGGGACTTTGAGGACTTAGGCCATATTTATCTTGTTTAAATTCTTTACTGACTTAGGTTTTTTTTCTTTGTACAGTTCTTTAATTTAAGAAGTTTATTTTAATCTTGCTTAAATTAAATTATCTTGTGATTATAAATTGTTGTGCATGCTTTACTGTTTTAAACACTACACATGGCACACACAACCCGGCCGCCAGACCTGGGCCGCCATAGGATTTTTAGGATGGTGTTAAGAAAGATACGGCCTCAAAAGCGAGACTGCCATGTAGAGGTTGCCTTTCTTTTCCCCGAATTTCTTAGCCGAGGTTAAGAGGGTACGCTGCTAACGCGAGACAGCGACCGGCAGATGCCCTTTTAATTTCATCAAGCCTTCTGAGTTAGAAATCAAGCTGCACATCTCATGTGCATGTCTTTGTGCTTGTCATTTTACTTAAGAGCAAAGTAATTTATTTACTTTTCACTCAGTCTTTTTTATTGGCCCATGGCAATTTAGGATAAACTTTTCAAAATACCGGTTTATATGCAATGGGGGAAGACGACATCCAGTTTATTCATACTCCCAAGGCAGAACTCATCGATGGTGGGGTCGGTTGGATCGGCCGCCCGAAGAAATAAGTAAAGGACAAGCTCGGCCACCTCCTTTCATTGATCCGACTTACTTGTTCACCCCGAAGTCATACAAGGCATTGCACATTTCTGGTGCCCAAGGACGCTCACCTTCATGTTCGGTAGGTTTGAGCTAACCCCGACCTTGGAAGAATACAGCGTCATCACTGGAATGCCCATTGGGAAAGAGTTGGTCAAACCTCGATAGGTGTCCTCCCATGGCGCAGGCTAGCACGATTCTTGGAAATTCAATTCTATGTCATGGAGCAAATCCTCAATGATAACGATAATACTTGCCCTTTGGAATTCTTGAATCAATGTTTTCAAAACCAATCCATGACCAAAAGAAGTGAAATTTTCCTCCTAGCATTTTTCGGGCTCATCATTTTCCCCCACCGAAGAAATGCCATAAGTCCTAAAATGGTTTGGATTGTCAATCAAATTTTGGGAGGGGCCAATTATGCCAACATGATTTTAGCCGAAACCTTCCTGTCCTTTAACCGTTTTAAAGACAACACATAAAAGATCATGCGAGCTTCCCCCGAAATCTTGCAAGTTTGGTTCTTTTCTCATTTAAGCAAATACCAAGGCAGCATGCGAACATTTGAAGCAAATACTTCTGAGCATCCATTACAAAAATTCATGGTTTTAGGACCTCACATTCCTAATCATACCAGTTTGCATTGGGTCGATTTCCTGAGAAATCCAGCTCCTGAGACATTCCAGTGGTGTGCTGGTTGGTTCCATGAAAAGAGGGCTCGCTTTGCCTACAGACGCACCCACCTAATCCCATTGCTTGGCTGGACTGGCACCGTTCCCTATTACCCATTTCGAGTGGCACGACAATTTGGAGCCCTGCAAGAAGTCCCACCACGTTCCGTGGGAAAGTCCCCCGGTCCTCTTCAATACAAACCATAATTACACATTTGAAATCTCCACTTGCGAAGAGACCTGGGACAAATGTCATCGCAAAAGGATTGTGGCACCTGAAGGACTCGAAGGAGAAGAGAAAGCCCATCACGCCTCTGCAGCCTACATCCACCATTATCACATCTCAAAAAGGCACAGGCCATCAGTCCCTCGATCTATCAGAGAGATCGGCCCTCACGAGCAAATTGACCTTATGCAAACGATACGGGATTAAGCCGGATACTCAGCTCAGAGACAGTCCAAGGAAGCAAGCAAAATGGTCGTCAAAGACCCCCGTCGCATATGTAGTCGTGTCCCTTTAGTTTTGAGAAAACCTTGTCCCATTGTCTCGGGACTTTTTCTTTAAATGTCTAGCACTTCGTTCTGTCATTTCAATTCCTAAACGTTAAGAGTCTGTAAAGCCCTCTTTTGATGAATGAAAAATAGACCATTGCCATGGGTCAATCTTTGCTTACTCTATGCTTATTCACTGTTTTCACCGCAATAGGTAATCATGAATTATCAACTGTCAGCCACCCGCGATTGGCCCCTCATGATAGGGTCCGATCAGAAGGAAGTGCGAAATCGCCTCGCCCACATTGAAGATGGCGTAGGGCAAATGTCCATCGCCCTTCAACAGCTCTCGAGACAGATGAAGTCCACTCAAGATGAACCCAACTCTGTAATTAGCACTGTCGTAACCCCTGCAAATGTGCTAAGAACTAGCCAATACTATGAACAATTCGAAAAGATCATGAAAAAGTTAAGCCAGCTACAGGGGCAAAATCCCGTCGACTTATCTGACTACTCCAACTTCGAGATCCTTGAAAAGTTCAAAGCGCATGAGTGCGAAGAGTATGCTGATACCCCCTGCCCAGAAACCTACCTACAGGCCTATCTGGTCCGAAAGATGATTCAATCATACCAGTCGAGCCTAACCAGTCCTGCTTTGTGATGGTACATCATCAGAAAGATTAATCCTCTCAAAACCTGGAAGGAACTAATCCATGTCTTTTACCAAGAATATGACATCGGCCCTAACATGGCCCTGCCCTACAAAGAATTAATGACCCTGGGACAAGAGAGGCTACTAATTGCTGAGGCAGGAAAGAAGTGTAGCGATGAAGCCTTGCATAATGAATGGACAGTTGAACAGTATCCGGCTATTGAAAAGTTCACCACTAGGAAAGGCAAGGAACCTTTGTATGAGATCACAAGTTTGGAACCTGTTCAAGACTGGGGCATGACAGAACAACTCCCCAAGCTTACTCCAAGAGCCAGGGTCCAAAGAATACCAACCCCTATCAACCTGGAAAGTGACTCGGACAAATAAAACCTCGCATCTCTCACTTCCCTTAACAAAGCAGAGATAGCCAAACATAGAGCCTTACTCAAAAGAGCCGGACCAAGGACCAAGAAAAGAAAGCCTAGCTAGATTAATACGTCGTCCGACAACGAGCTGCAGTACCAGAGCTCCGAGCATTCCCAGGAATACAACTCAGAAGGCAGCCATCCCCTGGAGTATAATCCCGAAGATTTCCCGCCCCTATAATACCATCCCAAGGACTACCACGCTATTTCAACGGTGAGACCGACAGTTCATCATGTAACTGTTTCCTACTCTCATCCAAAGATGAAGGCCCGTCAGGAGAAGAGGAATACATCCTTATCCGTTACGATCCCGACGAAGTGCTAGACCCGCCACCCGACCGTGAGGATAGCTTAAATATCTCATCCAGTAATTTTGGCTCTGAAGAAAGTAATGGAGTAATCTCGATAGAACCTAACTTCCCTGAAGAAGAAGAATTCGACACCCCAATGGGTATACAGTGGGAAAATCAGTGGCCCAACCAAGACCTATCAGGCCCGTCTCACCCTCGTAGGATCTTGACCCCCATAGAGATGTGGATACCCAACCTCCACAAGTATAATGGCACGACTTGCCCCGTGACTCACTTGCAGTATCTTTATGAAGAAATGAGCCGATATTATGGCCCAGCGATCCTCATAACTTAGGCATTTCAAGAAACCCTTACAGGGTCTGCGTTGCAATGGTTCTTCACAGCAAATATTCACCTCATAGAAGATTGGAACGAGCTGACTTCCACATTTCTGCATCAATACCAAAGCCAGATCGGAGCCGAGCCGCCGTACAAGGACTCGGCCCACTTCGAAAGAAGACCGATGGAGAATTTCCGAACATATGCCGAGAGGTGGAGGACTCCCATAATGCAAGTCCACCATGAGTTGGCTGAGGAAGAATTAATAAAATAGTTTGTAGAAGCCTTGCCCTGCGACTGCCGCCGCTGGCTGCACGGGTTACACTTCCGTAGCTTCAACGAAGTGGTCATTGCATGCGAGTACTTCGAGTCTGCTGAAGACGAGAAATCCAAGGATGCTTAGCTCCAAGACCGGCACTACCAAAGCATTCCCTTACACAGTAGTTGTCATGAGTTTTACTTATTTTTATGTCATGTTTCTTATTATGTCTAGTGTGCTAGCGTTGTATTTTCCTTTCCAAGAACTCTAATGTATAAACTCCAGTACTTTGTTTTGAAAAACATGAGGGAGTATTCCAAACCTGCCCAGCGATGCTATCCAACCATGAAAAGAAAACTTCATCCAAGGAGAATACTGAGGGCTGGGCTTCCTCATGCTTTTTCTCCCCAAAAATGCATCTTGAAAATAAAAAGTATTTCATCGCCAAAAACCTTTGTCAAAATAAGATGATAAATTTAAGCATGTTTGTCCCTCTGATTCTCTCACTTTATGCCTCAGATCATCATTCCCCTTGATTTCAATATGATAGAAAGCATCTGAAATTAGTGCATCATGTGAACAAGTCGCCGTGAAGACATTGTTCCAAGAAAATAGGGGCAAACAGAAAAGATCATCCTGTTTCAAAAAGGGTAAGTCTTATCCCCTAACATGACATTGAAAATAACAAACTCTCCCCTCTATTGATAGGATGCGAAGGATGAAGCATAACAGGTACAGGCATAGAGTTGAAGTCCAGGCATCCATGACATGTCTCGCTCCCGCCCAATTCCCTCCTAAACCGAAGGACTATCTTACCACACAGCAGGATGTCACGGTTTTGACAAAAGCACGAGGACGAAGCTCCCTTAAAGTTGCTACTGTCAACAAGGAGAGAATCCAGGCAGTCAAGGCGATCTGTAGCCCACATCCTGGATAGTGACTTCAAACCCTAGAAG
This sequence comes from Eucalyptus erythrocorys, assembly GCA_014182555.1. Classification (NCBI taxonomy): domain Eukaryota; kingdom Viridiplantae; phylum Streptophyta; class Magnoliopsida; order Myrtales; family Myrtaceae; genus Eucalyptus; species Eucalyptus erythrocorys. Next base: position 38,496,332 of record CM024604.1, read on the forward strand.
CTACACCCTAGATGCGTGTCTCCCCCAAGAAGGAGTTGCCACCAGATAACTTGAGATTTTTGATTGTCCATCTCAAGTTCCGCAGAAGCTTGAGGAAAATGACCTTGCCTAATGTCGCTGCTACCAAAGGGGGAAACGGTGAAAAGAACCCTCGGCCACAAGGATACAAAGGATAAAGCACAATAGGTATAGGCATAGAGTTGAAATCAAGGCATCTATGGCGTGCCTCCCCCCTGCTCAGCCCCCCTCCTGAAGGACTATCTTGTCACGCGACACAGCCAGGTGCCACGGCTTCGACAGACTCAGGAGCATGAGGAAGAAATTCCTTCTCTACCTTTAAAAGTGATTACTGTCAACGGGAGAAAATCCGGACATGCTTAAGGCAATTTATGACCCCACACGTTAGACAATGACTCGAAATCTAGAAGCTTCACTCCGTATGCAATCTCTTCCAAAGAGTAGTTGCCACCAGAATTGGAGGTTTTTGATTTGTCCATCTCAAATTCCATAGAAGCTTGAGGTACATGACTTTTGCTCAATAATGCTATAGCCAAAGACAAAAGGAGAAATTCCACAGAAGGAAGGCGTCAAGGATGACCAGCAATCGCACATACGTGACCACAAATGAGGAAGACCAACGGGAGGAAGCATTGAACTGTGCCAAGATAAATAGGCCGGCATCAACATTCAAGTATCCTTAAGAGCTAGCACGGACAAGCTCTGGTGAAAGGTAATCTGGTATCGTTTCCAATACCCCTACTATTTGAATCCCGTTTTGACATGTTTTCCCTATTTGACAGGAAACTTCACAACTCAAGAACCAAACTCAAAGGTTAGATAAATCAAGACTAGCTAAGCTAATGTACGGAAATGACTTGCATCAAATACACTCGACTTTGTGTAAAGGAATGTGTCATCCACAAGTCGATAATCGACCGGACAAAGTGGGAAGCACGAGACTTCATGTCCCCCTCGTCCACCCGATCATCTGTAAAACCAGTGAAGAGTAATGTTGTATTGCTTCCAATCGTCCGACTTTTTAAAAAGAGTTCGTGACTAACATACCCCCTCTTGTCTTTTACAGGATCACCTAACCGTCTAAGATACGGAAAATAGATCAATGAAAGTTTTGTCAGACTCTGATAAACTTTCCAAATAGAATGGCATCTCAAATGTCACCAAAACAGATGACAGAGAGCTCTCAAGCCCCAAGTCGCTTGCAATCTTGGCCCTACCAGTTGAATCATTTCCATAGCGTCTCTTCTGCAAAAAGCAAGAGTAAAAACTCTTGATCAGATCCCCAATCCCCGGTTGATCACGCATGTGTCATGTCCCTAACCAATAGGAGTATTTTATTGACACCCACCTATAAATAACCCTTTGTAAATAACCTCTTTGATGTTCAAATTTTCAACATGTTTGTAAACTCTCTTGAAGTTGTTTCTTGAGTAAAAAGCCGTTCATTTATTTTTGGAAAACATAAACTCTTTCACATCATATACTGCATGCCTCTTTTTTGTAAATTGTGCATGATGATTTCGTCTGTCTAAATCTTTGATTCTATCAAAGGATTATTAGAACAGATAGCCAAGTAAAGAATACAAGACTAATTAAGCATGCTGGATGAGGCACGTCGGAATGATGACAGGCAAGCCGTATCCCATACACAGTCCCCCCATCTATACACTTGTGAGATAGGTGCAGAAAATTCCATGACTACAGGGTAAAGAGCTCTCTCGCGAATGGTACGATAACCAAAATAGTGGGAGGCGTTCCATCGCCCGCTTTGAGCCCCATACACTGGCCAAATTTCCATCTCACCCCCCCGTCAAAGAATCACCCCACACTGGGGCAAGCCAAAGGCATGTCAGCATCACGAGGTGAGGAAAGGGATAGAGATTCTCTTGCTTGCACTTGCATCAATCTTTGAGTGTCTTTATTTGTATATGAACACTCGTGTTAATTTAAGTGCCCTAGAGTCATGAAGAGCAATTCTTTCTTTACGCACTTGTAACCATTGTACAACTCAATTGAGTCTGTAAAATCACCCTCACAAAGAGGCAAAGCGGAAGCTGTCATCCAAACAAAGATAATCGAAGAGCCAACAAAAGATGAAGACTCAACAAAGTCTAGTGAAGGCATGCATTCGAACTCGTCAAGACCAGTTCCTCAAGCAACAAAGACAAGAACCTGGGGCATAAAAAGCAAGTGTACCTGGTAAAAGCAAGGTCAATGCCCGTGAATAAAAAATTGAAAAAAAGGAATGGGGGCATAAAAAAACAAAGGTGTGCTCGGTAAAAGCAAGGCCGATGCCCCGAACAAAAGGGCAGTCATTTGTATCCCCAAGAGGAGTTACCATTAAGATCCATGGAACCTTTGCCGATCAGAAGAAGAGAGATCGGTGACAAACGCCTGGGCGATCACCAGCTGTCACAAGAGTCAAGCCTACGCAGCGTCCTATTGTAAAAAATCTCTTCAAACTAGGGGCACTTCAATTAACGTAAGATTTCATATGTCTGTAAACATCGCTCGAAGAAGTACGAGCAAGATTATCCTATCTCTTTTCGTAGGATCCTCGACTTGTAAACACCCGGAGATAACCGTGCAACATCTTCCCTACAAAGCCATGACCCCCGGAGATAACCATACAACAATCTTCCCTACAAAGCCATGACTTTATTGGTCCCCTTTGAAAAGCCATTATCCGAGCCTTCATCACAACTCCGAAAAAGACCTCTCACATTGGTAAAGTCGTATCATTTGCGAGAATACTCGGACCCCTGCTGACATGATGACAGTGAGATAGTGTGGTCCTTATAAACCCTGCATCAATGGTTAGGATAAAACAACCTTTCCCATGAGAGTGAGTGGAAAGTCCTTTCGGACTGAAAATCCCTCATCTGGCATGCTCAAGACATCTTCATTCTAAACAAAGGTTGTCTTTCAAAATCTTCCCCAGTGGAATTCAAATGATGCAAAACTGACAAGGTCATCATGCATGAATCACATCTTTATTTACAAATTTACAGCACATACAATCATTGCATACACATGTGCACATTGTACAAATGACAAGCATGCTCATAAAAATGAAAAATGTCACCAAAAAGAAGCATATCCCCATTCCTGTTCTTAGAGCCTTATGTTTGATAATCTTCGAGTACCCCCCACTCACTGAGTACTCCTTTTATTGACACTCAGCCTGTGCGAGTTGTCCCCAGAGCATTGATATTTGTGACTGGCCAAGTATCCCTCTATCTTTAAGTACCTACCATTGTCTAGGTACCCATGCTTAGTTTGATTTGTCATTCAGATATTGATATCTGCAATTGCCCAAAGCATCCTCCTGTTTCCGAGTGTTGGCCACTACTCAAGTGCCATCTTTGTTAAACATTCGATCTATTCATACTGTCGTTAAAGTTTAGATGCTTGTGACTGTCCAAGTATCCTCTCATCTCAAGGTATCGACCACCACTTCGAGTACCCCATTTCGTGACACTCGACCTCGCCGAGTTGTCCTCAAAATTATGTCATTTAATGCTAGCAATCACTCCAGCATTCCTCCACATCATGCGCCTGCAATTACCCAGGTATGCACCCTTGCACTTGGACCAATTGAGTGGTCCCTGATCATATTGTTAAATATTTGTGTTCATCCAAATATTCCTCTACTGTGTACACCTGAGTACCCGCAGCCATCTAGGTAAGCCTCGTGTTGTATCTAAAATCGCCAAAAGGTAGCAACCTACATGAACATCTCAGGTACGCCCTCGGTGTTCCCAATTTCCAGAAGGCGGGAGGCCTTCACCAATATACGAGGTACGTCCTCGGCACTCTTAAATTCCAGGAGGCGGGAGGCCTTCATGAACATCTCAAGTACGCCCTCGGTGTTCCCAATTTCCAGAAGCCGGAGGCCTTCACCAATATCTGAGGTACGTCCTTGGCATTTTCAAATTCCAGAAGGCGGGAGGCCTTCACCAGTGTCCGAGGTACGTCCTCGGCATTCTACAAATTACCAGGAGGTGAGAAACCTTCATGAACATCTCAGGTACATCCTTGATGTTCCCCAAAATTACCAGAAGGCAGGAGGCCTTCCCGAATACCCAAGGTACGTCCTCGGTATCCCCAATTACCAGGAGGTGAGAGACCTTCATGAATATGCGAGGCATGTCCTCGATATTCCCAATTACCAGGAGGTGAGAGACCTTCATGAATATCCAAGGTACGTCCTCGATATTCCAATTACCAAGAGGTGAGAGACCTTCATGAATATGCGAGGCATGCCCTCGATATTCTCAATTACCAGGAGGTGAGAGACCTTCATGAATATCCAAGGTACGTCCTCGATATTCCCCTTTACTAGGAGGTGAGAAACCTTCATGAATATCCAAGGTTCGTCCTCGATATTCCCATTACCAGGAGGTGAGAGACCTTCATGAATATCCAAGGTACGTCCTCGATATTCCCAATTACCAGGAGATGAGAGACCTTCATGAATATCCAAGGTATGTCCTCGATATTCCAATTACCAGGAGGTGAGAGACCTTCATGAATATGCAAGGCATGCCCTCGATATTCTCAATTACCAGGAGGTGAGAAACCTTTATGAATATCCAAGGTACGTCCTCGATATTCCCCTTTACCAGGAGGTGAGAGACCTTCATGAATATCCAAGGTACGTCATCGGTATTCCCATTACCAGGAGGGTACGTCCTCGATATTCCCATTACCAGGAGGTGAGAGACCTTCATGAATATCCAAGGTACGTCCTCGATATTCCCAATTACCAGGAGGTGAGAGACCTTCATGAATATCCAAGTTACGTCATCGATATTCCCATTACCAGGAGGTGAGAGACCTTCATGAATATCCAAGGTACGTCCTCGATATTCCCCTTTACCAGGAGGTGAGAGACCTTCATGAATATCCAAGGTACGTCCTCGATATTCCCCATTACCAGGAGGTGAGAGACCTTCATGAATGTCCAAGGTACGTCCTCGACATTCCTTTTACCAGAAGGTGAGAGACCTTCATGAATGTCCAAGGTACGTCCTCGACATTCCCTTCACCAGGAGGTGAGAGACCTTCATGAATGTCCAAGGTACGTCCTCGACATTCCTTTTACCAGGAGGTGAGAGACCTTCATGAATACACGGGGCATGTCCTCGGTATTTCCCATTACCAGAGGTGAGAGACCTTCATGAATATGCGAGGCGCGCCCTCGATATTCCCAACTCCCAAGAGGTACGTCCTCGATATTCCCGAAAAGAAAAAGACCTTCACAAATACCGAAGGAATGTTCTCGATACTTCCAAACATCAAGACCCCTTTTGATACTTGTGAATGCCCAAGTATCCCTAAGAGCTCGTACTCATGATCATCCAAGTACGCCTTTCAATGCTTATGACGCCTGCCAAAGCTCAAATATCTATCAGGTTAGTACTTGTGAATATCCATGTACTCTCTAATATCTCTGTGAATGTTCAGATATTTTTCAAATCAGATGCCCTGAGAAAGGTCGGTGCATCTCCCGAGAAAGGTCGGGTTCCAACTGGTGTCCCTGACAGAAGTCGAACACCCCCCAAATCAGATGCCCTGAGAAAGGTCGGCGCATCTCCTGAGAATGGTCAGGTATCAACTGGTGTCCCTGACAGAAGTCAAACACCCCCAAAACAGATGCCTTGAGAAAGGTCGGCGCATCTCCTGAGAATGGTCAGGTATCAACGGTGTCTCGATGTAAGTCAAACACCCCCCAAAACAGATGCCCTAAGAAAGGTCGGCGCATCTCCTGAGAATGGTCAGGTTTCAACTGGTGTCTCTAACAGAAGTCAAACACCCCCAAAACAGATGCCCTGAGAAAAGGTCGGCGCATCTCCTAAGAATGGTCAGGTACCAATTGGTGTTCTCGATACAAATCAGACACCCCCAAATGAGATGCCCTGAGAAAGGTCGGCACATCTCCCGTCAAGGCGACCGAAGAATGGTTCGGGTCTGAGACACCCCCTGATTACTCCAATAGGCGACTGAAGAATGGTTTGGGTCCTGGAGAAGTAATTTCCCGTCGCAGCGACCGAAGAATGGTTCGGGTCCGAGACACCCCTCTGATTGCTCCAACAGGCGATCGAAGAATGGTTCGGGTCCTGGAGAAGTAATTCCTCGTCACGGCGACTGAAGAATGGTTCGGGTCCGAGACACCCCCTGTGTGACGGCTCGAGTGGCGGTGCGCGGGGAGGAGGGATGGCGGTGCGTCCGCGCCTCAATCCCCGGACGTGCGCAAGGAAGGAGTCCTTGTCCCACATCGCCTAGGGAGGAAGTCTTGGGCCAGTATATAATGGCTTGGGCCCCTCTTAACCTGTATGACGCGTTTCATTTACGCTTCCGCTGCGCTGAAAACAAAGCCTTGAGGGAGGGAAATGGCTTCGTGCAATCCCATCCAAAGAGGACAATATCAGTTTGGGGAAAGGAATGGCCGAGTGCAACCTTGTCCCCAGATGACGCGTTTTAAAACCGTGAGGGAGGGAAATGGCTTTGTGCAATCCCATCCAAAGCGGACAATATTATACAGTGGGGCCCGGGTCATTACAGATATTCAAAAATTGGAACAGATCACACATTCGTTGATCGCCAACTGAAAGATGACATCACTTGTGATGAGAAGATAGCTTGCTTAGCAAAGTTGGCTAAGCTAGGAAATTCTTCAATATGAAGATGGTGAGCTCGCTTCAAGACAAATGTCTCTGGTTGAAGTTGATTTGTCTAGCGAAGACACAATCTCAAAAGTCATAAAGAAGGCTAGGAATCCAAGTCAGGATGACACTCGAAAGGAGGATTGTCCAACCTCAAAAAGCAAAGCCTTTATGTACCAAGACTCTGACACTAGAAGCGAGAATGAATATACAGCTTCCCGCATAAACCGTGAGTTTGTTCAAAAAGCTCATGAAAGTGGTGAATTTTGTTGATATCCTTGGCCAACCAAGTGGTAAGTATGACTTTAAGGTGAAGTTCTCACCACCACCGAGTTTCTTCATTGATGTAAAGGACATTGTCTCAAGTGGATGGGAGGATGAAGAAGATCTTACTCTAACTTTGTCGAAAGATAAAGAAGTCTACCCCGATGACGAGGATTGGGATGAATACAAAACATCTCGCTGGGATCGCGAGTTTGTAAGGAAGGCCTGTGAGAAAGTTGAAGTGGTGGATATCCTGGGGCACCCAAATGAGAAGTATGACTTTTTGGTTAAGTATATTCCTCCTCCAAGTTATTTCCAAAATCCCAAAGATATCATCCTTAATAGATGGGGAGATGAATTTGGGGATGACTTCATGGCTATGATTGAGACCATTGTGATTGATTTGACTAAATAGAAAATTCCTTGTGGGGCTGGTGCAACCGATAAGGGTGTCATCAAAGTGGGCTTGTTGATTGACAATTTTGAAGCTATGATGATCTGAAGCACAGGTTTTGGACTCGTCATCATTGAATTGCCACCAGAAGTTGGTGAATGCTCCAATACCAAGATGTCTTCTACTTATGACACCAAGACGGTCCTTTGAAACTATACTACAAATGAAATAGATGCCGTCACCCGATTGGGTCGAATCTACCCATTGTGTGAAGGTGTGAAAAAGAAGGTTGTAATCAATGAGGAAGCCAAACAACTCAAAACACTCAAAATAAGTGAGGTAGAAGTGATAGACCAATTGCGCAAGATACCCGCGTAGATTTCCCTATTAAAGCTTTTCAAGACTTTTGAAAATCATAGAAATGTCCTCAAAATCTTGAACAAAGTCCATGTGCTCAAGACCATTGGAGAAGTACAGTTGGAGGAGTTTGTGGGTGCCATACTTCTTGGAAAACAGTAACCTTCTCTGAGAAAGGCCTCCCTCCTGAATGCCAAGCACATATTAAGGCATTATATGTATCCACTCAACATTTTGGAATCAAGATTTCGATGGTAGTGGTTGATAATGGTTCTGCATTGAACATTTTCCCTCTATCCACCCTTCGTCAATTAGGAATATAAATGGAAAATATCTGCCCTCCAAAGATTCCCATCTGAGCCTTCGACAAGATAAGAAATGAATCAATACGGGAAGTTGACCTACAGCTAACGTTTGGCCCTGTTACCATTACTAAAAAATTCCAAGTGTGGGATATCCCAAGCCACTTTAGCCAGCTATTGGGACGGCCTTGGATCTACGTTGCGGGGATCATTCCTTCCAATCTTCATTAGATGATGAAACTTCCCATCAATGGAAAGGTTGTGATTATCCAATGCGAAAGAGATGTGGAGACTTTCCATAACACCGCCATACCCTTCATTGAGCCTGAAGTCAAGGGAGAGTCGAGCTACCACTCATTTGACCTTGTTTTTGTCACTCATGTGCCTGCTTGGTCGATAATCAAGAAGCCTCAATTCTTAAAGGCATTCTTGATGTCAAGTAAAGAACCGCTCAAGAACGGTTTTGCTATTGGAAAAGGTTTGGGTAAGCTCTCCCAAGGCATTGCAAATCCTATTGAGGTGGTCAAAATGAACAAGCGCGAATACCTAGGTAATCAGGGCGATCGTAAGGGTCAAGATAATCATAAAGGCTTGAATATTAAATGTAAGAGCTACCAACGCCTTTTGCCCCCGCCATTGAAGGATTTCTTCCCTGGCCCACCAAAGCTCTTGCAAGAAGAGGAAGCCAATGTCTACCACTTTGTTGACTTGTTAGAAGATGGTTTGGTTGGCACCATTGGTGAAGATGAAGAGCCTGTAGATCCCGCTGTGTAAGGATGTTTCTAGTTCTTGCATTTTATTTTAGTTGTATTCCATTCATTTCTCCCCTACGAGGAAATTCCATTCATTTCATTCATTTACACTTGTAATGTAACATCCAAATTTTCGAGTTCTAATTTCGATTGGATAAATTGGGCATTTCATCGACGCGACTGCAGTGCTTTTCTCTGAGTTGGCCACTCACAAGATAACTAGACTAGCTGGGTGAGTTATTAAGGACTTTAAGGCAACTAGACTTGGAATTCGACCAGAAATCGATTTCTCGACTGTGCTCATCTTTAGAGATCATTACGGCAAAATCGAATTAAGATTAGAGATAGGTCGGTTCGACTGAGATGAATGACCGATTGTGGGTGACTCCACTAAATTAGAAAACTCTCGTCGACTGGCACTAATTTGATTTTTCTGTCGTTTTGGTACCCTATGTCTGTAATTGAGTCCTCGAGATTTTCACGACAATCGAGAGTCGCCAATGTGTTGAGTGGGTTCAATGTGGCTCGAAGAAAATCGACCACGAGTCATTTGCCCTAAAAAGTTTTGAAAATTACCCGATAGTCTAGGTCATGCTAAAAGCGCGCCGGAGTGAAATTAACCATCAATTTAAGTCTGATTCCATAAATTGAAAGTTCTGTGGTGTCACGAGCTATTTTAGGAACGTCGACTCAGTCTCAGAAGATTTTTCGGAGATTCAGGGATTTTTACAGAAAATCGGGTCGGACAATGCATAAAATGAATGGAAATTCGGATTGGCTAATTTGAAGAGACTTTTGACATCTGGTGAAAGTGAATCGGTGGATGGAAGTTGTTTGGGCTTTTTTGACTTCAATTTGGACTCCAACCGAATTTATTTGTTCGAAAAATCAGATTCCGAGAAAAATGAAATAAAAGTCGGTTTCGAAGGAAATTCGTGGAATTAAAGGACCGTCTTATTTTGGTCTTTCTTGAGACTTCAAATTGTGCAATTGGTAAAGAATTAGACCTCAATTGGAGAAATTGTTGGAGAAATTGAAGCTTAAATGGAAGAAATTCGTAAGCTATTTAGGGGTTGCATTTTGTGGCTTTAAATTGAACTATTTTGATAGAAATTTGGCTAGAAAGTATTAAGGGGACAAGAGGGATAAGATTAAGGGCTTGTGGGACCAAGTCATTTAAGGATTTGGCTAAGATTGTTGAGTTTTGTTCCCCCCTTAGTTGGCTCTCCATCTACGTACGCCACCCCCCTCCTTCAGACACTCACGGCCACACACAAACACCACAGCTGAAGAAAATAAAATACCCATGCCATCTGCTCTCTCTTCATACACCAACACCAACCGAGATTGCCTTGTGCCCATCTCCACTATTGTTTGTCTCCCATGAGTCAAACTCCTTATGCAGCCTTTGATTGTTGACTCTTGCAGAATCAACATGAGCCAGCTGCCCATGTGGAGAAGCTGCAGCAGCTTCGTATCTTCTCCGTTTGCAATTGACACCAGCGGTCAATTGACCAATTGATTTCAACGTCATCGAGTTGAAGGCCACGAAGACCAACTGCCAGTGAAGCCCACGGATCCAGCAGCTGTCTTTGTCCAAGTCTCCACACGTCCAAGACTCTTTCAGCTCGGTCAACTAGCGAAGCTCCACGCGTCTTTGTTTCTTTTTGCTGAAGTCGCTTCTCGTCCCCATGCATGGTCAACGAACCGAGCGGTCTCTCCACAAGCGACGACACTAGCTGCATCGAAACCTGGCGGTGTCTCCTCTTCGTCTGTCCCTGGGTGGCTAGCGAAACAACTTCATTCAAACGCCATTGCTCGGAGAAAGCGCCAACGCCACACGTCCCCTTGGTTAGCGTTTAGCGAAGAGGAAGATCGCACGTCTCCCATAGCTCAGACGAAGCTGTTTCTTCATCGACACCATCGAATCTAGCCGCAAGTCCACGAGCTGCTAGAATTCGGGCCAACATCTGTGCAGTCTAGCCCACTGAAGCACACCAATTGAAGCTCGTGTATCCACACCCACCTCAAGCCTAGCAATTGTTCTTAGTCCAGCGAATTGGGTTAGCTTATCAACCCACGGTTAGGCCCATTTTCAAACTTTGAAGTCCTGCAGCCCAAGAAGTCCAGCAAGTCCTATTTTAGTCAAGCCCAGTCCAAGTTGATTAAAGTTCAGCCTAGTCTTGAAGCCAGAGTTTCTTCGCGCTTGCATGGTTTCTTGGCCCGGCTCGAGTTCGGCCGCCGTTGCGTTGTCATCGTAGTGTCCCTATCTTCGCTTTGCACAAGTGAGTTTTGCTCACTATTGCCTTCTTAGTTTTCTAATTATGCCTAAGGGTTGATTAGATTTAATTATTTGCAATTATGTGGATAGATTAGATTAAAGTAATTAAATTAAAGACTCATTGATGTATATTAATTAAATTGATTGTGGATTTAACTAGTAAACATGTCGTATTATTTATTGAATGCTTCTTGGGATTTTTCCCGTCCCTTATCGGGTTTTAATTAAACAATTTGGGCCTAAGTGGAATTTTTAGTAATTAAATATTAATTTTCGAAATTAATTATTTAATTATTTATTTCCCAAAAATTCAACTGGGATGGCCAGTGACCGGGATTTTATGCTGATGATTATGGTGCAGTCCGTTTATTTAATTGAGCTTTATGTTGTGCTAAATTGAATTTATTGTATTTATTTATTTAATTTTCGAAATTAATTATTTAATTATTTATTTTCTGGAAATTAACCTGGGATGGTCGGTGACCGGAATTTCGTGCTGATTGTCGTGGTGTAATCCGTTTATTTATTTGAGCTTTGTTTGGTGCTAAATTGATTTATGAGTGATTTTAGGATTTATTCCTAAATTGAATAATCTTTGGTTATTAATTGAAAAATAACTGGGCATGGGTTGATAGAGCCAAAAATGTGTTGGTGAACCACATAAATGGTGGGATTTCTTGAAAGGGTCGAGTGGGACTGTAAAGCCATCAAATCTTGAAAGGGTCGGGTGGGACCGTAAATCCATCAGATCTTGAAAGGGTCAGGTGGGACCGTAAAGCCATTGGATTTGGAAAGGGTTGGGTGAGACCGTAAAGCCATTGGATCTGGAAAGGGTCGGGTGGGATCGTAAAGCCACTAAATTTGGAAAGGGTCGGGTGGGACCGTAAAGTCACTAAATTTTGAAAGTTGCTTGGTGGGGCCGTGATTACCACCTATAACAAGTTGTGTCCTAAGGATCATAATTCATATTTGAGAATTGAGTTGAAATAGTTGAAATGATCATAAGTGGTCTTGTTGATATGTAATCGACTAAATTGATTTATCATTACTTTGATCTAATATTGTGAATTGATTGATTAAATGGGAATGACCGTGAGTGGTCTCGTTGGCGTGTAATCGACTAGGTCGATTTGATCGATACTTCAATCAGTGATGTGATTGCTTGGGTGCCTATTTGATTTGTGCTAATATATAGGTAGAATCTGAGGCCAAGGTAAGTCATCTAACTTATGTTGTGCATAGGCAACCCTAAGGTGTATTAGTTTACTAATCGGGTCTTGGGGGTAGAACTTGCTAAGACGTAGTTTCATCCCTGTTGTGAGACAACATTTCAGGACCCTGATGAAGAACCTGAGGAGAAAGAACTCGAAGAGGAGTATCTAAAGGAGAACTCCAAGGATGATCCAGAGTAGGATCTTGATGACTATTGCTGTAGAATCTATTTGAGTAGAAACCAACCTTTGTAGTATGGTTTGTATATGTACATGTATGACTGAGTCATTATATATGTACATAAGAGTGTTGGCTTTCAGGTTTAAGTTTCTAGTCCTACTTGTATATCCCATTGCTTTATTATCTGGGGATTTTATAACTGCTTCCGCATTACAAAAAGAAATAAAAAGGGTCGGCGATATGTAGTCCTGGGATATCGCATTTTAAAATCGACCAAAGGTAAGGGATGTGTGCGTGCCTGAGGATCGGGGTGTGACATGTAAAAATCTAGATCACAAACTCTTTGGATCCATGATGATATATGTTGTAATGCGGTTTTTGCATATCAATAAAATTCACATTTTATTACTAGACGTGTAAAGTTTCCCAAACCAGACTTATGATGATGATTTGAGGCCTAAGCCTCCATACAATCTATAGTTTTAGAATGTTTTAGTAGAGCAAGGATGTCTAATGACATGAGGGCTAGTTCCTAATAATTTTTTCTAAAACCTGAATTTAAAAACAAGTTTTTCATGGCATTTGTATGCATTGCATTCATTTATATTTATATACTAACCATTTTTTATTGCATTTTGGGCATGATATTTCACATCATGATAGTCATTTACATGGCTTGGATTCGCATTTAAGAGAGTTTAGCGAACCTGATTATTCTGACTAAAAGAATGAGGACAATCCTTGAGTTATTGAAAGGGAATGACTCAAACGTAAAGAGTCCAAATCTCCTACCACTGAGCAACCAATCACTGTAAACTTAGGAGATTCAAATAACCCCAAAGAAACCAAGATTAGGGCAGGTCCCTCTCAAGTGGATGCCGTTAGATAAATCAGACTTTTGAAGGAATACCAAGATGTCTTTGCTTGGTCGTATGCTGACATGCCAAGTTTAGATTCTGAGATAGTGGAACACGCAAAACCACTCGATTCTAATTTTCTGCCCAAGAAACAGAAGCTCATAAGGACAAAACCTGAGTTATTGAAATAGATTGGAGAAGAAGTCATGAAACTCTTAAATGTTGGTTTCATTGAAGTTACTCATTATGTTGATTGGATTGCTAATATAGTCTTGGTTATGAAGAAGGATGGACGCGTCTGAGTTTGCATTAATTATCGTGACCTGGATAAGGCAAGCCCCAAGGATGATTTTCTTTTGCCACACATCAATGTCTTAGTTGACAATACTTCTGGCTTCAAACTATTCTCCTTCATCGATGGATTTTCTGGTTATAACCAAATCGGGATGAAAGATAAAGATAAGACTAAAACATCTTTCATTACTCCATGGGGAACATTTTGCTACAAAGTTATGCCCTTTGGCTTGAATAATGCAGGGGCAACATATCAAAGAGGCATGGTGGCACTATTCAATGACATGATGCACAAGGAGATTGAAGTCTATGTTGATGACATGATTGCAAAGTCAAGATAAAGTGAAGACTGTGTTGAAATCTTGAGAAAATTATTTGATTGATTGAAAAAATTCAAGTTGAGGCATAACTCCGCAAAATGCATATTTGGGGCGAAGTTTGGGGAGCTTCTTGGATTTATGGTTAGTAATAAGGATATTGAGATAGATCCCTCTAAGGTAAAGGGCATATGCAAGCTAAAACCTCATTCTACTGCTGAGAAAGTATGAAGCATATTGGATAGATTGAATTATGTTGCGAGATTGATCTCCCAATTGTTAGAAACTGCTAAGCTATACTTTAAGTTGTTGAAGAAGAACACTAAGGTCAATTTGGATGAAAAACGTCAGAAATCTGTTCAAGAGCTTAAGCGATATCTTTCGCAATCTCCTATACTAGTACCGCCTATCCAAGGCGCGCCTCTAATTTTTTATCTCACCATTCACGAAGAATCTTTATGAGCCATGTTGGCACAAAAAGGATCAAATGATGGAATAGAACGTGCAATCATGTCACATGGAGTGATCGGACAAAGTCATTTTGTTCTTGAGAAACGTGAGCTTTTTACTACTTACCATGATGACTATTGCCTTGTAGAGTACATAGTTACTGGTTTTTTCTCTATAGATCCTCATAAGTGTTTATCATAGCTTTGATACAGTGTCATAGTCAGCATCTTCTCATCTGGACATCCTCAAAAGTGTCAAGTGTCATTGGGGTTCACTCCCGCAGTTTCATTAATATCTTAGAACAGAATTTGGGAATTTACTTGAAAATAAGAATGATATTTGAAAATGCATACTATTGTTAATGACTTACCGCTGAGAGGAGCATTTTGAGAATCAGGTGGCAATAATTATGCTTTCAGGATAGGCAGTTTATTAGAGGAAGGAGGCACGATGTTTACCTTTGAGGGAACCATGAAAAGATGTCCTCTAACAGTTACTTTGAAGATCAATAATCCATAGTATAACTGGAAGGTATTGTTTTAACTTACTCGGCTTCAGCCCACTCTGGATCAAACTATTTTTTGCTTTTTCGTGCTGAGACCTTTTGTGTCCTAATTGATTTTTTAGGTCACGACTCAGGCCGATAATTAAATGGTGATTTTTTTCTTGTGTAGACAAAAATAAAGGTCTTGTAAATCTTTTTTAGGTTATTTTCTTGATCAAACAGATTTCATTTTATAAATGCTCTATCTTTCTAAACATACCAAATGCTTAATCGCTTGTCAACATCATGGCAAGTCATAGATTCTCATAACGAACAGAGATTACGATATAGCCATCATAAAAAATTAAGTAAGAATAGCTAGTCAATACTTTACTAGTTGGAACAAAATGTTTTTGACTTTGTATGATATTATTAAATATACTAAACCCGTGTATGCGCTTTTTTTATTAGGGGTTGGTGGACAACGATGTTATTAACAGCTGGTATTCGGCTAAGTACTTCTTCAAGCATGTTCCAAGGCAAAACACTTTAATTCAAGCTCACAGGAACATCTCCCAGCATTATGATCTGGTAAAAACTTTATTCCGTATCTTTTTTCCTAGCATTTTCTCAAGAGAACAGAATGAACTAGAATATATTGTCAGTCTCTCAACATTTTTTTCGGTCAGTCTCTCAACATTGATGTGTATTAAAAGCAAAAATGTGCTTGAACATACGGTATTCTGTAACGCTGATTTCCATTTTGTCGTGTTTGCAGAGTAATGAACTTTTTTCACTGTTCTTGGATAAGACCATGACGTAACTCCCTCGTGGTATTCGAGGTCAGTAGCCACAACCCTGTTTTGAAATTTTGCTGCTGAATATGTGCTTTAGAAGCGAGAGTAAATACAAATCCACATATGAAAGTCCAGCGGATCAAAATAATAACGCATTGTTGTCCTGTCAAATAATGATGGCTGGTGAAGACCAAGAGGCAGCACAGATGAGATAAATCTCTCTTTTGATTAAAAAGGTTTGTTTTACTTGCTGTTAGTTTTGGGCTTTTTGACGGGTTAACCTTTGACTGTTCTGTGACAAATGCTTTGCCCCTCCTTGGTGTTTTGTGACTGTTTTCTTTCTTTGTTGTCTGTCCTTTGTTTTGGTTGTTTTGTCGAGGTTGGGTTCCTTTTGGCCATGCGTGGCCTCCTCTTTCCTCGTTTGCCTGTTGTTTAGGCTGTCATTCGCCTTGGCCGCTCTTGCGGAGTTCTTTTGCATCCGGCTCCCTTCCACTCGTTTAGATTTATTGTCTTCATGAGTGCAAGTTTTGTGGCGCTGAATCTTGGGTAAATGTTTGGCTCAAAGCTCAATATATTATTACTTCTGACAAAAAAAAACAATGCTTTGCCTTAAAAAAATATAGGCGGGAATCGAAAAGACGCATGGAGTTCTTGACATTGGCTGGGGTTGGGGAAGCTTGGCCATTGAAGTTGTCAAGCAAACCGGATGCAAATACACAGGCATTACCCAGTCGAAAGAGCAACTGAAGTATGCCAAATCGAGAGTGAAAGAAGCAGGGCTTCAGGTACCCAATCAGCCAGCATTTTGAACTTGACAGCTTAATTCATAAGTCCGAGAGACAATGAATGTAAATCTTTCATTGCAGGACAGCATTGAATTCCTTCGTTGCGATTGTCGCCAATTGCTGAGTACCTACAAATATGACAGGATCATTTCCTGGTGAGTTTCTGGCCTTCTTGTCTATTCTTAACCTGGCTAAACAGACCAAAATGATGCTTAAGAGACTCCTAATAAAATGAATTTACAGCGAGGTGATAGAAGCAGTTGCCCACGAATACATGGAGGAGTTCTTCGGCTGTTGTGAATCGGTGCTAGCCAAAGACAGACTTCTTGTTCTACAGGCATGTGACACACAACGGTTTTGCGGCTTGAATTTTTGTTTCAAAAGTAAAAAACGTGTTAATTTTTTCTCACTGTTCTATTAAATGGTGCTGCATGCATTCCAATTAGTAACGTATTGAATACCTTTTCTTACTTAATTTCGATATGGTAGTATCAGAATCTCTGTTGGCTATGAGAATCTGCAATTTTCCATGTTGTTGACAAGTGATTAAGCATTTGGTAAGCTCAAAAGGATACAGCAAAGATGAAGTCCATTTGATGAAGAAAACAACCTGAAAAAGATTAGAAGGCCACTATTTTTATCTACAAAAGCAAAATCACCTATGAAAGCATCTGATAGGCCTAGATCACCCTGAGTCATGACCTGTAAAACCAAAATTCTCTATGAAGACGTCTCAGCAGGAAAGAGCAAAAACTGCACTTCATCCGTAAGAGGGTCCTGAATAGTCTGATCTGGTGTGGGCTGAAGTTGCGTGTATTGATAGAATGATACCTTCCAGTAAAACTGTGGACTGTGGATCCTCAAAGTGACTGTTAGAGGACATCTTTTAGAGGACATCTTTTCGTGGTTCCCTCGAAGGTAAACATCATGCGTCCTGCCTCTAATAAATTGTCGCTCAGGAAAGCACAATTATTACTACGTAATTCTCTATATGTTCCCCTAAACCACGAGTCAATAAGAACATTTTGCATTTTCGAATATCACTCTTATTGACAAGTAAATTCACAAATTCTGTTTCTGAGACACTAACTAAAATGCAGAAGTGGACCACAACAAAGTAGCAATGGATATGACGTTAAAGATGAGAAGATGTTGACTCAGAGGCTCATTCAGAGCAATGATGGGTAACAGTTCTGAGGATCTAAATAAGACAAAAAGAAGATATGTACACCACCAGCCAATAGTTAAAATGATAAGTAGTAGTATACTAACATTACCGATCCTGTGGAAATATGACATCCAAGAAATCTTGTAACAAAAAGGCGTGCCCCCATTTCTTTGAGTGAAGGAACCAGATTCTCGAGAACAAAATAACTCTGTATGATCACCCCATGTGAGCAGCCATGCCAACCTGCAAAGAAGTCCCTTGACTTATACAACTTACTCACACAGAGAGAGAGAGGGAGAGAGAGAGAGAGAGAGAGAGAGAGAGAGAGAGAGAGAGAGAGAGACAGTCTACACCTTCAACCCATCCTCATGGAAGCCATATCCTGAAAGAAGAATAAGAACTCAAGTTGCTAATGAAATATAAAACTATGTTCCCTTGTTGACCTAAGTCCAAGAATTTCAAAAAGTTCTGTCTACCAAAAGATTCAAATCACAGCAATTTTATGAGCAAAGACCTTTCAAAACCTATATGTCAATCATGCATGAGTTAGGAACCTTCTCATTCAAAATTTAACCTCAAGAATATGGCAAGAACCTTGTAGGAGTATTCTTTTTTACACGCACAGAACTTAATAACACTCTCAGCGTTGCTATAAAAACAATCACTAGCGCTAATATAGAAATTTCAAAGGCTCACCCAGGTAAGCTCTGCAGAACTAAATTCCTCTTTTTCCTTGGATCTGATCTAGCTTTTGTGAAGCTTTTGATGCAACAACAGATGGAATTGGGTGGCCTGTACACCACTGAAGCAATGTGTCTCGCGGTTCTTGTGAAGGAATGAGAGTCAAGAGAAACAGCAAATCCTTCTGATCAAGGTTCTGCAGATTTTTACAGGCCCAATTAAAGAAAAGAGCATCGGTCCTGCCGAAACCAGTGCCAACAGAAAGGTACTTCTAGAAGCAGTTAACTGTGGAAGTTGTCTGCGAAATGCACCTCATGAAGATGCAACGTTGCTAAAATTAACAACTTATATGCATACTGACTTAATACTATTACTGAAGTTTATGCACTCCACGACAACTGCAAGTTTCACTTCTTTTATTTAAAGGTGATATGTAGCACGGGTTAGTAGCGCAACAGATCCTGAAGGGAACAGCTGAATCAGAAATAAAATCAGCAAAACACAGTTGCCATATTGTATAATATTGTCCGATTTGGACACTGAGTTCTCACGGCTTTAAAACGCACTATACAGGTTAGAGGGGCCCAAGACTCCCTCTCTAGGCGATGTGGGACGGGGAGCTCTTCCTTGCGCACGTCCAGTCTCCTCCCCGTGCACCACCGCTCGGGCGGTCACACTCTCCCTTCCTTGGGAGGACAGCGCCCTCGTTGTGGCCCCACACGCGGTTGGGAGTCGGCTCTGATACCATTTGTAACGACTCGAGTTCCACTGTATAATATTATCCGCTTTAAACACTGAGTCCTCACGGCTTTAAAACGCGTTATACAGGTTAGATGGGCCAAAGCCATTATAAACTGGCCCAAGACTCCTTCCCTAGGCGATGTGGGACAGGGACCCCTTCCTTACGCACGTCCAGTCTCCTCCCCACGCACCGCCGGTCGGGCCGTCACAATACCTGAAGCACATCGAGCCAGTATGTCAAGCACACTTTATTTTAAGTAATCCACTGGCTTTTTGGGCATGAAAGTTCTGTCATGATGCAGATAAATCTCGCTGCCAATAGAAAAATGTACCAATGGTTTGCCTTCTTTAGTAAGTATAAAAAGCAAAAAGAAGCTTGCTATTCTCGAAATATCAAAGGAAAATTTCCCAAGCAGAAGGCTTAAAGTAGATGCAATTGACAACGATATCACTGTGGACACCATTGTTCCATTCTACATCAACTAACTGTGCCCTTGTAGACAATTGGATATTTCTCCAGTAGTATGTTCGCAAATACTAGTCGTGAAAACATTACATGAAACTACAAATTAAACAATTATAGCTGTAGGCGTATTGGGATGCACCAAGTACTCTCATTTCCATGTAAGTTGCTTGGTCTCCCAATAATATCAGAGCATCTGGTGCATGGACGGCTACAATACACTTATCATATACTTCTTCAGAACTGTCTCCAGTTAGGACAATGCATCCTGTTCAATCTCCCATTACTGATAAATTGTGGATTATAAAGACCAAAACTACAGATTGTCATGATGATTCTTAAATATACCTACTTACGCCCATATTGTTTGCTTTAGTTCCATGTCACGTAACCAAAATAATGCAGAAAAAGACAAGACTTAAACAGCAAGTACTTACCCTCATCACTAGTTGAGATGGATTGCACTTCACAACTTGTTCTTATCTCACACTCTCCACTCTCAAGCTCATCTCTACCCGAATTCACAAATATTTACAGTTCAACTCATCAAATCTTTTGTAGGGCCTCCAGAGGAAAAATTATGAGCAAGAACGTCCAGTTTTCCATCTTGAACCACTGAATGTCCAAAATATCATCACCTTATTGACATAAGAACGTGAGCATCTCTGGACAGGACGCCATTGAGGGTGGCCAAAAACCTGCAAAGAAACCATGTGAAAATGGACAGTATTATGATGAGAGACTGATAGAGATGGAAGAGAAGATTAGTTGATTGACTTATTGATAAAAAATGCTACCAAATAAAACAGCAGAGAATTGGTTGGTAGGGCATCTGAAATTGCGAAACACAGTTTGTGTTGTTTACAATCAATCACTAACTCTTCTAGAGCCACATAAACTACCTGAAGCAGATGATGATTGCAGCAAAGGACAGAACCGAGAAGGCTAAAAAGCTCATGACTCCTTCTGAAGGCCAAGACCAATATAACCAAAAATTGGGATCTACAAGAAAATATAATTAATTGGTAATTGCCATAGATCTACATTCTACAAACAAACTAAGGACAGAATTTGTTATATGAGTAAACGATCAAGGATATGACAGAGTACAGTGATTCAAAAATCTCACAATCTAAGCCTTTTGAAATAATTCAGGGTAACCCCGTGACTTGATAAACTGTCCCAAAGTTTCGCTGCGGTTGGCGTTGGGATTGCTCAAGTCCTTCTAGGTAACTGCAAAGATAAACAGTCATCAAACAGAGTGAATTGACTGTCTGGTCGTGCATACGAAAAGGATGCATGAACTTGAAGATTGGCTTATATATTTTAATGCAGCAGGCCCAGCTTGATCACCTCAAAGTCATGTAGGATATGCTATTGTGAGAATGAATTTTGACTATTTTCGAGACAACATTTGATATCTAATCATCTTATCCTGCTATTAAATGCATAGAATGTCGTGAGTTCCCTTTTGGAAAATGACTGATAACATTGGTCAAAGAGTTTGGAATCTAAAGTGCAGGAGGCTTCAAGAAATCACTCCCTACATTGACATCATCCATGGTCCATTTAGCTGGCAACAACACTTACATTAATGATCTCATTGGCAAGATTGCAAAACAGATTAGCAGGAAATCTTTGGCATAAATGATTATGATCAATATCATTATTGTGAGCTGCAAGCAGAGGACTTGATTTACCTGAGGACATCCTCCTCAAATTTGATGATTCCTCTGAGCATTTGCCAGAAGCAAGGATTCAACACGTTTGTCTTCTGGGAAAACAACCTCTAAATACCATTTCTGCTTCCCCATTCACAGCCTCAGACTCCGTCTAAGCTGACAAAAATGACGAGTCCGATATCTCAATTTCCACTCCAAGACTCTCAAACAACTCCATCATATTAGGGTACATAACCTGCAGGTGACCAGTGATTTGCATCAGCATTAGAAGTTGCTCAAGACTAGCTATTATTTTCGAAGAAAATTACATTCGTTATGATGAAAATCACTTTTCTGGGATGCCAAAGAACCAGGATCTCAAAGTGACAGAATAACAGATCAATGGCTATAACTCTCATCACCCAGGCTGTATGCCGCACATTTGTGGTATATTAAACCAATTTATACTCCCATACAAGATTCGATGGTTAAACCTATTCATAGACATTTCAATGACCTGCAACTTTTTTGGTGATGTGCCATTTCTTGAGGATAAAGAACTGATCAATAGCATATTTAATCATTGATATTATACATGATAATAAACAAATTCTGTCCATGCATACAATAGTACCGAGAAACGGAAAATCCTTCTGATCCTGGTTCTGCAAATATATATGGACCTGATTAATAAAAAGAGCATCAGTCATGCTGAAACTGGTCAGAACGGAGAGGGAGTTCTTGAGGCTCAAACACGGGAAATGGTCAACATGAACCGGAACACACATTGCTTAAGTGGTGCAATGGCCATCTGATTCCATCAGTCACTAAATTACATTCAGTAGTTTTGAACTATCACTTTATCCAATTATAAACAATTATTACCGTTTGTGATTATGTAAACATGGTTCGACTACATTCCAAAGATGTAATCTGAGCAAATTCTACCGTTTGCTTATGAGTTCATTAATGAGATTCCTTGTTATTCATGTTCATAAAATTATAGTTGGATTCCCATTTCAAGTAAACAACGCTTCTCATCTGTGATCGACAGTAGCCATCGGGGAAAGATGACCTGCGGTGGCAATGATTGGCGAGTGGTGGTCGGTGGCAGCGATCAGTGAATGGGAATGGTGACTGATAGAATTGGGCTTTTTGATAGTTTTCACAGTTTTAGAAATGTGGAATTGTAATATCAATACTAGGTAATTCAATTCCGCATTTTTGAGGAATCCTATGTCTCGTGGAATCCAATTCCACATTGTGATTTCTCTCCAAACATGAAAAGTGTTGAGAATAACATTCTCTGAAGAATCCAATTCCGCATTGAACTAAATGAGCCCTTACTCTTTCATTTTTTACTTGGAAATTGGCCTTCCACTATTCGAATCTTAAGTCCATTGTCATCTCTCTCCCTTTCCCCCTCCCCCTCTCGCCCTCGCCCTCGCCCTCGCCCTCGCCCTCGCCCTCTCTCTCTCTCTCTCTGTGAAATAAAAAAAAAAAAAAAAAAGTTATGGCTTCGTCTTTGTTTGTTCTCTCTGACCTTTTGGGTCATTGTTCGATGTCGTTTTCTTGTCACATAATGAATAATACGTGCTTTGCTTCTCAACAACAGAGGATGATTTTTCATGTTGGTTCTGTAACAGCAATCTTTAGTCATAGGAAGTAAAATCATGACAAAATTGTCCTATTCAAATCTAAAAATTCACAATATCCAAAGCTCCAAAACCTGAGCATTACCAAAATTATGCACAACTTGATACCCAACCCATGTGATGGTAGACACAAGATTAGGTGAAAACTCATCAAGATGCAAGGTAAAATCTTACAGATGCAGAGTTTGATACCTGCCGGTTGGCATGGGTGAATTACAGCTAAGCAACTCTTTGGACAATGCCATTTGATTAGAAATTGGCTTTCTGCAAAAGAACTTCATAACGTACATTGCTCAGGTTTGCCACTTTGCCATTCTTTGCCTTCACAATCACATCATATAGAGAAACAAACGGTTTCAAACCTTACTTTGGTACGTTTGGTTCAACTTTGGGAAAATACCTTTGCATTTCCCTTAATATCTTTGAATGGATGGGCATTCAATGAATGCAAGAGTGTTTGGATACTCATTTTTGTGTATATTTCGTAAGGCAACTTTGAGATAAAAAGAAAAAGGAAAAAGAGAAAAGAAAAGAAAAAAGAAAGAGGAGATGCAAAGTATCGAAAAGGGCAAAAGTGTGGGGGAGTTAGCTCGAGCAACTGCTATTGGTGGTGTTGCTTGTGGTGGGGAGGCGATTGGCGGTGGCGTGGCGATGGCGGTGGTGGGGAGGCGGCTCGCCTGAGGTCGCACAAACTTAAGTGATGCCCTGGGTTGTAGATGCAGATGCATCGGAGAGGGCAAAATTGTGGGGAGGCGGCTTGCTCTATTGCTGGTGGTGGTGTTGGTGGCAATGGGGATGCAGCTGGTGTGGTGGTGGCGGTGCTCGATGTTGTGGGGAGGCATCTCGCCCGAGGTCGATTGTTACTATAAAAAATGGGTTTTGACCCAGTCAAAAAAAAAAAAAAAAAAAAAAAAAACAAGAAGGAGAAAGGTACAAGGTTCAGTAGAGAGAGAGAGAGAGAGAGAGAGGAATGGAGAGTTCTGGGGAGAGGGAAAAGAGAAGAGAGAGAGAGAGAGGAAGAAAAGACAGAAAGAACAAAAAAAAAGGAAAAAGAAAAGAAAAAGGAGGAGATAAAAGGGAAAGAGAGAGGGACGGCAGAGGGCTCGAACACAGAGAAGAAGAAAGAGAGAAAGAAGAAAGAAGAGAAAAAAAAAAGAGGGGTTTCGCGCGTTCTCGTCATGGGAGCCTTGCCAAGCCGAGTTAACTACGTAACGCAATGCTCGGTAAGCACTCGTGCTCCCCCTTCGTTCAATCGGAGTAATTTTGGACCTAGGACTTGAAATTCGGAATTTTGGGAAAATCGAGTGGCGAAGTATGATTTTTGAGTCGTTGAGCTGCGTATTTTTTTTTGTAGAAATGATAGCTTGGGATGTTGTGGAGCTATGGGATTTTACGAATCATGATTTGAGCTCACGGTTTGCCCGAAACAAAATTTGAAGTTTATTGCGCGTGATGAACAGTGCACGACCAGAACTTCAGGGCTATAATTTGTTGATTTTCGGCTTGATTTCGGGTTGGCTAAATTGGGGTCCCTATAGTATGTTGGATGGGCTTTCCATTGATCATAATTACGCTTTAAACGGAGTTCAGTGGAGAAAATTATGGCATGATGAAGTTTCGTGCTCGCACTTTGCGCTAAGGACGACTTTGAGTAATTGTTTTGGTAGAGTGATTTATTAGCGCGTAGGTGTCGTTTTATCGATGAATAAACATAATTTAGTCAAGTCGTTAGTTGAAGAGTGGCATATTACCCGGTTTTAATATCGTTTTCGATTTATTAATAGAAATACGAGTGCGTTGGCTCAAGTAACCGCATAGGTTGATTTTCGACTTTCCTAAGTGAGTGGTGCTATCTAATCTAAGAATTTATAAGCTCATGTTTTTAAAATGATAAATGATTGATATTTTATGAGTTATCAATAAGCATATTTGTTGCATAAAATTTGAATCGGGCATTTACTACGTTTTGGTATTTAAGAATAGTGTGAGAATTTTTAGTGGAAATATATGTTCTGTTTGATGAACGAAATTGAGAAATATTACATATTTTGAGTTTGTGAAACCTTTTTACGAAGATCTCGGCTTTGAGATGGTTTATGGAAGGCTATATGAATATTGATTTGTGATGAGCTTTTTGAAATGTATTTGATTTGAAATGATTTATGAGATGAGTCTTGAAAATTATTTGAGAATGTTTTATGAAAGGTAGTTTTGGCAGATAAGTTGAGTTGCAAAACCTTTTGGGGATATATGAAATGATTTATGGATTTGGTTTGAGAATTATGGATGGTGTTGTTTTGGATTGATGTGGATGCTCAATATTACTGTGAGCCCAGCGAGAGGCTTGTGGGTATGAGCATACTATTCTAGGATATCCTTGTGGGCCAAGCCACCGACTAATAATAGGTGGAAACCTTGCCGAGGGGAATCTTGGTCGTCTCGTCATCAGGCGTTGATATTGAGCAACGGATTGGTCGATGGAGTGGACCATTGACATGTGATATGAGTTGGGTCGATGTAATGGACTATCGACGTGTAATTTGAGATTAGTCGTTAGAATGGACCATCGATGTGTAATTTTATTTGATTATCAATGTGTGGTTTGATGAAATTAATCAATGGAATAGACCATTGATACATGTTTTATGAGATTAACCAATGGGTTAGACCATTGACATTTGCCTATTATTATCTTGAATATTTTTGCTTTGAACATATTGTGTTAAAATAAGAAAGATTATATTTTGGCCTTGAAGGTTTGTTAAATTTTTGGGTTTGGTGTGGTATGAGATTACCCAATGGAATGGACCATTGGCGTGTGAATTAATGAGATTGATCAATGGATTAGACAATTGATGTTTATTTCAATGTTATTATGAAATGATTATTTTTGCTATAAATATAGCTATGTTAAAGCGTAACTTATTCTTTTTACTGTGTGTTTGTTATATCCTAGATTTGAGTTAAAAGAGTTGTAGCTTGGTTTTGTAAATATGTATAGTGGGTGCTCGATCCGCTTAGAAGTGATGCACTACTCACTGAGCCGTGGTTGCTCACCCCTCTATTTTCCAATCTTTTTTAGGTTCCTCAACTAACGATAAGTAGGTACGAGAGCGATATGATTATGGGGACTTTTAAGAGTTGGATTTTTGGGAGCTTTGAAGCTGCATCCTTCAAGTGGAAGGGCTACCGTGTCATGCCCCATTCTTGTTGGTTTTGGAGTGTGACATCTTGGGGTATCAAAGCTTAGGTTATGATCTTTTGGGTATAAATTTTATGGATCGTTGTGAGGGTGTGTTAGTTTTAGCGTGTTAATCTTTGTTATGTATTAGGATGTAGGTCGTTTCTTTTTGTAGTCGAAACTCTTGCAAAAATGTTTAAAGTTGTGGAACACTCTGCGAGTACTATGAAGATCACTGTGACTTGAAGGGTCATATTGTAGAGATTGAGTAAGGCCTTGATGTGCCGATTGTGATAAAGGAGGATGTTATCGTGGCAGAAGTGTTGAGTTTAAGGATAAGAAATGTTGGGCTACGAGTCTTCAATTGAGAGAGAGAGTGACTTGTGGTTCATGCTTTGCTTGTTGGACAATCAAATTTTGAGTGTGCATATAATAGAAGAGTTGGTAGTGAAAACTTCCTATCAGAATCGTATATAATCGGGATCCTTGAAGACAGCACTTGCAAGCTAACTTTTTTTTAAACTCCCTAGGCAAATGATGAAGTTGCATAATAGATTTGTGTCCCAGGTACAGTGGCATGGCTATTGAAAATGAAGCAAGCAAAGATTCATGAAACAATGAAACTGCCATATCAAGGAGCCTCGAGGTGGCGGCAGCAATGGCAAAGAGCCCTGCTGTGAATGAGAATGAACAGGATTCCAATAAGAGCAAAAGAGATGAGACAGGGAACTCTATTCCATTCCTCAAGCTATTCTCATTTGTAGATTCTACTGATATGCTATTGATAGTTGTTTGGGTTGATAGGCGCAATGGGGAATGGCATTTCTCTACCACTTATGATCACCTTGTTTGGACAACTAATCAATACATTCGGCTATAGCTAGGCTAATAATGATATTGTTGCTCTTGTGTCTAAGGTTAAACCTTTGCAAATATGGACTTTATGGATTGTTACAGAGAAATTCATTTCTCGAAAAGGAAGTTCTTATGTTGAGACTATGAAATCTTCATATTCCTCTTAAGTTTATTTGGTGCTTAGGAGTGGTGTGGCAGCATTTCTTTAGATGTCTTGCTGGATGGTTACCGACAAGCAACTGGCTGCAAGAATAAGAGGTTTTTATTTGCAAATTATATCGGGACAAGATGTCGCATTTTTTGACAAATAGACCAACACCGGAGAGTTGACCAGGAGAATGTTGGGCAACACAGTTCTCATCTAGGACGCTTGGGTGAAAACATGGGAAAGTTCATATAGCTCAGGTAGACATTCATTGGAGGCTTTGTGATGGCATTTATCAATGGGTGGCTATTGACCAAGGTTATGCTTTTCATGATTTTTCTGCTAGTGACTATGACTAGAGTCATGTCCCTCGTCATCTTAAGATGGCATCCCGTGGGCAAAGGCTTATGTAAAGGTAGCAAATTTTGTTGAACAAACAAGTGGTTCAACTAAGACGGTTACATCATTTACCAGAGAGAAACGAGCAATCGCAGATTACAACAAATTCTTTGTGAATGCATATAAACGAAGTGTCCACCGAAGCCTACTAAATCTTGGAGGAGTCATGCTCATCATTTTTAGTGTTTTTGCTTTGGCAATATGGTACAACATGAAGTTGATCTTAGACAAGAGATATAACAGGAATGCAGTGATTGATGTGATCATGGCAATATTGATTGGTTCCATGTCTCTTAGGCAGGCTTCTTCATGCATTAGTGCATTTGCTATTGGTTAAGCTACTGTATAGAAGATGTCCGAGACCATCCGTGGGAAGCCGGAGATCGATTCTTTTGACATTAAGGGAAAGAAACTAGATGAATTCAATGATATATTGAGTTGGCGGATGTTTGTTTTGGTTACACAGCCAAGCCCAATGAGCAAACATTCAATGGGTTCTCTCTTAGCATCTTGAGTGGTACAACTGCCACTCTAGTGGGACAAAGCGAAAGTAGGACGTCCATAGTGATCAGTTTGTTAATAGAGATTCTATGACCCCCAAGCTAGTGAAGTACTTATCAATCATATTAACTTTAAAGAGTTTCATCTTAAAGGATCAAGAGCAAACTCGGGCTTGTTAATTAGAAGCTTGTGTTATTCGTGTGCAGCATCAAGGACAATATTGTATATGGAAAGGGAGGCACCATACGTGAGATCAAAGCTACTGTAGAACTTGTGAATGGCATGCCTATTGATAAGGTCAGTTGTTACCTTGTCATGGATTTTCTATGTAAGAAGAAGGGATGAAGAAGTGAGGGAAATGCTGCAGAAAATGGTAATTGTGGTAAATTATTACCAAACCAAGATTACTTATAATCGTTTGGTCAATGTGCTTGCCAAGCATGGTCATGGAGACAAGGCTTTTGAATTTTGAGGGAAGCAAAATGGAGAGATTTCCAATTGGCAAAGTGGAACATAGTGCCATAGTTCATTCATTTTGTAAGGAGGGGAATCTAGCAAAGCAAAGGAAATAGTGAATAAGATGTCCTTGAAGGGTTGTATTCCAAATGTGTGACATATACCATTATTATCGTTGGGTTTTGTTGAGTAAGTAAAGTAGATCAAGCTAGAAAGCTGCTTAAATAGATGGAAAGGTATGGCTGCAAACCGAACACTCTACCTTGCATAGCCTTGTTAAGTGGGCTTGGTAGAAGTGGTAAGCCCTCAGGAAAGAAAAAGAAAAGGCCCAAGTTGTAGCACGATCGAAGCATGGAGTAATTCATGAATTTCTGGTTGGTGATGAGACGCATCCTCAATGAAAAGATAACGAGAATATATGTGAAGATTCAATAGCAAAATCATATTGGGAGATGGGCCACTTGGGAGCTCAATGAAAAGGCAAGACGTGAATACTCTCACTTATTTGGTAATTAATGTATGTCTAAATTTCAAGGACGAAATTTTTTTAAAGGAGGGGAGAATGTAAAATATGGGTTTTGACCCAATCAAAAAGAAAAAAAAAAGGTAGAAGGTTCAGTAGAGAGAGAGAAATCGAGAGTTTTTGGGAGAGGGAAAAGAGGAGAGAGGGAGAGAGATAGAGAGAGAGAGAGAGAGAGAGAGAGAGGAAGAAAAGATAGAAAGAAAGAAAGAAAAAAGAAAAGAAAAAGGAGGGGATAAAAGGGAAAGAGAGAAGGAAAGAAGGGGAGAGAGAGGGATGGTAGAGGGCTCGAACACAGAGAAGAAGAAAGAGAGAAAGAAGAAGAAGAAGAAGAAGAAGAAGAAGAAAAGAAAAGAGGGGCTTCGCGCGTTCTCATCATGGGAGCCTCGCCAAGCCGAGTTAATTACGTAACGCAACGCTCGGTAAGCACTCGTGCTCCCCCTTCATTCAATCGGAGTAATTTTGAACCTAGGACTTGAAATTCGGAATTTTGGGAAAATCGAGTGGCAAAATATGATTTTTGAGTCGTTGAGCTGTGTATTTTTGTAGAAATGATAGCTTGGGATGTTGTGGAGCTGTGGGATCTTAAGGATCGTGATTTGAGCTCACGATTTGCCCGAAACAAAATTTTGAAGTTTATCGCGCGTGATGAATAGTGCATGACCAGAACTTCAGGGCTATAATTTGTTGATTTTCAGCTTGATTTTAGGTTGGCTAAATTGGGGTCCCTATAGTATGTTGGATGGGCTTTCCATTGATCATAAGCACGCTTTAAACGGAGCTTAGTGGAGAAAATTATGGCATGATGAAGTTTCGTGCTCGCACTTCGCGCTAAGGACGGTTTTGAGTAATTGTTTTGGTTGAGTGATTTATTAGCATGTAGGTGTTGTTTTATCGATGAATAAACATAAATTAGTCAAGTCGTGGCATATTACTTGGTTTTAATATCGTTTTCGATTTATTAATAGGAATACGAGTGCGTTGGCTCAAGTAACCACATATGTTGATTTTCGACTTTCCTAGGTGAGTGGTGCTATCTAATCTAAGAATTTATAAGCTCATGTTTTTAAAATGATGAATGATTGATATTTTATGAGTTATGAGTAAGCATATTTGTTGCATAAAATTTGGATCGGGCATTTACTACGTTTTGGTATTTAAGAATAGTGTGAGAATTTTTAGTGGAAATATATGTTATGTTTGATGAACAAAGTTAAGAAATATTAAATATTTTGAGTTTGTGAAACCTTTTTACGAAGATCGGATTTGAGATGGTTTATGGAAGGCTATATAAATATCGATTTGTGATGAGCTTTTTGAAATGTATTTGATTTGAAATTGATTTATGAGACGAGTCTTGAAAATTATTTGAGAATGTTTTATGAGAGGTATTTTTGGTGAATGAGTTGAGTTGCAAAACCTTTTAGGGATATATGAAATGATTTATGGATTTGGTTTGAAAATTATGGATGGTGTTGTTTTGGATTGATGTGGATGCTCAATATCGTTGTGAGCCCAGCGAGGGGCTTGTGGGTATGTGTATACTATTCTAGGATATCTTTGTGGGCCGAGCCACCGGCTACTAATAGGTGGAGACCTTGCCAAGGGGGGAATCTTGGTCGCCTCGTCACCAAGCGTTGATATTGAGCAACGGATTGGTCAATGGAGTGGACCATTGACATGTGATATGAGTTGGGTCGATGAAATGGACCATCGACATGTAATTTGAGATTAGTCGTTGGAATGGATCATGAACGTGTAATTTGAGATTAGTCGTTGGAATGACCATCGACGTGTAATTTCATTTGATTATCAATGTGTGGTTTGATGAAATTAATCAATGGAATAGACCATTGATACATGTTTTATGAGATTAACCAATGGGTTAGACCATTGGTATTTGCCTATTATTATCTTGAATATTTTTGCTTTGAACATATTGTGTTAAAGTAAGAAAGGTTATATTTTGGCCTTGAAGGTTTGTTAAATTTTTGGGTTTGGTGTGGTATGAGATTACCCAATGGAATGGATCATTGGTGTGTGAATTAATGAGATTGATCAATGAATTAGACAATTGATGTTTATTTCGATGTTATTATGAAATGATTATTTTTGCTATAAATATATCTATGTTAAAGCGTATATAACTTATTCTTTTTACTGTGTGTTTGTTATATCCTAAGTTTGAGTTAAAAGTGTTGTAACTTGGTTTTGTAAATATGCATAGTGGGTGCTCGATCCGCTTAGAAGTGATGCACTACTCACTGAGCCGTGGTTGCTCACTCCTCTATTTTCCAATCTTTTTCAGGTTCCTCAACTAACGATGAGTAGCTACGAGAGCGATATGGATATGGGGACTTTTAAGAGTTGGATTTTTGGGAGCTTTGAGGCTATGTCCTTTAAGTGGAAGGACAGCCGTGTCATGCCCCATTCTTGTTGGTTTTGGGGTGTGACAGTTACATTCAGCACTCTCATTCCGGGGTTGTGTCGTGACTCGGGGGTTTGTGAAGCCAAGAGGTTAGTGGACTTGATGAAAAGGCGTCGTTCACATCACCTCCCTTACAAAGCACGTTGATCATGAGATTGCAAGTACGTATGCTCGGAAAAATTCTGCTGAACTTCATCTTTCGGTACAACTCGAGACCATCTTCCTTCATGCCTTTCCTCGAAGACCCATCAATCAAAACTCTGTAGGTGTTGCGTTTGGCGACTAAATCCAACTTGCTCATCTTGGAGAACAATTCTCTTGCCCTTTTGACGTCGCCGTGTTTGCAACAGCCGTCGATCAAGGCCGTGTACACGGAAGCCACTGGAGACCAGTTCATCTCCTTCAACTGAGCGAAAATCTTGAAACCCCTATCCGAGCGACCGGCTTCGCAGCGCCGCTCGTTGACGATTCTGACTTTGGCCCTGGAATCATTGACCAAATGCCGCACCTCGTCGAACGAGCTCGATTGAATGAGAGAACTCAGTAGAGTGTTGAAGGCGCTCAGTGTGACGATCCAAACTTGGGACAGTACAAAGGGACGGACTAAGATCACCTTGGCAGTACGCGGGCGAAGCTAAGGGCATTTCTCTTATCTCACATCGCTTAGGGAGGAAGTCCTGGGAGCTTTTATAAGGCTTGGGTCCCTTAATATGTGTGATTCATTCTAAAATCGTGAGAGAAAAGATCGTGGCTGGGGTGGTGGTTCGTCCGCGTCAGGGCGAGTGACCCAAAGCAGACAATATCACACAGTAGGGTCCCAGGTCCTTACAAATGGTATTAGAGTCGACTCCCGCAGCGTATGGGGCCACAGCGAGGGCCCTGTGCCTTGAGGGGGGAGATTGTGACGACCTAGACCCGGGGCAGTACTGAGAGAAAGACTAAGATCGCCTCGGGCATTTCTCTTGTCCCATATCACTTAGGGGGGAGTCCTGGGAGCCTTTATAAGGATTGGTGTGGCATCCGAGAATTTCCACAACCCTCAAATATGCGACTGTCCGTGACTAATCGATGGAAGTACCGTCGGATGGTGTTACTGACACCACAACGGACATTGTTTTGTTATCACCATCGGACCAATGGGTAACAATTAGTAATGGTCTGATCGTTAGATAAGTTATAGTCTCATCCCTTACGTTCAAGTGAGACTGAGGTTTATTCTATAAGATTTGTCGACAAGATATCTTTTATGCTAATTTTAGCTGTCCAATTGTGTACCCCTCGAGCAAATGAAGATGTGACTAGGATTATACAGCAACCTTGCATGTCGTTCTTCCTCATCGATCACCATGCAGCCTTGTCGAGTTCTTTCTCCATGCAAGAATTGCAGCCAGGTACATGTACATGTGGTGGTTGAATAAAAGGAGATTAGTTGATTCCATGAAGACCATGGAACCGAAAAATGCTCCATGCACGTATGGAAATTTAGGGCTAACAGTTGGAAGGAAATTTGGGTCATGAATTAAGGACAATGCGGCCACCAATTTGTTGGCCCAAGTAATCCCGAGCCCTCTCTCCTCTTGGTCGACAAATTGGGGTCAACCAAAGAAGCCCATTTGACCAAGCCACGTAACACTTCCTTCGGTGGACAGCAAATGGGAGAGTGTGGCTTTGCTGGCTCGGCGAGGAGAAGAATCCACATGCAAGAGGCCACGTCTTCAACATCTGCCATCGATCGTGTCTTCAAGTGGCCAAAGAAAACAGCCACGTCTCACACCCACCTGTCCTCGCCTCCTCCACCTGTCCTCCATGCATACACCCACCGAAACCCCTAAATGCAAAATCATCATTAGCTTAACTAACATTAGAGGTAGATGCATGCCATTTTACACTTGTCCATAATCATATTCCACTTGTCCTTCCCATGAGAACACTTGTAACCTGCATGCAAAATAAACAAAACAATTAACTAAGGAAAACCAAAAGCATTCGGTGGAAGCAAGAGAGAGAGGGAGACTGAGAGAGAACAAGTGAGCGAGCAAGTCAGAGAGAGAGATGCGAGCAGTGAGTGAGTGCAAGGTG
Organism: Eucalyptus erythrocorys; assembly: GCA_014182555.1. Taxonomy (NCBI): domain Eukaryota; kingdom Viridiplantae; phylum Streptophyta; class Magnoliopsida; order Myrtales; family Myrtaceae; genus Eucalyptus; species Eucalyptus erythrocorys. The sequence continues at coordinate 38,529,677 of CM024604.1, forward strand.
TGAGGAAGAAGAGACCGCCCGTGCCCGTGCCCAAGCTGCCACCGTCATTTTTGCTGTGTTTTTCTTGAAACTAATGCAAGTAGAGTTCGTGAAACTACACTTTGCTTGCTGTGGTTGTGATGTTGAATGCTGGAAATGCTTGAGCTGTGATGTTGAATGCTCGAACTAGAATGAATGGTGGTGGTTTTTCCAAGTGAGTCGTTGCATGTAGGAACAGTCCGACCTTTTGGTGATTTCATGTGCTGCATGTGACCATTTAGTTGGAATTTCACTCGGTCTCTTCATGAAAGTTGTATAGAACATCTTGAGGAATAACATACTAAAATTTGAGATAAAACAAACAAGTATTTCTTGGAGAAACGATTTTCCTTTGGAGAAATCAAATCTGGAATTTATTGTGTTGATCTTCAGTGATTTCGTGGATTGTAAAGTAACTTTTTTTTGAAAATCTCACCCTGATCTCTTAATGAAAGTTGTAATAGACTTCTTGAGTTGGAACATATCAAAAATTTAGAAGAAATAAAGAAAGATAGGTCAATGAAATTGATGTTCTTTGAGGAAACTGGATCTGGGAATAATACTACTTCGACCCAGTATGATTATGTGATTTTTATAAAATCATCTGGTTAAAATTGGATCATATGTTCTTAATGAAAGTTGTAGGTAATATTCTGAGGAATAACATATTGAAAATTTAGAAGAAACGAACATATATAAGTCGTAAAAACGAGTTTCTTTTGAAAGATGATAGTCTGGAAAAGATGACACTGAGAACAGGAAAAGTAAATTGGTTTTAACTTTTAATCCAGAATGAATTGGACTTTAATTTCTTCATAAAACTTGTATCTCTAGATCTTAACTACAATGTGTCCAAATTTCAGAATTTTCTGAGTCCATTTGAGGGTTCAATTGAAATTGTTTTCGAAACTGTGCATGGGTCATGTTAAAAACCCTTTTTAGTGATATATATATAGATCTGTACGTATTCTGTGAAGCCTTGTTTGATATGGTGTCCTTCACGAAATATGTCTTCTTAGAACTTATCTACATTGTGGTAAATTTTCAGAATTTATTTCCATTGTTTGCTAATTTTCTAGAATTTTTCATGAATAGCACGCATTCTGTTCAAGCTGGAAATTGTTTTATTTACTGTTTATTGGATTTATTATGTAAATCATGATATCCTGGATTATTATTCGTGCAATGACATGATGACATTCATACATTTCATATGACATCAAAGGATTGATGGATTTTCATGAACTCAATGAAGTTTTCAAAACCATTGCATCAAATGATACTTTTCCCAATGCATATTATATGATTTTAAAAAGGGCTGATGTCAAATCATTGGCATTGTTGCATCAAATGTTAAATTGAAAATGAGATGCATGGGAATATGCATTGTGGTGATGAGAAGGCCGTCGGAGGTGTGAGCCGACAATCCCCCGGGAGTGTTGGGATGCCCAAAGGGTCGATGAGTCGATGCCTTGTGGATGCCTGGTGGCCGAGAATGGCCGAATACCGGAGGGTCCTCAGGAGTTTCGAGATGCCTGGTGGTATAGCAGTACGTAAATCCAGGGAGGCCTGGTCGTATGTCGGTACGTAATTCCGGAGGGTAGGGGCAACCATATCCATGGTGAACCTCGGAGATTCCTCGTGATACCAGGGAGGATGTGAGATGCCTAAAGGTTCGAATGAGTTGATGCCCTTTGGATGCTCGGTTGTATTTTGAATATATGCCCGGAGGGTCCTCGCGATGCTAGGATTGGGTGCGAGAAGAGGGATGCAAACACTGATCCCTGGAAAAAGAAATGAGATCCTTTGAAAGCTAAAATTGAAATTGAATCATGCATATGTGTGTGAGCATATGGCATGGGATATGATTGCATATGAAACTGAGCTAATATCATATGGCATCGAAATTGTGATCATGGATGCATTGAGTGGATCTCATGGGATACATACATGATGTTATGGTATGGATGAGATGATCATGCATATGGATGTGTGCATATGGCATGGGATGAACCTCATGGAAATGCAAGCATGAAGTGCATGGTGGTATATGCACGTTGCATGGTGATATATGCATGGCTACTTGATGATATATGTACAAGTGCATGATGATATATGCATGTTGCATGGTGATATATGCATGGTTGTAAGGTAAGGTATGCTTGAATGCACAAATGATATGTATTTATTCATGACACCTTGATTGCTTTGCTTGCTGCATTGTGTAGCTTTATGGATCTTTACTGCTGAGTGGTTGTACTCACCCCTTTTGGGGATTAACATTTCAGATTAGTAGATGAATTGAGTAGTTGGATATGACCGCGAGGAGCAGGATAGCAAAAGAGGGAACTTTTGGACGCTGACACCGGTCGATGGACCTTAAGTATACGACTGTTGGAAAAAATCTCGGTCATATTTTGAAGTATAGCCGAGTGTATAAGACCTTGGCATTTTGACGTACCGATTAAAGATGTTCATCTGTTTTATGTAAATAAAAGTGTTTGGCTTTACTTTCCCAAAAAAAAAAAAAAAAAAAAAGTGTTCGGCTTTAACCTATAAAAGTTTTAGTTGGTGTGCATCGCTTTAATTTGAGGATGGGGAGTAGTTGGTTATGCTTCCGCTATGTATAAATTGCGTAGGGACCGACCTAAAAGATATAAACCTCCAAGATTGATAGACCTTCAGGTCAAGCAAGAGAATGGTAATCGAACTATGGCGACCCTAACGGTTCGGGGGCTGTCGAGGGGTGCCATAATTGGGTCCCTTAATATGTGTGACGCATTTTAAAACCGTGAGGGAAAAGATCGTGGCTGGGATGGCAGTTCGTCCGCGCCAGGGCGGGTGACCCAAAGCGGACAATATCATACAGTAGGGGCTCGGATCCTTACACTTAGATAGGGAACGAGGCCATTTTTCACCATTTGGTCAAAAAATCATGGGCTCGCTCCGTTGATGGAGATTGCAAAAGGGCAAGAAGGATTGAATTGAACTAAGTTCTCGTTGGGTTGGGAGATGTGATCAATGAGAAGGCGTGGAGTGGTGGGGCTTCCACCATTGTTGGGCGATAGGGAAAGCTGGGCGGGTCTCTACTCTCCCTGTCTTTCCCCTTTATATATGTTGGCAGGCTCATTTGCCAATTGTCATTCAAGTTGCCTCTGAATTAAGAGTTTGGGGATCTTTCATTAGCGTGGTCACAACTGCTTGATCCATGAAAAGTTAAACTCGTGCTATTAAAATGAAGTTACCAACCCATGTTAAGAATGTCATCAATCAGATCAGGGAAAATACTATCCTAGCTGGCAGGCAATCTCGTCTCGTTCATTTCATGCAAACATCATGTTTGCAATCGAAACTGTCTGAATTAATCTCTCTCTCAACTCGCACGGTCTCATGGTTGTGCAACTTGATTCGAAAGCAGTTGAAGAATAGCTTATTTAAACCTTCAAAAGTAGTCGATTTATAACTTACTCGCATGAGAAGGATTTTGGCTAAATTCTTGTCTGAATCAATAACTGCACCAATTTGAACATCATTCTGGATTGTAAAAAGAAAATTGTTCTCAAACCTGATTTATTTTGCATGTTTGAACATGGTGTTCACAACCAAAGAAGTTTGCACACTGAGAGAAGCAAGAAAAATTTCAGGAACCAAGGGCTGAGTGGCCCTAGGGGAATTATTTGTGAACTGGATCGAATGGGTCATGCTTAGTCACATCGCAACTTAAATATCAATTTGACGTCGGGGAACTCGCATACAGATCGGTGAAAGCAGCTTCATTGCCAGGACGTGAAAACACAATCTGCATTTCGGAGTTCATAAAAAATTACACTTTGTAGAAGAAGCACCAAAAAAAAAGGTATATTGTAATCTGCACCTGCGTTATTTTCAACTTGACGAGAGTGAAAGTAGTACTTCCTAAAAGAAGGAATTACCTGATAATTTCCGAGCGTGTGAGACTTAAAACCAGCTGCACTATAGTCGAAGTAGTACTCCCATGTCCTTATGAACTTTTCATTGAATCCCAGAGCTAATATTTTCCTACAGAAGGAGAAAGGGGTCACGAATGACCACAAAACCAGGAGCAATTTTACCAAAGCGATCGCAGCATCATATCGCTTGTCACCTTTGTTTCTCCATGAAGTTCTTCCTCCAACATCGAAGTGTTTGGTAAAAATGGATTCCTATGTTGTCCACATGCTCCACACTGTGGTGGAAGATCTTTCAGTGAATGGATGAAGTGAAGAAGACAGAAATTTGTGCACTTGATGTTATGCAGTTGTACCTAAGTCGGGACGCAGAGGCCATAGCTGATGTTATCCTGCTTAAGGAAGGCAAGCAGCCCCCGGGAAAGATATATTCTTTTATGAAGTCTGAACTTCGCCTGTATTCCTCGTACCGCTCATCAGGTATGGAAGTGAACTAGTGAAATTCAACGCACCATTAACAGAATAGTGTGAAAAAATAAGCACATCTTTTACTTTTGAAACAATAATTCAAGCCATAAAACCATTGTATGTCACATGCCTGTAGAACAAGAAGTCCGTCTTTGGCTAGCACCGATTCGCAACAGGCGAAGAACTCCTCCATGTATTCGTGGCCGACTGCTTCTATCATCTCGCTGTGAATTTATTCCATTAAGAGAGTCTTTTAAGCATCTTTTTGGTCTGTTTAGCCGGATTACAAATAGACAAAATGGCGAGAAAGTCACCAGGAAATGATCCTGTCATATTTGTAGGCACTTGGCAATTGGCGATAATCACAAAGAATGAATTTGATGCTGTCCTGCAATGAAAAAACTACATACATTAACTCTCAGACTTATGAATTAAGTTGTCAAGTACAAAATGCTGGTAGATTGGGTACCTGAAGCCCTGCTTCTTTCACTCTTGATTTGGCATACTTCAATTGCTCTTTTGACAGAGTGATGCCTGTGTATTTGCATCCGGTTTGCCTAGCAACTTCAATGGCCAAGCTTCCCCAACCGCAGCCAATTTCAAGAACTTCATGCATCTTTTCAATTCTCGCCTACAATTTTTCTAGGCAAAGCATTAGTCACTGAACAGTCGAAGGTTAACCCGTCAAGCACCCCCAAACTAACAGCAAGTAAAACATACCATTTTAATCAAAAGAGAGATTTTTCTCATCTGTGCTGCCTTTAGGTCTTCACCAGCCATCTATCGAATTTTTTGACAGCACAACAATGCGTCATTATTTTGAAACATTGGACTTTCATAGGTGGATTTGTATTTACTCTTGCTTCTATATCACGTATTCAGCAACAAAAATTCAAGACAGGGTTGTGGCTACTGACCTCGAATACTGCGCAGGAGTATGTCATAGTCTCATCCAAGAACAGTGAAAAAAGTTCATTACTCTGCAAACACGACGAAATGGAAAACAGCATTACAGCATACCGTATGTACAAGCACATTTTTACTTTTGATACCCATCAATGTTGAGAAACTGACAATGTATTCTGGTTCATTCTGTTCTCTTGAGAAAAAGATTTGGAATAAAGTTTTTACCAGATCATAATGTTGGGAGATGTTCCTGCGAGCTTGAGTTAAAGTATTTTGTCTCGAAACATGCTTGAAGAAGTACTTAGCCGAAGCAATACCAGCTGTTAATAACATCGGTGTCCACCAACCCCTTAATCAAATAGTTGCATACACTAGTTTAGTATATTTAATAATAACATAAAAAGTCAAAAACATTTAGCTCCTGTCACGAAGCTGATTAGAGAGCCCGTAGCAAATAGTAAGACAGAAAGAAGAAGAGAGAAGGAATAGAGAAGAGGAGAAGAAGGAGAACGTAAAAGAAAGAAACAAAGAGGGGCTGTAGATTTCCGTAGTAACAGAAACCCTACAACCATTGTATTTATATTGAATATAAATTGTATATGACAATAATACCTTTATGTAAGTAAAAAAGGAAATAAAACTCTGATAATAAAGGAAACTTAATTAAAATAACTTAACAGTTCCAACTAGTAAAGTATTGAGTACCTTCTCTTACTTAATTTCGAGATGGTAATATCGGAATCTCTGTTTGCTATGAGAATCTGTGACTTGCCATAATGTTGACATGCGATTAAGCATTTGGTATGTATAGAAGGATGTGGCATTTATAAAACGAAGTCTGTTTGATGAAGAAAATAACCTGAAAAAGATTTAGAAGACCTTTATTTCTGTCCACACAAGAAAAATCACCATTTATGTATGCATCTGCCAGGCCTAGGTCAGCTTGAGTCATGACCTGAAAAACCAAAAATTCTTTATTAGGACACAAAAGGTCTCATCACGAAAAAGCATAAACTAGGCCTTGTTTGTACAAGAGTCCTAAATAGTCTAATCCAAAGTGGGCTGAAGTCACGTGTAAGTTGAAACAATACCTTCCAGTAAAACTCTGGACTATGGATCCTCAAAGTAACTGTTAGAGGACATCTTTTTGTGGTTCCCTCAAAGGTAAACATCGTGCCTCCTTCCTCTAATAAACTGCCAATCCCGAAAGCATAATTATTGCTACCTGATTCTCAAAAATGTTCCTCTAAGCGGTAAGTCATTAAGAACATTCTGCATTTCCAAATATCATTTTGTTGACAAGTAAATTCGCAAATTCTGTTCTAAGATATTAATGAAAATGCGAGAGTGGACCACAATGACACTTAACACTTCTGAGGATCTACAGATGAGAAAATGTTGACTATGACGTTGTTTCAAAGCAATGACACTTAAAACACTTCTGAAGATCTACAGAGAAAAGACAAGGAACTATGTACTCTGCAAGCCAATAGTTATCATGATAAGTACTAATATACTCACGTTACCAAGCCTGTAGAAATATAACGTCTGAGAAATCCAGTAACAAAAAAGCGTGCCCCAATTTCCTTGAGTGAAGGAACCATATGTCGAGGGTTATCAAGAACAAAATGACTTTGTCCCATCACTCCATGTGCAGCAGCCATGCCTGCCTGCAAAGAAGTCCCTTAAGTTAAAATTAGCATATGCAACTTGCTCAGAGAGAGAGAGTCTATACCTTCAATCCATCCTCATGGAATCCATATCCTGAAAGAAGAATAAGTACTCAAGTTAGTCATGAAACATACAACTACGGTCCCTTGGCGACCTGAGTCCATACCAATAGATTCAAATTACAGCAACCTTAATAGCAAAGACCATCTCATCAATTTGGCCTAAGTGAGGACCCTCCTCTTCAAATTTAACCTCAAGAAAGATGGCAAGATCCTTGTAAGAATATTCTTTATTACATGCATAGGAATATAATACTTTCAGCATTGCTAAAAAGCTGAGGTATAACAATCACTGGTGCATAGAAACTTTAACAGGCTCACCCTGGTATGCTCCGCAGAACCAAATTCCTCTTTTTCCCTGGATCTCATGTAGCTGAAGCAAAGCTTTCGATGCAGCAACAGATGGAATTGGATGACCAGTGCACCACTTAAGCAATGTGTGTTCCGGTTCATGTGAAGGATTGAGAGTCACGAGATACGGAAAATCCTTCTGATCCAGGTTCTGCAAATATATATGGACCCAATTAAATAAAGGCGCATTTGTCACGCTGAAACTGGTCGGAACAGAAAGGGAGTTCTAGAGGCTCAAACACTGGAAATGGTCAACATTTTGTGGAATGCACCTCACCATGCTTCTAATATTTTAGTAGTCGTTAACAACTTATATGCATATCGACCTATCTGATAAATTGGTTTATGTACTCCATGACAACTGCCATTTTCACATCTTTTATTTAAGGCGATATGTAGCATACATTGTAGCATGTAGCATGCAATTATGTAGCATGCATTGCAGCGTAACGCATCCCGAAGTGCACAGCTGAATTAGACATAAAATGAGCAAGACGCATTTGCCACACCTGAAGCACATTCAGCCAGTATGTCAAGCATACTTTATTTTCAGCACTTCCCAGAAAATTCCATGCACTCCACGCTGCTGAGTTTTTGGGCATGAAAGTTTTGTCATGATGAAGATAAATCTCACTGCCAATAGAAAAATATATCAATGTTTTGCATTCCGCAGTAGATATAGAAAGCAAAAAGAAGATTGCCATTCTTGAAATTTTAATTTTACTTCTCCCAAGCAGAAGGCTTAAAGCAAATGTAATGGACAACGACATCACCGTGAACATATTATTCCATACTACATCGACCAACTGTGCCTTTGTAGACAATTGGTTGTCCAGTAGTAGGTTTGCAGACACTAGTCGTGACATTATCTGAGAATGTGCAAGCTAACCAATTATACCTGTAGGCATATTTGAATGCACCGAGTACTCTTGTCTCATCATAAGTTGCTTCGTCCCCCAGCATTCTCAGAGCATCCGGTGCATGGACGGCTATGATACACTTGTCATATACTTCTTCAGAACCATCTCCAGTTAAGACAATGCATCCTGTTCAATCTCTTTCTGTTACCTATTGCGGACTATAAGGATAAGAAAAGGTAGATTTTCCTGATGATTTGCGAGTATACCTACTGTGACAGTTTGTTTATCATGTCCATATTGTTTGCTCTAGTTCCATGTCATGTGACAAAACAATGCCAAAAAAGACGAGACCTAAACCACAGGTACTTACCCTCATCGCTAGTGGAGATGGATCGCACTTCACAACTTGGTCTTATTTCACACCCTTTACTCCCGAGCACATCTCTGACCTGAATTCACAAATATTTACAGTTCAATTTGTAGGGTTTCCAGAGAGAAAATTACGACCAAGCATGTGGAGTTTTCCATTTCGAACTATTGATTGTCCTAATCATCATCACCTTATTGACATAAGAATGTGAGCGTCTTCGGACTGTAAGCCACTGAGGGCGGCCAAAAACCTGCAAAGAAAGCAAGTAATTAAACAAAGAGTATTATGAGGACTGATTGATAGAGGTGGAAGGAAAGATTCGGCGATTGACTCGTTGACATGAAATGCCACCAACTTAAGCGGCAGAGAATTCATTGGTAGGACAACTGAAATGGCGAAACACAGTTCTATCATTTCCAATCAATCAGTAACTTTCTAGAGCCACATGAACTACCTGAAGCAGATGATGATTGCGGCAAAAGGACAAAATTGAGAAGGCTGAAAAGCTCATGACTCCTTCCGGAGGGCAGGACCAGATTGAACCACAAATTGGGATCTATAAGAATATAAAATTAATTGGTAATTGCCATAGATCTACATTCTCCAAACAAGCGAAGGACAGATTTTGTTATATGAGCAAAAGATCAAGGCTATGATAGAGTGCAGTGATTCAACAATCTCACAAGATAAGCCTTTTGAAATAATTCAGAGTAACCCCGTGACTTGATAAACTGTCCCAAAGTTTCACTGCGATCGATGTCCGGATTGCTCTCAAGTCCTTCTAGGTAACTGCAAAAATAAACAGGCATCAAACAGAGTGAATGCCTATGATTGTCCGGTTGTGCATACAAAAAGGATGCGAGAACTTGAAGATTGGCATATACTTTATAATGCACTAGGCCCAACTTGTCACCTCGCAATGTCATGTAGGATAATGCTACCTTCAAAATGAATATCAACATTTTGAGACAAAATATGATATTTGATCATCTTACCTGCTATAAAATGCATGAAATGTCCTAGAGTTTCTCTTCAAAAATGACGTTATCATTGTTCAAACAGTTTAAAATCTCATGTCAAAAGTATAGCATATTGCCAAAAACTTAGGCTTCAAGAAATTACTCTCTTTACTGATATCAACCATGATGAAGTTAGCTCGAAATAAAACTTCATTAATGATAATTCCTACTTATAATGGGAAGCTCATTGGCAAGATTGCAAAAAAAGACTAGCGGGAAATCTTTGTCAAAAATGATTACGATCACTATCATTGTTCTGAGCTGCAATCAATTCAGAGAACTAGAGACATAAATACAATAACCTTCCAGTATTGAGCACTAAAAGGACTTGATTTACCTAAGAACATCCTCCTTAAATTTGATGATTTCTCTGAGCATTTGCCAGAAGTAAGGATTCAACACATTTGTCTTTTGGGCAAACAAACTCAAAAGACCATTTCTGCTTCCCCATTCATAACCTCGGCCTTCATCTAAGCTGACTGAGAATGACATATCCGATATCTCCATTTCCACTCCAAGACTCTCAAACAACTCCATCATATTAGGGTATGTAATCTGCAGGAGAGCCTTAATTTGCGTTAGCACTAGAAGTTGCTCAAGACTAGCGATTCTTCATAAAGAAAATTACATTCTTTTTGAAGAAAATCACTTTTATGAGATGCCAAAGAACCATGATCTCAAAGTGACTGAACAAAAGATCAATAGCTTGAACTCTTGTTACTGATGACGTTCGCCGCGCATTTGAGGTGTATTATATCAATTTATACTCTTATACAAGATTCGATGGTTAAAAGTACTCATAGACATTTCAATAACCGGTGACTTTTTCGGCAATGCGCTATGTCTTTAGGGTAAAAAGTCGATCAAAAGCATATTCATCATTGATATTATACATGATAATGAACAAATTCTATCCATGCATAAAATAGTACCGATCACTGTTGTACTCATAGACAACACATTTAGGTTGCTTGTTTCCTCAGCGATTGAAATCGAATTGTCCAGGACAACACATTTTTCGGCCAGTGCCAAACTCTAAGACCCAATCATTTTCAGAGCCTCTAATTTATTTATTTTTTCGGCTGACGTTGCAGGGGCGGACCACCGCCAGCTCTCCTGCGGAAGCCCTTTTCTTTCGTTCCTATGTTTCTTCTTATAAAGCCAAAAAATAGTTCCATATTACAATCCCCTCTATTCTCGTACTAAATCTACGATTAGAGTTTGTTTTATTGAACTTTTAAAGCTTGCTTTTTTCCCTTGAAGTAAACGTAATATATTATTCCACTTTTTAAATTGCTCTTGGAACGGCTCTTGGACCAAAACACAATCCTTATCCCCACTTGGCATATGTAACATCCTTTGACTTATTGTATCAATATTCAAATGTGGTAGCTTGGAAGTGACAGTATAAAGGACGTTAAACTCTTCTTAAATTAATTTGCAACCATGGAATATTCCTTCCACCATGCTGTTTGTTGTCTTTCTCGACATGAACTCGACTGTTCAACCAAAGACGACAAGAGAGAATTCTTTCAGTGAACAAATTCATCACCTATTAAGATTCCATATGCCTTTTGGAATCGTTTGCTTGCGGATATTGAATTTTGCATTGTTCTAGAGATAATTGAATAAAAAAAGGAAGACCATCAATCATATGTTTCTTCTTACCACTACGCTAGCATTAAAATGGAAATAAATGGTATGGAAACTGTCGGACAGCAGCATTACGTCTCATGAAAACCAAGATTGAAATTAAACGTATGCGCGTCGAGAAAGGCACTGCGACTTTCTAAACCTGCACATGGCAAATAGAAAGTTACCTTTTCTTATTGCCTGCGCACCTCCCTAAAACCCCAACTTAGAAAGTTGCTCTATCTGTCACTATAGGGAAAAGAGGTCGAACAAGGGCGATTTGAGTAATAACGAAGAAGTCACTCTATCTCTCACCAGATGTTTGGCTCCTGACATACTAGATCTATGTTTTGCTCTGAGCAGAGAGGACTAAAAAAAATGGAGGAAAATGCAGTGGAGATAATGGTGGGCAAAATGTAAAAGAAGAAGAGATCAACGGAAACGGAGAGTTGCAGACTTACACGATTGAAGACCATGAAGCCGAGGTCCAGGTTGACACCGTTGAATGAGACGGTCTTGGCATGGCCGCCCAAGTAATCCTCCTTCTCATACACTACCACCTTCGCTCCTCCCCTCGCTGCCTCGTAGGCTGCCTCGAGCCCGCTCACGCCACCCCCAATCACTCCCACTTTCATCTTCTTCCGAATCTTTTCTCAGTAGATATCTAATCTTGATTCCAAAGAAAAAGGAGGAAAAGAGACAGTTTAATGAATGCCAATGCAACCTTCCTTCTAGGGTTAAGTTGAAATCTTTTTTTGCAGTGATTATGGGCACTCGTGAAAACGCATGGAAGTGGAACGTGAGGCAAAACAAGATAATGGATGATTTTTCGGAAAGGAATACACAATGCATAGGGAGTGCCGAAGTGGAGAAGAATGCAGGAACTTCCAGTAGATTTTCTTTCTTTCTGGGGACATGAATTCAAGAACTTCCAGTAGAGAAGAAGAATGCGCCAGAATTTTCTCTACTTTCTAGGCACATTCCCAGAGAGCTTTGTCCCCAGAGAGAGCGAGAGATTAGAAGAAGACGAAAACGTTACCTTAAAAAGGTGTTTCGAGAGAACGGACTGGTGCTTGCACTCCCTCAAATATCTCCTACTACTGGTTCTATCACTCCCCAATGGAAGCTCTCATTCTTATTCTCTCTCTCTCTCTCTCTCTCTCTCTCTCTCTCTGTCAATTGCAAAGATAGGAAGACGAGCAATTTTAGAGAGAGAAAGAGCAAGAGCGATTTGTGATCTTACTTACCCAGTTCAACTTGACACTGATGTAAAATATGTGAACAAGCACCCTATAACATAGAAATTATCAGTGCATCTGAAATTTTTTGAACTATTTGATTTAGTAGATCTCTTATATAAAGAGGTGTGCCCTCATAGTACTTTGTTCTCATGCACAACTCTACGCAAGCTGTTAAAATATATTGCAAGTTTGAGGTTATCAAATAAATATAAAAAATTAAAGCGTGCGAGCTCGTCTTGATAAATAAAGTCCCAGTTGGACTTTTGTGATCATCTGCGTTTTTGTACGCTGGCCGACCTCTCTTCATTAAGTGCTCTGCATGCAAAAGGGCAAGGAAGAATGGAGACAAGGAAAGCAGAAAGAATTTGAGTGTTTGATTCTCGTGAAGCTACAATTATAGAAGTAAACATGCGCAAACTCTTCAGTTTCAAAAGAAAAACTTTCACTAGCTTCTCAATAAATGAAGAGGGGCCCTTTCTTGTTGGCCACACCCTGTAGCCAAAAGTGAAGTGCAAAATTCTTGGCAAAGAATTTTGTTTTCATCTTGGAAAAGTGACGATGGTAGACCAAAGGGAAATAAATAATTGAAGGGAGAGGAAGGAAGGGCCCTATGCAAGGACGGCCATGGTTTTCTTTAGAATAGTTGATTCTTTGTTCATCTAAGAGGGGGCCTTTGCAACTCGATGAAGCAAAATGTCCACAAAGTGTGGACACGTCATGGAATGCCAAACTGACGGCAGCGATGACGATGATGGTTCTATCACTCCCCAATGGCAGCTCTCATTCTTATATTCTCTCACGTCATGGAATACCAAACTGACGGCAGCGATGACGATGATGGTTCTATCACTCCCCAATGGCAGCTCTCATTCTTATACTCTCTCTCTCTCTCTCTCTCTCTCTCTCTCTCTCACATACACAATCTGTCAATTGCAAAGATAGGAAGACGGGCAATTTTAGAGAGAGAAAGAGCAAGAACGATTCTTGATCTTACTTTATCCAGTTCAACTTGATACTGATGTGAAATGTGCGAACAAGTGCCCTATAACATAAAAATTATCAGTGTATCTGAAATTTTCTGAACTATTTGACTTAGTAGATCTCTTATATAAAGAGGAATAATTTGTTCTCATGTGCAACTCTACATACACTGTTAAAATATATCTCAAATTTAAGGTTGTCGAATAAATATAAAAAATTAAAGCGTGCGAGCTCGTCTCGATTAATAAAGTCCAAGTTGGACTTTCGTGATCATCTGTGTTTTTTTACGCCGGCCGTACTATTTATATTAAATGCTCTGCATGCAAAAGGGCAAGGAAGAATGGAGACTGGGAAAGCAGCAGAAAGAATTTGCGTGTTTGACTCTCATGAAGCTTACAATCATAGAAGTAAACATGCGCAAACTCTTCAGTTTCAAACCAAAGACTTTCACTAGCTTCTCAATAAATGAAGAGGGGCCCTTTCTTGTTGGCCACACCCTGTAGCCAAAAATGAAGTGCAAAATTCATGGCAAAGAAATTTGTTTTCATCTTGGAAAAGTGACGATGGTAGACCAAAGGGAAATAAATAATTGAAGGGAGAGGAGGGAAGAGCCCTGTGCAAGGACGGCCATGGTTTTCCTCCCTCATTAGACGCATGCATTCCATGAAAAATGCAGGGCGCCGTTGCTGCTGTAGAGATTTGTCATGCGAGCGCCGCTTTTGCCATTTATTGAGTCCATTTTTCTGTCTTGTTTATTCTATAAAAGGAGAGGACATTTGAACACAAGAAGTGCACCAAGTTCCATTCGGTGGCGGAGAGAAGAGAGGGTTCTTCTTGTGGGAGATTTTCTCGTTGCAATTACACTGAGTTATTTAGCCAGATAAATTTTTGTGAGTAGAATTTGTATAAAGGGTGTAAACACTATAAGTTATTGGTAATTGGAGGCTAGAAAATACTGAGTGAGTGTTTGGGTGCTCGAGTGATTGTAATTTCTAGTATATTGCTTAATTTCTCTAATGGAATTCCATGCTACTCTTCCCATGGACATAAATACCAATATTCGGACTAAACCACATAAATCCAATGTCCGATTCCCTTTCCTTCCTTCCAACTAATTTTATCCGATTTGCTTGTATATATTCACAACAGGTGGTATTAGAGCCAAGTTTGACTAACTTGAAGCAAATCGATAATGATGGAAGAAGAAAATGTGAGAATTGACTAATTTGATGGAAAAGATTTTGCTTTCTAGAAAATGCAGATTGAGGATTATTTGTACCCAAGAAATTTGCACTTACCATGATTTGGAAAAAAAAACTAGACTCCATGAAAGATGCTGAGTGGGAATTGCTAGATAAACAAGTGATAAGTGTTATTTGGTTGGCGTTGGCTCACAACATCGCATTTAACATCATAAAGGAGAAAACCATGGATGAAATGTACCAACAACACTATGCAATCAATAAGGTCTATTTGATGCGACGTTTATTTTACTTAAAAATGGGAAAAGGTATGTCAATTGCTGAGCATATCAACAAATTCAATGAGGTCATTCATCAATTGAGTTCGATTGAGATTAACTTTGAAGATGAGGTACGTGCATTAATTCTATTATCCTCACTACCTGATAGTTGGAATACTACTATTTGTTAGTAATTCCTCTAGGTCAAGAAACTTGACATTTGATGAGGTTCGCAATTTGATTATGAGTGAAGATATTCGTAAGAAAGAATCTAGCGAACCTATAGTTGTTGCTTTAGTAGGTGATGGTAAAGAAAAAACTAGTACTTGTGTTAGCAAGAACATGAATAGACATAGTCAGTCTAGGATTGGTAGAGTTGTCTATTGGAACTGTGATAAGAGTGGCATCATAGAAGAGATTGTTTTAAGCTGAAAAATAAAAAGCGTAAGGGAATTAGAATTGAGTATACATATGATGTTGCAACTGTCGCTGAGAATAATGTTGATGGTGTCAATTGTGTCTTGTTTGTCATTGAGGATTCGTCATTTGACAATGGATAATGGATTCTAGTTGTTCATTTCACATTACACCAAACAGGTATTGGTTTATCACTTATTAGTGCACGGGTTATAGTAAAGTCCAGTTAGGGAACAACACTAAATGCAATGTTGTGGGTGTTGGTGATGTTAAAATCAAAATGCATTATGGTATTGTAAGGACATTGACTGGAGTAAGACACATTATAGAATTGAAAAAGAAATTATTTCATTGGGTGCCCTATATTTAGCTTATTGTAGGTTTTCTTTAGAATGTGGAGTTTTGAAGATTGTTCAAGGTGCTCTAATAGTAATGAGAGGAATCAAATATGGTGGCTTGTATGAACTTTAAGGTGAGATGATGATAGGTTTTGCCACGGGAACGTCGAATGCATCTATTCGAGAGTCTATCGACTGCTTGAGTAAGACCTAGGTGTTTGTGCTGATGCACAAATTTGACGCTGTTGTCAAGAACATGCGGTCGAGAGCTTTGATCGAGATAGAGACTAATAAGTCGATCAAGCATGTATGGACTGATAATACTTGGAGTTGGTAAATAAATTATGCATGAAGGACAAACAATGCATTAGTGTTAGTAAACCACAACAATTTTCAGAATTGATGAGCAAACATTAATACTGATGGCCCATAAAATGATCTCTAGTGTTGATGTTGTTAGGATAATCTTGGCTGATAAGCTACTTGGTTGATAGATCCCCATCAACTACTAATGAATGGTGAACTCCCGAGGAAGTGCGGTCAAATAACATTGTTGGTTATTCTATTCTTAGAATGTTTGGTTGCTTGTGTTATTTTTGAGTGGGTGATGATAAGCTTGATGGGAGGGTAATGTGCATATTCCACGGCCATGCACAAGGTGAGCAAGATGATCAGTTATGGTGCTTGAATGTAAATTCACCTACTAACAATAGAGAAGTTACCTTTGATAAGTCTTTAGTACTTCCGCTTGGGAGTTATCCTAATCTTGATAACTATGATAGAACTAGTTGCCAAATTATTCAAAACAAAGAAATAGATGTGATTTGTATTGTGTAGATAACACGGAAAGCAAATAGAGTTGCAATTCAAGTATAATTCTAAAAGAAAAAAATTACTAGTGAAATGGTTGAAGAAAAGGACACCGCGATTTCATCTGAATGTTAGTACCTACTCCATAAAAAGAGTCTCTCGCCAAGAAATTCACTATACACAATTTACACTCGTTCAAATTGATCCAATGTTACTCAGCTTGGATTACGCCCAAAACAAATGCTATCTACTAGAAAAGAACTCACCCGGTAAACTCATAGAGAAGAACCCTAACTCTCATATTTTTGCTCTAGTGTATAATCCATCTCTTATATACATCATATTTGTATGCAAAATAGGAAAATATTTTTTAGGGAATATACTAAAACTATGAAAAAATAAATAAACTGGAAATTGATTTGGAGGCTTCCATTACTGGCACAAACTCAAGAAATTTTTTAATAACTTGTTCGGAATTTTGATTGTATTTTCTCTCTTTGTGCTACCTGTTTGCAATTGTACCGTACGTTTGACCTGCCGTGGAAGTGCCCCTCAATTATAGGAAAAGCAAAAAGAAACTCCGAAAAGTAATGCATATCTCATAAGCATTTGTGAGCATTCATTTGCCCTTTGCATCTTTTAGTCTTATGTACTAATTAAAAACATGTTTGTTGTTGGAAATCCCAACCTTTATTTTTTGGTATTTTTTGGGTGTAAATGTATGAATATCATTAATTATATGAGGTATAAAAGCTTAGAGGAATCCCCTAACATTTCAAAGAGACTAATTATGTGAGAATATAAAGGAAGGAAACTTTTTTTTTTTTTTTTTTTGGTAAAGAAAGGAAGGAAACTTTCATATAGTAGCCAATAAAAAATTTGCTTGGGAAGGCCTACACTATTGGTAGGATGACACCCTACCTCTTACAATCTTTCAAATCCTAGCCAATAGAGAATGAGGCTCAATTGACTTGTTTTGACACTATCTTCGATTGTGTTTTATTCAGATGCAATAGATAATCACTAAGAAAAACAACTTGAGGAGTCTCCCCTCCAAGTTTTTACCTTTGGTGATGCCCTTGGTGGCCTCAATCATCCATTTGAAGTTCTAAGTTCCAAACTCTTGCAGCCACCAATTTCCATTTTGTGCCAAAACATTACACCATGCACTACTTGTCCAAGTGCATTCAAGGAATAAGTGGTTTTCTGTCTCTTATACCGGTCATACAAAAGTTACACTTAATATCTATTGAAAACAACCATCGTGATATGGCTAATTTTATCAGTAGCCTAACTCTACAAACAAGCCAGGCAATAAAATTATGCCTGCTAATATTGTTGGTCCAAATTAATTGATACCAGTCCATGGTTGGTCTCTCCTATCTAAATTCCTTGTTTATCTCTTTGGTAGACATAATAGGTGTTAGAGCAAATCTTAAACCCAAGTGCCTATGCATGTAATGGAAATCTCAACCTTCATATAGTCATTTTGGAGATTTCAACCTTTCCCATTTTTCATGTGATCAAAATCTTTCTCGATACCAACACAATGCATTGCCCATCAGCCTAACTTCTATTCTAAGCGCCCCCCCCCAAAAAAACACAAAAAAAGGTCAAAAATCGATTAATCCATAAAAATTCTCCAAATTTATATTCAAAAATATTTCTGCTGTCCTGACATATGATGGATTGTCGTTTTCAATTAGCCAATCCAAATCCAATTTTGTATATTCGATGCTGCATCATTCAATTTTGAAGTATAGTCACAGATGGCGAGGTCCAAACACCCCAAACTGCCAACATGTGGCATGAGTGGATACATAAGTGCTTAAACTTCCAAAATATACACTTAAAAGACACTTTTTTTTTTTTTTGAAAATTGGGCATCTAAATGCCAATTCCGATGAGACTTGCCAAGAATCAGATGCAGCGTGATTTTATTAATAAATTGGTCTATGTGACTTGCTTTGGAATATCCACTTAGCAATCCTTATCCCAAAATGATGTCAATTTGTCCTCAAATTTGATTTTTAATATAAATATTAATTAGATTAAATTAAATTAAATTTTTTTTAAAGGAGCAAATCAGTGAGGCCTCCACAACCCTCGTTGCCGCCCCAACATCACTAGAAAGGGCTTGTGATGGTGGGGTGAGGGTTAGCTAAGGTCGTTAGGCCCCATCAAGTGACTGGCGATGTGCCCTAGTTAGCGGCAACCTTTAGCCTGATTTGGGCAAGGGCTGGTAAGAGGGCACGACCCTCACCCCACCATCACTAGCCTTTTCGACAATGGGTGACAATAGTCGCGAGGGCTGTGGAGGCCCTCGCTGTTTGCTCCCTTTTTTGTAGTTTAGTTTTTTTTTTTTTAGTTATTTTTTATTTTAAAATTCAAATTTTGACCAAAACGACATCATTTAGGGATTATCAACCATGTTAACACCATTCGCCCTAGTGGCCACCCTTCCAACATGGAAGGGGGAGGTGAGGGATTCAAACCCCCACCTTCTCAGGGAGGGATGGGGTGGGGACGCGCAAGTTTCAGGAGTGGGTTTCGACGCCCACGCCCTGCAAGAGACAGGGCAAAAGTCTGAGAGTGAGTGTAGAATAGGTATAGAGTAGGACTGACCAAAAAAAAAAATCATGTTAACACCACATGGATAAAATTCTTTTTAAAGAAATGCCACATCATTCTCGTTGGATAAAGCCACATTAACTATTTAGCCGGAAATTATCGCCATCGGTACTTAGGTATTATCCTCTTCTCCGATTTTGACACTAAAGTGTATTTATTGAAATTTTTGGCACTTATGTGTTTACACATATCAAGTTTTGGCACTTGGAATATAGTTCTTCTCACAAATGGCCCACTAATCTTCTTCTCCCCTTTCACTAAAAGAACGGTTAGAACAAAGATCATCCAAGGAGGGCTTCAACTGATAAATGAAAAGCAAAACGTTCTCCCAATTTTTCCCTACTTTCTTTGTGCTACTGTATGTGTTAAGCGGTGTCATTAGACTTTAACTTTATGACATGACAAAAAGGAAGGAGAAAATGAAAAGCAAAATATGCTTTCAATTTTCCACTTTCAAAATCTTTGAAGAAGTTATGAGAACAACTTTAGAGCCTCTAAATATGGAAATTTTAAGGAATAACAATGTATTGTAATTAGACCTGTCAAAATAAGTCATAAATCAATTTCTTAGCACTTATATAACGAATGGATTCGTTATATACATGGGTTTAGAATGTCAAAACCCAATATGAGTCTTATACAAATACCCAAACCCATCCCACTTTTATGCTTGTCTTTTTACCTTTTATGAGAAAATAACGGATTTTTTGGACCGTTCAAAGTTTAAAAAAATCTTGATGGCCCACAAGATGTGCCTGACATTACCCTTAATAAAAACATCAAGACGGCTTCTATTTATTTTTTTATTTTTATTAATGTTATAAGTTTCTTGTGTTAATTATTAGATAGTTATTGGAGTAAATTTTTCCTTGGTTGCAATCGGAATTGTTATTTTTACGTAATATTCTAATCTTAGTTAATGTCATTGCATTCCATGGTCAGTATAAATCATTTATTCTATATCTTACTTCCATTTAATTAAAAAGTCAATTCCTCCATGTTATATGTTGTTGTGATTTGATATATTAATTACTATTCACTAACTTTATCTTATTCGTCATCATTAATCAATACAAAAATTGAAAATTCTACATAATGTTGAAAGCCCTTTAAAATATTATAGTACAAATAGCGATTTTATTCAAGTAACGTATACACATGAAGAACTTAAAGTGAGTTGACTAGATGGATATGAATTTTCATATGTTAAATTAAATATGGAAATATTTTAGTAACATGCATTGGGTACGCATCGGGTCGGGTCGGGTACAGATAACCAAAGTTGTACTACATATAAATAGTTCAATTTAAGTTGAACAATTTTCGACTCATCACACCCATTTGCCAGCCCTAATTTGTTAAATTATACATATAATACTTTAATGCGAAAATTCAAAAAAAAAAAAAAACAATGATCTTTGATTTTCATGATCTTCACAAATAGATGAAGACGTACCTTTATCCATAACATTACCTTAGAACTCGAACCAAATGAAGAAATCCGATTTCTCTCCCTTAACCCACTATTCCTTACCGTATTCAATCGATGGAGGAGAAAATACGTTCTTATGGGTGGAGAGAGGACCGGACTCTACTTATATGTTCTTTCAATAGGTGCCTTCCATCAAAGTGCCTTTTCAACTTTCATAAAAATTGTACCTCTTCGTTTTATTAGAGTCGCAACTTCTCATAACCAATATTTATTTTTATAGCATTTCAACATTTATTAAACCATATAATAAATCATATCATGTGGGCCACAATAATTTTTTTACATTCTCCCACTTGGCCCATATGATCTTCCTTTCATGGTTTAATAAAGACTGTAATGTGCACAATAACATTATGATATAAAATTTTTCATTAAATTGGCAATCACAAAATAATCATTATTAAGTAAAGAAAACTAATGTGAGTCATAGTGGTTGTATGTCATTAATCGACATAGTCCATTCTATGCACTATAACTATAGTACTTTACTTAACATGATCCATAAATGAGAAGTACAGTAATAGTCCAACTATAATGTCTCTTTAGAAACTATCCCGTTTAACATTCATCTATTTTCCATAATGTATACTAAATAGAAAACATAAAATATCATAAACACATAAATGAGCTCAAAGTGTCAAATACATAAACTTAATACAATCATAATACAAACATTAATGACATCCAATAATGCCCATCTTTTCAACATGCTCATTAAATGTTTTGGGCGGAAGTCCTTTTGTTAAGGGATTTGCTATCATAAGATTAGTGCTAATGTGCTCAATTGACACTCTTCGTTTTTGAACTTCTTCTTTAACAGACAAGTATTTGATCTCCATATGCTTAGCACCCTTAGAATACTTGTCGTTCTTAGAGAAGAAAATTGCTATAGAATTATCACAATAAATTTTTAAAGGCTTGGCAATATTGTCGACAATCACAAACCCTGAAATAAAATTCCGCAGCAATAATCCATGAATAGTGGTTTCAAAGCATGTCACAAATTCAACTTCCATAGTGGATGTAGCAATAACTGACTGCTTCGCACTCTTCCATGAAATTGCCCCTCCAACTAGAAGAAACAAGTAACCAAACATTGATTTTC
The DNA here is from genome assembly GCA_014182555.1 of Eucalyptus erythrocorys. Classification (NCBI taxonomy): domain Eukaryota; kingdom Viridiplantae; phylum Streptophyta; class Magnoliopsida; order Myrtales; family Myrtaceae; genus Eucalyptus; species Eucalyptus erythrocorys. Next base: position 38,551,434 of record CM024604.1, read on the forward strand.
CTGTATTGGCACATTCGGCTAAGTCTGAATCTGAATATCCAATCACCTCAAGATGATCGGATCTTTTATAAGTGAGCATATGATTCTTCGTTCCTTGCAAGTATCTAAGAACTTTCTTTGCAACTTTTCAATTATCCATTCCATGATTACTTCGATACATGCCCAGCATTCCGACAACAAAACTGATGTCCAGTCTGGTGCGCAAGTTTGTCACAACAGATGTATAAGGAATATTTTTGATTTATTCTCGTTCGAATTCACTTTTTGGATATTGCATAAGGCTAAATTTATCACATTTCTGAATTGAAACTATTCCTGTTGAACATTTACTCATATTAAATCTCTCTAAAATTTTCTCAATGTAGGCTTTCTAAGACAATCTTAATAATCCTTGCCATCTATCACGGAATATTTCTATTCCTATAACATACGTTGCCTCTTCCATATCCTTCATTTCAAAATCTTCGAGAGAAACTTCTTGGTTTCATGTAATAAACCAAGATCATTAGCAGCAAGCAAAATATCATTAACATACAGAACTAGAAAAATAAACTTGCTCCCATTAATCTTCATATATATACACCGATCAACGGTGTTTTCCTTTAAATTAAATGAAGTTATGGTATCGTTAAACTTAAGATACCATTGTCGGGTTAGTCCATATAAATCTCTTCTTCTATTCCCATTAAGAAAGACGATTTTTACATCCATTTGGTGTAAGTCCAAGTCATAATGCTCTACCAAAGCCATAATGATTCTAAGTGAATCCTTCTTAGAGACTGGTGAAAAGGTCTCTTCATAGTCAATGCCTTCTTTTTGCATAAAACCCTTTGCAACAAGTCTGGCTTTATGTCGTTCAATATTTCCTTTTGAGTCACGATTGACCCATTTACACCCGACCTTCTTACATCCTTTAGGCAACTCAACAAGATCCCAAACTTGATTTTGATGCATGGATTGTAACTCTTCTTCCATGGCATTAAACCATTCATTAAAATTTTCGCATTCCATGGCTTAGGAAAATGAACCCTGATCATCTCCAATCCCTAAGTCAATTTCTGACTCTTGTAGATAAACCATATAGTCATAAGAAATAGCTGACTTCCTTTCTTTTTGAGATCTTCTTAATGCTATTTCTTGTGACTCAGCTATTGGAGATTCAATATTGACATCTCTATTATGGAGTGTTTGTTCATTAATTTGTTGCTCTCTTTTATTGTTAGGTTGTACAATAATTGTGACATCTAGAATTTTTAGTATTGTTTTCTATTGAATTAATTGGGTATTTCAGCGACTCGTCTATAGGGTTGTTCTCAGAGCTGATCACTCTTCATATAACTAGACTAGCTGGATACGCCATTAAAGAATTTCAAGGCAATAGACTTGAGAGCTCGACCAGGAATCGACTTCTCGACCGTGTTCATCTTTAGATGTCATTACAGCATAGTTACAAATCGAATTGAGATTAGAGATAGGTTGGTTCGACTGAGATATGTGGCCGATCATGGGTAACTCCACTAAATTGGGAAATTCTCATCAACCGGCACTAATTTGATTTTTCTATCGCTTTGGTACCTTGTGTCTGTAATTGAGTCCTCGAGATTTTCATGACAATCGAGAGTTGCCAATGTGTCGAGTGGGTTCAATGTGACTCAAAGAAAATCGACCACGAGTCATTTGCCTTAAAAAGTTTTGAAAACTATCCGGTAGTCTAAGTTACTCTAAAAACGTGCAAATTGGAAATTAACCATCAATTTGAGTCTGATTCCAAAGATTGAAAGTTCTGTGGTGTCACGAGCTATTTTAGGAATATTGACTTAGTCTTAGAAGATTTTTCAAAGACTCCGTGATTTTTACGGAAAATAGTTTCGAACGTTGCGGAAAATCGGCGGAAATTCAGATGGGCTAAATCGATGGAAATTGGGACTTCTAAATCGAGCCTTCGAGTGTCGGGGATTCATGGAAAATTGTTCGGGCTTTTTCTACATCAAATTTGGACATCAATTTGAAGAATTTGGATGGGAATTGAAGCTTAAGTTGAAGAATTCGGATCTATGGTGAGGGCAGCATATATTGGCATAAAAATTTAATGATTTGGTGGAAATTGCACCAGAAAGTAATAGGGGACATGCCATAAATGGAGGGGATAAAACTTGCTATCTTTGGACCCCCCTTCCTTGGCTTTTACCTCAAGATTCAGCCCCCTCTCCTTTGGACTCTCGTGAACACCCACACACCTTCAACGCCAACCCCATCCCTCTCTCTTTGTTGAATTTGCTCACGTCCCACGCCCATGTATTTTCCTTCTTTCGTTTACTTTCGTTTGTCCCCTAAAGCGGCCATGATTCGGTCAATCAGCGAGCTCCCAACGCTGACCTCGACCCACCGAATTGAAGCCACCATCTGCTATCTTCTCTGCACTCTCCACCATCTTTGATTGAAGATTGCCCCTGTTGCTACCGTGCACCTTCTCTTCAGCTCAGTCCATTGCAGTGCCTCCACCTAGCAGCGACTGAAGTTGCTTCTCATCCCATGCATGGTCAATGAACTGAGCGGTCTTCTCCACAAGCAATGACACTAGTTGCATCAACACCTGGCCGTGTCTCCTCTTTGTCCGTCCCTAGGTGGCCAAAGAAGCAACTTCATCAAATGCTATTGCTCGAAGAAAGCCCCAATGCCACACGTCCCCTTGGTCAGCGTTTAGTGAAGAGGAAGACTGCATGTCTCCCACAGCTCGGACGAAGCTGCTTCTTCATTGACGCCATCAAATCCAGTCGCAAGTCCACGAGCCACTGGAATTCGGGCCAAAATCTATGCAGTCTAGCCCTCCGAAGCACACCAATTGAAGCCCATGTATCCACGCCCACCTCAAGCCTAGCAATTTTCCTCAGTCCAGTGAATTAGGTCAACTTATCATCCCATGGTTGGGCCCATTTTCAACTTAATTTCAAGTACAGCAGCCCACAAGCCTAGTTGAATTCAGCCCAAGTAGAATTAAGTCCAGATCAAGCTCAGCCCAAGATTTTCAGCAGGCCCAAACCTAGAGTTTCTTCAGGCTGGCAAGTTTCTTGGCGCAGCCCAAGTTCGGCCATCGTTGCGCCGTCATCGCAGTGTTCCGGTCTCCACTTTGTGCAAGTGAGTTTCACTCACTAATCCTCGTTTAGTAGGCTGATAATGCCTAAGGGTTGATTAGATTTAATTAATTGCAATTAGGTGGATAGATTATATTAAAATAATTAGAGACTTATCAATGCATGTTGGTCAATCTGTTCGTGCATTTAGCAAGTAGACAAGTCCTATTAATTATTGAATGTCTATCGGGATTTTTCTCGACCCGTTTTGAGCTACAATTAGGCAATACAGGCCTAAATTGGATTTATTATAATTATTTAATTATTTAATTATTTTTCCGGATATTCACCCGGGATGGTCGGTGACTGGAATTTTGTGTTGATTGTCGTGGTGCGGTCCATTTATTTATTTAAGCTCTATGTTATGTGGAATTTAATTAATAGTGCAATTTTAGGTATTTACCCCAAATTGATTGAAATTGAATAATTGATTGGTTGATGGCCGAGTGTTATTATTTAGCATTGATGATGCTGTGATGAACTATAAAGAGAGTGAATTGGGGAAATTATCAGCTGAGACCAATCAGATATGATGTAAGTGGACAAACGTGGTTTGGTGGTTAAGAAAATCATTGGCGAAAAAGGCGTCTCAAAGAACGCACGTTGTTGCCCATTACATATGGCACGTTGGCGACAACGATGCCATGGAGACAATACATGATTCGGTGATGGAGATATCACTAGTGAAAAAAGCATCTTAAAGAATGCACGTGATCGGTAATTGGTACATCACCTTAACAAAAAAGACACCCGAGAGCATTCATCTAGCTCTATGACTAAGTACCCGAGTGGAGATCATAAGTATGGTGTTGATGTGGTTGAGAGGTGGTCCGATTGACATGTAATTGACTAAGTCAATTAATCATTGATTTGATCAGATTATTTGCTGTTTGATGCAATATATGAGGCTTGTGTGTATAACCTTGAGTTGTAGGTTGGGACTGATGCCAAGGTAAGTCCTCTGATTCATATTGTGCTTAGGCAACCTGGTAGTATATTGGTTTTCTAATCGGGTCTTAGGAGGTAGAACTCGCTGAGACGTAGTTTCATTGGTTGTTGTAAAGCCAGGCCCTTAGGTGGAAGATCTTGAAGAGGAGGAACCCAGGAAAAGCCTAGTGAAGAGTCAGAGGAGGGTGAAGAGAATGATCTTGAGTACGACCTACAGAAGGATTGAGACTTTCCCCATTTTGAAAACCTTGTGAATATTTGGATATTTGTTAAATCAGACCTTGGTGAATAGTACTGTGAAGTTTAATGAAAGCTTGTTATGTTATATATAAAAGTTTAGTTATGTGTTTTCAATATGAAAAATGTGGCATTACTTTTCTATCCCATTATTTTATTATCTGGGAATTTATAACTGCTTCCGCTTGTGCTTAACAAAAGAATGGGTCGACGATATATAGTCTTGGGATATCGCATTCTAAAATCGACCAAGTAGAAGGATGGGTGCGCTTTCGAGGATTGAGGTGTGACAATAATATCAAGAACAACAACTTTAGAAGTTTTGGATATATGAACTTCTATCCTTACTTCTTGAATGCAAGCATCACGCACTCTTTCACTCCCACTGATGTCACCATTCTCAATGAACCTATCATTTCCAAATTCAACAATTCTTGTACTGTGATTAGGACAATAAAATTTATACCATTTTGATTTCTCTGCATAACCAATGAAATAACCACTAGTTATTCTTGAATCCAATTTCCTTTCATGTGGATTGTAAATTCTTACTTCTGCTGGACAATCCCAAACACGCAAGTGTCGTAAACTAGGTTACCTTCCCGTCAAAGGGAGTCTTTGAAACTGCCTTACTAGGAACCCTGTTTAATAAATACATATAAGTCTTTAAAGAATACATCCACAAAGACAAGGGTAAAGATGAATGACTCATCATACTCCTAACCATTTCCATTAAAGTTCGATTACACCTTTCTACTACACCATTTTGTTGTGGTATACCTGGCATTGTGTATTGAGCACAAATGCCATGTCTTTCAAAGAATATAGGAAATGGACCTGGTCATTGTCCCGATTCATCATACTTTTCATAATATTCACCGCCTCTATCCGATCTTACTATTTTCACATTTCTATCTAATTGCCTCTCAACCTCTTTAATATACACTTCAAGTGTGTTCACTGATTGAGACTTATCATGCAATAGATAAATGTAACCATAACATGAAAAATCATCAATAAAGGTGATGAAATAGCTTTCCTTACCGAAAGATGGAACATCGAAGGGACAACATATGTCAGTATATATAATTTCAAGAAACTCTGTGCTTCTTATGGCACCTTTCTTAGTGTGCTTTATTTGTTTACCTTAAATACAATCAATACACACTCCAAGGTCAGTAAAATCCAAATTTGAAAGAATTTCATTTTTCAATAATTTTTTCATTCTTTCCTTGGATATATGACCCAAACGTTTATGCAACAAGTAAGCAAAATTTTCATCCACCAAATTTCGTTTAGTGCCAACATTATGATGCAAGGTCATTAATGTCTCAACAAAAGTATGATCAAATCTAAATTTGTAGAGACCATCACATAAAGTTCCAGTTCCAATAAGAGTATCACTCTTAAATAAACTGAAAGATTCAAAACCAAACTTACAATAAAATCCCGCTACATCAAGTCTTGGCAAAGAAACTAAATTGTGAGAAAATGTAAGTACATAAACGGTTCAAAACAAATCCAAATAATGCCCAGTATCTAAGATCAAATGGTAAGTGCCAATGCCTTCAACTAGAGCTTTGTTTATGTTCCCCATAATCACATAACTTTCATTTGGCTTTATAGTTTGGATTGTAAGAAATCATTGCATCGTATTTGACACATGAGTGGTGGCACCAGAATCAATCCACTAAGTATTATGAGGAACTTCAGTAAAGTTTGATTCAAAACATACTAAAGCACAAAGCTTACATTTCTTTTCGAACGAAGCTTCACGTTTCAAACAATCTTTCTTCAAGTGTCCAATTTTGTTGCAAAAATGACACATAATAAGATTGTGTTCCTTCTTGTGGATTTGAGAAGCCTTTGAAGAGTCATTCGGGATGTGTAATGCTTTCTTCTTGCTCCTTCCACCTTTCCTTTAAAATTCCTTTGAGCTTCTTGATGACTTGAGAGATGAACAAAATGAACATTTTGATTCTTTATCCTTGTTTCCTCTTGAACTAGCATACTCGCCAATTCATTCATATTCCACTTATCCTTTATAGTGTTGTAATTCATTTGAAATGGCCCATATTGCTCATGAGACAAGGAATTAAGCATAAACTGTACTAAAAAGTACTCATCCACGTTCATTCCTAAAGTTCTTAACTTTGTTGCTAAGTTCGTCATCTCAAGTATATGCTTATGCATGGTACGTGAACTATCATACTTCATAGTGGTCAATGCGCTCATCAATGTACCAGCAAATGACTTATCAGCAGTTTAAAAACGCTCTTCCACAAATTTCATAAATTCTTTAGCATTGTTAGTCTTGGGAAGAGAAGTCTTTAAGTTGTTTGCAACTGTCATTCGCATGAACATTAAGCTCAGTCTGTTCGATCTTTCCCAAACTTTATAGAAAGACTTTTCATCATTGCTACTTTCATCAGTAATAGCAGCTGGTTTCTCAGCTCGAAGTGCTAAATCAAGATCCAGGATACCTAAGTGAAATTGGACTTGTTCACTCCAATTAGGAAAATTTATCCCATGGAATAATGGAACAAACGAGGTATGTGAATGCAGTGAAACAGGTACAGACACTGCAAATATGCAAGAAATACTCAAACATTAATGCCTTGAGAATATTATCTAATCAGATTCAAACTAAACTACACATGTACATCATAGTTCTCCTTTGGGTGATCCTATGATATACAAATATATATAAACCATAATGATGCTAATAACTTTTATTTGGTAAGTATAAATATATCTTATTAAAATTTATTTGCTATCTTTGGATATACAAACAAATTTAACAAGTCATATTAATTACCAACTATCATGTTCATGAATTATAAGAAAATAATTAATCTTTGGGTTAATCCCTAATTTTTTATAATAAATGAACTTCAATATACCCATAACACCAATAATGATATGAAACATATCTATTTCATATATAGCATCAATTAGTCATGGGTAATTGAATAAAATAATTTACAATATCAAAAATTCAAAAGACTTCAAGGTTTGGCCACTTTGGTGACTAACAAACCATTCATAACATGAATTTTTTAATATTGTATAATACAAATATTTACCAAATTGCACACAAGGACAAAACATAATCAAAGCATAAGGGAAAAATCGTAAAACCATAATTCCATAAGGGCAAAATCATAAATTTAAAATCCAGGGGCAAAATGATAAATAATCAGCAAGGGCAGAATCGTAATTATAAATAAATAGGGGTAGAAAAATAAAATTTAAAAAAAATGCCGCGGTATGACAGGCACGTGTGGACATCCTCAGCGGGCACGTGCCCCGCACGCGCGCGTCCAATGCGCAGGTGCGTGCGTTGCACGGGCCTGCAACTGTGCAGGAAGCCTCGCGCGCGTGAAGGCGCATGGCATGTGGGTTCCACATGCCTACAACTGCAGCGCACGTGCGGAGCCCATGCGCCTTCTTCCTTGCGCACAAACGTGATTTTTCGCCGGTTTTCGCCATTTTCAGCCATAATTTCGCCATCATTTCTTCTCTAGTAGCCCATCCCAGACATAAATAAATAATGGATTTTGAGGAGCATGCCGGCACGACCACATGGGTTCAAGTTTCGGCGAAAATGACCAAGAAATTGGCCCCAAATCAAACCAAAATTTCCCATAACACAATCCTTTAACCACCACAACTTCCGCCGCCCGATTTGCCTCTGGCAAACACCAATATATTGGAAAAACTTATGTCTAATGTTCCTCATGGCAGTGCGACCGTATGGGTCCGAAATCAAGCGGTGGGTCATCGGATTTTGCCCGGAATTGGCGAGTTTCTTGGCCTCAAAACTCCGAATTCCTCTTCTTTTTTTTTTTTTTAAATCAAAATTGAACTTTACGATAAAGACGGTTTCCACTCCTTACAATACCCCTTTTTGCAGAGCCCCCTTGTCCAACCAGACAACACTTTCATTTTCATCCTTTTCTCCATGAAAACGTTCCATCATTCGGTCTTTTTCAGAATCCTCCGAAAACATTTCAACAACAAATAGTATGAATAGGATCATTCAACGAAACATCATACATAAATCACAATATTTCTATAAATGGAAAAATCGTGAGATCATAAACCTTATGGCTCTGATACCAATTGTTTTGTTTTGTTTTGTTTTGTTTTTTTTTTTTTTTGGTAAAGTATGACTCGATACTAATTGTTAGATTATACATATAATATTTTAATGTGGAAATTCAAAAGAAAACAATGATCTTTGATTTTCATGATCTTCACAAATAGATGAAGACGTACCTTTATCCATAGCTTTTCCATAGAACTCGAACCAAATGAAGAAATCTGATTTCTCTCCCTTAACCCACTATTTCTTACCATATTCAGTCGATGGAGGAGAAAATACGTTCTTATGGATGGAGAGAGGATCGGACTCTATTTATATGTTCTTTCAATAGGCGCCTTCCATCAAAGCACCTTTTCAACTTTCATAAAAATTGTACATTTTCGTTTTATTAGAGTCCCAACTTCTCATAACCAATATTTATTTTTATAGCATTTTAACATTTATCAAACCATATGATAAATCATATTATGTGGGCCACAATAATTATTTTACATAATTGTCATATCTCTTTTTTTCATGACCCTTGTGTACTTATTTACAATGTACCATTGTAGCTCGTAAATTTTTTTTACACGTGTTATGATATAATGCCAATACTTCAAAAAAGTAATACCAATCTCATCAGCATTTGTAAGCGTTTGCTCTTGCATCATTATCTCTCTTCGAGAAATGAGCATTCGTCCTGACATTCAACTTGAACCGGACTTTCTTTCGGGCCTTCGCACTAGATTGGTTTTTGCTATCTAAAAGCGAAAAATCATTAAGTAGTTATCTTAATAAATCAGTAATTTTAGTAACTTTCCTAAGAGAGATTTGACTAACCTCAAGGAAGAAGTTGAGGTGGTAGAGTCTTGAGTGATATCTCGAAATAGTCGGGATGAGTTATTGTCAGAAATATTTAGGATATTCAGGATAATGCCTTGATTGTTTGCAATTTATATTGTAATATTATGTTGCTTTAGATAATTATCTTGTAAAACTTATAGATAGACTAAAGTACTCTTTATTATAGACAGAGAAATATATAGAATATTCCAAAATTCCTTTTTATACTTTATTTTTATCTTGGTATCAGTGTCAATATTATCTGATGAAGTGCTCATCGAATTTTTCTTTTTTATAACAACGTATGTCACATAGACATACAGGTCGTGTTTCTCTAGTCGTCAAGACCCCAACCGCATAGGTTGCGCTGTTCCCATTTCTCTGCCACACTGAAATCCACCGCACCAGCCGCATAGAGCATTTCGATGCTTTTAGCTCATTATTTTGAAATAAACACCACCACCAGGTTTACTGTCTCTCGCTGAGTCCAACTAGCCAGGCCCCGCCATTAACTGACCCTATACGGACACTAACACATGGATGACAGTCCCTACGCTTAGGTATCATGTGTCCACGTGCAACAGACATAACCAAAGCTGTAACCTTGATTGTTGATGTCAATGATGACGTCACCGTTGACGTTATCAAAGCCGCTTCAGCTGCCATGTCACTCGGCCACATTATAGTTGACCGTTGAATGTTGACTGTTTGCTATAAGTTAATTGATTGGTTCCTAAGTGCATTGAACAGATAAAACGGACGTCCCAATACCCATTTAAATAATTTTGAAATAAATCAAATTTATGGGTTCAAGATGTGCCACAGTTTTTGAGAGGACATAGACTTTGGTGTTAAGCCATTGCTGTAATTCGTGCACCTAGTAAGATTGTTGAATAAACTATAGAAAAATTTGTAAAACGTTTGGAGGAGTAGGATAGCAAGAATCATCATGTATTAACATGATTTCAAAACACTTCGATTCAATTTATTAGACTTCAATTTGGTCACCTCAATACAGCAAAGAAAGCATAGGATTTGCTTGCCGGATGATATTCCACCTCTAATTTTGCCCATTAGTATTGGTTGTTAATGAATATGCATCACATGCATTAGGGGACCGGTCGGTCTATTAATGATTTCTTGTCCTCTGTAATCAACCAGCCTTATATGAGCTACAGTGGCAAGTGGCCACTGATGCTCACAAGTTTGCTCATATCATGATCGTATGCATATTATGCAATTTCTAATGGCACTTAACGATGAGTTTGAACTTGTGCGAGCTTTACTTCTACATTGAAATCCGTTACCTCGTCTTGAAATAGTTGTCTTGGAGTTGTTAAATAAAGAGACTTGGCTTGCTACTTTGAATGTGCATCACACCATATTGTCCACTCCTACAGACATGATGCTTGCTACCCCTACTTCTTCCTCATCGTGTAGACTAGATTGTGCATATTGTCATCTAAATGGTCACCTACAGGGACAAACAACCAATCCTAATATAAAGGTCCACCTACATGCCCATCCACAATTGTTGCCACCAAGGGTGATCATGGTTCGGAATGGGCTAGTGTAGCACATAATTTAACGACCAACTCGCACAGTATTGATCCTAATTTTTGGGACCAATGACCAACTCGATTAAGCCTAGGATCAAGGACTGGACCAACCTTATGGGTTCAATCCAGTTTTATGGTCAACTCGAGACCAACCGATAGACAAACCTATTATTTTAAATTACATATCCATCAACAAGGGTGAGCCAAGAGACAAGGGCGATCCGTGAGGCGAGCGAACAAAGGCGAGCTACAAGGTGAGCAACGAATGGCAAGCATTGCTCACAAGCGAAAAAGGTTTTCTAATTAGGGTTTTGTTTCCTTATAATTTACTTAACAATGAGTGAGGCCAATGAAGAGAGGCGAGTGGCGATTGAGGTGAGTGTCAAGTATGGAGTAGCCAGCGGGGCAAGGGGCGAGTAGCGAGCAACGTGAGCATTGAGTGGCGAGTACCAAGCGGGGAAAGCATCGCATGGCGAGCATGGTGAGGTTGAAGAGGATAAAGAAGAAACAAGAGGATAAAAAAAAAAAAAAAAAAAAAAAAAAAAAAAAACAAAGGAGAACAAGAGTACTGGAGGAGGAGTATGCCATTTGATGCCATTTAATGCTGTTTAAGTTAGGGTTTGCTCTTTATAATAGATATAAGAATATTATATCTAATATATTTGATGTATAATATATAATGTATCTAAAATATATGATATAAAATATATAATATATATAATCAGGGTTGGTCTGGGTTGGATCAATTCTAAACTCTCAGGATTGAGGATCCAAGATCAAGAACTGACCCAATCCCTCTTAGGAGCTAGACTAGAACTATTAGGGTTAGGCTAGTCCAGGGTTGCTCACCCCTAATTGCCACCATTAAGGATTCCCCTAATAGCTCATCCGTTACTCTATTTTTGGAGGATCAATATTCTAATTTTTAAGAATTTGGTAGTTCTAGCTCCTATGTACTATACTTAGTCTATAACTCGATGTACTTTTGATTCATGGTTCTTTGATTCTTTCTATTGCAATCACATGACTTTAAACTCCACTTTGTTGAATTAAAAGTCAGTACCTTCACAAGCATCTAATATTTATACAACTTATAACTCAAATGATAATTAGTCATACTAGAAAATTTCCATGTCCACCTAGTATTATATAACACTTTCATTGTTAATAAACTCTCCTTAAACTTGATATTTGTGGGATAATTTTGTGAACTTGGTCTTGACATTCACATCTCTTCTAATGGTTGTGACGTGCAAGATCCACAAACGGGACAATAATTGGAACAAGCTGTGAAGTGAGACACTTATTTGAGCTTATCTCTTTAAAGCTTTTGAACGCTCTGGTTAATTGTGCTACTACGATATCATCTAAAACTTGGCTTTTTTGTTTGGGTCATGCTCTCTCTCTCTCTTTTTGTTTTTTTTTTTTCTTTTTTACATTAGACTAAGTCCTTTGATTTTTACTGGTAATTTATATTCTATTGACAACAAACATTTTGATTGTTTGCCATGTAAGTGGGAAAACATCATGCTTTGCCATTTAATCTTGGTGAATCAATTTCTTATGCTTATTGTGATTTGTGATTTAATTCATTCTAACATTTGAGGCCCATCTCTACTCCCACTATGAGAAGATCTCGCTATTTTCTGATTTTTGTGGATGATCATTCTCACTATACATGCCTTTATCTTATGAAAATCTATCTGAATTGTGTTACCATGATCAAAACACAATTTTCTTAAGATATCAAAGAATTTTATATTGATAACGTCTAGAAATATAGCTTCATGGAGAATCTCAAAATTCTTTTTTAAAATACTACTATCATTCATCAATTTTATCTAGGCCCAACAAAATAGTTGAACAAAATGGAAACATAGACATATGTTAGATGTTGTATGCGCTCTTCTAATCTTGGACTCTTGTTTAGAACGATTTTGGGGAGAGGCTTCCCATACTGCTATATATACTATAAATTGTATTCTGTCATCTATTATAGGTACAATCTATCCTTATGAGGGCTTGTGTCACATAGTTCTTAATTACATTCTACTTCAAGTCTTTGGTAGTACTTGTTTTGTCCATCATCTTCCAAATAATTGCACCAAGTTAGAACCTCATGTTCATCTACGTTCTTTCCTTGGGTATGGCAAATAGTATCATTACTGGGATCTTGTCTCTCATCATGTTATATTTTGAGAGCACAAGATGTTTGACTACACTTTGTTCCTAATCACATCCCTTCGTATTTTTGACTTCTCCGATCATTACCTTCTTCATAAATCCTTTAGTTAAAGATGACACACTTGTGTGGAAACCTAGATTTTTATTGACATTTTAAAATATCCATTTATTTTGCAAAAATATATAAAGTTATAAAAGAAAACCAAAAAGAAAAATGAAAAAAAATGAAAAAATGAAATCAAGATGAATAAAAATTGAATGGGCCGGCATGCCCGACACACTTGGCATAACCTTCGGCACTTACCCCTAAAATACTTCTCCTTTGGCCTATTCTTTCTTTTCTTTTCCCAGCCCATGTCTTTTGTATTTTCAAAGGCCATGAGAGCTTAACAAAGCCCTAGCCCATATCATTTCTTCCTCCTTTGGCACGACTCACGCCTGTGATGCAAGAAGGGGGACGGTCCTTGACCGTGACCGAGTGAAAGCAGCGAGCATGTGCCCGTCAGCGAGGGAGGAGCGACGGATAGGTGACGGGAGCAAGTCCGAACCTTCTGAAATGGTGAGGTGGCGAGGCTAAAAGAAAAATATTCCCCGCTGAGGCGAGGGGGTGCTTGTCGATCGCTCGAGGATGTACAGAAGCAGGGTGCGTCGAGCGTTGGAGAGGAGGACCGGGGAAGGCTCGACGGTTTTGGCGAAGACCAGATCGCAAGGGATGAGATCTTTTATTTTAGCTAAAACCAGAATCTGTGTTTTCTTGAGCTTTGATGACGTACAAGTGGCAGCGGTGACACCATTTCTGGCTAGGTAGGGATCACGCTTCCTTCGGGCGTTCATTTTTTTTTTTTTTTTTCCCTTGGCTTCGTGCTATTCGGAATTCAAGAATATTGAATTCAGTTGATGAATTTAGTGATTGAGCATGTGAAACTGAAATAGGTTAGTGATGAATGATGACGAATAGAGCATGATAGGTTATGTTTTGGCGGGAAATGGTGTTGGTTCCGAGTTGAAAACTCAAATTTCGCATCTTTATATCATGTGTTTGCTAAAATGTCTAAAAGAAGACCGAAAAGTTCCCATGTTCGCGCTCTAATAGATTGCTTATTTATTTAATAAATCTTGATGAAACGAAGCCATTTTTTTGCTAGTAATGGTGTTTTAAGTCTGGGTGCATCGTTTTTAGGCTAGAATTCGTTTAGAAACCGAATCGGAATGCTATTGTGAAATCTGCATATCACATGTTCGACAAAATGCCTAGAGAGGGTCGAATCACGTTCATCGTTGAATCTTGAGAAAGATTTCTTTTGCTCTCGTGTTGTTTGAATCTCATCTACTTTTCGGGTTTTTCTATGTGTTTTCATGCCATTTCCTGGAATTAATTGGTTGTCGTCTAGTTGGCCGTGAGCCCTCCCTCTCCACCCTCTCCACCGGAGCTACTCTTCCTCATCGGCAAAGTTTACAATTCGAAACTATTCTAGTTAGCATTTCTCTCCACTTTAAATGTATTCGTGAATGTTAGCCTGCTGAATATGCTAGTGTTGAAAGTATAGTTCTCTATTGGATATATTCGTTTTGTGGTTGCTGGAATGGTTGATCGGAAGTGATGATCACCAGGCAAGATGGACGACCGGCGGTTGGTGGTGGTTTGGCAGTGACGTGGGCGCTGGTGATGACATGGCAACAATGGATGGTAGTAGCGTCGAGTGTTCTTGGTTCTGGAAAAAGCGCTGCAGGCGTGATGGAGCTTCTGGGAAGGAGGAGAAGCGCTTCTGAGGTTGAAGAAGAAGTGTAGAGGAAGAAGACAAAATAGGAAAGAAGACAAAAAGGGAGAGAATAAAGGAAATTAAGAAAATCATTAAAAGATAAATGAAAATCGGAAAATTTTCTTTTTTTAATTTGACGGGGTCGAGTCCAGGTCTTTGGGTTGGGTCAACGGGTCGGATCGAGTAAACCCTATCTAAATCCGTTTCCTAAAGATAAGAGTTTAAAATGCATTTATTTTCTCAAATAAGAGTATAGACTAACCATTATTTCAAATAAGAGTTCGAAGTACTTTTATTTTCACAAATAAAAATCTAAAATGGATTTTATTTCAAATAATAGTTTGATGTGGTCATATTAGTTTCAAGTAAATGTTTGAACTCATTGTTTGGTGAAAAGCAATTTCGTCTTGTAAAATTTTTTCCCTTTTTTTTTTTTTTTTTTTTTTGTTTTTTCGTCACATACTTAAAAAAAAAAAAAAAACACACACACACACACACACACACACACACACACACACAAAAGGTAGGGCTCTTTCTCGTCTTTGGCCGCCACCCCATAACTAGTGGGACGGTAGCGATGGTCGGTGGGGCCGGGGTCATTGGCGCTTGTACAAGAATCAGTAACCCTCATCGACTAGAGATGAGGGCCTGTAGGCTTTTGGCAAAGTGGGGAGAGGGTAGCAAACCTCTCTCGTCTTTGGCAAGGGTCGCCGATGCTTGGGTGAGGGCCATCAGAATTTTTTGCTGGTCAGCAAGCTGGCAAAAGTCAGCCCTTATTTAAAATAGTCATAACATTTCAAGCTCTTCTTTAAGATTGATATGGACAATTCATGCTCTTATTTAAAATTAGATCTATTTCAATCTCTTACTTGAGAAAACGATAACATTTCGAGCTTTTATTTAAAAATTTCGTTGATAATACTAAATAAAATAAAATAAAATCGAAAAAAGTAAAAAAATTTTAAAATTTTGAAAATGATAACAATTTTTAAAATTTTAAGGAAATAATAAAAATATTAGAAAATAAAAAATAAAAAATTAAATCATTTAAAAATTTCGAAAATGTATTTTAAAAATTAAAAAATTCGGAAAAAACATTAAAAATTTTAAAAAATTAGGAAATTCATAAAAATTTAGAAAATTCCAAAAATCATAAAAATTTTAGAAGATTTAGACAATTGTTAAAAAATAGAAATTCTAGAAAATATATATATTTTTTAAAATAACTATAATTAAACTATAACTAAAAAATGGAAAACCCTTAAAAATTAAAACCTAAAATTAGACAAACATTTGGAGCTTTACAATATGACTCCTCTTTTATAATCAAGCTGCTACTGCTGTCGCCATTGTCATTGCAGCCGTTTACATCACCGCTCTTGCAAAGCACGTTGATCATGAGATTGCAAGTATGAAGACTCGGAGCAACCCCACTAAGCTTTATCTTTCGGTACAACTCGAGACCATCTCCTGTCTTGCCTTTTCTCAAATACCCATCAAGCAACGCTCTGTAGGTTTTGCGTTTGGCACCTAAACCCAAGTCGCTCATCTCCTAGAACAATTCTCCGCTCTTTTGACATCGCCATTTTTCAACAGTCATCAGTAAAGACCATGGATATGTAAGCCACTGGAGACAAGTTCATCCCCTTCAACCGAGCAAAAATCTCGAAAGCCCGGTCCAAGGGACCAGCTTCGCAACAGCCGTTCGCCATGATTCCGAGACACCACTCGTTGACGATTCTGACTTTGGCCCTGGAATCATTGAACATGCGCCACACTTTATCAAACGAGCCCGACCGAATGAGAGAACTCAGCAGATTGTTGAAGGTGCTCCAATCGGGGACGAGTCTATTTTTCGCCATTTGGGTCAAAACTCATGGACTCGCTCCGTCAATGGAGACTGCAAAAGGGTAAGAAGGATTATTTGCGAAGAACAGCATTGACGGGGATTGAATTGAACTAGGTTCTCGTTGGGTTGGGAAATGTGACCAATTAGAAGGTGTCTGAGAGACGGGAATTTCACCATTTTTGGAGCGACAGTGAGAGCTTGGCAGGTTTCTTCTCTTTATCTTTCCCTTCAACTTATCGTGTTGGCAATTTCAATTGTCAATTGTCGTTCAATTTCAAGTTCTATGGAATGCAAGATTCCATAAGTTGCCTCTGAATAAGACTTTGGCCATCTTTCATTGGCCCTGAGACAACTACATGATCTATGAAAAGTTACCTTGCACTATCGAAAATAACTTACCAACCCACGTTAAGAATGATACGATCAGATTGAGGAAATTACTGTCACAGGACACAATCTCGTTTCGTTTTTCCAATGCTGACGCCATATGGACAATTAAAACCGTCTATAGTAATCTCCTGCTCTCAACTCACTTCTCTTGCTTGCCCAACCAGCTTCAAAAGCGGTTAAAGAATAGCAAACTTTTGCACCTTCAAATGCAGATAATTTGCTACTAGGTGCAGAAGAAGTTTGCCCAGCTCCTTCTCTGAATCAATAACTGCACCAATTTGAATATCATTCTGGACTATAAAAAGAGAACTTTTCTCTCAACCAATCAACTTGCACGTTTGATGTGGCGTTTACAAACCAAATAACGTTGAATCACTGAAAGAAGCAAGAAAAATTTCCCGGGAACCAAGGGCTGAATGACCCTGAGGGAATCAATTGTGAGCTTGCTCAAGGGGGTCGTGCTTAGTCACTTTGCAACGAAAAGATCAATTTGACGATGGGAAACCCACATACGGATCAGCAAAAGCAGCATCATTGCCAGGACGTGAGAACACAATCTGCATCCAAAGTTCATTGAAAATTACACTTTGAAAACAAAAAAATGCGTTTGTAATCTGCACCAGTGTATTATTTTTGTTTTCAACTTGACCATAACAAAAGCAGACATCTCCCATCAAGAGGAAAGAAAGTACTACTACTTTAAAAAATGAGGCATTACCTGATAATCTCCAAGGGTGTGCGACTTAAAACCAGCTGCGCAATAGTCGAAGTAGTATTCCCATGTCCTTATGAACTTTTCATTGAATCCCAGAGCCAATATTTTCCTGCGAAAGGAGAAAACTGTCATGAATGACTACTAAACTAGGAGAAATTGTACCAAAGTGTTGCAGCATCGTGTCATTAGTCACCTCTTGTTCTCCATGAAGTTCTTCCTCCAACACTGAAGCGTTTGGTAGTAATGGATGCCTATGTTGTCCAGATGCTCCACGCTGTAGTGGAAGGTCTCTCGGTGAGTAAATGAAGTGAAGAAGAACAAAGAAACTTATGGGCTTAACGTTAAGCAATTGTACCAAAGTTGGGACGCAGACGCCATAGCTGATGTTATCCTGCTTAACGAAGGCAGGCAGCCACCGGGGAAGATATATTCTTTCATGAAGCCAGGACTTCGCCTGTGATTGTCGTACTGCTTATCGGGTACGGATATGAACTAGTGGAATTTAACACACCAGTGAAAGAAAATAAGCACATCCTTTACTTATGAAACAATAGTTAGAGCCATAAAACTGGTGTATGTTACATGCCTGCAGAACAAGAAGTCCGTTTTTGGCTAGCACTGATTCGCAGCAGCTGAAGAACTCCTCCATGTATTCATGGCCGACTGCTTCTATCATCCCGCTGTGATTCCATTCCATCTATAGTGAGTTTTTTAAGCATTTTTTTTTTTTTGGGGGTCATTTTAACCATATTATGAAAAGACAGACTCACCAGGAAATGATCCTGTCATATTTGTAGGTACTTGGCAATTGGCGATAATCGCAAAGAAGAAATTTGATGTGGTCCTGCGTCAAAAGGAAATACATTATCTCTAAGGCCAAATAAAGTAATTTTTCAATTACCAAATGCAGGCATATTGGATACCTGAAGGCCTGCTTCTTTCGCTCTTGATTCAGCATACTTCAGTTGCTCTTTGGACAAAGTAATGCCCGTGTATTTGCATCCAGTTTGCCTGACAACTTCAATGGCAAAGCTTCCCCAACCGCAGCCGATTTCAAGAACTTCATGCGTCTTTTCAATTCTCGCCTACATTTTGATAAGGCAAAAGTATTAGCCACAAAACAGTGAAAGGGTAACCGTCAAGCAGCCCAACTAATAGCAAATCAAACTTACTTTTTTAATCAAAAGACAGATCTTTCTCATCTGGGCCACCTTTAGGTCTTCACCAGCCATCTATCAAATATTTCAACAGGACAAGTACGCATCATTGTTTTGAGTGACTAGACTGCATTCAGATATGGATTTTTTATTCACTCTGGCTTCTAAAGCACGTATTCAGCAGCAGAAATATGAAAACACAGTTGCGGTTGCTGACCTTGAATACTGCGCATGAGTATGTCATAGTCTCATCCAAGAACAGTGAAAAAAGTTCATTACTCTGCCAACACGACGAAATGGAAATCCTCGCATTACATCATATCATATGCACAAGGACAATCCTGCTTTTGATATAAATCATGTCGAGAAATTGACAGTATATTCTGGTTTGTTCTGTTCTCTTGGAAAAATGCTAGGAAAAAAGAATAGGAATAAAGTATCTACTAGATCATAATGCTGGGAGATGTTCCTGCGAGCTTGCGTTAAAGTGTTTTGCCTTGATACATGCTTGAAGAAGTACTTAGCCGAAGCAATACCAGATGTTAATAGCATTAGTGTCCACCAACCCCTAATCAAAAATGGGCATCCACTGGTTTAGCATCTTTAATACGATCGTACAAAGTCAAAAACATTTTGCTCCAATTAGTAATGAATTATGTACCTTTTCTTACTTAATTTTGAGACGGTAGTATCAGAATCTCTGTTGGCTATGAGAATCTGCAATTTTCCATATTTTTGACACGTGATTAAGCATTTGAAAAGCTCAAAAGGATACAACATTGAAAAATGAAGTCCATTTGATGAAGAGACCTGAAAAAGATTTAGAAGACCCCTATCTTTATCTACACAAGAAAAATCACCATTTATGTAAGCATCTGCCAGGCCTAGATCAGCCTGAGTCATCACCTGAAAAACCAAAAAATTCTCTATTAAGACACGAAAGGGTCTCAGCCGTGAAAAGCAAAAACTGCACTTCATCCGTAAGAGGGTCCTGAAATTCTGATTCAGTGTGGGCAGAAGTTGCAAATAAAGATAGAACGATACCTTCCAGTAAAACTGTGGACTGTGGATCCTCAAATTAACAGTTAGAGGACATCTCTTTGTGGTTCCCTCGAATGTAAACATTGTGCCTCCTTCCTCTAATAAACTGCCACTCAAGAAAGCACAATTATGACTATGTAAATTTCAATTTGTTCCCCTAAACCGTGAGTCAATAAGAACATTTTGCATTTTCGAGTATCACTATTATTGACAAGTAAACTCACAAATTCTGATTCTGAGTGACTAACTAATATGCAGAAGTGGACCACAACAAAGTAGCAATGGATATGACGTTAAAGATGAGAAGATGTTGACTCATGCTGATTCAGAGCAATGACGGTAACAGTTCTGAAGATCCACATAAGACAAGGAAACATGTAAACTACCAGCCAATAGTTATCATGATAAGTAGTAGTATACTCACATTAACGATCCTGTGGAAATATAACGTTTAAGAAATCTAGTAACAAAAAGGCGTGCCCCCATTTCTTTGAGTGAAGGAACCATATGTTGAGGATTCTCAAGAACAAAATGACTTTGTCCAATCACTCCATGTGCAGCAGCCATGCCAGCCTGCAAATAAGTCCCTTGACTTAAGATTCGCATATACAACTTGCCCAAAGAGAGATAGAGAGAGAGAAAGTCTATACCTTCAATCCATCCTCATGGAAGCCATATCCTGAAAGAAGAATAAAAACTCAAGTTGGTAATGAAATATAAAAATACGTTCCCTTGGGGACCTGAGTCCAAGAATTAAAAAGTTTTCTACCAAAAGATTCAAATCACAGCAATTTTATGAGCAAAGAGCACACAAAATTGACTCGTCAATTAGGCATAACTTAGGACCACCGTCATTCAAAAATTAGCCTCAAGAAATATGGCAAGAACCTTGTAGAAGTATTCTTTATCACATGCCCAGAAATAAATGATACTCTCAGTGTTGTTACAAAAACAATCACTAGCGCTAATATAGAAATTTCAAAGGCTCACCCAGGTATGCTCCGCAGAACCAAATTCCTCTTTTTCCTTGGATGTGATCTAGCTCTTGTGAAGCCTTCAATGCGGCAACAGATGGAATTGGATGGCCAGTGCACCACTTAAGCAAAGTGTTTTGCGGTTCTCGTGAAGGATTGAGAGTCACAAGAAATGGCAAATCCTTCTGATCAAGGTTCTGCAAATTTTCACAGGCCCCATTAAAATAAAAAGGATCATTCATGCTGAAATTGGTGCCAGCAGAAAGGGAGTTCTAGAGGCAGTCAAACCATGGAAATTGTCAACGTGTTGCGGAATGCACCTCACGAAGATGCTACGTTGCTTAAATTTTTAGTGGGCATCAACAACTTATATGCATATTGACCAAGTACTACTTAGTGTAGTTTATGCACTCCATGACAACTGCAAGTTTCACTTCTTTTATTTTAAGGTGATATGTAGCACGAGTTTGTAGTGCAACAGATCCCGAAGGGAACAAAGAGAATCGAAATAAAATCAGCAAAGCACAGTTGCCATACCTGAATCACATCGAGCCAGTATGTCAAGCACACTTTATTTTCAGTACTCCCCAGAAAATTCCACGCACTCCACGCTGCTGGGTTTTTGGGCATGAAAGTTTTGTCATGATGAAGATAAATGTCGCTGCCAAAAGAAAAATGTACCAATGGTTTTGCACTCTGTAGTAGATATAAAAAGCAAAAAGAACCATGCCACTCTCGAAATTTCAGTAGAAATTTTCCCAAGCAGAAGGCTCCAAGCAGATGCAATTGACAATGACATCACTGTGGACACCATTGTTCCACTCTGCATCAACTAACTGCCCATGTAGACAATTGGATTTTTGCAGATAATCGCCACGAAAACATTACATGAAAACGTGCAAGCGACAAATTAACCAATTATACCTGTAGGCATATTGGAATGCCCCAAGTACTCTCATCTCATCGTAAGTTGCTTGGTCTCCCAACAATCTCAAAGCATCCGGTGCATGGACAGCTACGATACACTTATCATATAATTCTTCAGAACCATCTCCGAGTTAGGACAACGCATCCCTGTTCAATCTCATGTTATCGATAAATTGCGGACTAAAGGGACCAAAACTATAAATTGTCATGATGATTCTTAAATATACCTACGATGACAACATAGTTATTATCCCCATATCGTTTGCTCTAATTCCATGTTATGTGACCAAAACAGTGCAAAAAAGGAGAAGACTACCAACATACATACCCTGATCACTAGTTGAGATGGATCGCACTTCACAACTTGTTCTTATTTCACACCCTCTACACTCAAGCTCATCTCTGACCTGAATTCACAAATATTTACGGTTTAACTCATCAAATTCTTTGTAGGGCTTCCAGAGGAAAAATTACGACCAAGAACGTCCAGTTTTCCATCTTGAACCACTGGATGTCCGAATTATCATCACCTTATTGACATAAGAATGCGAGCGTCTTTGGACAGTAAGCCACTGAGGGTGGCCAAAAACCTGCAAAGAAACCATGTAAGAATGGACAAAGAGTATGATGACAACGGACTGATAGAGATGGAAGAAAAGATTAGTTGATTAACTTATTCATTCAAAATGCTACCGAGATTTGGTTGGTAGGACATCTGAAATTTTGAAACACAATTTTTGTCATTTACAATCAATCACCAACTCTTCTAGAGCCACATGACCTACCTGAAGCAGATGATGATTGCGGCAAAAGGACAGAACCGAGAAGGCTGAAAAGCTCATGACTCCTTTTGAAGAGCAAGACCAGATTGAACCACAAATTGGGATCTATAGAAAAATATAATCAACTGTTAATTCCCATAGATCTACATTCTACAAACAAGCAAAGGACGGATTTTGTCATATGAGTTAAAGATCAAGGATATGACAGAGTACAGTAATTCAACAATCTCACAATGTAAGCCTTTTGAAATAATTCAGAGTAACCCCGTGACTTGACAAACTGTCCCAAAGTTTCACTGCGGTCAATGTCAGGATTGCTCTCGAGCCCTTCTAGGTAACTGCAAAGATAAACAGTCAACAAACAGAGTGCCTGCCAGTGATTGTCCGGTCGTACATACAAAAGGGATGCAAGAACTTGAAGATTGGCTTATACATTTCAATGCAGTAGGCCCAGCTTGATTACCTTGCAAAGTCATGGAGGATATGATACCGTAAGAATGAATATTGACCATTTTCTAGACAACAT
This sequence comes from Eucalyptus erythrocorys, assembly GCA_014182555.1. NCBI lineage: Eukaryota > Viridiplantae > Streptophyta > Magnoliopsida > Myrtales > Myrtaceae > Eucalyptus > Eucalyptus erythrocorys. Next base: position 38,574,547 of record CM024604.1, read on the forward strand.
TAGATATCTAATCATCTTATCCTGCTATAGAATGCATAGAATGTCCAAAGTTCCCTTTCGAAAAATGATATGTACCATTGTTCAAACGGTTTGAAATCTCATGCAAACAGTGTAGCATTTTGCCAAAAACTTAGGCTTCAAGAAATCACTCTCTACACTGATGTCATCCGTGATCGATTTAGCAATAACACTTCTTTAATGATATTTCCTACTTATTGGCAAGATTGCAAAAATGATTACCAAGAAATCTTTGGCATAAATGATTATGATCAATATCATTGTTCTAAGCTACAAGCAAAAGACTTGCTTTACCTGAGGACATCCTCCTTAAATTTGATGATTTCTCTGAGCATTTGCCAGAAGTAAGGATTCAACACATTTGACTTCTGGGCAAACAAACTCGAAAGACCATTTCTGCTTCCCCATTCACAACCTTGGCCTTCGTCTAAGCTGACCGAGAATGACATGTCTGATATCTCCATATCCACTCCGAGACTCTCAAACAACTCCATCATATTAGGGTACGTGACCTGCAATAGACTCGGGATTCATGTCGGCATTAGAAGTTGCTCAAGATAAGCAATTCTTTATGAATAAATTACTTCTCTACTAAGCCAAAGAACCATGATCTCAAAGTGACAGAATAACAGATCAGTGGCTTCAATTCTCGTACCGATGATGTACTCAGCGCATCAATGGTATATTGAATCAATTTATACTCAGAGACAAGATTCGATGGTTAAAGGTGCCCATAGTCATTTCAATGGCCAACAAATTTTTTTGTGATGTGCCATGTCTTGAGGGTAGAAAACCGATCAATATGATATGCATCATTGATATTATACATGATAATAAACAAAATCTATTTATGCATACAATAGTTTCGATCACCGTAAGTAGAAAGAAAGAAATTTTCAACTCCCTATGTTTCTATATGCGCGACATGCTTATATTGCCTGTTTTCTCAATGATTGAAATCAAACTTTCAGGGCCAACACAATTTCCGCCCAGCCCCAAAATCATGGGCTAGAAAAGAACTAGGCGGGCCATCGTTATGCAACCCAGCTGGTGGATCTATCTATTCTTATTGTCAGTTGGAAATGGAGTGAGCCGTTCTATCTTTATCTCTATATTCAGTTTAAGTAAGGTCATGCACGTTGCTTTTGTCATGCCACTCCTTTCTCTATAGTACAACTATAAACATAAAAGAAATCTCACTAAAGAATAAAGCAAATCTAACTAGATAAGAACCTGTGTTTTTTTGCAGGTTCTAAGCCTTGCCGGATTGGTGAGCCCAAGGAAACACCAAGGCCTTGACCAAGGTCTACTCTAAAGCGCGAGTAGTAAGAAATTATTGCCAGGATCTACTCCAAATATATATATTATATATAAATGGTTTCATGTGGATTTTACGTGAATCCAGCCTAAGTTCACTAAAAGATTGCTCGTGGGTGATACTGGTCGAGTCTGGAGCTCTCGTACATTTCGCATGGGTGTTCCCATGATCTTTTCGAAAACCCGCCACAAACACCAAAAAAATGGCTGAAATAAGTAGGAGATACAGATTAAAAAAAATAAAAAAAGTAGGAGATAATACGATGCAACCTGTGTTTTTTTTTTTTTTTTCCCAAAAAAAACTTTTTAAATCCAGGAATGTTTCTTGTGGAGAGGGGTGATGCGATTGGAAGTTAAAGTGTTGGTGGGGGCCAGGTTCGGTTCGAAGTTGTTCTCCCTGGGCGTGCCGCTGCTGGTTGGTGTTGTTTATGGGTGGGCGGAGTGTTGGGGACCAGTCTAGGCTATGAAGCGCCGTCGCTAATGTTCTGAGGGCTGCTGAGTGTGCCGCTGCTGGTTGGTGTTGTTTTGTGGGTTGAAGGAGTGTTGGGGACCAGTCTTAGGCTATGAAGCGCCGTCGCTAATGTTCTGAGGGCTGCTGTTGCTTTTTGGTTTTCCTTCTCTCATCCTTTGGTTGTTGACGTTGTTGGTTGGGTTTGCCGCTGTTTTGGCTGCATCGTTGCCCTGCTTGGGCTGGTTTGCCTCTGTTTTGTTGTTGCCTTTTTAGGCTGTTTTGCTTTCCTTTTCTCGGCCCCCTTCGACTCTTTTAGATTAGTTTGTCTTTTTGAGTGTAAGTTGCTGCCAGGACCTCCTTTTGTATAGTTTGGTTAAAGCTAATACATACTTACCTTACCCAAAAAAAAAATAATAAATAAATTTAAATCCGGGAAGAAGATGACAAACATGCTTAGCTGTGCACTTTCATAGCCATTGTCCCCTGTTGCAATGCTGTCCCCGCTATCCATTATTTGTTCTCTTGTCGAAATTAGAAATAGCACCAGGGAAAAAAATATTGTCATCAAGTTTGAAAGTTACATTTTATGTCTTAGTTTTTTAATCATCGAATTACATTTGACAATTAATTTTCCAAAGTGGTTAGAAAGTCAGGTTTAGAGACAACACTACACACACAAATGAGCATCACATGTTTGAATAATCATTTAAACCTTTTTATACTAATAATTAAGTATCTGAAACTCTTGAATCACCTCATAGTTCCTAATCAAACATGCCAATCTCCCTTCAATTGATAATAATATGCTCGTAACATAAACATACCTAAATAGGTAAATTTAATATAATTTGATATTTTAATAAGCAAAACCTCATGTAAATAGGTTGGCTAGTCTAATTAACAAATAACTCGTGATGCTTAAAACAACACGTACGTGCACATGTTACTTAAAAAAAAAAGTTTCTTTTTTTAAACATCATCATCATTTGCAATTCTTTTCAAAATGAAATACTAGAATTAAAAAAATCCAAGAACTACAATGAGACCCCATCAATTTTCAGTGTCTGTAATTTTTTTGGTTTTATGGCTGACATTGCGGGGTTGGACCACCCCCAACGGCACTGCGACTTTCTAAATCTGCACATTGCGCGTTTAGAAAGTTGCCTTTTCTACGGTCTTCGCACCTCCCCAGAACCCCAACCTACGAAGTTACTTGTTGCATTTCTAGAGAAAAGAGGATAAACAAGAAATGACGAGGAAGTCATTGTATCTGTCACGAGATGTTTGGCTCCTGACATTTATTGCTCTGAGCAGAGAGGACTAAAAGAAAATGGAGGAAAATACAGTGGAGAGAATGGTGGGCAAAATGTAACAGAAGAAGAGAAGAACGGAAATGAAGAGCTGCAGACTTACACGATTGAAGACCATGAAGCCGACGTCCAGGTCCACGCCATCGAATGAGACGGTCTTGGCATGGCCGCCCAAGTAGTCCTCCTTCTCATACACCACCACCTTCGCTCCTCCCCTCACCGCCTCGTAGGCTGCCACGAGCCCGCTCACACCACCCCCAATCAACCCCACTTTCATCTTCTTGCCAATCTTTTCTCAATAGATACCTGTTGGTATTTGCAGAAACATATGTTTAATTTGTGTGCAAGGGAGTGTTTTGTATGTGAATTATCAAAAGAGTAAATGAACTAAGAACAAAGTGGGCAAGGACAAAGTTATAATAGGAATGTGTAAAAGCGAGAGGTAGGATAGAAGTGCAAGGGAAATGTTGTAATCGGCGGCGCAGCGGAAGCGGATCATAATATTTTGCAATTATGTCGGGAGCTATAGAAATCGATCGAAATAAAACGAGGAACAATAAAAGGACACCAGAAATTTACGTGTTTCGGTCTGAATATCGGAACCTACGTCCACGGGGAGAGCCAGCAAAACAATCCACTATAAATCGGAGAATTACAAGATTACAATTACTCAATGCACTCAAGTGTTTCCCAGCCCTACTTTATACCCGATACCCACGGTGTTTAACAACTCACTCAAATGGACTCGACTGATGCACAAACCTCTCTGAGCTCACGGCCTCTCACTCTCTCTCGAGCTCTTTTATTTTTCGCTCTCTCTGCCGAGCTCTCTTCTTTCGCTCTGTCTTCAGCTCTTCGGACGTCTTCTCATTTTACAAGGAGAAGAGCAAGAAACAAGACAAAAATGAAAGCAAATGGCCTCATTAAATGCAGCACAGGTGCCCACAAGACAAAACTGCACTCGGCACCAATGCCCACCATATTCGTAGGTCTGCGTGGGCAAGCATTTAATGAGGCAGAAGAAAGAGGATCCGTGAAATGAGGTGGGCTGCAGTCTTCAAATTTCTCGTTCTGGAGTGAAGCTTGCGTGAAAGAGTATTCTTCATGTGGGGGGTGAATTTTTAATTCAACAAGGATTGTGGATGCCTCACTTCTTTCTTTATTAATAAAATAAGAGAAACCCACACATGAGAGAAACCGTGGAGGAGGAAACTTGGCGCCTACAAATGTTGACCAGCTTTCTTCTTCAAGCATGCATGCACATGGCCATGTGCATGCATTTAATAACGTAGAAGAAATGGGACGATCAACTCTTCGGCCTTGCCTTATTTCATGCTGACAGATGAGAAAAAAAAATCCCATGGATTTGTAGCCTTCATTTAACACGAAGAGCAGACGATCTTTTCGGCTCCTATCACACGCCATTTTCCTTAAATACTCCGTGGACATTCTTTCTCGTTTCGGCATGAAAATATCTTGCGTGTATCAAGTATTACATATGGATTCAAACTCGAGACAGAATTTAACAGGAAAAAAAAAAGAACTTTATTTATTTAGTTACTGTAGTACAAAGGAATGGATGGAGCTTACCTTTTTGCTCTACTCCTCAAAATGGATGACACAAGGCTTTTTATATGCCTTCATCACTGACTTTATAAAAGGAAAATCTTCTCTTCTTGTCAGATTTTTCACTTTCCCTCTTCCCTAGAGACTTCTATATTTGTGCTTCTACACTTCTTTTGGCCGCCTTTACCGCCTAAGCTAGATTTTTTTTTTTTTTTAAGGACTTTTCTCGTCTTTTCTAGCTAATATTAATCTTGAAATTTCTAGAAATTGGATCAATAGTTTAACAATACCCTAATCTTGATTCCAAGGAAATAGGAGGAAAAGAGACCTGTTGAATGAATGCCAATGCAACCTCTCATCTACGGTTAAGTTGAAAATTTTTCTGCAGTGATTAGGAGCACTAGTGAAAATGCATGGAAGTGGAACGTGAGGCAAAACAAGAAGGTGGATGATTTTTCGGAAAGGACACACAATGCATAGGGAGGCGCGAAGAGGAAATCTTTTAAAGGAAATTGTTGATTTTCTTTCTTTCTGGGGATATGAATTCAAGAACTTCCGGTCAAGAAGAAAAATGCTATGTACCCATAATTTTCTCGACAGTTTTCTAAGCACATTCCGAGAAAACTTTATCCCGAGAGAGAGAGAGAGAGAGAGAGAGAGAGGAGGAGGAGGAAGAGGAGGAGGAGAAGATGACGAAAACGTTACCTTAAAAGGGTGTTGCGAGAGGATAGGCTAGAGAGAGAGAGAAGCCTAGAATCTCTCGGACTGCTACTTGCATTCTCTTAAATATCTCTAGCTACTGGTTCTATTACTCACCAATGGAAGCTCTCTCTCTCTCTCTCTCTCTCTCTCTCTCTCTCTCTCTCATTCTATCAATTGCGAAGATAGGAGACAAGCAATTTTAGAGAGAGAAAGAGAGATCGATTCTTAATCTTACCTTACCCAATCCAATTTGACATCGATGTAAAATGTGTGAACAGGTGCCTTATAACATAGAAATTATTAATGCATCCCAAATTTTTTGAAATATTTGATTCAGTAAGTCTCTCATATATATGTATATATAAACACGTGTGCCCTCATAATAATTTATTCTAATACACAACTCTACATATGCAAAATTCGGCCATATTTCAATCTTAGAAAAAAAGTAGAGCATATACTATCCATATAAATGTGACTTTTCATTTTTTTTCTAGCACATTTTGACGATTAATAACAGAATGAATAGTTATAGATTAAAATCTTTAAAAATGTATTGATGACTGATGAGCATTTAAGAAAAAAAATTTATGCAATATATGTTATAACAACTCTTTTGAAAAGCTCATGTATTGTGTTCAGATGTACTGATCTTCAGTAATATTATTGTGAAAATAACAATTTCAATTCATAGCGTGAAATTTCTCAAGTACAAAAAGGATGGGAGTCATAAGAGTTAATAAAAAATCGAGATAAATGTACAACATTTGTTTGGCTTTGTTACCAAGTAGATTCCTGATTCCACAATTTGGAACTTGCTAGACACTATAATTTGAATTAGAGAAGATAGTTGACGTTGATTTAAAGAGATTTGAGTGTCCTTTTATAATCTATCAATGATAACTACAATAGAACTAGATGCCTGATCATTTTTCATGGAGATGAATAAATATCTTCATTTCCATTGTGGAAATTTAAATCAAGAGCATGGTTCTGCACTCGATAAACCATCTGGTAGTGTAGTGTTGTAGCAATGGAGTCAACAGTCTGAGGTGCTCCAGTGAGCTGGATTTGGACTTTCAGAAAGGAAAGTAATTGTGGATCTGAAAGAGTAATATTAAAATTTGTATATAGAGTCACAAAAACTGTTCTAGCATTCAAAGTGATTTGGACAGTACCAATAGAAGCATGCTGGTACTCTAGAAATCGAATGTCGAATAACGCTATTCTTGCCACAACTAGTAAGCTCTTGCGGCCATGAAAAGTAAGAGCAAGACGAACAGCTTCATAATGGACATGAGAATATCCTTTTTGAATCCATTGTCTAGGAAATTCTGGAGGAATCTAGAAAGTAACAAAGTATTCATTTTCAGTAGCAGGAATGGGATGTTGGTCGAACTTAGAGGACTGTACATACTCATTTACTTCCTTTGGAGTTTGGCAAATGAGTTGGCAAATAAAGTGAATGGGAGAAAATAAGAGGAAGCTGAGTTTCAGAGATCTTGGTTTCATCACTAAGAGAAACTTCATAGAGATAGTCTATCTTAGAAGCATTGGAAACACGAAAATCTAAAAGAGTTGAAGAAGATGGAGATGCAGCGAGAGAAACAGGTGCTTCAAATATTTCTGGATTTATCATGATGTGAGGAGATCTTTTCTACACTGGATTCACCTACTGAGTGCATGGAACAGATACTATTAGAAACGAGACCATGGCTCCGATACCATTGAATGGACCTAGACTTAAAACCGGGGAGAACGGAGTTAGTTTCTGCATGTTGCTATTCCCACAGCGAGCGAACCTCTCCCGTTCGAGCCCTTCAAGGATAGCCTTTTAGCAAAACCACTCTGATTTTTAGTTTAGAGCCTAGAGACACCCAGATAGAACTAGGATGGTCAAAATAAAGACACGTTGTAGTGTCTTACAATACGTTCAATCTGCCATTGAAGTTCCCCTTAATACTAGGATAAAAAAAAAAATCCGAAAAGTAATGCATGCGTCATGAGCATTTGTGAGCATTCATTTGCCCTTTGCATCCATGAGTCTTCTGCACTAATTAAAGAGATTGTTATTGTTGAAAATCTCAACCTTCACAGTCATCTTGGGAAATTTCAACCTTTCCCATTTTTCATGAGATCCAAATCTTTTTAGATACCACAAATGTAGTTCCCATATGCCTAACGTCTATTCTAAGCCCCCACATTTAATTGTTAAAAATCAAAAGATTAATCAGCAAAGATACTCCAAATTTATCCAAAAGTATTTTTTAATTAGTCCCCTTAAATTTTAATCGAAAACAATTTTGCTCTGTCCCCAACAGATGATGAATCGTTGTTTTGAATTAGCCAATCCAAATCCAATTTTGCGTATTCGATGCTGCATTATTCGATTTTAAAAGCATAGTCACAGTTGCCTACCAATCTTCTTCTCCCCTTTCAATAAAAAGAATGATCGGAAGGAAGATTGGCCAAGGAGGGTATTTTTCAATTGACACCGTGGAACGATGATCAAACGTAATGAAGCCATGCCATCTGATCTCTAGCAACACATTACATTCAAGATGGTAACTTTCTTAATACCATCCTAAAATATCATGTGGCATCTCAAGTCCGGTGGTAGGGTTGCACGTGCCGCAATGTATTGCTAAAACATTAAAGCATGCACAACGTTTATAATCACAAAACATTTATCTCAACAAAATTAATATTTATCTCTAATCTACTAACCTACAAAAAATACTGGAGTCTGAGAAATATTTAAACAAGACAAAAAAGCCTAAGTCCACAAAAACTAATTGTTGTCAACAGAGTCGCCAAGCTGTCACGACCTCTTTGGAGCCCTACGCGCAGACGAGAAGGCTAATAGTTCACATGCATTAGGGACTGGTCAGTTTATTAACGATTTTTTGTCCTCTATAATTTACCGGCCTTATATGAGCTGCAATGGCAAGTGGCCACTTATGCTCACAAGTTTGCTAAATATCGTGATTGTATGCATATTATGCAATTTCTAATGGCACTTAATGATGAGTTTGAACTTGTATGAGATTTACTTCTACATTGAAATCCGTTACCTCGTCTTGAAATATTTGTCTTGGAGTTGTTAAATAAAGAGACTTGGCTTGCTACTTCGAAGGCACATTGCACCCTACCGTCCACTCTTATGGACATGGTGCTTGCCACCCCTTCTTCTTCCTCGTTGTGTAGACCATATTGTACATACTGTCACCTAAATGGTCACCTATAGGGACAAACAACCAACCCTAATATAAAGGTCCACCTGCACGTCCATCCACAATTGTTGCCATTTGGGGTGATCATGGTCCAAGTTGGACTGGTGCAGCACATAATCTAGGGACCAACTCTCACAATATCGATCCCTAATTTTAGGGACCAAGGATTGACCCAATTAAATCTGCGATCAAGGACCAGACCAATCATATGGGTTTAGTCTAGTTCTAGGGTCAACCTAAGACCAATCAATAGACCAATCTATTATTTCAAATTACATATCCATCAATAAGGGTGAGTCGTGAGGTGAGCAAACAGAGGCAAGCCATGAGGTGAGCAATGAATGGCAAGCATTGTTCACAAGCAAAAAGGGTTTCTAATTAGGGCTCTGTTTCCTTATGATTTACTCGACGATGAATGAGGCTAGTGAAGAGAGGTGAGCAGCGATCGGGGCAAGTGTCAAGCGTTAAGTGGCTAGCAGGGAAACGGGTGAGTGGCGAGCAACACGAGCATTGAGTGGCGAATATTGAGCAGGGCGAGTGTCATATAGCAAGCATGATGAGGTTGAAGAGGATAAAGAAGAAACAAGAGGACAAAAAAGAAAGGAGAACAAGAGTACTAAAGGAGTACTAAAGGAGGAGTACACCATTTGATGCCCTTTAATGCCGTTCAATGCCATTTAAGTTAGGGTTTGCTCTTTATAATGGATATAATGTTGACACCTAAAATTTAATAAAAATTCTGTTTGAATTATAATAAAATAAAAATAAAAAAATAAAAAAAAAAAAAGAAAAGAAAAGAAAAGAAAAAGAAGAAAAAATCAAAATAGAAAAATCGGGAAATAAAAAAAAAAAAGAAGAAGAAGGTCGAAATCAAAGAAAATAAAAAATGGAAAATTAAAAAGTCGGAAATTAGAAAATAGAAAAATTAAATTGACGAAATAAAAACGCAAAAAAAAATTAAAAAAAAATTAAAAAATTAAAAAATTAAAAAATGGAAAATATAAATAGAAAAGATTAGGGCTCGCGACGAGGGGGCTCGACGACATCTTCTCTCTCTTCCGCTCACTCTCGGGGGGTCCCTCTCTCTCTCTCTCGCTCGACGCGCTCCCCCTTGGTCGTTCCCGATTCCACCCAGAGAAAACCCTAGATCGAAGCTTGGATCTAGGGTTTTTCAAAGGGATTTATACAAAATCGACCCCCAGAAACACGGATCTTCTATTTTCTCTTCCGATTCTCTCCTAGATCTAGCCCTTTTCTCGGCCAAAACCCTAAATCGGAGTCTGAAATTGGGGATTTAGGGTTCCCGGTCCTGTTCTTGGTAGGTTTGGTCTCCTGGCGACTAGATCTGGTTAGATCGGTGGTGACAGAGACTTCGGTGGCGGATCTAGAGCTTTCGGAGACGATGGCGATCACGGCGACGACGACGATGACGACGAATCGGTCGCTCTTTGGAGACTAACCAGCCGCGATCTTCCCCCTCCCTCGGAAACCCTAGAAAATCGAATCGGTAAGTCCCATTTCTATTTCGTCGATTCGATCATTTCATTTTTAGGGATTTTGATTTTTCCCTATTTCGTTCGATTTCCTTTTTTTTTTAGATATTCTTAGATCTAATTCGACCCTTCTTTTTCTTATCGGCCGAGACTGTCGATGGACGGATCAACTCCCGTGAGGATCATTGGCGGGCGATTCTATTTTCACGAAGATCATTGACGAACGAACCTAACTATTTTCTTCATTGCGAGATCATATTCTGGGGATTGAAGTGCTAGAGTTCAGATTTATCCCGAATTTAGGGGTTTCGGCTTTATTTTTCAAGGTAAAAAAAAAAAAATCCGAAACCCTAGGTTGCAATCATTTTTATTTTCTGCTTTATTGAATAGGAATTGAGCATTTGATAGAAGTTTAGTGATAAGTGAATGTTTTCGTGATAAATCCGAAGTGTGTGTGTCTCGTTTCTGCACTCAAACCTCTGTGATGTGTCTGAACAGAACGTCTCCTATGATTTTCTGCATTTAAACCTTTTGGCCGAGAATATCCTGACTGCGATGTTATGTTGTTGATGATTTTTCTAAGAACTGGTAATCAGACTTGCATTAATATGGTTCTCTAGTCAATCGATAGTTAATTTTCAATTCTAAAAAGTTAATAGATTCGGTATTTGATGTTGAAACGGAACAAGATTGCTGTTGTAGGGCAAAGCAAATCATGATTGAGACTCTGCAAAGCTGTTTTGATGTGCTGAATTGTAAATACTTGTTAGTATGCTTATACATGCATGAGGTTAAGGCTGGTTATTATTGATGTCTTGCTGTTCGATGTCCTTCGCTTCACTTTGTTGCTGTTTTGTCGCTCTGACTTGCTGGTCTCACCGATCTCGATTTAGTGATCTATTTTCGCACATGACCATTAAAATGAGATGTTCGTTCCATGTTTGCGAGCATACATGGATGAATATTTGTGTGGCGTTATACTGTATGGTATCGCTGTTCTATTGATTCTACTAATCTTGTATTGATGTCCTTGCTCTGTTGCTGAGTTTTGCCATCGTCCTCACTTTGTTTCTTTCTTTACTATACACGCTGGTTTGCTGTTTTTAATGGTGCGGTTCTGCTATTTTCATTCATGTTGTTGTTTTGCTAATCTTGACTCGTGGTTCTTGGAAGCTTTGTCTCATTATCTTGCTGCCTTTACCTTGAAATGTTGGCTGGTTTTTTTATTGAGTGGTGTTGATCCTATTCGGTGGTCTCATTAATTCCATCTTTGTAATTCAATTCGGCTACATTGTTCTTTTAGTAGATTATGTTAGCTATGTGATGTATAATTGTTTCTACTTTTTATGTATTTAGTTTTTTTCTTTTAATTCTTTAGTCTAAGCTTAGAATTAAGACTTTGAAGATGAAGAAGCCATGGAGATGGAGGAAGGTCGATGTCCATTCCGACCCTTATATATGTAATCTTCTTTTCTTTTATATTCCCGATATATGTTTCGGGTTTTTAAGATTGTATTAAAGCCCGACGAGTTGCGGGCCTTTTATTTTTCTTTTTTCTTTTATTATGTTTTCCTTTATGTTCTTTAGGATTACATGCTTGAATTTACTGCTTTATATTGACTGCTTTATTGTGTTTCAATTGGTTGTTTTCTTTACAACTTCTCTTATAATTGCATGTTCTGGTTTGTTTTTTTTTAGGTTGCTTGTTTATCCGTCTTATAATGGCATGCTTGTTGTTTGTTTTCTTTCTTTTAGGAATAAAATGAAATGAAACCGAATTCACCACGCATGATTACTTAGTATAGGATTGATTACCTTAAAAAAAACTCAAAGGACGCATGGAAACAAAAAAATATATATAAAAGAAAAATAAAAAAAATCAAAAATAAAAGATCAAAAAAAAAGAGAAAAAAAAAAAAAACAACAACAAAAACAACAAAAACACAACATACCATTAGGTACCGAAAGGGCGTTAGTAAAAAAAAAAAAAAAAAAAAAAAACACACTAACGTAATCCAGGTCCCCGAGCTTTAGATCTCTGGTTGCGTAGGGATCGAGGGAATCTCCCAACCCTCGATTAGGTTTCTAGCTTGCCTCTAAGATAAGCTAGTGGCGACTCCTGTTTTGTTTAGGATTGATAATATGATTCAATTTTATAAACTTTTGTTGTGCCTAACGATTAGCTTGGGAGAGCTCGGGTTTGCATGTTTAAAATCCGAAAAAGTTAGGCGCGACAGCTCTGGCGACTCCACTGGGGACTGGTTAGTTAACCTTAGAGGACTTGAGGCCTGTTTAAATGGTTGTTGTGTACTTTAAACTAACGTGTCTTGTGTAGGATCGTCTGCATGTCAAAGGCACGTGGAAGATGAGGTGAGTCGCCGATGATGTGTTAAATGGTGTTGCAGGTTGGAGTAATAAGGGGAGGCGTCTATGTAAACCCCTTGTTTTGCAGGTGGTGTGAGGATGTATGTGCATGTATGATTGGGTTATATTGAAGTGCTGATTGTTTAAATTAAATGCGTGTTTACGAGCTTTAGCACGACACCGCACACACAACCGCGGTCTAAAACCCCGATCGCACAATTTAGGACCTTAGGAGGGTTTATGGGTGGAATCTGTGAGTGAATGCTCATGGTAATCCACTTTTACATAAACCCGCTCATCCCAATTGATAAAGATTGCACTGACCGACGATAGTAGCGGTGGGTAAACTGTCTTTATTAATTGGGATGGGGACCTTGAGCCTTTAGAACCCCCACCTTAGGCGTCAAAACCTCACAGTTCCATGTGACTTGTGATATGTGATTGCCATGTGTCTGGTTGGTAAGAAATCGTTCCTTTTTTATCGGTTTCTCTGTGCTTCCCTTATCTCAATTATGCGTTTTATTTCTCAACGACGATATACTTTAATCATGGGCGCCCCTTAGGTGTAGGTTTAGATGGGTAAACCTGAAATTGAAGTAATCCCGGTGCCGGAGAGCCTGAAGACTTTATGGGAAAAGCTCGATCCAAAACATCAAGAATACGTGGAAAAGCACATAGGCTTCCTTCCAGACTTATTAAAGATCAAGCCGTATGTTGCAATGGTCAAAGCGCTAGTTCACCTTTGGAATCCCGCGACTTCCACATTCGTGTTTAGTCGGTACGAATTGACCCCTACAATTGAGGAACTCCAAAAAGCCATTGGGTTAGGCAAAGCTTCCCTAGGTTTCGTTTCTCCTCCTATTGGTCAAAATCCGAGCTCTCTTTTAGGTCAATTCCTCAATATTCCTAATGATGAAATCGAAGCAGTTCTTAAAGGAAACTCTCATGCCATGCCTTACAACTTTCTTGAAAGATATTTCCTTAATTTACAACCAAAATCTGGAAATCTAATTCCTCGTGTCTTTCTCCTCATGTTTTTGGTTTCGTGATACTTCCATATACTCGAAGAACGATGGATCCGTTAGTCACCCACATTGTAAATCAAGTGTGCGCATTTCATTCCTTTACACACATAATTCTTGCTGAAACTTTCGTATCTCTCAATCGCTTCAAAGAAAATGGTCGAGGATCTCTTAGAGCTTCATTTGGACTCCTCCAAATTTGGCTTGTCTCGCATATCAAAGAATTCGCTTATCATATGAAAATCATTGAAATCACAAAATATCATCATCCTATCCTTAGATTTTCCCAAAGAGACGAAATCTTCCCCACATGGTCTTTCGCCGTGTGGTTTCATTTCCTCAAAAACCTAAATCCTAGCTCAATTCAATGGCACGTTCGGTGGCTCGGGAATCACGAAGTGTGCATGTTTGGTGGAGATGACAACCCACTTCCCCTCGTGGGATTGACGGGTTTAACGTCGTACTACCCTTTAAGGGTGCTCCGCCAATATCGCGCGCTTCAAACGATCCCGCCAATCCTCAAGCTGGGGTTATATCGTATTGATTATCACGATAAAGTCATCAAGGGAATCAAAATGACCATATCAGAGCTGCGGTTGAAGCTGCCATTGGAGTTTGGCGCTCACTTTCCTCACGTCATGTGGTTGCGGTTGATGAAGATGATTTGGAAGGAGAAATGAAGATTCATCAAGCTACTGAGGATTACATACATCGTCAAATAGAACCCGAGTTCAACATTCAACTGCCTGATGTTCCGGAACCTCAAGAGTTTAGACGAACACACATCGAGGGGCAAGAGGATGACGAGGAACGCTTGGCCCATGACAACAAGCGTTTCCGCGCGTTTCAACCTAGTTCTTAGGTTTTTATTTCATTTTCTTGTAAAGATTTTTTCTTGTATTTTCCTCCTTTTTATGGAGGTTTCTTTGTATTCATGCTCAACTCACATGTGAAATCGAACAATCTTGTAAGCTTCGAAAAAGCAAGTGTCTTTTCCTTGTAATTGTTCGATTGAAGTCAATGAAATTCGAAAGCATTTTCATGTAATTTTTAGAAAGGGGGCACCCTGATTAAATTTGTTGTCGTCCCTTTTCAATTTTATAGTTTCTTTTGATGAAATCTTGATAAGAAGAAGTTATATGATACTGGGATCATATATGCTTCTTATCATTATTTCATCTCAAGAAAATGTAAAATTGACTAGGGTTTGTACTTTAGTAATTCCTTTTGACTAGTATTAATCATAATCTTTTTCTTTTACAGGGAGTTTTTCTCTTTTGAAGCGAGAAAACGGCTGAAGAGCGATTCATAATTCGCACCCGTCATCAGACAAAAATGGATAACGAGGACACTCGCACTCGAGTTCTCAATATGGAAAATCAAATGTCTCAGATGATGGCACTACTGGCAGATCTTTTGACCCAAGTCAAGAACTTGACATCCGTGGTTCCTGCCACATTGCCTGTGATTCCTCAAGTGGCAGCTTCTGAAATGCCGTCGGCTTCGGCAGTAGAATCCAAAGGGAGAGGGCAAACTGAAGGGATACCTAATGCTATACCAATCGTCATAAGCTCGAATCTCGCCTAAAGAAACCCCGACGCCACATCTTGATGAGGAAAGCTCAAGGCGTTTGGCCAAGCTTGAAGAGCGCCTTTGCGTACTGCAAGGCTATCAATCCCAGGGGTTCGATAAATTGTCGCCGTTCGCTAAAGTCACAGTGCCTGAGTTCTACAAGGAGCCAGAATTCACAAGGAAATATGATGGCGTTGGGTGCCCCAAGACTCATTTAAAGTATTACTTGGGCAAAATGGCTCGTTATTCAGATAACCCTCCACTCTTGATCAACTCTTTCCAAGATAGTTTGATTGGGCCCGCTCTCACATGGTTTATAGAGCTGGATTTGGATAAGATTCAGACTTGGGGGGACCTTGCGGACGAGTTCTTCCAACAATACAAATTCAACACTGAAATCGCCCCGACTCGAGAGGAGCTTGTCCGAGTCGAAAAGAAGAGAACTGAGACATTCAAGGCGTATGCTCAAAGGTGGAGGGTTATGGCATCTCAAGTGAAGCCGCCATTAACTGAGAAAGAATCCATGAAACTACTGCTTCAAGCCATGCTGAAAGATTTTTTCGAAAAAATGTACAACCATACATGCATCAATTTCGCTGCATTGGTTGAGTTGGGGGAACGTATTGAAGGCATTATGCGAGAGGGCGGACTATCTCGAGACGACGAACCGTCGGTTTATACCCAGAGAGAAAAAGAACCAGCTGTCGAAGTTGCATATGTTCGAACTCGTCTTCCCGAAAGCCGTACAATCCTCGGGCCTATAGCCATCAGACTTATAAGCCTGCTATAGAGGTGACGGGCCCGCCGAGAAATTTTGAACGAAGGCCCAAACCTCCTCAGAGACAATATACCCCGTTGCCAAGGCCTATGTCCCAGCTGTTACCGATGCTAATCGAAAACCACTTGATAGCAAAGGAGATCCCAAGGGACGATCCCCGAAATTTATTGGATTTGACTTGAATAAAACATGTGAATACCATATGGGGGAGAGAGGGCACCATGTGGATAATTGTTTAACGCTCCGTCACAAAATCCAAAATCTGCTAGACAAAAAGCTGCTCACATTTAAGGATTCGGCGCCCAACGTTCAACAAAACCCTCTTCCGGAGCATGCTGAAAGCGTGAACATGATTGGCGGATGGGAAGAAGAGTCTCGGAGATGGTCTTATAGCTATGATGGAGCCTGTGGTAATTAATCGGCGAGTGGAAAAGCTGATCGTCGAGGCTGGTATGACGAGCAAAGGTGCCGTTGGGTTTGATTTTCTAGCCGACAATTTCGAGGCCATGAAGGTTACCGATACGGGCGTTACACTGTCGTGATCGAATTACCCCGAGAGATTGGAGAGTCCTCAAATACCAAAGCCATTCCCAGTTATGACCTCAAAGTTGTCCCTTGGAATTATCATACCAACGAGATTGATGTCGTCACTCGATCGGGTCGAGTTTATTCACCCCCTGAAGGTATCGAAAAGAAAGCTGTCTCTAAGGAAGAAGCCGAGCAACTCCTCAAGACGCTTAAAACGAGCGAAGCTGAAGTGATCGAACAATTACGCAAAATACCCGCACGATTTCTTTACTAGAGCTTTTCAAGACGTCCGAGAAACATAGAAATGCACTCCTCAAAGTTTTGAACGAGGTACATGTCCCCGAGACTATTGGAGAAGTGCAATTGGGGGAATTTGTGAGTGCTATACTCCCGAGAGACCGAGATCACTTTTTCCGAGGAAGACCTCCCTCCCGAGGGCCATGAACACACCAAGGCGTTATATGTGACTGCCCAACATCTTGGGATGAGAATTTCAAAGGTTTTGATTGATAATGGCTCAGCTCTGAATATTTGCCCTTTATCCACCCTCCACAAGTTAGGGATAGGATTGGAAAACATGTCTCCTCCAAGTACTCTTGTTCGGGCTTTTGATGGCGTGCGAAAAGAAGCCATGGGAGAAATTGATTTGCCATTGACAATTGGCCCTATTACCCTAACTCAGAAGTTCCAAGTGCTGGATATTCCTAGCAACTTTAGTTTGTTATTGGGGGCCCTGGATCCACAAGGCGGGGATTATTCCTTCGAGTCTGCATCAGATGATGAAATTCCCCATTGATGGGAAAATTGTGACTATCCGACGTGAGAAGGATGTGGAGACATTCTACAATACTTGCCATACCTTTTATTGAGCCTGAAGTTGAAGGAGATTCAGATTTTCACTCATTCGAAATGCTATCAGTTACCCATGTGCCTGTTGGGACAATTGTTAAAAAGCCACATTTCTCGAGAGCTGCGTTGATGTCAAGTAAGGAGTTGCTCAAGCATGGCTTTGCTTTGCTGGAAAGGGACTGGGGAAGTTTGCCCAAGGCATTTCAAATCCTATTGAACCCGTCAAGGTCAACAAGCGTGAAGGCCTGGATACCACGAAAGCTTAAGGATGGAAGCCCGACATTAAAGGGAAGAGCTATCAACGTCTTTTACCCCGATCCTTGAAGGATTTCTTCCCCGCCCACCAAAGCTCCCGCAAGAAGAGGAAGCCGATGTTTACTACTTTGCCGATCTATTTGAGGAGGACATGGTTTGCGCTATCATTGAAGATCTCACCTCCCCGATGTGTAAGGGGTGACTTTCTTTATGTATAGTTTTCAATTCCATTCGTTCATCTCATTCCCCGCGAGGGAATCTTTTTTTCTTGTCCCCTGCGAGGGAATCTTGTTCATATTTGTAATAATTCGGATCGCGGACTTTAATGATCCGAGACACTATACTATATGATGCAGTATTAGTATATCAATAAAATTCACGTTTTATTAATAGACGTGTGGAGGGGTTGCCCAAATCAGTCCTATGATGATGCTATGAGGCCTGATCCTCCACACGATCTATAGTTTCAAAATGTTTTAGTGGAGCGAGGATGTCCAAGGATATGAGGGCTAGTTCCCATGAACATTTTTCTTGAAAATTGGAATTCGAAAATAGTTTTTCATGACATTTATATACATTGCATTTGCTTATATGTGTGTGTACTAACCATTCTGCTGATTGCATCACAGGCATGACATTGCATATCATGATAGTCATTTGTATGGCTCGGATTCACACTCAATGGATACAAGACTCGCACCCGACTCGGGCCCATTGGTGAACCCGATTATTCTGATTCGGAAAAGGAAGATGATTCCGGAATTATTGAAAAGGAATGGCTCAGACACGAAGAGTCCAAACCTCTTACTACCGAGCAACCGGTCACTGTAAATTTGGGGGATTCAGACAATCCTAAGGAAACCAAAATTGGGGCGAGATCTCTCTCGGATGGATGCCGAAGACTAATTGAGCTCTTGAAAGAATACCAAGATGTCTTTGCTTGGTCCTATGCCGACATGCCAGGTTTAGACCCCGAGGTTGTGGAGCATGCATTACCACTTGATCCCAATATTCCACCGAAAAAGCAAAAGCTCGGGAGAACGAAACCGAGTTGTCGAAGAAGATTGAAGAGGAAATTATGAAACTTTTAAATGTCGGGTTCATTGAAGTTACCCATTATGCTGACTGGATTGCTAATGTAGTCCCGGTTATGAAGAAGGATGGGCGGGTCCGAGTGTGTGTTGATTATCGTGACTTAAATAAGGCAAGCCCCAAGGACGATTTTCCTTTACCCCACATCGACGTATTAGTCGACAGTACTGCTGGATTTGAATTGTTCTCTTTTATGGATGGATTTTCTGGTTATAATCAAATCCGGATGAAAGAGGAAGACAAGACCAAAACTTCTTTTATCACTCCATGGGGGACCTTTTGTTACAAAGTGATGCCCTTTGGCTTGAAGAATGCGGGAGCAACGTATCGTAGAGCCATGGTAACACTGTTCCATGATATGATGCATAAGGAAATTGAAGTGTATGTGGATGATATGATCGCGAAGTCAAAGCAAGGTGAAGACCATGTTGAAGTCCTAAGAAAACTATTTGATCGATTGAGAAAATTCAAGCTGAGGCTTAACCCCGCAAAATGCATATTTGGGGCAAAGTCTGGGAAGCTTCTTGGATTTATGGTTAGCAACAAGGGAATTGAGATAGATCCCTCTAAGGTGAAGGCTATATGTGATTTGAAACCTCCTTCCACCGTTAAAGAAGTCAGAAGCTTATTGGGAAGGTTGAATTATGTTGCAAGATTTATCTCTCAATTGTCGAAACGGCAAAGCCATTTTTCAAGCTGTTAAAGAAGAATGCCAAGATTAATTGGGATGAAGATTGCCGAAATCATTCGAAGAGATAAAACGATATCTCTCGCAATCCCCGTACTTATACCGCCTATCCAAGGCATACCTTTGATTTTATATCTCACCATTCATGAAGAATCTTTAGGAGCTATGTTGGCACAAAAAAGGCCCAAAGATGGAGCAGAGTGTGCTATATACTATCTCAGTAAGAAATTTACTGCCTCCGAGGCTCGATATACTAGAGTGGAAAAGACTTGTGTAGCATTGATTTGGGTTTTACATCGATTGAGACAATACACTCTTCATCACCACATTTTTCTGGTGACTGAGAATGACCCAATCAAATATCTTTTGGAGAAACCAGCACTTTGGTTGGAAGGCTTGCTAAATGGCAAATATTGCTCTCTCGAATTTGATATCCAAAGCTCGTCACAAAAATCAGTCAAGGGGCGAGCCATAGCTGACATCTTGGCTGAAAATCCCGGGAAATCTAATGATTGGAATGAAATTGATGAACGGGTTTATTTGGTCTCGCCTAACAAATGGACCATGTATTTCGATATTAATCTCCAGAAGGCCAACATTATCCGGTAGCTGCAAAGTTGATATTCCCTTGTACCAACAATATTTCTGAATACGAAGCGTGCATCCTGGGCTTACAATTAGCGATTGAAATGAAGGTCAAAAAGCTCCGGGTTTATGGTGACTCTGCACTCATCATTTTTCAGACGGGAGGTGAATGGAAAACACACAATGAAAAATTGGTTCCTTATCACAAATATCTCGAAGGTTTGGTCGAAGAATTTGATGAAATCTCTTTTGATTATTTGCCAAGATCACAAAATCAATTTGCCGATGCCCTAGCCACCTTATCCTCAATGTTACAAGTAGCCGACGGCTTGAGCATTGATCCTTTGCAAATTGATGTCTTAAAGAAGCCCGCTCATTGTATGATGATTGAAGAAGAACGTGATGAACAACCTTGGTATTTTGACATAATGAATTATCTTCAAGAAGGAAAATTTCCTCAAGGGAGTCAAGCCAACGATCGAAAATACTTGATAAAATTGGCATCTAAATTCTTCCTCAGTGGTGGAGCATTATATAAAAGATCTTTTGATTCGGTTCTACTGAAGTGTGTAGATGCACAAGAAGCAAAACTCCTAATGAAAGAAATACATGAAGGGGAGTGTGGCCCTCATATGAATGGCCATCTTTTGGCTAGAAAAATCATGAGACTTGGTTATTATTGGTTGACCATGGAAGCCGATTGTGTTCAGCATGTAAGATGTTGCCATCAATGTCAAGTGTATGGAGATAAAATCAATGTTCCTCCTAATGAACTACACCAAATGTCCGAGTCATGGCCTTTTTCAATGTGGGGCATTGACATTATTGGACCCATTAATCCTAAAGCGTCGAATGGACATCGTTTTATCTTAGTAGCCATTGATTACTTCACCAAATGGATTGAAGCCAATTCTTATGCCCATGTTACTGCAAAAAGTGTGGCAAAATTCATCCGTCGTGATATCATTGCTCGATATGGAGTTCCTGAAGCGATCATTACGATAATGGATCAAACTTGAACAACAAAGTGGTGGATGGTTTGCTTGGAGAATTCCACATTCGTCATTTGAATTCTTCTCCTTACCGCCCACAAATGAATGGAGCTGTGGAAGCAGCAAATAAGAATATTAAAAGATTCTAGCCAAAACGGCGGAAAATTATCGTGATTGGCACGACCGATTGCCTTATGCCTTGTTTGCTTATCGGACTTCAATTCGTACCTCAACCGGGGCAACGCCATTCTCATTGGTTTATGGGACGGAAGCGGTATTACCCGTGAAAGTGGAAATTCCTTCATTGAGGGTACTTTCTCAAACAGAACTCTCCGAGGATGAATGGGTACAACGAGAGGTTTGAACAGCTTAATATGATTGATGAGAAGCGAGTAAAAGCCTTATGCCATGGACAGAGCTATCAAAAGAGAGTGGCTAAGTCGTTCAACCGCAAAGTTAAGCCGAGACATTTCGAGGTTGATAATCTCGTCCTGAGAAAAGTCCTGCCTATCATTCCAAACCCCCGCGGGAAGTTTACTCCAAATTATGAGGGTCCTTATATTGTAAAGAAAGTGCTACCTGGTGGGGCACTGATTCTTGTAGAAATGGATGGTCAAGAATTGCCAAGACCTGTAAATGCTGATGCTGTCAAGAAGTATTATCCATGAATAAATTGAAAGGCCTTTGAGCCATTTTTGGATTGGATCTGAGTCATTTTAGGACGTTTGCATCATACATTGCACGCATACATATTGCATTTGCATGTTTGTTAATTTTGTAGGTATCTCGATGAAGATTCTACCCGTTCGTGAGAAGTTCACCTCAGAAATCTTTTAAAAAAAAAAAAAAAAACAAAAAAAAACAAAAACAAAAAAAAAAAAAAAAACACAAAAACAAAAAAACAAAAAAGAAAACAAACAAACAAACAAAGAACAAAAAGAAAATCTTGACAAAAAGAAAATCTTGTTCTTTAGAATTCAGAAGTGATCTTGTTCCTTAGAATGCCAAAAGAGTCACTTAGAATTTTGGAAGTACAGCTTGCATTCTAGAGATGAACTCCTGTTTTGAATAAAGCTCATTCTTTCCACAAGTTTTATTCTACCTGATTTCAAAAATCTCTCTAGTAGAGTCAAAAAAAAAAAACATGTCTCTTCAAGGCAAAATTTTATTGCATTTTCATTTCCCAATGGGATGAATTTAACTAAAGTGGGTTTTGAAAAACCTAAAAAGGATTGTTAAATATGCCGGTGGTAGTGCCTAAGATGATGAGAGGCAACCTCCTTACCAAACACGTCCTTATACACTCTTTGAGAGAATTGAGTGGAAAGAACCATGTCTTAGGGCATAGGATTCATTCACAGTGAGTACATGATTTGAAATGATAAAGGCATTTCATTTCTCAATCCTAAACACTATTGGTATCCCTTGCAAGCCACTTTGAGCCAAATAGGGAGCATTTCCAAAATAACCCTGTCAAAAACAACCCCACATTAGGGCAAAATAGGGGGTCTTGGTTGAAAAATATGGAGCAAAAGATTAAGAAAGATTTTATTGCTCTCACTTGTATCAATCTTCTTGTGTTAGCTTCAGCGATTTCTTGTTGAAGCTCGAAGCATCCCTAAGTGAAGGAGAGCATTCCATTCACTACCACAAACACAATTGCCCTTTGCTTACCCAATTTGAGCCTTATACAATTCTTTCATAACCCCAGGTGATGATTATCTCCCCACACTTTGGGGCAAGGTACATGATTTACCAACAAAATTGAGAATATTACTCATGCCACTCGAGAGTCCTAGATACTCAAAAGAGAGTGAAAACTAGGGGGGGCATGAGAAAAAGCAGTGTGCCTGGTAAAAGCAAGGCCAATGCCCATGAAAAAAAATGCAAAGAAAAGCAAGAATGCAAAAAGAGCGAAATCCATGATCATGCAAAAGATCATTCGTTGAAAAACAAAAGAAATGTCTTGCAAGAGAAAACATGTATTGCAAGCAATATCATTAGAACAAAGAGCAAAGCTCTCTTGTCTCAAGACAAATTACTCAAAGGACTCTCGAGATAGGTTAAATTTCAAGAGTCAAATTCTCAAAAAGTCATGTGATGGTAATGATGCCGAGATAATCACACTTTTAACCCCTTGATATCTGAAAATTTTTCAAGCTTTTTTAAGCCTCACGCGAACCAACATTACAACCCTTATCCGAAGTCTCTTCCGATTGGGATGGTTCGAGTTGAAATGAGAATATCACATAGAAGCTACCGCTAGAAGGAGTGGAAGCAATCCTATCTTATCTTGTCTTCAAGGTTCTTGACTTGTAAACCTGATGGAGATATAGATTGAATATTCATTTCTTGGCCTCAAAGCGCATACCCTTTGTATAAGCCCATGACCAAGCCATTCATTACGGTCCCTTCAAAAGACCTTTTGATCAATGGATTGTATTCACTTGAACGTTTCCGAAAGCTTTAGACATAGGTTGAGTGAGACTTCTCTAGTGAGATATAAATAATTTTCCTCATATCAATGGTTGGGAACAAAAACCCTCTTCGAGAACTAGTGTGAAAGACCTCTTTTGATTAGGATATTTCCACTTGGCATATTTGATCTAACCCTTAGATGGTTAACCAAGTCCCATTTTTGTTAAGATCCTCTTTCAAAGGATTTGACAATCAATATCATTTTGCAAGATTGATTCTTTTGCGATTACATTCAGTCAAAACCCGTTGTTACACGGTGCGACTTTCTTCCCGGTCGAAACCCGTTGTTACACGGTGAGACCTTCCTTTTAAATCATATGGTTCGTGGGTCTATCCTTAAACCACTCAGTTTTAGGTCATCTTTAAACCTTGTTTCTTAAGGTTCATGGTCAACCTTAAACCATGTCACCCTCTTATGACCCGGTGAGCTTTTTGTAGCCCGGAGTCCTTCAACCCCTTCTTATGACTCGGTGGGCTTTCCGCAGCCCGGAGTCCTTCAACCCTTTCTTATGACCCGGTGGGCTTTCCGCAGCCCGGAGTCCTTCGACCCCCTTCTTATGACCCGGTGGGCTTTCCGCAGCCCGGAGTCCTTCGACCCCCTTCTTATGACCCGGTGGGCTTTACGCAGCCCGGAGTCCTTCGACCCCCTTTCTTATGACCCGGTGGGCTTTCCACAGCCCGGAGTCCTTCAACCCCATCTTATGACCCGGTGGGCTTTCCGCAGCCCGGAGTCCTTCGACCCCCTTTCTTATGACCCGGTGGGCTTTCCGCAGCCGGAGTCCTTCCACCCCCTTCTTATGACCCGGTGGGCTTTCCGCCCCTTCTTATGACCCGGTGGGCTTTCCGGAGTCCTTCGACCCCCTTTCTTATGACCCGGTGGGCTTTCCGCAGCCCGGAGTCCTTCGACCCCCTTTCTTATGACCCGGTGGGCTTTCCGCAGCCCGGAGTCCTTCGACCCCCTTTCTTATGACCCGGTGGGCTTTCCGCAGCCCGGAGTCCTTCGACCCCCTTCTTATGACCCGGTGGGCTTTCCGCAGCCCGGAGTCTCCTCTTTCTTTTTATGACACGGCGTGCTTTCCGTAACCCGGAGTCTTCTCTTTCTTCTTATGACACGGCGCGCTCCTGTAGCCCGGGGTCTCCTCTTTCTTTTGCTGAGTCAACCTAAAGTTTTCAGGTGTCAACTTTTATCTTTGAGTGGAACCTCTTCGAGCTCCCACTCAAAGAAGGGCAAAAGACACCTAAAATTTAATAAAAATTCTGTTTGAATTATAATAAAATAAAAATAAAAAAATAAAAAAAAAAAGAAAAGAAAAGAAAAAGAAGAAGAAAATCAAAATAGAAAAATCGGGAAATAAAAAAAAGAAGAAGAAGGTCGAAATCAAAGAAAATAAAAAATGGAAAATTAAAAAGTCGGAAATTAGAAAATAGAAAAATTAAATTGACGAAATAAAAACGCGAAAAAAATTAAAAAAAATTAAAAAATTAAAAAATTAAAAAATTAAAAAATGGAAAATATAAATAGAAAAGATTAGGGCTCGCAACGAGGGGGCTCGACGACATCTTCTCTCTCTTTCGCTCACTCTCGGGGGGTCCCTCTCTCACTCTCGCTCGACGCGCTCCCCCTTGGTCGTTCCCGATTCCACCCAGAGAAAACCCTAGATCGAAGCTTGGATCTAGGGTTTTTCAAAGGGATTTATACAAAATCGACCCCGAAACACGGATCTTCTATTTTCTCTTCCGATTCTCTCCTAGATCTAGCCCTTTTCTCGGCCAAAACCCTAAATCGGAGTCTGAAATTGGGGATTTAGGGTTCCCGGTCCCGTTCTTGGTAGGTTTGGTCTCCCGGCGACTAGATCTGGTTAGATCGGTGGTAACAGAGACTTCGGTGGCGGATCTAGAGCTTTCGGAGACGATGGCGGTCACGGCGACGATGACGATGACGACGGATCGGTCGCTCTTTGGAGACTAACCAGCCGCGATCTTCCCCCTCCCTCGGAAACCCTAGAAAATCGAATCGGTAAGTCCCATTTCTATTTCGTCGATTCGATCATTTCATTTTTAGGGATTTTGATTTTTCCCTATTTCGTTCGATTTCCTTTTTTTTAGATATTCTTAGATCTAATTCGACCCTTCTTTTTCTTATCGGCCGAGACGTCGATGGACGGATCAACTCCCGTGAGGATCATTGGCGGGCGATTCTATTTTCACGAAGACCATTGACGAACGAACCTAACTATTTTCTTCATTTGCAGATCATATTCTGGGGATTGAAGTGCTAGAGTTCAGATTTATCCCGAATTTAGGGGTTTCGGCTTTATTTTTCAAGGTAAAAAAAAAAAAAAAAAATCCGAAACCCTAGGTTGCAATCATTTTTATTTTCTGCTTTATTGAATAGGAATTGAGCATTTGATAGAAGTTTAGTGATAAGTGAATGTTTTCGTGATAAATCCGAAGTGTGTGTGTCTCGTTTCTGCACTCAAACCTTTGTGATGTGTCTGAACAGAACGTCTCCTATGATTTTCTGCATTTAAACCTTTTGGCCGATAATATCCTTTGCGATGTTATGTTGTTGATGATTTTTCTAAGAACTGGTAATCGAGACTTGCATTAATATGGTTCTCTAGTCAATCGATAGTTAATTTTCAATTCTAAAAAGTTAATAGATTCGGTATTTGATGTTGAAACGGAACAAGATTGCTGTTGTAGGGCAAAGCAAATCATGATTGAGACTCTGCAAAGCTGTTTTGATGTGCTGAATTGTAAATACTTGTTAGTATGCTTATACATGCATGAGGTTAAGGCTGGTTATTATTGATGTCTTGCTGTTCGATGTCCTTCGCTTCACTTTGTTGCTGTTTTGTCGCTCTGACTTGCTGGTCTCACCGATCTCGATTTAGTGATCTCTTTTCGCACATGACCATTAAAATGAGATGTTCGTTCCATGTTTGTGAGCATACATGGATGAATATTTGTGTGGCGTTATACTGTATGTTATCGCTGTTCTATTGATTCTACTAATCTTGTATTGATGTCCTTGCTCATTGCTGAGTTTTGCCATCGTCCTCACTTTGTTTCTTTCTTTACTATACACGCTGGTTTGCTGTTTTTAATGGTGCGGTTCTACTATTTTCGTTCATGTTGTTGTTTTGCTAATCTTGACTCGTGGTTCTTGGAAGCTTTGTCTCATTATCTTGCTGCCTTTACCTTGAAATGTTGGCTGGTTTTTTATTGAGTGGTGTTGATCCTATTCGGTGGTCTCATTAATTCCATCTTTGTAATTCAATTCGGCTACATTGTTCTTTTAGTAGATTATGTTAGCTATGTGATGTATAATTGTTTCTACTTTTTATGTATTTAGTTTTTTTCTTTTAATTCTTTAGTCTAAGCTTAGAATTAAGACTTTGAAGATGAAGAAGCCATGGAGATGGAGGAAGGTCGATGTCCATTCCGACCCTTATATATGTAATCTTCTTTTCTTTTATATTCCCGATATATGTTTCGGGTTTTTAAGATTGTATTAAAGCCCGACGAGTTGCGGGCCTTTTATTTTTCTTTTTTTCTTTTATTATGTTTTCCTTTATGTTCTTTAGGATTACATGCTTGAATTTACTGCTTTATATTGACTGCTTTATTGTGTTTCAATTGGTTGTTTTCTTTACAACTTCTCTTATAATTGCATGTTCTGGTTTGTTTTTTTTTTTTTAGGTTGCTTGTTTATCCGTCTTATAATGGCATGCTTGTTGTTTGTTTTCTTTCTTTTAGGAATAAAATGAAATGAAACCGAATTCACCACGCATGATTACTTAGTATAGGATTGATTACCTTAAAAAAACTCAAAGGACGCATGGAAACAAAAAAAATATATAAAAAAAAAAATAAAAAAAAAATCAAAAATAAAAGATCAAAAAAAAAAAAAAAAAAAAAAAAAAACAACAAAAAAACAACAAAAACACAACATACCATTAGGTACCGAAAGGGCGTTAGTAAAAAAAAAAAAAAAAAAACACACACTAACGTAATCCAGGTCCCCGAGCTTTAGATCTCTAGGTTGCGTAGGGATCGAGGGAATCTCCCAACCCTCGATTAGGTTTCTAGCTTGCCTCTAAGATAAGCTAGTGGCGACTCTGTTTTGTTTAGGATTGATAATATGATTCAATTTTATAAACTTTTGTTGTGCCTAACGATTAGCTTGGGAGAGCTCGGGTTTGCATGTTTAAAATCCGAAAAAGTTAGGCGCGACATATAAGAATATTATATATAATATATAATGTATCTAAAATATATGATATATATAATCAAGGATTCCAAAACCAAAAACTGACCCAATCTCTCTAGGAATTAGACTAGGACCATTAAGGTAGGCTAGTCTAGGGTTGGTCCAAGGTTGACTTTAGACTAATGCTTATCCCTAGTTGCCATCATTGAGGATTCCCCTAATAGCTCAGCTATTACTCTATTTTCAGAGGATCGATGTTCTATTTTTTAAAGAATTTGACAATTCCATCTCCTATGTCCTAGCACTTGTGCTCAGTCTATGACTCGATGTACTTTTGATTCATGGTTCTTTGAGTCTACCTGTTGCAATCACATGACTTCAAACTCCACTTTGTTTAATTAGAAGTCATTACCTTCATAAGCATCTAATATTTGTACAACTTATAACTCATAAATGATAATTAGTCATACTAGAAAATTTCCAAGTCCACATTGTTATTATATAACACTTTCATTGTTCCTAAACTCTCCTTAAACTAGATATTTGTGGGATAATTTGGTGAACTTGTTCTTGACATTCACATCTCTTCTAATGATTGTGACGTGCAAAATCCACGAATGAGACAAAAATTGGAACATGCTATGAAGTGAGACACTTATTTGAGCTTATCTCTTTAAAGCTTTTGAACGCTGTTTTTAATTGTGCTACTACGGTATCATCAAAACTTGGTAGTTTTGTTTTGGGTCATGCTCTTCTTCTCCTTCTTCTTTGCCATTTTGATTGCTTGCCATATATGTGGAAAAACATTATACTTTGCCATTTGATCTTGGTGAATCAATTTCTTATGCCTCCAGTGATTTAATTCATTCTAACAATTGAGGCCCATCTCTACTCCCATTATGAGAAGATCTCGCTAATTTGTGATTTTTCTGGATGATCGTTCTCACTATACATGCCTTTATCGTATGAAAATCTATCTGAATTTTGTTGTCATGACCAAAACACAATTTTCGTAAGATATCAAAAAAATTTATATCAATAACATCTTGAAATATAGCTTCATGGAGAATCTCAAATTATTTTTCAAAATACTTCTATCATTTATCATTTTTACCTAGGAACTTCCCAACAAAATAGCTGAACGGAGAGGAAATATAAACATATTTTAGATGTTGTATACTCTTAGACTCTTAAAGATGACACACTTGTGTGCACACCCGAATTTCTGTTGACATTTTAAAATATTCATTTATCTTGCAAACATATATAAAGTTATAAAAAGATACAAAAAATGAAAAAAAGAAAAAGAAAATGAATCAAGATGAATAAAAATAGAATGGGCCGGCATGCCCGACACACTTGGCGCAACCTTCGGCCCTCACCCCTAAAATACTTCTTCTTCGTGGCCCATCCTTTCTTTTATTTTCCCAGCCCATTTATTTTATCTTTTCAAAGCCCATGAGAGCTTAACAAAGCCCTAGCCCATATCATTTCTTCCTCCTTTAGCACGACTCACGCCTGAGATGCAAGAAGGGGGACGGTCCTTGATCGTGACCGAGTGAAAGCAGCGAGCATGTGCCCGTCAGCGAGGGAGGAGCGACGGATAGGTGACGGGAGCAAGTCCGAACCTTCTAGAATGGTGAGGTGGCGAGGCTAAAGAAAAATATTCCCCGCCGAGGCAAGGGGTGCTTGTCGATCGCTCGAGGATGTACAGAAGCAGGGTGCGTCGAGCGTTGGAGAGGAGGGCGGGGGAAGGCTCGACGGTTTTGGCAAAGACCAGATCGCAAGGGATGAGATCTTTTATTTGAGCTAAAACCAGAATCTGTGTTTTCTTGAGCTTCGATGACGTACAAGTGGCAGCGGTGACACCATTTCTGGCTAGGCAGGGATCACGCTTCCTTCGGGCGTTCATTTTTTTTTTTTTCCCTTCGCTTCGTGCTATTCGGAATTCAAGAATATTGAATTCAGTTGATGAATTTAGTGATTGAGCATGTGAAACTGAAATACGTTAGTGATGAATGATGACGTTTAGAGCATGATAGGTTGTGTTTTGGCGGAAAATGGTGTTGGTTCCGAGTTGAAAACTCAAATTTCGCATCTTTATATCATGTGTTTGCTAAAATGTCTAAAAGAAGACCGAAAAGTTCCCATGTTCGCGCTCTAATAGATTGCTTTTTATTATTATTATTATTTTAATTAATTTATTTATTTATTATTATTATTATTATTTTTATTTTTTTTTATGAAATCTTGATGAAACGAAGCCATGTTTTTGCTAGTAATGGTGTTTTAAGTCTGGGTGCATCGTTTTTAGGCTAGAATTCGTTTAGAAACCGAATCGAAATGCTATTGTGAAATCTGCATATCACGTGTTCGACAAAATGCCTGCTAGAGGGTCGAATCACGTTCATCGTTGAATCTTGAGAAAGATTTCTTTTGCTCTCATGTTGTTTGAATCTGGTCTACTTTTCGGGTTTTTCTTTGTGTTTTCATGCAATTTCGTGGAATTAATCGGTTGTCGTCGAGTTGGCCATGAGCCCTCCCTCTCCACCCTCTCCACCGGAGCTACTCTTCCTCATCGGCAAAGTTTACAATTCGAAACTATTCTAGTTAGCATTTCTCTCCACTTTAAATGTATTCGTGAATGTTAGCCTGCTGAATATGCTAGTGTTGAAAGTATAGTTCTCGATTGGATATTTTCGTTTTGTGGTTGCTGGAATGGTTGATCAGAAGTAATGATCACCAGGCGAGATGGACGACCGGTGGCTGGTGGTGGTTTGGCGGTGACGTGGGCGCTGGTGATGACATGGCAACAACGGATGGTAGCAGCGTCTAAGTGTTCTTGGTTCTGGAAAAAGCGCTACAGGCGTGATGGAGCTTCGCGGAAGGAGCAGCGCTTCTGAGGTTGAAGAAGAAGTGTAGAGGAAGAAGACAAAATAGGGAAGAAGACAAAAGGGGGAGAATAAAGGAAATTAAGAAAATCATTAAAAAATAAAGAAAAATCGAAAATTTTCTTTTTTTAATTTAACCAGGTTGAGTCTAGGTCTTTGGGTTGGGTCAATGGGTCAGATCGGATAAATCCTATCTGAATTCGTTTCATGAAGATAAAAGCTCAAAATGCATTCATTTTCTCAAATAAAAATATAGAGTAAATATTATTTCAAATAAGGGTTTTAAATGTTTTTATTTTTACAAATAAAGATTTGAAATAGATTTTATTTCAAATAATAGTTTGAAGTGGTCACATTAGTTTCAAGTAATGTTTGAACTCATTGTTTGGTAAAAGGCAATTTCGTCTCCTAAAATTTCTCCTTTCTTTTTTTTTTTTTTTTTTTTTTTTTCGTCACATACTAAAGAAAAAAAAAAAAAAAGAAAACACAAAAGGGAGGGCTCTCTCTCGTCTTTGGCCGCCACCCCATCGCTAGTGGGACTGTAGCGATGGTCGGTGGGGTCATTGGCACTTGTGCAAGGGCCAATAACCCTCATCGACTAAAGGTGAGGGCCAATAGGCTTTTGGCAGAGTGGGGAGAGGGCAGTAAACCTCTCTCGTCTTTGGCAAGGGTTGCCGATGCTTAGGTGAGGGCCATCGGAATTTTTTGCTAATCAGCAAACCGGCAAAAGTTAGGCCTTATTTAAAATAGTCATAATCAAGCTCTTCTTTGAGATTGATATGGAAAATTCATGCTCTTATCTAAAATTAGATCTATTTCAAGCTCTTACTTGATAAAACAATGACATTTTGGGCTTTTATTTGAAAATTTCATTGATAATAATAAATAAAATAAAATAAAATCGAGAAAAGTAAAAAAATTTAAAATTTTGAAAATGATAAAATTTTTAAAATTTTTAGGAAATAATAAAAATCTTAGAAAATTCAAAATTTCATAAAAAATTAAATCATTTAAAAAATTACGAAAATGTATTTGAAAAATTAAAAAATTCAGAAAAATCATTAAAAATTAAAAAAGGGAAATTCATAAAAATTTTAGAAAATTTAAAAAATCATAAAAATTTTTAGAAGATTTAGTTAATTGTTAAAAAATAGAAAATCTAGAAAATAATTTTTTAAAAAATAATTATAATTAAACTATAATAAAAAAATGGAAAACCCTTAAAAATTAAAACCTAAAATTAGACAAACCTCTGGAGCTTTACAATATGATTCCTCTTTTATAATCAAGTTGCTACTACTGTTGTCGTTACCATTACAGTCGCAACGACTGAGGCACTACTTGGGAATGGGAATGGTAGCCAGCCTATGCATAAGTTGGTGGAGCAGTTTGTGAATCTAAAACTGCCAAAGCTCATTGTAGCTGGCGACTCTAAGGTTGCAACCCTTTGGGTCCGGGAATCTGAGAAGGCCTTCACACTATTGAGGTGCTCTAAGGGGGACAAGGTGACTATGGCCGTCTATCAGCTGTAAAGCAATGTAAGTACGTGGTGGGGAGCCACAAACGGAAGGGTGTTTCCTGAAGGTATGGTCCTGGAGTGGGATACCTTCATTGAGGCTTTCTACGGAAAGTACTTCTTGGACTATGCTCGGGAACAAAAGATGGTTGAGTTCTAGCGCCTTAGTCAAAACTAGGTGACCATGGAACAATATGAGGTGAAGTTCGCCGAGTTGTTGAAGTACGCATTGAGGTTGATGGAGAACCGGATGCATAAGGTGAAGAGGTTCAGAGAATGTCTAAAACCGAAGATTAAGGACAAGCTTGTACCCCTGAATCTAAGGATTATGATGAGCAATACAATAAGGCCTAGTTGATTAATAGAAAGATGAATGAATAGGCGTCGCATCTAGATTGTAGTTTGCGCCAAGTAGAAACAACAATCGGTTTAGGAAGAGGCCGATGACAAGAGGAAAGTATAGACTTAATTATGCTGGTAATGTTTGATTTTGATGTAATTATTCATATGGATTGGCTTACTAAGCAACGAGTTACCATGGATTGTTATCGTAAAAAAGCGATTCGGTTTAACCCGTTAGTGGGTGGTAGTTTCAAATTTCTTGGGAATCGAGGAGGACCCTTGATTACTTTAATTTCATCACTTGAGGCGACGAGACTGTTGGATATAGGTTGCCAGGGTCCTGGCGACTGTGGTTTGAATTTTTTGAACGGACGGATAAGTGCGGGCGTAGTTTCTAAGAGCTTAAGCATAAGTTGACTAGTGCACCCATGTTGACAATTCCATTGGTCTTGAAGGATGTGAGATTTATAGCGATGCATTATTCAAGGGACTGGGTTCTGTTTTGATGCAATATGAGAGAGTGGTTGCATACACATCCCGTCAGCTAAGATCGTACGAGTTGAATAATTCGATGCATGATTTGGAACTGACAGTGATTATCTTTGCCTTGAAAATTTGGAGGTATTACTTGTGTGGAGAAAAGTTCCAAACCTTTGCAGACCATCAAAGTCTCAAGTATTTGTTCTCTCATAAGGAGCTGAACAGGGAGGCAGCATCTTTGGATGGAGCTTTTTAAGGACTACGACTGCGACGTCCTGTATCATCTTGGAAAATCCAACAAGGTCGTGGATGCAGTAAGTTGAAAGTCGTCAATTGTGCAGTTGATAGTTCAAGAGTGGATTCTACTCGAAGGAGTTTCATATTCAGATTTTGAGTTTGAGGTAAGCCACCTTTCGAGTCTTATGGCTACCCTCAAAATTGAACCGGAAATGCAGGCGAAGATTACAATGTTGCAGTCGACAGACCCTGAGATCCAAAAAGTTATGCAAGAGGATATAGAAAAGTGGAAAGTTGATTTTAAAGTTACTAAGGATGGAATATGAAAGTTTCATGAATGATTGTGCGTGCCTAACGATGTGGAGCTTATGGAGGAGATGTTGTCAATCCGAGCATCATGAAATTGTATTAGAATCTATGCCGGTACTATTGGTGGAATGGTATGAAGGCAAATATCGCCAAGCATGTTGCTAAGTGTTTGACATGCCAATAAGTGAAGGCACAACATTGTAAGTCGTGGGCTTCAACCCCTTGAGATTCCCAAGTAGAAATGGGAACATACATCAATGGATTTTCTGATGGGATTCTTGAGGAGTCAGCGGGGTAACAATTCCATTTGGGTCATGGTTAATAGGTTGACAAAGTTTGCACACTTCATCGTCGTACGAATGGACTTTGAATTGGATAAATATGTTGAATTGTACGTGTGGCAGATAGTTCATCTACATTGAGTGCCGTGACGATTACGTCAAATCGAGACCCAAAGTTTAAGGCATCTTTTTGGAAAAGTTTGCAAACTGCCTTGAGAACAAAACTACGATATAACACGACTTATCATCCACAAACAGATGGTCAATCTGAAAAGACTATTCAGACGCTCAAGGATATGCTACAAGCTTATGTGTTAGGATTTCACAAGAAGCTGGGAGGAACAACTTCTTTTGGTTCGGTTTGCTTACAACAACCAACTATCAATAGAGCATTAAGATAGCACCATTTGAAGCATTATATGGCAAGGCCTGCAGAAATCCTATCTACTTGGAAGAAATTGGTGAATATAAGATTACCGACCCTAAGCTAGTTCAATAGTCGGTCGATGCCATCAAGCTTATTTGAGAAAGGCTTAAGACTATCCAGAGCTGTCAGAAGAGCTATGCTAATAAATGACGAAGGCCCTTGGAGTTTCAAATAGGTAAGCACGTTTTCTCAAAGTGTCACCAATGTGAGGTACTTCACAATTTGGCAAGAAAGGGAAGCTAAGCCTAAGGTACGTTAGCCCCTTCGAGATCTTGGAAAGAAATGAGACTTTGGCCTATTGTCTCGCATTGTTATCGAGACTTGCTCAAGTGCATGACGTCTTCCACATGTCGATACCAAGGAAGTATGAACCTAATTTGACTCATATCTTGAATTTCAAGAAAAGAGACGTTAACAATAGGGTGTCGTACGTGGAAAGACCAGTTCAGATAGTGGATCGAAAGAAGCAAGTGCTATGCAACAAGACAATCCCCTTAGTCGAAGTGGTTTGGTAACATTACAAAAAGGAGGGAGCCACGTATGAAAGCGAAGAGTTGATGAGGCATCAATACCCTCACCTTTATATTGAAGAGTTGTAATTGTTCAATTTCGATGACGAAATTTTTATAAGAATGAAATAGTTATGATATCTTGAAATCTGGCTCATATTTTGAAATATATGAAATGGTTATTTATCGATGCGCTTATGGTTATTTTACTATGAACTTATCATGCATGAGTTTACTAATCTATTGGGTGAGCCCGTAAATGATTAAAATGCGAAAGACCAGAGACTTTGATAAAAAATCGACTGCTTGATTATAAGGATCAACAATGGTCAATGCTACACTGTTATAAGTCAAATAGCGAATAGATATAAATCGATTCGACAAAAGCACGTAGTCGATTCATAGGTAGTTTCGCTCGATTATGATACTCGTGTCGAATAATGATAAACCGATTTTCTATTAATATTGTATTCAGTGTACATAATTGAATTATCGTGATTACATAACAACTGAAGGTCGTCCATGATACAAAGAGGCACAAACGTGGATCGAAAATTATCGATCACGGGTCAACTGTGTGAAAACCCTTAAAAGCCACTCGATAGTTTAGATCATCCGAAAGTTGCATTTGATCGATTTTTAACCATGAAATTTAATTTGATTTCAGGTATTGGACTTTCAAGGGTTTCAAAACTAATTTGTTGGACATCGCCTCATCGTCTTTGAATTATCAGCAATTTTGGAATTTTTAGAAAAGGAATTCTCGTACAAAAATTGGAGACCGAAAAGGAAAATTTGGATCGAGTGGCAAAATGGTGATTTGTGGGCCAAGGATTTAGTTTTAAAGGAAAATGGAATTAAAAAGACGTTTTGGGAACAAAAATGTCTGAAAAGTCTAAAATGCCATTGCATTTATGGACTACAAGACAAAAGGAATAAAGGAAATGTGGAGAGGAAATTGAGGGATTGTGTTTGATTCTTCATGATGAAAATCCGAGAAAATCTATCTATCTCTCTCTCTCTCTACCCTCACATTTCTTCCCCCCTTAGCCGAACCTCCTTCCTCCTTCTCTCTCTTCCATTTTGCTTTCATTTCCTTCATCTTCACCTTCATATTCATCATTATCTTCTTCTTCGCATTCTTCTTCCCTCGTTCACCATTAGCACCATCACGAACCACCGCTCACCACCGTGTCCGTGGCACTCATTCAAGCTGTTGTGATAGGGCGAGCGATCGAACAATAATATAGACAGAAGAAGAAAATAAATCGGACACCCAGATTTACGTGGTTCAATCGTAAAGACCTACGTCTACGGGGAGAGCAGCGGTGAATTTCACTATAAATTCAGCGATACAAGGAGAATTACACACTCAAGTCACTCAAACACTCTCTTGGTATTTCCCAAACCCTAATTACACCCATTACACCAATTTTTCTTGAATGTAAATCACGAAAAAGTTTCGCAGCACGAACAACACGGAGATCCAAAGCCAAGCACTTGGCACCTATGAATGTCTTTCACAAATAGAACACCCACGACACTCAGAGTAAAACGATGCTTCAATATGTGGCTTCACTCAGCTCGTACGTAGGCCTCGACGGCGTGTTTCAAAAGGAAGAGCGAACTTGCAGAAATTTTGCTTCTTCTTTTATACGTGTGCCCAGGTCAAAGTTTCATCTCAACCTACCTCAATTCCGCTGCTCGTGGACTTCACTTACGAAGGTGCAGACTTCTTTCCTCTTTTGTTTTCATGGCCGAGCAAAGAGAATCCGCGTGAAGAATTGCGTGCATGCGTGTGTGCCCATTTGGGCCCCACCATGGCTCAATAAGAATTCAACTCCTCCTTTGCAACGGAAAGAAAAACTTTGCTGCATATATATATATATATATATATATTCTATTTTATTTTCATTGCGAATCGCATTTTGTAAACGCTCAAAATCGAGACATAATTTAATAATCTCCACATTGGCTCGACGTTTGAGCCAAATTGCAATTGCTTCGCAAAAATTCAAACTCTGCCGCTACTTTCCCATATCCCCCAATGGGCTCAACCGTCATAGATATTATTCAAGTTTAAGCTTCGCTTGAAATTCGCCATAACCGAGAACCTCATCAAAATACTAACTCCACATGCACCTTTAACTGCTCCATAAGGATTTTCCGATGCAACCTACTTAACCACAGATAAAGTAAAACCATTATTGCATCCATATCTGTTAGAAATCGAATATGTACCTTGTTAATTTTAGCAATTACAGCAACCATTGGCTCTATAGGCTCCATCTCGCTACGAGCATAATCTGTGTCGATTACTTTGCTAGTACCCATATACGCTACCTCAGGAGTTTCTGGTTGCAACTCCACCTCAAGCTGAACACCGTCCAGATCCGTATTAACACTGACACAAAACTCCTAGCCAAAAGTATCGGAGACTTGTCAAAGATAACTTCTTTGCTGTCAAAAGGTGAGTTTATATCTATGCACCACAACTGATCACTCTGCTCACCTTGTCCATAGCCATGGAATATGCACCTTGCCTTCCCATCAAACTTACCATCACTCACTCGAAAATAACACGAGAAACTAAACATTCTAAAGAGAATAACCAACAACGTTACCTGACCACACTTTTTCAGGAGTCCGCCATTCAATAGCAGTTGATGGGGATCTATTCACGAGGCAGCTTATCGTACTAAGCACATCAGCTAGGATTCTCCTAGCAATACCAGCACTAGAGATCATTTTACGAGCCATCTCTAGTAATATTATGCTCATCAATTCTGCAAATTGTTGTGATTTATTGGCACCCGTGTGGTGTTTCACTAAGCTCTCTTTCATGCAGAATTTATTTACCCGTTTCGAGCAAAACTCCATGCTATTGTCAGTTCGCACATGCTTGATCAACTTATCAGTCTTCGTTTGGATCAAAGCTCTTGACTGCGTGATCCTGACACCAACATCAAACTTGTGCATCGGCACAAACACTTAGGTCTTCTTCGAGCAGTCCATAAACTCTCGAACGGATGCATCCAATGTCTCCGGGTGAAACCCGTCATTGTGTCACCTTGAAGTTTATACGGGCCTCCGTGCTTAATTCCTTTCATTATCACAAGGGCACCTCGAATAACCTTCAAACTTCACCTTCTAAGAATACCTCTAACCAGCTGAATCTAAGGCACCCAAGGAAATTAAGTTCTTTTCAAATCTGGAATATGTCTTACTCCAATCAATGTCTTCACAATACCATCATGCATTATGATTTTAACATCACCAACACCCACAACATCGTACTCAGCGTTGTTCCCTAA
The DNA here is from genome assembly GCA_014182555.1 of Eucalyptus erythrocorys. NCBI lineage: Eukaryota > Viridiplantae > Streptophyta > Magnoliopsida > Myrtales > Myrtaceae > Eucalyptus > Eucalyptus erythrocorys. The sequence continues at coordinate 38,612,362 of CM024604.1, forward strand.
CTGGACTTTACCACTACCAGTGCATTGATAAGTGATAAACTAGTTTCTATTTGGTGTGACATGAAAAGAACAACTAGAATCCATGATCCATCCATCAAATGATGAATCATTAGTGACAGACAAGACATAATCGGCATTATTTGCTATAACTGTAACATTATCTGCATAATTAACTATAATTCCCTTACCCTTCTCATTCTTCAGCTTAAGACAATCCCTTCTAAGATGCCCCCTCTTGCCACAGCTCAATAGATAACATTACCGGAGTCCTAGACCGACTACGTCCTGCTCATATTAGTATTTCTATTACCCACATGTGTTCTAGATGTTCCTCTATTTTCACCTACTAAAGCAGCAGATACAGGTTCGCGAGATTCTCTTCTACGAATGTCCTCGCTCAGAATCAAGCCTCGAACCCCATCAAACGTCAAACTTGTTGACCTAGAGGAATTACTAACGGTAGTAACAGTAGTATTCCAACTATTAGGCAATGAGGATAATAGAATCAAAGAATGTACCTCATCTTCAAAGTCAATATCAACTGAACTCAAATGACTAACAATCACATTAAATTCATTGATATGATCTACAACTGATATACCTTCGCTCATCTTCAAATTAAACAGACGTCGCATCAAATAGACCTTGTTGATTGCAAAGGACTTCTCGTACACATCTGATAGGGTTTGCATTAAATCAGCAATGGTCTTCTCGTTCAAGATGTTAAACGCGACATTACGAGCTAATGTCAGCCGAATAACACCCATAGCTTGTCTATCCAGCAAATCCTAATCAACTTGCTTCATCGTCTCTGGTTTCTCCCTAGACAACGGTAAGTGTAATTTCATCTGATAAGGATAATCTTCAATCTGCATATTCCAAAAACTAAAATCCTTTCCATCAAATCTGTTGATTCTCACTTTTACTTCTTTTGTCGCCATCGATTTGCTTCCACTTAGCCAAGCCTGGCTTTGATACCAATTGTTGTGATAGGCCAACCAATCGAACAATAATATAGACAGAATAAAAAAATAAATCGAACACCAGATTTACGTGGTTCAATCGTAAAGATCTACATCCACGGGAAAGCAAAGTAACGAATATTACTATAGATCCAGTGATACAAGGAGAATTACACACTCAAGTCACTCAAACACTCTCTTGGTGTTTCCCAAATCCCAATTACACCAAATACACTGATCTTTCTTGAATGTAAATCACGAATAAGTTTCGTAGCACGAACAACACGAAGATCAATGCCAAGCACCCAGCACCTATGAATGTCTTTCACAAATAGAACACCCACGGACTCAGAGTAAAATGGCGCTTCAATATGTGGCTTCACTCGCTTGTACGTAGGCTTCGGTAGCATGCTTTGGAAGGAAGAGCAAACCTGCAGAAATTCTGCTTCTTCTTTTATACGTGTGCCTAGGTCAATGTTTGACCCGAGCCCACCTCACCCCTGCTGCGTGTAGACTTCACTTACGAAGGTGCGGACTTCTTTCCTCTTTTTGTTTCCGTGGCCGAGCAAAGAGAATCCGCGTAAAGAATTGCGTGCATGTGTTCCCCTTTGGGCCCCAGATGGCTCAATAAGAATTCGGCTCCTCCTTTGCAACGAAAGAAAACCTTGCTGCATATATACATATATATGTATATATATTATATTTTATTTTCATTTAAGCGAATCGTGTTTTTGTAAATGCTCAAAATCGAGACATAATTTAACACAAGCCACCATTGTCATCCTCACCACCTCATTGAACACCACCATCCAGCACTATCTTCGTCTCCACGCCGATGCACCACTTTGCCCAAGCCCGGCCGAGCATGGTTGTGGGTTTTGATGAGTCACCGCCACACACCATGTTCATCATCCCTCGTCCACGATGTTCGCCGTTGCCATTGCTTCGCCGGTTCACCACCACCAAGCCGAACATCTCCCCATCTCTTTGTGCCCATGAGTCTCAAGAGGCTTCGTCGCCACCATTTGAGTTCCCATTCAAGTCGAGAATGGCGTGTCCTCAACGCCGTCTCACCACCATTGCCACAAGCTCGTCGTCGCTGGAAAACCCCTAAGTTAACTCCTAATCTTTAATGAGAAAGTTAATTGCGTTTAGAGGTACCTTAGTTTAGGGTTAATGGTAGTTAGTGGCTTTTAACAATAGTTTAGCTCTAACTAAGATTAAGGATGGATTAAATTAAGGCTAATAGAGATTAGTCTTAATTAAGGATGGTTAGTTTAATTAATCATGTTTAGATTAATTAAGTGTGGTTAGTTTAATTAATGTAATTAGCTTAA